>CM049432.1:77548615-80026728 GCA_026929855.1 Poa annua
CCCGCCGCACGCCCGGAGCAGCCGCCCCGCCCCGCTCCTCCGCTCCACCGCCCCGCCCCGCTCCTCCCGCCGCCGCCGCCGCCCCGCACCACGGTCCTCCCGCCGCCGCCGCCCCGCTCCACCGCCGCACGCCCCGGAGCCGCCGCCGCCGCCCTGCCCCGCTCCTCCCGCCGTCGTCGCCCCGCTCCACCCGTGGAGGCCGAGCCGCCGATGCCGCTCACCGCCGAGATCTGCGCCATGCTGCGGCGCGAGCTCGAGCCCTCCCCCGACGATGCCGCAGCCGCCGCCCCGCTCCACCGCCGCACGCCCCGGAGCCGCCGCCTCCGCCCCGCCCCGCTCATCCCGCCGCCGCCGTCCCGCTCCACCCGTGGAGGCCGAGCCGCCGATGCCGCTCACCGCCGAGATCTGCGCCATGCTGCGGCGCGAGCTCGAGCCCTCCCCCGACGATGCTGCATCCGCCCGTGTCTCCGCCTCCTCCACCGCCGCCTCCCGTTCCTCCTCGCCACGGTCACCGCGGAGGCGGACCTGCGGCATTGTCGCCACAGTCATCTTCGAGGCGCTCCGCGGCCTGTACCACCGCCGCACCCCGCGCCAAAGCCTCCTCGCGCACCGTCCGCAACCGCGCCGACATGCGCGCGCTCACCGCCATGCTCTCCCGCGGTGGCGACGGCAGCCTCTGCCTCTTGGTGGGCGACGCCTTCAGCTACCGCGCGGAGCTCATCGTGGTCGGCCTCCACAACCACACGTAGGGCAGGGTCGTCTACGAGTTCACCGGAGACGGCGGGGTCGGCAGGGAGGCGCGGGCGGCGGCCAGGCTGGCCGCTGCCGAGGTCGAGGTCGCGGAGCTCGGGGAAGACGGCGCCGGGGGCGACGCGACCGAGGTGGAGCGGGTCCGAGGCGAGGAGGCGAGGTTGGAGGGTTTTTTTGCAAAAAAAAATGCACGTATCTTGGTGCAATTAAACGATGGTGATAGCCCAGGCGGCCGAACTGGGGCACGGGATAGTATTTCAGCTACGACTGCGTGTTTCTATGAACTATGATTGCACCTTTTTGAAAAGTGACAATGACTTAAGAAAAAAATTGAGACTTAGCAAATCCGATACAAAAGACAGTGAGTAGGAAAACAATATCATGTTTTTTTAGTTTTTCTTAGTGAAACCAATTCGGCACACTTTATTGATTTACAGACAAGCTTGCGTCATTTATAAGTTTGGACAAAATAAAGCTAGGGGGATCATCGTCCCAAACGATCAAGATTATTAGAAAAATTGTGTCTAGCCACTTCATTTGCTTTCCGATAGCAATGCTCAAAATTGATCTTCATAAATCCCGAAGATAGTATTCTGCAATCTTGAAATACTACGGTCGAGGAAGTTGAAGAAATTCTACCACTCCACATCATGTCGATTACCCGGAGATTTTCATACTGGATTAAAATTCTATTTGAACCCAAATATTGTGCTAAGCTCCAGCCCTCCCGAAGAGCATAAGATCCGGCCATCATGTCATCCACAACAAAGTTTATCTGCCTGCATCTTGTAGCAATGAATTTGTCCAGATAGTCACGGACATTGACTCCCACGCTACCTCTCTCTTGATCAACATTAAACTTCAATATACCTTCTGGAGGTTTTGACCAAAGCTCTCTACCTGTTTCCACTGAATTTTTTCCTACGCCGAACAATGGGATATGTCCTAGCCTTCTTACTCCCTGAATAGTTCAGAGCCAAAGCCTTTTTAAGTTTACATGTGGGTCCTTTTAGCAATAAAAGTTGTATGCATCATCCAGATGCAGAGGCTGGGTGCCCTTTTTCTAAAAAAAACGTGTGCGTCCTTTTTTGTTTGTAGGGAAAACATGTGCAACAAACATAACCACTGCCACTGGTACACACAGAATATATGTAAAACCACCTCATGAGAAGTTAAATTGTGATCATAGATCCGCTTCCTCAATACGAATTTTCCGTTTTAATGTTACACGTAGGTATACAACTTTTTGATTTGTTCAGCTATAAATATGATGGTCTCTTATATTTCTCCGTTACCATTTACCAACAGCTTTCCAGTCTCGATCATACACATGTGTTGTAGGCTTGTAATTGTACCTATACTTGGCGAGAAGCTAAACTTATCGATCAAGCTTAGTATCCAAGCGGCAGAGACCAGATACTAGTCACCTCTTCAAGTGATCTCCATCTTCTCCATGAAGAAGCTCAAATTCAGACAAGCTTTCCAAGAAAGGAATAAAGGCAACCAAAGTATTGCACGAGGCTTGCGACCTTGGAGAAGCCCTACAGACCTATGATCTTCTTCCTCTCGCTTGGTACACCATTACAACATATATATTCAGTCATCTTACTCTGATCCATGTCTTCTCTCACTAGCGAACTGTGTCGATCATCGCGCACACATAAAATATATCCAAGGGATCCTACCATGGCCAGCAGGAGCAGCAGGAGAGGAGGCAACAGCTGCAAGGAGAGCTGCCATCGCCACTGCCAACCTCCTCACTCGGCCAAATGCCTCTGCATCTACCTCCTGCTCTCGCTCATCTTCTTCCTCCTTATCCCGGCCGTGCTGCTCGTCGTCTTCGTCACCAGGCTCAAGAAGCCGACCTTCTACCTGCAATCCATCCAGATGGACAAGTCCTTCAGCCTCCGGTCGTCGCCGCCTTCGAACACGAACAGCAGCGGTCACAACGGGACGTCATCCTCGTCGTCGTGCTCGGTGGCGTCGCTGCTGTTCGCGGCGCAGAACCCCAACAGGATCGGGATAAGGTACAGCGGGGCGGACCTCGGCGTGGCCTACGCCAACGAGTCGGTCGGCGCCATGGACGTGCCGGTGTTCTACCAGCCGCCCCGGAGCAGCAACGTGACGGTGCTCATGCACGCCGTGTTCCAGGAGTCCAACGTCAGCCACCTCGTCGTCAGCGAGCTGTCGGCGCAGAGGAAGCTCGTCGAGATCAGGATCGCCGGGAGAATCGACGCCACGACGCACATCATGAACTTCCCTCTGCCGAAAGTTCAGGTTCAGACTCCATACGTACTTCAGAACATTTTCTTTTCGAAACGTGCTCCATCTTCACAAAGTTACAGTTCTCCCGAAGTTCAGTCAGTCTAAATTTCGTTGTGTTTTTTCTATTGCAGTTTACGCTCGATTGCACGATAACAACGAACTACACCGATATAGTGCGAGGGGAAGGGATCAAGTCTGCAACTGCACGCAAGGTATCCATGAACTGAACGTTTCTAGTTTGCGACTGTTTATTTAGTGTATGCTTCTGTCCAGAACTCAGACAATTGATATGTTGCAGGTTCTCCAACTATCTGCGCTGCCTCACATCTCGCAGAAGTGCTCTATAAAGTTTGATATGAGGTCGAGAGGGAAAAGGACGAGGCTCTTGGATTTGGGATGCTGATTTCCTCATTTAAAAGATTAGTGTACATAGCTATTTTTTCGCCTCGAGAAATATTCTTTGCGCAATGCTCCAATGTAAATGTCTTGGACGGCCGGCAAATGGTTTAGTCCCTTCTTTTAGGGAAGCAAATGGTTTGCTCTTAGTTCTTGCTTGTGCAGTTGTGCTTGTAACTGTGTAAGCAGGTAGCTTCTGGTAATTAAGCCCAAGTTGAGGTTTTGAAAAACTTTTGTGATGCCGTAAGGAAAAAGTAAAATTTGTCCATCAACTACTGACTAAGTTTACCCGAAAAAAAAACGACTGAAATTCAGTAACTATGTTTTTTTTTAAATTTAGTAACTATGTTTTTTTTTCTGAGGGGACAGTAACTTTGTTTCTAAACAAGACTAACTTGATCCCATAATAATGATAGGCCCGACATATCTGGTTGAGGAGACGGGCCGAATGTAGTAGGCTGGGCCGAATTCAGTTATTGTGCTCTGTATATGGATTACATTCGACACTCGTTATGAAATTGAAATTCTTAAAACATTTTATACTATGGCATAGAGGGAGCAGCTGCTGGAAATTGGCTTGCGTTCCGGGTAGTCGACCTCGTTTCGACTTTGGGGAGTGTCCCGAGTCGAGAGTGTACCCAACTTGGAGTTTGTTCCGGGTCGAGGCAGTAGGATCATGGGTCATGGTTTTGCTAGGTAGGGCCATGGGCTTGATTGCATTCCAGTTTCTTTGATAAGGTCCTTTGTGCAATTATCTAGGACTTGTCTGTAGCCTTGTTTTCCAGTAGGGTCCTTTGTGTTAAATGTACCCAAATGTATGTTGTTATTGTGGGTCCTTCCCGGCCTACAGGAAGTACAGTTCGGTGGACAAAGGTACAACGAGAAGCCCCGGCAAGGCGCTCGAAGGTTCTTCCTTTTGTTCTTGTCCAAGCCCCGCCCCGGACCGCAGGCATGCGCGCCAACGAGCTACGCCACGCGCTCTCGTCGCTGCTCTTCCCCGCCACATGCCCGGGACACCTGCTCCCGCCCACCAGAAACAAACCGGCCCTCTCCCTTTCCCACTGACACACCGGTCCTCCCACGCTTCCTCCTCCCCCGCCGCCCGCCGCACACGTACCTCTCGCCGCCGACGAGCGCGAAGACTCCATCCGGGGCCACGAATCAGCGACTGTACCATTGGACCCGCCAGCTGGTATAGCGACGAACTGCGGGGAGCTTTTCGCTCGAAAAGCCCGAGAGCTCTTTCCTTCCCGTCGACGTCGTCGTCCCTTTTTCCCTTCCCAATCCCGCCTCCTCTCTCCACCACCGCTTCCCTCCCACTCCACCACCAGCTCCACGGACCGACGCCGATCGATGCTTCTCCGCCCCGCCGCGCCCCCGCACCTCCCGGCCGCCGCGGCCCGCAGGGGCGCCGCCGCCCCCGCCACATCCCCCTTCTTCCTCGTGCTCCGCCGCCGCCAGCGGAGGCGGCGGCACCGCCCCTACACCACCCTCCTCCGCGCCTCCCTCCCCGACCTCCTTGCCGGCCTCCCCGCCACCCTCGCGCTCGCCGGCGCCGCAGCCGCCGCCGCCGTCTCCTCCTTCGCCTCCCCTTCTTCCTCCTCCACCAACACCTTCCCTCCACCGCCGGACTCCCCCTCCTCCTCCGCCTCCTCCGACGCGGCGGGCGAGTGGATCCTCTTCACCAGCCCGACGCCGTTCAACCGCTGCGTGCTGCTGCGCTGCCCCTCCGTCTCCTTCGACGACGGCGGCCTGCTGCTCGACGGCCTCACCGACCGCCTGCTCAACCAGGACCGCCACTACGTCAACCTCAGCCGGGGCCGCATCCCCGCCGCCGCTCATGCCGCCGCCACCAGCGAGATACTATCGTACCAGAGGGCGTGCATCCCCGCGGAGGACGGCGGGGTGATCGCGCTCGACTGGCCCGCCAACCTGGATCTGGACAAGGAGCACGGGCTCGACTCCACGGTGCTCGTCGTGCCCGGCACCCCCGACGGCAGCATGGAGAGCGGCGTCCAGACGTTCGTGCTCGATGCGCTCAAGAATGGGTACTTCCCCATTGTCATGAATCCCAGAGGATGCGGCGGCTCACCAATTACTACGCCCAGGTGAGTGAAACCATTTTTCTCATTTCTTTTTTACACTCTATATCTATAACCCTGCAAATTTAGCACGCTTTCCATAAAAGCGATGCAGCTGGTTACTGTAGCAATGAGTACAGCTAGAAAATTTCATCACTCCTAAGTATAGTCTACTTTAAGTTTCTCAACTTTTGTTGCTCATGTTTGTTACACCTAAAATAGTGTGGGTGTTACTAAGTGAATGCTAAGAGTAAACTGAGTGTAGACACGACCCTTCCTTTGTAGGGGAGAAGTGTATCTCTTACAAACTTAATCACTAAACTGACTAAGATGTTTTACAGGAGATGACATATGCTTGTTACCATGTCCCTATTTTTTTTTAAGGAATAGATTACCGGTTTTTCCTTACCACACGGATCCACTAGGATGGATTTTTATTTTGATAGTTAAAAATGTAAAAATGAATTCTTGAAAAAAAATGGGAAGAATTCATTTATAATAAGCACTCTTAATCAATATAAAAAATAGGGTTAGGTATTGTGGTAGGTGCAGAAGGGTAGAAATGTTGATCCAAATTTATTGCTGCAGCTATCCATTCAATGTAGAAGAATTTGCATTTTAGAATCGAAGGTTCATAATATAAAAGTTCTCGTCTTTTACCCATTTTTCTAATTTTTTGGAATGAATACATCATTCAATTTGGCAGACAGAGTACTAAACATTTCATCGAAAACTTACAGCAGCTTGCCAAACAAAGTCTAATAGAAAAAAGAATAGAGGTATGACAGGCATAACATCCACGATTGGATTGAAAATAGCATAAGCTTCGGGCAATTTGGCAAAGAAAAAACTAGTCGGATAAAGAACAGAATTAAAACAGATACAGGTTAAACTAAGTATATTAGGCATAACAAGCATTTCATTCTTGGAGAGTAACTAAGTAGGAAAAACTGAGTGTAGACACGACCCTTCATTTATGATTCCACACCCAACCTGTTTGGCTGTCATGGAATTGGTATGTCAATTCATTTGGAATTCCAGCAAATGCCTGTTATTTCATTTCTGCCAAATGAAATGAAATGATGGGTGCCAAACGACCCCTGAGATAAGTCGGGAACATCGAGGTCCACTATTGTGATGGCTATGCTGTTGATTTGATGCACCCTTCTATATAGGAATTTCATTGCAATAATGTACTCTGTTGATGGTTATATACAAGTTTTCAGGTGTGGTGGTGATGGATATCTTTCCCAAATTGTAGCTTCTAAACAAACTGCTTCTGTAGGTTATTTACAGCGGCTGACAGTGATGATATCTGCACAGCAATAGACTTCATAAACAGCAAAAGACCATGGACGACAGTAATGGGTGTTGGGTGGGGACATGGTGCCAATATGCTGACAAAGTACCTTGTCGAAGTTGGAGAGTCTACTCCTCTTACTGCTGCTGTTTGCATTGACAATCCTTTTGACCTAGAAGAAGCAACAAGATCGTATCCTCATAATGTCGCTCTTGATCAAAAACTCACGGCTGGCTTGGTTGATATTTTGCGTGCTAATAAGGTTTTGACAGCACACTCTATGCCCCCCCCCCCCCCCCCTTATGCACTTGCATATCTTTGTCTGGAGAAATTTTACATGTGCATATACCCAATGAACAAATCAAGTGAGAATTACTTGTTGTAAATAATTTGTCCTAGTAGTATTTTGTTTATAGAATTCTATGCAATAAGCGCGCAGGAAGCTATAAAGGTTGGACCACTTGACCAACCAGATCTCCCTGATGGTCTGAAAAATTCACTGCATTTTTTAGCAGTCTTTATTCTCCAAGAATGGGTTCAACTCGGCCTCTGTGCGTTGCACTTTGCAGGGGTATTGCTTGACTCGTATAATCCTTCCCCTGGTGTGGGAGCTTCTAGTACTGGGTCTGTCTTTATTCTCCAAGAAGATAGTTGAGATAAATGAAGTACATGCACACATACTCAATGAATAAATCAAGTGAAAAGTCATTGTAGTAAATAATTTGTCCTAGCAGCATTTTTTTATAGAATTCTATGCAATAGTACGAATGCAAGCAGTACAGGCTGAACCACTTGACCAACCAGATCTCCCTGATGGTTTAAAAAATTCACTGCATTTTTTAGCAGTCTTTAGTCTTCAAGAATGGGTTCGACTCAGTCTCTCTGCATTGCACTTTGCAGGGGTAAGGCCTGACTCGTATAATCCTTTCCCCAGACCCCACCTGGTGTGGGAGTTTCTAGCACTGAGTCTGTCCTTTATTCTCCAAGAAGATAGTTGAGATAAATGATGTTCTATTTTTCAGGAACTCTTCCAAGGTAAGGATAAAGACTTTGATGTTCACAGGGCTTTGTCGGCCAACAGTTTACGGGACTTTGATGGGGCAATATCCATGGTTTCACATGGGTTTTCTACGGTTGATGACTTCTATGCGGAAAATAGCATGAGGCTATCAGTTGCTCGTGTGAAAATACCTGTACTCTTTATACAGGTATAAGTTCAGAATATAGTTAATATGCCATGTCACTGCATATCATATCAATATAATGTCAAGTTATCCAAATGTTTAATACTGACCCTGCTCCAGGCTTTTGTCAACACCGTTCATCTAGTTATCTAATTTTAAGCCATATGTTGCAGAGTGATGATGGGACTGTGCCACTTCTGTCAGTACCACGCAGCTCAATATCAGAAAATCCTTTTACCAGCCTTCTTCTTTGTTCTTGTGTACATTCTACTGTCTTCACCTTTGAGAGGTACACTGCGCTGTGGTGCCAGACTCTTACCTTAGAGGTAAATGTTGTCATTTTCTTGATTTGACTGCAAGTGGAGACATTTTTGTACTACCTCAAAGAGGAGTTTATATGCATAATTCTGAATCTTCACCATGATCTCTCCCCTCTCCCCCTTTCTGTTCTGTTTGTCTCTGCTGGGTGTATGGGCAAGTATGTGGGTTCTCACTCATAATGGACTTAAGCGATCTCATGTACCTTTTCTTTGATCTGCCAGGAGTTATCTTACCGTTGGCGTATACATTTTAAGCGGTTGTGCCGAATACTACTTGTAGTAGTCAATAGCATTTAACATTCTTATGGATCATGTGTGCAATTACTTGTTCCATGTTGCTCATTTTCAGCCATTGCTTACTTGTCTTTATTTATTTATGCAGTGGTTATCAGCAGTGGAGTTTGCACTTCTGAAGGGTCGCCATCCGCTTATCAAAGACGTAGAGATCACTATTAATCCATCTAAAAGTCTAGCATTTGTTGAACCTCAACCAAATAATAAGATCCCAGTTGAATCTCAACTGGATAATAAGATCCCGAAAGATAATAATTTTCATGAGCAGCCTCAGATGATTTTTTATAATAATGTTCGACATGGAACAAATGGGCTGCTCACTGATTCTGCAAGTGGATATGCCGGTGCTGAAAACAGAGAAAGTGGGCTGTTAGAAGATAATGGTGACATGGACAGGGTTAGCAAAGATTCAGATGAAGAGGAGTCAGAAGAGAGCGCTGAAGATGATGAAAAAGGTCATGTACTACAATCCGCAAGTCTTGTGATGAATATGCTGGATGCTACAATGCCTGGTACTCTGGATGATGATCAAAAGAAGAAGGTATATAAGATTTATCAAATATTTTCCGGTGTAGTGAAAATATCCTTGCATTGTAGCATTTCGTACACAAAAACATAGTCCACTCTTTAAGCATCCTAATTTTGTTTTCAACACATTTATTTTGCTGCACAATATGTAGTTTATTAGGTTTAGAACTATTGAGGGAGTTCCTGTGGGATGCTGCAACTAAGAGGCATTTTAAATCTTAGCTCAAATGTAAATTCGGCCATATGAAGGTTCCACATATAGCAAGTAAGAGAAAAAAAATGAATGAAATTATCCTTTCCTCCTATACCAAGATTACGGCACGTGCCTTGCACACACCAATTTTCATTTCTTACCCTATGGTACACTGTTTGCAAGAATTTATTTGTACTATTTTTTTCCTTTTATTATGTTATAGTGAAGTTATGGCTTTGAGTTTCTCAGTGGAACAAAATTTCTTGTGGAACAAATTAATATTACTCAGGGCGTGATCATGACAAAAAGTACAAAAATATTGTTATGATAAACAAGCCCACTGAACAAGTAATGCCAATGCGAATCGATAGATCTACATTTACTTTAAGACCTTGATTTATCCAACATTGGTCTTAGTTTTGTTGATCCCGTGAGGAGAAACACATTGGTTCAAAGGGCGAATCAGACAGTGAGTTTGAAACACATGTACTTTCTAAGAAAGTCAAAGTTTAACTTTTATTGGACGAAACAATGACAAATATATGAACAAACATTAGCACTATTAAAAAATCACATGTTTCCTTTGTGCTTTAATGAGTACTATTTATTCCCATGTTTAGACAACCGCAAAGTCCATGCTAACTTAAGGGTATGAACAAACATTAGCGCTATGAAAAATCGGCTGCTGTAACTTTCTTGCTATGTTGAATTTTAGGATTATCCACATCACCGTAGGATATTATCATCCTGACTTCAATATGCAATTTTGCTTGTGATGGTCTTGTGGGGGAACATGCCAAGCTTCTTACATGTTTCTTTCTTGTCGTAAGGTTATGGTGGCAGTGGAACAAGGTGAATCTCTTGTGAAAGCTCTAGAAGAAGCTGTACCTGAAGATGTGCGTGGAAAGCTTACAACTTCTTTGGCTGAAATCTTACAATCCAAACGAGGCAATTTCAATTTAGAGGCACTGAAGCGGCTTCGCTGGACTCATGGTAGGTCATCCACCAAGTCAGTGATCCAAGAAAAGGTCAAAGAGTCAGGTCAGGAAAGTGGACTTAAGGATGCCAAAATGCTTGATCAGGACAGGAGTGCAACCTCCACTGGCGAGGGAGATCAAAAGGACACTAATTTGGCCTCAAGCGATAGGAATCCTGGAGAAAACACTGATTCATTACAAGAAAAGACTTCCCAAACTTCTGGAACTCTTGGAACTGGAAGTGAACAGGCTCAGCTCAACAAATCTGAGAAAGGTAACTCTGGAGTAAATGAAAGCAGTGAAGAACAGCACAAGAACGCTGAGGCTATCGAAACAGCTCCAAGTAATGTTTCTGATGATCAATCAATGGCCAACTCAAATGGGGCTCCTAGAGAGCAAGTGCAGTCGGCAGATTCTACAGCAGAGCCGAATCCACAGCCTAATGTGATAGATAAGGAAGGTGATGCAGTTCGTGCCAATGAAGATAAGGTTGCACATAATGTTGTTGATCAGAGCATGCAAGTCCCTAAGGCTGAAGAATCTAGACCTTCCCCAGTTAGTGTGACACAGGCATTAGATGCCTTAACTGGATTTGATGACTCGACTCAAATGGCTGTCAACAGTGTATTTGGAGTTATCGAAAATATGATTGACCAGTTTCAAAAACATCATGACTCCGAGAATGAGGACAATTCAGAGGGAACCACTGATAAACCCTCTGTAGATGAGACAGAGTCTGGTGTGACAGCCGATGTGGACAATGAGTTGAGTGGGCAGAACAAACAATCATCATCTGATCAACTGCAAGATGGTATTTCTGTTGAAGCTTGTCCAACAGTGCCTGAGGATCACACTTTTGATGAGACAAACTCTGATTTAATCGTTCCACCTTTGAAAGGAAAGATAAGAGATTCTCAAAGTAACAAACATAGGAACTATGTGAGTGGCGATGTTACAAAGCAGAGCAGTGGCTCACCTGATTTTTTATTGGATATAGCTGCTAATTCTTATTTGAAGGTGCAGTACGCTTTGTACCTTCATGAATATCTTTCAAGACAGCTGCAACTCCAGTCACCAGATTTGAACTCAGCAACTGATCTTTTCCTTGATCCGCAAGAGGGTAAATGGAAACTAGCAGATCAAATGGACAATGTGCAAGACAACATTACTAAATCTGGCAAGTATAGCAGCATTGAGGAAGAGATCGTAAATGGAGATTCCTCCCAAGCTCTACCTATGACGGACAATGTTATTTTGCCACCATACTCGGTCCTGAGAAATTTTGCAGACTCTAAAAGCAAGGTAAATGAGAAGTTACCTGGTAATGCTTTGAGACAGACGCTCACATTCTTCATTACTGATGAATTATCAAATGCCCTCAAAATTGAAGTTGGTCGTAAATTGGGTATTAAAAAGACTGATAAACTTCAAAGAAGTCTTGCACATGATGTAGAACGGCTTGCTGCTCAAGTTTCTAGAACTATAGTGCGCGACTGTGAGTTATACAGAGCTACATCTGTCCAAAGAAATCCAACAACTGTGAAATTTGGCGTGGTTCATGGAGAAAATGTCATTGAAGCTGTATCAACTGCAGTTCAGAAATCTCATGATCTGAGAAATGTTCTTCCAGTGGGCGTCATAGTTGGTGTAACTTTAGCATATTTGAGGAATTATTTCCACGTCGGTGTCTCTAAGCATGACAACCTTACAAAAGCTGCAGTGAAGTCAGGGATTTTAAATGAGGATCTTATTGTTCAGGATGAAGGCCAAGCAAATATAGATAATCCATCCTCCAGAGAAAAAGTAGTAAACATAGATAATCCATCCACCAAAGACAAGGTAGCAAATATAGATATTGAAAAAACTGGACAGCCCAAGCAGCAGGAGATAACAAGGTCAGAGGGTAAAGGCATGATGGTTGGGGCTGTTACAGCTGCCCTAGGTGCCTCTGCCTTGGTAGCACATCATCAAGTAAGTAAATAATGCCTTGTAGTTTCTTTCTTATTTTGTGAGTACGTGCACATGCACACGCCTTTGTATCATGTTTGAAGTTAGTTCAGAACATAACAGTCTAACATAACAGTCTTAATGTCGACATTTCTCTTATCTCTTGAATGAAACACATGGATGGAGTCAGCCCAGATTTTTGTTTGAACGTTAATCCAAATATCTTGTGTAGTATATACAGGTACTGATTCTTGTCAGGTGTCACAAGTTTAAGTAGTGTACAGAGATTGATCCTTATAGCAAATTCTATGTTACACCAAAACAGATGCCTACTGCAAATTTAAATTACTGATCCTTGTTATTGAGATATTTGATGTAAGCATTGTCTAACAATACGTACTTTTTTATATATCAGCAAAAGGAAGTTGAAGAGGAAACTGAACAGGAAAAGAGCCAGAACAACTTGGTGAGCAGCTTTGCTGAGAAAGCTATGTCTGTTGCAGCTCCTGTAGTACCCACAAAGGGTGATGGTGAGGTTGATCATGATAGGTCTGTTTAATGTTACCATTTCATTTGTCGTGTTTTATTTTCTGTTTGTTATCTCTTGAATACACTTACCATGTCTGACTCTGCAAGCAGGCTCGTCGCTGTGTTAGCTGAACTTGGACAAAGAGGTGGAACTTTGAAATTTGTGGGGAAGATCGCTCTACTCTGGGGAGGTATTCGTGGTGCCATGAGCTTGACTGACAGGCTTATCTCGTTCTTACGTATCAGCGAACGTCCCTTATTTCAGAGGTCAGTTTTTCCAAGTTCTAATTCGCTCCAAACAATTAAACAAAAAATCACATGCCGTGTGATTATCCCATATAGTATGGTAGAAAAATACAGAAGTTTCCTATCCGCCCTTGGATTGCAGCCAGCCTTGAATGATCACACCATAATTTCCAACAATTTGAGTGCAAACCAAATTATGAAATGACCTTGCAAAGGTAGTTACCAACTTGCTTGATTTGTATTTGGTGGGAGATGGTGAAACAACCAGCAATCCAGCATCACGACCAACTGAAATACTTAGGAATTTTTGTTTCATCGTGTTTCCTCCCTATCCCTGAACCACTTCGCATGACATGTTTCTTGTTGTCATTTCAAGTAGCTATAGAGTTAAAAACAGTCTTTCTTTCCATCTTTCACTGCTATCAGAGCTCGATAAAAACCAAAACATCCGCACAATATTCTCTTTCACAGCAAAAGGCCTTACGGGATTCAGCTAGTTTTATCCACCTTTGTACCAAGATTGGAAGTCCTTCCGTATGGTACCGGAGTGTCCCCTTAAATTTTCTGCTTTAATCACACTTCTAAAGTAAACTGATGATTGTTTATTCATATATCAAATGGTTGTAGCGATATGTTTTAAGCACTAACAAGTAGCAACATTAGCAGAGAGCGGCCCATTTTAGACTCTAGTGGTTAACAATGATTTTGCTTGAATTTGTTCTTTTACTCAAGTGTTATGTGAAATAGTGAACACTGTCCCACCCCTTCATAGATTAGTATGGTGGAACCTCTAATGCGCATGCACAAATATATTAAACTTGTTCTAATGTCTTTTTATCATGTCATGCTTAACTTGTCCTTTTGAATCTTAGGATCTTGGGATTTTCTTTCATGGTACTTGTTCTATGGTCTCCTGTTGTGATTCCTCTACTGCCAACACTTGTTCAAAGTTGGACAATAAGCGCTTCAACAGGAATTGTTGGAGATGCTTGCATTGTTGGCCTATATGTATCTATAATGATACTTGTCATGCTATGGGGAAAAAGAATACGTGACTACGAGGATCCAGTTGAGCAATATGGAATGAATCTTACATCTGCATCAAGGGTATGATCATTGCCTTGTCTCTTGTGCAAATATTTGTCGAATGCAACCATATATGACAGCTTAACCTTGGATTGCAGCTGCAAGAATTTTTGCAAGGCCTTGTTGGAGGCGTGGCTGTTGTTTGGTTGGTGCATTCAACAAGTGTTTTACTTGGCTTTGCAACTTTCCGAGAAGGGTCGTCTTCATTTCTATCTAGACCATTTGATCTTCTCAAATATTCAAGTAATGGGTTGTTGCTAGCTCTTAGAGGGTTTATCACTGCAACTAGCATTGCTGTGGTGGAAGAAGTGGTTTTTAGATCATGGCTTCCAGAAGAAGTTGCGGTTGATCTTGGTTACCACCACGCCATTCTCATGTCTGGAGTTGCTTTTTCTCTAATTCACCGGTATGTCCATTCTAGCCACAATCTCTTCTGCTATTTCACTGCTTTGTTTTTTTGAATCATAGTTCATATTACTTGTTAAGCTGGGAAGAAATTTCTGGATGGGATGGTCACTTGGACCTCCACAGCCTCTTATTTATAGCTCAACCGAGGTTACATCTTAACTTGAACACTAGAATACTCTAGAGTCTGCTAGGACACTAAATCAGCCTCCAACACTCCACTAGCTACACTTTCCTAGGGTACTACTACTACTACTACACTAATTCATACTAAAGAAAAGTCATAACTGAATACTCATGAGCAACAATGTGGCTTGGAGGCAACTAATAACGCTGACACATGTCACCGTAGTTTGTTGACTATAGAAGAGCCTAATCCTACAACTAAAGCTCAATTTCACCTCCTTTGCAAACAAACTTCTACATTTCGTACCAACCTTGAAAGATTATTGTATGCAAAGCATGATAGGTTGTGGGAGCAAGCGACACACTATTTGATGCTTTTATAAATGAATGGCAGGTCTCTACCTTCAGTGCCAGGTTTCTTGCTACTTTCGCTGGTGCTTTTTGGGCTTAAGCAAAGGACACAAGGGAATCTTGCTGCACCAATTGGCCTGCGATCTGGAATTATGACTGCTAGTTATCTCACACGGAGCAGTGGCATTATTACATTCAAACCTGACACTCCATTCTGGATGATTAGCAACTATCATCTGCATCCTTTTGATGGTGCAATTGGCTTAAGTATGTGTGCGTTACTAGCGATTCTTTTCTTCCCCCAAAAACCTGGTCACAAGAATACATCTGTTTCGTGAGAATCAGAAGGGCCAAATATATTATTCTCGAGGTGAGTTTCAACATAACCTCATCGACAGTACCTTAGCACTGAAGGGTTGCTCTTGTGGAGCTCAAATTGCTGGTCCATTGTAACTTGCTAAAAAGACCACCAGTTAGCTGCTTGAATACATGGAAGGGTGCTGCTGATGGATGTGGTGCTGTGACTGGGGTTTATGAGGGATTAATCACTAGCAAGTTTATATACCCCTCTTTTCTGGACTCTATGGATGAGCTTGTAATCGTCATGGCAACAAGATAAACTCCAAACGGGAATGCTTTATTCCATCTGTTATAAGGTATATAAGGTTTAAGTACACCTATACTTTTGTAGTATGTGAAATTACTAACTCTACCCTCCTCAATGTTATTGCAAATGCAGGTGGGGTTGTATAAAACAACTTGGAGATGCCTTGGAGAGATACATCATCTTCTGCCATTTTTGCCCGAGTATGCTGTGCAGCTGTGAGCTGTCTGAGAAATGCTTTCTGGTTTATACTGACAAAGTTGATGTGTAGGTTAGTCTGTAGATCTGATTAGTCTCTTTTAAAGTTTTATCGAAAATCGGATGCAAGCATACCCAAGTTTTGAGGTAACCAAAGTTAACAATACACTCTATGTAGAAAGTAGTTACATGACAGACTTGGCCGACGTATCATACCATGTATGTACCTCATTTTCCCACTGTAAGGTTGGATTACCTGTAAATGTAATGCTCCCACTATGTAAGGGAGAATCATTTGAGATCTACAAGGGAAATATACAGGTGTATTATACCGCGTTTGATGTGATGTACTCCCTCCGTTCTGAATTAATTGACTCAGATTTAGTACAAATTTAGAATGGAGGGAGTATTATACGGTTTATACCTCTTGCCGTCTTATCCAGAAACTGTTCGTCAGACCCTAGTCTTATACTCTATAATCATTGGGCAGGAGAATACAAAATAGGGATCCATTTTGGCTCCTGGGTGCAAATAAACTTTTTATAAAAAATTACATTTTAGACACATTTCAATATATTTTTATGTTTTGTGAAACAATTATCTCAACGTAAACCCAATCATAGCAGTTGCAGGAATGATGAAAAAAAATAAAGAACCTGATTAATATAGCGGTTTGTTCTGTTGACTAGGCAACTAGCACCCTGCTCAAAATCCACGCCGTGTGCGGTGTGCCTCGTGGCGAAACCATCAGCTCTACCTCGCGCTCCTCACCTCTGCCTTCAACACTTCCCATGGCGGCACCGGCATCGGCTACCCACTTCCTCTCCTCCCCACCCGTCGCATCCGGTCTCTCTCCACGGCCTCGCCCTGGGCACCACCGCCGCCGCGCCGGCACACATCAGACCGATGCTACCTGCAGGAGCATATCCTGCCGCGCGACGCTTGGCCCCGATGTTGGGCCCCTAGCCGCCGCTGGACCGGCGCCCACCCAGACCCAGGGAAGAAGGACGTACCTGCGGGAGCACTCCTGCCTCCTCTTCCCGCCCCCGCGCGGCCGCCGCCCGCTCGCCGTCGTCAAATTCCTCGGCGGCGCCTTCATCGGGGCCGTCCCCGAGGCCACCTACGGGTAATTAATCGTAGCATACCCAACCAATCCGCGATTGCTTCGGTACGGGGAAACCCAGAATTGTTCTACTCCGTACTAGTATTGATTTGCGTTCGGCATCGCGTGGTTTGGTTTGGCTGCAGCTACCTGCTGGAGCTCCTCGCGCAGGAGGGCTTCCTCGTGGTGTCCGTGCCGTACAACGTCACCTTCGACCACGCGGCCGCCGCGCGGGAGGTCTTCGACAGGTTCCACGGCTGCTACGACAAGCTCCTCGCGTCGGGGCTGCCGGAGGCCGGGCTCAGCGCTCTGGACATCGCGGACCTCCCGCTCTACTCCGTCGGTCACAGGTGATCCGAGTATGGAGTGTCGCTCGCACGCCTCCTGTTCGATGCTTTGCCGCCCAGGGGATGTTTGCAGCTCTGTTTTGTTAATGATATGCCGTTATTCTACGAGTTTCAGCAATGGTGCCCTGCTTCAGCTGTTGGTGGGGAGCTACTTCTCAGAAAAGATACCAAAGGTTTGATTCGTGTTCAGTTAATAATAAGGGGATCCACATGTTTCTGCTTACTTTTAGCGATTATTAGATCGACTGAGGATGAAAGTTTAGTTCCTATTTTTGCATTTCATTTCTTGGAACAGTGCCGATTGGTTGATTACCTTTCATTCGATTCTGATCATTTTAGGCTAATGCCATTGTCTCGTTCAACAATAGGCCCGCTTCAGAAGCTGTTCCATACTTTGAGCAGGTATTTTGGTCTGCGCTTTCTTGCACATTGCATCCTAGTTACATTCTGGTCAATGAGTGTAACAATCATGTGTACTGCTTTATTGTTGAAACAAACTGACATACATCCCAAATTTGCACAATGGGACCGGTAGAAACAAATAGGCTTGATCTTTTAGCAACTATATTCAGCCTGAGCAGTTGATTTACTGTTAACTAGTGTACTGATGCATGACGATGTGCCATATTACAATGTTTGGGTTGGCATAGGTTTATAAAAAAATTGACACGAGAGAAATATTTACAACTAATTCGCGAAAAGGATAGAGGCATATTTCTCTCATGCACCAGAAAAATGAAAAGGCAGGCCTACCATACACAAAGAAAAAGAGATCGATTTCCGTCAAAAAAGAAAAGGAGATCGAAAAGTATTTTCTTCATCTTATAGACAAAAAATACAATTCCTGGATGATTTGCTCTGTGGCTTGCTAGATTGCGAGACTGACTGGTGATATTGTCTCCTTGCTCCCGAAGGCCTCAGAAGACAAAAGGCTCCTGGTTAACTATTCAAGTCTATGCTGTAAGACACTTCCTGTTAAGTCGTGTGGTCGTCTTTGCTTCGTGTCTGCATGCATGGTGATGGTGTAGTGTGTGCGGGCATCAGCAGAAGTTCTTGTCCTAATTGGCACCATATGTAGCATGGCCAAGTTCATGTTGAATGCTCGACTTTGACACCGACCGATGCAAATCAAACTCGCTGTGTAGCCCTAGCCGTATATATGATCGGCCTGGTAGACTTGTGTCTGCAGCATACCATATACTCACGGCTGCGTTGAGTCAATCCATCCGAGACCTAGGAGCACCAATGTATAGATTTCTCGGGACACTAATGTTGCGATTGATGGGATAAATATCTCTGCACACAAGTGTACCCGAGAATCACGTACTTCGTAGCTATCCATCCTGTCGCCTATAAAAGAGCGCAGAGGCCACGTCGTTGCGGAGTTTTCATACACTAACACCAGAACGAGATGCACAGCTCACGCAGCTCGCACCCAGCCGCAGGCAACCATCCAGATCACAATAACACATCCGAAGGTGGGACATTGTGTCTATGAGCAATTGACCTTCCGAGACACTTAAAGTAATGTTGATTTAAGTAACTCGTATTAGTCTTTTGAAGTTACTCGTAAGATCTTAGCCTTTTACAATATGTTCTCTCATGTTCTTTTTTTATTTGGTTGTTTCATAAGTTTGTTTTGTGCAGATTGGCCCGCTAATTAGTCAAGTAATGCCTATGATGGAGGCGTCACCTGGATATTCTGTAGCAAGAGATGCGTCAGGTGATAGTTCATTTACAGCTCCCCTTATACCTACCAATTAATATTCAAGTGCAATGGAAATATCGTGGCTTGCCTCTAAACCTCCATTACCTTATTATACCAATTAATATATAGGTGTAATGGAATTATGTAGTTTGCCTCTAACCCTCCATATCAATCAAATAGCATAAAAGAGCCTAATATCTTAAGCCTAATGATAAATTTAGTTGTTAATTATGGTGTACTCCCTCTGTAACATAATATAAGATATTTTGGCTATTCTAGTATGGACTACATGCGGATGTATATAGACGCAATTTAGTGTGTGGATTCACTCATTTTGCTCTATATGTAGTCCATACTAAAATAGCTAAAACATCTTTTATTATACGGAGGAGTCGTAGCTTTTGGAGTTCTAGTTGCTTCATGGTATTGCATCATTGGTGCTACGCCTCAAGGTCTTCTGATATTTCATTGACATGTACTAAATGTGTAGTATTATAGTTTGATGCGGGAGTAAGTTTGAACAAAGAGATTAAAATTGCTCAAAAATGGTTATGGTGGCTTCGCAGTAAGATGTGGTGCAACTTTGTAGGGGATGCGTGGAAGGCTCTATTTGATTTAACTGGAGGTTTGATACGACAGTATGATCAAGAAGTTGTGGCATCTGTGAGCAAATTTGTGGATCAGATACCCTCAGTACTGAATCAGGTACTATATAAATCAAATTTATTTGATTATTCAGATGTGCTTCTACAAAATGTTCATTAATAAATATTGTTCTAACCTGGACATATATGCTTCCCATGTTATTTACAGGTTACAGAAGGTGTATCTGAATTCAAACCAACACCGCCTGAGAACCGTGAATTCTGCAAGAAGTCCTACAGTGTACCAAATACATTATTGGTATTGCTGACAAACTTGCACTTAGGCTAGCATCTTTTTGTTTCATTTTAGCATTTATTAAATTTCCATGCATGTATTGTAGGTGAAGTTCAGGGTTGATGCTATTGATGATACAGACATAATTGAGGACATCTTGAGACCTCGAGTAGAATCAATTGATGGACAAATAAAGAAAGTCATACTTTCAGGAACACATCTGACGCCATGTATACAGGTATGTCTGGTCATACTTTTCATCCGAAAATTTTATGATGCATCATATGCAATATATAGAATTAGGTATATTCGCGGCAGGGTCGTTTTATTAGGGCATTCACCACCAATAGTATCACTGGTGTTATCACTAGAAGCAAGCGGATATTTGTAGTTGAACTAGGAGTGTAACAATTTTTCATTCTCGCAATCATTAGATCATATCAAAGACTGCTTTTCTGTTTTGTGTAACTAGCGGGGTGACCACACATTTGTACAGATAGATTTTTACATTGTTGTTATCATATACATCTGGAGGCTAATTTCTTTCATACATATCAGTCTATTTTTGTGGTTTGATTAGAGTGATTGTGTGCCATTTGGCAATCATTTGCAATTACAAAATGGTTTTTGACTGAATACAGTTTGTATTCATAGGCTCATTTGGCTCCATGTTAAATAGTGGCTCTACCGAGCAAGTTAAATCATCACTGAATTACATATGTACTGGCACGCAGTTTTGTGACGGAAAACGTACACGATTAATCCTTGCTAATATAGCTTCTGCCCAAGTGCAGACTTCTACATGAACAGTAACGTCGTTCTGTGAACATAAACGTTGTGGCTCTTTCCCTTCAACTATTATAAAAGTTGTCCTGAGTTTTTGTAGCACAAAAGTCTTGTCATCTCCAGGGGAGCATTTTATCTGTTGGACAAGATGCATAATTATTTTCTATACCGTATGGAGTAAATCCAAATTCAGTTCAAGCTTGTCTCTGTTTCAGTTGGCTGGGATTTATACGTACCCTTTTGTGCTTGGTATTGTAAGCCAACTTGTACGGTACCTATTCGGATATTGCACGTACTAATTGAATTGTAATTTGCTTTGTGCGCTGGCAAGTCTCTCCTTGTAACCTTCTCCATCTTGTTTATGGTTACCTTAAGACTTCAGTCCAAATTTACTGATCTACGGTGCACTCTTAGTCACGCTATAGATCTATGTCTCACCTCGCATAGTCTATATTAGTACCGTTATTTTTCTACCGCTTGGACTGCATAAATATTCATGTGTGCCAAACACTAACTATAGCTGTGCTACAGGATGTTAAATGGCAGACTGGTTCGCAATACACTCCAGCAGATGCTCTGGCCCAGGGTTTTAAATCGTTGGCTCTCAGTGAGACTAGGGTCCTCTCAAGAACTATCGCTGACTGGTTCAGATCCCTCTAGAAGTTTATATAGATACTTAATTACTGTATATCCGTTGAACTTCAGAATGCTGCTTACGAAGGTATGCAATACCACTTGTACCTAGAATCCATATAGTCAATTCACAACCATTCACGGGCTTGGACACCTCCATGCAACTTCTGTGGTGTAAGTACCTGCATTACTCATGCAGTTCCACATTGGAGATCCTTTTATACACATCAGAGCCGGAAATTCAGAAATATCTATAGAATCTGTTCTTACAGTGATCTTCATTCAGTTAACTCTGGATCATGCATCATAAACATTTTTCCTCGTTCCTGCAGAATTGGTTGATGCAATTGGCTGGGGGTGGAAGTTGCCAACTTGCCATTGCAAGGAGAGATAGGAGTAAGTATTATAGCACCTAATGACCCCAGGAGCGATGTATTTGGACCGAGTTGAGCAAGTTCGGTCCTGCAAGCTCACCGACAGTCCGTACTGCCACTATTAACTGATCAAGGTTTGGATGTTGGCCCCAAGTGTTTGGCCCTAGTGAAGCTATGCATTGCATTTGACCCAAATTCCAGGAGAACAGTGATTTGATCTCAGGAATGGTGCCAGCGAGGATGAGTTGGCAGTATACACCTTGCTGCAGGCAGGCAAGCCTGTCCTGCCTTCTGCTGGTTTGCGTTTTACGTGTAATACAAAACACATGAACGACATGCGCAGATTGCCATGTTAAGGTACTTCTGGGATATATCTGTATAGTAACATTTGATTTTAATATTTTTTGTGAGCAGTTCTAGCTAGCTCCCAACTTTGTCATTCGAACCTGGATACCAACCAAGCTATCAGGCTTTTTTCTCTGATTTTCCAGAGTACATATGGTATAGAGCGATGTACAGCTTAAAAGAATGTTGGGAACAAATGCAACAAGTGTGAGCTGTTGATCATGTATGCCACTGTTGCTGCCTGGTCCTGAAGCCTGAGGGGCTGAGCCCACCAAGGCACCAATTCTCTGGAGAAAATCTGACCAGTTCAAGGTCTCTATTTGAATCACAGGAAGAACAAATGAACTATATAACATTAGGTTTGATTAGATGAAAATTTTCCTCCAACTTGGGGAAATATCATCTACCGATCGAGCAGTTGTATTGTCATGTGAGAGTCTATCTTGGTGGTGGTGGATCCATGGGGTGCCATGCCATGCATACGAATGTATGCTCTGCGTGAACCGAATGGATCTTCAATTTGTTGGGGCATTTCATCTTGTGCTCGCTAGCCTCACTCCGGCGATCGTCGGCGTACGTATCGAACCGAATCACGGCTCACGTAGCTGGATACCGTATCCAGGACCAAAATCTCTCCTGCTAGATCACGACGGCAGATTAGGCAGCTCCAGCAAGCCAGTGTCAGACAAGGCTTGGACGCACGCGTCCGTCCGTAGCGTTGGCTCTTGTATGCTCGATCTGGCACTGTCAAAACCATTCTCAGATTTAAGTGACGAGAGACGACGAGCCCATACACGGCCGCGCCGGAGAAACCAACGGCGGCTATTTGATTTGATCTAGCTGCGCCGCCGCAAGTGGGAGGCGAATGATCAACGTGCGACGTGCATGAGGTGGCGTTGCCAGCGCATGGGGCTGCTGGAGTGACACAGAGCTCGCTTGTATAGATTCATTACGACAGGGAAATAGACATGGGCTTAGATTACACGTACCAACGTATACATACGTGTAAGATTGGTGTAGGATCATATTGGTTAATTCTTCGGACTAGCAAAATACAGATGGAACAGTGTCATGTCTTTATATGTATTACTCTGCTAATAACTAGATTACTGCAACAACAACACATGCTAGGCAACCCAGTGATAGTCGAACAAATACTGACACGAGTAAGCTTGATTGTTTCGTATAAAATCTTTTTATTGTGTTTTCATCGTTGACTCTTGGACACAATCATGCGTGAAATGATGTTATACATTTTTTGTCCATCAAAATAAATATGTTTTGTACCAAAATACTGAGAGAGCATATGTTGTATATCTGAACGAATATTATGAAGAAGCCGAAGACATATCTATGATAATGGATATGCGACCGTAGCCTGTGAAGCGGTATCTATGTCAGATGATGATCAGTATGTTCTCCTAAACTTTTCTTTGGGTGGAAGACTAGTTGTAGCTTGGTTAAGAGTTCTGGTGCTGGTGTTGTTGATGGTGTTGTGTCGATATGTTGAGCGCTTTGCCCAAGGGCCTTCATATGTTTTTGCTTTGGTACAGTAATAGTTGCTGAAATTCACTAGAAGGTCAAAATAGGTTAGGTTAAATTCCTCTGGTTTGTAAGTTAAATATGGTGTTAGTTTTTCTATTTTTAATAAAAAAAGGAACATTGTGTGTTATCTCCTTTACTCTATAAACAATTTGTACTAAAATTGTATACGTATCTAGATCTTAACCTTAGCATGTTACAATATTATAACTTTTTCACATACTTGAGCCATAGAACTGTCTTTATTACTAAGTATTAGCTTGTGTTTTTCTTTGTACTGAATATCAATAGAATATATTAAATTGTATTTTTTTAACAAAGTATGTTTTATAACTATTCTACAATGCATGATCTATATATATGTATGGTAAAGTTCTATAAAGAGTGTGATATAAAAATATCACCATAGCGGTTTCTAGTTTATGGTTAAGTAAGCATATTTCTAAAAAATGTAGAGTATAAACTAAACCAACAAAACTACTTGTCATGGTCAAAATTTTCTAGCAAGTCAAATTGACAAAATATGCATGATGTGTGAGAGTAGAATATACTGGAAGTTCTAAAAGTACAGGTGGTGCCAAGTTAGTCATAATTCTATGAAAATGCATTTCTGATTCATATTTAATAATTCTTTAAGTGTCTCATCAAAAATCCTACTCAGGTCTGATAGGCCCATGTGGCGCGTTAAGTGGTACCACCTAAGCAATATTAAGAAAATGTTGCTTGGAAATGTATTCCTCCTAACATTGTGCACCATTAGATTAGAACATAGCATTTTGAGTTTTCTTTTGCAAAATATTGCCTATGTGGCACCATTACGGGGTTGTGAGACTCAAGTATGACTTATGGTGACACACTTAACAAACTATTAGGATTCGTACATGCATTTCATTTAATTAGGACTAACTTGGCACCCCACCAATACTTTTAGGCCCTACTATGTATTTTACTCTTGAATAACATTGCTCGGAGTAATGGTCAATGGAAAAAATGTGGATTATACTATGTTTGTGTATGGGAATTATTAACTGATATGCTCTTATGCATTGTGTTTGTTACCATTTAGTCTACACAAGTACCTTGCCAAGTTACTACATTGAAATATGTTGCACATAATTATGTTAAACATGAGAATCTAGTTACATTGTTGCCCATAAACACCGTGTGTCTTTCACCGGATAGAGAATAAGAATAGCATGCATGGTCACTAAATTGGTTGTCGCAATTCACACTGGTTTATTCTTATGTCGAATAGGCATGTAGTGCATATTTGTTTCTATATAATAACCATTTTATTATGTTAAGAATTAATATACTCTTCCAGTGAAAAAATGTAAGGTGACATGATTTTCATTATGCTTAATCCAATACAACTTTACTTGTGAAGGATCATGATATGAAGAGGAGAGAGGGTGGGTGTAAATGAATTTATTAAAATTAAAGTTTATTTCACACTTAATGGAAG
The DNA here is from genome assembly GCA_026929855.1 of Poa annua. Classification (NCBI taxonomy): domain Eukaryota; kingdom Viridiplantae; phylum Streptophyta; class Magnoliopsida; order Poales; family Poaceae; genus Poa; species Poa annua. Next base: position 77,573,576 of record CM049432.1, read on the forward strand.
TAAACTTCAAAGAGTTATGGCATGAGTAGCTGAAACATACAAATTGAAAATTTGTCAGATTATGCGTACAGAATGATGGCATGTACACTGAATTAAAAGATATGGACTTGGGTCCATAGAGGTGTAAACTAGTTTCAATGTTCTAAAGAGTACAAAGTATACGGGGCGACCAGAATGGTGGCTCTTTGACCATTTCCTTGTTAAAGTCATTGTTTTCGACATATTTCACATATTTTCTACGATGAAAACTTTAAAAATCTGAGTCAATTAATTTAGAACGGAGAGAGTATTTGTAAAACTTAAAAAATGGGACTATAGCACCGCTATAAATTATAGCATGTTGAGAATTGTGGCGTTTAATAAATCAGAACATTATACCTGGCTAATAGCACGTAGTGCAATACAATGTGCTGACAGCGGCTATGTTTTGTTGTAATGCATGTCAGCTGACTATCAATGCTTTATTAAAAGAAAATGTTGGTCGAGGTCTCCAACACAGCAATAGTTCACTTTCGACCACGCCACTGCACCTCCATCGTGAGACAAGTACTGCCACTAGTGTGCAAAACATTGTTGTCTTATCGTTGTTGTCTGTTACGCAGGATCCTGTGAAATCATGGTCGCAACATTGCGCCGTCTCTTCGCCACTGACATTATTCAAACGTCGCATATATCTCGTCTCTCGTGCATGTGCGCCCAACAGTTAGCTAGTGACCAAATAATTTGACAGGGTACACGTAGGCTACTGTTACACGTTGATTATACTTATCATGTCAGGTCAGGCCGGGAGAGGTACAAATCAGCCAGTTCCACGTCGTGTACGCCGAGTTTTTTTATTTAAATAATACGATTTTTTCTGCCAAATTTGGAATCTAGCGCGCGGAGTCGGTGAATTCCAAAACTAGGACGCGGTCGGTGTGGGTCGTGCCGATCGGGCCCGTGCCGAAATGTCCACGTCGGCTGGACCCAGGCCGACAGATGCATGCGCCTGCACGCCTGCAGGCTCTGCCCCACCTTTCGGCAGCACTCGCGCCGATCGGCACCACCCGTGTCGATCTGGGCCGAGAAAAGCCCCGCGCCGGCTCCTTTCTTCTTCCTCCTTCCTTTCTTCTTCTCCTTCCTCCTCCCGTTGCAGCAAGCTCTGTTCTTCCTCCCACACGAATACTCAGCCAAATCTTGGCCAAATAATTAGTGTGAGCAGTTTAGATTGTTAGGAAAGGAGAGAGCAGGAGTAGGGCTTGAAGGATCTGTTCCTGGAGTAGATCTTCGTGGATTCGTTTTGAGAAGAAGAGGTGGAGTATTGGAAGCAATGGAGGCCAAAAAAGGTGGATGACAGTGATGGGAGCTCGTGTTGGAGGAGGAGGTGTGGTGGTGGAGCAGTGGTGGCGGTAGATTGAGGCCGGGAACGGAAGAAACGGGCTTTCCACGCGTCAAGGGTAAACCCTAAGTAATCACTAGATGAATCTTGTTTAGTATTATGTATGAGTTAGCTGTAAATTTTTTGTGTCGGTGCATGTGATAGTTGTAATGTACAAATAGTTTGTCGGTGGCTGTATGTTATGTTGTCGGTGGATGTCGGAAAAAAACGTTAGAAGTAGTTTAGATTTATGTTAAACGGATGCGTTAATATAGTTGTATAAATAATTTTGTCGGATGTATACGTTAAAAAGTTGTTATATAAATTACTTTGTCCGATGGATGCGTCAGTGGGTGGAGGGTGGTTAGTGTGGCGGTCGATATTTATGGGTGTATGTCGGTTCTTTGTTATTATTTGAGTACTATTAGTAATATTGGTAATATTTTGGGTGGTCGTAATATTTTGTAGCGTATTATTTGACGGAATTAATTTGTTTAGGTAATGGAAGTCGTTGATTTTGTTGTGCACTTCGGCGCCGGTAATGTCCGTGTTACGGAGACTGGGGTTGATCTTAGTGAATTGTTAACAATATGGTGATGCAGTTGCCAGACCCAGAGAGAGCTAAAATAGTAGCAGTGCAGCAGTTTTTCACTGCAAATTTTGGGTATAATCCTAATATGTTTACGGTTAAGATTCAGTCAGTGTGGTGCAAATCCCGTACAAATATTTTTCGGGAGTTGTTACCGCTGGATCGAACTGGTCAGTGGATAGCTTGGCTAGCATCATGCAAACGTCGAGGCACCCAACCAGAAATCCTACTGATATTTTATCCGAAGCAGAACAATTTAGAACAAGGAGGCGGAGATTTTCAGCATGGAGAGAGCAGTGATGCTACTCATTCAGAAAATGTGGACATTTCTGAACAGTATGAGCCATCACTCAGTGTTGAGTCGGAAGGGCCTCCGCCACTTGGAGAGGCTGATGCGGATGAGTATGAAGGTACTATGCAAGAAGAGATGTTGGCTGAAGATGAGGATGGTGTTGCAGAAGATCTTGATTCAGGTGATGAAGATGTTGGAAATGAGGATGAGGTAGATAATGATGAAGAAGATAATGTTGGAGATGTGCCGCTTCCTGAGTCCTGAAATGTCAACACTTTGCCGATTCCTCACTCGTGGGATCTCGACAAGTCGAATATGACAGCTGTGGATGATGGATATCATCCGGCATGGGAGTACCGAAGGAAAAATGTAAGAATCGGAGTCCAGTATAACACAAAGCAAGAGTTGAGAGAAGCCGTGATTGAGTGGGCATTGTCCACGCAAAGGGTTTTCCGTACTGATGTGTCAAATAGTCGATATTTGACTATGAGCTGCATTAATATTGACTGTCCAGAAAGGGTGGATGCTCACGTACCGAAGTACGACGTGCTTTGGGTGGTTTCAGATGTCGTACCACACACATGTGAGATCTCTAGTACGGTGCCGAACCATCCAAACCTGTCTTCAACTCTCATTGCACGACTCTTGTTCAGTGAGATAGTGCGGAAGAAAGACATGACCGCGAGAAGCATTCAGTTGGCAGTTAAGAGTAGATGAAAAACAAAAATTCTTTATGGGAAGGCTTGGAGAGCGAAGCAGAAGGCTCTAGAAATGAGATTTGAGACATTTTATGATGCTTATGATAATGCTGTCAAAATGGTTTCCACGTTGAGAGAGCGAAATCCTGGTACAGAGGCAACCGTCCAACTAGTAAAAATTCCTGGGCATCCTCAGTTGGCTGTGTTTGGCAGGATGTTCTTCTCTTTCGCCATATGCATTGAAGCTTTTAAGTATTGCCGGCCAGTGTTGTGCATCGATGGCACATTTCTCACGGGCAAGTACAAGGGTGTTATACTTACCGCAATAGGTGTGGACGGCAACGGACAAATCGTTCCTGTTGCATTTGCCTTTGTTGAGAGTGAGAATTATGATAGCTGGTTATGGTTTCTGAGGCTGTTGAAAAGCGGTGTTGTGAAGGATAGGCCAAATGTATGTATTCTTCATGACAGGCATGCAGGTCTGTTGAAGGCAGTCAGGAAACTAGAGCAGCCCGCCGATGATGAACAAACTCCGTGGACTGATGTGCAGAGTCGATGGTGCATGAGACATATGGGTGCTAATTTTTATTCTTGCTTCAAGAGTAAACGTCTTATGAATCTGTTTAAAAGACTTTGCAATGTGAATCAGCAACGGAAGTATGACTTCACGCAGAACCAAGTGAAAGAAAGAAGAGCTGCACAGGCGACGGCAGTTGCTGCTCAGGTGGCGGCGGCACAAGCGGCAGTAGCCGAAGATTTAGAACCAGTTGGGTTGTGTGATTTGCCTGGAATTGATCCACCTGGCACAAAGAGGAAGAAAGGAGCACGCATCCGGAATTTTGAAGAATGGATAGAGAAAGAACCGCCAGTGAAATGGTCTTTGTTGCACGATGCACATGGAGCGAGATATGGCATCATGACAACCAACCTTGCGGAGATATATAATTTTGTCCTTCGAGGTAACCGTGGTCTGCCACTTACAGCTCTCGTCGAGGGGATTATGCATGGAACAATGAATTATTTCAGAGATAGACGTGTGGAAGCCGTGAATCATTGTCAGTGGTACCCTGGCACACCTTACTGTCGCAAGATAAGAACATACATGGAGAAGAAGACACAGAAGGCTCGGTTCCACAACGTGGTTCGAGTAGGTAATGAAGAAGCTAGGTATGAGGTGCGCCTGCCGACAGACAGATTTGGTGATAGCGTTCAGAGAACCCATGAGGTGTTCATTACTGACGGATATCCGCCTACTTGTGAGTGCACATGCAACAAACCCAGACTTCTTCACCTTCCATGCTCTCATGTGTTAGCAGTTTGTGGTCAGTTGGGCTTGCATGCAGCCACATTCGTGTCACCATATTACATGAAGGACGCACTGGTTCAAACATGGACCGGGGAAATGAGAGGTTTCCGAGTCGAAGGTAACTTCAACACGGTTAAAGAGGCTAATAGAGAAATCATTCCTCATCCAGCAAACATGCGGACTAGTAGAGGACGACGTCAGACACGGCGCATCCGGAATGATATGGATGAGTCCGAAGCAGGTGGTTCCACTCGTCAGTGCCTGCTATGCAATATGTTCGGCCACAAAGAGAAACATTGTACGAAATTCCCCCAAGGAGGCGCAACGGTTCGTGGCCGAGGCACCTGAGGAGGAAGGGGAAGAGCAAATCGTGGCTAGTATTGTGTTTTCAATCGTATTTGTAATAATTAAGTACAATGGGACGATGTTGTTTGTTGTAGGGTATCTGTTTTAATTCGTATTTGTAATAATTATGTACAATGGGACGATGTTGTTTAATTCGTACAATTGTTTAAAGTGGTATTTCTACTAGTATGTTCATGTTGTATAACTTTGCAGATGGCGGGTCGTGCTTTGCTTAGTGCCGATGTTGATTCAAAGCATCGTGCTAAGATATGGGAGTCAGGTGGGCAGCCACATCTTCTGCGTACTCGGACACTATCGATTAACTGGGAGTTGCATCCTGATTGGATTGATCGGTACGTTGGACGTAATAATTTTATATATTGTTTACACTGTCAACGATTTTATTAACGGACTTCTAACAAAGTTCTTTCAAGTATTTGCAGGTTGACTTGGGCAGGTCTATTACCGCTTGCACGTCTAGTTGAGAGCATCCCCGCAGGATGGGTACCCATTCAGCCCGATGAGGTAGACGGCGAGTCGAGGCAGATGCACCATGTTGGCACTTCCAAGATCACGATGGACAGGTCACTGCTTAGCTGCTTAGTGGACCGTTGGAGGCCGGAGACCCACACTTTTCACTTCCCGTGGGGGGAGATGGCACCGACTCTTCAGGATGTGTCATATTTGATGGGACTCCCTTTGGCTGGCGCAGTGCTTGGACCTGCAGATCCTCCCCTCGACTAGCATGAGGCCATGCAGGCACGCTTCGCAGGCGTGCATCCTGAGAACCCCATGTTGCCTGAGCACAAGCATGGTGTACCGCTGAAGTGGCTTAACAAGTGGCAGGTAAATGTTAATTATGTAGCGAGTTTACTTTCTCGGTGTATACTCCATGACTAACTTATTTAGTTTGCGCTTTCTAGGTACGGGCATACGGCATCCCGGTGGAGCACCTGACTCAGGAGCAGGTCACGCGGAGCCTCGAGGCGTACGTCATCTGGCTACTTGGCAAGGTGATGTTCACTGAGACTCATCAAGACACTATTACTGCTCGTTGGGTACCTATAGCCCTAGAGATTACAGCGGCACATAACCAAGAAGACATAGAGCAGCGGAGTTGGGGGTCTGCACTATTAGCTGCTACATACAGGGCTCTATGCACCGTGTGCACGAAGAACTCAGATAGCTCTTCGATACTGGGATGTCCTCTATTTCTGCAGCTCTGGTCTTGGGAGAGGTTCCCTGTCGGTAGACCCGACATCGACGCGACCAGGCCCTGGGACTATAGACTGATAGATCACAACGCAGTTGATCTTCCCACATTTGGTAGTATGTGGGCATATAGAGAGGTACCCATTCGATATTTTATTACTTTCAAGTTAGGTTCTTCCAAATTTTAATGTTCAATTATTTATTACAATTATAATTGTTTGCAGAGACGGTTTCAAGGTGATCAAGTGAGAAACTGCTACGTGATGTTCACTGAGTGGTTCGATCAACTGCCACATCACCAGGTTATATGGGAGCCATATCACGAGTCGCGGATGCATGCATGATACCCCGGCGGGATTTCTTCTTTGTGCACCAGAGACCGTGCATACTGGATGACTACACGTCGGATTGTGTTCGACGTCTTGGTGGAGGAGATGTCCCAACACCGTGTTATGAGACAGTTTGGACTTCGCCAGTGGCCGGTGCCTCCTACTAGAGCTACACTTCCTCAGCACGTGCACAAGTAAGAACTACAACTTGTATTTAAAATGTGGGGTACTATTGTTGTTCTAGTACATACTTATGCTATGTGTGCATTTCGCGGGAAAGGACGGCAGGGAGAGAGATCGCTCGCATCTTATATGCAGACGATCCTACCATACATACAAGAATGGGGGAGTGCGACGGATCCGGCAAATTTATGGCCCGCGGAAGCACCCTTTGTGCTTCCTGATTTTGAGGAGTACCTCCGGACGTACAGGCTCGCCTGTCGCACTCGTTTGGTTACGAGTGCCGACCCTGTCGACCTTCCTGCGGCTGATATCACGGCCATGTACCCAACACAGGGAATCGGGGCTCGGGGAAACACAGCGGTAAGTGGTCTAGTTTCAGTACTCTACTACGCACTGTACGTACTACAGTAAAAACATATCTGACACTTGTTTTATATTTTACAGGCCGACATTATAGCAGATATTCAGGCGGACGTCGATGCATACTACCCCGTCGTTGGTGCCCAGCACCAGTCGTGGTTCAAGCGTCTACAGGACAAGCTACGACGTGCTTATGGTGTGCTCGCATGCACCGATGCTGGGGATGTTGTTCCACGCCATGCACCCCCGCGTCCCCCACGGCACTCCTCGGCACGGCTCTTAGGTGCCGCACAGGTATCACCACCCCGTGACACCACTCGTCGGCACGATCCACGCCCACGTTTTACACCTCAGCAGAGTCCTTGCATACGCCCCACAGATCACACATTTGCGTCTACCTCTCGCCAGCCCGACGCTATCGACCCTGGTCCATCCCAGCCACCTCTTTCACAGATTCCAGTGTATGTGTCGGGTCCTTCACAGCCAACTATGTTTATGCCGGCAACTTCACACTCGCCATTGTTTATGTCGGGTCCTGCACAGCCTCCACTCTTTATGCCGGGTAGTTCATCCTGGCAGGCACACACACCACCGTTCACCGGGATGCCGTATTCGTACGGTTATGGGGGCGGACCACAGTTCGTTGGAGCATCACACCAGCCGCAGATGGCCAATCTTACGGGCCAGTACTCTCAGCAACTAATGCACGGAGGTTAGAATTTTTAATTACTCGTACATATATAATTTATATCCAGACAACTCACACTAACATATTATCTTGTGCAGGTGCAGATCAGGTGTACAACTCTCCCCAGTACGACTTGGACACCACTCAGGCATACGCGCCTTCGCCACCGATGCCCACTCAGCAGACACCACCTCCGGAGACAGCCCAGCCAGACGACGAGCATGACGATGCGCCGTTGCAAGGCCGCGGAATGCGGCAACACCAGGCTCCCACGCGTTTGTCACCTTCCGGCCCTCGGCGAAGGAGGACGCGGTACCGTCATCAGGTCGACGAGGACTGATTCTTTTACGCATCAGAGACATATGTTCGCTCTTTTCCATGTATCGTAAGACCTATGTATGAGACATATGTATGCTACTTCTTTCCCTTGAGGCGCGAAACGGTACAACTACTAATTAAGCGATAAGATACAACAAACCTCGATTACATACCGATCACACCACACAACAATAGGAAATGAAGGTACAACTACTAAGTAATCGATATTCAAAGAAAGATACAACATAACTCAAATTTAGATTCTACCTATCTCCCATCAATGCAGCCTGCACCATCCGCAGATTAGGCACCCTTGCCCTTTGACGATGATTCAGGCTTCTTTCCCGCACCCTTGCCCTTTGACGATGATTCAGGCTTCTTACCCGCACCCTTCCTCGATGTTTCTGCCTTCTTCTCCTTGCCCTTACGCACTGCTTCAGCCCGCTTTTCCTTTGACGACGGCATGAAATCGTCGTCATCATCGCTGGAGTATACCCAGAGAAACGAACGACCGTACCTCTCACGTATGTCTTGAGTTCGATGAATCGACGCATTAGTAACATGCCTATCGAACTTATCCGCAAGCCTCAAGACTTCAGCACGGATTTGTTCTGGGGTCCTATACGGAAACCCATCTCGGCATAGCCTCGCCCCTAGCAAAGCTAGATGTCTCTCACTACCAACAATTTCTTCAAGTGGAATTTCCCTACCATCTACCTTCAAATAGGTGACAATCTTAGCTAGATGCTCGGATGCGGCTATATGAAAGCCGGACACACACTTCTCACAAGGTACAATACACACCATGCTGGCGCTTTGTGAGAGTACCCCGCTTAGCGTAGAGTGGTTTTTATAGGACATTTGAGGTGAAAACGGTCGCAAGAAATGGTGTCGGGCGGGAGGAACGGGCGGGAAACGGTGGCGGGAGAATTTGGGCGGGAAACGGTGGCGGGAGAATTATAGCGGGAAACGGTGGCGGCAGAATTTGGGCGGGAAACGGTGGCGGAAGAATTCTCGCGCGAAACGGTGGCGGGAGAATTTGGGCGGGATACAGTGGCGGGAATTTGGGCGGGAAACGGTGGCGGAAGAATTCTCGCGCGAAACGGTGGCGGGAGAATTTGGGCGGGATACGGTGGCGGGAGAATTCTCGCGCGAAACGGTGGTGGGAGAATTTGGGCGGGATACGGTGGCGGGGATGGCCGGAAACGGTGGCGGGAACAAATTCTGTAAGAAACCTTGCCCTTCACCTCTCTGAGCACATTTCGGCACGGCCCATGCCGAAATGTGTTGGCACACGAGAGCTCACGCAGGGCCATGCATCCGTCGGCATGGCTACTGCCGACCGAAACATTTCGGCACGACCCGTGCCGATCGGCACGGATCGGCACGGCCCGTGCCGATCGGCACGACCTAAACCGACCGCGCGCTATTTTTGATTTTTCTGGATTCCGCGCGCTAAATTCCAAATTTGTAATAAAAATTCGTATTATTTAAAAAATCCGTGTACGCCTCCATAAGCATGGACGGATCGAGCGGCGCGTTTGACGGAAAAATGGATTTCTTTGCAGGCATAGTGAATTTGCTGCTACAATTGACGGATTCTTGCTTGGTCTCGCTTCAGCCAAGCAGGCGCGCCGTTGTATACTAGAGCTACCGCCACATGTTCGAGCTACTTCCGTCGACCGATCTCTATATATGCCACCTAGCTCACTGTAGCACGTGCGGGCTAGAATAGACTGGCAGCTAGTGTTACTCCGTTCGTTTCACAACATATAAGATGTATATGTTCACACTAAAATAAATATATATACATTAAAGAATGTAAAAAAATGTTAAGACATCTTATAGTGTGAAATGAAGGGAGTAGTAATTTAGTAATTGATTTAATCAATTCTAAAACAAGTAATTGATTTAATCTCAGAAAAAGGAAACAATTTGATAGCAACATCTAGTATCGAACTAATCAGACAATCTATTATCTATCAAAACAGACGCTAGGTATAGAAACTGTAGAAGACTCTTAAACAAAGAGGATATTATTATGTATGGGACAACGACAACAAAACTGTTGGTGTTGACGTTGTCAACCATGATGTCAATAAAGAGGTGCCAAGTCGAAGAAGAAGTTTGCTACCAGTAGTCAAACGAGTGCACTACCCAAAAATCCAATCGCACAGCCAAAAAAGGGGGGCTCGGGGTTTCGGAGGTCTACTGTCCCTTTAACTGGTGCCCGACAAAAGACATGATAGGAAAGATTTGAGAAACAAAGACGCAAAAGTTTGGAACTAGAACGTTAAGAGATCATATATTGTATCGGGTCGGTAATAACCCCACGATTTAAAAAGTCGAAAACGGTTGAAGAATAATTAAGATGTCCGTTAATTCATTAATTAATAAGGCATTATGTTTTTCTGAACATAAGAAATATAGGCATCGGTTCGTTTCGAAAACCCGAACGTGGTGTGGCGAGGCGAGCAAAAGGAGCGCGAGAGTTCTCATATTCTCATGCAAGTATTATAAGAGCTCACTATATAAAGTAATGCATCTCTCGCCAAACTAGCAACGTGGGACTAAATTTTAGTCTCCAAACCTACAATACAAATGGACTATGACTTTCAAAATTTATTTTGGCTTTAGGCTGTGGTCCAAATACAACCCCACCAAATTCCAGCATCTAGTAGTACTATGTTTTTCAAGTCACACATATTTTCTCCTTCCCATCCATCCGCAATTTTGTCACCCATTGAACTACGGTAATGGAATTATGTTATACCGTAGTGATGTACGTTCTCGTCATACGAAAAACCTACTCAGCAGCTACACACACATGCTTGTGAGGTGAGGGCAGTGGGCACAGCAATGAGGCAACTGTTGTGATAGCGATCCGGCCACCTGCAGGCAGATTATTCCACCAGTTTATGCGTGGTTTACGTACTGTACATGCATGTATCCAGTACGCACCTCACATGCATGCGTATATGAACCGTATCTGATCTTAATCTTGTGATGATCGGTCGCTTTTATCCAGAGAATCAAGATCAATCCGGCGCCCGAAGCTTGGTCTTTGATTGATGCTTCATTTGACTGACCGATCGCGCCGAACGGCCGGCGGCTTGCTCCGAACAAGCGGCCGTCCGGCGAGATCTCGATCGGCAGATTGTTTGCATCCGCACGTGCCGCCGCACTAACGACCTTGTAACATTGCATCCGTGCATGGACGCCCTGTGCATGCGTACAGTGTAGTGTTCCGTGTTCGCCTGTTCGGCTGCCCATCGACTGTCAGTTAGCGCTTGCCTTGTGTTGGGCAGTTTTTCCTTTGGTGAAAACTCAAAAACTATTACTACCTCTGTTTTTTAATATAAGATATTTTAGCCTATTTTTACATTCACATGTTTAAATTTGTGTCTAGACATGTTTAGGATTCATATTCACTTATGTTTGTATGTATCTAGATAACACGTGTAATAGTTAAAACATCTTATATTAAAAAATAGAGAGAGTGTTTCGAACGATGAAAAAGGGCATTTAACCTTCACATTATACAACTCAACCCAGCTGACCAGTTGGCAAAGGTCCTGAACCCTCACGCTCACCCAAGACTGAAACTCAATCTTGACGATATCGAGAGGGAGTACCAACCAAGAGGGTCCAACATCGTCGAAAACAAATCGTTTTACTATGTTTCCATACCCACGGTGAAGGAGACCACCAATCCACATAGTCATCTGAAGGAAATATGCCATAGAGACAATTAATAAAGTGTATTTCTTTATCATATCTGGTTTGTTCATAATATGTTTTTGTGTCATGATATAACCGAATTAAGCGGAAACAATAATACGGGTGTGATGTGTAAACAACCATGTCCCTAGTAGTCTCTACTATGACTAGTTTCGTTGCACGATCGATGATCGAGGTTTCACGATCATAGGGCATGGCGCCGGTCGGCAATGGAATTCATATCGTTGGAGAACGATGTGATGGACATACCCATATTTGTAGAACGTAGTCATTACACTTTTGACCGTGAAACCGACTCTTATTGTTATTCTTGGAAGATACTTTGATTGCACCAAACGTCGTATCTTAATTAGTATGACAATAACGGTGATACTTTTGGGTATTGGAAAGGAGTAGTTGAGACGAGTGATCAAGAACGGGATTTGCCAGTCCGCATAGCAGGATAGATACTCTATGGCCCACTCGGTGAGATTATGTCTAATGAGGTTGCAAGCATGTGACTAGGTCACGGAGACATGAAGATAGTGTTGTCGGTGACGAGTAGAAGATAGCGTTGTCGGTAAATAGTTTTCGGAGTTAGAATAAATTATATATAATATGTTTGATATTAATTAGTGTAATTAATATCTAAATATGATTTTATATATTTATTTTCGAATTTATTTAGTCTGATTTCCCTAAATGGGCCTTCTGGTCGAAAGAAGGCCCAATAGGGGAAAAATTCCCTAGTGAATTTTGTGGGGGGCTTGGGTGGTCGACCCAGGTGGGCCAAGAGGCCTACCAGGGGCCGGCGCACCAGCCATAGCCGCACCAGGCATGTGGGATTAGTCCCACATTGCCTGGCTGGCAAGTTGGCTCCCCCCTGGGAGCCTATATAAGAAGGGGCACCCCTGGCATTTTAATTTACCAATTAATTTCCCAATTCTCTCTCGATTTCGTGATTCCCTTTGTCCGAGTTGCGCCGAGTTGAGAGGGCGATCTCTTCCACCATAGCCCGCTGCCGCGCTGCTGGTGTTCCGGTCCAAGTCTTCCGCTGGTCGTCCTGGACTGGAGCTTCGGAGGCCGTCGTCTCCACCGTACGTGTGTAACGCCCTGCGAGGTGCTGCGCTAGCGGTGCTGGGAGGTCTGCTTCCTCTACACGACCTTGAGGTTGGCTTCGTCGGTCTTCATCGACAACGTTTGTGCGGGAACGTAATCCCCGCTTTCGGTCCACAAGGTTATGTATTCTGATCTCCGTTCGTACTACTATATCTGCATAGAATAGATCTTGGCATGTTTTAAGGATATCGTTGCTGGGAATTTTTTTGTTTCTGCACTCGATCCCCTTCAGTAGTATCAGAGCCGATCTATCGTAGATATAGCTGTACGCGGTTAGAACCCGTATTCTGCATGGGGGGGCACCGTTCCTGTTATTTGCTACCCTCTAGCGTGCACTTGTGATTCCAGCGGCATCGAGTTGATGAAGCGGACAGGACCGACTTTACGCGTACGCTTACGTGAGACTGGTTCCACTACTGACATACGGCTTGTACCGTATTTGTGGCTGGCGGGTGCATGTTTCTCTCTCTTTAGTTGGTCTTACATTTTCAATGGAGGGCCCGAAAGGGATGCTTAATCATGCAATTATTGGATCGTTGTCGTGGTTATAAGGTTCGTAGGTATGAAGCGGTTCTATTTGCGACAGCCACAAGCCACGTAAAATATGCAAAAGATAAAGTACAAGCGTATAACTTTATTTTGCACGGGCTATGTGATAGGGTCAAGGTAGGTTTATTAAATTGTTTATGAACTGCGGGTGCCAAGAAAACCATGGCGCAATGGACTATATCAAGTTGCATTACATTTGATGTTTTGTGTGCATCTTATATTGTATGATTATATATATATATTAGCATATATTAGTTACGCGGCGGTAATTATATATATAAGATGATCCCTTTAAAAAAATATCACTAGAGTTCTTCCTCCAACGAGCACCACCAAGAAAGTTCTACGTTGTTAGGCAGAACGTGACGATCGGGTGTCAGACATATCATCGTTCACATACAGTGGGTGTAAGCCATGTTGCACAAGCGTTACGTGGAGGTTATAGTGGCGAGACTAGCATATGCAGATATGGCCTCGGAACACGGAGGCTGGAAGGTTGAGCATGAGTCACAAAATTGGTGTGATGGACAATTGTCTACCCTTGAAATTGTGTTGCCGGCTCTGACGATGAGGGGTGGTGCAATGGATGGGGGTGGTGTAATCGCTTAAACGACCAGGATGGATGTTCGTTTGAGTGGGAGTTATGTTAGTTATTTTCTAAAAAATACTATAACTCAAAATTATTATGAACAAAGTCTTATGTTGTTGCAAATTCCATTGTAGATGTCTCGCCCCTGGTTTAACCTAGGTCTCTTCCTTGAGAAAGAAAAGCTAACGACCAATGGGTCAAACTTCATGGGCTGGTTCCCCAACCTGAGGATCCTCCTCACTCCCCATAGGGTGACCTACGACATTGAGGCATCCATAGGTGACCCTCCCGCAGATGAACCTTCTTAGGATGAGAAGAAGGTCTTCCAGACCAAATCGGAGGAGTCAGTCTTTCTCCAGAGTGACATTCTTTTCGCCATGGAAGCTGACCTGCAGAAGCGCTTTGAGAAGATGAGCGCCTTTGAGATTATTTATGATCTCAAGGCTGACTTCGTGCCGCAGGCTAAGGCTGAGAGATATGAAGCTTCTGAGCTTTTCTTCTCGGCCAATATGGAGAAGCATAGCAGTGTGAGCGAGCACGTGGTCAAGATGTCTGGCTACGTTCAACGCATGAATGCTCTGGAATACAAGATTCCCGATGAGCTGGCGATCGATAAGGTGCTGCAATCGTTGCCCCCTAGCTAAAAAGGCTTCGTCATTAACTACAACATGCAGGGCATGGCTAAGTCCCTGGGTGAAGTGTTCGTGATGCTCAAGACTGCTGAGGTGGAGATCAAGAAGGAGCACACACTGTTGATGGTCAACAAGACCGTTGATTTTAAGAAATCCGGCGGCAAGGTAAAGAAGAGCTGGAAGTCCAGGAGGGAGGGCAAACTAGTTGCCAAGCCCAAGACTAACAAATCTGGTCCCAGAGCTGGCGTGGAGTGCTTCTACTGCAAGGGAAAAGGTCACTGGAAGCACAACTTCCCCAAGTACCTGGAGGATAGGAAAGCTGGCAAGATAGTCGACAAAGAGTAAGGTATATTTGATATACATGTTATAGATGTGTACCTTACATCCGCCCGTAGCAACACTTGGTATTTGATACTGGTTCTATTGCTCATATATGTAACTCTCAGGAGGAGTTACGGAATAAACGGCGGCTGGCTAAGGATGAGCTGACGATTCGCGTCGGCAACAGATCGAGAGTCGACGTGGTGGTTGTTGGCACGCTCCCTCTACATCTACCATCGGGATTAGTTTTGGTTTTAAATAAGTTTCATCGTTGAGTGTAAACATTATAAGTGGGTCTTGCCAATTACAAGACGGTTATTCATTTAAATCAGTATCAAGCAGTTGTGCTATTTATATGAATGATATCTTTTATGTTGATGCTCCCGAGAGTAATGATTTATTCTTGTTGAATCTCGATCGTAGTACTCACATCCATAACATAGAAGCCAAACGGATTAAGTGTACTGATGATACCGCCATGTATATGTGGCATTGCCGTCTCGGTCATATTGGTATAAAGCGCATGAAGAAACTCCACTCCGATGGACTTTTGGACTCGTTGGATTTTGGATCACTCGATACATGCGAACCATGCCTTATGGGCAAAATGGCCAGGACACCGTTCAAAGGTTTCGTTGAACGGGCGTCGGATTTATTGGGGATCATACATACAGATGTGTGTGGACCAATGAGCGTATCGACATGCAATGGTTATCGTTACTTCGTCACTTTCACTGATGACTTGAGTAGATACGGTTATATCTATTTGATGAAACACAAGTATGAAACTTTTGAAAAGTTCAAAGAATTTCAAAGTGAAGTTGAAAATCAGCTTAACAAGAAAATCAAGCACCTCCGATCCGATCGTGGTGGCGAGTATTTGAGCTTTAATTTTGGCACACATCTGAAGAGTTGTGGCATCGTACCCCAACTTACGTCTGCCGGAACACCGCAACGTAACGGCGTGTCCGAGCGACGTAATCGTACTCTACTGTATTGTGTCCGATCTATGATGTCTCTTACCGATTTGCCCGTATCCTTCTGGGGTTATGCGTTAGAAACAACCGCATTCATTTTAAATAGGGCTCCGTCCAAATCCGTTGAAACGACACCGTATGAATTATGGTATGGCAAGAAGCCTAAGTTATCATTTCTGAAAGTTTGGGGCTGTGAGGCGTATGTTAAGAAACTACAACCCGACAAACTCGAACCAGAGTCGGAGAAAGTCGTCTTTGTAGGATATCCGCGGGAAACCGTAGGATACAACTTCTACAACCAAGCTAAGGGAAAAACGTTTGTCGCGAAGACCGGTACCTTTGTAGAGAAGGAGTTTCTCGCGAAAGGAGTAAGTGGGAGGAAGGTAGACCTCGATGAGATCGTTGATCCTGAACTTGAGATTCCGAGTGGCGCAACGGAAGCTGTTCCGGAAACGTCCTCCACAGATGGAGTGGGAGAAACTGTCGAGGAAAGTATTTTACCTCGTAGGTCTGATAGATCTCGTATCGCACCAGAATGGTATGGCAACATGGTTTGCACCGTCATGTTAATTGAACAAGACGAACCTACGAACTACAAGGAGGCAATGGCGAGTCTAGAGTCCGAGAAATGGCAAGAAGCCATGAAATCCAAAATAGGATCCATGTATGATAACAAAGTGTGGACTTTGATGGATATTCCCGAAGGGCGCAAGGCCGTCGAGAATAAATGGATCTTTAAGAACAAGACTGATGATGATGGTAATGTGACCGTCTATAAAGCTCGGCTACGATGAAACTTTTTCACCGGTAGCGATGCTGAAGTCTATTCGAATTTTGTTAGCAGCTATTGCCTATTATGATTATGAAATATGGCAGATGGTTGTCAAAACAGTCTTTCTAAATGGAAACATTGAGTAAGAGTTGTACATGGTACAACCGGAAGGTTTTGTCGATCCAGAAAATGCTAGCAAGGTATGAAACCTTCAACGCTCCATCTATGGATTGAAGCAAGCGTCCCGGAGCTGGAATCTTCGCTTTGATGAGGTAATCAAAGATTTTGGATTTCTCCAAAATTTGGAAGAGACCTGCATTTATAAGAAATGAGTGGGATCTCGGTTGTGTTCTTAGCACTATATGTAGATGACATATTGCTGATCGGGAATGATGTGGAACTTCTGAATAGCGTGAAGGATTATTTAATCAGTAAATTTTCCATGAAGGACTTAGGAGAAGCTGCATACGTCTTAGGCATTAAAATCTATCGTGATAGATCAAGACGTTTATTAGTGTTGAGTCAAAGTACTTATCTTGATAAAATATTGAAGCGTATCAGTATGGAGAAGGCAAAGAAGGGTTCTCTGCCGGTTATCAAGAATTAAACATTACGAAAGGCACAGTGTCCGGTAACGGAACAGGATAAGGCCGATATGACTAAACATCCTTATGCTTCTGCCATAGGATCGATTATGTATGCAATGTTAAGTACTATACCTGATGTGGCATTAGCTCTAAGTTTGACAAGTCGGTTCCAGAGTAATCCTGGAATGGCGCATTGGATTGCTATTAAGAGCATTCTTAATTATCTCAATAAGACAAAGGAAATGTTTATTGTCTATGGTGGTTGCGATGAAGAACTTGGCGTAATATGTTACGTGGATGCAAGTTTCTGCTCAGACCCCGATGACTCTAAGTCACAAACAGGTTATGTGTTCAAGGTGAATGGAGGCGTCGTGTGCTGGAGAAGTGGGAAGCAACCCATCGTCGCACAATCTACAATGGAGTCGGAGTACATTGCTGCTAGCGAAGCCGCGAATGAAGTTGTGTGGCTGAGAAAGTTCTGAAGGGGTTACGGTGCAGAAAACAATAATTTTTCTAGCGAACGAAACCCTAACTAGCCAGGATCTATATATCTAGTACATGCGATAACGGTGGCGGAACGGGTTACATTACCTCCATGTAGACCGATAGCGGGGATTACGCTCCCGCACAAGCGTTGCCGATGAAGTCGTACGTAGCCGACCTCGAGGTCGCAAAGAACTTGCCGCGATGTCGAAGTCGATGACGCCGGGGTGTCGATGATGATCTGCGTCGACGGGCGTCGGGCGGAAGAAGGCAGAGCGCCAGCACCGGGGCTGGTGCGCCGGCAGCAGAGGGGAGGGAGGCGCGGCGGCTGCAGGGGCGAGACGACGTCGCCCAGGCTACTCAAAAGGAGTTAACTCCGAGCACTCACAAACATACGGAGCTTAGCGACAACCACCGGTCATTCAGATCCAGCTGAAATCGCAGGGGTAGATCTTATCTGGAATTCCGCAGAGCAACGACGCTCTGCGGTATAGCTTAGGTGGAGAGAGGGGGCAAAACGGGCGGAGAAACAGCTCAGCCGGCCTGCATACAATTAATTGTATTTTTCAATGAATTAATCCAATTAATATGCCTTGCTATATAAAGGGGGAAGGGGGTGTGCAAACCCCTTGGCTCCCCCATGTGGGACTAAACAAAGGACAAGGGAGGGGGAGTTCGGCCCCCACATGGGCTGGCCGAACCAGCCAATGGGGCCCACCCCCCTTTGGTGGTGCGGCTCCCCCTCTTGGGCCCTCTTAGGGCCCATGTAGGTGGGAGCCCCATTTTTCCTTTATTTAATTAATATTAAATTAATATAAAAATCCCATTAATTCATAATTAATATATTTATATATAATTCAATATCCCGTGACTCCGAAAACTCTTTCGGACCACCCGAACAACTTTCGGACATTCCTGGAACCATTCCAGACCTCTCCGGAACTCCTTCCGGGCCACCAGAACTCTTTCCGGATCATTTCTCTCTCTCCAACAAATTCCTATAATATTCCGGAACCTATCTCCTGGTGTCGCTAAGACCTTAAGTTTGTTACGCTACGGTTCGAGAACACTCCAGACATGGTCGAGACACTCCGCTCACCAATGACCGTCAGGGATACCTGGAAGTATATGACGACCCCTGTGCATTCTATGAATATCATCGTTGAACCATAAATATGACATTCATTCCCTTTGTCTCTGCGATACTACCTTGTCCGAGATATGATCGTAGACACACCGATGTCTTTGTTGTATCTCGTTACCGACGAAGGTTATTAACTCGTCTGCGATATTACATCTCCATGACCTAGTCATAAGCTGCGCAGCTATATAGATGCAATATCACCGAGTGGGCCCAGAGTATCTTTCCATTACAAGAATGAACAAATCCCGCCCTTGATCCTTACGTCTTGATGCTCTTTCGGAATACCCAAGATGGACACCGTTATTGTCATGCTATATAAGACACAACGTTTGATGCTCTCAAAGCACCCCTACGAAGCATTAATAAGTACGGTCTCACGGTCTAAGGAATAAGCTATCATATTCTTATCTATTGCAAATGACAAACATCGTAATACGATCTTATTGCAATACTTTGCGTATGTCCATCACCTTATTCAACTAACAAGATGACCCCATTGTCAACCGACGTCATTGTCCTTGATCGGGAATCTCGATCAACTGTTGCCCAATGGACTAGCTCATATAGAGGCTTGCTAGGGACATGGTTGTCTATGTATCACACGTGTATTAATAATTCCGATTAATACAGTTATAGCATAATACACAAACCTATTATAAACTTATGAGATAATGCAATAAATACTACTTATTTATTTGCCTCTAGGGCATATCTCCTTCAGTCTCCCACTTGCACTAGAGTACAAATAAACCAGCTGCATTTTACTTTATCAAATAAGAATCATTTGATGATGCTTGCTTGTGGAAGAGTGTTACTCTGACAATCTGCACAACACACGATTTGTGCAAACTTTTGCGATTCACTGATATCAACTAGCTTGATATCACCATGTTGTCCAACAACATATATGCAAATACCGTAACTAAGTGAGACTTCTGTTTCCCAGCGCTTACTCTGATTATACTAACCAGATAACTGCCCTGAAAAACACACTCAGCCATGCAGAGCCCCTTGTAACAATTACAAACTCGCGATATCTACATGCTTTCACACCAATGTAGAAAACTTGACATTCAAATGCCAATCCCTTAACAAACGCACTTCTACTTCCAGTAAATTCTACTTTCATAACTGCTCTTATTCCAAGAACATCGGTTATATTTCATCGAGCAGATAATATGGTTTATGTATGATGTCTAATATTACATAATAGACCCACATGTCATACAACCATTACTTTCATGCATCATTACTCTTAATGATCAATTGGATTTCAAAGGACCATCCTTTTGATTCTAATCTGACTCCTCAGATACAATCCAAAACAACTCGACTAACTATTTTAAAATTCCCGTTCTATTTCAAAATAGACACTGACTTTCAAATAGTTTCACAACTTCATTCTATTCTATTGGTACAGTTTCACAATGTGCTAACTACACAAGATGAATTCGACTCCCACTCAAATTATGTCTCCACATATTTGATAACACGAGCTCCCACTCAAAATCATTTTAGCCACATATTTGAGTTCCTAAGCTCCCACTCAAAAATATGTTCTTTACATATTCCACCTGAGTAAACTAACTATGACTTCCACTTAAATCGACATTTTGGTCAAACCAAAATCATTAATCTACCATCAATTCGAATTTAATACAAACTACAGTATTACATTAATACAAATCCCTCAGACTTCAAGCATGTCTACATAAATGTAGTCAACAAATTTGATCTTGTCCAAGACACATTTCTTGACAAGACATGCTACCGCGTCTTTCTTATAGTCACATTTCTCATATAACACCTTATATGACGATTAAACAATCTTATTCCTCTAATAAGAATTGCAGCAACAATTTACTCTCTTAATCCTTTCAAATGCAACTTTGGATTTCCAGGCTCAAAAAGCCTTTGTTCGTATTCCGATATTTTCTCAACTTTCTCTGTATTCATAAAGTGCACCTTGATCTGTCAACAAGACCCGAAACACTTAATACAGTGCTATGACCCGACAGCAATATTAAATATAACAACACTTTACTTAGAAGTTTCTTTCATGAAAATATTATGATTTTTATGAAGAGGATTGCAAGCAGAAAACAATTTTCTAGTCTCCCTCACTCTTAATCACTAAACTTTCATTAGCAGACATATACTCTTTGGAACACCTTCCAACATAAGTCTGACACTTTATTCCAAACTTCTAATTCCAATCCATAAACCATAATTCGAAAAATCATCTTTTTCTCGGAATTACATAGACAACAAACTGAGCTTTGTTTCTACTTGGTTTTGGAATACACTCCCATTCAATGCGAGTATTCTACAAAGAACTATTCATGTATATACTGAATTATCGTGTAATCATATACATGTCGACACTGCTGTCGATCTCACGAATTCTCGTTGAGAAAAATATCTATTTTCTAAAGTGGACATCGACTGTAATGTTTCGAACATATTAGGAGATTCTAAGACAGATTCTGACAGACCACACTTTATTTAAAATAGAGCATGATTATAATTCCCCACATATCACCATATATGACATTATAATATTGTGTAACGAATTTCCACAAGTCTTTTGTGTTGAAACCATAATTCAAAAATATTGTCCTTTGATCGAATTTTGTGAATACAATATTCACTAATCTTTCTTCTGAAAAACCCCATTTGATCTATTATCAAATTAATTTCAGACTCCATAATTTATCGGGCAAATACTCCTATTTACCAAAATCATGGAAGAATTCGGATCATGCAATAACACCATTGATTAATCATTAAAAATGACTCTCAATCAATTTCCTCTAGTATTGCAACTTCAATACTGCATTTCAAACTTAATCAATTTTGGCACTCGAAATACTTAAATGGACCAAAAATATCCATTACTTCTTTCATTGCCTTTATGACTAAATTCGATGGTGTTTGTTCTTTGGACACATAATTTTATCATTCCCGCTATTATAAATGTATATCATACGCATAATGTAATTGAGATGTGACGCAAATTACTCATAACATGAAACAACTGCTTTGTTTCATAACATAAAACAACTGATGTGTTCTATATGAATAATTATGTCTTGTAACACTCAAGACACCAAACTAGATCACATTCTCACTATTACAAAATGTCTTATCAAAAACTATTGATGATAACTAATATGATATCTCGAGGTCGTGAGCACCACTGGCCATGAACTTGCCATCACTCGTGCACTGTCACGTCACCCTTCGCCACATACTTGTGATAATCAGGGACTGTTTCACAAACAGAACAATTATCAAACACTTTTCATCAAGTATGAGAAGAATACATTTATATCTTCGTATATCAAATATATCCATAGCGTCGAAGAACTCTTCTTCGATGAATCAACTTTTAGAGATTTGAACTTGTTCACGAACGTGAAGAAGCTCACCGTGTCTCTATAGCATATTCACGCACATGCTATTCACAGCTAGGAGGTAAAGCGCAATCTCTATGGCACTGGAGTTCGCTATCTAGAAATCGTAGACATTCGTAAGCCTGAAGTAGATGTCACACAACTTCTTCAACTGAGTCTCCAGACAGGTATACTCCCCATGTGAATGGTCCGGAACTTTCTAAACTGTCTGAACTTCTCAAGACTCAATTCATCTTTGAAGTGACCTTTGATCGCATCAATCACAACATATGGCTCCAGGTGTTGAATACAACTTTCAACTCTGGTGCTAGGCATACGCTCATGACGACCTTCACTTCCATGAAAATATCATGATGCTTGCGGAACTCATCATCTTCCTCCTTGCTAGCAGAATCATCTGGTCTAACTCCTAACTAATGTTCTAGGACATATAGGATGTTTGGTGTGTTTGGAGAATGTTTCTAAAACCAATGCACCATCTGATGAAGTTGGACCCGTCGGCTTCTAATGTAGAATCCGAGCTCTTTGAAGAAGTAACCGAAGTGTAGTTCCGTAGTCTCCAGATGTGATCGCAAAAAGAGGTAAGGTATAAGTTTATAATATATATAGGTGAGTTTAGTTTTATAATCACATTATCAAAAACACACCACACCAAGATTATTATCACTAAAAATAATAATGGCGATAACACGACCCCCATCCACCACACCACCCCCGATCATCACGGCCGGCAGCATAGCTTCAAAGGTGGACATAAAATGTCGATCACAACAACTCTGTGACTCGTGCTCGATCTTTCGATCTTCCCGTGTTCCGAGGCCATACCTCTGAGTATGCTAGGCTCGCCAATCAAACCTCGAAGACCCTGCGCGTGCAACATGGCTTACACCCACTGTATGCGAACGATGAGATGTGTGACACCCGATCATCACGGCCTGCCTCATAACGTAGAACTTTCTTGGTGGTGCGCGACGAGGGAGAACACAATTTTGGTATTTGTTAGGGATCATCCTATTTATGATGCTACCGTTGTATATCTAGCATATAAGCAATCAATAGGATGCACACACAACAGCACACAATAATTACCTCCATGTAGACCGATAGCGGGGATTACGCTCCCGCACAAGCGTTGCCGATGAAGTCGTACGTAGCCGACCTCGAGGTCGCGAAGAACTTGCCGCGATGTCGAAGTCGATGACGCCGGGGTGTCGATGATGATCTGCGTCGACGGGCGTCGGGCGGAAGAAGGCAGAGCGCCAGCACCGGGGCTGGTGCGCCGGCAGCAGAGGGGAGGGAGGCGCGGCGGCTGCAGGGGCGAGACGACATCGCCCAGGCTACTCAAAAGGAGTTACCTCCGAGCACTCACAAATATACGGAGCTTAGCGACAACCCCCGGTCATTCAGATCCAGCTGAAATCGCAGGGGTAGATCTTATCTGGAATTCCGCAGAGCAACGGCGCTCTGCGGTATAGCTTAGGTGGAGAGAGGGGGCAAAACGGGCGGAGAAACAGCTCGGCCGGCCTGCATACAATTAATTGTATTTTCCAATAAATTAATCCAATTAATATGCCTTGCTATATAAAGGGGGAAGGGGGTGTGCAAACCCCTTGGCTCCCCCATGTGGGACTAAACAGAGGACAAGGGAGGGGGAGTTCGGCCCCCACATGGGCTGGCCGAACCAGCCAATGGGGCCCACCCCCCTTTGGTGGTGCGGCTCCCCCTCTTGGGCCCTCTTAGGGCCCATGTAGGTGGGAGCCCCCTTTTTCCTTTATTTAATTAATATTAAATTAATATAAAAATCCCATTAATTCATAGTTAATATATTTATATATAATTCAATATCCCGTGACTCCGAAAACTCTTTCGGACCACCCGAACAACTTTCGGACATTCCTGGAACCATTCCAGACCTCTCCGGAACTCCTTCCGGGCCACCAGAACTCTTTCCGGATCATTTCTCTCTCTCCAACAAATTCCTATAATATTCCGGAACCTATCTCCTGGTGTCGCTAAGACCTTAAGTTTGTTACGCTACGGTTCGACAACACTCCAGACATGGTCGAGACACTCCGCTCACCAATGACCGTCAGGGATACCTGGAAGTATATGACGACCCCTGTGCATTCTACGAATATCGTCGTTGAACCATAAATATGACATTCATTCCCTTTGTCTCTGCGATACTACCTTGTCCGAGATATGATCGTAGACACACCGATGTCTTTGTTGTATCTCGTTACCGACGAAGGTTATTAACTCGTCTGCGATATTACATCTCCATGACCTAGTCATAAGCTGCGCAGCTATATAGATGCAATATCACCGAGTGGGCCCAGAGTATCTTTCCATTACAAGAATGAACAAATCCCGCTCTTGATCCTTACGTCTTGATGCTCTTTCGGAATACCCCAGATGGACACCGTTATTGTCATGCTATATAAGACACAACGTTTGATGCTCTCAAAGCACCCCTACGAAGCATTAATAAGTACGGTCTCACGGTTTAAGGAATAAGCTATCATATTCTTATCTATTGCAAATGACAAACATCGTAATACGATCTTATTGCAATACTTTGCGTATGTCCATCACCTTATTCAACTAACAAGAAGACCCCATTGTCAACCGACGTCATTGTCCTTGATCGGGAATCTCGATCAACTGTTGCCCAATGGACTAGCTCATATAGAGGCTTGCTAGGGACCTGGTTGTCTATGTATCACACGTGTATTAATAATTCCAATTAATACAGTTATAGCATAATACACAAACCTATTATAAACTTATGAGATAATGCAATAAATACTACTTATTTATTTGCCTCTAGGGCATATCTCCTTCAAGTTCATCGTTGAACTTGGAGTGTTCCCGAGCGTGCAAGACCCCGTGATCCTCTTCTGCGACAATATGGGTGCCATTGCTAACGTCAAGGAGCCAAGGTCTCACTCCACCGCCAAAGACATTTTCCGACGCTTCCATGTGATACGACAGTACGTATAAGGAGGCGATGTGAAGATTTGCAAAGTGCATACAGATCTGTATGTGGCAGATCCTCAGACGAACCCTCTTCCGCTTGACAAGCATGAAAAACACCAGTTAGCTATAGGTGTTAAGCTTTTACCAAGTTGTAATCTAGATTAATTTATATTCTAGTGCAAGTGGAAGACTGAAGGAGATATGTCCTAGAGGCAATTAATAAAGTGTATTTCTTTATCATATCTCGTTTGTTCATAATATGTTTTTGTGTCATGCTATAACCGTATTAAGAGAAAACATTAATATGGGTATGATGCGTAAACAACCAGATCCTAGTAGCCTCTACTAAGACTAGTTTCGTTGCGCGATCGATGATCGAGCTTTCCGGAGTTAGAATAAATTATATATAATATGTTTGATATTAATTAGTGTAATTAATGTCTAAATATGTTTTTATATATTTATTTTCGAATTTATTTAGCCTGATTTTCCTAAATGGGTCTTCTTGTCGAAAGAAGGCCCAAGAGGGGAAAATTCCATAGGGAATTCGGTGGGGGGCTTGGGTGGCCGACCCAGGTGGGGGGCCGACGCACCAGCCATAGCCGCACCAGGCATGTGGGATTATTCCAACATTGCCTAACTGGCAAGTTGGCTCCACTCTGGGAGCCTATATAAGAAGAGGCACACACCCCTGGCCTATTAAATCACCAATTAATTCCCCAATTCTCTCTCGATTTTGTGATTACCTTTGTCGGAGTTGCGCCGAGTTGAGAGGGCGATCTCTTCCACCATAGCCCGCTGCCGCGCTGCTGGTGTTCCGGTCCAAGTGTTCCGCTGCTCGTCCTGGACTGGACCTTCGGAGTCCGTCGTCTCCACCGTACGTGTGTAACACCCTACGAGGTGCTGCGCTAGCGGTGCTGGGAGGTCTGCTTCCTCTACACGACCTTGAGGTCGGCTTCGTCGGTCTTCATCGACAACGTTTGTGCGGGAACGTAATCCACGCTTTCGGTCTACAAGGGTATGTATTCTGATCTCCATTCATACTACTATATCTGCATAGAATAGATCTTGGCACGTTTTAAGGATATCAATTCTTTTGTTTTCTGCACTCAGTCCCCTTCATCATCTTCCGCCAACCGGGAGTTTGGACGTAGATGTGACCGGGGAGAGAACCTAGTGTGCTAGATCGTCCTCCCGAAGGCATAACACGTGTATTCGTTAGTATGTACTATAACCTCTAGATTTAGGATTTTTTACCTAAACTCCCCTAAACCTGTGACAATTAAATTGGACAAGAGAGTATTATAAGTAAGTTAAGGAGTTCTTTTAGTTCAAGCCTTCATGTCACCCCGCTAGCTAGCTACTCAAATGGATGATCAGGATCAAAGTTTTTTTTAAAGGGGTGCGGATCCCGGCCTCTGCATCAAAGTGATGCCACAACCTTTCGCATTTTATTAAATAATAATAAAAGTTTAACAGTTTACGAGTCACTACTCAAAGTGAATACAAAGATCGACTACTTCAACAAAGATGCTCTAAACATCTAATATTCTAGAATGTTGTCACCCAACCCGATAGAAGATAGCCCGTATGACTATTACCATGCGGGACATCCTTTATTGTATTTATGAGACCATGCTAGTCCGCAGGAAGAAGAGAAGACGACATATGGATCCAATAAATCGCCTTATTGATAACCTACAAATAGTGAATAGAGGATGTTTTGTTAAAGAATATATCATTACGGCTCCAGATAGCCTAAATAAAGTGAAGTGCACCAATCTCCAAATATCATGAGCAAAAGTGTAAGAAATAAACAGGTGCTCAACAGACTCATCTATATCATTGGAAACATATTTCTTACATCTGTCTATTCCCGTTTAGCCAAGTTAACATTTATCCACAATTTTGGATGGTGTACTCCCTCCATTCTATATTATAAGTCGATCGACAAATTAAATTAGCGGGATTTACTAGTATTTTTACGAGTATCGTGTTCGTCATTGATCGAAGTTACGCGATGATATTGTGCTAGTACATATCTTGCTACCTCCTCCGTTTCATAATATAAGATGTTTTAGTTTTTTTGCAGATATACATATACAAACTTATATTTAGACACATATTATTATATATGTACACTTATTTTACATTTTATTATAAGTGTCACTTTTTTGTATTTTTTTCATATATAATAAACCAATAAAGAGTACACGATTATATCGAGTATAAAAATAATATTAAAAGAAATGAGTAAATCTATGAGATCTTCAAGACTTTCTTCTTACATGACGTAATCTTGTATTTTTTTAAGACAACCGTAGAACAATGCCGGATATTTACACTGAATGTTCACTCCTTTTAACTCTTTCTTTTCGTTCTGTAAGATCAGGTCGTATCTTTCCGATGAAATCTAAACGACATATATAACACATACAACATTGATCTTTATATGTTGTGAAACCGGAGGGAGTAGCTAGCAAGTCGGTGTACGTGCGTGCGTGGACGCCCAAGTTGCATGCGATGGACCAATCAAACCGCGGGCGTACCCGAATACTGGGTGTGCAGCAAGCAAGTGGATACGCACGCCCACGCCTACGCCCGCGGTGTGTGTCTGCCTGTCCCCTGCCGCGCCGCGCCATTGATGACGCCGCCATCGTCAGGTCGTTCGTACGTAACAACACCGACGCGCCGCCGTACGTGCCTGAAATAAACGCCTACTGCCGGCTGGCCGGCCGGCCGGGCCTTGCGAACTGCCGACGGCCGTGAGCTCGCAGAAGACACCGGCCGGTGTGTATT
This sequence comes from Poa annua, assembly GCA_026929855.1. NCBI lineage: Eukaryota > Viridiplantae > Streptophyta > Magnoliopsida > Poales > Poaceae > Poa > Poa annua. The sequence continues at coordinate 77,601,340 of CM049432.1, forward strand.
AGTTTGTCACAGCTGAAACATGTTTAATTACTACTCATCCCGACGCAGTATCAGATTACCATTAGCCTGCGAAGGCGCATTCTTCAGCTTAACTTATACTATTACAAGTTAATTTATCGAACAGCTACAGCAGATCGAGAGTTTGGATGCCTCCACCATCACTACGGGAAACACAGCCCAGCCCGACGGCCGTTTCAACGCCGACGGGGTCATCGGCGTCACAACGTGAAACCAACGAAACAAAAAAACCGTCGGCGTCCTAGTTGTAAGGCCGACGGCCACCGTCGGGATCGCAGTACCATCGGCGTTTATTTAGTGAGCCTGACGGCCATCGTCGGGCTTACAGTGTCGTCAGCATCCATCTAATCACATTGTGAGCCCGACGGTATTACCGTCGGGGTCACTATACAGTTTTCAGTTTTTCTCAAAAAATTAGATTACATTCAAAAAAAATATGAAAATACTAAAAAAAAAAGGAAACCCTTTGGCATGAAGTCTTTTGACGTGTACTAGTTTTTAGAAAAATGATAAACTTGAGTTTTGGCAACTTTTTAAAACAAAACTTTACAAAAAATATCAATCATATACAAATATGCAATAGTTTTAACACATATGTGTGACCATTATCATGTCATAGTTTGTGATAAAGTGCTCATAATCAGCACATATGTGTGTCATGGTATGTAAAACAACGTCGCCGAAGCGATTTTCAAAATTCTTTTTAGAAATATCATTTTCCATTTTTTAGTGTGAAAATGACTTTTTTTGTGAAGCAAGTACATAAAATATGGTGCAAAATGACACCCATTTAATTTTCACAAAGAGTAGAACAAATTTTATGGATAATATCTGAATATGAGGATTTTTCTTACTTTGTATCTAAATTCGCCTCTTTAATTGACTTTATGTCAATTTTTCGGAAGTAATTCAAATTTGAACTACAACTGTGTGATAGTTTGCTCTGAAGTTCTTACAAAAATAATTTTAAGGTACACAAATAGTGGTTACAACATAGAACCGTCAATTGTTTTGAAAAATTCGACCACTTTTGATGAATAGCCATGCTCTCCATTTTGACCGTTTTTTGAAAGAAATGGAAAAATATGAAAAAGTACTCAAAAAAAGAAACCCTTTGGCATGGAGTCCTTTTACGTGTACAAGTTAATAGGAAAAATGATAAACTTGATTTTTGGCAAACTTTTCAAAACGAAACTTCACAAAAATGTCAAACATCTATAAACATGCATAGGTTTTAAGAAAAATGAGAAATGTATGATCATTATCATGTCATAGTTTATGATAAAGTGCCCATATTCATCACATATGTGTGTCATGGTATGGGAAACAACGTCACCGAAGCGATTTTCAAAATTCTTTTTAGAAATATCATTTTCCATTTTTAAGTGTCAGAAATGACTTTTTTTGTGAAGCAAGTACATAAAATATGGTCCATAATGAAACCCATTTAATATTCCCAAAGAGTAGAACAAATTTTATGGATAATATCTGAATATGAGAATTTTCCTTACTTTTTATCCAAATTCGCCTCTTTAATTGACTTTATGTCAATTTTACGGAAGTAATTCAAATTTGAACTATAACTGTGTGATAGTTTGCTATGAAATTTTTACAAAAATAATTTTAATCTACACAAGTAGTGGTTACAACATAGAACCGTTAATAGTTTTGAAAAAATCGACCACTTTTAATGAATAGCCATGCTCTCCATTTTGACCTTTTTAAAAAGAAATAGAAAAATATGAAAAAGTACTCATAAAAAGAAACCCTTTAGCGTGGAGTCCTTTTACGTGTACTAGTTAAAAGGAAAAATGATAAAGTTGATTTTTGGCAACCTTTTCAAAACGAAGCTTCACAAAAATGTCAAACATCTATAAACATGCATATGTTTCAAGACAAATGAGCAATGTATGACCATTATCATGTCATAGTTTGTGATAAAGTGCCCATATTCAGCACATATGTGTGTCATGGTATGGGAAACAACGTCACCGAAGCGTTTTTCAAAATTCTTTTTAGAAATATCATTTTTCATTTTTTTAAGTGTCAGAAATGACTTTTTTTGTGAAGCAAGTACATAAAATATGGTCCAAAATGACACCCATTTAATTTTCCCAAAGAGTAGAACAAATTTTATGGATAATATCTGAATATGAGAATTTTCCTTACTTTCTATCCAAATTCGCCTCTTTAATTGACTTTATGTCAATTTTTTGGAAGTAATTCAAATTTGAACAACAACTGTGTGATAGTTTGCTCTGAAGGTTTTACAAAAATAATTTTAAGGTACACAAGTAGTGGTTATAGCATAGAACCGTCAATAGTTTTGAAAAATTCGACCACTTTTGATGAATAGCCATGCTCTCCATTTTGACCGTTTTTTGAAAGAAATGGAAAAATATGAAAAAGTAGTCATAAAAAGAAACCTTTTGGCATGGAGTCCTTTTACGTGTACTAGTTAATAGGAAAAATGATAAACTTAATTTTTGGCAAACTTTTTAAAACGAAACTTAACAAAAATGTCAAACATCTATAAGCATACATACGTTTCAAGACAAATTTGTAATGTATGACCATTATCATATCATAGTTTGTGATAAAGTGCCCATATTCAGCACATATGTGCGTCATGGTATGGAAATAACGTCACCGAAGCGATTTTCAAAATTCTTTTTAGAAATATCATTTGCCATTTTTTAAGTGTCAAAAATGACTTTTTTTTTAAAAGCAAGTACATAAAATATGGTCCAAAATGACACCCATTTAATTTTCACAAAGAGTAGAACATATTTTATGGATAATAACTTAATATGAGGATTTTCCTTACTTTCTATCTAAATTCGCCTCTTTAATTTACTTTATGCTGATTTATGTTGGTTCTTGTTTGTTTTAAAAGATATCATTCATTATGAAAATGATGGCATGGATGTCATATTTGGATTCCTCTCATTTTTATGATCGACATAGACATTTTATTTATTAAATTCTGATATAAATGGAAAAGACAAAACAAAAATAAAATAATTGATTATTATTATTATTCAAGTATTATTAAACATAGTTATTTTGTTCATTCAAATCTTATTTTTGAAATTTTAAAGATTAAAAAGTATAATATCTCAGATGAGGGTTAATATGATTGCTATCATTCTAATAGCAACAAGTTATAACATCTCAACTGGAATCTCATTTGAATAGAACTCAATAGTTAAGCGTGCTTGGCCTGAAGCACTCTAAGGATGGGTGACCGTCTGGGAAGTTTGACTAAGGGTGAATAGTTTGAGCTAAGATTATGATTAAGTGTGTGAGTGTATAGTTTGAGTTAAGATTATGATTAAGTGTGTGATATGAGATTAAATATATGACTAAATTGGAGTTAAAATAATAATAAAAAAATTGAAAAAAAAATAATTTTGAAATTTTTTTGGTAGAGCCATCTATGAGCCCGACGACATTGTTGTCGGCGTCCTAGTTGTAAGGCCGACGGTAATACCATCGGGCTCACTATGAGCCCGACGGTATTTGCGACGCCGACGGCAACGGCGTGAGCCCGATGGATTACACGCCGACGGCCTTAGCCCGACGGCCACCGTCGGGCTCGTGTACGCCGACGGTGTGGCTGTCGGGCTCGTGTACGCCAATGGTTTTTAGCGTGACCCCGACGGCAAATGCCGTCGGGCTGGCCTGTTAGTCCCATAGTGCATGTCGAAATAACAGACTGTGGTGTAGCTCAGGCTGGTGCTTCAGTTGTATTGCTTGATGTTACTTGTGCTTCCTACGTACATCCTGCATGTTTTGTGTCAAACTAGCACATTTCAACCCGTTTGATGCTGTAATGTGCTGTGGACCTATGATCTGTAATATAACTCTCTAGATTGACTATGCTTCGTTAATGAAGTTAGGGCCAGCCCCCTTGATCCAAAAAAAAGGAATAGCTTCTTAACATCTATGTCAGCTTATATATTTATATGAAACCAAAGCTCTCTACTTTCTAGAAGATCCTTATAGGATAGGAGATAGAAATTTAATGTAAATCTATCTAATCTATTTACTTTGTTCACTAATGTGATTCAGTAGATCTGGAGGAAAAGAATTGGGTTTTCACCAAGCTGAGACAATATGCTGAAGATTCTAGTAAACAAAAACAATGAAAGAGCTGATGGGCGATGAACCATGGAAATGTCACTATCGTCATCGGGTGATCACCCGCCAAACATTCACAAAACGCATAAAATATATATGACCTTTTGCACTCCGGTGACTTTACACACACACCACCCGCTAGCAACCGCCGGAGTACTATAGTTTACCTCCTTAATTATAACTAAAGAGACACTAACGACATGGAAGCATGTCTCCGTCGTTTGCCACAGCAGTTTGCTGCCTCGATCTCATTAACTAAAGTCGTGATTAAACATACTCCCTCCATACCGGTTTATAGAATGCAATTTCAAAATCAGGTATTCCTAAAATATAGGATGTAATTTAGCAATTAATACCCATTTTAATTACGCATGTTGCTTCTCTCCACCAATCATCTTGTGTTTTATTTAAAACTCCAATTAATTAGGCTAATGCATGTGCTTGTCATTGGTCATTTGTACAATAAATATTGTATTTAAGAAGTTTTCTGACCCAATAAACTCATGTCTTGGTTATAGAGAATTGCTAATTGCATCCTATAAACCGGTATGGAGGGAGTATTATACTCGAGCGCCGATTAGATACGATTATAATTAATCTGCCGGTTTCCTCATACGTCGCCACGTCCTATATTCTCCGCGACCCCTTGCCTTTGTGCATGATATAGTTTTCATTACTCTATATCAAAACGATAGGGAGAGCAGGTCGATCACTCGTCTTCTCCTATGATTGCAATGATTCATGCATGTCATGCATTTCGTGCGAATCAAATCCGACTAGCTGACAAACGGCGACATATACAATTTTAGATTTGACGACCACACCTCGAACCACTCTTCTAATATGCTACTTGTATCCTTGGAGGTTAAGAAGAATCTCAAAGACTCCTTGACGCATTTGTCAAATCACCGAATAGCTAGCTTGCTTCCTAAGAAGAAGAAGATCAATGGCACGAAATAGGACAAACAGTCCCCTGTTGTTGATTTGTTTGGTCATTCTTGTGGTTGGACTCCCTAAATTAATACATGATCTTTAAAGAAAGATCGCGGACCAACCGATTATAATTTGTCAACATCTACCGGCCGTATGAACTGATCCTGCAAGAGGATCAGTATAATGCTTCCCACATGCCACACAATATATGCCGAAAATTGAAAGAAAAAAAGATAGATTTATTTATCAGTATGATATGTTTACCAACATCACAGGACTAGATTGATAATAGGATTTGTTCATAAAAGAAAAATACTTCAATTGTAGTAATCTTTACCTTTAAATGAACTTTTCTGTAGAAATATCGACGCCCTAAACCCCATGATAATAACATCGAAAACTGTATATAATCGACAAATAGAAGTTACTTGGTAAGATATATGTGACCATCCAAAGCACTGCTCTACACATGTCGAATCACACATTGGCTGAATATGAACCTTTGTTCACACAAATTAATGACTCAATTTGCTTGACCAATCTGAAGGGAATATGCCCTAGAGGCACTTAATGAACATAGTATTTTCGTAATATCCTAAATCGTTCATTATATGTTTTACACCATGCTATAACTGTATTAAGCGAAAACATTAATACATGTGTGGTAGATAAACAACCAGATCCCTAGTAGCCTCTACTAAGACTAGTTTCGTTGCACGATTGATGATCGAGGTTTTCCGATCATAGGGCATGGCGCCGGTCGGCAATGGAAGTCATATCGTTAGGTGTAACGATGTGATGGACATACCCAGTATTTGTAGGACATAGTCGTTACGCCTTAAAACCGTGAGATCACCTATTATTGTTATCCCTGGAAGATACTTTGATCGCACCAAACGTCATATCTTATGTAGTGTGACAATGATAGGTGATATTTTTGGGTATCGGAAGGGGGTAGTTCAGACGAGGGGTCAACAGCGGGATTTGTCAGTCCGCATAGCCGGATAGATACTCTAGGGACCACTCGGTGAGATTATGTCAAATGAGTTTGCAAACATGTGACTATGTCACCAGCTGACATAATATCATAGACGAGTAGAAGATAGCGATGTCGGTAACGAGATCATGCTAGGTATGGAGATATCTGAGAATGATGCTCGGACGCGCTAAGTATCGCCATGACAAAGGGTTTAAGACTATACGTCCAGGTTTGATAGATGAAAGTCATTCGTTATATCACAGGGATTAATTCATGGGGTCCAGGCCTACGAGTTAGTCGTCGATCATAGAGGAGTCTTGATCGTACCTGTTATTATATCGAACCGTTAGGGTAACACACTTAAGGGGTTTCGACAAGACAACCGGAAAGGAAAGAGATCACCGGGAGCGTCCCGGGAGGGGTCCGATGGAGATCGGGCAGCGACGAAAGAGTTTTCGGAGCTGGAATAAATTATATATAATATGTTTGATATTAATTAGTGTAATTAATATGCAAATATGATTTTATATATTTATTTTCGAATTTATTTAGTCTGATTTCCCTAAATGGGCCTTCTGGTCGAAAGAAGGCACAAGAGGGGGAAAATTCCCTAAGGGAATTCGGTGGGAGCCATGGGGCCGACCCAGGTGGGCCAAAAGGGGCCCACCAGGGGCCGGCGCACCATGTGCAGCCGCACCAGGCAATGGGGGTTAGTCCCACATTGCCTGGCTGGCAAGGTTGGCTCCCCCAGGAGCCTTTATATAGAGGGGCACCCCTGGCCTTTTAATTCACCAATTAATTCCCTAATTCTCTCTCGATCTCGTGATTCCCTTTGTCGGAGTCACGTCGAGTAGAGGAGGGGGGTCTCTTCCACCATAGCCCGCTGCCGCGCTGCTGGTGTTCCGGTCCAAGTCTTCCGCTGCTCGTCCTGGACTAGAGCTTCGGAGGCCGTCGTCTCCACCGTATGTGTGTGACGCCCTGCGAGGTGCTGCGCTAGCGGTACTCGGAGGCCTACTTCCTCCACCCGACCTCGGGGTCATCTTCGTCGTCTTCGTCGCGTCGAGTTCTCCGCGACCTAGAGGTCGGCTACGTCGTCTTCGTCGTCAACGCTTGTGCGGGAGCGTAATCCCCGCTATTCGGTCTACGAGGGTATGTATTACGATCTCCGCCGTACTACTATATCTGCATAGTGTAGATCTTGGCTAGTTTAAGGATATCGTTGCTAGGAAAAAAATTGTTTTCTGCACACGATCCCCTTCACAATCATCGGGTTGGTGTTGGATCGATGAATAAAAACTTACCGCTTATGTATGCATCTTTCTTGAGATTGTAGTTTTGGGGTTTCTTCTTGCTTTTAGTAGAATATTGGTCCAACTACACATTAGCTAGTGGTTTGGAAGTTTCATACTCATTAGCCGACAGAAAACACAGAAGAAAATAATATGTGAGAAAATACAAGAAAAATTATGAAATTATATTCAATTTCCCGAATGTTCAACTAGTGAATTCAAAGTGTATCCAGACATGTTTTTTCTTACATAACAAAACACACATGGTAGTTTAACAAAGCAGTTTATACATTACGATTACACATCTCCACATTACATTAACACGAGTTGTCGAAAACGTGTGACTAGTGAATAGTTAAAAGTACAATATCCCAAATATTTTTCTAAGAAACCCCAAGATAATTTGTCAAATCGTATTTTGAGGTTAAAAAAGCAATTTGCACATTATAGTACACATGTAAAATGTGCAGCAAGCGTATATTTAAAGTGCAACAGAACAAATAAATATAAAACCAAAATGTAATGGAACCTAATAAATACAGTTTATCGTTCACACTAACACACATGTTGTCGGCAATCCGTATGAGGATGCAAAATATGCAGTGATAGACACTCTCCAGGCAAAAATTTCTTCCGGCAGAGAACACGACGCTAGTCTTCGAGGAAAATCCACGAAGAGAGGATCTTAGGCGCAAGAATAGCTAAGGTTGCAACATTCTCCCGAGGACTGCAAACTTTGCGTTTGATTAGCTGATGAGAATGAATGCTGGTGTATCTGTATGGATCGGATGTTTGGTTCGTGTAATCTAACCTTAAAACAAAACCGGTGGTTGGATAATAAACTTGGAAGAATCGAGTTCAGAATCAGAGAGCTAAGCTAACTAACTTTGGAGTAGAAAGTTCAGGGCCGTTGGAAGTGTGACACGTAGAACACGGCGGCGTAGTTTCGACAGCTGGGCTGCAAATCTGAAACGCAATCCGTGGCTGACAGTACGCAGTGCTCTACAGCCACGCATAGGGAAGGGAAACGAGTACCCTACCCTACGTACGAGGAACAAGATTATCGATCCACACCCTGGAAGATAGCGAGCTTGTGTGGCTTTCGATCCACTGTCCGAACCGGTAATAAACTGGACTAGTTTCCAACTGGAGTAGCTTGATCCAGTTCTCAGCGTAAAGACCAACAAGATCCCATCATCTACCTGCGGACATGTTCTCGATCCCGTCATCTTCGGCGAAGAGGAGCTAGCATGGCTTCAATGTGCATGGGCTGGACGTACTACCTGACGACATGCAAGTCACCGTCCCAAAATATATTCACAACTCCGACTTGCGCGCTGCCGCCAACCGGAGCGAAAGAGATGCTTCACAATCACAGTTTCCGTTGAGGCCAGTTGCCAGCCCTACTGCTCGCGGTTCGCCGGGTTTTTACCATCCCCGACAGCTTGACCTCCCCCAAGTCTCCATCCCGCCACGTTGTCCGCCTCCCTCCTCCTATATAAGCTCTCACCTCCCAAGTCATCCTTACGCTTCCTCCAGCTTTCCTACACCGGACACCACCATCCCTCCCTCTGTTCTCCTCTCTCTCTGCTTCTTGGGTGTGGCGGCAATGGCGAAGAGCGGCCTGAGCAGCAAGCTCAAGTGCATGATCAAGCGGTGGCACTCGTCCAGCCGCATCTCCCGCACGCCCACTGGGGGGTCGCACGGCGAGGAGGACGGCGCCCATTGGGGCCGCGCCGTCGCCCTGGAACACGCCGGCGGGGGCGGCAGGGCAGGGTCGGCGTCCTTCCACGGCGCCGACGGCGTGCCCGCGGGCCTCCACCCGGTCTACGTCGGCAAGTCGCGCCGCCGCTACCTCATCGCCGCCGACCTCGTCGGCCACCCGCTGTTCCAGAACCTCGTCGACCGCTCCGGCGGCGGTGGCGGCGTGGCCGGGGGCACCATCGTCGGCTGCGAGGTCGTGCTGTTCGAGCACCTCCTCTGGATGCTGGAGAACGCCGACCCACAGCCCGAGTCGCTCGATGAGCTCGTCGAGTACTACGCCTGTTGACCGCCTATGGCCACCTGCCTACAGCCTGCTTCATCTTCCACGCCGGCGGGCTCGCCGGACTGCCGGAGGCTGTGGAGGCTCTATAGGGGGCAATTTGGTGATTCTTTCTTCAAGGTAGGGGTAGAGTTGTAATATATACGCCCATCGAGCGCGTGCCGATGGCGAAGCGAGTGATTTGTGGAGATTTTTTTTAATCTTGAGGTGTTCGTGGCAATTTGGGGATTAGCTGTGCGACTACCCATCCACGAATGATGCGCATTAATCAATTCTCTCTAATGGTATTATTTCATCCTTCTCATTTCCCTTTTCTTCGCTTCTTTCAATAATAAGATTTAGGGATCAAGGCATCCATGTACGATTCTCGAAAAGAAAAAAAGGCATCCATGTACATTTCCATCGATGTATAGAGTGTATGCAAGCTCATTTCCTTATGGGACATGCATTCTTTTTAAATCTATGTTCTGATATTTTGCGTGTAATTTAGATATTCTTATGGCTAGAGGTCATTTTCACGGATTGGCAAAATTGCCACAAACACGAGTGTTATTGACGGAGAAAATAAAGTGTTGTGTGCTTGAGGTACATGCTAGCAGCTAGAGCGGACTATTTGAACTGGGTCATGCTTGTTCTTAAAATCTCAACAAACCACACACGAGTTCCCGATTTGGGAGAGAGAAATCCACGCTAAATGTATGTAACCCCGGGACCCACATGTAAAACTTACATATAAACTTAGAAGTGAGCCTATTTTGAAAACCTTTAAATGTAGCATTCTCATTTTCTTTTACATTTTTTAAAATTTAGAAAATTATCATATTGTTTCACCAAAATTTACTGTGCCTGGGTAAGTTTCAGCTCAATATCCACGTGTGAGATTTATCTCTAGATTTTACAGAACTTGCATACATGCATGTTGCTACGAAGTAGTAAATGTGTGCACTCAAAACCAATATTTTCTTGCGTTGATCCCCAAATGGATTGGATTATCCGGATTATAATTTAACCCAGAAATTTTGAGTCAAGTGTCTCTAGACCAAGCTAGCGTTTAGTGGGATGTCAAAATAGACTTCATACTATTACAGACCTAGCTAGAAGCAGACTTAAATCAGTTTTTTTAAGTTTCTTGACCAGAAGTAACACAAAAAAATACCAGAAGGGAGACGTGTTTATATTTCGATAGGCCCAAACGTAGCAGAAATCATGATTGTAGGGAGACCAAGAATACAGGAGGCTGATGATGAAGTTCCAACCAAAACACCCACAAAGACAAGACAGCTGTTTGATTGTTCATAAGCCAAAAAAGGCAACCTTTGATCAGACTGGATGATTAATTAGCCATCATGCGCATGCACAAAGCAACATAACTTGACTCATAATCAGATGGTTAATAAGTTTAAGTAGCAGAAGAAGTTTGGTGCAGCGTCAGATGATGGGTACGTACGTCCGATCGATTCCTGGCTGTCATAAGGCCTTCTTTTCCTCTTCCTTTTGTGCATGCATGCAGGGTCACTCACTAACGAACCTGCGCTTAATCCGGCCGCTTGATTGACTGGATGATGACAACTTTCGGGCATGAATTTGGACGTACTAACAAGGGCCATTTAAGTTGGTAGGTAAGGGAAAGCATTTCGGTCCCCTGAACATCGATCGATGGACCAGGCATCCACACCCAACCACAGTAAGCTGATCGAATTCTTCTTTGCAAATTGCTGTAGCAGCTGGTTGATTAGCACGACTTTCTTAAGGCGCAGCAACCGCGCTGGATCGATTGTGATGGGCAAGTTTGCTAAATTGTAGTGCTATAAGCGCTCGATACTAAGTGGATGTATCTAATAGAGAGTCATCTAATATGTAACGGATGGACTAACTCATAAGCATTCCTACCTTACTGGGACTAGATCTGTATTTGACAGGGCATGCATACATAGCGAAATTAAAAAGATCATCAACACTACATATATAGATCAGCTGCATAGAGAGTGCAACTGAGCACGACAATGCAGGAAACAGAAATCCTGTTTGTGTGATGAGTCTGATGGACTATTGATCATTTTTATGCACATCTAGACAACTTTGTTGAGTGCTGTATTAATGTACACTATTACAACACAAATTAAGATGATGATTGATGTGGTGGGACACGACGACTCTCGAGCTAGCTAGCAAGCTAGCTCTAAAGCTACAAATATGTCGGGGACAAACTGAACGGCTTCACTGTTGGACTAAAAGCGCAGTAGCCTACAACTCTATAGATTTCAAACAAGTGCAGAAGTGCTAAACCTCTCCAAACTAACCAACTCCGGTTAAACCCTAGCCTTTTTCCTTTAAAGGTTCTAATTGAATGAATGTGGATCCATGGCACATGACCTAAGATGAAATTCATGACAACTAGGGCTGCATCTGATTAAAGGATGGCATGGCAAGGCGTCGATAGTGAAATGAATGGCTCAACGTACAATTCTCATCCCTAATTACTACCACTGTACTACTTACTTCACCCAACAACATTTGTGTACTTCCTCCGTACATAGAAAGATGTCTCGACTTTATCTAATATTGTATGTATCTAGACATGATTTTTTTCTTATAAAAGATGCGATCAAAGCTTTACCCCATTCAATTAATTAGGATAGGAGATTACAATAAAGGTAAAGTTCGTTTCAAAATACAACGGACTATTCTCGTGACATCAAGCTGCCCAAATATTTGGCACCCGTGATCACCCACAAACAGGCCTTGCACTTAATTCTTTCTAGTATAACTAGGGAAGGAGAGTGCTTGTTTTGGAAGACTCTCGCATTACGCTCATTCCAAATTTCGCAAGTGGTAAGCAAGGTGAGGGAGGCGATGGCCTTGCGATTTGGAGTAGACTCTTCCGTCAATAATAACCACCACTCTTTGAAAGTAAGATTTATCTGCATGTTGGGTTGGATTGCCTGGAATCCCAACCACTCCTTGATGAGCTCCCAAATGTGTCAGCATGAGGTGACAATTCACGAATAGGTGAGAAACCGTTTTTATTGTTTGCTTGCAAACAGGACATAAACCACAATTAAGACATCCTCTATTTATCAAACGATCCGCCGTCCAAATCAAGTTTTGAGTTGCAAGTCAAGCAAAGAATTTCGTTTTTGGAGGTGCTCACGCCTTTCAAATTGTCTTGTCCATGTGAGAGTTGATGATCCCCATGAAATGCATTCTATCTATTGATACATATAATTTTTGACAAATTGATTAATCCAACTGAGGGAGTAGTACAAGTTGTTTGTCCTAGAGATATGAATTATGGAATGTGTTGAAAGCATGTGTGAGAACTGAGAAGCTAGCTGTAGCTGCCGCTCCAGTTGAAGAGGCCAATCGCTCCCAGAAAAGGTTGTTTCGACGGTATGGTTTTACGTACTACATCAAGCTAACTAGGTAAGGCCGTAAGGCGAGCCAGCTAAGATTCGGTACGCATATATAGTGGTGCTAGCTATTTGATGCCTATATACATAGCCGGCCGGCTCAATCGACCACGTTTGTTGGCTGCTCCAGGTAGGTCGCCGGTCCATTTCCTTAACCGACGCGCGCGTCCGTAACACTGTCCGGTCATTGCACTCTAATCCTCCCGTTAGGTTTCTCTTTTTATTTTCTCTGATTCATCAGCTGTCGAGGTAGTAGTATAACCAAAGTTTTGGATTTCGGACTGAAAAACCGAAAACTGAACGAAATCCAGCCATTTCGTTTGGGCCCAGAAAATGGTCGATCCGCTCAAAATATTTCGACCTCATTTGAAATTTCAGCCCGGCCCGTGGTCCAGTGTAACCCATGTATTGCCCCCTGTAGAATAAAAACCCTAACTGAAACTTTCCCTAACCCTAATTCGCATTTCCCCTCCTCAGCCCTCTGTGCGACGGCTGCAGGCAAACTCAAGCAGAGTGAGAGAGGCGGGGCAGCGCCGCGCCGTGCCGCCGCCTCCACCCAGCCTCCAACGTTAGCACTCACCGAAGGAGATATGCCCTATAGGCAATTAATAAAGTGTCTTTCTTTATCATATCTCGTTTGTTCATAATATATTTTTGTGTCATGCTATAACCGTATTTAGCGGAAACATTAATACGGGTGTGATGCGTAAACAACCAGGTCCCTAGTAGCATCTACTAAGACTAGTTTCATTGTGCGATCGATGATCGGGGTTTCCCGATCATAGGGCATGGTGTCGGTCGGCAATGAAAATCATATCGCTGGAGAACGATGTGATGGACATACCCATATTTGGAGGACGTAGTCATTACGCCTTTAACCGTGAGACCAACTCTTATTGTTATTCCTGAAAGATATTTTGATTGCACCAAACGTCGTATCTTAATTAGTATGACAATAACGGTGATACTTTTGGGTATCAGAAAGGAGTAGTTGAGACGAGGGGTCAAGAGCGGGATTTGCCAGTCCGCATAGCAGGATAGATACTCTAGGACCCACTCGGTGAGATCATGTCTAATGAGCTTGCAAGCATGTGACTAGGTCACGGAGACATAAAATCATAGGCGAGTAAAAGATAGCGTTCTCGGTAACGAGGTCAAGCTAGATATGGAGATATCTATGAACGACGCTCGGACACGCTAAGTATCGCCATGACAAAAGGTTTAAGACTTTATGTTCAGATTTGATAGATGAAAGTCGGAGAGAAGTCTCGATCATGTCTGTTATTATATCGAACCGCTAGGGTAACACACTTAAGGGGTTTCGACAAGACAACCGGAAAAGAAAGAGATCACCGCGAACGTCCCGGGAGAGGTCTGATGGAGATCGGGCAGCGACGAAAGAGTTTTCGGAGCTAGAATAAATTATATATTATATGTTTGATATTAATTAGTGTAATTAATGTCTAAATATGATTTTATATATTTATCTAGTCGAAAGAAGGCCCAAGAGGGGGAAAATTCCCTAGGGGAATTCGGTGGGAGCAATGGGGCCGACCCAGGTGGGCTAGAAGGGGCCCACCAGGGGCCGGCGCACCATGTGCAGCCGCACCAGGCATGTGGGGATAGTCCCACATTGCCTGATGAGGAGGTTGGCTCTCCCTTGAGAGCCTATATATAGAGGGGCTCTCATGACCTTTTAATTTAACAGTTAATTCCCCAATTCTCTCTCGATTTCGTGATTTCCTTCGTCAGAGTTGTATCGAGTTGAGAGGGGGATCTCTTCCACCATAGCCCGCTGCCGCGCTGCTGGTGTTCCGGTTCAAGTCTTCCGCTGCTCATTCTGGACTGGAGCTTCGGAGGCCGTCGTTTCCACCGTACGTGTGTAACGCCCTGCGAGGTGCTGCGCTAGCGGTGCTCGGAGGTCTGCTTCCTCTACACGACCTTGAGGTCGGCTTCGTCAGTCTTCATCGACAACGTTTGTGCGGGAACGTAATCCCCGCTTTCGGTCTACAAGGGTATGTATTCCGATCTCCGTTTGTACTACTGTATCTGCATAGAATAGATCTTGGCATGTTTTAAGTATATCGTTGCTAGGAATTTTTTTGTTTTCTGCACTCGATCACCTTCAGTGGTATCAGAGCCGATCTATCGTAGATATAGTTGTACGCTGTTAGAACCCGTGTTCTGCACGGGAGCACCGTTCCTGTTATTCGCTACTCTCTAGCGTGCACTTGTGATTCCAGCGGCATCGAGTTGATGAAGCGGCCCGAATCGACTTTACGCGTACGCTTACACGAGACTGGTTCCACTACTGACATACGGCTTGTACTGTATCTGTGGCTGGCGGGTGTGAGTTTCTCTCTCTTTAGTTGGTGTTGCATTTTCAATGGAGGGCCCGAAAGAGATATTTAAATATGCAATTATTGGATCGTTGTTGTGGTCATAAGGTTCGTAGGTATGAAGCGCTTCTATTTACGACAGCCCCAAGCCATGTAAAATATGCAAAAGATAAAGTAGAAGCGTCTAACTTTATTTTGCAGGTGCTATGTGGTCAAGGTAGGTTTATTAAATTGTTTATAAACTGCGGGTGCCAAGGAGATCATGGCGCAATGGACTATATCACATTACATTACATTTGATGTTTTGTGTGCATCTTATATTGTGTGATTATATATATTAGTATATATTAGTTACGCGACGGTAATTATATAAGATGATCCCTTCAAAAATACCACGTGTGTTCTTCCTCCAACGAGCACTACCAAGAAAGTTCTACGTTATGAGGCAGGTCGCGACGATCGGGTGTCATACATATCGTCGTTCGCATACGGTGGGTGTAAGCCATGTTGCACAAGCGTCAGCGTGGAGATTATAGTGGCGAGCCTAGCATATGCAGATATGGCCTCGGAACACGGAGGCCTAAAGGTCGAGCAGGAGTCACAAAATTGGTGTGACGGACAGTTGTCTACTCTTGAAGTTGTGCCGCCGGCTCTGACGATGAGGGGTGGTGCAATGGATAGGGGTCGTGTAATCGCTTAAACGACCAGGAGGGATGTTCGATTGAGGGGGAGTTATGTTAGTTATTTTCTAAAAATACTATAACTCAAAATTATTATGAACAAAGTCTTATGTTGTTCCAAATTCCATTATAGATGTCTCGCCCCTCGTTTAACTTAGGTATGTTCCTTGAGAAAGAAAAGTTTAAGACCAATGGGTCAAACTTCATGGCCTGGTTCCGCAACGTGAGGATCCTCCTCACTCCCCATAGGGTGGCCTACGTCATTGAGGCCGCCATAGGTGACCCCCCCGCAGATGAAGCCTCTGAGGATGAGAAGAAGGTTTTCCAGACCAGATCAGAGGATTCTGCGTTTGTCCAGAGTGGCATGCTCTACGCCATGGAAGCCGACCTGCAGAAGCGCTTTGAGAAGATGAGCGCCTTTGAGATTATTTCTGATCTCAAGGCTGTCTTTGCGCCGCAGGCTAAGGCTGCGAGATATGAAGCTTCTGAGTTTTTCTTCTCGGCCAAGATGGAGGAGCATAGCAGTGTGAGCGAGCACGTGGTCAAGATGTCTGGCTACGTTCAACGCCTGAATGCTCTGGAATGCAAGATTCCCGATGAGCTGGCGATTGATAGGGTGCTGCAATAGTTGCCCCCTAGCTATAAAGACTTCATCATGAACTACAACATGCAGGGCATGGCTAAGTCCCTGGGTGAAGTGTTCGTGATGCTCAAGACTGCTGAGGTGGAGATCAAGAACAAACATACGCAGTTGATGGTCAACAAGACCGTCGATTTTAAAAAATCTGGTGGCAAGGGAAAATAGAGCTGGAAGTCCAGGATGGAGGGCAAAATGGTTGCCAAGCCCAAGACTAACAGATATGGTCCCAGAGCTGGCGTGGAATGCTTCTACTGCAAGGGAAAAGGTCACTGGAAGCGCAACTGCCCCAAGTACCTGGAGATAGGAAAGCTGGTAAGACAGTCGACAAAGAGCAAGGTATATTTGATATACATGTTATATACGTGAACCTTACATCCGTCTGTAGCAACACTTGGATATTTGATACTGATTCTGTTGCTCATATATGTAACTCTCAGGAGGAGTTACGGAATAAACGACGACTGACTAAGGATGAGGTGACGATGCGCGTCGGCTACGGATCGAGAGTCGACGTGGTGGCTGTCGACACGCTCCCTCTACATCTACCATCGGGATTAGTTTTGGTTTTAAATAAGTTTTATTTTGTATCATCCTTGAGTGTAAACATTATAAGTGGGTCTTGCCTGTTACAAGACGGTTATTCATTTAAATCAGTATCAAGCAGTTGTGCTATTTATATTAATGATATGTTTTATCAAGAGTAATGGTTTTATTCTTGTTGAATCTCGATCGTAGTACTCACATCCATAACATAGAAGCCAAACTGATTAAGTGTAGTGATGATACCGCCATGTATATGTGGTATTACCGTCTTGGTCATATTGGTATAAACCGCATGAAGAAACTCCATTCCGATGGACTTTTGGACTCATTAGATTTTGGATCCCTCGATACATGCGAACCATGCCTTATGGGAAAAATGACCAGGACACCGTTCAAAGGTTTCGTTGAATCGGGCGTCGGATTTATTGGGATCATACATACAGATGTGTGTGGACCAATGAGCGTTTCGACACACAATGGTTATCGTTAATTCGTCACCTTCACTAATGACTTGAGTAGATACGGTTATATCTATTTGATGATACACAAGTCTGAAACTTTTGAAAAGTTCAAAGAATTTCAAAGTGAATTTGAAAATCAGCTTAAAAAGAAAATCAAGTACCTCCGATCCGATCGTGGTGGTAAGTAATTGAGTTTTGAGTTTGGCACATATCTGAAGAGTTGTGGCATCGTACCCCAACTTACGCTTGCCGGAACACCGCAACGTAACGGCGTGTCCGAGCGACGTAATCGTACTCTACTGGATAGTGTCCGATCTATGATGTCTCTTACCGATTTGTCTGTATCCTTCTGGGGTTATGCGTTAGAAACAGCGGCATTCATTTTAAATAGGGCTCTTCCAAATCCGTTGAAACGACACCGTATGAATTATGGTATGGCAAGAAGCCCAAGTTATCGAAGGTTTGGGGTTGTGAGGCCTATGTTAAGAAACTACAACCCGACAAACTCGAACCGAAGTCGAAGAAAGTCGTCTTTGTAGGATATCCACGGGGAACCGTTGAATACACCTTCTACAACCAAGCTGAGGGCAAAACGTTTGTCACGAAGACCGGTACCTTTCTGGAGAAGGAGTTTCTCGCGAAAGGAGTAAGTGGGGGGAAGGTAGACCTCGATGAGATCGTTGATTCTGAACTCGAGATTCCGAGTGGCGCAACGGAAGCTATTCCGGAAACGTCCTCCGCGGATGGAGTGGGAGAAACTGTCGAGAGAAGTATTCTACCTCATAGGTCTGGTAGATCTCGGATCGCACCAGAATGGTATGGCAATATGGTTTGCACCGTCATGTTAATTGAACAAGACAAACCTACGAACTACAAGGAGGCAATGGTGAGTCTAGAGTCCGAGAAATGGCTAGAAGCCATGAAATCCGAAATAGGATCCATGTATGATAACAAAGTGTGGACTTTGATGGATATTCCCGAAGGGCGCAAGGCCGTCGAGAATAAATGGATCTTTAAGAAGAAGACTAATGTTGATGATAATGTGACCGTCTATAAAGCTCGGCTTGTCGCAAAAGGTTTCCGACAGGTTCATGGGATTGACTACGATGAAACTTTTTCACTGGTAGCGATGCTGAAGTCTATTAGGATTTTGTTAGCAATTGTTGCCTATTACGATTATGAAATATGGCAGATGGATGTCAAAACAGCCTTCCTAAATGGAAACATTGAGGAAGAGTTGTACATGGTACAACCGGAAGGTTTTGTCGATCCAGGAAATGCTAACAAGGTATGCAAGTTTCAGCGATCCATCTATGGATTGAAGCAAGCATCTCGGAGCTGGAATCTTCGCTTTGATGAGGTAATCAAAGGTTTTGGATTTGTCCAAAATTTGGAAGAGACATGCATTTACAAGAAAATGAGTGGGATCTCGGTTGTGGTCTTAGCACTATATGTAGATGACATATTGCTGATTGGGAATGATGTGGAACTTCTAAATAGCGTGAAGGATTATTTAAACAATAAATTTTCCATGAAGGACATAGGAAAAGCTGCATACGTCTTAGGCATTAAAATATATCGTGATAGATCAAGACGTCTATTAGCATTGTGTCAGAGTACTTATTTTGATAAAATACTGAAGTGTTTCGGTATGGAGAAGGCAAAGAAGGGTTCTCTGCCGGTTATCAAGAATAAAACATTGCGAAAGGCACAGTGTCCGGTAACGGAACAGGATAAGTCCGATATGACTAAACATCCTTATGCTTCAGTCATAGGATCGATTATGTATGCAATGTTAAATACTTGACCTCATGTGGCATTAGCTCTAAGTTTGACAAGGCGGTTCAAGAGTAATCCTGGAGTGGCGCATTGGATTGCTGTTAAGAGCATTCCTAAGTATCTCAAGAAGACAAAGAAAATGTTCCTTGTCTATGGTGGCTGCGATGAAGAACTTGGCGTAACAGGTTACGTGGATGCAAGTTTCTGCTCAGACCCCGATGACTCTAAGTCACAGACAGGTTATGTGTTCAAGGTGAATGGAGGCGCCGTGTGCTGGAGAAGTGGGAAGCAACCCATCGTCGCACAATCTACAATGGAGCGGAGTACATTGTTGTTTGCGAAACCGCGAATGAAGCTGTGTGGCTGAGGAAGTTCATCATTGAACTTGGAGTGTTCCCGAGCGTGCAAGACCCTGTGTCCTCTTCTGCGATGATACGAGTGCCATTGCTAATGCCAAGAAGGCAAGGTCTCACTCCACCGCCAAACACATTCTCCGATGCTTTCATGTGATACGTCAGTACGTACAAGGAGACGATGTGAAGATTTGCAAAGTGCATACGGATCTGAATGTGGTAGATCCTCTGACGAAGCCTCTTCCGCTTGACAAGCATGAAAACACCAGTTAGCTATGGGTGTTAAGCTTTTACCAAGTTGTAATTTAGATTAATTTGTACTCTAGTGCAAGTGGGAGACTAAAGGAGATATGCCCTAGAGGCAATTAATAAAGTGTATTTCTTTATCATATCTCGTTTGTTCATAATATGTTTTTGTGTCATGCTATAACCGTATTAAGAGGAAACATTAATACGGGTATGATGCGTAAACAACCAGGTCCCTACTAGCCTCTACTAAGACTAGTTTCATTGCGCGATCGATGATCGAGGTTTCCCAATCATAGGGCATGGTGCCAGTTGGCAATGGAAGTCATATCGCTGGAGAACGATGTGATGGACATACACATATTTGGAGGACGTAGTCATTACGCCTTTGACCGTGAGACCAACTCTTATTGTTATTCTTGAAAGATACTTTGATTGCACCAAACGTCCTATCTTAATTAGTATGACAATAACGGTGATACTTTTGGGTATCGGAAAGGAGTAGTTGAGACGAGGGGTCAAGAGCGGGATTTGCCAGTCCACATAGCATGATAGATACTCTAGGGCACACTCGGTGAGATCATGTCTAATGAGGTTGCAAGCATGTGACTAGGTCACGGAGACATGAAATCATAGACGAGTAGAAGATAGCGTTGTCGGTAACGAGGTCAAGCTAGATATGAAGATATCTATGAACGGCGCTCGGACACGCTAAGTACCGTCATGGAAAAAGGTTTAAAACTTTACGTTCAGGTTTGATACATGAAAATCATTTGTTATATCACAGGGATTAATTCATGGGGAACAGGCCAACAAGTTAGTCATTGATCGGAGAGGAGTCTCGATCATGTCTGTTATTATATTGAACCGCTAGGGTAACACACTTAAGGGGTTTCGACAAGACAACCGGAAAGGAAAGAGATCGCCGGGAACGTCCCGGGAGAGGTCCGATGTAGATCGGGTAGCGACGAAAGAGTTTTCAGAGCTAGAGTAAATTATATATTATATGTTTGATATTAATAAGTGTAATTAATGTCTACATATGATTTTATATATTTATTTTCGAATTTATTTAGACTGATTTCCCTAAATGAGCCTTCTGGACGAAAGAAGGCCCAAGAGGGGGAAAATTCCCTAGGGGAATTCGGTGGGAGCAATGGGGCCGACCCAGGTGGGCCAAAAGGGGCCCACCAGGGGCCGGTGCACCATATGCAGCCGCACCAGGCATGTGGGGATAGTCCCACATTGCCTGGTGAGGAGGTTGGCTCCCCCTGGGAGCCTATATATAGAGGGGCTCCCATGGCCTTTTAATTCACCAATTAATTCCCCAATTCTCTCTCGATTTCGTGATTCCCTTTGCCGGAGTTGCGCCGAGTTGAGAGGGGGATCTCTTCCACCATAGCCCGCTGTCGCGCTGCTGATGTTCCGGTCCAAGTCTTCCGCTGTTCATCCTGGACTGGAGCTTCGGATGCCGTCGTTTCCACCGTACGTGTGTAACGCCCTACGAGGTGTTGCGCTAGCGGTGCTCGGAGGTCTGCTTCCTCTACACGACCTTGAGGTCGGCTTCGTCGGTCTTCATCGACATCGTTTGTGCGGGAACGTGGTGTACAAGGGTATGTATTCTGATCTCCGTTTATACTACTATATCTGCATAGAATAGATCTTGGCATGTTTTAAGGATATCGTTGCTAGGAATTTTTTTGTTTTCTGCACTTGATCACCTTCACTCACCTCCGCAACCACTCCTCCATGTTCTTCTCCTCCCCATGGAGCGTCCATGTCGCGGCCTGGACGGCGCCCGGGCACGCGGTGACCTGGACGACGGCGGCACCATGGACCGTGGTCACATGAGGTCGAGGCTGCACTTGGAGCACATCCACAAGCAGCCGAGACTAAGCTCGGGCGGCACGTCAGCGGCAAATCCATGCCCCAACTCTGAAGGAGCAGCACGCCATGCTTGGCAAGGTGAGCACCGTGCCCTCAGCATACTATTAGATGTTATATTTGTGCTTAGCAAATATATTTTTTGTGCATTGGTAATTCGTAAGACCTGAATGCAAGCATGGATCGTCATAGTGCAATCTTGTTATTTTTGCGTGCAAACTATGAAGTGCATCTGCTAATTTTGATCAACCGTGCCTCTGTCCAGCTTATATTAGATAATTTTGTAGCTTTTGTATATTGTTCATTGTTGCCTTCTATCGCCATGATAAATTTTGCAGCCAGATTTTGTGTACTGATTAGTTAAGCAATCTTATACATGAGGTCTAATTTGGTTTTTCCATGCATATGTCTTTGTGCAATTGCATTTTACAGGCAATGAAAGTGCGCCCTCCCATTACAGAGGGAGCATTGATGAAGGCAGAAGGACTAATGGTGGACATGTCTACCAGGATGTTGAAGAAGTGGCACCTAGGAAAGGTTTATACAGTGTTACTCTTGTGTTTTGTAGTTCTCTCTATTCTCTATTCTCTATGTTCTGTAATTATCATTGATAGCGAGTGGCTTATATTTATCATTGATAAACAGTGGCTTGTAATTTTCATTGTTAACATGGTGCTTGTATTTTGAAATGTAGGAATTGTGAACAATGACATAAATCATGTGTGGAACCATGGGCTCTAATATAAGGGAGGATTTCGTTGTGGGTATTGCAACGTGGAGAGCCTTGGAGGAGGTGCAACCCGCTTCAAAGAGCATCTCGGCAAATAGTAGGTGAAGTGAGAGAGTGCACAAAGGTTCCAAGAAATGTGCAAGATGCAATGAGGAAGGTTGTGCTTGAGATTACGAAAAACAAGAGGGAGAAGGAAAATCGGAAGCTCAGATTGCACGGGAGTTAATGGATGAGATGTACCGGAGAAATGGAGTGATAAACATTGAAGATGATGATGATGAAGAAATTCAGATGTCACTTCGGAACTCACTAAGTGATAGGAATGTTCTTTTTTTACGTTATATTATGATGCATTATTCCTGTTTCTGGTTTTACTTGATATCATGATGCATTTAGAGTTGAGTAAGTGTATATATGTTTATCAATGGTACAGTATTTATATTATTCGTTATTCTGGTTTTACTTGATATTTTGTTGCATTTAGAGTGGGAACTGAGTTATTTATGTTTATTCATGGTTTTAGTTGATGTCTTGATGCATATAGAGTTGAAAAAAGTTTTTCATATGTTTGCAAGAATGTCTCTCATGCAGTTGAGAGGAGGCGTGGTAGTGGTAGTGGTGTTCGCGATTCCCTTGGGAAACAGAGTATCACAGCCTAGTTTGACAAGGAATTAGCAAGCAACAAATTATCAATGCAACCAAAGATCATCAGTGCTATGGATGTTGGGTCAAGAGATGTACTTGGTCAAGCTTGGGCAAAGTTTTTTCAAGCAAATGACATTGCTGGGCACAAAGCTGACTGTCCATATTTTCGGGCGGCAATGAAGATCACTCAAAACCTTGGCGCAACTCCTATTCCAACTGGAAAAGAGATTGATGGGGATATCTAGAAAAAATTATGAAGAATCTCAAGAGTGGTTGAAGCGGTTCAAGCAAGATTGGAAGAACTATGGTGTAACCGTGATGTGTGACTCTTGGACTGGACCTACTGGTACGAGTCTTATCAATTTCATGCTCTATTGCAATACACGGATGTTTTTACACAAATCCATCGATGCTTCTGGTTAGTCCCAAAGTTCAGGTTAGATTTCTTGGACTGGAACTTCTATTTTCACTTGATATCAAGATGCATTTCGAGCTGAGATCCATGTTTTAGATGTTATCATTCATTCTCTTTATTTCTGCTCCAAGATGTTAAAATAAGAAGTTATTTTTTTAATTATATTGCAGAATTTATCTACAGAGAGATTAAAAAGGTTGTAGTTGAAGAGATAGGCCATGAAAATGTGGTTCAACTTGTTACTGATAATGGGTCAAATTACAAGAAAGCATGTAAAACTCTTGTAGAACAACCAGAATACAATCATATTGTTTGGCAGCCATGTGCTGCCCACACGGTTAATCTGATGCTTAAAGACATTGCCAAGTTTCCGTAGGTTGATGTGATAGTCAAAAGTGCGAAACAAATTTGTAGGTTTTTTCGTAATCACAACAACCTACATGATAGCATGAGAAAGAATGTTGGTGGTGAGCTGATAAAACCGAATGCCACCCGGTTTGGAACGATGTTTATGTTCCTTGAGAGTTATCATGAGAAGAAGGATCAGTTTAGAAAATGGATGGTGTCTGATGATTGGAAGGGTAGTATTTGGAAGAATGATGTTGACTATGTGTTTGCGGAAGAGTTGCTATCTAGTCACATGTGGTGGGCAGCATTACAATGGGTTCTTTCTTTGCTGGAGCCACTCTATATAGCCCTCAGATATGTTGATACACAAAAGAGGTGTACTCTATCTGGTTTCAAAAAGAATATGATGGCAGCCATACAAAAATTGGAATCTCATATTGGTGGTGGGTCACAGATGTTTCAGAGAGTCATGAGTAAGGTGTCCCCAAGGATGGAGGCTATAGAGAATGACACACTAATGGTTGCGGGCAGTTACAAACGTAATGAAATTTATATTATGTTGCTCTTTTCTTATGGTTTACTAACTTCTCCTGGTCTTTCTATTCGTATGCACCTGCTGTCCTTGATACGTGGACACATTATCAAATCAACTTGAGCAACATACCAGAATATGCATCTAAACTAACAGATGCCATCGAGAAGATAGCAGACCCTGAGAGCGCTGTTATGGCTATCAACGAAATCAGCACTTATAGAGAATGTCGTGGGAGGTTTAGCCAAAGTTTGGCACGCTTTTCTGCTGAAAAAATGGCACCAAGTAAATTATGATAACTATCTCCCTTGATTAGCTCTATTGCCTAATGTCTGCAACTTTATCTTGTATTTATAACATTGTTTTAACCATGTAGCTGAGTGGTGGTTCCAATTTGGCGGGGAAGTTCCCAATCTGCAGAAGTGGGCTTTGCGAATTGTGTCACAATGTGTTCCTTCAAGCGGATGTGAGAGAAATTGGAGTGCTTTTGCCTTGGTCCACACAAAGCAAAGAAACCGCCTTTTATGTGGCAAGCTCCACAAAAGTGTCTCCGTACGCTACAACCTGAAGGTATTTATTGAGTTAGCTTTGTACTTGTCTATGCATAAAATCTCAAGTTAGCTATGACTGAAGCATTTACTTTGATCAAATTCTGTTTTTATGCATTGAAGTTACGCGCTGAAGAAGATCAAGACATTGTGAAGCTGAATTATAGAGAGAAGGAAATTGATCCATGTGCAATGATGATGGATACAACAATGCATGATGAATCAAACCCAATGATGGAGTGGTTGAATGAGGATGAAGAGCATATAATTATGGATGGATCTGATGCTGCTAGCGCCGTGTTTGAGGAAATATGCCGCCTTAACTCAAGAATGAAATCCTCTCGTCTTGTAAGGAAGGAACATAGCAGGAGAGGGAAGAGGGTACTCGAAGAAGAGGAGGATGAGTACATTGAGAGTGAGGATGATGATGATGATATTGATGAAGCAAATGAGTTGATGGACATCGATAATGGCGATGATGGTCCGAGTAAATCTGATGGAGGACTGCCAAGACAACCTGAAAAATATGTACACAACCATGTTGAAAATGGGATAGAGGTAGCAAGTGATGGAAGTTTGGTGAATCGTAGATCTGGACGGGTTGGGATAGCCAAGAGTGTTAGGGACGTCAATAACCTTTACTACTAGGTTGGGTAAGTTGTTTTATCATCATCTCATATATAAATTCATTGTTGCATGAATAGTCAAACGATTACATCTATGCTTAATATACCTTTTCTTTGTTTTGTACGCACTTACAGCTTGTAATATTGTTTTAATTCACGAACCTTTGCCATTTGTAGATTTCTTTGGAGGAGCATAGGGGTTGCGGCTCAGTTGTCCAATGACACGGGGGATGGTAGAAGTAGAAGCTTCAGGTTGCTTTTGGGGTGAATGACAGCATTAGAACTGTGATATTTTGTGCAGTGTATGAAATATTGACCTAGACTAGTTGTGGGCGACTAATTTGGATGGCCAATATTTTGTTGTGATCCTGGATGTAGTTAAACTATGGACTATATGCAGGATCTGGATGATGACTAATATTTTGTTGTGATCCTGGATGTAGTTAAACTATGGACTATGATCCTAGATCTGAATGATGGTTAATATTTTGCTATGATCCTGGATGTAGTTAAACTATGAACTATGATCCTGGATCTGGATGTAGTATTTTAATTACGGACTGCCTAATATTAATATACATTGTTGGTACTGTAATTTGCTTCCTCTAAAGTATTACTCTATTACATTATCAATCTTGAAAAAAATCAAAATTTTAGGCAAATTTTGGTCATTTTCGTCCATTTTTCGTTTAATTTTCGTCTTTTTTCAAAATTTGGTTTTTGCTTTTCGTCCGGAATTTTCCGAAATTTTTCCGAAATTCAAAATCCGGCAATTACGCCCAGGTCCGAGAAAAAACGTAAAACGAAATCCAAAACCTTGAGTATAACGAACACAATAGAATTAACAAAATTATATCCAGATATCGATAAACGACTTAGCGATGACTACAAGCACTAGAGCGAGTCGAAGTTACGCATTGTCATTGCCCCTCCATCACCGGAGTTGGGCAAATCTGGTTGTAGTACAGTCGGGAAGTACTTGTACTAAGTCCCATAAGACCAACGCACTCGAACAGCAACCGCCCGTTGATTAAGAGAATCATAGACCGAATGATCCAATATGTAGACACACGAATAAAGATTAATGAAGACCGGATTCACCGAAGACACAGATTGGTGTTATAATTTGGACTAGATACAGATTAAAATGAGAAATTTATACATTAAATGTCTATATACATGTATTTTCTAAAAAAAGTTTAAAGGTTATAAAAGTGAAGGGAGGGAGTACAAAATCTACCATTTTCACTGATTTAGAAGAGAGTTTAATAGTGATTTTACAAGCCCGGGCCATGACCAAGTCACACTCACACCCAATACTTCAAAAGACCACTCTTGCGACATCACATTACTAAAAAAACTTGCCTAAGTGCCGCTTGGCCCCTTGATCTTTGCGATGAGCATGGTCAATTAAAAAGTCAAGTTAGAGATTTCCTTATATTAACAGTGAACCTGCACTTACCTTTGGTAGAATCATAGACAACACATCATCGCTGAATAATACCGTACGTCCAGGACTTCGGTAATATTCACATATTTTAGTCTGAACATAGTCTACATTGAGATCTCTAAAACATTTGGTATACTATGATATGCTACGCAGCACACACATTCTGAAATGGTTGCACGTTGGCGGCTGGTTCTGTTGGGGGCGTCCTGCGCCGCTAAAACAGAGACGAGGCCTTAATTTGCACAGTGCTTACTTAGATTCTCCACGCGACCAGCAGGCAAACAGATAAAGCAGTTTGTACGTGTGAGCTGAGCTGCACTAAGGCAGCGCGATCGTAGCTGGTGCATGCGGATCTCTGGGATGGCGACACTGTAGTGGCGCCAACTTATGCTTCGGTACCGAATTTCAAAAAAAAAAACTTATGCTTCGGTACCGGCGTCTCTCTCAACCAGCTAACCAGGTAATTAGAGCAATGTGTAGCCAACAGTTGGCTATAAGAAATTACCATGTCATTTATAGCCAACTATATAGCCAAGAGTTAATGGCACCCGCGGTCACGTAACTCGTTGGTCATGTGCACTTAAGTCACACTTCTCTGGAACGTGATTTTTTGGTCACACATCTGGACAAGTGGGTGCACGGTGGTCTCTGGGCCCACATGTCAGTCCGTTTTCCGTTCGAGTTGAGTGCTCGTGGGCTGACGTGGACGACATCTTTTGCAAAAACCACCCGAAGTAATATTGAGAGGACGTGAAATTAAAAGAAGCTTTGTATATGTTTCAAGTCGGGGTACCGGACGCAAAGTCAACAAGATCTAAATCGACTCCCGTTAATTTGGATCGGCGGCGATGGCGGATGGCGGCGCCGGCGACGCGTACTGGGCGGAGAGTTCCAGCAGCGCGGGCGGTGAGCACGTGCGGGGCGGCGGCGGCGCGTACTGGGCTGAGAGTTCCGTCTTGTCCCGCATCCCTGAGGTGCGCGACGGCGGCGGTGGCGGAGACGCGCCCGCGTGGTCCCGCATCCCGGACAGCCGCATCTTCTGCGAGGAGTTCCAGCGCGGCGAGCCGGAGATGCGGCCGGACTTCGGCAGCGTAGTCCTCGCCCGCACGGCCGGGATGGTTGAGCAGGAGAAGCTGTTCTATGGGTATGCTTTGTGGGCGACCGAGGAAACTTGGGGCGTGCGCGTCACGGCCCAGGCGCTGCTGAGCGCGTTAGAGCTCCAGTGCGGCGTCAAGCGGTCGGCGGTGAAGTTGGAGGTAACCTCCCCTCCATATCACTTCTTCCTCCGCTTCGATTCTGAGGATGAGTGCACACGCGTGGTTCTTCAATCTCGGCATCTGACCTGCTGCGGCACCCGCATGGTGTTCGTCCGCTGGAGTTCGCGTGGTCGTGGAGTTCCCGGGAAGAAGGAGTTCAAGTGCACTCTTAGCTTTGATCGCTTGCCAGAGGAGGCGTAGGAGCCGCAGTCCATGAACCTTCTTGTTGCAGCTGTCGACGGCGAGATCATCGAGATGTTGCCGGCCACTGACCGATGGATAACTCCTGTCCGCGCTTGGCTGCGTGATCCTTGCAGCGTGCCAAAGAAGCTCAATGTGAAGATCCCGGCATCTCCTGCCGCACCAGCCACCTGGTCAGAGGAAAACGGCGAGTCGCCGCCGCCGCCATGGTCTCCTACATCGAAGGAGGACCAAAATGTACCAGTGCTTGTGCACATGAAGACCGTCATTGATCGTGGCTTCCTTCTAGATGCTGGGCTTGACTGTTATTCCGAGTCACCAGACAGAGACCTTACCCGCAAGCACCACTTCAGCACCTGGCGCGGCAGGATCGACGGCACTGGACCTGGTGATAATGGAGATGCATGAGCAACCCCGTATGGACCCGTTTGTATCAGTTCTAGGTGTTTGCAATGTGGTAGCTGTTGTAATCTAACTGAATTATGGACCAGTTTGTATGATGTATCAGTTTGTGTGAGCTATTTGTGTGAGACATGAAAGTATTTGTGTGAGATGTAACTCTGTATTTGTTGCTGAAACTGAGATCAGTTCTTAATTTGTATGATCTATGGATCAGTCTTATAAACACTGAAATTGTCTGATAACTGTGGGATAAACGTGAGACATACAAACATACCATCTGGAAACAGATCATAAACAAACTATATTCATACGACTACCACAAACAAAGACTATAGTGATGCATGATAAAGAGTACTCCATGATAAACATAGTTTTAGTTGTTGCCATCGACACAAAATGTGAACTTTCAAAGTTCCTCCAAACTACAGTTCCAAACAAATGATAACATACATGTTCAATTACAAACTACAGTTCCTCCTCTTGGGTATTTTGGGACGCTTTGTTACCAAACATTAGCCATTCTGCTCTAGATTGCCCTACATCTGGGCATGTGCCTTGACTTCCAGGAATTGTAATAGGACCATCAGCACCTCCACGTCTTGGACCAGTTCTTGCTAGAGTACTTCCAACTCTTGGAGCACCTCTAGGACCACCTCTAGGACCTCCTCTCCTTCCTCTACCTGTACCCCTGTGAGTTGTTGCTCTACCTGATGTTTGAACTGAAGTTTCACCTCTCCCCCTGCCAATTGCTCTTCCTGATGTATTAACAACTAGGCCTCTTGCTTCAGGTATAGATTCTCTATGCTCTGCTACGAATGAACTTTCTTCAGGCGTAGAGCTAACTATCTCCTGTCTTACAACAACGCCCTGACAACAAATATTAGTTAGCACATTTGGATAATCGCAAGTAAGTGTGAGATAACAAATTCACGTTGATGAATATTTGTAATTACCTCACGTGATAAAATGCTAACCATGGTGTCAGGTTGATGAACAGGGTCTAGCTGAGGTCTTGGTTGTTCTTGTCGGATGTGCTAGTAAAGATGGAAAAATGAGCTACTTAGTGGCTACTTAGTGCATAAAGAAGAGGCAGGTTGTGCTTGTTAGTGGATAAAGAAGAGGCTACTTAGTGGATAAAGAAGAGGATTACTGTTCTTATTACTGGGAAATCGATATCCCCATTTTCATCAATGATCTGTTTTGACTTCTTCTTCTTCGCTATGTGTAGAAGTTGCTCCAACTGCTCTTTTGCCTTGGTAGTAGGCTTTCTTTTTCTTCCACGGGTACTGACATTGTCCTTTGGTTCCTCCTGCTTCTCTTTCCCTTTGTCAATTTTCTTGTGCTTGCTTGTGCTTGTGCTTGTGCTTGCTTCTGCTTTCCTTTCCCTTTCTCTAGCATTAGTAGGTTGTGCTTGCTTCTGCTTTGCATGTCCCTCTCCCTCCTCTTCACTCTCCTCATAATATGCATACTGCTGTTCATAATAATCTGCATCATAAGAATCTGCCTCTGCATTCTGTGGCTGACCATGTTGCGGCGCATTCTCTGCCTCTGCATTATGTGGCTGACCACCTTCTGTATCTCCTGCAGCAGCAACTTCATTTTCTCGTTGAATTGCTTCTGCCTGCAACTTACAGCCGCCTCTGCGATGTCCTCTCTGTCTGCAGTACCCACAATGTTGTATTACGCCGTGCTTGCTTAGTCTAGTACCATCTGCACTTTCCTCTGGATGTTTTCTTCTGTTCTTCTTCCTCCTACCAGCATACTTTTCGTACAGAGGTGGCAGTATAGGAGTGGCATCCACATGGTCCCATTCGTCCTTGTCCACAGAAGGATAAATTTTCTCTCCATAAGCACGAATGTACGTAGTTACACTGTAGCAATTAGATACCATGCATTCAGGCTTGATTCTGTCTCCCTTCATGCAAGCAATAGCATGTCCACATGGTATGCCTGTTAGCTGCCATCTCCTACAACTACATGCTCTTTTCTTCAACTCGACCACATAGTCTCTTCCATATGATTTCACTCCAAAAATACCTCCACCTGATGCTTCAACTTCACAGTAGTTTGCAAAATCCTTATTTTTCCTCAACTTGTCCCTAATTTTAGGAGTTATGTTGTCTTCCCATTTTTGCAATGCTTCCTTCTTTTTGGTGAAATTCCTATGCATTAGCTGAGATTTGACCCTCTCAAACATAGACAGGACAGGGAGCTCTCGAGCATCTAGGATTAATCTACAAGGCAGACACATAGTAAACATGAATAGAAGCAGTGTACATGAAAAACACGAGATGAAAAAAGAATGTATAGCATACCTGTTGAACACCTCACATGTGTTATTTAGCAGAATATCACATTTTGGGAATTCAGAAAAAAGGCTCTAGACCAGGTGCTTGGTGCCATCTCGTCGACAAAAGCATGTGCCCCTGGGTTATCTGTCTTCATTTTTTCCATGTTACTCTGAAAAGCAGCCACTGTAGTAGATTTTGCACAAGCCCATAGTTGTTGCTTAACTGTTTCTCCTTTGTGTAGCTGGTACAAATTTTGATAAAGGTGCCGAACACAGAACCTGTGTTCAGAATCAGGAAAATGTTCTTGCACTCCTTTGATTAATCCCTACACAAGTTTCAGAATCAGGAATGAGCACACATATAGGATTTTGAGATCATGAGTACAAGTGAAGAAAGGAAGGTGGTTTATTGGATTACCTTCTGCTTATCACTCATTATAGTGAAAGGAGATGTGTTGACAATGTTGAGATCTTGCTTCAAAGTTGCAAGAAACCATGACCAGCTACTGTAACATTCTGTCTCAACCACTGCAATTGCGATTGGATATATTGCATCATTTCCATCAATACCCACCGCAGTTAAAAGTTGACCTCCATACTTAGTCTTTAGGAACGTTCCGTCCAGACAAATCACAGGTCTACAGCCATTTAACCAACCTATCTTGCATGCAGCCAAGCTCATGTAGCAAGTGCTGAATAGACCATGCTCAAGGTGTAGGTAAAAAGATGATCCTGGATTTCTTTTCAGTACTTCATTTCCGTAGTTCCAAAGCATTGAAAATTGCTTCACCTCGTCACCATGTACCAGTGCCAATGCAGCTTTTCTAGCTCTCCCAAGTTTGAACCGGCTCGGTTCCATCTTGTATTTCTTTCGAACTTTCCTTGCAAAAGTTTTGAGTGTCATCCTATCATTATCCCTGAACATCTCAACGTACTTGGCCGCCAAAAAGGGTGCTGTAAGCTCCTTCACATGCTCCACTTTCTCACAAGTGTGCACATCTACGAAGGTCTTCACAAGAAAGGAAATTGTCCTAGAATCCTTCACAGCAACCAGTTTCCATGGACAATCTTCAGCACAACAAGCCTCGAACCTCCTTTTATTGTTCCTCTTCTTACGGATTTGGTTACGGTTTACCACTGCATATTGTGAAACTGCTGCCCGAAGTTGCTCCACTGAATCAAATACCATACCCAACTTAAATTGTGGGTTCACCATATCACCGGCTGAGTTGAATGGCTTGAACTTGTAAGGAGGTTTCTTCTTCTTTTTCTTCTTCTTGTATTCCTCATCATCAGAATCACTCTTCTGCCTCTTCTCGCAATCATCTTCAGCTGGTAATTCGAGCTCACCTTCTACCACTGTGTCTTCTCCAGGCTGGAAAGCATAAGAAGCTGCCATTTTCTTCCCCATCTCAACCATACAATCCTCCTCGGATTGATCTACATTATCTCCAAAAAGAGTATCATCTTCCCTAAAATCATAGTCACTGTCAATCCAAGATGGATCCCCCTCTGAATCATCATCAAATGCATTTATCTCTGAATCCTCTGAGTCGGAACTGGGACTGGAGTCTTTTACCTTCTTATTTTTGCAGGGAGATAAAATGACAGCAGGTAGCTCTGGGCAGCCCTCATAACATACATCATTAGCCTTCATCTGTACTCTAACTCTGTCCACATGATGAAAAAAAATAACCAGGAGCTTGTTCTCTATTGATGCAGCAGCCATTTTAGCGCAGTTGAATGTAATTTTAACAAGTTCATAAACACATTTCCCTGGAGGACACCACCAAATATCCACCATCTCACTACAAGGATAACCTAATTGTTGAATCAAATAATCCAGCACTCCATTTGTGAAATATGTTCTGTCCAAGTTATCAAACCACGCTAGCTTCCCATCGAAATAGGTCCTATTGACGCCAATTCCAACAAAAAAACCTCCATGGTGAACTGCCAAGCTGAACTTTGTTGATTCCAAACCTAATGCAATGAAAAATGATTGCAAAATCATAATTTGACACGCCAAAACATAGCCTAACAAAATTGGAAGAACTCATGCTAATTTCAAAGAAACTCACCGTGTACTGGCGCTCCGTTCGGCTCTAGCCTCAGTGTAGGAGGATCGACGCCATAATCGCGCACCGGACGCGGCGAAGCTGAGCAGGCCGCTGTCCCGAAGCCTGCGTGGCTGGCCTGACCGTCGGCGTGCGCCGCGCTCGCCTCATGCTTCGCCTGCACGAACACAGCTCCAGCGGCCTGGACCACACCGCCGGAGTGCGCAGCGGCCGCCTCTTGATTCAACTGCACGAACAGAGGTCGAGCGGCCTCGACCTCACCGTCGTCGTGCGCCGCGCTCGCCTCTTGCTTCGTCTGCACGAAGGCCGCTCGAGCGGCCTCAACTTCACCGCCGGCATGCGCCGCGGTCGCCTCTTCCTTCGCCTGCACGAAGGCCGCTCGAGCGGCCTCAACTTCACCGCCGGCGTGCGCCGCGGTCGCCTCTTCCTTCGCCTGCACGAAGGCCGCTCGAGCGGCCTCAACTTCACCGCTGGCGTGCGCCACGGTCGCCTCTTCCTTCGCCTGCACGAAGGCCGCTCGAGCGGCCTCAACTTCACCGCCGGCGTGCGCCGCGGTCGCCTGCACGAGGTCCGTCGTGGTGGCCTCTAGTTTCGCATCTAGATCTGCCTGAGTCGCATCTAGATGGGGCTTGACGCTGGAGTCAACGCGGCCTACGGCCGTAACGCCGCCATCGGCCGTAGCGTCGTCGCCCATGGCAAGAGCGTCGGCGGCGGCCTGAGCGCCGCCGTCCGCCGGTGCCGCCTCTTCCATCTCGCCGTCCGCGCGCCGTTGACTTGGATAGAGAAACAGTAAGGGCTACAGTTAGGAGTATCAGGGTGGTTTTTGCAAAAGATGTCGTCCACGTCAGCCCACGAGCACTCAACTCGAACGGAAAACGGACTGACATGTGGGTCCAGAGACCACCGTGCACCCACTTGTCCAGATGTGTGACCAAAAAATCATGTTCTGGAGAAGTGTGACTTAAGTGCACATGACCAACGAGTTGCGTGACCGCGGGTGCCATTAACTCATATAGCCAATATGTATAATAGTTAGATGTGAAAATGTACTACTTTATTAAAAATGGTTCACCATCCACACTCATAAAGTGCTTAGGAGCACGTGCTAGGGCTGGCTATTGCATAAGAGCCCACTCCCCTTCTCTCTCCTCTTCTCTCTCCTCCATGTCATCTAATAAATATTATTTTAGTCCTTATAGCCCGCTTACATAAGCTTATTGTACTTGCTCTTAAGGACGTGAGAATAATACAGGATTGGGGAGAGGAAGAGATATCGAGAAGTATGAACGAGAAGGGGCTACTAATCAGTTTGGAACTCAAGCAGGACAAACAAATTGTGACAATTAGCCATAGAAGAATGTGTGTTATGTGGTTGACGGGAACAACCAATAAAGCGTGTCCGATAGACCGAGGTCGCGTCGCGTCGCGCGGGTGGCTCGCGATGGCTTGGTTGCATGTATATGGCTGGCAGGCTGCACCGAAGGCGACGCCCTGACGAACCAAACCAGGAGAGGCTGGTATTGGATCAGCTGATCAGGCTGAAGTGAATCTGTAGGCTCAGTACCGCTAACCGTCATCAGAGACTGAGAGTCTATTTAGAGCAAGTACAATAAGTTTATGTAAGCGGGTTATAAGGATTAGAATA
Organism: Poa annua; assembly: GCA_026929855.1. NCBI lineage: Eukaryota > Viridiplantae > Streptophyta > Magnoliopsida > Poales > Poaceae > Poa > Poa annua. The sequence goes on from CM049432.1 coordinate 77,636,247, forward strand.
ATATTTATTAGATGACATGGAGGAGAGAGAAGAGGAGAGAGAAGGGGAGTGAGCTCTTATGCAATAGCCAGCTCTAGCACGTGCTCCTAGGCACTTTATGAGTGTGGATGATGGGCCATATTTTAATAAAGTAATACATTTTCACATCTAACTATTGTACATGTTGGGTATATAGTTGGCTATAGATGACATGGCAATTTCTTATATCCAACCGGTTAGCTATACTATTAAACTTGCTCTTACAGTTTGATCGTAACAGGTCGCTCGATCAGGTGCGCGCATAAGGAATTCAGATTCAGGTACGTACCGTTGAACAGTCGACGTATGTATATACTGTAGGTGAATCGCGACGCGGCCGGGCGGCCATGGCCATGTGCGCGCGGCGAGGAACACGGGCGGCTGCCTCGTGGGCCGCGGGCGGCGGTACGATGTATACCGCATTTACGCCCCAGCTTCCCGCGCGCGGTAGGTAGGTCGCTCGCGTCTGCCTTTCGGCCTCTGCAGAGAGCGCCGAGAAGAGCCGTCGTGCGCCCGTTCATTCGTCGCCCACTGGTGAGTGGTGACTGGCCTAGCTAGCCAAGTCCCCAAGTCTTGACTGTACTAGGCGGCATTCATCGCACATGCATCTACGTACGATGATCCGGGCGATCGAACGTGCGCAGGTCCCGGCCGCCTCGTGCGTCGCCGATCGATGGACCTCGGTCCGGCCGGCGTACGGGAAGACCTGCAGGTACGCAATACTGTTGCATCTCCGGAGGTCATGGCCTTTCACACCGGATGAACCGTACTACCGTGCATCTATCGGCTGATCGGCGATCGCTTCTCTCCACGATGGTGAGGATGTCGCGGCCAAGATACACGAGCCTATGATCAATGCGTGCCGTCGCGATTGCCAATAATTTGCGGTAGAGGAGGGAGAGGGTATGAGTAATGTCTTTTTTTCCTATTCTACCTTATTACCCAAAACTGGCTCGGTATCAAATTGACATCGTACACTTCGGTCCCACATGTAAGTGAGTAAGACTTTCTTTTCTTTTTTTCCCTCCCTCCCACTTCTTCCTCACGACCAACACCGCCGCCCCACCCCGCCCTAGACTGCGACGACGTGGAAGATGTTGGGGGAGGGAGGGATTAAGGGTTACGTGTACGGTAAATAAAAATTTGCGTCTATCATGCTACGCAACCGCACATAAGATCTGAAGATACAACTAACAAAACATGTCAATGATCTAACTGTAAGCCAAAACCGTCGAAGCGGAAGAGGTGTTGATGTAGCATGTGGAGTATTCACTCAGCTAAGCCTGTCTAGCCGAGATAATATTGTAGAGCCATCACGTCCAGACTAGATCCAACAGACGGATAAGGTCTAGCGTTTCGCAACAAGCTAACCCATCTGAGAATTTCGCACACATCCATCTAGTTCAGCAGGACATCACAGTCACAGTTGCTACTTGCTAGCACGATACCCATCTGAGAAATCCTGTATGTGCGTGAGGCAGCAGCCCAGCGAGTGGGCTGGGCCAACTCCGGTCACTTCTACGCGATGCCCCTTTGGCTGCCGCCCACCGCAGCTGCGCTGCTGCTTTTGGCCCGTCTGGCTGCCAGCACCCGGCTTGGCTGGGCTGGCCTATCTTGGCCAGGCCAGCCCCTGCGCCCGCACCAGCTCCTGGCTGGGCCGAATTTGGCCTAACTCGGCTGGTAGCTCCGTTATTTTCTTTTATATTTTTTCTTTTAAGCTTTGTCTAATTAATTTTTAAATGGACTTTACTTTTTACAGAAATTTCCCGATCAACTATATTCTCATGTAAAATATGGATAAACATTTTCTCTATAAGAACCTTCGAAATATTTTGAAATGGAGACCTATTTCTATCATCCCAAGACACCGGTGTTTGCAAAATATATCCCTCACTGGAATAAAATATCTACCATGTATAAACACTATTCCGGTGATACCCTCTCTATATTCCAGGCAAACCATATACACAATTAACTATACCTAGACCTAAGTTAAGTACCCGCTATGACTTAGTCGAAATCTCACATGTGGTAGGTGATGAATTGTTCTGTTATCTTAGACGACATGATCATTTGAGAGTGAGCGAGATGAGACGGTGAACGACACTGAAACATTCTACAGAGGGTCCGCTTGCAGATGTTGATCACCAGGTGCCGGCAAAATGAGCATACTTTCTCGCTATGCGTCAGCAGATCCGAGATAACCAACTTCAGGATGATCTGGTGACCCATATGTGGATGCTCAAAGGCAATGCCTAGTTTGATTTTTGCAATATGTGTGTTAAAACGTGATAAACTATATGTATGGTTTTGTTGTAAAATTATCTATGTATTGTTTTCTATGTTGAATTATCCAGAAAAATCTATTAATATATCCATATTTATGCAAATTTGAAACAAAGCCGTCGGACGGAGGGCGAAATCGACGCCCCTTCGGACGAGAAATACATATGGCGCCGTGCTGGGCCAAACTTTGCGCTAGATGGCTGGTTTGGCAGCGGAATGGCTGGAGATCAGGAGATGCCCTCACTGCCGACGCCGTTACCGCCGGTCTCCCGGGGAATGGACGGTTGCATGGTCGTGCTAAGTTACTCCGGAGCCTCGGAAGACGGTGACGCGCGGGCGTGGCGGCAGGCCATTGAAGGCAATATAGTACTGTGTAGATGCCATGCCATGGTCGGTCCAGAGACTTGGGCAGGTTGCCTTGCCGTTATCGCTATTCGCTAAGGTCAACAGGGCAGCGTAAGTGAAGCCGGTAGACGTACGACTCGACGAGGTCAGCCAGCCTGCCGGCAGTACGTCGTCCCCAATTTCATTGCGACATCACATCACAGTTCTTTTGTTTCTAACATCTCCACGACCTGGCACTGGCCTACTCTCCAGGTTTTCCACCGCTCGACTCCGGCAAAACACCCATAAACTACCAGCAAGACTGACACTAAAAAGAAAGCTTTAGGCATTATAAGATCAGCAGCATATATTACGCTGGCTGACAGGTGACAGAAGAAATGAAACGTTGGATATGGTAAATAAATGGCACGCAAGGGTCTGGAGATACGCGATATGATTTTCAGAGTTTTCTGGCCAGTGAGAGTCAGAGATATGTTATGTTAACACTAACAGATCAAATCAAGTTGAACGGAGAACTGGGCAGCAGCCTATCGGCTAAGGTCACTGTGGTGCTCGGTGCTCCTAGCAACCCCAGTTCGAATTGTGTGGAGCGAATGCTGGGATATCTCGCCAACTGTGGCGTGGCAGCCAAAGGATTAATCTTTTTTTTTGTTGTTTCTTAAATTTAAAAAATGAAGTTAAACTGGAATGCATTTTGACTGCAGCAGAGATCTCCAACCAGTTCCGACGCACTGAACTCACACGAGGAGTACTTGACAACAGCTGGAGTCAGAGTCAGGGATATGTTATGTTAACAAATCAAATCAAATCAGAAAAGAAAACCAGAGTTCAGAACAAACAGAGATGGTCGCTAGGAGCAGAAAACTGCGACCAGTTCCAGCATTCACTGAGTTTCCAACATGAGTACTCCGGCAAACAGATGCAGACTGATCAAGTGTGTTCAGCAAAAATCGGAGGGATCATTTACCATTACAAACTAATACCTCAGATCACAGATCAATCAATTTAATTAATTTTGTTTATCACGTACACACATAGGTCCTTAATTTTCTTCAGAACAAACAAAAAGGCTTCAGAAGAAAAGACAGAGGAGTTACAACATTACAGATACTATCTTCTACTACTAGGAAACTTGATGAATCGACGACGATGGCTCTGGCGCTGTGGCCAGGTTCTCTTCTGTAAAAACACAACCACCATCCCAAACGTTGTTAGAGATGATGAACGCATAACAGTTATAAATGATTCAGCAATTGATCGCGCGTGTAATTAACGTACGCACCTTCGGCGGCGGCGGCGGCGAGGCCCTTGTCGTGGCGCTGGACGCACTGGAGGATGTACTTGAAGGCCTCGGTCTCGCAGGGGATGGCCAGCGCGCCCTCCTGCCGGAACCCGAACTCCTCCTCGGCCTTCTCCAGGAGGAGCCGGAACACCGGGTGGCCCAGGTAGCTGGTCGGGATCACGAACCGCCGCTGCTCCGGCCCGACGTACACGGGGCAGTACCCCCTCGGCACGTCCGGCGCCGCCTCCGGGCTGTGGCAGCTCTCGTCGTCCGAGTCCACCGTCAGCGTCCTCTGAAGCCGCCGCAGCACGAACTGCGGGATCGACGGCGGCGCGGCACCTCCTTCTCCACCACCCGCCTGATGCGTCTCCTCCTCGCACTCGTCGTCCCTGGCGCCCAGCGCCCACCTGTGCAGCAGCTCCCGCAGCCGCACGATCGTCGTCGTCGCCGCCGCCTTCGCGCCGTCGTCGCCCATCACGGTACACACTTGCTCCTACCCACACGCTGCCGTACACCTTCACAGCTGGTAGCTAGCTAGTGGCGGAGTTCTTGGATCTTGAGAAGGAAGTTGAGATGGATGCTGGCGGGGAGCTGGAAGAATAAACGAGGGGATGGCATGCACTGATTATATAATCAACTCGGACTCCTACCATCGGACGCGCAAGAGGTAACATGGCTCCATGGCGCCCTTGAGAAAAGATGCCATTGACGATTATTTAAAAAGTCTATGCTTAGCTAAGATACCCCGCAAGAATATATACCATGTATTTTGATCGTGCCAGCTTCCTTAGACTTCTTTTGGGTGGCAAAAGGCAAGAGAAACTTATCTTGGCTTACAAGCTAAGAATGAATTAGAATTAGAATTCCAATCAAGGTGCCGTTACGCTTTGTTCTGCACTATGTGTACAAAAGGTTCCCAAGCCAAACCCTATCGCCACCACACATATCTTACCGTTGGCCCCTGCCATGGTGGGCCCCATCTCCGAAAGAGGGGGCTCACCAGACACGGTGAAAAAGTGGAAGTCGATCTATGTGGATTGTGAGACACCGACGAGTTTCAGACTCCTCCGCCGGCGGTCTTCATGGATTGGCGTGCGTTGCTCCTAAAAACCTCAGGATCGCATCAGATTCGACATTTGCATGTCCTCAAACATCAACTTCTAGGGTTTAGGGTTTAGGGTCTTAAACCTAAAAAAACATCAACTTCTACCGCTTAAGTAGGCGTGTCATGATGCTATGCTTTTCTTTGCCACCATGAGGCACATCGACATCTACATAGTGATTTCCATGGCGTTGGCATAGATGGGGGAATATCAAGCTGGCTAGATGGGGAAAATCTGATGGTCTTGATTGCTCAGTAGGTTTAGGCTGCTAAGTAAGGGGATCTTGTATGTGAAGAAGGTTGATTCACTACCTATTGTGCGGACATGGTTGCGGCTTGATATTCCCGTCTTAACCGCACATGTGATGCATATGTGACTGGTGATTGTTGACTTGCAATAGAGGGCTCAACAACTGGGGACGTTATTTTGGTGTTGCTACTCGAATACCGAGTCTCGATTTTCAGTGTGAAAACGTAGGTCTGCCCTTGATTGGTGTAGTAGCAATGGCGATCAGTTCCTTGGTAAACATAAAATCTATTTTGATCGGGTGACGACCCTTGTGCAATGTTTCCTTTTAGCATGTGCGTCGTGTTTCAAGAATCTCTTCTATAACTCGAGTGTTTTCTTTGTGTTGGTTTGGATCCAGCTGCTGAGAGCGATTGATCAATGTGGAGAGGGGTTCATTCACTACAGGAGTAACAGTCTAGCCCGACGGCATTTACCGTCGGGCTCACCACAGAAACCCTCGGCCTCAGTGAGCCCGACGGCCACCGTCAGCCTAAGGCCGTCGGGCTGTGAGCCATCGGGCTCACGCCGTGGCCGTCGGGGTCACAAATGACGTCGGGCTAGAGCGTGACGCCGACGGTTATATTAGGCCGTCGGGCTTAAAAAAACTCTCGGCGCAGAAACTCGTAACGGCGCTCCGTCATGAGACGCGCGTCGCCAGCTGGAGCTGCACAGCTCTTACGGTGAGCCCGACGGCATTGCCGTCGGCCTCACTACAGGGTTACTACGCCGACGGCAAAAACCGTCGGCCTCACCACTGCATAATAATGCAATATAGCGTGACGCCGACGGCAATGCCGTCGGGCTCAGTCTGGAGTGAAAACAGCAGCATTTTGCTGCATTTTTATTATTCCCTGCAAATTTCAATTTTTTTCTGGGATTCACATATAAACATCATCAAACTCATGAACATCATCATATAGGGATCATCAAACATATAAACATCATCATATAGGGATCATCAAACATATAAACATCATATAGGGACCAAATATATCACAAGTTTCTATATCACACAACATATATCACACGTTTCTACATGACTCTTTCCATGAAGCTACAAAATGATCTCTCCGTCCTTTGCTCTCTAGCACGAATTCCACCGCCAAGAGCATGATCACTACAAAATGAAAACGAACTCCGGTTAGCATGGCAAATGTATCAAGTTCAAATTCATGCAAGAGAAAATGATCCAAGTCATGCAAACCTTCTAAGTCCAAATTAATGTAAGGAAAAATGATCAAAGTCATGCAAATGTTCTAAGTCCAAATTCATGCAAACATTCTAAGTCCAATTCATGCAAACATTCTAAGTCCAAACTGAATCATGAAAAATAGTTCTAAGTCTATGGTTGGTTTATGTCAGAGTTTTTCATGAACTAACCGGGTTTGGCGATTGTCGACGCATCTCGCGGCTCTCGTGGTGGGGTGATCGACGCAGCGAGGTAGAAGCACCCGGGCTAGGACCTTGTGAGTGAACTGGAGTGGCCATGGGTGAGGCAGAAGCTCGACCAAACGAAGCCATTGCCCGTGAAGAAGACGATCCCTACATGTTTGAACAAAATATGACTAAGTGTAAATATCTAGATGTACAAAAAATAACTTAGTGAAGCTTTGGTGAAGTACTAACAGGAGTCTGGGTGTAGTGTGCGACGAAATCGGCGTAGCACGGCCGTGGAGGGTACGGCGGTGGTGGCGGAGCCGGTACTGGCTCGGGTAGTGGAGTACCCTCTCTCATTGCCGTACTAAGCGCCTGCAAGTGAGTTTAGATGTCATGCATTATGAAGTACAAACATGGACAATGAAATTTATTGGCTAGGATTGGATGGACCACAACTCACCGTCATATAGGCAAACTGATGCGACTGCTGAGCTTGATACACAGCCGCCGAATGATCCTGCATCTGCTGCATCCAAGCATCCTGAGCCTCTTGCCAGGCTTGTTCCATTTCCTTATATATGACATAGTGAATCTCATGAGCATACCCATATATGAATGGGAACTAAGAATGAAGAAGAAAAATGAGAGAAAGCTTACATGGTCCACAGCATGGGCGGCTCTAGCACGCGGTGCACGAGGTGTAACAGAAACACTCGTGAGTGATTTGACACGTGTGTAGTTGGTGGTAGGCTTGATCACCGTGTCAAATGTGCGTGAGCGGCCATGTGGCCTTCCACCTCCTGCGATAATCACGACCCTCTCGTCGACTGGCTCCTTAACAGGGTCAGAATCCGGTCCATTCAGCTCCCGTTACCTGATGGCATTCATAACAAGTAAACAATTAGTAAGTACAAATTATTTCTTACTTGCATTTAGTAAACATGATCTTGAAAAATAAACCTGGTCTTGTACTCCTCAAGGTCTGAACTGGTTGTGCCATAGTATTGATCTTCGCCGTCCTTGACCACCTTCTTCTTATGAGCCAATTGCCACACTTCAAACTCTCCCAGCTCCCGCCCTTCATTAGCGGTCATCTAAAATACATACAACAAATGGTATGCATTAAAAAGAAAACACTGCCAGGGAAAACGAGTAAGTTGTTCCATATTTATACCTGATGATCCTTGTAGTGGTAGAAGTGTCGGTTCCCTTGACAGTGAGTTCCCTCATGACCGCGATTGAGACTGTTCTGAATGCTCTTGGCCTTGAAATCTAGATCTTTCCCGGTCCACATGTCCACCAGTTTCACCCAGCCATCCTTCTTTCCCAGAGCCCACTTTGGACAAATCTTAAGATGAAAACATCTCAAGTCAACATCTCAAGTGAATAACAGATAATGCACTTTACGATGGACATGGAATAAAAAGAAAATTTCATTACCCCCATGAAATCCTCGTGGGACATCTTCTCACCAAGTTTGAGCTGAAGGATTTTCTTCTTGTTGTATCTCGTGCCTTTCTTGGCGTAGAACTGAGCGATAGCTGTAATTTTAACATCATACCACATCTGGCGTAACTTGATCCTCACCATCGTAAAGAAGACCTCGTTGCTCGTGTGCTCGTGCTCGGGAGCCACGCGATAGAACTCCTACAATCATGTAGACAATCTTATTAGGGTGAGAATCACAAGTTAACAAAACTATGGTTAACTATGGTTGAGAATCACAAGTAAACAAAACACCATATAATAGTTCTTACCCAGAACTTGTGAACCACAACCTCTGCACAGCTAGGCTTAAAACTCTCACCCTCCACAGTCTCCATGTAGCCGAAACGGGGGTTTTCACCTCTAACTTCTGGAACTTACCACGGAGAAAGAGGGGTCAGTGAAGCGGGTCGCACCTCGGAGATGTATCTTGGTCCCCACAAACTACCAACACACTAGTATACATATATTAGGGGTCTACGCAAGTTTTGATGGGGTCTTGACACTCCGGACCCACTCTACGGCGAAATCCTACTCCCGCTGGAGAAAAGTCTGACCCGTCGATCTACCCCTCTAAACGGCGTCGGGAGGGGGTAGACGCATGGATTTTTTTGCTTGGATGTGTTAGGTTGGTATATTGGACCATAAAAAACAAACATTTCATGTGTTCCGTCGCATGGTTCCATGCCCGACACCCGAAACGGGGGTTTTCACCTCTAAGTGCAAGAACTTACCACGGAGAAAGAGGGGTCAGTGAAGCGGGTCGCACCTCGGAGATGTATCCTGGTCCCCACAAACTACCAACACACTAGTATACATATATTAGGGGTTTACGCAAGTTTTGATGGGGTCTTGACACTCCGGACCCACTCTACGGCGAAACCCTACTCCCGCTGGAGAAAAGTCTGACCCGTCGATCTACCCCTCTAAACGGCGTCGGGAGGGGGTAGACGCATGGATTTTTTTGCTTGGATGTGTTAGGTTGGTATATTGGACCATAAAAAACAAACATTTCATGTGTTCCGTCCCACGGTTCCATGCCCGACACCCGAAACGGGGTTTCACCTCTAACTTCTGGAACCCCGCCATAACAAAACACCGGAGATACCCGCATATGTGTACAAAAGACCGGATAATCCCGCCGCATTATGGCCACATTTGATCACAATATTTGTACAAATTAGTTCTTATGTTATTTATTCTGTTTTAGTACCCCTACAAATTACAATTTATAATGTAATCTAATAATTTAAGAAAAAGTGGAAAAAACAGTTTTGAGACCGACGGTTTTGCCGTCGGCGTTAGAGTGGGTGGTTACGGCACCGTTAGCTCGCTGCGCCCGGACGTCCACACGGGGCCAGTACTCCGACGGTGTTACTACGCCGACGGTGACCGTCGGGCTTACTTTAGGACGCCGACGGCACTTTAACGTCGACGGTATTATTCCAGCCGTCGGTGTCAGATTATAAGGCCGACGGCCACGACCTTTGGCCGTCGGCGTTAGAATAACCGTCGGGCTGGTCAGCCACTCCCGTAGTGATTCAACCTTTTGGATGCTTAATGTTTTTACTAGTTCCTAACATTGCAGGGTGCAATTGTTATCTTCATGATATTATTATATTCACTTTATGAAAAAAAAGTGTAACAAAAGCCCGACAGCGTCTAATGTCAAGCAATAATTTGTACGGTTTACACTAAAGCATGCTGCCTGCATGATTGTGTTGGATGTGTATTCCATTGAGAGCATGATTACGCCAGTGCATCTCTGATCTGTGTAGAGCAGTAGAGGAGAAAGTACAGTAAAACACACACCGGCAAGTACATATTTCCCGCGATCGGGTTCTCCTTTTCTGTAACCCGACATGAAAAAACAGGGGCCCTGGTTACACTGACTGAGTGCCGCACAGCCCTGAACAGACATCTGTAACAAGTTTTTTTTTGGATAAAATCTGTAACAAGTTCGTACGCGCTACTTAAACACTAAGCAATGACCTGCCTGAATCATGATGGCAAAACAGTAAAGAAAGGCCTCATACATACGTGTTCCAGCTATATTCAGGCATGCATTGCATCTGAACAACAGAACAAGGAGATATGTCCTATGCCCCCGATTGTTTAGTGAACCTTACAAAATGTTTTTATACTTACAACCTTGGGTTGTTTGAGAACGAACAAAACAAGCGTTAACACATGACGCTAGACTCTCAGATAAGTCCAGGGCACCGGCTGCTTGGAAAGCTGGAGCAGGGCAACGTGCATGCACATGACATGATCGACTACCGACTGACCAACTAGCTCACACGGGAGATCGATGTAAGCAAAAGCTAGCGCACGGTCTCTTCCGGCTTCTCCAAGGTATCCTAGCGTTGCATGCATCCGTGCGAGCTCCAATCGAAAGCTCTAGCTGACGCGCAAAGGCAAAGCTCATCTCCAACAAATTTGAGCGAAAGCTACGGAGCCATGTGATCTACTAATAGACAGAGATAGAGATAGAGATAGAGATAGGTAGGGAGCTTCTTCTTAACTGCCGGCCTCTGCAAGCGGTTAGATTTTCTATATTCATGCTTCATTCGTGGTGAATGGTGCTCTGGTGCAGTTCGGGCGCCGGCCATGGCGTTTTGCGTGTTTCCGTGTTTCGTCCCGGATCGACGGGCATTAAAGCTCTGGTGATTTTATAGCGCATGTCCCATATATATGCACTGGGAATTGATTCCAGCTGGAGATGTATGTACTGTGTATACGTATGCATGTATGGTCTTTCAGTTAGCCTGATATCTTCTAGTCTATCTTCTTTAAAAGCTAGCCGCGTGGTATGTCGAAAATAGATCACCGACGAGTAGAGTGAGGTAGCTAGCGTAAGCTATAGTTCGAGTGCTTCCAATTTCATCATGACTCTGAGGGTCGAATAATGCTGCCTTTAGTTTAGTCAAGTCAGGCGACAATAGTGGACGCTACACTGTATACAGCTGTACATACGAATTTCTTTATAAACACTCTTTTCTTTTCATTTTTTTTACAGAATTATCACTCTAACATCGCTAGGCCCACTAAGAAGTAGGAATTTTCTTTGAAGACCTGCAGCTTTGTCCGCGCTAAACTAGCCCAAGCAAGGTTCTTCCTGGTTTTATCACTTGGGCTTGGCCCATTATGCACTTCTGAAAGTGTGCGCGTTTCCTCGCAGTCTGTGAGTGACTGTGAGAACGAAAATCCGCGTGGACTCTTGCAAGCGTAACTGACCACCGCGTACGCCTGGACACAAACTTCACAGATCAACGAACGCGCACATTGATGATCATCCACACTAAGAAAAGAGAGAAACGCGCATTGCCGAGTCTATAATTCATGCATCCCTAGTCTTGACATGCTCTTTATTCGCGAACAGGCGTTTCAACCGTGGTATTATAGGAGCATACCACTCACCTTGGCAGGAACCCTCTTCCGGGGACGCTCACCCTCAACTTCACCAGGGTCATCTCGTCTGATCTTATACCGCAATGCAGTGCATACTGGACATGCATCCAAATTCTCATACTCACCGCGGTAGAGGATGCAGTCATTAGGGCAGGCATGTATCTTATGCACGTCTAATCCTAGAGGGCACACAACCTTCTTTGCTTCGTACGTGCTGTCGGGCAACTCGTTGACCTTTGGAAGCATCTTCCTAATTATCAGCAGCAACTTTCCAAATCCCTTGTCAGTCACACCACACTCTGCCTTCCACTGCAGTAATTCCAGTGTGGTACCCAGCTTTTTCTGACCATCTTCGCAACTTGGATACAACAATTTCTTGTGATCCTCTAACATCTGGTCGAACTTCAACCTCTCCTTTTCAGTTCCGCACTCTCTCTTTGCATCAGCAATGGCCCTACCAAGATCGTCAGTGGGCTCATCTGGTGCCTCTTCAGCTTCAGCTTCCCCCGTTGCAGAATCTCCGTACTCCGGGAACATAGGATAGTTGTCATCATTTTCCTCTTCTTCATTGTCTTCCATCATAACACCTTTTTCTCCGTGCTTCGTCCAACAATTATAGCTGGGCATGAAACCATGCCGAATAAGATGACTTTGAAGGGTTCTCACATTTGGGTGATCTGTCTTATTCTGACAGTTGACACATGGACAACACATGCAACCATTGGTACTGTGGGCCTGGGCTTTCTCTAGAAATTTCCTCAAACCTGTCATGTACTCGGCAGTGCGTCGGTCACCATACATCCATTGTCGGTCCATCTGCATTATATAATGAACTACATCAATAACCATTACAGAACATCGACAAATAAACACTGAACATGCACGGTATCAATTAACTACAAATGAAATGAGAGAAAAATTAACCTTGATCGAAAAGAAGAATAAACTTCTTTAAGTGTACATCAAATCATTTCGTGAACTCTCTCAGGCATTTCATCAAACACCTTGCATGCATACAAAAAAAACAGACTAGCACACACCCCCTCCTTCCATTTCAAAAAAAAATGCCTCCAATGGTTTTGGGAGGGGGCTGCTGATCAGTATATATAAGCACCCCCATTTGTCCCGGTTTCAGTCACAAACCGGGACAACAAGGAGGCCACTTGTCCCGGTTTGAGACTGAAACCGGGACAGATGGAGGTTTTTCCATTTTTTTATTTTCTTTTTCTGTTTTCTGTTTTAAATAACTTTTGCAAACTTTGGATTTTGGAAAAACTATGAATATGAAAAATGTTTGAATTTGACTAACTAATACAAAACCATTTTCTGTTCTCTGTTTTAAATAACTTTTGCAAACTTTGGAATTTGAAAACACTTTTGCAAACTTTAGATATATTTCGGTCAATACAAGAGAACACGCGCACACAGAATTTTTGCGTAACGGAATACATAGATAGTCTACTCATCAACGACATTAAGATGATCATTGTCCGTATTATAGCCGCGTAGACTATCCAACTTCCGTGCAATCTCGAAGCCAAGGCGAGCGTCTAAAGCAGCATATACGACTTGATCGTAGCTCAATGGAACGTTGCCCCATCCGAAAATTAGGTCTTTTTGTAACGTGTCTTCCTTGTCGTCGTCCGTGTTCTTCTTCTTCTTGTATTTCTTCTTGTTCTCAAGATTTGTCCCAATGACCGCATTAGAGAGAGCATATAGACTAGCAGTAAAATTGCCGGTAGGGTTTCGGCAATCCCTCTGCAGGTCGACCGCGGACCGAATAATAATTCCGTAGTAGGCTAGCATCTTCATGTCATTATGGATTGCCACGCCGTAGAATTTGATTGTCTCATCACCTAAGAAATCCACGAGGACCTGTGGCACCCGATCAGCTTTGCAAATTTGGAAGACAAGAGTCTCGGTCGCCACCGAGAGTTGAAGGACGGCGGCGCACTACGGAGTATCCTTCCGTCGAGAGTCGGTGAACTCGCAATCGAGTCCAACGGCTTTGATCGGAGCGGCGTCGAGGAAGTTGTTCTTCACGTCGCGGATCCACTTCTCCCCGCGCCATGCACGAAGGGTGACCCACACCTTGAACCGCATGACTTCCTTCTCGTAGTCGTAAAACTCATCGGACCGAGGCACGAGTGGCTCCATAGGGACGGAGAAAAGAGAGGAGAGATGGCCGGAGAAATGGTGTGTGGAGGAGTCGTACTGTGCAGTGCATTTTATAGCGCCGGAGAGGAAGATGAATCGCCGGCGGAGAGCAGAGGAATTAATCGCCGGAGGGCAGAGGAATCGCCGGCGGCGCCGTATTTCCGCTCGTCTTCCGTGCGCGTCGAAAAAACGCGGCGATGGCTCGGCTTCCGCACGCGCGCGTAACTGAAACCATGACATTTGTCCCGGTTCGTGACTGGAACCGGGACAAATGGGTGTCGCCTGAACTGCTCGGCGGGTGCTACCTCATTTGTCCCGGTTCGTGGCTGGAACCGGGACAAATGGGTGTCGCCTGAACTGCTCGGCGCGTTTTATGCCCCATCTGTCCCGGTTTGCAGTACGACCGGGACAAATGGGGTTTTGGAGTTTGGTACTTTAGCCTGTTTTCTACTAGCGATATGGACCCACACCTAGCCTTTGAAGACCACACCGAGCTGACATGGAGTACCTACACCCGAACCACCCTGGACCATACCAAGCTAACATGCGGGACCCGCACCTGCCCGCTCTGGACGTATACCAAGCTTATTGACAACGTACGACCACTTTTGCCTCAAGTACCATGTATAATCTACATTTTGCAAAGGAAAAATGGGTAAATGCCCGAGTTAATGTGAGAACATGTTAGATTGCGATTATTATATCTTGTAGATATCGTCTGTGAGCTGTCTTTCCACAACTAACTTAAACTTTTAACTGTTTCCACTTGCAACCTAATTTGCTACGGAAGCACAATGTGACACAAGTCCTCTGGTAATGGATATCGTCTCTATACAAAAGGAGCACCCCACTACTTGATTTATCTCAACATGTAATCATGCCACATCATCAAGTCTTTCATTGGTCCACCTCATTAAGTCATCCATATTTACCTTTAGCCAATTTTTTAATTAATAAATAAACAACTTAAGGTTTTCTAATATATATATCGCTATAAACTCAACGCGCGGGGTGTTATCTGGTTATATTAAGTTTATGTACCTGTGTGTATTTTTAGACAGTTGCACTTGTGCATAACTGCATATATATACACCCATGTTGGATATTTTTTTTACAAGTTCAACCTCTGTATGAAAATTCCATGCAATGTAAAGTGATATACTCCACTTAGAGTTTTTTAGAGTAACTCTACTGGAGACGTGAATGTTTTTTTTTCCAAGTTCGGGGAAAAAAATCTTCACTTAGAGTGGAGTATTTTTTTTAGGGTAATGTCCACTTAGAGCTCGAGCTCTGGAATCTTCCAGATCCATGTGGCCGAGCAGAAAATTTATAACTTTTGGCTGAGACACGTCGGGCTCATCCGCATCCAAAACGAATCAAAGGCGCCATTTACTTGCACTAATCTAATGATCCAAGGCTGCGCTCGTGATAATGGTGTAACACGTAGGCCCCACTACGTGGCGTGCTAGACTTGGCTTCAGCCGTGGTGGATCTTATCTCCTCCGTGGGGGCAGGCGGTGAGGTGGGGCCCGCTGGATCAAACGCTTTTTCCTTTTTTTCTACCGGTGGATCTGCGTAACGGAAGGCTCGTCGTGGAGATCACAGGCCCGAGCCGAGATTGGCTTGGCTTGGCTCGGCTTGGGTTTCATGCGGCTCGCATCAATAGTGACCGTGTATTCGTCCCGCAGCTTGGCACGAACGAGCTGGGATGGGAGAAAGCTCAGAGAATGCCACGCGTCAGTGACTATGTGGTAGGTAAGGTACCCCGTAGACGATAGCAGATAGGTCACACACTCCGAGGGTTCCCACTCGTCGCAGGATGGTGGGATCGTTGTTACACGCAGTGTGAAATAAGGACGCCAAAACTTGGACCGTTTGTTTCAAAAAAAAAACCATTTTATGAATGTGTAATATAGTTATTCTATCCAAAAATTTATACTCTATATACATAAGAATTGGGACAAACGGGTCTTACTCTCGCATTCCTAATGGAAAGTAATTTAAAATAGTAGGTAGTAACATATACATGCTAGTAGGCTATGCTACTACTTTAATAGTGCAAAGTAGTATAAAGCTAGCGTCATATACATTTATTATTCTATACACTCATTTTCTCGATAACTAGCTAAGTTAATCTATTTGCCTCTCTTTTCATTAACTACGTGTCATGCCATCTTTTGTACTACCTAGTGACGTCTACGTTATTATCTTAGTTACTCCCACTATGACTAGTCTTAAGAAACAAAATCGTAGGATCATAGACCGATTGGATGCCTTTCGAAACCTGAATTAGAGCAAAAATTATTACAGTATTTCTTATGCTCCACTCATATAAATCAAACACCATGAACATTGTCATCACAGGATTAAAAATATCCTAATGATTGCTCTCTGTTGTTTCTATAAATAAAATATGCCTGAATTAAGATGTTATCCTTTTTCTTCACATACAGTGTAATTTAGATGAAAATACAATGTAATGTCTTTTTTAGCTTTAAATAATGCTCATGCAGATGTTCAATTTTAAAAGAAAACATCCAGGCTTGAAAAGTGGTCTTCTTCACAACCTGAATGGGTTAATTATTCACTCAAGGGATTGAAATCCGATCATCTCGTCCGGCTAATGGGAAGTCTCGTTGATATTCTTCAACCCGATGATAGTGATTCAATTTCGATCATGGCTTCTTTCTTAGACTCGTGAAGTTTTTGTTCGCATTTCAACAACAACAAAAATTGTTCATTTTGTAGCACTATATACTTATAATCAGTATGTTGATATTAGTTATAGGTTCCATTATACTCGCTGGTCCATGCTCCAACGAGGCGACCATTGTACCGCATAATAACCTAATTCATCTCTAGGGATTGTTGAGGGTTTCTAGCCCTACTGTATATAGAAAACAATAAGGTTGTACTAGATTACATTGATACCAGCATCCCCGGTCCACCTATGATGCAATTGATGTTGAGATTTGTACTTTGAGATCTTCACTTATACATTTACATGTGTTTATCTACTATTTTATATTGGAAATACATATACATATATATATATATATATTTACGTTATCGTCACATATAAAATTCAATCTAAATTTTTCTAGATCCCTTTTCGGATGGAGCTAATTCAATTTAGTATTCAGAGAGTTACATATGATGCTACACTAGTTCCATATTTATTATATGAATGTTTTTAAGTTAAAATCTAGAACGTTTGGTCAGGTTTTCAGAAAAAGACTTATCAACATCTTATATGTCAAATAAGCATCAATGGAATCAACATGAAAGATATTTTGTGTTCTATTGATGTTGATAGTTTTGTTTGTACAATTGGTCAATGCATAAGCGTTTTGCCTATCGAAACATAAGTAAAACACCTCATTATCCATTCATCTAACTCCAAAAAAACACCACGTCGCCTATTTTATCCGGATCCATATCCAAGTCTCAGCCTATCCGGTTGCCTAATTTCGGATGCGTAAACTATGTAGGCTACGCTCGACCGCACGAGCCGAGCCGGCCGCGGAAGTCGGAGCCCGTAAACAGAAAGTGAGACATCCAAAATTACACCAAACCCTCCAAATATCTCGGCTACGCTACGTCCTCTCCCCACCCTTCGCCGTCCTCGTCTATAAATCCGGCCCGGCTCCCCTCCGACAAAGAAGGAGGAAGAAGAAGAGGATTGCACTGCGCCACACACAGCCAAGCTTCATCAGCACCAAGGTAATCAATCAATCATCCCTCTCGCTTTCTTCTTCCCTTGGCCCAAGAACTCGAGAAACAAGAACGAAACCAGAGAAACAAACAGAGGAAGGGAAGAAGACGATGATGCGGCTCTAGCTAACTCGGATCACGTACGTAAAACTCGCGCAGGTTTAGCTCGCCTCGCCCATGGGACTTCTTGACCAGCTGTGGGACGACACGGTGGCCGGGCCGCGGCCGGACGGCAAGCTCCGCAAGTACGCCTCCTTCTCCCCGTCCTCCACCTCCGCGGCGTCCGGCGGTGTCGCGCCCTCGGCCGGCGGCGTGGCGGCGCCGGCGGTGACAAGGAGCATCACCATCCTCCGCCCGCTGTCTCTGTCCGTGACGTCGCCGCGCAGCGAGTCCGGCTCCGCGCCGTCGTCCCCGGCCAGCGTCCCGGACTCTCCCTTCGGTGCAGGTACCTAGCCTTTGCCCCTTATTTGTTCACCGTCGTTTTCTATGTCTAGTAACACGAGGCGTGATGATGCGCATGACATGATAGTATCCATTTATGCATCGTCCTGTAATTGCAGCAACGACTCCCAAGGGAGAGGGCTGGAGTAAGTTCCGCCGGAAAGGCAGGATGGCCGCCGACGGCATGGACGCTGCCAGCCCCGGCACGCCGAGAAGCCCCACCGTCTACGACTGGTACGTCCCCCCTGTGGCCTGTAGTAAAATTAGTTTAGAGTACCTCATGGATAACGAGTAGATCCAGTCAAACCAACACTATGCTAGCTAGTAGAGCCTTTGATCCGATTCTGAGCGATGTTTATCGATCTTGGCAGGGTGGTGATCAGTTCGCTCGACCGCTAGCTGAATCAGCTCCACCAAGCTAGACGGGAACTGCTTACTGCACACAAGCGCGCGCAACGAGAGGAGCAACTGCAAGATCGATCTGCAAGTTCGACAGACCTCGTTCTCTTTACAGCTTTGTCCCACATATATGTATGTATGTATATGGTCAGTTATGTACTTCCGTTGTAAACCCCTACGCGAGATGGCGCTGGTTTTGTACCAAAGGATGCGCCGCCGTGTAGATCGACGAAAAGCTCGTGGTAGGCAACCGGAGACGATGACCCTGGAGCGAATGAGACCGATGTAGGTATGTGTGTGTGTGTGCTCTACACTCTGGCCCCTGGGTATAATCCTTACCTAGCCAGTAGTAGAGGAGGGGATGGAGCTAGCTGAGGTTGTTGAAATGTATCAGTCCAGCTCTCCCCTGCTTTGTAGTATAAGGTGGACAGCATGTTCTGCTAATAATGCATGCAGTGTAAAATATTTCTGCAATAATGCATGTTAAGTACTGTGTTCTGAATCTCCAGTGAGACACTGCTTCGATTATTACTAGTATCAGGTACAGTACTTGCTTCAGGGATGTCACCAATAATTTGTGGTCAGATTCATGGTGCCAGGTCGATGGGGAAGGTTTTCTGAAAATTCAATGTCACTGTACTCAGTCCTGTCTGCACGGTTAAGGTCAAAGAAATTAGGGGCTATTGATGCTTGACAGATCATAGGGAGGACGACATGATATCGACGCCACGGTACGACACATTGGCTCTTGAAGCTCCCGAAGGCCAAAATACCGAAGGCCAAAATACTCCCTCCGTCTAGCTATGACCATTAATTTTATCAATAAAATGTGACTAATATGCTACAAAAATTATACCATTGGATGCACATTAAAATAAGTATAACTCATATTTTGGTGACCAAATGGTCTCTCTCTGGTCATGCCTGATATCTTCCTTGTGTCTCATCGTATCCATGCTAGCTGTTATCATGTACTCACACTAACAAAGTATCAGGCGTTCAGCAAGGCCGAGGCCCGCCGCCGCAGCCAGCCCGCCTCCGTTGCGGGTGATGGCGAATCGGTTTTGGGCTCTCCCTTCTGAGGACGGCGACGAGGTTAGCGATCCGAGCTGCAGAGGTAGGGTTTCGGCGTTCCCGGTGGAGATTCCATCTCCGGCGATCTCGGAGGACGGGAGACATCGACGATACCTACTTTCGGAGGACTCGACGCCCACACCGAGCCGAGCACGAAGACGGATTCGGTCTCCTCGATCTCAGCGAGGTAATGAGGATTCGGGAGATGTTTCTGAGGATTTCGCATCTCTGTTCCCCATCTCTCCCTGTGATTTCGATTTTCCGATCGTTGTTTCCCCGATTTGGAGGAATCACGGTTCGTTAGAGATGTTTGGGAAGGAAGGCGTGATTAGTGGGGCGGAGGTTGTTCGCTCGATTGCGTCGAATCCGTACCATGCAATTCCTACGAAATTGTATCATGATGAACTCGGTCTGGGGATCGCAACACTTGTGATCGCTGAGCGGGAAATTTTGAGGCCTTCAGAATGGGCCGAACACGAACATGGGCTTCTATTGGGCCAAGACGTGAGTCATACGGGGCCGAACAATTTTAGGGATTCCATGGAGACGGACCTCAATTTTACGTCTTCGATCTCACATTCGGATGCCATCTCTTCTCTGTGGGAAGGAGGATCCCAGTTCTCTATCGGATACCTAGGGTTAGCCACAGAAGCTTGCGGCGGCGATCCCGTGGAGGCAGAGAGACGACTGGGTGAGATGTCCGGGCAGTACCGCGGTGGCTTTCAGCGGCGCCCTGGGGGCGGCAGATCGGACAAGTTCTCGGGATATCCACTCCAGCGCAGAGGAAATTTCCCTACGAATCGGGATGGCGGAGGATCAAACTATGGAGGAACCGGTCAAGGTAACAATCTGTTGCACTCACAGAACGCGGGATTTGGTGGGAATGGGGCTGCGGGACAGGGCAATATCTCTTCCCAATCTGCGAATAGACAGGATGGCATTGGAGTTTCTGGTGCTGGAACTCAGACAGTGGGTATGATGCCTTTGAACATGCCCTTGCAGCAGCAGAATTCACAGAATCACTCAATGGGGGATAGCACAGGTCAGAGACAGGGTGTGCAGAACCAGATTCAGGGTACTCTGAGTTCTCAACAGACAACCTTTCCACTGATGAATACTGCTGGTGTTGGAGGGCAGCAACAACAATTTGTGTTGGCTTATGATCAGGCAGGCAATTTGGTCCAAGTGGTGAATCCTCAGTATGGTGGTATTGGTCTCTTGGCTGCTAACAGTAATAATCAACCTCAGGTGGGACAAGCTAATGTGCAACATATTCAACAAGGAAACATGCAGAGTGAGCAGCCTGTGAAGAAAGTAGACACAATTGGAATTGGTCAGAAACAACAATGAGGCAAGTGCAAGGCGTATGGGCATGGTACAAGGGAGTGTAGAGTTCTGATTCATTGTGTTGTGTGTGGTAAAGAGTCTCACAAGAATGAGAAGTGTTCCTGGTTGAGTCAATTGAAACATGTTGCTAAATATGTAGGATATGCTGCCAAAGGTTTGGGATGTTTATGAAGGGAATCGTGTGCAGAAAACAAAAAAATTCCTACCGACGATATCCTAAAAGCATGCCAAGATCTATTCTATGTAGATATAGTAGTACGAACGGAGATCGGAATACGTACCCTTGTAGACCGAAAGCGGGGATTACGTTCCCGCACAAACGTTGTCGATGCAGACCGACGAAGCCGACCTCAAGGTCGTGTAGAGGAAGCAGGCCTCCGAGTACCGCTAGCGCAGCACCTCGCAGGGAGTCGCACACGTACGGTGGAGACGACGGCCTCCGAAGCTCCAGTCCAGGACGAGCAGCGGAAGACTTGGACCGGAACACCAGCAGCGCGGCAGCGGGCTATGGTGGAGGAGATCCCCTCTTCCTCAGCTCGGCGCGGCTCCAACTTGGGAACCACGAGATCGAGAGAGAAATCGGGAATTAATTGGTGAATTAAAAGGCTGGGGGTGCCCCTTCTTATATAGGCTCCCAGGGGGAGCCTACCTTGCCAGCCAGGCAATGTGGGACTAATCCCACATGCCTGGTGCGGCTCTGGAGGGTGCGCCGGCCCCCCTAGTGGGCCCTTGGCCCACTTGGGGCAGCCCCTCCTAGCCCCCACCGAATTCCCCTTGGGAATTTTCCCCTCTTGGGCCTTCTTTCGTCCGGAAGGCCCATTTAGGGAAATCTGCCTTAATAAATTCAAAAATAAATATATAAAATCATATTTGCATATTAATAACACTAATTAATATCAAACATAATATATATAATTTTTCCTAGCTCCGAAAACTCTTTTGGCGCTGCCCGATCTCCATCGAACCCCTCCCGGGACTCTCCCGGTGATCTCCTTCCTTTCCGGTTGTCTTGTCGAAACCCCTTAAGTGTGTTACCCTAGCGGTTCGATATAATATCAGGTATGATCAAGACTCCTCAATGATCAACGACTAACTCGTATGCCTGGACCCCATGAATTAATCCCTGAGATATAACGAATGACTTTCATCTATCAAACCTGAACGTAAAGTCTTAGACCTTTTGCCATAGCGATACTTAGCACGTCCGAGCGTCGTTCCATAGATATCTCCATACCTAATCTCGACCTCGTTACCGACGACGCTGTCTTCTACTCGTTCATGATCTCATGTCTCCGTGACCTAGTCACATGCTTGCAAGCTCATTAGACATGATCTCACCGAGCGGGCCCGAGAGTATCTATCATGCTATGCGGACAGGCAAACCCCGCTCTTGACCCCTCGTCTCAACTACTCCTTTCCGATACCCAAAAGTATCACCGTTATTGTCATACTAAATAAGATACGACGTTTGGTGCAATCAAAGTATCTTCCGGGAATATCAATAAGAGTTGATCTCACGGTCAAAGGCGTAACGACTACGTTCTCCAAATCTGGGTATGTCCATCACATCGCTCTCTAGCGATATGACTCTCATTGCCGACCGGCGCCATGCCCCATGACCGGGAAACCTCGATCATCAATCGCGCAACGAAACTAGTTTTAGTAGAGGCTACTAGGGACCTGGTTGTTTACGTATCACACCCGCATTAATGTTTCCGCTTAATACGGTTCTAGCATGACACAAAAACCTATTATGAACAAACGAGATATGATAAAGAATACACTTTATTAATTGCCTCTAGGGCATATCTCCTTCAGTCTCCCACTTGCACTAGAGTACAACTTAATCTAGATTACAACTTGGTAAAAGCTTAACACCCATAGCTAACTGGTGCTGTTCATGCTTATCAAGCGGGAGAGGCTTCGTCAGCGGATCTGCCACATTCAGATCCGTATGCACTTTGCAAATCTTCACATCGCCTCCTTGTACGTACTGACGTATCACGTGGAAGCGTCGGAGAATGTGTTTGGCGGTGGAGTGAGAATGTGTTTGGCGGAGGATGTTTCGTCATTTCGGCCTTACCCAGTTCCGTCACCGGACACTGCGCCTTTCGCAATATCTTATTCTTGATAACCGGCAGAGAACCCTTCTTTGCCTTCTCCATATGAAAACGCTTCAGTATTTTATCAAGATAAGTACTCTGACTTAGTGCTAATAGACGCCTTGATCTATCACGATAGATTTTTATGCCTAAAACATACGCAGCTTCTCCTAAGTCCTTCATGGAAAACTTACTGTTTAAATATTCCTTCACGCTATTCAGAAGTTCCACATCATTCCCTATTAGCAATATGTCGTCAACATACAGTGCTAAGAACACAACCGAGCTCCCACTCATTTTCTTGTAAATACAGGTCTCTTCCACATTCTGGATAAATCCAAAACCTGCTCCGAGATGCCTGCTTCAATCCATAGATGGATCGCTGAAGCTTGCACACTTTGTTAGCACTTCCTGGATCGTCAAAACCTTCCGGCTGTACCATGTACAACTCTTCCTCAATGTTTCCATTCAGGAAGGCCGTTTTGACGTCCATCTGCCAGATTTCATAATCATAGTAGGCAGCTACCGCTAATAAAATCCGAATAGACTTAAGCATCGCTACCGGTGAAAAAGTTTCATCGTAGTCAATTCCATGAACTTGTCGAAAACCCTTTGCGACAAGCCGAGCTTTATAGACGGTCACATTACCA
Source organism: Poa annua (assembly GCA_026929855.1). NCBI lineage: Eukaryota > Viridiplantae > Streptophyta > Magnoliopsida > Poales > Poaceae > Poa > Poa annua. The sequence goes on from CM049432.1 coordinate 77,659,726, forward strand.
TCAGCATCAGTCTTCTTCTTAAAGATCCACTTATTCTCGACGGGCTTGCGCCCTTCGGGAATATCCACCAAAGTCCACACTTTGTTATCGTACATGGATCCTATTTCGGATTTCATGGCTTCAAGCCATTTCTCGGACTCTAGACTCTCCATCGCCTCCTTGTAGTTCGTAGGTTCGTCTTGCTCGACTAGCATGACGGTGCAAACCATGTTGCCATACCATTATGGTGGGATCCGAGATCTACCAGACCTACGAGGTAGAACATCTTCCTCGACAGTTTCTCCCACTCCTTCCACGGAGGACGTTTCCGGAATTGCTTCCGTTGCGCCACTCGGAATCTCGAGTTCAGGATCAATGATTTCATCGAGGTCTACCTTCCTCCCACTTACTCCTTTCGCGAGAAACTTCTTCTCTAGAAAGGTACCGGTCTTCGCGACAAAAGTTTTGCCCTCAGCTTGGTTGTAGAAGGTCTACCCAACGGTTTCCCGCGGATATCCTACAAAGACGACTTTCTCCGACTTCGATTCGAGTTTGTCGGGCTGTAGTTTCTTAACGTACGCCTCACAACCCCAAACCTTCAGAAACGATAACTTAGGCTTTTGGCCATACCATAATTCATACGGCGTCGTTTCAACAGACTTGGACGGAGCCCTATTTAAAATGAATGCGGCTGTTTCTAACGCATAACCCCAGAAGGACACTGGCAGATCGGTAAGAGACATCATAGATCGGACACTATCCATTAGAGTACGATTACGTCGCTCGGACACACCGTTACGCTGCGGCGTTCCAGCGGGCGTAAGTTGGGGCACTATGCCACAACTCTTCAGATGTGTGCCAAACTCAAAACTCAAGTACTCTCCACCGCGATCGGACCGGAGATGCTTGATTTTCCTATTAAGATGATTCTCAACTTCACTCTGGAATTCTTTGAACTATTCAAACGTTTCAGACTTGTGTTTCATCAAATAGATATAACCGTATCTACTCAAGTCATCAGTGAAGGTGACGAAGTAACGATAACCATTGCGTGTCGAAACGCTCATCGGTCCACAGACATCTATATGTATGATCCCCAACAAATCCGACGCCCGTTCAACGGAACCTTTGAACGGTGTCCTGGTCATTTTGCCCATGAGGCATGGTTCGCATGTATCGAGGGATCCGAAATCCAACGAGTCCAAGAGTCCATCGGAGTGGAGTCGCTTCATGCGCTTTATACCAATATGACCAGGACGGCAATGCCACAAAAACATGGCGGTATCGTCACTACACTTAATTCGTTTGGCTTCTATGTTATGGATGTGAGTACTACGATCGAGATTCAACAAGAATAAACCGTTATTCTCGGGAGCATCAACATAAAAGATATCATTCATATAAATAGCACAATTGCTTGACACTGATTTAAATGAATAACCGTCTTGTAACAGGCAAGACCCACTTATAATGTTTACACTCAAGGATGGCACAAAATAACACTTATTTAAAACCAAAACTAATCCCGATGGTAGATGTAGAGGGAGCGTGCCGACAGCCACCACGTCGACTCTCGATCCGTTGCCGACGCGCATCGTCACCTCATCCTTCGCCAGCCGCCTTCTATTCCATAATTCCTCCTGAGAGTTACATATATGAGCAACAGAACCAGTATCAAATACCCACGTATTGCTCCGGGCGGATGTAAGGTACACATCTATAACATGTATATCAAATATACCTTGCTCTTTGTCGACCGTCTTGCCAGACTTCCTATCCTCCAGATACTTGGGGCAGTTGCGCTCAGGTGATCCGATGGTCACCACCATCTTCTTCAGCTTGATTTCTAATTCGGCCACTTCGAGCATCTTCAGGATTTCCGACAGGGGTTTTGACGCCCCTTTCATGCCGTAGTCCACGATGGCGTTCTTATAGATAGGGGGCAGAGAAATCAGCGCCCTATCAATAACCACCTCCTCAGGGATCACACTTCCCAGATCACTCAGAAGTCGAGCGCAGCCAAACAACTTGGCCAAGTGCTCACTAATATTGCCGTGCTCTTCCATCTGGGCTGAGAAGAAAATCACAGATGCCTCGTACCTCTCAGCATTGACTTGTCGTGCAAAAACAACCATGAGTTCAGTGATTATATCATAAGCACCCTTGTTCATGAAGCGGTTTTGCAGGTCAGCCTCCATGGCAAAGAGCATGCCACTCTGGACATAAGAAGAAATCTCCGCCTTGACCCCATGGACAATCCTTTCGATTTCCGGGGCGGTGCTTGGAAGATCACCTAAGGGGGCATCAAGGATGTAGGCCACCTTGTGGGTTTCAAGGATGGACTTCAGATCGCGGAACCAGGACACGAAGTTAGACCCATCGGTCTTAAGCTTCTCTTTCTCAATGAACAGGTTTAGGTTAAAAGAGGGGTGAGACATCTACAATGGAATTTGCAACAACATAAGACTTTGTTCATAATAATTTTGAGTTATAGTATTTAGAAAATAACTAACATAACTCCCACTCAAACGAACATCCCTCCTGGTCGTTTAAGCGATTACACGACCCCCATCCATTGCACCACCCCTCATCATCAAAGCCGGCGGCACAACTTCAAGAGTAGACAAAATCGTCCGCCACACCAATTTTGTGACTCGTGCTCGACCTTTCGGTCTTCCTGTTCCGAGGCCATACCTCTGAGTATGCTAGGCTCGCCACCAAAGACCTCCACGCTGACGCTTGTGCAACATGGCTTACACCCACTGTATGCGAACGACGAGATGTATGACACCCGATCATCACGACCTGCCTCATAACGTAGAACTTTCTTGGTGGTGCGCGTTGGAGGGAGAACACTAGTGGTATTTTGAAGGGATCATCTTATTCAGCTACCGCCGTGTAACACACAATCACACAAAAATAAGATGCACACAAAACATCAAATGTAATGCAATGTGATATAGTCCATCGCGCCATGGTCTTCTTGGCGCCCGCAGTTTATAAACAATTTAATAAACCTACCTTGACCATATCACATAGCCCCTGCAAAATAAAGTTAGACGCTTCTACTTTATCTTTTGCATATTTTACGTGGCTTGGGGCTTTCGTAAATAGAACCGCTTCATACCTACGAATCTTATGACCACAACAACGATCCAATAATTGCATGTTTAAGCATCCCTTTCGGGCCCTCCATTGAAAATGCGAAGACCAACTAAAGAGAGAGAAACTGACACCCGCCAGCCACATATACGGTACAAGCCGTATGTCAGTAGTGGAACCAGTCTCGCGTAAGCGTACGTGTAAAGTCGGTCCGGGCCGCTTCATCAACTCAATGCCGCTGGAATACACAAGTGCACGCTAGAGGGTAGCAAATAACAGGAACGGTGCCCCCGTGCAGAACACGGGTTCTAACAGCGTACAGCTATATCTACGATAGATCGGCTCTGATACCACTGAAGGGAATCGTGTGCAGAAAACAAAAAATTTCCTACCGACGATATCCTAAAAGCATGCCAAGATCTATTCTGTGCAGATATAGTAGTACGAACGGAGATCGGAATACGTACCCTTGTAGACCGAAAGCGGGGATTACGTTCCCGCACAAACGTTGTCGATGCAGACCGACGAAGCCGACCTCAAGGTCGTGTAGAGGAAGCAGGCCTCCGAGTACCGCTAGCGCAGCACCTCGCAGGGAGTCGCACACGTACGGTGGAGACGACGGCCTCCGAAGCTCCAGTCCAGGACGAGCAGCGGAAGACTTGGACCGGAACACCAGCAGCGCGGCAGCGGGCTATGGTGGAGGAGATCCCCTCTTCCTCAGCTCGGCGCGGCTCCAACTTGGGAACCACGAGATCGAGAGAGAAATCGGGAATTAATTGGTGAATTAAAAGGCTGGGGGTGCCCCTTCTTATATAGACTCCCAGGGGGAGCCTACCTTGCCAGCCAGGCAATGTGGGACTAATCCCACATGCCTGGTGCGGCTCTGGAGGGTGCGCCGGCCCCCCTAGTGGTCCCTTGGCCCACTTGGGGCAGCCCCTCCTGGCCCCCACCGAATTCCCCTTGGTAATTTTCCCCTCTTGGGCCTTCTTTCGTCCGGAAGGCCCATTTAGGGAAATCTGCCTTAATAAATTCGAAAATAAATATATAAAATCATATTTGCATATTAATAACACTAATTAATATCAAACATAATATATATAATTTTTCCTAGCTCCGAAAACTCTTTCGACGCTGCCCGATCTCACTCGGACACCTCCCGGGACGCTCCCGGTGATCTCCTTCCTTTCCGGTTGTCTTGTCGAAACCCCTTAAGTGTGTTACCCTAGCGGTTCGATATAATATCAGGTATGATCAAGACTCCTCAATGATCAACGACTAACTCGTAGGCCTGGACCCCATGAATTAATCACTGAGATATAACGAATGACTTTCATCTATCAAACCTGAACGTAAAGTCTTAGACCTTTTGCCATAGCGATACTTAGCACGTCCGAGCGTCGTTCCATAGATATCTCCATACCTAATCCCGACCTCGTTACCGACGACGCTGTCTTCTACTCGTTCATGATCTCATGTCTTCGTGACCTAGTCACATGCTTGCAAGCTCATTAGACATGATCTCACCGAGCGGGCCCGAGACTATCTATCCTGCTATGCGGACTGGCAAATCCCGCTCTTGACCCCTCGTCTCAACTACTCCTTTCCGATACCCAAAACTATCAATGTTATTGTCATACTAAATAAGATACGACGTTTGGTGCAATCAAAGTATCTTCCGGGAATATCAATAAGAGTTGATCTCACGGTCAAAGGCGTAACGACTACGTTCTCCAAATCTGGGTATGTCCATCACATCGCTCTCTAGCGATATGACTCTCATTGCCGACCGGCGCCATGCCCCATGACCGGGAAACCTCGATCATCAATCGCGCAATGAAACTAGTCTTAGTAGAGGCTACTAGGGACCTGGTTGTTTACGTATCACACCCGCATTAATGTTTCCGCTTAATACGGTTCTAGCATGACACAAAAACCTATTATGAACAAACGAGATATGATAAAGAATACACTTTATTAATTGCCTCTAGGGCATATCTCCTTCAGTCTCCCACTTGCACTAGAGTACAACTTAATCTAGATTACAACTTGGTAAAAGCTTAACACCCATAGCTAACTGGTGCTGTTCATGCTTATCAAGCGGGAGAGGCTTCGTCAGCGGATCTGCCACATTCAGATCCGTATGCACTTTGCAAATCTTCACATCGCCTCCTTGTACGTACTGACGTATCACGTGGAAGCGTCGGAGAATGTGTTTGGCGGTGGAGTGAGACCTTGGCTCCTTGGCGTTCGCAATGGCACCCGTATTGTCGCAGAAGAGGATCACGGGGTCTTGCACGCTCGGGAACACTCCAAGTTCGATGACGAACTTCCTCAGCCACACAGCTTCATTCGCGGCCTCGCAGGCAGCAATGTACTCCGACTCCATTGTAGATTGTGCGACTATGGGTTGCTTCCCACTTCTCCAGCACACGGCGCCTTCATTCACCTTGAACACGTAACCTGTCTGTGACTTACAGTCATCGGGGTCTGAGCAGAAACTTGCATCTACGTAACCCGTTACGCCAAGTTCTTCAACGCAACCACCATACACAAGGAATATTTCCTTTGTCTTATTGAGATACTTAAGAATGCTCTTAACAGCTACCCAATGCGGCATTCCAGGATTACTCTGGAACCGGCTTGTCAAACTTAGAGCTAATGCCACATCCGGTCTAGTACTCAACATTGCATACATGATCGATCCTATGGCTGAAGCATAAGGATGTTTCGTCATTTCGGCCTTACCCAGTTCCGTCACCGGACACTGCGCCTTTCGCAATATCTTATTCTTGATAACCGGCAGAGAACCCTTCTTTGCCTTCTCCATATGAAAACACTTCAGTATTTTATCAAGATAAGTACTCTGACTTAGTGCTAATAGGCGCCTTGATCTATCACGATAGATTTTTATGCCTAAAACATACGCAGCTTCTCCTAAGTCCTTCATGGAAAACTTACTGTTTAAATATTCCTTCACGCTATTCAGAAGTTCCACATCATTCCCTATTAGCAATATGTCGTCAACATACAGTGCTAAGAACACAACCGAGCTCCCACTCATTTTCTTGTAAATACAGGTCTCTTCCACATTCTGGATAAATCCAAAACCTGCTCCGAGATGCCTGCTTCAATCCATAGATGGATCGCTGAAGCTTGCACACTTTGTTAGCACTTCCTGGATCGTCAAAACCTTCCGGCTGTACCATGTACAACTCTTCCTCAATGTTTCCATTCAGGAAGGCCGTTTTGACGTCCATCTGCCAGATTTCATAATCATAGTAGGCAGCTACCGCTAACAAAATCCGAATAGACTTAAGCATCGCTACCGGTGAAAAAGTTTCATCGTAGTCAATTCCATGAACTTGTCGAAAACCCTTTGCGACAAGCCGAGCTTTATAGACGGTCACATTACCATCAGCATCAGTCTTCTTCTTAAAGATCCACTTATTCTAGACGGCCTTACGCCCTTCGGGAATATCCACCAAAGTCCACACTTTGTTATCGTACATGGATCCTATTTCGGATTTCATGGCTTCAAGCCATTTCTCGGACTCTAGACTCTCCATCGCCTCCTTGAGTTCGTAGGTTCGTCTTGCTCGACTAGCATGACGGTGCAAACCATGTTGCCATACCATTCTGGTGGGATCCGAGATCTACCAGACCTACGAGGTAGAACATCTTCCTCGACAGTTTCTCCCACTCCTTCCACGGAGGACGTTTCCGGAATTGCTTCCGTTGCGCCACTCGGAATCTCGAGTTCAGGATCAACGATTTCATCGAGGTCTACCTTCCTCCCACTTACTCCTTTCGCGATAAACTCCTTCTCTAGAAAGGTACCGGTCTTCGCGACAAAAGTTTTGCCCTCAGCTTGGTTGTAGAAGGTCTACCCAACGGTTTCCCGCGGATATCCTACAAAGACGACTTTCTCCGACTTCGGTTTGAGTTTTTCGGGCTGTAGTTTCTTAACGTACGCCTCACAACCCCAAACCTTCAGAAACGATAACTTAGGCTTTTGGCTATACCATAGTTCATACGGCGTCGTTTCAACGGACTTGGACGGAGCCCTATTTAAAATGAATGCGGCTGTTTCTAACGCATAACCCCAGAAGGACACTGGCAGATCGGTAAGAGACATCATAGATCGGACACTATCCAGTAGAGTACGATTACGTCGCTCGGACACACCGTTACGCTGCGGCGTTCCGGCGGGCGTAAGTTGGGGCACTATGTCACAACTCTTCAGATGTGTGCCAAACTCAAAACTCAAGTACTCTCCACCGCGATCGGACCGGAGATGCTTGATTTTCCTATTAAGCTGATTCTCAACTTCACTCTGGAATTCTTTGAACTTTTCAAACGTTTCAGACTTGTGTTTCATCACATAGATATAACCGTATCTACTCAAGTCATCAGTGAAGGTGACGAAGTAACGATAACCATTGCGTGTCGAAACGCTCATCGGTCCATACACATTTGTATGTATGATCCCCAACAAATCCGACGCCCGTTCAACGAAACCTTTGAACGGTGTCCTGGTCATTTTGCCCATGAGGCATGGTTCGCATGTATCGAGGGATCCGAAATCCAACGAGTCCAAGAGTCCATCGGAGTGGAGTCGCTTCATGCGCTTTATACCAATATGACCAAGACGGCAATGCCACAAAAACATGGCGGTATCGTCACTACACTTAATTCGTTTGGCTTCTATGTTATGGATGTGAGTACTACGATCAAGATTCAACAAGAATAAACCGTTATTCTCGGGAGCATCAACATAAAAGATATCATTCATATAAATAGCACAATTGCTTGACACTGATTTAAATGAATAACCGTCTTGTAACAGGCAAGACCCACTTATAATGTTTACACTCAAGGATGGCACAAAATAACACTTATTTAAAACCAAAACTAATCCCGATGGTAGATGTAGAGGGAGCGTGCCGACAGCCACCACGTCGACTCTTGATCCGTTGCCGACGCGCATCGTCACCTCATCCTTCGCCAGCCGCCTTCTATTCCGTAACTCCTCCTGAGAGTTACATATATGAGCAACGGAACCAGTATCAAATACCCACGTATTGCTCCGGGCGGATGTAAGGTACACATCTATAACATGTATATCAAATATACCTTGCTCTTTGTCGACCGTCTTGCCAGACTTCCTATCCTCCAGATACTTGGGGCAGTTGCGCTCAGGTGATCCGATGGTCACCACCATCTTCTTCAGCTTGATTTCTAATTCGGCCACTTCGAGCATCTTCAGGATTTCCGACAGGGGTTTTGACGCCCCTTTCATGCCGTAGTCCACGATGGCGTTCTTATAGCTAGGGGGCAGAGAAATCAGCGCCCTATCAATAACCACCTCCTCAGGGATCACACTTCCCAGATCAGTCAGAAGTCGAGCGCATCCAAACAACTTGGCCAAGTGCTCACTAATATTGCCGTGCTCTTCCATCTGGGCTGAGAAGAAAAGCACAGATGCCTCGTACCTCTCAGCATTGACTTGTCGTGCAAAAACAACCATGAGTTCAGTGAATATATCATAAGCACCCTTGTTCATGAAGCGGTTTTGCAGGTCAGCCTCCATGGCAAAGAGCATGCCACTCTGGACATAAGAAGAAATCTCCGCCTTGACCCCATGGACAATCCTTTCGATTTCCGGGGCGGTGCTTGGAAGATCACCTAAGGGGGCATCAAGGATGTAGGCCACCTTGTGGGTTTCAAGGATGGACTTCAGATCGCAGAACCAGGACACGAAGATAGACCCATCGGTCTTAAACTTCTCTTTCTCAATGAACAGGTTTAGGTTAAAAGAGGGGTGAGACATCTACAATGGAATTTGCAACAACATAAGACTTTGTTCATAATAATTTTGAGTTATAGTATTTAGAAAATAACTAACATAACTCCCACTCAAACGAACATCCCTCCTGGTCGTTTAAGCGATTACACGACCCCCATCCATTGCACCACCCCTCATCATCAAAGCCGGCGGCACAACTTCAAGAGTAGACAAAATCGTCCGCCACACCAATTTTGTGACTCGTGCTCGACCTTTCGGTCTTCCTGTTCCGAGGCCATACCTCTGAGTATGCTAGGCTCGCCACCAAAGACCTCCACGCTGACGCTTGTGCAACATGGCTTACACCCACTGTATGCGAACGACGAGATGTATGACACCCGATCATCACGACCTGCCTCATAACGTAGAACTTTCTTGGTGGTGCGCGTTGGAGGGAGAACACTAGTGGTATTTTGAAGGGATCATCTTATTCAGCTACCGCCGTGTAACACACAATCACACAAAAATAAGATGCACACAAAACATCAAATGTAATGCAATGTGATATAGTCCATCGCGCCATGGTCTTCTTGGCGCCCGCAGTTTATAAACAATTTAATAAACCTACCTTGACCATATCACATAGCCCCTGCAAAATAAAGTTAGACGCTTCTACTTTATCTTTTGCATATTTTACGTGGCTTGGGGCTTTCGTAAATAGAACCGCTTCATACCTACGAATCTTATGACCACAACAACGATCCAATAATTGCATGTTTAAGCATCCCTTTCGGGCCCTCCATTGAAAATGCGAAGACCAACTAAAGAGAGAGAAACTGACACCCGCCAGCCACATATACGGTACAAGCCGTATGTCAGTAGTGGAACCAGTCTCGCGTAAGCGTACGTGTAAAGTCGGTCCGGGCCGCTTCATCAACTCAATGCCGCTGGAATACACAAGTGCACGCTAGAGGGTAGCAAATAACAGGAACGGTGCCCCCGTGCAGAGCACGGGTTCTAACAGCGTACAGCTATATCTACGATAGATCGGCTCTGATACCACTGAAGGGAATCGTGTGCAGAAAACAAAAAATTTCCTACCGACGATATCCTAAAAGCATGCCAAGATCTATTCTGTGCAGATATAGTAGTACGAACGGAGATCGGAATACGTACCCTTGTAGACCGAAAGCGGGGATTACGTTCCCGCACAAACGTTGTCGATGCAGACCGACGAAGCCGACCTCAAGGTCGTGTAGAGGAAGCAGGCCTCCGAGTACCGCTAGCGCAGCACCTCGCAGGGAGTCGCACACGTACGGTGGAGACGACGGCCTCCGAAGCTCCAGTCCAGGACGAGCAGCGGAAGACTTGGACCGGAACACCAGCAGCGCGGCAGCGGGCTATGGTGGAGGAGATCCCCTCTTCCTCAGCTCGGCGCGGCTCCAACTTGGGAACCACGAGATCGAGAGAGAAATCGGGAATTAATTGGTGAATTAAAAGGCTGGGGGTGCCCCTTCTTATATAGACTCCCAGGGGGAGCCTACCTTGCCAGCCAGGCAATGTGGGACTAATCCCACATGCCTGGTGCGGCTCTGGAGGGTGCGCCGGCCCCCCTAGTGGTCCCTTGGCCCACTTGGGGCAGCCCCTCCTGGCCCCCACCGAATTCCCCTTGGTAATTTTCCCCTCTTGGGCCTTCTTTCGTCCGGAAGGCCCATTTAGGGAAATCTGCCTTAATAAATTCGAAAATAAATATATAAAATCATATTTGCATATTAATAACACTAATTAATATCAAACATAATATATATAATTTTTCCTAGCTCCGAAAACTCTTTCGACGCTGCCCGATCTCACTCGGACACCTCCCGGGACGCTCCCGGTGATCTCCTTCCTTTCCGGTTGTCTTGTCGAAACCCCTTAAGTGTGTTACCCTAGCGGTTCGATATAATATCAGGTATGATCAAGACTCCTCAATGATCAACGAATAACTCGTAGGCCTGGACCCCATGAATTAATCCCTGAGATATAACGAATGACTTTCATCTATCAAACCTGAACGTAAAGTCTTAGACCTTTTGCCATAGCGATACTTAGCACGTCCGAGCGTCGTTCCATAGATATCTCCATACCTAATCCCGACCTCGTTACCGACGATGCTGTCTTCTACTCGTTCATGATCTCATGTCTCCGTGACCTAGTCACATGCTTGCAAGCTCATTAGACATGATCTCACCGAGCGGGCCCGAGAGTATCTATCCTGCTATGCGGACTGGCAAATCCCGCTCTTGACCCCTCGTCTCAACTACTCCTTTCTGATACCCAAAAGTATCACCGTTATTGTCATACTAAATAAGATACGACGTTTGGTGCAATCAAAGTATCTTCCGGGAATATCAATAAGAGTTGATCTCACGGTCAAAGGCGTAACGACTACGTTCTCCAAATCTAGGTATGTCCATCACATCGCTCTCTAGCGATATGACTCTCATTGCCGACCGGCGCCATGCCCCATGACCGGGAAACCTAGATCATCAATCGTGCAACGAAACTAGTCTTAGAAGAGGCTACTAGGGACCTGGTTGTTTACGTATCACACCCGCATTAATGTTTCCGCTTAATACGGTTCTAGCATGACACAAAAACCTATTATGAACAAACGAGATATGATAAAGAATACACTTTATTAATTGCCTCTAGGGCATATCTCCTTCAGTTTATTGGTGCAAAATATCAAGGAAAATACCGCTGCTGAACATGTTAATCCCATGGCTCTAATTGAGGTGAATTCTGGTGAATTGAATGAAACACAGCTGATACAGGCTTTCACATGTATGTTCAGTTGGAATTGGTGAACGGATAGACGTCGCCTAGAGGGGGGGGGGGGGGGGGTGAATAGGCGATTTAAAACTTTTTTCGAGGGGCCGGAATATCCGGTCCAAGAGTGACCCGGAAATTCCGGTATGCTTGATAAAGGCGGAATAAAACTAGAAGTTTACTTTAGCAAGCATACAACCTAGATATAAATACTAGGCTCACCTATGTGCACCAACAACTTATGCTAAGCAATACAACAAGGTGATAGCTAGCAAGATAGATAACTTCTAGCACGAAGGCTATCACAAAGTAAAGTGCATAAGTAGAGAGCTCGGGTATAGAAATAACCGAGGCACGCGGAGACGAGGATGTATTCCCGAGTTCCACCCAAAGGGTGTACCTCTCGTTTGGAGAGGTGTGCGCAACCACAACAGGTTAGCCGCAACGCCACAAAGGCTCACCTTCTTCTCCTGATGAACTCAACCACAAAAGGTTGCGAGTTCACCTTCCACTATTGATCTCCTTTGGGGCGGAGATCGAATCCCGTACAACTCTTGAGGCACACACCCACAACTTAATTGGGGGCTCCCAAGTCTTGAGGCACACACCCACAACTTAATTGGGGGCTCTCAAGTGACCACAAAGGTCTTGACAACAAAAGGTCTTGGCCACAAAAGGTCGGCCACAAAAGGCGTCTAGGGTCCAAAGACCCAAGAGTAACAAGCTCACAAGTATCACCACCACGAATCCTCGTGGAGGGCTCAAACCGATGCAAATGCAATGGCAAGAGCACACGAAGTGCTCAAGTCATTCACTCTCAAATTCCAACACAACAACAAATGTTTATGGGGGGAATAAGAGAGGAAGAACAAAGGAAACCACAAAGGAGTCAAATCCTTCACTCCCAAATCCCACCAAAAGCAACTAATGCTTATGGGGGGAGAAGAGAGGAAGAACAAAGTAGAAGAACCACAAAGGAACTCTAAAAACTAGATCCACTAAGTTCCCCTCACTTAGAGGAGAGAAGGATTGGTAGGATTGTAGATCCAGATCTCCTCTCAACTTTCCCTAAAGAATATGGAAGATTCAATGGAGGGATTGAGAGGAATCAAGCTTTCCAAGGTCAACAATGGAGTAGGAGAGAGAGGAAATTCGTGCTACCTTGGATTGGCTGGGGAAGAAGACCAGAATACCTCTCCAGAAAATATAGCCGTTGGCTGTTTCGACACTCGGAAATTCCGGTATAAGTGAGACTCGGAAATTCCGGTCAACCGGAAATTCCGAGTCCATAAAATTTCCGAGCTGAAATTCCGGCTGGAGTCGGAACCAAAACCAAACTTTTCCTTAGCCATTTCTGGAAGGCTTTTCTGGGTGCACTCGGAAATTCCGGTATATGGAAATTTCCGAGCACAATTTCCGGTTTGAGTCAGAACCAAAAGTCCTTCTTTCCTTAGCCAAAACTGGAGGGCTTTCTGGGTGCACTCGGAAATTCCAGTAGACGGAAATTTCCGAGCATAATTTCTGACTGGAGTCAGAACCCTTTTTCTCCTTTCCTTAGCCGTTTTCTTGGATGAGCTGGGGAACCGGAAATTCCAGTAGAGCGGAATATCCGGCCCCAATAATCCGAATCAGCAAAACACCGAAACGAAAACTGCTATAACTTTTGCAAATGAACTCCAAATGAGGTGAGACCAATTTTGTTGGAAAGATAGCGACGATGAGCACCCAACAAATATTGCATCCCATAAATAGAGTAAAATCACCACACATGGCAAGGTGTGGGACTTTCCTCACGGTAGAACCGGCAATATTTCCGCCACCGAAAACGCAACAAGTTGTCCAAAGTAAAACCGATTTCGATGAACAAGAGCTTGACATGGAGATGAACCAAGCTCTAACTCCTCACCACGATAAAAGCCAAATAAGAACCAAGAAATATGATATGCCAAGTATGCAAAGGTTTGAGCTCTCCACAAAGATGCGATCAAGTTACTAACTTGAGAGCCCCTCTTGATAGTACGCCTATCTATCCTATAGCCCTATCAAGATCATACCTTTGCCTTGAGCATTCCACTTGAGTTGGATGAAGACTATCTTGATCTCTTCAAGTGGTTCATCTTTCCTTCATTGCGCGTCCAAGCACATGCTTGATGAAGACTTCTCCAAATACTCCCCCATGCTCACAATGGAAGAGTCTCGCTTAGCTTCATCTTCACGTATCCATTGCAAGCACCAAGCATAGGATCTCTTCAAGAAGCTTCTCTTGGTCTTGGTCTTGCACATCTCACCTTGATGACGATCACCACATGACGTCATGCTCCATGAGCTATATGAGATCTTCATTTGATGCAAGCCCATGTGAAGATACCTAACCTCATATAAAGATACCACACACACATATATCATGGGTTAGTTCACAGAGCTATGCGGACAAGTGTTTACCATCGCAAGAGATACATGATCGCTCTTGGTACATCTTGTAGCTTTGTGTGTTGATCAACATCTTGATCAACCTTGTATCTTCCAACATTTCTTCACTAATATGATGTCTTGAATCCTTCAAGACATACTTGCAATATGCTCCACTCAACACATAAGCTTCAAGAGTCCAACACATGAACTCCACAACTCCATGGACATGATCTATAATTATATCTCAATGCAAACATTAGTCCATAGAGATTGTCATTCAATTACCAAAACCACACATGAGGGAAAATGCTCTTTCAATTGACAGTGGAGGTCAAAAACACAAGGACAAGGGACTTTTTTGATGCGGTTCCCTAGCAAAGCTAAACTCCTGGATCTAATTAAATTTAAGGACTTCAATCTATTGGGTACTAGTGCAATAATTAGGATTTCCAGTTGGACACCTGAGAGCCAAGCTAAAGGGAAACTGCACTCAGTTTGGATCAGAGCTGGTGGGGTACCTGATTGCTTACGACACTTTTTTGGAATGTGTGAAGTTGGATCTGCATTAGGTATAGTTCTCGAGATTGATATGGATACAATTGCTTAGGAGGAGGTGAAATTCAAAGTGGGAGTCAGGGATGTGCAAAAAAATTCCTGAGTACACCGAGATCACTACAAAGGATCTATTCTTTTGTGATATATCCTTTGTTGTAGACTCAGTAGCTGAACAAGGTTGGTACAACTGCAATTACAAGAGATATGGTAAAAGTAACTCAGTTCCTGGTAGTGTGGAGGATGGGAGACAAGATGGAATATCCAAAAAAAGCTAAGACCGTTGAAGGGGTAGGACCTGTTGTATCTTTGGGAAGCATGTCACTAAAAGAGTTCGAAAAAATGCAACAAGAGGCTAGTAAGAAGGTTCCAGTAGTAGCTTTGTTGTTGAAAGACCAAGGAGACAATATGCAACAAGATCTAACAAGTGGCTGCAAAGAGGATAGTGAGCTAATGAAGAGATTTAAGCAAATGGAGGAAGAGTTTGCAAGACAAGTTGCCAAATCAGTAGTGGAGGAGAAGAAACGGAAAGAGGTTGAGGATACTAAAAAGGAGTTGGAATTAGAAATTGCTAGACAGAGTGATCTGCTAAAGTTAGCTTTGGAAAAACTGGCTGAAAATGAAAGTAAAAGTCTGACGAACACACAACAGGAAGAAGGGGGGTCACAAAGGGAGAATGAGAAAACTGAAGAGGATGAGGAGCAGGTGGACTATACAGCCAGCCATGAATCAGTGGAGTCTTTCAGAACCAAGATGGAGAAGATCACTAGGCGATTACCTGATAATGGGTCTGACAAAATTCAAGAAGAGAACCCAAGGCGCAGATGTGACAGGCTTAAGGATAGAGAGGATATAAGAGTAGAAGATTTGGCGAAGGATAGAGCGGCGACAAAGGATAACTATGAGAAATCAGGAAGACATCGAGGCGTTGAGGTGGGGAGCAAAACTGCTCGAGCAAGTGACAAATGAGGCGTTCAATGCGTCAAGAGGTTGGAGACCTGGAGTGCTTAGGATTTGCTAGCAGTAATAGAAGCTTTTTGCAGAAAAAGGAAGATGACGAGATATGGACGTTGTTCTCCAGAAAAAGAGGACGGTGATTTGGTTGTGGAGGTGTTGGGGATCTGTTAACTTGGATGTAATCTGTGGATTTTTGTGTTGCACTCTCGCATGTGAGACTTTGGAGGTTTCGATTTTATGTTACTTTATAGTTTTTAGGTTTATCACGACTATGTAAGAACAAACCGGTTCGGTTGGTTTCTAATAATAGAAATCGGAGGAAGCTCTTTTTTCAAAAAAAAAAATTGGTGACCAAATTAATGAGTTACCTAAATAAATCTATTTGTACAAATCAAAGACACTTATTTTGGAACGGAGGGAGTATACAATTATAGTAATTTTTGACACAAAAATTAAAGTGGTCTTGTATTCGAAGACAGAGGGAGTATTAATCTTTCGTTGGCCATGCTGGTGAAATATTTGACTACAGATATTTGTCATATACTCTCCACTCCACTCATAATTTTAAGTTGGCATGGTTGTTTGTAAGCGTAATCAGAAAATCATGAAAAGTAATAAAGAATTATGTATAATGATTTATCGCTATTGTTTTGTTGCCTCGTTCTGTTAGGGTATGTATAATGGTTGATAAGATGTTCTTATCTTAAACGTGCTACGTAATCAAGATATGACGAAAAAGGGTGTATAATGGGTTATTTATAAGTCATGTCTTTGCTACCAAATATTTCTAAATTGTGGTGCTACAATTGTTGCTGCTAAGAGAAGACGAACCTCATTTTCTCATTTGTCTCTCCTCCAACCCAGCCATTATCCTATGTGTCACATAAAACCATTGTACATGTCCTTACATTCCTATCGTAGCGTCAATTTCACGACGTATACGGAATATAATGTCCTTTCATTTCTGCTAGTGATTGAAATTCCGGTGAGTTCCTACACAAGAAGAAGAGTCATCCATGTACAAAGGTGTGTTACCACTCGGAGTTACGGTGAGATCGTGTGTGTTCGATCTTCGGGCAAATTAATAGCCGAGACTAATCCCGTTGCTCAGTTCGTGACCGGGAGGAATCGTAATTCCACGTCCAATACAATAAGTCCGCTAAAAAGGTGCGAGTTAAGGTGTTGACGTCCCGACCTCCAACTCCGAACGTGACACATTGTAGGTATGAATGTTTGATACGATGGGTTGGTGATAGCTGCAGCTGGAAACAACCCTCATGTAGTTGTTGAAACAGATGCGCAACAAGTTGTTAAACTTTGGAATGGGAGGAAGCAAGGTAGATCTGAGATCACCTCAATTATTCAAGAAATAGAGGAACTCAGCGATAACTTGGCCTCCTTTGAGTTAAAGTTCGTTGGAAGGCAGGCGAATGAAGGAGCACATCTTTGTGCCAAGCAAGCTTCCGAGACTAGAAGAAGATGTATTTGGATAAATTTTAGTCCTAGTTTCATTTCTCGTTGCCTGCAAAATGATGTAACTATACGATGATCTTGGGCAGCAAGTTTTTTACGCACTCTTTTCCTTCTCAGGGTACCTAAGGGGGCTGAGAAGGTTTTTAATGAGGCGGCTTGCTTGCTTTAATATATTGCTTCTTAATTTCAAAAAAAAAGAACATATAGGCCCGTTAGAAAATTTGCCCTCTCACCAAAAAACTGAATAGTCACGTGGGTTTGCGAATCAA
Organism: Poa annua; assembly: GCA_026929855.1. NCBI lineage: Eukaryota > Viridiplantae > Streptophyta > Magnoliopsida > Poales > Poaceae > Poa > Poa annua. The sequence continues at coordinate 77,677,069 of CM049432.1, forward strand.
AACCTGAATCTGGCGTTCACTCCTACAAGAGCGAGGTTGGTTCATTTCTCTCATATACTCTCTCCATCACAGGTTATCTAGTAAAAGTCATAATTACACAATTTAACAAAGAATTGAAGGGGTTACGGGGCAGAAAACAATAATTTTCTAGCGAACGAAACCCTAACTAGCCAGGATCTATCTATCTAGTACATGTGATAACGGTGGCGGAACGGGTCACATTACCTCCATGTAGACCGATAGCGGGGATTACGCTCCCGCACAAGCGTTGACGATGAAGTCGTACGTAGCCGACCTCGAGGTCGCGAAGATCTTGCCGCGATGTCGAAGTCGATGACGCCGGGGTGTCGATGATTATCTGCGTCGACGGGCGTCGGGCGGAAGAAGGCAGAGCGCCAGCACCGGGGCTGGGGCGCCGGCAGCAGAGGGGGGGTGGCGCGGCGGCTGCAGGGGGCGAGACGACGTCGCCCAAGCTCCTCAGTAGAGTAGCCTCTGAGCACTCGCAAACATACGGAGCCTAGCGACGACTCCCGGTCATTCAGATCCAGCTGAAATCGCAGGAGTAGATCTTATCTGGAATCCCGCAGAGCAACGGCGCTCTGCGGTATGGCTTAGGTGGAGAGAGACCCTCTTCCTCAGCTCGGCGCGGCTCCGACTTGGGAACCACGAGATCGAGAGAGAAATCGGGAATTAATTGGATTTTTCTATGAATTAAATCAATTAATATGCCTTGCTATATAAAGGGGGAAGGGGGTGTGCAAACTCCTTGGCTCCCCCATGTGGGACTAAAGGAGGAGGGGGTGGTGCGCCCCACCATGGGCCGGCCGAACCTCCCATGGGGCCCACCCCCCCTTGTAGGGTGCGGCTCCCCCTCTTGGGCCCTCTTAGGGCCCATTTAGGTGGGAGCCCCCTTTTTCCTTTATTTAATTAATATTAAATTAATATAAAAATCCCATTAATTCATAATTAATATATTTATATATAATTCAATATCCCATGACTCCGAAACTATTTCGGAACCACCCGAACAACTTTCGGACATTTCCGGAACCATTCCATAGCTCACCGGAACTCCTTCCGGACCACCGGAACTCTTTCCGGATCATTTCTCTCTCTCCAATAAAAACCTATAAAATTCCAGAACCTATCTCCTAGCGTCGCTAAGACCTTAAGTTTGTTACGCTACGGTTCGGGAACACTCCAGACATGGTCGAGACACTCCGCTCACCAATGATCGTCAGGGATACCTGGAAATATATGACGACCCCTGTGCATTCCACGAATATCGTCGTTGAACCATAAGTATGATATTCATTCCCTTTGTCTCTGCGATACTACCTTGTCCGAGATATGATCGTAGACACACCGATGCCTTTGCTGTATCTCGTTACCGACGAAGGTTATTAACTCGTCTGCGATATTACATCTTCATGACCTAGTCATAAGCTGCGCAGCTATATAGATGCAATATCACCGAGTGGGCCCAGAGTATCTTTCCATTACAAGAATGAACAAATCCCGCTCTTGATCCTTACGTCTTGATGCTCTTTCGGAATACCCAAGATGGACACCGTTATTGTCATGCTATATAAGACACAACGTTTGATGCTCTCAAAGCACTCCTACGAAGCAACAATAAGTACGGTCTCACGGTCTAAGGAATAAGCTATCACACTCTTAACTATTGCAAATGACAAACATCGTAATACGATCTTATTGCAATACTTTGCGTATGTCCACCACCTTATTCAACTAACAAGATGACCCCATTGTCAACCGACGTCATTGTCCTTGATCGGGAATCTCGATCAACTGTTGCCCAATGGACTAGCTCATATAGAGGCTTGCTAGGGACCTGGTTGTCTGTGTATCACACGTGTATTAATAATTCCGATTAATACAGTTATAGCATAATACACAAACCTATTATAAACTCATGAGATAATGCAATAAATAATACTTATTTATTTGCCTCTAGGGCATATCTCCTTCAGTCTCCCACTTGCACTAGAGTACAAATAAACTAGCTGCATTTTACTTTATCAGAATCCCTTATCAAATAAGAATCATTTGATAATGCTTGCTTGTGGAAAAGTGTTACTGCACAATCCATGATTGTACATGCTTTTGCGATTCACTGGTATCAACTCGCTTGATATCATTACGTCGTCTAACAACATATATGCTAATACCGTAACTAAGTGAGACTTCTGCTTTCCAGCGCTTACTCTGATTATACTAACCAGATAACTGCTCTGAAAAATACACTCAGCCATACAGAGCCCCTTGTAACAATTACAAACTCGCGATATCCACATACTTTCACACCAATGTAAAAAACTTGACATTCAAATGTCAATCCCTTAACTAACGCACTTCTACTTCCAGTAAATTCTAAATTCACGTTCATAACTGCTCTTTGTTTCAAGAACATCGGTTATAATTCATCGAGCAGATAATAAGGTTTCTGTATGATGTCTAATATTACATAATAGACTCACATGTCATACAACCATTACTTCCACGCATCATTACTCTTAATGATCGATTGGACTCCAAAAGACCATCCTTTTGATTCTATTCTGACTCCTCAGAAATAATCCAAAAACAACTCGACTAACTATTTAAAATTTCCGTTCTATTTCCAAATAGACACTAACTTTCAAATAGTTTCACAACTTCATCCTATTCTATTGGTACAGTTTCACAATGTGTTAACTACACAAGATGAATTCGACTCCCACTCAAACTATGTCTCCACATATTTGACAACACATGCTCCCACTCAAAAATTGTTATCCACATATTTGAGTTCCTGAGCTCCCACTCAAAAACATGCTCTTCACATATTTCACCTGAGTGAACTAACTATGACTCCCACTTAAATCGACATCTTGGTTAAACCAAAATCATTGATCTACTATCAATTCGATTTTAATACAAACTACAGTATTACATTAATACAAATCCCTCAGACTTTAAGCATGTCTACATAAATGTAGTCAACAAATTTGATCTTGTCCAAGACACACTTCTTGACAAGACATGCTACCGCGTCTTTCTTATAGTCACATTTACATATAACACTTTATATGATGATTAAACAATCTTATTCCTCTAATAAGAATTGCAGCAACAATTACTCTCTTAATCCTTTTAAACGTAACTTGGATTTCCAGGCTGAAAAGCCTTTGTTCGTATTCCGATACTTTCTCAACTTTCTTTGTATTCATAAAGTGCACCTCGATCTGTCAACGAGATCTGAAATACTTAATACAGTGCTGAGACCAGACATCAATATTAAATATAACAACACTTTATTTAGAAGTTCCTTTCATGAAAATATTATGATCTTTATGAAGAGGATTGCAAGCAGAAAACAATTTTCTAGTCTCCCTCACTCTTAATCACCAAACTTTCATTAGCAGACATATACTCTTTGGAACACTTTCCAACATAGGTCTGACACTTTATTCCAAACTTCTAATTCCAATCCATAAACCATAATTCGAAAAATCATATTTTCCTCGGAATTACATAGACAACAAACTAAGTTTTGTTTCTATTTGGTTTTGGAATACACTCTCATCCAATGTGAGCAATCTACAAAGAACCACTCATGTATATTCCGAATTATCGCATAATCATATACATGTCGACACTACTGTCGATCCTACGAATTCTCGTTGAGAAAAATATCTATTTTCTAAAGTGGACATCGACTATAATGTTTCGAACATATTAGGAGATTCTAAAACTGATTCTGACGACCATACTTTATTTAAAATAGAGCATGATTATAACTCCCCACATATCACCATATATGACATTATAATATTGTGAAACGAATTTCCACAAGTCTTTTGTGTTGAAACCATAATTCAAAAATATTGTCCTTTGATCGAATTTTGTGAATACAATATTCACTAATCTTTCTTCTGAAAAACCCCATTTGATCTATTATCAAATTAATTTCAGACTCCATAATTTATCGGGCAAATACTCCTATTTACCAAAATCATAGAAGAATTCGGATCAAGCAAAACACCATTGATTAATCATTAAAAAATGACTCTCAATCAATTTCCTCTAGTATTGCAACTTCAATACTGCATTTCAAACTTAATCAATTTTGGCACTCGAAATACTTAAATGGACCAAAATTATCCATTACTTCTTTCATTGCCTTTATGACTAAATTCGATGGTGTTTGCTCTTTGGACACATAATTTTATTATTCCCGCTATTATAAATGTATATCATACGCATAATGTAATTGAGATGTGATGCAAATTACTCATAACATGAAACAACTGCTTTGTTCCATAACATAAAACAACTGATGTGTTCTATATGAATAATTATGTCTTGTAACATTCAAGACACCAAACTAGATCACATTCTCACTATTACAAAATGGCTTATCAAAAACTATTGATGATAACTAATATGATATCTCGAGGGCGTGAGCACTACTGGCCATTAACTTGCCATCACTTGTGCACTGTCACGTCACCCTTCGCCACATACTTGTGATAATCAGGGACTGTTTCACAAACAGAACAATTATCAAACACTTTTCATCAAGTATGAGAAGAATACATTTATATCTTCGTGTATCAAATATACCCATAGTGTCGAAGAACTCTTCTTCGATGAATCAACCTTTTTAGAGATTTGAACTTGTTCACGAACGTGAAGAAGCTCACCGTGTCTCTATAGCATATTCACGCATATGCTATTCACAGCTAGGAGGTAAAGCGCAATCTCTATTGCACTGGAGTTCGCTATCAAGAAATCGTAGATATTCGTAAGCCTGAAGTAGATGTCACACAACTTCTTCAACTGAGTCTCCAGACAGGTATGCTCCCCATGTGAATGGTCCGGAACTTTCTAAGCTGTCTGAACTGCTCAAGACTCAATTCATCTTTGAAGTGAACTCTGATCGTATCAATCACGGCATATGGCTCCATGTGTTGAATACAACTTTCAACTCAGGTGCCAGGCATACGCTCATGACGACCTTCACTTCCATGAACATGTCATGATGCTTACGGAACTCATCATTTTGCTCCTTGCTATCAGAATCATCTGGTCTAACTCCTAACTAATGTTCTAGCACATATAGGATGTTTGTTGTGTTTGGAGAATGTTTCTAAAACTGATGTACCAGCAGATGAAGTTGGACCCGTCGACTTCCAAGGTAGAATCCGAGCTCTTGAAGAAGTAACCGAAGCGTAGTTCCGTAGTCTTCAGATGTGATCGCAAAAGAGGTAAGATAAGTTTATAATATATAGGTGAGTTTTAGTTCTATAATCTCATTATCTAAAACACACCACACCAAGATTATTATCCCTAAAATAATAATGGCGATTACACGACCCTCATCCACCACACTACCCCCGATCATCACGGCCGGCAGCACAGCTTCAAAGGTAGACATAACATGTCGATCACAACAACTCTGTGACTCGTGCTCGATCTTTTGATCTTCCCGTGTTCCGAGGCCATACCTCTGAGTATGCTAGGCTCGCCAATCAAACCTCGAAGACCCTGCGCGTGCAACATGGCTTACACCCACTGTATGCGAACGACGAGATGTGTGACACCCGATCATCACGGCCTGCCTCATAACGTAGAACTTTCTTGGTGGTGCGCAACGAGGAAGAACACAATTTTGGTATTTTGTTAGGGATCATCCTATTTATGATGCTACCGTTGTATATCTAGCATATAAGCAATCAATATGATGCACACACAACAGCACACAATAATGATGCAATGAAGTGCGATGTGACATGGTCGATGCGCCTGGACCTTCATGGCGCCATGTGCCTGGCCCCCGGCGCCCCGGCATGGCTCCGAGTCTACAGAGCCCTCCATTGCCTCCGACAGTACGAGTAATATCAAAACTTACCGTAACCATGTCACATGAAATAACGCCTCTGCAAAACAAAGTTAGACGCCTCTAGCTTTATTTAGTTTTGCAAGTTTTACGTGGAAAATAGGCTTATTCGTAAGAGAATCGCTTCCCTACCTACGAACTTTGTACCACAACGTCAATCGTATAATTGCATGTTTAAGCATCCCTTTCGGGCCCTCCATTGAAAATGCTTTGCCGACTAGAGAGAGAGAAACAGACACCCGCCAGCCACAGATACGGTGCAAGCCGTATGTCAGTAGTGGAACCAGTCTCGCGTAAGCGTACGCGTAAAGTCGGTCCGGGCCGCTTCATTGACTCAATACCGAAGGCATCGCAAGTGCACGCTAGAGGGTAGCAAATATAAGAAAGACGCCCTCATTCAACATGAGTTCTAACCGTACCAGCAGTACTACGCATAGATCGGCTCTGATACCACTGAAGGGGTTACGGGGCAGAAAACAATAATTTTCTAGCGAACGAAACCCTAACTAGCCAGGATCTATCTATCTAGTACATGTGATAACGGTGGCGGAACGGGTCACATTACCTCCATGTAGACCGATAGCGGGGATTACGCTCCCGCACAAGCGTTGACGATGAAGTCGTACGTAGCCGACCTCGAGGTCGCGAAGATCTTGCCGCGATGTCGAAGTCGATGACGCCGGGGTGTCGACGATGATCTGCGTCGACGGGCGTCGGGCGGAAGAAGGCAGAGCGCCAGCACCGGGGCTGGGGCGCCGGCAGCAGAGGGGGGGGGGGGTGGCGCGGCGGCTGCAGGGGGCGAGACGACGTCGCCCAAGCTCCTCAGTAGAGTAGCCTCCGAGCACTCGCAAACATACGGAGCCTAGCGACGACTCCCGGTCATTCAGATCCAGCTGAAATCGCAGGAGTAGATCTTATCTGGAATCCCGCAGAGCAACGGCGCTCTACGGTATGGCTTAGGTGGAGAGAGACCCTCTTCCTCAGCTCGGCGCGGCTCCGACTTGGGAACCACGAGATCGAGAGAGAAATCGGGAATTAATTGGATTTTTTTATGAATTAAATCAATTAATATGCCTTGCTATATAAAGGGGGAAGGGGGTGTGCAAACTCCTTGGCTCCCCCATGTGGGACTAAAGGAGGAGGGGGGTGGTGCGCCCCACCATGGGCCGGCCGAACCTCCCATGGGGCCCACCCCCCCTTGTAGGGTGCGGCTCCCCCTCTTGGGCCCTCTTAGGGCCCATTTAGGTGGGAGCCCCCTTTTTCCTTTATTTAATTAATATTAAATTAATATAAAAATCCCATTAATTCATAATTAATATATTTATATATAATTCAATATCCCATGACTCCGAAACTATTTCGGAACCACCCGAACAACTTTCGGACATTCCCGGAACCATTCCATAGCTCACCGGAACTCCTTCCGGACCACCGGAACTCTTTCCGGATCATTTCTCTCTCTCCAATAAAAACCTATAAAATTCCAGAACCTATCTCCTAGCGTCGCTAAGACCTTAAGTTTGTTACGCTACGGTTCGGGAACACTCCAGACATGGTCGAAACACTCCGCTCACCAATGATCGTCAGGGATACCTGGAAATATATGACGACCCCTGTGCATTCCACGAATATCGTCGTTGAACCATAAGTATGATATTCATTCCCTTTGTCTCTGCGATACTACCTTGTCCGAGATATGATCGTAGACACACCGATGCCTTTGCTGTATCTCGTTACCGACGAAGGTTATTAACTCGTCTGCGATATTACATCTTCATGACCTAGTCATAAGCTGCGCAGCTATATAGATGCAATATCACCGAGTGGGCCCAGAGTATCTTTCCATTACAAGAATGAACAAATCCCGCTCTTGATCCTTACGTCTTGATGCTCTTTCGGAATACCCAAGATGGACACCGTTATTGTCATGCTATATAAGACACAACGTTTGATGCTCTCAAAGCACTCCTACGAAGCAACAATAAGTACGGTCTCACGGTCTAAGGAATAAGCTATCACACTCTTAACTATTGCAAATGACAAACATCGTAATACGATCTTATTGCAATACTTTGCGTATGTCCACCACCTTATTCAACTAACAAGATGACCCCATTGTCAACCGACGTCATTGTCCTTGATCGGGAATCTCGATCAACTGTTGCCCAATGGACTAGCTCATATAGAGGCTTGCTAGGGACCTGGTTGTCTGTGTATCACACGTGTATTAATAATTCCGATTAATACAGTTATAGCATAATACACAAACCTATTATAAACTCATGAGATAATGCAATAAATAATACTTATTTATTTGCCTCTAGGGCATATCTCCTTCAAGAATATAGAATAATTGTCAACAAAGATAATACCAAATGTAATATCCAAATGTTTTTCATAATAATAATAACAATGTGAACGGATAGACGTCGCCTAGAGGGGGGGGGGGGTGAATAGGCATTTAAAACTTTTTCGAGGAGCTGGAATATCCGGTCCAAGAGTGACCCGGAAATTCCGAGAAGCCGGAATATCCGGTCCACGAAAGACCCGGAAATTCCGGTATGCTTGATAAAGGCGGAATAAAACTAGAGGTTTACTTTAACAAGCATACAACCTAGATATATAAACTAGGCTCACCTATGTGCACCAACAACTTAAGCTAAGCAATACAAGTAACAAGATGATAGCAAGATATATGACTTCAAGCACGAAGGCTATCACAATGTAAAGTGCATAAGTAAAGAGCTCGGGTATAGAAATAACCGAGGCACGCGGAGACGAGGATGTATTCCCGAGTTCTACCCAAAGGGTGTACGTCTCGTTTGGAGAGGTGTGCGCAACCACAACAGGTTAGCCGCAACGCCACAAAGGCTCACCTTCTTCTCCTGATGAACTCAACCACAAAAGGTTCGAGTTCACCTTCCACTATTGATCTCCTTTGGGGAGGAGATCGAATCCCGTACAACTCTTGAGGCACACACCCACAACTTAATTGGGGGCTCCCAAGTCTTGAGGCACACACCCACAACTTAATTGGGGGCTCTCAAGTGACCACAAAAGGTCTTGACAACAAAAGGTCTTGGCCACAAAAGGCCGGCCACAAAAGGCGTCTAGGGTCCAAAGACCCAAGAGTAACAAGCTCACAAGTATCACCACCACGAATCCTCGTGGAGGGCTCAAACCGATGCAAATGCAATGACAAGAGCACACGAAGTGCTCAAGTCCTTCACTCTCAAATTCCAACACAACAACAAATGTTTATGGGGGAATAAGAGAGGAAGAACAAAGGAAACCACAAAGGAGTCAAATCCTTCACTCCCAAATCCCACCAAAAGCAACTAATGCTTATGGGGGGATAAGAGAGGAAGAACCACAAAGGAACTCCAAGAACTAGATCCACTAAGTTCCCCTCACTTAGAGGAGAGATGGATTGGTAGGATTGTAGATCTAGATCTCCTCTCAACTTTCCCTAAAGAATATGGAAGATTCAATGGAGGGATTGAGAGGGAAGTGAGCTTTCCAAGGTCAACAATGGAGTAGGAGAGAGGGGAAAGTCGTGCTGCCTTGGATTCTTGCTGGGGAGGAAGAAGGGGAGGGGTATACCCCTCCAGGAAATATAGCCGTTGGCTGTTTCGACACTCGGAAATTCCGGTATAAGTGAGACTCGGAAATTCCGGTCTAAGAGAGACTCGGAAATTCCGGTCACCCGGAAATTCCGAGTTCATGAAATTTCCGAGCTGAAATTCCGGCTGGAGTCAGAAGCAAAACCAAACTTTTTCTTAGCCATTTCTGGAGGACTTTTCTGGGGGCACTCGGAAATTCCGGTAGACGGAAATTCCGGTATACGGAAATTCCGGTAGACCAATTTTGTTGGAAATATTGCATCCCATAAATAGAGTAAAATCACCACACATGGCAAGGTGTGTGACTTTCCTCATGGTTGAACCGGCAATATTTACGCCACCGAAAACGCAACAAGTTGTCCAAAGTAAAACCGATTTCGATGAACAAGAGCTTGACATGGAGATGAACCAAGCTCTAATTCCTGACCAACATAAAAGCCAAATAAGAACCAAGAAACATGATATGCCAAGAATGCAAAGGTTTGAGCTCTCCACAATGATGCGATCAAGTTACCAACTTGAGAACCCCTCTTGATAGTACACCTATCTATCCTATAGCCCTATCAAGATCATACCTTTGCCTTGAGCATTCCACTTGAGTTGGATGATGACTATCTTGATCTCTTCAAGTGGATCATCTTTCTTGATTGCGCGTCCAAACACTTGCTTGATGAAGACTTCTCCAAATACTCCCCCATGCTCATAATGGGAGAGTCTCGCTTAGCTTCATCTTCATGTATCCATTGCAAGCACCAAGCATAGGATCTCTTCAAGAAGCATCTCTTGGTCTTGGTCTTGCACATCTCACTTTTTCTTCACTAAGATGATGTCTTGAATGTTCAAGACATACTTGCAATATGCTCCACTCAACACATAAGCTTCAAGAGTCCAACACATGAACTCCACAATTCCATGGACATGATCTATAATGATATCTCAATGCAAACATTAGTCCATAGAGATTGTCATTCAATTACCAAAACCACACATGAGGGAAAATGCTCTTTCACAATGATTAAACAATTTTTTTTATGTGATCAAGTTTTTAAGAAGTTTGACTTTAACTCCACACCATGGCCTAATAAAAGCAGAGGTGTTTTTTTAATAACAAACTATAATCTATCTCTACTATATAATATGGCTTAGGGTGAGCGTCGTACGTCGTGGCTTTTTTGCAAAAAGCCCCCTGCAAAATGTGAGAATCAACCCACGATCCCTCACTTATCCTGACCTGAACCGTTTTTCCTCGTAGACTCGATGTAGTCCTCTTCTCCGCTCGCCGCCGTCGCCTTGCTACTCCGTTCGCATCCCCGTTCAATCCGCTACTGTGTGCGCCTCCTCCACAACTTCAGGCGCCTCCTCCACAGGAGCTCCTGACTCAATTTTCATGGCCATCGATCTACAAGCCTCCGGAAAGGAGGGGTCTCTCCGAATACGCAACAGAAGGAGGCCAGGCGCTCGGGATGGCGGCCCACCAGAGCTGGCCGCGGACCGAGCCATGGCCATGAGCACAAGCCTGGCGTAGTCGGGGCGGAGGAGTTCGAGAGAGCGTGGTATTCCATTCTCCACAGGCCATCCAAGGGCCGTGCGCCCCGGATCCCGCCCGCCAACACCATCTGCAGTTAAAGGAGGAGCACGAGGAGGAATTCGTCATCCCTCCGTATATGCCGCCCCGTCGGCTCACCCGCTCCATGCTAGCGGCATCAGCTTCCACTGCTGCTTCAAGCTGATCTGGTTCACAAATGAAATTCATCCATGTAAGTGGTACCAAACTCATTGTCTACAGGTGAAAAAAAACCATTGCCTGCAACTCACCATTATTATGCATGTAGAGGGAGAATACCAATTTAACTTGGGGAGTGAAACAAAGGGATCGGATGGCGGCTGAAGGTAGGATGCAGTATCGAGGGGAGGTTAAAGCTGATACTGATGTAAACAGGTTTGCTCTCCTTCAGTGCAGTGTACATGCCAGTGTCAATTTGTTCATGTGCATCCTCCAAGTTGTTCACCACTGCCTGCAATATTTGAGAAGGGATCATATGTTCATAACATGGCAAAAAAAACATCAGAAATCTCATCTATCTTTTACCCATTTAATTTCAAAAGTAGATTCACAGTTCCAAGCATAGATATCATATACATAAAGTAAATGTTTTGGCCGCTTCAGTCTGCTTTTAAATTTTCTTTACAGGATTAATGTACACCACCCATGCAAATTTAGAAGTATGAAACAACTCCTGTCTAACAAACAAAATGTATAACTGATGCACCAAACACTGTAAGTGCCTAAAATATATGGTTGAAATTGTTAAGCAGAGTGGATTTTAGTGAAAAATTAGAATCTGAATGACCACATCTCTTCATCCAGAATATAGGAAGAATCCCAGGGAAGAGATTAAGTAAATGTAACCTACATTTAGTACAGAACTTAATTTAGTTCTACATTTCAATGCTTTTCTTTCCACTTCTGCAGCTGCAACTTTTGGTGACCAACAAAACTTGAAACTGATCATTCAGGCCCAATGAATGAACTAGTGTCGCTCAAGACCGCGGGCACCGACCAGCGGTGGGGAACCTAGAGATGTGGGGGTACCTTCCGGCGGCGGGGGAACCGGATGCGCAGAGGACACCGGCCGGCGGCATGTGCGGACCGGCCCCTGCCTGCATCGTGCTCATAAGGAAGCTCGCGTGCATGTAGTCCACATCGCCGGAGAACGCGGCGTCCTCCTCCCACACGCACACGGGGCAAGCGGTCACCAACGCTGCTCTGCTCTCGTTGCTTCCCGTCGCTGCCGCACGGAGGAGAGGGGAAGGAGAGGATCGGGTGACGATGCAGTAAGGCGTGCGGGAGAAGATCAGGGCTAGCGGGGAAGACGCGCTGGCTAGAGATGACGGTGGAGAGCTCCGGGAGTGCGGGTCACCGCTCGCCGCTGGCCTTACACGGCCGTCGGTGCTCCCGAGTCCCGAGTTTCACGCCAACGTCTTCGCCGCCGCCCATATCGCCTCCCAAATCGCAAGAGAGAACCTCACGCAGCTTCCGCTCTGCGTCCCAGTGGCCACCGCTGCCCTTCGCCATGGCGCTACCACCTCCCTCCCGCGCATTCTCCACAAGATTGGCGACGCCGGCCCCGCGGCAGAGGACACCCAGCCGCAGCCACGCGCTGCCGAGGCAGGGGCTGCAACCACGCCACGCCGCTTCACCAGGTCCCTGCTGGCCAAGGACAAGCCCCCCTCACAGCCGATGACCAGGACGAGTCGGGCACCACAACCGCCAGCGGTGGCTTCCCCTCGCCTTCTTCGAACCGCGGGGGTAACAAGGAGGCGGCCAGGTTCCAGGTTTCAGGCCATCCCCAATAACTTGGAAGGTGATGTGATAACAACTGTGCTCCTCCTAATTTCCCAATCTTCTTAGGATATTCAGTTTGTACCAAGATATTTGGAGAAACATACTTCTTGAGGATTCAGTACGGTTCAGATAACCATGTGCATTTCAGTAACACCACCGACACCACACCTGCTATGCAAATCGCTCTTCTTAATCCAACATGTGTGTGTGTGCTTTTTTGTTTCCATTAGTTCTTCAGCTATACTTGAGCTAGCAAAATTTAGGAATTCAAGATATTTTGGGCGACTGACATAATTATTTGAGAATTCGGTAAAATTCAGACAACATGTGCATTTAGGAATAATTGGATGAAGCTGCACATTCTATTGTCTGATCAGGTTATTTGTGCTTTGGCATGGTTTCTGCATATTCATTCAAGCATTTTATGTAGTGCCCAAAACTGCACTTTCAAACATTTGACCTGGTTTCTATATTCATTCAACCATTTGAAACCACGCATTCATTCTCAAAACAGTACTATGTGTCCCTTTTTATATATAAAAGTGAATATTCAAATGTGTTCTATTTTTACACGCGAGATCTAGGCTCTATCAGCACGGACATTCAAAGCAAGAGGAAATAAGTTGTAGTAGGTGACTATTATTCTTATTCAATAGGCCTCCAAATGCACGGCCAAATGGCCCCAAATCCTTTCGAAAGTGTCATGTATGGTGCTGAATAATGATCCCTACTGGACTAGAGCAGCTTCCTGGTTCTGGTTTTGAGTTCATGCTAATCAATGTATATTTTCATCTGAACGCATATGTCTTTCATTGATAATTAATTATAATGTATGTAAATTTTCACGTCTGTTACAACGCACGGGTATTTTACTAGTACTATTAAATCTGCCATATGTCCTGATGGTAGGTCATGGTACATCGTACGTCCCGCTCAACATTAGAGGACCATGCACTCTAAAATGGTGTACCAGGATATTTATATACACATATGTTGTAGAGCTTTCTCTACCAAGATTTAAGGATTCTGAAATATATGCAAATGTCTAGAAACATAATAATACATCATCCACCAAGGAAAATCAAATTTTATTTGTTCATTAGATATTAGGGAGATATATATCAGGAGAGGATATCTAAGCAATTTATCGACCAAATATTTGACAAAAATGAATGATTTTTCTCTGAAGTTTGATGTTAGTGCTAATAAATGTTGAAAGATAAACATGAAAGCTCTAACATAGAAAATTGTTATTAGAATTTAACATCATTATTATGTTAATTGACTAAGTTATAATAATTAAATAAGTTTGGAACAAATAAATGAAATTGTTGGGACTTAATTAATGATATAACTTACGAGAAAGTATTATATAGTATTATTAAAGGTGTTGTTGGTAGTTGTACGATCATTACAGATTCCCTTCTCGTGTATATAATTCATGACTATCCATGTGACGTGGGGTTACCTTTCGACTAGCCCACGATGAGGCTACCTGGGCAGCGCCAAGCTGGAGAAAGCCCACAAAAGGCCTACTCGGAGACAAGAGCAGCCTGCAGCAACCCGTGGAACGTCGCACAACTCTGACGATTCTCTGCTTAGTCGACTCAATTGTTGTAACAAGGATAGCATGTCAAACGCGGCAGGTTTCAGACGCACACTTTCCCTTACCAAGGTATCTAAGGGGACTGGAAGGGTTTTAATGAGGCGGCCTGTTCGCAGCAATCAATAAAGTGATTTGAAGAAAATGTTGTTCACTCTACCTTCTCAGTCAAGGCAAACAAAAATCCTAGGCCGCCACTCGATTCACTCGGGGGCTGCGCCACACAGGTTGAAATAAAAGTCTAGGCCGCTACTCGAATCACTCGGGGGCTGCTCCATACAGGCATAAACTCGAAAAATCCTAGGCCTCTACCCGATCTACTCGGGAGTCGTGCCGCACAGGTCAAGTCAGAAATCCTAGGTCGCCACCCGACGCACTCGGGGGCTGCACCTCACAGGTCACAGTTGAAAAAGCCTAGGCCGCCGACCGAACCGCTCGGGAGCTGCGCCGCACAGGCACAACTCAAAAAATCCTAGGCCTCTACCCGACTTACTCGGGAGTTGCGCCGCACAGGTCAAGTCAGAAATCCTAGGTCACCACCCGACGCACTCGGGGGCTGCACCTCACAGGTCACACTTGAAAATCCCTAGGCCGCTACTCGAACCGCTCGGGGGCTGAACCATACAGGCTACACTGGAAAAATCCTAGACCGCCACCCGAGCCGCTCGGGGGCTGCGCCATACAAGTCAAGTCCTAAACCCTAAATCGCCACCCGATATAATCGGAAGCCGCGGTATACAGGTCTCACTTGAAAACATCCTAGGACGTCACTCGACTCACTCGGGGGCTGCGCCACACAGGTTCACAACGCAGGCTTATGCCGTCACCCAAGGTACTCGGGGGCTGCGCCACACAAGTCAAAGCAAATACTCGAACAGTAATGCAAACAATTTCACTCGTTACCCGAGAACTATGCTAACTTCATATACTGTCATTTACATCGGCATAGTTAGTCTGCAGGCTTGCCCTTCGGTGCACCGAGTGGGCCTACAAGGCGCTCGCTATGCTTCTGCACCTGCTCGATCATCTGGCGCGCAGCCGCCAGGGTATCAGCGTACTCGGCATCGCCAGGCAGTCTACCCATCAGGCTCTCCAACGGAAGGTTCGGCCGATGCAGCCGGACATACGCCAGAGCCGCATTCGCCCCGGCGACAAGCTGAGCATGGACGATCTCCTTCAGCGCATCAACATCACGGAACCTCTCCAGCAAGGTGGCCAGCCCATGCGGCTGCCCATTGTGCGGGAAGTAAACACGATGGATGTGCCAAAGGGTCTTCTGGCGATTCTCCAGAAGGAAAGCCGCACGGCAAGTCCGGTCAAGCATTAGAGCAAGGATGCGCCCTCTCGACTTGTTCACCCAGAATTGGCGAGCTTCGTAAGAGTCGCCAGACGCCTCCCGGGTAACACGCTCTTCAACGCGGTCCCGCTTAGCCTCCCAATCCGGGTTCACATCTGCATACACAAGCTAGAAGTCAGAACCAGCAAGTTTTAACAAGGAAAAGCAGCCGCAGAGGATACCAACCTTGAAGTTGCCGACTGATCGAATCGATCTCCCCGATCAGAAAATCTTCACGCTGGGAGAAACCTGCGGTAGGATGCGACCGGGACCGATGCAGCAGCAGCTCGGTATTCTTCAAGTTCGCCTCAAGCTCGGCCACCTTATTTTTCAAGTACGTGATGATTCGCTGATCGTTCGCACTTCGTGGAGGGGCTGGTGTCGACCGACGGCGGCGAGCACCCGAAGAAGATCCCTCGCCACTCGGCCCAGCTGCAGAAGCAGAAGAAGTGCCGCCGAGCATGTCAGTCTGCCATGAATGTGCAGAGTCAAAACAACTATTCGAATGTCCAAGACAAGTAAATATACTCAGAGGAAGCAATCATCTCAGTCATAAGCAAAATACTATTCAAGGCCATCATACCCGACAGAATATTAGTCATTACAGGCAAAAGAAAAAAGTACAAGCCGCGTGGCCAATAGAAACCTAAAGATACAAGACCCCTAAGCCATGGACTCCGACTGGGAACGGCTCTTCCGAGCAGCAGCCGCCTCAATCGCCTTGGCGAGTGCCTTCTCAAAGGTGGTCACAAGCTTAACAGCTAGCTGCGTGGCCTTCACCTTCACCCCGCTCAAGGAAGCTGTCCGCCCGTCAGGTTTTCGAGGGAAGCCGCTGACAACCTTGTCGAAGTCGCCTGCAACCTGGTGGCCTAGAAGAAGTTGGAAGGTGAGCTCGGAGCCGCGTACCGTCTGCGCCCGAGTGAAGTCCACGAGGGTGGTCGCGTCGTCCTCAAACGGAGCGGCAAGAGCGTCAAGGGGCGCCGGCGGCGCATCACTTGGGAAGATGCTGCGATGCACCGTCGCGAGCGCCCCCGTCGACTTCTTCAGCGTGGCCGTCGACTTCTTCAGCGCATCAGACGCATACGCGCAGACGCGGTCCAGGAAGCCGACTGCGGTCGCAAGGTCAACTTCGTCGCTTGACGATCCTTCTGGAGGAGTACCACCGCATGTCTTTGAAGCAAAAACACAAACTGTCAGCAAAACAGCAAAGTAAGCACAGGTAGGCTACAAAGACGAAAAATAACCTCCAAGGGTGCCGGCGAGTGCGAGAAGGCGGTCGACTTGAGTCTTCTCCTGGGTGGCCCGCAGTCGCTCGTGCTCCTGGGACTCATGCAGGGCCTTCTCGAGCTCAACCTGAGCCTGGAGCCGCTGCTCCAACTCAACAACCCGCCTAGTAGCTTGATCCAGAGAAGTACGCAGTTGGTCCCTCTCCTTCTCCAGGCGAACATAAGCCGCGGCTGCGTCGAGTTGCTGGCGATAGTACGGCTGAAACACAAGCAAGAAGTTAATAAAGTTGCGGACGACTATACTAGTCACCCACACCTTCGGGGGCTACTCCCATCGGGAGCGCTGATCGCGCATCCGATGAAATTGCAAGACTGCAAGTACAATCAAAAAAGACTCACATGGTCCAGAAGGTCGACATCTTCAGGAGCCGATGGAGGAGCACAACTAGACGATGCAAGGCCAGCAGGCTGTGCGTGCTCCTCGGTCACCATTCGAGTCACCAGCTCTATCGACGGGGCACATATATGCTCCACCTCGCGAAGAGGGGAATGAACATCGCCAGAGCAACGGCTAGAACAGAAAACAATAAAAGGATCAACTCGAAGAATTGGAACTACAACAGGCAACTGGAAAAAGGCAGACGAAAAGAATCTAACCTGGTGGTCTCGAGCTCGTCGTAGCTTTCAAGGGAAAGAGACGGCATCCGAGCGAACACGCGAGGTGGCGCAGAGCTAACAGGAGGAGCGGCTAGGGGCTCGATGCAGTCGCCCGGAGACCGCACGCCCGACGATGTCGCGACATCTTCCTCCATATCAACATCCGCACCCCTAGCGGGCGATGAGGCAGTCGCAGAGTCACCGCCGCCCTGTCGCTTCTGTTTCTTCCGCACGGGTTCCGCCTCGTCGTCTTCATCCTCCACCTCTTCGTTGGGCGAGGTAGCAGACGGGAGCTCGTCGTCATCATCATCCTCCTCCACAACCTTCGACTCGTTGTTGGGTCCGTTCTCAGGGAAAGGAGGAAGGCTGACCATCAGAGATCGACCCTGCAACAAGTAGATGCAAGTCGAATTAAGAAGCAAGATATCAAGAAAAGAAGAAACGAAGAGAACAAGTCAAGAACATTACCTCAGGAACAGGGTTCGTCGCCCCGTATGCAGCAACCGGGCACTTGACGTTGCAGACGTCCGCGACTCGAAGGTTGGTGATGGACCTCATCTTGGCTTCCACCTCCTCGTCGTCAAGTGGCTCGTTGCTGACGCCCTCGACGGCCCACATCGGGTGGGGCCGAGCACCAAGCGGCTGCACCCGAAGACGGAAGAAGGTGGCCATCAAGAAGACGCCACCCGCCTCGCGCCCAAGGGTCTTGGTGAGGGCGCGGCAGGCCCAGCAGCGGCCGAGCTGCTTCCTTCTCCTCCACGGCCAGCGGGTGCGACCAGCCGTGAGTCTTCCGCAACCCGCGCCCGCTGTCGAATGCCGCCAGGCCGTCCTGGCTCGACTAGACGTAGAACCACTTCTTGCGCCACCCCTGGACGGAGTCCGACTTCTTCATCTGTAAGTACGCGGTATCACCGCGCACTTGGATTCCGAAGCCGCCCACGGGGAATGGCAACCCGCTCTTCCCAACGTTCTTGCGAACGAGGAAGAGCGACTTCCACAGCGCCCAATGGGGTGCAACCCCCAGGAAGCACTCGCAAAGCACAATAAAGCCCGCGATGCTCAGGACGCCGTTGGGAGTCAGATCATGGATCTGCACCCCATAGGCGTACAAGAGACCGCGCACAAAATCATGCAAGGGGAACCCGAAGCCCCGCGGAAGGAAATCCATGAAGCATACGCGCTCCCCCTCGCGGGGTGTGGGGTAGACTTCCTTGTTAGGAGCGCGTACCTGGACTTGGTCGGAAGGAGGCAGAAGGCCTTGCGCGCGAAGGAGTTCGACCTCTACCTTCTTCACAGACGATCTCTGCCAGTCGCCGTCGGGTTTCTTCATCAGCCCGGCTTTGTCGGCGGCGGCGGAGGTGCCAGCGGTGGCCTTCGACTTGCCCATGGCTCCGTAGGGCAGCACAAGGTGCGAGGACAAATAGCTCGGAGCTCAGATGAGGGCGAGAATGGCAGAAGGAAGAGGAAAGGTGAAGGAGATATGCCCTAGAGGCAAATAAATAAGTAGTATTTATTGCATTATCTCATAAGTTTATAATAGGTTTGTGTATTATGCTATAACTGTATTAATCGGAATTGTTAATACACGTGTGATACATAGACAACCAGGTCCCTAGCAAGCCTCTATATGAGCTAGTCCATTGGGCAACAGTTGATCGAGATTCCCGATCAAGGACAATGACGTCGGTTGACAATGGGGTCATCTTGTTAGTTGAATAAGGTGGTGGACATACGCAAAGTATTGCAATAAGATCGTATTACGATGCTTGTCATTTGCAATAGATAAGAGTATGATAGCTTATTCCTTAGACCGTGAGACCGTACTTATTGTTGCTTCGTAGGAGTGCTTTGAGAGCATCAAACGTTGTGTCTTATATAGCATGACAATAACGGTGTCCATCTTGGGTATTCCGAAAGAGCATCGAGACGTAAGGATCAAGAGCGGGATTTGTTCATTCTTGTAATGGAAAGGTACTCTGGGCCCACTCGGTGATATTGCATCTATATAGCTGCAGCTTATGACTAGGTCATGGAGATGTAATATCACAGACGAGTTAATAACCTTCGTCGGTAACGAGATACAGCAAAGGCATCGGTGTGTCTATGATTATATCTCGGGCAAGGTAGTATCGCAGAGACAAAGGGAATGAATATCATACTTATGGTTCAACGACGATATTCGTGGAATGCACAGGGGTCGTCATATATTTCCAGGTATCCCTGACGATCATTGGTGAGCGGAGTGTCTCGACCATGTCTGGAGTGTTCCCGAACCGTAGCGTAACAAACTTAAGGTCTTAGCGACGCTAGGAGATAGGTTCTGGAATTTTATAGGTTTTTGTTGGAGAGAGAGAAATGATCCGGAAAGAGTTCCGGTGGTCCGGAAGGAGTTCCGGAGAGGTCTGGAATGGTTCCAGGGATGTCCGAAAGTTGTTCGGGTGGTCCGAAAGAGTTTTCGGAGTCACTGGATATTGAATTATATATAAATATATTAATTATGAATTAATGGAATTTTTATATTAATTTAATATTAATTAAATAAAGGAAAAAGGGGGCTCCCACCTATATGGGCCCTAAGAGGGCCCAAGAGGGGGAGCCGCACCTCAAAAGGGGGTGGGCCCCATTGGCTGGTTCGGCCAGCCCATGTGGGGGCCAAACCCCCCCTCCCATGTCCTTTGTTTAGTCCCACATGGGGGAGCCAAGGGGTTTGCACACCCCCTTCCCCCTTTATATAGCAAGGCATATTAATTGATTTAATTCATAGGAAATTCAATTAATTCCCAATTTCTCTCTCGATCTCGTGGTTCCCAAGTTGGAGCCGCGCCGAGCTGAGGAAGGGGGTCTCTCTCCACCTAAGCCATACCGCAGAGCGCCGTTGCTCTGCGGGATTCCAGATAAGATCTACTCCTGCGATTTCAGCTGGATCTGAATGACCGGGAGTTGTCGCTAGGCTCCGTATGTTTGCGAGTGCTCGGAGGCTACTCTATTGAGGAGCTTGGGCGACGTCGTCTTGCCCCCTGCAGCCGCCGCGCCTCCCCCCTCTGCTGCCGGCGCACCAGCCCCGGTGCTGGCGCTCTGCCTTCTTCCGCCCGACGCCCGTCGACGCAGATCATCGTCGACACCCCGGCGTCATCGACTCCGACATCGCGGCAAGTTCTCCGCGACCTCGAGGTCGGCTACGTACGACTTCATCGTCAACGCTTGTGCGGGAGCGTAATCCCCGCTATCGGTCTACATGGAGGTAATGTAACCCGTTCCGCCACCGTTATCGCATGTACTAGATAGATAGATCCTGGCTAGTTAGGGTTTCGATCGCTAGAAAATTATTGTTTTCTGCACCGTAACCCCTTCAGTGGTATCAGAGCTGATCTATGCGTAGTACTGCTGGTACGGTTAGAACTCATGTTGAATGAGGGCGTCTTTCTTATATTTGCTACCCTCTAGCGTGCACTTGCGATGCCTTCAGTATTGAGTTGATGAAGCGGCCCGGACCGACTTTACGCGTACGCTTACGCGAGACTGGTTCCACTACTGACATACGGCTTGCACCGTATCTATGGCTGGCGGGTGTTTGTTTCTCTCTCTCTAGTCGGCAAAGCATTTTCAATGGAGGGCCCGAAAGGGATGCTTAAACATGCAATTATACGATCGACGTTGTGGTACAAAGTTCGTAGGTAGGGAAGCGATTCTCTTACGAATAAGCCTATTTGCCACGTAAAACTTGCAAAACTAAATAAAGCTAGAGGCGTCTAACTTTGTTTTGCAGAGGCGTTATTTTATGTGACATGGTTACGGTAAGTTTTGATATTACTCGTACTGTCGGAGGCAAAGGAGGGCTCTGTAGACTCGGAGCCATGCCGGGGCGCCGGGGGCCAGGCACATGGCGCCATGAAGGTCCAGGCGCATCGACCATGTCACATCGCACTTCATTGCATCATTATTGTGTGTTGTTGTGTGTGCATCCTATTGATTGCTTATATGCTAGATATACAACGATAGCATCATAAATAGGATGATCCCTAACAAATACCAAAATTGTGTTCTCCCTCGTTGCGCACCACCAAGAAAGTTCTACGTTATGAGGTAGGCCGTGATGATCGGGTGTCACACATCTCGTCGTTCGCATATAGTGGGTGTAAGCCATGTTGCACGCGCAGGGTCTTCGAGGTTTGATTGGCGAGCCTAGCATACTCAGAGGTATGGCCTCGGAACACGGGAAGATCGAAAGATCGAGCACGAGTCACAGAGTTGTTGTGATCGACATGTTATGTCCACCTTTGAAGCTGTGCTGCCGGCCGTGATGATCGGGGGTAGTGTGGTGGATGAGGGTCGTGTAATCGCCATTATTATTATTAGGGATAATAATCTTGGTGTGTTGTGTTTTTGATAATGAGATTATAGAACTAAAACTCACCTATATATTATAAACTTATCTTACCTCTTTTGCGATCACATCTGGAGACTACGGAACTACACTTCGGTTGCTTCCTCAAGAGCTCGGATTCTGCCTTAGAAGCCGACGGGTCCAACTTCATCAGCTGGTGCATTGGTTTTAGAAACATTCTCCAAACACAACAAACATGCTATATGTGCTAGAACATTAGTTAGGAATTAGACCAGATGATTCTGATAGCAAGGAGAAAGATGATGAGTTCCGTAAGCATCATGATATTTTCATGGAAGTGAAGGTCGTCATGAGCGTATGCCTAGCACCAGAGTTGAAAGTTGTATTCAACACCTGGAGTCATATGTTGTGATTGATGCAATCAAAGGTCACTTCAAAGATGAATTGAGTCTTGAGAAGTTCAGACAGCTTAGAAAGTTCCGGACCATTCACATGGGGAGCATACCTGTCTGAAGACTCAGTTGAAGAAGTTGTGTGACATCTACTTCGGGCTTACGAATATCTACGATTTCTAGATAGCGAACTCCAGTGCAATAGAGATTGCGCTTTACCTCCTAGCTGTGAATAGCATGTGCGTGAATATGCTATAGAGACACGGTGAGCTTCTTCACGTTCGTGAACAAGTTCAAATCTCTAAAAGTTGATTCATCGAAGAAGAGTTCTTCGACGCTATGGGTATATTTGATATACGAAGATATAAATGTATTCTTCTCATACTTGATGAAAAGTGTTTGATAATTGTTCTGTTTGTGAAACAGTCCCTGATTATCACAAGTATGTGGCTAAGGGTGACGTGACAGTGCACGAGTGATGGCAAGTTTATGGCCAGTGGTGCTCACGCCCTCGAGATATCATATTAGTTATCATCAATAGTTTTTGATAAGACATTTTGTAATAGTGAGAATGTGATCTAGTTTGGTGTCTTGAATGTAAAAAGACATAATTATTCATATAGAACACATCAGTTGTTTTATGTTATGAAACAAAGCAGTTGTTTCATGTTATGAGTAATTTGCATCACATCTCAGTTACATTATGCGTATGATATACATTTATAATAGCGGGAATGATAAAATTGTGTGTCCAAAGAACAAACACCATCAAATTTAGTCATAAAGGCAATGAAAGAAGTAATGGATATTTTTGGTCCATTTAAGTATTTCGAGTGCCAAAAATGATTAAGTTTGAAATGCAGTATTAAAGTTGCAATACTAGAGGAAATTGATTGAGAGTCATTTTTAATGATTAATCAATGATGTTTTGCTTGATCCGAATTCCTCTATGATTTTGGTAAATAGGAGTATTTGCCCGATAAATTATGGAGTCTGAAATTAATTTGATAATAGATCAAATGGGGGTTTTCAGAAGAAAGATTAGTGAATATTGTATTCACAAGATTCGATCAAAGGACAATATTTTTGAATCATGGTTTCAACACAAAGGACTTGTGGAAATTTGTTTTCACAATATTATAATGTCATATATGGTGATATGTGGGGAATTATAATTATGCTCTAAATAAAGTGTGGTCTGTCAGAATCAGTCTTAGAATCTCCTAATATGTTCGAAACATTATAGTCGATGTCCACTTTAGAAAATAGATATTTTTCTCAACAAGGATTCAAAGGATCGACAGTAATGTCGACGTGTATATGATTATGCGATAATTCGGAATATACATGAGTAGTTCTTTGTAGATTGCTCGCATTGGACGAGAGTGTATTCCAGAATCAATTAGAAACAAAGTTCAGTTTGTTGTCTATGTAATTCCGAGAAAAGATGACTTTTCCAATTATGGTTTATGGATTAAAATTAGAAGTTTGGAATAAAGTGTCAGACTTATGTTGGAAGATGTTCCAAAGAGTATATGTCTGCTAATGAAAGTTTAGTGATTAAGAGTGAGGGAGACTAGAAAATTGTTTTCTGCTTGCAATCCTCTTCATAAAGATCATAATATTTTCATGAAAGAAACTTCTAAATAAAGTGTTGTTATATTTAATATTGCTGTCAGGTCACAGCATTGTATTAAGTATTTCAGATCTTGTTGACAGATCAAGGTGCACTTTATGAATACAAAGAAAGTTGAGAAAATATCGGAATACGAACAAAGGCTTTTGAGCCTGGAAATCCAAAGTTGCATTTGAAAGGATTAAGAGAGTAATTGTTGCTGCAATTCTTATTAGAGGAATAAGATTGTTTAATCGTCATATAAGGTGTTATATGAGAAATGTGACTATAAGAAAGACGCGGTAGCATGTCTTGTCGAGTCTTGGACAAGATCAAATTTGTTGACTACATTTATGTAGACATGCTTGAAGTCTGAGGGATTTGTATTAATGTAATAATGTAGTTTGTATTAAATTCGAATTGATAGTAGATCAATAATTTTGGTTTAACCAAGATGTCGATTTAAGTGGGAGTCATAATTAGTTCACTCAGGAGAAATATGTGAAGAACATATTTTTGAGTGGGAGCTTGGGAACTCAAATATGTGGATAACATGTTTTTGAGTGGGAGCTCGTGTTATCAAATATGTGGAGACATAATTTGAGTGGGAGTCGAATTCATCTTGTGTAGTTAACACATTGTGAAACTGTACCAATAGAATAGGATGAAGTTGTAAAACCATTTAAAAGTTAGTGTTTATTTTGAAATAGAACGGGAATTTTAAATAGTTAGTTGAGTTGTGTTGGATTATATCTGAGGAGTCAGAATAGAATCAAAAGGATGGTCCTTTGGAATCCAATTGGTCATTAAGAGTAATGATGCATGAAGGTAATGGTTGTATGACATGTGGGTCTATTATGTATATATTAGACATCATACAGAAACCATATTATCTGCTCGATAAAATATAACCGATGTTCTTGGAGTAAAGAACAGTTATGAAAGTAAATTTGGAATTTACTGGAAGTAGAAGTGCGTTAGTTAAGGGATTGACATTTGAATGTCAAGTTTTCTACATTGGTGTGAAAGTATGTAGATATCACGAGTTTGTAATTGTTACAAGGGGCTCTGCATGGCTGAGAGTGTTTTTCAGGGCAGTTATCTGGTTAGTATAATCAGAGTAAGCGCTGGGAAGCAGAAGTCTCACTTAGTTACGGTATTTGCATATATGTTGTTAGACAACATGGTGATATCAAACAAGTTGATGCCAGTAAATCGCAAAAGCATGTACAATCATGGATTGTGCAGTAACACTTTTCCACGAGCAAGCATTATCAAATGATTCTTATTTGATAAGGGATTCTGATAAAGTAAAATGCAGCTAGTTTATTTGTACTCTAGTGCAAGTGGGAGACTGAAGGAGATATGCCCTAGAGGCAAATAAATAAGTAGTATTTATTGCATTATCTCATAAGTTTATAATAGGTTTGTGTATTATGCTATAACTGTATTAATCGGAATTGTTAATACACGTGTGATACATAGACAACCAGGTCCCTAGCAAGCCTCTATATGAGCTAGTCCATTGGGCAACAGTTGATCGAGATTCCGGATCAAGGACAATGACGTCGGTTGACAATGGGGTCATCTTGTTAGTTGAATAAGGTGGTGGACATACGCAAAGTATTGCAATAAGATCGTATTACGATGCTTGTCATTTGCAATAGATAAGAGTATGATAGCTTATTCCTTAGACCGTGAGACCGTACTTATTGTTGCTTCGTAGGAGTGCTTTGAGAGCATCAAACGTTGTGTCTTATATAGCATGACAATAACGGTGTCCATCTTGGGTATTCCGAAAGAGCATCGAGACGTAAGGATCAAGAGCGGGATTTGTTCATTCTTGTAATGGAAAGGTACTCTGGGCCCACTCGGTGATATTGCATCTATATAGCTGCAGCTTATGACTAGGTCATGGAGATGTAATATCACAGACGAGTTAATAACCTTCGTCGGTAACGAGATACAGCAAAGGCATCGGTGTGTCTACGATCATATCTCGGGCAAGGTAGTATCGCAGAGACAAAGGGAATGAATATCATACTTATGGTTCAACGACGATATTCGTGGAATGCACAGGGGTCGTCATATATTTCCAGGTATCCCTGACGATCATTGGTGAGCGGAGTGTCTCGACCATGTCTGGAGTGTTCCCGAACCGTAGCGTAACAAACTTAAGGTCTTAGCGACGCTAGGAGATAGGTTCTGGAATTTTATAGGTTTTTGTTGGAGAGAGAGAAATGATCCGGAAAGAGTTCCGGTGGTCCGGAAGGAGTTCCGGAGAGGTCTGGAATGGTTCCAGGGATGTCCGAAAGTTGTTCGGGTGGTCCGAAAGAGTTTTCGGAGTCACGGGATATTGAATTATATATAAATATATTAATTATGAATTAATGGAATTTTTATATTAATTTAATATTAATTAAATAAAGGAAAAAGGGGGCTCCCACCTATATGGGCCCTAAGAGGGCCCAAGAGGGGGAGCCGCACCTCAAAAGGGGGTGGGCCCCATTGGCTGGTTCGGCCAGCCCATGTGGGGGCCGAACCCCCCCTCACATGTCCTTTGTTTAGTCCCACATGGGGGAGCCAAGGGGTTTGCACACCCCCTTCACCCTTTATATAGCAAGGCATATTAATTGATTTAATTCATAGGAAATTCAATTAATTCCCAATTTCTCTCTCGATCTCGTGGTTCCCAAGTTGGAGCCGCGCCGAGCTGAGGAAGGGGGTCTCTCTCCACCTAAGCCATACCGCAGAGCGTCGTTGCTCTGCGGGATTCCAGATAAGATCTACTCCTGCGATTTCAGCTGGATCTGAATGACCGGGAGTTGTCGCTAGGCTCCGTATGTTTGCGAGTGCTCGGAGGCTACTCTATTGAGGAGCTTGGGCGACGTTGTCTTGCCCCTGCAGCCGCCGCGCCTCCCCCCTCTGCTGCCGGCGCACCAGCCCCGGTGCTGGCGCTCTGCCTTGTTCCGCCTGACGCCCGTCGACGCAGATCATCGTCGACACCCCGGCGTCATCGACTCCGACATCGCGGCAAGTTCTCCGCGACCTCGAGGTCGGCTACGTACGACTTCATCGTCAACGCTTGTGCGGGAGCGTAATCCCCGCTATCGGTCTACATGGAGGTAATGTAACCCGTTCCGCCACCGTTATCGCATGTACTAGATAGATAGATCCTGGCTAGTTAGGGTTTCGATCGCTAGAAAATTATTGTTTTATGCACCGTAACCCCTTCAAAAGGAGGCGCGGACGATTGGAGAAGATGATGCCCTCGCGCCGCAACGCAGTACTTATGCCTCGGCGAAATCCATCTCAGCCGTCCGTCGCGCAACGGTTCCGAGCATCTCCATCCTGTCGTCCACGTGTCAAGCAAAGAGGCCAACCGTCGCCGCCCATTTCCTCCACTACGCACGAGAATCGAGGCGTCATCATCGTGCGTGAAAATTTCGCGCCCAGTTCGGAGACGTGACAACTGCTGACCGCGGTCAGCTCTGCCAGTGGGCCCCGCCACGTCACGTCCCATCGGGCGCAGAGGCGTGCAAGGAAACGTCAGCAGTGGCGTCATCAAGCCAACGGCTCCAAGCAAAGTGAAACAGCGCGATAACTCGAGCGCAGGATTCGAGTGGTAAGCTTCAAACCCGAAACAACTCAGTAAGACAGTGTGCTGGTCTGAGAACCCGAAACATCCATTCGGGTGGCAAAGAAAGTCGAGTAGGCTCGAGCAGCCGAATCAAATATACAAGTAAGCCAACAGGCTGAATAGAAGCAGGCCTCACATGAAGAACAATACAAAGACATTCGACTAAAGATATTACTCCCATCGGGAGTATCCTCTTCGACTGAAGAAAACGAGTACAAACTCAAGATCAAGCAATCCAATGGCGCGTCCAGGAGGAAGAAGTCCTTTGCCCGACGCTACGCTTCGACAAAGCACTCGGGGGCTACTAACGTGGGGCTACCTTTCGACTAGCCCACGATGAGGCTACCTGGGTCGCGCCAAGCACGGGGAGGCACACAGAAGGCCCACTCGGGGTACCATGTATCCTAGTCCAAGTCGGTTAGGTTTCATAACCTTCCATATCTGTAATTGCTATCGATACCGACCACCCGAGACCTGGCTACCTATAAAGCCAAGAGGGTTGCCTGTCCTAGAGGACACGCCAACAGCTACCGCCACAAACCCTAGCGAGATCGCAATCTCGCCGCCATTGTAACCACAACTTGCCATCAATAACAGACAAGCAAGAGTAGGGTGTTATCCTCCGGGAGCCTGAACTTGGGTAAACCTTGCTTGTCAGCCGTCGTGATCACCAACGCTTCTCTCTCTTCCCCTCAATCAACCCGGGGTGCACAACCCTGGGACTTGTCGAGTTACACCCTCGTCAGAGATCGACCCTGAAACAAGTAGACAGAAGTCGAATCAAGAAGCAGGAAATGAAGAAACGAAGCAACGAAGAGAACAAGTCAAGAACTTATCTCGGGAACAGGGTTCGCTGCTCCGTACGCAGCGACTGGACATTTGACGTTGCAGAGGTCCGCGGCTCGGAGGTTGGTGATGCCCCTCACCTTGGTTTCCACCTCCTCGTTGTCGAGTGGCTGGTTGCCGGCGCCATCGACCGCCCACATCGGGTGAGGCCGAGCAGCAAGTGGTTGAACGCGAAGCCGGAAGAAGGTGGCCATCAGGAAGACGCCACCCGTCTCGCGCCCCAGGGTCTTGGTGATGTTGCGCAGCAGGCTCAGCAGCGGCCTTGCGGACTCCTTCTCCTCCTTGGCAAGCGGATGCGACCAGGCGCGAGTCTTCAGCAGCCTGCGCTCGCCGTCGAATTGCGCCAGGCCGTCCTGGTTCCACTGGATGTAGAACCACTTCTTCCGCCACCCCTGGACGGAGT
Source organism: Poa annua (assembly GCA_026929855.1). Lineage (NCBI taxonomy): Eukaryota > Viridiplantae > Streptophyta > Magnoliopsida > Poales > Poaceae > Poa > Poa annua. Next base: position 77,706,006 of record CM049432.1, read on the forward strand.
CAGACTTCTTCATCTGAAAGCACTCGCACCTGGATTCCGAAGCCGCTCACGGGGTATGTCAACCCGCTCTTCCCGACATTCTTGCGAACGAGAAAGAGCGACTTCCACAGCGCCCAGTGGGGTGCGATCCCCAGGAAGCACTCGCAGAGCACAATAAAGCCCGCGATGCTCAAAACGCCATTGGGGGTCAGATCGTGGATCTGAACCCCATAGGCGTACAGGAGACCGCGAACAAAATCGTGGAGAGGGAACCGGAAGCCCCGCGGAAGGAAATCCACGAAGCATACGCGTTCCCCCTCATGGGGTGCGGGGTACACCTCTTTGCCGGGAGCGCGTACCTGGGCCTGGTCCGATGGTGGCAGGAGGCCCTGCACGCGGAGGAGCTCAAGCTCCGCCTTCTTCACCGACGACCTTTGCCAGTCGTCGTCGGGCTTCTTCATCAGCCCGGCTTCGGCGGCGGCGGCGGAGGTGCCAGCGGCGGTCTTCGGCTTGCCCATGGCTCCGGAGGACAGCAGCAGGTGGGAGGACAAAAAGCACAGAGCTCGGATGGTGGCGAGAATGGTAGAGATCAGGGGAAAGGAGGCGCGGACGATTGGAGAAGATGATGCCCTTGCGCTGCAGCGCAGCACTTATGCCTCGAATAAATTCATCTCAGCCGTCCACAGAGCAACGGTTCCGAGCAGCTACATACAGCCGTCCACGTGTCGCACGGAGAAACCAACCGTCGCCGCCCACTTCGTCCACTACGCACGGGAATCAAGGCGTCATCATCGTGCCGCGAAAATTTCACGCCCAGTTCGGAGACGTGACAACTGCTGACCGCGATCAGCTCTGCCAGTGGGCCCGCTACGTCACGTCCCATCGGGCGCAGAGGCGTGCAATGGAGCGTCATCAGTGACGTCATCAAGCCAACGGCTCCGAACAAGTGAAACAACACGACAACTCGACTGAGCGATTCGAGTAGTAAGCTTCACAGCTGAAAACAACCAAGTAGGACATACTTCTGATCCGAGAACCCGAAACAATCATTCGGGTGGCAGAGAAAATAGAGTAAGCTCAAACAGCCGAATCCATCTGGAAGTAAGCCCACGGGTCGAATAGAAGGGAGCTTCACATGAAGGCCAAGGAGAAGTAATTCGACTGCAGAAGATTACTCCCATCGGGAGTGTCCTGTTCGACTGAAGAAAACGAGTGCGAACTCAAGAACAAGCAATCCGGTGGCGCGCCCAGGAGGAGGAAGTTCTTTGTCCGACTCTACGATTCGACCAAGCACTCGGGGGCTACTGACGTGGGGCTACCTTTCGACTAGCCCACGATGAGGCTACCTGGGCCGCGCCAAGCTGGAGAAGGCCCACAAAAGGCCTACTCGGGGTATCGTGTAACCTAGTCCAAGTCGGTTAGGTCTCATAACCTGCCATATCTGTAATTACAATCGATACCGACCACCCGAGACCTGGCTACCTATAAAGCCAGGAGGGTTGCTCGTCCCAGAGGACACGCCAATAGCCACCACCACAAACCCTAGCGAGATCGCAATCTCGCCATTGTAATCGCTACTCGCCATCAATAATCAGACAAGCAGGAAGTAGGGTATTATCCTCCGGGAGTCTGAACCTGGGTAAATCCTTACTTGTCAGCCGCCGTGATCACCAACACCTCTCTCTCTCCCACTCAATCAACCCGGGGTGCACAACCCTATGATTTGCCGAGTTACTCCCTCATCACCATGGGACAACTACTGCTTCAAAATTATTCATTCGTTGTGCACTAAAACGCATTACCATCACTTTGTACCAAACCAAGAAGAAGCAGCAAACTCGTCAGCGGTACTCGTCGGAACAAGAGATGCACAGAACATAAGAACATAAGGCGAAACTACTAACACTCTGAAATGATGTCCGCAAATTCCACGAGATTTTTTCTTCCCTTTGTTTCGAGAAGATCAACGCCATCGTTGACTGCTTGCACGCCTATTTTTATTTCTCATTTTATTTAGATTTTCTTTTCTTTTGTTACATATGTTTTTTTGTAATTCCTAGAATATTACTATGTGATATCTATACGATTTTATGTCCATATATGTATATTCAATCTCAATTGCTATATGTTGATTGTTCTTTTTTGTTGTGAAGATATGTGGATTATTCTTGAGAAATGATATGACAACTTCCAGTGTTTGAACACTGAGAACTGGGCGTCGACCAGTTGACAGTAGTGAGTAGCTTGACAGAGGAGGTTCGGCCATGGTTTGCATCTTGATCGGTGTTGTTGCATGTGGCAGCTCTGTTTTGAGGGGATGGAGAGGGGAAGTATAGAGGATTGAGAGGGTAGAGAGCGATGGTTATGGAGGATTGAGAAACCTTGCTACTTTACATTTCGGTACTGCTTGTTTACAAAAGAGAGCTGAAGCAGAGAGATTCAGAGACGATGCTCAGGGCATCCACAATGTGTAGTCAAAAGTGGTTCCATATTCGATTTTTAACTTTTGCAACTAGTTCCCTACATTGTGGAGGTAGTTCCAAAGCCAAATAGTTTGGAAACCGGAGCAACTACTTGCTACGATGCCAAATGTGGTTCCAAATAAATTAGCAAGGGTGTATTCTGCATGCATCACTCTCTCTCCCATGTGAAATGTAGAAAAACAGCATGCTCTTACATGCAGTGGGTCCGGATGGTTTAGAAATTTAGCATTTGTACATTATAGAGCTCTAGCCAAATTACATGGTGAAGTCAAATTCAGCTTTTGTTCAGATTTAGCTATAGCAGTGGGTGCCCTCAGATTGCCTTGTACCGGAGCCGGAGGAGGCTGCGGTGTACTCGCTTGACTTGAATCCGTGCACGGCTATCGTGTGGATGGCTCAACTGCCCGCCACCTGCCCGTGTCTCTCGAACCTGTCTCCTCGCCTGCGGTCACGTCGTGTCCGCCATGGCCAGATTGGCCTCTGGATCCCGGCACCGGCACCGTCGCTGATTATATTAGTCGGAAATGGAAATGGACTAGCAGTGATGCTATGGTGCTTAAGTGCTTTAGATCCGAGCTGCTCGAAACCGTAACACAAGTTGGGTCACGCGCCTTTGAATCTGGAGCAGTAGAGACTTTTGAAAAAACAAAATATCAGTAGTTTTTATGTCGGGGTGAGAAACAACAACTAGTTTAGTCAATGCAGAGCGGTCTGGTAAGATCCACGAGGAGTAATACCCCACTAACGAAATGTATACTCTTGCTCATTTCTTCAGATTTCACTCGGCACACACGATCATTTTCTACAGTTTTTTTTAACGCGACAAAAATACTTTTACCGTTTGTATTGATATAGCAGAAACAAACATAGAATGACTTAAACCCCATCAAACAAAATAAAATGCCTAGCCTCCGGTAAGCTCGGACAACTACTTCGACTCGGCAAGAATCTAGGTTCTTGCCTTCCTATTTAATCTTCTGCATGACATCATGGGCATGGTGAACTCCTTGTAGAAAACTATCGCACCCTGTTAAGAGTTAAGACTACGGAGATTATCATTTCTCAAGGTCGTTTAAGTTGCTTATCAAGTGATGCACAAATTGGGGACGTAGCTCATATGGTAGAGCGCTCGCTTCGCATGCGAGAGGCACGGGGTTCGATTCCCCGCGTCTCCATTCTATTCATTTTTATGTGGTTTTGCCTCTTTATTTATCACTATCTTTAAAATATTTTCATTTCATCAGATCGCCCGTATTTTCAGAATCAGTTTCAGGGCTTCACTCAGAGTTGGGCCATATATGGCACAGCGGATACGGCCCAACCATAAGATTCAAGCCCGTCTCGCCGACGCCTGAAACCGTTTAGCTGGGCTTTGCTCCAAGCCCACGCGCTCGGCCCGCAGTCCCTGCTTTCGTCCTCAAGCGAAGCCGAACTCCTCCTCTTCTTCCGCCCCCGCCGATCCTCCCAAACCCGTGCCCCCAATCTGCTGCGCCGCCCGTCTCTGTTTTGTCCCGCAGGTGAAGTGAAGATGTTGTCGAGGATCTCCCGCCTCGGCGTCCACGCCCTGAACCGGTCCGCCGGGATAGGTGATCTCTCCTCCCCTCTCCACCGTCACCCCTGCGACTAGACCACTTCATTTACTTATGCGGCGTTGCTGTTTCATTTTCTCGGTTAGAATTCGTGGGGCTCTAGTGTGTGTGTGTGTGTCGCTGACGGAGTATTCCGTGGTATTTTATGATGACAACTGGGGCGACCTATGGTGGTACGTAGTTGGTAAGGAGGCACTAGTTTGTGATCTTTTTTCCATTTTCCATGGAATTGGTGTTTGTTCAGAAATTTGGGAAATATCTGCTGTAGAGTGCTTCCTAACTCGTTGTCAACAGAATTCATGGGCTGTCTCACTGCTCACCCTTATCATTGGATAATTCATAATACTAAATCGTGCAAGTATGCAAGTTGGATTGCCCTGTTCAGTTTTCCATACTCTAAACGTTACAGCAAAATAGAATTCCTGGTGACATGTTCTTGGATCTCAGTCTAACGTCTTATGGCTCTGATGCACCCCTACAGTAGTACAGTATGTGGATGTTTGAACTAGACACTCCGGTATCAAAGTTCATCAGGATTATTTGCTTGCAAGTGCTTCCTAAGTTAATCTCCTTTGTTTTCCTTATGATCTTTTCTACTCATGCTTTAAGTAAATTTCAAGAGAGCGCATTCTTGAGTCTGGCATGCTTGTCACTCTTTTGTGAATTTCTTTAGTTTCTCTATGCTCACTGAGTCATTCTGAGTGTTCTTATCAGGTCAAAATCCAGTAACTTCAAGGAACCAGAAAGAAGCTATTAGATCTTGTGTGAACCATGTGGTCAGCTCCCTCTCTTTTTTCTCAATGCTGCATTGTCAAAGTGTCTAAATTCATTGTGAACTTATAGAAAGAGCTCCCCTGTTGCTGGAATCATCGATTTTGCTGTGTGCCTTCAAGTATTTCTAGCTGCACCACAAACCTCCATAACTTATTTATCATACAAAATGTTAATGTAACATAGTTTTACATACTTATCGGATGTCGATATTTCAAAAGATGTGCCGATATACAAATGTTCTGTGTGTGTGCTTAACTTATATTTATTTTTGTGAATATTTTAAATGAAAAATTAGATTTTGAGCAACTGGAACAACTTGGCTGAAATATGGGGTAACAAATGAATTTCTTTCAGGGTAATCATTTTTTATGTTCTGCGACAGATGCTAACGCCAGTGACAGAAGCGAACAGCCAGAAGCTAAGTAAGTTTTCCTTACTGCCGAATAGTAGAGAGGCCTTTTAAGTTCAATTCCTGTTCCAGAATTGATTGTGGAACATTCTACAAGTACCTACGTGGTGTAACATTTTGTCCACAGACAAGCCATCAGCCTGATTTAGTAACTCTACTGTCAGTCTGTCACCACTGGATTTATCTTAGCATGTGGTTGACTGTTACTTCCACCATGAGTCCCTTGCGATGTCATTTTCTTCAAAATGAAAAAGAAAGTAAAATGAAGGCAGTGTTTCTCTAAGCTACAGTGTTTGTTCTATAGTTTGTAGAATGTGTGTGTGTGAGTGGAAGGATTAATGGGAAGATGATAGTTGTGGAATACTCTAGGATGTGGCCCTGCATATTTGCGACGTGAGACCACCATGATTATATTTTTTGCTTTATTGTACAAAAATGTCGATGTATTATATAGCCAGTTTACGGCGACACCATTGAAGGGACTAGCAGCTGCGTAGTGGTGAAATTCACAGGAGAGGTAATTCACATAAATTAATGCTTGTTGGTAAGAAAAGGGCTAGGCATTATATGGCCTGCTTACAAACCTGAGTATGTAAGTGTAACAACCATGGGAACACTTAGATATAAATTCCTGAACTCAAAGATAACTGGGATTCGTATCCCCTTAATTAGGAGTTGTGGGAGGTAATTGGGATAATATGTTGCTTGATTGGTGCGAATAGGGTTAGGCATTATAGATATCTCCCTATGATGCCTAATTATAGGTTAGCGAACCTAAGGAGGAGAGTAACAACATTGGGTATAGAATCGAAAATCCTAATATATAGATATCTGGGATCATATCCCCTCAATAGGAACGGCTGCAGCTTCTAGGACTGATGGGCGTCCGTCCTGGGAGTATACTTGGTCCTTTTGATTTTGAAATTCAAAGGCCGCATGCAGCTGTCTATTTCGTATGTATATGAAATATTGAAACCTATCAGAATTTGGACATGAGATTGATGAAACAACAAAGTGGCGATATCTGGACATGTGAGGGAACGTGTGACAATCTATCAGTCTTGCCTCCTTTTCAACACATAGGGTCTTTAGTTGAGGTCTATCTGTTTCATTTTACACCTTATGTAAGCCTTTTCTTCCTGTTATATTTCTGGTTTTCAGCGTTGAATATGCTACATGTTTCCTTGATTAAGTATAGGAACTTAATCTTGAAGCCAGGATTCCATGCCCTTTTCTGTTGGGTCGTTTTTCAGCTTGTCATGCATGCTTAGAATTCTGAATTTATATCATTTTATCCTACCCTTTGCACTTCAATATCAATGACTCGAATTTACTTTGCAGGATATCTGTGACATTTGTTGATAAGGATGGAGATGAAAAGCTTATTAATGTTCCTATAGGGATGTCGATGCTAGAAGCTGCTCATGAGAATGACATAGAACTTGAAGGTTCTCTGCAGTGCTACTTCTTAAAAGTTTCAGTTTGGCTATAATCATAATATCATATGCAGTAATTCCACGGTTTTACTTACTTGGCTTCTTGTGTTTCCTTGGATTTAATATTGCCTTGTTTCTATACTGAAGGAGCCTATGTTGATATCTAAGTTCGAACTTAGGCATACGTACAGTATCATGCCATCTTATCATTCTGTCATTGTACGCCTCCTTTGATTTTGCATTCTGTTACTACTTCCGTTTAAACTCTGTTTCATGTTAACTTGAAGTACAAGAAAATACTTTGCTAACTTTATTTGTGATATATATATCTGAATTTATTGTTCTTCTGTCATGATCAATAGGTGCATGTGAGGGCTCTCTTGCATGTTCTACATGTCACGTGATTGTAACGGTATGAACCTGTATTGTACATACACTCCTAAGTCTCCAGTGTCTTGAGAGTCTTGATATTCCATACTGCAGTTTGATGAGAATTGTTCTATTCAGGATGTAAACTACTATAACAAATTGGAAGATCCTGAAGACGAAGAAAATGATATGCTGGACCTTGCATTTGGGCTTACAGAGACGTATGCTTGGTTTCTTTGTGAATTCTACAAAACGTATTACTGCAGTTAACTAACCCGGTGTCATTATTTCAGATCTCGCCTTGGTTGCCAAGTAATTGCAAGCCCTGAACTTGATGGCATACGATTAGCACTGCCAGCTGCAACAAGAAATTTTGCTGTTGATGGGCATGTTCCGAAACCCCACTGACTAAGCACTGGGTATGTTGGTACCTGCTAAGTTTTGCAGAATGAGATTAGTTATATTGTATTTTCATCTTGGTGTGTCCTCAATATATAAATTCTGCATTAATTTTCCTTCTGTAGTTTTTGCCTTTTTGGCACGATGGCCACTGTTGCCAACTTGCTTTGCCAAAAAAACACCTGTAATATTCATTGTAAAATGCAGTGCCCATTGCCATGCTTCCAACCTTTTACTCAGAAAACAGATCACCATTTTTTGGTCCATCATTATATATTCATTCTTTTTCTATATATTCGGCTATACTGTAGACCCGTTGTGTAGACGAATGCTTGCGTGTATCACGGTGATATCAGCTGTTATATGTACCTAACTTTCTAACCTTACCGTGGATAGGTTCATAGCACTAAATGCTGTTTGCTGCTTGAGCTTTACCTGGCACAAGTTATGTAGAAACTTCAAATGTTTGAAAGCCTCACCTTGTGCTGAATAAGAGTCCCGTGGATTCATAGGATGTCAAAAACCACACTAGGAGTTATTGGTTTTTATGTGTCCCCATTGCACCAGCACTTCACTTTATCTGTTTAACAATTGTACATACAATATGGAGCAGTGGAAATGTGTTGTATCACAGACTTAAGTTGCTTTTGTGATATAGAAAGAAGTGGCAAGAGTTATTACTCGCTATTTTATTGAAACAAATGGCTATCGATTACCTACTACTAGCATAAGGATGACACTTATTCCATTGTGTTATTGTTCTTAGAAAATTAATGGGTGATATTTTGTTACCTCGTAGTTATGTTTTGTATAAACTACGGCATATGTGTTAGCGATCAAGATCAACTGTACTTGGCAATGCTATTGCATTCTCTAAATACTACCAAGTCTCGAAAAAACTTTAAATTTGGCAGCTTCTTCTTTTTATTTTCTAATAATCTGGAGAAGATAAGCACAAAATGCTATCAATTCCATATAATGGAACAAAGCAATATTTAACCATGATATAATTCTAAGAAAGTTACTAGCATAATCTGGTTGTCTCTCACACTGTAGGCATCATCCACAAGTTAGAGTGGATAGATGCCGACAAGTGCCTACTAAAAAAATACCGGTGTATTCAGTAGAATCAGATGGAATTACCATCTAGACATATAGGATCATCATTATCATGTTGGTGATAAAGTACTATTTAATAAATATTGGGTGTTACGATTTTGCATTATTTATTACTCCCAATATTTATTAAATATTAGGAGTATGACTCAGTGTATTTTCTGAGTCTTTGTATTCATCCTTGTTCCTTCCATGTTTAACATAGTCGTGAGGATGACATGCCTGAAGATAATTGAGTAGCACCTCATCTTTGTCATGTGAAGTTCACAATTGCCAGATCGTGCTTTGTCATCTCCACACAATTCAGCACTGCAGTAATCACTATGAACCAAATTGTATTCAGCTTGTACTAATTTATATGCATGTACGGGGTTAAGATGAATGAATATTAGGTAATAGTCGAATCTAGGCCACATTGACCTTTTTTAAATGGCGGGTCTGCAAAATTGACTTCACTAAGGTGTGTAGTTATTATGTTTCAAAACAAAGATGATAAAAATATGTGAATCTTAAAGCATGAGCCAATGCTTGGTCTAGGAGTGATATAGCTCACCGAGGGTGGCAACATATTTCTCATATTATTTTGCTTCAAACTTTGCCATCGAGGATTAGTTGGAAGCTTTATTCCATCATGTTTAGGAAACTGTTTTCTTGAGTCCTGGGAGTTAATTATTATGGGAGTTAGACTGTCTGGATTTCTATGGTTAGCATTTGGTAGTTTGTTATTGTTATCGTTGCTTGGATATGTACCGTGTTGAAGTGTTGCTCCTTAATTTGCAAGTGGTGATTTCCAAATTGTTATAATACATAGGATGCGCTGCTGAAATTTGTAGTTTTTCCCACACTTGGTAGTATTTAGTGTCAGTACCATCCAAGTCATGGCTTGTTTAGGTAGACATGCAAAGAACACACTCCTCAAGTAACCAATTCTTCTGTTGCAATTGATGATAGTTTTTTAACCGAATTCACATCCAAGTCATGACAAATATAATGTAAGTTCGATTATGCAAAATCCCCATATTCAGATCGCAGCCACATCCAGAGGCCTTGCAAGAGGGCGCTCATGTCATTGTTTGATGAAAGAAAGTTTCAGATTGAATCGTCTCTTCCATGAGTGCACTATCTTCCTTACAGGTGTTGACATCTAAAGTTCTCACCTACCTGCTGTAGTCTCATTCGTGATGCCAATTTGCTTGTTTTGTATTCACATCTCATATGGCTGCTATGACGGCCTGCTTTTGATCCTTCATATTTGTCACATGGTCAAAAGTTTGCATTGTTGGCATATGCAAGATTTCATAGTGTCATGGCCACTACTACCGCAATTGTGGATGTACATGCTTGCTTTTGATGGACACATTAGCTTCAGTGATGCCTATTTCCAAGAGTTTTTCATTTCACTGATCGCTTGACCAGCTTTAGTCTGGCACTGTTTGTGTCAATCTGATCTAGGAGTGATTCGCTTAATTTTTCTAGTGTTTTCATGCATATTGCTACAAAATTATTTAAAAATAAGTAGGTTCGGCCTCTATTGAGTTGCAAGGTTTTTACGAAAATATCTGCAATCTATCTTCATTTGAGATATATTTTCAATCTATCTTCATTTGAGATATTCTTAAGTATGTTAAATATTGTTGTGGGTGTTAGTGTTACAGAACAGGTATGCACCATGCACCCTACAAACAACTTTTTCTTACTATTTTTCCTTTCAACTACAATTTTGGGTTTTCTAACGTTTGTTGTATTTACATTCCCTTCTTTCTGATGTACTCCCGTCTGTAGTTGGTTTCATGGTTCCTGTTTTCCAGTGTTAAAAGTTTGGTAGGGACAGGAGAACCACCATTGCATACTTTTTGTGGAGACTGCAATGTCAGCTCACTATTATGTGATTTGAGGAATACCACCCTGGAGCGTTCTGTCATTAACAACTGGTGGAGAATTGCTATCAATTTGGTTTGACAATTTATGGTGGCTGCAAGTGATGCTACCACACCATCAGTGATGTGCCAAAAGGGTAAGATGGAAAAAGGGCCTTTTCTTTTGCATAAAGGAGTGGAGTAGCCTCTTTTGTTCATATTATATAAGTGGCTCGTCATATCAGTGGTGTTTTCAGTCTTGGGCACTTCGCTCTTATATACACTACAGTAACTTTGATTTGAAACCTGTGGTTCTACACTTCGTATGTGTTACTTTACTCGAATGAGAGTACTCACAGTTATACATCAAGATCTGCAAACCGAATCTATTTCCATCAACGTGATGAATTGTTTATTTCCAATGGAATGTGTGGTTCCAATGGTTTGTGCGCTTGCGTCCTTCTCAGATTTGAGCTTGACAAAGATTACCTGTAGTTTTTATTTTTGCGGTTAGATTACCCGTAGTTTCATTTGGTCAAAACTGCCATCTATTCGTATAAGGTGGCAGTACTTTTAGTTTACAATTAGTGACATGCGAGGTGATATTTCCACTGGCGTAGATGCTCGACATTGTATTTCCACTGCATTCGAGGGGAACGAAAGTGACCGGTGAATCTCACTGGGAAATGTAGCCAACGAAGCCGAATTGAAGCTGCTGTGTTGCTACACAAGCCGTGGTTGGTAAACCTTCAATTCGTTGCAGCATAGTTTACATCTTTCCTGATGGCCGTTCGTTGTTGGGTTGATCAATCCATCAGCTACTGCCGTATCTGATGTCTGTCCCGTTCTCGCACCTGATCGTACCACCTGTGAAGGTAATTCATCGTCGACGTACAGGAACTACAGTAGGCATGTCTGTGTTTGCATCACCGTCCCTTGTTTTGTGGCGATGTCGGTATGGAAACACTCAGTCGATGGTGCTGCACGATATCGTGGACCGTCGTAAATCCATGTGTTGTGAGCTTGTGGCTACTCTGATAATCCTTTTCCTGATGTAGTTGTTAGCCTACGTGTGTGGCTCTCCTCTTGGCTCATGTGATCCGCTGCCATTGTAGAGTAAGCAACTATGTCACAGGGGCGTGTACTCATCACATATTTTCAAAAAAGGCGATCAGAAATGCCGTGGATCAACCACGTAGAGAGTTTGCTTATAATGTCTACAAGAGAGACAAATAGAGTGAGTTAAACTGAGCATACTTTATCGCCTTGATGATTCAGCGATTAACTGCTTCGCAACCACCCTGGCGCCCTATCATCTTACTTACGACGATGTCATTGTGGATGGCTTTGACCGGTGGTGTGGCATTTGTATATGCGTGCCAAGAAAAATGATAGATGGTGATCTTCAGAAGGAAAAACAAAAGGAGAAAGTGAGGGATCCCCTTCGTGGGGAGCAGGCCTCTTTTTTGGCTGTTGCGCTACCAAGTGCCAGGAAAGCGTAGGAACTGGAAAGGAAACATGTACTTATTTTTCTCTTGATCAAATAAAGGTAGCACAAAGAGAGACAAAGCACCAGATCCTTCCACTAACACCCGAACATACAACAGATTAAACCAAAAGAGGGTTTAGCACTAAGGGTTTGTAGGAAAAGAATTGTTTCCAGGACTTTGTTTGGTTTTGACTCACTCAGACCAAAGCTTGTGCACTATACATCTTTTGAATGAGGGTAGGTCTTATTTATTAACTTGGCTTATGCGTATATGAGTTAAATTAATTCTTTACTTGCCATGTACTGCACATTTCTTACGGAATCTATGAAGTGCAACAGCACTGAAAGCGAATAATAGATGCATAAGAACCTTGTTTCCCACCTATTCCCAAGGAGTTATTGCCATGACTAGCAAGATCATTTCTCTCCATCTAGTATTCTCTCCGCTTCAATGGTTATTTATCGCTAGCATTTGTTTGCTTTTAATTGTCATTTGTGTCTAGTGTTCTCTCGGGTTTGGACATCCTTGATCTCTCTGAAACTCTGAAAGGAACCAATCTCTTGTGCAGTTTCTCTTTGGTTGCCTTGCTGGCCAACTGGAATTGTACTAGCAAGCAACAACTATCTATGATGTTGTAGCACGAGAAGAGTAATATACACTGCACATGATATAGAGTATGTCGTTTTCGACACAGTTACGATAATTGGGCGGCATGTAATTCATACTCTACGAGGAAACAAATGTTGAAAGGGAAATACCAACAGCTTGACTTGCGGCATGACCTCTATGATTTTGAGATGTTAGTCTTGGATGCAGGTTTGGTTAATTATCACTAATTGTCAACATCTTCTACCTGCAACCCCCACTTGTAGGAGAAAGGTACAAAACCCAAAGTGAACGTCCACCAGGAGTCCTGCTTAATTTCAAACTAGCCTTATAGAGATGGTTTAGCTTGACATGATATGTAGGGATCAGCAGTAGCAATCTTTTCAGACAGTGTCCTTCAGCTGGCTTTAACGAAACAGTCCTAATTTTGAGTCCAAAACCATTACTAGTGACACATTATGCGATAGGGATGCATTCTAAGTATCCGTACTAGTGTGTAGGTGTAGCCGACTGGATGTTTAACTTGTGAATATGCTTTGTTGTTCTTGGGAGAAGCAATCAAATCGTAGTAACAGTCATGTAGTTGGACCTTTCTGCTATAAGGACATACTAAAAACAGTTTGGCTATTGGGATTTATTTGAAAGGAGGGGGTGCACTGTTTCGTTAAACATTATTTTATAAATTATTTTGCATAGACACATAGATAGATGTAGATATTAACCGAGAAATTGATCATCATTTTCCCTTTGCAATGTTTGCATACTGTTATCTTCAGAACACTTAGCACACCATCTCATGCTTCGAATTGAACAAATTAGAGTAAGGACAAATATGGACAATCCCTTTCAAGCGGATGCTCAACCTAACACACAAATCTCTGACAAATCAAACCATTTAACTAAAGAGTGGAAGCTGAGAGAAGATGAGGCCTCCATTAGCTTTATCTAACAGTCCTACACGTATGCTTTCACCTACTGGCTTACATGTACCTGTACCTGGCTTCACCTACTACATCCGCGCCGAACCGATGAATGCATGGAAGATTCAAGGGTATAGATAAACTGTATAGCATATGGTGCTTTAGCTTTTTCCTTACGCTTAACCATTAGGTTTTCTTCTTCACAAAGGAAGGATTCCATCACTTGGAGCCTCTGCATTGCTAAAGCCAGTTGATATCGAAGAAGAATAGTCTTATGGTGATATACCTATCTATCACATTCCAATTCTTCAAAGGCACCGTTTGAAAAAAAGAAAAGATCTTTGAGGGCATCTAGAAGCTTGTCGATTTGTCGCTCTCAATTTGAAGATGATGGTCACACACTATTTATTAAGTAGCCGGTTAGTGCTCACTTGCTCCTATAATAAGTTCTTTTCCCGCGCCTTTATACCGGCAGGCTCGGCAGAGTGCCACCTTGTTTGCATCTGGAAATCAGCAGATCACGCCCCTGATATGATACACAGATACAGCGATTTCCTGCCTTGCAGGTCATTGCACGGTGACTACTCATACACCGGACCAGCAAAGCGTACGAAAAAAAAACGATCTTTTCTTTTTTGTATGAAGCATTGAAGCTTATTAAGCTTGTGTTACATTTTAGGCTACGAGATGCGCCTGACTTTTGCTAATCCGGCTGCCACTTTCTGATTAATGGAAGTAAATCACGCGGTAGTAGTGATGGGAGGGACGGGGGAAATGCAACTATATTGTCCGTAGATAGGATTTCATGTTGTGTGTAGATTGGATTTCATATCCTTCGGTCATTCCATTTGCCAATGAAATTCAAGCGTCTAGCCGTTAATGCTGTCCAAGCTTTTCTCCCGTCCACCACCTGCCACCAATACAGTTCCCATGAAGAAAAGGAACTACTCCGTTTTACAATATAAATGGTTTTAGGTATGACACATGTTGTTTAGGTTCGTATTAAATAAGTGGATATATACACTAAAATATGTCTGGGTATACATGTGAATGTGGAATGGCTAAAACATCGTAACGGAGGGAGTATGACCCAACATACGTGTGTGTGCGAGAGAAAAGATTTGGGGTTGTAACCTAAATTATAGTACTGCTAATCGATTCCCGTAGCTTCGCCCTTTGTAGTCTCCAGAAGTTGGCAGCATGTTGTCATTCAATTAACAAAAAAAATGTACACACATCCCCTCCTTTGTTCCGTCGGGAGGGGATGATAGATCCAAAATGTCAAAAAAAAGAAGTGAAAGTACATCTTCACTTTTACCAGAGGAATAATTATGTTCATGAGTTATAAGAACATATATTGATCATACACACATACACTTATGAGTATGTCCGAGAGACTGCACCGATGGATCGGGTCTTTGAGATTGATGAGCCGACATCGCCTCCTAATAAAAAAACATCAATCCTTATAAGACACACGGGTGTCAAACTCAGGGTTTCTTACTGGTTTTCGGTGGAGATCTTTGGCTCCCGAGTTGTAGTGCTTCTGGTGTTCATTTTTTTTGAAAACCATATCTGAGTTTCAAACAATTATAAGAAAAATACGGACATATCTAATGATTTATCCCACAAAAGTGACATTTTTAAAAAAATGTTCTGTATTTTGAGCTACACAAAATAGATATGAGATGGGTATTTTCCAATCTCTAAAGTTTATCCATTTTGTTATATTTGTGTAGCCCATTATACAAAGTATTTAAAATTGAAAATTTACAATGTGGGATACACTATTGGCTACATCCGAATATTTTTTGGAACTCATAAAATATAAATTCTGAAAATTTCAAACTAGGAGGAGCACTGGAGCTTGGGAGCCATAAGCAATTTCGGACTCGTTTCCCTTCGTCTTAATGAAAAATCAGAGATCCTGCCGGCTGCTCTGAAATAAACACGATGACTTCTCCATTGACCATTGACGCCCTTGCCAACCAGACTTGCCGTCACTCACTGGCTTTGAAGCAGAAATATGGACGCAGGCGCATCGATCCTTCCTCCTGAACGTCCAACAAACACCTGCCCGCCGGACTTGCGCCACCGCTAGCCGCCGGTCACAGTCACAGTTCCCGTCACCCTCTCGGCGAGACGCTGCCGGCCATAGACGCCGCTAGACCACCGCAGGGTCATCGACGCCACGCATCTTGGCTGTGCCCTAGTGATACGCACGTAATACGCACGTACAAGGCAGCATACAAGATCACAAAATTCAGTAGACGCCTGTCTGGTCGGCTCCAAACCATCACCATACAGCAAGCTAGACTTGACTTGAAGGCAAGCAAAACCAGGTCGATGCTACTACTGAGCCCTGAAAGGTGCTGGTTCTGGGCCACGAATCTTTGTTCTCTGGTCGGCCGGTCGCCGCCGTACCCCGTACGTACTGCCTAATTAATCTCTATGTACTGACTAACTGCATCTACTACTAATGACTGTGCACTAACGATCTTAAACGGCCCGTCCCTGATAAAACAGTACAGATTACAGAAGCTCAATATATGATACTGAAAGCAAAAGCTCAGATTTTGTTCACGTCTGAAGATTTTCCTACGCGTGGTCGATCGCGACCAAAGTGCAAGGAACAGACTAAAGATCACTGCAGTTTTAGCTTGCAAGTGAGACCAAATACTGCAGCACGATCTTTCTAGAACGATAGGATATGTCGAAGGAATCGCGTGAACCGCGACCAGCTTGATCGAGAGTTCGTTCACGATGTTCTTCGCGGCGAAAGGCAAAAGCGAGAGGATGCAGCAATAATACAGTGCACAGAACACGGCCATCTGTCTACTAGCTTTTGCCACAACGTGAGTATACTATACACTGGTAGCCGTGTTTTACACGGTGCATTCAGCGGCCATCGATCTTTGTCACCGGCTAACAACAACCCTAGCCCTCACGGTGCTTGCTTTCCTTCACGTCAATTCCATGCACGTTAGCTTTCACTTTCTTACTTTCCTCTCTCGGTAGAAAAAACGTTCGCCCACCTACCTCTAAGTTGGATTTCTTATCAAAACGATTCCATTCTAGGATGCAAGGAGCCAAAGAGCATTCCATGTGGCATTTTCAAGGAGAACAGATGATCTGATCAGTCATCACACTCATCGGTCCCTCTCTTACTGCTGATGATCGATGACAGTGGGACTCAGAAACGAGGCTGCTAAATGCTGGCCCGTCCTGGGCAGTATTCAAATAGCTCCTCACGTGGTTCATTGTTCGTTATTGTTCCCGATGCTCATACTACGATGATTAAGGCAGGACACTGTGTGTGTGGGGTGAGCGAGCCTAACTGAAGTTTGAACAATGGAGGTGCCAACACCTGAGAGTTGCCGAGTCTCTGACGACAGTCCATGACACTGGTGAGCTTCAGCAACTTGTAAGTTAGAAACATGCATTAGTTCAGTACAAACTATGATTGATGCACTTAAATATTAAGTACTAACAGTAACAGTGAGTGACTTTGATTTCCAGGCTAGCTAGGCCCTTGCATTGCTTTGTTTTCATGTAGTGGGAGATAACAATGGCGAGTTGTGGACTAAGTTGGATATACATTCTTAATGTCGCTTCTCCGGGGAAGTAAGACGAATACTTATACTTCATGCAACTGCTTCATGGCGTCACCGTGCAGGTGCATCTATCTCCGGTAGTTGACCCGTATTTTAATTTATATATAGCATCCTCCCTCGAGAGCAACCGCTTAATGCGGCAATCTTTGACATACCATATAGTCATATACTCGATCCCCATATAAACGGGTGTAGCTACTCCATAAATTGATGTAGGTAGTACATTAGTATATCTTCAAGGTTTAGCCTCATTTTGAACAGAGAAAAACACTAGCTAGGGATATTGGAGGGATATTATTCATATATTGGAGGACATACCATATACTCCCCCATACACGGGTGTATCTTCAAGGTTTAGCCTAGAACAAACAAAATCACTAAGGACATTGGAGGATATGATTTCTATATGTTTTTTTTGGTACCGTTTAGACAACAAAAAAGTGTCATATCAGACTTCTGTCCGTCTAAAGGATTACGTCTGCGCATGTTCACTGCTTACTGAACAATTCAACCATTGTTTTAAAAAAGAGTACACGTACGAACAGGTTTTACAAAAATGTCTAGTATTCGTTGATTGGGCGATGCCTTCACATGACACATACGAAAAGAAGTGACATCACTTTAAAACTCCGACAGTTGACTATGATTGTCATTACAAGATTTAGACATGTTCCTAACTCGAGCAACAATCCTACGTTAGCACCGAAAGGTTGTACGTTTCTCGTCACTATCCCACGGTAGGAAAAATACAACGAACCTTCACAAAATAAGAAATGCCAGTGACAGAGAGGTAAAATTATGCATCTTTTGTCCGTGGAAATCATAATTCCATGCAAAATGCTCTTACTATTCACAATGCTGAGCCGAGGACCCACCAACCTCTCCCAATACATGCTATGGAGGCAAGAAAAAGGAGAACGAGTTGGAGAGGCGAACGAACATGGAGATGATGAGTAATGACATTGACTGTTGGTCTACAAAAGGAGAAAATAACAAAAACACGGTGCGGTTCTCGTTTGGCCGAGCGGTGGAGAAGTCATGACGTAATACCTAGTTCTTACAAGTTACAACCACCTAGCGTTTTTTTCACGTTTTGAGCATCCGAATGATACGATGCTACGAGTTTCCATTGATCGATGCAATGAAAACATGAGGTGGTCCCTATTTTTTTCTGGAAAAAATAACCAAGAGACAAAAATATCAAGTATTTGTTGATTGACCGGCGTATTCCCCCGACACATACATAAACAAATGAGGTCACTTCAAAAACTCCGATAGTTGGCTTTATTCTACATTACAAGATTAAGACATGTTCTTAGCTCAAGCAACCCCCTACCTCGGTCCCTATTCTCCAAGAAAAATAACCAAAAGTTTAAAACGTCAAATATTTGTTGATTGGGCAACGGACACATACGAAAAGAAATGACAATACTTTGAAACTTACGATAGTTGACTATACCTTAGACGTGTTCCTAGCTCGTCGAGCAACCACCCTATGTTAGCCCCGGAAGGTTTAACATATATACACTTGTCGTCACTGTCCCTGGGTAGGGATTAGGTAAAAGTACAAGGAAACCTTCAAAAATGAGAAACGGCAATGACGTACGGGAAATTGGAATCCGAAATTTTCGTCGGTGGAAATCAAAATTCCCAGCAGAATAGTCCTACTATTCAGAAAGACAAGCACAGTTTCTACAGAGTACGCTGACAGCAGGCCACGCCGCACCGAGCAGAGAAGAGCCAGAGGGCACCCACCAAAGCATTCCACCAACCCCAAGCTCTCGTGGCACCCGGAGATCGTTTCCGGGGGCGACGACGACGAGCACCACGGCAGCAACGGGCGGATGCAAAGGAGCAAGACCACAAAAGATTTCATTTTGTTCGTATATATATATATATACATATATCTATATATATCAAGATAAAGGGAACCCAGCAACAAGAGAGCACCGAAGCCAAAGCCAAACCGCGAGCGCTCGCTCGCGCTCGTGGAGAAGAGAAGAGAAGAGGGAGGTGATCACCGGTGCGTAGGACAAGCGAGGCCAGCCAGCCCACGGGAAGAAGCGACGGGTACGGGCGAGAGGGATGATAGCAAGCAAGCATTGCGTATCATAATACCGGGAGGAGGAAGACGCAACCACCATTGCCGCCCCCACCGAAAGCCACAGCCTTTTTCTTTTTCTACCCGGCCGGCCCCTTCGATCTTCTTCCTCCTCTATCTAGTGGGCGGCGCGGGGCGCAGGGCGCGGCCATGTGGACGCCGTCGCGCGGGAGCAACGCGCGGCGGGCCGGCCACCGCCGCATCGCCGACTTCCTCGCCGACGACCAGACCACCAACACCGACACCTCCGACAACGAGTCCTTCACCACCGCCTACGGCGACGACTTCTTCGCCGCCGCGGCCGCCGCCGCAGCCGCAGGCGGCAGCGGCGGCGGCGGCATGCTGCCGGCATTCCTCGCCGACCAGGGCGACCTGGTGGAGGTCATGCTGGAGCTGGACGAGGAGTCCATGGTGGTGCGCAGCGTCACGCCCACCAGCGCCGCGCTCTACAACGCCGCCGCATCCGCATCCGCGATGCCGCCCCGCACGCCCGACGCGCCCAGCGTGCTCAGCCGCTGCTCGTCCACGTCGTCCCGGATACGCAGGAAGTTCGCGTGGCTGCGGTCGCCGTCGCCCGCGCCCTCGCCCTCGCCGCGCGCGCGCACGCCCACGCCCACGCCCGCCGAGCTGCAGCGTGAGGCGGCCATGGCGGCGCGCGAGCGGCGCCGCATCCAGGCGCGGGTCAACCGGTCGCGCGCCGGCGCCAAGCGCGCCCTTAAAGGCCTCCGCTTCATCAGCCGCACCACCGGCGCCCTCGAGAACGCCGAGCTCTGGTGCCGCGTCGAGGAGCGGTTCAGCGCGCTCGCGCGCGACGGCCTTCTCTCCCGTGACGACTTCGGCGATTGCATCGGTACCTATCCTATCATCACTTTCCTGCTCTGTTCATCCCTCATAGCGTACTCTGTTTCTTCTTGCATTCTCCCAAACAAAGTTACAAACTTTAATCGCGTGCTCTGTTTCTTGGCTGGCCATTGCTGTTGGATCATGATCAGGAATGGTGGACTCGAAGGAGTTCGCGGAGGGCATCTTCGACGCGCTGGCGCGGCGGCGGCGGCAGAACCTGGAGCGGATCACCAAGGAGGAGCTCTACGACTTCTGGCTCCAGATCTCCGATTCCAGCTTCGACGCGCGACTGCAGATCTTCTTCGACATGTATGTTACACAGTACCCAAACTCCACGATCGAGTTAATCATCTCCGGATCGCAAACAAACGAAAGATCAGTTCTTTCGATCACCTCCACGGTTCCAATACCAGATTGATTTTGATGTGCTCTGTTCTTCTCTTGGCCCCATATTCAGGGTGGACACCAACGTGGACGGGAGGATAACGAGGGAGGAAGTGCAGGAGGTGACTTGCTTGTTTAAACACTTTCGTTAAGTTTTCAGCACACTCCATTAACGGTACTCGTAGAAGCTTCTTGAGCTGTGGGCTCCCAGTTCCGTTTCTCAGTTAGTTAATTACCGCGGTAACAATAACGGTTACTTTCACTGTTTCACGTGCTCCCTCTGCTGCTGCTTCTACTTCACTCCAAAGTTAAAAATTACTCATCCAAAAACACTGCAAGTTAGTTTTTTTAATCTTTTTCTGGTGGATGCAATGCATGCAGCTGATCGTCCTGAGCGCGTCGGCGAACAAGCTGGCGAAGCTCAAGGAGCAGGCGGAGGAGTACGCGTCGCTCATCATGGAGGAGCTCGACCCGGAGAACCTCGGCTACATTGAGGTGTGTACCATAATCAGTCTACGACTCTACCACTGTACGTACGTAGTGCTACGTACAGTATTACTCTGTCGGGATGGTGACACGTGGTGTCTTCTTCTTGTGCAGCTGTGGCAGCTGGAGACGCTCCTGCTCCAGCGCGACACGTACATGAACTACAGCCGGCCGCTGAGCACGGCGAGCGGCGCGCAGTGGAGCCAGAACCTCGGCGCCGCCGGCGTAAGCGGCGCCGTGCCATCCGCGTCGGCCACCAGAGGAGGAGGAGGAGGAGGCGGAGAGGATGACAGCGGCGGCAACGCGAACAGGACGACGTCGTGGGGTGGCGGAATGCGTGAGCGGCGGCGCGGTTGGGTCCGCGGCGTGCGTCGTGCGGCTTCGCACGTTCGCGTGGGCGCGGAGGAGAACTGGCGGCGCGCGTGGGTGCTGGCGCTGTGGTTCTCGGCCATGGCGGCGCTGTTCGTGTGGAAGTTCGTGCAGTACCGGCGCACGGCGGCGTTCCAGGTGATGGGGTACTGCCTGCCCACGGCCAAGGGCGCCGCCGAGACGCTGAAGCTCAACATGGCGCTCGTGCTCCTCCCCGTCTGCCGCAACACGCTCACCTGGATGCGCTCCTCCTGGGCGCGCTTCTTCGTACCCTTCGACGACAACATCACATTCCACAAGGTAAATAGTAATTTACTTACGCCACCAGGTGTTTGGTCGACTGGGGGGGTGGTTTGGCCGTCGCCGTCGATCGGCGACGCGGCGCGGTGGTGCTCTGTCGCGTACCGCCGGCGAGCGTGGGGAGCAATGATTAGCCCTAACGTGGATCACCGGCGTTTAGCCCATGTGGTCGCTCGACTCCTGCCATCACTCCACCCAGTGCTGCCATGGCCATGTAATCCTACTGGAGAGTGGACAGTACTGGAGCCGGTGGACTGGCTTAACGTGCTCTGCACTTCGTCTCAGCTCAGTCCAACAGTTCTCATTCGACGCCGGGTGCGGTCAAAGCATTTCGCTCTAGCTCTAGCATGAGGCAAAATCCAAAAATTGAACATCAGACACTGACCCCACAGCCAGTAAACCCGGAGTCCAGTAAAAGTCCAAGGACCGACAGACGCTCACTGTCGCAGACTCGCAGTGCAACGTCTAAATAAATCTCATTCATTTACATGTCTGTTTCTTGCAGATGATCGCGACGGCGATCGTGGTGGGCATCACGCTCCACGCGGGGAACCACCTGGCGTGCGACTTCCCGCGCGTGATCGCGTCGTCGCCGGAGGAGTACCGTCTGGTGGCCGGCGCGTTCGGGCCCCGGAAGCCGTCGTACGTGGGGCTCATCTCGGGCGTGGAGGGGATGACGGGCATCGCCATGCTGCTGCTCATGACCGTCTCCTTCACCCTCGCCACGCACCCGTTCCGCAAGGGCGAGAAGGTGGCCTCCGCGTCCAGGCTGCCGGCGCCGCTCAACAGGCTCGCCGGGTTCAACGCCTTCTGGTACTCGCACCACCTGCTCGGGATCGTGTACGCGCTGCTCCTGGTCCACGGCTACTTCCTCTTCCTCGTCCGCCGGTGGTACGAGAAAACGGTATGTATATATACGCGCCTCTTGTCTTCCCTTCCTCTCGATCGCCATGGTTTTTTTGTGTCGACTGCTCGCTTTCGCGCGCGAGGTCGTCGACGGGTTCCCGGTTAATGGTGATCGACCAGTGGTCTCTCTCGCTGCCCGTGCGCGAGATCTCGATCGCTTTGTTTGGGAACGCCGTTGTCGATGGGTTTATTTGGTTGTTCTTGTGCCGCTGCTTGCTTTACGTTGCCATCTCTCGCGGTCGGCCTCACGCGCTCTCGCGCACACCCACACACTGACTGACAGTAACCATGCATGAAAACAGCTTGCTGTGCCGTTACTCTTTGACAGTAACCATGAAAGGAGGAAGAATGTTCACCGTCTTGGTTAGTTGGTTTACGCTATGCCACCAGTTCCAACAACTCCGAAACCTAGATCTTTTTTTTGTTTTTGCCATCGGAAATTCGGAATGAGAATTAGGTTCCTGCTGCAGCATGTGGCGGTGGCGGTACTGGACCGACCGAGGCTTCTGGTGTCGGTGGCGGGGTCAAACCGGAGCTGCCGTGCATGACGACCCACCGCCGTGCTCTGCTCTGCTCCGTTCGGGGCGGTCAACATGTCCGGCTCGATCGGCCCATAAATAGGCCGCGCTCGAGGACGATGACTAGGTAGGACGGTAGGTAGGGGAGATCGGGCAGTAGCAGTGTCGACGTGTAGTGGTCGCCGGTGAAGTGAAGGATGTCATGGGCCACGTGGGACTGACAAACGTCGGTAGCGGCCGGCGTGATGGCCTCCACCAGGTCGCCGATCCGCCATGAATGGGGATCCAGCTGCGCTGCTGAGTGCTGACCGCCGAGCCATGCGCCCCGGTCTCCCCGTAGTAGTACCAGGTCGTACGTTGCCAGCTCTGCATCATTGACGTCTGAGTTCATGCCGTAGTGCCGTACTGCCAATAATCTGCGTACCATTCCTATGAACATAGACTACATAGTTATTGAAAAAAACATACTTATGAGGATCATGCTCCTACGTTTGCTGGTGGATCTAATCTATCTATAGCTACGATCACTTTACAGCATGGCGGGTTTCATTTGGATTCGGCGTCCAAATAACTAGGTGGTGACCATCGCTAAGACTAATCATCGACGTATGGAGTATTAGACTATAAGTGCCATGAGCAGCCCTAGGTTGCTTTACACAAGGACGAACTGTTGTTACTACTATTACTGCACCAGATGAATCTCCTCCTTCATGACTGAATGACATGGGCAGCCGATCCATCACAATGATCCTAATCTGCAAGCAGTGTGCCACATTATGATCCATCAGGCAGGGTGCACCCCAAATCTACAAGTGTCATCGATCAAAGAACTCGATCAGCTCTCTTGCTTCGCCTTTAAGTTTAGGGTGATGCATGGACTGCCCGGGAAACTTCCCTTGTTTTCTGAAGCATCGGCATAGTACTATACATTACCACTGCTGGAGAGCCTTCTCCCTATCTGAAGCAGTGCCACATTGTCAAAGGCGCCATTAGCTTTGACCCCAGATCACATGGCCCTCGACATAGTATATTGCAGCTCACCGACCGCCGCTTTCCACTCCTCCGCGCCACGAACTCCTCACTTCCGTCCATGAACTTGTGGACCTTAATTTCTCCTATTTCCCATACGCCACTAATCCTGGCTGGCCTTGTGCCCATTATCGTTTCAACAAACTCTGAATGTGAAGCCAAGAACTGTCTCGTGCCTCCTTTGTCACAAGCGGTGCGGCTGCGAGAATTATTGCCGTGCTACCGGGGCCAAAGAGGGCTGAGTTGTAAAGGGGTTGGATGGTCATGGGGTGCTGGTGGTGGCGGCATCTAGGGATCGGATCCGATTAAAGAGACGAAAGGCAAAAGAGACGGCCTCGAATCGTGTGACAGTGAGACTTCCCGTGCAATCCATCCATCCATCCCCGGAATTTCACTGCTCTTTTCCGTTGGGTATTTCGTAGTGGGAACCTGAATTTCAGTTGCTTCTGCTGGGTGCTCCATGTGCCAGTGGCAAGTCAGACCAAGGGGCGTGTAGAATTTTACTGTAGGTGAATTCCAGCTGCACGCAAGGAAGCTTCAGATGTCAGAAACTAAGGATTCCCATCTCGAAGATCTTCTTCTTGGTAGTTGGTGCTATCTATCCCTACAGTACTGTACAGTCTTAGTACTAAGCTAATGCAGTATCGTATTATATTAGTGGGGATAGATTAAAACGGTTGGTGTATTAAACTCACCCTGTAGCCCAATTCTAGAAGCACCAAGGAATCTGACAGCTGCCAACTCGAGTGGTTTGATATATTTCTTCAGAGAATTTTGGTGCATATTGTATATCTCATCTCATTTGGAGCATTACCATGTGCAAGTTTCTTCTCAAACAGTGTCATGTGGAAACAGCCGTGCTCATGACTTGTGCACTACGTTCAATCATTGAAACGGCTCTTGTCTGCAGCATTCAACTTGGAGTCGTATAAACATTGTTAGACTGCTAACGTTGTAATCTCTTGGTCATTTCAGACGTGGATGTACATTTCTGTCCCGCTGGTGCTCTATGTCGGCGAGAGGATGCTACGGGCCCTGCGGTCAAACGCTCATCCTGTCAAAATCCTAAAGGTGAGTAGGTACTGAATTCCTGCTGTTTATAGGAGTACAGCATTCTTAAGATACGTCGCTATCGAGAATTGTCAAATTAATCAAAAGATGTAGTAGCACTAAAAATGACAAGTATGTGCTGAATTTCTGGCCAAATGAACCTGGTCTTTATGAACCACAAGTGCCCTCACGCACATAGCAGTATAGCACTAATACTAATACTAATGGATTGGTTGGTGTGATAATGACTACAGCAGTGCCATCCACAACTGAAACCAATTTCGAATTATTGATCCATTACAGGTTCTAAGTAATTGGATCCATCATGTTAACTTGTACATCACATGGCGGAGTGACATCCTATATGTGGACAAGAGAACTGGTCAATGTCATATTGCCACTACTAAAACATCTCCAGTAGAATATAGCCTCTACTTGAGCATCTCTGTCCTTGGAAATTGCCCATCCCTTTCTAATAACTTTCATGTTTCAAAAGTCCACGATTTTCTGGTTCATTATTGAAGTTTATACTCTGAGTGCTCCTCTAGCCGTTGTAACATCATGTTGTTCCTCTTTAAATCAATACTAGCACGAATAATAGCACAGTGATGCTTTATAATGCTAGCTAACCAGTTTGACGTGTTTCATTTTTTTTCTATATCGTTCTACGTATGTAAGTTGTGAATTCTACATACGAAATGATGCACACAGAGTATTTATCCATTAACCAGTATATGTTTAAACAAGCATGAAACTAGGTAACCAAGTGCATGTTCTTATATAAATTTGATTCATTCAGGTTTGCCTTCTACCTGGAAGTGTACTGACAATAACGATGTCAAAGCCCTACGGATTTAGATATAGGAGTGGGCAATATATCTTCCTTCAGTGTCCACTGATCTCTCCATTTGAATGGTGCGTAACCTTCTTTTTGCCTGTCCTCTACTTACTCTAGTTTCTACTTTGTTTCTGCTTCTGCTCTGGGTTTTTTAAATGGAGTAGCACAGAATTCACCTGCTTCTGCCCTGCTTTTCTTCTTCAGGCATCCTTTTTCCATCACTTCAGCTCCTGGAGATGACTACCTCACTGTTCACATCCGCACGAGCGGAGACTGGACGCAAGAGCTTAAGCGCATATTTGTTGAGAACTACTTCTCACCGCAACTGAACCGAAGAGCTTCGTTCAGCGAGTTAGGCGCAGCAGAACCAAAAAGGTTAACTATTGCGCCTCTCCATGAATGTTTTCTTACAAGGCAGAAAGGAAACTGATTGTTTCTTTATGTGTGATACAGCTTGCCAAAATTGCTCGTGGATGGTCCGTATGGTGCCCCTGCACAGGATTTTAGAAACTACGATGTTCTGCTTCTTGTTGGCCTCGGAATTGGAGCGACACCGTTCATAAGCATTTTAAGGGACTTACTTAACAATATTAAACTAGCTGACGAGTTGATGGTATTGCTTCGACCTATGATGTTCCCATTTTGACAGTTTCCTGAGATGCTTCTCTTGCCTATAGCTTACATGATTTTTTGTAACTACTAGGACTTGGCAATGGAGACGACTCAAACTAGTAGGTCCGAGGACAGCGCCAACAGCTACAGTGTATCAACAGCCAGTAGCAACAGGAAGAGAGCATATAGAACAAGCCGGGCACATTTTTACTGGGTTACTCGTGAGCCGTTGTCATTTGAATGGTTCAAAGGAGTGATGAATGAGGTTGCTGAAATGGACAAGAAGGTAGATGTCTAATGGTGCCATAGTGCCATGCCTTCATTTTACTGGTATCCCAGCAATCATTTGTACTTTACTGATGAACAACTCGTCATGCAATTTGAACCAGGGTGTCATAGAGCTGCACAATTATCTGACGAGCGTGTACGAGGAGCGTGATGCACGGACAACTCTATTGTCGATGGTGCAAGCTCTGAACCATGCCAAACATGGTGTCGACATCGTCTCGGGCACCAGGGTAAGCACACGTGTTTTCTTTCAGTCGGTGGATCACAACATTCACCATAAAGTCATGTCTTCAAGTATAAAAATGGAAGGCTTGTATTGTCTTGGAAATAACCAACACATACACTATCTAACGATTAATTTGGGCATTTATGTCTGTCTGCCTGTAAACTGAATATTTGTTTTGCACTTGACAGGTGAGGACACACTTTGCCAGACCAAACTGGAAGGAAGTCTTCACCAACATTGCAGCTAAGCACCCAAACGCAACAGTTGGTATGATCTTCACTCAGACAGCCTATTCATCATTTACATCAGTTGATCTCAGCAATATTCCTGAAACCAAGTGATGTCCATCGATCAACTCTACACGGTCACTTTCTCACCAAGGATGGTTCTGATTCCTGCAGGAGTATTTTACTGCGGCGCACCGACGCTGGCCAAAGAACTGAAGAACCTATCACATGAGATGAGCCACAAGACGGCGACCCGCTTCCATTTCCACAAGGAGTACTTCTGATAGAAAGACCATTAACCCTTCTAATCTGCATAGCCTTAGGTTCCGGTAAAGAAGATGGGATTTTTTGCACAGAAGAACCGCAAACTGACATCTCTTTTCCTGATAATATGGAACTGTACATAGTATAAAGAAGAACAAGCCCACTAGGGAGGATAGTTAGTACCATTTATATATTAACATAACAAAAAAAAAGTAAAGGCAGGCTACATCCAGAAAAGAAGAAAAGAGGCAGGGTAAAGAGTTCATAAATTCAGATTACTGATATACATGTACACAGTGTAGTTAGGTGGTTACGTATGAAATGCTAAAGCATATATAAAAGGGCTAGAGGCTGCCATTCTGAATGTAGATCGTTCAGGCATTCCATTCATGTATGTGCAGATACAGAGCCTATCGGCTGCTAATAAACTCCAGTATGGCGGGTGGTATACCTGATAGTTTCTTCATTGGAAATGGGGTCTACTACTGTATGATGAAGTTTGCACAAATTGAAAACAGAGGAAGGAACAGTTAGTTTGGGAGAGAACTTATACAACCGGGTGATCATTCCTTCTTCATTGTAACCTGCGACTTGCACTGTATGCTCGCCGGCTCGCCGCCCCATCTTGCGCGGTCGTCACCTCCCTGTGTCCGTCGTTGTGGGCTCTCAGCTGTTGTGTGTAACCTAGAAGAAAACACAAACCGGCCCGTTGCCTTGCTACCCACATTGCGCATTGTGTCGCTTCTAGCGAGCAATAGGATCAGCCCGCGTACAGCACACATGGGCCGATGTGCAATCCCGCTCATTAGGTACGATCATTATTTCTTCAGAGGAGATTTCGTTCTCCCGGAATCTAGTGATCCTGGTCTTTAAAAAAGAATCAAAAACATTATTTACAAGTTCATTTTTTCTCAAAATAATCCAAGATGTATCCAATGGTGTATTCAAAAAACGTGCAAAATGCCAACTTCAAATACTTTTTTTTATTATGGCATACACAAAAATGACGAAACTGTGGATCTAAAAAGACATAATTTCAAATCTCAAAGTTTATCAGATTTTGACATTTTTGTCTAGCACGCAATACAAAAAAAATATGTTATTAAGAAAAGAAATTGAAACTAGTAAATATTTTTTTTTGATTTTTAAAGATCGGGATCACTAGTAAATACACTTTTTGATATTTATTTCACATCTTTAAATTTAATAGTAAGAAAAATATTCATGAGTTGCAAAAAGGAAAATTCAAATAGGGGTATCAGAAAAAAATTCGGCGTGTTTCAAAACATAATTTTAATATTCTTATATAGTCGTATGTGAAATGAAAGTTTCATGCGTTGCAAAAGCGTATCATGTATTACAAAAGACTTACATGTCTTAAAAATAATTTGTGGTAATGTTCCTCATGCGATGCAGGTATCTGTAAATATATAATCCAGTTAAAAGACATAGTGAAATATGTTACCATTAGGTTTCAAAGAATTTGTCAACCTATCAAGCTCATGCATTCACCGCGTGTTTGGTTTCTCGAGATAATTTGTGGCTGTTAGCGACTTCTCACTCCTGAGTTTTTCTATGGGCAAGAGTTCACCCTTTGCCAACTTCCAACATCTTAATATTCTTGTGCATTGAAACTCTACACTTTGCATTACGTAGCGAAGAGATTATCATTTAAAATGTGATATCACTGGAATTATTACTAGCAAGCATGGGTTGCATCGTGCGATTTGATCCCGCCGAGCGTCTCTGGGTAGTGCTTCGGCTTGATATTATGTCTTCGTAACAAATCTAGGAGAGACGAGGTGGTCCGTCCATGCAAACCGGCCTCTTATGCACTTGAGTCAATGGCTTCTATTCCAGTGACAAACTCGTCAATGTCTCATTTGTCATCCAACAAAGGACTAGTGCTTATATACCAAACACAAACAATTTATAATGCTTATACACTACTAGTTGTTAGTATAATGTTGTGTCAGTCCGGTTAGAGCCCAAAATGACTGTCTTACCCTCAATGGGAAGTAAAAAAACAATTGTAAAAAAATGTTCAAATTTGACAGTATTTCCCCTCTATTTTCAACATTCTTCGTCATTTTTCACAGAGATATTTTTGCAACTAGTTGTTGAATCAACATACTCGTGAGATAAATTCTTCTCTGGACATAGAGGAAATGAGAACGTTCAGGCAATACAAGCCAACAAATCCTTAATGTCTGAGCTAGTACCCCAATAATCTGACAACTGAAACTTGCATCCCATTGATTTTGGCTCCACCGCTACAAAACCCTCACATGTACTGTGTAAGTGGAAGATTGGATCATCATGTGGATGATACCATGTCATGTACATTCTAATATAAAAATTGCACCAAAACATGAGAGAATATGAGAAATTACCTTGCGCAAATTACACGAAGAGAGGTGGATCCGTCATCAACTGGGCCGTCCTTGGCGGAATCCCCAATCCTCGGGTTCTGGATCAAGAAGATGGACGACTGGATCTCTCTTATGTGGTTTTGTGCGTGAGTTTAATATTTTTCCTTTCCTATTTTTATTGAAAGGTTCCTTTCCTACTATTCCAAGCTGAGGGTAAAAATGACAATTTTGAATAGACTGACATCACAAACTACGACGATGGTATATAAGCACTAGAAATTGTTTGTTTTCGGTATATAAGCACTTGTCGTTTGTTGGATGGCAAATAAGCTATTTCCAAGTTTGTCGGTGGTACATAAGCAATTTTCTCTATGCACTTGTGGGTGTTGTTACTTGTTTAAAGTATCGTCTCTATGAATCCCCCGCCTTCCACCCAGATGTTTTGGGGAAACACTATATCTAAGTCTCCCAAATTGAACGTTGGTAGCATTCCGGTGGTGTTCTCACTCTTGGGGCATCGTTTTGAAACACATGATGCCTGGAAGGGTCATCTGGTTGATTGGATTTTCATTTACTAGGACAGCGACCGGTCTTGCGGCGTGGTGCAGCAGGGACTCGACGACGGGTGTGACATGGTTGACTTGCACAGAGGCAGGGGTGCTATCTGGTGCCATGACAACATTGACGACATGCATGCTAAGGGTCTCCACTTTGATCTAGACAATGTAATTAGGTTGGCGGAGGATGGTGGAGGTGACTTCGAAACCGTGTGCATAAGGCCCTATCTCTGGAGTTATCATTGAGCCGGTGATGCATGGCTTTGGATGAGGCATAAGGTTCGGTTGCTTTCTCTACCATTTGTTGGTAGTTTTGGTGTTTTTCACCGTTTTAACAGGTTTGGGTTGTAGGTTCGTTCGTTATAAAGCTTTCTACTAGTTTTTGTTGAATAAATGAAATAGCTATGTATATCGCTTCGATGCAAAGGCGGAGGCATCCCATTTCAGAAAAAAATATGTACCTACTCCATTTGTTTCATAATATAAGATGTTTTCGGTGTAACACATGTAATCTAGATTCAAACAAAAATAAGTGAACATGTACACTAAAATAAATATCTAGATATATATGTATATGTATAAATGTAAAAAATGGTTAAAACATCTTATATATTATGTTTTTTTTTAGAATTCTTATATATTATGTAAGGGATGGAGTAGGAGGCCGCGGCCCGTGGAGCCACAAGACATGGGCGTCCCTCCGGAATCCGAACATACGCGATACTACCTGCCGCTGCCGCACGCCCGCACAAGTTCCTCACCTTGATATACAGGAGAACCGAAAGCTACTGGGCGATAAAACTCAGCCTCTCTTTTGCCGTTGCGCAGCCAAATTGCCTTGGGATAGCCATAGCCTTGATGCGGGCGTATGATCTCGTATCGTTTGGAGCCATACGGGGTGATGTTCGGTTCACCTGACGTCCAAGTTTCCAACTGCTCCAAATCCCAAAAGCTGTACTAGCACCTATTCCTCGGTACCTCATCGTCGGTGGAGTTATCACGCTATCTTTTTCTAGGAGAATTGTAGGACTTTCGGTCTCAATCAGTTCAAGTTTCTATTAATCTTGTTTTAGTACCTTCATGTATTACTGCTTTTGTTCTTGTCTCATTTGTAGGCAGAGGTTGGTTTGTTCCAGCTTTGACTGCCTGCCTATGACCTTGCTGCTTTATATAAGCAGGGCTCTTCTGAACGTCCTCTGCAGTGAATCTGAATTTCCATTGTGTGATACAACTGCGTGACATGTATTTCTGACTTTCTGTATGTAGAGTAGTAAACAGGCTTGCTGCTCAATCAGCTCAAGGGTTGTAGTTCCATTAATCTTGTTTAGGCACCTTGATGTGTTGTGTCAGTGTCATGTATAATGGGGTCAAGTATAGCTGTGCCCAGAACATGTATGAATGTGCAGTGAATCTGAAATTCCCTTGTGGTACCCGAGATGCCTGGAGCTTCACTGGAATAAACCTTATGATCAGGGGCTGAGTGATCTGAGTTTGAACAATCATTATCTGGAAATTTAACCACCTACCAAGGTATATGTCCAAGCATATTCATGTGGTATCACTCATGCATAGTGCAGATCTATCAGTATATGAGCATCTTCATTTATATTCTAGGCAAGGATTCAACTCTCCGTCATAATTAATCACATTATTGTGATCCCACACCACTCTATTATTATAGGCTCATATTTATTGGAAAGCAACCCATGACGTGGTTTTCTGCACCGCCACCAAAAGGTCCAAAACCAGAAGATTTGTGTGGCTTGAGAAGCAGTGACAGTGATGTTGCTAAACCTACTGGAAAAATTGGCAGGAAAATGTGGCAGGAGATGGGTTGGCCAAAATCAAGGAGTGATGCCTGCCACACCCACAGTGTCATTATCACAAGAATTGGCGATAATCAAAGGTGGTTCACTGAATTCAATTCAGAAAAGCAGCTAATCACTTAGCTAATTTTGCAAATTATGCAACTAATAACTGGGTTTGTCCACGCATCACCAAAATTATCTGCGACCATGCCTTATGGCCTCGCTTAACAATAGCCAAGCCGGCCTATAGGCATATCCAAGTTTCCAGATAATGATTGTTCAAACTCAGATTACTGAACAATCATTATCTAGAAATAAGCTAAGGTTTTTCTGTGTCTGAATGTCGGGTGTTATCAGATATATAGGAAGTTTGTGCATCCAGGCGACCTATGACATATCCAAGTCTCAACAAACAACTGTGCAACGAAATGATGGATATATAGTAGGTTCAGTTCCTCGCAAGAAAATTTGATTGATGATGAAAATGAAAGCAAGGAACTTAGCAATACTAATTTATTCTCTGGCATTTGCCAAATTTTCAATTATCTCCTGAGATGAGGGCTGTTCAGTTCAGCCTCTTGGCTCATCTTCACAGAAATACATACACATGACATGTCCAAATTAAAGGACAAAAATGCCATGGCCCCCTATTAACACATTTCCAATAATCCTACACCACAATACAGGTACAGACATTCATCTACAGTGACAGGTGCAGCTCCAATCCTGCCCTCCAAGGCCGCGCCGTCGGCGAGGTCACGTCGCCGTCCCACAGCCGGACGACTCTCCCGTCGAGCACCGCCATGTCAAGGTGGCGGTACCACCCCAGATCCCCCCTCTTCCGCACGGCCATCTCCCTCTCCTCCCAGCTGAATGCCGCCGTCGAAGGCGTCGACCTTATCCTCATCGACGCCGTCCGTTTCGGCACGATCTCGCCGTCATCGCCCTCGTCTCTGTCCGCACATTTCTTGGTGCCGTCCACTACCCCGTCGTCGCCGCCAGCTACGGCCCCTTGGTAGTACGCCGTGAACCGCACCTTGGACGGCGAGCTCGGGCCGTTCGGCTCGCTAAATGGGGACGCTGGCTCGGCGACGGCCCGTGCTGACCGTGGCTCGTCGACGGCAGGCGATGGCAGAGGCCGGAGCTGCTGCTTGTCGACGTGCACGGGAGCGCTAAGTTTGTTGGAGGAGCCGACCGCGCGGATGCGCCAGAGGCCAGCGGCAGCGGCGAGGGCGGCGACGAGCCAGGCGAAGAGCGAGGCGACTGTGTTGGCGGCCGCCGGGAGGGAGTAGAGGCGGAGCGCCATGGCTTCCGC
Organism: Poa annua; assembly: GCA_026929855.1. NCBI lineage: Eukaryota > Viridiplantae > Streptophyta > Magnoliopsida > Poales > Poaceae > Poa > Poa annua. The sequence continues at coordinate 77,739,539 of CM049432.1, forward strand.
CGGCACGACGTCGAGGAGCTCCATTCGCGGTGGTGGTGGCTTCTGAGGTCGCCGCGGTTGTTGTTCAAGAACCAAGATAGGAAGCGGGTTGTTTGGTGTTTGTTGCGAGATGAGGTTTGAAGAAGGTAGGCTTGGGTAGGAAGTGTATATATAGGTGGCGGGGTAGAACCGTAGAAGTGAAGATAGATTGGCGATTTTGCAGCTTGGTACCAGCTTTTGCAGATTTAGTAGTTAGGTATACCTAGCTCTAGCTGAACAAGTGCGAATAAACCATAGCAAAATCAAAATGCACCTCAAGTTGCACACTCTCCAAAAGATAATTGGATCCACAAAACCGGAATTGGAACTACTCCCTCCATCCACAAAAAGATGTTTTAAGTTTGTTCAAATTTGCATGTATATGCCTAAATACATGTAAATTTAGATAAAGTTAAGACCTCCTTTTATGTATAGGAAACTAAAAAGAATCCACCGTCACATCCTTATATGCAACGTCTATCCATATTAAAACCTAAATAAATGGTAGGCACCTACAAGCAGTTTTTCTAGAGCATACTCGTATCTACAAGCATTTGTCAATCGATTTTTGACAAGTACGCCGTCCATATCAGTATCATTGCTCAAAATCAAGATTATCCTTGGACCTGAAAACACTAAATTGGCCATACCTGCGGCGCCTACACGAGAAACAGACAGGCTTCAGTTAATAGGAGCTGTCAAACGCAAATAGTATGGCAAAGATGCTGAGGAATTGGCATCAGTGGGGATCTAGCACGGAGATGCTCGGAATCGACCTCGGGAGATGCCGAGCGAGATGTCGTTTTCCACAGCCACGACCGGCAGGCATCGTTCGTGACTAGTGGACGAGATGGTTTTGGTGCTCCGAAACTAGCGTGTGGGCATGCTGAGATATGCTCCGTGGTCTGTGTAGGCCAAGAGAGAAATCGTGAGCTCTTGTACGTTTGCATGAAGTAGTTTCGGAAAACCATTCCGATATTAGAGCACTATAAACCATGGAACTGAAAACGTGGTTTTCAGTTTGCATTTTGGGGGCTTTTTAGTTCCAAATCGCCAAGAACAGAAATTAAAAGTTGAACAAGAAATTTTAAAAATTTGCACTCGCGGAAACAAACAGATATATGATCGTCTTCACCGAGTTCATAGCATACACGATTCATGGCCATTTCTATAATAATTCTCGTCGCCACACTAGTCCTAACGTCAAAATTGGCTCACCGGAGCACTCAGGTATGACGGCGACGCATCGGCGGAGGAGGTCACTCCTCATTCTCGGTGAGGCGACGGGACACACAAGCTATTAATGTCGTCAATGCGACGCACGGTTTCCACACGTCGCATTTACACCGACCGTACCCATCGCCCTTGTTCAGCAGATAAAGGCACCGCCCTCACCGTGCAAATCCACCATGCTCACCTCGCTCTCACCCTCACGCCACATGCCCTCGCGTCCACGGCGTACCATGGAGGGCACATGATCAACTGCGACAACATGTGGGAGCTCCACTGGTACATGCTCCTCGCCCCCCTCAATAGCCGCCTACCCAATGGGTGGAGCGTGTCGGCATCTGGCCTCCCTGTGCCGCCACTCCTTGAGACGGCGAAGCAGATCCACCACTCCATCGGCCGTTTCCGCGGTTGGATGACGCGGGGGAAGCGGGGCCTCCCTGAGAACGACGAAGGCCATACGAACTGGGGTCGTTGGCTCGACCTTCCGAGCTCGCGGGAGCCGGTCATTGCAACTGTCGAAGCCCCAACACGTATAGGCAACACCGGGGGTTTGAGCCTCCACGATCAAAGCCGCCCACCGGCACGCCGCCACGGGCAGCGTGATTCCTTTCCACCTACTCCCACCGGTGTGGCGCGCCCTTGCCCGTCCAACACGCCGCCCCATAGTCGAGTGAAGCAGGAGCGACGGTCGCACAAAGCTACGGTGTCGGCATCCTCGTCGCGCTACGAGGACGTTGCCTAGAGCCACAACACCACATTAGGACGGAGCTGATCCCGACATCTACCACGCGTGACGTCCCCACTTCAAAACGAGCACGACAACGCCAACCCCGAATTACTGGTGCCAATTGCTGACTTGGTGGCTAACAACGAGCTGGACTTGCCCAACCTCTTGGCGACCCTGGCGAGATCCGCGACGATGGCGGCCTCCTATTCCTCCAGCGGCTCCACCACCAGGTCATGCGCCGTGTCAAGATGGCGCCTCCACCAGCCGTGTCACCCTCCTCTATCTATGTGTTGCTCGACAACGAGAACGACAATGTCGACTGGGACAACCTCAAGTAGGACTGGGGTTAGTGCTAGGAGCCGCGGACCAAAGTTTACTCAAATATTTTTATAATACGTACTGAAATATGAATGAACTTTTCTTATTACAATTTGCATTGGCACCTACAATGTACGAACACATGTCTGACATCTCCAAAGAGGGTCCAGTTGAGAATGGCGTACACGAATTTGACAGCCACCGGAGCGACTGCCGTAGATCACACTGTCCGGACAACAGAACTTGTGGACTTGTTGGTATCTCCGTTCGACAGCAACATTGCGACGTACAAGCACGACCGTTCCCTGCTCCGCAAGCCGCAGCCCTTCAGTCACTGAAACAGTGAGTCCCCTTTGCGGCCATGCCTGTCCGTGCGTCGATCGCCATGGCTTAGAAATTGGCGTCCGTGACAACAATATCCTGGGCGGCAAGGGCAAGATACCAACTGTGCATATCTTTCTTCCAAAACTAAATCTCGGTCTATACTTGAAAAGCTGTCTGGGTACCACCTGCTTGTTGTGTGCCGTCTAGCTCTTTTTGACCGAAAAGGCAGTCGAACCTGCTTTTCATTTCAATTAGAAGAGTGTACAGAAGTATAAGGTAGCCCAAAAAACAAAAAACAAAAAACAAAAACAAAGAAAGTTATGAACTAAAGGGGAACAAGGATTACAGCAAAGCGCTGCAGACCAAAAAAGAGAATGCCAACTTCTTAGTCAGGTTCCCTGGGACGTAAAATCAGGTCTGCAGCACCTGTTATGCCTCCGTCTCTCTAGCATCTAGCCTCATCCAGTGAATTCTGGTAAGTGGTACAACTTTGTTGTTGAAAATTATGGCATTGCGTTCTTTCCAAATGGACCGCCATGTCCGATGAACTAAGGCTGCCTAGCTTGTCCTCTTCAGCGGCGGCAGCCGGCGGCTAGTTGTCAAGAGCCAATCTTGTAGTGAGGTTGTGTCGGTTCGTGGCCTTAGATTGGGGTTGAGCGCAGCTGTCCGAATGATCATCTTCCATAGCTGAGTGATGACGGGGCAGGTGGCGAGAAGATGAAGTGTTGTTTCCTACGTGTTGAGGCAGAAGACACACGCTGCATTATGCGGCCACCCCTTTTTCTGAAGACCATCAGCAGTGTTGCATTTGCCACGGAGAGCAAGCCAGCAGAAAATACGGCACTTCAGTGGCACGCCACTGTTCCAAATGGTGTCTCAGAAAGAGAAACAGATGGAGCCCTCGAACTGCATCTCATATGCATACGCTACTGAGTACTACCCATTTGGTGTCCATAACTAGGTAACCGAGTCAAGCGTCTCGGGCCGCAACTCAATATTGACCAGAAGGTCATACACAAGGAGGAACTGAGTCACATCAATGGTAGGTAGGTCACGCTTGAAATGCATCATCCATTTGTTGTCGGTGATGGCCTGTGCAACTGTAAGGTTGCGCTTGGTGCAGCACTTGAAGAGGTCGGGTGCAAAGGAAGCAAGGCTTTGATGATCGGTTGTCCAGGGGTCTTGCCAAAAATTGATTTTGTGTTCATTCCCTAAGTTGAAGGATAGCACTGAGTTGAATAAGCTGCGAGCATGATCATCGATTCCCAACGGTAGGTGGCCCCAGGCTTTGTCATCTACGGTCCAGGTGTGCCACAACCATCTAAGACGTAGGGCAGTGGATTTGCGATGTAGGGCAGTAATAGCCAGCCCACCAAAATCTAGCAGACGACAGATGATCTCCCAACGCACTAGGCAGCGACCACTAGTTGCAAGCTCATCGTTGCACCAAAGGAAACCTCTACGTAGCTTGTCAATTGCTTAGATCAACCAAATTGGTGGGTCAATAACAAGAAGGTGATAGATGTTCATGGCTGGTCAAATATTGACCAGCAACAGTCTAGCATCAAGAGAAAATTCCCCTTATTCCAGCCCTTGACTTTACTTGCCAGCTTGTCGAGGTAGGGTTGAAGATCACCTTTGCGCAGACGCTGGTCTTATAAGGGGAGGCCCAAATATGTACACGGAAAGCTTTGGAAAGGGCATGTAAAGATCGCTGCAAGGGCATTGGTATCCAACTCGGAGCAGTGGATCGGAATGATACAACTTTTTGCAAAGTTGGTTAGCAGTCCAGAAGCCTCCCCAAAACATTGCATCAGCGATTTGACAGAATAGAGCTCAGTTGGATCAGGTTCGGTGAAAATGACAACATCGTCAGCATACATCGAGATGCGATTTGTTGCCTGCCGAAATCTGCTGGTTTTGAGGGCCCTACTTGGTCCGCCATGGAGAACAAGGCGGTGTTCAACTCTGACGCACGTTGATCCATCGTCTCGCTGCCGAATGTGGAGCTCGTGCAGTGAATATCTGTAGATCGATTGGTTTGTCGTGGTTAGCCCCACGGCTGGCTCTCGTATTTATATTAGCATATGCGTGTACGACACGATTACAACAGCTTACAACATCGTATACTATACGGATACGGTTCTGTCTAATACACCCCCTCAATCTGAAACATCGTGTACAAGATTAAGATTGCCACTAAAACGACTAAGCAATTGACGTTAAACAGCTTAATACAAATATATAGCGCCCCATCTTTTATATAAAGATGGAACACCTGTGTTATGTGCTAGTCCCTGGATCACTGCTAGCACCACAGTACAAAATATAAAGTATCATTGCATAAGTATTAATTTGCTACAACGCGATCCAAAAATAATAGCCAAGTATGGCTTTATTACAAATTGCATAGACATGAAGGCTAGCTAAAATTCAGAGTTCACAACAAAAACAAATAACAATGAGACTCATCTTCAAGCATGCGCCACAGGCAGACATGTTGGGTGTAGACTCGAGTCCAATCTCATTCCTCATCAGAATTACCTGCACATTTGAATATGCAGCCCCCGAAGGAGGTCAATACAATGAAGTATTGGCAAGTGACTATGGTGGATAATTTATGACAAGTCTAATTCTATATGCACATTTGGCTTGATAGAGTTGTAGGCTATTTTGCAGAAAGCAAGTTTTCTCCTATCTTTTGTAAAACAATTTTGTTTTTCAACGGCTTGGCACCAAGGGATGAAGCCCAAGTGCACCAACAATCTTTCCTTAGTCAAATTTTACTTTATGAAAACTATGATGAGATTCTTCCGTCCATCCTTGTCCAGTTGCTCGAAGTAGTCCATCACCGGGGACACGGCTAAGTACTCAGATTGTCGACTCTGCAGAGGTTGTGCACTTTCACCTTCAGACTCAATTAACCCAAACATCCTATACACGCGGAGTGCATTAAGGAAATGAGAGAATTGAGACAAGAACTTTCAGAAGAAGAATGCAACCGTACTAGCAAGACCCGTTCCACCTACCAACTCTACATCTGCTTGTCAAGCTGACAGGTTGCACTCCCAACTCTTAATCATTCTAGACAGAGCCCATTGTCAAAAGGCTGCACGGGAAGCTTCTATACTTGGAGGGACTTAGAAATCTCTTTGTTCCTGGGTGGCCGTGCACAAGTGCACTTCTGGGTAACAACCACCATGTTCATTGCCCTAAATAGAATAAACATTCATCCTAGGCGACGACAACCACAAGCATAGTCCCAAAAGCCACTCAACATAAACCATAGCAATCAATTCCACCTAGATGTGTATTTTAAATTTTTAACACTTAGAATCATTTCTATAACATGGTAATCATTTTTATAGCATAGCTAAGCAACTAATAAAACTTTTCATGGCTGCATAGGAAAAGGGGTGGCTACACACTACTAGGATATTTTCAAATTGTAAACTAACTTAGCATTATAAGATAGTTCAAAAATCCCTATCATGCATACTACTCAAAATATACTACTAATGCATATAGAAAATATTGGGTAGATTATGAATGTCACTTGCCTTGGTAACAGGAGGAGCAAGCACAACAAGAGTAACAGTAACAAGCAAGTTCTTCCTCTTCACAATCTAGCACAAGCAATACATAAAATAAATACACACACCGCACAACACTTAAACCACCAAAACATAAACATGTATGTATGCATGATATGCTATGAGTATAACAAGACACACTTATTACATTTTATACTTTCTGTTATTGAATGCATGAAATGCAATTTCCAGGAATTTCGTATTTCAATTATCAATTAAATAATTGAAACAATATAGCAAAATTTAGATTTCTACAACTACAAATTTTATTTGTTTTATGAAAGTTTTCAAATGAAACACATGTTGATCTTTCTGGACAGAGGGAAATAATACAAATCTAAAACAATTAAATTTATGAGAAAAGTATTTTTATTATTTAAGTTATGAATTTAAATAGCCGAATTACTCCTCTGATAATTACACGAATTAAAAGTTATCACAAGGAAAAATAAAAGATGAAGATATAAATTACACTGGCAGGGCTATCCGTGGATATAAAAGTTATCAAATTTGGACTTACAGATCAAAAGATATGAATTTTTCAAGTTTAACATATTTTCTGTTTTTTATTTACTAATTCTGCCGAAAATAGAAAAAGGGAGGGCTACGTGTCACAATCTGATTTGCCGATACCGTTTTGACGCGGATCGGCTCCGAGACCGTCCGATCTAACTAATCTTGGACGCACCAGATTAAACGAGATTAACGAAAAAAGAAAATAAACAAAGCCCGTACGATCTGGATCCAACGGTCCAGATCGCACTGGCTAGACGTGAGCGGCGTGGATCGCCGGAGCTGCTCCACCCGCGGCGGAGCCATTGCCGGCTTCGTGCTCTACCGCGCAAAAGAAAGGGATCAGAGAGCGGTTTCGTTACAGAGCGTTGCCGGGCGTCGAGGTTAGCTTGATGGCGAAGCCGACGGCGTCGAGATGGTCCTCTCCTCCCTGGGTTGCTCGCCGGAGTTGGAGTAGCGGACGGCGGCGGCGGTCGCGGACGGAGGCGTCGCTGGGCTGCGATTCCGGACACGATCATGTCAAAACAATGCGCAAGTAAGAAAGGAAATGAGGGAAGGAGAAGAGAGAGTGTGGGGGTGGTCGTAGGGTCCCGTACGGCGAGCTCAACGGCGGCGGAACCAGCGAGATGCCGACTCCGATTGTGGGCAGCCCTGTGGCGTAGAGGTTAGGGTTTTGGGTGGAATCGAGAGGCGGGGTTGCGGGGTATAAATAGGGGCGAGAGGGGGGCGAGAAGATCGACTTGAAAACGGTTTAGGGAGATCGGATTGCCGGAGATATTCTCGGACTCGTTGCGTTTCCTCGCGCAGAGGTTGAAGACGCGTTTGTCAGGAGTGCGGTCCACCCGCCAGTGAGATGAGAGAGGAGCGCGGGCTGTTCTTGGGCTGCTCCTGGGCCGAGGCTTAGCGCGTGTGGTAGATAGGGGGTTGGCTGGCCCGGTTCTTCTTTTTCCTATTTTCTTTTTATTTAATTTATTTCTGTTTTCAAAACCTAATTTCAAAAATAAATTTTAAACTTAACCAAATCATTTCAGAAAAAGTTATAAAAATATGTTTTAGAAAGCTTATTAAAATTAGAACCTTTTGATATCATTTTGCCAAATAAATAATCTAATAAATAAAGATTAATATAAGGAGTTCAAATAAACCTCTTTATGGAATACAAATTTATTTAAACTTATAATTAAATTTTAAATTATTCTTTATGTGATTTAAATGCCATGCCTATATGATGAATGATGCATGAGTGCAAAGTTTTTAAATTTTTGAGAAATTTGGGATGTTACAGACTAACCCCCTTAAGAGGAAGCTCGCCCTCGAGCTTCGGAAAGGTCAGCAAATAGGTGTGGATGGTCTTCTCGGAGGTCATCCTCTCGTTCCCAGGTGGCTTCTTCCTCGGTGTGATGATTCCACTGGACCTTGCAAAACTTGGTGGTTTTGGTACGGGTGACTCTTTCTGCTGTCTGTAATATCTTGATGGGCTTCTCTTCATAGGTCAGGTCACTTTCCAATTGTACTTCCTCGAGAGATACATTATCTTTTAAAGGAACTCCCATCATCTCGGGATGATATTTCTTCAACTGACTGACATGGAACACATTATGAACAGCAGACAGAACTTCGGGCAGTTCTAACTCATATGCCACTTCACCTTTGCGAGAAAGAATTTTGAATGGTCCAATGAATCGAGGTGCTAACTTTCCTTTGATTCCAAACCTCTTTACACCCTGGAGTGGAGACACTCTAAGATAGGTTCTATCACCCACCTCGTAGGTGACTTCTCTACGCTTGGAATCTGCATAGCTTTTCTGGCGTGACTGTGCTATTTTCAATCTATCCTTAATCAGTCCAACCTTCTCTTCAGCATCCTGTATTATATCAGGTCCAAAGAAACTCCGTTCTCCTAGACCACTCCACAACAAGGGGGTTGTGCATTTCTTTCCATATAAGGCTTCAAACGGTGCCATCTCAATACTGGCTTGGTAATTGTTTTGTAGGAGAACTCAGCGTAAGGTAGATTATCATCCCAACTAGATCCATAATCAAGCGCACAAGCTCTTAACATATCCTCTAAAATCTGATTTACTCTTTCAGTCTGACCATCTGTTTGCGGGTGGAAAGCCGTACTAAATTCCAATCTGGTTCCCAAGGATTCGTGTAACTGCTTCCAGAAATGAGAAGTGAACTGGGTCCCTCTATCCGACACGATACTCTTAGGAACGCCATGAAGGCACACAATTCTCTTCATGTAAATGTCGGCTAACTTTGTACTCGTATAAGTGGTCTTGACGGGTATAAAGTGAGCTATTTTGGTTAGACGGCAGACGATAACCCATATAGAATCATAACCCGATCTGGTCCTTGGTAATCCGGTGATGAAATCCATCCCAATAGAATCCCACTTCCAATCCGGTACTTTCAAAGGTTGTAAGAGTCATGCTGGTTTCTGATGTTCTGCCTTTACTCGACTGCATACATCGCACTTAGCGATATATTCTGCTATTTCTCTTTTCAGATTGTTCCACCAAAATCTCTCCTTCACATCCATATACATCTTGGTATTTCCTGGATGAATGGAATAAGGTGTCTCATGGGCTTCTTGTAGAAGTAACTTCCTAAGGTCGGGGTCATTGGCCACACATACACGTTTTTCAAACCACAAAATCCCTTGCTCATCCTCATGAAATCCTTTAGCTTTTCCTGCTCTCAGATTGACTTTGATTTCTTCTATTTCCTTGTCTCCTTTCTGAGCTTCACGTATCTTGTCCATCAAAGTAGGTTGTACTACTAATTAGGCTACAAAACCTTCTGGTACTACTTCCAATCTGAGATCCTTGAATGCCTTGCATAACTCTTCGGGTATTTCTCATGCTGTGACGCCATTTACATACACTTTACGACTCAGGGCGTCTGCTACTACATTAGCCTTTCCTGGGTGATATTGGAGACTTAGATCATAATCTTTGATAAGTTCCAACCACCTTCTCTGTCTCATGTTCAATTCCTTCTGAGTGAAAATATACTTCAAACTTTTATGGTCAGTGAAAACTTCACACCTTTTTCCCATCAGATAGGGTCTCCATGTCTTCAGGGCATGTACTACTGAGGCTAACTCGAGATCATGAGTTGGATAATTTGCTTCATGCTTCTTGAGCTGTCTAGAGGCATAAGATACCACTCTGCCCTCCTGCATCAACACACTTTCTAAGCCTTGGCGTGAAGCATCACAATACAATTGGAATTCCTTCTCCAAATCCGGTAAACATAGGACTAGGGCTGAAACTAGACGTTTCTTCAATTCTTGAAAACTGGCTTCACATGCCTGTCCACTCAAACTTCTTCTCCTTCTTTAATAATTCCGTCAAAGCCTTGGCGATCTTGGAGAAGTTTTCAGTGAATCTTCGATAGTATCCTGCTAGACCAAGGAAACTTCGTAATTCTCCAACGTTTTTCGGCGGTTCCCAATTAGTTACAGCTGAAACTTTTTCAGGATCCACCGCTATACCTTCCTTGGACACCACATGGCCTAGAAATCCGACGTGTTCTAACCAAAACTCACACTTGCTGTATTTGGCGTACAACTTATGTTCACGTAGTCTCTATAATACTAGACGCAAATGTTCTTCATGTTCTTTGTGACTCTTGGAGTAGATTAGAATGTCATCTATGAACACTACCACAAACTTATCCAGAAAATCCATGAACACTTTATTCATCATATTCATGAAATAGGCTGGAGCATTGGTTAAACCAAAAGGCATTACGGTGTACTCATAAGAGCCATATCTCGTAACAAATGCAGTCTTGGGTATATCCATTTCTCTAACTTTCATTTGGAGGTACCCCGATCGAAGATCGATTTTTGGGAAAACACACGCACCTTCCAGTTGATCAAATAGTTCATTTATCTTGGGTAACGGGTACTTGTTTTCGATAGTTTGCTCATTTATTTCCCTGTAGTCCGTGACTAGCCTCTGAGTTTGATCCTTCTTTTTAACAAATAAAACTGGTGCTCCCCATGGCGATGAACTTGGTTGAATGAACCCTTTCTGGATATGTTCCTCCAGTTGCTTCTTGAGCTCTTTCAATTCATCAACGTCCATAGGATAAGGTCTTGTAGCTATTGGTCATGTTCCCGGTTTCAGTTCGTTGAGAAACTCTACCTCTCTATCGGGTGGCATTCCCGGTAGTTCTTCCGGAAAAACATCTGGGTATTCCTTGACAATAAGCACATCACCAAGGCTAACCCCCTTAAGAGAATTTAGCATAACCTTCTTAAGTTCAAAAGTTGATCCGAACTTAATCTTCCTTTTCTCTGGGGTGGTGAGGGTGATTGCTCTATTCGCACAGTCTATGATTCCTTCAAAACGGGTCATCCAATCCATTCCGATGATAACATCCAAACCTTGGGTTTCTAGGATGACTAAGTCTGTTGGAAAGGCGTGTTTTCCAATCTTTAATTCTAACTGCCTACACCCGGAATTTACTATCATCTCCCCTCCAGGTGAACTTACCCTAATAGGTTTTCCTAGACTTTCCTCAGCTAACCCATGTTTGTTCACAAATGCTCTTGATATGAATGAATGAGATGCTCCAGTATCAAATAAAACTAATGCTGGAAAGGAATTGAGCAAGAATGTACCAATCACAACATCAGGTTCATCATGAACTTCCTCCACATTAATGTGGTTCACTTGTCCCTTTTGAAAATGATTGGGCTTGGAATTTTCATCGGTCTTCCTCTCTGGGCAATCAGTTGCATAATGTACTGTCTTCTTGCACTTGAAGCAAGTCACATTAGACAAGTCTTTCTTCCCTTCATAGTTAGGACGGTGATTACCATTCCCATGATTAGGTCCATGGTGATGGTTTCCCCTGGATCCACCATTATTTCCGTTGTATCCTCCATTGCTTCCTTTGTATCCTCCATTGTGGTTATGACCATGATGTTTTTGGCCACTACCATTGTTGGAGTGATTCCAGGGTTTATGGCTACTTACTTCAGAGGTGTGTTGTTTCTTGTGTGTCCCTTCAGAGTGAACCTTACTTGCACTGAACTTCCTCTTCCTATTCTCTTCCTTTCTTATGTTGTTGTCCAGGGTGATTGCTTGATCCAGCAGGGCTTGATAGTTAGGAGCATATGCCACAGACAAGAGTATCTTTAGTTCTCCCCTAAGTCCATTGAGGAATTTTTCCTTCCTCTTAGCATCAGTGTCGATGTCTTCTGGTGCATACCTTGATAGCATACAGAAGTCATCCATATACTCCTTCAGAGTTCTACCTCCCTGCCTCAAGCTGCGAAATTCCTCTTTCTTCAGGTTCATTATACCAGAGGAAATGTGAGCATTGCGGAAACCTTCCTTGAACGCATCCCAAGTCATGCCATCCAAAGGATGAGTCACTTGATAAGTCTCCCACCACAATGCAGCAGGTCCTTCCAACAGGTGTGCAGTGAACCTCACTTTTTCTGCCTCAGAACACTCACAAGTTATTAAGTCCTTGTTGACTGAACAGAGCCAATCATCCGCCACTATTGGTTCAGTAGCAGAGGAAAACTTATTAGGCCTAAGCCTTAGGAATCTAGCAAGTCTGTCCACTGGAGGTGGTGGTGGTGGAGGTTACGGGTTGTTGTTGTTGTTGTGATTGTTGTTGTTGTTAGTTGCGGCAATGAATTGAGTCATCATAGTCATCCACTGAGCTTGAGCGGCCATCAGTTGTTGCATGACATCATTGTTGTCGGTATTACGACGAGGAGGTATCTGTGGGGGTTTTTAGCATAGATGAGTAACAGATAGATAGAACTAAGAGAAGAAATTTCTACCCATGCAAAAACAACCAAGTCAAACAATCAACACTCAATAAACAACTTAAGATTTTTCTTACTTAGCAATTCAAAACAGGTATTCTAGGTTGATTAACTAAACGATAGAGTCTGAAAACCAAAACATTCAAACCAAAACATTCTAGCATTGTCACACCACAAGTTGGAGATCAATGTTTTAAAGACGACGAACTACGCGAGGGATAACATGGTGGTCCAACTAATAAGTCTAAACTTCGTCCATGACGTCTCCTTCATCTTCTTCGACCTCCTCGATGGTGATGCCTTCCTTCATAAGAATCTCCTTGTAGTCGTTCACCTCCTTCTCTAAGGCCTCGTTCTTCTCCTGTAACATTGTCTTCTCACGATGTAGAGTCTCGATCGCTTCCTTCTCCAGGACTTCAATCTTCTCTTGTAGCATTCTCTTCTCACGGCGTAGAGTCTCGATTAAATCTCGATCAGCTTCAAACTCGACGTCGTTGCTCAGAATTTCATCCTTCAAGGTCTTGATCTCCTTGTTCTTGTCTCTAATTCTCTTTTCTTGGTTTTGGAACTTCTTCTCTTGAGCTCGGAATTTTTCTTCTTGCGCGTTGGCCACCTGTTCTTGGGCTTCAATCTTCTTTTGAGTCTCCTTGACTTGGGCCATTATTTCATCATTTTTCAGTAGCTCGATGCGCCTATCCTCTTCTAGTTGCTAGAGGTGAAGTTCTAAGTCTTGGAGATAAGGGTACAAAGGTTTTGGTTTGTTTTTGTCTTCCTCATCAACAAGGTAGGGTATCCCATGTTTGTCACGTTGACCAAGGTTAGAAAAGTAGTGATCCTTTAACTCCTCCTGGAATTGCCAGCAAAGACGTCCTATTAGCTCCTGCGTGACGAGATTCATCCCTTTCTCCAAGGAGTCACTAATCGACTTGTACTGGATGTCTTCGGTCTTGGGTTCAGTCTGACGCCCTTGTTGAAAAATACGAACTCTCCATAAGTCTTCTTTGTTGAAGTGCTTCAGCTGGCTTGCCTTGATGATGGGTGTTGGAAGCGCCAGTAGTTGTACCAATTCCAGAAGATATCTTCCTAATCGCATGTTCTTGAAGTCCTCCGCGATTTGATACAAGAAGAAAGACATCCTTAAGCTATAAGAGTAGAAAATGTTAAAATAGAAAACTTAAGGTAAGAAGTACTAGTCATAGTTTTAATTAAGTACTTAGAGGAAATAAGGGTTCTATTCTGAAAGGGTGATCAACACTATTATCAGCTCTTTGTAGGTCGGATATTCACTATAGTGAGAGAGACAAACACCCGGCTAGCCACTTATAATTGTGGAACAGGTCTCATGTACGCGGACATGTAAGGTTTGTCCCGGGCCGCTTCATCCCACTATGCCGCTAGGATCCAACATACTTCAAAGATGGTAATATTATGATAAAAAAGAGGCTTAACCAATCCTAAGGGCTTGAACCTACAGGCAACACTTTGCTCTGATACCATTTTGTAGTGCCCCATCTTTTATATAAAGATAGAACACCTGTGTTATGTGCTAGTCCCTGGATCACTGCTAGCACCACAGTACAAAATATAAAGTATCATTGCATAAGTATTAATTTGCTACAACGCGATCCAAAAATAATAGCCAAGTATGGCTTTATTACAAATTGCATAGCCATGAAGGCTAGCTAAAATTCAGAGTTCACAACGAAAACAAATAACAATGAGCCTCATCTTCAAGCATGCGCCACAGGCAGACATGTTGGGTGTAGACTCGAGTCCAATCTCATTCCTCATCAGAATTACCTGCACATTCGAATATGCAGCCCCGAAAGAGGTCAATACAATTAAGTATTGGCAAGTGACTATGGTGGATAATTTATGACAAGTCTAATTCTATATGCACATTTGGCTTGGTAGAGTTGTAGGCTATTTTGCAGAAAGCAAGTTTTCTCCTATCTTTTGTAAAACAATTTTGTTTTTCAACGGCTTGGCACCAAGGGATGAAGCCCAAGTGCACCAACAATATTTCCTTGGTCAAATTTTACTTTATGAAAACTATGATGAGATTCTTCCGTCCATCCTTGTCCAGTTTCTCGAAGTAGTCCATCACCGGGGACACGGCTAAGTACTCAGATTGTCGACTCTGCAGAGGTTGTGCACTTTCACCTTCAGACTCAATTAACCCAAACATCCTATACACGCGGAGTGCATTAAGGAAATGAGAGAATTGAGACAAGAACTTTCAGAAGAAGAATGCAACCGTACTAGCAAGACCCGTTCCACCTACCAACTCTACATATGTTTGTCAAGCTGACAGGTTGCACTCCCAACTCTTAATCATTCTAGACAGAGCCCATTGTCAAAAGGCTGCACGGGAAGCTTCTATACTTGGAGGGACTTAGAAATCTCTTTGTTCCTGGGTGGCCGTGCACAAGTGCACTTCTGGGTAACAACCACCATGTTCATTGCCCTAAATAGAATAAACATTCATCCTAGGCGACGACAACCACAAGCATAGTCCCAAAAGCCACTCAACATAAACCATAGCAATCAATTCCACCCAGATGTGTATTTTAAATTTTTAACACTTAGAATCATTTCTATAACATGGTAATCATTTTTATAGCATAGCTAAGCAACTAATAAAACTTTTCATGGCTGCATAGGAAAAGGGGTGGCTACACACTACTAGGATATTTTCAAATTGTAAACTAACTTAGCATTATAAGATAGTTCAAAAATCCCTATCATGCATACTACTCAAAATATACTACTAATGTATATAGAAAATATTGGGTAGATTATGAATGTCACTTGCCTTGGTAACAGGAGGAGCAAGCACAACAAGAGTAACAGTAACAAGCAAGTCCTTCCTCTTCACAATCTAGCACAAGCAATACATAAAATAAATACACACACCCCACAACACTTAAACCACCAAAACATAAACATGTATGTATGCATGATATGCTATGAGTATAACAAGACACACTTATTACATTTTATACTTTCTGTTATTGAATGCATGAAATGCAATTTCCAGGAATTTCGTATTTCAATTATCAATTAAATAATTGAAACAATATAGCAAAATTTAGATTTCTACAACTACAAATTTTATTTGTTTTATGAAAGTTTTCAAATGAAACACATGTTGATCTTTCTGGACAGAGGGCAATAATACAAATCTAAAACAATTAAATTTATGACAAAAAAGTATTTTTATTATTTAAGTTATGAATTTAAATAGCCGAATTACTCCTCTGATAATTACACGAATTAAAAGTTATCACAAGGAAAAATAAAAGATGTATAAATAAACTACACTAGCAGGGGCTATCCGTGGATATAAAATTTATCAAATTTGGACTTACACATCAAAATATATGAATTTTTCAAGTTTAACATATTTTCTGTTTTTATTTACTAATTCTGCCGAAAATAGAAAAAGGGAGGGCTACGTGTCGCAATCTGATTAGCCGATACCGTTTCGACGCGGATCGGCTCCGAGACCGTCCGATCTAACTAATCTTGTACGCACCAGATTAAATGAGATTAACGAAAAAAGAAAATAAACAAAGCCCGTACGATCTGGATCCAACGGTCCAGATCGCACTGGCTGGACGCGAGCGACGTGGATCGCCGTAGCTGCTCCACCCGTGGCGGAGCCATTGTCGGCTTCGTGCTCTACCGCGCAAAAGAAAGGGATCAGAGAGCGGTTTCGTTACAGAGTGTTGCCGGACGTCGAGGTTAGGTTGATGGCGAAGCCGACGGCGTCGAGATGGTCCTCTCCTCCCTGGGTTGCTCGCCGGAGTTGGAGTAGCGGACAGCGGCGGCGGTCGCGGACGGAGGCGTCGCTGGGCTGCGATTCCAGACACAAGATCATGTCAAAATGATGTGCAAGTAAGAAAGAAAATGAGGGAAGGAGAAGAGAGAGTGTGGGGTGGTCGTAGGGTCCCGTACGGCTAGCTCAACGGCGGCGGAACCGGCGAGATGCCGACTCCGATTGTGGGCAGCCCTGTGGCGTAGAGGTTAGGGTTTTGGGCGGAATCGAGAGGCGGGGTTGCGGGGTATAAATAGGGGCGAGAGGGGGGCGAGAAGATCGACTCGAAAACGGTTTAGGGAGATCGGATCGCCGGAGATATTCTCAGACTCGTTGCGTTTCCTCGCGCAGAGGTTGAAGACGCGTTTGTCAGGAGTGGGGTCCACCCGCCAGTGAGATGATAGAGGAGCGCGAGCTGTTCTTGGGCTGCTCCTGGGCCGAGGCTTAGCGCGCGCGGTAGATAGGGGGTTGGCCGGCCCGATTCTTCTTTTTCCTATTTTTTTTTATTTAATTTATTTCTGTTTTCAAAACCTAATTTCAAAAATAAATTTTAAACTTAACCAAATCATTTCAGAAAAATTTATAAAAATATGTTTTAGAAAGCTTATTAAAATTAGAACCTTTTGATATCATTTTTCCAAATAAATAATCTAATAAAATAAAGATTGATATAAGGAGTTCAAATAAACCTCTTTATGGAATACAAATTTATTTAAACTTATATTTAAATTTTAAATTATTCTTTATGTGATTTAAATGCCATGCCTATATGATGAATGATGCATGAATGGAAAGTTTTTAATTTTTTGAGAAATTTGGGATGTTACAAAATATCTGCTATTTGATCTCCTGAGGCAATGAAACGTACATGAGAGCACCCATAGCAACTTTCTCGCGCATGAAGTGGAAATCAAACTCGATATGCTTGGTGCGAGCATGAAATACCCGGTTGGCTGACAGATAGGTAGAACCCAAATTATCGCACCACAAAACGGGGGGTTTGGACGCAAGTTTCTTAAGCACCGACTGAATCCATGTTGCTTTAGTTGTACCATTGGCAAGAGCCTTGTACTCCGCTTCTGTACTAGAACAGGACACTGTGGGTTGTTTGCGAGCACTCAAAGAGACAAGATTAGGTCCGAGAAAAATTGCAAACCCACCAGTAGACCGACGATCATCAGGGCAACCTGCCCAATCCGCGTCGGTATAAATATTCAGAAGAGTGGAAGGAGACTTCTGAATCCGCAAACCAGTGGTGACGGTACCCTTGACATACCGAAGGATCTGCTTAACTGCTTCATAATGAACTGTAGTTGGCTGAGCAAGAATCTGACAAACTTTGTTGACCGCAAATGATATATCAGGACGAGTTAGCGTCAAATACTGAAGGCCACCAACCAAACTCCGATAGCGGAAAGAATCATCATCAGAGAGACGGGTACCTTGATCACGAAACATTTTATCAGATGTGGACATCGGAGTGGGAACGGCACGACTATCCTCCATGTGAGCACGATGAAGCAAATCCAAATCATACTTATGCTGAGTCAAACACATGCCTGCATTAGTAAAGGAGGCCTGAATACCCAATAAATACTCGAGTTGACCAAGATCCTTGATGGGGAATGCTTGTGCCAAAGCATGTACAACACGATCCATATCATCAACATAGACCAACATGTAGACAGTAACACCATTACTGTTGAAGATGAACAAGGATGTGTCAGCCTGACTAGAAACAAAACCGAGCTCATGAAGCTTATCACTGAGCCGAGCATGCCATGCACGAGGGGACTACTTCAGACCATATAATGCACGCTGAAGCTTGCAGACATGCTGAGGATAGCGGGGGTCCTCAAAACCAGGGGGCTGTTGCATATAGACATCTTCCTCAAGAAAACCATGTAGAAAAGTATTACTGACATCAACCTGGCAAAGACTCCACCCTCGAGATACAGTAAGAGATAAAACTAGACAACGAACTGCTCTTGCTTAAATCATTACTCTTCATTCTCCCGTGCTCTAGCAATTGTGCTCCCTAGACCACTACCATTTAGTTAGGTAGGGACAATCAATCCATAGTTACGGGAATAACGGAATGCATGGGGATAAAAAAAAGAAAAACATGCAGATTTTCTATTAAATCCTTTCTTTCCATAGATGTATCTGGTCTGAGACGGTACGGTACACGCTGAAGCTTGCAGACATGTTGAGAATAGCGGGGGTTCTCAAAACCAGGGGGCTGATGCATATAGACATCTTCCTCAAGAAAACCATGTAGAAAAGTATTACTGACATCAACCTCGCAAAGACTCCACCCTCAGGATACAGTAAGAGATTAAACTAGACGAATAGTGATAGGTTTGACAACATGACTGAAAGTGTCATGATAATCAATACCTTGTTGTTGAGTGAAGCCACGAGCGACTAACCGAGCCTTGTGCTTATCGACTGAACCGTCAGGACGAAACTTGGTTTTGAAAATCCATTTGCTGTCCACAATGTTAGTGCCAGGAGGACGCGGGAAGCTTACAACATCATATACAACACGGATACGGATCTATCTAATACGTGTGTGCCAAGAACGGGCAGCTGTCTTTTCCTGCAAGTGTTACCAGATGATGTGTGTCTGTTCGTAGTGTGTATTGTGCTACTAGTTTGTTAGGAATAGACTTGTTGTATTCCAGGAGGGCAAAAGCCACAATATAAAGGACATGTACAGGTGTAAATATGCAGGAAACCCCCTAATAGTGGGGAGTTACAATTAGACTACAATTAGACTATTATACTTCTAACACCCCCCCCCCCCCCCCCTCAAACTCATGTTGGGTCAACAACACTGAGTTTGGAGAGAAAGAAAAACATGATGCGCTCTAGTCTGTGCCTTGGTGAAGAAATCCGCTATTTGCAACTCTGAAGGCACATAATGGAGAGTAACAATCCGATCCTGCACATTTGCACGTGTGTAGACAGCATCAACACCAATATGCTTGGTCAGCTCATGCTTGACCGGATCACGTGCAATACTGATAGCACCTGTACTGTCAGACAAAAGTGGAGTGGGTGTCGTAACAGAGACCCCAAATCTGCAAGTAACCACCGTAACCAGGTCACCTCCGCAATCAACGAGGCCATAGCGCGCAGCTCAGCCTCAACACTCGAGCGAGAAACTGCTTTCTGTTTCTTCGTCTTCCAAGCAACCAGCGAACCACCAAGAAAAACACAGTAAGCAGAAAGAGACGAACGATCTGTGGGATCACTCGCCCACGTAGCGTCCGAGTAGCACTGGAGCTGGAGAGAACTGGAGCTAGGGAAGAAGAGACGACGAGTACTCGTACCACGAAGGTAACGAAGAACACGAAGAAGATGACCGTAGTGAACCGTGGTAGGAGCTGAGACAAACTGACTCAGAATATGAACAGGATAGGAAATATCCGGACGAGTGACAGCGAGATAGACAAGACTCCCAACGAGATGACGATAGCGCGTCGGATCAGAAAGGGGCTCACCATCAGTAGGACAGAGCTTAACATTAAGCTCTATAGGAGTCTCAACAGTGCGCTCATCCCCAAGAGCAGCACGAGCAAGAAGGTCCTGAATATACCTTTCCTGGGAGATGGAAAAACCATCAGAAGTAGAAGAAATCTCAATCCCAAGGAAATATCGAAGAGGACCAAGATCAGTCATAAGAAACTGATCACGAAGACGAGCCTTAACAAAGGCGATATACTCAGGGTCATCTCCAGTGATGATCATGTCATCAACATAGAGAAGGAGAAGAGTGCGACCACGAGAAGAAGTGTGGATAAAAAGTGCAGCATCATGTGCGCTAGGAGAGAAGCCGGCGGCGGTCACCACAGAGGCGAAACGCTCAAACCAAGCTCGAGGGGCCTGTTTCAGCCCATAGAGAGAACGCCGAAGACGACAAACCATCCCATCAGGAACATAATACCCAGGAGGAGGCTGCATGTAAACCTCCTCACGTAACTCGCCATGAAGGAATGCATTCTGCACATCAAGCTGAGACACGGACCAACGACGAACAGAGGCAACAGCAAGAAGAGTGCCCACAGTGGTCATATGAGCCACGGGCGCAAAGGTCTCATCGTAGTCACGGCCGTGCTCCTGCTGGAAACCACGAGCTACAAGACGAGCTTTATATCGCTCAAGAGATCCATCAGAGCGGGTCTTAATTTTATAGACCCACTTACACGTGATAGGACGAACACCGGGAGGAGGAGAAACAAGCTCCCAGGTGCCAGTGCGCTCTAGCGCAGCAATCTCCTCGGCCATGGCAAGCTGCCAGTGCGGATGACGCTCGGCATCCCTATAAGAAGTCGGCTCGGAGGTAATAGAGAGACCATACTGACTAGGAGAGTAACGGTCTAGAGCACGTCGCAGACGAACAGGTCGTGAAGAGGAAGGCTCATCGGCAGAAAACGACTCATCAGAAGAAGAGGAAGAAGAAACAGGAGAGGAAGAATCCGAAACCGGAGAACGAGGAGAACTAGGGGAACTAGACGGAGGAGTACTAGGAGAGGACGGCGCCGAGGTAGAAGGTGGCGCCGAGGTCGAAGGTGGCGCCGAGATCGAAGGTGGCGCCGAAGTCGAAGGGGGCGCCGCGGTCGAAGAAGACGCCGAGGACGAGGGGATAGTGGGAGGCGTATCCGGAAAAAGAAGAAAGGATATATCACCCACCGGGTAGGTACCCGAGGTGGGGAAAGGATAGAAGGGACGCGTCTCATCAAACGTGACATCACGAGAGATGCGCAGCCTACGACCAACGGGATCCCAACAACGATAACCCTTATGCTCATCACTGTATCCGAGAAAAACACACTCAACCGACTGAGCAGTCAGTTTGGTGCGTTCGCGAGGAGGGAGAAGGACATAGCAAACACAACCAAATAAACGAAGAGTCGAGTAGTCTGGAGAACTACCAGAGAGACGCTCGAGAGGAATACCACCCTGAATGGCAGCAGAAGGCTGAATGTTAATGAGATGAGTCGCCGTAGCAACAGTCTCAGCCCAGAAATGCGGCGGAAGGGAGGAAGCAATCATCATGGCACGGGTAGTCTCAAGAATATGACGATGCTTACGCTCGGCGACACCATTTTGAGCATGAGCGCCGGGACACGAGAACTGAGCAAGGGTGCCCTGCTCAGCAAGAACACCACGCAGATGCTGGGAGATGTACTCACCTGCAGAATCAGCACGAAAAACACGAATAGGCGTGGAATACTGAGTGTGTACCATGGCCACAAAACGCTGATAAATAGAGAGGACCTCACTGCGAGAGCGCATAAAATATAACCAGGTGTACCGGGAAAAATCATCAATGAATAAAATATAGTAGCGATGACCCCCTTTTGAAGCAAAGGGAGCCGGACCCCAAACATCTGAATGAACTAAATCAAACGGTCGCTGAGATGAAGACACACTAGTAGGATAGGGAAGCTGAATCTGTTTGCCTAACTTACAACCTTGACAATGTAAAGACGCATCTCCTGAGACAGACCCTAGAAGACCACTACGAACTAAAGACGATAAGCAGGAATCACAAAGGTGACCCAGACGATGATGCCACTGCTGAAAAGAGCTGGAGGCGGAAGCAGCAACCGCAGAAGAACTGGTCGATGAAGAAGCAGAAGGTGGAACGCGAAGCCAGTCTAACTCCCAGAGCCTCGGGGACTCACGGCTACGAGGGCCAGCTCCAACCAGGGCCTGAGTGTGGCGGTCCTGAACAGAACAAGAATCAGCATCAAGGATGATGCGACAACCAGAATCAGTGAGCTGACTAGCAGAGAAAAGATTCATCTTAAGACTAGGAACATGAGAAACATCAGGGACAGAGAAAAAGGAGGTAGAAAGGGAACCTCGACTGGAAACAGGAAGAGAGGTACCATCGGCTGTGGTAACACGGACAGGAGAAATAAGAGAACGGAGAGCAGAAAGAATAGAAGACGCAGAAGTCATATGAAAAGAAGCTCCAGAATCCAGATACCACGGGGACGACATACCTGACTGTGTAGAAGATGGTGGGCGCGCAGTGTCAGAAGAGGTAGGCACAGAATCAGCAGTGCCCGACGAGGAAGATCCTGTAGCAGCGAGCAGACCACGAAGACCACGAATAATATCCTGCTCAGAGAGTGTAACTGCAGAAGATCCTGACGAAACAACCTGCTGACGAGCAACTGCAGAAGATCCTGACGAACCAGACTGCTGACGAGCAAGGTACTGCAGACGTAAACTGGGATCCCTCTTCCAGCAGCCAGAGAAATCGTGGCCAGTCCGGCCACAGTAGGAGCAGGGAGGACGAGTGGGGCGGGACTGACCACGAGACTGCTGAGTCTGACCCTGACCCTGGACCGGAGGACTGGAGAGGAGCGGCGGTGCTGAAGACCGCAACGAAGGTGCCGGCGCAGGGGGGCCACGAGTGGCAAGAACAGAGGAAACCTCAAGAATTCCAGCACTGCGAAGGCGAGTCTCCTCAGCGCGAAGCTCAGACAGGACCTCAGAGAGCGGTACACGACCGCGAGCAAGCAGCTGGGCACGACGGGGCTCAAACTCCTTGCGGAGCCGAGATAGGAACTCATAGACGCGCTGAAACTCCAGATCCGCGCGCACAGTCAGACAGCAGGGACATATGCCACACACAGTTGTACGAAGGGAATCAAGCTGACGCCAAATAGCAGCATTTGAGTATAAAACTCGTCAATGGTGGAATCACCCTGCTGAAGAGCATGCTCCTGGCGAACCACAGATAGGTAAAGAGCATCCCCAGACGGTTGATAACGCTGGCGAAGAAAAGCCCACTGAGCAGCAGCAGTAGGAAGACTCATGAACTCGGCAGCATACTGAGGCAGAACGCTGGAAGTGAGAACAGCTGCAGCACGGGCATCCTCATCCATCCACTGAGTGAAGTCAGTCAGATCCAGCCGGTAGGTCGAAAGAGCGTCTGAATACTCCTGTACCTGCCGGTCATAAGCCGCCATAGCAGAATCATAAGCACTCCTGGCTGCATCCTTGACCGTCTGAGTAGCGTCAGACGCAAAGGAGACGGGCGTCGGTGGAATAGGCGACGTGGGAGCAGTGGGGCGCGGTGGATATGGGACCTCGCCAGACAGCACACCCCAAAGACGAAGACCGCGCATGTGGACGCGCATAAAGGCAGCGAAATCAGGATAATTCGCGCCATCAAAAATCACCGGGCAGCGAGTGATTGCAACGTAGCCCGAGGATGACATAACTCTCTTTCTGTGACGGGCGGGGCGGGCCGGGGCGGGTCCGGAGCTGGCGACGGCGGGGCGGCCGGGGCGCGGCGGTGGCGGCCGGAGGGCGGCGGCGACCGGGGCGCAGCGGCGGCGACGTCGGAGAAGCTGGCGACGGCGTGACGGCCGGGGCGCGGCGGTGGCGGCCGGGGCGGCCGGACGCTGGCGACGGCGGGGCGGCCGGGGCGCGGCGGTGGCGTCCGGGGCGGCCGGACGACGGCGGGGCGGCCGGGGCGCGGCGGTGGCGGCCGGAGGGCGGCGGCGGCGACGTCGGAGAAAAAAAAGGCAAGATCTAAAACCGCTCTGATACCATGTTAGGAATAGACTTGTTGTATTCCAGGAGGGCAAAAGCCACAATATAAAGGACATGTACAAGTGTGAATATGCAGAAAACCCCCGAATAGTGGGGAGTTACAATTAGATTACAATTAGACTATTATACTTCTAACATAGTTCACTATCAGCAGAGAGAACCAACGATCGGCCCGACGACGATGATGAGTATTAAGAGCTTCCCGGGTATTGATCGTCTTTCCAAGCTACAGTTCCAGAGACGTAGGTGCCATCATATGACCTAACGACTTACAGTAGGAATTATTCCTCACTCCATTTTTTTAATATAAGATGTTTTATATGTTCCATATGTCTGTATAATAAAATGAGTAAATATGCATAGTAAAATGTGTCTAATTACCTAATGTGTGTATGAGGTAACCCATATGATAGCTAGATTTTCTTTAAATAATTATTCTACTAATTGGGTCAATTAATCCCCCTAGCTCCCTCTTAGATAAACTCAACCCCCTAAATTTTTCATAGACAAACTCAGCCAGGCCATGCCATTGTTCAACAGAGAATGCAGCCCAACTAAAGGTTAAAATAAGGCCCAAGTTTATTTTTCATTAGTGATCAAGGGCCATCAACTCAAACCAAACGTACCGCCTCTGATTCAGATAGACTACATACATAGAGTCTAGATGTGTAACTGCGTAACTGACAACATTTTTTGCAGACCAGAGGAATAACAAGGTCATTGTATTGGAATGTTGCCGCTATATCTCGCCATTTGTGAGTGCTAGGGAGTAGGACTGCGGAAATTCTTAAAAAAAAGGCTTCCCTTCACGAAGGTCTATATGCGCGCGCTACGGTGCTGATAAGTGTCGCAATTTTGTTCGTTTTTACTCTCACTTTTTTTCATACGATGATGAGTGGCATCTCCCTGGTGGTGGACAGATGGTTGTATATGCATTTATTTTGAGATTCATTTTTTTAAAATTAAATATCTTAAGAACAGTTTATCCGATTTACAAACCGTTTTCACTTTTGAACTCCTCGCGTCGAGATCTTCAAAACTAGATCCCATATTGATAGGTTTCGACAAACTTTTTTTTTACTTCGGACTGTGTATAGTTTGTACAACTTAAGTGTTGTAGTACGTACAATCTGAAATTTGTAGTTGTGCGTATAACCTGATAGTGTATTTGTACGTACACCATAAATTTAATTATATGTATAATCTGATCTGTGTTGCTGTACAATCTGGTTTGCGTTGTTGTACTGCCCGTTCTGTGTGCTGTTGTACAACTCGATCTGTGTTGCTGTACTACCCGGTCTGCATTGCTGTACAACCTGATTTGTGTTGTTATACCACCCGGTTTTATGTTTCTGCGAACTTTTAATTATAGTTGTACATGTACTTTTAATTATGAGTATTTTGTTTAACTTGTACTATTAGATCTGTGCAGTTTGTACACCCAAATCTGTGTAGATTGATACATATATTACACGGTAATAATCTGAAATGGTATGGAAAAACATTGGTTTTATGTGCCACAAAAGTACAACATCGAGACGACCCGCGCGGGGCTTCGTACGCCGGGGGCTTCGTATCAGGAAGCGCGTGGGGCTTTGGGCGAGCAACGCAGCCGGATCGATCGACCTCCGCGAAGGTAACCCTCGCGTAGCGGTACCCAGGACGGCTCGTTGGCACGGTCGTGCATATGGGCCGGCACATTTATTTTTTGATTCTTCCTGTCACTTGTTTGTTTCTACCGATCCTGTCTTTTTTATGTTTTTTTCTTTCTTTCTGCTTTTCTTTTATTTTTCATATTTTATTTTCTATTTTATAATATATTAGGATTTTAATAACATGGGTCGTGCATATTTGTCAAGTTTAAAATTTTAAAATCAGTTTTAAATGAAAATTGTTCAGTTTAAGATGTTCAGATTTTGCAAATGTTTATATTTGAAAATAGTTCACATTCTACAAAAATAAAATTTTAAAATTGTTCATATGTTTAAAACTCTTTTGTTTGAATGGTTCAGATTTTGAAAAATTGGAAAGCATAAAAAGGGAAAAGAGACTGTGGCTCGCTAGAAAGATGAGAGGATGCACTGTTGTGATGGCCCAGGCCCATTTAGCGTGAGAGGGGCGTGAGAGAGTGGAGCCTCCCGCTCGCTCAAGGGACTCCCCTAATTAGTGCTAACTGGAAATTGGTAGGCACGAGTGGGAGATAATTGCAGAAAACCACCATAATTAGGGCAACCTTCGCAATAAACACTGGGATAATATTTTTTAGCAAAAGACCAGCAGAATTGAGGCACGACGAGGCATAAATAATTGATTCCTCGGTTAGGCGGATATTTGTATATCTTTATAAATTTATATCACCATAAAAATAATAAGATGTCCCGTTGCGGCTTGCATCCGATGGTTCTGATATGATAAATTTAGACAAGGAAAATGTTTTCTGGATGTTCGCATGAGACAAAACAAAATGTTGCAAAACCATAGGGAGACGAGCGGGAATAGGGATCAACAGGCTGTAGAAAAAGAAGAATAAAAGACAGTGACCAACAGAAGCCATGGGCTGGTTGGGTTACCCTGTCCGAGCGCAGCGGTTTTACTCGTGGCTGCTCCGCCGGCCGGCAGTCAAATCCGGTACATTCTGACGCTAATCGCAACGGTTTTCACAGTAGGACTGTTGAATCCATGTGGTGTCCGGCAGGGTTGGCGTGGAGAGAAACAGAGGCCGTCGTCGTCGCCCTTTTCATCACTCATCAGTTCATCACACACTCCAGAGTCCAGACTCCACTTCCCTGACTTTCTCCGCGTACCCAAGCCCCGGAGGTAAGAGAGGCCGCAGCCAGAAAACCTCTTCTTCTCCCTCTACTTCCTGGATCAATGATCCCTATCGTGTAGTAAGATCCAAAGCATTTTACTGTGGTTCTTCTGCTCCCGGATTCTGCTCTGTTTGTTCGTTATGTTATTGTTAGGGTACGATCTTGTTCTTGAGGGCCATCGATCTCCCTCTCTGTGTGGTTTTTTGCTTCGTGCTCTTGTTATTTCTCAAGCTCCCTCGTTGCTTCTGCTGGGTTTTGTGAAGTCTGCTGGGTCCGGAACCCACACCGCGTCCCTCGCGCAATTTCCTGCTTGATTCTTTCTTCTTATTCTCGTTTGGCTTTACCGTCTCTATCTTCATATGTAAGAAGGAAGAGGAAATTCACCCTATCTTTCTTCACGCGCTTTCTTATGGTGCGACGACTCCAGATTCTAGTCGTCTTCTCGGCCTCTATCCACTGCAATTTCCTCATGATTATAAAAACTAACAAGACTTTGGGCGATATAGTGATTTTGTAGGCAACTTTCCGTTTTGAACAGAACCAATAATGACTGAATCTATTCGTCTGCCGATTGAACAGCAAGCCATTGCAAATTTGGAACGAATCAGTTGCAGTAATAGTAGTATACTGTTATTTGAGGAGTGTCTAATCTAGCTGTTCTGTACGCCTTTGACAGTAACTAATACGTTTGTAAATTATCTCATACCCGCAAGTGGGTGATTACTGAATGCATACATGACGCGTACACTCCTTGATTGGTGGTGTCTCTAACTATCCATCCAACGTGGATACAGATAAAAATTACGATAATTGAGCAGGCTGTAGACCTGCAGTGCTTCCATGTGCTTATAAGGCGCATGTCCTGCATCCTAAAGATCCACCCTGCTAGTCATTTGGCCCAAACCTTGTACCAGAAGGCTAGCTGAACACTCTCTTCAGGCATGTTGTGTTGCATTCTGCCATTGCTTCCTCTGTGTTAAACATGTTCTTAAAGAATTACTTCGGGGTTTAGATAGGCATACTTGTTTGTTTATCTTGCTCGATGTTCCACTTTTTACTTATATTGACTCTTGAGTTACTCGGCCTTCTGATGCATGAAATATTCAGGTACTACCAGAAGGGATTTGAAGCTTGCAGTCATGGGCAATTTATTGTGCTGTGTTCAGGTTGATCAGTCGACTGTGGCCATCAGAGAGCAGTTTGGGAAGTTCGATAGTGTGCTTGAGCCAGGATGCCACTGTCTGCCTTGGCCGGTTGGGAAACGTATAGCTGGCCATCTCACACTCAGGTTGCAGCAACTCGATGTTCGCTGTGAGACTAAGACAAAGGTTCATTCTCAACACTCAGTTAAAAGGACATGTTTTATCGAAAAAGTTCAAAGGAAAACAATGTTTAATTTTCTCTCGGCAATTGTTTCAAAGTCTAGAATTGTATTATACAGTAGTTCATTGTGGATCGTAAATAACATTTTTTCCGTTCATTCTCTAATAAAATTAACGTCTCTGGAAGTTAAAAATGAATTATGTTGATAGTAAGTTAATTCCTTCAGTTTCCAAATTTGAGCAGTTTGCCTTGTCATCTGGATAAAGTCCTAGAATGACTATCACATTAGATCAAGAAACTTTTCCGTATAACCATACTTACAAATCCTTATTCACATCTAGGCTCTAGTCAAGTAGCTGAAAAGTTCATAATGTCATTGATACTGGGCTCTATATTTTTCTTCTGCTCTTGAGAATTGTCGTAATGTTGCTGACACTTGATGTTCTGCAGGACAACGTGTTCGTCACCGTAGTTGCATCTATTCAATACCGACCTCTGGCTGGCAAAGAGAGTGATGCATTCTACAAACTGTCCAACACAAGGTCCCAGATCCAGGCCTATGTATTTGACGGTATGCAGTTTGAGTTGCTAGCTTCCAAGTGTTCCTTCTAATATATTCATATCAGCACCGATACAACTCGCCTCATCTCAGTATTCATGTTATTATGTATCCACTAATTTGCGGGTTTGTTTGTATCTACAGTGATCAGGGCAAGTGTTCCAAAGCTTCTCTTGGACGATGCTTTTGAGCAGAAGAATGACATAGCGAAGGCAGTGGAGGATGAGCTTGAAAAGGCTATGTCAGCGTATGGCTTTGAGATTGTGCAGACACTCATCGTTGACATCGAGCCAGACGAGCGTGTCAAGCGAGCAATGAACGAGATCAATGCAGGTATTTTGCTAAGCTCTCACATGATCAAAACCTAACACAAAGTACTTACTTCTAGCCTCCAGCATATACTTACATTATGATCTGAAATCGATCTTTATAAAATTTGCAGCTGCGAGGATGAGGGTGGCTGCTAACGAGAAGGCGGAAGCTGAGAAGATCGTTCAGATCAAGCGCGCCGAGGGCGAAGCGGAAGCCAAGTACCTGTCAGGCCTCGGCATCGCCCGCC
This sequence comes from Poa annua, assembly GCA_026929855.1. Taxonomy (NCBI): domain Eukaryota; kingdom Viridiplantae; phylum Streptophyta; class Magnoliopsida; order Poales; family Poaceae; genus Poa; species Poa annua. The sequence continues at coordinate 77,768,720 of CM049432.1, forward strand.
AGCGCCAGGCGATCGTGGACGGCCTGAGGGACAGCGTGCTGGGCTTCTCCGTGAACGTGCCCGGCACCACCGCCAAGGACGTGATGGACATGGTGCTCATCACGCAGTACTTCGACACCATGAAGGAGATCGGCGCCTCCTCCAAGTCCTCATCCGTGTTCATCCCCCACGGCCCTGGCGCGGTGCGCGACATCGCCACACAGATCCGTGACGGCCTTCTGCAGGGCCAGTCTGCTGCTCAGCGCTAGTATAGTTTGGCTTCCAAGCAATGAACGGTGGTTTGTGGTTTTCTTTCCTTGCAACATTATATGCCTATACTTTAGTTTAGTATGGCTTGTGTGGACTATGTGTGGGTTGTGGCATGAAGTACTTTAAATTGATGCGTGGAAGCAAAACATTTGTTACCCTCAGGGGGATTCAGCTTGATATTGCACATTATGAAAGGGTGATGATTAACTTATCTATGCATCACGACTTCACGAGCGACCTGCTGTCCGTACCATAAACCCCCTCGATATGGACTGTCGACTCTGTCGTCACACCCAAAAAATGCTTTCAAACAAAGAGTTTTATTCCAATAATTTTTTCCAACTATCTACTGATGATAAGGTTGTGAGGCAATGTTGCCCCCCCCCCCCCCCCCGAAGTGCAGGATCTTCAACTGGCTGGCCCGATGCCACCGACTCCCCACCAATGACAGACGCTACCGGCACAACACTGGTATATCCCCAACACCCGATTGCCCCTTTTGTACACGGGTTGAGGTTGTCGACCACCTTCTGGTCACATGCGCCAGGGAGGTGTGGGAATATTTCTTCCCCAACAGCAATAGCCAAATTCACAGTGTACATGACCTGTGGGAGGCCTGAAGCCGTTCCTATGCGGAATCAACAATCTGCACCGCTATTGCATGGAACATTTGGAAGCGCCGCAACGCGAAGACCTTCAATCAAATGGACAAACCTCTAAATGTCGCTACCCAGCGCTACATCTCGGACCTACGCCTTTGGGCTCGTCGATGTTCTACTCCTCTTGTAACTAACCTCATCAAAATCCGGTGCCTCAAATTTGATTCCCCAATTCACTTGTAATTGCCTACCTATGACAACATAATTCACTTGAAATAAAAGGTTTAGGCTGGCTTTAGCCCACCGAAGATATGATAAAAAAACTTATCTATGCATATGTCTCATTTCTTTCTCTTAGGCCCCGCTTGGATAGCGGGTAATTGGGCCAGAAACGACCGGAATTTTTTTACGGACCTCGGAACGTCCGTATTTTTAGCTTGCAATACCGGCGGATTTTCCGGGCGTAGATTTAAAACCAAGCAAGGCCTTATGGTCTTTCCCATATTTTGATCTCAGATTCAATCATTAAAATGATTGCGTGTTGTCTATTGTGTCACCAATGTCCAATGATATGTTAATATATACTGAAATAATTGCGCAAAGAATTTCTTCACAAATATCGTGGACAATTATTTTAAAATACCATATGCCTCTAAACTGGAGCCGGTTCTATTATGAACGATTACTTGGTGTGTATTGTGTAACGAGGTACGATGCTTTCCCGAGGATGCATGTTGGTGACCCCTTTCGATGGTTTAGAGGTTTTTGTTAGACTCATCCTTAGGGATTAACTAGTCTAGATAATCACAGTAGTGTTCCTCTGTTGAAACTTGACAATTATACAGAGAGGGAGAGAGATCGGAGAGCAGAGAGAGACAATACCTTGGCTCTGGCTCGACGAGCTCGAATCGGAGGCCATGGTGGTTGTTGGTGATGGTGACGGAGCGGCGGCGGAGGCAGTGGAGCTTCCCGTCGCTAAGCGCTAACCCTAGATTGGTAGGGGATGTCGGTGGGGGGGTGGCGGCGCACGTTCAACCTCGTTAGATGTGCCTGCCCCCCCCCCCACCCTTTATATAGCGATGCGACAGGGGCCCACCGTCCATAACAGAACGGGCGCCCCCGATCAGGGCGCAGTTGAGGGGGTCGTGGAGCCGTTGGGCTCGTAAGACCATGAGATCAATCTAACATTCTCCCCCTTGATCTCAACTTTTACTTTTATCTTTTTACTTTACTCGTTTCATCACCGATTAGTAGATAGAGCATGTTTCATCGTCACATCTCAATTGCCGATAGAATCAGACAGCCACTATATACTTCTCTGTGTTGAAACAAATCCTATTACTTTTGGGCCTCTGTAATCCAGAAATCATAGGCTTTCCATTAAACCCATGTCGGCTGTGTGTTCCTGGAACATACTGGGTGGTAAGCCTTTCGTTAGCGGATCCGTAAGCATATCCTTTGTCTTTATATGCTCGAGACTTATAGTTTGATCCTGAATTTTATCTTTCACAACATAATACTTTATATCTATTGCCTTTGTAGCATTACTCGACTTGTTGTTGTGAGCATAGAATATTGCGGGCTGGTTGTCACAGTACATCTTTAGTGGTTTGTCAATACAATCTACCACCTTCAAGTCGGGTATAAATTTCTTTAACCATACTGCCTGCCACGTGACCTCATAACATGCTATAAACTCTGCATACATCGTGGACGATGCCACTAATGACTGTTTGGAGCTTTTCCACGAAATAGCCCCTCCTGCGAGAGTGAACACGTATCCTGACGTGGACTTTCTATCATCTTTATCTCCCGCAAAATCTACGTCTGAATACCCTCTTATTTCTAGGGAATCAGATCTTCTATATGTTAGCATGAGGTTTTTTGCGTCTTGCACATAACGCAAAGATTTCTTTACCATATTCCAGTGCTCTTGGCCTGGATTTTCTTGATATCTACCGAGTACCCCGGTGATAAAAGCTAAGTCAGGGCGAGTGCACACTTGTGCATATTGTAAGCTTCCAACAGCCGAAGCATATGGTACTGCTTTCATTCGATCGATCTCATATTGGTTCTTGGGACATTGAAATTTCCCAAAACTATCGCCCTTGACTATAGGAGCAGGTGAAGTACTACTTTTGTTCATATTATACTTCTTTAGAACCTTTTTTAAATATGCCTTTTGTGATAGTCCTAACACTCCATTATTTCTATCCCGGTGAATTTCTATGCCCAAAACATAAGAAGCTTCACCAAGATCTTTCATATCAAAATTCGAGGACAAGAATTTCTTTGTTTCTAGTAGTAGACTGACATCATTGCTCGCAAGTAGAATATCATCCACATACAGAATTAGGAAAATATATTTCCCACTTTTAAACTTTGCATAAATGCAGTTGTCCTCAACATTCTCTTTAAATCCAAAACTTTTAATTGTATTGTTAAACTTTAAATAGCACTGTCTAGAGGCTTGCTTTAACCCATAAATGGATTTCTTTAGGCGGCATCCCATATGTTCCTTCCCCTCCATGAAAAAACCCTTCGGTTGTTTCATGCAAACATTCTTTTCTAAATCTCCATTTAGAAATGTCGTCTTTACATCCATTTGATGTAACTCTAAATCAAAATGAGCAACTAGTGCCATGATGATTCTGAAGGAATCCTTACATGAGACCGGAGAAAAAGTCTCATTGTATTCTACTCCTTCTCTTTGCGTAAAGCCTTTTGCCACAAGTCTTGCTTTATACTTTTCTACTTTCCCATTGGAGTCATACTTTATTTTGTAGACCCATTTGCAGCCTACTGTTTTGGCTCCTTTAGGAATTTCCTCTAAGTCCCAAACATTGTTAGAACTCATTGATTTCATCTCATCTTCCATGGCATCCAGCCATTTCGAAGAGTGAGCGATACGCATGGCTTCTTCATATGAAGTGGGATCTCCTTCCACATGAACTGTTTCTGTGTTATAAGAGTCTCATTCTCTGGCACATTATGTGTCTCAATTTGCGACTCTTCTTCTATATGTGGTTGTCGTCGCTCCCTTTCATGCTCAACAACTGGTTGAGTCGGCTCCTGCCGGACAGGTTCCGAATCTTGTCGCGTTGAAGTCACGGGTGGAGTTACAACAGGTGCTTGCATCACAACCTCTGGGATTGTCGGTGCAGGTACAACAGGTGGGGCGAAAAATGGCTCATGGATCATCGGAAAAGGTGCACACACCCTCTTCTCCTCAAGATCAATTTTCCGGCCTACCATGCTCACCCTCATCATTTCGTCTTCTAAGAAGACCGCGTGTCTCGTTTCTACAAACTTTGTGTGTCTGTCTGAAAAGTAGAAACGATAACATTTTGATCTATCAGGATAGCCAATGAAATGGCAAGTCACTGTTTTGGGGTCTAACTTTGCAATATGTGGATTAAAAACGTTTGCCTCAGCTGGGCTCCCCCAGACTTTCAAGTGGCTTAGAGAAGGAACTCTTCCTGTCCACAACTCGTATGGTGTTTTGGGCACCGATTTACTTGGTACTCTGTTGAGAATGTGAATGGCGGTTTTTAACGCCTCCATCCATAATCCCAATGGTAGTGTGGAATAACTCATCATACTGCGCACCATATCCATAAGAGTACGGTTACGCCTTTCAGCTACTCCATTTTGTTGCGGTTCGCCCGGCATCAAATACTGGGCGACTATTCCATTTTCCTGTAAGAACCTTGCAAAAGGTCCAGGTACTTGACCATATGGAGTGTGCCGACCGTAGTACTCCCACCCCCCCCCCCCCCCCCACGGTCGGACCTGACTATTTTAATTCTTTTATCATGCTGATTTTCAACTTCAGCTTTGAATATCTTAAATTTATCCAATGCCTCAGATCTTTCTTTAATTGGATAAATATAACCATATCGGGAATAATCATCTGTGAATGTTATGAACGAGTCATAGCCATCCACACTTTTCACCGGAAATGGTCCACAAATATCGGTGTGAATAATTTCTAGTGTCGCTGTGCTTCGGTTTGCACCCTTTTTAATTTTCTTTACGTATTTTCCTTTTATGCAATCTATGCATTGTTCGATATCTGAGAACTCTAACGGAGGAAGAATATCATTTTTAATGAGTCTTTCTATTCTTCCCCTCGAAATTTGGCCTAATCGACAGTGCCATAACTTCGATGAGTCATGAGTTCGCTTTCTTTTCTTTTGTTCTTTGTTCGACAAGGGAATTTGTTCATTCACATTGCAAACAGAATGCACTTTTTCACGCAAGGATAACAAATAAAGCTTATCATGAAGTAAAGCTATACCCACACAAGCATCTTTAATCCATATGGCACACTTGCCATGACCAAAATAATATTCAAAATTGTCTTTATCCAAACACGATACACTTATTAAATTTCTGTGAATGGAAGGAACAAATAACACATCTCTAAGCATAATATTAAAACCATCAGCTAGCTCCAAGGAGACGTCGCCAACAGCCTCAACTTCTGCTTGAACTCCATTCACGACTTCAATGTGTCTTTCGCTTCTTTGCAAAGTCCTTGTCGAATGGAATCCCTGTAAAGAATTTGCAACATGAACAGTTACACCTGAGTCAATCCACCAAGTAGATTTTGAAAACTGTGTATACAGGGATTCATTTTCAAAAGAAACTGTATCTATACCTTTCTTTGCCATTATGCTCTTGAGCCAATCAGGGCAATCTTTCTTGTAATGCCCTTTCTTCTTGCAGTGGAGGCATGTGTCTTTGTCCACTGGAAGCTGGTTCTCAAACTTCTGATGTCCTTTGCCATATGGCTTATACTTTTTTTCTGATGAGGACCTTTGCCATACGGCTTTGAAGGAGAACCATTGTAACTCATGTTCTGGTTGTCCTTCACGTAGTTCAAAGAGCCCCCATTCTGGGACTGCAGCCTTTCCTCTTCTTGAGACAACATTGCGATGGTCTTTTCAATGTCCCACTTTTCAGGTGACACATTGTAATTGTCAACAAAGTTGTCAAACTGTGGTGGCAGTGAAGCCATCACCAAATGAACTATCATGGCAGGCTTGAGCTCTAGATCAGCCTCCATGGACTTGAGCTTAGCCGTCATGTTGCTCATTCGGAGAATGTGCTCCCTTATACCATGTGCACCTCCAAGATACTTTTCTGTAACCAACTGTTTTAGCAGCTGGGTAGCATAAGTCTTTGAAGAACCAGTAAACTGGCTCTTTATCTTTTGGAGATACTCTCCTACAGAGGCACACTCTGCAATTGAGCCCACAATAGCGTTCTCAACTGTGTTCTTTATGAATGCCATACACTTCTTATTGGTGTTAACCCACTTTTGATTCTGTAGGGTGTATGACATATCTACTGGACCATGGTCCAGCAACTTTTTCTGCCAAGCAAATTCATCATCAATTGTCTCTCTTACTGGCTCTGCTGGCCTGACTGGCTGTGGAGCATTCACAACCCAGTCGACTTCGGCGCAGACAAAAGCTAGTTCGACTTTCTTCCACCACTCAGAGTAGTTGTCACCTCTGAGCGTAGGAACATCCTTCAGGCAGCTCATCAGGTGGAAACTTCCTGAAACCATAAGGATGTGAGATAACAAAAAAAAACAATTGCATACATTTAATCCAACGTTGGTATAAATTAAAGCATACAACTGTTGTGCAATTAAAACTATATCACCGTTGGGCAATAAAGAAATAAATGCACCATTTAACACATCATTAATAAATCATGATAATGTTATTAACAACGTTGGTCATATAATAACTTTATCATATCTTTCAATTTTAATTATCACTTTATTGCTTTTAAGCAATTTCTTTTAAATATTTGCAGCGGAAATTATGAATGTAAATTCATAAACTTCCACTTTTCAGAAGCTTTCTGCATACTTTTATATTTCCTAAACAAATTTTCGTTGGAATAATTTGAATAGGAGAAACTATGCAAAATTCAGCAAAACAAACTGCTAAAATTGCCAATGTACAATTAAAACGAAAAAATAGAATTTGGCCCGCGGCCTCTGTCTCGGGTGCGCGGCACTTTCGGCCCACGGCCCACGCAAAACCGGCCCACGGCCCACGTCGGTCGGCAGCACACGCACCGCGCGTTCCTGGCCGTTCGATTCGATCGGACGGTCGCGCGCTGATCTCGTTTGGGTCAAACTGACCGAATCGGTAGGGAGTAGAAAACCCTAGCTCATTTCTCCCCTTTCCCCATCCCGTGCCTCTCTCTCTCGAGCCCGGCGGCGGCTGGCCGGTGACGCGCCCGTGGCGCTCACCCCGGCGAGGAGCGGCGCCGCCGCGGCACAAGGACACGGCGAGCTCATCCCCCTCTCTCTATCTTTCTTCTCCTTTCTCTCGTCTCTCTCGACCGACAAAACTGCGGCAACAGAGGTTCGTGGCCGGCGGTGCGCCGGCGACGGCGATGAGCGGCCGTGCGGCCCGAAAACCACCACGAGCCCCTCTCCCTTTCTCTGTTCTTTACCTTCTCCTCCACCGAAAAACAAGCCCAAAGGGGATGCATCGAGACGGAGAAGATCGGCGCCTCCCCTGCCCCCTTGCCGGCGCGTGCGTGCACCCGAGGGTGGGCGCATCGCCGTCAAGTGATGCAGGCGGTGGTGCCCTTTGCCTGGGACTGAAGGGGTTACGGTGCTGAAAACAATAATTTTTCTAGCGAACGAAACCTTAACTAGCCAGGATCTATCTATCTAGTACATGCGATAACGGTGGCAGAACGGGTTACATTACCTCCATGTAGACCGATAGCGGGGATTACGCTCCCGCACAAGCGTTGACGATGAAGTCGTACGTAGCCGACCTCGAGGTCGCGAAGATCTTGCCGCGATGTCGAAGTCGATGACGCCGGGGTGTCGATGATGATCTGCGTCGACGGGCGTCGGGCGGAAGAAGGCAGAGCGCCAGCACCAGGGCTGGTGCGCCGGCAGCAGAGGGGGGGAGGCGCGGCGGCTGCAGGGGGCGAGACGACGTCGCCCAAGCTCCTCAATAGAGTAGCCTCCGAGCACTCGCAAACATACGGAGCCTAGCGACAACTCCCGGTCATTCAGATCCAGCTGAAATCGCAGGAGTAGATCTTATCTGGAATCCCGCAGAGCAACGGCGCTCTGCGGTATGGCTTAGGTGGAGAGAGACCCCTTTCCTCAGCTCGGCGCGGCTCCGACTTGGGAACCACGAGATCGAGAGAGAAATCGGGAATTAATTGGATTTTCGTATGAATTAAATCAATTAATACGCCTTGGTATATAAAGGGGGAAGGGGGTGTGCCAACCCCCTTGGCTCCCCCATGTGGGACTAAAGGAGGAGAGGGGGGTGGTGCGCCCCACCATGGGCCGGCCGAACCTCCCATGGGGCCCACCCCCCTTGTGGGGTGCGGCTCCCCCCTCTTGGGCCCTCTTAGGGCCCATGTAGGTGGGAGCCCCCCTTTTTCCTTTATTTAATTAATATTAAATTAATATAAAAATCCCATTAATTCATAATTAATATATTTATATATAATTCAATATCCCACGACTCCGAAACTATTTCGGAACCACCCGAACAATTTTCGGACATTCCCGAAACCATTCCATACCTCCCCGGAACTCCTTCCGGACCACCAGAACTCTTTCCGGATCAATTCTCTCTCTCCAACAAATTCCTACAAAATTCCAGAACCTATCTCCTAGCGTCGCTAAGACCTTAAGTTTGTTACGCTACGGTTCGGGAACACTCCAGACATGGTCGAGACACTCCGCTCACCAATGATCGTCAGGGATACCTAGAAATATATGACGACCCCTGTGCATTCCACGAATATCGTCGTTGAACCATAAATATGATATTCATTCCCTTTGTCTCTGCGATACTACCTTGTCCGAGATATGATCGTAGACACACCGATGCCTTTGCTGTATCTCGTTACCGACGAAGGTTATTAACTCGTCTGCGATATTACATCTCCATGACCTAGTCATAAGCTGCGCAGCTATATAGATGCAATATCACCGAGTGGGCCCAGAGTATCTTTCCATTACAAGAATGAACAAATCCCGCTCTTGATCCTTACGTCTTGATGCTCTTTCGGAATACCCAAGATGGACACCGTTATTGTCATGCTATATAAGACACAGCGTTTGATGCTCTCAAAGCACTCCTACGAATCATCAATAAGTACGGTCTCACGGTCTAAGGAATAAGTTATCATACTTTTATCTATTGCAAATGACAAACATCGTAATACGATCTTATTGCAATACTTTGCGTATGTCCATCACCTTATTCAACTAACAAGATGACCCCATTGTCAACCGACGTCATTGTCCTTGATCGGGAATCTCGATCAACTGTTACCCAATGGACTAGCTCATATAGAGGCTTGCTAGGGACCTGGTTGTCTATGTATCACACGTGTATTAACAATTCCGATTAATACAGTTATAGCATAATACACAAACCTATTATAAACTTATGAGATAAGGCAATAAATACTACTTATTTATTTGCCTCTAGGGCATATCTCCTTCAGTCTCCCACTTGCACTAGAGTACAAGAAACTAGCTGCATTTTACTTTATCAGAATCCCTTATCAAATAAGAATCATTTGATAATGCTTGCTCGTGGAAAAATGTTACTGCACAATCCATGATTGTACATGCTTTTGCGATTCACTGGCATCAACTTGTTTGATATCACCATGTTGTCTAACATATATGCAAATACCGTAACTAAGTGAGACTTCTGCTTCCCAGCGCTTACTCTGATTATACTAACCAGATAACTGCCCTGAAAAACACACTCAGCCATGCAAAGCCCCTTGTAACAATTACAAACTCGCGATATCTACATACTTTCACACCAATGTAGAAAACTTGACATTCAAATGTCAATCCCTTAACTAACGCACTTCTACTTCTAGTAAATTCCAAATTTACTTTCATAACTGCTCTTATTCCAAGAGCATCGGTTATATTTCATCGAGCAGATAATATGGTTTCTGTATGATGTCTAATATTACATAATAGACCCACATGTCATACAACCATTACTTTCATGCATCATTACTCTTAATGATCAATTGGATTTCAAAGGACCATCCTTTTGATTCTATTCTGACTCCTCAGATATAATCGAAAACAACTCGACTAACTATTTAAAATTCCCGTTCTATTTCAAAATAGACACTAACTTTCAAATAGTTTCACAACTTCATCATATTCTATTGGTACAGTTTCACAATGTGTTAACTACACAAGATGAATTCGACTCCCACTCAAACTATGTCTCCACATATTTGAGAATACACGCTCCCACTCAAAAACGTGCCATCCACATATTGAGTTCCTGAGCTCCCACTCAAAAATATGTTCTTCACATATTTCACCTGAGTGAACTAACTATGACTCCCACTTAAATCGACATTTTGGTCAAACCAAAATCATTGATCTGCTATCAATTCGAATTTAATACAAACTACAGTATTACATTAATACAAATCCCTCAGACTTCAAGCATGTCTACATAAATGTAGTCAACAAATTTGATCTTGTCCAAGACACATTTCTTGACAAGACATGCTACCGCGTCTTTCTTATAGTCACATTTCTCATATAACACCTTATATGACGATTAAACAATCTTATTCCTCTAATAAGAATTGCAGCAACAATTACTCTCTTAATCCTTTCAAATGCAACTTTGGATTTCCAGGCTCAAAAAGCCTTTGTTCGTATTCCGATATTTTCTCAACTTTCTTTGTAATCATAAAGTGCACCTTGATCTGTCAACAAGATCTGAAATACTTAATACAGTGCTGTGACCTGACAGCAATATTAAATATAACAGCACTTTATTTAGAAGTTTCTTTCATGAAAATATTATGATCTTTATGAAGAGGATTGCAAGCAGAAAACAATTTTCTAGTCTCCCTCACTCTTAATCACTAAACTTTCATTAGCAGACATATACTCTTTGGAACACCTTCCAACATAGGTCTGACACTTTATTCCAAACTTCTAATTCCAATCCATAAACCATAATTCGAAAAATCATCTTTTTCTCGGAATTACATAGACAACAAACTGAACTTTGTTTCTAATTGGTTTTGGAATACACTCTCATCCAATGCGAGTAATCTACAAAGAACTATTCATGTATATTCCGAATTATCATATAATCATATACATTACGACACTACTGTCGATCACACGAACTTTCGTTGAGAAAAATATCTATTTTCTAAAGTGGACATTGACTATAATGCTTTGAACATATTAGGAGATTCTAAGACTGATTCTGACAGACCATACTTTATTTAAAATAGAGCATGATTATAACTCTCCACATATCACCATATATGACATTATAATATTGTGAAACGAATTTCCACAAGTCTTTTGTGTTGAAACCATAATTCAAAAATATTGTCCTTTGATCGAATTTTGTGAATACAATATTCACCAATCTTTCTTCTGAAAAACCCCATTTGATCTATTATCAAATTAATTTCAGACTCCATAATTTATCGGGCAAATACTCCTATTTACCAAAATCATGGAAGAATTCGGATCAAGCAAAACACCATTGATTAATCATTAAAAATGACTCTCAATCAATTTCCTCTAGTATTGCAACTTCAATACTGCATTTCAAACTTAATCAATTCTGGCACTCGAAATACTTAAATGGACCAAAAAATCCATTACTTCTTTCATCGCTTTTATGACTAAACTCGACGGTGTTTGTTCTAGTAATAGAACTCTTATTCATAGGACACGCTATTTTATCATTTCTACAATTATGAATACTTATCATACAATCAATGTAACTGAGATGTGGAATCTTTATTCATAAGATAAAACAACTGACTTGTTCCATAACATAAAACAACTGAACTTGTCTTATTACATGAATAACTATGTCTTGCAACAATCAAGACACACACACTCGCTCACCATTACAAAAGATCGTATCAAAAACTATTAATGATAACTATGATAACTTGAGGACGTGAACACCAAAAGGCCATCAACTCCTTGACTACCAGCTTCAGCGCCAGGTCACATCAAACTGCGCCGCATATATGTGATAATCAGGACCTGTTTCACAAACAGAACAAGTATCAAATACTTCATCATATACCAAGGGCGAATTCATAATTCTGCATATATCAAATATATACCTGTTGCAGCGAAGATCTCTCCTTCGATGGAATCAACCTTCAGAGACTGGAACTCACGTATGAACTTGTAGAAGTTCATATCGTCGGCTTTCAAAATGTACGTGCGCACATGTTTCTCATAGCTAGGAGGTAGAGATATCAGGACAGTCCGAATGGCACAAGAATCTGCCATCCAGTAATCGAAGACCATCGTCAGCTGGAAGTAGATGTCATACAATCTCTTCAAATGTGTCTTCAGACAGGTATGCTCCTCCATGTGAATGGTCTGGAACATTCTAAGCTACCTGAATGGCTCACGCTTTAATTCATCTCCGAAGTGAGTCTTTATCGCATCCATCATGACGCTTGGCTCCTTGCGTCGAAACAACTCTTTCAACTCGGGTGCCAGGCATACGGTCATGGTGATCTCCACTTCAATGAATATGTCTCGACGTCTACGGAAATCATCTTCCTCCTCCTCGCTAGCAGAATCTCCTGGTCCTTCTCCTAACGGTTCATCGAGAACATATAGAATGTTGTTGTGTTCGAGAATGTTTCTAAAACCCCTGTACCATCTGAGGAAGTTGGACCCGTCGGCTTCTAATGTAGCATCCGGGCTCTTGAGGAAGTAACCGAAGTATAGTTGCGTAGTCTACAGATGTGATCGCAAAAGAGGTAAGGTTAAGTTTATAATATGTAGGTGAGTTTTAGTCCTATAATCTCATTATCAAAAACACACCACACCAAGATTATTATCCCTAAAATAATAATGGCGATGACACGACCCCCATCCACTACACCACCCCCGATCATCACGGCCGGTAGCACAGCTTCAAAGGTGGACATAAAATGTCGATCATAACAACTCTATGACTCGTGCTCGATCTTTCGATCTTCCCGTGTTCCGAGGCCATACCTCTGAGTATGCTAGGCTCGCCAATCAAATCTCGAAGACCCTGCGTGTGCAGCATGCCTTACACCCACTGTATGCGAACGACGAGATGTGTGACACCCGATCATCACGGCCTGCCTCATAACGTAGAACTTTCTTGGTGGTGCGCAACGAGGGAGAACACAATTTTGGTATTTGTTAGGGATCATCCTATTTATGATGCTACCGTTGTATATCTAGCATATAAGCAATCAATAGGATGCACACACAACAGCACACAATAATGATGCAATGAAGTGCAATGTGACATGGTCGATGCGCCTGGACCTTCATGGCACCATGTGCCTAGCCCCCGGCGCCCCGGCATGGCTCCGAGTCTACAGAGCCCTCTTTTGCCTCCGACAGTACGAGTAATATCAAAACTTACCGTAACCATGTCACATAAAATAACGCCTCTGCAAAACAAAGTTAGACGCCTCTAGCTTTATCTAGTTTTGCAAGTTTTACGTGGCATATAGGCTTATTCGTAGGAGAACCGCTTCCCTACCTACGAACTTTGTACCACAACGTCGATCGTATAATTGCATGTTTAAGCATCCCTTTCAGACCCTTCATTGAAAATGCTTTGCCGACTAGAGAGAGAGAAACAGACACCCGCCATCCACAGATACGGTGCAAGCCGTATGTCAGTAGTGGAACCAGTCTCGCGTAAGCGTACGCGTAAAGTCGGTCCGGGCCGCTTCATCAACTCAATACCGAAGGCATCGCAAGTGCACGCTAGAGGCTAGCAAATATAAGAAAGACGCCCTCATTCAACATGAGTTCTAACCGTACCAGCAGTACTACGCATAGATCGGCTCTGATACCACTGAAGGGGTTACGGTGCTGAAAACAATAATTTTTCTAGCGAACGAAACCCTAACTAGCCAGGATCTATCTATCTAGTACATGCGATAACGGTGGCGGAACGGGTTACATTACCTCCATGTAGACCGATAGCGGGGATTACGCTCCCGCACAAGCGTTGACGATGAAGTCGTACGTAGCCGACCTCGAGGTCGCGAAGATCTTGCCGCGATGTCGAAGTCGATGACGCCGGGGTGTCGATGATGATCTGCGTCGACGGGCGTCGGGCGGAAGAAGGCAGAGCGCCAGCACCAGGGCTGGTGCGCCGGCAGCAGAGGGGGGGAGGCGCGGCGGCTGCAGGGGGCGAGACGACGTCGCCCAAGCTCCTCAATAGAGTAGCCTCCGAGCACTCGCAAACATACGGAGCCTAGCGACAACTCCCGGTCATTCAGATCCAGCTGAAATCGCAGGAGTAGATCTTATCTGGAATCCCGCAGAGCAACGGCGCTCTGCGGTATGGCTTAGGTGGAGAGAGACCCCTTTCCTCAGCTCGGCGCGGCTCCGACTTGGGAACCACGAGATCGAGAGAGAAATCGGGAATTAATTGGATTTTCCTATGAATTAAATCAATTAATACGCCTTGGTATATAAAGGGGGAAGGGGGTGTGCCAACCCCCTTGGCTCCCCCATGTGGGACTAAAGGAGGAGAGGGGGGTGGTGCGCCCCACCATGGGCCGGCCGAACCTCCCATGGGGCCCACCCCCCTTGTGGGGTGCGGCTCCCCCCTCTTGGGCCCTCTTAGGGCCCATGTAGGTGGGAGCCCCCCTTTTTCCTTTATTTAATTAATATTAAATTAATATAAAAATCCCATTAATTCATAATTAATATATTTATATATAATTCAATATCCCACGACTCCAAAACTATTTCGAAACCACCCGAACAACTTTCGGACATTCCCGAAACCATTCCATACCTCCCCGGAACTCCTTCCGGACCACCGGAACTCTTTCCGGATCAATTCTCTCTCTCCAACAAATTCCTACAAAATTCCAGAACCTATCTCCTAGCGTCGCTAAGACCTTAAGTTTGTTACGCTACGGTTCGGGAACACTCCAGACATGGTCGAGACACTCCGCTCACCAATGATCGTCAGGGATACCTAGAAATATATGACGACCCCTGTGCATTCCACGAATATCGTCGTTGAACCATAAATATGATATTCATTCCCTTTGTCTCTGCGATACTACCTTGTCCGAGATATGATCGTAGACACACCGATGCCTTTGCTGTATCTCGTTACCGACGAAGGTTATTAACTCGTCTGCGATATTACATCTCCATGACCTAGTCATAAGCTGCGCAGCTATATAGATGCAATATCACCGAGTGGGCCCAGAGTATCTTTCCATTACAAGAATGAACAAATCCCGCTCTTGATCCTTACGTCTTGATGCTCTTTCGGAATACCCAAGATGGACACCGTTATTGTCATGCTATATAAGACACAACGTTTGATGCTCTCAAAGCACTCCTACGAATCATCAATAAGTACGGTCTCACGGTCTAAGGAATAAGTTATCATACTTTTATTTATTGCAAATGACAAACATCGTAATACGATCTTATTGCAATACTTTGCGTATGTCCATCACCTTATTCAACTAACAAGATGACCCCATTGTCAACCGACGTCATTGTCCTTGATCGGGAATCTCGATCAACTGTTGCCCAATGGACTAGCTCATATAGAGGCTTGCTAGGGACCTGGTTGTCTATGTATCACACGTGTATTAACAATTCCGATTAATACAGTTATAGCATAATACACAAACCTATTATAAACTTATGAGATAATGCAATAAATACTACTTATTTATTTGCCTCTAGGGCATATCTCCTTCAGGGACTGCACCGGTAATTTCTTTGCCATTTCCCCTCTCTTTTAGGGTTAGGGTTCGGTTTCTTTGTTCTTTTCCCCCCGAGGGGTTATGTTCTTCGTCCGATGCCCCTTGCGGTGCGCATCGGATCGAGAGGAACGGCGCGGCCGTAACGGCGGCGCACTTTGCCGGTGATACTCCGGTGGGATCTTTGCTTTTCTTTTGATTTCTTTTCGGGATTTGCTTTTGGGATAAACATACCGAAGAATCTAGCACTAGTTGTTGCTCTGATACCAATGTTAGACTCATCCTTAGGGATCAACTAGTCTAGATAATCACAGTAGTGTTCCTCTGTTGAAACTTGACAATTATACAGAGAGGGAGATGGATCGGAGAGCAGAGAGAGACAATACCTTGGCTCTGGCTCGACGAGCTCGAATCAGAGGCCATGGTGGTCGTTGGTGATGGTGACGGAGCGGCGGCGGAGGCAGTGGAGCTTCCCGTTGCTAAGCGCTAACCCTAGATCGGTAGGAGATGTCGGTGGGGGGTGGCGGCGCACGTTCAACCTTGTTAGATGTGCCTGCCGGCCCCCCCACCCTTTATATAGCGCTGCGACAGGGGCCCACCGTCCATAACAGAACGGGCGCTCCCGATCAGGGCGCAGTTGAGGGGGTCGTGGAGCCGTTGGGCTCGTACGACCATGAGATCAATCTAACAGTTTTTTGTAGGGGTCTCTCTACTCTATACTCCTGTTTATTTTGTTTATTATTAAACTGTCTTGTAAGAGGGTTTTCTCGTCACTTTATATCTGTTGGCCATGTGACTTTATTTATAACCATGTGCTGTTTGCTGGTGGTGCTGGTTGGCAAAATATCTTCCATCGCAGATGGCGGGGCCCAGCCAGCTACAGGTGTCGAGCTTGGGGAGAAAGATGGTCGTGTGGGCCCACGGGCCAGTGTCAGTCAGTCAAGAAAGCGGAATGGCGGAGGAAAAGATCCCCACCTTCTTTCCTTATCCGGTCCGAGCGGAGGCGCAGCGGATTTGCTCGACAATCCGCCACTTTTGGGCGCTAATCGCGATGGTTTTCTCAGCAAGAACTTCGAATCTTCAGCTAATCCTAGACATTGTATCGCCCCGCGCCGACTATTTAGGGTCGAGGTGGTGGAAAGAAACCAGAAACACTCACTCGCTCGCACACTCCACTCTTCCCCTTTCCTCGCTTCCCCGAGCTCCCGAGGTAAAGAAAGCTGAACCCCCAAAAAACCCTCTCTTTCCTCCTCCTTCTTCCTTGCTTGATGCTTCCTGTCGCGCGAGATCCAGGCATTTTGGTGTGCTAGTTCGTCTGCTACCGGATCCTGTTCTGGTTGTTGGTTGTGTTGGGTAACCATCTGGAGGAACATCGACCTCCCCTGTTTTTTGTTTCTTTTGTTCGTGTTCTTTGCTTCCCCTCTCTGCGGAAGCTTCTGCCCTATCTTGCTCCTGACTGTTCTTCGTTTGTGAAGTCCTCGGTGCGAAGGCTTCGCTCCTTGGTGAGGTTCTCAACGCCCCCGCACCACTTCTCTTGCGCAATTTCCCCCTTGATTTTTTCTTTGTTCTGTGCGCTTCTGTCTCGTATTAAAGTATTAAAGAAAGAAAGAAGACGAACCAAGCGTCGGAGAGAGGGTTTCCCCCATCTTTATCCGCGCGCTGTTTCCTTTTTTTTATGTCCGGTGCGTGCGACGACTCTGAAGTCCAGTCACCTCCTCGATCTCTATCCACTGCAATTTCCTAGTAATTGTAAATCTGAACGGACTTTGTGCGGTTGAGTGATTTCGTACCCGATTATGTGTTTTGGACAGGAACCAGTAATGAATGAATATAGTCTTTTTTCTTCTTCTTCTTTTGATTTTTCCATGGGAGGTGGGTCTGGGCCAGATATCTTTTCCCTAGTTGATATGTTTCCCCCTGTTGATTTTCTCTACTTCTACAGTAGTTGGAAGAGAGTGGATTTCATGGATGCTGGCCTGCCGAAATTGTGGACTTTTTAATATGTGTGGTAAAAGTAGGACCATAAAATACAGTTCGTTGGAAATTTGCACTTGATAATGATTGCAGGAAGCAACAGCTGCAGTTTTAGTATCTTGTCATTGTCTAATCTAACCGATCTGTACGCAACTGTCTACTTTGTGAATACTGAAATATCCCTTCCCAACTGGGCGTTTCTGAAAGTGATTCATACGTACGTTTGTGAGCTATATCTAAGGCGCAAGTGGATGATTAATCCATGCTTAGGATGACCTAGTATGCACTCCCTGATTGGTTCTCGGCTTGTCATCTGTGTCTGTTAGACGTGGATACAGGTAACAACGCGCAATTGAGCAGGGTGTTGACCTGTAGTGCATCCTTTTTGTGCTTATAAGTAGTGCGCATTTCAGATACCTTCCTGCCTCGTTAGGGATTCACCCCTGTTTGTCATTTGGCCATATCCTTATACCAGCCGAGCATTCTCTCTTCTCCTGCCAGTTCAAGTTTCCGTTCAGGCATGTTATGTTGCGTGCTTCTGACGCCTTCTCTGTATTAAAGTATTAAACATGTTCTCAAGAATTACTTCAAGATTTAGTATTGTTTTATATGCTCGTTGTTATTTTAGTAAGAATTGTTAAGTCCTTTTCGCTGTCCTGTTGTTGTGCAGCTCTATTGAAAGCTCTTCTAGTGATATATTAATCTCTGAACCCTTGTTTTGTGTAAAAAACAACTTAAATAATTTTGCTCCAGAATACTCTTTTTCCGAAATTGTTTTACGGCTTCTTGAATAATTAGGCCGTAAGTTTTAGATATCATTTCTATGTACTAAGAAAATCGAAATTCAGTATCGGTAGCTGAAATATCCCTAGGGTGTTTGCATATGCATAATTGTTTTTCTCGGCCCATATGAGCATCATGGGACTTTTGGGTGAACTCTATGAGGTGTTCCTTTTTCTGCTTATCTGGACTCTTGAGTCTAGAAATGCTTGCTGACTTGGATGGTGTGCGTAAGGATATTTTTTTAGCAAAAGCAGATCATCATGTAGTTGCTATTGGTGATTTAAACAAAGTTGGTGGTGATTAAGCACATAAAACATTGTCGACATGTTTTTGATTACTTACTGAGCCTTATGATCAATGAAAATTCAGGTACTACCCGAAGCGATCCGAAGCCTGCTGCCATGGGCAATTTGATGTGCTGTGTTCAGGTTGATCAGTCAACCGTGGCCATCAGAGAGCAGTTTGGGAAGTTCGATAGAGTGCTTGAGCCAGGATGCCACTGCCTGCCTTGGCCCATTGGGAAACGTATAGCTGGCCATCTCACGCTCAGGCTGCAGCAACTGGATGTGCGCTGTGAGACTAAGACAAAGGTTCATCCTAAACACTCAGTTACATGGATGCCTAACTGTGTTTTATTTTCTCAAGAGAACGATGCTATCATTTCTGTCCCAGCATAATTTTAAAGCCTAACATTGCACTGAACATTAGTTCTTTTAAGATTGCACATGACATTTCTGTTTCAAACAGCATTGTTTTTATGGTACCTTCTCTAATACGAACAACAATGGAAATTAAAAATAAATTACGGTGTCCTTCAGTTTCTTGATTCGAGCATTTTGTCTTGCCATCTAGAATCTAGATAGTCTTAGAATGACTACCACATATTTTCTAATCTCTATTCATCTAGTAGGCTGGGGCTTCCCCTTTTCTAAAAAAAAAATCATCTCTGGTTAAGTATCTCAATGCCATTGATAGTAGCAACATACTTTTCTTCTACTATTAAGAATCATTATGGTGTTGCTGACATCTGAATTTATACAGGACAATGTGTTTGTCACTGTTGTTGCATCGATTCAGTATCGCCCTCTGTCTGGCAAAGAAAGTGATGCATTCTACAAGCTGACCAACACAAGGTCCCAGATCCAAGCTTATGTTTTCGATGGTAAGAATTGTTGAACAAGTGAAGATTTCTATAGGCTGTTTCAGTGATATTTTTCATCTTTAAAATAAAAACTGCTAGTTTCCGAGGATGCCTGTCATCTCATCACCGATAGAACTCACTGTATATTAGTATTCATGGTATCATGTCTCCACTAATTTGCTAGGTTTACTTGATATCTACAGTGATCAGGGCAAGTGTTCCAAAGCTCCTCCTGGATGATGCTTTCGAGCAGAAAAACGACATAGCAAAGGCCGTCGAGGATGAACTTGAGAAGGCTATGTCAGCATATGGCTTTGAGATCGTGCAGACTCTCATTGTCGACATTGAGCCAGACGAGCATGTCAAGCGAGCAATGAACGAGATTAATGCAGGTTATTTGCTAAGCCCTGACATGATCTAAACCAGACACGAAGTACTTACTTAGTTCTGGCCTCCTAGCGTATACTGACATTGTGAACATTCTTGCAGCTGCAAGGATGAGGTTGGCTGCGAACGAGAAGGCAGAGGCTGAGAAGATTGTGCAGATCAAGCGCGCCGAGGGTGAGGCGGAAGCCAAGTACCTCTCCGGACTGGGTATCGCCCGCCAGCGCCAGGCCATCGTGGACGGCCTGAGGGACAGTGTCCTGGGCTTCTCTGTCAACGTGCCCGGCACCAGCGCCAAGGACGTGATGGACATGGTGCTCATCACCCAGTACTTCGACACCATGAAGGAGATCGGCGCGTCCTCCAAGTCCTCGGCGGTGTTCATCCCCCACGGCCCCGGTGCAGTGCGTGACATTGCCACGCAGATCCGTGACGGGCTCCTCCAGGGTCAGTCTGCTCAGCAGTAGCTTGGCTGTCTTTGCCGGCATGGGTGGACTTCTTAATGCTGATGGTGGTTTGTGGTTGGCTAGCAATATGTATATGCCTAGACTTCTCTGGTACCGTGTGTTGGTTGTGGCAAGCAAAGACCTTTATTAATCTCTGCCTAAGATGATGCGTGGAAGCAAAGACCTTTATTAATCTCTTGAGAATTTAGCGTGGTATATGCATATAGTATTATGAAATGGTGGTGATGAACCTAGTTGATGATTTCCCTAGTTTCCTCAGTACTACTCCCTCCATTCGATATTACTCGTCGCCGATTGTACTACACCTTTGTACTTGATCAGCTCAATTTCTACGACAAGTAAAACCGAACAGAGGGAGTACATCTGAAGCGACCAATGCTAAGCTGATCCATTTTCTCGTTGTGAAGAAAATGGTAGATCTCGTTTTGGCACCCATCATTTCATGATTCCGGCTTAGATGTATTGGAACTGGACATATCATTCATACCCAATCATGCCGGAGTAATTTATTTGTAATTTTGTACCCAACTTGTTTTTTTTTGTTTTGAAAACTCGTACCCTACCTGCTTAGATGTATTGGAATCGGACATATCATTTCATTAAGAGTTTCATCAAATACGTATTGTACAATGTACATTCTTAAATATAGCCTTGTCATGGCAAACAAACTTAAATGAAAACATAACATTTAAAAAAACAAATCGTTATGACTTATGAGTTCAACAATACTGAAAATAAAAAACAGACATATTACATATCAAGATTAAAAATTATAAAAACGTCTACGGTGATGGAGGGGATCACTCCGGAAATTATGTTGCGATCCGTGTTGGGATAAAAAGTCTCTCATTGTCAGTTTTATATACACATAGATTTTGATGCTCCACACTGAGATCACAATAATTTAGTCTCCACGTTTTCCATGAGAAGTGGTTCCTATGAATTAATACATTGTGGGACGCAACAATGTGCTTTATTTATTCGGCTTTTATCAAAAGAGGAGGAGTCACGCCTCATCGGGGAATAATTAGCACGCCACATTAACCAAACAAATCGCCATCGATCCAAAAGAAAAAGATCTCCAAAAACTAGAGGCCGGCGATACCGTCCAGGCGCAGCATTGCGCAAGGGACAAACGGAGGATCAGAGGGGAACGTGACTGCGGCGTGCGTGGGCCCCGACCAAGCAACCAACAAGATCTAATCTCGGCCGTCCATCAGGCCACACACGACACGTGGCTGCTGACTCGCGCACTCTCTGACACTGTAGGTAAGTCGGTGGGGCCGTTACGAGCTGACGTGGCAAGATGCGTCCCGGTCCACGTGAACGGCGCCGGGGTGGGCTCTATAAATCATGTCGCTGTTCGAGGAGACGGACCCCGCATTCATTCCTCCGCCACACTTCCCTCGCCTCCGCTCGAATCGAATCGCAGTTGAAGATCCCACCGGAGTACGACGTCGTCGGCGAGACAGCGACCTCCCTCGACCGCTCCACACCGTCGGGCGGAGAGATCGCGGGGAAGGAGGGATTACGCAGTGACATGGGATCGGAAGGCCGGAGCTGGAACGGGGTCGCCGGCCGGAGCTGGAACGGGGAGGAGAAGATGAGCGCGGTGCTGGCATCGGTGCCGGCGCCGGCGGAGGTGCCCACGTCTGCCACCGCGGTCGACATCGCGCTGCCGCTCCCCGAGATGACTCCCCGCATCATGCAAGTCTCCTCCTGATCCCTCTCTCCCTCCCTCTTTCGATTTGCTTCTGCACGCGGGCTGGTGTGTGATGTGTCAGTTCCCCGTCTATGGTGTTCCGGGTAGACTCTGGGAGGCGGATCGTGGACTATTATCAGAGTCGGGCACTCGGGCTGCTGTGCGCTCGAATGAGCTGATGGTGTTCGGGGAAACGCCTCAAGGAGAGCGAGAGCGACTGGCCCTGATTAATTCCTCGTTTACGTACCATTTTTCTTCTTCTGATACGGGGGATTGTTTCTCCAGAGATCTCTGCAAGGAGCTGGTGGAAGGGTGGTCGTCTCTGGACAGCTCGTGCTTCTCCATCGCGACCGTGTCCGGCGGCATCACCAACCTATGTGAGTTCTGCTCCTTGCCGGTGGCACTGTCCTGTCTCCTGATTCACCCTCCCTTACCTGAGCTAAATGTTCAAACAGAGAGGAAAACAGATGCTCTGTAATTTTACATTCTTAGCAAGTCGGTTGTTTGAGTTGTGCACGCAGACCGTCACATAAGTTGATGACGGCACCGCCTTAAGATTGCCTGCTGCTACTATTCCATCCTAGTCTCAGATATGGCAGTCGCACACATGCTTAGCTGCATTCTGCAATACCAGTGATCTGCACTCGTTTCTGCTTCAGAATCATTCCTGGTGTCATTGCATCTGGAGTTCTGGTCCCACTATGTTAAAAACACTAGAAAGTAATAACCATTTTTCTGCGCAACTGCACCTAATTTAGCCCTATATGTTATTGCTAAAATAATAATTATCCTAAATGGTTATCTCTTATTGTTCAAAAATTTACAGTGCTAAAGGTATCTGTCAAAGAAGGCACAGACAGTGAGTCTTCTGTCACGGTTCGGTTGTATGGCCCAAATACAGACATGGTGATCGATCGGGAGAGGGAATTGCAGGTGAGCATTTGAATCGTACTGTATGAAATTGTGTATGGTAGTGACATGTAATATTTACCTGCATTCTATGGTGTTCTTCTGATTGAACATCGTAGTGTTGGCGCTGAACTTTGTTAGTTGTGGTTCAGCTTATAATTTTTGGAGATACAGTAGTCCATTGGTTTCATAGACATAGTACCTATTCTATAATGCTCAAAATACCTCATTGTTAAAACAAAATAAGTTGGCAAGTCTTTTCAATTTTCATTTTCAGAGCTGAACTGCTTCCTAATGCATATACATCTATTACAATCATGGTTAGGCCATACCGTATCTCTCAGCTGCAGGGTTCGGGGCTCAGTTGCTTGGTGTGTTTGAGAATGGAGTGGTTCAGTCATTCATCCATGCCCGAACACTCGCACCTTCAGGTAGGCATTTTTCGTTCTGCACACTACAAATGGGGTGGTTTCACCATCTACTCTGTGCATTTATTTCTCATTTGATTTGGGGTTCTAGATATTAAACACATTGGTGTATGTTATTTTGCATCAGTAGGTGTGTGGAGAGGCTGCCATAAGTGCTTCTGAAAATAACTACTAAATTCCCGTTTTTCCTTTGTTTAGACATGAGGGAGCCTAAAATAGCCGCTGAAATTGCCAAGCAGCTACATAAATTTCATCAACTAGACGTACCAGGATCTAAAGAACCACAATTGTGGAATGATGTATTCAAATTTTTGAAAAAGGGTAATAATTCTAACTTGTTTTGGACGTTTTATTTTGCATATTGTTGCTTTTATTTCATACACATTCGTAGACTGACAGTACATAATATCGTGTGCTGTGACATACTTGGTTAGCTTCTGTGTTAAAGTTTGAAGATAATGAGAAGCAGAAGAGATATGAAGCGATCTCTTTTCGGGAAATACAAGATGAAGTTAAAGAACTTAAGGTACCTTGTGGTGGTTACCATATTACTGTATGTGTTATTTACTCTTGCAGCAACTTGAGCCCACTTTAGTTCCATAATACTAATAGGAGTATCTTAATTTTCTACTTTTCACTTTGTCAACAAAGGGCCGTTACATATTTCATACTAGTAGAAATTTATAGCACAATGATTCATCAAATGGCTACATCACTGTTTGTGACATTGATGTCCATGAATATAATGTGTCTCTCCCTCTCTATCCTCTTATAGGATCTCTCAGATCTTTTGCACGCCCCAGTCGTTTTTGCACACAATGACTTGCTTTCGGGTAATCTGATGTTGAATGATTTGGAAGGTAAATATCACATTTGCTGATCACATTCTTTTGATTGTTCACTCTCACTATGTTTTGTACTTTAGATATTTTATTTTTCGTTCATCATTTGCAAGCTGACATTGTATTTGTGGTCACTTAATCTGTTCCTTTTTTTTATACAGAGAAGCTCTATTTCATTGATTTTGAGTATGGGTCATATAGCTACCGCGGCTATGACATTGCGAACCACTTCAATGAGTACGCAGGCTTTGATTGTGATTATAACTTGTACGTTCTCTTCTTGCTGGTAGAATAGTCTGATGGAGCTTTTATCGTCATGTTCTAGCCCACTAGTATTCACTTGGTTGCTTCTTGTAGGTACCCAGACAAAGATGAACAATATCACTTTTTCAGGAATTATCTAGCTGATAGACCAAGTGAGGTATGTTAATTCTATTCATTATCTTCTCTGAAAAAATATGATGCAGTGTGCTACATGTACGTATACAGGTTCTGTCTATTAGTAAAGAAAGCTATCCATGACTGACCACTAGTATTTCTTGGATAAATGGTACTCATTCTATCAGTAGTTTATTTTCTTATTTTGAATTGAAATCTGAAACACAATGCTGCATGTACGTCACTTTATTACAACTTTCAAGTTGCATTTATACGATTGAGTAGGAAGACATTCAGAGTATTGCTTTGAGAAAACAAGTGAGTTTTCGTGTGGTGTACTTTCACCATTTTTTTATCTAACTTGCTTTTTCCACATGAAGGTCCAAGCGCAGGATCTGGAAGCCCTCTATACTGAAACAAACACCTACAGATTAGCATCACATGTTTACTGGGCACTGTGGGCACTCATTCAGGTGAATACCAAAGTACTTCTAGTGCAAAGGGTTTGAGCACCATGCAACTGCCATAACAAATATACTGCTGTCATTTGATTGCAGGCGAATGTATCCCCAATCGATTTTGATTACCTTGGATACTTTTTCCTACGGTACGGTGAATACAAGAAGCAGCGAGAGTCTTGCTTCTCCTTGACACAAGGCTTCCTTTCACTGAGAAGTGGCTAGAACTTGTAGACGCTTTCCCCAGGCCACTGCTTGCCATCGCCTTATATACATAGTGGCAGGCATGGATGATCAGCTGTTGTACTCGTTAATTAGTGATTCCTCTCATGCTTTCTATGATTGTATCAGCTCTGGGATTCTTCCTGTTCCGGTTTTTCCCGCAGGAGGCTTGTACCGCCTGATAGAATGTTGCACAATCTGTGAATAATGTACACACACCTGTTTGGTTGCAGCAAAACACAGGCTAATGAATTCCTCTTTGCTTATCATCTTGTAAGCCTTTGTATGAGTCAATTGGTTAGCTTAGCCGAAATTCCTTCAACTCATGATGTTCTTTAAACAAGGAACATCTTTTTTCGTAGTGCAACTGTATAAAATGCACGGTTTGTCGGCTCAGTATGCTGAAACACGTTCATGCAAAAAATCGAAGCTTGCATGAGTTACCAAATGTTTCAGGACTTTTTGTTAAGTGAAAATGTTTCAGGACTTGCTAACAGATAAATCAGAAACGAAAAGAGGTTATTCTATCTAATGTTCAACACTGTATATCAGGGCAGAAGCAGCGCAAGCGAGTAGCACATGGTATTTGCCACAGTAAGCTGAAAGGCCAGGCTAATTCTCAGACATATCCGAAACTGTTAAAATTACAGTCTACGGTACTGCTGGCAGCATTGCTCCTGCCCAAATCCACAAAATTACAGCTTTAACATCCAAGGGTTACAAAGCTCATACAGGGCTTTCGACCGTATTTAAAAGCTCAGATATTTACAAAGCTCATACAGAGCTTTAACATGCAAAATTACAGCTTTAACATCCAATGGGCTAATATTAGTTCTTCTTTCCCAGCGGTTCCTCTTTCACATGTCAGGTTTTTCATGTTGTTGCTGCTGCTTAATCGCAACTAGACAGCTGATCATTTGAGCGTAGCTATAAGGTTGGCCTCACGACGACCATGTAGATTATGTTGGCAAGTTTCAGAAAACATGACCGTTAATGAAGTCACTCGAACTCGAGCGTACAGCAAAAAAACATGGCACGACGTGCAACGCAGTGATTGCACAACTATCGTCACCGTTAGTTGTGCTTTACGATTCGCGTTATATTATAGGAGATAGCAAGAAACGACGAAGAGTGGAACGATCAAACCAACGGGGACACGATATTTTAACGTGGAAAACCCCTCCAAACAAAGGAGAGGAAAAAACCACGGGCGTCAGCCAGCAATACTTCACTATATCGGGGTGAGGTTACAAACGCCGTGGGTTTACAATGTGTGGCTTACCCCAACAGGCGACTTACAAGATGTATTTATAGAGGGCAGAAACCCTAAGTCGGTTGCGATCCGACTCGGATACGATCCGTACCGTACCGCAGCCCCCGCACCCCCGCGAGCGCAGGATGGGCCGGTGGGCTAACTTCACTTCACGCTACGGCCCAAGCCTCCCGGCGACGGGCCTCCGCTTCGCTCCGAAGTTAGCCGCTCACTTCACTTCATCATATGAATTTGGATCACCATAAAACAACACTCCACCTTAAGACAAATTCCATCTTGTAGTATGAACGAGAACCTTCACCCCTGAAACAACAAAGATAACACTTTCGGCGCCAAATAGCCTCTTGGGCTAAACAGTGATACCAACTAAGCCTGAGCATAACTCAAACTTAGATACAGGAACAGTCTTTGTCATCATATCAGCTGGATTATCAAGAGTACTAATCTTGCATACCTTCAACTTACCTTGTGCAACAACATCACGCACATAATGGTATTTGATGTCAATGTGCTTTGTTCTCTCATGGAACATCTGATACTTAGTAAGGTAAATAGCACTCTGACTATCACAAAACAGGTTAATGCAAGTATCAACTCCACAAAGCTCAGCAAACAAACCTTTCAACCAAACAGTTTCTTTAACTGCTTCTGCAATGGCCATGTATTCAGCCTCCGTGGTGGATTGGGCAACAACTGGCTGAAGTGTTGCCTTCCAACTAACAGCACAACTACCAATGGTGAACACATAACATGTGAGGGACCTCCTCTTATCCAAATCGGCAGCAAAATCTGAATCCACATAGCCAACGAGTCCCTCACTAGCTCTGCCAAACTTCAAGCAAGCATCAGACGTGCCACAGAGGTACCTGAAAATCCACTGAACAGCTTTCCAATGTTCTTTATCAGGATTAGCCATGTATCTACTCACCAAAGACATAGCATATGATAAATCAGGACGAGAACAGACCATAGCATACATCAAGGAACCAACAGCACTAGAATAGGGAACTCCAGACATGTACTCCATATCATCATCAGTAGTAGGACATTGAGTAGATGACAACTTAAAATGAGAAACAATAGGAGTACTAACATATTTTGCATCATGCATGTTAAAACGATGAAGAACTTTCTTAATGTAACTATGTTGACTAAGAAATAAGAACCCAGACTTTCTATCACGTGTAATTTCCATACCTAGGATTTTCTTAGCAGCACCAAGATCCTTCATCTCAAATTCGCTACTCAACTGTGACTTGAGAGCAGCGACATCTTTCATGCTCTTGGCAGCAATCAACATGTCATCGACATATAACAGCAAGTATATAGGTGATCCATCAACCAACTTAATGTACACACAGCTATCAAATTCAGACCTCTTAAAACCATGTGACAACATAAATGAATCAAACCTTTTATACCATTGACGAGGGGATTGTTTCAAACCGTAGAGAGACCTTTTCAACTTACAAACAAGATCCTCCTTACCCGGCACTATGAACCCTTTTAGCTGGTCCATGTATATCTCCTCCTCCAACTCTCCGTGCAGAAACGCAGTTTTAACATCTAACTGCTCAAGCTCAAGATCACGCATAGCAACAATGGAGAAAAATGTCCGAATAGAACTATGCTTGACAACCGGAGAGAAAACATCATTGTAATCAATACCAGGGATTTGACTGAAACCTTTTGCCACTAACCTTGCCTTAAATCTTGGAGGCTCACTTGGAGACAAACCATTCTTTCTCTTGAAGATCCACTTACAGTGGACAACCTTCTTTTGTTTAGGAAAGCGCACAACATCCCATGTGCAATTCTTCTCAAGTGACTGCATCTCCTCTTGCATAGCAGAGATCCATTTATCACGATCACTTGTGGCAATAGCTTCAGTATACGTGGACGGCTCATGTCCATGCTCCACCTGTTCTGCACAACTCAGAGCATAATTAACAATGTTACACTCCTCAACTAACCGTGTAGGTTTAACAATATTCCTCCTTGTTCTGCGATCAGCGATGGACTGATTTTCTGGCTGCAAAACAGGAGGTGAGTGCTGAACAGTATCATTATCAGAATCATCTGATGTATCACCATCATTGTCAACGATGAAATTATCCTTTTCCACAGGATGCTCCACCTCGACACGAACCTAATCCTCATCAGAACTTTCTGAAACATCTGAGGACAACTTATCAAAGTACATAACAGATTCATTGAAAACAACACTCCTGCTCATGAATGCCTTGTTAGTTTCGGGATTCCACAACTTATATCCTTTTACTCCCGAACCATAACCAATGAAAACAGACTTAATAGCTCTCGGCTCTAACTTTCCATTATCAACATGAGCATAAGCAGTGCAACCGAAAACCTTAAGCTGTGAATAATCAGCAGGAGTACCAGACCATACCTCAATGGGAGTTTTCTTGTCGAGGGGAATAGATGGTGACCTGTTTATCAAGTAACATGCGGTGGCAGCCGCCTCAGCCCAAAAACGCTTACTCATGCGAGCGTTAGATATCATGCAGCGAGCTTTAGACATGATAGTTCTGTTCATCCGCTCCGCTACTCCGTTCTGCTGACGCGTGTACGGGATGGTGAGGTGCCTGACAATCCCTTCTGTTCTGCAATAATCATTAAAAACATTCGAACAAAATTCACCACCATTGTCAGTACGAAGAATTTTCACCTTCCTCTCAGTTTTCCTTTCTATCATAGCTTTCCACTCTTTAAAAACAGCAAACGAATCATCCTTATTTTTCATGAAATAAGGTCAAACTCTACTAGAGTAATCATCAATAATAGTAAGCATATAACGAGCACCACCATATGAGGGCTTACGTGATGGCCCCCAAACATCAGCATGTACATAATCAAGTGTACCTTTGGTGGTATGAACGGAAGCATTGAACTTAACTCTCGTGTGCTTACCAAATATGCAATGTTCACAAAATTGCATCTTACCCAAACTGCAGTCATGCAGCAACTCTCTCTTGATCAATTCTGCCATACCAAGTTCGCTCATGTGTCCAAGACGCTTATGCCAGAGGTTAGTTTTATTTGCATCATCATGAGAAACAGCAGCAACAGTACCAGATAAAACGTTGCCTCTAAGAACATATAACTTAGCAGAATTCATATCACCAACCATAGTAATGAGAGAACCTTTTGATACCTTCAGGAGTCTGTTCCCGCCGGTATACTTGTACCCGTCACAATCAAGGGTACTGAGCGAGATCAAATTTCTCGCCATGGTTGGTATGTGCTTCACGTCCGTCAACGTGCGTGTCATGCCATCATGGGTCTTGATCTGAACTGATCCAACGCCAGCAATGGTGCATTGTTGGTCGTTCCCCACACGCACAAAGTCTCCAGTCTGCACTAACTCATAAGAACTGAACCAATCTCTGTTACAGCAAATATGAAAAGAACATGCAGAATCTAGAATCCATTCATCCTGACGTGAAACACATGCAGCTAAAACAGCTAGGCATTCGCCATCAGAACTACCATCAACAACAGCAGCCTCACCGGTATCATTACCTTCATTATTTTTCTGTTGGTAAGTACCTTTTCTTTTCTCCTTGTTCTGCAGTTTCCAACAATCATCAATGTTGTGGTTAGTCTTCTTACAATACCTGCAGAGCTTATCACGGCCTTTAGACTTTGAGCGACCTCTGTCGCCCTTGCTCTTGTCTCTGTTGTTGTTGTAGTTGCTGTTGTCTCGCTGCTGAGGCCTACCACGGACCTCCAAAGCATCACCCTTCGAAGAGGATGACTCCTCCTTCTGTACCTGATAGAACATTTCTTAATCCCTAGTGTTTTGTGTGTTAGTTAACAATATCAATGATATACTAATCATATTGCTAAGTATTTCAGTTTGGGTGAAACTCATATCACAAATCCTAAAGCCAAATTGTAGAGAAAAAGAGTTTCTGGAATTCTTCCCAGACTCGGATATTCCTGTTCCCCAACCCGGATATTCCGAGTCAACCCCAGGAAAATTGGCTAAGTCAAGATTCAGAAGTGGTACTGACTCCAATCGGAAAATCAGCTCGGAAATTTCAAGGACTCGGATATTCCGGCTCCCCAACCCGGATATTCCGAGTCAACCCCAGGAAAATTGGCTAAGTCAAGATTCAGAAGTGGTACTGACTCCAATCGGAAAATCAGCTCGGAAATTTCAAGGACTCGGATATTCCGGTTCCCCAACCCGGATATTCCGAGTCAACCCCAGGAAAATTGGCTAAGTCAAGATTCAGAAGTGGTACTGACTCCAATCGGAAATTCAGCTCGGAAATTTCAAGGACTCGGATATTCCGAGTCAACCTCAGAAAATCGGCTAAGTCAAGTTCAGAATTGGTTCTGATCTCAACCGGAAATTCAGCTCGGATATTTTCAAAGACCCGGATATTCCGGGTAACTGGAATTTTCGGTGTTACTTAAACCGGAATTTCCGGGTGCCCAAGACAGCCAACGGCCAGATTTTGAGGGGGAGTATAAATACCCCCTCACTCACTCAAGAACAGACAGCTCTCAGATTTTCTCTCTCCTACCATTCTTGAAAGCTCAAATCATCAAGATCTCCCAATCCCCCCACCCAAATTCATTGATCTTTGGAGGATTGGAGGAGAAGGCCCGGATCTACATCCTCACCGAAGGGATTTGCATTTCTCCCCCCATTCACTTGGGGATTTCGTGGTTAGGGTTTCGGTGGGAAAACCTAGTTCACCATTGTTGTACTCTTGGTGTTACCTTGACCTTTTGTGGTCCTTGACCTTTTGTGGTCTTCTTGGGAGCCCCCAATTCAGTTGTGGGTGTGTGCCTCAAGCGTTGGTAAGGGATTCGATCTCCGCCCTAAAAGGGGATCAATAGTGGAAGGTGGACTCGAAACCTTTGTGGTTGAGTTCATCGGAGAAGAAGGTGAGCCTTTGTGGCGTTGCGGCTAACCTGTTGTGGTAGCGCACACCTCTCCAAACGAGACGTACACCCTTGGGTGGAACTCGGGATTACATCTTCGTCTCCGCGTGCTTCACTTGGTTCCCTTTACCTTTGCTCCCTTACTTGCTTATCTTGTTATTGCTTAGATTATCATTTAGGTAAATTCACCGTAGTTGCATATCTAGAGAATTTACCTTTGTGTTGAGTCTAAATTTGAAAAGACCTAAAATTTGTAATAGCACCTATTCACCCCCCCCCCCTCTAGGTGCCGGATTCCCGTTCAATTGGTATCAGAGCCTTGTTCACTTTTAAGGGCTTAACCGCCTAAGTGCAACGATGACGGAATCCGATGCCGAGAGGGCCGCCCGTGAAAAATTAGAGGCGGAGAAGGAGGCGTTAGCCAAAGGGGCAACCATGGCCGATCTTATTGATATGAGATCGTCCTTGGAGGCCCAACTCCTCAAGATGAATGAGATGCTCATGTCACTCTTGAAGTCTAAGGAGCCCGAGGCTATTTCTCCCTCTCCTCCTCCTAAGGAACATGCGGGGAACTCTAAGGAGTCATCTTTGGATGGGTCCAAAGATGTTACCTCAAGTGTTCCCGGGATGGCGGAAAAGGATGAACCACCTAGCTCCTCTAACACCCCCAAAGGAGAGGAATTTCATAATGTCAACCATAATTACTCTCCTAACCCTCCTATCCCTCACCCTCATGTAAACTTTAGAAGTGATCCTCCTAAGCTTAAACCTACTCATTTCTCTCAATGGGTATTTCTAATGAAGTCTCATCTATGTAGTGCCTCCATTGAGCTTTGGCGCATCATTGAAGAAGGATACAAGCCCCATGATCCAACCAACTTGACAAGAAGAGAGGTGGTTGATATCCAACTCAACGCCACCGCTCTTCATCAACTCCAAATGGCCGTTGGAGAGAAGGACATGGCGCTCATTCAACAATTCTCCACCGCCAAGGAAGTTTGGAATGCTCTTTTCGACATCTTCGTTGGGAATGAGAGCATGAAGAAGAACCGGTATGATGCCTTATGCAATGAGGTGGAAGGGTTCTACAAGTTGGATGGAGAAAGCCACGAGGACATGTACCGGAGGTTGGTGTTGGTTGCCAACTCCTTCAAGAACCTCGGGGCGGAGTACATTAATGATTCTTGGATCAAGAGGAAGTTTGTGACCGCTCTCTTGCCCTTTGAGGAAACGGATTTGAAGACACTCGAAGGGAGACATGACTTTGCAAAGATGACATCCAATGAAGTTATGCAAGAGATGACCGCATACAAGGTGGCCTCCAAGATTGCACAAGATGCAAGAGCTAGAGCCATAGGGATGCACAAGCATGCCTCAATTGCTTTGAAGGCCACCGTTGAAGACGAGGATGAAGAGGAGTGTGATGATCAAGTCGAGCTATCTAGTGAAGCTCTCTCAAGCACTCTCACTCAACACATGGGTCTTGCGGCAAGAACCTTTTGGAAGAACCCCGGAAGGGCCAAATCAAGGATTGACAAGAAGTTTCCCCCCAACGGAGGAAAGCCATTCAACAAAGTGAGGCTTTGCTATAACTGCGATGACAAGAGCCACTTTGTTGCCGATTGCCCATGGGAGAGAAGAGAGGATCATGGTGGGAGGCTCGTGGCCAAGACGAAGGGCAAGGGGCCCATGCCCATGAAGAAGCCTTTCTTCAAGAAGAACCAAAAGATTGTCTTGGTGACTCAAGAGCAATATCCCACCGATGATGAAGATAGTGACAAGGAGGATACTCCAACGCAAGTGGCCGCACTAGCCATTTCTTCCACACCTCCATCACTCTTCTCCTCACCAAACGAGAGCCCCATCGTCAAGAATGCAAGATGTCTTATGGCAAAGACATCCGAGGTAAAATTATCCCCCAACTCCATATCACATGACATTGATGATGTTATGAGCTTAGAAGATAAGGAAGAAATCATTGCTTTTGATAAATTCATGACTAACTTGCAAGGAGAAGGAAAGAAACACTTTGGCTCAATCATGAGTCGTATAGGTGAGCTTGAGGATGAGCTTGAACTAAAAGGTGAGATTGAGAGAGAGGATGCACACGCTAAGGTGTCTCTCCAATCCTCTCTCGAAGATGAACAAGAAGCTCATGCTCTCCTCAAGGAGCAACTTGCTAAGATCACTAAGGATCGTGATCTCTACTTTGCTAAATGTAAAATTGTGCAAAATGAAAAGTCCGAGCTTGTAGTTGCTCATGCTAGACTTTGCGAAGACTTCGAGTCACTTGACAATGCTCACAAGGTGTTGACAAGTGATCACGAACGTCTTCTCAAGTCTCGTGATCAACTCCAATCTCGGATATCTACTCTTGATAAACCTAGCACCTCTACTCCTTTGAATGCTAATGCAAATGTTGTGAAGGGTATTGCTAGGGTTGTGTTTGTTCCTTCTATGGCAACCAAGACCAAGACCTCTCTTGATAAAGGTAAGGGGACACTCACTACTCCTCTTCATGAGCGAGTGCCCCACAAGGGTAAGGAAGGTCTAGGCTATGTTGCTAAGGAGAAGAAGGAGATCAAGAAGAAGACCAAGTCCGCACAAGCCAAGAAGGTTGACATTGCGAGTGGAAATGCCACAAGGGGCACTCCCACTCGTAATGACTTTGCGGGCATATCTAAACCCAACTATGCTCTATATGTTGATTATTATGGGGATGTCTATGCTAGATACATTGGTTCTTTTGATGGTTACATTGAATATGCTATTTGGGTACCAAAGACCCTTGTTGCTAACCAAAAGGCACCCATTGCAAAATGGGTACCTAAACCCAAGAATTGATTGTGTGTAGGGCCTTGCTTCCGGAGGATCGAAATGGATAATTGATAGTGGGTGCACTAGTCATATGACCGGAAGCAAGGATATTGTAACGGAGTTGAAGCCCAATGATGATCAAATGACCGTTACATATGGTGATAATTCTAAGTCTAAGGTAATAGGGCTCGGCAAGGTGGTAGTGACACCGGACATCACACTTGTGAATGTCTTGCTTGTCGAGTCCCTAGGTTTCAACTTGATCTCCGTCCATTCCTTAACTTGTTTGGGTTATACCGTTGTCTTCGAAAAGGAAATGGTCATTCTCTTGCGGAGCAAGTCTCTCAATGTGTCTTTCGTTGGGTACATTGAGAATGGGCTCTGTGTGGTTGACTTCTCCGGAGTCACCACTTCCCATACAATGTGCCTATTCGCAAAGGCGGACTTGGGTTGGCTATGGCATCGCCGACTAGCCCATGTCAACATGAGGACTTTGCAAAGTCTCCACAAGGGTGGCCATATCCTAGGACTAAAAGACCATGTTTCTTTCTCGAAGGATCGAATGTGCAGGGCGTGTGTTGAAGGAAAAATGCATGACATCTACCATCCAAGCAAGACCATCATTTCGTCAAAGAGGGTTTTGGAGCTTCTCCATGTTGACCTCTTTAGTCCCATTCCGGAAGCTAGTCTTGGTGGCAAGAAATATTGCTTGGTGATTGTTGATGACTATTCAAGATACACATGGGTTTTCTTCTTCAAGACGAAGATGGAGACACAACAAACTATCATCGACTTCTCCAATGAAGCTCAACGTCAACACAATGTCCCTATCTTGGTGATACGAAGTGACAATGGGTCCGAGTTCAAGAACTACACCTTAAACGAGTTCCTTAGTGAAGAAGGGATTCGTCATCAATATTCCGCTGCTTATACTCCCCAACAAAATGGTGTAGCCGAAAGGAAGAACCGCACACTTATTGAGATGGCAAGGTCGACGATGGCAGAGTTCAAGTCCCCTCACAACTTTTGGGCCGAAGCCGTCAACACCGCTTGCCATTCATCTAACCGGCTCTTCTTTCGCAAAGGACTCATGAAGACACCTTATGAAGTGCTTACCGGGAACAAGCCCAATATCTCCTACTTCCGAGTATTTGGTTGTAAGTGTTTTTATCTCATCAAAGGCGTTCGTTTGGGCAAGTTTGATTCTAAGTCTCTTGAAGGGACATTTGTGGGCTACGGATCCGAATCCCACACTTATAGAGTCTATGATAAGGCCTCGCGCATAATCATAGAAACTTGTAGTGTGGTATTCGAAGAGAATGACGGCTCCCTCGTGGAGCAAAGTGGTGTTTCCGGTGTAGGTGATGATGAACCTCAAGATGCTATCCGAAGAATGGGGTTGGGAGTCCACCGCCCCGTTGAACTCTATTATGAGGTTGATCAACAAGGACCAAGTTCTTCACAAGTGGTGACCACCCCAACACAAGAAACACCCATCGAGAACACCGTGCCCAATGCACCTTGCCAAGAAGAAGAACAAGATTCTACAGCTGCTCCTGGAATTTCCGGAGGACCGGAAAATCCGGTTCAAGCTGGACTCGGAAATTCCGGTGGTTCGGAATTTCCGGTCCCTGAACCCGGAATATCCGGTCCTGCTGACATTCCCGGTGGCAGTTCGCAAGGCCAAGATCAACCCTCTCCCTCACCAATGGACACCACTCCAATGGTTGATCAAGGCCATCAAAACAGTCAAGGCGGAGACATGAATGATCAAGATGATCAAGCGATTCCTCCCACCACTCGGAGGGAAATCGAGATCCGCCGCTTGAATAGGGTTGGCACCTCACAAGAATTAAGAGCTCTATCTCTTGACAAGGTGCTTGGTGATGTGAGAAGCAAGGTCTCTACCCGAAGACAACTCGCAAGCTTTAGTGAACATCAAGCTCACATCTCCATGGTGGAACCCAAGAATGTCTTTGAAGCTCTTGAAGATAAAGATTGGCTTGATGCTATGCATGAAGAGCTCAACAACTTCGAGCGTAACAAAGTGTGGAAGTTGGTGGAAAGACCCAAGCCGCAATGTTATCGGCACCAAGTGGATATTCAAGAACAAGCAAGATGAACATGGCATGGTGGTGAGGAAGAAGGCAAGATTGGTGGCTCAAGGTTACTCTCAAATTGAAGGCATTGACTTTGGAGAAACCTACGCGCCCGTGGCTCGACTTGAGTCAATCCGTATTCTTCTTGCCTATGCCTCTCACCATAACTTTAAGTTGCAACAAATGGATGTTAAATCCGCTTTTCTAAATGGTCCACTAAATGAACTTGTTTATGTTAAGCAACCACCGGGGTTCGAGGACCTCAAGTATCTGAACCATGTCTACAAGTTGGATAAGGCACTCTATGGCCTTAAACAAGCCCCACGAGCGTGGTACGAGCACCTTAGAGAACTACTTGTAGACCGTGGATTCCAAGTTGGGGAAATCGACCCCACACTTTTCACTAAGAAAGTTAATGGGGAGCTTTTCATTTGTCAATTATATGTGGATGACATTATATTTGGATCGACTAACAAAGCATTTAACGAAGAATTCTCTAAGCTTATGACTGACAGGTTTGAGATGTCTATGATGGGTGAGATGAAGTTCTTCCTCGGATTTGAGATCAAACAATTGAGGGAAGGAACGTTCATCAACCAAGCAAAGTACATTCAAGACATGCTCAAGAAGTACGAGTTGCTTGATCTCAAGGGTGCCTCTACTCCAATGCAAACCAAATGCCACCTTGAGCTCAACCCGAAGGGTAAGGATGTGGATCAAAAGGTATACCGCTCCATGATTGGATCTCTCCTCTACCTTTGTGCATCTAGACCGGATATAGTTCTAGCCGTAGGAGTATGTGCAAGATATCAAGCGGCTCCTAAAGAAAGCCATGATGTGGCGGTCAAGAGAATCTTTAGATATTTGGCTTATACCCCAACTTATGGATTGTGGTATCCAAAGGATGCAAATTTCTCATTATGTGGGTTCACGGATTCCGATTGGGCGGGAGATCATGATGATAGGAAGTCAACCTCCGGTGCTTGTCAATTTATTGGGAGGTCCTTGGTGAGTTGGTCTTCTAAGAAGCAAAATTGTATATCTCTCTCCACCGCCGAAGCCGAGTATGTTGCCGCCGCAAGTTGTTGCACTCAGTTGCTATGGATGAGGCAAACTTTAAAGGAGTACGGAGTCGATTGCGACAAAGTGCCTCTTTTATGTGACAACGAAAGTGCCATCAAGATTGCCTACAACCCGGTGCAACATTCAAGAACCAAGCATATTGAGATCCGCCATAATTTCATAAGAGATCATGTGGCCCGTGGAGACATTGACTTATCATATGTGGGCACAAGGGATCAATTGGCGTATATCTTCACGAAGCCCCTTGAGGAAGGAAGGTTTTGCTTTTTGAGGAATGAGCTTAATATCATTGTTTCGAGGTCCTTAGCTTGATCGCTTGCACACTCACCTAGGGCGTAATTGTATCTTATCTAGTTTAGATGTAGGCATGGAAATAGGGGGAGTGCGGTCCTAATACATTGGACCATCCCTCCCCCCATTATGCCGATAGCAAGTGTTCTTTTATCTCTATATTCATTCTTATGACTAATGAGCTAAAACGACGAGTATTGGTTATGTACCCAAGATACATCTTCGCGGTAACATGCCATACACTCCTACATGGTGGCCTCGGCCGCCGACCTCCTCTCCTTGAAGAGTTAATTTTATTTGGAGCTTATTGTTGCTATTTGCCCTCCTTTTCATGCATGTGGGAAACCTACTCAACTTGGCTCTTTTGGTTCGATTTGGTTGTTGTGAGTTGAGTATGGTGTACCAATATCAGTTTGGAAATCTATCCCAAGCCTACTTTCCCCTGAAAACATTTCTCTCTATTGCACACAAGTCATCCATTTGAAAACTGGGATTTTGGTTCAGCGGGTCAGAATATCCGGTTCATTTTGAACCGGAATATCCGGTGACTCGGAATATCCGGTGTAAGTTACACCCGGAATATCCGGTCTGGCGGTTTGTCCAGAAATATAAGGGCAGGCTCGGGGTGAAGGGCTCATTAGTGCCCTTCTTCCACCCCCGACCTCCCTCCCCTCCAGCCGCCGCCCCTGCTGTTCCCAAGTCCCTCCGGAGCACTCCGACCGCCGGGGAACCTCTTTCTCGGCCGGATCTGCTCCTCCTCCGTCCCGGGAACTCACTCCTCCAAGCAATGGCCTCAATGGAAGAGGGTAACTTCACTTCTCTTCTTCCTTATGTGCTTGCACTTGGATCTTGATGTGGAGTTATTTGTTTCAATGTTGCTTGGTAGAGATTGTTCCTAGGACTATTTCCTGCCATCTACATACATTAGTTTTGCATTATGTTGGATCGATCTAGTTTTAGACCGAGTCAATCTCAGATCTGCAGTTTCTGTCTGACTCGGAATATCCGGCTCAGACTGACTCGGAATTTCCGGTCCACCGGAATTTCCGGTCATGTCTGAACCGGAATTTCCGAGTCAAACACTGCAGTTCTAAGATTAACTCATGTTTAACTACATATGATTCATCAAATGCCTATCTAATGTGTGTGTTATCTCCTGACTTGTGTGCACTTACCTTATGCTACCCTCTATGCTCAAATTCACAGGTTCAGGTGGAAGTCCGTCCGCAGGGGGATCAAGGAACACAGGTAGAGCACCTGTCCACAAGCAACCAGTCAACAAGGGAAAGGGCCCTGCAACTCAGAGGAAGAAGAAAGCTGTTGCCAGCAAGCCCTCATCCAAGAAGAGAAAGAATGTCCCTAGTCCCAACGTCAGTACTACTCCAAGATGCATTCTGTGGATTACTCTCAGCTGAGACAGGGGGACTGGTACCTCAGCGCAAGAGACAACTCTCTCGCTGATCGCAGCGTTTGGTGCCAAGCGCAAGAGCACATATTTGTGGATCTCTATCTCTTACTGTCGAAGCCCATTCGACCCATGCACCCGTTTGACTTTGCATCTCTGCAGAAGAAAACCGCATTTGCTGAGGCCATCCACATTGTCAAGACCATGGGTTTGGAGAGGTTGGTGCTCATCCGTTGTGCCTACAACGCGCAGCTTGTAATGCAGTTCTTCGCCACCCTAGTGATCAAGGGTGACTCGAAGAAGGCCATGAAGTGGATGACTGGGGAATCATACTGTGAGTCCAACTTCGAGGAGTTTGCCAAGGTACTGGGCTACAGGTTTGATGGTGACAATCCCCAAGGCACTCGCATGCACACCCCCTACAAGCTCAACAAGAAGGAGACATCTCACTTATATGGTGTGGGAGCCACCCCTGGATTCTCTCGTGACTTGCTTCCATTGTATGATGTTCTTGTGCGCATCCTGCGTGAGAACATTGCACCGAGTGGTGGCAACAACGACAACGTGGTTACCCCTCTCTGCAACCTGCTCCTTCACGCCAACCGTATTGTGGAGGACTCGGGTTCTGATACTGACTGGAGAGTAGATGTGATGGATTACATCTACAATGAGATGTATGAAGCTATGACCACCAGGGTCTCTATTCCTTATGCTCCTTACATAATGAAGCTCCTCCAGTTTAAGTTCCCTGACTACAACTTCAGCAGCAGTGATTTGGTGGCACATGACTTCAAGAAGCTTTATGTGAAGAAGACTGTGGTCAAGCCCCCTCCTAGGCCTTCTACTACATCAGCTACAGGTGAATCTTTCATGGGTGATGCTAGGAGGGCTGCTGCTACCTCTACTCATGTTCCTACCACTCATGCGCACGTCAAGAAGCTGAACTGGTTCCAGCGCAACATCCTTTGCATGAATGTGGACATCCGCAAAGAGCAATACAATGCCTACAAGGATCGCCGTCAGCTGGATTACAAGCAAGACTTGATCCTTCACGATGCTTCTGGCTCTCCTGCTCCTGCTGCTCTGTCTGAGCCCCTGACCTTTGCTCAGTGGAACCAGGGTTCCTTGTCTCCGTGGACACTGATTGACGAGGACCTTGGCGGCAGCTCGTACACCACTGGCTATGACTATGATGATGAGGAGGAAGATGATGATGAGGAGGCCGAGTCTGAGGAGTATGAAGAGGATGATGATGATGAGGAGGAGGATGCCGGTGATGATGATGATGAGGAGGACCCCTCGGACTGAAGACTTCCACGGGGACGTAGCATCGTTCTTCTTCCTTTTTGGCGTTTCGATGCCAAAGGGGGAGAAGTTGCTCTACTAGGACTTCTTCGGGGATTTGCAAGGGTCGGGCACAAGGTTATGCGTTTATCATTTATTTGCGCTTGTGTCCATTTATCGTGTTTTAAGTTACTTGTGAAACTCTCTTTATTTCATTTGTGATATCTTTGTATTGAAACAATGGTTTGATGCTATCATTATCGTATGGTTGAGACTTCAAATTGATTGTGTTGGTATTCTCTTCATATTCCATATACACAAGGTATGAAAATCTATCTAGTCTCAATTACTACCATAATCTTACTTTTGTCTCGTTTCTCCTTTGTGATATCGTGTGGTTGTTGTTATAAAATTGCTCCTATCCTTTGTCAT
This sequence comes from Poa annua, assembly GCA_026929855.1. Classification (NCBI taxonomy): domain Eukaryota; kingdom Viridiplantae; phylum Streptophyta; class Magnoliopsida; order Poales; family Poaceae; genus Poa; species Poa annua. The sequence goes on from CM049432.1 coordinate 77,809,659, forward strand.
TTTGTGTTGCTTACTTGCATTTATTTAGGGGAATCCATTTTCTGCCAAAAACATGATATTACCTTTTGTTTCTATGCAAATCTTGGTATTGTCATCTAACACCAAAAAGGGGGAGATTGAAAGAACATTTCTTAATCCCTAGTGTTTTGTGTGTTAGTTAACAATACCAATGATATACTAATCCTATTGCTAAGTATTTCAGTTTGGGTGAAACTCATATCACAAATCCTAAAGCCAAATTGTAGAGAAAAAGAGTTTCTGGAATTCTTCCCAGACTCGGATATTCCGGTTCCCCAACCCGGATATTCCGAGTCAACCCCAGGAAAATTGGCTAAGTCAAGATTCAGAAGTGGTACTGACTCCAATCGGAAAATCAGCTCGGAAATTTCAAGGACTCGGATATTCCGGTTCCCCAACCCGGATATTCCGAGTCAACCCCAGGAAAATTGGCTAAGTCAAGATTCAGAAGTGGTACTGACTCCAATCGCAAATTCAGCTCGGAAATTTCAAGGACTCGGATATTCCGGTTCCCCAACCCGGATATTCCGAGTCAACCCCAGGAAAATTGGCTAAGTCAAGATTCAGAAGTGGTACTGACTCCAATCGGAAATTCAGCTCGGAAATTTCAAGGACTCGGATATTCCGAGTCAACCTCAGAAAATCGGCTAAGTCAAGTTCAGAATTGGTTCTGATCTCAACCGGAAATTCAGCTCGGATATTTTCAAAGACCCGGATATTCCGGATAACCGGAATTTCCGGTGTTACTTAAACCGGAATTTCCGGGTGCCCAAGACAGCCAACGGCCAGATTTTGAGGGGGAGTATAAATACCCCCTCACTCACTCAAGAACAGACAACTCTCAGATTTTCTCTCTCCTACCATTCTTGAAAGCTCAAATCATCAAGATCTCCCAATCCCCCCACCCAAATTCATTGATCTTTGGAGGATTGGAGGAGAAGGCCCGGATCTACATCCTCACCGAAGGGATTTGCATTTCTCCCCCATTCACTTGGGGATTTCGTGACTAGGGTTTCCGGTGGGAAAACCTAGTTCACCATTGTTGTACTCTTGGTGTTACCTTGACCTTTTGTGGTCCTTGACCTTTTGTGGTCTTCTTGGGAGCCCCCAATTCAGTTGTGGGTGTGTGCCTCAAGCGTTGGTAAGGGATTCGATCTCCGCCCTAAAAGGGGATCAATAGTGGAAGGTGGACTCGAAACCTTTGTGGTTGAGTTCATCGGAGAAGAAGGTGAGCCTTTGTGGCGTTGCGGCTAACCTGTTGTGGTAGCGCACACCTCTCCAAACGAGACGTACACCCTTGGGTGGAACTCGGGATTACATCTTCGTCTCCGCGTGCTTCACTTGGTTCCCTTTACCTTTGCTCCCTTACTTGCTTATCTTGTTATTGCTTAGATTATCATTTAGGTAAATTCACCGTAGTTGCATATCTAGAGAATTTACCTTTGTGTTGAGCCTAAATTTGAAAAGACCTAAAATTTGTAATAGCACCTACTCACCCCCCCCCCCCCCCCTCTAGGTGTCGGATTCCCGTTCAGTACCATACCCTTCATCTTTTCCCTCGTCATGAGGGTCTCATAAACTTCAGAAGTGGTTAGTTCATCACGACTAAGCAGTATGGTATCATGGAAATTTGCATAGGAATTTGGCAGCGAAACTAGGAGTAAGAGGGCTAGATCTTCATCCTCATATTTTACCTCCATCGACACTAGGTCGGAAACGATCTCCTTGAAGATCGATATGTGATTCATTACAGAACCACATTCTTGCAACTTGTGCGAGAACAACTTCATCTTCACATGCATCTTGCTGGTTAGATCCTTTGACATGCAGATCGACTCCAGCTTAGCCCACAGCGCGGCTGCGGTTTTCACCTGTAGAACTTCTTGCAGGATATCATTAGATAGATGCAGTTGAATAAGAGACGTAGCCTTACGGTCTTTTCTCTTCTCATCGGCAGACCACTCGGCCGCCGTCTTATCGCCGAATTTCTCCAGCGCTTCGTCAAGATCATTGGACTGTGCGAGGATCGCACGCATCTTGACCTGCCATAACGAGAATCTCGTTTTGTAGTCCGGCAACGGTAGATCGAACTTCATCGATGCCATCCAAAAACCCTAATCTGAAAACAGATCTAAAACACGGGCTCTGATACCACTTGTTATAGGAGATAGCAAGAAACGACGAAGAGTGGAACGATCAAACCAACGGGGACACGAGATTTTAACGTGGAAAACCCCTCCAAACAAAGGAGAGGAAAAAACTACGGGCGCCAGCCAGCAATACTTCACTATATCGGGGTGAGGTACAAACGCCGTGGGTTTACAATGTGTGGCTTACCACAACAGGCGACTTACAAGATGTATTTATAGAGGGCAGAAACCTTAAGTCGGTTGCGATCCGACTCGGATACGATCCGTACCGTACCGTACCAAGGGGGTTGCCGCCCCCGCACCCCCGCGAGCGCAGGATGGGCCGGTGGGCTAACTTCACTTCACGCTACGGCCCAAGCCTCCCGGCGACGGGCCTCCGCTTCGCTCCGAAGTTAGCCGCTCACTTCAATTCATCATATGAATTTGGATCACCATAAAATAACACGTTAGTCAGAAGACTTTCGACGTTGCGAACCCACCAACCATCATCACCGTTGGTCCATCAACGGTAACGATGGTTGGTGGATTCGTATGTAGTTGTGAAGTTGAATTTCCGGGCACGCGTGTCCAACGACTTAGGTACACATGATCGAGTTATCACGGTTTTTAACGAGGCACCGCGTCTTTCTGTTCATCGAGAGGCGCCGACTGGCCGTGTCATGGGGAACCGGCCGTGCCCCTCCAGGCTCGCACGATCGAAGCAAGCTGTCCCCTTCACGGGCTTCCCGGCGCCGGAGTCACCGTGCTGACGCTCGCCGCTCTTCCTCACGAAGCTCAGCAGCTTCCTGAGCCCCTTGGCAAGGTCCATGTGCGGGTTGGTCGCCGCGGCCGAGAAGAGCGCCGTCGGCGGGCTCTCCACGCTGCCCCACCGCTTCCTCGCCCGCGCCTGGGTCGGCGTCTCCGCCCACCTCCTCGGGGACTCCATCGCTGCCACCGCCGTCGTAGGAACAAACGGCAGCTCCGACACGGACCGGAGGTGGCGCGCCTGCTTCGTGGCGAGGTGATGATCCTGCGACGGTGGCGGCCGCCTCGGGCTCGGGCTGCTGCTGGGATTGGGGAGGTCGTGCACCCTCGGCGACCGCAGGTAAGCTAGTGCCGTCGCGCCACCCGTGCCGGTGCCGCGCCTGAGGAACGGCCTCGGCGTGGCGCAGTCGCCACCGCCGACGCTGTTCCGCCTCTGGTGCGACTGCGCCCTCGCCCCCGCACCGCCGCTCACCGTCCTGCTCCTGGCCAGGGACTCCTTCCTTGGGGTGGTCGGCACGGGCACGGCCGGCGGCGGCGTCCGCCTCACCTGCGGCGTGTCCCGAGCGGCGGCGCACTTGACGGTCAGCGGGGTCGGCCTGCCGTAGCCGCCGCTTAGCCTCGTCGGCTGCTGCTGTCCCTTGGCATGCGTCTCGGCGGTGGAGACGCGCCTGGCGTCGCGCCGGCGCATGTATTCGTCGTACTGCCTGCCACGGCTGCCGGAGCCGGTCCCCGCGGCGGGCTCCCGCGTGCCCGCGCCCTCCTCCCCGCACCGCCCGGCGTGCAGGAGCTTGTACGCCGCGAGCTGCAGCTCCAGCTCCCACAGCTTCGCCCAGAGCGCGTCCTGGTCGTGGCTCGCCATGGCTTGCGGTTGATACCGTGCCGTGCCGGGCGCGCCGAGCGGGGCTATATACGCGTCGCCGCCGCGCCCTGATTAAGTGGGGAGGTGCTGAGTGTGACCCTGTCGGATCAGACGACAAGGTCTCGCGCAGTTTTTAATTGGCGGCACGAGAGATTTGCACTACTTTGTGTTGTTTTTTTGAATCGGTCTGCGGGCTGCCGGTGACGACTGATGAGGATGATGAAGCCGGGGCTTTGCTTGACCAGGTGGCAAGGAATGGCGGCGTCGACCTGGAGAATTTCTGGCAACTTGAGAAAACTTCAGACTTTACCATTGCGGCAACCTCTGTCGGACCTTTTCTTTCAGACGGTGCATTGACGATTTTCCCGGCAAAAAGGAGCTGGTTAGGTAACGTTCCAAAAGTATCATTTTACACGACTAGTTTGTACGTGAGCCAGTCCTTTCACCAGCATACCAACCGACCCAATGTTTGGTGCAGGTTTGTGAACTACAACTTCCAAGTTGGTCAATCTTCGTGCAGATACGCTGACCCGAGTATCAAGCACAGCAACTAAACAGACAAAACGAACCAAGAACCAATAGTTCAAATCTCTACACACCCACCAACCAAGAAGCTCAGTAGCACAACACAGTCATGTCTGAAAATCTAAGCAGTCATCTTATTATATGAGAACATTTCCACCACAAGAAGATGGTACAGAGAGAAAAGCAATTCACCAATTCCAGGCAAAGGCTAATGAAACAAAGTTATCCACTCGGTATCAAAATTCCTATTGCACGTGAGCAGGATATGCTTACGACGACAACACAGCTATCACGTCGGACACCTTGAGAACAATGTAGTCGCCTTCCGCGCCCTTGAACTCGCTTCCCGCATACTTGGAGTACAGCACACTGCTTCCGGGAGTGATTGTCAAGGGCGTCCTGCTGCCATCATCGCCCAATGGCCCAGGGCCTACAGCTATAACCTGTTTTGGGAAATATTGATCAGCCAAAGAAGTGGTCAAAGCTCAGAACTTCATGCTACAACATAGATCTGGTGTTCCTCCTTTCCATATAGCTTAATAGCAAATAAACTATTAATATTAAGTGCACAAATGACCAGTCAAACATGCTAATGACAACACTGATGCTTGACAAAAAATGTAAACTCGACACTGCAAAGAAAGATAACTATGTGAACAGATGCAACTATTTCATTAATCAATGTGTTCGTAGTTTGGAACTATAAGCAGTTATGATAACAGATCATCAGATTTATTGTTGTAAATGCTGGATAACAAAGTTGCTCACCGTTCCAACAGAAGGCTTCTCTTTCGTCGCCTGTGTTAACAGCAAACCACCAGCAGTTTCCTCTTCAGACTCTGCAACCTGATCCAAAGAAGGGATGTAGAACTTATATCAGCATTACTGGTATTGGTGATGTTACACGTCAAATATGCATCGGTGAAATTTTATTTCAGAATTTGTTGACATTTTGAAATATGTTTTTTAATACCGAGTGCAAATGCACCCGGGAGCCGTAGTGGATTTCATGTGTTTCCTCACTATAAAGAATATAGCTCTGCTACTGTTCAATCTGAATGCACGGAGCATAAGAAATGACATGCTGACTATCACGATGCACTAATTAGTCACTGCGGTACATGCCCCCCTAGGAATAAAACGATAATGGGTATGAAGTCAAGGGGCAATCACGCAGAAAGGAAGAGCAGAGCATAGAAAGAACAAAGTCGAAGAGTTATACAAGCAGGCATTTCTGTTTCCATTAAATTACGTAGAGGATAGCAAACAACATAAGGGCTATTTTGTAGCTCTGCGTTGTTTTTTAGTTCAATAGAGCATTCTTGCTCTGTTGTTTATGATTCCTTGCCTTAGTGGAGCAAAATTATATTCTATGCCTTTTCTGTCAAAATGGATGCTACACCATAGTGCCATATTTCTAAAGTTAATACGTAACCCTGACTATTATTTGGCAATAACATGACCTACACAAATTGAGTGTGCAGTTGCAATACTGCAACTGAACGTAACAGGATTCAAATAAACATTATTTCTGTTCATAACAGGAATACGGTGAGCCTGTGATCACTCAGTAGAAGTTTCAGAATAATAAGTTTCTAAACAGACCTTAATAAGAACACGGTCACTCAGTGGCTTCAGATCTTTCACGTCATCAGTGTCAAGAACACCAATGATGTCATCTTCTTTCATAATGAGATGGTTAGCATCATTGAATTCCAAGTCTGTGCCAGCATATTTAGAGTAGACAACTTTAGCACCAACCTGGAACATGGTAATGTAATGTTTCTCTCATCAGTGATCACAGAAAAATAGTAGGTTAGATACTAAATAACATAAATATGTCGCCACGAAGCATCATCTGAACAACTTTCTTAGAAAACAAATAGTACGATTTTGATGTCAGAAGAAGATTAATGCATGCGGTTAAGTTTTTCTTCCTCTACCAATAGATGGCACTCTAGCAATATCATGTTTTGATTTATCTTCCATTTTATTTTTTATATTCTCAGATGAGCAGGTATAAATGCTATCATCAAACACCAGATAAACTTTGTCAACCAAATAGGGTACATACCGGAACACTGATCTCGACGATGCTGCTGCCTATGATTCTCCCCTCTCCAACTGAAACAACCTCCCCTCCTTGTGGTCTTGACTGAGCTGTTGTTGGAAGCAATATCCCTCCGGCAGTTTTATCCTCAGTTGTCTTTGCCTTCACTAGTACCCTATCTCCCAATGGTTTGACGGATGTATACTGCACATATCGACAAGTCCATGAACACTGGTGCTTAGGTAAAAAGACAGGGGATTGCACATTACATTCTAAGAAGTTTAAACAGTATCACAGCTAACTTGTAATGAGCAATGGACCAGCATCGCCTGCACACTGCAATGTGGTCTATGAACTATACTGCACAGAGCTGTAGCTTTGCACAGAACATACTCCGTTGATACGTAACCAAGCCACACTTTTCCATGCCACAAGTTAGGAAAAGATTCGTTCTGCGAGTGTGCGATTTACAATAGAACTACAGACTGTTCAAAAAAACAATAGAACTACAGAAGGTTTTGTTGCCAGCACATTCTTAATGAGTAAGTGAGCAACTAATCTTTGTTCTCTTCAAACTAAAGCTACATCAGCTAAAATCCACAAAAAACCTCTTTTTTACGCTCCTATGCACATAGAACAAGGTAAACGCCACAAGTTGCGTAATAAGAACCTAATCCCACCTTTGCATTCTTTTTAATTTTGATTTGATTATTCCTTTCGGAATTCTGCAAATCAAGAAGACCCTAAATTCATTCCTTAACACACATGGACGCCACCACATACGCACAAGCTCAGGTAAGCACGTCCAAGTAGCACGCACGTACGCTACGATAACCAGGGATAAATTAACGATTCTCACTGAATATCTACTGAAACTCCATTAAAAATGATGGTAATTCTAATAAAAAATCGTTCAAACAACCCCAAAAAAAACTATCAACTCCAATCAGACTGTCGACCCCCATCTAAGAGAACCCTGGCAAGCACCAGATGCCCGGTGCAACCACGGAACATTACACAACCTTTGTAGCTAGAGAGCTTAAGCTGAGCTAGCAATCTGTTTGTAGCCCGAGCCCCGAGAATCTTTGCTACTCCGTACCTTGGGGGACACGACCGTGGCGGCCCTGACGACGAGGCCTCGGAACCTCCGCCCCGCAGGCACAGCGCGCGAGGACGACGACGACAGCGCCGGAATGCGGAGCCCGTCCGCGGACGCCGGCTTCGCCATAGCCATCGCCGCCGACGCCACCTGCGGCCCGCACAGATGCACCGACGCCATGGCTCCTCCTGCCGAAACCAACTCGCCAAAATCAAAACCGTAAACTTTGCAGGAAATCCACCCAGGAAACTCAGCTTCCGAGGTGCGGAGACGCGCGTACCTAGGGGCAGGATTGAGCTGAGGAGCTGCGCGCGAGAGTGAGAGAGAGAGTGATGGATGGAGCGGAGGAGGAATCGAGAGAGGGGATGCTAAGCTGAGCTTTGGGATAAGGATTTGGTTGGGTTTACCCTCGAGTTTAGGAGGGGACAAAGGAGGCCGCCGGATGGTTCTAGAAGATGGTGGAGGTCGCCGAGATTCGGACTCCCGGAAATCATCCGACGGCTACGAACGAGTCTGGGCCTCACGCTATGACATGGGCTCTTCTTGGATGCAACCAGCACCGTATAGCTACATGGCAGCCCAGCAGAAGGGTGTTTTTTTTAAAGGTGGTCAGGGCGTTTAGTAGTAAGATTTATCATTGACCAACTAGGTCAATTTAAAAAAAAAAAAAAAAAAAAACTAGGTCCGCAGTGAGCACTTCAGCAATATAGCTCTGTAAAGTGCTTTTAAATACAAGTCTGACAATTTATTGATGAGGGATAAAAAATGTGCTCACATATATTTCCAGAGAACAGGAACATTTATTTCCCTTAACAGTGGTTCACTGCTAATCATTGTGACATAAGGGAATCAACCAAATGGATCCACGTAAACCAGAACTACAATCATTTGATATCCGTCACAGAGAAACATTGGTCTATTGCGAGCTATTGCCAAAATGACGAGCAGCTATGCTTCCATATCATTTTACACTTCTACTCCACTCATGAATCGTTCACAGGGATGTATTGTACCGCACCGTTTGTCCAGTGGTAATGGCCAGCTGAGGTATCGTCATCAAGCATTTGAAACTGATCTGCAAAAAAGTCCTCGATCCAGCATCGCGGTCTCCGCAGCAGAAATTGTGGGCATCGGCAAAGAAAACGAAGTGTTTACCTTCACCTCTGTAATCCTCGGACGTTGATGCAGGTGGCCTCATAGCAGGGAGCTAGTGATCACAAACCCAGGCGACCACCGTGGACTGATTAAATACTTGACTAGTCATCATTCAACAACTGGGCCAACATAGCATCCGCACTCTCAGGGCCGTCGTTGTTTACACTAGGAACTATATGCTCTGGTGATATGAACCGGACAAACTCTCGGAGTTCTGTAAAGCTACTGTGCTCACTGTACGGAACTTCATATCTGCGGAGATTAAGAAACAGCGAATAATATAATCAATACATGGACAAGGTAGCTTCTGGTCTACTAAGCTAAAAAAAATCCATTTTTCTTAACCAAGTAGACATCAGACTGGTTTTTGCCAAAATGAATGAGGACCCTGGTTCTTAGAACCGTGTTCTTTTTTTTTGGACAGACGCTTTAAAAAGTAGAGTGAAAACTACAGTACTACACGCTTGGGTGAAAAGCATAAATAGTGACTGAATTCCTTCAGGACAAACAGTGATTTTTTTGTTTGACAGAGATACCGCTATGGTTTATGATTTTATATTAAATAATAAAGAACCAGTGGTTTTTTCTTACAAGTCTTTTAGTCCGAACTTAACTAACTAGTCATATTCCCTCTGTTCAGAAACATAGATCATGTGCAGTCAAACTACTACTATAGTTGTCTAATATATTAACTAAAAAAAGATATATTTGTCAGGTGATGATGGTAGCATTAGAAGAATTGTCACGAAAACTGCTTCCATGATATAGTTTATACATAAATAGTCATATTCATAAAATGACACAAAAGTTGCATGTTGGGGACATTGCTGAACTGCCTATGTCAAACACAACAAATATTCTTTATAAGTGGCAACATTAGTTAAGCACTTCCAGAACAGTACCTGATGATTGTTCCTTGTTGCGACCTTCTCCCTGGTGTCTTTTTCCTCCCTTTATCAAATGCCCAACCAGTAGGGCAAAATGCCACGATGAGGTCAAAACGGTTCTAAAAGCAAAGTAGCAATCAGAAAATCATAATAGATGATACTGAGGAACACAGCAATAACACTGTTCCTTTGGAGTATGAAGTGAAGTATAGCAACCTCCTACTGTAAAATCCATGAGTACTGAGCTAATCATCAGACTTTTGTTTCATACCTTGGTAAAAATGAAACATCATTATTACTGTGGAGCAATTACAATTTGAATACAAGATACTAGCCGGTTAACATTATAGGTATATGTAAATGTACTGCGACTGTAGTCGACATAACAAATAGTTAAATACAACCAACATAGCAGCCGGTATGCTAGAAACAGCTGGCAGGCTAACCTGAAACTGACTAAATGAGACAAGTCCAATACTCATGGTGTAGCTTTGAGATGCTGACAGCTTAAATATCATATAACTGATAGGATAGAGCAGTTGGCCTTACAGCATATTGACTTGATAAATGTTTCAACCGCTTGAAGCTTGCTAGAGTCCACATCGGCACAACATGTATGTGACTTTCGGCTTCATTGGCAGTCAACCAGGGCATGATTTCCTGAGGAAGCTCCAAGTGCTTCAATATTTGCAGCTTTGCAGCTCCAACATATATTTTCTTCTGAAGCAAACGAGCAACCTCCGTAAACAATCGTTCTTTTCCTGCAACCAAGAACGTTATAAGACATGAGAATGAGATACAGAAATACTTGATTATCAAAATGAACAAAGACAAAAATGTACCAATTGTATAGCTACCAATCAAAAACAGTGTTTTTGGATTGAAAGCTTCTGCTTGTATAGCCTCGATGACAAACTGTATTACAACCTCTTGACTAGGGAAGTCATACTGCAAAATGATTTTTATTTCGTGTGAGGGATACATGACAGACTGGTCGTGTCAAAATTCTAACTTTAGTACCACTTTGGTCAGGAAAAATACTTACTCGTGGATTACAGTAGGTTGTGTCAAGTATTAGAGTGTGGATGTGACAAGATTGCAAAATAGGATTGTTGGCCATCTCAGAAGAAAACCGGAAGTCCCCAGTGTGTAAAATAGCCTAAAACAAAAGCAAAGGAAAATAAGATACCGACTAGATGTGCCAAAAGATGAGAGAAGCAAATGAGAATGACACTTACTTTACCATTGGGTGGCTCAAAAAGGATAATGATTGATCCAGGGCAATGGTTGGCATCAAAACATGTCAAATTAACTCCTGCGACAGTAATCCTTTTGTTCAGTGGCAATACATGCAATCTATCCCATGTGACACCAATCTTATGGTGTACAAGATTTGCTGTTATTGAGGAACAGTATATCTTCCCATGACAGAAGTTCTTAGTCAAGCCTTGGTAATCTGTTGAAGACAAAGAGTCAGGCTTAGGCATCAAAACATCAAACTCAAGTGCCTGGCATCACGAAGTAGGGATTAGTCATTTCACTAAAACATACAACTAGAGATAGATTGAAAAACAATATCCCTTTAGTCCACAAGAGGTTGTTGCTGACTCTATTTCTATATTCCAATTATTTATGATAATTGTTTTACCAGTTCAGGGAAAAACCTTCATTCAAATAGAAATGTACACATGACGTTTTGCGATCATTTATGATACATTACTTTATCAGTAAGCACTGGAACCGTTCTGCGACAAAGAACTTTGACTTACGGTCGAGATGGAAGTGTGTCAAAAACCAGTGGCAGCAGTCTCCCCGTAAGTAGCGAAATGCATCCTACAGCAACATATTTAATTACAGAGCATACTGACATATGAACAACAAATGCTCCGGTTGACTTGTGTACATAAGGCCATACCACTCGGAAAGGTGTGCTTGGGATGCAACACCAAATAGGTGTATCTTTAACCTTCGCTTTACGGGTACGACTTCTGCTCGTAGGCACTTTGGCACTGGATTTTTTCTGGCTATTCAAATTAGTTGGTCTCGGAACTTTCCGGTCTCTTTGTATCTGACCAGATGAGGAACACCGGAAGAATTGCGTAATTAACTTGTTTCCGTTCATTGGGACTTTAGTCCTGTTTGTATTTTCAGAAATTAGCATATCTGCTTCTGTATCATTGGTACGATCATTTTTCTTCCTCAACTCACCAAGAGCATGGATAATTTTCTTTCTAGGTCCAAGGGAAGTGATCCCCATACCTAGAAGATCCTGCAATCCACGAGCAACAATATATTAGTTCTTTCACTTATAGCTACAAGGACTGTCAAATTCAATATGTCAACCAGTAGTCTGAAATGTTAATTGAGAAGGGAAGGTCGCCATCAATTCATACTCCCCCTAGACAGACTGATGACATAGGCCCAGATTCTAAGTAGTCATTTCTTATTTAGTATGAATGATGAAAATTTGAAGCCAGTCATCTTTTAGGCTGACTTCGGTTGCAGAACTCTCCATTATAGTGTTTGAATACAACAACAAAAAAAGAAAAAGAATAGTAGTGTAGGCAAAAGCAACCTCCAGTTTGCAAGAGGGCACATCACATAACCTAAGCTCGAATGCTCGAAAAATAAACCTCTGTGTCAGGACTTTACTACCTCTTCTGTGAGCCACTGCAAGGTCTCCCAGTCAACTTCTTCTTTGGTAAAAATTTCCTCATATTTAGACAGCCCCAGGTTCCTTAACCATTCTAAAACACATTTGTTTTCAATGTTTTCTCCGGTGCAAGGTGCTCTTTCATGATTGTGATCAAATTCCTGGAACAGAGGTACTTCAAACATCATGCTCATAAGAAAGAGTTAATAAAAACGAACTACTGGAAAATGCCATAGGAAATATCGAATTATCTTTATCTCCACTAACTTTGTCAACAATGAAACCCTTTACCAGAAAATATCAAATCAAGAGCCTCCACCCCTCACTTGAATTCGTATGTTCTGGAGTTAAAAAATATTATTGACAGACCCACAATCTACAACACATTATAAATTATTGGCAGGATATGTCATCTATCATCCTAACTGAGCAGATAACGATATGCTGCAGCAGTCCACATGACCAAAATTAATACAGGTGAGTTGAAATACATAAGATCTCCATGCTTAGGATTAAGAGTGAAAACTAATAAAAAACAATAATCATGTCATATCAGTATCTAAGGTTTCCATAGACCCAACAATATATCATGAATGGTTAATATAAACACTATACTAGCACAGCAGTTGAATATATCACCTTGGCAGGTTCATCTTTGTCGAGGCAATTATTAGTATGTGCTAGCTGCAGCTCCTCACTCAGCTCAGAAATGTCTGATCCACATAATGGACACTGCACTTTATAAACTGACTCGAAGCTCCCTGAATCCATTTTATTCCCTTCAACAGGAGGTGCCCTAATATTGCGATGACTGTCCACCTGACCATCCATATCCATACACAGGTTTATGAGCTCATTAAGCTGGGTCCCAATCTCAAAATCATCAGAGTCGTCAGCTTCAAAATGATTGGCCGTGCGTGTTTCCAGAAGCATCGATTCGACTGAATTCAAGCAGTGATACTCCACACTGTCTGCAGTTGAACTTGACTTCTTCTCTGTCGGATCAGATGTGGAAGCAGCAACATCTTCTGCCACAACTTTCCTCTCTTCAGAAACCAAGCTACAAATTCCTAAACTAGGCTCTTGGAAATCTCTGCAATCTGCGCCTTCAAAATCATATTTTGAACTCGACACCAACGGCACCGCCTCTATAGAAAGTGAGTGGCGATTCCCGTCGTCGATTCCAAATCTACTCCACCCATTATCTTCGGTCTCGGGTCGAGATGCCCCCTCAGCTTTTGCACCCACTTTCCCTTCACCGGATGCAGAGACATGGAGCCACGAACCAGATCTTCCCCCACTCACCCCCTCCCCAGGAACTGGCTTACCAGCGCTGGAGACCCCTTTCACCTCTTCACAGTGCCAACCTCCCAAATCACTGGTTTCGCCTGGCTCCAAAACCTTCGATTTCGTCGAATTGGGGAAGCAGCTGGGACTCCCCTTGCAACCGCCGTCTCCGCCCAATCCTTTCCCCTCAGTAGCGCCTAAGTCGGGGTCGCCGCCGGGACCGGACCCAAATTGGCCGCAGATTCCTCCCCCCGTCGCCTCGTTGTCCTCAGGCACGCGGCGTAGGCCACCGGCACCAACCCTCGAACCGGCCGCTAGGGTTTCGGCGGCAGCCCTCCCCGCGGAAGCCGTGCCGCTGGAAACGAGAAGGTTCTCCTTCCCGGAGTAGGGTGACGGGAGTTTTAGCCTCTTACGGAGGTGGCGGGAGACGGCGCCGTTCGAGGGCTTCAAGGGGCGGGCGCGGCTGGAGCGGGCAGGGCTCTGGAAGTCGTCGGCGTCGTCGCAGCCCGCGGCGGCGGCGACGGAGAGCCGGGTTGTGGTATGGGCTTGGGAGGTGGAGGACGCCGGCGGCGGTGGCTTCGCCGCCGAGGGCTTGGGTCTCGCCAGCATTTTTGGGTGAGGAACTGGGAGTGCGGAAGTGGGAAGCGGAATTTTTTTGCCGAAACGGAGGCATTTTGAAGAGAAAATGGAAAAAGGGCGCGCTGGCTTGAAACGCTAGAGAGCCTTCGGATTTCAAGGAAACTGTGGGGCCTTTTCAGACGCCTAAATTTTGTTGGTCCTCCATCCCTCCCCAAATATAACTTTGATCATAATTTGTACTTATGATATGTTTCAAAAAATCATTAAAAATATATATAAATAAAGAATTTTGTAAGAGAAATCCAAAGTACCATCTACACATTCTGAGTCAATATATTTTATTATATACTGGTGGTCAAAGTTAAGCATCGAAGACCAACATAGAAATAGTGTGTCTTGTATTTTGGAGGGAGTACTCTGCTTTCTCAGAAAATAAAAGAATTTAGTCTACTACTCCCTCCGTTTTCTTTTATAAGATGTTCTACCTCTTTTCATGTTCACTCACTCTAGTTTGTATATGGTCTACTTTTGGCGTGTAGGTTTATTCATTTTGATTTGTATCTAGCCCACTCTAAACTATCTAAAACGTCTTATATAAATGAACAGAGGAAGTACTCGTCTACTCCCTTCAATCCCAAATAACTACCGTGAGTCATACTATTAAGCTGTACATGCTCATTGTTCTTCTGGGCAACGTTTAAACCGGATTGGATGAAGTACTTTTTAGGGGTTTCTTCATATGCATAATTACATGTGGTTTTGCAAAACAAAACAAAGAAGGTTTCAACTTATTTTTTTGGAGCCCTCGTAATCAAGATCAAGTTACTGGTTCTCGTTCTAGTACTGAAACTGAATGTAAAGCCTTAGCCAATGGATACGACCACCTTATACCTAAAAAAAAGCCTTAGCCGGGCTTGGGTAGAAGAGCTCCTCGGGGAAATTGGTGTTCATATCAGAAGAAAAAAACTTGTAGATGATGTGATAATGATGGCCCCACATTTGTGCCTATAAATCCAATTTTACATGTCCGCATAAAACATAGTTAGATTGACTTACGGATTGCTCAAGAACGAGCTGCGAACAGATTAATTGAGATTTGGTTTATCTCTAACAAGGATCATATTACCAATGGTTATACCAGCTATCAAGAACCTTAAAGATTGTAAACTTATTTAAAATATTTCTTATGTTTAAATTAAGGGGGCGTTAGACATACTTACCTATAATGTAAATTTGTCATGCAAACAAATTTATACTACCGCGGTCCCTAAAAAGTGTCGAGGAGAAACTACTTAGCTGGTACAAATCCAGCTCCCGACACTAAATAAGGATCGGAGGGAGTAGCATACTATTATACTTTTTCTCCGTTTACGTGGGTGTATCACTTTCGCCCTTTAAAAGATCGGAATAAAGCCAATTTGTCCGACCCGGCTTTTTCACAACTAAGAGGACCCGCTCCAACGACCAGAACCGTCGATTTATCTCAAGATGCGTACAAAACATTTTGCAGTCAACACCCTCATTTTAATAATTTTTCTTCATGAAACGCTCATGCCAAATCATCATTTGTTTTCAACTAGCATCAAGGAGTAATTTTTCGTTTACACGTTAACATAATTTTCTAATTAACATGTATTAACATAATTTCCCAAAACAGGATTTTCGGATTTTTCTTGATGAAGAAAAACAGGAACTTGATGAACATACATGAACATTCATCACATTTTTTCAGATACACCAATACATGAACACAAAAAAAATCGGATCTTGCATTAACAATAGATCAGGATCTTGTTTTTTAATGCACAAATTCGGATCTTACATTTAATGTAAGTTCAAATTCGTGATTTTCCCAGATATGAATATTTTTCACCCGAAACTTAACAAAATAATATTTTTCTTCACAAACATCAGGATCCATGATTTCCGGATCTCCATACAATTTACGAAACAAATTGCTACACAGTAGGAAGCATGTTTATTGCTTTCTGAAATTTACCTGGATTTTTTCACATGAATATACATGTACAAAATAAAATTCGGAAGAAAATGTGTATGAACAAAATAAAATTCCGAAGAACATATATATACATGAACAAAATAAAATTCCGAAGAACATGTATATACATGAACAGGAAATTCTTGCCATATGATGTTCATGAACAAAACATTTTTTTATCACCACGAACGAATGAAATCATATATGTGTACACAAAATGGAAGGAAATCAATGCTCCACCGAACGGAACAAAAATGGAAGGAATCCATTTCGGAATCATGCATTAGTATGAGATTTTCGGATCACAAAATGGAAGGAAAATCAATGCTCCACCAATCAGAAAATGGAAGGAAATCTTTTCCAGATTCATGCATTAATAGGAGATTTTCAGATCACAAAATCGAAGAAAATATTGCTACATCAATCACGCATGAAAAAATAGCTGCAAAATTTTCGGATCTAAACACGAACACATCGAGAAAAAAATTCCGGATCTAAACGAGAAAAGATCTCCGACAAGGAGGCGGGGAGGTCTGAAGCCGTCCATGGCGGCGCCGGATCCGGCTCCACCAAGCCGCCTCCTTCCCAGGAATGGAGCCGCCTCCTCTGGATTTGAGGTCGGGCACGGCCTCCAGCTCGTGCGCCGCCGGGAGTACGACGGCTCCGGCCTCCAGCTCGGGTATGCAGCGAAGGCTGCCGTCGGGGAGCGACAAGGTGAGGGGCGGCGCCACGCGAGGAGGGAGGGGTGGCGGCTCCATGGCTAGGAGGTGGGAGCTAGCAGAGAGAAAGGTGGGGGTCGGGAGGGAGGGGAAATGATTAGAGAATCTGGAGCTGTTATGTTGCTTATGTAGCTGGGATCGGATCATGTTTTTGTTGAAGTGCAGGGTTTATTTTGCAAAATTTACACCGGACCGTCGGATCTGAAAAATCAATGGCTATATAGATGGGAGGGGGTCCTCTTAGTTGTGGTAAGTCATTTTTGCAATTTGTCGCCCAAGTGAGTATTCCACCAGCCGTTTCCCACGGGTCTTTCCGTTGTGGCTATTCGAACTGAGAGTGCAACCCAAAACGAGGCTTCGGTATCACCGAATAGTTCAAAATATTCTGCGACCAGCTGACAAATTGCACGTACTCCTTCAGTCCTCCTGAGCTTCGGTATCTTCCGATCTACATTGACCTTTATGGATATATAAAAGTACTACAATATAGTGAACTAAAAGTCTAAAAAGGAGTATCAAATAATATCTTCAGTTAAACCATCTGTTGCAACAAACATGCATGGCACATTAATTAGACACAGTCCTAGTAGACTGTAGACCACCTAACCAGCCAAACTGCTAAGTACAGCTCCAGCAGCAAACAATGGTACATGCGAACAGACGGCCTGTGCTTAAACATGTATAGTACTATATACTAATTGCTAGCTTATTTCCACTAGAAAATGAATAACCAACTGTCAATTATTGTTGTCCTGAAGCTTCGAGTAAACCCGTAGCAGCATCCACCCCCACAGTTCAATCGCCCTCTAAATTTGCTAAGTGCTCATCATTTGATCATATCTCTTGCTTCATTGTCACTTCTTGGCCTAGCCCGAGCCAGGAGTTGTCACCATTAGCTTGCTTGGACGGAGCATCCGATGAGGTTTTAACCTGGTAAGGCGCCTTCGCAACTGTCCTGGAGTACAGAAGAACGAAAATTTTAGTCCTATAAACATGACTCCAAAGCTAAGGCAGTTCTGAAGACAAATTGTTCTCTGTCAAGATTTTTTTCCAGAAACTGCTCGATCAGATAGGTACCTGCCCTTTCTTTTCTCCAGAAACCTATGGAGTGAGTTCCTCCTCGCTATAGGAAGATCTGTAACACGGGAATTACAATTATATATGATTAAGTCATACGGGAATTTACAGTTAGTTTTGAACCAATTTCTTGATCTACATTTCAGCATTTGTCAACAAGCTAGTCCCATCTAATCTGTATTCTGTACTGGAAAATAGGCAAGAGCTCGTACCAACAAGATTGCCGTGTGCAGGTCGAGGCAGGCTCTGCGGGATCGCGCTGCTGCTGCCGGCCTTGTCTGCGGCGTTCGCCATTTGTAGCAAAGCCTTGACCTCGGTGGACGGGAAGTTGTCAACGACGACCACTTTTCCACCGTAGAAGATGGTCAGCTGCTGCGCATACTCCTCCTCTCTGGCTGCTAATTCCCTGGAGTAATCAAAATGACGTTAGTACCACTGTTGTACCAGTCTGTCAATATCAGCACACAAATAAACTTTGACAAAGAAACGGCGGCGTCCGCTACCACCGGCAGAAGAAGAAAGAAACACGATCTCGTTGGTTATTTTACCTTGTTTTCCCGGCGTCTTGGTTGTCAGTTGGCGCCTTAAGGAGCTGGCCTTTATCGACGGAGAGCTCCGCGTCGACGGTGCTTGGCTTCGGCTCCTCGAGCCCCGACAGCAAGTTCATGGTGGTCGGCGGCTGGAAAGCGCCTGCAAGATTAACAGACGTGTACATCTCAGTTAAGAAGGAACAAAAGTAGCACATGCAAAACACAATCTAACTTGTACTCTAAGTTGTAACATGAAAAGAGACCAGTTGACAAGCTAGGCGCGGCTTAGCTTACCTCCTCCGGCGGCGGCGGTGGCCATGTCGAGGCCCTGCAGCGCGCCGCCCTTCTTCTCCCTGAGGTACCGGCTGAGGAGGCCGCAAGTGACGGCGAAGCTGGACTTCTCCTTCGCCGCCGCCATCATCATCTTCCCGCTCCCCTCGCCTTCCACGCAACTCATGGTAGTAGTAGGAGCTTGGCCGGCGGCTAGGAGCGCCGTAGTTTCCTCGCACCTTCGCCTGCTCTGCCCGGCTGCGACAGATAAACTCCAGTGCACCTTCCTCCCAAGTCCCAAGTCACCGCGCGCCTCTGCCCTTTAAGAAGAAACGACGGAGGAGGAGGTCTTCGTGATACACGGCGAGGTGGGAGTGGGACAAGACAGGGACCCGTCGGGCATGAAAAACGTGGGGAGCTCACTCACTGGTGGTTTCTTCTTGGAGCGTGTGTGCCACGACGACGAAGACGGACGGGTGGAGCGGCGGTGAGGTCTCCGTCCGCGACGGTCCAATCGAGGGAAAAGGTCGTGGAGTAATGACGATTTAAAACTTGATTGAGAGATGTGACTGTGAGTGGTCACGGCGGCTGACGGCACGTGTTTGTTTAGCTCGTGTATGTCTGGCTGGGCACGGATTGACCGGCCGGACAGACACGCCGTGCTCTCTTGGTCGTTTTGTTTTGGTCGATCCATAGCACATAGGGAGCCGGCTCGTCTGACTTTGCTCTTACGAAGTTAGGACCCTGACATAGCCTATATCCACCGTACAAAACCAATCCAACGTCTCTCCTCCTCCTAGTACTAGTTGCTGTTGCTACCGCGTCTAGTACTACTACTTACGGGTGTTGATCTGTTTTGGAGGGAAAATAGGACCACTCCTTTTACAACTCCCGCGCTTTCCCTTCTCCTTTCTTCTCAGTTCTCACGATTCATCTTCTCCCTGCTTCTAAATGTTCACCTTTTCCTTGCTTGTTCCTGCCAGTATGACCATCCAGATTAGAAGAACAAGGAGCAAGGATTCGATTTGCTAGACGCTTTGAGCTAGTTAATCTCTAATGGAGACCCAATCCACTGCAGATTCAAACAAGTAAGAGAGAATTTTTTTTCTTATGTCTGCTTGTTCTTTCTATAGATAAATGGTAGCTCATGTTTGCACGTGTGCTTGATGCATGTTTTCTACAAATAAATCAGCCCATGTTTTCTACAACTGTGCTTTCTGCATGTTTTTTCTGCAACTAAATTTGTGCATTTTACAGAGAAAATGTAACATCTGTTTGGATACCTCAGCTTGGTAAGAAATTTAGCACCCTAGAGGATGCTTGGAAATTTTGGGGGGATTATGGAGGAAGGATAGGGTTCAGCATCAGACAGAGGTACAAAAATAAAAGCAAATTTGATGGTAAATTTACCTCTTGCAAGTTTGTTTGTTCCAAAGAGGGTTTAAAGTCTGTAGATAAAAGAGATAATATGGTTAAGAATCCTCGAGCTGAGACTAGAACTGACTGCCCAGTTCGTATGACCCTTTCAATAAATCGTGAAGCTGGCAATTGGGCAATATCTGATATTTTTCTTGAACATAACCATCGTACTTCAACTGCCAGAAGCATGCCACCTGTTGACATCACAACGAATGATCTCTGAAGTGCAGGCGCTTGAAATTGAGATTGCGGATGACTCGGGTATTACACCAAAAGCTGCTCATGAGTTTGCTAGTCGACGAGTTGGTGGACCATCTAATCTCAGCTACACTCGCCGAGATCACAAAAATCATTTGAGAACCAAGCGCCAAAGAGACCTGAAATATGGTGAAGCGGGTAGTATGTTAAAATATTTTCAAGACAGGGCTACAGAGAATCCATCATTCAGATATGAGGTACAACTAGACTGTAATGAAGATATAACAAACATTATGTGGGCTGATGCCAAGATGATTATTGATTATGCTCATTTTGGTGATGTTATGACATTTGACACCACTTTTGGAACAAACAAAGAACATAGGCCATTTGGTGTGTTTGTTGGATTCAACCATTTTCGAGAAACGGTTATATTCGGTGCTTCTCTTCTTTATGATGAGACATTTGAATCTTTCAAATGGTTGTTTGCTTCTTTCTTATCAATACATAACCAGAAGCATCCTAGAACCATATATACTGATCAAGACACAACAATGGGAAATGCAGTTGAACATATTTTCCTAGAAGCACGACATGGATTGTGTACCTTTCACATTATGCAAAATGCTCTCAAACACTTATCAAGTTATATGGACAAGGAATCAACTCTTCTTGCAGAATTTAATGCTTGTATGTATCAACATGAGAAGCAAGACGAATTTGAAGAAGCTTTTGAAAATATGAGAAGTCAAGTGCAAACACAGACTTGGTTCAATAGTATTTACAAAGTGAAAAAGAAGTGGGCTGAATGTTTCATGAAAAATGCCTTTACCTTGGGTATGAGGAGCACACAACTAAGTGAGAGTCTTAATAATGACTTAAAGCATCATTTGAAGTCAGATTTAGATATTGTCCGATTTTTCCAACATTTTGAAAGAGCTGTCCAAGTGAAAAGAGACGTTGAGATCAACTCAGAGTTTGATTCTAGGAAGTACTTACCAAAAATCAGAATGGAAACTCCAATGTTGGTGCAAGTCAGCAGCCTCTATACTCCTGTTATATTTGAATTTTTTCAGAAGGAGTACCAAAGATCTATAGCAGCATGTGCTGAAGCACTAGATGGACAATATGTATACATGGTTAAAATTGGTTATCCTTTTGACCAACCAATATTTCAAGAAGAATGGAAAGTTAAAGGTAACCGTTTGGAACAAAAAGCATCATGTGATTGTGGTCAATTTGAGAGACTAGGAGTACTGTGTGCACATGCTTTGAAAGCCCTTGATTTGATGAACATTAAGTTACTTCCAGAACACTATATTTTGAAGCGATGGACTAGAGAAGCACGCGCGGGAACAGTTCAAGATAGTCATGGAAGAATTGTAGTTGCAGATCTAAATGTAGATGCCCTTCACCGCACACATTTCCTATCTCACAAATTCTATAACTTGGTGACTGAAGCATCCAGTTCTGAAGATTGTTGTGTTTTAATTGAGAATACACTTGATAACCTTAGGAAGGAAGTGAAACAGCTATTGTCAAATGCTCAAGTGACTCCAGCAACATCAAATATTGTACTGAATGCTCAAGTGACTACTACAACATCAAATGATTTATTGGCTGCTGCACGCCTAAAGAAAAAGGAGGTTAACAAAGAAGGTAAGAATTCTAAAAGAAGGAAGAGTTGGACTGAACGACAGTATAAAGCAAAAAAGATAGGACCAACTACAACCACTGCACCATTATCTAAGGTATATAAATCACACATTGGATCATTCAAATGTAGTTTCCTCCAACACTGATATCTAAATTTGCATATGTAGCAGGGACACAAGCAGAAAAAGAAGAAGGTTAATATACAAGAAAATCATTCGGTAGAGCGTACTGTACAGAAAGACTTGCATGGATATGACCATATTGCAAACTTTACGCAGCTACTGAATATGCCTAGCTCTGTAACCTCCATTGGAGAAGACATATTTTGATCAAGCAACCAGGAGGCTATTTTGTTGAACTATTGTATATTTTGCAACCATGAAGCTACAAGACAACTCTATTCTATATTTTGCGAGGAAACGAATGTTTTCAGAACATTTATAGACTCCCTTTTGCAACCATGAAGTTATTTAAATTTTACAAAATTGCTATTATGTTGAATTCTCAAGTGTGCCGGCAGTAGCAGAGTACCTGATCTGGAGGGTTGCAACGCTTGGAGGATTGGAGTATTGGATTAGAGAATCCTGTTGCGCCTCATCTTTCACCGGAGCAGATGGTCTGGTGATGGCTACCAGAGCGGCGCTGTCGGAGCGACGCCGCCGAGACGCCGGTCGCCCACACATGGCTCCCTACGCTAGAGCGGCGCTGTCGGAGCGACGCCGCCGAGACGCCGGGCGCCCACACATTGCTCCCTACGCTGTGCTCTCGGCTATGGCTAGGAGAATAAGGATTGGGGAGGGAGGCGAGGAAGGACGGACTCGTCCGAGGGAGGAAGCGAGACGACGGCGGCGCGGTCACGGGATGCTGGACTTCAATGTTAATTGAGCGGTAGCAGCAGCAACTAGTACTAGGAGGAGGAGAGACGTTGGATTGGTTTTGTACGGTGGATATAGGCTATGTCAGGGTCCTGACTTTGTAAGAGCAAAGTCAGACGAGCCGGCTCCAGCACATAGTAGTTTTTCACCACGCTTCCAACAGCTGTCCTATTTTACATGCCCTATCCTATATTAAATGACGTGTTTATTCGATATTTGAGAGATGTAAATTGATATATGTACACTAATATGATTTCAAACATGAAAAAATAGCACACACGAATTTAGCTAATACAGGAAAAATATCAGAGTGATTTTTAGACGTTATGATTTTAGCTAATATACAGGAAAAATATCAGAATTTAATTGTCAATGTGCCAGATGACGTCATGATGATGTCATCACCTGATCTGCTTTGCTTCTGGGACGAATTGAGATGTTCCCGAACGAAATTGAGGAGGGGATAGGCGGCGCTGGGGGCCGCCAGACAAGGAGGGGGTAGGTAGCGCTGGGGCACGGGGCTGCGCCGGACGCGGAGGGGATAGGCGGTGCTGGGGCACGGGGCCGCCGGACGCGGAGGGGACAAGCGGCGCTGGGGTTGACGGACATTTCCAAGACGGAGGCGGGTCGGGCTCGCGCGACTCCATCCTCGCCTCCCTCCGCGCTCTTGCCTCGGCGGCCTCCAGCATCGACCACTGCGTCGCGGCCGACGCCAGGGGCAGGGGCCGACACCCTCCTTGCGGCGCCCGGTGGAAGGAGGGAGGGGCGCGCGGCCGCCGGTGGAAGGAGGGAGGCCCTCGCGGCCGCCGGTGAGGGAGGGGAGGCGCGCACGGCTGCCAGTGAGGAAGGGGAGGCGACAGGCTGCTCGAATTGGCGGCGGCGGAGGATCGAAGAGGCGGGTCAGGGGTGAAGATGATTCAGCGTGGCGGTTGGTGGTGCGCGTGCTGAAAAAGAAAGGATAGGGCACGCGTGAAAGAACATTTCTTAATCCCTAGTGTTTTGTGTGTTAGTTAACAATACCAATGATATACTAATCCTATTGCTAAGTATTTCAGTTTGGGTGAAACTCATATCACAAATCTTAAAGCCAAATTGTAGAGAAAAAGAGTTTCTGGAATTCTTTAGGGACTCGGATTTTCCGGTTCCCCAACCGGATATTCCGAGTCGACCCCAGAAATTTGACTAAGTCAAGTTCAGAAGTGGCACTGACTTCAATCGGAAAATCAGCCCGAAAATTTCAAGGACCCGGATATTCCGGTTCATCAACCGGATATTCCGGTTCACCAACCGGATATTCCGAGTCAACCTCAGGAAAATTGGCTAAGTCAAGATTCAGAAGTGGCACTGACTCCAATCGGAAAATCAGCCCGGAAATTTCAAGGACCCGGATATTCCGGTTCACCAACCGGATATTCCGGTTCACCAACCGGATATTACGATTCAACCTCAGGAGAATTGGCTAAGTCAAGAATCAGAAGTGGCACTGACTCCAATCGGAAATTCAGCTCGAAAATTTCAAGGACTCGGATATTCCGAGTCAACCGAACAAAATCGACTAAGTCAAGTTCAGAAAATCGACCTAAAATTTGTAATAGCACCTATTCACCCCCCCCCCCCTCTAGGTGCCGGATTCCCGTTCAATTGGTATCAGAGCCTTGTTCACTTTTAAGGGCTTAACCGCCTAAGTGCAACGATGACGGAATCCGATGCCGAGAGGGCCGCCCGTGAAAAAATAGAGGCGGAGAAGGAGGCGTTAGCCAAAGGGGCAACCATGGCCGATCTTATTGATATGAGATCGTCCTTGGAGGCCCAACTCCTCAAGATGAATGAGATGCTCATGGCACTCTTGAAGTCTAAGGAGCCCGAGGCTACTTCTCCCTCTCCTCCTCCTAAGGAACATGCGGGGAACTCTAAGGAGTCATCTTCGGATGGGTCCAAAGATGTTACCTCAAGTGTTCCCGGGATGGCGGAAAAGGATGAACCACCTAGCTCCTCTAACACCCTCAAAGGAGAGGAATTTCATAATGTCAACCATAATTACTCTCCTAACCCTCCTATCCCTCACCCTCATGTAAACTTTAGAAGTGATCCTCCTAAGCTTAAACCTACTCATTTCTCTCAATGGGTGTTTCTAATGAAGTCTCATCTATGTAGTGCCTCCATTGAGCTTTGGCGCATCATTGAAGAAGGATACAAGCCCCATAATCCAACCAACTTGACAAGAAGAGAGGTGGTTGATAGCCAACTCAACGCCACCGCTCTTCATCAACTCCAAATGGCCGTTGGAGAGAAGGACATGGCGCTCATTCAACAATTCTCCACCGCCAAGGAAGTTTGGAATGCTCTTTCCGACATCTTCGTTGGGAATGAGAGCATGAAGAAGAACCGGTATGATGCCTTATGCAATGAGGTGGAAGGGTTCTACAAGTTGGATGGAGAAAGCCACGAGGACATGTACCGGAGGTTGGTGTAGGTTGCCAACTCTTTCAAGAACCTCGGGGCGGAGTACATCAATGATGCTTGGATCAAGAAGAAGTTTGTGACCGCTCTCATGCCCTTTGAGGACACGGATTTGAAGACACTCCAAGGGAGACATGACTTTGCAAAGATAACATCCAATGAAGTTATGCAAGAAATGACCGCATACAAGGTGGCCTCCAAGATTGCACAAGATGTAAGAGCTAGAGCCATAGGGATGCACAAGCATGCCTCAATTGCTTTGAAGGCCACCGTTGAAGAGGAGGATGAAGAGGAGTGTGATGATCAAGTCGAGCTATCTAGTGAAGCTCTCTCAAGCACTCTCACTCAACACATGGGTCTTGCGGCAAGAACCTTTTGGAAGAACCCCGGAAGGGCCAAAGCAAGGATTGACAAGAAGTTTCCCTCCAATGGAGGAAAGCCATTCAAAAAAGTGAGACTTTGCTATAACTGCGATGACAAGAGCCACTTTGTTGCCGATTGCCCATGGGAGAGAAGAGAGGATCATGGTGGGAGGCTCGTGGCCAAGACGAAGGGCAAGGGGCCCATGCCCATGAAGAAGGCTTTCTTCAAGAAGAACCAAAAGATTGTCTTGGTGACTCAAAAGCAATATCCCACCGATGATGAAGATAGTGACAAGGAGGATACTCCAACGCAAGTGGCCGCACTAGCCATGTCTTCCACAACTCCATCACTCTTCTCCTCACCAAACGAGAGCCCCATCATCTAGAATGGAAGATGTCTTATGGCAAAGACATCCGAGGTATAACTATCCCCCAACTCCATATCACATGACATTGATGATGCTATGAGCCTAGAAGTCAAGGAAGAAATCATTGCTTTTTATAAATTCATGACTAACTTGCAAGGAGAAGGAAAGAAACACTTTGGCTCAATCATGAGTCGTATAGGTGAGCTTGAGGATGAGCTTGAACTAAAAGGTGAGATTGAGAGAGAGGATGCACATGCTAAGGTGTCTCTCCAATCCTCTCTCGAAGATGAACAAGAAGCTCATGCTCTCCTCGAAGAGCAACTTGCTAAGATCACTAAGGATCGTGATCTCTACTTTGCTAAATGTAAAATTGTGCAAAAAGAAAAGTCTGAGCTTGTAGTTGCTCATGCTAGACTTTGCGAAGACTTCGAGTCACTTGACAATGCTCACAAGGTGTTGACAAGTGACCACGAACGTCTTCTCAAGTCTCGTGGTCAACTCCAATCTCGGATATCTAATCTTGAGAAACCTAGCACCTCTACTCCTTTGAATGCTAATGCAAATGTTGTGAAGGGTATTGCTAGGGTTTTGTTTGTTCCTTCTATGGCAACCAAGCCCAAGACATCTCTTGATAAAGGTAAGGGGACACTCACTACTCCTCTTCATGGGCGAGTGCCCCACAAAGGTAAGGAAGGTCTAGGCTATGTAGCTAAGGAGAAGAAGGAGATCAAGAAGAAGACCAAGTCCGCTCAAGCCAAGAAGGTTGACATTGCGAGTGGAAATGCCACAAGGGGCACTCCCACTCGTAATGACTTTGTGTGCATATCTAACCCCAACTATGCTTTATATGTTGATTATTATGGGGATGTCTATGCTAGATACATTGGTCCTTTTGATGGTTATATTGAATATGCTATTTGGGTACCAAAGACCCTTGTTGCTAACCAAAAGGCACCCATTGCAAAATGGGTACCTAAATTCAAGAATTGATTGTGTGTAGGGCCTTGCTTCCGAATGATCGAAATGGATAATTGATAGTGGGTGCACTAGTCATATGACCGGAAGCAATGATATTGTAACGGAGTTGAAGCCCAATGATGATCAAATGACCGTTACATATGATGATAATTCTAAGTCTAAGTTAATAGGGCTCGGCAAGGTGGTAGTGGCACCGGACATCACTCTTGTGAATGTCTTGCTTGTCGAGTCCCTAGGTTTCAACTTGATCTCCGTCCATTCCTTAACTTGTTTGGGTTATACCGTTGTCTTCGAAAAGGAAATGGTCATTCTCTTGCGGAGCAAGTCTCTCAATGTGTCTTTCGTTGGGTACATTGAGAATGGGCTCTACGTGGTTGACTTCTCCGGAGTCACCACTTCCCATACAATGTGCCTATTCGCAAAGGCGGACTTGGGTTGGCTATGGCATCGCCGACTAGCCCATGTCAACATGAGGACTTTGCAAAGTCTCCAAAAGGGTGGCCATATCCTAGGACTAAAAGACCATGTTTCTTTCTCGAAGGATCGAATGTGTAGGGCATGTGTTGAAGGAAAAATGCATGACATCTACCAACCAAGCAAGACCATCATTTCGTCAAAGAGGGTTTTGGAGCTTCTCCATGTTGACCTCTTTGGTCCCATTCCGGAAGCTAGTCTTGGTGGCAAGAAATATTGCTTGGTGATTGTTGATGACTATTCAAGATACAAATGGGTTTCTTCTTCAAGACGAAGATGGAGACTCAACAAACTATCATCGACTTCTCCAATGAAGCTCAACGTCAACACAATGTCCCTATCTTGGTGATACGAAGTGACAATGGGTCCGAGTTCAAGAACTACACCTTAAACGAGTTCCTTAGTGAAGAAGGGATTCGTCATCAGTATTCCGCTGCTTATACTCCCCAACAAAATGGTGTAGCCGAAAGGAAGAACCACACTCTTATTGAGATGGCAAGATCGATGATGGCCGAGTTCAAGTCCCCTCACAACTTTTGGGCCGAAGCCGTCAACACCGCTTGCCATTCATCCAACCGGCTCTTCTTTCGCAAAGGACTCATGAAGACACCTTATGAAGTGCTTACCGGGAACAAGCCCAATATCTCCTACTTCCGAGTATTTGGTTGTAAGTGTTTTTATCTCATCAAAGGTGTTCGTTTAGGCAAGTTTGATTCTATGTATCTTGAAGGGACATTTGTGGGCTACGGATCCGAATCCCACACTTATAGAGTCTATGATAAGGCCTCGCGCATAATCATAGAAACTTGTAGTGTGGTATTCGAGGAGAATGACGGCTCCCTCGTGGAGCAAAGTGGTGTTTCCGGTGTAGGTGATGATGAACCTCAAGATGCCATCCGAAGAATGGGGTTGGGAGTCCACCGCCCCGTTGAACTCTATTATGAGGATGATCAACAAGGACCAAGTTCCTCACAAGTGGTGACCACCCCAACACAAGAAACACCCATCAACAACACCGTGCCCAATGCCCCCTGCCAAGAAGAAGAACAAGATTCTACAGCTGCTACTGGAATTTCCGGAGGACCGGAATATCCGGAGGGGCAGGGGCCGACACCCTTCTTGCGGCGCCCGGTGGAAGGAGGGAGGGGCGCGCGGCCGCCGGTGGAAGGAGGGAGGCCCTCGCGGCCGCCGGTGAGGGAGGGGAGGCGCGCACGGCTGCCAGTGAGGAAGGGGAGGCGACATGCTGCTCGAATTGGCGGCGGCGGAGGATCGAAGAGGCGGGTCAGGGGTGAAGATGATTCAGCGTGGCGGTTGGTGGTGCGCGTGCTGAAAAAGAAAGGATAGGGCACGCGTGAAAGAACATTTCTTAATCCCTAGTGTTTTGTGTGTTAGTTAACAATACCAATGATATACTAATCCTATTGCTAAGTATTTCAGTTTGGGTGAAACTCATATCACAAATCTTAAAGCCAAATTGTAGAGAAAAAGAGTTTCTGGAATTCTTCAGGGACTCGGATTTTCCGGTTCCCCAACCGGATATTCCGAGTCGACCCCAGAAATTTGACTAAGTCAAGTTCAGAAGTGGCACTGACTTCAATCGGAAAATCAGCCCGGAAATTTCAAGGACCCGGATATTCCGGTTCATCAACCGGATATTCCGGTTCACCAACCGGATATTCCGAGTCAATCTCAGGAAAATTGGCTAAGTCAAGATTCAGAAGTGGCACTGACTCCAATCGGAAAATCAGCCCGGAAATTTCAAGGACCCGGATATTCCGGTTCACCAACCGGATATTCCGATTCAACCTCAGGAGAATTGGCTAAGTCAAGAATCAGAAGTGGCACTGACTCCAATCGGAAATTCAGCTCGAAAATTTCAAGGACTCGGATATTCCGAGTCAACCGAAGAAAATCGACTAAGTCAAGTTCAGAATTGGTTCTGATCTCAACCGGAAATTCAGCTCGGATATTTTCAAAGGCCCGGATATTCCGGGGCACCGGAATTTCCGGTGCAACTTATACCGGAATTTCCGGGTGACCAAGACAGCCAACGGCCAGATTTTGAGGGGGAGTATAAATACCCCCTCACTCACTCAAGAACAATTGAGCTCTCAGATTTTCTCTCTCCTACTATTCTTGAAAGCTCAATTCATCAAGATCTCCCAATCCCCCTACCCAAATTCATAGATCTTTGGAGGATTGGAGGAGAAGGCCCAGATCTACATCGTCACCGAAGGGATTTACTTTTCTCCCCCATTCATTTGGGGATTTCGTGGCTAGGGTTTCCGGTGGGAAAACCTAGTTCACCATTGTTGTACTCTTGGTGTTACCTTGACCTTTTGTGGTCCTTGACCTGTTGTGGTCCTTCTTGGGAGCCCCCAATTCAGTTGTGGGTGTGTGCCTCAAGCGTTTGTAAGGGATTCGATCTCCGCCCTAAAAGGGGATCAATAGTGGAAGGTGGACTCGAAACCTTTGTGGTTGAGTTCATCGGAGAAGAAGGTGAGCCTTTGTGGCGTTGCGGCTAACCTGTTGTGGTAGCGCACACCTCTCCAAACGAGACGTACACCCTTGGGTGGAACTCGGGATTACATCTTCGTCTCCGCGTGCTTCACTTGGTTCCCTTTACCCTTTACTCCCTTACTTGCTTATCTTCTTATTGCTTAGTTTCTCTTTTAGGTAAATTCACCGTAGTTGCATATCTAGCGAATTTACCTTTGTGTTGAGCCTAAATTTGAAAAGACCTAAAATTTGTAATAGCACCTATTCACCCCCCCCCTCTAGGTGCCGGATTCCCGTTCAACGCGCTCAGGGGGTCCTCCGTGCCCCAAATATGGGGCAGAGAGTACCAAAATTTAGCCCTACCCAAAAATAGGGCACGTGATAGGGCAGCTGTTGGAGGTCGATTTTTGCCCTCTCGTGCCCTAAAACCGATTTTTAGGCACGGAGGCTAAAACAGGGAAGCTGTTAGAGATGCTCTTAGGATGACCTAATGGCGCGACACATCGAATCCATACGTGTTTGTTTGGGTCGAGTTGGATCGAAACCACGGTGCAGCGGGAAACGGTTAACGGGAGGGAAATTTCAACCCCACGTGAGTTTCCTGCACATCCCCAATTGAGTCGTCGTCAGCCCACCCTCGATTTCGGTCAGATAAGCCGCCATCGAGTTACCGTTGTGATCGTAAGTGGGTAGTTACAAACGTAGATTCGGGTTAGCTATGAAGAAACATGTGTGGCGTGGTTGACCAAAGATGAATTTCGCCCCTCCACTCGGAGTTTTTATTAAGAAAGTGTTGCCTACAACTCTAGGATAAGAGTTAGCAGAGAATTCATACTAAGAATTATTTTAGTGAATCTACATCACATGAGCAAGAAGTGAAGTAGAGATATTTAAGTGATAACAAGTACTCCCCATGGCCTGACAAGGTATATCACGAGGCAAAGTGAATGCGCTATATGACACACTATGAAAGTTACTCATAATGACTCTACGTCACTTAGGATCGAGTTGACGCATTCTGTTAGGGTACTCTAATAGTTATCGATTTGAGGTCAAGTGTATATGGAAGCGGGGTTGTGACTCTTGTTGGGAATTTGGAGTATTAACCCTAGTCGTATCCGAATGGTCGTCAATCTACATGATCACACGCTTAAGGGAAACAAGGCCCAGTCGGATGTGATTCTGAGTGAAAGACAAGTCATGAAGGTTTGATCCGACTGATATCAGGCTAAAGTCTTGCACGATTTGAACATGGGGAGTTAGGACACAATTTAGGGTGCCTCAGAGTCACCTCACACGCTTGATCTTCTATATTGATCGGCGACGGTCGGTCGACCAATCAATTTGTGTCTTTCAAGTGGATGAGACATGATTCCTATATGGTATTACCTCTGTTCTAAAATGAAGCCTTTTTACATTGTGAGACGGAGTGAGAGCACGTGGTATGCTACTGACTAACCTAGCCAACTGGTTGCGTTACGTTACGTAGATCAGTAGATGGTTAGGTTTAGCTACTCTTCCAGAGTTGGATCGTGCCAACTTATTTGCCGTGGAGTTCTCAAACCATGTCATGATTCTTATTGAGGATTACGTCGTTGTCGATCCGTTAGACGTAACGATCTGAAGCGATCCATATATACTCTTTTGGGAGGAAATACTGTGGCAGGTTGGCCAGCAAGGCACTTCGTTTGATTCCAGCAATATGATTTGGTTCACGAGCGCCAATATAAACCCAACAGCACGGCTTAATCAAGCACAATCAAGATAAAGTTGTATGCTCCAAAGAAAGTGATGTCCCAAAATTGTGTCAATGTAATCAACTGCTCGGGCTCGCTAGTGTATAGTCACTAGTCGCATGTTCCACGAGTCATGCACTCATGCCAAAAATGATTCCGGTACTAGCAGATTTCACAAAAGCTTTATGGGGAACAAAAAGCAAATCCCTCATGTTATATTTTGTTCACCAGCGCCCACAATTAAACAAATATCAAAGTAAAAAAAAAGCTTAATTTAGCACCAAGTTTTATAAACAAAGAGCAAAGTTGTTTCGCCAAAAACAGATATTTTGTAAAAGGATAAAAAAGTCGCTTAAAAACGTTTATTTAGCACCAAATGTTATATTGTTTACATGCCTTAAAAATATCAGTTTTTATGAAATGTCTTTGTGAAAACAGAAAATGTTGTGATCTATGCGTGGACATTGTTTTTCCATTTTCTGACATTTCAAAATATGTTTAAAGTGCATGTTAAACAAAGACTACATTATTTTAACGTGAATAAAGACTACATTATTATAGCGTGAATAAATACTACTTTATTTAGTGGAAGTGAATAAAGACTACATATGCACCCGGGCCAGGTTGGATGAAGTACTTTTATATTAGTCCAAGTTAGTCAATTTTCCCTCAAAAAAATAATAGTCCAAGTTAGTCCATTATACTACACTAATCCAATTCCAGATTTAAGGAAAGCCAGCACGGCCCATAGGGCCTAAGCATATCAGGCTGGGCCTTATGACCGGAGCGGCCTTACTACACTGGAGTATCATATATTTTTTGAACAAGAGAAAGATATCATGTATATTATCGGGTAACCATTAAAAATGAATATTTGATACGCAAAATAAAAAAATTGGACTAGCGATGGTTGTAATTGGATTAGCCACAATAAAACAATACGAAACTTTCGTATATTTATTTGCTAAAAATTGATGACGTGTGATTAGGGGTGTAAACGGATAGGATAATTTCCGCACCATATCCGATTCCGAAACCGTTTTCAACAATCCATATCCGGTTTTAAGGAATCCGCCGGATAAGGATATCCGATTCCGAAGTTGACACCTGGATATGGTATAGGATATGGTATGTAAAATAGCATAAAATATGGAATATCCAAAATTTAAATAGGATTATCTGATGGTTTAAATCCGAATAATCCGATTTTCTACCGAATTGTCTAGTCTAATATAGCATAATTTGAAGCTAGTAAGTTGTCGAATTCGTTAGTCGAACAACATCTCACTTAAATAGTCATTGTAGACTATAAATTACAAGTTGGTTAGTTATTAAGTTATCAAACAATTATTTTTGTATGTATGGTTTGAAAATTTAATTGTACACGTATCTATCCGATTAATTTTGTTACCGGTCCGAATCCGCTCCGTTTCCGCCTCCGAATCCGCCATCACGGATATCCACATCCGAATCCGCATCCGGTCATTATCCGATCCGCTCCGATCCGATAAAAAATTATGGTATAGGATATGGTAAAGGCAAAATCCGATCCGATCCGATCCGTTTACGCCCCTACGTGTGATGATGTGAACACATTATATATAGAGATAGACTAATTGAATACATGTTAACATTTTGTCTTATAAGAAACATAGATAGACTCCGACTCTAATCTAGTCCCGAGTTCCTGACGGACTAGCAATGGTTGAGATTTCCTTTAAAATAGACAAGGGCTGATATAATTAGTATTCACATGGGACACGCGATGCTAAAGACAAATTTACCTCCAGACTGCCACCGTCTGTTGCCAGCTCTCTCGCACCGGTCAAACCAGAAAAAGATCGATAGAAAAAAGAAAAAAAAGAATCCGCATCCTTTCGTCCCCACGCGAGTCGCGCTCGTGACGCATCTCAGTTTCGCCGCCTCCGCCGCTCGCCCACGCCTACCACCGCCGCGGCCGCCGCCCGCCGCCGCCGGATCTCGACATCTCCCTCCAGGATACGGCCCCGTTTGCTCGCCCAGCTCCCGCCCAAGCTACGTCCGGGCGACCAGCTGCGGCAGACGACGGCCATGTTCCGCAGCTTGGCCGGTGGCACCTTGGCGAGAATGCAGTCAATTTACAGCTCCGGGAGGTTGAGCATGGAGGGCTCGCCGGTGGGCTCGGCGCTCTCCACCTTGTGCTCGTCTCCATCGTACGCCGCCACCGCTGCCACCCTGCCCATGTCCGCCTCCGACGCCACTCGGCGCCTCATCCCTCTCCTCTGTCGCCGCCCACGCTCGCCCATTCTCGCATCCGGCACCCACGCATGCATCTAGCGCGAAGAGCTGCTCCACGAGCTCTGTTCTGCATCATGGTGCTGGATTGGTTTTGGTGGTTGATTAGTGTATGGCCGGTACTGTACTGGGATTCGTTTTGCTAACTCATGGTGCTAGATGATGTGTTGTTAGTGCATGGTGCTTTAGATTAAGCTAGTACTACTGTTGTTAAAATATTGGTGGATAATTTTTGTTGTTGTGCATCTAAATTGTAAAGTAAAAACAGATGAAAGAATGCTACTTCATTTTGCTCATTTCTCATAATCAACACAACAAATGAGCCGTACTAACGATATTAAGTAGACATATCAAATACAGGGGCATTCCGGACATCTCATAGCTAAACACAGGAAATAAGAAAAATCTATAGAAGCCCAAAAGAAGTGCCTAGACAGTTTCTATGAGCTTTTACCCACAACAGTTTCTCCGTACCAAAATCCATCCATAAGCAGGCTTCTGTATAAGCATAAGCTCAAAAGAAGTGTCCCGTAATAGTTTGGAAGTTGGAAGCTAGAAGAGATATTTTTTTCTGCAAATATGATCCATGTATAATACATTTGTCAAAATAACATCTACCTAATTTATTTGTCAAAAATAACCCCAATGAGAAGTGCAAAGAGCGACACAAGATAACTTTCAATAAACAATTTGATGAGGTTACTTTAGACAGATGCATTCGTGCATTCGGCAACGCAACATATTTATAGAATTTTTTTTTCCAATCTAGATGCGATCACCAGTGGATCCAATGCTGCAGCTGCTACTAGAGAAGATGACCGGGGCATAGTTTTCCTCCGATGCTGATGGGCTGCTCCGGAAGTTCACAAAAAATCTTCCGTTTGCAACTGGAGATTGATCAGATCCAGGGTGTGGTCTTTCGCGCGGAACTGAAGACGCTGTCCTCGGTTGCACCATTTCCATTCACGAACTTCACTTCACCGTCCATTCAATTGAATTCAAGGACGCACTCACGGAAGAACAGAAGATGAGTCGACAGTTGGACGTCGATCACGAAAGCTCCCGCCGAATCATCAGATCGCCATTCCCAATCCCAACCGGAGACAGACGCCACGCGACGGGGCAGAACTCGATCGTGCTCTGGATCCGGCCGGCGTAGCGTATTGATGTCATCTCCTAGTACGAGCGCGACCGTTTCTTATGCCGCGCTCCGACGAGCACGAGACGAGGCCCCCTCTCGCCGGCCACGTGACCATTGTCGTCGTCGTCGTCGTCGACATGGAACCTTCTTTTTCTTTCTTTCTCCTCCAGAAAGAAAGCAGCGATGGATCCGGACCAAACCCATCAGAGTCCAGTAAACAGCCGCTGAGCGACACTGCCAGGCCGGCCCGCCCCACCTTCTTCTTCAAGCAGAGTCTTCAGTCAATCCAAACGGTGGTGGCTCACGCTGACGGCAGTAGTACCCGGGGGGCTATTCGGTCATTGCGCCGCCGCTGGTGGCCGTCCCTCGTCGTGGTTCCGCCCCCAACCCCACCGCCCCGGCGCCACCGAGCGAGCTCTACTCCCAGTGATCTCACCTCCTCCTCCCGCCCCTTTTTAAACTACTCGTAGCAAATCTCCCAGCTCCGATCCACCGCCGCCCGCCGCTGTCTGTGCTGCCCCCAGCCCAATGGGCAGCAGAGCAAAACCCTAGTAGCAACCGCACCAACCGGTAGGTGCTAGCACGCAGATCCCGCCCCACGCCGCCCGGATCCGATGGTGGAGCCCACCACCACCGCCACCGCCACCGTCGGCGTATCCTCGCCGCGCGCCTCCGCCGCCTCCTCCCCGCGCGCCTCTTCCGCCTCCTCCGCCGCGCAGTCCTCCCCGCGCGCCGCGCTGAGCCGGGGCGCGCACCAGTTCCAGCACCGGCGGTGGGCGCCGCCGGCGATCGCGCCGCCGTACAGGGCGTACCTGGTCGCGCTCTGGCTCGTCGGCTTCGTGCTCGTCTTCCTCTGGCAGAGCACCTCCTCCATGCCCCGCCTGCGCCTCTACACCCGCCCGCCCCCGATGCCCGTGACCAAGCGCGCGCCGTCCGCCGCCGCCATGGGCCAGTGGGTCGCCGCGCCGCCCGCGTATGACCTGCGGGAGTTCGGGGCCGTCGGGGACGGGCGGACGCTCAACACGGCGGCGTTCGAGGCGGCGGTGGCGGCGTTGGCGGAGAGGGGTGGCGGGAAGCTCACCGTGCCCGCGGGGCGGTGGCTCACAGCGCCGTTCAACCTCACCAGCCGCATGACGCTCTTCCTTGCTGCCGGCGCTGAGATCCTTGGGATCCAGGTGAGGCGTTTCTGCTGCGTTCTACTTGCATCGGGTTGCTTAATTTACAGTCAATTTTTTTGACAATGTTGTGTCTTGTCTTGTGTCACGACTGACGAGTCACAAGTGTGGCTGTGCTATTACTAAACCATATAATCAATCAATGACTAATTTTAATTATAGTACATGGTTCCTGTGCATTACATGCTTAGTTTATTCATTCTTTTTACTTCTGTGAATCCATGTTCAATCTGAATTTACTCTAGCGAGACAACCAGTGATCCATGCATGCATTGCTGAATGCTATGTAATGTAGTGCAATGAGAAATAGTGGTAAACTGGTAAGTAAGTTTAAGGATATCCTGGCCATTGGTGAGATTGATCTGTTGATGAAAAATATTTTTCACGCAACTGTATCTGATGTGTATGAATGATGGGTGGATGGACATTTCACTACTTGATATCCAAGTATGCTGTCAAATGTGTTCATACTGTGTTACTGAGCTGTAGTTTTGCTAAATGGTCAACCTAATAGACACCAGACTTGAGGTTCTGACAAGTGTGTTGATGCTTCACTGCTTCCAATTTATATTTCTTATACGTACATCTAATGTTTGGTTTGTTCAGTTTCAGGACCTTTTTTGGGTCCAGTGTTCAAGTTGAACTAAATTTAGTGGCTGCTTCCCCCTTTTAGCACATATAGGAATTCGAGTGATATCCTTCTCTTTCACCTTAGGGAAAGTCGGACTAGACTGTTCTTATTGTCGTTTGGTTATAACATGTAACTTTAATACTTTGGTGCATTTTCTTCCGATGAGCCAGCATTGACAGCTTCTTGGGTTACTTACATGTAAGGATGAAAGATACTGGCCATTGATGTCTCCATTGCCATCATATGGATATGGAAGAGAGCACAAGGGACCTCGATATGGGAGCCTTATACATGGTCAAGACCTGAAGGATGTGATTATAACTGGTAGGTAATAGTGTACTATGTTTTTTTCTGGTGCATTTAGTGCACATGATAGTGTAAAAATCTGTGATTTCCATGAATGCTTAGTTAATTTTAATGTATAATTGCTACTTTGAACTTCGTGTTTGCATTCTGAAATGAAAGCAACGAAAAACATATTGTTGTCTACTTGTCTGATATTATGGCCTGTGCCTGTGTGAACTATAACTTCAAGGTCGAACGCTCTGCACTGTGGGTTATCATTTGAACTTGCAGCACGAACAATATGTTTGAACACCCTGATTGCTAAAATTAGGAATGTAAGTGAACATGTGAAAATCAGGTATCAGAGTTTGTGATGAACTGATCACTTATCTTGTCAATCGGCATAATTCCCACTGTGGACATGAAAAAAAGAGGCCTGATGGAAGTGTGTTGGCCCACCCATTGTAGGCCTCCTGTTAAAGTATTTTGAATTTACGACCAACAGTTTTGTTGCTTATTTATGTGAACATATTGTTAAACATCACGCAACTTTATTCCTTAAGATGAATGATATATTTGGCACTAAGTTCCCGCTATTGATCTTCGTTGTAGCAACTTTTTCCCCTGAAATTGGTCAAATTTTTTTGTCAGCTGGGGTTCATCATGTACTCATGTGTCATATCTATGTAATAGGTCATAATGGCACCATAAATGGGCAAGGCCAAAGTTGGTGGATCAAATTTCGTAGGAAACTCCTCCATCACACAAGAGGTCCTCTTATTCAGCTCATGCGGTCAAGTAACATTACTATTTCTAACATCACTCTACGTGATTCTCCCTTCTGGACACTTCATGTCTACGATTGCAAGAATGTTACTATCTCGGAAACTACTATCCTCGCTCCAATTACTGGGGCTCCAAACACTGATGGGATAGATCCAGGTCATTTCCCAACTTCACATTTTACTGCGATTCCAGAACTTTTATTTAAGCCATAGGTCACATTGCTCAATGGCGGGATTATAGTCTAACCTCTTTATGTTTAGTGAATAGGAACCCTACAACACTGTACTTCCATGTTATCTTCGACTCCTAATATATGATGATGAACATTTTATGCTCCACTCACATCTCAGTTTCTCTTGTTGCTTATGCAGATTCTTGTGAGGATGTGCTGATTGAAAATTGCTATATTTCCGTTGGCGATGACGGGATAGCTATAAAGAGTGGTTGGGATCAATATGGAATTGCTTATGGGCGTCCATCTACTAACATCACTATTCGCAATGTCAAAATCCGCTCCATGGTGAGGTGAGTCATTTATTTTGGTTCAGTGTTATAATTTTGCCTATCTTGTTTCAAGTAGGCGTTCTTGGATAGATATCACTCATTGTCGGGACTCTAGAATGTAAAATTTGTTGCTGCAGTAAATTAAAGACTTTAACCTATTATATTTGTTTAACATGTTCCCTGCTGGTTGTTTAATGTTATTCTCTTCTAAAGTTAGTTTTTCCTGCTTGTTAGCAAGTCTTTTATCTATTATTAAGGTTGTAGCCAATGGTAAAATAGCTTGTCTGTTAGTTTGTTGTATGATAATAATAAACAGCCTACCTGTATAGTACAATGATTCGTTAGGTGAATTAGAAAGTTAATACCGAATTAGCACCTTTTCATGTCCATTCAATAACTCTGAAATCAATTAATTATATTAGTCTGCCCAGACCAATTTGATTGTATGTTTAATATGTTTTCCATTCTGTGGGCAGTGCTGGTGTATCTATAGGAAGTGAGATGTCTGGTGGTGTTTCAGACGTTTTAGTGGAGAACGTCCACATTTGGAGTTCACGGCGAGGTGTGAGGATAAAGACTGCCCCTGGAAGAGGGGCCTATGTAAACAACATCGCCTACCGAAACATAACCCTAGAAAACGTCCGTGTTGGTATTGTGATTAAGACCGACTATAACGAGCACCCAGATGAAGCCTATGATCCGAAGGCAGTTCCCATTGTGGGAAACATCTCCTATACGTCAATCCATGGGCAAAGGGTGCGCGTACCGGTCAGGATACAGGGGAGCGCGGAGATCCCTGTGAAGAATGTTACTTTCCATGATATGTCAGTTGGTATACTTGACAAGAAGCATCATGTTTTCCAGTGCTCCTTCGTCCAGGGGCAGGTCATTGGATATGTTTTCCCTGTGCCGTGCAAGAACCTAGACCTGTATAACGAGCGGTGGGAGTTGGTTAAAGAATCGACACTACAGAACATCTCTGATATCGACTACACTTTCTGACAAGGCTGTTCCTCCCACTGTATTATTGATGTAGGCGTTCCCAGTGCTCAGTTTAGTCCTGTTTCACCACATCCACAGGCAATTTTGTTGTAGCTGTTTACACCTCTCAGGCATGTATATTTATATATGGAGGCCCCGACTTGTGTATATTACTGTCATAGAATGATTCCTCTCTTCCACATTTCACTCCTGTATTTGTACACACTAATTCAACACAAATATTCAACTAAACTTCATACTTCACTAACAGAAATATTCTTGTATTAATACTTCAGCTGCTATCCTTTATAAGATGCAATTGCAATAAAAATTCAAGAGGTTTTTATTCTGTTCACAACGCTTAAGGCCCTCTTTGGAATTTGGATTGAAGGAATTTCAAAGGATTCCAATCCTTAGGATTTTTTCCCTATGGATTGCCTTTGTTTCAAAGGAATTGTGCCATAGAAATCCTATGGATTGGATTCCTATGTCTCAATTCCATATAAATTTAAACATCCACTTCAACCTCTTTTCTAGACTCAAGTGCTTAGAATCGTGACACTTTCCTGCGTTTCATCCAAATGGCTATTCATACAGTTTTTCTGCATTTTAGAATCTTTTATTTTGCATTCGCAAATCTGTGAGATTCCTATGTTTTTGTATTCGTGTGTTTCAACCCTTTGATCCAAAGGGGTCCTTAGTCTGGTCGAGAGGGCTGATGAGTAAAAGACCATGGCCCTTGCGGAACAAACTTTTATTTAGCTGGAGTCCAAAAGAAAAAGAGGGCTAAATTCAAAAAAAAGAAGGACGGATGGGTAAAAAAAAAACTCCACATTGTGCACACCTGTGGACCCTTCATTGGCTGGAGATCCATGAGCGCCCCGCCCTCTCCCTCCCTATCCTGAACTCTAAACAGATAACCCGCCCGCGGGTGCACTGCAATTTCAGCAGCCCTGTGGCCTCCCTCCATGGCGACTCCTCTGCCCACCGGCTCATTCGCGGCATGCAGCCTCCAACCAAGGTAATCGCCGACACTCCAGTTAACTTGCGAGTTCAAACATCTGAGTTTTCTGGTACAAAGAAAATGGCTGAACCGTCTCTACTTGTTGCGATCGAGCTAGGATACCGGCTTTGCATGCTCTGAGTAAGCCGAATGGTGCTCCCGCCCGGCGGGCCAGCAGCCACCGTGCCGGCGCGACGAAGAGCAGCTTGTCCACGGTGTGCGAGCCGCTGGGGCCTGACAGGCCCGTCTGGTTCCCCGGCACCTCCCCTCCGCCGTGGCTCGACGGCAGGTAACTAGCCGTGATCATCTTACCACCAGTGCCAGTGATCTTACCATGTCGAATTTAAGGAAAGAACAGCAACTGAATTTCGAAACATCTTTGACATTCCTTTTGCGCTTGCCATTATC
Source organism: Poa annua (assembly GCA_026929855.1). Lineage (NCBI taxonomy): Eukaryota > Viridiplantae > Streptophyta > Magnoliopsida > Poales > Poaceae > Poa > Poa annua. Next base: position 77,850,473 of record CM049432.1, read on the forward strand.
CTTTCAGCCTTCCGGGAGACTTTGGATTTGATCCTCTTGGACTAGGTAATTAGTTATACTCACTCACATGCATGACTACCCAACGATAGAGTGCAGAGTAATCTCCTTATTTATACTTCATGCATGTTCTTGTGGATGCATGCGATGCAAATGCAGGGTCGGAGCCAGAGAGCCTGCGGTGGTTCGCGCAGGCGGAGCTGATGCACAGCCGGTGGGCGATGCTGGCGGTGACGGGCATCCTCGTCCCGGAGGTCCTGCAGAAGTGGGGCTTCATGGAGGAGTTCAGCTGGTACCACGCCGGCGAGCGCGAGTACTTCGCGGACCCGTGGACGCTCTTCGTGGCCCAGATGGCGCTCATGGGCTGGGCGGAGGGCCGCCGGTGGATGGACTACCTCAACCCGGGCTCCGTCGACATCGAGCCGCGGTTCCCCAACCGCAAGAACCCAACCCCCGACGTCGGCTACCCCGGCGGCCTCTGGTTCGACTGGGGCAACTGGGGCCGCGGCTCGCCGGAGCCCGTCATGGTGCTCCGCACCAAGGAGATCAAGAACGGCCGCCTCGCCATGCTCGCGTTCCTCGGCTTCTGGTTCCAGGCCGTCTACACCGGCCAGGGACCCCTCGACAACCTCTTCGCACACCTCGCCGACCCCGGACACTGCAACATCTTCTCGGTACGTTACCTACACGATTCTCCATTAGTCTGTCTTGCTTCTGATGCATGATTCTAATGCAGTAGCGTGGATGTCAATTATGACATGCTTGCAGGCATTCACGTCCCACTGATTGCCAGAGAGGGCGGTCACGACGGTGTAGCTAAAACATAGATCTGGGGTTTGGAATGTGAATAGTACACTTGCACCGAAAGAGAAATTAAAATGGGAAAGACGCTTACTACGATCTGTACACTGAAATACTAGGCGGAACTCTAGTACTGCCACGGTTACAACAGAATCACACATTGAACTTCTTTTAGTGACACACATTGTACTTGTTCTAATGTTCCTCCTTTCTTGATCTTAGAAGACACACCAATATATGTCTGTCCTTGGATAGGAAACTAGCAGCGTCAGATAGCTCCACACAAGCCAAGGGACGAGATGTTGTTCTTTCAAAATTTTCTAATGAAAGAGGATATAGCTAGCTTCATTAACGAAGCTTAAGTTTTCCTACAAGGTTGTTTCATCTCATGCATAAAAAGTAGGATCAATAGCCAATACGGAAATGCTTTTGTACATGCACGATTGGGTGTGGGAGCTATCATGTCCCTCCACATCATGTTCTCTACTTTGAGATCCGCATAAGAGTGTGGGAGAGAAATGTTATTCAGTGTTTCCGTTCCTTTCATCAACAGGTAGGCACTGTGCTAGATTTGACAGAGAGTTTGCCAGGGGCCCGGGAACCACGGCAATAATTGGAAGTTTTTTTTTTGCCACACTTGTTTTTGCCCATTTTATAAAATTTATTTTGCTTTTGCCCCACATAGGGCAAAAATGATGTATTACAAAATTTTCCCACGAAAATTAATAGACTTCACAAAACTTGTACTCCCTCCTATCTAATATGTGTCGGAAGAAATGTGTTGATCACAACTTCAGTATACAACCCACGCCACTTTTTACAGACCAGAGGGAGTAACTAACACCTGAAGCAAAACCTAGACTAAATATTTCCTAACGAGTCTTATGTTTTGTCAAATCTTAGACATGTCGGAGTCCATTCTTTCAAGCTGAGTGAAACTCTCCATGATTACATTCTCCAGCTTCTCTGTTCGTCATTGAAATGATTTTCAAACCTTTTCATTTCTAATCATTTCAGTAATCAGACCAATGGCAAATGAGAAAATAATGTTAGCGAGATCTATAGGCTTGATATCATAAAAAAAGTTATGTTTCTGGTTTTCCGAATTGTTAACAAGATAGCAGCTGAGCAAATTTTAACTGCAGTCCTCTCTCATCTCTGAAATGTAAGCACCCACTCTGTCAATTCTGCAACAGAATTTGGAGGAGCTAGTTATCAAAAGCACATTGAAACCCTCCCCGGGTATATCTAGCAATTGGACACATTAAAACATACATTCTGGTTTCAGACAGTCTACACCGGATAGGGCCCCTTTGACAACCTCTTCGCCCACCTCGCCGACCCCGGACACTGCAACATCTTCTCGGTACGTAGTTTTGCCTTGCTTAGTTGCTTTTGATCATCGCCGGCGCATAAGCCAGAGACCCTAAATGGTAAACTATAGGGCATTTATTGGCTTCCGAGTTGCAGTGCACCCGTTTTTTTTTTGTAAAATTCCTGGTATTTAAAGTTTTAGAAAAATCTATTTTTAAAGTAAACACATGTATATGTTGTCCACATATATGCGATAATTTTGTTTGATAATGCACTCTAAAAAATTATGATTATGCAAAGGATAAAAAAGAACTCATTTTACTTGCTGCATTTATATTTTTATATACAAATCATGTTTGGAAATATATCTCTAAAAACTTTGGTCATAAATGCTCGATATGTATTTATACTTTTATGATTTTTTCAGAAAAAAATAGACATAAAAAATATGTTTTGCTTTTTCTAGAACTCGGGTGCACTAGAGCTCGGGAGTAAGAAGTGTTTATTTGTCACCATGCTCAATATTTTTTTAATACCACATCAGTGAAAAACTAAAAGTATACTTGGCAGCAAGGTATGTAATACTATGATCTATAAAAAACATTAATGTTTAACATACTCTGAGATGTTTGGCTCTATAAAATATTATAGTTATGAAAACCATGTTGTTCTTTTAACTTGTTTTGCTATCGTGATCTAGTCTTTTTTCTTAATTGAGAAAGGCTAAAATAAAAGAAGTATTGCCTATACAGACACTAAATTAGTATGATATTTGTATAACTTGTTTTGAGAAAAATGACAATCCAAACAGAGTCTAAAGCACAAAGCACAAACATTTATTTTTGTTCAACAATGCACAATTTAGACCATTTCTTTTGACAAAACGAATGCAATGATGTCATATATTCATCTCAATCCATACACTTTGGCGGGAGACTTCTATATATAAAAGTATAACACATATTATATTTTCATTTGGAAGCATATCAAAATCTACACCATTTTATAACTTATATTAAGTGGTGATTACTCTAAGTAAAGTTGTTTCAGAATCAAGTATTGACCTTGGACTTGGTTAAAGTTTGAGTTGATAAATAATTCTGACCGTGAAAATATCATTGATTCAGTATATACTAGTTTCTATAAGAATGCTTACTTCTCATGCACTAGAAACCAATATTGAGATATTTGTTAGATCATATTTTTTGCAGATATTTTCCATAAGTATGTATAAATAAATATTATGAATTAAAGGAAAGAGTAGTCTTATAACGGATTTATGTTATGGGATACAATTTTTAGATTTAATATATATTTGGTAGTAACAAAAACTACATCAACTAATATTGGTAAAATTGCAAGTTATGTGGTTAAATTATGCCAACATAGAAATTTATATTTTCATATTGTAACATGATTTTAAAACATATAGATAAAAAAGTTTAGTAATTTTTTTATATATTTTAATATGTTTTGGGTCAAAAATTGAATTGGACGTGCAATGCTTCTGATGATTTGAATGCATAGTATCTATACCAATTATGATATGCTTGGATTTAATCTTACATGCTTTAACCTTGGTTTGGGGTTCATATGTATGCGGTGTCACCCTTGACAAATGTGAATAGAATGATTGCACTAAATATAATTAAAATGAGCGAGATGCTTACTGCGATATGTACGACAAATTACTAGGCAAAACTCCATTACCTCCACAGTTACAAGATAATAACACATTAAAATTCTTTTAGAGATACACATTATACTTGTTGGTTTGCACAAAGTATCTCCTTTCTTAATGTGAGACACCTAATGTTGTCCTTGGATAGTAAAGTAACATTGTAAACACAAATCGACACAAACCCATTGACGAGATGTTGTTTTTATATGTTCTTTTATTGCAAGGGGATAGATTTAGCTTCATCAATGAAACAGGTTGCTACAAGGTTATTCCACCTCAATCATAAAATAGTAAAGTAGGAGTTACATCACACATGTCAGCATCAACATAAGCAAATAAGTACACTTCACAAAACTTGCTTGATAGCACCTGAAAGAAAGCACACATTGAATCGACCCAACATACCCTATGAATTGTTGAGTCTTAGACATTTGGCACCCATCATTCGAACGATTGAGATCTTGATTGTACAATCTTCAGATTCTCAGTTGCTTGACAAAAAGCTTTTCAAACATTTTCATTCTACAAATAACTTCAATAGTCAATCTAATGGAAAATGTAAAATAATGTCACCGGGAGGCTTGATATGGTAAAAAAAGATTTGTTTCTGGTTTTCCAAATGGTCAACACGGTAGTAACTAAGAAATTTCTAATTGCATTCCTCTGTCTTCCCTGAAATTTGAGCACCAACTTTTCCAAACTTGCATCAGAATATGGAGGAATTTGGGCCATTGACAACACAAAACATGCATCGTGTTGGCCCTCCCTCCCTTCTTCAAATGGTCTTTGGTCAAAATTCTCCCTCAAATGACTAGGCAAAGGAAAATTGTGATCTTGGCTGGCTGCTTGAGGGACCAAAGCTGTTTCAAAAAACTTGGTGGTAGTCTGGTCAACAAGGCACTATATAAGGTTTTAACAAACCTTTAACTGACAATTTGAAGCTTACCTTGTCAGCCTTCTTACAATTCTACCACAACAATCATCTCTGGAGTTTATTATACTTCACTGCCAAATCACCTCATAAACTTTAAAAAAAATCAACCAAGTCCCTGCATTTTGCTGAAGCTAAGTTATTAAATATAGGGAAAGTCTCAACACTAGTTCTATCCCCATGCCAAACATATATTATTCTCAACCTTCACTAGTCCAAGGCAGAATTGAGAAGTACCTATACTATTTATCAATGGTCTGAGGTGAAGTTTCTTTCTGGAGCTATTCCTTCTTCAGATCTGTTGCCAAGCACTATCTTTAGTTTTGAACTTCCGGACCATTTACAGACTAAACTAAATGTTCATTCAGTTAAGGTTTAAGACACCCAAACCACCCGAATTCTTGGGAGAGCAAACAGTTGTCCAGTTCATCAAGTGATATCTTTTAGATAAAGAAAGTGATATCTGACAGCATATAAAAGACATGGTAGTCAAGAAGAATGAAGTGGATAGTTTGTTGAGAAGTCCAAACTTATCGACAGCTAAACCTAGATGCTGTTTTCCTTGTGCTGTGTAAACAAACGAAAGAAGAATGCGCACACTGCTCGAGCATGGAGTACGTAGCTATCGGGTCGCCCCTCGAGCTACACGTGTGACCGGCACTAATCTAACTGACAGCTCAATTATATGCAAAATAAGGGTGCGGGAAGGATACACAGCTGGTGCTCGTCGATCGTGGTCTCACAGCAGGTGCCTGTCAAGTCTAACTGTTAGTTCATGCAGTCGTTAGAAGAGACAACTTAACACGATTCCTGGTCCTGTTGCTTGTTCGATTTGGATTAAGAAAGGCACGCACGAGACTAGACAATGGAATCCGCTTTACTTTTCTTTTCTCTATACTCTGATTAAGAAAGGCACGAGACTATGGAATCCATCCATCTACAGTATATAGAAAGGCTAGCTACGGTTGCTCCTCGATCCGGTGTCTGTCTATCTCTGCACCATGCACACAGCGTCAGTATTCTGTTGCTTGGCCCTGCATCATGGAGAGGCATTATTTGGGTTGCGGAGGAGCCACGATCATCCTTTGAACAACCATATGCGCGAATCACCCGCCACCTGCTAGTAATTAGCATGGAACATCTGGCAGCATGTTTCCCTTTCGAACCTCACGAAATCGCACTCACGCAGCCTAAATTTCCACAGATGAGCCTACCTCGGCCGTGATGGCTAGCCGTCAGCGTCGTCGATCACCCTGCCACACATGTTTAATTAAACAAATCGATCGTATGAACCGACTCGAAAGGATGTCGTTGGAGTTGGCACGCATGGAAAGGCTAATCTCGGCATACATCACCGTCGCCATGATCGTTAATCTCCTCGAAGAAAAGAAAGAGGCTAAACAACGGACGCCTTTTTCGTTAAGACAGACCACGAGAGACAGGAACCAGCCGGTGGAAAGGAGAAAATGAGAGCGGGAAAGAAACCGATCAGGCCTGGTTGAAATATGCGATGATGATGATGATTCTTCTTGGAAGGATGATCCAGAACCAACAACGATATTAGCCTAGCCAGAATCTTGGGGGTCTCCGAAAGTCGAGTAACACGTGGGACATGTTTTTTCTTGGATTTTAATTACATGCTTGCCTTGTTGGTTTCAGGTAACCTTTGCCGTCTGCTACAGTGTTAGAGCATCACTAGCAGTGCCCTAATTTGAAGGCCTAAAACGGCCGGGGCAGATCAGTGTTCTCAAACCAACCCTCAAAACAGAATTTCGACAATTTCTTCAGAACTTCATACAACCAACAATAACAGTTAGAAATCATCTGCGTGGGAGCCCGAGGAAGCCGGCCTGAAATTGAATCGCAGGCCTGAAATTGGAAATCATCTGCGGGCAGGCTCGTCGCGGGCGGGGTCGGGGTCGTGGGCCGGGGCGAGCTCGTCGGTGGCGCGAAGAGGTCGGAGGAGGTCGGGGATAGCTCGTCGACGGCGCGGCGAGGTCGGAGGAGGCTGGGCTCGAGGCGGAGGCGGCGGAGGGAGACGAATCGGGGCGGAGGGCGAGGCAGAGGGGGCCGGCGGCGTGTCGGAGCATCGGGGCGAGCTCGGCGGAGGACGGATCGGGGCGGCGGGGCGAGCTCGTCGTGGGCGGAGGAGGACACGAGGAGGAGGAAGAAGAGGTTGGGGAAATTTCACCCCCGCCAGCGCGCGTTGACCGGATTGAACGGACCTTCAGTTTTGGCTGTGGACCTGCACTAGTGCAGGTCGAAGGTGAGTTTGAAGGTTCGACCTTTAATTTTTTTTGAGGGTTAAAGGGTCTGAGGGTTCTGTTACGCGACTCGTTTCGGCCCCATCCTTTAAAAAAGCGGTTATTTTGAGTGTTTGACCAGTTTGAGGGCACTGCTAGTGATGCTCTTATGGGGGTGTGCTGGACTCCGGATGGCAATGGGTACCCGAGACCCGCAAACCGGCGGGTACCCGCCTCAAATGGGGAGGGTTTGGGCTAGAAAAATACCCATGGGTATACTTAGCAGAAAAATGTTATACCCATCAGGTATGCGGGTGCGGGTATGGGGATGCCATACCCATACCCTTTTACCCGCATACCCGGGAGACCCCACATGTCAGTGGGTATGCCCCACATGTCATATGGTAAAACACATACCCCACATCAAAGTCAAACCTTAAACTCTTGTGCTGCACCGCTGCTTCCCGGAGACATGTCCAGGCGGCATGGAGGTGAGTGAGTCCGGCGAGAGCCCGACAATCCAGCCGGAGAACCTGACATTTTGTTGTTTACATGACTTTGGTGGGTACCCGGCTGGTATCGGGTATGGGGAAAATCTATACCCACAGGCGGATATGGGTACGGGTAACAGGGAGCGGGTAGAGGTGCGGGTACGGGTATGGGGATGCCATACCCGCCCCCGAACCCGGCGGGTGCCATCCGGATGCTGGACCATGCAAAAGTCGTGGTTATCATACCCGTTAACTCCATCCAATTGGAAACCAGGGCATAGAAAGCTGCGTGAGTCGCTGACATATGGGCCAACATTGTCATAGAGAAACTAACCCTATTTTCTCTCCCCGTTTTCACTCGCGCTTCATTCCTCGCTCGCCGTCTTCTGGTCGCTGCCCTTTGGCACCGCCACACCCCGTCGATCACCTATCACAGAAGATTGCCTCCTTCGCTCGCCAAGACTTTCCTATCGGTTCTCGTTGCCTCTGGAGCGTAGAGCTTCCCGTCAACCTCACGCGTCTGCATTGCCCGAAAGGTGTTCAGCCGATTGTCTGGTAACATTTAAAATTTAGAATTTCCCCTACGTTAGTGATTGGTTGATTTATTCTTTGATTCGCATAAACCATGAATATCAACGATTAGTTGATTGGTCATTTATTGATGGAAGAAGAAGCCAACATCGGATGAAGAGGAGCACTCGTGATCCCCGCTTGTCTATCGCAACTTCAACGGATGAGGGTTCGAAGCTTGGGAGGTATGGAAGGACATTGCCTGCTCTATGTCAACATGAAACAATCAAAAAACATATCAAAAACCAAATTTCGCCCCCGTACCACATAAAAAACAGACCAAATGGACCGGCGGGAGTTGAAGTTGCACTCATAACCATATTTTTCTTCTTCAATTTTTTTTACTCTACTGTGTTAATTATCGATATTTTAGGGACACGACTACTGTACTCTGATTTGTGGTCATTGACATGTGTGCCCCATATCTGGGTGGCCCACATGTGAATGACTCCCATGTCACTAAAACAAGTATAAAAAGGAGGAAATACGTCAGGGATCCCGGTTGATGTTTTGGGCCCATTGATCCTAGCATGGATAGGCACGGGAAGTGTCCAGAGTCCTTGCTGCTGCTGCGCGGTCCAGTTTGGAACCAAAGCTGTCAGTCGTCGGCTTTACCTGTACACTGCGGCGGTTCATAATCTGTCTTAACCTCAAATTGACAAAGGGGACAGTAAGTAACACTGTGGAGACCACGGGAGGTGCGGTGGGCCCGCCAATCAGCTCTCGCCGTCACCGTTCATCATGGCTTTGGCTTACAAAGAAGAAAAAAAATCTCAGCCCGCTTCGGCTAATTAAATCCCAGCAATAATTATCATCGCCCGCCGGAACACCAGCCAAGAGGAGAAGAGAAAATCGGCAGCGAGAGAGAGTAGAGAGCGAGAGCATCAGAGCTGCCTTCCTCACATCGCGACGCCGCCGCCGCCGGTGGTCGCCGCTGCTCGACGACGCCGTCTCCACCTTCGAGGCCCAAGCCTGAGTTGCTGCTCTCTTGCGGGTGCCTCCCCAAGCATGGACGGATCCGCCGCGGCGGAGCTGGAGAGGGCGGAGAGGATGGTGATGCGGTGGGACTCCACGGCGTCCGCGTCAACGGGTGGCGCCGGCGGGGAAGAGCATATGCTCTTCGACGGCGGCGTGGACCGGGCCGAGGCGGAGCGGTTCCTGCAGGCGGTGGACGACCTGCGCCGCCTGGCGCCGCCGCCCTCCCCCGCAGGCAGCCCGCCGCGCCGCAGCAGCTCCTCCTCCAACAACAACGCCGTGCAGGTCGCCATGGCGCGGCTCGAGGACGAGTTCCGCCACGTGCTGGCCACGCGCGCGGTCGACCTGGAGATCGAGGTGCTCGCCGACCTCACCTCCCTCTCCCTCTCCCTCTCCACCGACCACCACCGGACCAGCTTCTCCTCCTCCTCCGACCCCAGGCCGGCCGCCGACGAGGACGACGCCGAGTCACGCTCCTCCTCCGTCGGCCGCCGCAGCAGCTGCTACCGCTCCATGACCAGCATCCGCGAGATCGACCTCTTCCCCGTCGACGCCGTCTCCGACCTCCGCGCCATCGCCGCCCGCATGGCCGCCGCCGGCTACGACCGCGAGTGCGTCCAGGTCTACGCCTCCGTCCGCAAGCCCGCCGTCGACTCCGCGCTGCGCCGCCTCGGCGTCGAGAAGCTCACCATCGGGGAGGTCCAGCGCCTCGAGTGGGCCGTCCTCCAGCCCAAGATCCGCAGCTGGATCCGCGCCGCCCGGGCCATCGTCCGCGGCGTCTTCGCAAGCGAGCGCCGGCTCTGCTTCCTCATCTTCCACGACCTCCCCGTCTCCACCACTCCCACCACCACCACCACAACCCCCGCCGCCCCCTTCACCGAAACCGTCAAGGGCGCCGCGCTGCAGCTCTTCGGCTTCGCCGAGGCCATAAGCATCGGCCGCCGCTCGCCCGAGAAGCTCTTCAAGATCATCGACCTGCACGACACGCTCTCCGATCTGCTGCCCGACGTCTCCGACATCTTCGCAGCCTCCAAGGCCGGGGAGTCCATATGCGTGCAGGCTGCCGAGATCAGGACGCGTCTCGCTGATGCCGTGCGTGGGATCCTCTCCGAGTTCGAGAACGCCGTGTTCCGTGACCTCACCAAGACTCCGGTACCCGGCGGCACCCTCCATCCCCTCACTCGCTATGTGATGAATTACATCATCCTCATTTCCGACTACAAGGCCACGCTCCGCGAGCTGATCGTGTCACGGCCATCGGCTAGCTCACGTATCGCGGCCGAGGGCGATGATGAGCTCACACCCTCATATCCTGATCTTGACCTTGCTGATCCTGACAGCCAGTTACCCCTTGCTGCTCATCTTATATGGATTATTGTGCTTCTTGAACACAACCTTGAAGCCAAAGCATCACTCTACAAGGATGCGGCGCTCTATCACTTGTTCCTCATGAACAATGTGCACTACATTGTACACAAGATTAAGGACTCACCTGAGCTCCGGGGACTTATCGGGGATGTGTACTTGAAGCGGCTCACGGCTAAGTTTCGGTTGGCAGCCACAGCTTACCAGCGTAGTGCTTGGCTTAAGATCCTGAACTGTCTCAGAGACGAGGGTCTCCATGTCAGCGGTGGCTTTTCATCAGGGATATCCAAATCAGCGCTCCGGGAGCGATTCAAGTCTTTCAATGCTGTGTTCGAGGAGGCACATAGGATCCAGTCTGCATGGCATGTGCCCGACAAACAACTGAGGGAAGAGCTTAGGATCTCAATATCAGAGAAGCTTCTCCCAGCATACCGATCTTTCCTTGGTCGCTTCCGGCACCATATAGAGAATGGGAAGCACCCAGAGTTGTACATCAAATACTCGGTTGATGACCTTGAGATAGCGGTGACAGATTTCTTCGAGGGCTCTTCACCTCCACCAAATAACAGGAGGAAGTCCCATGGATGAGACATGGCATGAAGGCCTCCACTAGTCGTATCACAGTGTTGTTGCCGAGTATTCTTTATTCATCAGGGAAAGCCAATGAAGGCGGTATATTTTGTTTCTCCCCTGAACTTGAGGGTGTAGTTGGTGATGATTTCTTCTACTAGAGGTAATCTGAAACAGAACCAGGTTCGTACTGAAGCTGTCAAAAGCACCAGTGTCTTTTTCTCAGTTGACGAGCTTGTTCATTTGTTACACTATCCTTGTAATTTGGTATGGTAGCATAGCATGTTCATATAGGAATGTTGTTGTAGCAATGCTGTATAGTTGTAACCTGCAGTTTCCTGGTGTTCATTTGATCTTCAGCTGAGTCTCTTTCTGGTTGATCACATTATATATGAGGATTAAGCTTGGTAGATTAGATGTAAAATCAGCTGTGCTACGGGGTACTGTGTTGCACTTGTAGATTATGTTGGACCAAGTTCTTGCCTTGAGGTATCAGTTTTGAGGTTTCCATCTCAGGTCGCTTTTCAAGTGTGAGAGCATCTTACTTTAGTTATGCCACGCATCTCGCCCCCTCGCGAGCGATTCCATGGCCGGCTCTTATCTGCGAGGCGGTGGCTGTGGGCCTCTGGGCAAGGACTAGGAGGCCCGCTGCCGCCGCTTGGAGGGTGCGGATGCGGGCAGCTCATCCAGTGGCAAGAGGAGGAAGAAGCCGGAGCCGGAGGAGGAGGACGACGGGTAGATGCTGCATCCACTGCTGGCGGGTGGTTGCCGTCAGCTGTGGCCGCCGTGGCTCCGGTGGCACCAGCATGAACATGCTGATGGAGGAGCTCATGCCGGTCTTCAACCGGACCAATGGCGCCGCCAACGAGCTCGTTGGCTGCCACGACCGCGAGGGAGGCATGAGCTCCTGGTGCTGCGGAACACCTCCAAGCGGCGGTGAATGAGCACGAGCCCGTGTGGGCGGTGCGCAGGATTGTGGAGGAGGAGCTCAGCTTCTAGATCGATAGATCGGCCGAAGAAGAAGTAGATCATCTAGTTTACTTTCAGTTTTTAGTTGTAATTCTTGCATTCTACTATGTAAATTTCTCACGTGAACTCTAGCTGTTGATTTCTGTTTAAGTATGCAGCACCAGCCCTTACCATACCGCAAAATAATTTTAGTGGGTACGAGATTTTAGTGTATCTTCAAGAGATGGTCTAATACTGATAGCCAGTAAATAACTGTTGTAGCATCACCTGTCTTCATAAAATAGAAGCCCTATGCTCTAGCAAATGACAACGAATTGGTTGATGTATCATCTCTTGCTCACTGTGCCGTATCAGGTGCGGTGTCTCGATTGGGCAGTTTCGATTTGGGGTGGTGTTTTTCATAGAAAAGATGACCCTGTCATCCAGTGGTGCAGTTTAGAACGTATGAAAGCTCATGCCTTCTGTTTGTGCTTGGGTTATCATGTTAGCTTCTGTTTGTGCATCATAGATTGCTTACTGTGTGGATCTACGGCTGAATGCTGTATAAATTCTTTTTCCAGGCAGGCCTTTATTTCAGTAATGATCACTACATAATAGCAGCCAGAAATTAGAAGGTAGTGAGTGATACTCCCTCTGTTTTTTAATATAAGATGTTTTAGCTATTACACATGTTGTCCAGATATATGGTAAAACATGTCTAGATACAAGTTTGGACATGTGAATATGAAGAAAATAAATGCCAAAACATGTTATAGACAGTAGAAAGGAAGATGGCTACAGTAGTGTTATTCAGATTCTCTTCATTGAGTGAGAAATGATGTATGCTATGGACTAATCAAGCCTTTCTAATGTAAACTTTTTGCACATAATTCCCCTTTCTCGCTTGTAAATGTTATTACATGCTATCACATATTATATCATGAGAACATGGGTTCAACAGAAAGCCTTTTGGCTTATAACAAACTGAAAGGAAAAGAAGGGGTTCACGAGGAGAACACAGTTGAGTGAGAGGCCATCCCACTTCTGTTGCCACACATACAGCTATGTGCTTAAGTATTATCACAGCCCAACCCAACATTGCCAAATACAGAGGCACAACAGACAGTGGCTCGCTGCATCATCGTTAGCAGCCAATCATTCCCCTGTTCTTAAAACAAACCAGGCACATGGTAACCGAAACCGCTGCATCTCGTAATAAGAAGTGTTGTTGCCTACCCTTGCCAACATTTTGTTATCAACAAACAGCATGTGCGCCTTTGACTTGTAAGTCCTCACAATAATACAGTAATGTCTGCTGCGGTTTCGTCGTTGAACATCGAGAATATTTGCCAACTCGTTGTGGCGGGAGCTGTGAACTTGTGGTTCCTTTCCTTGTGGCAGAATTATTCTCATGGCCATAAGATAAGTTCTTCGCCTGCAGCTAGCTACCGGCGCAACAACAGAGTGGAGCATCTTGATTTCGATGCTTGCAGTGTGATGACTTGAAGATGACAAGCGTGATGGAATTATTGGAATCGTCCTCTCCTCGCCTGTGTCTATCTCCCCTGCTCTTTATACCGATTTAGCACGGAGATAACACAGCCAGGTGAAAGCTCAGGCCAAGGGAGAAATCAGCGCCCGTGCCATGCCAATGATGCCATGATCCCGTGCGTGGAGCTCGTGATCCAGAGAGGGATGGAAGAAGGGTCTCCATCGCAGGTCCATACGCCGATCCTCCCTTTCCAACGGCGAATAGGGGAGCTGGCCGGTGCCGTGATTGATGCCGTCCGTCCACCGGCCGACCGATCGGCCGCCGGCGTGCGCGGTGCACCATGTGGAGGCGCGCTTGCCGTCGGGAGGAGGATGATCGGATGTCTGTCCTAGTTTGCACGTTCGTTCGATCTTGCTCCTTCTTGGGACACGGGACACGGCCCGTATATCCTCCCGTCCGAGGAAGAAGACTGCTGCTCTGCTCTGCACTGCACATACCTTTCCTTCTCGTGTTTATTTTAGAACGTGCCTTCCTTGCCTTTTTTTGCTCGCTTGCATATTGTGTACGCAACAGAGTAAACGGAAACGAGAGGTTCAAGCTGAAAGCTGAACTCGGGCCGCCAGTGATTCCGCTGCTACCCCTTCTCCTCCGATCACCGTCTTGGCATCTCGAGGGGAGGGAAGCTCCGGTTCACGTATGTATGTCTTCGGTCGGTGTCATGGTGAGACATATGTTGATGTGCTAGTATGAATAATGGTCTCTCAGTTCGTAGATAGGTTGCTCTTGGAGCGCGGTGCTGCAGATTGTTGTGGATCTGTGAAAAACGGTGGGGTTCTGGTTGCCTAATGAAAGGCGGGGTGTCTTAGCCCTGGATCCGGTGTTAGGACATCTCCTACGGGGCTGCTCAATTGCCGCGGACAGTGGCGGAGCGTGAACAAAGCGGAAGAGGGGTCAAATTCCCCAAAAAAACAGGGAATAGCCCGCTTGTGTATGTGGATGTCCGCTTGTGGATGTGGCGTGCAGCCAACCCTCAGGCCTCCACCGTGAAGGAAGGAGGCCGCCGCCTTGCCGGACGTCGGTGGCCTTTGGGAGTGGAGCAGCACGTGCACGGTGACAGGGTGCCGCGGGAGGGCGTGGATCATGGCCGGAACAACGGGATTGCGGAGGAGGGCCGTGGGGAAGGGATGGAGAATGGACAGAAGAATCTGTGCCTAGGGGTGGGTGGGGGGGGGGGGGGGTGGAGAGAAGGGGATCAAACCGGAGGAGGAGAACGACTAGCGATTTAGCTGAGATCGCCATGGTCATGGAGGTTGAGGGAGCGGAGGTGTAAGCGTGACTTGTTCATGCTCTTTTCGTGGTCGAACTGGGGAAGACAGATGCTAATGGGCTGGGCCAAATTCCCTAACACTAGGTTTTTCCAATTTGAAAAGGGGGGGGGGGGGGGGGGGTCGCGGCCCACTTTCGCCCTAACGACGCTCCGCCACTGGCCGCGGACAGGCCGGATTTGAGCAGGCCCGGACAAAACCAGGCCCCTGTGGGGCTGCTCATTTGCACGAATCTGTCCGCGTGGTGTCCGCGGCTGCTCTGAACGGCAGTTGACCACCTAGAGGGTGGGGGGGTCAATAGGTGGTGACCAATTTTTATGTCTTTTTCAGTTTTAGGCTAGCGGAAAGTAAGTTGTCTAGATGTGCAACTAGGTGACACAAGTGATAAACAACAAGGAAGCTAAGTAAGTACAGGAAATAAATATGCGGTAAAGGAGAGTGGAACGAAACAACCGTAGTAACTCGAAGACCAAGATTTTATCACGAGTTCCACCACATAGGTGTACGTCTCGTTGGAGAGGTGTGAGCTACCACAAAGTTTGCTCAACGCCACAAAGGCCTCACCCTATTCTCCTGTGAATTCGACCACAAAGGTGCGAATCCACGCTTCCACTAAGGACTCCTTTAAGGGCGGAGAAGGTCCCGTACAAATTCGTGAGACACACACCCACAACTGAATTGGGGGCTCTCACAAAGACCACAACAGGTCACTTCCACAAAGGAATCCACAAAGGATCAAAACACACAAGGTTGAACCTAGCTATCCACAAAGGAACCCTAGATTCATTGCCCCTCAAGAAATAGAGGGGGGAAATCAAATCGCTTCGGTGGAGATGTAGATCGGTGGCTTCTCCCTCAGATCCCAAGTATCAACGGATTTGAGTGGCTAGATTGGGAGATCCGGAAGAAACGAGCTTCAGCACCAATGGAGGAGAGAGAAAATCTGGAATCTTGAAATGCTGGAGGTAGGTGGAGGGGTATTTATACCCCTCCCCAAAATCTGCCCATTGTACAGCCGCCAGCCCGGAAATCTCCGGGTTGAGGACCGGAGATCTCCGGACCCCGGAAATTTCCGGAGCAAATTCCAGCTGAGCTTGAATCTGAATCAGTACTGGTTGGGCTTCTTGACTTAGTCGAAAATCCTCTGTCACTCGGAGATCTCCGGATTGGGGCCCGGAAATCTCCGAGCACCGGAAATCTCCGGGAGCATTTCCGGCTAAAACTGTTTTGGAGTCAGTACACAGTTTAAGTTCTGGACTTGGTCGAAATCCCTCTGTCACTCAGAGATCTCCGGACTGGGGCTCGGAAATCTCCGAGCGCCGGAAATCTCCGAGAGGATTTCCGGCTCAGCTTGAGTTGGAGTCAGTACGCATTTCAATTCATACTTAGTAAAAATATGGATGGCTCGGAGATCTCCGGTCTGGGGACCGGAAATCTCCGAACCCCGGAAATTTCCTGACTGAATTTCTGAAGAAAGACCAAGTGTAGTTGAATTGAAACTTAGGCAAAATAAGTGTTCCTCTTTATCAGTCTACCTGTAAAAGACCCTGCATGCTTCATCACAAACATTAGAATACTTTTTGTGTTGTCATTAGTCACCAAAATCTGGGAGTGCATAGAATGCACTTTCAATCTCCCCCTTTTTGGCGAATGATGACAACACAAAAAAAAAGAACGGATTTGCAAAATATAGACGGAGCTCCCCCTAAGTGAGTGCACTATTTAAGAATGTCTTTGGAATACAAAGTGCACATTCCTTAGGATCAACACTCCCCCTAGATTTTACAAAACACACAAATACACAATAGAAGCAACAAACTTAGATAAAGAGTTATTACAATAGAGAATTTAACAGTACTCATGTCTCACACACATGACGAACAAAAACAGTCACGAAAAAAAAGGAGCACTGAAGGAAACAAAATGAAAAGAAAGAAGTGCTCCTAGCCCATGCAAATCCCGAGCCTATAGATACTTCTCCCCCTTTGGCATCAAGATACCAAAAAGGGAGGAGGTTCCACTAACGTCCCATGACTCAAGAGTCGGAACCCTCGTCCTGATCATCTTCCTCCTCCTCCTCAGTGTCAGCATTCTCAAGATCGCTGTCCTCTGGCATAGCATCATCCCAATCAAATGTGAGTCCATCTGCATTCCAATCCTTGAAAGGAACCCGAGGCTTCAAAGGGTGCTTCGGAGCAGGCATCTTCAAGTGAGCCATCATTGCTTCTTGGCGCTGCATAATGCGATGGTTCTGAGAGTAGATGGAGTAGTTCTCACTGTGAATGCAACAGTTCATGTTCATGATTTTCTCAATTGCTCGAACTACCCAGGGGCGACTTTTCTTGGCAGCTTTCTTGATGTTGGGATTGGAGGGAACCCGAGAAGGACCACCAAAAATGTCATCCTCGTTGATCTCATGCATGGTGGCTTGTTGTTGAACCAAGTGAGCAGATTTCTGGACAAGCAGGGCTGGCTTGTGAGGCTGAGTAGCAAAGGCTGCATCAAAGTCATCACCGTCTTGCTCGGAAAGGTAGAGACTCTTGATGAGCAACATTATATAAGGAGCATATGGAGGAACTTTCCTCTCAAAAACTGCTAGTGACATCTCCTGGAAAATAAAGTCCATGACATCCACCTTATAGACCTCCTGCTCAACCGCATACTCCCCAAGATAGGCATCATGAGCTTTGGCCATCAAGTTTACTAGAGCCCCGGCAATATTATCTGCATTGCCGGCAATGGGAGCAATGATCCAACGGAACATGTGAAGCAGTATATCATAAGTGGGGAGGAGGCCATTCTGAGAGCCAATCTTCCCTCCAGGCTGGTAAAGATCAGTCATGACGTGTTTGTTGTAAGACACGCCATGGACATGCATCCGGGCACCAGCTGCAGTAGAAAGACCACGGAAAGGACATCCAAGAATCTGAGCAAACTCTCTGAAAGAAGAAGTCAAGCGCTGCCTGCCAGACATCCAGGTCATCCCAATATCCTCTGAGGAGTCAAACACCACAGTGGCATAGAACTGATGGATAAGAGAGACGCTGTAGTTGCACTCAGTTCTCATCAATTGCTCCAAACCCAGAAGTCCACAAACCTTCACAACACCACCAAAATAATCGGCCTTCTTCATTAATTTGTCAAAGTCAATCCACTTCATGGGGCAGATTGGCTTGTCAACAGAGAACTTCTGATAGACTTCCCTGTAGATCCATGCCATCTCAGTGCAAAAGTATGTGGGGTCATTAGACTACACATTATAGGAGAGGTCACTTCGCCACTTGCGAAAACTGCCTCTGTTGAAGTCTTCAAGACGGAGCTCGGTCCTCTTCTTCTTGTTAGCACCAATAGGTTTCCTGAGGATGGCTGAGGTCTCAGTTTGTGAGTTGTCTTCACTTGAGGACCCACTGGGAGGGCGTGAGTGAACTGGTTTGGCTCTTCCGCGAGTAGCAATTTGCTTGAAGCGGCCACGAGGGTTGGAACCTGCAAATACACAACATAGAGAAGATGGAAAGCATATGGGGTAAGCACTCATGTCCGAGATTGAAAATGGAACATACTAGAAAAGTTTTGACAAACACAGTTTCTGGACTTAGCTGTTTTGATTCTGAGCAGGCCGGAGATTTACGGGTCTGACTCGGAGATCTCCGGGGTCCGGAGATTTCCGAGTCTGACTCGGAGATTTCCGGTCTGCACGAAATTTTGACAGATTTGAACAAAATCTATGGATGAAAAACAGATTTGTGCATGTGGAAGGTAGAACATGCCTAGGGGAGCAATTCTACCAAAGGAAACAAACAACAACCTCCTAAATCGGCTAGGTTAAACGAAAACAAGTTTCGTCCTAGATTTGAAATAAGAGGAGTTACCGGAAGACATTGCGAAAAGCGTGCGGATGGAAACGAAGCCCTTGACGAGGAGAAGCAGATCCCCGAAGCACGCAAGAAACCCTCGAACGATCCACCCGCAGCAAGGAACGGAAGAAGTGGAGTTTTTCGGAGGAGAGAGAGGATTAGGGCACGGGGTGGAAGAACTGACCGAACCGGCCGGTCAACCCGTGCCTTATATAGGCAGGAAAATTTTGAACCGGAAATTTCCGGACTGAGGCCCGGAGATTTCCGGGTGCCGGAGATTTCCGGGGCTATTTCCGGATAGGACTTAGCCCTGGAAAAACTTTGGCACGCTCGGAGATTTCCGGACAACGGACCGGAGATTTCTGAACCCCGGAAATTTCCGGCTCTAATTCCGACTCAGCTTCGCCTGAGGTCAGTGCCGAAATTGAAAAAAAGACTTAGGTGCTGAAAATCGCAGGGGCCGGAGATTTCCGAGTCTTGGCCCGGAAATGTCCGGACACCGGAAATTTCCGGGACTATTTCCGGTCAATAATCATCACAGGTCAGTGCTGATTTTTGAATGGACTTAGTCTCGAAATTCTCTGGTGGCCCTGGAGATTTCCGAGTAAGGCTCGGAGATTTCCGTTCAAACCAAAAAAACTGCAGGAACAAGAAACCAAAAGGGGACATGAGTGGGGAAAAGCATGTTTACAAGATAGTGAAAGGCTTAGGATAGACACTCAAACTGAATAAAGAAGACACACTCAAGTTGCAAGAACCATACAACACAAGAGAAGACCAACAAGAGTGTGTTTTCCCAAAAGAACCAAAGACAATGCAAGTGAGAATAAAAAATAAAACCAAATAGAATCCAAAGAAAAAGAGTGTTGGTGGCCGAGGCCACCGTGTATGAGTTGTAGCATGGTACCGCGAAGATATATCTTGGGTCCATAACTACATCTCAACATTGAAGCTCACAAATTAGATTTAATTTGAAGTTTTAGCAATGATATGTCACTATATGCATAATAGGGGGAGGAAGAGTCCAATGTATTAGGAAAACACTCCCCCTAAGTCCATGCGTACCTCTAGGTCTTATAAAGCCTTAAACGTTAGAGTGTGTGAACGGAGTTCAAGCCAAGGCCCGAGAATCTATGATATTGAGCTCATTCCTCAAGTAGCAAAAGCGGGCTTCATCAAGGGGCTTCGTGAAGATATCCGCCAATTGATCCCTTGTACCAACATATGATATATCAATATCTCCTCGTGCCACGTGATCGCGGATGAAGTGATGACGAATCTCAATGTGCTTGGTCCTTGAATGTTGCACCGGATTTGTATGCAATTTTGATGGCACTCTCATTGTCACATAAAAGCGGCACTTTGTCCAAGAGGACACCGTAATCCTTTAAAGTTTGCCGCATCCAAAGAAGTTGACTACATCCGCTTGCGGCAGCGACATACTCGGCCTCTGCCGTGGATAATGAGATGCAATTTTGTTTTTTCGAGGACCAACTCACCAAAGATCTTCCAAGAAATTGACACGTCCCGGATGTGGACTTCCTATCATCAATGTCGCCCGCCCAATCGGAGTCAGTGTATCCACAAAGAGACAAGGTGCCATCTTTGGGATACCACAACCCAAAGCAAGGGGTATGAACCAAATATCTGAAGATTCTCTTCACGGCCATCAAATGACTTTCCTTAGGCGCGGCTTGATAACGGGCACACACTCCAACGCTTAAAACGATATCGGGCCTAGAAGCACACAAATAAAGAAGAGACCCAATCATAGAACGATACTCCTTTTGGTCTACCTCTTTACCGTCGGGGTTGAGTTGGAGGTGGCACTTGGTTTGCATAGGAGTCGTCACACCGTTAAGTCCAAGCAATTTGAATTTCTTGATCACCTCTTGAATATACTTGGCTTGACAAATGAAAGTCCCTTCCCTCAATTGCTTTATCTCAAAGCCAAGAAAGAACTTGAGTTCACCCATCATGGACATCTCGAACTTGTCGGTCATTAGCTGAAGGGGATCGTGTGCAGAAAACAAAAATTTCCTAGCAACGATATCCTTAAACTAGCCAAGATCTACACTATGCAGATATAGTAGTACGGCGGAGATCGGAATACATACCCTCGTAGACCGAATAGCGGGGATTACGCTCCTGCACAAGCGTTGACGACGAAGACGACGTAGCCGACCTCTAGGTCGCGGAAAACTTGGCGCGACGAAGATGACCCCGAGGTCGGGTGGAGGAAGTAGTCTTCCGAGTACCGCTAGCGCAGCACCTCGCAGGGCGTCACACACATACAGTGGAGACGACAGCCTCCGAAGCTCCAGTCCAGGACGAGCAGCGGAAGACTTGGACCGGAACACCAGCAGCGCGGCAGCGGGCTATGGTGGAAGAGATCCCCCTCCTCTACTCGGCGCGGCTCCGACAAGGGAACCACGAGATCGAGAGAGAAATTGAGAATTAATTGGTGAATTAAAAGGCCAGGGGTGCCCCTTCTTATATAGGCTCCCGGGGGGAGCCAACCTCCCTAGCCAGGCAATGTGGGACTATCACACATCCATGGTGCGGCTAGGGATGGTGCGCCGGCCCTAGGTGGGCTCCATTTGGCCCACCTAGGCCGGCCAAGCCTCCCCCACAAAATTCCCTTGAGGGTTCCCCCCCCCCCCATGGGCCTTCTTTCGACCAGAAGGCCCATTTAGGGAAATCAGCCTAAATAAATTCGAAAATAAATATATAAAATCATATTTGCATATTAATTACACTAATTAATATCAAACATAATATATATAATTTTTCCTAGCTCCGAAAACTCTTTCGGCGCTGCCCGATCTCCATCGGACCCCTCCCGGGACGCTCCCGGTGATCTCTTTCCTTTCCGGTTGTCTTGTCGAAACCCCTTAAGTGTGTTACCCTAGCGGTTCGATATAATAACAGGTACGATCAAGACTCCTCTATGATCGTCGACTAACTCGTAGGCCTAGACCCCATGAATTAATCCCTATGATATAACGAATGACTTTCATCTATCAAACCTGGACGTATAGTCTTAAACCCTTTGTCATGGCGATACTTAGCGTGTCCGAGCATCATTCTCAGATATCTCCATACCTAGCATGATCTCGTTACCGACATCACTATCTTCTACTCGTCTATGATATTATGTCAGCTGGTGACCTAGTCACGTGTTTGCAAAGTCATCTGACATAATCTCACCGAGTGGGCCCTAGAGTATCTATCCGGCTATGCGGACTAACAAATCCCGCTGTTGACCCCTCGTCTCAACTACCCCTTTCCGATACCCAAACGTATCACCGTTATTGTCACACTAGATAAGATATGACGTTTGGTGCGATCAAAGTATCTTCCAGGGATAACAATAAGAGTTGATCTCATGGTCTTAAGGCGTAACGACCATGTCCTACAAATACTGGGTATGTCCATCACATCGTTACACCTAACGATATGACTTCCATTGCCGACCGGCGCCATGCCCTATGATCGGAAAACCTCGATCATCAATCGCGCAACGAAACTAGTCATAGTAGAGGCTACTAGGGACCTGGTTGTTTATCTACCACACCTGTATTAATGTTTCCGCTTAATACAGTTATAGCATGGTATAAAACATACAATGAACGATTGGGATATTGCCAATAAACTATGTTTATTAAGTGCCTCTAGAGCATATT
The DNA here is from genome assembly GCA_026929855.1 of Poa annua. Taxonomy (NCBI): domain Eukaryota; kingdom Viridiplantae; phylum Streptophyta; class Magnoliopsida; order Poales; family Poaceae; genus Poa; species Poa annua. The sequence continues at coordinate 77,872,716 of CM049432.1, forward strand.
CCCTTCAGTCTCCCACTTGCACTAGAGTAACACTTAATCTAGTTTACAACTTGGTAAAAGCTCAACACCCATAGCATCTTGGTGCATGCTCGCCTCGTGGAAGAGGAATACAGTCAATAGAACTCACACATTGAGATCTATATGTGCTTTGCAACACTTCTATGTCACCTAGTTTGACATCAACCCGTATCTTACGATGACGGTGAAATATATCCCAGTGGATGGAGTGAGACTCGAGCATTCGTGTAGCATGCGCCTTAAAAGTCTAAGAGATCTATTAAGGAGACCACCTACGCTCGGAAAACTGCTCAGTCCAATCACACTTGCTACTTCTGAAGTCGCGATATATTTCTATACCTATGTAGATTATGCGACCGTGCATTCATATGCGACTTCGCAAACTAACCATGTCTATCTTCAAAATAAAGGACATCTCCTATATGAGATTTCTAGTCGTATGGGTCAGTGTAATAACTTGCATCATCGTAACCGCTTTACGGCAAGTTGCCATTCCACTCTTACCCGTTACTAGAAAACCTATCTTCAGTTCTCATAGACACTGAAGAATAAACTTAACGTTTGTTCATTGATCCACACAAGGATCACTCTAGAACCTGTTCTTTAACCAAGAACTCGGGTCACACTAAGTCGAGCTTTCAGTCTGATAGCATCTATGACTGATACATAGATAATGTCGAACATCATTTGCTATAACTGAAAATGCCAAGATAAACTTAATATTTTACCTAGTCATACATGCAAGAACCTCTTTCTTTGCTTGTCCTATTCTGAAACACTTCAGAATCTTGACTAAGGAAATATTCCGACATAATGTTATTAAGCCCCTTACGATCTATACAATTATAAATCGGATGCTTAATACTCCTAACTTCATTTCATAGAAAATTTTAATCACTTAAATAATCCTTTACACTCTATTAGAGGATCTGTGTCATTCAATATGTTGTTACATACCAAATCACGAATGACACCTAGCTCCCACTCAAATATGCCTTCCGCATATAAGATCAAGGAAAAGCTACTTAGCTCCCACTCAAATATGCCTTCCGCATACAAGATCAATGAAAGCTACTTTGCTCCCACTCACTTCTTTGCAAATGTAGGTTTCTTCAACTATTTTGGACAACTCCAAAATCCTTTGATCACATTATCAAAGTGAAGATCCCAGCTCCGATATGCTTGCTTCTGCCCATGAATGGACAACCGAAGTTTGCACACATGTTTAGCATCCTCAGGATTACAAACTATTCTTAATTACACTATTAAGAACCATGGTTTTCTCATCCATCTATCAATTTCTCATTCGAAATTATAGTAATTGCTAAACGACCCAGAATTGATTTAGGCTTCGCCACTTGAGACAAAGTCTCATGTGGTCTGTCGGAACTGTTTCACGACAAATCGAATCTGCTCAATATCTACTCTCTCATAAAACTCCATATACTATCAACATCCTAGATGCCATCAAGAAGATCCCCCAAGTCATTACCTGGTAATCGTATATGGATTTTATTTTCGATCATAAATGACTCACAGCCATTTCTCGGACTTAGGTTCACCATCTCTTCTTCGTAGTTCGTAGGTCTATCATATTCCATTAATATGACCTTCATAGTAAGATTGTCGTAACACACAGTGTGGAACACAACCTCGTATGCCTACGCTCTTAGTATGAGCTCAGAACATCATGATCTTGAATCATCAACTTTTTCAAGCTGTGGAGCCTGACACCGAAAACACTTTCGATTGCGCCACTCTGATGTCTGGAGAGGAAGTTCACCAACTTCATCTCGCTCTACTTCCTTTCTCACTTATACCCTCGGACAAGAAACTATTTCTTTCACAAGGTATATCCTGGCAATTTTTTTTGCCTATGTCGTGAGACATGTACCCAACTAACTCTGTAGGTAGGGTATACTACAAAGATTAATCCATTTTAGATTCGATTACATCGAAACACTAAATTGCTGAAACGACAATCCAGGCTAAAAAGCCATGCCATCACTCGTATGGTATTGTCTCCATGGATTCAAATGGTTTCCCTATTTGCTAACGTGAGTGTTTACGTTTGTACCATATGACTCTAATGATCACAATAATTCGGTAAGAGATTTATTTACCACACACTATCCGATAGGGTGCAATTACGACGTCCTAACACACCATAACACTGTGGTGTTCCATGCGACGTAATTTGTGGAACTCTTCTCACAAGTCTTCCAATGATGTGCCAACATTATAACTCAAATATTCATTCCTCGATATGCATCGCGGGAATTTGATTTTCTTGTTAAGTTTATTTCCTACTTCATTCTGGACTTGTTTGATTGAATCAAAATTTCCAGGCCAACATTCCCCGAGTGGATATCCATATATCTATTCGAATGTTCATGAAGTCTATGAAATAAATACTTCCACTACACGTTAAAGTACTTCATTGATTCACATACACCCATATGCATGATTGTCAACAAGCTATACTCAAAACGTTCAGTGAAGTTCACGAAATAAAGGTCTCCACTACCCGTCAATTACTTTATTGAACCACATACATCTCTATGTATGACTATGAATAAGTTATATGCCCGCTTTCCGAAAACGGTGTCACAGTTATTTTGCAAGTGTCAAAAGATCAAATCTTAGGACTTGTAGGTCCATCCAGTGTGGAGCTAATGCATATAACATTGACATGACTAAACGGTAGTGCCACACATATGTGGTGTCTTTATTAAGTTTGTATCCTTTGGCATTAATATTATGAATGTGGGAGCTTCTACCATCTAAATTCAAATCGTCATATGATCATTACTTCATAAATATAGGACACCAATTTGTCAGTATCATGTATGAACAAGTGTCTCGCTAGAGGAGACACACTTGTAACGATCGTACCAACACCCGATCATAAAGAATTTACCCAAATGGTAGATCTAGAGGGAGAGTGTCTATGGCCATCACAACAACTTGATTGCCATTATCAACACACAATGTCGCCTCATCCTTTTAAGCTACTCAAGCAGTAAACCTGGTTTTTCACAAAACATGACTAGTCCAAAACTTAGTCACTACTGCGAGTACTTGCTTAGCTAAAACATTCATAACATGTATATCATATATACACCATCATCATTGATGACTTTCGGCGATCTGTTTCATTTTCTTGATACTTCCACCGTAATCAAGAACCATGAAGGTGAACGATTCCCCTTGCATGACATAGTCTATGACAGAGGATTTGCACTTGGCAACGATGTCTGTCATCTAGTGATTGAGCTGAGCGAGGCGTCTCAATGTTCATTAATCATGAACATATGTCATTAAGTATGACCGCCACGTGCTCCCTCAATGTGTGTATTCTCTTCCATCTTGGTTGAGAAGACAATCAGTCAACGTACTGATAAACTTCATCAACCCAACGTTTGGGGTACCCCGAGTTTAGCGACCATATCATATGTTCGCGATCTAAAAACTCTTACCCACCGTTGGTTCTCTATGGCAGAGATCATAGCATACACTGGACTATGATGATATCATCCGCACAAAATCCGATAATCCAAATTATCTTTTGTTATCGGAATCTCCGGGTTTATCTCCTAGCGGGTATTGTATCACAAAGAGCTAACGGTTTAAACAAGGAGTATCCTCAAGCTAAAGTATAAAACTATGAAGTTTTGACCCAACCTTTTAAGTTTCTCAATCGCAGGAATGAGCCTAATTTGGAAAGATGCTATCACAATGGTTAATATCTACAAAGGTTTGCAAAACAGACTCTGTTCATTATATTATGAGTTCTAGTATTTTAAAAAATAACTATCCGAACTCCCACTCAAACGAACATCCCTCCTGGTCGTTTAAGCGATTACACGACCCCCATCCATTGCACCACCCCTCATCATCAGAGCCGGCGGCACAACTTCAAGAGTAGACAATTGTCCGCCACACCAATTTTGTGACTCGTGCTCGACCTTTCGGTCTCCCTGTTCCGAGGCCATATTTCTGAATATGCTAGACTCGCCACCAAAAACCTCCACGCTGACGCTTGTGCAACATGGCTTACACCCACTGTATGCGAACGACGAGATGTCTGACACCCGATCATCACGGCCTGCCTCATAACATAGAACTTTCTTGGTGGTGCGCGTTGGAGGGAGAACACTTGTGGTATTTTGAAGGGATCATCTTATATAGCTACCGCCGTGTAACTAATGTATACTATACACACAATCACACAATATAAGATGCACACAAAACATCAAATGTAATGCAATGTGATATAGTCCATTGCGCCATGATCTTCTTGACGCCCGCAGTTTATAAACAATTTAATAAACCTACCTTGACCATATCACATAGCCCCTGCAAAATAAAGTTAGACGCTTCTACTTTATCTTTTGCATATTTTGCGTGGTTCGGGGCTTTCGTAAATAGAACCGCTTCATACCTACGAACCTTATGACCACAACAACGATCCAATAATTGCATGTTTAAGCATCCCTTTCAGGCCCTCCATTGAAAATGCAAGACCAACTAAAGAGAGAGAAACAGACACCCGCCAGCCACAGATACGGTACAAGCCGTATGTCAGTAGTGGAACCAGTCTCGCGTAAGCGTACGCGTAAAGTCGGTCCGGGCCGCTTCATCAACTCGATGCCGCTGGAATCACAAGTGCACGCTAGAGGGTAGCAAAAAACAGGAACGGTGCCCCCGTGCAGAACACGGGTTCTAACAGCGTACAGCTATATCTATGATAGATCGGCTCTGATACCACTGAAGGGGATCGTGTGCAGAAAACAAAAAAATTCCTAGCAACGATATCCTTAAACTAGCCAAGACCTACACTATGCATATATATTAGTACGGCGGAGATCGGAATATATTCCCTCGTAGACCGAATAGCGGGGATTACGCTCCCGCACAAGCGTTGACGACGAAGACGACGTAGCCGACCTCTAGGTCGCGGAGTACTCGGCGCGACGAAGACGACGAAGATGACCCCGAGGTCGGGTGGAGGAAGTAGGCCTCCGAGTACCGCTAGCGCAGCACCTCGCAGGGCGTCACACACATACGGTGGAGACGACAGCCTCCGAAGCTTCAGTCCAGGACGAGCAGCGGAAGACTTGGACCGGAACACCAGCAGCGCGGCAGCGGGCTATGGTGGAAGAGATCCCCCTCCTCTACTCGGCGCGGCTCCGACAAGGGAACCACGAGATCGAGAGAGAAATTGGGAATTAATTGGTGAATTAAAAGGCCAGGGGTGCCCCTTCTTATATAGGCTCCCGGGGGGAGCCAACCTCCCTAGCCAGGCAATGTGGGACTATCCCACAGCCATGGTGCGGCTAGGCATGGTGCACCGGCCCTAGGTGGGCCCCATTTGGCCCACCTAGGCCGGCCAAGCCTCCCCCACAAAATTCCCTTGAGGGTTTTCCCCCCCATGGGCCTTCTTTCGACCAGAATGCCCATTTAGGGAAATCAGCCTAAATAAATTCGAAAATAAATATATAAAATCATATTTGCATATTAATTACACTAATTAATATGAAAAATAATATATATAATTTTTCCTAGCTCCGAAAACTCTTTCGGCGCTGCCCGATCTCCATCGGACCCCTCCCGGGACGCTCCCGGTGATCTCTTTCCTTTCCGGTTGTCTTGTCGAAACCCCCTAAGTGTGTTACCCTAGCGGTTCGATACAATAACAGGTACGATCAAGACTCCTCTATGACCGTCGACTAACTCGTAGGCCTGGACCCCATGAATTAATCCCTGTGATATAACGAATGACTTTCATCTATCAAACCTGGACGTATAGTCTTAAACCCTTTGTCATGGCGATACTTAGCGTGTCCGAGCATCATTCTCAGATATCTCCATACCTAGCATGATCTCGTTACCGACATCGCTATCTTCTACTCGTCTATGATATTATGTCAGCTGGTGACCTAGTCACATGTTTGCAAACTCATTTGACATAATCTCACCGAGTGGGCCCTAGAGTATCTATCCGGCTATGCGGACTGACAAATCCCGCTGTTGACCCCTCGTCTCAACTACCCCTTTCCGATACCCAAAAGTATCACCGTTATTGTCACACTAGATAAGATATGACGTTTGGTGCGATCAAAGTATTTTCCAGGGATAACAATAAGAGTTGATCTCACGGTCTTAAGGCGTAACGACTATGTCCTACAAATACTGGGTATGTCCACCACATCGTTACACCTAACGATATGACTTCCATTGCCGACCGGCGCCATGCCCAATGATCGGAAAACCTCGATCATCAATCGCGCAACGAAACTAGTCATAGTAGAGGCTACTAGGGACCTGGTTGTTTATCTACCACACCTGTATTAATGTTTCCGCTTAATACAGTTATAGCATGGTATAAAACATACAATGAACGATTGGGATATTGCCAATAAACTATGTTTATTAAGTGCCTCTAGAGCATATTCCCTCCATTAGCTTGGAAAACTCATCATTGAACACACGGTTAGTAGAACCGAAGATAATGTCATCGACATATAATTGACAAATGAAGAGTTCACCATTAACCTTTTTAGTGAAAAGAGTGGGATCGATTACCCCAACCTCAAATCCATGGTCTACCAAGAACTCTCTCAAGTGCTCGTACCATGCACGGGGGGCTTGTTTAAGGCCATAGAGAGCTTTGTCCAAGACATAGACGTGGTGAGGATGGTTGGGGTTTTCAAAACCCGGGGGTTGTTTAACATAAACAAGTTCTTGCAATGGACCATTATGAAAAGCAGATTTTACATCCATTTGTTGCAATTTGAAAACATGGTGAGAAGCAAAAGCGATGAGAATACGTATCGATTCGAGTCTTGCGACCGGCGCGAAAGTTTCTCCAAAATCGATGCCTTCGACTTGAGAAAAACCTTGAGCCACCAACCGCGCCTTGTTCCTCACAACGATGCCATGTTCATCTTGCTTGTTCTTGAAAATCCACTTAGTGTCAATACCGTTGCGGCAATCTTTAGGCTTCTCAACTAGACGCCCCAGTTTGTTGCGCTCGAAGTTGTTAAGTTCTTCATGCATAGCCCCTAGTCAATCGGGATCTTCAAGAGCATCAAAGACTTTCTTGGGCTCGACCATGGAAATGTGTGCTTGATGCTGAAAGAGCATTTTCCCTCATGTGTGGTTTTGGTAATTGAATGACAATCTCTATGGACTAATGTTTACCTTGAGATATCATTATAGATCATGTCCATGGAGTTGTGGAGTTCATGTGTTGGACTCTTGAAGCTTATGTGCTGAGTGAAGCTTATTGCAAGTATGTCTTGAAGATTCAAGACATCATCTTAGTGAAGAAAAGATGAGTTGTGCAAGACCAAGAGAAGCTTTCTCGAAAAGATCCTATGCTTGGTGCTTGCAATGGATACATGAAGACGAAGCTTAGTGAGACTCTCCCATTGTGAGCATGGGGGAGTATTTGGAGAAGTCTTCATCAAGCAAGTGTTTGGACGCGCAATCAAGAAAGATGATCCACTTGAAGAGATCAAGATAGTCATCATTCAACTCAAGTGGAATGCTCAAGGCAAAGGTATGATCTTGATAGGGCTATAGGATAAATAGGCGTACTATCAAGAGGGGCTCTCAAGTTAGTAACTTGATCGCATTCTTGTGGAGAGCTCAAACCTTTGCATACTTGGAATATCATATTTCTTGGTTCTTATTTGGCTTTTATGTTGGTGAGGAATTAGAGCTTGGTTCATCTCCATGTCAAGCTCTAGTTCATCGAAATCGGTTTTACTTTGGACAACTTGTTGCGTTTTCGGTGGCGGAAATATTGCCGGTTCTACCTTGAGGAAAGTCCCACACCTTGCCATGTGTGGAGATTTTACTCTATTTATGGGATGCAATATTTCCAACAAAATTGGTCTCACCTCATTTGGAGTTCATTTGCAAAAGTTATAGCAGTTTTCGTTTCGGTGTTCTGCTGATTCGGATTATTGGGGCCGGATATTCCGCCCTACCGGAATTTCCGGTTCCCCAGCTCATCCAAGAAAACGGCTAAGGAAAGGAGAAAAAGGGTTCTGACTCCAGTCGGAAATTGTGCTCGGAAATTTCCATATACCGGAATTTCCGAGTGCCCCCAGAAAAGTCCTCCAGAAATGGCTAAGGAAAAGTTTGGTTTTGCTTCTGACTCCAGCCGGAATTTCCGAGCTCTCTTAGACCGGAATTTCCGGGTGACCGGAATTTCCGGGTCTCTCTAGACCGGAATTTCCGGATGACCGGAATTTCCGAGTCTAACTTATACCGGAATTTCCGAGTGTCGAAACAGCCAACGGCTATATTTCCTGGAGGGGTATAAATACCCCTCCCCTTCTTTTTCCCCAGCTAATCCAAGGCAGCACGACTTTCCCCTCTCTCCTACTCCATTGTTGACCTTGGAAAGCTCACTTCCCTCTCAATCCCTCCATTGAATCTTCCATATTCTTTAGGGAAAGTTGAGAGGAGATCTAGATCTACAATCCTACTAATCCATCTCTCCTCTAAGTGAGGGGAACTTAGTTGATCTAGTTCTTGGAGTTCCTTTGTGGTTCTTCTTCTTTGTTCTTCCTCTCTTCGCCCCCCATAAGCATTAGTTGCTTTTGGTGGGATTTGCGAGTGAAGGATTTGACTCCTTTGTGGTTTCCTTTGTTCTTCCTCTCTTATTCCCCCATAAACATTTGTTGTTGTGTTGGAATTTGAGAGTGAAGGACTTGAGCACTTCGTGTGCTCTTGCCATTGCATTTGCATCGGTTTGAGCCCTCCACGAGGACTCGTGGTGGTATTACTTGTGAGCTTGTTACTCTTGGGTCTTTGGACCCTAGACGCCTTTTGTGGCCAAGACCTTTTGTGGTCAGGACCTTTTGTGGTCACTTGAGAGCCCCCAATTAAGTTGTGGGTGTGTGCCTCAAGACTTGGGAGCCCCCAATTAAGTTGTGGCTGTGTGCCTCAAGAGTTGTACGGGATTCGATCTCCGCCCCAAAGGAGATCAATAGTGGAAGGTGAACTCGAACCTTTTGTGGTTGAGTTCATCAGGAGAAGAAGGTGAGCCTTTGTGGCGTTGCGGCTAACCTGTTGTGGTTGCGCACACCTCTCCAAACGAGACGTACACCTTTGGGTGGAACTCGGGAATACATACTCGTCTCCGCGTGCCTCGGTTATTTCTATACCCTAGCTCTTTACTTATGCTCTTTACATTGTGATAGCCTTCATGCTTGAAGTCATATATCTTGCTATCATCTTGTTACTAGCATTGCTTAGCTTAAGTTGTTGGTGCACATAGGTGAGCCTAGTTTATATATCTAGGTTGTATGCTTGTTAAAGTAAACCTCTAGTTTTATTACGCCTTTATCAAGCATACCGGAATTTCCGGGTCATTCGTGTACCGGATATTCCGGCTACTCAGAATTTCCGGTCACTCTTGGACCGGATATTCCGGCTCCTCGAAAAAGGTTTAAATCGCCTATTCACCCCCCCCCTCTAGGCGACGTCTATCCGTTCAATTGGTATCAGAGCCAGGTTATCTCATTATTAGGACTAACCGCCTAGAGATAAAGATGTCGTTTAGAGATCTAGTGCACAATCCCTCTTATAGATTCGATGGCACAAATTATGATGTTTGGAAAATTCGCATGCTTAATCTTTTTAGAGACATGGGTTCTAATTTAGAGAGTATTGTATATATGGGTTTTTCTCCTCCAAAGGTGAAGGAGATATGCCCTAGAGGCAAATAAATAAGTAGTATTTATTGCATTATCTCATAAGTTTGTAATAGGTTTGTGTATTATGCTATAACTGTATTAATCGGAATTGTTAATACACGTGTGATACATAGACAATCAGGTCCCTAGCAAGCCTCTATATGAGCTAGTCCATTGGGCAACAGTTGATCAAGATTCCCGATCAAGGACAATGACGTCGATTGACAATGGGGTCATCTTGTTAGTTGAATAAGGTGGTGGACATACGCAAAGTATTGCAATAAGATCGTATTACGATGTTTGTCATTTGCCAAAGATAAAAGTATGATAGCTTATTCCTTAGACCGTGAGACCGTACTTATTGTTGCTTCGTAGGAGTGCTTTGAGAGCATCAAACGTTGTGTCTTATATAGCATGACAATAACGGTGTCCATCTTGGGTATTCCGAAAGAGCATCGAGACGTAAGGATCAAGAGCGGGATTTGTTCATTCTTGTAATGGAAAGATACTCTGGGCCCACTCGGTGATATTGCATCTATATAGCTGCAGCTTATGACTAGGTCATGGAGATGTAATATCACAGACGAGTTAATAACCTTCGTCGGTAACGAGATACAGCAAAGGCATCGATGTGTCTACGATCATATCTCGGACAAGGTAGTATCGCAGAGACAAAGGGAATGAATATCATACTTATGGTTCAACGACGATATTCGTGGAATGCACAGGGGTCGTCATATATTTCCAGGTATCCCTGACGATCATTGGTGAGCGGAGTGTCTCGACCATGTCTGGAGTGTTCCCGAACCGTAGCGTAACAAACTTAAGGTCTTAGCGACGCTAGGAGATAGGTTCTGGAATTTTATAGGTTTTTGTTGGAGAGAGAGAAATGATCCGGAAAGAGTTCCGGTGGTCCGGAAGGAGTTCCGGAGAGGTCTGGAATGGTTCCAGGAATGTCCGAAAGTTGTTCGGGTGGTCCGAAAGAGTTTTCGGAGTCACGGGATATTGAATTATATATAAATATATTAATTATGAATTAATGGGATTTTTATATTAATTTAATATTAATTAAATAAAGGAAAAAGGGGGCTCCCACCTATATGGGCCCTAAGAGGGCCCAAGAGGGGGAGCCGCACCTCAAAAGGGGGTGGGCCCCATTGGCTGGTTCGGCCAGCCCATGTGGGGGCCGAACCCCCCCTCCCATGTCCTTTGTTTAGTCCCACATGGGGGAGCCAAGGGGTTTGCACACCCCCTTCCCCCTTTATATAGCAAGGCATATTAATTGATTTAATACACAGGAAATTCAATTAATTCCCAATTTCTCTCTCGATCTCGTGGTTCCCAAGTTGGAGCCGCGCCGAGCTGAGGAAGGGGGTCTCTCTCCACCTAAGCCATACCGCAGAGCGCCGTTGCTCTGCGGGATTCCAGATAAGATCTACTCCTGCGATTTCAGCTGGATCTGAATGACCGGGAGTTGTCGCTAGGCTCCGTATGTTTGCGAGTGCTCGGAGGCTACTCTATTGAGGAGCTTGGGCGACGTCGTCTCGCCCCCTGCAGCCGCCGCGCCTCCCCCCTCTGCTGCCGGCGCACCAGCCCCGGTGCTGGCGCTCTGCCTTCTTCCGCCCGACGCCCGTCGACGCAGATCATCGTCGACACCCCGGCGTCATCGACTCCGACATCGTGGCAAGTTCTCTGCGACCTCGAGGTCGGCTACGTACGACTTCATCGTCAACGCTTGTGCGGGAGCGTAATCCCCGCTATCGGTCTACATGGAGGTAATGTAACCCGTTCCGCCACCGTTATCGCATGTACTAGATAGATAGATCCTGGCTAGTTAGGGTTTCGTTCGCTAGAAAATTAATGTTTTCTGCACCGTAACCCCTTCAGTGGTATCAGAGCCAATCTATGCGTAGTACTGCTGGTACGGTTAGAACTCATGTTGAATGTGGGCGTCTTTCTTATATTTGCTACCCTCTAGCGTGCACTTGCGATGCCTTCGGTATTGAGTTGATGAAGCGGCGCGGACCGACTTTACGCGTACGCTTACGCGAGACTGGTTCCACTACTGACATACGGCTTGCACCGTATCTGTGGCTGGCGGGTGTCTGTTTCTCTCTCTCTAGTCGGCAAAGCATTTTCAATGGAGGGCTCGAAAGGGATGCTTAAACATGCAATTATACGATCGACGTTGTGGTACAAAGTTCGTAGGTAGGGAAGCGGTTCTCCTACGAATAAGCCTATATGCCACGTAAAACTTGCAAAACTAGATAAAACTAGAGGCGTCTAACTTTGTTTTGCAGAGGCGTTATTTTATGTGACATGGTTACGGTAAGTTTTGATATTACTCGTACTGTCGGAGGCAATGGAGGGCTCTGTAGACTCAGAGCCATGCCGGGGCGCCGGGGGCCAGGCACATGGCGCCATGAAGGTCCAGCCGCATCGACCATTTCACATCGCACTTCATTGCATCATTATTGTGTGCTGTTGTGTGTGCATCCTATTGATTGCTTATATGCTAGATATACAACGGTAGCATCATAAATAGGATGATCCCTAACAAATACCAAAATTGTGTTCTCCCTCGTTGCGCACCACCAAGAAAGTTCTACGTTATGAGGCAGGCCGTGATGATCGGGTGTCACACATCTCGTCGTTCGCATACAGTGGGTGTAAGCCATGTTGCACGCGCAGGTCTTCGAGGTTTGATTGGCGAGCCTAGCATACTCAGAGGTATGGCCTCGGAACACGGGAAGATCGAAAGATCGAGCACGAGCATAGAGTTGTTATGATCGACATTTTATGTCCACCTTTGAAGCCGTGCTGCCGGCCGTGATGATCGGGGGTAGTGTGGTGGATGAGGGTCGTGTAATCGCCATTATTATTTTAGGGATAATAATCTTGGTGTGGTGTGTTTTTGATAATGAGATTATAAAACTAAAACTCACCTATATATTATAAACTTATCTTACCTCTTTTGCGATCACATCTGGAGACTGCGGAACTACGCTTCGGTTACTTCTTCAAGAGCTCGGATTCTACCTTGGAAGCCGACGGGTCCAACTTCATCAGCTGGTGCATTGGTTTTAGAAACATTCTCCAAACACAACAAACATCCTATATGTGCTGGAACATTAGTTAGGAATTAGACCAGATGATTCTGATAGCAAGGAGAAAGATGATGAGTTCCGTAAGCATCATGATATTTTCATGGAAGTGAAGGTCGTCATGAGCGTATGCCTAGCACCAGAGTTGAAAGTTGTATTCAACACCTGGAGCCATATGTTGTGATTGATGCGATCAAAGGTCACTTCAAAGATGAATTGAGTCTTTAGAAGTTTAGACAACTTAGAAAGTTCCGGACCATTCACATGGGGAGCATACCTGTCTGGAGACTCAGTTGAAGAAGTTGTGTGACATCTACTTCAGGCTTACGAATATCTACGATTTCTAGATAGCGAACTCCAGTGCAATAGAGATTGCGCTTTACCTCCTAGCTGTGAATAGCATGTGCGTGAATATGCTATAGAGACACGGTGAGCTTCTGCACGTTCGTGAACAAGTTCAAATCTCTAAAAGTTGATTCATCGAAGAAGAGTTCTTCGACGCTATGGGTATATTTTATATACGAAGATATAAATGTATTCTTCTCATACTTGATGAAAAGTGTTTGATAATTGTTCTGTTTGTGAAACAGTCCCTGATTATCACAAGTATGTGGCGAAGGGTGACGTGACAGTGCACGAGTGATGGCAAGTTCATGGCCAGTGGTGCTCACGCCCTCGAGATATCATATTAGTTATCATCAATAGTTTTTGATAAGACATTTTGTAATAGTGAGAATGTGATCTAGTTTGGTGTCTTGAATGTAACAAGACATAATTATTCATATAGAACACATCAGTTGTTTTATGTTATGAAACAAAGCAGTTGTTTCATGTTATGAGTAATTTGCATCACATCTCAATTACATTATGCGTATGATATACATTTATAATAGCGGGAATGATAAAATTGTGTGTCCAAAGAACAAACACCATCGAATTTAGTCATAAAGGCAATGAAAGAAGTAATGGATATTTTTGGTCCATTTAAGTATTTCGAGTGCCAAAATTGATTAAGTTTGAAATGCAGTATTGAAGTTGCAATACTAGAGGAAATTGATTGAGAGTCATTTTTAATGATTAATCAATGGTGTTTTGCTTGATCTGAATTCTTCTATGATTTTGGTAAATAGGAGTATTTGCCCGATAAATTATGGAGTCTGAAATTAATTTGATAATAGATCAAATGGGGTTTTTCAGAAGAAAGATTAGTGAATATTGTATTCACAAGATTCGATCAAAGGACAATATTTTTGAATCATGGTTTCAACACAAAAGACTTGTGGAAATTTGTTTTCACAATATTATAATGTCATATATGGTGATATGTGGGGAATTATAATTATGCTCTATTTTAAATAAATAAAGTGTGGTCTGTTAGAATCAGTCTTAGAATCTCCTAATATGTTCGAAACATTATAGTCGATGTCCACTTTAGAAAATAGATATTTTTCTCAACAAAAATTCATAGGATCGACAGTAATGTCGACGTGTATATGATTATGCGATAATTCGGAATATACATGAGTAGTTCTTTGTAGATTGCTCGCATTGGACGAGAGTGTATTCCAGAATCAATTAGAAACAAAGTTCAGTTTGTTGTCTATGTAATTCCGAGAAAAGATGACTTTTCGAATTATGGTTTATGGATTGAAATTAGAAGTTTGGAATAAATTGTCAGACTTATGTTGGAAGATGTTCCAAAGAGTATATGTCTGCTAATGAAAGTTTAATGATTAAGAGTGAGGGAGACTAGAAAATTGTTTTCTGCTTGCAATCCTCTTCATAAAGATCATAATATTTTCATGAAAGAAACTTCTAAATAAAGTGTTGTTATATTTAATATTGCTGTCAGGTCACAGCACTGTATTAAGTATTTCAGATCTTGTTGACAGATCAAGGTGCACTTTATGAATACAAAGAAAGTTGAGAAAATATCGGAATACGAACAAAGGCTTTTTGAGCCTGGAAATCCAAAGTTGCATTTGAAAGGATTAAGAGAGTAATTGTTGCTGCAATTCTTATTAGAGGAATAAGATTGTTTAATCTTCATATAAGGTGTTATATGAGAAATGTGACTATAAGAAAGACGCGGTAGCATGTCTTGTCGAGAAATGTGTCTTGGACAAGATCAAATTTGTTGACTACATTTATGTAGACATGCTTGAAGTCTGAGGGATTTGTATTAATGTAATACTGTAGTTTGTATTAAATTCGAATTGATAGTAGATCAATGATTTTGGTTTAACCAAGATGTCGATTTAAGTGGGAGTCATAGTTAGTTCACTCAGGAGAAATATGTGAAGAACATATTTTTGAGTGGGAGCTTGGGAACTCAAATATGTGGATACCATGTTTTTGAGTGGGAGCTCGTGTTATCAAATATGTGGAGACATAATTTGAGTGGGAGTCGAATTCATCTTGTGTAGTTAACACATTGTGAAACTGTACCAATAGAATATGATGAAGTTGTAAAACTATTTAAAAGTTAGTGTCTATTTTGAAATAGAACGGGAATTTTTTAATAGTTAGTCGAGTTGTGTTGGATTATATCTGAGGAGTCAGAATAGAATCAAAAGGATGGTCCTTTGGAATCCAATTGGTCATTAAGAGTAATGATGCATGAAGGAAATGGTTGTATGACATGTGGGTCTATTATGTATATATTAGACGTCATACAGAAACCATATTATCTGCTCGATAAAATATAACCGATGTTCTTGGAGTAAAGAACAGTTATGAAAGTAAATTTGGAATTTACTGGAAGTAGAAGTGCGTTAGTTAAGGGATTGACATTTGAATGTCAAGTTTTCTACATTGGTGTGAAAGTATGTAGATATCGCGAGTTTGTAATTGTTACAAGGGGCTCTGCATGGCTGAGTGTGTTTTTCAGGGCAGTTATCTGGTTAGTATAATCAGAGTAAGCGCTGGGAAGCAGAAGTCTCACTTAGTTACGGTATTTGCATATATGTTGTTAGACAACATGGTGATATCAAACAAGTTGATGCCAGTGAATCGCAAAAGCATGTACAATCATGGATTGTGCAGTAACACTTTTCCACGAGCAAGCATTATCAAATGATTCTTATTTGATAAGGGATTCTGATAAAGTAAAATGCAGCTAGTTTATTTGTACTCTAGTGCAAGTGGGAGACTGAAGGAGATATGCCCTAGAGGCAAATAAATAAGTAGTATTTATTGCATTATCTCATAAATTTGTAATAGGTTTGTGTATTATGCTATAACTGTATAAATCGGAATTGTTAATACACGTGTGATACATAGACAATCAGGTCCCTAGCAAGCCTCTATATGAGCTAGTCCATTGGGCAACAGTTGATCGAGATTCCCGATCAAGGACAATGATGTCGGTTGACAATGGGGTCATCTTGTTAGTTGAATAAGGTGGTGGACATACGCAAAGTATTGCAATAAGATCGTATTACGATGTTTGTCATTTGCAATAGATAAAAGTATGATAGCTTATTCCTTAGACCGTGAGACCGTACTTATTGTTGCTTCGTAGGAGTGCTTTGAGAGCATCAAACGTTGTGTCTTATATAGCATGCCAATAACGGTGTCCATCTTGGGTATTCCGAAAGAGCATCGAGACGTAAGGATCAAGAGCGGGATTTGTTCATTCTTGTAATGGAAAGATACTCTGGGCCCACTCGGTGATATTGCATCTATATAGCTGCAGCTTATGACTAGGTCATGGAGATGTAATATCACAGACGAGTTAATAACCTTCGTCGGTAATGAGATACAGCAAAGGCATCGATGTGTCTACGATCATATCTCGGACAAGGTAGTATCGCAGAGACAAAGGGAATGAATATCATACTTATGGTTCAACGACGATATTCGTGGAATGCACAGGGGTCGTCATATATTTCCAGGTATCCCTGACGATCATTGGTGAGCGGAGTGTCTCGACCATGTCTGGAGTGTTCCCGAACCGTAGCGTAACAAACTTAAGGTCTTAGCGACGCTAGGAGATAGGTTCTGGAATTTTATAGGTTTTTGTTGGAGAGAGAGAAATGATCCGGAAAGAGTTCCGGTGGTCCGGAAGGAGTTCCGGAGAGGTCTGGAATGGTTCCAGGAATGTCCGAAAGTTGTTCGGGTGGTCCGAAAGAGTTTTCGGAGTCACGGGATATTGAATTATATATAAATATATTAATTATGAATTAATGGGATTTTTATATTAATTTAATATTAATTAAATAAAGGAAAAATGGGGCTCCCACCTATATGGGCCCTAAGAGGGCCCAAGAGGGGGAGCCGCACCTCAAAAGGGGGTGGGCCCCATTGGCTGGTTCGGCCAGCCCATGTGGGGGCCGAACCCCCCCTCCCATGTCCTTTGTTTAGTCCCACATGGGGGAGCCAAGGGGTTTGCACACCCCCTTCCCCCTTTATATAGCAAGGCATATTAATTGATTTAATACACAGGAAATTCAATTAATTCCCAATTTCTCTCTCGATCTCGTGGTTCCCAAGTTGGAGCCGCGCCGAGCTGAGGAAGGGGGTCTCTCTCCACCTAAGCCATACCGCAGAGCGCCATTTCTCTGCGGGATTCCAGATAAGATCTACTCCTGCGATTTCAGCTGGATCTGAATGACCGGGAGTTGTCGCTAGGCTCCGTATGTTTGCGAGTGCTCGGAGGCTACTCTATTGAGGAGCTTGGGCGACGTCGTCTCGCCCCCTGCAGCCGCCGCGCCTCCCCCCTCTGCTGCCGGCGCACCAGCCCCGGTGCTGGCGCTCTGCCTTCTTCCGCCCGACGCCCGTCGACGCAGATCATCGTCGACACCCCGGCGTCATCGACTCCGACATCGCGGCAAGTTCTCCGCGACCTCGAGGTCGGCTACGTACGACTTCATCGTCAACGCTTGTGCGGGAGCGTAATCCCCGCTATCGGTCTACATGGAGGTAATGTAACCCGTTCCGCCACCGTTATCGCATGTACTAGATAGATAGATCCTGGCTAGTTAGGGTTTCGTTCGCTAGAAAATTAATGTTTTCTGCACCGTAACCCCTTCAAAAGGATTCTCAAGAATTATCTTTAGAGGATGAGAAAAACTCTTATCTCGATACTCTAGCATCTAATGGTCTTATATGTGCTTTGAGCGATGTAGTCCTTGCGTCGATCATGCCTTTTCGGAGCGCTCATGAATTATGGACAAAACTTCAAGATATATATGAGGTGTCCAACATTTCCAAGGATGATTGTCCTCCTTCCACATCCGGTCGTGATGAGCTCACGACTTACTCCACTTCACCGACATGTGGTTTGCCACAAGGTAATGATATGGTGAGTGGTGATAGAAATTGCAATCTTGATGGTGAATCCACTATTGACTATACTTCTCACCCATCTTATTGCAATGCTCTATCTTTGGACTTAAACACCTCTAGCCTTTCAAATGTATTAAATGCTAGTGTTGATAGTCCTTGCATATCATGTAGTAGTTGCTTAACTAAATCTCATGATGATATGCTTTCCTTGTCTTGTTGCCATGATCAAAGTATTTCTATTTCCTCTAGTACTTGTTTGGCTAACAATGTAGAGGAATCCCAACAATTGTTGGAACAAGACTTGGACCTCAAAAGTGCTTCAAGTGTCTCTTCATCGTCTTCATCCACTACTCACATTTGCCTAATGGCTAAGGAGTATAAGGTATCACCTACCGTGCACTCCAATATATCTCATGATGATGATAATGATGATGATCTAATTAAGGAGAAGTTTGATATTGTCTCTCATGCTCTCTTAAATAATAAAAATGCTCATGAGAACTTCTTAGAAATCATGACTACTCTTTTTGAGCTTAAGGAGACCTTTGAGGCTATGGAGACCCGTTGTCATGAAGGGTGGGGTCTTGCTCGTGATTCCGCGGGTGAGGTCCATAATATTGAGAATGCTCTTGAGGAAGAGCAAGAAACTCGGTTTGCTCTCGAGGAGAGATTAGAATCTAGTGAGGAGTTAAACAATGAAGTAATTGCTAAACTCACTAAAGAACATGACCATGCTATTGCTAAATGTAATGTGCTTAGTAAAGAAAATGCTAAGTTAAATAATGAGCTTGTCATGTTGTCTCCTTCCATTACTAATATTAATGATGCTTGTGCTACTAACTCCACTTTGTGTGAAGCATCTATCTTGAAGGAGAATGTTGAGCTAAGGGCTCAACTTGATTTGCTAACTAGCAAGTATGGGAAGTTGGAAGAAACTCATGAAAAGCTTTTTAGCTCTAATGAGGATCTCCTAGCATCACATGCTAAGCTAAAGTTAGCTCATGAGGCGGTCACTACGAAGGTAAAATATTGTGAGCCTCTTATGGACACTAGCACAACTTCTACTACTAATGCTTTATTGCAATGTGCTAGTTCTAGTAATTCACCCACTCATAAAAATGCTACATCTTGTGATGAATTACATTCCTTGCCTTGTTGCTCTAACAATGTAGCATCTACTTCCTCTAGTATTTTTGTTGAAACTAACCATGTAGAGGAACTCCAAGAGCTCAAGGCACAAGTCACTTCATTGAAGAAAGACTTGAAGAAATGTCATGAGGGTAAGTCCACCCTCGACAACATGTTGAGAGTGCAACAACTTCCTCATGACAAGAGTGGACTTGGATTCAACTCCAATAACAAGAACAAGTCCAATGTCAAGAAGAAGCACAAGTTCGTCAAGAAGAAGGGCCAAGAACAAGCTATTGATTCGGCCAAGATTGTGTGCTTCAAGTGCAAGGTTGAAGGGCACCATGAGAGATCTTGCCCTTTGAAGAAGAAGCCTCTTAGTGAGAAGCAACAAGGGAAGCAACCTCAAGTTCAAACTCAAGCTTCCCAAGTTGAAGAACCTTCCCTTCCCAAGAAGAAAGGTAAAAGCCGCCTTTGCTACAAATGTCGTGGGAAGGATCACTTTGCTTCTTCATGCACTCATAATACCTTATCCAACCCTTCTACTATTGATATTGTCCATTCTCTTCGGAAGAATAAGGTTGGCAATGTGTTTGCCAAAGTTATTGGTACTCAAAGTGGTGTCAAGAAAAGAACCATTTGGGTTGCCAAGCCTATTGTGACTAACCTCTTAGGACCCAACTTGGTTGGGGACCAACAAGCTAAAACTTGATCAATAGGTGTAAGCGGAGGACATTGGAGACTTGACTACATCATGAAGAATTTAGGGATCTTCATCACTCATATTCTCTCAAGTCAAGTCAATTGGATTATATTGTCTTAGCATATATCTAATGCTCCTCCTTGCGGTAACTTGTATCTAATTTATATGTATACATTGAAAGTTACTCGCACCCTTGCATGTGTTTGGTTTTGTACCTTACTAGTGCTTCATATGTGTTGTGCACTCTACTTACTTATGTTGAGTAATCAAGCTTGTGTATGTTGGTTTGCACACCATGTATGTTTGAGCCTCTTGTCTATTTGTTTTTATCTTATTGGCTCTTTTAGGGATTTTAATGGACTATCTCATTTTGGGGAGTGATGTGCTTTTTGGTAACTCACTATCCTTAAAATGTGTATTCATGAGGAATACCACTTAGTAGTGATATTTCAATATTATCTACTCTCTTTGTGGTATGTATTACTCATGAGAAATTCAAATTCTAATGTCCATTAATTATCTCTTGTTGGATTTCTTTTGCCTCTTGTTACAAAGAATGGATTATCACATTATGGGGGAGTAATAAGCTATGTGAATATTACAAGCCTAGAAAATGTGAACATGAGAGGTAGTGTCACCTAGAGTTTATATTGTTGACTATCTTGTTCCTAGGTGGCATGGTACTCAAACAAGTTCCATATTTGCTTAAATGCATTTTGATCAACCATCTTTTGGTATCTTGTTTGTGAGAAAGTTTCTTGATGCCTAGAATGATCATTGAATATGTGAAGTCATCAAGAATATCTAGATAAGCATGTTTTTCAAATCTTTTATTTTGCCACATGCTTATGTTTGTGAATATGATCTTGAATACATATATGTCATGTACCACCGAGAAATATCTCCATACAATCATTGTCTTTGACAAGTGATAATTATATTGGTGGTAAAATTATTGATCATATTTACATTGGCTATTGTTAATAAATTGTCTTATCTTGATCACCAAGCTTTGTTTTGATTTAACCACCCATTTGTCTTCTTTGCTTCATTTGGATCTTTTTGTTGCTCTACTCATAATTTGTGTTGTGCTTTCGTTAGAAAGGAAAAGCAAGGATCCCATTGTTGTGCATTTACATTCGAAGACTTAATTATAAGTAATGCACCATCCTTGGGGGAGCTATCCTACATTGAGTAGAACATCTTCCTTTTAATTGTTATCGGGTCTTATTGATTTTCTTGAACTTTGTGTTCAAAAGGATATATGGAGGGCAATGATCCCACTTGTGTGCATTTTGTATTTACCTACAAGATCTCAAATAATGCACTAATCATGGGGAAGCTACTCTATACTCTTTAGAACACTATTCCTTAAATTGGTTTTTAAATTGGTTTTGTATCGTATTGCTCTTCTTGAACATGACTAATTGTTTAACAATATATATGGAAAGTGATGATCCCATTTATGTGCATTTTGTATTTAAATACAAGATCATAAGTAATGCATAAATCTTGGGGGAGCAATCCTATATGTTATTCAACATTGGTTGTCTTCAATTGGTTTTTGATCCTGATGATATGTCTCTTTGAAAGACAAACATTTTTCGTCTTGGTACTTTGTGCCATCATGAAAAGTGTAGAGGGTTTGGTTTATTTGTTGGAACCTTACTCTTCTGTGTGGAGTGGTTGGCTATCTCATCCCATGGTTCCTAGTCTACCTTTTTGGATGAGATAAACCTTCGAGCATGCTTTGA
The DNA here is from genome assembly GCA_026929855.1 of Poa annua. Lineage (NCBI taxonomy): Eukaryota > Viridiplantae > Streptophyta > Magnoliopsida > Poales > Poaceae > Poa > Poa annua. The sequence goes on from CM049432.1 coordinate 77,894,428, forward strand.
TTTATTTCTTATGCTCATTGGTTTAGCCTTGACCTTGTTTTCATTTGATATTTTTTCAAATTGGTTTCTCATATCATGTGTTGGTTTGAGCCTTTGATACAATGAGGACAAATCCTTCTCTTGCCACACTTTTGTGTAGCTTCTTGTTTTAAGTGGTGTTTTGTCCAAATTGTATCTCGCTTGGTTCTTGAAAGTCTTGTGCATGCATATTTACTATATGAATATCTTATGGCATGTTTACTTTCGTTGATCCAATATATAGGATAAACTCCATTAAATCCTAAATGGCTAAGATGTGCATGAAATTCTATTTCACATCAATATGCACATATGTATGTGGAGTTTGTCCTATGTATTGTAGTTGGACTAACTACTTTGGACCCAATTAGTTTGGGTACCATTGTGTACTTGATTTTTTTTAGGTACATGAGAGATGCATTGGAAGCTTGCCTCTATTTAAAGAAGATGTCTTCACCATGTGCTTCTTGGAGTCAAGCTTGGATGATTCTGAACTCTCATCTTCTACACCGTCAATGCTATCTCGGTAACAAGTATCTAACTCATGCATATACTTCTAGCTCTCAACCTTGTGTAGGTTGTTCTTTGGCATGAGTTTCTCTAAGTTGCATTTGATATGGTTTTTGCAAAGTTCTTTCAAAACATCTTCATTGCAAATGTGAGTTAGCCGGGATGATTAAACATCAAGGGGAATATATATTTATATATAATCATTTTCATGATTCACGGATCCCCAATATGTTAATCTAGCAAATTCATTTCAAAGTCTCTAATATGCAATATTGATGAATTCTCATAAATCATTTGCCTTATGTGATATTTGTTTTGTGTCTCGAAGTATCCCAACTATCACTTATCCTATGTGGGTATTTGTGATGCTTTGAGAACTTGGTGTTGGAAGTTCATCTATACCCTTTAAGAATAATTTGAGCTATGTGCTTTGCTTTTAAGCAAAAATTCTTATCAGTGTATTTATGACTTCCTCTTGAATATCATGTGCTTGACCTTGTACCTACATTGTGTGTGCATGTTTCTTTGAGGACTTAGTGTCCACTTATGTAACGTACCTGCACTTAAAAAATATGGCAGGTACCTGTGTATAGTGCAAACCCCTGGATCGATTCGTTTGCACACACAGTTTACGATGTAATATCACAACAAAGTATCAATTTTATTACATCGATGATCCAGACTTACAAAAATAAATAGTTCGATACATCTTTGCATAGCTTAAAGCTAGCTCAAAACAATAAAGCAACGGAAATAAATCTTCAATGAGCCTCCAATTTCATGATACGCCACAGGCGAAAACATGTTGGTGCAGACTCGAAATCCCTTAACGAAAACCTCACTCGTCATCTGAACAACCTGTATCAAATAAAATTTTGCAACAGAGTGGGTCAGATTCCATTAAAAATGGAGTCTGGCAAGTGACACTATGGTGGACACTTAATGGAATAACTCTATAGCCTATATGCATATTTGGCCGATGGAGTTCAAGGCTAATTTGCATAAAGCCAATTTTTCCTACTCTTTTGAAAACACTTTTCTTGAAATCAAGACGAGTATGGCCTGAAAAACCATAATCTCATCTTCCCTTGTTCACCCATCAACTTTTAACTTAGAAACTGGAATGTTGGGAGCCTCCGTTGAATCCTTGATCAGCTGCTCAGATTGTCCGTAACCGAGGACACAGCTAAGTACTTAGTTTTACACTCTGCAGAGGTTGTGCACTTTCACCACGAGACTCAAACAACCCTTCTGTCCTTGACCCTCATGTAGTGAAAAGGAAAGGAGAAGCCTGAGACGAGACCTTTGGGGAAAGGTCAAGGCAGAGCCATTATACCACGTGGTTGCACTGGAAGCATCTTCACTTGGAGAAACTTTGGTCCCTTTGTTCCTGGGTGGCCATCCTTAAGTGTACGTACTCAGGTTCACTCATCTAAATGAGCCTGGGTCTTAGCCAGGTGCACCCACCTAAATGAGCCTAAGCAGCCACTCAACTCTAACCTCCATCCTCTTGCCACATCCACCCAGAAGTTTCTTTAACTTAGTAGAAATTTACTTTCCACAAAACAACTTTAGCGTAGCGTCAATATTTCTACCAAGTTACCCATAGGATACTAGACACAACTAGTGTAAGGGATATAGTAGTTTCAGCATAGCAATACTATCCCACACATGCATATAAGAAAACACACTAAGTAATGCATAGAAGATACTTAGGAAATTTATGAAGGTGTGCCACTTGCCTTGGCAACAGGAAGAATAGCAACAGCAGTTGCAACAGTTGTCGTTTCCCTCCGATATTTCTAACACATCAAACAAGACACAAATAAACATACAAACCAAATAACCATACAAAAACATGTTATGCATGATGTGCAAAATATTTATAACTAGAGATGCATGCCATGCCAAGAAATTATTCTAAGTGAATGCAAGGCAAGTGTGTTAGCCAAATATGACTAAGGACCAAGGTCATAAAATTAATTACTATAAGTCAATCTTGACTAAGTTGTAAGACTGCTCCTAGTCTTCATCATGTTTGATCTTGAATTCTTCAACTCCCTTGTAGTTTCCTTCATCTTCAATTAGCACTCTAAGGACTTGGTCAAAATCACTAAGGACTTGGTTTATGTCCAAAGTGGATGAAGAATAGGAAGGCAGAAAAATATACAGAGAAAATATAGTTGATCTCTCAGGATTCATCTCCAGACTTGTAACTTTCTCCTTGGTGATGTCTTCATTGAATCATGTAGACTTGATGGTTCAGACTTGATGATTTGTATATCACCAGGGCGGGTCTTGGATATAACTTAGCCACCACGAGGTCTAAGAGAGAAGAAAGGACGAGAGAGAAAGACTTAGAAAAAAAAAGGGAATAGTCTTCTTCCAGTTCCTCTTGATTTTCTTCTAAGTGCTTCTACTTCTTGGAGCTGCTTCCATAGTCTGTTTTCTTCTAAGTCTTTGTTGGCCTTCTAGTCTTTATATTGTAGCACTTTACCAAAACACTATGCTCAAATAATCCTAACTTAGAGAAAAACAATAACTATACAATACGATATGCTATGCATGCAATGCAATTTATTTCTAGGGACAACACTTAACAAAATAAAAACAACTAAGTTTGTAGATGCTAAATTTCTCTAAGGAAGGATTTAGCATTTCTAAGTGTTGAAATTTTTCTAAGGAAAGTATTCTCGAATATTTATCAAATATTTTCTAAGAGAGAAATTTACTTTGTTTTAAGAAGGCAAAATATTTCTAAGTACTTTTTGTGACCAAAGTGTTCAAAATATGCCTGTTAATTTTAATATATTTTTACTTAGTTTTTATTAATTAAAATATCATTTAAAAGTATTAAATCAATATTATTTACAAAATAAACAGAAAATTATTCCACAAAGATTAGTAGAAAAATCCTACTGCAAATACTTAGTGATTCAAATTTATAGTAATTGGATTTACTCAAAATAATATTTCTATCAAAAGTTATGTAAAAATTACTCAAACTTTATTCAATTTAACATTATGATTTTGAAATAGTCCAAATAATACTGAAAAATATTTTCTAACAGTGTATTCATATAACACATATTATAAGGTTTCCAAAACAATTTTATTTACAATTTTTGATCTTATAGATTTAAATCTAAGTCAAATTTACTTAAACTCATAATTTGAAATTTTAATAATTTAAACAAACTCAAAACAGAAAACCAACAGTGCTAAAATATTCTACAAGTAGAGAGCTTTTAAAAAATATAAAGTTTGTTAAATTTGGCCAAACCAATAAAAAGTTATAATAGATTTAAGGTACAGGGGCTTTTCTGCAAAACTGCCAGTTTAAATCTATTTAAGAAAATCGCAGAAAATCAAATCTGACGTGGCGCTGATCTGGCGCTGACTGTGCTGCTGACGGAGCGTCGACGTGGCTTCCTCTGATTGGATAATACCGTTTCAATAAGTGATCTATTATGGACCGTGGGATTGAGATCGGACGGCTCTGGAGCAATGGACCAAATTCGAGCGGCGGGTTTTCACCGGAGCTGCTCCGGTGAACGAAAACTGCGGCGGCGACATCACCGGCGTCGCGCGCCCTAACGTGCTACAGCGCCGGGGAGAAGGACGGGTGTACCAGAGGATCGGGAGAGACGAGGCGGAGTCGATGGCGTGCTCGGGGTCCTCGGCGCTTCTGCGTTTTTCAGCAATTCCTCGTCGGAGTTGCGCACGGCGGCGGGGAGCTTTGGTCACGGACGGATATGTCGTTCTAGGAAGCAACCAGAGAGAACAAGATGTCACAGAGACGCTCATGGGGTCATCAAGGAGGTAGAGAGCATTAGGAGGTCTCGGGGTTGTAAAGACTCACCGGAATCGAAGGATGATGGTCGTCGGCAACGGCGGAGCTTCGGGGCGACGTGCGAGTAGCCTGGTGGCGGAAATTTCTAGGGTTCCGGGTGCGGGAGGAGGTGGCGGAGCTGGGGCTTAAATAGAGGGCAACCGGGGAAGAATTCGTGCGAAGCACGGCTTCGATTTGAAGTGTTTGGATCGGACTCTTCCGGGAGAGAAACGCGCTCGGAGGTTGAAGGGAGGAAGGGGATGACGTGTGGTACCCCGGCGTCAGTGAGGGAGGAGAGGGAGTGGGCTGCTGCTGGGCTTCTGCGCTGCGCGCGCGGTAGATAGAAGATGGGCTTCGGCCCAGTTGGCTCGTTTATTTTTTTTTTGTTTAAACAATTTTTCTGTTTTGAAACTTTCCTTTAAAATTTGATTTTTAAATCTTATCAAAACATTTCAGAAAAATTCATAAAAATATGTTTTGGAAAGTTAATTTAATTTAGAACTTTTTGGTAGTATTCTTGCCCAAAATAAAATTAATAAATTGGAACATTATAAAAGATACAAATAACATGTTTATGGAATAATTTCCAAAACAAACATAAAACTAAATATTATAATTCAAACTCTTATTTAATTTAAACAACATGAAGAAATGATGTTGATGCATGAATGCATGAGTGCAATTCTTGAATACTCTTTCAAAAGTAACATACAAAGTAATTTTTTAAAAGTTTTAAATTTTTCTGATTTTTCAAATCCCAGGATGTTACAACTTAGAAACTTATACACATGAGGGTAGTTACATATTTAATTGGTATTCAAATTCTTTAGTGATCACCTTTTACTACTTTCTTGATTCTTTGGTGATCTCTAAAAGGCACAAGCTTTGTTTTTCTATTGGTTTCACATTGCCTCTTAATAAGCTTGTGATCCTATTTGATTTATCCTCTTGGGTGTGCTTCTTGCGAAATGCATGATATGCACTATGTGCCTCATAATTTGAAAGACTATGGTGTTGCTTAGGCTCATCCTTGTTTAGTCTCCTAAATTGTATTTCCATGTCACACCCATCCCTTCCCGGTTGAGCAAGCCTTTATTCAATCTTGCACCTTTTTGTGTTCAAAATTATCTAGAAGGAAGCGAGGATTCCATGTTATGCACACCATATTGAAATACAAATCTTTTCATTGTGCATGTACCTTGGGGAGTTCCCTCTTGATTTATAGAACACTTGGTTGATCTTATCATAATATCTTTTTTGCTCAATTGGTTTTGGATCCCTTGATTGCTTGCTTCTTTGTGAATGCTTTTCCCCTTTGCAATTGGTATCCTTCCAGTGGATTTCAATTGATATCCTTCTTGTGCAATTTTTGGATCCTCAATATAATTTGATCCCCTTCATCTATTCGTCATTGCATAAGTGCATTTGATTTCACTCATATCATGAGAAATGCATAAATCATGAAGGAGATTTTATTATGTTACCTTTCCAAAGCCTTTCGCCCATTTCGGCAATCGTTGCCAATGGGGGAGAAGTTTTGGAGGGTTGTATGGAATTGGCTTTTTACTTTGGTATCTTCTTAAGTATTTTCCTTCCTTGCCTTTGCATTTGTTGCTTAGTTTTTTATATATAGTGGAAACTCCACCATCGGTAATGGTCGATAATATATGCAATGAATTCATGTTCATACACACGTGCATAAATTATGGGGGAGTTTGTTGTATATATGTGGATGTACTAACATCACATACCTTTGTAGTATTTGATGTTAGTGCAATCATTCGTATTCGTTAAATTCCATATTATAAACCCTCTCAAAAGAGATTGTCATCAATTACCAAAATGGGGGAGATTGAAAGAGCATTTTCCCTCATGTGTGGTTTTGGTAATTGAATGACAATCTCTATGGACTAATGTTTACCTTGAGATATCATTATAGATCATGTCCATGGAGTTGTGGAGTTCATGTGTTGAACTCTTGAAGCTTATGTGCTGAGTGAAGCTTATTGCAAGTATGTCTTGAAGATTCAAGACATCATCTTAGTGAAGAAAAGATGAGTTGTGCAAGACCAAGAGAAGCTTTCTCGAAAAGATCCTATGCTTGGTGCTTGCAATGGATACATGAAGACGAAGCTTAGCGAGACTCTCCCATTGTGAGCATGGGGGAGTATTTGGAGAAGTCTTCATCAATCAAGTGTTTGGACGCGTAATCAAGAAAGATGATCCACTTGAAGAGATCAAGATAGTCATCATTCAACTCAAGTGGAATGCTCAAGGCAAAGGTATGATCTTGATAGGGCTATAGGATAGATAGGCGTACAATCAAGAGGGGCTCTCAAGTTAGTAACTTGATCGCATTCTTGTGGAGAGCTCAAACCTTTGCATACTTGGCATATCATATTTCTTGGTTCTTATTTGGCTTTTATGTTGGTGAGGAATTAGAGCTTGGTTCATCTCCATGTCAAGCTCTAGTTCATCGAAATCGGTTTTACTTTGGACAACTTGTTGCGTTTTCGGTGGCGGAAATATTGCCGGTTCTACCTTGAGGAAAGTCCCACACCTTGCCATGTGTGGAGATTTTACTCTATTTATGGGATGCAATATTTCCAACAAAATTGGTCTCACCTCATTTGGAGTTCATTTGCAAAAGTTATAGCAGTTTTTGTTCGGTGTTCTGCTGATTCGGATTATTGGGGCCGGATATTCCGCCCTACCGGAATTTCCGGTTCCCCAGCTCATCCAAGAAAACGGCTAAGGAAAGGAGAAAAAAGGTTCTGACTCCAGTCGGAAATTGTGCTCGGAAATTTCCATATACCGGAATTTCCGAGTGCCCCCAGAAAAGTCCTCTAGAAATGGCTAAGGAAAAGTTTGGTTTTGCTTCTGACTCCAGCCGGAATTTCCGAGCTCTCTTAGACCGGAATTTCCGGGTCTCTCTAGACCGGAATTTCCGGATGACCGGAATTTCCGAGTCTAACTTATACCGGAATTTCCGAGTGTCGAAACAGCCAACGGCTATATTTCCTGGAGGGGTATTTATACCCCTCCCCTTCTTTTTCCCCAGCTAATCCAAGGCAGAACGACTTTCCCCTCTCTCCTACTCCATTGTTGACCTTGGAAAGCTCACTTCCCTCTCAATCCCTCCATTGAATCTTCCATATTCTTTAGGGAAAGTTGAGAGGAGATCTAGATCTACAATCCTACCAATCCATCTCTCCTCTAAGTGAGGGGAACTTAGTTGATCTAGTTCTTGGAGTTCCTTTGTGGTTCTTCTTCTTTGTTCTTCCTCTCTTCTCCCCCCATAAGCATTAGTTGCTTTTGGTGGGATTTGGGAGTGAAGGATTTGACTCCTTTGTGGTTTCCTTTGTTCTTCCTCTCTTATTCCCCCATAAACATTTGTTGTTGTGTTGGAATTTGAGAGTGAAGGACTTGAGCACTTCGTGTGCTCTTGCCATTGCATTCTCATCGGTTTGAGCCCTCCACGAGGATTCGTGGTGGTATTACTTGTGAGCTTGTTACTCTTGGGTCTTTGGACCCTAGACGCCTTTTGTGGTCGGCCTTTTGTGGCCAAGACCTTTTGTGGTCACTTGAGAGCCCCCAATTAAGTTGTGGGTGTGTGCCTCAAGACTTGGGAGCCCCCAATTAAGTTGTGGGTGTGTGCCTCAAGAGTTGTACGGGATTCGATCTCCGCCCCAAAGGAGATCAATAGTGGAAGGTGAACTCGAACCTTTTGTGGTTGAGTTCATCAGGAGAAGAAGGTGAGCCTTTGTGGCGTTGCGGCTAACCTGTTGTGGTTGCGCACACCTCTCCAAACGAGACGTACACCTTTGGGTGGAACTCGGGAATACATCCTCGTCTCCGCGTGCCTCGGTTATTTCTATACCCGAGCTCTTTACTTATGCTCTTTACATTGTGATAGCCTTCGTGCTTGAAGTCATATATCTTGCTATCATCTTGTTACTAGTATTGCTTAGCTTAAGTTGTTGGTGCACATAGGTGAGCCTAGTTTATATATCTAGGTTGTATGCTTGTTAAAGTAAACCTCTAGTTTTATTCCGCCTTTATCAAGCATACCGGAATTTCCGGGTCATTCGTGTACCGGATATTCCGGCTACTCGGAATTTTCGGTCACTCTTGGACCGGATATTCCGGCTCCTCGAAAAAGTTTTAAATCGCCTATTCACCCCCCCCCCCCCTCTAGGCGACGTCTATCCGTTCAGATGCTCACTAAAATGAGCTAATTGACTTCGTGTGGAGACCCTTGCTCGAATATCACCAATGACCTTGTCGAGAGATAATGCTCTAAGTTCCAAAGACTTTGCAAAGCGAGCTTGACGACGAGTTTCAATTGCCGCCCTTGTGGTGGGGACAATTTCTTGACCATCTTGATCCTTTGGATCCCCGTCTTGACCTTCTTGAGGTGGAGTAAGATGATCTTGCTCTTGAGTAGAACTTGGAGAAGTGGAGTTGGCTTCGATAATCTTGGTGGAGGAGGCATGATCTTTTTGTTGATGAAGATCTTATTGAGATTCATCATGAGCTTCATCTTGAGAAGAAATAGCATGCCCTTGTTGAGGAGGATCTTGACATTGTTCTTGAAGGGAATCATCATTTTCTATGGGTGAGCCACCTTGTGGTTCTTGTGATGGTGAGGTTTCCTTGATGGGAGAACTTGAGTCATCTTGAACAACTTCTTGATGGACTTCAATGGGGCGTAGAAAGCCCACCCCCATCTTCTTAATAGCATCAAAAGGTTGTTCATCACCTACATCACAAACACCAACTTGCTCCACTTGGGAGCCATCATTTTCATCGAATTCCACACTACAAGACTCTATGATAATCCAGGAGGATTTATCAAAGACTCTATAAGTGTGGGACTCGCTACCATATCCGACAAAAATCCCTTCAATAGATTTAGAGTGGAACTTACCCAACCGGACACCCTTGACGAGATAATAGCATTTACATCCAAACACCCGGAAGTAGCCAATGTTGGGTTTATTGCCGGTGAGGATCTCATATGGAGTCTTCTTCAATCCCTTGCGGAAGTAGAGGCAATTTGATGAGTGACAAGCGGTGGAAATAGCCTCCGCCCAAAAGTTGATGGGAGACTTGAACTCCGCCAACATAGATCTCTCCATGTCGATGAGAGTCTGGTTCTTCCTTTCGGCAACGCCATTTTGTTGAGGAGTGTAAGCACCGGAATATTGATGACGAATGCCTTCTTCACTAAGAAAGTCGTTAAGAGTGTAGTTCTTGAATTCCGATCCATTGTCACTTCGAACAACCAAAATGGGAAGGTCATGTTGGCGTTGAACTTCCTTTGAGAAGTCGATGAAGACTTGTTGAGTTTCATCCTTGGTCTTGAAGAAATAGACCCAAGTATATCTTGAATAGTCATCAACAATCACGAGACAATATTTCTTGCCACCAAGACTTATCTCCGGAATTGGTCCATATAGATCAACATGAAGGAGCTCCAAAATCCGGGACGACGATATGATGGTCTTGCTTGGATGAGGAATATCATGCATCTTGCCTTCCACACAAGCTCTACAAATTCGATCCCTTGAAAAGGAAACATGATCTTTTAGTCCAAGGATGTGGCCACCCTTGTGGAGACTTTGCAAAGTACGCATGTTTACGTGAGCTAGTCGGCGATGCCAATGAAGGGGATCGTGTGCAGAAAACAAAAATTTTCCTACCGACGATATCCTAAAAGCATGCCAAGATCTATTCTATGCAGATATAGTAGTACGAACGGAGATCGGAATACATACCCTTGTAGACCGAAAGCGGGGATTACGTTCCCGCACAAACGTTGTCGATGCAGACCGACGAAGCCGACCTCAAGGTCGTGTAGAGGAAGCAGGCCTCCGAGTACCGCTAGCGCAGCACCTCGCAGGGAGTCGCACACGTACGGTGGAGACGACGCCTCCGAAGCTCCAGTCCAGGACGAGCAGCGGAAGACTTGGACCGGAACACCAGCAGCGCGGCAGCGGGCTATGGTGGAGGAGATCCCCTCTTCCTCAGCTCGGCGCGGCTCCGACTTGGGAACCACGAGATCGAGAGAGAAATCGGGAATTAATTGGTGAATTAAAAGGCTGGGGGTGCCCTTTCTTATATAGGCTCCCAAGGGGAGCCAACCTTGCCAGCCAGGCAATGTGGGACTAACCCCCCACAGCCTGGTTCGGCTTGGGAGGTGCGCCGGCCCCCTGGTGGGCCCCTTGTGGCCCACCTAGGCCGGCCCTCCTGGCCCCCACCGAATTCCCCTAGGGAATTTTCCCCTCTTGGGCCTTCTTTCGTCCGGAAGGCCCATTTAGGGAAATCTGGCTTAATAAATTCGAAAATAAATATATAAAATCATATTTGCATATTAATAACACTAATTAATATCAAACATAATATATATAATATTTCCTAGCTCCGAAAACTCTTTCGGCGCTGCCCGATCTCCATCGGACCTCTCCCGGGACGCTCCCGGTGATCTCCTTCCTTTCCGGTTGTCTTGTCGAAACCCCTTAAGTGTGTTACCCTAGCGGTTCGATATAATATCAGGTATGATCAAGACTCCTCAATGATCAACGACTAACTCGTAGGCCTGGACCCCCTGAATTAATCCTTGAGATATAACGAATGACTTTCATCTATCAAACCTGAACGTGAAGTCTTAGACCTTTTGCCATAGCGATACTTAGCACGTCCGAGTGTCGTTCCATAGATATCTCCATACCTAATCCCGACCTCGTTACCGACGATGCTATATTCTACTCGTTCATGATCTCATGTCTCCGTGACCTAGTCACATGCTTGCAAGCTCATTAGACAAGATCTCACCGAGTGGGCCCAAGAGTATCTATCCTGCTACGCGGACTGGCAAATCCCGCTCTTGACCCCTCGTCTCAATACTCCTTTTCAATACCCAAAAGTATCACCGTTATTGTCATACTAAATAAGATACGACGTTTGGTGCAATCAAAGTATCTTCAGGGAATATCAATAAGAGTTGATCTCACGGTCAAAGGTGTAATGACTATGTTCTCCAAATCTGGGTATGTCCATCACATCACTCTCCAGCAATATGACTCTCATTGCCGACCGGCGCCATGCCCCATGACCAGGAAACCTCGATCATCAATCGCGCAACGAAACTAGTCTTAGTAGAGGCTACTAGGGACCTGGTTGTTTACGTATCACACCCGCATTAATGTTTCCGCTTAATACGGTTCTAGCATGACACAAAAGCATATTATGAACAAACGAGATATGATAAAGAATACACTTTATTAATTGCCTCTAGGGCATATCTCCTTCAGTCTCCCACTTGCACTAGAGTACAATTTAATCTAGATTACAACTTGGTAAAAGCCTAACACTCATAGCTAACTGGTGTTGTTCATGCTTATCAAGCGGGAGAGGCTTCGTCAGCGGATCTGCCACATTCAGATCCGTATGCACTTTGCAAATCTTCACATCGCCTCCTTGTACGTACTGACGTATCACATGGAAGCGTCGGAGAATGTGTTTGGCGGTGGAGTGAGACCTTGGCTCCTTGGCGTTCGCAATGGCACCCGTATTGTCGCAGAAGAGGACCACGGGGTCTTGCACGCTCGGGAACACTCCAAGTTCAATGACGAACTTCCTCAGCCACACAGCTTCATTCGCGGCCTCGCAGGCAGCAATGTACTCCGACTCCATTGTAGATTGTGCGACTATGGGTTGCTTCCCACTTCTCAAGCACACGGCGCCTCCATTCACCTTGAACACGTAACCTGTATGTGACTTACAGTCATCGGGGTCTGAGCAGAAACTTGCATCTACGTAACCCGTTACGCCAAGTTCCTCATCGCAGCCACCATACACAAGGAACATTTCCTTTGTCTTATTGAGATACTTAAGAATGCTCTTAACATCTACCCAATGCGGCATTCCAGGATTACTCTGGAACCGGCTTGTCAAACTTAGAGCTAATGCCACATCTGGTCTAGTACTCAACATTGCATACATGATCGATCCTATGGCTGAAGCATAAGGATGTTTCGTCATTTCGGCCTTACCCAGTTCCGTCACCGGACACTGCGCCTTACGCAATACCTTATTCTTGATAACCGGCAGAGAACCCTTCTTTGCCTTCTCCATATGAAAACGCTTCAATATTTTATCAAGATAAGTACTCTGACTTAGTGCTAATAGGCGCCTTGATCTATCACGGTAGATTTTTATGCCTAAAACATACGCAGCTTCTCCTAAGTCCTTCATGGAAAACTTACTGTTTAAATATTCCTTCACGCTATTCAGAAGTTCCACATCATTCCCTATTAGCAATATGTCGTCAACATACAGTGCTAAGAACACAACCGAGCTCCCACTCATTTTCTTGTAAATACAGGTCTCTTCCACATTCTGGATAAATCCAAAACCTTTGATTACTTTATCAAAGCGAAGATTCCAGCTCCGAGATGCCTGCTTCAATCCATAGATGGATCGCTGAAGCTTGCACACCTTGTTAGCACTTCCTGGATCGACAAAACCTTCCGGCTGTACCATGTACAACTCTTCCTCAATGTTTCCATTCAGGAAGGCCGTTTTGACATCCATCTGCCAGATTTCATAATCATAGTAGGCAGCTACCGCTAACAAAATCCGAATAGACTTAAGCATCGCTACCGGTGAAAAGGTTTCATCGTAGTCAATTCCATGAACTTGTCGGAAACCCTTTGCGACAAGCCGAGCTTTATAGACGGTCACATTAGCATCAACATCAGTCTTCTTCTTAAAGATCCACTTATTCTCGACGGCCTTGCGCCCTTCGGGAATATCCACCAAAGTCCACACTTGGTTATCATACATGGATCCTATTTCGGATTTCATGGCTTCAAGCCATTTCTCGGACTCTAGACTCTCCATCGCCTCCTTGTAGTTCGTAGGTTCGTCTTGCTCGACTAGCATGACGGTGCAAACCATGTTGCCATACCATTCTGGTGGGATCCGAGATCTACCAGACCTACGAGGTAGAACATCTTCCTCGACAGTTTCTCCCACTCCTTCCATAGAGGACGTTTCCGGAATTGCTTCCGTTGCGCCACTCGGAATCTCGAGTTCAGGATCAACGATTTCATCGAGGTCTACCTTCCTCCCACTTACTCCTTTCGCGAGAAACTCCTTCTCTAGAAAGGCACCGGTCTTCGCGACAAAAGTTTTGCCCTCAGCTTGGTTGTAGAAGGTGTACCCAACGGTTTCCCGCGGATATCCTACAAAGACGACTTTCTCCGACTTCGGTTCGAGTTTGTCGGGCTGTAGTTTCTTAACGTACGCCTCACAACCCCAAACCTTCAGAAACGATAACTTAGGCTTTTGGCCATACCATAATTCATACGGCGTCGTTTCAACGGACTTGGACGGAGCCCTATTTAAAATGAATGCGGCTGTTTCTAACGCATAACCCCAGAAGGACACTGGCAGATCGGTAAGAGACATCATAGATCGGACACTATCCAGTAGGGTACGATTACGTCGCTCGGACACACCGTTACGCTGCGGAGTTCCGGCGGGCGTAAGTTGGGGTATTATGCCACAACTCTTCAGATGTGTGCCAAACTCAAAACTCAAGTACTCTCCACCGCGATCGGACCGGAGATGCTTGATTTTTCTATTAAGCTGATTCTCAACTTCACTCTGGAATTCTTTGAACTTTTCAAACGTTTCAGACTTGTGTTTCATCAAATAGATATAACCGTATCTACTCAAGTCATCAGTGAAGGTGACGAAGTAACGATAACCATTGCGTGTCGAAACGCTCATTGGTCCACATACGTCTGTATGTATGATCCCCAACAAATCCGACGCCCGTTCAACGAAACCTTTGAACGGTGTCCTAGTCATTTTGCCCATGAGGCATGGTTCACATGTATCGAGGGATCCAAAATCCAACGAGTCCAAGAGTCCATCGGAGTGGAGTCGCTTCATGCGCTTTATACCAATATGACCAAGACGGCAATGCCACAAAAACATGGCGGTATCGTCACTACACTTAATTCGTTTGGCCTCTATGTTATGGATGTGAGTACTACGATCGAGATTGAACAAGAATAAACCGTTATTCTCGGGAGCATCAACATAAAAGATATCATTCATATAAATAGCACAATTGCTTGACACTGATTTAAATGAATAACCGTCTTGTAACAGGCAAGACCCACTTATAATGTTTACACTCAAGGATGGCACAAAATAACATTTATTTAAAACCAAAACTAATCCCGATGGTAGATGCAGAGGGAGCGTGCCGACAGCCACCACGTCGACTCTCGATCCGTTGCCGACGCGCATCGTCACCTCATCCTTCGCCAGCCGCCTTCTATTCCGTAACTCCTCCTGAGAGTTACATATATGAGCAACAGAACCAGTATCAAATACCCACGTATTGCTCCGGGCGGATGTAAGGTACACATCTATAACATGTATATCAAATATACCTTTCTCTTTGTCGACCGTCTTGCCAGACTTCCTATCCTCCAGATACTTGGGGCAGTTGCGCTTCCAGTGACCCTTCCCCTTGCAGTAGAAACACTCCACGCTAGCTCTGGGACCATACCTGTTAGTCCTGGGCTTGGCAGCCAACTTTGCCTCCCTCCGGGACTTCCAGCTCTGATTTCCCTTGCCACCGGACTTCTTGAAATCAACGGTCTTGTTGACCATCAACAGCGTGTGCTCCTTCTTAATCTCTACCTCAGCAGTCTTGAGCATCACGAACACTTCACCCAGGGACTTAGCCATGCCCTGCATGTTGTAGTTCATGACGAAGCCTTTGTAGCTTGGCGGCAACGATTGCAACACCCTGTCAATCGCCAGCTCATCGGGAATCTTGCATTCCAGAGCATTCAGGCGTTGAACGTAGCCAGACATCTTGACTACATGCTCGCTCACACTGCTATGCTCTTCCATCTTGGCTGAGAAGAAAAGCTCAGAAGCCTCATATCTCTCAGCCTTAGCCTGCGGCGCAAAGACAGCCTTAAGATTCGAGATTATCTCAAAGGCGCTCATCTTCTCAAAGCGCTTCTGCAGGTCGGCTTCCATGGCGTAGAGCATGCCACTCTGGACAAAGGCAGAATCCTCCGATCGGGTCTGGAAGACCTTCTTCTCATCCTCAGAGGCTTCATCTGCAGGAGGGTCACCTATGGCGGCCTCAATGACGTAGGCCACCCTATGGGGAGTGAGGAGGATCCTCAGGTTGCGGAACCAGGCCATGAAGTTTGACCCATTGGTCTTAAGCTTTTCTTTCTCAAGGAACAGACCTAGGTTAAACGAGGAGCGAGACATCTACAATGCAATTTGCAACAACATAAGACTTTGTTCATAATAATTTTGAGTTATAGTATTTTAGAAAATAACTAACATAACTCCCACTCAAACGAACATCCCTCCTGGTCGTTCAAGCGATTACACGACCCCCATCCATTGCACCACCCCTCATCATCAAAGCCGGCGGCACAACTTCAAGAGTAGACAAAATCGTCCGTCACACCAATTTTGTGACTCGTGCTCGGCCTTTCGGCCTTCCTGTTCCGAGGCCATACCTCTGAGTATGCTAGGCTCTCCACCAAAGACCTCCACGCTGACGCTTGTGCAACATGGCTTACACCCACCGTATGCGAACGAAGATATACCTGACACCCGATCATCACGGCCTGCCTCATAACGTAGAACTTTATTGGTGGTGCGCGTTGGAGGGAGAACACTAGTGGTATTTTGAAGGGATCATCTTATTAAGCTACCGCCGTGTAACACACACAATCACACAAAATAAGATGCACACAAAACATCAAATGTAATGCAATGTGATATAGTCCATCGCGCCATGGTCTTCTTGGCGCCCGCAGTTTATAAACAATTTAATAAACCTACCTTGACCATATCACATAGCCCCTGCAAAATAAAGTTAGACGCTTCTACTTTATCTTTTCATATTTTACGTGGCTTGGGGCTTTCGTAAATAGAACCGCTTCATACCTACGAATATTATGACCACAACAACGATCCAATAATTGCATGTTTAAGCATCCCTTTCGGGCCCTCCATTGAAAATGCGAAGACCAACTAAAGAGAGAGAAACTGTCACCCGCCAGCCACAGATACGGTACAAGCCGTATGTCAGTAGTGGAACCAGTCTCGCGTAAGCGTACGCGTAAAGTCAGTCCGGGCCGCTTCATCAACTCAATGCCGCTGGAATACACAAGTGCACGCTAGAGGGTAGCAAATAACAGGAACGGTGCCCCCCCGTGCAGAGCACGGGTTCTAACAGCGTACAGCTATATCTTACGATAGATCGGCTCTGATACCACTGAAGGGGATCGTGTGCAGAAAACAAAAAAATTCCTACCGACGATATCCTAAAAGCATGCCAAGATCTATTCTATGCAGATATAGTAGTACGAACGGAGATCGGAATACATACCCTTGTAGACCGAAAGCGGGGATTACGTTCCCGCACAAACGTTGTCGATGCAGACCGACGAAGCCGACCTCAAGGTCGTGTAGAGGAAGCAGGCCTCCGAGTACCGCTAGTGCAGCACCTCGCAGGGAGTCGCACACGTACGGTGGAGACGACGCCTCCGAAGCTCCAGTCCAGGACGAGCAGCGGAAGACTTGGACCGGAACACCAGCAGAGCGGCAGCGGGCTATGGTGGAGGAGATCCCCTCTTCCTCAGCTCGGCGCGGCTCCGACTTGGGAACCACGAGATCGAGAGAGAAATCGGGAATTAATTGGTGAATTAAAAGGCTGGGGGTGCCCTTTCTTATATAGGCTCCCAAGGGGAGCCAACCTTGCCAGCCAGGCAATGTGGGACTAACCCCCCACAGCCTGGTTCGGCTTGGGAGGTGCGCCGGCCCCCTGGTGGGCCCCTTGTGGCCCACCTAGGCCGGCCCTCCTGGCCCCCACCGAATTCCCCTAGGGAATTTTCCCCTCTTGGGCCTTCTTTTGTCCGGAAGGCCCATTTAGGGAAATCTGCCTTAATAAATTCGAAAATAAATATATAAAATCATATTTGCATATTAATAACACTAATTAATATCAAACATAATATATATAATATTTCCTAGCTCCGAAAACTCTTTCGGCGCTGCCCGATCTCCATCGGACCTCTCCCGGGACGCTCCCGGTGATCTCCTTCCTTTCCGGTTGTCTTGTCGAAACCCCTTAAGTGTGTTACCCTAGCGGTTCGATATAATATCAGGTATGATCAAGACTCCTCAATGATCAACGACTAACTCGTAGGCCTGGACCCCCTGAATTAATCCCTGAGATATAACGAATGACTTTCATCTATCAAACCTGAACGTGAAGTCTTAGACCTTTTGCCATAGCGATACTTAGCACGTCCGAGTGTCGTTCCATAGATATCTCCATACCTAATCCCGACCTCGTTACCGACGATGCTATCTTCTACTCGTTCATGATCTCACGTCTCCGTGACCTAGTCACATGCTTGCAAGCTCATTAGACAAGATCTCACCGAGTGGGCCCGAGAGTATCTATCCTGCTACGCGGACTGGCAAATCCCGCTCTTGACCCCTCGTCTCAATACTCCTTTCCAATACCCAAAAGTATCACCGTTATTGTCATACTAAATAAGATACGACGTTTGGTGCAATCAAAGTATCTTCAGGGAATATCAATAAGAGTTGATCTCACGGTCAAAGGTGTAATGACTATGTTCTCCAAATCTGGGTATGTCCATCACATCACTCTCCAGCGATATGACTCTCATTGCCGACCGGCGCCATGCCCCATGACCGGGAAACCTCGATCATCAATCGCGCAACGAAACTAGTCTTAGTAGAGGCTACTAGGGACCTGGTTGTTTACGTATCACACCCGCATTAATGTTTCCGCTTAATACGGTTCTAGCATGACACAAAAACATATTATGAACAAACGAGATATGATAAAGAATACACTTTATTAATTGCCTCTAGGGCATATCTCCTTCAGCCAAAGCCAACCCACGTCGACTTTTCCTAAGAGACACATGGCTTGAGAAGTGGTGGCTCCGGAGAAGTCCACCACATAGAGCTCATACTCCACGTATCCCACGAAAGCCACTCTTAGCGACTTGCTCCACAAGAGGACCACAATGTCCTTATCAAAGAAGGGAGAGATCCCCATCTTTGTTAAAGCACGAACCGATAACAAATTATAGCCAAGAGATTCAACAAGCATGACATTGACTAGAGAAATGTCGGGGGCAACTACCACTTTGCCAAACCCGTTTACCTTAGACCTTGATAAGTCACCAAAAGTTACGGTTACTTGATCTTCATTAGGTTTCAACTCCGTAACGAGTTCTTTGCTCCCGGTCATATGACTTGTACATCCACTATCAATTATCCATTTTGAACCACCGGGAGCAAGGTCCTACAAGAGATCAATTCTTGCATTTAGCAACCCATTGCTTCACAATGGGTGCTTTATGGTTAGCAACAAGAGATTTAGGAATCCAAATAGCATATGAAATAAAACCATAGTAGGGTCCAATGTAACGAGCACAAACATTCCCATAATAATCGACATATAAAGCATAGTTAGGGTTGTTGTCCCCGGCGTGATCTTTACGAGTAGGCTTGCCCCTTGTGACATTCCTACTTGCAAGACCTTCCTTGGATTGAATGGAGTCGGCCTTCTTGGCTTGGATGGGGTTGATGCTCTTGGGAATGCCCTTCTTGGCATTCATCTTTATGGGAGGCACATATCCAAGACCTTCCTTTCCTTGTCGAGTGTGAGGCTCCACGATGGGAGTCTCAACAACTTGTTTACCTTTAAGAAGGATGATCTTGGATGTGGCGGCCTTAGTCATCTCACTCTTCAACCTAGCATTCTCCTTCACAAGATTAGCATTATCACAAGAACACTTAGAGGTAGAGATGCTAAGAGAATCAAGATTAGTTAGCCGAGTTTGGAGTTGGGCATACGACTCTTTTAGAAGAGCATGTTCACTCTCCAAAGCCTTGTGAGCTATGACGAGCGTATCCATGTCCTCAATGAGTCGAACATGCCCAACCGCAAATTCGGCTTTATCTTGTTGAGCCACCTTGAATTTAGCAAAGTACATATCACGATCCTTAATGAGCTTAGCATGTGAGGAGTTATGAGTTTCCTCAATAGTTTCAAGTTGCTCCTAAAGACGAGCATGAGACTCTTCAATCTCCTCAAGAGAGGACTTCAAATAAGATAGAGAAATAGCGTCTTCTCTTTCTATCTTACCCTTCTCTTCATTGAGATGCTCTAGCTCACCAATTCGAACCATGAGGGCACCAACATGTTTCTTGCTATCACCTTGCAAGTTAGTGATAAAGGAGTCGAACGCCACAAGCTCTTGCTTGATTTGAAAGCTAGAGGCATCATCAAGCTCATTCATTTCATTCATGAGAGAGGAAGATGATGAAGGTACCTCCGATGCCTTTGCCATAAGACACTTTGAGCTCTTGGTGATGGAGTTCTCATTAGGCGATGTGAATAGAGACGATGAAGAGCTTGTCGTAGTTGAAGGAGTTCTTGTCGTTGATGGAGAGACGGTAGTTGTCGAGGTGGTGGCAAGGGCCGCCACTACATTTGGCGTTTCTTCCTCCGACTCTTCATCATCGGTGGGATACTCCTCTTGAGTCAACAACATGATGCGAGGCTTCTTGTTAAAAGGCCTCTTCTTTCCATAGGCCTTCTTGGGAGGCATCTTGGTTTTGTCCTTGAGCACTAGACGTCCACCATGCTCTTCTCTTTTCTCATAAGGGCACTCGGCAACGAAATGGAACTTGTCTTGACAATTGTAACATGTCCTTGACTTGGAGGGTGAGACCCTATCAGCTTGAGATGCATTCTTGTCAAAACGCATCTTGCCTCTTGAGGGATTGTTCCAAAAGGTGCGAGCCGCAAGAGCGAGATGATCATTGTAAGCAATCTTGAGTGCTTCCTCGGACATGGCGGCAAAGCTTCCAAGATCATCATCATCATCATCGTTGTCTTCCTCAACGGTAGCCTTCAAAGCGAGGTTGGTTGTGCCTCTTTGCATTCCAAGAGCCCTTGCCCTTGCATCTTGAGCATTCTTAGTGGCCACCTTGTATGCGGCCATCTCTTGCATAACCTCATTAGACGTCATGAGATGATAGTTGTGTCTTCCTTGAAGACTCTTGACGTCGGTAGGCTCACAAGCCATCATAGAGCTAACATACTTCCTCTTGATCCAAGCATCATCAATATGAGAGGCACCCACTTCTCGAAAGCTTGTGCCTATGGTCACCAATCTTTGATATATCATCTCATGGTCTTCACCATCAAGCTTGAAAAAGCCCTCGGCTTCATTGCTCAAAGAGTCATAGCGGTTCCTTCTCATGCTATCATTTCCAACGAACAACTCGGATAGACCATCCCATGTCTCCTTGGCGGTGGTGAGATGTTGGATGCGAGGCATGTCCTTGTTCCCAACCGCCTTTTGGATCATGTAGAGAGCGGTGGCATCAAGTTGAGCCTCCACCACTTCTCTTCTTGTTAGGTTGGTCGGATCATGCGGCTTGTATCCAACTTGAATGATGTGCCACAACTCGATTGAAGAGCTGCAAACATGAGACTTCATCATGTATTGTCATTGATAAAAAGTATAGTATTTAAGCAACAGGGGATCACCCCTATGAGAAACTTGCGGGTGAGGAATAATGGGATCGGGGGTATGGTATTGGGATGGGGGAGGAGTGGCGTTGTAGCCTTTAGGCACTTCATCATTGGATGATGGAGTGTTTTGATGGGTTGAGGAACTACTAGCTTCACGTTTCCCATCCAAAGGCAATTGCTTTCACTTTATCAATTCGGGGTCCACATCAAGAGTAATGCCCGGAAGCACCGGAGGCTTTGAGGGCAATGCAAGAGAGGTTTCCTTAGTTGTCTTGAGAGACTCAAGCATATCATGAAACTTCTTGAACTCGGTTTGTATGGACGATGTCAACTTTGTTTCCAAAGAGTTGATATCGGCCATAGTGGCACCTTTCTCTTGCATTGCCGCCAAAGTCGCGGCGTCCGTTTCGGAACCCTCTTTTGGGTCAACTTGCATTGTCCAAGGTTGGTCTCAAGCGGTGAAGCTTTTAAGAGACAACCTGGGTCTGATACCAATTGAATGGCAGTTGACCACCTAGAGGGGGGGTGAATAGGTGGTGACCCATTTTTATGTCTTTTTCAGTTTTAGGCTAGCGGAAAGTAAGTTTTCTAGATGTGCAACTAGGTGACACAAGTGATAAACAACAAGGAAGCTAAGCAAGTACAGGAAATAAAGATGCGGTAAAGGAGAGTGGAACGAAACAACCGTAGGAACTCGAAGACCAAGATTTTATCCCGAGTTCCACCACATAGGTGTACGTCTCGTTGGAGAGGTGTGAGCTACCACAAAGGGCTCAACGCCACAAAGGCCTCACCCTATTCTCCTGTGAATTCGACCACAAAGGTGCGAATCCACGCTTCCACTAAGGACTCCTTTAAGGGCGGAGAAGGTCCCGTACAAATTCGTGAGGCACACACCCACAACTGAATTGGGGGCTCTCACAAAGACCACAACAGGTCACTTCCACAAAGGAATCCACAAAGGATCAAAACACACAAGGTTGAACCTAGCTATCCACAAATGAACCCTAGATTCGTTGCCCCTCAAGAAATAGAGGGGTGAAATCAAATCGCTTCGGTGGAGATGTAGATCGGTGGCTTCTCCCTCAGATCCCCAAGTATCAACGGATTTGAGTGGCTAGATTGGGAGATCCGGAAGAAACGAGCTTCAGCACCAATGGAGGAGAGAGAAAATCTGGAAGCTTGAAATGCTGGAGGTAGGTGGAGGGGTATTTATACCCCTCCCCAAAATCTGCCCGTTGTACAGCCGCCAGACCGGAAATCTCCGGGTTGAGAACCGGAGATCTCCGGACCCCGGAAATTTCCGGAGCAAATTCCGGCTGAGCTTGAATCTGGATCAGTACTGGTTGGGCTTCTTGACTTAGTCGAAAATCCTCTGTCACTCGGAGATCTCCGGATTGGGGCCCAGAAATCTCCGAGCACCGGAAAGCTCCGGGAGCATTTCCGGCTAAAACTGTTTTGGAGTCAGTACACATTTTGAGTTCTGGACTTGGTCGAAATCCCTCTGTCACTCGCAGATCTCCGGACTGGGGCTCGGAAATCTCCGAGCGCCGGAAATCTCCGAGAGGATTTCCGGCTCAGCTTGAGTTGGAGTCAGTACGCATTTCAATTCAGACTTAGTAAAAAATATGGATGGCTCGGAGATCTCCGGTCTGGGGACCGGAAATCTCCGAACACCGGAAATTTCCTGACTGAATTTCTGAAGAAAGACCAAGTGTAGTTGAATTGAAACTTAGGCAAAATAAGTGTTCCTCTTTATCAGTCTACCTGTAAAAGACCCTGCATGCTTCATCACAAACATTAGAATACTTTTTGTGTTGTCATTAGTCACCAAAATCTGGGAGTGCATAGAATGCACTTTCATGCTCAAACCTGGACCAAGCCGCGGACACCACGCGGACGCCTGCGGACGCGCTCCCGCCTCTTGGCGGTCAAACTCCCCGGCCCCACCGGTCAGTGACCCGTCGACCATTGGCCTCCCCCCACCGGTCTTATTTAATGGGACCGCCGCCCCCACCGTCCCCACACTGCTCCCCACCTTCCCCACACCGCCACGCAACCACCGCCACCGCCACACTGCCCTAGCCGCCATGGGGAAGGGGAGATGGTGGTTCGGCAAGGGCGCCAACGACCACGAGGCGGGGAGCTCTCGCCGCTCCTCGCGGTCTCCGGCGCCACCGGCATTGCCGCCACCGCCACCGCCCGCGCCGCCGCACCTCCGGCACCTCCACGCCGCGTCCGACCTTACCTCAGCAAGAGGAAGTGCCAGTGGTACTGGGACAACGCGATCCCAGTACCATGGCCGGACGTCCACCTCTTCGAGGGGTGGCACCTGAATCCGGAGCGGATTCCGGTGCCGCCCGTCCCGAAGCGGGGACTGGAGAGGGAGGTGGAGATCCTCCGGCGGCGCGACCTGCTGTCGGACGACCTCCGCCACGACCCTGCCTACGCCGTCGGCAGCTCGAACTGGGACACCTGGTTCCACGCCGAGCACGACCAGCGGCGGCGGGGCTACTTCGGGGTGCGGCACGCCAGCGGCCCAGCACAGTACCCGCCGCCCTCCCCACCTCGCGGCGACAACATGTACGCGCCGCCGCCGCCTCCCCCGAGCGTCAAGATGGAGGAAGACGGTGACGCCGCCGCCGCGGAGGAGGAGGAGAGGGCCCTCGCCCAGGCCATCGAGGAGTCCAAGCGGGAGGCGGAAGAAGCCGCCGCGGAGGAGGAGAGGGCCATCGCCGACGCACTGGCCGCCGTCGCCGCGCACCAGGACATGGAGCGGCAGGAGGCGCGGTAGGCAATGGAGGTGGAGGAGGAGGACCACGGCGAGGTCCCGGACTGGTTCATGCCACTAGTTGGCATGCGCTGGCAGTGGACCGGGCCAGCGGACGGGCCGCCGCCGCCGGAGCAGCCCCGGACTCCACCGCGCCGCCAGGGGCTGCCCGCGCACCTCGTCTAGGACCCGGACTACGTCATCCTTGAGTAGTCCGGCGTAGAAGTCCGGCCACCGGCCGCCACTGGCTTATCCAGTGGCAGTTTATATATGTTTTTATTTTTTTAAGTGTTAAAACAATGGGCACTGTGGCCCCTACGCAATCTTTGCATCGTGTCCGGCCTGAAATGAGCACCCCCGTAGGGTGCACCGGTTTCGACATGTGTCCGCGCAGTGTCCGGGGCTGCTCAAACGGACAAAATCCGGACCAAATCGGTCTGGAAATGAGCAGCCCCGTAAGAGGCTTGGATGGCTCCTCCACTGTTGTTTTTGAAATGATTTCCTACCGGAGGAGGCCGGAGGCGTTTTGTAAGAAGAGGGGGTGCAACAACATCAAAATTGCGAACATGAGGACTCGAACTCGGGTGGGTGGGAAGGCATCAACCCCTCCCAGCACTAGGCCACGCCATAATCTACCTCCACTGTTGTTTTTTGATCGGACTAAATCAAGCCAACATGGTTCGTGGCTAGGGGTTTTTCAGCTTGAAAATGTGGAACAACTACTGATGCTCTTTTCCTCTGAAGGGGGCGAAAGATGTAGTAGAAGCTTGATAGTGCGGTGAATGTCGTATGCAACAATAAAACCGTTTGTATCGGCCTAGCTTTCGTTACTTGCATGCTATGTTTGAACTTTGTATCCTAAGTGTTATGAATACAAGTAATGTTGTACATCATAGAAAAATAAGGCATAAAGCTACAAATAGGAACATAAGCTAATTAGTACTAGGCAAAATCAAAATGTCAAATTTAGAGTGACAAAAACAGATTGTGCAAGTGTTAAAAATAAAATAAAAAATCTCAATTGGCATGGAATTGAGGATTTGAGTTTGTTTTAGTCAGTGTAATAGTAAGTAATTGCCACAGATTTTGATTTTAACCTAAAAATATACTAAAGAGAAGTTTGCAGCAAATTTGTAAGCAATATATAATTGCACTTGTACTGCCAATCTTCCGTGTTCACATAAACTGAAGCACCACGACATCTACAAAAGAGGATATTACACCATATCCCTCTTACCACCACACACAAACTGTTCCTATCATATATCATCCATAAAATGATGTACTGTGTGAGAAACAATGGAGGAAATGAATGTATTGAGGAAGAACCCTCCAAGGACGTATCCTAGTAACTAATTTGCATGGCCGAACCCTCTGCTAAATACCAAAAAACCTGTTCTAGCGTCGACTTCAAAGGACCTGATGTGGCGGAATGTTCTCTCTCTCGTTAGATGCATCACTCCCTTTTGTTTTCTTCGTCGTCTTCGTCAAAAGATGTCGTGGTAGTCATGTCCTTCTGTGTTGCTTTGGCATCTGGTGTGGATGCTACGCTCCATCCATTCTTTGAAACGATCGGCCTTGGCCTAATCAATGATAGGCTGTCCTCTCGATCAAACTTCTCACTTGCATCATTGGTGAACCTGAAACGTAAAGCCAAAGAGCTTCAAACGTATCCGTTTCTATCTGCAAAATTCAGCCCATTTCCTAACATACTGCTGCATATGATTTTATTGCACTTTGCCATGCTCAAAGTTTACACCAGAAAAATGTACTACGAAAATGCAATATTATGTAGAGTGTAGAGCAGGTTTTGAATTTAAAGATTACAAAATCCAGACAACATTATAGGTTGCACACCTGTCTTTGAGGCAAAATTGCAATAGCAGGCGCTGCAATAAATGCATCACAAGAACAAATGTTCCGTTCTTTAGCATGAATGAAGAGAACAGCTTACAATAGTGTGTTCTTAAATCCCAGTATTGGTATAACGACGAACAGTTAACATATTACCCAGGTCAAGGTCACTAGAAGATCAGGACAATACCTCATTGAACTCTGAGAAGGTGCCCACAAGTAGGAAATGACACATAGAAGTGAGAATGATAGGGCATGCCAGAACGCAGGAATTATCCATGCATACTGCCAGCGCTCATTGAACACATCTGTTGATTTGAAGTAAATCTGCAGAAAGTTGCAACACTACTATCAATGAATGAAAAACAGACGGGTAACCACGTGAGATGTTGTACATTGCAGCTGAACAAGAAAACGGCTAGATTATACTCCCTCCACAAAGGGTGAAGATAAACTACCCTAACTTTCTGTGACTAAACACTATTTTGGTAATACAGAATCCGAATGTAGTTTTGAATACATTAGCGTACCTCATAGCCAATCCAGGCAATAGATACGAGGACAGTTATAGCCAATGCAATCGTGAATTTTCTGTAGATGTCAAGTTTGGCCATCGACCTTCTGGCCTACAGAGAACACACCAACAAAAAAACTGAATGTTCAGTGCATTTTCTAACATTATTGGGATACATTTACCTCTTAACTGGAAAAAAATAGTACAAATAAAAAGGACAGTGCACCCTCATATATACTGCAAAGAAATTAACAAGGAATGATGAGCACAAAAGAGGTTCTGTTCACCTGAAGTTGGTTAAGGGTCTTTGCTAAGGAAATAAATATCCAAACAATGAATGACGCATCCAAGATAGCCACAGGATAGACCAAGAACAGCCGAGCTTTTCCAGATAGATCATTCACAGTACCGAGATTTTCTACCAGCTCAAGAATTTCTGTAGCTACAAAGAATGTTCCTCCAAGCAAGACCACTTTTGATGTCAGACCACCCAAAGTAGGCCTCACAACTCCGTACCCCATTGAGACAATGAGGATAATAAGACGAGCAACTGTTCTTTTAACAGTCCCGAAAGTTACTGCCCAAAATGTGATGGCCTTTGCCCGAACTCCAGTCTCATTGAACTCAGCATATTCGAAATACCACAATGCCATCTCAAGCATACCCAATGTGATAACAAGAGTAATACAGTTCTGGAGTGGAAGAACCTCTCGCCAGAACTTCATGTATTGATAGAACCAATAGATACCAAGTATCACGAAAGCAAAAGACATCAGTCCAAAAAAGTTCTTGAGAGGCGCCATCCGACCTGGAAGGTATCCAGTAGGATTTTTCCATATGGTTTTCCCCTCGATCTCCAGCCCAGCAAGGGACGGGTCACAGTGTATAAAGTACATATTGTACATCCCAGTTTTTCTTACAGGAATGGTCCTTGATGGTAACGTTGCAATCAGATCGCTTCCATCAAAAGAAGCAACAAGCAACTGTGGCCAGCCGGGATTCACCTTTGATGGGCGGTAGATGACAGAGCCTTCAGCGCAAGCACCTAACTTTGCAAGATCTGATGTACAACAAATGGCTTTCTGGCCTCCATATGCTGATCCACCAATCATTTCACGGTCTTCTATTTCAAACATGATTATCTGAACCTTCGCTGAAGTAGCCTCCTTCACAGAATCAGCAGCCTCCTCTGGTCTTTTAAACGTAATCTTGTCAAACCTGAAAAGGATGGAAGATTGGAATCAAGCCTACAAGTTAAAAGCATCTAACTGTAGTGAATCGAACTTTGTTCAATTGTAGTATAGAGAACATTAAATAGTGAGTGCAAACTGCAGTTCGACATTTCTAATTAATACATGCTACATTCAAAGAACATGGTGTCATTTTGCTCGATTTTCAGTTTATTTGACGGATGTATATAAGTTAAGAACTTAAGAAGTACACTGGCGCAAACACAAC
This sequence comes from Poa annua, assembly GCA_026929855.1. NCBI lineage: Eukaryota > Viridiplantae > Streptophyta > Magnoliopsida > Poales > Poaceae > Poa > Poa annua. The sequence goes on from CM049432.1 coordinate 77,922,041, forward strand.
TTGGACAAATTTAAAGCTTGCTTGACCTTGTCCCTCCCAGCTCCCGAGTTGTGCTATCCCATGATTTGATACGACTAAGTAAAATATGCTAACTAGGCGCCTAGACCAAGTCATGCCATAAACTGCGCAGTAAGCAAGCATAGTTAACTCAACAATGCACTCTGTTGCCAGCGGGAATTGCGCCGCTCCCAACACAACTGCTGCAAAGATCCAATTGTGCCCTCACAACATACCTACTGCTCCCAAAAGAACCCGTCAAAATGCCCAAAAGAACCCCCAAGACGGCGGGATCCAAGATCCGCCTTGTCCTCTCAGCTGGAGGGCCGACGCTCCACTCTACGCCGCCGACCGTGACGCCGGCGCAAGTCACCGGGGAGCAAGAACGCGAGTTACCTGATGAATGCGTCGGGCACTTGGGTGGCGTCGTCGTCCTCGTCCTCGGCGGTGGCATTGGCGGGAGAGACGGGCGCGTAGAGGCCCTCGCTGCCGGCGTGCAGGATAAAGGCATTGCCTTTGTTGAGGAAGCCCAGGCCGCTGTACTCGTGCACGGAGGCCTCGCTGAGGCAGCAGAAGAGCGCGACGACGGCGACGGCGAAGGCGAGGACGCGCACGGCCGCCGTGTCGGCGGCCATGAGGGCGGTGCGCGGGGTGTAGTGGAGGGCGTGCGGGGCTGGATCTGGCCTGCGTGGAGCTGATGAGTGAAGTGGAGCCTCGGGGTCGGCGGAGTTGGGTTGGGGAAATGGCAAGAACCTCAAAGAGCCGAGCGACGCCGCTGTCGTGTGGCCTGATGGCTCCCCGCGGTAAGAAATGTGGGGAGAAATGGAGAGAGAAGGCTTCGTCGGTGATTGGAGCAGCTGTCGTGTTATTCTTTAGCTGCTTAACTGGTGTTCAGGGGGTCAATGACAGGCTGAACCCTGTTCTTGGAAAACAAACTGGATTGTTAATTAGTAATTACAGCCATGGAATGTCTAGGAAGAAGCAATCTGTTGCCCTTGGAAAATGTTACAATTAGAGCTATTGGCATCTGTTTTCTCATTGGGGGTTTTTCTCTCAAATAAATATTTCTGACTTGCAAAACCTTTTGTCCTTTTAGGTTTTGATTAGGCTCCGTTTACAAGCTCAGTTTTTTTTAACACGATATTTAAAAACAAAGTATTTAGAGTGTTTGGGCAAGGAAATATTGTAGTTTTGTTCAGTATTTAAGTTTACAAAAACAACTGTTTAGAACTGTAGTTTTCAATACGGAAAAAACTGTAATTTTATACAATAATTATGTTCATAACACCATAATCTTCATTGGATCCAAAGTATCAAAGTATTTGGTACTTCAATATTTCTAGAAACTTGAGTATTACACTTATACTTAAAAAAAGGAGCTCCAAACATATCCTAAGTCGTGTCCCCCAAACTTTGTCTATATACTAACGAATAGGGGTGTAAACGGATAGGATAATTTCTGCATCATATCCGATTCCGAAACCGTTTTCAACAATCCATATCCCGTTTTAATTAATCCGACAGATATGGATATCCGATTCCGAAGTTGACAGCCGGATATGGTATAGGATATGGTATGTAAAATAGTCTAAAATATGGATTATCCGAAATTTAAATAGGATTATCCGATGGTTTGAATCCAAATAATCCGATATTCTACCGAAAAGTCTAGTCTAATATAGCATAATTTGCAACTAGTAAGTTGTCGAGTTCGTTAGTAGAACCTTCTGGGACTCCCTGTAACTACCCTCGTCAGGACCTGCTTCAGGAGAGCCACCCCTAGATCCATGTTGTGCACGTATTTTCTTCCACTGCACATCACTACGACGGTTTACTACTTCATGTTTCGTTAACTACATATAAATAAAAATAGTTATAACTATGCAATGTGGTGTATCTCTTTGCATATAGATTTGTTTGTGATGAGTCTTCTCTCTAGTGGTGACGTTCATACTACCCATCATCACACAATGACTAGCAGTTCACCATATTTATTTGGGTATCTAAAGCCAGTCCTAACTACTACGAATGCTAGTTGATAAGTATAGTTCTAACTATTACGCATCAAATAGCATTATATCATTATAGGTTGGTGGTAAATTTGAGTGGTTCATCAATGGCGATCGAGGGAGGGGGTTCAATCTTCTTCTTAGAAACCGGAGATACCTATGTCCACCCGCATTGCATGTGGTCACTTCATCCTCTTGTTATTCCACGTTTCATTATCATTAAGACGCACACCGCGGCTCTAGTCCTGCCCTAAGTCAGGCGTCACATCACTTTCTTCTAGGGCAAGGTCATCAAACCAAGTCCTAAAAACTGATTGTGAAGAATGCAAAATGCAAGAAGTAACTTTATTTGGGTGGCGTAAAGGTGGAATGGCTTCTGGTTAAGGATCTTGAATATATCCAATGCAGCAAATGCTTTCTCAACCATGTGTAGAATATCTTGGGTTGAAGAATTTTTTGCATTTCGCAAACTGTTTCTGAGGTGAACTCAGTTAGTTGCTACCCGTTTTTTTCTAGAAGGGCGGAATAATCGTAGGCCGGCGTGCATATTCTGCATCTTTAAGGCAGAACTTACCACCAGGGAAACAAAAAATGACTGCAACACATGTCGATCATTCTCAGTCAGTTAGCATATATGTAAACCTGAGATCGAAATCAACAAAACACATTATGACTGGTGTAGTGCTTCCCATGCACGCTCCATACTTTGTTCTCGACACTCTTGCATACACGAATACTATCGATGACGCAAATATAATTGTGTCATGAGATGAACAACCAATCGTTTTATGACCAAATATAGTTGTGTGTTGTCACAACACAGACTGATATATGGATTCCATCTTTTTCCTATCTTGGAAGGTGTTTAACCTGTTGGTGCCTTCATCATCTCTTTTCTAAGCTATCCATTTGTAAAGTAGACTTGTTTGAATAGCAGGAGATACTCTCTATGGATCTTCTAAATATGTCGTTGATCATTCCAAACTTATGGTTATGACCCTAAGTCGGGTGTGCCGGGTCGAGCCACTGCTCCCCGACAATGTTTAGTAGAAAACACCCTAAATTCACTCCCCGACACTGTTCAGTAGAAAACACCGTAAATTCGCTCCCCCTGAGAGTCGAACTCGCGGGTATGCCGGGTCGAGCCACTAATCCCCAGCCAACGCGCTAACGAACCGTTCTCCTTTTATTATTAGTTGGGCATGTCGTTGCCGCCTCACCATTTCAAAGATGACACTGGAAAAAAAATTGAGCTCCGGTCCGCCGATCCTCCAAGCTCGAAGGCCCCAACCCCTAAAGGCAGTTGGAAGGAGGAGTGACGATGGCTGAAAAGAAAACTTTGATCTCTCCAACGGCCGTGTCAGACGACCTTCCATTTCTAAAAGTCAAAACACATTTTCTTCTTCAAATTTTTTTGAAGGGAAAATCTGAGAGTTCTTATTCAATAGCACCTGCATCGTCAGCCAAGAGGCCAAGGACCAGAAAGTCTGGGGGTTTGTCTAACCAGCTACCAGTCACCGTCAGTGTACAAGCAAGCTTTGCACAGAGGTGTGCAGCATGGTTAGCCGTCCTTAATACATGAATAACATCAAAAGAAAGAAAATTCGAAACTAGCTCTCCAACTTTAGAAATAACAGGGGCCACAACTGAACGAGAAGTGTGCCTGTCAGTCCAGAGATTAACAATCTCTAGACAGTCTGTCTCAGTCACCAATCTTGTGAACCCGTGAAGCTTCGCAAAGAGAACTTCGTCACGAACCGCCAAGCATTCAGTGACTAGAGGATCCGTAACCCCAAGATAGGGTTTTGCCCAGGCTCCCAAGAAGGAAGTTTTAGACCTGGTAACTCCACCGCCTCCACCCCTGCAGGGTTCAATCAACACTCCACCATCAGTGTTGATCTTGATGATTCCAGCGTCAGGTGGACGCCAACCATGTCTCGGCAGGATCCTTGCATGATTTCTTGGCAAGTCTAGTATAGCCAGTGCATCTCTTTCCATTTTCAAAGACTGGGCAGGATTAAAACCCCCCTTATCGTGAGTCCAGCTGTTCTGTGACGACCAGATTGCCCACATAGTAGTGATTATTTTCGGTCTATCTGAGTCTAAGAACCGCTGATCACATAAAATGTCTCTCTCTCATGTTGCTGGATGAAGCCTCGGTAATGAAATGTTTAGCACCTCTCGCGCTTCCTTCCAGAATGTTTGTGCATGTATCATATCATCATCCATCATATCCTCATCCACACACAAGCAGATTCTGCAGCTGCTACTGTCGGATATATGTCTATATTTCAACAAGCTTTCAACTGGCAGTATACCTCGCAGCACCCGCCACCAGAAAACTCGAACCTTTGGGACCACGTTCGAACGCCACAAAGATGTCCATAGCTGCTTTTCTATCGTTGAGGATATGGTAGTCGTCCCTTCACCTAGAGCGGATTTCTCGTTATGGTTCACTAGAGAGCGATACGCCGACTTCAAAGCACCAGTGCGTTCAAACGCCCATGCCCAAGAATTTTCACCCCCTGCTGCTCTTAGAGGTATATTAAGAATTGCATCAGCTTTTGGGGCAATAAAATTCCATCTCACCACATCAATTTTCCACCTCCCATACTCCTGGTCAATTAAGTTCGAGACCCTTGAGATCTGATCCCTTCCTATCTGAGTTGAGGGTGTCATTGACAAACATCCACCAAGTCGACACCGACGATCCATCACCAATGCACCGTATCAAACCAATCTGAAGCGTTGCTCGGCCAGCAACTATCGCTCGCCATGTCGCAGAAGCATTGCGAGGCACTGTTGCTTGCAAGAAATCCGTTGAAGGGTAGTACCTCCCCTTCAAAACTCGAGCATACAGGGAACTTTGATCTGTCAAGAGTCTCCAACCATGTTTGCCGAGCAAGGCCAGATTGAAAATATTTGGATTACGAAAACCCATACCTCCCTGAATTTTGGGAGTGGCCAGAACGTCCCAAGAAACCCAATGCACCGAGCTCCTATCCAGAGAAGAACTCCACCAATACCTCCCCATGCTTGATGTAAACTTTTTGCAAGTCTTTTTGGTCAGCTTGAAACAACTCATGCTATGTGTCGGAATAGCCTGAATAACCGATTTCAGAAACGTCTCTTTTCCGGCACAAGAAGCCATCCTTCAGTTCCTCCCTGTAATTTTCCACGAATACGCTCATGCAGGTGATCAAACGACCCACTCGTGAGTCTGCTTGTAGCCGTCGGGAGGCCCAAATATCGCTCACTAAAAGCCTCCACCTCGATGCCTAAGGTAGCCTTTAGAGTTTGTCGTAGTTGTTCTGGTGTGTTCGGGCTGAAGAAGATTGCACTTTTTTCTCTATTCACACATTGCCCTGAACACTCACCATAAATCCGTAGGATCTCATTGATCCTAATAGCACTGTGAGTACATGCCTTCATAAAGATAAGACTATCATATGCGAAGATCAGATGGTTTATCCAGGGGCGTGTACTCCCACTCTAATGCCCCTGTCCACCTGGTTACCTCCAAAGAAATTAAGAAGAGAGGTAAAACCATGTGCACAGAGCAAAACAGATAGGGCGAGATGGGATCGCCTTGTCTCAATCCTCTGGTCGGAGTGAAGAAAGGAAGAAGTTCGCCATTCACCCTCACGGCAAACCGAACAGACGTGACACACTTCATAATAAGTCGCACAAAGTTTCCACTGAAACCTAGCTTCATCATGATAGCCTCCAAAAAATGCCACTCGACTCGATTGTAGGCTTTCATCATGTCTAGTTTAATTGCACAACAATAATTCTTCCCTCTTTTCCTGCGCCTCGTTGCATGCACTCTCGTATGCAATCAACACATTATCCGTTATTAGTCTGCTAGTAACAAAAGCACTTTGCTCTTCCCCCAATGATCTCACCTAGAAAACCTCTGAGTCTATTAGCAATGCATTTAGCAGCAATCTTACCAAATTGTGGCCCTTGCCCACTTTGCAAGCAAAGCACCGAGACAGTGGCACATCTCTTCGTCCATTGCTGCCTAACTAGGAGGATTTGTGATCTTGTCAAAGGGTGGCTCGGCCTATACTTCATCCACACCCAGGATTGGGTCCATCTCTCCTTCAATGAATGGTGGCTGCGGATGGCCTCCACCTCGCCTAGCCGGAAGGCGGTTCCCACCCTTACCTTGCTTATCACGTGGGAGGTGTGGAATGAGCGGAATGCCCGGGTTTTCAACAACAAGAGCACGTCGCCGCTAGTGATTTTTGAGAAAATTAAGTCGGAGGCCCGATTGTGGGTCCTTGCGGGTGCCAAATGTTTAGGCGTTTTGATGCCGCGAGAGTAGTCCTTGTATTATTGCGGTCCGTTTAAAACATGATATCTTGTATTATTGCGGCCCGGTTGTGGGTCCTTGCGGATGCCAAATGTTTAGGCGTTTTGATGCCGCGAGAGTAGTCCTTGTATTATTGCGGTCCGTTTAAAACATGCTATCTTGCATCTTCTTCTTAATTAATATATGGGGCAAAGCTTTTGCCCCACTTTATTATTATAAAGGACTGAACACACATATATGGGTCGATTTTGGGAGATTTTCTGAGGATGCCGTACTTTCGGAATAAGGGTAATGGCGGTATCATTCATACCAGCAGATAGCTCCCCTCCATTTAGAAAACACAGGACAGCCAGGATCACATCATCTTTTATCAGTTTCCAATGATGCTGAAAAAATCCCGCCGTAAAGCCATCCACACCTGGCGCCTTGGATGGCGTCATTTGGAACAAAGCTGTCGTCACCTCCTTCTCTTCAAACAACAGTTCAAGAGAATCATTCATTTGTTGTGAAACAGTAGGTGGCACAACATCTAGTAGTTCGTCCATTATCCCAAACCCCTGCGAGAGATACAGGTCATGGTAAAACAGCCCCACTTCATTTTTATTCTCATCTGCAGTACTGCAAACTGATCCATCCGATAAAGTAAGAAACTCAATCTTATTCATTCTCTTCCGTTGCGCTGCCTGTGCGTGAAAAAACGTGGTATTTCTATCACCTTCCCGTAGCCATTGTACTCGAAAATGTTGCCTCATCCAAACCTCCTCCTGGTGCAAGGCTTGCCGGAGTTTTTTCATTATGTTCCTCTCCTCATCTGATGGGCCACGTCCCACAAAATGACCCTGCACACGATCAAGTTTCTTGCGAAGATCTCAGAATAGTGCGTGCCAAATTTCCAAACTCACTTGCTCCCCACGTACTTAGAGCATTTTGAAGCTGCTCCAAATTCTAGGCAATACCACTGAGTCCTCTAGCACCTGCTCCTTTCTTCCATTTCTGAGTCACCAGATCGTCATAATCCACATGTGTTGGCATAGCGATCTTCTCCGGTTTCTCCGTCTCTGCATCCGCCCACGGCAATTACACCAACGTTTACAGTTAACGTAATGTACACTGAACTCCATATCATCTGAGGCTCTGCCCTAGCTAGTAGCTCACCTTGGAAAAATTAACCCAGCAACCTGATCGTGTGATTAGAGCAGGAGCGCTCCTGTTCCTTGAGAAAATTTGCTGCTCTAGCTCTAGCTCGACTACAAAACCCTGCCTCTCCTACCGATGAAGACCCTGAATTCTTCCTCACGGAAAACATGGCCCCGCGCCTGCAAAACACGCCGCGATCGCTTGTGTACAACGCAAACGCGCGTCCCGAGGCCGGCGAATCCCGGGGGTTAGCGAGAAGAAGCGCTGTGCCAGCAACGGCGTCCTGGATAAATTCTCAAAGTCGCCGGCGGAGTTGCCTGTGCCGAAGCCCGAAGGGCTTGGCAAGCCTTGGCTGCTTTCAGCGAGAACCAGTGCTGCCCTTGTCAAGGATTCCTTGGGCCCATGGGGCTCGCCTGATCAAGTTGGAAATACATAACACTACCGCTGTGCTCGAGGATCCAACATGCTATGCGGGCTAAAACCTTACTAAGTGGCCTTCCGCCTAGCTTTCCACAGGTAATATAATGGATCAATTTTAGGTCGTCATCGAGATGTAATTGGGCTAAAACGTAATTTCATCGTTTCCAATTCCATCTCAATTCTTGTTTGGCCACGCTCATTTCATTTCATTTGGCTTAAATGAAGACGCCATCATTTCAGGCAACAAAAACAATTCGAATAGTTAATGGTGAAGATATACTGTAGGTATCGACCGGGATACTGAATGATCTCGTATATCTCGTGCTTATCTCTAATGTGTAACTTCGTTGCCATCCAGTGTATTTCTTACTAGATACTCATTTATTTTACAGCAATGTTTTCTAGCTCTATATATCTCTGTATATACGGAAATGCTCCTACGTACACAAACATCTCTAGCTACGAAATTTTAGGCGTCCAACTACTACTTTACCTGATAGTAGCCCAAGCATCAGCATTCAGCTGCAATGACGAACCATGGCCTCCTCTTCACGGTGGTGGCAGCCGTCCTTCTCACCGCCGCTGGCGCCGACCAGCCCATGACCGTGGGTACGCCATACGACATGCTACAGCAATACGGATTCCCGGTGGGCATCATCCCGGCGGGCGTGCAGAGCTACGAGCTCCGGCCGGACGGCTACTTCGAGGTGTACTTCTCCGATGACTGCAAGCTGCGCGTCGGCGGTTTCACCATTCACTACAGCAGCCGGCTCGCCGGGAGCATCCAGAACGGCTCGATCAGCGGCCTGGAGGGCGTGAAGGTGAAGGTCGTCATCCCGTGGGTCCGCATTCGGACGGTCAGCCGCGACGGCGACGAGCTCAGGGTCCACGCCGGGTCCATGTCCAAGTCATTCCCCGTCGGCGACTTCTCTGTCAGCCCTCAGTGCCACTGAGGCTCGACCACAGGAACACTTGAACAGTAGCAGCGCAAGTAGGCAACCGCCAGTTCCTCGATCACGTCTCCTTGATGTCTCGTTCTTCATTGCTATCAAAGTCTCAATCTCTCATGCTCTATATCTGCCTCCATTGCTCTCAATCTCTCATGCTCTGCTAGCTGATGCGCGCTAATGTTTTGTAAGTTCGCGCTCTGTCATTGTAGACTTGTAGAGTGGTTTGAGAATTGAGATCGAATATTTTCACATATTTTTTTCGGTGAGATCGGAATTTCTTTGGGAAATTCAACTTAAAGGTCTTTAAAGTAATGACGTAGCTACACACATGAGTTGGTCATCCTATAGCCAACTTTCTTATAAGAAAAGACAATATTTTTGAAACATTGTCGACGTAAACAAGGAGGCGAAACGACCGGTCATTAAAATTGGGCGTGAAACCCTAAAACACGTGAGAAAAGACCAAAAAAAAGGTGCCAGTAAAACACCGACACAAAAACAGGTGGGAGAACGCCGAAACAAAAAGTGTCTGCTACAACAAAGGAGAACAAGCGGGGAAACGCCAAGATGATGTCTCCTTTACCACTGGACACAGGAATTGGGCGAGAAAAGTTAAAAACGAGGAGGGGGTGGGGGATGCCGTAATGTTGATTTTTCGGTCAGAAACAATATCTCATGCGAAATGGTAGGTAATGGCTATCTCATACCTTAAAGTAAGGACCAAAGAAAAAGATCTGATTCAAAGTAAGGACCAAACAATATGGCATACAAAGGTACGTAATGACAATATCATACCTCAGACGCCGAAACAATTGGAAGGATCACCATCACTTCTTATCAATTCGAACTTGCAGTTCATGTTTAGTTAGACGGTCAGGCATGTGCCTGCAGTTATCAAAATGCCAGATCGTGAAAGTTACAAGTCAATCTCAGTATTGTACCCACGTTAACTTGTAAGATCCTATTTTAGGGTAAACATTCATGCCAACATTCAATTTACGTTCTAGAAGTTTTCACAAATATGCTTAGCTAATCCTACACTAAAACCCCCTCTGAGATATTTGATAAACCATATATACCCTATATATAGTTTGTTATGTCATATGAGATTAATTAATGAAAAAAATTATGCTACAAAATATAGGTTAGATATAGCACAATGTAAATGTATCTTAAATTGTATGAATCATGACTATATGAAACATGTTACAAGTATTTTTTGTAATTTTTATGTGGTTCAAAGTGTCAAATAAGAAATATAACATTACACTTGTTAAGATTGAACTCTCTCCATAGTTTTTTGGACTCATGTTGCAAATCACATCAACCAAGAGGGTAAGTTAAGTGTTAGACAACATATTACTGCTACATGCGTGACCTTCTTATTCCTTCATGAATTGGTTAATTCTACATTGAGAGACAAAATTTGATCATAGAGTTGAATGCGGACATAGTTATATTTGCATATTCCTATAACAATGGGTCTTACAAATAGGAATAGTTTGATTTTTTAGATAGATCTTTTGAAAAGGATATGCGAGAGTATAATGCTAAAAATAAGTATGGAAGTTTAATATAAATTGTATTAAGATCAAGTAGCCCGTGGTTTAAGTTTTATCTAAAACCCCCTCTGAGATATTTGATAAACCATATATACCCTATATATAGTTTGTTATGTCATATGAAATTAATTCATGAAGAAACATATGCTACAAAATATAGTTTACATATAGCACAATGTAAATTTATCTTTAATTGTATGAATTGTGACTATATGAAACATGTTACAAGTAAATTTTGTAATTCTTATGTGGTTCAAAGTGTCAAATAAGAAATATAACATTACACTCGTTAAGATTGAACTCCCTCCATAGTTTTTTTGGACTCATGTTGCAAATCACATCAACCAAGAGGCCAAGTTAAGTGTTAGACAACATATTACTGCTACACTGTGACCTTCTTATTCCTTCATGAAATTGGTTAATTCTACATTGAGAGCCAAAATCTGATAGAGTTTAATGCGGACATAGTTATATTTGCATATTCCTATAACAATGGGTCTTACAAATAGGAATAATTTGAGTTCTTAGATAGATCTTCTGAAAAGGATGTGCGGGAGTATAATGCTAAAAATAAGTATGGAAGTTTAATATAAATTGTATTAAGATCAAGTAGCATGTGGTTTAAGTTTTATCTAAACCAACATGATGAAGTGAGAGACTAGACAAAGAGGTCGGATGCAGCGGTGGGAAAATAGTCCCATCTCATGAAAGTAATTTGCATGCGACTTGTTTATACACGAGCGTGTAAGAAACATCTCGAGCTCCTTTCGTCCGCTCGTCTTCATGTTGCCTAAAAAGTTTAATTTGGTTATAGAACATGGGACCCCATGATGTAGACCAGGCCCTTATTTTATTCCCGATCATTCTTTTCTATTCATGTTTAATTTTTTTCTATTCATGTTTAATTTTTGTTTTTTGGTTCAACATGATGACCTTTTAATGTTGAAGTTAATAGATCATGGGTCAATGGGTCCATTCATTTAGATATTTTCTAGCTTATATGTGCAAAGTAACGTGATAGAGATCGATGTCTACTTAAGACATTTCAGTCGACGAGTCAGTATAGCTATTAGCTTGTACTGCTCTGCTCGATATTGAAAAATATACACGCATGTTACGGCTTAGACATGCATGCATGAATCCTAATAACTGTTTCACAGTACGATGGATCAAGAACTCGTGCCGCAAATCGAAAACTGTGTGCTATACCTCGAGAACACGGATAGGATACCATTTTTCACTACCCCTATTATCCACATGCATTAGCTATAACAGAGTTATTCATGAATCTTTGGGAACAAAAGTAAAGAGCTATGTTAGATAAAAATTAAGAAACACTATGGACAAAGAATATGAGGGGGAGTGGATTGATCGAACCACCATGAAAATTGGGCTTGGTTACCCAAAAACAGGCGGAAAATGTTTAAAACTAAAATAGGCGGGAACACGCCAACATTGGAACGGGCATACAAACATCAAAACAAAAATATTGTGCCCTAGCCAATGGAAACACATTTCATGCATGAGGGAAGGGGTCCTTATTCTTTCACATTTTTAAAATGCCTAACAAACCATGGTTTTATTCAGTTATAACTCCCACGAAAGACATGGAAACCTACAATTTGGAAAATGAATGATCAAAAATAAGAAAATACAAAACTTAAACTGAAGAAACCGAAAAAAAAATGCTCTAGGCCAATTGCTGGTCCAAGGAGGCGAAGGGTGTATGTGACGCCAGCATAGAGAGAACCATACCCATACCCTCTCCCTAAACGGGTCGGCCCATTTAGTTCACATTTTTCCTTTTTTATTTCTCTATTTCATAATTAACATAATTTTTATTTTATTACTTTCCCTTGCTCTATTACCTTCTCACTTTTCTATTTTAACTTGCACATGCGTGTCACATGCACATACAAATTTATGGACGTGATTGTATTAATTGTCTAGGCAATGGAATTTTTTGCACACATGTGGAAAAGCATATAATTTTGGTGACCATTTTTTCTTCAATAAACTATGAAAATTTAAAACATGGGAGAATATCACTTGTGGTCATGAATGTGAATCAATTTTAACAAGTTGTGTGATTTTTTTTCAATTAGAAAGAACAGTTTGTGCGAACAAATTATTCTAACACACACATTTTTTGTCGATGGCACATTGAAAGGAAAGACGTCGTCTAGAGGGGGGGTGAATAGACGAGGAGCAGTTTTTACAATTTAGGTTTGATAAATGCGGTATAAAACTTAGTGTTTAACTTATCAATGACACAACCTAAATATACTAGGTTCACCTATGTGCACCAACAACTTAAGCTATGCAAGACAAACAACAAAGAGATAGCAAGGTAAAGAACTTCAAGCACGATGGCTATCACAAAGTAAAGTGCATAAGTAAAGAGCTCGGGTATAGGGATAACCGAGGCACGCGGAGACGATGATGTATTCCCGAGTTCCACCACAAAAGGTGTACGTCTCGTTGTAGAGGTGTGAGCAACCACAACAGGTTTGCTCAACGCCACAAAGGCCTCACCTTCTTCTCCGATGAACTCGACCACAAAGATCCGAGTGCACCTTCCACTATGAACTCCTTTGGGACGGAGAACAATCCCGTACAACAACCTTGGGGCACACACCCACAACCGAATTGGGGTCTCCCAAATGACCACAAGAGGTCTTGACCACAAAGGTCCTAACTAGCCACAAAGGCCTTGACCACAAAAGGTCCTATGCCACAAAGGTGGCCACTAAGGCGTCTAGGGTCCAAGACCCAAGAGTAACAAGCTCACGAATTTCACCACCACGAATCCTCGTGGAGGGCTCAAACCGATGCAAGATGCAATGGCAAGAACACACAAAGTGCTCAAGTCCTTCACTCTCAAATTCCAACAAAGCAACAAATGCTTATGGGGGAATAAGAGAGGAAGAACCAAGAAAGCACAAAGGAGACAAATCCTACACTCCCAAATCCCACCACAAGCAACTAATGCTTATGGGGGGATAAGAGAGAGCAAGAACAAAGGGGGAGAACCACAAAGGAACTCAAAGATCTAGATCCACTATGTTCCCCTCACTTAGAGGAGAGATGGATTGGTAGAATTGTAGATCTAGATCTCCTCTCACTTTTTCCTCAAAGATATGCAAGAATCATGGGAGGATTTGAGAGGGGGCAAGCTTTCCCAAGGTCAACAATGGCAAGAGAGAGAGGGGAAAGTCGTCAATCTGAGGAAGAAGAAGGGGAGGGGTATTTATAGCCCCTCCCTGATTTCTAGCCGTTGGGAATCTCCAGTCCGGAAATTTCCGAACTGAGGACCGGAGATTTCCAGGGTCCGGAAATCTCCGGTAGGAATTCCGACGCGAGCTGAGCAAAGATCAGTGCTGAAGGCAAATAAGACTTGGCGAAAAACTGCAACTTGTTGTCCGGAAATATCCGAACCAGGGCCGGAGATTTCCGGACCCCGGACATCTCCGGTAGAAAATCCGAAGGAAATCTGAAATGAGTCAGTACTGAGATCTGGACTTGGTAAAAATCTTCTGTCACTCGGAGATCTCCGGACTGGGGCTCGGAAATCTCCGAGCGCCGGAAATCTCCGAGCAAGGTCCGGACATTTCCGCCCCTTTGAAAAACTGCAGAAACAACAGAACCGAAAGAACTTTTGCAAATAAACTCCGAATGATTTGAGACCAACTCCGTTGGAAAGGCACTGACAAATGCTTATGGGGGAATAAGAGAGGAAGAACCAAGAAACCACAAAGGAGACAAATCCTACACTCCCAAATCCCACCACAAGCAACTAATGCTTATGGGGGGATAAGAGAGAGCAAGAACAAAGGGGGAGAACCACAAAGGAACTCAAAGATCTAGATCCACTATGTTCCCCTCACTTAGAGTAGAGATGGATTGGTAGAATTGTAGATCTAGATCTCCTCTCACTTTTCCCTCAAAGATATGCAAGAATCATGGGAGGATTTGAGAGGGGGCAAGCTTTCCCAAGGTCAACAATGGCAAGAGAGAGAGGGGAAAGTCGTCAATCTGAGGAAGAAGAAGGGGAGGGGTATTTATAGCCCCTCCCTGATTTCTAGCCGTTGGGAATCTCCAGTCCGGAAATTTCCGAACTGAGGACCGGAGATTTCCGGGGTCCGGAAATCTCCGGTAGGAATTCCGACGCGAGCTGAGAAAAGATCAGTGCTGAAGGCAAATAAGACTTGGCGAAAAACTGCAACTTGTTGTCCGGAAATATCCGAACCAGGGCCGGAGATTTCCGGACCTCGGACATCTCCGGTAGAAAATCCGAAGGAAATCTGAAATGAGTCAGTACTGAGATCTGGACTTGGTAAAAATCTTCTGCCACTCGGAGATCTCCGGACTGGGGCTCGGAAATCTCCGAGCGCCGGAAATCTCCGAGCAAGGTCCGGACATTTCCGCCCCTTTGAAAAACTGCAGAAACAACAGAACCGAAAGAACTTTTGCAAATAAACTCCGAATGATTTGAGACCAACTCCGTTGGAAAGGCACTGACAAATGCTTATGGGGGAATAAGAGAGGAAGAACCAAGAAACCACAAAGGAGACAAATCCTACACTCCCAAATCCCACCACAAGCAACTAATGCTTATGGGGGGATAAGAGAGAGCAAGAACAAAGGGGGAGAACCACAAAGGAACTCAAAGATCTAGATCCACTATGTTCCCCTCACTTAGAGGAGAGATGGATTGGTAGAATTGTAGATCTAGATCTCCTCTCACTTTTCCCTCAAAGATATGCAAGAATCATGGGAGGATTTGAGAGGGGGCAAGCTTTCCCAAGGTCAACAATGGCAAGAGAGAGAGGGGAAAGTCGTCAATCTGAGGAAGAAGAAGGGGAGGGGTATTTATAGCCCCTCCCTGATTTCTAGCCGTTGGGAATCTCCAGTCCGGAAATTTCCGAACTGAGGACCGGAGATTTCCGGGGTCCGGAAATCTCCGGTAGGAATTCCGACGCGAGCTGAGAAAAGATCAGTGCTGAAGGCAAATAAGACTTGGCGAAAAACTGCAACTTGTTGTCCGGAAATATCCGAACCAGGGCCGGAGATTTCCGGACCTCGGACATCTCCGGTAGAAAATCCGAAGGAAATCTGAAATGAGTCAGTACTGAGATCTGGACTTGGTAAAAATCTTCTGCCACTCGGAGATCTCCGGACTGGGGCTCGGAAATCTCCGAGCGCCGGAAATCTCCGAGCAAGGTCCGGACATTTCCGCCCCTTTGAAAAACTGCAGAAACAACAGAACCGAAAGAACTTTTGCAAATAAACTCCGAATGATTTGAGACCAACTCCGTTGGAAAGGCACTGACAAATGCTTATGGGGGAATAAGAGAGGAAGAACCAAGAAAGCACAAAGGAGACAAATCCTACACTCCCAAATCCCACCACAAGCAACTAATGCTTATGGGGGGATAAGAGAGAGCAAGAACAAAGGGGGAGAACCACAAAGGAACTCAAAGATCTAGATCCACTATGTTCCCCTCACTTAGAGGAGAGATGGATTGGTAGAATTGTAGATCTAGATCTCCTCTCACTTTTCCCTCAAAGATATGCAAGAATCATGGGAGGATTTGAGAGGGGGCAAACTTTCCCAAGGTCAACAATGGAAAAAGAGAGAGAGGGGAAAGTCGTCAATCTGAGGAAGAAGAAGGGGAGGGGTATTTATAGCCCCTCCCTGATTTCTAGCCGTTGGGAATCTCCAGTACGGAAATTTCCGAACTGAGGACCGGAGATTTCCGGGGTCCGGAAATCTCCGGTAGGAATTCCGACGCGAGCTGAGAAAAGATCAGTGCTGAAGGCAAATAAGACTTGGCGAAAAATTACAACTTGTTGTCCGGAAATATTGCAAACCATAAATAGAGCAAAGTCTCCACACATGTGAAGGTGTGGAACTTTCCTCAAGGTTGAACCGGTAATATTTCCACACCGAAAACGTAACGAGTTTTCCAAACTAAAACCGTTTTCAAAGAACTTGGTCTTGTCATGAAGATCACGACAAGCACCAAAAACCAACAAGGAGAAAAGCCAAATAAAAACCAAGAAAGATGATATGCCAAGCATGCAAAGGTTTGATCTCTCCACAAAGATACGGTCAAGTTACTCACTCGAGAGCCCCTCTTGATAGTACGCATATCTATCCTATAGCCCTATCAAGATCATACCTTTGCGTTGAGCAATCCACTTGAGCTGGATGATGACGATCTTGATCTCTTCAAGTGGACCACCTTTCTTGATTGCGCTTGCTAGCACATGCTTGATGAAGACTCCTCCATATACTCCCCCATACTCCATCATGGGAGAGTCTCGCTTAGCTTCGTCTTCATGTCTCCGACAGCTTCTCTTGGTCTTGCACTAGTATTCCTTGATGACGATCATGGCATGACATCATCCTCCATGAGCTATATGAATTGATCTTCTTGTTGCAAGCTCATGGAAGATACCATCTTTCTTCATATAGGTGATGGCTTGACAACTTCAAGCCATACTTGCAATATGCTCAAAACACACATTAGTCCTTAGGGATTGTCATTAATTACCAAAACCATACATGAGGGCACATGCCCTTTCACACATAAATTTTTTCAGCCCTCAAAATTACTAGAAGTTACGTGAACAATTTATTTGACATACATAAACAGTTAATTAGTGTCCACTCCCTTCTTTGGTTTCTTCCTTCTCCATAGCACGAATTAATGGTGCTTTGGACATTAGCACGGTCTTTCACAATTATATTTGACCACTATTTTTACTACATAGACTATGTTTAGAATGCAATTTTTTTTATCTAGCCATATATGAACATATGGTTTATGAGTTCTCAATCTAAATATTAGAGACAATATTTATAGCCTCCATATTAACTTTTTGACTTAAGCCATGTCCAAGACGACGTCCATTTGTGATATTTATAGGCAAGATAATGAATATTGTATAAAAATACAGAACTACTTGTTTATCGAGAAATTAGTCATACTAATGCAAGCTCTTATGGCGAACAGTCCTTCTGGACCACCAAACAGATCTCCACCCTTCCTTGAGTTTGGTGAGACACAGGTCAAGCTTATATTAACTTCTAAGCATTTGTGATACTCAGGGCGTCCGCAACGGCAAAAAAAAGGTACATGGAAGATGAACAATATACAAATACAACATCACTTGTTTATCTAATCACCAGTCATACTAAATGCTTTTTTGGGTGAATATTCCTTCTGGACCACCTGCAAATATATCTCCACCCTACTTTGAGGTTTTGAGGCACACAGGTCAAGCTTATGTATTCTTCTAGGTTTTTACTATGTTCAGGTTGGTACAAAAATAGCTAGCCTAGCCCTCTACAGGTAGCCACGGGACCATGAGTTTGTGATCTCGCCGAGGAAGAACTACATTGATTCCACATTTCCACTAAGCGACTCAGGTATACTTAGCAGACTTTCCCAATCACGCATTCCATGGATCGTTGACATCCCCCTCATAGGCTTCCGTTTCAGGATAGGTCGTGGATCACGTCTGGGATGGATACTCGAAGTCTTCCCGAAAGTGCTCTTTTCTACTCCATTCTATCTACTAGTTTCATATGTTAGCTTCTCGTGTTTGAGGCAGCGGGAAATAAGCCGGCGCTTCTCGATTGATCATGCATCTCGAAAAGATATATCTGCTTCGCCAAATCGCTATCCCTTGGTGGCTTCGTCGCCAATTCCGGCAAACACCGTCACATGGGGGGAAAAAGCTCCCTGAATCGCCTCGATCCGGCCGGGAAATGTTCTGTGGCCAAGCGCAGGCGCATTTCATATGTTATCGTATCGCCTCGTTTCTGTGCCACGAGGTCTCTCACTACATGGTCCTTTGGGATCAGAGTACATACATTATTGTTTGTAAGTACTACGCTGTTGATTGATTGGCTCCTTTGCTTGCACTGGCGCTGAGCTGGTATTGTTTTTTAGAAGCTGAGCTGAGCTTGGTCCCTCGATGGCATCACTGAAGCTCACCGGGAAATCGTCGAGGGAGATACTAAGATTTCGTTTTTAGAGATAGGTTTCCCCTTTCCAGGAGAAGAGAAAGATCTTAGGTAGACAGATAGATATGGAGAGATACTGATGTGGTCTGCCTGGCGAACAGTGCAAACGAACGCAGCTCACATAGTGTCTGTCTGTGTCAAACATGCAGTACTGCAGGCTCTGAATCTCTGGACTGATCGATCTTACCCTTATGAGATGCTCCCCTTTCAATCGCTACTTCGCCAGAAAATGATCTTGTCTGCGATCCACTGGCATACACTAGCGTAACGCATCGACGGAAGCTTCTCCCGACATACCGTCATCCGCAAACCGGGAACGCAAGAACGTCGAGTTGCCACGTTCAGGAGAGGTATCTCTTGACGAGCTGTCCATTGTCGGAGCTTGCACGTACGCACGCAGCTGCGCAGGGGATGAACATCAGAGTGATAAGGGGGGGACTGTACCGGATCAACTGGATAAGGAGCACTCTATGGAACTGAACTTGAGTGTCACCAAGTCGATGATGCATGCGATGCGACTCGCAGGTGAAGAGGAGAGTCCTCTGGCTACTGCTACTTCTGATCAGATCAGCGCACGGGTCGCCACAAAAATTCCCCGCATAGCTTTTTTTTAGAAAACAGTAGCTGCTAGCTTTTGTTTGGGACAGGTTCAACGTTGATAGCTAATCACGGCTACACAATGTGTGCACCGGACACCTCTGGAAACTCCATTTGTAGGCCGAGCTTCATAGGGTTCTTTTTTTTCTTTGGAAATTTTATGTATATTTTCATAATAAAATAGGTTTTGGATTTCTCAACGGTTTATATCACATTATCACTAGATTATAAAATATCAATGTAAATATACTTTATACTAGCCTATACAA
Organism: Poa annua; assembly: GCA_026929855.1. Classification (NCBI taxonomy): domain Eukaryota; kingdom Viridiplantae; phylum Streptophyta; class Magnoliopsida; order Poales; family Poaceae; genus Poa; species Poa annua. The sequence goes on from CM049432.1 coordinate 77,941,338, forward strand.
AAATAATAGAAACATGTATCAAAGTATAGTCAATCTTTAATTTTAAAATTTCGGCTTTGAGTGACATCGCAATTGAGATTTTGCACGCTTGTAAGATACCATCATTATCAACACCAATAAACTTTTTAAAATTTGTAGACTTAAATTTTTAAATAAAGAGCTGTGCCTCTATTTGTCTGCACTCTCCTTGGGGCATGAAAAATCTGAATCTTCCGGTCATACATTGTGAGCCCATCTGCATATGAATGTACGATACGTTTCCAATATGTACGCACGAGTTGTGTGAAAAAAATGCCTACAGTAGGAGAGGTCGAGAGGATCGAGTATCCTTTTGGGTAAGACCAGCTAGTGGGAGAGCGTGGTTAAGGCACCGAAACGTGATTAGCATCGGTGTTAGTGATTAAACTAAGAATAAGCACATGATTTGGTGAAAGACAACACGTGTCGGGCCCGACCACATTGCGCCGTGGTCGTGACACTTGGTGTGCCCCAGGCAGATGAACTTTTAATGTTCTAAATCTAGAATAGCTTGTGCTGAGAACAATTTTCTACGACAATTTTTCTATAACACTCCCTCTGTTTTAAATTATAAAACGTTTAAGATTTTGATGATGAAATAGATATAGACTGTAACTAATCGAAACATTAAAACACGCATAGATACATCTGAATCAGGAAAAGACTAAAACATGTTATGATTTGGAGCGGAGGTAGTACATCACAAGGGTCAATATTAACTAACAGATTTCTAGATCAGTCCGAGTAAGAGCATGTTTAACTAAGCGAGAGAAAAAGTAAATACGAAAAAAATCAAGTAAGTGTTTTGTCCCTCAACGCTAGTCGTTAATAATTCTTAGCGCAAAAGAAAAGGTCCAAACGCACGACTCCTTCTTTTGCGCCGATGACAAGCAGACTCCATGATTTTCTACCGTAACTATCATTGGGTTGAGAAATCTACCATTGCGTCTCCCGCTAAGCGCCCGTGTTGTACATGCTCTAAGTGAACGAGGCGCTAATTTTTTAACAATAATCATAGTTGATATCTCCCTTTCTATCATGTTAAGTGGTCAACAATTAAATTTCTTACTATCTAGTGGCCCCACAAGTTGATGCTAAACATTGCGACACATTTAGTTTCTTAGAATCAAATCTACCTTTGGCTTAGCACTAATTCACAATCTTCTTATACGGGGCGGAAGCAGGATAAACACGGGGTGTCAGTTATTTTTCTTCCAAGAGGGTGGCCAAGCTCATATATTTTAGTATCAGGACACATAAGTCTACTCTAAAATTCGCAAAAATACTAGTACTACTCATAAACAGCAATTATCCCATGCAAATATGCATGCTGTAGCATATCAGAGATAGGGGTCCCTCACTACGTCTGTATACGCATGGTCTATCGTCTTCCTCAACACGTTTGAACACAGAGATGTTTATTGTCGGATCTATCTTGTACTCGTGTGTCCAGCGCACATAATCGAAGCGATGAACATGGAGTGGTGAGGTCGGAAACTGTAGGGACTGGCCAAGTGTGCGGTGAGGCGAAGTATCAGCGACTGATGATTGTGAAGCCGTGAGCCCGTCAAGATCAAGAGACTACAGCTGCAAGCCTGCAACTAGTTGGGTCCGCATCCCATTATCGAATATCTCGATTAGAGTTTTTAAAAATTACGAATATATATACTATATAAACCTAGATTATGTTGTGTTTTATGCATCCATAAAGTTTTATCCAGAAATATGACCATATAAGAGCTGTGAAAAAAGACAAATAAAATGTGAAATCGCACATGATACTATTTCACTTATTTTTTGTATAAGATATATATGGTTATATTTTTTAATGAAACTTTGTGGATGTACACGACACGACACAATTTGTGTCCGTGATTTATTTCTTAATTTTTTTAAACACCAAAATGGGACATCCAATAATAAGTGTGGGGGTAACTAGTTACAAAATATTTGTACAGGAGAAGATGTCCCCGTCCCCGGTCCACGAAAATTCTTCAACGGAGAAGGAATGTTCAAGGCTGCAATTGCCCTCGACACATTGTACAAAATACTGTTCGGGGAAAGAATCTTCAACGCTGCTAGCTACCTAGCTAGCTATAAGTAAGTACTTCTTGGAACTTGACATTTCTAGATCTTCTATTCTTGGCCAAATTGAGCAACTGAGCACATATGAATATACCTCACTTCATGATGCGTATCCAAATGTACGTACTGTGCCAGTTGGGTAAAGAATGTGTTGGGCGAAAGAAATGTAGTAGTCTTTTAAGAGGAACTTTTGAAGGGTTGAGCAATCACATACGTACATTGACTTGCAAACCAAGAAACCCGCTGAGGTCAGCATAGGTGAAAATAGAGAGAATTTTAATTATAACCCTATATTTTTGACATTTTAAATGAATATAGCTAGCAGAATTTTCTATGGATAACGGTTTGTCCTTCTAAGATATCGCATTCTATCTTATAGACGGGTTCCAGTGGCTTGCTCGCCGTAGTTTTTGTAATAGCTCATTATCCTTCTTCTAACATGTTCACCTCCCTTGACCCCCCTAGCTTTTTTCCATGTCCCAGAACAAGTTTGCTTCCTCAAACCAACTGAAGCTCAGCCACAACGCGCGTCTCCGCCGAAAACCGCATATATCAATCTTTGCGTTGTGATAACTGATGATACTAATTGTTACAGCTTAGAAAATAAATATGCTGTTCTTTCTAAATTTTAATTTTAGTGGAATGTTTGAAAATTCTCTGATATTTCTTTGAATTCATGAAATTTGCAAAGCATGGACGAGGTGAAAGAAATCTGAAAACGGGATCTATATCCTTCTTGTCACTTCTCAATAGCCAGGTATGCTATGCTTTTCGGTGTAGCCATGATATACTGCGATCTTCAGAGTTAAAAAAATCTGTTATGTTAAAAACCTCACAAGGGAAGGACCCACATTTGGGAAAGAGGGAATGTTTGGGGGAAGGGGCCTCGTCATAAATTAGCGGTGCATAGGAGCCTCCTAAATAAGAGAAGGTGGCTAGTAGTAAAAATGTAAAATAGGATCCAGAATCCTCTTGAGCAGCAAGTGGGGGCGTGATTAAGGCACACTGAAGCGTGATTAGCATTGGTGTTAGTGACCTCGTGCTCGAGCAAACCAAGAGGGGCACCTTTACATAGCAGTACTCCTCTGCACGCTAATTGCCCGGATTAAAGAATAAGTACGTTGTTTCAGGCAGGTCAAAGACACCACGCGTCGGGTCCGACCAGGCGCGATGGGATCCGTCGCCGGCGGTCGTGACACTTGGTGCTCTTCCTCTGTTGGGATCCGAAACGGCCAAGGCCAATTTGGGTTTAGTTTTTGCTCAACTTGGTTTACCAGCAGCTGCTTTTAAGGAGACGAACTGGAGTTCGCATGACATTTGGATATTGTTTTTCTGCTTGGGTTTCCAGCGCAAAATCTTGATGATGGCCAAGTGACAGAACGTTTTTACAAGGTTTGTTTGATACTATTGCATGTTTTTCTGAAAGGGGTGGAAATGTCTCAGTCTATTGTTTGCAAGTCTCAGTCATATGGGAAGAACGTAATTACAATACTTTTCTAAGAAGTGATTGAAACTTAACAAAAAACAGTCGACTGTGACTTAACAAATCCGTTTTTCGAGCTGTCCTTTTACTTGTGTTTAGGGACTATACAGCTGCGCCCTCTGTTTCGAAAAAAAGTAAGTGTTCTGAAGTTTCCTATGTCATCAATCGGTGTGCTTGCAAATTGTGCGTGTGCATGAAAATTGCAGCCGCTGAAAAGTCCATACGGTGGGATCGAGCAAAAGACTTGCTATTCTAGTTCATCACAGAGGTTACCATCTACGGCAAATCGACTGTAAATGCACACAAAACGCTCAAGAAACACCACATCTGACAGCACACAGGACACGCAATGCAGAGTACTGCTTCCTAGTAGTAATAAAATTTATGAAATTGGTTGAAACTGGAGTGAACTGCACAAACGTACACCTTGATTACCTACAGCGCGGCCGGGTTCGCTCTCAATTAAGCTGGTTTTTGTTATAGGAGATAGTAAGAAATGACGAAGAGCGGAACGATCAAACCAACGGGGACACGAGATTTCAACGTGGAAACCCCTCCAAACAAAGGAGAGGAAAAAACCACGGGCGCCAGCCATCAATACTTCACTATATCGGGTGAGGTTACAAACGCCGTGTGTTTACAATGTGTGGTCTTACCCCAACAGGCGACTTACAAGATGTATTTATAGAGGGCAGAAACCCTAAGTCGGTTGCGATCCGACTCGGATACGATCCGTACCGTACCGCGGGGGCTGCCACCCCCGCACCCCCGCGAGCGCAGGATGGGCCGGTGGGCTAACTTCCTCGCTACGCTATGGCCCAAGCCTCCCGGCGACGGGCCTCCGTTTCGCTCCGAAGTTAGCCGCTCACTTCACTTCATCATATGAATTTGGATCACCATAAAACAACAGTTTTGGTGACAGTGTGATTTTTAACTGCAGACACCGCAGTTACTCTGCACTTCTGTTAACGAGAGTACAAGCTACTTTGTACTTGGCGGCCCTGCAGCGTGGGCAGACAATTTCAACTGCCCCAGATGGGGACTGCAAATCTCTCTCGAGAAAATACTCTACCTCTCATACTATATCACGATACAAACAGTGGAGATTCTTTGGAGCTGGTAAGCCCAAGTGAGGCTTGGCTGGCGCCATCTCACAATGCTCCTCCTAAAAGGGCAGGTCGCCATCTCGAGAGAGAAAAGGGTTTGGAAGTGACATGCCAAATGAAGTAGTATGTATAGGTAGCAGCACCTCATCTCAGCCACGCTCCAGATCTTTGGAACTTGAACCACCATCTTCAAAACAGTCCAATAAGAAGCTAGCTGCTGCTACAAGTAGTGCCGCACTGCCACTCACTATGCGCTAGCAGTTCTTCAATCAGCAGTAGCCACCACCAACACCCACGCTTCAAGTACAAAGCCTCTTCCACATCTCTCTCACTCACAACATCCCTCTTGCCATCTTCCTCTAGAACCTCTTGCAGTCTTGGTGCCTGCATCAGCTCACTGCCCACTCCCCCGCCTCCCAATCTTCAGAAAGGGATATTATGAAGGTAAGTCTTATGGTCTTTATGTTGGCCTTGAATTAAGGTGTTGGATCCATGGTAACCGATGATGATATGTTCAAACTGTGTTTGCGTTCTCGTGGTGGCGTCATGGTAATGGAACCTCTGTTTTGGTTACAGATTTTCAGCTGGGTGGCGAACAAGATCGGCGGGAAGCAAGAAGCGAGCCGCTTCCCCGCCAGTTCATCCGGGCCTTCTCGTGAGTGTTCCTGGGAACTTTCACTTACTTACCATCATCAAGTAGTAGCTATTGAACAGACAGTGTCTGTTCTAGATTCTAGAGAAGGATCGAAGACGACAACGTTCGGTTTCTTAAGTTGTTTGACGTTATGTATCATTTGTGCAGTTAAGTTTAAGTTGAAAACAATCTATGATTTCTCGCCCAAAATAACAAGTTATTTGCTCACAACAGTCAGGTTTGCTTCTCGAATAGGCGATCTTCTGACTTATGGTTCTTCTGATGTTCACGAGAATCAGTTTCTTTTCTGATAATGGTAGTATGCTGTATGTTGGTCATGCATACCATCACAGCGAATCCACCAACACTTTGGCTCTGAGATTTCCTGCACCCAATTCGTCTTTAGATCTAGTGATCTGCTGAGGAAGCTACCTTTCTATGATAATGCCATAAACTGAGAAACAATTGCAGTGCAGCCGTGCAGGGACATTCTTATTGCTGTGAGCTTGCAGTGTCGACATTCTGTGACATGTCCGTTGTGATTTTTTTCTTTGCACAAACTTCTAGTGTTTGATTATTATTATTGTTCTCTATCTAGACAAAGCAGAAGAGAATTATGCAGCGAAGTCATACTCAAGTCCAACTAGTCGGCATGGATTGACAAACTCTTTGCTAATGCAGTCAATTTACATTTTTGTTTTTACATACTTCGATTTTCTCGCGTTTTTTATTCGATGTAAAGATGGCTTGCTTAATGCATAGACCCAATTCTCCACTTTCGATCAAATGTAGTATCACTTATTCCAAGACAGAACCCTGATCTCAGATGGTTTTGTTCTAACGATCTGAAGTAAACTAATCCTGTTAAAATAGTACACTGTATTCTGTCAAGAACACATAAAAGGACAGCTAATTTTGGAGAATGAATGCATTTTAACTTTTATATATTGGATGAAGTGATTGCCGACATAAGAAAACGGTAAGAGAACATCAGGATGTGGAGTAAGCATGGGCAAACATATATCTAACCAGTGATAAGTTGATGCGAACCACGGGGTGTTAAGGATTTATAAAATTAGTGGTCCATGCTCCAGACTTCCAATTGATGCTAATATGAACTTAGGACCATACCTTTATGTTTATTCGTGGGATCAGCAATTAATTTAGTTCTAATGTGCAGGTGCTAATGTGCCGGATTGTCGAAACGATGAGTTCAGTGATTGGCCCCAATCATTGCTTGCTATTGGGACATTCGGAAATAAGCAGATAGAAGAAGTAGCGCAAGTGAAGAAGTCTTCAGAGGATATGGAGTCCATGCAAGATGCCGTCAAGTTTACAGAGGAGGAAGTAGACAAGATTCAGAAAGAATTTGCAATGATACTAGCATGCAAAGACCAAAAGGAAGCTTATGAATCCCATGAGGATGAGAACATCAAAGAGAAGCAGATGGACCAGCCGATGAACAAGAAGATAATCAGAAGTAAATCAAAAGATTCACTTGGGAAGAAAGGAAAAACACTTAAGCCGAGATCGGTTGCTGCACTCCTGAAACTAATCATGTGTAAGGGTGGATTTGCCTCTGCGGTTCCAGATCCAAGGAACTCTTTCCCTCAGTCAAGAATGGAGAAGGTACACTTACATCATTATTATGCAAATTTAAAGCTGATTACACCCTCTTTACTTGCGTTTTATATGTGATTTCGTTTTCCATTGCAGCTGCTCAAGGCAATACTGCAGACGAAAATACACCCACAAAACTCTTCCCCACTAGCACCTAAGAGGCATTTGGACTGGAGGCCAGATGAGAAGGAAATCAACGAATGCCTCGAAGATGCGCTCAGTGATCTAGAAGATGATGGAGCTAAATGGGTCAAAACTGATTCAGACTGTAAGTTCCATACTTTGATACCAATAAAAGCAAATGTTATTGGTTTACTGCGTACTGTTTTCTTAAAAGTAACTCCGTATGGTATTTTCCTTCTTTGCAGTTATTGTGCTTGAAATGTAAAGATGGGTGAATACAATTGTTCTTTGAGGCCAGGTGTGCATTTTTATTCTCAACTTCAACAGAACTACATAATATTGATCCTTTGTTTTGAGGATTGTTCTGACAAATTTGATCGATTCCATTCAATGTGCAGGTTCCAAAGGTCTTGGCAAGCTAGGGGTCCACTGTATTATGATATATATAGAAGTGTGGGATAAAGTCAGCAATGAAGCTACAGATTATGATGTAATGCCCCTCTGTTTCTGACATAAATCATTTCTAATGTGGGCTACTTGGATTATGACAAGAAACTCCCGGGACAAGCCATACCTCATGCCTGTTTTTCTCTCATTCTTGAGAATGTACATTGCAAGGCCTTTTACCAATCATATATGAACTATGATGGCTGTTTCTAATTCCTAGTCCTAAAAGATGCAAGTTGTGCTTCACATATCCGTATTGCCTTCCGGGAACAGTACTAAGAGGGTTACGGGCTATACTTTTTTCAGGTGAAACGAATGTACTTCTATTCGTAGAATTTAAAAAATGCAACAGAACTGAAAAAATAGAGACCTGAAAATTATGATATACCAAAACAAAGAAATGGACGCTCATGTTTGATCATAATAAGGGAGAAAAACTAGAGAAAGGTCCATCCTTAACCCTAATATATGTGGTTGGTATTACTTGAGAGAAGGAGAGCCTTGGCACAACGGTAGCTTAAGCTTATTATTACTTGAGACCGGACTAATGAACCCATCTATTTAATCATGGACTTAGTAAATTGTTTTAAATAAACCCCACTAGCTTTGGGAGAGGGGTTTTGTATTTATGGCCGTGGACTTGGTAACTTGAGAGAAGGGAAGGCGGCGGTAAAGCCGTTACCTTTTGACCACGAGGTTGCGGGTTTTGAGTCTTCTAACCACCTCTTACAAAAATGCAGGAAAAAGCTGCATACAAAAAGATCCAAAGTGGTCGGACCGTTCACCGAACCCTGTGTAAGCGGGAGCTACGTGCAACGAGCTGCCCTATTTTAAATATTATTTGAGACCTGACTAATGAACCCATCTATCAAATCATGAATTAAGTTTTTTTTTTTGAAATAAACCCATGCAGCTTTGGAAAGTGGTTTTGTATTTATGGCCTTCCACAAAAATGCGAAACACAAATTTGTGAAATTACGGCATGCTATGAAATGGTTTTGCATGTCCAAATCTTTAGAAACTTGGAAGCCGGGTTTCTGATCTGAACTCATTGTGTTAACGGGTCGATCCAAGCTAAAACGTAGCAAGCTCAAACGAGTCGAGACAAGCTGGCTCGGCTTGAATTTCAGCTCTACAAGCATATACTGTCACATTTTAATTCAACATTTTAACTTTTTGAGTTTCAATTGCCACTCGTAAGACTAAGAACACTATATAAAAAGAGAGCTAAAACTATGGTGGTTAGTATGGTGGTTGTATCCCTAATCCATTAGAATTCAAACTATAAATTTAACAATGATGTTTCTCATTTAACCAAAATATTCTTCAACAGGAGGACGTTCTAGTCGAGAGCGAGACATCAGTGAGTGCATATGTGTTCCGTAAAAAATAAACCCGCCAAAACTAGGGTTTACGTAATCGCGTACCAATTCCCGGTTTGGTGTGGCCGCGTACCAATTCCAGTCGATCGAGCTTCTTCCCTGGCGATCGAGATGCCGCGGTTGGAGCTTGCGCGCGGACGCGGCTGCCGTCGGCAAGATTCTCCGCCGCGCCATGCCGGGCGGTCGGGCAGAGAAATCCCGGCCGGTCAATCTCTCACGTATGCCACACGAGCATGGAGCGATCCATGGCCATGGACGGACATGACGGTGTGTTCTCGATCAAGTCAATTTCTGCACACGTCTGATCTGCTGGACATGGCTGGATTGGTGGTGGCACGATCGATGGGGACTGACGAGTTGGAGAGGTCGGCACGACTGGTACAATACCTAGCTCGTCAAATTGTATATTTCCATCTGATGAAGAGAGAGCAGATGTTGAACATTACACAATACCTAGGTCATTTTTAATAGGCAGGTAGGTTTGGATAGATTGTTTCTTGACTGTTGGCTGATAATAACATCGCTGCGTGATATTCTCTTCGCTTCAAATTATACGACTTTCATTTATTCATGTTTAGAAATATCTAAGTGTAATCTAATTCTATGAGGTGGAATCGTTGTTTTGTGTAGGTTTGAATGGCGACCTCGATGAATACTGCTGGGGCAGAGGGGTCATCGACCCGACTGGATCATTTTCGGCCAATACAAATATCGATTTGGTTGCTACACCGGGGCGGCCCCGGCACAGATTGTTTTGGTGGCAACTTGGATGAAAACTGCGTGGGCAGAGAGTTCGTCGACCATGACTGGATCACTTTCGGGTTATGCGAAGGTTGATATGGTTGTTACGCCGGGGCGGCCCCCGGAGTTGGTGGTATGTATTTGGGCGTTTGTCGACTTGGTTCGTGTGGGCGCCGGGTCGCATTTCGTTTGTGTCATTCTTTTGTATAAAATGTATGATTTTTGACCCGGTTTCTCTTCTATCCCAAAATACGCCACTTAACTATATGATAATTTTGCGCTTTGTCTACCATAGTAAAAAAAAAAATCTCTCCAAGTCCTTCCATGCGTGGCAATTAGGATTTGAGAAATATTTGCACTCCAGTCCATGGGCTCGTGATTTGATATCATATGAAGGCCACTTAAAGCAATTACTTCCTGATAGAGAAGTCCATGCACAAGTTCATAGACAACCAAAAGTTAGACCATCCTTAAAAAAAATAGAAGTTAGACATAAATCTTTTGCTGCAAAGGTTCTAAGGGAATTCAAAGTGTGCCCAGCCAGGTATATTTTTTCTAGTTTTTGAAGGAGTCAAACTTCACAATTTAGTTAATTTACCAATTAATTTCGTATTGTTTTGCATATACAATCTCGTATTTATTTTGCATACACAATTTCCAGTCAGCGTGTACGGCGTGGAGGATTTCGGATTAACAAGACTAACTAATTCTTACAACACAAGTTGTGGTACCACTGATGCACGTTTTGCAACATGTGGGACTAAATTGCACATCAGATGCAAGTTGTGGTACCAAAAATGTATATACCTCTTTTGGATATGATTTTTGTGACCGTGTGAATAAGGCTAATAGCCCGGTAGTCAAGTACGGTTTCGGCTCCCTCTTTCTTTGGGATCAAAGTGTACGTGTCTATCTTTAGATCTAAGACTCTTGCGTTATCCAACTTGGGATTCCTTCGTTCCACTCTGCGGACAGAATAGCTGAATCACTCCACCCCTTTGTTGAATCCAACCTGCATGACTCTCACCAAGTGCATCCAAATCTTAGAGTCACACGCACACATTGTTCATCAGACACCCAGATGGCTTTGCCCACCAGTGTAGACTGGGATGTTTATACTCACTAGCAGAAGCTCTGCCTTTGCATTAAAGAAGGGTAAAAGAAAGGGTTTATACTCAGTACTCACTATCAGATTCGGGGAAATTTCCTCCTATTTCTTTTTTATGACTTTGTATAATGTTGAAGTATGCCTATGATTGTTTTAGGGATATTTCGTTGCGGCTGTAATGACACAAAATAATGTTCAAATATACACTCTGGCCCCTCAATTTAAACGTGTGCTCAATAAAAACACTCACAACAGAGATCAAGGATACTAATATCTTAAATTACTCTAACACATTTTTTTCTTGAGACGACGTTGAGGCGTGCATGAATTACACACATGTATTGATGTCACAGTTGCAGGAGAGGGTCCTGGTAGACCAGCCTCCTCCCGGTGCCGGGGTGCTCTCGATGCAGCAGTTCATGGTTTGGCAGATCACTCCGCCGGCGCAGCAGGTACAGCGGTCGCAGTTCTTGAGCGAGAACCCGTTAGGGTGCACCCCCCAGTGTACATAGTTGAGACCTTGCTCACCGGCACCCACTTCATCGACGCATCGTAAGCCACGCTTCTACTTGCTTATTAATTTAATCAAATATCATTGATGCAGATCGATCTAAGTTTATTTCTCGGACATGGATCATCACAAAGGATTCTGATAACCGAAAAGGAAAATTTTGGTATGTATACCTTGGGCTTGAAGGCTGCTGTATAGCAGGGACATCAGTGCAACGGCGAGGAAGACCTTGGTGAGTTTCGCCATGATATCCTTAGTCGATCGAGCAGATGATAAGAGAAAGAGTTGAATGGGTATGGCTATGGCTATGGCTGTGGCTGTGGCATAGAGATGGGAGGTAATTTATATACGCCTATGAAGGAGTATGCATAAATCATGTCAAAACATACAATTATTTGCATTGATTCATGCTTGAAATAGACACGATATTATATGACGGGAGATTCTTTCCTTTTATTCATGCATGTATGTATTTAGATGGAGGATTACAATTATTTGCATTGATTTCATGCTTGAAATAGACACGATATTATATGACGGGAGATTCTTTCCTCGCATGTATTTAGATGGAAGAGTGTATGTTTCATGGTTTTAATTACGCATGACGTTAAAAACCAGTGGAAGTGCATCTTTGGTTTGTGTACCATGTCATACTTTGTCAACACGTCTCGGAATTGCTTCACTTACGATACTTCACGGTATGATCGACACTTCCTTCACCTTGTGCTAATTACGGCCGGTTTAGACCCGTAGGTAGAGCAAGTCTAGCAGTTCACTCAAACACTCCCCTATATGTTTTTTAGGAGAAAAGGTTAAAAAACAACCGTCCAACAGTTCACTCAACGCTCCCCGATTTATAGACGTCCCCGATTCTGTTCGCTCGTATCCCCTACAAATAGGGAGGTGGAAGACTCCCCTATCCCAGCGATGCCAACAATCGCTCACAGGTGAACTTTCCTCCCGCCCTCAACAAGTTTATCTGGTCATCTCCCCCGTTCTAGTTTTTTTCAGTTTATCTCCAATCGAGCCTAAAATCAATTTGGAAATCGACCTTCAAATCGAGTCTCATCTCAATTTCTGAGGAGGGAAAGAAAAATAGAGGTGAGGAGAGTGCTTTTTGACACTGCAATATGTCAATATTAGTGAACTTTTTGTTTATATTTTAGATTTTGGTGATGGACAAGTTTTTTACACTACAAGTTAGCCGTTGTAGAGGTAGCCATTGAATTTAAATGTTAGTTATACAATATTTTTAAAATATTAAATAGGGGAGATGTTTTAGGCGAACTGCTGGTAGACAAATTTTAGGGGAGATTTTTTTTAGAAAAAGTCCCCTACATGGACATATAGGAAAGACATGTTATGGGAACTGTTGGACTTGCTGTATACCAAAAAAGAATGGAGAGAGTAGTACTGCATTGCATGCACCGATGTTTGTTCAAGATTTGCCCAGCATTTCTCACTCAGTCTCTAGCACATAAATCACAGATTCATATTTTTGCAAAATCCAAAAGCATTGTGGTGATGGGCTGTGCAAGTGATAGACGGCAGCTAGTAAACCTCCGAATTAGAGAGGCCACGCCAAACCTGCGCCGCGGTTAGGGCTTTAATCAGATCTTGCTGGCCTGGCATCAGAAATCTACATGGAGATGTAGTGGCCTTCTTGTTTAGGGAAACTTAGCCCAGCGCCATTTTCCACCTCATCTTGTCCTAATTTGATTTTTGAAAGGTCACATCCACCCAAGAAGCGGCTGGCATATGTGGTTTCTGTAAACTCTGAGCAGCAAGTTCTTGACGCGCTCTTTTTTTTAACAGGGTATTGAAAGGGACTGAAAAGTTTTTAATGAGACGGCTTGTTTGTTTAATAAAGTGTGGTGTTTTAAAAAAAATAGAGTTTGTATGCCTATGAATATTTTGAATGAATATCCTTTGCATTTCTCCTAAAAAAACAACATGAATAAGCAAATCACAAATTCTAATGTCAATTAAATGAACCAAAGGACTAAATTCATATCCAAAATTTACTTGATTGCACGGTAACATGAGTTGATTCTCTCTAAGATGTCCGATTCAACAACTGTCCTTTGATTCAAATGGATTTCATATAAATTTTGGATGGTTTGGATCCTTATTATTTTTACAAGATAGGTCATCTCGTGACCGCAGTCCTTTTTGCTCTATTTTTAAGAAACAAATTAACTCATTGACCGAAACTTACCCCAACAATTTATTTCTTTATTTGCAATCAAAGAGGCCCTTAGAACATATTACAAATGAGTTTATAGCGAATGATGTTGACTATGCCTGACCTACGTAGCGTGATAGTGATGCATGAGCCGACTCATAAGAGAACGGTAAAGCTCTAAGTGAAGGAGATATGCCCTAGAGGCAAATAAATAAGTAGTATTTATTGCATTATCTCATAAGTTTATAATAGGTTTGTGTATTATGCTATAACTGTATTAATCGGAATTATTAATACACGTGTGATACATAGACAACCAGGTCCCTAGCAAGCCTCTATATGAGCTAGTCCATTGGGCAACAGTTGATCGAGATTCCCGATCAAGGACATTGACGTCGGTTGACAATGGGGTCATCTTGTTAGTTGAATAAGGTGATGGACATACGCAAAGTATTGCAATAAGATCGTATTACGATGTTTGTCATTTGCAATAGATAAGGATATGATAGCTTATTCCTTAGACTGTGAGACCGTACTTATTGATGCTTCGTAGGGGTGCTTTGAGAGCATCAAACGTTGTGTCTTATATAGCATGACAATAACGGTGTCCATCTTGGGTATTCCGAAAGAGCATCAAGACGTAAGGATTAAGAGCGGGATTTGTTCATTCTTGTAATGGAAAGATACTCTGGGCCCACTCGGTGATATTGCATCTATATAGCTGCGCAGCTTATGACTAGGTCATGGAGATGTAATATCGCAGACGATTTAATAACCTTCGTCGGTAACGAGATACAACAAAGACATCGGTGTGTCTACGATCATATCTCGGACAAGGTAGTATCGCAGAGACAAAGAGAATGAATGTCATATTTATGGTTCAACGACGATATTCGTGGAATGCACAGGGGTCGTCATATACTTCCAGGTATCCCTTACGGTCATTGGTGAGCGGAGTTGAAAGAGCATTTTCCCTCATGTGTGGTTTTGGTAATTGAATGACAATCTCTATGGACTAATGTTTGCATTGAGATATCGTTATAGATCATGTCCATGGAATTGTGGAGTTCATGTGTTGGACTCTTGAAGCTTATGTGTTGAGTGGAGCATATTGCAAGTATGTCTTGAAGGATTCAAGACATCATATTAGTGAAGAAAGGTTGGAAGATACAAGGTTGATCAAGATGTTGATCAACACACAAAGCTACAAGATGTACCAAGAGCGATCATGTATCTCTTGGGATGGTAAACACTAGTCCGCATAGCTTTGTGAACTAACCCATGATATATGTGTGTGTGGTATCTTTATATGAGCTTAGGTATCTTCCCATGGGATTGCATCAAATAATGAAGATCTCATATAGCTCATGGAGGATGACGTCATGTGGTGATCGTCATCAAGGTGAGTTGTGCAAGACCAAGAGAAGCTTTGTCGAAAAGATCCTATGCTTGGTGTTTGCATTGGATACATGAAGACGAAGCTTAGCGAGACTCTCCCATTGTGAGCATGGGGGAGTATTTGGAGAAGTCTTCATCAAGCAAGTGATTGGACGCGCAATCAAGAAAGATGATCCACTTGAAGAAATCAAGATAGTCATCATCCAACCCAAGTGGAATGCTCAAGGCAAAGGTATGATCTTGATAGGGCTATAGGATAGATAGGCGTACTATCAAGAGGGGCTCTCAAGTTAGTAACTTGATCGCATCGTTGTGGAGAGCTCAAACCTTTACATACTTGGCATATCATATTTCTTGGTTCTTATTTGTCTTTTATGTTGGTGAAGAATTAGAGCTTGGTTTATCTCCATGTCAAGCTCTAGTTCATCGAAATCGGTTTTACTTTGGGCAACTTGTTGCGTTTTCGGTGGTGGAAATATTGCCGGTTCTTCCTTGAGGAAAGTCCCACACCTTGCCATGTGTGGAGATTTTACTCTATTTATGGGATGTCATCGTCGCCATCTTTCCAACAAAATTGGTCTCACCTCATTTGGAGTTCATTTGCAAAAGTTATAACAGTTTTCGTTTCGGTGTTCTGCTGAGTCGGATTATTGGGACCGGATATTCCGCCCTACCTACCGGAATTTCCGGTTCCCCAGCTCATCCAAGAAAACGGCTAAGGAAAGGAGAAAAAGGGTTCTGACTCCAGTCGGAAATTGTGCTCGGAAATTTCCATATACCGGAATTTCCGAGTGCCCCCAGAAAAGTCCTCCAGAAATGGCTAAGGAAAAGTTTGGCTTGCTTCTGACTCCAGCCGGAATTTCCGGGCTCTCTTAGACCGGAATTTCCGGGTGGCCGGAATTTCCGGGTCTCTCTAGACTGGAATTTCCGGTTGACCGGAAATTCCGAGTCTAACTTATACCGGAATTTCCGGGTGTCAAAACAGCCAACGGCTATATTTCGTGGAGAGGTATAAATACCTCTCCCCTTCTTCTTCCTCAGCTAATCCAAGGCAGCACGACTTTCCCCTCTCTCCTACTCCATTGTTGACCTTGGAAAGCTCACTTACCTCTCAATCCTTCCATTGAATCTTCCATATTCTTTAGGGAAAGTTGAGAGGAGATCTAGATCTACAATTCTACCAATCCATCTCTCCTCTAAGTGAGGGGAACTTAGTGGATCTAGTTCTTGGAGTTCCTTTGGGGTTCTTCCTCTTTGTTCTTCCTCTCTTCTCCCCCCATAAGCATTAGTTGCTTTTGGTGGGATTTGGGAGTGAAGGATTTGACTCCTTTGTGGTTTCCTTTGTTCTTCCCCTCTTATTCCCCCATAAACATTTTTTGTTATGTTGAAATTTGAGAGTGAAGGACTTGAGCACTTCGTGTGCTCTTGCCATTGCATTTGCATCGGTTTGAGCCCTCCACGAGGATTCGTGGTGGTATTACTTGTGAGCTTGTTACTCTTGGGTCTTTGGACCCTAGACGCCTTTTGTGGCCGGCCTTTTGTGGCCAAGACCTTTTGTGGTCACTTGAGAGCCCCCAATTAAGTTGTGGGTGTGTGCCTCAAGACTTGGGAGCCCCCAATTAAGTTGTGGGTGTGTGCCTCAAGAGTTGTACGGGATTCGATCTCCGCCCCAAAGGAGATCAATAGTGGAAGGTGAACTCGAACCTTTTGTGGTTGAGTTCATCAGGAGAAGAAGGTGAGCCTTTGTGGCGTTGCGGCTAACCTGTTGTGGTTGCGCACACCTCTCCAAACGAGACGTACACCTTTGGGTGGAACTCGGGAATACATCCTCGTCTCCGCGTGCCTCGGTTATCTCTATACCCGAGCTCTTTACTTATGCACTTTACATTGTGATAGCCTTCGTGCTTGAAGTCATATATCTTTCTATCATCTTGTTACTAGTATTGCTTACCTTAAGTTGTTGGTGCACATAGGTGAGCCTAGTTTATATATCTAGGTTGTATGCTTGTTAAAGTAAACCTCTAGTTTTATTTCGCCTTTATCAAGCATACCGGAATTTCCGGGTCATTCGTGTACCGGATATTCCGACTACTCGGAATTTCCGGTCACTCTTGGACCGGATATTCCGGCTCCTCGAAAAAGTTTTAAATCGCCTATTCACCCCCCCCCTAGGCGACGTCTATCCGTTCAGGAGTGTCTCGACCATGTCTGGAGTGTTCTCGAACCGTAGCGTAACAAACTTAAGGTCTTAGCGACACCAGGAGATAGGTTCTGGAATATTATAGGAATTTGTTGGAGAGAGAGAAATGATCCGGAAAGAGTTTCGGTGGTCCGGAAGGAGTTCCGGGGAGGTATGGAATGGTTCCGGGAATGTCCGAAAGTTGTTCGGGTGGTTCCGAAATAGTTTCGGAGTCATGGGATATTGAATTATATATAAATATATTAATTATGAATTAATGGGTTTTTTATATTAATTTAATATTAATTAAATAAAGGAAAAATGGGGCTCCCACCTACATGGGCCCTAAGAGGGCCCAAGAAGGGGGAGCCGCACCCCACAAGGAAAGGGAGGCTTGGGCCTCCTAGTCCGAGTTGGACTAGGAGTAGGAGAAGCCCAAGGGGGGTTTGGCCGAACCCCCCTCCCCTCTCCTCCTTTAGTCCCACATGGGGGAGCCAAGGGGTTTGCACACCCCCTTTCCCCTTTATATAGCAAGGCATATTAATTGGATTAATTCATTGGAAAATACAGTTAATTGTATGTAGGCCGGCCGAGCTGTTTCTCCGCCCGTTTTGCCCCCTCTCTCCACCTAAGCTATACCGCAGAGCGCCGTTGCTCTGCGGAATTCCAGATAAGATCTACCCCTGCGATTTCAGCTGGATCTGAATGACCGGGGGTTGTCGCTAAGCTCCGTATGTTTGTGAGTGCTCGGAGGTAACTCTTTTTGAGTAGCCTGGGCGACATCGTCTCGCCTCTGCAGCCGCCGCGCCCCTCTCCCCTCTGTCGCCGGCGCACCACCTCTGGTGCTGGCGCTCTGCCTTCTTCCGCCCGACGCCCGTCGACGCAGATCATCGTCGGCACCCCGGCGTCATCGTCTTCGTCATCGCGGCAAGTTCTCCGCGACCTCGAGGTCGGCTACGTACGACTTCATCGTCAACGCTTGTGCGGGAGCGTAATCCCCGCTATCGGTCTACATGGAGGTAATGTAACTCGTTCCGCCACTGTTATCGCATGTACTAGATAGATAGATCCTGACTAGTTAGGGTTTCGTACGCTAGAAAATTATTGTTTTCTGCACCGTAACCCCTTCACTGAGCCCATGTCAAAACAAGGAGTGTCCAGATTTTCGCTAAAATTAATTTTTGGTTAGCTTTAATCATTCAAACTGAACCCATTTTTATTCACAACTTAAAAATAAGAAAGAACGTAGAATTTCCACCTATAAAAATAGTAGTGCATGATTGTGTTTGTGCTAAAATTTATTTGATTGCATTAGAAGAAAAACAAAGGGTTGTTTAGAAGAGAGTTTTTTTTTAGTGGATGCCCATTTTTCTATGTAATATAGTGCAGTAAAATTCCTATAGGACCTAATCATACAAATCTACAACTCGCCCAGATGATTTGACATGGAAAATACTTTATCATAGAAGCCCTAACATGGAAAAGCCTCCATAAAAAAGTCCTTGCATCGCATATGCAGACACTATAAAAAAGCCCTTTTGTAGTACCCCTAAATGAATAACAACCATTCATTTTTATTCATCAAACGGCTGGCAACATTTCATACAAGTCCTAAAAGTGTTACTAGTACGATTCTTACTAGTCAAAATAGTTCAGCGCCAGTTAAAAATCCTTAGATGGGCTTAGCCCAAGAACATAAAAACAGCTAAACCGATAACGGAGGACAGCGTGGCGAAGGGACGCAAGTTGAGAACCTTCTTTCCAGAATAGGGCATCGTGATTAGAGCCGGGTCCTTCCACATTTCCACTATTTTCAAGAGTAACCGAGCAAGCCCTCATCGTAAGTTCATAACCAAGCTCATAGAGTGTATCCGAAGACACCATAAAGTGCCTAGGTGGAGTAATCGACGATGCATCTCCATCAGTATGAAGACAATACAAAGTGCTTTCGTGGACACACAACTATCACACTGCTGCTGCTCCGAGTTCACATGGCGTGCACAGTTCAGCCATCATCAGGACCAGCACTACAAAGTGCACGGGGTGAGTTTCGAGTCAACAGAGTGTTGATGCAGCTTTAGAAGGCAGGCAGTTGGCATAATCAGAGATTCAGAGACTATATCGCATGCAGATCATCGGATGGAGACCTGTGCACGCTGACCGTTAGTCAGGTGGGGGATTCAAGGAACAGCCAAAGCACGAGCCAAAGGAGCTCCGCTCAGCTCAGTTCATGGTCATCTGCTATCTTTTCTTTCTCCTGGAAAGAATAGATGTACTGATCGATGTACATGTAACCATCAAACACCCGGAACAAAAATCACCTTTGAAAGCCCGTGGTGAGGATTCTGTTACTGTCGACACAAACACGAGGCAAAGCCATCTGGGAATAAGCACGGTGTCCTCTGAATTTTGTACTAAAGTACTTACTTAAGAGCAAACATGGCGCCCTCTCTGAAGTCTGAACTGAGCAGCAAACATGGCGCCCTCTCTGAATTGAATTCGTTAGCTGAAGAAGAAACGGAGTGTCCATGCACCGAACTTAACAGCAAGGAAATGCAGTGCTCCAGCCTCCAGGCCATTTATGTGGAGAAAAGGATACAGTAGCAGCAACCACCAATAATTCAGGGTCGTTGGTTTGGTCATTTGCACCTTTCAGATGCCATGAAGCAGCCACAGGAGCCTGGAGCCGTTTCATCATCATCATCATTCATCAAGGACGAGGTCCAGGTCTTGCAATTAATCTCATGGACAAAACCAGGAAAGCTTCATCCCCCATCTCGTGATCCAGTCAACCAAGCAGTTGCGCTAGGACTATCCTTTAGCTGCAAGCTTTCTTGAAGCGGGGACCTTCCACTATAGACAGTCAGGGTAGATCCTCCTTGGATAGTCACGAGGAACCAACAGTGAGCAGTCTGAAACGACGCACATGAACTTAACTCCACATCTACTGTGTAATGAACTAATGACTGTACTAAAAGTAATTGGGCGTCGGAATGCAGAGGTTAGTGTATCAACCATACACACTTGTTGCGTAAAGTGCACTGAGCATTTCGGTGTACCTACTGGTTGCACTGTTATGTGCAACTAGTGAATCCTGTTACAACGATACGCAATAAAACGATGAACAGCAAGATCAATACAGGGGGCATGGGATTTCAACAGAACGGTGAAAAACCATGGTCAACTGCCGGTAAAATTTCACTGCTGCGACGATGGGACTCCGCTTTGTTCCGACTGAAATTAGCATCTTATATGCATATCTTTCAAACTGAATTTGAATCAGAATTCAGAACAACACTTCACTTTAAAACAGATTCCATCTTATAGACGAGCACCTTCTTACTGAATAACAAAATAGTAAAATTCAACGCCAAACAGTTGCTAGGGACTAAACAGTTATATACCAACTAATATCAGAAGGATTATTATGAGTATTTATCTTACGTATGTTCAGCTTATCTAGAGAAACAACATCATGAACATAATACATTATTTGACATTAATGTGTTTAATTCTGTCATGAAAAAATTGATTCTTAGTAGGTATATAACATTATGACTATCACAAATTCAATCCATGCAAACATCATTTTCACAATTTTTCAGACAAACTAATCATTTACATGTTTTCGTAATAGCCATGTATTCAATCTTTGTGGTAAATTGGACACCAAACTAGCTACGGTGTTGCCTTGCAACTAACATCACAACCATGGTAAACACATAACCCATGAAGGACACCCTTGTCCAAATCGGCAGCAAAATCTGAATCCACATAACCGACGAGTCCCTGCCAAATTTAAACAAGCATTACATGCGTCGCGGGACAACTGAAAATCCACTGAACAACCTTTTAATGTTTGCTACGGCCCAACCCTAACTGACCTCGTCCGATATAAATTAGTGTCTTATTTACATAACATTCATATACAATTTAATCAAAACAAAATAAAACAAATCACATGTACTAAAAAGAGAGGAAAGGGCCGCCAATGCGAATGCGAATGGTATGTAAGATTCTGAAGATTAGCCACTTAAAGTAATATGGGAGTGCCTATGTCTCAGGTGACTGATTTTTTCTTAAGTCAAAATTGCAACTGCAGTTCAAAGAAAATGCAACTGGAACGAGTTACACTTTTCTGACAGAAAAATGCAATTGCACTTTTTTATCAGAAAAGTGCAACCGATGCATATTTTTGTGGGTGACTAAGACTTAAGCAATTCTGAGGCGCCTGAGAATTAGCAAAACCGAAGTAATATATTACTACTTCCCAAGATAACCGCTACTTCCTCTGTTCCGTATAAAAGTGTCGGACGAAATGAACGTACAAGTTCCTATCATCTGTGCAGGCGATAGGGGTATCACTATTCTTTTAACTCTCCTAGCTACTCCCTCCGTACTTAAATGAATGTCTCAACTTTGTTCAAATTTACATGTATCTATGTACTAAAACATGTTTAGATACATGTAAATTTGCACAAATTTGAAACATCCTTTTGGGAACTCTGCTAGCTGCTTGTTTCTATGGTAGAGAGGAACACTTATAGAATCTACATCGGCACTGACTGTCAACCTCTTCGTATTAAGCAAATACTAAACAAGATCAATCAACTAGGGGTTCATATATGCATCCACTCCAAAGTCCAGGCACGCAGAGACGGTGACACGATAGACAACCTCGCACGCGTCAGGGCATCAGCGTTTAGCATCGCAATCACGACATGAATACACGCTGTCCTTCACCAGTCTACCACCGCTGTTTTCTGCCACTGCCGCCGGTGAACCCCATTAGAAAACAAAAGAGCAGGTGAAGTGAGAGCCAGTCGGAACTCCCCAACGGTCACTTCGTCGTCGTCCTCCTCCTCCTCCCCGGATCGCACCACCACCGGCCGCCGCAGAGCAGAGGTCCCACACGAGCGGAGCCGAGGAAGCCGAGGAAGAGGAATCATCGCCATCACCATTAACGCCTCATCTCCATCCCCTTTCCTCGAAACCACCACCACCACCACCACCGGATCCAATCCAGCCCCCTCCCCGCTCCCCGAGACCCTCCCCCCGCGCGCTCGCTCGCTTTCTCCGGTCCTCACGAAACCGCCGCGCGCGCCTTCTTCGCGTGCCCATGCCCGTGCCCCTGCCGCCAGGCAGCCGCGATGGCGCGTAGCGGCGTGGAGGTGATCGCCAGCAGGGGGTGCTCCAGGCTGCTCCTGCCCGGGATGCACTCCTCCTCCTCCGTCTCCCGCGCCTCTGCCGCCTCCCGCCGCCCGCCTGGCGGCGGGCCCTTCGCCGGCCTCGTCGTCTGCGTCACGGGGCTGTCCAAAGGTGAGCTGTCTGCTCATCGATTCAGCCAGGGTTGATTTGGGAAGTTCGTGTGCTGAGCGATTTTGGTCCGTCCTCGTTTCGTTTGGGGATTTTTTTTTATCCTCCTGCAGAGGCGAGGGGGCAGGTGAAGGAGGCGGCGGAGAGGCTGGGAGGCGAGTACAGCGGGAGCCTGCACCCCAAATGCACTCATCTCGTCGTGCAGATATCCTTGATGCGCAATAATTCATCCACTGCTATTCCTGTTTCTCCAAATTCAGGGCAACCATGCGCGCTTCTTTCCTTAACGCACAGCTAGCACAGCTTCGCCGGCCGCAAGTTCGAGCACGCGCTGAAGCACGGCCCCAGGAACGGGCTCTTCGTCGTCACGCTCGGCTGGTTCGTCGATTGCGTTCGGAGGAACGGTAAGACGAATCCCCCATCACCAGTTCTGTTCTCATCAGTTACCGGTGCTGCATTATTTGACACATGTGGTTTTCTTTTACGACAGTGAGGTTGGATGAATCCCTGTATAGTATTAAGAACATTGGGGAGAACGGTCGGCCGCTAGGAGAGTCCAACCGGCTTGCTGGAGCTCCTGTCAGTGAGAAGTCATGCCTGCCACCGATGATATTTCAAGACAAAGCATGCTCGGACACAACTCAGAAGCACCGGCTTCAGGCTCATAGAGAAGAACCTGAACATGATGTGTTCGTTTTTACCAATCACACCATCTACATTGACCCTGGGATATCGGCTGAGATGAAGAAGAAGGTATGCTCCATGTCAATTGCTGCTTCCTTTCATAATTGGTGACGCGTCAGCGCACTAAAGCACGTGTTTCAGGATTTTTTTTTTGTTGCTCCTGTTGATGGAGTATCATATTTACAGCACCAAATGTACAAGAGAATTTTTTAACACTACCTGTTAAGAGAAATCCATCAGCCAAATGATGCAATGCATCTTCTCTGATTTTGTTTTTGGTCTCTAAATTTCCACCCTTTCACTGAAATCAACTTCATAAGATGTCGCTTGTTAAATTGCATTAATGTGTTTTACATAAAAGGCATCTTGTCTGTAGATATCTGATGCCGCTACTAAAGAAGGTGCAAAATTATTGGACCACTGGTTTATCGGTTGCCATGCCACGTACGTTGTGTGTGAAGATGTTTCTGTCAAGAGATATGTTGGTCACTCAGACAACATTGTAACAGTAAGCAATACTAAATTAATGCAATTATATCCTCTCTCGTGTTCCATAGTGCTAACTTACTTAGGACCATTGTGTTCCGTTAACACTTTCTGTTTCCAATGTTTCAGCCCCTTTGGATCTTGAAAACAGTGAAGGAAAAGAACCTGCAGCGTCTGGTCCATTTGTCTTCAGACCTAGCTAGACAGGTTGCCGTGGTTCTAGAAAATTTCCACACATCCCAGGAGGTATTCTATGCCATTTATGCACTTGTGGACAAACCTAAATCTATTATTTTATTATCCAAAATTAACAAGTTGGGTTAAGATTTTTTGTTTTCTTAGTTTCGGCAAAACTAGGATTAGGATTTTCTCACATCTACTATTTTTAGGTGTTCCATATTGTCCTTTTTTTATTCAAAGCAGACAAGAAACCAAGTAAATTTGTAGCATTTTACATTTGTAACTCTTAAGTGTCTTTCTAAAGGAGAGATCCTTTCCATATTTCTTTTTTTACAAATTTTACAAATCTAGGAATGGTGTTTTGGTATCTTTGTATGTGTTTACCTTCACCTCTTTTTTGTGTGCTCAGAATAAAAACTGAAATTCATATCTGGTATTATATATGGGTGACTCCCTACCTGTCTTCCTAAAATGAAGAAAAGACAAGATAATGTGGTCCATCTGGATGGGAATTGATGGATGTAAAGATTTTTTTCGTTGCACGCATTTTAAATTTTCACTGATGATCAGCATTGAAGTATCCAGATTTTTTACTTAACTTGTAGAACATTTTGTTTTCTTATTATTTTATTTTCCTGATATTTCTGCTTGATGTTTTCTTATGTTTGTAATAGTTTTGGTCTATTTCCACATTCTGAGTCTTCATTGCTTAATTTCGAATGCGGTAACATCGGATCTTCTGTTCTTCAGAATATAAAACTTGGGACTGTTCCTTCTCTGACCTCAAAGTCCAGCGGACTGCTTTCAACCCGAGCGGAGATAGATGAGACTCATCAGGAGAGACAAAAATGTGTAGAAGTAGCAAAAAGGGATATCCGAGAGCGCCGTGTTCGTCGCATGCAGGTAAGGGCTGTTTTACTTATCTCAATAGGATCTTCCTTTTCATTATTAGACATAAAGACCCAGCAAATTCGTTATGATGTTTTTTTCAGCATCATTGAACTGGTTCTACTCTTGACAGGATTTGAATATATTTGGAGCACCCTTATGTTTTTTTGACTTCCATATGCCTAGAATTTGAACTACAATATATTTTGAAGGCAACATATCCTATGCATCCGAGAGAGTTGTGCATCCGTCCGGTTCTGGACCATCTGATCTAAATCACGCGGGCAGCATCAAAACCGTGACCATTGTGCGTTTAGACGCCCGCCTATACACTTAAGTCAACGGAAATTGCATTGAACCCCTTTATTCTCCCTCAGATTATATCATCCTGATCCGGCAGGGCGCCGGTGGGCTGCTGCAGTACGTGGGGGCGGCGTGCAATCACAATTCCCAAGCGTCGAGATCCTGCGGTGGCCGGCGATCACATCGCGATGTGGACATTGTTTTCGATTCTAACTTAGATCGAAATAATCCGGCGTACATGCATACAGTCAATAGAAATCACGCAGATTTCCTGAAGAATGCATGACTGCTTCCGCATGTAATTGAGCACAAAAATGAAATCAGGTAAAGCAGCGTTTACTTGGATCTCGGTAGCACGTGCACTTGCATGCATCTGACGAGTCCTCTTAGAGCGGTTAGTGATCGCTGCTGGCCGCCGCATTGAGTGTTCATCGCCGCCATCGGCCGCCGCTGGTGCCTTCAACATTCAGTGTCGCCGGCAGCCGGCGACGGCCACGTAATGTTGCCGAATCCTGCAGGGTCGCCGCGATCATGGTCGTCGCAAACGCAGAACCTGATCTCTGTTGGATGATTTCGATCTATCAATGGAAAATATAAAGAGGGGCTTTACTGCATTTTCATATTACCAGGTGGGCGTGAAAATGCAAAGTAATCATGGTTTTGATGCTGCCCGCACGATTCATATCAGGTGGTTCAGAACCGGACAGATGCATGGTTACACAGTTCGTTGGGATGCACAGGATTTGTTGCCTATTTTAAATGTTCAATACGTGGAGCTTTAATCTTCTGTCACATATCAGACGGATATTAAAATGGGAAATATGCATTTCAAAAACATATTCCGTGTCCAGTTTTAATGTCGTTTCTTTGTCTAAGCTAGCAACTAATCTTCACATTGGGTTTTTCTCCCTGGCAGACTATTAGGATGTTGTACACCCTTGCTTGTTAAGGGAAAAAACGCTTGCAGAGTGTTATAAAAAAACAGTAAAAAAACAAAGAATTTGCTGATGTCATGATCCTATCCAGCATGTATAATTTCATACATTCATTTCATGTAGTTGGTGTTACTCTGTACCCCAGTTCTGCCACAGCTGTGTGCTTAATAGCTCCTTTTGTATTTGTATTTGCTCTTCTATATGAACATTTTAATGAATGTCTACATTGTGGTTTCAAGCCAGTTATGTGAAGTGCCGATCCATCCGCTCACACCTGTCACACTTCTGGATTCAATCTGCTGGACAGTATCTGAGCCAGCTACATCTGCGTCTATTTATATGGATTCATCGTGGTCTGATGATGCTGATGAGCAGGAAAGCACCACTTACTTTGATGCAGATGGGGATGGAAAGGATCGAGATCCATCAGCTGATAATCTGTCCCGCCCGCTAAGGGAAAGGTAATAACTTCTTTGGATCAACCAAAAACCTTCTGAACCTTCTCCCTAATACCTCCATCTTGTTCTTTCAGTGAGAGAAGCGAGGTAATATTTAAGAACCATTTCTTTACCATACTCTTCCCTCTGGATCGCTTTGGCGAGCTTGGACCTTCCTCGAGGACTTTCTTCAGCAATGGTGGCTTTACACGTGGACAAGTATTGGATCACATCTACAATTTCTACCAGGTATTTTGTCATAAATTTGGAGTAACTTGGAGTTATCCCATGTGATATACTGTGGTGTCCTAGCTGTGGGGATTTTTAGTGTATATAAGCTTGTAGTTATACTGTATCTCATGTTTATAGGTTTCTTGTTATCTGCTTCATCAGTGGCAGTAAAAGTTGTCCTCTTTGTGCAGGAGAACATGTCAGTCGACGAGATAAATGTGGCCCTGCACACGGATTCACGGCATGCCGATCGACTTCGCTCCCTGTACGCAAGTGCTGAATCTGTAGAAAGGGGTTTTGTAGCATTCAAAAGAATTGATTTCTTGGGGAGCCGGAGAAGTTTTGAGGCACTAAAGCGCCTTAACAGAGAGAATAACAGCAGTGTATATGAACTTGTGATTAGGGCATGAACGGCACCCATACTCGGTGCCATTTTAGTCATATCTGTTTGTTGTTTACAGGTTAAAAAGATGTGTCATGTCCACATATGGAGAATAAAAGTAGAGAATAATACACAGCTTAATGAAAAGGGTTATGTAGTAGGAATTTGTGCCTTTTACCGCTGGAACCTTTTACCGCTGGAACATCGCACCATCATACAAGTAAAGTCATTGGTTATTTGAATTCTACTTTCTTGGAAGAGATGTCACCATCATACAAGTAAAGTCAATAAGTCATTGGTTATTTGAATTCTACTTTCTTGGAAGAGATGTCAGTGTGGACACAGGTGAGTTATTTTTCTCGCTTAGAGAAATAGCTAGAAACTGTAACAATAGTTGAGTACAGAGGATCACACATTCTGGTATATTGCTGTACTGATATTTTCTCCACTTGCATATTGCTGATAATTTTTTTTCTAAAGAAAAACTGGAACAGAAGTCCCAGTAGTGACCCAAATTACCATCCATGGACCTGAATCCAGATGCTGAGATTCTACCTTCAGTCCCACAACTTAGTCAGCTAGACTCACTTTCTATTGCTGATAAATTTGGTGGTATTACATACAATTTCTTGCAAGAAACATTCATCCGTGTACATGATATTGCCCTTGAAAGAAACTATTTAAACTGCCTTTTCTGTGTGAGCTATATACTGTGGCAGTTGACCTCACAATACTATTGAAACTTCAGAGAACATCCATTCTGACCAAGATGTTCACCACCTCCCTCATGGAAGGCCTTGACTGGGAAGCCGTCTGCGTGCAGGAAATCGCAAGATCAAGCAAGTCCAATGCCTTTCCCTGCTCACCTTCAGGCCAGTAGACGATCTCCTCATCCAGGCAGCTCATGATGGCGGGGTGATCTGCCTGCTTCAGGTTCGATCTCACCCATGTCACAATGTCAATTCCATCTCCAAATGCAGAATCCACAGGCATCTTTCTGCAAAGAAGCTCAAGTAGCACCACTCCGTAGCTGTACACGTCGCTCTTCTCGGTTAACCTCGTGGAGTATCCATGCTCTGAAAATGGTGGCACCTGTTAAACCCTGGATTTCTTAGTATGGGTGAGAAGGGAAGGGTACCTGGAGCAATGTAGCCAAGGGTGCCAACAACGACAGAGACCGTTGCGTCCATGTCGTCATCGCCGACGATCTTCCCCATGCCAAAGTCTGTGATCTTGGGTACTAGATCAGCATCCATCAGTATGTTGCTTGACTTGACATCCCTATGAACAATCATGGGCACACAATCTTGGTGCAGATAGGAGAGGCCCTGCGCTAAGCCGAGGGCGATCTGATGCCGGACAGTCCAGTCAAGTGCTACACGAGGCTTCCTTTCGTGCAAAAGCTCGAAGAGTGTCCCCTCGGGCATGTACTCGTAGAGGATCAGGCCGGCATTGCCACGGATGTAGTACCCAGCCATCCTGACGATGTTCCGGTGCTTGACAGTGTTCAGGATCTTCATCTCAACTGGGAACTTGCACTGGGACAGATCAACCGTCTTGACTGCCCACTCTTTACCAAGCTTGCTCTCTGTGCGGTAGACCGTGCCGTGTCTACCTCTTCCGATGACGTACTTTTCGCTCCAGTTGTCAGTAGCCCGGAGGATGTCTTCGTAGGTCAAGTCTTCCGGTAATTCCTCTGTTGAGTCCAGGCTACGGATCGAGATACGTTTCACCGACAAGCGCTGAGACCTCTTTGCAATGTAGTGTGTTGCATACAGACCAGCAACGATAACGGCAAGAGCTGAAAGTAGCAATGCCACAACAATATTTGTGTTTCTGGTTCTGTTTTTCACAGGTTGGTTCTTGGAACAAGGTGCATTGCCAGATTGTACACACAACTGAGGGTTCCCCCAAAAACCTTCAGGCGACTGCGCTGCCAGCTTAACCCAAGCAGCAGGGAGCTGACCAGATAGGTCATTGAATGAAATGTTCACAGCTAAAAGAGAGATCATGTTGCTCAGCTGCTGGGGAATTGGGCCGGACAACGAGTTCTTCGACAAGTCAAGCACTTGCAGATCCTGAAGGTTGCCAAGGCTGCTTGGGATTTGGCTGCTCAACCTGTTGTTGCTAATGTTCAGAGTTTTAGAGATGTACTGAAGATTACCTAAGCTGTGTGGGATCACTCCTTCAAGAAAATTGTCACCAAGCTGCAACTCAAGCAGGGCCTGTGTTGCGGTGAAGGAATCTGGTACTGCCCCTGTGAGCCTGTTTCCGCCGAGTTGAAGATTTTGCAGGCTACCGATAGTTGTAATCTCTGTCGGTAAACTTCCATTGAGAAGGTTATTTCCAAGATCTAAGCTGACAAGCCGTTTGCAGTTTCCCAGCTCGTGCGGTATCAATCCGGTCAGCATGTTCGACGACATTCGCAGAGTTACAAGATTGCTCAGAGCGCCGAACTCATGAGGTATAGGACCGAAGAAGCTGTTGTGTGACACATCGAGCATCGTGAGGTTGCTCCATGATCCGAGCACACTCGGTATCCTCCCATGAAGAAGGTTGTCACTCATGTCGATGTACGACAGCCCTCTATTCATGCCCAGATCTTCAGGTAAGCTCCCAGTGAGCTTGTTGTTGTTCAGATTGATCCTATACAGAGACTGACATTTTGCGATCTCACTGGGAAAACCCCCATTGAACCGATTGTACCCAAGATCAAGAATAGCAAGCTGCCCCCCTGTGCATAGACCAGGAGGAATCGCGCCATGGAAGCGGTTGCGAGTGAGGTCGACGCGAAGGATCCCCGGCGTAGCCTTCAACCCCAGGGCTTGTGGCAGCTCTCCGGTGAAGTTGTTGCTGTACAAGGTGATCTCCCTTAGGTTGCTCATGCGAGTGATGTCTGAGTGTACCTCGCCGCTTAGGCTGTTGTTGTTGAGATACAATTCCACCATGTCAGCCAATCGCCACAGCGCTGGAGGAACAGGGCCATGGAGAATGTTGTTGAATAGGTACAGCTTCTGCAGCTGGCTGAGCTCCGCGATCTCCGGCGGTATCGTGCCGGAAAGGCTGTTGTTCTGGAGCTCAAGGTCCACCAGTCCCTGGCAGTTCCCGATTTCCGGTGGGATTCTCCCGGTAAGGCTGTTGTCGGCGACGGAGAACTCCTGCAGCCGGCTCAGATTGCCGATGGACTGCGGAATTGAGCCGGTGAACGAGTTACCGTTCAAGTAGAGCATTGTCAAGGATTTGCAGTGCCCGATTGCCTCGGGTACAGAGCCTGTGAACCAGTTACTCGACACCACCAACTCTTCCAGGTTCAGAAGCTCGCCGATGCTTGCCGGCAACTCGCCCGTGAACGCGTTGTTGCCGAGGTAGACTTTTTGCAAGCTCGGCATGGAGGCGAAGAAATCGGGCACCTTGCCACTGATGTTGTTGCTGGGTAAGTACAATACAGTGAGGTCGCCGCAGTTCGCGAGGCTGTGGGGGAGCTCGCCGGCGAGCTGGTTGGAGTAGAGGCTGAGGTAGAGGAGTTTGCAGGGAGCAGAGAACTCCGGTACTGGCCCTGAGATGTTGTTGCTGCTCAGGTCCAGGTAGGTGAGCTGTGGGAGCGCGGCGAGGTGCGGCGGGATGGCGCCGGAGAGGGAGTTGGCGCTGAGGTCAAGGTACTCTAGAGGCGAGGAGCCGGTGGAGGGAGCGGCGGGGATCTCCCCGGTGAGCGCGTTGGTGTTGAGGTCGATCGTCCGGAGCCGGCGCGAGGAGAGGAGCTCTGCCGGGACGGCGCCGGTGAGGAGGTTGAAGCTGAGAACGAGCGTGGTGACGGATGAGCACGCGGCGAGCGCTGCGGGGACGGCGCCCGTGAGGTTGTTCCGGCTGAGGTCCAGCGCGGCGAGCGCCGGGAGCGCGCAGAGGCGCGGCACGGACGCGGCGAGCGCACCTGAGAGCCCCGTGCCGGAGAGGTTGACCGCGGTCACGGCGCCGAAGGAGGAGCAAGTGACGCCGAGGAATGAGCAGTGGTGTCGCCCGGACGTGGAGGAGGAGGAGTTGGCGCCGGTGGGGTGATGACCACCCATCCATGTCGGGCGGAGGACGCGCTGGGCGGCCGGGGGAAGCGCGGCGACGAAGGAGAGCAGAATGGCCGTGGTGGAGCTGATGCCGGTGCCGGCGGAGGTTTTAGAGGGTAGGGGCTGCGCAAGGGAGGCAGCCAGCGGGAGGAGGAGGAGGAGGAAGGGAAGACGCGACATGCGAGGGAGTTCGACTGGGCGTGCAAGCACTGGGCGCCACCCTAAGCTGCAGGTTCGAATGCTCATTCGCTCTCAATCTACTGGGTCATTACAGCACTACTACCATCCTTATCTGATTATCTCATTTCTCTCTTAGTGATGATTCTTTTTACCGAGCCATTTCAATGTCTCTCTTGCCCAACAATGTATTCGCACTGATCAAAAACCTGTAAATTACAATGTCACAAGAATAGTTTACTAGAACAAAAGATAAAATTTAAGAAGAGGCTTTACTCGGTAGAGAGATATCATCAACCATATTGATGCGCAATCAAAGTTCCATTCAAACAAAATCATTGTCGCCATGAAGCCCACAATAATATTGGTAAAATAAAAATCTGACATAAATTTTGAGAGCACAAAAATACAAGAATGATGCGTGCATGGATGAGGACGCAAAAAATACAACAAATGCAGCACATGAACATTCTTGATAGTAAAAAAAAATTATTACCATGCAAAATAAATAAATCCCAGCAATAACTTCCAAGAGAAAGTCAAGAGAGTCAACAATAATCATTTGCCACTCTCGTAAGATGATATTGTTATTGGAGCACAAGAACATCTTTGGAAAAGCTAGATGAAGCAATCGATGTGCTCCTCGTTTGTAACTTTTACCGGTATTGGCATGTCGAAGATTCTTCAAATCTATAATTTGCACCACAAAGATTTGATTCTGGCATGTGGTGGAGCAGCTAGTGCTAATTCCGAAATGGACATGAATTTCTGCTTTAGCGGGAGGCACCTATCATTTTGGCCCATTTTCCAGTAACAAATGTTTGTGCCGGGAGGGCGACATCCATCATCTGAATTTATTTAAGCCTCTACTTAGAGTTGTTGCCTGTTGGAGCCTATAGTGATATATGAGAATATTCGGAGGTCCTTTATGCTTCCTTCCACACCACTAAAGTTCACATCTCTCTCCCCCACTGAATGTGGTCTGCATATGATTTTTCTTCCCTTTTTTCTGCCCATGTGTGTATCCCTCACCACATACTACTATTTTGATTTTTCACATATTCATGATCCCCAGTGTTCCCTAGGTCCACCGATGTTTATCGATTTCTTTTTCTGGAACTTTGAAGAAGCAAAACCACTGCTTGGTTAAAAGGTTGCAGGGTGGTTTACTCTATTGAGATTCTGAACAAAAAGTAACTGAAACGGATCACAGGTGTGGAGAATTCCGCAAAATATCAAAGTAATCCACCAATTAGCATGACCATTTGTGTCTCGAGCTTAACGAACCTTGACGTTTTGCACAGAGACCTGAACGCTACGATGATTTTAATCTCTTTTTATTCCAAATGGTCAGGTCTGAAGATTACATCCGAAAAACACCGCTCTCACTGCAGGAGATGCATTTTTTCCAGTTCACTAATAATAGTCTTAAACACGGATGGCTATACGCCTATACACCCCGAGAGGCATGTACATGAGATCGACCCATCTCTTATTGTACTGTACATGGCGTTGCTGCAGCGTTGCAATTTGGGTTCAGAAATTCCTGAAGATGATGGCAGCGGTCTGCAGATATCTCCAACACAGTAGCACCATTTCTCCAAGCTGAAGCATGTGCCATCTGAGTACCGAACTAACCAAAATTTATTCCCTGTGCTAGAGGTAGCTCGCTCCCGTAGTTGATTGTACTGCAAATATTTGCACCAAACATTAGTACACAAAAACAATTGCAGAACCCTGATACATCATAAAGAATTATGCATAAAAACTTCAGCGCACTGGAGACACTAGAATTCTCGACCTGATAAACTGTCTTTATAGCAAAACAAGCTCAAGTCAAGTACTTAATGTACATAGACAGGATACGATTAATGTAGAAAACAAACATTACATTCAGAGAGTGTTATGATTGCTCGGCTTCAGAGCTATGGGTCAGCCATAGGGACATAGACAAGAGTTTTCGTAGTGGCGGACAATTTATTAACATATTTGCTTTGTTCGGTATGACAAAATGGCGCTTTCTAGGCCTTTGGGGCTAGATGCATTTTTTAACACAGCAGTTACTGAATTTGACAACCTAAGTCAAATTATTATTAAGGCTAGACCTTAAACAGTTAGACAGGATATCAAAGTATCAAACCAATGAGAAGCCAAGCAAAAAGTCCCTTCAGAATCAAAGTAACAAAAGGTTGCCACTGTTAAGTGGTCACCTGGAGTCCTCGACTAACTACTCCACAGTAATGAAAAAGGCATCATCTTCCTATGTTTGTTATACGAACTAGAGTCTCAATGATGCAAATTTGTTTAATCTCAAACCTGGGACCTAATGGCAATGAGCATGTACAATCATTGAAGACTTGGTTGCATTCTTTTGGCATATAATTGATCCAAGTTAATAAGCATCAAATGGTAACTAAGGGGGAATGAAAATGAAGTATCAGTTATATCAACTGCTAAAAGCTACCCGTCTGTTGTACAGCGACCTGCAGCTTGTACCATTCAAAATTAACCTTCGCTGAAAAAAATATGCCTACTTACCAAGTGGCCCTCCTCATGTACTGTTTCCAGGAATCACTTCCTGCTTCTCGTCCACCACCGGTTGCCTTTTCTCCACCAAAAGCTCCACCAATTTCAGCACCATTAGTGGGTATATTTACATTCACTATACCGCAATCGCTACCATGAGGCCTGCATAGCAAGGAGAAAAAGAACAATCACTAATACAACACTACAGTACAATAGTGTCATGTCTTGAATGTGTCAGCTTGAGAAAAATTGGAGAGTTACAGATAAACAGTTATAACTGCCTTTGCAGGTGGATTAATTGTTTTAACTAATACAGTATGATTCATGGAAGATACACGTAAGCTAATAAATCAATAGCTTGAAGTGTTAATGGGCACAAATATTTATCTAAAAGGATGGCAAATAGTTTATAGTGTGTATATATACAAGAAAGGAAAGGCTAAAACATAGTTGAATCTTAAATCAATTAGATTTGGTGGATAGGACAAGGTGAACACGAAATATCTAATGTCAGACCTTTAAAAATCTGCAGCAAAGGCAAGAATAGAGTGCAATTGATGTAGAACTGCAATTATACCAACTGTCCGCTTGGACATCCAGTCATCTAGGTGCTACTACTTCTGCTTTTTAATATAAGACGTTTTAGCCTTTTTCCACATTCACATGTCCAAACTTGTATCTAGACATGTTTTAATGTCCATATTCACTCATTTTTGTGTGTATCTAGACATGTGCAATAGCTAAAACATCTTATATTAAAAAAGGAAGGGAGTACAAGAAAAGGAACCATTGAACCAAAACTTACCCAATCCACTTGAAAATAGCTTCTGGCTTCCTTGTAAATATAGAGCTACTCAGTCCTTGCGGAACAGAATTGTTGATTTCAATTGCTTCCTTCAGGGTCTGCAGGATAATTGATAACCAGGATACAATGATACAAGTCAAGGTGTGCAACCAAGGCCACATAGAGCACGTCAATAACAAACAAATACAGATTGTTTTGCTACCTGGAATTTCATGACATAAAGGACAGGACCAAACAATTCTTCCTTCACAACTGACGCATCAGGTGAAATTTCCACAATTGTTGGCTGAACAAAGTTTCCCTCAGATTCAATACCAGATCCTCCTAAAAGGATTTTTCCTCCCTGAATGTAGGATAGTAGTCAAATTAGATTGTAAAAGCTAGCAAACCTAAATGCTAAATGACCATTTCTAGCAGATCTACTGAGAGATTATGATGTAAGTACATATCATGTAAAATACAGGTGCTGCGTCAACCAAAACTATATAAATTTTCACCTGGGATCTGATAATTTGGATGCCTTTTAAAAAGCTTTCTTTTGATGCAGTAGTGTGCAGCGGTCCCAGTAAGTTGCCCTTCTCCAGAGGATCCCCAATGCTGACTTGTTTATAAACCTCAACAAGTTGATCAAGAAATGTTTGATATATGCTTTCATGAAGAAGCTGTATTAACAAAAGAAAATACACTTTTAATACTACTCAAATACTTACCATAAGACAAATTAAAATATAGTATTTTTATCATACCAGCCTACGACAGGTTGTGCATCGTTGTCCTGCCGTACCAACAGCAGCAAACAACACAGAACGTACAGCTAACGGAATGTCTGCATCATCCATGACAATAATGGCATTGTTCCCACTAAGTTCAAGAAGGCATTTACCAAATCTTGCATTAACCTGTTGCTGAACCATTTGACCAACCTGCATTGAATAACCATAGTTCAGATTTTACAGTAGATTCGTACAGCTAAGTAAATAGATAATTAGCAATTGCTCAAAGGGCTCCCCACAAGAAAATGGACTTCAAACAGCTTACAGAAAATAGGAAATCTATCGCTAGGTTAAAACGGAATCTGATCAGGGCATCCTGATACTTCTTTCCATACAAGCAACGAAATCTAGTAAACAAAATGCAGCCTCATGATTGCTATAAGATCTAGAAAATATGCAGAACATGAAGGTAGAAGTTGAATACCTTTGTACTTCCTGTGAATGAAACCAAAGGCACCCTAGTGTCAAGAGCAATTGCTTGGCCAATTTCAGCACCCCCACAAAAAGCTGTGAAGATTGCGCTTGGCAAGTTGTTCTTCTCAAATACACTAGCCACTATTTTAGTCATTGCAATAGTGATCAATGGAGTAGTCGGAGCACCCTTCCTGCAATAATTGCAACATAATTACACAAAGAAACTGCGTTAGTCTTTGTGAGATTGACAGAAATTGCTACCACTGAAAGGAAATAAAGCAACCAGCTTAAAATTGGGAAGTACTAAACGAACAAACAAACAATATTCAGTATGGCATTTTAACGTTCCTGCATCAGCACATGATTAATCTATTCATACTAAAGAATCCAGATTCCAGGTTAACCCTTTTTTCTGCCTATAAAAACTATTTATCTTTCAGCTTCTTTGCTAAATTTTCCTCCAGCACAACAAACCTATAAGAATGATGCATTTGCCACAGGTACTATCTGATCAATTCATCCAGACAAGGATTTTGCTTCAATTGTGTGAATACATCTAGGACAAGTCACATCCATGAATGCGAGGACACATGCTAGAAGGAAACATGGACCTTCACCAATTTATCAAACATTGCAAACTCTATAAAGTATATCTATTGATGCATCTAGAAAATGCAACAACTGTCATCAGGTAAGAGCAAGACAAGTACGAGAACCAAAGCCAAGTTACCAACTGCACGAGGAATTGTTAAATACTTGGTCAAATGTAAACCGTTCTTACCAGACAACACAGTTTCCGCAGACCAAAGCAATGCAAGCATTCCAACCTAAAACATGGCAAAAAGGAGACTGAGTTAAGCCTTCATTTCCTTGCAGTTTTAAACTAATTAAATGAACCTGAGTACATGGTGAAGGATGAGGACGACATAGCGCTTGGAATGAGAAAAGCATATTACATAGCATGTATTGTGTATAGTCGTATAATAAACAGATGAATCGCCACCTTGAGATTACAGTAAAAATCATTTGCAGGTGCAGGTATAATATGAATTAAAGTTGCACTTTCAATTGTTGAACCCCTATCAGTTTTACATTTCAGACGACAAACGTATGAAGATGCCACATGGAGTTGGACTATGGTGATTAACATTGTGCAAACATTCCAAAAGTGTGTAATGCAAGAAGTATCTAAATAGCCGGCTTACCCAGCACAGCGCAAGGGAAATTGAATGCAGTGATGACACCGACAACTCCAAGAGGATTCCAGACCTATTCGGAGAAGGATTTGTCATTAGCATCTTTCATGATGATACTTGAGAATGTGATGCAGGTTTTCTTTTTTGCAAAGGAGGGAGTCCCCCAGAGAATGTGGTGCAAGTGTATAGCACAAGAAACATTGAATTAAAAAATTAAGCTTTCCACGTACCTCCATCATCATATGGTTCGGGCCTGCAAAGAATACATAAGGTGGAATTAGCAAACTTTTGTTGGCCTTTCCAAACTGTGTAGACTGATGCATTCATACTTATTAAAGAATTGCAACTCAACCAGTACATAATCTTCTATAACTAAATCAGAAAGGCAATGCTGAAAAATGGCAGGATTCTCTAAAACTAAGTATAATAGAGTGAACCGATGATTTTTTTAATAATGATCCTTTGCTGTGAGAATATCATACAGATTGGTAGATTTTGGTAACTGATGGTAGTACTAGTACAACATGTCAGGTAAATGAGTTACAAAACAGCAGTCACAGATTAACAGGTTTACACTCATTACTGATTTGGAACATCACGTGGCATGGAGAAAATTAGATTACTGGATCTAGTAGGATTGCAAAAGAATATAAACTTGCTGATTCCAGCTGAAATACGTTTTTCATATAGATACATTAGAGTGCAAATACATTATCTTCTAGTTTTTCTCAACCAGTTGCAACCAATATGGTATGTCATCACTGATGATGTTGCATCCTTTCTTGAATCTATGACCAGAATAATAGTAAGATTAAAAGAAAATGGTCTTACGTTCAGATGGTATGATGGATCCATTTAGCTGGCGACTTAGCCCAACAGCATAATCACACATGTCAATAATTTCCTACAAAAATGATTATGTCGATGTCATCATGCGCAGAATGAGAAATTAACAGTACATTGCAATTTTTCGGGAAAACGCAACCGTTTCATTGAAACGAGAGAGTGTTTAACGGATGTTTATGCTTCACAAGAGAGGTTTATAGGGAAAAATTGAAAGAAAAAAAACGTCAATGAACATCCCAGGTGGTGAGTACATTGCATTTAAACTTATATGAACATTCAGTATCTTAATTGGAAGGCACAACCTTAGTCGACATGGTTTATTGGTACTTTGGTAGTTTGGCACCAATGCTGATTAATCTAGAGATAGAGAAAGATAAGGCCAGCAAACTATTATTTATTACAGTACTGTTGCATATCATGTGAATGATGCGTTAAGTTGCATTTCCAGAAGAAAAGACAATGTCACTACTAAAAAAGGAAGAAAAGATAATGGTACCAGAACGATGATAAATGAAATTATTAATAAATATCCCTAATTCTATAAATAGGAATCTAAACATGTGTCCTGAAAAAAGAAAACTCGATTGTCTGAGGCTTCTAGTGATGGCCTAACAGCAATTATGCTCCAACCTGATCCTCCTTACGAATTCAGCTGAGCTCAGATGATGGGAAGTGTGGATGTATACTCCTACCAACCAGGTTCAAGACCTCTTTAAGTTAAATTTTTGTGACCACCTCCTAGGGTGTCCATTCATTTTTACCTGAACCTCCCCGATTCCTTCGGGAAGAATTTTCCCCATCTCGAGTGACAGAAGCCTGCCAAGGTGATGAAGCTTGGCTCTCAGTGCATCACCAATCTGCCTAACAATTTCTCCTCGCTTAGGGGCCGGAACCTGGACATGTTGTTACATAAGTACAATGTTAAGAACATAGTGTAGTATCATTGGATTACTTGATAGAAAAAACAAAATTCTAATCGGTCAGCAGCACTCCTTGAATATATGGAGCTTCGCATGGTCAACAGCAGCGCTAACATTCAGTACATACATAGGCATTCATAAAAGAAAGGTGATATATCCTAAATGTGGCTGGCCTCTGAAATTACAGTGTAAAATCAAGTAACAAAGTCTGCTGCCTTAGTATTTTAGCAGTGAGTTCACGAAATTCGCATATTATTCTGCATTCTCTTATTCTCGATTCAAATCGAGGGCCCATGAAATGAAACTTCTTCAGCGTCTCAAACTGCTGCAAACTCCTGAAGTAGGTAACTGGAAAACAGTCGCTACAGCAATACAGCATGCTAGTAGCATTTCAACGGCGGAAGTGGGAGGAAACTTACAGCCATCCAGGTCCTGGCGGCATCGAAGCAGGCGCTCATGCCCTTCTCGTAGTCGTCCATGGACGCCTCGACGACCTCAGCGATGACCTGAAGCACAAACACACGACCGTACGTACACAAATCAAATCCCCTAAAAAATCAGTCCGCCGCTGAGAACGCACACCCCGAAATTGAAACGGAGCCCAGCGGATCGGGCACGCACCTGGTTGTTGGTGGGGTTGGTGGTGGTGACGACGGGGCCGGAGCCGCCCCAGGCGCCGCAGGCGAAGGAGCCCGGGTTGCGCGGCGCGAGGCCGAGCTCGGCGAGGAACTGGTGCTCCTTCCTCGCGAAGCTCGCCATGGCGGGCGATGGGATCGAGGGATGCTTAACTGAAGTGCTCCGGGAGAAGAGAGGAGGAGATCGCCGAAGGGGGGAGGGGAGGGTGGTGGTGGAGGGGATTTATAGGTGGGAGGTGGAGTGGAGACTGTGAACTGCTCCGTGCTCCGGGAGGGAGCTGCCAAGTGCAGTGGTGGTGGGTGGAGCACGGGACGAGACGAGGCGAAGCCGGAAGCTGTGATGTTGATCAGTGAATGAAGACGAAAAGGTTTCCACGTCAAAAGGAGGCATGTTCCATTCCTAGGATTAAAAAAAGTGTATGAACAAGGAAAAATGTTAGGAAGTGTCATCTCAAGCAAGGGTGAGATTTTTCTATTTTTTTTGTTTGTATCGGTTTGGATAAAGTGAGATTTCAATTTGGCAAAAAGTGAAACTCGTACTTCTTGGTCTAAATTGTTACGCTAAATTCGTTTAAAAAAATGTTACACTGAACGAAAATTTGTGTCTTCTGCGATAGACTGATACTTAGTAAACTATCAATCGACTAAAACCTAGGAGGTGGATCACAATGATTGATTTTGCATATTTGGTCCTTTGCGTCTCGGTTTAAAGAACTATCGATGTGAATTTCCTTTTCGAAAGAGCCAACTTATACCCCACAGTCTGATCTCAAATCTACCCCGTCCAATCAATACACATACACACCCTACATGCAACCTTACTTATGTGTGTATGCTCGCCCTCTTCCTAGGTTCACAAAAGAAGTTTAAAAATGTTGCAACCTTTTTGAAGAAGCCCATGTAGCAGAAATTCAATGTATGCAACAAATCACTTAAAATCGACTGCGCCATAGAAACCAATATATCTAGAACCATGCACTTAGTCACTACAACATGTCACGTGCTTGTATGTAGCAAAGGGCACACTAGCCTGCAGCGTCTCGAAAGACACTACACGTCGTCAAAATTCTCTATTTCAACAGTGGGGCACCAACTTTTACTTATTCAAACTCCGTCGACAATACATCTAGCTTGCCCGAGCCCCCTTAGTGTCGATCCAAGCAACGGTGAATGTATTCGCAATAGTGTTGAGGTCTTCCTCGAGTTCGGTAAGCTCGACCGTGGACTCAACCGTCCATGGTGCAAAGCTTTGTGGGCAATATCTAGGGAAGAGGATCGACGTCCGGGTAGCAAGAGTGGAGCATATGAAGATGGGGAGGGAAGCTTTATGGGATACTTTCGTGGTCAAGACTCTCTAGTTTACCTTGCCATCTTCACTAATCATCTCATGTCGTTTTTTTCTTCCCAAAAGGGGAACTAGGCCCCCGGCATCTGCATGAATTGATGTACACAACGTTCTATTACAAAGTAGCAGTTTTTAAGGTAACCAACTCATGTTGTAGGCACTATCGCAAGATTCTCGAACTACATGCAACGGCGGCTCCAGCGTGTATGCTCTGTATTCATCTGAATACCCAAGATCTGGGAGCGTAAAAAAAAATACTAGTCTGTATATCAGCCCAGGCCCACGAAGTCACGAAGGACTCGCTCGATGGCTCGCATCGCGCACGAGTCGCACGACTCGCGTGGACTCGCTCCGTCGATCGCATCCCAAATCGCGCAGCGCCGTAGCCTCTGCCTCGCTCATCTCACGACTCACGCTGTCGCGCATCTGCGCCGCCGGCCGCCCCCCGCTACCCCCGCCGCCGGCCGCCCCCGCTGCCCCTGCCGCCAGCCGCCCACGCCGCCGCCTTATGCAGTCAGGGACAGGCGACGGCGCTCCGTCCCTGCCCCCTGCGTCCCTGTCCGCGGCGCCCCGCCCCCGCCCGCCGCCGCCGGCCGTTGTTCCTCTTCGACCCCAGTCACGCAAGGTACAACACGGCCCGCCCCTCTTACTCTTTGTTCGTCAACGCATCAATGAGTTCGTCGAATTGCTTCGCTAGTAGGTTTTAATTTTCTGTTTCCTTTGATTTGTTGTATTGTAGATGAAGAAAAAGGGGGCTGTTGGCAGCACAATAGCTGCAATGTGGGAAAAGGCTTCAAAGACACAGAAAACTGATGAATCATCCACACCAAATCAAGCAGCAACTGCATCTAGCAATGATGTTCATCTTGAGAGAAATTTGCAAATGGTGGTATGGCAACAACCGGAGAGTAGAGGAGAAACCTCAACACCTCATGTTGAAGTAAAAGATGATGAATCTATTGCTGAAGATGAGGAACCAATGCAAATTGATTTAGAGGCACTTGAACATGATCCTGGGAAGCGGATTCCCATCTCATTTTATGATGTCAATGACCAAGATAAAGTGAGAAGGAGATATATTGAGATGGGGCCATGTCAACCAAAGAATCATAAGTTTGTGTACACAAATAAAGGTGGAAGTGAGCGTCGTTTTTGTCATGCTTGGTTTAAAGAATTCTCATGGATTGAGTATAGTGTGGAACAAGATAGAGCTTTCTGCTTCGTTTGCTATTTGTTCAAGGAGAAAGCAAGATGTCCTGGTGGAGATGCTTTTGTGAATAAAGGATTTAATAATTGGAACATGAAGAAGAGGTTGATGAAACATGAAGGTCATGTTACAAGTGCTCATGCTCAAGCTCAGGAGAAATATGATAGGTTCACTACACCACAAACATCAATTCGAGAGTCTCTTGCTTCAAACACCTCACAGTACAAGGCTTTGTATAAACAACGTTTGACATGGACACTCAAGTGTGTGAGATATCTGTTGCAGCAAGGCTTGGCATTTAGAGGTCATGATGAAAGTGAAGACTCACTAAATAAAGGAAATTTCCTTGAGCTTCTAAATTGGCTAGCCGGAAATTTTGAAGAGGTTGACAATGTTGTTCTCAAGAATGCTCCACGGAACTGCATGATGATTCACCATGATATACAACAAGAAGTGATAAAATGTTGTGCACAAGAGACTACTAAACTAGTCATTGAAGATCTTGATGGTGATCATTTTGCAATACTTGCAGATGAGTCTAGTGATGTGTATCAGAATGAACAGTTGGCTGTTTGCTTGCGTTATGTTGATAAAAAAGGAAGGGCGGTTGACGAGGTTGTAACTCGGCAAGTCCCTGGGTTGTACACCCCGGGTTGATTGATGGGGAGAGTGTAGAGTGCAAGGTGATCACGACGGCTAACAGGCTAGATTTACCCAGGTTCGGGCTCCCGGAGGATAACACCCTACTCCTGCTTGTCTGGTTATTGATGCGAGTAGCGATTACAATGGCGAGATTGCGATCTCGCTAGGGTTTGTGGTAGTTCTGAGCGTGTCCTCTAGGACGGGCAACCCTCCTGGCTTTATAGGCAGCCAGGTCTCGGGTGGTTGATACAGATACGGTAGGTTACAAGACCTAACCGAGCTGGACTAGGATATGAGATACCCCGAGTGGGCCTTCTGCGGGCCTTTCCATCCTTGGCGCGGCCCAGGTAGCCTCATCGTGGGCTACCCGCAAGGTAACCCCACGTCAGTAGCCCCCGAGTGCTTGGTCGAAGCGCAGAGTCGGACAGAGGACTCCTTCTTCCTGGACGCGCCATTGGATTGCTTGATCTTGAGCTTGAACTCGAATTCTTCAGTCGAACCGGCCGCTCCCGATGGGAGTAACCTTTGCAGTCGAATTACTTTTGCCTTCATCTTCTTGCGAAGCTTGCTTCTACTCAGCCTGATTGGCTTACTTTGTGGATTGGTTCGGCTGCTCGAGCTTACTGTATTGCCACCCGAATTGATTCTTCGGGTGCTCGGATCATTACTTGATCTTACTCTGCTGACTTCAGCTGCGAAGCTTACTACTCGGACGAATTTTTCGAGTTTCTTCGGCTGATTTTGGAGCCGTTGGATTGATGACGTCATTGTTGACGAATTGTTGCACGCCTCTGCGCCCGATGGGACGTGACGCGGTGGGCCCCGTTGTCAGAGCTGACCACGGTCCACAGTTGTCACGTCTCCGAAGTGGGCGCGAAATTTTCGCGGCACGATGACGACGCCTCGGTTCCCGTGCGTAGTGGAGGAGGTTGGCGGCGACGGTTTGTTTCTCCGCGCGACACGTGGACGGCCGGATGCCCTTGCTCGTAGCTCTTGCGCGACGGACGGCTGAGATGGCGATCTTCGAGGAATAAGTACTGCGCCCTGGCGTTTGGGATGTTATCTTCCCCAATTCATTCCTTCCTTTTCCTCTCCTCTTGCGCTCTGCCATTGCCACCGCCGTCTCGAGCTCTTAGCGATCTGTCCACGCGCCTTGTAACCAAATCGATGGGCAAGCCGAAGGGCACCGCTGGCTCCTCCGCCGCCGCCGCCGACGCTGCCGGGCTGATGAAGAAGCCCGAGGGTGACTGGCAAAGGTCGACGATGAAGAAGGCCGACGTCGACGTGCTCCGCGCGCAGGGCCTGCTGCCGTCTGCGGACGAAGTCCAGGTGCGCCTCCCTGGCAAAGAAGCTTTTCCCACTCCTCGCGATGGGGAGCGCGTTTGCTTCGCGGACTTCGTCCCGCGTGGCTTCGGGTTCCCCATGCACGATTTTGTGCGCGGGCTCCTGTACGCCTACGGGGTTCAGATCCATGATCTGACCCCCAATGGCGTCTTGAGCATCGCGGGCTTCATCGTGCTCTGCGAGTGTTTCTTGGGGGTCGCGCCCCACTGGGGACTATGGAAGTCGCTCTTCCTCGTTCGCAAGAACGTGGGGAAGAGTGGGCTGACCTACCCAGTGGGCGGCTTCGGAATCCAGGTGCGCGGTGATACCGCGTACTTTGCGATGAAGAAGTCGGACTCCGTCCAAGG
This sequence comes from Poa annua, assembly GCA_026929855.1. Taxonomy (NCBI): domain Eukaryota; kingdom Viridiplantae; phylum Streptophyta; class Magnoliopsida; order Poales; family Poaceae; genus Poa; species Poa annua. Next base: position 77,985,432 of record CM049432.1, read on the forward strand.
GTGGCGCCGGCGATGGTTCTACGTCCAGTCGGCCGGAGATGGCCTGGATGCATTCGACGGCAGGCGGGGGCTGAGGAAGACTGGCGCCTGGGCGCACCCGCTGTCTGCCGTGGAGAAGGAGGCGGTGCGGCCCCTGCTGATGCTGCTGCGCGAGTTGACCGAGACCCTAGGGCGTGAGGCGGGTGGCATCTTTTTGATGGCCACCTTCTTCCGCCTTCGGGTGCGGCCGCTGAGCGCCCGGCCCCACCCGATGTGGGCCGCAGAGGGCGTTAGCGACAAGCCGCTGGACGACGAGGAGGTGGAGGCCAACGTCAGGTCCATCACCAACCTTCGAGCCGCGGACGCTTGCAACGTCAAGTGCCCCATCGCTCCTTACGGGGCCGCGAAGCCCGTTCCTGAGGTGAGTCCTTTCTTGCTTTCTTCTTGTACTTGTTCGACCGGAGTCTACTTTGTGTTTTGATTCGACTTGCGTCTACTCTGCTTTAGGGTCGGGATTTGCTCATCAGCCATCCTCCGCTCCCTGAGAACGGACCCGACGATGAGTCGAAGTTCGTCGAGGATGAGGATGATGACGAAGAGATCCCCTCCGCCCACTCTTCCCGCGACGAGGTGGAGGAGGACGACGAAGTGGAGGAACCCGCGAGGAAGAAGCGGAAGCTTCCAATTCGCGGCGAGTCTGCTTCTGCGTCGTCGCCTGCCAAGGGCATGGGTGCTGCTGAGGAGGTGGCCGTGGCGACGTCCCCGGGTGCGCAGTCTTCGGGTGGCTGGGAGGAACCTCTTAATGTTCCCCCGGTCGCCTCTGCGGCGCCACGGTCCTTCGCGCGGATGTCGTCGCCGTCGCTGTCAAGCTTCGACGATGCCAGCTCCCCCAGGTTAGTTTCCTTGCCACGCGTTCTTCGAGTAGTACTGTTGCGGGTTCGCCGCTTATTTAACTTTGTGTTCTTGATATTACTGCAGCCACCACTCTGGCAATGTCGGCTCCCCCCTTCGGGACACGGAGCTTACTTCTGGCCCTTCGACTGGGCTGGAGACACCCGTGGTGGGGGAGAAGGTGCGCGTGGAGGCCAACGTCGTGGCCTCGTCTAGCCGGGATCCTCCCTCGGCTGTCGATGACCTTGAGCTCCTGGACCACGTAAGTCTTCTTTTGTTTTTCTTGTTCTTCTGATTTCTCATCGGGTGCGCGATCAGCGCTCTCGATGGGAGTAGCCCCCGAAGGTGTGGGTGACTAGTATAGTCGCCCGCAACTTTTATTGACATTAAGCTTCTTTTATTTTCAGCCATACTATCGCCGACAGCTTGACGCAGCCGCGGCTTATGTTCGCCTGGAGAAGGAGAGGGACCAACTGCGTTCCTCGCTGGACCAGGCTACTGGCCGGGTGGATGAGCTTGAGAAGGCTCTCCGTGAGTCTCAAGAGCGGGAGCTGGCGCGGGTCGCCCAGGAGAAGACTCAAATCGGTCGCCTCCTTTCACTCGCCGCTGTTCTTGGGGGTGAGTATCAGCCTTTCGCTTACTTAGTTTTCGTTCCCTTTCTTGTCCTGACTTTAAATTCTGGTGCAGAGACTTGCGGTGGAGTTCCTCCGGAAGATGCTTCGAGTGACACCGTCGACCTGGCGACTGCGGTTGGCTTCTTCGACCGTGTCTGCGCCTATGCCTCGGACGCTCTGAGGAAGTCTGCCGCCGCGCTGGAGAAGTCGACCGGAGCTCTGGCCGTGGTGCATCAGAGCATCTTCCCGGGCAACCAGCCGCCAGCGACTGTGGACGATCTGGCTGCGCCGTTTGGGGACGCGACCACCATCACCGACTTCACGCGGTCGCAGACGGTACGCGGCTCCGAGCTCACCTTCCAGCTGCTTTTAGGCCACCAAGTTCCAGGTGACTTCGAGAAGATCGTCAGCGGTTTTCCTCGCAAGCCTGATGGTCGGACCGCGTCGCTGAGTGGCGTGAAGGAGCGCGCCTCGCAGTTGGCTGCACAGCTTGTGGCACTCTTCGAGAGGGCCCTTGCTAAGGCGACTGAAGCGGCTGCTCGGAAGGGCCGTTCCCGGTCGCAGTCTGCGGCCTTAGAGTAGGCGTAGTTGTAGGCATGCGGCAGCGCTGCGATCTGTACCTTGAACTTTTGTTTTGTAATGAATATTGCCCATGTCGGGTCTCTTGATCGTCAGTATTGGATTTGATGACCTTTCTCTCTTTCTAAGTTGAACTGTGTTTGGCAGTCGCCTTTTTGTATTGACTTTGCGTATTCCTGACAGAGTGCCGCGCGCGATGACGCTCCGCCTTCTCCCTTGGCCGTGCCGAGTGGCGCGGCGTCTTCTTCGGGTGCTCGCCGTCGTCGGGCAGCGCCGGCTCCTCCGCGTAGCGTGAATGACCAGCGGATAATCACCTACTTGAAGAACAAGGTGGTGGAGCTTGAGGCGACCTTGAAGAAGACGGAGCTGACGTTGCAGCGCTCCCAGTCGCACCCTACGGTGGAGTTCTCACGCCGTGAAGATTTTTTGCTTGGAGAGATGGACTTGATCAGTCGGCAGTTGCAGGGTATGTATCCTGTTGGCGACTGCCGTCGTTGTTGTTTATCCTTCTCGTTCTGACTTGCAGTTGATGTGTGCAGATGCTAATCCCGATTGGGAAGCCGAACGGGATCGCGTTGAAGAGCGAGTCACTCGAGAGGCGTCAGGCGACTCCTATGAAGCTCGGCAGTTCTGGGTGAACAAGTCGAGGGGGCGCGTCCTTGCCACGATGCTGGATCGTACATGGCGCGCTGCCTTTCTTCTGGAGAGCTGCCGGAAGACACTTCTGCACATCAACCGCGTGTACTTCCCGCACAATGCGCAGCCGAACGGGTTGCCTGCCTTGCTGGAGAGGTTCCGTGATGGCGAAGGGCTGAAAGAAGTTGTGGACGCTCAGCTTGTGGCTGGTGCAAACGCGGCGCTGGCGTACGTTCGGATGCACCGGCCACATCTTCCGCTTGAACGGGTGCTTGAAGGCCTGCCAGGTGACGGAGACTTCGAGGAGACCTTGCCTGCTGCGCGCCGGATTATCCGGAAAGTGCAGGACTTGAGCGAGCGGCTTGTAGGTCCTCTCGACGCGCCAAAGGCTGAGCCTGCAGTTTAGAGTAGCTGTCGTCTGATGCACAGGGTTAGCTATAGAGGGCAATTTTGCCTTTGTAAATACATTGTAATATTTCATAGTACTGTTTCGAGCAATGAGAATTGATATGTTACTCGAAAGTGAGGGCGCATGATTCGACCTGGATGGCGCAACTGCCGAGTATGTCAAGCAGCGGCCAAGTGTTGCCTGTATGCCGCAATCTCTGGTTCTACCAGGTGGCGACTTAGGGTTTTGACTAACTCCTGTCTGGCGCAGCCCGCGAGTAAGTTGGGTGACGGCCTAGGATTGCAAGTGTTACCTGTTTGGCGCAGCCCCCGAGCACGTCGGGTGGTGACCTAGGATTTGGAACTTGACCTGTGCAGCGCAGCCCCCGAGTATGTTCGAGTGGCGGCCGAGGATTTTTCTGAGTCCTGTTGGGCGTAGCCCCCGAGTAAATCGAGTGGCAACCTAGGGTTGCAAGTGTGACCTGTGTGGCGCAGCCCCCGAGTATGTCGGGTGGTGACCTAGGATTTGGAACTTGACCTGTGCAGCGCAGCCCCCGAGTAGGTTCGAGTGGCGACCGAGGATTTTTCTTTGGCCTGTTTGGCGTAGCCTCCGAGTATGTCGGGTGGCAGCCTAGGTTTGCAAGTGTGACCTGTGTGGCGCGGCTCCCCGTAAGTCGTGGGTGGCGCCTTAGGATTTTGGACTTGACCTGTATGGCGCAGCCCCCGAGTCAGTCGAGTGGCGGCCTAGGATTTTTTGGCTTTTTGCTTGTTTGGCGCAGCCCCCGAGCGGATCGAGTGGCGGCCTAAGCTGTTATTTCAACCTGTGTGGCGCAGCCCCCGAGTGGCTCGGGTGACGGCCTAGGATTTCGATTGTGCTTGTATGGCGCAGCTCCCGAGTGGATCGAGTGGCGGCCTAAGCTGTTACTTCTACCTGTGTGGCGCAGCCCCCGAGTGGTTCGGGTGGCGGCCTAGGATTTTTGAGCTTCTTGAGTGACTGGAAAAGGAGACAGATTTTCTTCAGATCACTTTATTGATTCTTGCGAGCAGGCCGCCTCATTAAAAACCTTCCAGTCCCCTCAGGTACCTTGGTAAGGAAAAGAGCGCGTCTGAAACCTGCCGCGTTGGCTTTCTTGTACAATGGTTGCTTGAACTAGGCGTAGAATCTGCGTAGTTGTGCTACGTTCCATGGATTGCTGCAGTCCGCTCCGGTCTTCGAGTCCTTTAGGCGGTATGCTCCATTGCCTATTGCTTCTGTTATGATGTACGGGCCCTCCCATGGGGAGGCGAGCTTGTGCACCTTCTTTTGCTTGAGTCGAAGAACCAGGTCGCCTGCCACGAACGCTCTTGGTCGCAGCCTCCGAGTATGATAGTTGCGCAGGTCCTGCTGATACACGGCTGATCGTGCCAGGGCGATGTCGCGTGCTTCGTCCAGGGTGTCTCTGCTGTCTTCGAGTGCTTCCTCTGCTTCTGATTCGTCGTAGGCGACTACTCTTGGTGCGTCGAACTTGATGTCGCAGGGGAGGACTGCTTCTGCACCATACACCATGAAGAATGGCGTGTACTGGGTAGATCTATTGGGTGTTGTTCGCAGACTCCAGAGGACTGATGGCAGTTCTTCCACCCAAGCGCCCGCTGCGCGTTTGAGGGGCACGCGCAGTCGCTTCTTGATGCCGTTGCAGACTAATCCATTGGCCTTCTCTACTTGTCCGTTGGACTGCGGGTGCGAGACAGACGCGTAGTTGAGCTTGATCCCCTGTTCTGAGCAGAAGTCTTTGAATTCCTCGGCTGTGAAGTTCGAGCCGTTGTCGGTGATGATCCCATTAGGCACTCCAAACCTGAAGATGATTGACCTGATGAAGTTGACCGCTGTGGACGCAGTCGAACTTGTGATGGGCACGGCTTCGATCCACTTCGTGAATTTGTCGACTGCGACCAGGAGGTGAGTATGACCTCCGGGTGAGGATTTCTTCAGCGGGCCCACCATGTCCAGGCCCCATTGGGCAAAGGGCCAGGCTAGTGGTATTGTCTTGAGCTTTGATGCTGGGGCGTGCGGCTTGTTGGCAAATTCCTGGCACCCTGTGCATTTCTTCACCAGCTCCTCAGCGTCCTGCATGGCTGTGAGCCAATAGAACCCAGCTCGTAGCGCCTTGGCCACCAGTGCCCGGCTGCTTGCGTGATGCCCGCAGGTACCCGCATGGATGTCTAGTAAGATGGCTTGGCCGTCGACTGGATCTATGCACCTTTGAAGGATTCCTGATATGCTTCTTTTGTAGAGTTCCCCGTTGATGACGGTGAAACTTTTGGAGCGTCTGATGATGCGCTTCGCTTCGACTGGGTCAGCTGGCAGCTTCTGATGCAGTATATACGCCAGGTATGGTCCTGTCCATGTGGCTTCGACTAGCATGACTTCCATGGGGACCTTGTCTTGGCTTGGCGGGTTGGCATCGCCTTTTGCGGTTGTTGTGCTTGCTGTACCCTGAGTCTTGACGGATCTCTGTGTTATGCACTCGAGGAAGACGTCGGGTGGGACTGGCACCCTGTCTGAGCCCATGTTAGCTAGGGCGTCGGCTTCCTCGTTGCTTTCGCGGCCGATGTGGCGTAGCTCGCAGCCGTCGAAGTTTCCTTCCATCTGATTGTAGAGGTCTCTGTAGGCGATCATGTTGTCAGCGATGGCGTCGCAGGACTTCATGGTTTGCTGTACCACCAGGTAGGAGTCGCCGTAGATCATGAGGTGCGTGGCGCCGCAGTTTTTGGCCATCCGCATGCCGTGGATCAAGGCCTCGTACTCGGCTTCGTTGTTGGATGGCGTCGGAAAATCCATCTGTAGGACGTACTTGAGCTTGTCGCCTTTGGGGGAGATGAGCACGACTCCCGCCCCGGCTGACTTGAATTTCTTGGAGCCATCAAAGTACATTGTCCATGCGTTGGACAGGTCGGGGACGTTCGGTAGCTGGGCTTCTATCCACTCCGTGGTGAATTCTGGGAGAACTTGGGCTTTGATGGACTTCGGGTGAGCATACTTCAGCCCCCATGGTCCTAGCTCGACAACCCACTTGGCGACTCGTCCTGTCGCGCGCTGATTCGTGAGGATGTCTGCTAGTCCGGAAGAGCTTACCACCGTGATCGGGTGCTCGGAGAAGTAGTGGACGACTTTTCTGGAGGTCATGAAGACTCCGTATGCCAGCTTCTGGTAGTGCGGGTAATTTTGCTTGGACAAGGTGAGTACCTCGCTTAGGTAGTAGACGGGCCTCTGCACCGGGTGACTGTGTCCTTCTTCTTCGCGTTCGACTACGAGTACCGTGCTCACCACCCTATTTGTTGCTGAGACGTACAGGTAGAGCGGCTCGTTTTCCAGTGGTGCCACGAGAACCGGGGAGGTTGTCAATGTCCTCTTGAGATGGTCGAACGCGTCCTGCGCCTCTTGTGTCCACTCGAACTTGTCTGACTTCTTCATCAGTTGGTAGAAGGGTAAGGCTTTTTCTCCCAACTTACTAATGAACCGACTGAGAGCTGCGACTCGGCCAGCTAATCGTTGCACCTCCCTGAGCTTCGTTGGTGCTGGCATTGCGAGTATGTTCTGCACCTTCTCGGGATTTGCTTCGATTCCTCGTGCGGATACAAGGTACCCTAGTAACTCTCCGGCTGGCACGCCGAACACGCACTTCTCTGGGTTGAGTTTGATCTGGTACGCGTCGAGTGCGGCGAAGACCTTGTGCAGGTCGTCGACTAGGGTGTCCTCCTTCCGGGTAGTGACGACGATATCGTCGACGTAGACTTGGACGATCTGCCCGATTAGCCCCTTGAGGCACGCTTGCATTGTCCGCTGATATGTGGCACCTGCGTTTTTTAACCCGAACGGCATCGTCTGGTAGCAGAAAACGCCGTCGGGTGTGATGAAAGCTGTCTTCTCTTCGTCCTCGACCTTCAGTCTGATCTGCTGGTAACCTGAGTAGGCGTCCAGGAAAGACAGGCGTTCGCAGCCTGCGGTCGAGTCGATGATCTGGTCTATCCGCGGGAGCGGGAAGTGATCCTTGGGGCAGCATTTGTTGATTGCGGTGAAGTCCACGCACATGCGTAGTTTCTTCGTCTTCTTTTTCTCGACTAGGACGGGGTTAGCGACCCAGTCTGAGTCCTTGATCTCTCGGATGAACTTGGCATGCAATAATCTGTCGACTTCCATGGTGATAGCGTCTCGTTTGGGCCCTGAGAAGCGTCGCATGGATTGCTTGACAGGTCTTGCGTCCTTGTGTACTTTCAGAGAGTGCTCGGCGAGTTCCCTGGGTATCCCCGGCATGTCAGAAGGTTGCCATGCGAAGATTTTCCAGTTCTCACGTAGGAACTCGACGAGCGCGCTTTCCTATGCGGGCGTCAGGCTTGATGAGACCTTGACTGTCTTTTCGCTGTCAGTCGGGTGGACCTGGTGGGTGACGGTGTCGTCGTTTGTGTTAAACGCTGCGTCCTTGGCGGGCTTCTTGCGAGCCGGGAAGATGGTCTTGTCATTGTCGGCTGATATGGCCTTGAAGTGCTCTTCGACGCCGAAGAACTCGGAGATCTTGGCGAACTCGCGGTCGCAACTGTTGGAGAGGCCAAAGTCGCCGCGGACGGTGATCACCCCCTTTGGCCCAGGTAACTTTATCATCAGGTAGGCGTAATGGGGTACTGCCATGAACCTGGCGAAGCTTGGGCGTCCGAGGATGGCATGGTACTGTGACTTCCAGTCGACGACCTCAAAGTCTATCGACTCCTTCCTGAAGTGCTCGGGTGTTCCGAGGATGACGTCGAGTGTGATTGTTCCCATGGGTGTGATTGGCTGCCCAGGTACTATGCCGTGGAAGGTGGTCTCCGACTCCGGCAATTTCTCTGTCGATCTGTTCATCCGTCTGAGGGTGTCGGCGAATATGATGTTGATGCCGCTGCCTCCGTCCAGGAATACCTTTTTCAGGCTGTAGTCGCCGATCAGGGCCTCAATCACGAGTGCGGCGTGTCCGGGTCGGACTACCTCTGCTGGGTGATCTGCCCTGGAGAATGTGATTGGTGTCTCAGACCCGCGCAGGTAGTCTGGTACCGCGCGCGGGCTGTTGATGGCCTGGAGTACTTGGCGTGTGATGATCTTCTGCCTCCTGTTCGACGGGGGGCCCTTCTGGATCATGTTCAGCTGTCCTCGTGCGGCTGGGTACGCGTCGGCTGCTGCCGGCGGAACCTGCTGCTGCTGCGGCTGGTGGAATGCCGCTTGCACTTGGTTATTATTTGCGGATGCCGCCTGGATGGCCAGCTGCGGTGCTGCTTGGATGGCTTGCACCGGGGCGATGATTTGCTGCATGGCATGGTATATTTTTCTTGCTTTGCGGCAGTCTTTCAGCAGGTGGTTTGAACCATACTTTCCTGTTACCGGGTTGCGGAACGAGTGATGTTTGCAGGGCTGCATCAGTTCTTCTGCCGCGGTTAACGGGCGCTTCCACTCGCGCTTCTGATTTCCGTCGTTGCGGTCGACGCTGCTGCTGCCACGGTTGTACTGGCTCGAGCTGGGTTGTCGACTTTGCTCGTGCTGTCGACTGTCCTCACGCTTGACCTCGCGGGGGGTTTCGTAACCCGCCGCTACTAACTCGATTGAGTCGTGCGTGTATCGTGCCTTCCTCTTCTGACGTGAATCGCGCCAGTTGCTTGTTTCGCCTTCCTTTTTGGGAGAAGTTCGGCGGACGTAGTCCTCTCCTTCAGCCCATTGGTTGGCTGTCTTCATTAACTCTATTGTGGTCTTCGGCTGGAGCCTACCAAATTCCTCCCGGAGGTCGCGGCGAGAAACGCCATGCATGAAGGCGTCCATCACCCTGTCCTCTGATACGGGTTCCATGGTGTTGCGAAGGAGTGTCCACCTCTGGATGTAAGATCGGAGCGACTCGTTTTTCCCTTGCTTGCAGGCCTGCAACTCGATGTAGGTTGTTGGTCTGGCGAATGTTCCTGAGAAACTTTTGATGAAGTTGTCCTGGAACTCTTCCCACGTTCGGAAAGAATCTTTGGGTTGGCTTGTGAGCCACCCGCGCGCAGAGTCTGTCAGCATGAGCTGGATGTACTGCATTGCCGTTGTCGATGTTCCGCCTTGGCAGGTGCAAGCGATAAGGTAGTCCTCAAGCCATAACTTCGGGTCTTGCTTCCCGTCGTACTTTGGTGTGTCGGCCGTCAATTTGAAGCCTTTGGGCATGCGGGTGTCGCGGATGTTGAAACTGAAACATGCCGCACCACATGGCTCGAAGTCGCGGTCGGTATGATCATCCGCCTGTGTGGCGTTAGCCGAACGCTCCTTGCGGCTGCGGTCCACCGTCTTCTGTGTCAGGACGTCTCGAAGGTCCTTGACTGGCTGTCGCTGCGCCGCCGGGATGCCCGACGTCGTTGGTCCATGAGCTTGATTACCTGGCCCTTGGGCCGCTAGAGCTTCTTCGATTGCCCTTATGGAGGCAATTTGTTGCTTGTGGAGGAGCGAGCGCGCGTCGCCCTCTGGTGGCTGCGTGAGCCGAAGGTACGTCTCGACTGATATCAATGCCGCGTTTGCTGTTTTTGGGATGGGTATCCCGTTTTCATCTTCGGTGACGAAGGAAGAGTCGAGGTTGCGGGTTAGCCTTGTTCGGTCGGCTTCTGCCATGTGAGGGATACGGGCTCTGGTTCGCCGTGCTCCCTGGTTCACCTCAGTGGAGGATGTGAAGGAGAGGGCGGCCCGCCTGGCGCTTGATGCATCCGCGTCCCTTTTGCGCCTGAGAAGTTCGGCCTTTTCGGCGCGAATCCGTTCGCCTTCCTTGCGTAGCAAGTACTGGACCGCTAGGTGGTCCTCGCGAGATGCGTTGGGTGGGGGGAACGTGCCCTCGTCCACATGCTTCATGGCCTGTATCGCCATGTCCCGCGTGATGACCAGTTTGGTGTTGTCTGGCATGTCCACCTCTAGCGGATATACGGGTTCATCTCCGTCGTCATGCGGTGCCATGAAGACTTGCTTGGGGTAGACTTGGGTTGGAGAGTTTGTGCTGCCGCTGCTGCTTCTGTCACCCTCGTCTTGTTCGGGGTCGAAAATTGCTGCAACGTGGCGCGCGGCGCACTTACTGTCGCGTCTCTTTAAGATTGTCCATGTGCCCGCACTCGACGGGGCGAGTGCGAGTGGCGTGGGGTAGACCTGGGACTTCCACGTAGATGAGGGCGCGCGCGTTGTCGATGTCGGACGCGGGCCCCTGGTCGTGCGTGCGGGCGCGGCGGTCGAGGTGGGTCTTGACTTGATTGTCGGTATAGATGTCCTCTTCGCGGGTGCAGCTGGCGCAAACCTTGCGGGTGCGGCAGATGCGATCCTCGCGGGTTCGGTGGGCGCGATCTCCGCGGGTGCGGGAGATGCGATCTTGACGGGTCCAGCGGGCGCGATCTCCGCGGGTGCGGCAGATGCGATCTTCGCGGGTTCCGCGGGCGCGATCTCCGCGGGTGCGGCAGATGCGATCTTGACGGATCCAGCGGGCGCGACGGTCGGCGATTTTGACGACGCCGTCGCGCGTAGCGCGGTAGTCGTAGACCTGAGTATGCCACGACTATCGATGCAGCAGAATATGGAGCCGAAGGTGATATGTATACCTTTGTCCAGATCGACGTACATCGACTGGTGGGCTTGCGAGTGGATGACGTACTCGAAGGAGCCGAATCGAATCGACTTCCTGATGGCGGGTGCGCCGATCTTCATTGCGGATGGAGCCGGTGCGACCATGATCCTGGCACTTGTTGAACTTCCCACAGACGGCGCCAATTGACGAGGTTGTAACTCGGCAAGTCCCTGGGTTGTACACCCCGGGTTGATTGATGGGGAGAGTGTAGAGTGCAAGGTGATCACGACGGCTAACAGGCTAGATTTACCCAGGTTCGGGCTCCCGGAGGATAACACCCTACTCCTGCTTGTCTGGTTATTGATGCGAGTAGCGATTACAATGGCGAGATTGCGATCTCGCTAGGGTTTGTGGTAGTTCTGAGCGTGTCCTCTAGGACGGGCAACCCTCCTGGCTTTATAGGCAGCCAGGTCTCGGGTGGTTGATACAGATACGGTAGGTTACAAGACCTAACCGAGCTGGACTAGGATATGAGATACCCCGAGTGGGCCTTCTGCGGGCCTTTCCATCCTTGGCGCGGCCCAGGTAGCCTCATCGTGGGCTACCCGCAAGGTAACCCCACGTCAGCGGTTGTCAGATTTCTTGGTCTTGCTCATGTTGAAGATACTACCTCTTTGACACTAAAAGCTGCAATTCAGAAAATGCTCTTGAACTACAATTTGACCTTTTATATGGCGCGTGGGCAGGGATATGATGGAGCTAGTAACATGAAAGGTAATGCTAATGGTCTGAAAAAACTGATCATGGATGAGTCCCCTTCTGCCTATTATGTTCATTGTTTTGCCCATCAACTACAGTTGACTCTTGTTGCTGTTGCAAAGGAGAGTGGTGATTGCATTTGGTTCTTTCAGCAGCTTGCGCACTTGTTAAGTGCTCTTGGCATGTCTTGTAAAAAGATGAGAATGCTTCGGATAGCTCAGGCTGAAGAACTCATTGATGTATTGGAATTGGAAGAAGTAGAAACAGGGACCGGGCTGAATCAGGAAATGGGTTTGGGAAGGCCATGTGATACACGTTGGGGCTCTCACTTTAGAACTGTGAACGGCGTCATCTCTATGTACGGTGCACTACGACGAGTCCTTAGAAAGATTGGCGATGAGTACCATGGTGCAGAGGCACAAGCGGCTCTATCCATAGAGACAACATTTCGATCATTTGAGTTTGTTTTCATGGCACACTTGATGCAAGAAATATTTGGATACGCGGAAGTGTTGTCTAAAGCGTTCCAAAAGCAAGATGAAGATATTGTTCGTGCTATTGAGCTTGTTGATGACACAAAGTTTTACTTGACGGCTTTGCGGTCCGATCCTGGATGGGATGATTTTCTCATAAAGGTCACATCTTTTTGTACAAAACATAAGATCAAAGTGGTTGATATGGAGGCTCCATACTCTCCCGTTGGCCGGCCTAGAAGAGGTTTGTGTAATGGTGTGACCAATTACCACCGGTTCAAGATTGATATGTTTGTGGGTGTTATTGATAGGCAAATCAGTGAGTTGAATAGCAGATTTGATGAGGTAAACACAGAGCTACTTACTTGCATGGCTGCATTTAGTCCAGTTAATCTCTTTGCTGCTTATGATCAAAAGAAGTTGGTTAGGCTTGCTACAAAGTTTTATGCTTCTGATTTTACAAGTGATGAACTCGCAAGACTCCCCTGGCAACTAAATATGTATGTTGCTAATGTGCGTAGAGATGAAAAATTTCAGAACTTGACCAATCTGTGTGAGCTTTCGGTTATGCTTGTGAAGACAAAGAAACATGATTTATATCATACTGTTTACAGACTTCTTAAGCTTGTATTGATTCTGCCAGTAGCCACTGCTAAGGTTGAAAGGATATTCTCTTCAATGAGCTATCTGAAGAATAAACAAAGGAACAAAATGGGTGATAACTATTTGAACCATTGTTTGGTTACATTTACTGAGAGGGAATTCTTCAAGCAAGTCAAGGATGAGGATATCATCAATCGCTTCCAACAAGGTGACCGCAAAGTTATATTGTAATATGGAAGATCATCACTTTATCAATCAAAAGGTACCTTTGTTCATGTATTCATGTCGTTATGGGTTTATAAACTGAAATATTACAATTGATGTTAAGCTACTATTGTTTTATCCTTATATTGATATTGTTATGTGATTGGGATCATATAGTATATATTTAGAGTAAAATTTTTTTTGGGATGAATACCCAGTGTCAAATTCCTGGAGCCGCCGTTGACTACATGCATGAACGGAAAATGCAAGGACATCATATCATTTAAAACCATATTACATACTTTTCTTTGAGGTTTGTTCAGTAACATGGTTGAACAAATATTGCCATGGAAGTTATGTTTGTTTGGAACGGTGTACTCTGGGTCAGTTTGGGGTATCAAAACGTAAATTTATACTCTTATAAGAAAGAAAACTGAGCTTATATACCCCACGTGTCATGTCCATTGGAGATATACTCACTTTCAGCATCACATGCCACATGATATAATTGACCGAGCTCGCTCGATTGCTCCAACTCACCGATCAAACTGTTTAATTAAGGACTAGCGCCTTGCTCAATCAAGGTTCTCAAGGGAACCACCATCCACGTGTGTGCAAATGTCCTTGTCCAGACAATAATACTACTTGGGAAACTCTTCTGTCTTTAACAAGTGGGAAACTCAGCTCGGCTGAAGACGACATAGCGGCTCTGAGTGATCCTCCAGCTCGGTAGCAAAGGCGTGCGGAGCTGTTCCTCAGCCATCGTCGTCGTCTTCCCGGAACCATCCGTCCCTAGCTTGGCCTCCGTGACTGTGAAGATAGGAACGAACGATGGGGCGTCGACTCCAGCTCGCTTGCCTGGCAGTTCCAGCATTTCTTTCTTCTTCGTCTGAGTAAGAAATTTGAAAACCACTGACATGTGGAATGGCAGTGCTTAGATATACTCTCTCAGTTCACAAAAGGATGTCACAGTTTATCCAAACTTGTGTTTATCTAAACGGATGTAGGGAGTAATTGAAATCGGCTGTTCTCATGGCTCGATCTTGGGGTATACATCCCGTAAGAAACACTTTCTCAGATGAAAGATTGAAGCAATATTGTATAACAATTAGCTATTCAAAGCTCTGCAACGACCTAATCTAAGCGTGAAAAGGATGCTTCATTTCTTGGACATTGGTTCGTTTAGATTAGTGCGGACAGTCAGCTTCTCTTTTTGAAGACGAGTTGTGTTTAGCCTTTAAATACAGTAAAATAAATAAATAAATAAATAAGCAAGGTATGTAAAGTGCTGTATGCATGGGCTGACCAATAGTTAGGCTGGATTCAGCCCGTTTGAGGTCCATGCAGTTGTAGTGATCCGCTCTGGCCTGCAATGGAACTAACAAGATCCTTCCTGAGACGCAACACTCACATGGCACATTGTCCCTCGGCCCGTACCCATTGTCTAGTCCAGCGATACGATTTGGTGCGTTGTTAGTCACCTCATAAAAAAAGTAAACCCTGCTGGTGCAGTTTTTTTTTTTGAATTTGGTGTTTTATAACTCATGTCATGCTACGTTCATTACAATCACGGTCGATCATGCTCACCACGTAGGGTGGCGCTGACCGAACCAACACATCATCTACTAAACCGAAACGCCACAGTATCCTAACTAGCAAGCTGACGAGAGCCACTCTCTTCCCTCATCGAATAATCTTTGACACCTTGTACTCTTGTGTAGAACCTAAGAATAGAAATACAAATATGTCATTGGACCATCGCTAGACTTTAACCGTAGTAGCGAACCAAAAATGTGTCGTCATACTCGTCCTTGGAGCAGGGCACCGTAGTATAGTTTGTTGTATTAGACATATATAGGACATTTTGGTGCTAAGTCCTCAAAGGACAAACATCACAGGTGGATCAATGATGAGAGTCATAAATTGGAAGATTCAGACCTACAACCATACCAACGAATATGTAAACTGATTGCCCCCATGAGATTGTTGGATAGACAGCTCCACGCCCCCTCCACGGGCTAGCACAACACATGAGCTGAGACAAGGAAGGGGGAGACATTATTTTAACATTGGTACATCTATGTCGCCAACGAGAGGCTGGGGTCTAGCCCAATTCGATTTAGGGCTTGAAAGGCAACCAGAGGAGGGGAGGACATGCATCATGCATCGACGATGGATGGGGGAGGGGGAATGGAAACCCTAAACGTGGTCCAGTGGCCCCAGTCGAGGACGGCCCCATGAATCGCAAGCGGTCAACATCAACCACCGGTAGTCGGGGTTCTTCCGCAAGCATCGCCAGGAGCTTGCTATGATTATTGGAACCTGAAGCTTGGCTTCGTGTATTCGTAAGAAGATCTCTCCGACTGGTGCACACGACATGTTGTTCGAGCCGTAACGCAGGGAACTCGAGCAGCTTCGTTGATGTCGTTGCCGCATCGCCGGCTTTCCGGTGGGCGGTGGCACAGGTGCCCACAAACTGTTATGTAATATAATGCAAAATAAAATAGAGCAAATAATAAAAATGTCTCGTTTTGTTTACGGCTAGCTCTAGCCGGACAACACTTTGGGCTTTGCCGGTGGGGATGTTCCGTGACGTTTGATATCGAAGCGCTTTCTCAACGGAACCTCTCTTCTCCGAGAGAAGAAGAACCTTCCGGGCGCCGGCCGAGCGGGAGTACACATGTGCAGTACAACAAAGGGCGTTTGATCGTGCATCTGTACTACCCCGCTGCCGCGCGAGCGAAGTAGTACCATTTCAGAGGGCAAATTACCCCTGAGCCCCTATGGGCAATGGTGGACAGCTGTACTACCCCTAGATCCCGATCGCACGTTGCAGTGTAGGCAAGTTTCATGCCTAGTGTGCCACCCGGCATGGACTGATAAATTATTTACTCCTAGACCCAACATGCCAGCCTGGAGCAACTGGATACTCCTACGAAGGTAGTTTGATTCATAGATTTGCAATCTTTGAACTGTTACAACGGATTCATTTGGACTCCACTCCAGCCTCCTTTTACGACACGTTTCATTTTCCCTATGTGATAATATACCTGTGGTTTCAAATTTTCCCGTAATTTTCCAATCGTCTAGTATTGAAAAGTGCATGCCAATTCCAGTTCTATAGTTTTCTTATCACTATGTTTTTTTAGAAATGCAAATCAAACCGACCCTCAAACTTCGAATCTATGCAAACTTCTTTTCAAGGCGAGACGTGAAATCCCACGTGAATAATCGGCTTTCATAAATGGAGACCGCGGCACAACGTGTAATATCAGTTTCAAGACATCACTTATGTCCAGCTCTTCTCAAAACTCCGATTAGTGCATAAGGCACTCCGGTTCATGCTGTTGGGAGAAAGTCGTGAAAATCGGGAGAAACCGTATGTACTACTTAAATTACTCCCTACAATTTGATTTGATTATCGCAGCCAGTTTACAAAAAAATTACTGGCCTGACTTTAATTTCGCGTCAAACAATTTGGATTGGAGGGAATATAAAAAGAATCTCGTGTGTTTTTAGGAATCGGAAGCTTATAAAAAAAATCCCGGCGCGGCACATGGCGTAACGTGCCGGGAAGCCCAACCCCCGGTCCAATGGCGCCAAAGGTAAATACATCCCAACCTCGTGCCCCAAATTCACACCTCGTTAACAAAGGCCGTCCCTTTAAAATCCCACCGGTCGCTTCGCCGGCAATCCTCCCCGCCCTCCGCCGCGCTGTCTGCCGTCCCCTCCGCCGGCGTCCCTCCAAATCCCCAAACCCTCCGCCCCCACCAGCGACCCCCCATCCCCGCCGGCCGGCCACCATGATGCACATGACCTTCTACTGGGGCACGTCGGCCACGATCCTCTTCGACGGCTGGCGCACGTCCGCGTGGACCGGCTACCTCCTCTCCCTCCTCGCGCTCTTCCTCGTCGCCGCCTTCTACCAGTACCTCGAGGCCTTCCGGATCCGCCTCAAGCTCATCTCGGGCGCCAAGGCCCCGCCCGCCGGCTCCGACGCGCGGGCCCCGCTGCTCCTGCCGCCCGCGCTCGCCGGTCAACGCTCGAAGGTCGCCACGGCCGCGCTCTTCGGGGTCAACGCCGGCATCGGGTACCTGCTCATGCTGGCCGTCATGTCCTTCAACGGCGGCGTGTTCATCGCCGTCGTCGTCGGGCTCGCCGCCGGGTACCTCGCCTTCCGCAGCAGCGACGGCGAGGATCTCGTCGTCGTCGACAACCCCTGCGCCTGCGCCTAGGGGCCTCAGCCCTCAGCCCCGGCCAGGTGTGGTGGTTTCTTCATGTTGTTGTACAACACACACACACACACACACACACACACACAAGTAGCAATAAGATTTGTGTACAAATTGGATGGATTTGTGTGATGGAGGGGATTGCAATGTACTTTGTGTCATCCGGGAGGAATTGTACAATACAGAATCAAAGTTGTGGTCTTTGACTCTTTGTTGCTGATGGAGTATGTTTTCTTGAGAGAAAATGGGGAAAGATGATAACTTTAATTGATGGGTTACGAACTGGTATCTTTATTCAAGAGGTTTATTCAAGAGGTTACTACTCTAACTGACACCACATCAGATTAATGATTTAGGAGGTGGTTGAATTATATATATTCTGTGTTTCGCTGTCACGGATCCAAGAGGTGATATTCGACAAGGAACAGAAGCGTGAGCATCCACCTTTCATTGGAAGAAATTGGAACCTATAGACAATGGGAGGCTAGATTCGGTTACTGGAAAGAGATGAACTTGTTCTGTTTAGCCCTTTTGTGTGTGCGAATGAATGGAGTGAAAGGGGAGGGTCCATGAGGAAAAGCGCAAGACAGGACCTTGTTGTTTCTAGTTTTGCTCTCTGTCTTTGGCATTTTTAGCATGCTTTGTTTGAGGGTACAGTCATTTTGTTGCTCGGTTAATTTTTTAAATTGTTTTTCATATTTAAACAACAAAATGAATAGAAACTTTCTCAGATCATAGATCGGTCCTCCATATACTAAGTACTAGAATGTTTTCAATTTTTTCTGAAATATTTGATGTTGACTTTATTTTTTTGGACAAATCTTAGCCGTTAGATCCAAAACGGAAGGTGGATGTGAGGGCGACTGTTACCACGTGACTGGCAGAGCAAAGTCATCCAATCCCAATCCCAGGGGTGGTGGTTGGTGCGGTGCGGGCGGTGTGCCGCCATTACTCCGGCGCGTGGAAAGGCGAGACGACGCAGTGATCCATTACTCCGCAGCGTGGCTTGAGATTGGACGAGGCGGCGCTGGGCGACATCTTTGACCGACACGGGAGTCGAGGGGATGAGGAAGAAGACCGTCGTTTTACGCGTGTTTTCTCCCCCATGAGTTTCGCAGCTCCGACGCCCCCAGGTTCAACCCACCACCGGATTCCGTCTGACAACGCCGGATGAAAAAAGAGCCCAATCCAACGGTTTTTTGGCTTCTGAGGACGTGATTGGGTAAGAAAGGGCGGGATTTCGCAATCCGGAACCCACAAAAGCCTGAGGGGTTCCGGGGCACGCTGCCAATCCTTACATTCTTTCAGCGTCGTTCGTGGTCATTGCGAAAGCTCTGGCAAGAGCATGCATACATCGTGGATGACCTGAATCTTTAAACACAGAATCGGTCTCGTAGCTTATTGCAGTGACATGCGAGAAGTCACCGGAGCATGTACTATACACCAGTGGTACCTCAAACGCACTCTGCTTTGACATTTTCATTCCGATTTTGGTGACCATGTCCAAAGATTATCCCACATCTTGCTCTCGTCATCAGGGCTTTATCCTTGTTTCTGTCCTGGCCGTATCCATGTGTCTTAACCTACACTTTCTGCTGTTCCATGTCGTTCTCGCCCTCTCGGGCCTAGAAAGGTTTTCCCAGTTTGAATTACTGTGCCTGTTGTTTTGTTTCGGACCATTCAAAACGGTACCACAGAGTCCATTTTACAAGCACAACAGTATTAGTGTGTATCTATATCAGAGGCTGATTTGCAAAATGAAGTACACAGGTTTTGTTCTCTCACGAAATTCAATTAATCATGTAATAGTAGGGAGAAAGCGCTATAACTTTTGCTTTGTACCACAGGAACTCACAAATCAACACCATTTACCAGCAAGCAATTTGTACTATATATAAAGAGGAAGAAATGTGAAGAGCAGCTATGAGGAAGAGAAATGAGTCCTCCACGAGAAGGACCACAGATCTTCTCTCAACTATTTGTCGGCCCCAGTGGGCTCGTCGACGTCAGACCATGTAGTAACCTCAGATAATGAGAATTGGTCAGCAGCGCCCAAGAAAGACGCAACTCGCGTCACGCAGCATTGCGACAGCATGCTTTCTCCTCCAACCGACTCCGGCAACGAAGGCACGCAGCTTGGCAGGCATTCTGGCTTACTGTTGCTCGCTTTCAACAGTGAAAGTGTGGCTCGGCAGAAGATAAACCTGCACAAACAACCCAAACAGTTGTTGATATGTTGTTCCCGGGAGCTAGAGTAGAGATGATATCACAAATTGACAAGCTAGCTAGGTAAATGACCTGAGAAGCAGCCGCCTCAGGAGTGGATCGCCTAGAACTTCAACCCAAACAGGGTCAAGTGAAAATGACGCAACCAAAGTCATGGCCCATTCATTCATCGACAAGGATAATAATTCCTCAGCTTTGTTATAAGAGTCCTAGAGAGAAAAAAAGACCATGTCAACCCAAGAAACACAAGATCTAGTGACTGGGAGAACGAAGAAATGTATCATGGATAAAAACACAAACCCTGTCAATGTCCATCCCATTCTTGCCGATTAGCAAGCAGAAGGCTTGCACTGGAGCTGTGAGAAACATAGTAAATTGACTACCACTCTGACGAGCAGAGTCCCCACTGAATCCTACAACGCAGGATCTGGTGCTTGGAGAAAGTAACATGGCCGCTGTCTCCCCCTTTTCAGCCCCATGAATTGACTGCTATGGTTAAATGAAACAATTAGCATGGACCAACTGATAGAGCTAGCAGTGCATGCCAAACAGCCAGCCAATATAAAAGGTAAATAGTGACTGAATATAACATTACAATACAAAAAGGCAGAATGAATTGTACAATAAGATTATGCACAAGGATCTTTGTTCCACGACAAGAGCATAAGGCAAAAGACACACAAAACAAACACGTCCCGTGAATATGAAAATAAGAATCTATGAATGCCATTTGGAGAACAACTGTAACACATGTTTTGATAAATAAGAAGGATGCTCAGAGAAGCATCAAATCTGAACAGAACTTCCAAACCTTCACATCTAAGCTTGTCTATGTGCATATGAGTGACCCAAGAACCAGATATATCTCATGGAAGCATTACAATATTCTGCATGAAACACCCACATATCATGAATACTCCACTAAGAATATATATTCATTTTTTTACTAACCTGCCTTAGATGCATAGATGCTACTGTATACATTCAGTTTTCAATAGTAGAATAATGTAACAGGAAGCAAAATAAATAAGTAAACAAACCTGCCTTAAATGCATAGCTGACGCTACTGTCAATCACCAAAAAGAGAGGTCTCCTTGTAAATGGGATCAGATCACAAGGGTATATGGAGTTTGAGCCTAGATGTTGACCATGTATCAGAAACAATGCACTTCTTTCATAAAAATATATAGATATGTCTTTATAAAGGCAATCAAGTTGTGTACTGCACTATAGACACTAAAGCTAAGCGCATGAACTCAGAACTGAAAACATACCTTCACTTTCACGGCAACCTAACCAAAGGCATGGTTCATTATCTTCCTCTGAATTGATCGGCATGGTATTAGATATGTCAAACTTACTAAAGCTGCTCACAACCCTGTCGCTTGTATCCGGACTCAGTCCAGAGGATCCCACCTTACCTAAACGGAATTTTCATGATTGAATGCTAAATACAATGTGCTCCAGAACAGAAAGCTGATAACATTTTAGTTGTACAAAGCCTGGGTCACCAACCTGCAGCCGAAAGGTATATCAACATAATACCATTCGATGGTAGCTCTTCACATTTGGTGGCAAGGACCTGTAATGATTTTTATCCAGGCAATTATTTCATGATAAAATATTGTAAACGGGAGTAACATATAACTCTATGTTCTGCTGTTAAGGAAATAGGATTTGGAATGTACAAGGAGGGTGCAGATGAGATAAGACTGCACAACATTGCAATTCTGCTCAATGTCTATTTTCTCTTTCTTGGAATACATCCATAGCATACCACCCCAAGAATTGCTAATATCAGTATGCCTCAAATGTATTTTCAACAATAACTCGCAACTGTTATGGGTGAACAGCAATCTAAAAAGGACTGTTTTGTTATTCTGGATGGATATGGAGAGAGTGGATTAGCGACAAACATAATCATTTTAGTTGTTTCTTCCCTCATCGTCATGCTTCATCATCACATGAATTAGTTAGCAGAAGTATCATGTACATATCTTGCAGAATTCCCTACCTTTTTCCATTTCTCATCCATGATCATTCCAAGAAACAGACACTGGATGTTATTTACATGTTAGACTTAGCTGTTCCTAAGGTGAATGAATGCACCATAAATTGTTCCACAAGTATTCTCCTAGGACCAAACCAAACATGTTGAGTAACAATGAACATTGCATATATTCAGTAAAACATGCACCACATGACGAAGAAAATAAAAACCAACATTGAGTTGACACGATGTCAAACGAGCAGCAGGAACTGAACTTACCGTTAGGAAATGTGGCACCGAAGGGCGGTAGAGAACTGTTTTCAGTGGGTTCGCGGGCAACGCGGCATCTCTCAGATCTTTCAAGAGATTGGGGTGATTCTGTCCGCTTTCATCTTGGGCATTGTAACCATTGTTTAGTGCAAAGGAGCCACATGGCTCCCATTCAAGACACTGAAGCATTCTGAACGTGTCTAGAGTCAGGTCAGTAAATTTGACCTGAAGGAAACGGAGAGATAGATGATGTTTTGCAACTTGCTAGTGACCTAGCGTGAGTTAAAGGCTTCACGGTGCATGTGATGTGTGAGGAACAGAGGAAGCGTTACCTCATTGTGATAGTAGCTGCATAGTATGGCATCGCTTAAGAGCAGACCGCGCTTCTTGACCGTGGGTGGTGTGGTAGGAAGATTATCCGGGGCAGGGTCAAACGCATAGCTGTACCTGAGCGGTCTCATGTTCATGAAGGGCGAGTCAGCCTTCAGAAACCTCGTGATTTCTTGCGCGATATGCTTCCACTCCCTGTAATCAGCTTCCTGCAACATTGTATTTATTTAATTTGGGTCGGAGAATATGAACAGCAAGCTTGTTGTTGCGTTGGGAATTGAGAAACGAGGAAGGAAAAGCTGAAGAATTTGAAGTTGCGGGGATGGACGGACCTGGAAGGTCTTCTTGGATTCGTCGAGGAGGGCCCGGATTTGGGAGGCGAGGCGGGGCACGGTCTGCGCGCGGCGCGCGAGGATGAGCGCGACGAGGAGGAACTTGGCGAGGAAGCGGAGGTGCTTGGTGGCGGAGGCCCCCCCGAGGTGTTCGTCGAGGAAGTAGCCGCGGTCGAGGACGGCGTGGTAGAAGACGAAGGCCTCGGAGAGGAGCGCGGTGTCGGAGGTGCGCTGGTACTGGGAGTAGTAGAGGTGCGCGATGCGGGCGGCGATCTCGCCGACCTGCCAGCGGCGGAGCCCTGCGTCGAGGAGGCGGTGGCGGTGCTCCTGCTGCGTGCGCCAGAGCCGGGTGTAGATGCGGAAGGCCTTGCCGTACTCGTCGGGCTCGTGGCGGCCGAACAGGGGCAGGTCCCGCACCCGGGCGAAGCGGCGGTCCGCCTTGTCCAGCAGCGACCAGAACTGCTCCGCCGGGCAGGCTGCGCCTGCGCCGCCGCCGACACCTTGGCCTTGCTGCGGCGACGACGCCATGCTTGCTCCGCCGGATTCGTTTCCTTCCCCTCCCCCACTTTGTCCAGTTGTGGGGAGACTGCCGTCATCGCGGCTCCATTAACCGTTCCATTCTGTTTGCTTGAAGCCCGGCCCAAGCTTAGAGGCCCATACTGTTAAGTAGCCAACCTGGCCCACCTAGCCAACACACGGCGAAGAAAGAAGGGCAGACCGCAGACAGCATGTAACCCCTTTTTTTGTCTGTAAAAAAACTCGTTTAAAAGAATCGAAAATGATTTGGCAGGAAGAACAGTGTACATTTCGACTTTTCCAGATTTATCATTTTCATCTGGGCCGAAAAAAAAAATATTGAAAAAAAATCAGCAACATAGAGTATGTCATGGCCAACTTCTATGATTTTCTCAGATTTTTTTAAAACCTAAAAAATGTTTTTTTTTTAGAAACACAATACAACGTAAGCGCTCATATACACGCGCACACACTCACCCCTATGAACACACGCACGCACACCCTACCCCTATGAGCACCTTCGAGAGACTGAGCCGGCGGGTTAGGTCTTGAAATTGACGAAGTCACCACAGGCGCCTCGCTGTCGACGGGAACGTCGCCTCCCACTGAAAGAATATTCCGCCTAAATGAGAAACACCAGTGTCAAATCTGGGGTTTGAACTCTGGTGGGCTGGCGATACAACCATCCTCCTAACCATCTTGCCACAGGCAAGTTCTCAAAACCTAAAAAATGTTAATTCGTAATAATAAAAAAAGGGCTACAAAGTGTTTTTTTTTTGAAAGATATGACTTTGTGGAGAAATTATCTAGGGTTAATTACTATGCATTTAGATGCTACAATGTTTTTCACTTACAAAGTCATTTTAAATGTTTCGGTTTTTTGTTAGAGAACGTGTGAATGTTCACAAGAAATGTACGTACATCCGAAAAAAAATCAGGTTCAAAGTCGAAGTACACATTGAAAACAAAAAAGGACAAATCTAGCATGAATGGATAAGAGCTTGTCCCGTGTGGCGAATGGCGTATGTCGCTCCCTCTCTTTCTCTATTCTTCCAATAGATCTCTCAGCCATGAATCCTTCTAGCAACCAACATCTTTCAATCGCTCCTCTCACGAGGAGCGCCCCCGTTCTTTCGCTTCCACCATCTCACAATTTCATGCCTTCACCACGAAGCCGCCTCATGCAAGACCATCATCACCACGCGCTCTTGGATCCACCGCAATCCCCAATGATTAGATC
Source organism: Poa annua (assembly GCA_026929855.1). Lineage (NCBI taxonomy): Eukaryota > Viridiplantae > Streptophyta > Magnoliopsida > Poales > Poaceae > Poa > Poa annua. The sequence continues at coordinate 78,009,258 of CM049432.1, forward strand.
GGAAGAAGCAGCGCCCAGGTCGCCAAGTCCGCCAGCGATTCAGCCCCCAGGAGTTCCCTCTCTCGAGATCAGCCTGCAGTCTATGAGCTTGATGGATCCGCAGGAGCCGGCTGAAAGGGAAGGAGCACAAGATCAATTTGCCATCTACATGAAGATTGCATGTACTGCAGGTAACCCTCGAGTGATCTCCCTTACAACAGTTCAAGATGCTCTTAAGAAAGCATGGAGAGGGAACTATTACGTTGTAGATCAGGTGCATCAGTTTGTTTTCAAGGCAATTTTTCAATCTTTTGATGCCATGATGTGGGTCTTCAAGCGACAGCCCTGGCAAATTGGTACGGATACTCTGTTGCTAGAGCTTGCAGATTATGAAGGAGCAGGTTACCAAAGAGATCAGGATGCATCAGTCATTCAGAGAGGTATGCTAAGATACTCGTTTGCTCACATCTACACTATTGTCAGAGTTTATGGAGTTCCGTGGAGGAAAAGATCCTTTAAGGTGCTAGATGATATACTCAGTTACATTGGATCAATGTCTCAGTTTCATGAACCCACAGACAGTATGCTTCATGCTCATCCTGAATATATGTGGGGAAGAGTCAAGCTCCAGGTGCCTATGCCTGTCTTTGATAAGATGGAAATTCAGATTGGATCAGATCCAAAGCTTACAGTTTATCTGCACTACGAGAAAATTGGAAGAATCTGTCTTTTTTGTGGCATTATGTTTCACTCGGCTGGAAATTGTCACTTGAGGCAAAGTATCATCACAGACAGACTGCGAGTCAACCAAGACCCAGAGAGGATCCCGTTCCAGAGGTACGGAGCTTGGATTATTAATGCGGATAAAGTGTCACTGATTCAAGCTGATCATTCAAGCCACCAATCTGTTAGATTCCTATATGATCAAGCTTTTCCTCCGCCACTTAGTGGTCAGCTGTGCCAAGAAGGTACCTCATCCAGACTTAATGAGCAGGATTCCACTAGGATTTTAGAACATCTAGAGAAAAGCAGGGGCTTTCATTGTCATGCAAGCTTGCAAAGCTCGGCAATGGAGTTTCGTCCTACGATGGAAGGAGCTACTGTTCACACAACCACTGTTCACCACGAGCCTCAGATTCAATGCGTTGTTCTGCAACAAGACAAGGGCTCTGTTTCCATAACCATGCAGGAAGGCCACGTTTCCTCAAAGCAGATGACACAAAATCGGAGTCTCAGCCCTGTTCAAAGCGGTGGTGGCGGGAAATCAGATCAGAGAGTCTTCAGTTCAAACCAGCAAACCGGTACGACTGTTCAGCACCTTCTAGAGGACAAAGAGCAGGGTCTAGACGCCTTAGTTGGGCTGCCGACCCACCAAATCATCCAAGGAACGATTGCTGCTTTAGCCTCGGCAGGGACAGACAAAATGGCCACACTAGGTCAGCAGGCCCACGAAGGGCCTTTTTATAATGAGAAGGCGAAAGAAGTGATTACTCAGGGGGATGCAACCTGCCGAGAAGTTTTGAGATCTCCGCTACTGACAGTTTCTTCCTCAACCCCAGCTGGTCTCCAACTGAACTCTCTACACAGTGGACTCCAAGTGCTCACCAGTTCCCCAAACTTGCAGACCCAACACTTCACCCCCCTGCAGCAATCAATAGTTCCAACTACTCAGATGTCTACCGTCCTAACTCCTGCCGGTGCTGCTCCCTCGAACAATCCGGCACACTTGGCTGCTGCTCAGCGATCCCACTTAGCATCCCCCTCAGACCCATTATCCCTTGCTCGCGCAAAGCAGTTCAGCGCGAAGAGGACGGCGGTGCTACCGGACTCTCTGCCTCTCGAAAAGAAAACAAACACCTCACTCAATCTATCCCCCAGCAAGAATCCCCCCAATGCAGACCCGCCGCGCGCTCTCTCTCCCAGGCCAGCGGCCTCCCAGACTGGAGAAGTGGGGAGCCCTACTCCGTCGAATCTCGGAGCCGGTGCTGGGGACAGGATGTACGAGGGAAGCGGAGATCGATTTGGAGCAGCAGCAGGAAGCGCTCTCAGGGAATTCTTCGCTACTTCGAACCCCGCCATCTGTGCCACCGAGCTCAACCAATCGGGAGCAGCAGAACCAAATCGAGCTGCCCGAACCCAATTTCCCCCGCCTTCCAACGTCGAACTCCGGGCCACCTTTGCAGAGGGCGGGGAACGTCGTCGAAGGTCTCGCTGGGAGCCTGAGCCAGCGGATATTGGTCGAGGTAACTACAGACATTCTTTGGTCCCTGATTTCGGTCGCCATCACAATCCCACTTGGCGACGTTCGAGCGGCTCCACGCAGATGGCTTCTGGTGGCCCTGTGCGCAACAGCGGCAACCATAATCTGGGACCTCGCATGCAGCCCTACTCTGTCCCTCCTCGTCGCTCAAATTCGGCGGCGTCGCCCCCCGCTTCCATGGATTACATCCCGCTTCAGTAACGCTCGTCTCAAGGCACAGCTGATTCTAGGAGAGGGGCTTTCTCTCCTCCTGGTGTGGCTGGCGAACCCTATCTGGCTGGGGGTGCTGGTACTACTTTTACTGGCTCCTTCTCCCGATATAATCCAAATGAAGTTGAATCTGCAGCCGCTACTGGAGGTGATATGTTGGATGGTCAGGAAGCACTACATAATGATAAGGCTTGGGCGCCGGCCGCACAGGCGCCACGCCATGAAGACTCTGGCTTGGAACTGCCAAGGCGTGGGCAAGAGCCTTGGTAGTCCTAAGTTATCTCATCTTGCCAACATGATCGCCTCCACCAAGCCTCGGGTAATTTTCATATCGGAGGTAAAATCTTCAAAATTTTCCACAAATGCTATTGCTACTCGTTTTAACATGCAGGATGCTTTTGTAGTGCCTTCTCGGAAGAGTTCGGGAGGGCTTTGGCTTATGTGGTCAGACGATATACATCTCGATGTTTATACCGCCTCTTTTCATCTCACTTTAGCGCTAGCTACTGATAAGTCTCGAAATCAGAAGTTTGGTCTAGTTTGTGTTTATGGTGACCCGTACCACCGTCTTACCGCTACTATTTGGAGTCAAGTTGCCAATTTTGTGTACGATAATTGCAACTTACCTATCTTATGTATGGGAGACATGAACGATCTTATGTTTGATACCGATAAAAGCTCTAGTAATATTAACCGTACTCGTATGCACGCTTTTCGCTCTTTTGTTCGGAATTGTGGTCTTTTTGACCTTGGTTTTAGTGGCTCGGCTTATACCTGGACAAATAGACGCTTTTCCTCCAAGCCACTGTTTCAAAGACTTGATAGATGTTTAGCAAACTCGGATTGGTGCTCGGTCTATCCAACTACTAGAGTTTTAAATATGCATTTGCTTTACTGTTTTAGTGATCATGCACCTATTCTCTGCTCCACTGATGGTCCTGCCAGGAAAATTAAGAACACATTCAAATTTGAGAATTGGTGGTTAAAAGAGCAAGACTTCCATAATTATGCTAAAAATTGCTGGCAAAGCTCTGCTATTTCTGCTTTTCACAATCGCACTAACAAGCTTGCTAGAGACCTGAAAGTCTGGTGTAGAAAAAAGAAACCTCTTCAGTCCGAGCTTCAGGATTTAGAGCAAGAAATAAAAGCCATCCAATCTAAGCCCCTGGCTTTGCAGGATCACAAGAATGAGGAGAGCCTAATGCAAAGGTATGAGCAAACTGTGACTAAGCTCAATGATTATCAAATGCAAAGAGCTAAAAAGAACTGGGTGAAAAGTGGTGATAGGAATACTGCCTATTTTCATAAAGCCATTTCTAAAAGAAGAAGGAAGAATACCATTTACTCGATCAATGATGAAAACAATAACACTCATTTCATGTCTGATCAGATAGCTACCACTTTTGTATCCTACTTCAGGTCAATCTTCACCTCTTCGTCTGTACCTGCTGCAAACAATTTCATTGCAGGGAATACTGATCCGTCAAACGAGCCCACCTATTCCACTCCCATGAAACAGGAGATCTGGGAGACCCTAAAAGAGATGAAGAGGAACGCTTCACCGGGTCCTGATGATTTCAATGTGGAATTCTATTTGACCACATGGGATTGGATTGGAGATGATGTCACTACACTAATCACTATTTTTTTTGCCACTTCTCACCTCCCTTCCCATGTCAATGACACGCACATTGCTTTAATTCCTAAAAAACTTGTTCCTCTGGTTCCTGCAGATTATCGTCCCATTAGTCTATGCGACGTGATCTACAAGATTATTGCTAAATGTTTAGCCAACAGACTGAAGCCGCACCTACCTGATTATATTCATCCATCCCAGCAAGCTTTTATTGAAGGGGGCAGGATAAGCAACAATATCATCATTGCACAAGAAACAGAAATATGTTGTTGCCACCGGTCGTCTATACCCCCTATTAATAGACGTCGGATTGGTCGTCTTAGATTCGCGCTGGTTGCTATGTCCCCATATCCTAATTAGCCAAGACGCTGCAAATGATCTGGTCATTCTGACACCCAATGCAAGCATGGCAGGCACCATTCACGGGAAAGTAGACAATCACTGTTGTGTGATCTGACCGGCTGGTCAAAAAACGAATTAAATTAGTAGGTTGCTGTGAAATTGGACAAACATTTATTCGGTTTTACTTTCAACCTTTCACGGACCAAGACCATATTTGAAGAAGCCACCTTACAGATTCTGAGATTCACCAAATAAAGTACTCGTTTTAGTTAACGGAGACACTGCGGCCAGCCATGCATACAAGATTATACTCGTTTTAGTTAACTGGCTGATTAATCAAGCTGAGCTAATACATATACATGCACCATGCGGCCATCGATATCTCATTTAGTCTCGCCCGTAGGTCTGCAGCTAGCTGCGCCTGGCCATGCGCCCATGCATGTTACGGGCTTAGCAATATTTCCATTTATTACCATTCAGCTAGCATCTCCTCATACTACACCCAGAAGCATTAGCAATAATTGCATTTATTACGATGCTGCTGCTACGCACGACATGCACTGGAATCACGGATTGACTGCCGCTTGCATGCTGCCGTCCTGCACTCCCCTGTCCTGTATCCCTGCATACAAGCGCAAAATTAGGATAAAGGCTATCATTAGCATCTTTAAGTAAGTACTGCTAGCTCATCTAAAGAACTGTTCATTGCCTGCAGAACGAATCTCCAGCTACTGATCCAGCGGCATACGATAGGGGGTATAGCCCCCGGGCGGCAACAAATCCACATTCGCACAAGAAATCACTCACTCCTTTCAGCTGTCCTCCTGAAAGGAAAAGGCCTTTTTGCTTAAAATTGATTTAGCTAAAGCTTTTGACAGGGTGGAGTGGAGTTTCATTTTTCAGGCTCTGGCACGTAAAGGGCTGCATGGTCATTTCATAAAACTGATTCGTGCGTGCATTTCTTCCCCCACTTTTCAGTGATTGTCAATGGTCAACCGTTCACGCGATTCGTTTCTGACAGAGGGATTCGACAGGGCTGTCCTTTGTCGCCTTATCTGTTTGACCTTACTATCAACAAACTGTCTATTGTTTTGCAGGAAGCGCTTGCTGCCAACAGACTTAGCGGAATAATTCTTGGCCCCAACTGTCCGCCTATTCATTCACTCTTATTTGCTGATGATCTAATCATTTGTGGTGCAACTACCATATCAGAAGCGCAGGTCATGAAACAAATTTTAGACATCTTTTGCAGAGCATCAGGCCAGCTTCCCAACTGGAAAAAATCAGGTATCCTTTTTAGCAAACATGTCGCCGACACTGACAGGCAGCAAATTCTGCAAACTTTCCCTGTTCCTACTATATGTCAAACATCATCTTCTCCAAAAAGTTAATTGCAAAAAATAATACCATTATTAGAATTTTTTGGTGGACTGGAGTTAATGCTGACTCTCAGGCCAAGCCTCTTTGTCTTAAAGCCTGGAGGGACATTTGCGCACCAAAACGAGAAGGCGGTCTTGGAATTTGAAACCTGCAGGCTGTAAACTACAGTCTTATTCTCTCTGGACTGTGGAGAATTGCCTCCCACCCCAACAGCCAACTCTATCGGATTTTGAAGGCCAAGTACTTTCATGATACGTCTATCTGGAGACCCAAATCCAATATTCCGAAATCTGCTTTTTGGACAGCTGCTTTAAAAGTTATTCCTCTCCTCCAAAGCAATGCTTTCTATCAAGTTGCTAGTGGTAATATTTCAATTTGGAACACTCCTTGGTGCTCTGCTTGGCAAAATATTCATAATGATCTCATCATTCAACCCGCAGCTTCCTCTTACCCCGCTTTGGTTAACCAACTGATGATACAAGATACTAAAACCTGGAATGAGACCTTAATAAATTACTTGTTCTCCGAACCTGTGGCTTCGGTGATTAAATCTACCCCCATTATTTGCTCTAACGATGATGATATTCTATGTTGGAAGCTAACCCCAAATGGTAAATTTAATTCCAAATCAGGTTACCGTCTTTGCTTGCAATCCTTACATGATGCAGGTATGCCGATGCCAACGAAACCGGATGACCTAACTCAACAGCTTCTGAATGCAGTCTGGAAATGCAAGGAAATGATTCCAAGGGTCAAGACATTTGCCTGGAGAGTCCTTCGTCGAGCTATACCTTCTGGAGCAAGAGCTGCACCCAAATCCAAACGCATCTCGCCTCTATGCTCTAGGTGTGGATTACCTGAAGATGATGTGCATATACTTTTTCTCTGTCCTTTTGCCAGAGCTGCTTGGTTCCATCATCCCTGGTTCATTCGCTCAGATATTCTAACTTGCAATGCAAACTCTACGTCTGTCATAATTAAGAACCTTATTCACAATAACCATCCTTTTGGGAATTTAAACTCTGTCTTCACTTTCCTTTGGTGCCTTTGGAAATCAAGAAATGACTATCTGTTTGGCAGGAAAAAGAATTGGCCTTACCAAGTTGCTATAGCTGCTAATGCGCTGATGCAGGATCAAGAGACATCAACAATAATACCAATGCATCCAAAGGTAGCTAAAGAGGACATGGCTCAGCCTTTCCGAGACAATGATTTCTATTTCCTTGCACGTCCTAGATTCTATGTTGATGCAGCGTGGAAACAAGGAATTACTGGAGAACCTTCAACAACAGGGCTGGGAGTTTTTGCAACATGGGAAGACCACAACAAGCGTTCTGATGTCTTCATATTTGCAGCAACTGAGAGTGTTTCATCCGTCCCTGTTGCAGAAGCTAAAGCTTTATTGCTTGCAGCTGGGCTAGCAAATCACCTGAAGATTCAAAACGCAGAATTCTTCACAGACAATGTCAATGTGGCGGACTCAGTTCTATCTCCCTCCATTGCGCATTCCTCTGTCCTTTGGGAGATCAGGCCACTGGTGGCTCAAATTAAGCAACGCCTGGAGTCGATAAGCCCGTCAGTTAAGCATATTTCAAGAACCTCCAACACAATCGCTCACAACTGTGCACATCAGGCTTTGCGATCTTTTCCATCGCAGCCTACTCTTTATTGCAGGAATTTAGCTCATAGCGGAACACTTTGTCCTGTTTTGAATTATTTTGCAAATGTTTACGATCAGGACGATGTAATGATCTCTGTACTCTGCTTTTGAGCTATGGAAATGAGGGCACGAATGTGCCCACCCCTTGTTCAAAAAAAAAAACAAATCTAGCATGAATCATATCACAAAAGTAAAAACAAAAATTTATACTATTGACACATGGATTTGTCTTTTTGTTTCTCAATGTGCTTTTCGATTATGATCCCGGAATTTTTCGAAGTTGTACACGTATTTCTTTTGAACATCCATAAATTTTCTCATATCTTTCAATTTTTGGGTCCCATCACCTCTATCTAGCCTCTTGGCATTGAGAGGTGGGGATGTCATATCTTTCATTTTTTTGTGTTTTTAGCAGCATCCTAGTATTGGTCATGATGTTTTTCTTATTAAAGTTTATTATAGTTATGGCGGTGCCATTGAGGTAGAGAAAATCGTGTCCTCACAGGATTATACTGCTAATCTACTCTAAAATCAGTTAACATAAGGGCGTGCCTAGAGCTCAGTCGACTTAGAACTCGTGAGTTCTAAGTCGGGTGACGTAAGCATGACATACGCATAAGTTTTTGATTAAAAATGTTCAAATTCAAAAATTGTTCTAAAAAATTCAGTTGCAACCCACTTGCAACCGAAAAATCCAGTTACAACCCACTTGTAACTCAAAAAAAATCAGTTTCGACCAACTTGCAACTGGAAAAAATTCAGTTGCAAACCACTTGTAACTAGAAAAAACGTGAAAAAGAAAAGAAAAAAGAAAAACGCACACATCTTGATGCATGATCAAACAGTGATGGACACGACTTAAAACTCCAGTCGACTTAGAACTAGCAAAAGCGTTAACATAAAGTATAATCAGTAATCCAATACTGGGCTTCAATCCCTGTAACAAACTTCGCATTTTCAAATGCTCAATGCCTATATGCTCCAAGCATCTCTACTCAGCAGCAACTTCTCCAGAAAACAAGTATTCAGAATTCATCAATTGTGCGATTGTAGAAGTAATAGATAAATAAATGTTTGCAACATGTCATGATTTTTTTTTAGTTCGTCACACAACAACACCAACAACACCTCCTCCGGATTCAATTCAGCCGGGAGCCCGGGAAGGAAGGAAGGGCGCATCAATTCAGTTGTCCGGCGGAGTGGCGGCGAGGAGGGCACGGACGGCATCCATGAGCCCCGAGACGCCGGGGGAGCGGCCGCTGGGCGGGACGTACCTGCCCGCGTGCTCCATGGTGTACTCCCCGATCTCGGCCGCCTCGCCGCCGCAGCGCCGCCACAGATCCTCCGCGTAGCTCGCGTTCGCGAAGTAAGCCTCCGCCCCCACCTCGCTGCCCGTCCCTTCAACCACGACGGTGATCCTCCGGCGCTCGTAGACGCCGAGGTGCGTGCCCTGCCGTCCGTCGAGTCGAGTCAGTCGAGATTGCTGAGCCTGAAGAGGAGCCAGCCGTGGAAGTGGGGGGAGAGTGAGTGGATTAAGGTAGTACCTCGAGCAGGTCGAGGTCGGCGAGGGCGCTGGGGGACGCGGAGTAGAGCTCGCCGGTGACCAGGCGGCCGGAGGACGGAGCGGGGGCGGGGAGGAGGAAGGGGACGGAGTAGGGGCCGATGACGAGGGAGGATGGCGCGGCGGTGGTGGCCGCGCCGGCGAAGGGGCTTCCGGTGGCCGCGAGGCGGGGGTGGTTGGGGAACCCGCGCTTCAGGGTGCCGTATACGAACACCATCGTCGCCGTCGCCGTCGCCGCCTCCATGGCTCCTACTGTCTGACACTGACTCGAACAATAACAACGTGTTGAATTGTACTACGAGGCCTATTTGGGCTCTCAAGTTGGGCCAACCAACCAAGGCAGGGAAGAGAAAGGGGGAAAAACTGCGAAGAGGACCGACCGGAGCACGAGAAGAGGGGGTCATGGCGGACGACGAGCCGGGGACGGTGGAGGTGACGCTGCGCGCCGTTGGTCCGTCGCGGCCCACCACCATCCGCCTCCCGCCGCTTATCTCGGTCGGTAACGCTCCCAGGCACCCATCTTCTCGGTTCTCGCCTCGCTCTACCCTAATTAATGGGGGGATCGGTGTCTCCTTGCAGGTTGCCGATCTGCGGCACAGCGTCGCCCAGGACCGGCGTCTACCAGAAGACCGCCTCCGCCTAGTCCTACGAGGGACGACCCTCCCGTGGGGAGACGACGCCCGTGTCAACCTCCGCGATGGGGGTAAACTAACCACACCTGCATACCCCCTTCTCCCTCCTTGGTTGTCATCCGATGCTCTTCATGTCTCGAATCTTAGAAATTCATTCGTATATTCAATTTTCCACACCTTTGTTGCTAAAGTTTAGCCACCTTTGGTATCACATACAGACATCCTATGTGCAAGAAATCCTACTAGGACAGTTCATTGTCTGTTTCATCAGTTTCCTATTATTTGTGCACTTAGATATATCTTATGGAAGTTTTGTTTGATGTTTTTCCTATTGCATTTTCTGTAGATAGTCTTATAGTGGCTGTGGCACCTAAACCACCTGCCAAGCATCTCCGTGAGGACGACGACGATGATGACGAAGACGATGAAGAAGAACTGGTAAGGCCATCTCACAAGATTTTCAAACAATTTTCTGTTTACATGATGGATTGGTGCTCCTCTTAAACAATTATATCTGTTCATTCTATAGAAGTTCAAGATACCCCAAACGACAACGTGGTGGAAGAAAAGAATTTTCATATTTCTTAGAGACAAACTGAGGTTTCCTGGTAATGTACAAGACGAACCCCTGTTTTCTGAAAATAATGTTACCGTAGATGATCAGTGCGGCATGAATTCCACTTGTGCAGATATCTTGTTGATGGCGCTATTTTCTGTCACTATGAAAGCATGGATTATCATCACACTGTGGTTCCTATTGGCACCTATTGCTCGAAAGTATGAGGTTGGACCTATATATGTAAGTAACTACTTAACATGCTTTCTCCAATTATACAGTCATTATTTGCAGTATATGAGCTCTTCATGAAACTGAGGTAGGTGTAGCATTGTAACCATTCGGAGCATGTAGCGAGCTAGTTTGAACAGACACATGAAGTTTGTCTAGTTCAAGCCAGCAGAATACGTGGACCTGTCTGGGAAACCTAGGAACCAAAGTTACTAACTTTCTCCAATTGATTTTCCCTTCCATGTATAAACCTTTAGTTCAGGAATTGGCCATAGAAGCCATGTACATGTACTCCAAAAAAAAATATTTCTTTTGTCTAACATATAGATTTTATGCGGAGCTATGGTGCTACAATCTCTGTAGTACAATCATCGGGTGTTATTGTCTGACAGTGACAAAACTTATTGAACTTGGTGCTAGTTGTCAGTTTATTGACAGATGTTACTGTTTGCTCTCTGCCCAGATACTTGCGACGGGTTTCTTAATCATACTTCTTAACCTTGGAAGACGACAACAAGGTGATGTTAGGTATGTTATCTATGACCTCTAGTCTGTTTTCTTTGGAGTGAAATGTTGGCTTTCATTCAGAAGAAATAAACATTAGCAAGATAAGGTTGTTCTATGCTATTGGAATAGTTATTTTCGTTCATCATTGCATATTCATTGGTATTTTTTTGTTTCACTTCTTACATAAACGTTCTGCAGCTAGAGTTTTCCTACATAAGCTGTGGAAGAATATGAGTTCTCTCAAGTCTCAACCAGTAGTACCAACTTCAAAGCTGCCTTGACTAGTATCAAAATATGCTACTCCTCTTTGTGCCAAAAGCTGCAGATTAAGCAACGCTACTGTCATTTTCTATGGTCTTGCTTTGGGTTGAACAGCCGAAATTTCTCTAGGAAGACCATGAAATCAACTACTCCCTCCGTCCAAAATAAGTCTCAACTTTGATAGAAAGTGGATGTATGTAGACATGTTTATGTCTATATACATCCATTTTTTATGAAATTTGTGACACTTATTTTGGGACGGAGGGAGTACTTACTTTTTCCTCACACAAGTGTGGCCCTTTTCATGTTATAAACTAAAAAAAGGACCATCTAAATCTTTGCAGTACCAAATTTAGCTGAAACGTCGTTCTGATTAGCTGATAAACAAAAATATGGATACAAAGAGTGTATTTTTGCAAGTAACAGTGCATTATCTTCTTACCTTAAACTTTCTGATTGTTCTATCCTCAATGCAGTGCATACTCCATATTTAATGAAGACTTCAGGGAGCTGCCTGGAACATTTAACGCAGAGCGCATAGATAGGGACCTCCGAGCAGGTCAATTGTAAGTCCTTATCAGTGGTACGTATGCAAACCCAGAAAAGCGAAGTTACATACAGAGTCTGGCTTTGTAGCTGAGGGTACCTGAACAGAAATTTGCCCGTCAAGTGCCATCTTATAGAGTAGACATTGCAGGTTTGATCATCCCATGTCCAGTGGTCTATCACTTACATGTACATGTCTATTTTTTTGTTGGGGACAAACACAACAGAAGTCCAAACTTTAAGTACAAATTGTTGTTCAAAAACTTTGAAGTATGGATATCTTTCCGATCGTGGCTGTCACTGGATGATATCATGAGCATGTCAGACATGGCATCTTCCCTTTCTTCTTCATCTTTTTAGGCTAGGAGGTGTGGCACTTGATAGCAACAAAGGCAAACGAATCATGTCTGTGGTGACCAGCTCACACCCGCACCAATGCCAATGCCAATGCCAATGCACATTCCACCATGGATGATCGATACGCAAAGCAGAGGTGTCACTACAGCGCAATGGTTATCAATCACTACAGTGTCCGAACCGCATTGACATCTTCGGTATATCTAATCTGGATACTATTTTTTGTGCCTAATAATGTGCGGTCCCTTTTGTGTCCGATTTGTCTCTTCTATGGGGTTAGAAATGAGAGCACTGATCTGATCAAGTTCTAAGAAAGATCTCCATGTCTGTCATATCGTGTCGACTGATTCTGGTTTTGATCGTCCAAGCATAGTCAGAGAGCTGCACGCTCATTTTGCAATTAACTGTCATGACTGGAATCAGCAAAGGTCAAAACACTTTTTTGCCTGAGAGTATCGTACTGGTACAACCATATAGTGCACATGCTATTCTTTGACAGGGTTGTGTTCACAAAAGCTTTGCACATTCTGAAAGTCATCTCATCTTTTTATGGCCAGCATGGTGCGAATCTCTAGCAGATAGTGCTCTGAGTCTGTGACAGATCCGGTGCCGTTCCCCCTTACAGTAATTCAGATCCGCAGAAACTCCGCTTTAAAGCGGAAACGTCGTAGTATTAATCGTCCACTGATGAAAAGTGGAAAGAACACCGCGGCAGCTTGACATCACCGTTGGAGTCCCGTTACTCTGCAAAGTTAAGTTGCATAGCCAATAAGCTCCAACACCTACACCTTTGCTAGTTCGAGAGTTAAAACTCTTCGTAGTCGCACACGGTGCGCCTGGGATTTCGGTTGCCTAATCTGACGACTGTTCTCATCAGATGAGAAGTGATCCAGTCATCACCGAAAATCTTGTGATCACTTAAGCTGTGTTTGGTTCGGAGGGTATCATTTAGTGGATATGGGCATCCTCAACCACCTGGTTAGGGATAGCCACGTTTTCTGTTTGGTTGAGGTTGCGGGGTATCCTTTAGTGGATATGGGCATCATCAACAAGAACAATAATTCAAACTGAGAAATTATAATTAAATTTCAAATTTTGGCATCAAATTCGATAATATAGTAAACATTACTGCGACTAGCTACAACTATTTACATGTCATACTTACACAACAGAGATCAAAATTTAGTTGAAATGGACGAATAAGAGTTGGCAGAAGCAGGAGGGGTCAGGGACGGTGGCAAGCTCCCCGGTGAGGGCGGCGGTGAGCGGAGGCCCATCGCCGAAACCTCGACCGCCCATACTGCCTGTGACAGCGGGGGCTGAACTTGAGCTCCAGGTTAAGGGTCTTGCCGGCGACGACTGATTCCTCAATTTGGGGATTTGGGCTTGGGAGTCGGGGCGACGAGGTAGTGAGACAGCACGGGAGCCAAAAGTGGTTGGACTCATCCGGCCGATCTCGTGGGATGAGCGGAGCTAACGTCTTGAGAGGATATTTTAGGAATCTGGCTATCCTCGGACCCTCTCGCACTTGAATCAAATAGCTGGCAACCATTTATTCGGTGGCTACCACTAACCATTAGAGGATAAACCAAACAGACTCTAGCTTCCTCGACAGAATCCTTCCTAAAACTAAGCTCCCTAGGTATAGAGGCTTCTCCTTCTCCAACATGTCCATATCATGGACCCCACTCATATTTCAATTTATATTTAGTTATAGTTCACAATTTTAAATTTGGTTTAATAAATATTCTATTGGATATATTATATATACATATGGGTGTACTTATCTACTAATTTTTTATGAAATAAGATTAAATTTAGTTTAATAAATATTCTATTGGATATATTATATATACATATGGGTTGGGTGTACTTATCTACTAAATTTTTGTGAAATAAGAAGAGATTCCTATCTTAAAAATAAAAGAAAAAGCTTCATTTCCCTCAAAATTTATTTTTATGTAGACAAAAATACAAAAAAATCATAGAGTTTGTAGAATATGTGCACGTAGTGGTATGTTTTATTTCAAAAAAAATGAAAACTAACCATGTCATTTCGGTTTTTTAAAAACGACATGCGCTGGATTCGGAGCTACCAGAGAGATATTCGATAACCCTCTATCTTATCTCTGTCTAGTGTTCAACATAGCGACATGCCGCTTGTGCTACACGACACCGTTTCTCTCTCTCCGCCTCCCTCAAGTCGTATTGTATCGAAACATCCATGCCATTCGGCGAGGCATGAGAGCAAGCGGTGAGGCACACGGTGCTTCGCCCAAGAAAGTGGAGGCATGGGCAACGCTGTACTATTACAAAGGCGCCTGCACGCGGTCACTTGATCGATCGACAGCGGATGATCAGTGGCAAGCCCGCGCACGCACGCACTGGCCGCGCGCGATCGACGAGCTCGAGCGCGTGCTCGTCGTGCGCCCCACGACCGCACAAGCACAGAGTTAGCGTCCGGCCGGCGCACCGCAACCGTGCCGCGAACGCCACGGCGCCGGCGCAAAGCCAGCGCCTTTCCGTTTTGGCTCCGCGCGCGGTCCACCAAGACAGCATGAACGGGCGCGTCTAATCGCTCAGCTAGCTTAGCACGGCGACTAGTTGCGGCCATGCATGGTGTACGCCGCGCACGTACGTGCCCGGCCATGGAGCACGCCGCCTGTAAAGACGACCTGCCGGCCGAATCATGGCACGGAGCACTGCCGGAGTGAGACACGCATGATGGTGTGCCGGCCGGGGGCTTTGCGCTCGAGCTCGATGCCCTTTCGTGCCCCCGCCTACGCTGCCACGCCCTCCACTGCGCCATTCTCGCCGACGTGCCGTCGGTGCGCACAGGGGTGAGAAAGTTGACGTTGACACCATGGAAACTCCATCCATCTTCTCGGGCCATGCATGAACGCCAGAGTGGTGGCACTGATCACCGATGCCGTGATTCGGCCATGACAGACATGTGGACGCACAGCATCAGATTTCATTTGCTTTCACTAATGGCGTCGACAGGAGAGTAAGGAGAACGGAGAGGGATGTTAAGATCTCCCATTAACGGGAGGTTCGTGCGTACTACGCGGCCACCTGGTGGTTCCTTCTTTATTTGAATCCAGCGCGCCTCGACGGATTTGCCACCCGCACCACTCCACTCCCCCCACGTACGCTCCGAGGTCCGAAGAGCTCGCCATGCAGCAACTACCCCTTCTCCTCCCCGTCCTCCTCTTCTTCCTCGCCTCCTCGTCCTCGCTCGCCGCCGGCGCCGATGAAGGCGCGGCGACCTACATTGTGTACCTGAACCCCGCGCTCAAGCCGTCTCCCTACGCCACGCACCTCCACTGGCACCACGCCCACCTCGACTCGCTCTCCCTCGACCCTTCCCGCCACCTGCTCTACTCCTACACCACGGCCGCACCGTCCGCCTTCGCGGCCCGCCTCCTCCCGTCCCACGTCGCGGAGCTCCGCGCCCACCCCGCCGTCGCCTCGGTCCACGAGGACGTCCTGCACCCGCTCCACACCACGCGCTCCCCTCTCTTCCTCCACCTCCCGCCCTACACCGCCCCGGCTCCTGATCAAGGCGACGCCACAGCAAGCTCCGACGTCATCGTCGGGGTGCTCGACACCGGCGTCTGGCCCGAGAGCCCCAGCTTCGGCGACGCCGGGATGGGCCCCGTGCCGTCGCGGTGGCGCGGGACCTGCGAGACCAACGCCACCGACTTCCCCTCCTCGATGTGCAACCGGAAGCTCATCGGCGCGCGCGGCTTCTTCCGGGGATTCGGGGCCGGCGGCGGGAACGGCTCCCACGGCATCAACACCGAGCTCGGGTCGCCGCGGGACCACGACGGGCACGGCACCCACACGGCGTCCACGGCTGCCGGGGCCGTCGTTGCAGACGCGAGCCTCCTCGGCTACGCGCACGGCACGGCGCGGGGCATGGCGCCCGGGGCGCGCGTCGCGGCGTACAAGGTGTGCTGGAGGCAGGGGTGCTTCAGCTCCGACATACTCGCGGGCATGGAGCAGGCCATCGACGACGGAGTCGACGTCCTCTCGCTGTCGCTCGGCGGCGGCTCGTACCCGCTGTCCCGCGACCCGATCGCCGTCGGCGCCCTCGCGGCCACCCGTCGCGGCATCGTCGTCGCGTGCTCGGCGGGGAACAGCGGGCCGGCGCCGTCGTCGCTGGTGAACACCGCGCCGTGGATCATCACCGTAGGAGCGGGCACGCTCGACCGGAACTTCCCGGCGTACGCGAAGATCGGCAACGGCGAGACCCACGCCGGCATGTCGCTCTACTCGGGCGACGGGCTCGGCGACGACAAGCTCGCTCTGGTGTACAACAAGGGCATCCGCGCAGGCAGCAACGCGAGCAAGCTGTGCATGGCGGGCACGCTGGACGCGGCGGCCGTGAAGGGCAAGGTGGTGCTGTGCGACCGGGGCGGGAACTCGCGGGTGGAGAAGGGGCAGGTGGTGAAGCAGGCTGGCGGCGTCGGCATGGTGCTCGCCAACACCGCGCAGAGCGGCGAGGAGATCGTGGCGGACAGCCACCTGCTCCCGGCCGTGGCCGTCGGCGCCAACAGCGGCGACGCCATAAGGAGGTACGTGGAGTCGTCGGATGATGACGCGGAGGTGGCGCTGAGCTTCGCCGGTACGGCGGTGGACGTGCAGCCGGCGCCGGTGGTCGCGGCGTTCAGCTCCCGTGGGCCGAACAGGCTGGTGCCGCAGCTGCTCAAGCCGGACGTGATCGGGCCGGGGGTGAACATCTTGGCCGGGTGGACGGGCTCCGTCGGGCCGACCGGGCTGACCATCGACGAGCGGCGGCCGGCGTTCAACATCCTGTCAGGTCAGTGCACGCCGTGCTCCCTGTATACTGCACATCAACTTGTGGGTGGTACTGAGTACTGACTGAGAATTTCTTTTTGTTAGCGCATTTCACCGAGACGCCTTTCTTCAAAAATCACACCTTTCTTTAGGTACTAGCAGCCATGATGCTGTTACCTTTGGGTGCAGTTGGCATGCATCAAAATGTGCTTTGGGGCAGGCTTTTGGTTATTTATCTCTCTTTTCCATACTGAACCTTTATTCAAGATATTTTGGTTACTACATAATTTCAAAAAATATTAATATTTTGGTTACATGGTCGAAAACTGCATTGCAAATTAGTTGATGATGCTTATGACGCAACCATTTGTCTTTGCTGGAGTTCAGACTTCAGACACATGTTCAGACTTCGGGATTTTGACACAGAATGTAAAACTTGGCTGCTGTCGGAAGCCCCTGAAAATTTTGCCTGCATGTATGAAGATGAAAACAACAGAAACAGTCATAAACTACTCCCTAGTACTAGCACTTGAGCAGTAAAAGAACATATTTCTGAAATGGAAACGAAAACAGTGTTTGATATTCTTGTGCATGGAGGTTTCAGATTATATTTCGCTCGGACAGTAATTAATGGTGCTATCCATGCGCCTCTCTTGATTTATGACTGAACTTACCAACTTGAGCGGCAATCTCACGATGAATGGTGATGCAGGAACATCCATGTCGTGCCCTCACATCAGCGGCCTGGCGGCGTTCGTGAAGGCGGCACACCCGGACTGGAGCCCGAGCGCCATCAAGTCGGCGCTCATGACCACCGCCTACGCCGTCGACAACACCGGCTCGCCCCTCCTCGACGCGGCCGGCACCGCCAACGCCACAGCCACGCCATGGTCCTTCGGCTCCGGCCACGTCGACCCCGTGAAGGCCCTCTCGCCGGGCCTCGTCTACGACACGTCCATCGACGACTACGTCGCCTTCCTGTGCGCCGTCGGCGGCGCCTCGCCCCGGCAGGTCCAGGCCATCACGGGGGCGCCGAACGTGACGTGCCAGCGGAAGCTCTCCAGCCCCGGCGACCTCAACTACCCGTCCTTCTCCGTCGTGTTCGGCCTCCGGAAGGCGCACACCACCGTGAAGTATCACCGGGAGCTGACCAACGTGGGCGCCGCCGGGTCGGTGTACGCCGCGAAGGTCACCGGACCGCCCAGCATCGTCGTGTCCGTGAAGCCGGCCAGGCTCGTGTTCAGGAAGGCCGGGGACAAGGTCAGGTATACGGTGGCGTTCAAGTCGACGGCGGAGGGCGGCCCCATGGACGCCGCCTTCGGGTGGCTGACGTGGAGCAGCGCCGGCGGGGAGCACGACGTGCGGAGCCCGGTATCGTATACCTGGGGCATGTAACATTGATCACGATTATAACTTAGTATAGTAAGTTCGTATTTGACCATGCGGAAAGTGTTGGCAAGGCCAGATGAATTCTTGCTGGTCATATGTTTGCCTACAGTTTACGCGCGCCTTCTGGGAAGAGAACAACGCATCAATAAACGGGATCGTTTTTTGCTTTCAAGAAACAAAAAACGGAATCGGTTTTCCATTTCCTATAAAAATTCTCGAATTTCGGAAATGTTTTCAAGAAACAAAATGTTTCGAACTTCCGCCTAATAAGTAGGCCTGGGCTGCACGGGAAATTATAACTCCATTCGCTTACCGATCCATGGCCCATAACCCTCTTCTTTTGTGGAAATTATAACTCTTCATTTTTGGAACATTATGGGAAGATTTGGAACTGCAGCTAAATGAGTGCAAAATGAGCAACGCAGCAGCGCTACAACATCTAATAGGATGTATATGAACCGTCGTATTTGCATCCAAAGATGGATATAAGTCTTACTAATTGATGTATTGAGAAAACAAATAATCTTGTTACTGTGTTGTTTTAATTATTATTTTATTCATGCATGCCCGAAACTTTGGTGTTAGTATATGAATTAAAAAATAAATTACACAAATTCAAAAATTAGCGGTTTTGCTATTCCTCATTCGAGTGAGAATTAAGTTAGGAAACGTTGTTATGTGAAGACATGTTGATGTAGCGTTTGCACCGAGGGACCCATTTATGGTTTTTGAAGGTGAAGTCGGACTCGTTAGCACGAGAAGGAGTGAAGACGACGACACTCGATAACGGCAGTCTTTTAGTTTGATGACCCGTATGTGCTTTATGTGTGTGTGGCATGGTCAATCGGTGTGGATTTGTCTTGACTGCAACCGATTTATACCAATTGAGGACCTGAATGAGGTGAACCTCATTCACAATTGTGGTTCAACGTGTGTGACTAGATTTCCACAGAAATCTAAGTCTATACTCTAGTCTGTAACTAGAGCCGTAGCTGCAGCTGACAAATCTCCAAACGGAGGTTGATTTTTTTTTAGGCTTTTTTCTTAAGCCTTGGAGTCGACTGTTTGGTTAGTCTGTTCCGCGCCCTCTTTAAAAGGTGTCTCATGTACTGCGTGCCTTTCCTAGGGGTGGTCATGCTCAATGATGACATTGTTGTATTTGTAGTTGTTTTGTGTGATTTCCAAAATCAATGCTTTAAATTTAGTGTGTGCCATGATCTAATTACTAATAGTACAAAAGTGGAATATCTACATAAGTAACATTTTCTAACTATATTCAATTTGCTAATAATTATGTTTTTACATTCATATCTCTATATTTCCATGTATCATGTTTCTAATTAGGTGGCCGAAGAATTGGTTCTCTTCAGGAGGAATCTTCAAAATTTAATCCTTTGCCTACTCACATTGTTGGTTACAGATCCAAGTGTGTCAATAATGGAAAAGGTTTGGGCGCAAATTAAGCGTAATGAAGGCATGAATATAGACAACGCGTAAGAAAAGCATGCGAACAACCCCTGGCTAGCCGGTAGGGATAAGTTGAAAGATGTGGGAGTGCGTGCGACGGCGATATCATGAAGCTTGTTGAAAAAAAAAATACTTAGTCAAAATTGTGACCGATGTGTACAGCAAAAAGAGAGTAGAGTTGTTGGATCAAAGAATGATCCACACGTTTCACGAGATTCGGGACGATGCTAGCCCGAAGATCGATATGGCTAAACAAAACATGACTCTGGATGTAGAAAAGCTTAGTACTAAGACGGAAAAGTTGGGATTGACAAGATCAATACGGTGTAGAAGGAGAAGAAAGTATGGGTTGCACTTAGGGCCGAGGAGGTCCAGATCTTAAAAAACGACACACACACACACCGTGTATGTGAAGAAGAAGGCTTAGTTTGAACGAGCTCGGGAATATATTTTTCTCACGCCAATTGGTTGATCATTTAATGTATATATTAGTGTTGTGTTTGAATTGAATGTTATTTGTGATCATTTTGGTGATGGATGTATGCTCAGACTTGATTTTGGTGCCCAAGTCGATATCTGTGTGCTTGAAAAAGTAAATTGCAAAACATAATGAATGAAATAGCATGAAAATCGGTAAAATGGTAATAAAATAGCAAAAATGGTGAGGGACTGGTCCTTTACGGGATACCAACGGAGACACCTACCCATCGGTCCGGACAACTATCCGATTCTACCCCAAAACCAACATTAATTGGTACGTCCAAACATAACTTGGGGGTTTTGCTAGAGCATCTCCACCAGAGTGGGCCAAACTGAATGAGGGTTCAGAAATAAAATTCAGCCCTTAACTGGACGATCCGAAAGTGTGTTCGACATCCCCTACTTCGCCCTCCAATTTTCGAGACTAGCTTGGGGGCGCCGAACACGTCCTCCATCAAGTGAGTCTTGTTAAGAAGTATTAGTATTGGTCTAGGAGTCTGTATTAGACTAGATTTACTTTCGTGTTCCCCAAGTCAGATGTACTATATATTGTGGCCTTTGGCC
This sequence comes from Poa annua, assembly GCA_026929855.1. Classification (NCBI taxonomy): domain Eukaryota; kingdom Viridiplantae; phylum Streptophyta; class Magnoliopsida; order Poales; family Poaceae; genus Poa; species Poa annua. The sequence continues at coordinate 78,030,079 of CM049432.1, forward strand.
CCTGGTAATACAAGCTGCATATTCCTAACATGGTATCAGAGCACAGGTTAGGGTTTCTTCGCACGCCGCAGCTCCGTGCTTGATTTGCAGCTGTCCGGTGCTCTTCGACCGCCGCTGCTGTTTACTCCTGCACCCCGTGTGCTTGTTATCTTCTTCCCCCTATCTTCCCACTCAAAATCGAGCTACATCGCTCTTTGTTGCTGATTCCGGCCGTCGGCGCCGCATCTGGATAGCAGCTCCGGCCGCCGTCGCCCTGTGGAGCTCTGATGTTGCTCCAGCTGCCGTTGCTCTGTGCAGCCGGCCCGCTCGCCCCTGCTCGCTGATTGGCCGCCGGCCGCTGCTGGCCACAGGCTGCCCCTGCCACTCCAGCCACGACTGGCCGTGCCCGTGCTAGAGCGCTGCCTTTTTTCTTCCTCTTGCTTGCATCGAGCTGGGCTGGTGAGGATTTTTGCTTTGATCCAGATATGGATGCTGGTATCAGAGCGGTTCGCTCCGCTATCTAGGGTTTAGCCACCACCGCTTCCGCCGCGCCGCCCCCAGCGAAATCGATCTCCATGATCGTCGGGGGCGTCGCATCTCGTAACTAGTTTTTCTTCCTATTCCAATAAATTAGTTTATAGGTTTAGCCAATTTCGTTTTGTAATTAGATCAATTTCTTTTTAGCCACCAAAATACATCTAGTCCTCATTGAAGATAGCTGGATCTTCCTCGGTCAATCTACGACACCAAATCATCTTCATCATCTTCATCATCTTCATCTTCTTCCGGCCTACCTAAACTCCAGCACACTTAAACTCCTGCACGCACAACTTGTGCTATCGATCCAATCTCGATTTGGTTTTTTGTTAGTCCCTCAATCCAAGCATCCGCTCGTGGTCTCCTCAATGACCAGATGCATCCAAGTCGCAACCACTCATGCAGGTCAAGCCGCTGGGTTCCCATCATCCACCGACCTTGCCGTTGTGTTGCCGGCAAGCTGCTCCTCACGGTCTGCCATCCAGGTCAACTTTCTCTGCCGGGAGCTTAGGTTTAGCCTTTTCTTTTCCGGGCGCGCAACTTGTCCTGCCCCCGATCCACCTCTACCCTCTTCCGCTGCCGATACAATCTAGATCGTATTCTTTTCTTTCCGATCTGTTGCTAGTGCGATGCTGCAGCTGTTTTCCGGCTGGCCTGCTGCCTCTCCCGTTCTAATGTATCCCTTCCGTACGTGTCCAGCGCGGCTCTCCTGGCTGCTGCTGACGTTGTACACTTCGATTGCTCCTGGTCGCTGCTTCTGGTTCTGTGCTCGTGTGGTTCTTCTCGCACGTGTGGTTTCTGCTATCATTAATTGGATCGGATCTGCTAGCATCCATTGGATCTGATCGGTGGTTGACTAGCTCCTTCTAATAAACTCTTTTTTGTTAGCGGTTTTAGATCTTGCCGCCATCGTAATCTTTTTTTCTCCGACGTCGCCGCCGCTGCGCCCCGGTCGCCGCCGCCCTCCGGCCGCCACCGCCGCGCCCCGGCCGCCCCGCCGTCGTCCGGCCGCCCCGGCCGCCACCGCCGCGCCCCGGCCGACTCCGCCGTCGCCAGCTTCTCCGACGTTGCCGCCGCTGCGCCCCGGTCGCCGCCGCCCTCCGGCCGCCACTATCCCCTCGTCCTCGGCGTCTTCTTCGACCGCTGCGCCCCCTTTGACTTCGGCGCCACCTTCGATCTCGCCGCCACCTTCGACCTCGGCGCCACCTTCTACCTCGGCGCCGTCCTCTCCTAGTACTCCTCCGTCTAGTTCCCCTAGTTCTCCTCGTTCTCCGGTTTCGGATTCTTCCTCTCCTGTTTCTTCTTCCTCTTCTTCTGATGAGTCGTTTTCTGCCGATGAGCCTTCCTCTTCACGACCTGTTCGTCTGCGACGTTATGTTCCTGATGGGATGGTTTGTCGTCTTCGGCGTTCTCTCTATGGGCTGAAACATGCCCCTCGAGCTTTGTTTGAGCGTTTCGCCTCTGTGGTGACCGCCGCCGGCTTCTCTCCTAGCGCACATGATGCTGCACTTTTTATCCACACTTCTTCTCGTGGTCGCACTCTTCTCCTTCTCCTAGCGCAATGCTTTTCTTCTCTTGATGTGCCATCTTTTGACAACCCATCTTCTCTCTTGATGTGGTCTGTCTTTCTTTGAAGCGCCATCTGTCGCATTGTCATTGATCTACGCACATTCTTTTGTCGCGAGCTTCTTTCGCCATCGTTTGCTTGTGCTATGATCGTTTGTGACATGCTCTTCTCTTGATCGATTTTTGGTCTCTGTCGGTCTTCTTCTTCGATCGACGCTATCCACTTTGGCTTGACTTTCACAGGTTATTGAAGACTCTTCATGCGATGACGATACTCTCAAGACGCGGATTTTAGATTATCTTTTGTTTTCTAGTTTACACTTCTTTAAATGCAATGCTATTGCATACGCTTTGCATTTGAGGGGGGTGTTTAGAAGTATTAGTATTGGTCTAGGAGTCTGTATTAGACTAGATTTACTTTCGTGTTCCCCAAGTCAGATGTACTATATATTGTGGCCTTTGGCCTCCTGGTAATACAAGTTGCATATTCCTAACAAGTCTAACTTATCATATACAAAGAAAAAGGCTCGGTCAGCCATGTTTAGTGACGCTGCCAACAACTTCGATGGTTTTCCCTTGGCAGGACTAGGTTCCCCACGTGTCGGTGCTGTGGGTTCACCCATGCGGATGTGGGTGACCGTCTCTTCACTTACTCCCATATATTCCCATTTATCCGCACCTCCCCGGGCCACGACCATCCATGTGGCAGAACGACGATGCTACCAGATTGGAGCCTTTCCGGGGCCACACCCTCACCCTCCGGGAGGCGAAATCGTTTAACAAAGTAGGCATGCTCGTCCCGTCGGACCACAAATTCCAATGAAATGTATTGAACTTTGTTTATTTTATTTTTAAGTGTGGAGATATCAGACATCCCAATCAGGCACGAAGTTTCCATCACTCCAAAGCGGACACATTTTGGGAATAAACTGAACAGCTGCCACGATGATATTCGGTGAAAGTTGGTAGATGAAATACTGCAACTTCGCGCGACCGGCGTGTCTGTCCCGAAAGAGTGAAAATTCACAGAAAAAATGTAAGAAGGCGGTGTCGCCGTCTCGAAATGGACAGGTCCCGGTCAGTCCATATGGTCAGTCCTCCAGTTTCAAACGATCAATGATCGTCCTGTTTCCAACTCAGCGCGACACCGTGTGTTTTCTCACTGATGTTCGAGCAATTCCCCTCGCGACCTGCGTTTAGTGTAGACACCATTACAGAAGTCAGTCAGGTCCACGCGGACGACGGACCTGACAATGAGCGGCAATATCTTATGCTACCCACTTATTAATCAAGTGCATTTTCGCGTCAGGCCGACTTAGAATATCTTCAACTGCTCCGGATTTCTTATGCTAATCAAAGTCTGAGTCAAGTCGCGAAGATTATTCCTCACTAGCTCAAACTTCGCCCCAGGGTTTCCGTCCGCGGTTTGCTGCTAATTTCCAGAAAATTCAGAACTGACAGACGCGCCTTCTAATGATGGATTAATCCGCAGTGCGACAGAATGCGTACCTGAATGCATTACCGCTAACTGGTGCGGGTGCACGAGCTCACATCACGGTGTCGAATCATTTCACTAATTGCTTGGACATATAATTTGAACTTTCAGGAAAACATTGCCTCGGAGGCTCGGATAGGTAATTACCAGATCAGCAAATGCATGTGATGGTCGGTTGATGTCTACACATAATTTGCTAGGATCGCAGTAAGAAGTAGTAGGCAGATCGAAGCTTGAACCTGCAAGATGTTGAGTAAAACTTGTGGGTTCAGTGGAGTGGAGTTTGTGCCCTAATCTATCGTTTACATGAACGATTTCTCTTGCCCTTGTACATGGAACCCCTCCCGTCTGTGGCCATCGGTGTCAGATATGTTGCAAAATTGCTACTGAAAGAGACGTAGGCGGATGCTGAACCAAATAAACATCTTTGGTAGACCTGTTCATACCGTTTTTTAATAACAATGTCCATGCTCCATTACCTGTGTCTCTGTCTGGGTAAAACGGAAATGGTTGATCTGATGAAGCAAAAAACAGTCTGGATTCCGAAAAAAGAAAGAATATGTATGCAGAAGTACGTGGCATGGATCTGAATTAACGGAATCCTTTCCTGTACAAGACAAAGACAGAAGTTTGTCTGGACCTGTAATTTGCGACCTAACACATGCATGTTTAGCTCTCAAATGGCAACTTACAGTCAAATTACAGTCACACTGTTTGTTTACACCGCTTACTGAAGTGCTGTATGTTGGCTAGCATCAGTAATTCTCAGCACGTTTCTCCCACGAACTGGAGGCCCTCATTTCCATCAATGTTTCGTCAAGTTTTCCAAAGTCTTCTTCAGATTTCCCCGTCCTTTCCCACCAAGTCATACCTCAGCTTCGCACGCGCTACCTATTCTTCGCCATCTATAAGTAGCCGGTTCTCACTCTGATGCAGCACCATCTCACCAGCTACAGCTCAAGCTTCAAGACATCACTCAACCACTCAGCCCAGCTCGGCAAGCCACCCGCCACCTCGATCCCAATGGAGCTTCCTCAGTGGGCGTCCTTCCTCGGCGTCGTGCTGGCCACGGTGATCTTCCTCAAGGCCGTCCTGCGCCGCCGCAGCAAACGCAAGTACAACCTGCCGCCGGGCCCCAAGGCGTGGCCGATCATCGGCAACCTCAATCTCATTGGCACGCTGCCGCACCGCTCCATCCACGCGCTCTCCAAGCAGTACGGTCCGCTCACTCAGCTCCAGTTCGGTTCCTTCCCCGTCGTCGTCGGCTCCTCCGTCGAGATGGCCAAGTTCTTCCTCAAGACCCACGACGTGGTTTTCACCGACCGGCCCAAGATCGCCGCCGGCAAGTACACCACCTACAACTACAGCGACATCACCTGGTCGCCCTACGGCGCCTACTGGCGCCAAGCCCGGAAGATGTGCGTCACTGAGCTCTTCAGCGCCAAGCGGCTGGATTCGTACGAGTATATCCGTAAAGAAGAGGTGCTCGCCCTCCTCCGCGACCTGCATCGCGGCGCCACCGCCGGCGCCGGCCGTGCCCTCGTGCTCAAGGACTACCTGTCCACGGTGAGTTTGAACGTTATCACACGCATGGTGATGGGTAAGAAGTACCTCGAGAAGGAGGTGAGGGATGAGGCCGGGTCGGTGATTACGACGCCGGAGGAGTTCAAGTGGATGATCGACGAGCTGTTCCTGCTCAACGGCGTGCTAAACATCGGCGACTCCATCCCGTGGCTCGACTGGTTGGACCTGCAGGGCTACATCAAGAGGATGAAGAAGCTGAGCAAGAAGTTCGATCGGTTCTTGGAGCACGTAGTGGACGAGCACAGCGAGCAGCGCCGCCGCGACGGGGAGAGCTTCGTGGCCAAGGACATGGTCGACGTGCTGCTGCAGTTCGCCAGCAACCCCGATCTTGAGGTCAAGCTCAACAGGGAGGGCGTCAAGGCTTTTACTCAGGTGAGCGCTTTCCTTCCGTAACAATGAATTATTCCTGCTTCTTTCCCGATCGCTTTTACGAAATATACAAATTATATTGCATCACCCGCACACTGATTGACTAGTAAATACTTTTTTTAATAAATGGATTGGTTTGAAAATATGCCTCATTCTTAGTACTTATACATTTTGGGGTACACACTGATTTTATAAGTTGGACAGAGTAAAACAATATTGGTATCAATACTATAATCGTTACTGAGGCATTATACTATCTACCTGGAGCAGCAGGTTAGGCCTACAACTACTACATTGTCTACCTATTGGTGTCAAACTCCAAATGCATTGAGAAGCATTCACCCACTAATCTGAATTCTGGAATCTGGGATATATTATGATCTGCTTCTTGCTGTTGCTGATAGAGTGATAGATACATTCAACCACGTGAAGCGAGATGTGTGTTTAAGCTGTAACGAAGTACCACAAATAAAATAAAGAAATGAACAAATAATTACTGCAGGACACTCAAAGTTGAACTGTAGATGGTGCAGGCAGTTCATTTCCTCACTTAGAAATCACACGCGCAATACTGTCATATTAATCGGCACCTGGCACATGCAGGATCTTATTGCCGGGGGCACTGAAAGCTCAGCGGTGACGGTGGAGTGGGCCCTCTCAGAGCTCCTGAAGAAGCCCGAGGTGTTTGCCAAGGCGACCGAGGAGCTAGACCGCATTATCGGTCGAGGCCGTTGGGTCACGGAGAAGGACATCTCGAGCCTTCCCTACGTCGAGGCCATTGTCAAGGAGACAATGCGGCTGCACCCGGTGGCGCCGATGCTGGTGCCTAGATTGTCGCGAGAGGACGCGTCAATCGGCGGCTACGACATCCCTGCCGGCACACGCGTGCTTGTAAGTGTATGGTCCATCGGCCGTGACCCGGAGCTGTGGAACGCACCGGAAGAGTTCATGCCAGAGCGGTTCCTCGACAGCAAGCTCGATGTCAAAGGGAATGACTACGAGCTTCTTCCATTCGGGTCGGGACGCAGGATGTGCCCAGGGTATAGTCTGGGATTGAAGGTGATCCAAGTGAGCCTGGCCAACCTGCTGCACGGCTTTGAATGGAGGCTCCCGAACGGCGTGACAAAGGAGGAGTTGAGCATGGAGGAGATCTTCGGCCTATCCACTCCGCGCAAGTTCCCGCTGGAGGCCATCCTGGATCCTAAGCTCCCTACTCACTTGTATGCCGAGGCTTGATACATACAAACAGGCGCGAGCGAATAATGTGTTGAATGATTTTTTTTTTTGAATTTGATTAATAATATTGTTACTACATGTGTTACTATATTGTCCTGTATTTTTTGTCTCATCTTGTATTGTCTATTGCTTACGTGTTTTAGAGAAAACCTAAATCATTAGCAGCAGCTAGCCAGCTAATAGTCTCGACCAGAACACAGATACAAGAGAATAGAGATAAAACAGAACACTCACCAAAACCACCAAGATGAGGAACCAGCGTCTCTGAACTAGCCGTTGTCCGACGGGACTGCCTCGCAGAACATAAAGAGTTGGATCTGTAAGAGAATCAACAATACAACAAAGATCAGGTTAGCCCTTCCCTGTTGCGCAAAGAGATCATTATTTCTAGAAGGGAAATATGTAGATCATACAAACATACAACCGAGTACTAAATAAGTAGATCGTCATCGGCTCGTCCAGACAACAGAATGACCATCCCTCAACCCATGACTTCAGCTAAAACACATAAAAAACGTAAGCATATAATTTTCCGTTTGTGTCGGCAGTTCTACATGGCAGAACAATTCGAATAAAAAAAGAAGAATAAGGCCAATGAATTTCCTTACACAAAAGATTAATACTGTAGAGGCAGAAACAACAATCTCAGTCAGGACTTCCACTAAGACGACAACACATGCCACTTCCATCTATTCTTATTGACGATATGAAATGTTCAATGCATTAACCAGCCAGCAAATTATATGATGAAAATCGTTTCATATTTCTACTGGAGTATGACGATATATGAGGACATACATGCATTTTATACTCCGTAGCTCCGGAAAGTAGAAGCAGCAACATGAGATGAGATGGTTCTCACAATGGGGTTGAAATCATCTTCGCCATCAACATGTCTACTCGAGCAGTGGATATCGACCACTTTTACCTCAAAAAAACAATGGGGTTGAAATCATCTTTCTTCGCCATCAACATGTCTACTGCCGCTGTCGAGCAGAGTCAGCCGCCTTTGATGCACCAATGTCATCTTCTGGTGGCCATCTTGGTATTGGGAGGCTTCCAATCTCTTGTCGGTGTCTCTGTCTTGCTCTGAAAATTAATGAAGTGGCCAACGAGTAATTGTTATGTGAGTACAATCAATCAGTAATTTTACTACTACAACACTGGTGAATAAATCTCATCTAGTTTAGCAAGGATCGGTTCGTCACTTCAGGTAAAGTTACACACCGGCGGCCGGAGCTAGAGACGGCGGGCGGGATTCCAGGCAACGCGGCGCTAGGTACGACCTCCATCCTATCGGCAGCGGCAACCACACGAGCACTTCACGATGACCTTCCCTCGCCGCCGCCAATGCTTCCGGCGGCTCCGGCGCCGTCGCCCATCCATCGATTCCCCGCCGCTGCGGTGCGCACCTGTCCCGCCGTGGGGTTCGGCCCGCCGCCGGCGCGATTCCGCAAATACTACTCCACTCCGGCGGCGCGAACCCAAACCAATTTGATACAGATAGGGTTTAATTGGATACAAGTGGGCCGGGCCGGGTCGGGCCCTGGGTGCACGAGGAGACGAAAGGACCCAAGCTGAGCCCGCCGCACGCACGCACGCACTCCTTGAGCCACCACTCTCCTCCTTCTTCTTCCTCCTCGCTCCTTCCTTATCGAGAGAGACGGATTTTCCTCCCCCAAATCTCCTCATCACCATCCACGACGCCGGGAGCAGAAGCGCCCCTACGCCCGCCCGCCGCTAACCGCCGTTGCTGCGGCCGCGCGGCGCCGGGGACCGATCCATCGGCTCCTCCTCCCGCCGGTAAGCGAGTGTCAGTTTTTTTTCCCCTGACCGGCTCAATCCCGCGGGCGCCGCCGTTATCGTTCCCAAGACTTGCCCTTTCCCCCTCTGTTCCTCCAATGCGTCGCCGCCGGTGGGTCCATCCATCCGTCCGTCCGTCCGTCCTAGGGTTGGGCCGCCGGCCGCGCCTTGTTTTATTTTTCTCCCCGTAATCCCAATGCATGTATATCGATCGAGTTGGTGAATTACTTTATTTATTATTATTCATTTTTCAAGGTGAAATCTTTGAGCGTGGATGTCGAATCCAGTCCGGAGCGACTGGCTGGCTGGAAGTACGCGGTTCTCCTTTAGTATCGCTAGTAGTAGAATACATGTGCCGTGTCAGGGTCTGGTCGTTTAAAACGTAGTACTATTCCCAGGAGAATATGGTTGGTGAATGTGCCACCGGGACTGACACTCTGACACAGGCAATGGCTACTTGCTATGCCGTTTGGTTGTCAGGAAAAATCAATCTGCAAAAAAAGAAAAAATCTAAGAGTACATTAGTTGTTCGTGGCATTACTTACAACTTTTCCTTAGAAACGGCCGGGTTGCAAATAAATCAACTTGGTTGGGTATCAGTCATGTTGTCATTTGTGCTTGAGTTTTCCACTTCTATGTCGCAGATGAAGGAAGCTTTCGATCCGCCCGCCTCTATGGCGGCGATGCCAGAAGCTGAAAACGTTACTTCCAGCTGCACGAGCGACAACATCAGGGATGATTTGCTTGCCGAGCGGGATTCCGTTTCCTCTCATCAGCCATGTATGTGTCCTGGGAGCTGGCTTCCCTTTAAAAGGAACCTAATTTTGATTGAGTCTAGGCGATGTTGGATCTCGTTCTTATTTTGCTGGCAATTTCTTTCTCGTTCCGCAGGGGACAGTATGAAGAGTGAAGAGGATGCTGATTTCCTTCATCACGCAAACAGGGCTTTGTCGCTTCTGGTACGAGCCTACTTATCTCTTCAATCATCATTGCTCAACATCTGAAGGGTTGTATTTCTCTGAACTTAAGATTTTTGCTTTGGGTCAAGAGACATTCTACTTCTTACAAGATGATTTTACATTTCAGTTTGTTCTTATAAGTCTGAATACTTTGTTTCATTTAGGATTCTATGCAATCACAATCTCATAGGCCTTAAGTGTGAACTGTTCCTTCATTCACGCTTGTGCTTCAGATGTACACTTGCTTAAACATGAACAGAATTATTGATTGCTTGTTCAAGAAGTATTTGCTAAGTGAAGTACAGTTTAGTAAAGGCATGCAATTTGTGGATAACCTGCTCTATACCAAACTTAATGACTTTGTTCATCAAGATTCAACAACTCCTCCCTTCTCAGGATTATCAAGCGCAGTCTTCGGACTGCAAGTATGCTACTGACATTGGGTCACATTTATATTCGGTGGAAGCAATGTCACCACGAAGTGAATATGGTAGGCAGCAGCCTCACTTCTCTTTATCAAGCAGTTCTTGGGAAAGTTCTTCTTTATTGGAAACAAGGTCAGAAAATCCAGATGCATCAGCGCATGCTATGGCGAGAACCAAAAGCAATGTCTTTAGGCCAAGGGATGACTATATTATGTCATATTCTAATGATCCTCACATGAGAAGATCGCATCCACAAGCAGCTAAAGTTGATTTTAGCTTAGATTGTTATTCAGATCACCACTACAATGGATCGACTCGATCTGCTGCCTTCTCAAACTACAGCGGTCAATCTATTGAACCCCGCAATGAGGTATATTAGTTGTACTAGAATGAAAAAATATTTGTATATATTGTGGTGCATCTGACATATGTAGTAAATGATTAAACCTTTTTGTGGACGGATGTGTTCCTTATTGACGAATTCTCATTGATGCAGATAGTTGATTTGCCTAGAGAGACCCATTGTATGGATGAGACTACTTCATTTTCAAGTCGATTGTGCTTTGAAAATGGGGGCCGGGGGCCTTCACTACCTAGAGGACTGTCGTATGGTGATGAGATCCCTTCTTTGTCTAGTCGGAGGTGCAATGGCAACGGGGTGCTCTCACGCTCAAGTCAATGGCATTATGGTGCTGAAACTCCCTCGCTCTCAAGTAGACAAGGTTATGGCGATGAAATCCCTTCTCTGTCTAATCAGAAGTTTAATGGCATATGGCGCTCAAATCACTGGCGATATAGCGCTGAAGTCCCCTCGTTCTCAAGTAGACAGAGTTATGGTGACGAGATCCCTTCTCTGTCTACTCAAAAGTCTAATTGCACATCATACTCAAGACAATGTCAGCAGTATGGCGCCGACGTTCGTTCGTTCTCAAGTAGACAAGGTCATGGTGAGGACATTTCAGAGCGATCTCACCGTTGGCGCTACCAAGACAAAGTACCTTTGTATTCTGGTCACAGATGCCATGATGCTGAGGCACGTCGATCACCAAGCTACCAGCAAAGTGCTTCTCGTGGGAGTGGGCACCCAAGAGGCTACCAGCAAGGTGCTTCTTGTGGGAGCGGGTACCCAGGTGACAATTTTGTTCATGGTCTTGTTAGTAATCAGCAGGTCAGGATGAACACAACCAGACATACTGGCACAAGACCACGGGTGGCTAACAGAGCTGTGAACAACACTAATTACTGTAGAAATAATAAGAAAGAAAACCCATTGAGAAATTCTGAGGATATAAGAGACCAAGTTTGTGGTCCCCGTGCAAACAAGTTGAATAATGCATCTACACCGACTACAAAGAAAGATATATTGAGCCCTTTGGTCCATAGAGACCAATTTAACAGATCAGACTTCTCGGTTCAGTATGAACATGCCAAGTTCTTCATGATAAAATCATACAGTGAAGATGATATTCATAAAGGTATCAAATACAATGTTTGGGCAAGTACACCAAATGGGAACAATAAGCTGGATGCTGCTTTTCATGATGCTCAAGTTTTAACGAAGGAAAAGGACACAAAATGTCCTGTCTTCCTATTATTTTCGGTCAGTAATTAAATGCCCTTCTAATTGTTTGTCGTTTTGTAGTTTGAAGCAGCAAATGTATTTAACAGCCCTAGTGTCTGATAAGTTATATGTTCAAGTGAAGATAATTAAGTAAGCATAGCAGTGCATGATAGCCAGTTCCTTCGATGAGATAGTTTTCTTTAAAAAATGAGATTGAGTTGCTACTTACTAGCGTGATGTTGATGTGCATCCTACTGTGTTTTGTTTGTTAGTAAATAGACCGCTTTGTTAAATGAAATGTGTACTGTATTCCTTTTTTAAGTCAATTTCCCCTGAATTGTACCCCTAGCCAGCTTGCCATCAGAATTCAGATGAAGTGATGGTTTTATCTAAAACAGATGCATTTAATTCTCTGAATGCTCCTCACTAGATTTGAGTAAAACCATCTAATACATTGTTCATTGTATTGTTATCTTATCAAATTGGAAATTTTTAAAACAGGTCATTTAATTGTATTATATGTTTCAGGTTAATACCAGTGGGCAGTTCGTAGGAATGGCTGAGATGATAGGTCCTGTTGATTTCAAGAAGACCATGGACTTCTGGCAACAAAATAAATGGAATGGTTTTTTTCCTGTAGTTTGGCACATTATAAAGGACATTCCGAATCGGCTCTTCAAGCATATCACTCTAGAAAACAATGACAACAGGCCTGTAACTTTCAGCAGGGACACTCAAGAGGTACCATGATTCACCCTTTTTGTTTTGTAGAATGATAGTTCAGATCTCTTATTGTTCCAATAGATAATGTTGTGTGAAGCTAAGAATTAATTTGTTCAAGAAGTTGCTATCAGAGTAGCTGGTTTATGTAGTTTCCTCCAACGAAAGGAAGGGGATCTTATGTGGGAAAATGCTTGGATGCTCCCGGGGGCATATGCTCCTGTTTGGAAAAACTATTTTTTAAATGTTTATATATTTTGGAAAAAAGTTGTGCGGGTAGATCTCGCATGTACCATGTGTGCATCGAAAGTTCTACAGAAAAATAACTTTTTTGTTGGTCTGTGTAAAAAAGACAAAAATATGTCACATATATACTGCTATATAGCACATAAATTTTCTCTTTTTTACCGAGACAAAATAAATACTAATTTCGTCACGAAACTCATGCGCAGGCACCTGTTTTGCAAGACATGTTCAAGACATGTTCATAAACTTTTTGTTTCATATTTTTTGAACATGTTATTCACATTTTTTTCGCATTTCAAATAACCGGGAGCAAATGCCCCCAGGTTTCCATCTATCCACTCTCATCTTATGTGACTAATATTATATCAACTGGACCTTTCTAAAATGCTACTTGTTGCAATAGCGCTACCACTACCTCTCCTTTCTACCATCACTGTCACTTCTCTTACACTTAGTGTTTCTTTTTAAAAACAACAGGAGGTAAACTTTGGAAGAACCGAATTGAAGTACTACCTCCGGTCCACTTTAAATGTCACTGAAATATTACTAGGCTAATACAAACTGATATACAGTCTCCTGACAATTATTTCGGATCGGAGGAGTAGCAGAATCCTAGTAGCACTAAATGGACCTATTTCTTTCCTATCTTGAAAGGATTTTATCTCTTGAACATAACACACCACCCTCCACCCTGTCTGAGCTGCTTAGTCCCACATGTCAAACATAACACGACAAGCATAACGAAATGAGATCCATGTCACATATGTATTGGCCTATTGGGGATAAATACACTGATAAACTTTGTTCTTAAGTGTAATGTAATTTCAGCTGAGTGGCAACTAATATTCAGTTATGAGAGGCGAGTATTGACAGATATTTTTAGCTCGCCCTTTCACTAACCTTTCCAACAAAAAGATTTTGCAAATTAAAAAAACAGATACTTCCTGATAACCCATCAAGCCATATCAGAGACGTATTGCACATCTGTGTGGTGCCTCAGCGGAGATCGAGGCAATCTTACTGCACAGAATTGCACTCCGGATCATGTGTATCACAGTGTGTTTTGTATATAGATATATTGTAGTACCTCATCAAATTTATTTCATGTAATATGCCTTGTTGCAACTTAACTTTAGTTTCTTATTGTCTAGATTTTTTTTATCTTACCATTTTGTTCCTTTTATGTAGATTGGCCTGCCCCAGGGTCTTGAAGTGTTGAAAATCTTCAAGGCGCATCGCCATGGAACATCAATTCTGGATGATTTTGACTTTTATGAAGAAAAGGAAAATGCACGCTGTGCACGGAAGGGAATAAATGCAGACTCGTTGCATGAAGCCAGACTATCTTATTTTGGAACAGATGACCTGAAATCGATGGTATGTATATCTTTTTATCTGAAGTTATGTGATAAGGAACTGTTGTGATAGTGATACACAGCTACTAAGTAATACTTGTTAGAAGGTAGAAACAGAGAAAGTATGATTTTGTTACCCTATTAACTTGAGAGAACCATGGGCATTGTCTGAATATTGTGGCGTAGCTGTTCTCCAGGTTGATGCAGCATTACACAGAACCAGCAAATATCTAAAGAACAATAGAACAATATACACATATGGACATGCACATATGTTAACTAAGAACTTTTTAAATCGCTGCCAGTCTACAAAAGGAAAGAAAACTAATATGCGGGAAAATCAAGTTTATTTTGTTTTCTGCACTATTTGAATGGTATAATTCTATTCTTGATGAAGTCAAATTTACACAAGCTAACAATGAACCACAACTGGTGGTTTTTTCACCTGACACCGTGCTTTTTGGCGTTTACAATGGACATGAACCCCACAGCTCCTTGTATTGTCACGACACATTCTCTGACCATGCCCATTTCCATGTGCAGGGAGACATAGAGGCAAGCATGGAGAGTATGAGCCTCCACGAGCCTTGGGACTAATCAAGAAGGTTTTGCAACACTGCCAAACCGGTGACACGGTTGAACCACAAGTCGAATCGAAAGTCGGATCCAACAAGTGGCACAGCTACACAAAATTAACTGAAATATGCTATAGAATGTTTGTTCTTTGTATGGACCAGATATATATAGTCGTCAGTAAACGCATATATCTAGATCTGTGTGAGTAAATAGTTATATAGGTGGTTACGTACAATCTTATGATGACTACTGCATGCGTCCGTTTGGTTGTATGTTTGGCTGATGGCGTGTTTTGATTGACTGAAACGAGTTAAACCAGAAGATGATCTGCAGCTGCATGTAGCATGCTGGTTGTGATTTTTGATTTTTCCAGTGAGGTTATTTACTTTTCTGATGTCACGTCGATAGAAGTTTGTGCGCCCAAGAATTTGGATTATGATATGGAGTAAGGTAGGGAATTTTGTTAAAGCTAATTGCATGCCAAATCTAAAATTAGAATTGGAAAATATATGACCAAGATCGTGGAGGGTCAAACAGCAGAGTACATCTTCTAAGCGTCTCATCTTCTAATCAAATGAGCACAAAATCGTCTCATCCAATAATAGCATGCATTTTGAAGACTTGATATCCCACTTTTTTAAAAATATAAGTAAAATATTTATAGCTGAAGATACAAGAAAATGTTTATTTCCAATAGTAACTAAATCACTGAAGAATCTATAAAGAAGTCAAATAACTTAAAAAGATAGTTTTGGTTTACTAGAACCATCAGCATCGTTACTAGAACCGAGACTTGATACATACAAACATGCGAGAAATATGGACGAATATTGTGTTGAACGATTAATAATATTGTTACTACATGTGCGTTGCTATATTGCCCCATTTTTTAAATCTGGTCTTGTATTGTCTATTGCTTAGGTGTTTGAGAGAAAACAACAGCTCGCTAAGATGCTCGAAAATCAGTGCTTTACTCAACAATTCAGTAAATAGATGCCAGAACTTCTCCTAGAAAGAAGTTTCAGCCTCAGTTGGCTCCTTGTGCTATGTTATTGTCAACTTCATGGACTCACCGACTATTAGAAATCCGCCAATCCACATGTGGTGTGTGAATATCAAAAAGAGATGTGGCTATTTTGAAGAAAAATAAGAAATACGGAAGTACGAGAAGATACTCTCACGAGGTTAAAGCGTGTACTAAAATGGCTAGGCGGCACATCCACGTCCATATATTGAATTATATAAGACAATCTAATATTACCACTTACAAATGACATGTATAGTTAATAATTTCAACTTTTCTAATTTTAAATAAACTAATCACTCATCCATATATTGAAGATTATTAAAGTAAATTCTCAACATGTGATATTTATTCACCATGAAATTTATGGCACCTATAGAATTATAATATTTGTAATTTTCAATATAAATAAATATAAAGCCTCAAATCTATTTTACAGAAACTTTCAAATGTTACCCTCGCATTTGTGAGGGCTAGCGTGCTAGTTGTTGAAAAATAAATAGATGCCGTAGCAAATAAAGAACAATGACAACAAACACAACCCTAATAGAACACACAGTTTGCGAGAAAGGTTCAAAAGCAACGCCTTTAATAAGAGAACGTGCACCTTCGATCCAATTATAAATGACCAAACACTAGGTTTTTACCCTGAAAAAAGCTCTACAACTTCCCACGATCTTGCAACACTGACCGGCCGGATGTCTGTCCAAGAAGAATAAAAATACACATAAAATGGGAAGAAGGAGATGTCGCCTTCTCAAAATGAACTGCTCCCGGCCAGTCCACCAGGTTCAAACGATGAATGATCAGTCTGGTTCCAAGTCAGCGGTACCGTGTGCTTCTCAATGATGTTTGAGCGATTCCCTCGCGACCTAGTGTAGACACCATTACAGAAGTCGGTCAGGTCCACTTGACAATTTCTTATGCTAACCACTTGTTCGAGTGCGTCAGAACTCGATCGGGATATCTTCGCCTGCTCCGGATTCAATAATCAAAGTCTGAGTCAAGTCGATCGCGAAGATTAGTCTTTGCTGGCTCACATAACACGTTAACCGAATTTCCGTCAGGGTCTGTTCCTAATTTCCATGAAAATGCAGACTTGACAGATGCAGCTCTCTCGAGCCACTACTGTTAATCCGCAGCGAAACTGGTTGCATAGCTTTACGTGAAGAATGCATTATTGCTAAGTGGTATCCCCCATTATCGATCGATGCAGGAGTTCACATCACCGTCTAATCGTTTCACTAATTGCGTTGGACAATTTGAGCTTTCAACAAAGCGGGATTTGGCAGCGGTATCCCTCTAAATTAATGCATTATGATATGACGATAGGGTGATTGAGCACGGTCACACTGTCAGTTTACATCACTTATTGTAGTAGTATATTGCTAAGGCTGAGCATGCCCGTTGTTTACATCTCATATTCTCATTAGGTTTCCGTCCTCGTCAAGTTCTCCTAGGTCTTCTTCTGATTTCCCATGTCCTTTCCCACCAAGTCATGCATCAGCTTCGCATGCGCTAGCTCTTCTTCCACCTCGCCATCTATAAGTAGCCGGCGCGCGCTCTGATGCAGCATCATCTCACCAGCCACAGCTCAAGCTCAAGCCTCAAGACATCATTCAGCCTCTTGCATCGATCGCCAACACGTACATCGATCCCAATGGAGCTTCCTCAGTGGGCGTCCTTCCTCGGCGTCGTGCTCGCCACGGTGCTCTTCCTCAAGGCCGTCCTGCGCCGTCGCAGCAGCCGCAAGTACAACCTCCCGCCGGGTCCCAAGGCGTGGCCGATCATCGGCAACCTCAACCTCATTGGCACGCTGCCGCACCGCTCCATCCACGCGCTCTCCAAGACGTACGGCCCGCTCACTCAGCTCCAGTTCGGCTCCTTCCCCGTCGTCGTCGGCTCCTCCGTCGAGATGGCCAAGTTCTTCCTCAAGACCCACGACGTGGTTTTCACCGACCGGCCCAAGATCGCCGCCGGCAAGTACACCACCTACAACTACAGCGACATCACCTGGTCGCCCTACGGCGCCTACTGGCGCCAGGCGCGCAAGATGTGCGTCACTGAGCTCTTCAGCGCCAAGCGGCTGGATTCGTACGAGTATATCCGCAACGAGGAGGTGCTCGCCCTCCTCCGCGACCTTCATCGTGGCGCCACCGCCGGCGCCGGCCGCGCCCTCGTGCTCAAGGACTACCTGTCCACGGTGAGCCTGAACGTGATCACGCGCATGGTGATGGGCAAGAAGTACCTGGAGAAGGAGGTGAGGGACGAGGCCGGGTCGGTGATCACCACGCCGGAGGAGTTCAAGTGGATGATCGACGAGCTGTTCCTGCTCAACGGCGTGCTAAACATCGGCGACTCCATCCCGTGGCTCGACTGGCTGGACCTGCAGGGCTACATCGGGAGGATGAAGAAGCTGAGCAAGAAGTTCGATCGGTTCCTGGAGCACGTGGTGGACGAGCACAGCGAGCGGCGCCGCCGCGACGGGGACAGCTTCGTGGCCAAGGACATGGTCGACGTGCTGCTGCAGTTCGCCAGCAACCCTGATCTCGAGGTCAAGCTCAACAGGGAGGGCGTCAAGGCTTTCACTCAGGTGAGTACTTTACATTCCAAGTACTTTACTTTTCAACTTCAGTTTTAGACAGTGCACACAATTAATTACTACATAACCAGAACGATTCCATAGACTGTTAATTATGTTCCCTCATCATCAGATCAGCCGTGTTCTCATATTAACCGCCACCATGGTCCGTGCAGGATCTCATTGCCGGAGGTACGGAAAGCTCCGCGGTGACGGTGGAGTGGGCTCTGGCAGAGCTCCTGAAGAAGCCCGATGTGTTTGCCAAGGCGACGGAGGAGCTAGACCGCGTGGTGGGACGAGGCCGTTGGGTGACCGAGAAGGACATCCCGAGCCTCCCCTACGTGGAGTCCATAGTCAAGGAGACCATGCGGCTGCACCCGGTGGCGCCGATGCTGGTGCCCCGACTCTCCCGAGAGGACGCGTCCATCGGCGGCTACGACATCCCGGCGGGCACTCGGGTGCTCGTCAGTGTGTGGTCCATTGGTCGCGACCCGGAGCTGTGGGACGCGCCGGAGGAGTTCAGGCCAGAGCGGTTCATCGGCAGCATGCTTGATGTCAAAGGGCACGACTACGAGCTACTGCCGTTCGGGTCGGGACGCAGGATGTGTCCAGGGTATAGCCTCGGACTCAAGGTCATCCTGGTGAGCCTCGCCAACCTGCTGCACGGCTTCCAGTGGGGGTTACCTCACGGCGTCACCAAGGAGGAGCTGAGCATGGAGGAGATCTTCGGGCTCTCCACTCCGCGCAAGTTCCCGTTGGAGGTTGTCGTGAAGCCCAAGCTCCCGTCTCACCTTTACGGGGAGGATTGATACTGATACGTCTGACGATCTTATGTTTGATGATCATTATTGTTTGTGTTGCTATATTTTCCTATATTTTTATGATGCCTTTGTCTCAGATCTATAATTCCGAGTCAAGTGAAATAATGGGGATTTGTAAAGAAAATTGTAAATCAATAAGATGCTCAGTAGGCATCTGGCAATACTAATTTAATAAAATAGTTGTCTTGATTTCCATATTAGAGCAAGGATGATGTGGCTATTGGATATATCTTATTTCCAGGTCATGTTTAGGCGCTCCTTAAACATTCACCAGGTGTAGGTAACTAGTTAGATTTAAAATGTATTATTAGTTTATTAATATCCAACACGTCACACACTATGTTAAAATGGTGTTGGAGTTTATAGGCCGCTGCGGCTTCACTACGGGAAACGCAGCCCAGCCCGACGGCCATTTCAACGCCGACGGCAATATGTCGGGGCCGTCGGCGTTATAACGTGAAACCGACGAAATGAAAAAACCGTCGGCGTCGTTTTGCCGTCGGCGTCCTAGTTGTAAGGCCGACGGCCACCGTCGGGCTCACAATGCCGTCAGTGTTCATTTAGTGAGCCCGACGGCCACCGTCGGGCATCACATTGTGAACCCGACGGTATAACTGTCGGGCTCACCATACAGTTTTTCAGTTTTTCTCAAAAAATTAGATTACATTCAAAAAAATGAAAAAGTACTAAAAAAAGAAACCCTTTGCAATGCAGTTTTTTGACGTGTACAAGTTTTTAGAAAAATGATAAAATTAAGATTTTGGCAACTTTTCAAAATAAAACTTTACAAAAATATCAATCATATACAAACATGCAATAGTTTCAACACATATGTGTGACCATTATCATGTCATAGTTTGTGATAAAGTGCTCATGATCAGCACATATGTGTGTCATGGTATGGAAAACAACGTCGCCAAAGCGACTTTCAAAATTCTTTTTAGAAATATCATTTTCCATTTTTAAGTATCAAAAATAACTTTTTTTTAAGCAAGTACATAAAATATGGTCCAAAATGACACCCATTTAATTTTCACAAAGAGTAGAACATATTTTATGGATAATACCTGAATATGAGGATTTTCCTTGCTTTCTATCTAAATTCGCCTCTTTAATTGACTTTATGTCAATTTTCCGGAAGTAATTCAAATTTGAACTACAACTATGTGATAGTTTGCTCTGAAGTTCTTATAAAAATAATTTTAAGATACGCAAGTATTGGTTACAACATAGAACCGTCAATAGTTTTGAAAAATTCGACCACTTTTGATGAATAGTCATGCTCTTCATTTTGACCGTTTTTTGAAAGAAATGAAAAAATATGAAAAAGTATTTAAAAAAAGAAACCCTTTGGCATGGAGTCCTTTTACGTGTACTAGTTTATAGGAAAAATGATAAACTTGATTTTTGGCAAACTTTTCAAAACAAAACTTTACAAAAATGTCAATCATCTATAAACATGCATAAGTTTCACAACAAATCACCAATGTATGACCATTATCATGTCATAGTTTGTGATAAAGTCTCCATATTCAGCACATATGTGTGTCATGGTATGGGAAACAACGTCACCGAAGCGATTTTCAAAATTCCTTTTCGAAATATCATTTTCTATTTTTTAAGTGTCAAAAATGACTTTTTTGTGAAGCAAGTACATTAAACATGGTTCAAAATGACACCCAATTAATTTTCACAAAGAGTATAACATATTTTATGGATACAACCTGAATATGAGGATTTTCCTTGCTTTCTATCTAAATTCGCCTCTTTAATTGACTTTATGTCAATTTTCCGGAAGTAATTCAAATTTGAACTACAACTGTGTGATAGTTTGCTTTGAAATTCTTACAAAAATAATTTTAAGGTATACAAGTAGTGGTTACAACATAGAACCGTCAATAGTTTTGAAAAATTCGACCACTTTTGATAAATAGTCATGCTCTCCATTTTGATCGTTTTTTGAAAGAAATGAAAAAATATGAAAAAGTACTCAAAAAAGAAACCCTTTGGCATCGAGTCCTTTTACGTGTACTAGTTTATAGGAAAAATGATAAACTTGATTTTTGGCAAACTTTACAAAACGAAACTTCACAAAAATGTCAATCATCTATAAACATGTATAAGTTTCATGACAAATGACCAATGTATGATCATTATCATGTCATTGTTTGTGATAAAGTGCCCATATTCAGCACATATGTGTGTCATGGTATGGGAAACAACGTCACCTCACCGAAGCGATTTTCAAAATTCTTTTTTCAAATATCATTTTCCATTTTTTAAGTGTCAAAAATGACTTTTTTTATGAAGCAAGTACATAAAACATGGTCCAAAATGACACCCATTTAATTTTCACAAACAGTAGAATATATTTTATGGATAATACTTCAATATGAGGATTTTCCTTACTTTCTATCTAAATTCGCCTCTTTAATTGACTTTATGTCAAATTTCCGGAAGTAATTCAAATTTGAACTAGATGTCATATTTGGATTCCTCTCATTTTTATGATCGACATGGACATTTTATTTAGTAAATTCTGATATACAAATATGAAGATATGAATTATTTCTTATTAAATGGAAAAGAAAAAACTAAAATAAAATAATTGATTATTATTATTATTCAAGTATTATTTAACATAGTTGTTTTGTTCATTCAAATCTTATTTTTGAAATTTTAAAGATTAAAAAGTATAATATATCGAATGAGGGTTAATATGATTGCTATCATACTAACAGCAGCAAGGTATGACATCTCAATTGGAATCTCATTTGAATAGAACTCAATAGTTAAACGTGCTTGGTCTGGAGCAATCTGAGGATGGGTGACCGTCTGGGAAGTTTGACTAATGTTATATAGTTTGAGCTAAGATTATGAATAAGTGTGTGATATGAAATTAAATATATGACTAAATTGGAGTTGAAATAATAATAATAAAAGTTAAAAATAAATAAATTCTAAAAAACAGTTTTTTGAAAAATTGGTTTTCAAAAATATTTGGTAGAGCTATCTATGAGCCCGATGTGTACGCCGATGGTTTCCAGCGTGGGTAAATGCCGTCGGGTTGGCCTGTTACTTCTGTAGTGCTTCAAGCATGCGCGTGGCGAAACTTCATTTTCTTCTCGGTGCCATGGGACATGTTAAGTCTAGATTGGCATGGTATTGGAAGAATAGGTGGAAAGAGTCACGGCGGCTGTGATTGGAGTAATTGAAGTTATGGTGCAAGGGTGTATTGGATGTAGGGCTGGACATAAAGCTCGAAACTCGGCAAGCTAAACGAGCGCTCGTCAGCTCGGTTCGTTATAGTAACGAACAAAGGCAAACTATATTTTCAGTTCGTTATTCTTAACGAGCAGATTAATGAGCCTCGTGAGCAGGCTCGTTAAGCTCGCTAAGTAGGAACTCATCTAAATAATAATTAGAAATCAACAAAAATAATATAAAAAAAGCTCAAAAATCCCAAAAAAACTCAGCGTATACTAATGACTATAATTATCCTAACCTAACTACATGTCTACCCTAAACACACGCACAAACATAGTTGCACAAGGGCGTGCGCCGCCCGCCGCCCTCTATCTATTCTCTTTCCTCCCTTAACGATCCCTAGAGGCAATTAATAAAGTGTATTCTTTATCATATCTCGTTTGTTCATAATAGGTTTTTGTGTCATGCTAGAACCGTATTAAGCGGAAACATTAATGCGGGTGTGATACGTAAACAACCAGGTCCCTAGTAGCCTCTACTAAGACTAGTTTCATTGCGCGATTGATGATCGAGGTTTCCCGGTCATGGGGCATGGTGTCGGTCGGCAATGAGAGTCATATCACTAGAGAGTGATGTGATGGACATACCCAGATTTGGAGAACGTAGTCGTTACACCTTTGACCGTGAGATCAACTCTTATTGATATTCCCGGAAGATACTTTGATTGCACCAAACGTCGTATCTTATTTAGTATGACAATAACGGTGATACTTTTGGGTATTGGAAAGGAGTATTGAGACGAGGGGTCAAGAGCGGGATTTGCCAGTCCGCATAGCAGGATAGATACTCTCGGGCCCACTCGGTGAGATCATGTCTAATGAGCTTGCAAGCATGTGACTAGGTCACGGAGACATGAGATCATGAACGAGTAGAAGATAGCGTCGTCGGTAACGAGGTCGGGATTAGGTATGGAGATATCTATGGAACGACGCTCGGACGTGCTAAGTATCGCTATGGCAAAAGGTCTAAGACTGCACGTTCAGGTTTGATAGATGAAAGTCATTCGTTATATCTCAGGGATTAATTCATGGGGTCCAGGCCTACGAGTTAGTCGTTGATCATTGAGGATTCTTGATCATACCTGATATTATATCGAACCGCTAGGGTAACACACTTAAGGGGTTTCGACAAGACAACCGGAAAGGAAGGAGATCACCGGGAGCGTCCCGGGAGAGGTCCGATGGAGATCGGGCAGCGCCGAAAGAGTTTTCGGAGCTAGGAATAATTATATATATTATGTTTGATATTAATTAGTGTTATTAATATGCAAATATGATTTTATATATTTATTTTCGAATTTATTAAGGCAGATTTCCCTAAAGGGGCCTTCCGGACGAAAGAAGGCCCAAGAGGGGAAAATTCCCTAGGGGAATTCGGTGGGGGCCAGGAGGGCTGCCCCAGGTGGGCCAAGGGCCCACCAAGGGGGCCGGCGCACCTCCCTAGCCGCACCAGGCTATGTGGGGATAATCCCACATTGCCTGGCTGGCAAGGTTGGCTCCCCCTGGGAGCCTATATAAGAAGGGGCACCCCCAGCCTTTTAATTCACCAATTAATTCCCGATTTCTCTCTCGATCTCGTGGTTCCCAAGTTGGAGCCGCGCCGAGCAAGAGGAAGAGGGGATCTCCTCCACCATAGCCCGATGCCGCGCTGCTGGTGTTCCGGTCCAAGTCTTCCGCTGCTCGTCCTGGACTGGAGCTTCGGAGGCGTCGTCTCCACCGTACGTGTGCGACTCCCTGCGAGGTGTTGCGCTAGCGGTACTCGGAGGCCTGCTTCCTCTACACGACCTTGAGGTCGGCTTCGTCGGTCTGCATCGACAACGTTTGTGCGGGATCGTAATCCCCGCTTTCGGTCTACAAGGGTATGTATTCCGATCTCTGTTCGTACTACTATATCTGCATAGAATAGATCTTGGCATTCTTTTAGGATATCGTCGGTAGGAAATTTTTTGTTTTCTGCACACGATCCCCTTCATTAACGAACAGAGCCAAGCATTTTTTTTTAGCTCGTTATCCTTAACGATCTTAACGAGCCGAGATTAAACGATCACGAGCTTAACGATCCGATCATAAACGAGCCGAGTTGCTCGCGAGTCCAACCCTAATTGGATGGGATGAGAAGTATGTTGCACAAGTCGTCCCTGTTTGGAACACATGAAGTAAAAACGTAGAAATAGAAAAACTATAGGAATTGAGTTGTTATGTTTTCTAAATTCCTACAATAATCAAAATCATAGGAAATATTCCAAAGTATCGTTTGGATAACACGCAGGAAAAACATAGGAATCGTAGGCATAGGTGAGACCTCATGTTTGTTTTCCTCCAAAATTACTATGGAATAGCTTATTCCATAGGAATTTTAAAGGAATCCGGGTTTTCTATTCCTTTGTTCCAAACAGTACCATAATAAATTTCCCTATAAAATTCATATCCTCCAAAATTCCTACGGAATTCCTTTGTTTCAAACGGGTCTATGTTCCTATTTATTCCGGATATCATACATGTGTGTTTGGCGTTCGGTGAGTTGAAGTTGCGGGTTCAACTAGCGGGGGCGGCAACACTAGAGAACTTAATTTTTGTTGTGCTTCTCGTTTATCGACTCTTAAATTTCAGTGTGAAAACCCAAAGTGTGAACTGTATCGGCTATATCTAGAATTCCCCTTGTTGCAAGCATTGTTTTGGGAACTCATACTTTTACATGGTTAAAATCTAAGATGGTTGATCAGGTGGCGATAACGCTTGTGCATTGTTCTCCTTTTGGAGACGTGCTTTTAGAGAAATCACTTTTATAGTCTGAGTTATGTCTTTGGTGGTGGTTAGAGTGATGTTGACGCATGCTGATGCGAATGATTGATCACTATTACTAGTCTTTTTATTTTATGTTTTGATTGTGCATCATCGATGGCTTCGATCATCTTGGTGAAAAGTTTAAATGCAATTTGTATCTTCATGGTATCAATTATATATTCTTATAATGAAAAATATATCTACATTGCCATCACAATACTTTTCACAACTTTTGGTATGTAAGATATCACTTTGTATTCAATCCTTCCGTATTCAATACAACGTTGTATTCACTGCGTACATTGAGTACGATATAGGAAGCCCACAAGCGCACCAACTGCGAGAGAATTTTGTCCTGACTTCCATCCTATGCATCTGCCCCTTTAGTTTATAACTTGTACTAAATCTGAGTCAATTAATTCAGAGCGGAGGGAGTAGGATATTGTACCCCCCGACTGCTTTACCAAAGATGAGATGCAATTTTATTGAATTTTCTTCAAAATGTGTATATTATTTCTGGAAATTGTAAAAAAATATTTAAAAAATAGCCGATATTAAGGGAAGAAAAAATCATGTTACAATGGGGTGTGTCACTTTGGATAGTGCAATGAGAGAATAACTGAATAGGAATAAAATAGAATTAAGATTCCACATGCTATCAATGTTTATAGGATTTAGAAATGTAGTACTGTTACCTCATTCAAATGACAGGTTTTAGAAATTTTTGTGCAGTCCAAAATATGAAATGTTATTAACTGAGGTTTTAGATGCTGGTAGAATACAACAGTTTTCACATCCAGGATCTTTGTAAATTTTGTATCAAACTTCAAAATATGATATTTTTTAGAGTAAAGGACTCCGTGAAGTTTGGGATCTGTTTTTCCGCACTTGGTTGTGCATATGCCTTTACGCACTCCACCGGTGACATCGGGTTGGCACGAATAAATCGACAAAGCCTCAGCCGAAGACTTAAAAATATGGTTGTATGTTATTACCTTTTGTAATTTGCCTCGGGTCCTTCTAATTATCTCCACCTTAAAAAATAATTCATTTCGATCCAAATGTTAGCACAACTATGCTGACGTTAACTCTTATTGAGTCTTTTTAGAAGAATAGGACAATCGTATTCGTGAACAACTTATATATGTTGCATAAAATGGTATGTTCTCCTCGACTTTTTCTATCAAATTAATGGCGAATCACACCGAGTATGGGTGGATCGGCAAAAGGACCATGCAGCCACCCCGTGGCGATGTATCGATAGGTGGCCTCCGTGTAGTGAACCCCATCCCAGCTCACGAATGTTGATGGGTCTTTGCAAGCAGTCACCCCTGGCATGCCGCATACGGCGGTGATATTCCAGTTGTACTTCCCGCCGCCTCCGCAGCAAGCTCGGAGAGCATCCTCACCGGCGACACCTACAAATTAAATCAAACAGCTTAGTGACCTTATAGACAAGTTTGAGCTAGTGAGCGGCGAAAATATTGAGTATTTGTTTACCGAAGCGGTTTGGATTTTCGAGGATCGAGATAATCGGTCTGTAGAAATCGGCAAATATGATCCTAGCATGTGGGTACTTGCCCCTGAGAGCGCTGATGGATGCACGGAGCCTGGAGTTATGGTGCCTAGCCACGCGGTTTATGTCGTTTAGGCAGCCGATGTGGTCGTATTTCTTCGTCTGATTGAGGCTCGAGCGGAAGGTGAGCATGGTAGGCGAGCATCCATTTGGTGGATTTCCAGGCACCACCACATATGTTGCACCTTCGTTGTTAATAAGCCTCTGCGGTGCAAATATAACTAGTCAACCATGTTTTCAAGTGTCAAATGCTATGTAAGTGAAGTTTCATTTGAGATATGTATTGCAGATTAATTTGAAGTGTAGAACAATACAGACTTTCGAATTAACTATTTATTAGATTTAGTTATATGACACGCTGGAGTTTGGTACTAGATTTGAACTACAAGAAACGTTTATCCAAGTAGGAATATGAGAATTTTTGAATTTGAATAACGTAGAATTAAGATGTCACATGCTATGAATTTCTATAGGATTAAGAAAGCACAGAAAATTGCGGACGATGTCTCTGAATGGTCCATGTAGTATAAAATAAAAGGCAAACAAAAAGAAAGATGAATGAAGGGGGACTGGAGAAAGATAGAGACAAAACAATATATACATACCTCCACGGCCAAGACAATATTTTTCACAACTTTTGGTACATAAGACATCACTTCGTTTTCCGTCTTCCCCGCATTCCATACAAGGTTGTAGTCATTCACTCCAAATTCCCCAACAAAGAAGAGAGCCTTACTGAAGCAATCTCTGCACCCTGTGTTGACCAGTTGCTCAGCAATCAGTATGCAAGTGGTAGGAAATAAACACAATAACAACAATACTGTAGAGTATGTCAGAGACCTAATTTCGTGGTGTTGCAAATTGATGGCTTGAGCTTCTCCAACCAAGCAAGCTGCACATTCAGAGAATTGTTCAGAAGCTTGAACTGAACCAGCTTGTTCCTCTCGTAGTAGTCGACGTCGATCGCCGTCGCACCACCGACAGCGAAATTTACGCCTTTTGAGGCATCTGAGATATTCAGCAAGGATGGCCGAAGAAGAGGCAGACCAAACTGCTCGGCTGCAACCATAACATGAACTCAAAACTCAGAAAATAAAAGAGTATATGTTCAGACACTCATACTCTATCAAATATAATTTTCAGAAAAGAGTAAACTAATCAGTCCGTGCAAGTGATCAGATGCCTCAACATACCGATGAAATCGATGGTGACTCTCCCATCGCTGAGGCGGCCTGTGGGATGGCCGAAGAAGGTCATGCCGTAAGGAGGCTTGTCATGCCACACGGGCACGACCGGCACGAGTGGAGCAGCCATGATCACGAAGTTGCCGGCGTCGATGTAAGAATCTCCAAGGGTAAACAGGGAGGTGAAGTTTCGCGAGTTGGAGGTCACACCATGGAGACATGAGAGGAAGAGAAGGGAGAACACAAGAGTGAGTTCCATGAGTACTACAGCTTGGGAATGATGATGGAGGAGTCAAAGCCACACGAGGAATAGCTATTCATTAAACTGAAAGCGTCTACATTATCAAGCGGGTAGCTAGCTGTCCCTCTCTAGAATTTTATTGTGGCGATTAGTTTAGACAAGGAATATGAACTGAGATATACCAGTCAAAAAGTATTACTTGGATAGATTTCACTGCAACTCATGCTAAATCGAGAAAAGGCACTGTAATTTTCAACTTTAAAAAAAATGACACTTCAACTTTTGAATACCTCTACAGATGCCACAGCAGCCATTTTAGCTCACTTTTAGTCAAAAAATTGTCAAATATTCATCATGTCTTTTTCATTTTTTAACAAAAGTTGGAAACTGTAATAGAAAATTGTCAAAAGTTTGACCAAAAGTGAGATAAAATGGCTGAAGGTGGCATCTGTAGAGGTATTCAAATATTGGACTGGCATTTTCCAGCAGTTAGAAATTACAGTGGATTTTTTCAATTTGGCATG
The DNA here is from genome assembly GCA_026929855.1 of Poa annua. Lineage (NCBI taxonomy): Eukaryota > Viridiplantae > Streptophyta > Magnoliopsida > Poales > Poaceae > Poa > Poa annua. The sequence goes on from CM049432.1 coordinate 78,058,491, forward strand.
AACTGCAGTGGCATTTATCTAATTAACCTGTGAAAAAATGCACATTAGAAATTTAGAATTATTAAGTAGATGTTTGGTCAGATTAGAGGTATCACTGCCTATATATAATATGTAATCGTGACAGCTAGACATATTTGACCTTGCCAAGCAATCGTGCTCATTTATTTGTAGAGAGGAGTGTGTGTGGAATCGCAATATGAAACTGAGAAGTACCAGACGCCGTTGCCCTTGTCAAGTCGTCATCAAGTAGGCGCGATCTCCCTTTCCGAGAGAAGCATCCGCGATCAATCTGGGCATTGAGCACACTTCGATCGGAAGAGTTGACCCCATACAAGGATCGACAAGTTCAGCAACGAAAGTGACCGGGCAAGTAGTTCCGGAGCAAAAACATGATGAATTTCGTAGGTTCAGAAAAGTAGTACATCTACGAAAAGCTGATGAATCCGTAGTTTCGGAAAAGTATATCTACGGAAGATGTGGGAAATGAAGGTCGTGGTGTTTTTCTTCATGGTCTCGTTAGAGTGTTTTTTGGTGCACCAATACACACACATTAGTACAGAACTACAGATACATCATCCGATCCGCAGTCAAAAAGGAACTTTTCACAAGGTTTTGGAACATCAACCTGACGACACAAAAGAGCTTCTTAGGTACAAGGAAATGCTTCGGTATATAGAACATCAACCTGACATAAAAGAACTTACAACTGTATTGTTGTTAGAGGGTACGTCAGGGTAATTTCTATGTCTATGGTCTAGCTACCCTCATTATATGGTTCCTCTATTATTTTCTTATCCAATATAAGCCAGACTTATTTCAAAACTTCTATTGCTTTCCTTCTAAATTATGTCAACTATACCAGTACACTCCTTAAGTTGGATGCAATGATATGTTTCAAATTTCTCTCTCAAATTAGTAGCGAATGGCACTGAGTATGGGCGGATCTGCGAAAGGACCATGGAGCCACCCCTTGGCGATGAACCGGTATGTGGCCTCCGTGAAGGGTCCTTACAGTTGACGAAGGACGAAGGGTCCTTACAGGCAGCCACCCCTGGCATTCCACAGACGGCGCTTGCGTTCCAGTTGTACTTCCCACCGCCACCGCAGCAAGCACGGAGCGCGTCAGCGCCGGCAACACCTGGGCAGATCAAACAATTTCAGAAAATGTTCAGGTTGACTGCAGCGATGGATGCAGGCAGGCAGGTAGCATAAATCTCGATCAACCATTACCGAAACGTTTGGGGTTCTGGAGGATTGAGACGATGGGGTTGTAAAAGTCAGCGAACATGATCGTGGCATGGGGATACTTGACCCTGAGAGAGCGAACTGCCGAACGGAGCAACCAGTTGTGGTACCTCGCCACGCGGTTGATGTCACTTAGGCAGCCGATGTGGTCGTATTTCTCCGTCTTGTTAAGGCTCAAGCGGATCGTGAGCATGGTGGGCGAGCATCCATTTGGTGGATTCCCAGGCACCACAACGTATACTGCGCCTTCGTTGATGAGCCTCTGTGGTGCAAATATAACAGTACTAGCTTTAGCTTAGCCATGTGTCATGTCAAAAACAAAATTACCATCTGTACGTTCAAGCGCAAATGTTTCTGAATCGTGTTAGCAATCCTAATGTAGCAGCGCGAAAAATGGTATCTTGTGAACTGAAAAATAAGAATTGAAGAATGTGTACATCATAGATAATACCTCCACCGCCATGGTAATTTTCTCCACAACTTCGGGTACATATGACCTGACTTCATGTTCAGTCTTCCCGGCACCCCATACGAAGCTGTAGTCATTCACTCCAAGCTCCCCAACGAAGAAGAGAGCTTTACTGAAGCAGTCGCTGAACCCTGTTTGTATTAGCCGGTTGCTCAGTGTCTTACCTTACCGGTAGGAATTAAACACAACAAGAATTATACTAGACTGCTGAACATATGTCACGGACCTTTCGTAGTGTTGCGAATCGACGGCTTAAGCTTCTCGAACCAACCCAGCTGCACGTTCAAAGAACTGTTCAGAAGCTTGATCTGAACCAGCTTGTTCCTCTCGTAGAACCCGACATCCATCGCTGTTGCACCACCCACGGCAAAATTTACGCCTTTGGAGACGTCCGAGCTATTCTGCAGGGAGGCTGGAAGAAGAGGGAGACCAAACTCCTCGGCTGCAAACATGGGAAGGGCAGATGTCGGTAGTGGGTATAGAACCAACACAGAACGTGAAACTCAATTATTCAGCAGCTTGTTCGATCTTCTTGTACAACGGACCAGATTGGCGTGACTTACCGATGAAATCAACAATGACTCTCCCGTCACTGATGCGGCCCGTAGGGTGGCCAAAGAAGGTCATGCCGTAGGGAAGCTTGTCCTGCCACACAGGCACCGCCGGATTTGCATCCATGATCACGAAGTTGCCGGTGTCGATGTAGGAGTCTCCGAAGGTAAACATCGACGTGAAGTAACGCGAGTCAGAGGTCACACCGTGGAGACATGACAGGAAGAGAAGCGACAAGACAAGAGCGAGCTCCATGGCTGCTGGAACTTGGAATCCTGAAGAGTGAAGACGTTCAAAGGAGCGGCAGGGCTAGTTATAGTGGGACGCTAGCTGCCCGGCTGCTATGCTACACTAGGAAAGGAAGCAGTCTACTTTGTTAATCGAGCGAGTACCGACCTATCCCTTTCAGATCAGGATTTCTAGTCCTGGAGTTATTAATTGTTTTGAACAAGAAGACAAAGTCATGTTTTAAGATGCTTCCAAACTAATAGGAAGCATTCATTTTTATTGATCAATTGGCTAATGTTAGTAATATACTCTTAGGAGCAAGGTGGTATCGAACATTACTTAGGGAATGAAGACTTTTGTATTTCTACAACTAATAAAGGAAGTAAATTAGAGCACAAAATATATGAGGAAGTAAATTGCAACACAATGTATATAAGGAATTAATAGTAATGCTTTCCTAAATTTAGTTTACTTATAAGCTTACTAGTTCCTCCGTTTTTAAATACAGGGTCACTATGTTTTTAGTGTCAAGTTGACTTATAATTTTGGTCATCAAAATATGGTTATATAACATAAATATTATACATCGGAAAGTTCTTTGAAATATGCATCCAACGACATACTTTTTGTGACATATAACGCACATTTTGTCTCTATCTCTACTATCCAAGAAATATGTAAATGTTCCATTTTATGTTTTCTCCCCTATGTGTTCCCGCCACACGCCTACACCCTTTGTCCATCCTCTAACTCACGTCCATCCCCACATAATTTACATTCATTTTTTTCACCAACAGTCAATCTCCACCACAATTTACATTCACTTTTCATCACCACACAATCATCATAATTTACATTCATTTTATCACCGGTGATCAATCACCATAATATACATTTGTTTTTTCAACACCGATCAATCATCAGAATTTACATTCTTTTCCACATCTACCGTTGATCTCTAGTTCTCTACTCATGAGCATGAAAAAAACTGGTACTCCCCACAAAAATCAGTGAAAACAATCTAGACTGCCACAGAACATGGGCGCGATAAGGAGGTTAGGCGAGTCGCGGACGTGACGCACATGTAATTTCCTATTATTTTTAAATCTTGCCAAAAAGATATGTCTGTGGATTTTTTACTGAACTTATATTGACTATTACTTAAGTAACTTGGACGGACTATGTTATATTGTGCAACATTTTTCTTTATGAGATAAATGGAGCAAGATTTGATATGAGGTGGGCGAGAAAATATGATCATATGTGAGACACATCGCCTATAACAAGTCTTAGTATAGTCCTCATCAAATGTATTTATATTTCGACACCCATTGAACGAGTTAATAATATAATAACTGGCTTTCTACAAGAAATTTATCGTTCTTGGTATCATCCTTTTCTTTGAGGCCTAACAGACTTAAAAGAAGAGACATTTAACTGTAATTGTATTCAAACTTGTTACATTTTTTATATGGGTTGTTCTAATTAACCAAGACGAGTAAATCGTAACCCACAAGAGCCTCTTTGGATCACAAGATTTTTTAAACGTAGGAATAGGAAAACAAAGGATTGAGATGCCATGCACTTCAATTACTACAGGATTTTAAAACATAGAAATTTTGTACAGGATTCTTTGGATGGTGCACAAGGAACAAATTTGCTGGAATGAGGAGAGAGGGTAGAGAGATAGTGTGAGTGCATTGGACTTTACAAAGCAAAAATAAAATGAGATTTCAGTTCATGTTGAATTTCCTATGGAATAGAGGGCATAGGAATGGAATCCCTACCAATTTGGTGTGCTCAACCTGATGATCCAAAGACATTCCATAGAAAATATTCCTATGGATTTAAATCCTTCAATACTCTTATGAAATTGCTTCAATCCAAAGATACCCTAAAAGTTCATACCATCTAACTACTAGTGGTGGCTTGTGTATACGAGATGTCTGGCCCTGTACATAAAATACTTACGGATCAACTATCGACGGACTTAGATGCCTCGACGGCACGGCACGGCTGCAGCCAGCAGGACGGAGCCGAGGCAGCGAGGCCGTGTCCTGAATTCCTGATCGATCTGGTCTCTGGTGCGGCAGCGGCGAGTGTGGATGTGCCCTGCGCCGGGACGCAGTCCCGCACGAGAGAATAGCTAGATCAGATCAGTGACTGATTTGCATCTGTGTTTTCTTCTGTTATCTGCATGGGCTATTGGGTTGGGCTTCTATTCAACTACCACCCAGGTCGGATCAACTGAGCATTATATGTGACTCTCATCGTGTAGTCACTGAAACTGATGCGAAAGAAGTGGTTAACCTGTGGAATGAGCGGCTCTAGGGCCGATCCGAAATCACAGCAGTCATCCAGGAGATTATATGACATATTTACACTGAAGCAACATATGGAAGTCTCTTCATTTCAACAAGTGACAATTAAATCTCTCAAAATATATTTTTTCACTTTTTACATTCTTACTAAGTTTATGTCCAAATTAAACTTCTGTGAATCAACCGTTGTGATCGCAATATCTTATTAACTCTTGGAAGGCAAAAAACTTAGTTAAAAGTTAATATTTTCCAAGTTTAACCAAGTATATACTACCTCCGATCCAGAAAAACTGTCGTGAAAGTTATACAAATTTTGCACCAGTTGAGTGGATTCCAGCGACAGTTAATTCGGATCAGAGGAGTATAAGAAATATCAAGATTTATCCTACCAAATTAATATCAGTAGATTCATCAAAAGATACTTTTATAATATACTATTTTATTAGGTACATTTGGCCACACGAAGATTATCCAATTTTTTACTAAATTTATACGCTACCTTTTTATGGCACAGGGACTATTGTTACTCTACTGTATTTAACCAAATTATTGGCGTCAATGCTTATTATTGATAATAATCAAATTTTGGATTGTGTCAGTCTGCAACTTGATTGAGCAGCATATGGAAAATTACATATGTTCGATGGCCACTCTATCCTCAAGATGTTGGAGATGGATCCTCTTGAGTCTCATCCGTCAAAGGGAGGCCAAGATATTTCATAGGGAACTCCTGATTGGATGTTTCTCTGTATAAATGACCTCACTAGAAAAACGATATGACTATATGAGGCAATGCATTGGGAGTGCCCTGATTGTGATTTCAAATATGGTTTTTTTAGATGGATCTTTGACTTTGGGGGCAGATGATCTTTTCCCGAGCTTGAGGGAATGTACGCGTGATCTAAATCTTGTCATGAAGCATGTGTTATCTCCTTTTCAAGAGAAAGCATGCTTGGTCTGTGCACACGGAAAATGCTCTCAGCAGTTGACTTAATCAAGCACTTGAGCTAAGTTGAAAATCAGCAAGTTCAGCGTCGAAAGGGACTGGGCGAGGCCAGACGATTCAGAGGCGTAGGATAGTTCGGCGGTAAATAGAATAGATGATAATAAAGTTTCTGATTCAGAGAATTATATGTTCGAAATGCGCTGCCGACCACTACCAGGAAATTGAAGACAAGTGTTCTTGTCATGATCTGTGGACCATGGAAAAGAACGTGCACAACTAGCATGGAAACAAAATAACAAATACAGGATACTGACTTGTCGTTCTCATTTTAGACGCCAAAAGTGCCTTTTTTGGCGAGGAATCTAAAGTGCCATCTAAACTGTTACTTCTGCTTTCTTAGCATGGTCTTACTTAAACAATATTTGCCCCCTGTATTAACCAGTTGCTCGGCGTGTAATGGTAGTAATTACATCATGATATGCCATAGACCCTCCCAACCGCCCTTTGTTAGGAGAATTGTTCAGAAACTTAAACTGATGGAAGTCGACGTTGATTGCCGCCGCCGACCACCAACGGTTTAATTTATGGCTGTGGAGACGTCTGACTTCTTCAGCAGGGACGGAGGCTGCTCCAGGAAGAGTGAGACAACTCCTGGGCTACAACCATGGCAAAGAAAAGTGTCGTTGCAGAACCAAAATCGAATATGTACTCAGACTTCGAACAAATCAGCGCTTCTTCATTGGGTAGTTTGAAGTGAATCTCCGGCTGCTATGAATGAGACGGCTCAACTTGCCAATGAACCATATGGATGTAGCAGTGGCGTGAACTGGAGGTCACGCCATGGAGGCATGAAATGAAGAGAATGGAAAGCCCAAAGAGTGAGTTCCATGGCAGCTGCAACTAGGAATTGTGAAGAAAGTCAAAGTCGAAGAAATTATGATGCCAGTTGCTGTGGTAGAAAAAGAGAGCAGTGCTTCTTGTCGACTGAACTGAGTGACAACTTGTCGCTTGCTTTTTGTTTGAAGATGTTTTTCACACTTAAACTGACAAGGTAACTAGGCAGGCACTACGCAATCAGTTGTCAAGATGGCACTGTCAAGTTCAACAGTTGATTATAGATGCATCGATGCCTTCAGGTGCTCCTAACCTGTAAGATTGATTTCCGATTGCAAATCCACGTTTTACCTTTGGTAGACGGAGCTGAGACTTAAGAGGGGTCTGGCTCTAAAGCACCCAGTCTATAGGTATGCTTAGCAATCTCAAAGTTCAGAAACAAAAGGGATTGGTCAAACTGTTCAGGTGCATCGGATAGTACACATATTCATAATTCATACGACACGAGGGTGCTAGCCAGTACTAACTTGGTGCTTGAACAATCAGAGACAGGGTATCGATGCATCAGCTGAACCAGTCACATGCAAACAATTAGTTGTAGGAAGCTACACTCTTGCCTATCACATTTCTAGTAGTTCAACAGAAGCAACACATTCACAGAGCCTACAGGATTCAAAGCAACACAGATATCGAAAAGGCAAGAGTTGTAGGATGTGCAGGTTTAAAAAAAAGCTCGAGATCCCTGGATACCAAACTTAAACATATCTCCATCACTAGTCAGCTAATATCAGGAGTAACAATCGTAAGAAACATATGTTGCTCCAAAATTCAACGCTTATGTCTGATAGATGAGCTGCCTCGGTACAGAAGCAGAAGTACATACACTGGACTATGTACCACTCGTCTAACAAGATGGTCTCCAGTTGGCTTGATCCAGCAGCTGTGACTAGTACACCAAAATTCCTTAAGCTGACAGTTACCACGAATAGCCTTCGGTATTATTCACTCAGGGTTGACCTTTTGCTTCTTAGAGTGCTCCTTGTTTTTCTTGGCGTCACGGCGCTCCCGCTTAAGACCCTTTATGTTGTTTGTTAAGGCCAATTTTGAAACCTTTCAATCAGAATAGCATGAATCAGGTTAGAATGCCCATAGGTTACATTTAAACTTCACAACTGCTAATTAAAAAATTGACACAAACCTCTTGGTCTGGAATGTAGACCCTGCCCAACTTGCCATCAACTGGATTATGCGACACATTTTTCACCTGTAAAGATGTTAATGATAATTGTGAATACCAATACTGCGATACAAGTTCTCAGTGAAAATATTATGGCAGGATATATAGATGCCTATGGCTAATGGCACCTGTTTGCCATCAAACCATCAGGATAGCAATATATGATGAACCAAAAAGAGTTGTTCCATTGAGATTACCTTCTTAGCATGACCAGGAGCCTTCATAGCTTCTTTCAACAAACTGTCAGATGGACGTCGGTTCCGCCTAAGTACCAGGTCCATTGAAGGCCCAACTTCAACCAGCTCCATTCTAGGAATAGTTGTGCCTGACCTTTTTAGACGGAGAGCACAGTGCATCATGTAGACAGTAGTAGGAGAAATTGCTGTGCACACAAATACCCGATCAACACCAACCAGGTTCAGGTTCTCTATCACCTGTATTAACAACAAAAAGGTTGCTAATTAAGCTCAAGAGGTTATCTATGCCCTACACATCAACTTATATAACTAAAAAAACACACCTCTCCTTTGAAATGGTCAAGCAGCATTTCCTTCAAGTGCTTCAGCCCTTCAACACTCTCAAAGTGCTCCCCAATGAAGGCAAAGAAAGGTTTTGTACCAAGTTTTGGTGCAAACTTTTTATCATACGCATATGATTCTATGGATTTGTAGTTCTCAACTCCTACTTCAACAAGGTCATATATGTGGTGATCATAAGTCCTTCCGAAAACAAGGTTGTTGGGCCTCTTCTTAGAGTGAGAACCATACTGCAAAAACATAGATATTAATGGTTGAAAACAATGGAGAATGATAATTTATATGTGTCAAAAACAAAGGAAAACTGAAAAATACATTATAATAACAGACATGAAAAAGGATTCAGATATGGGTGTTCAAAACTTGATTTTAATATAAGTGGCCTTTAAGTCACATTATTCCTGACCGACATGATCAAATTGAACTTACCACTAGGAGGCTGCAGTCAGATTTAAGGGAGAAGAACTCGAGGGAAGTTTCACCCCCGCTCTCAAATGGCCTGATGTTGTCGTTCTTCTTGGTGTACTTCACAGCATGATCACGCTTCAGGTGGAAAATATCTGCCAGCACAGAGTTCAAAACTGAGCTAGTCTTTGTACCATGGAGGATAAGCATCTTCTTGCCATTCTCAACCTGGAACAGTATTAGAGCAACAGTTTGATGAGAAAAACACACACACGTACCATTCCAAACATGGAAGGTTCCGAAGCAGCAGGAGCCTCCAATAGCAACTAGTAAAATTTAAGATCTGTCAAATGGTTCTCTGTACACAGCACAGACTATATGCATATGTGCACAGAAACTCTGGCAAACCCTACTGTGTGCGACGCTGAACTGTTCCTATCAATTACCAGCAAAATACTAACATAGAGTGATTCAATGCAGCACGCCACTGGAAACTAATCTGGGGAATTGCGGCATGAAACCACGTTTTCGCTTGGCCACACAATCTCAAGAAAATAACGCTCAAATACTAGAAAAGAAAACATGGCAACGGTGTGCGCTTACTTGGAACAGATGAGAACGGTTGGAGGAGAGAAGAGAAGCTTACGAGCTTGGGCGCGTGCTTGAGGAGCTCGCGCTTGGCGCGCATGCTCTTGGGAACTCTGATCGCCGACATCTCGCTCCTCCGCTCGAACCCAAGCCGCGAGGAGGGGGGGGGGGGGGGGGGGGGAGGGAGGGAGGCCTTAGAAGCAGCAGAGGACGGGGTTCGCGACTGAGGGATGGAGGCCGAGGCGAGACGGGCGGCGGCGTGAGGGGCGGAGGGCGGCCGGCGGCGTGAGGGGATGGCTGGAGGAGGTCGAGGCTTAGCGCAGCCGCCAAGGGTTTCAGGGCTAAGGCGTAGGGGAGCGCAATATACTCCGCTGGTGTCAAGTGTAGTGGGCCGCTTGACGCTCTCTGCAAGGCCCGTGAAAGAGGCGGCCCTCTTTCCCCAATCCTTGTTCGTTCACCTCAATCCTCCCACCCCTCAAAAAAAAAGACGAGAAGAGTCGTAAAGTAGATTTTTTTTTTTTTTTGAAATTTTGTAAAGTAGAACTTGCCGCAACGGCAAAAATACATCATCGTCCATGGACCAAATTAGACTGTACAGTCTATACCGGATTTACCTTGACAGGTCGTCGTGTTCCTCCAACTACTAGCTGTGAATCTTGTGATACGACGAGAAAACAGCGTCGGCATGTACGAATGCCGGCCCTTCGGCGGAAGGACCGCGCGAGCAGGCGCACGCAGCACGGGGCTCTGCGGCGGTTCACGTGGCGCGGCGCGGGCGGACTGTACCGTTCTCTGCCGGCTTGGCTGGCCGGCCGGCCCCGCCGACCGACCGGCGCGCACAGACAGAGGAGCGGCGGAGGTGTGTCCCCATCGCACGTACGGCCGGCCTGCATGCTGAACCTCGTATCATGCCGTCTCGGTGGCGGGCGGGCGGGCAATCCGTTGCGAGGAAGGAGACGAAGCATGAGCGCAGACGGGGCTCCTGCGTGCAGCTGAGAGGACTGCACGATCTGACCATCGGAGGAAGCGAACGTGCCGCGGCCTGCACCATTGCCCGAGCCGCATGCAAATCGTTTGGTGCAGTAGCAATTAAGACCTCTGCTATGGATAGTTTCTTTCACAATATAAGATGTTCTAGATATTACACATATTATTTAGATTTACGCTAAAATGAGTACAAATGTATTCTAAACATATATATTTACACTAGGATGGTCAAAAATAAGACTATACTTAGAGCATCACTAACAGAGCTCTAAAACCCTTATAACTCCGGCGACTTTACGTATCGAGTCTTTTTTTTTGCCCATAGCAGAGCCCGGGAACGTGAACCGACTCTCAAACGCGATAAGCGCGACCGTCGAGTCGGTGCGTCCATCCGTATTTATGCCGGGCTCAGGCACATTTCTAGATCATAATCCTTATCCTCCCGTACCGTCGACGAGCAATCCGCGTCGCCCCCTTTCCACTCCGACGAGCAATACACGTCGCCGTAGGCCGCTTCCTTCGCCCGATGGTCCCCAAGCGCGAGCCCTCCACCCCGCCGCACCGTAGCGACCCCTTCGACGGGGATTTATCCGATGAGCACCGCGCGAATGCGGTCAAGAGCGACGTCGGTCGCAAGCGGGGGCGTTGAGGTACAGCAACCGTGGCGACGTCGTCCCGCCGCGGTTCTTCAGGCGCGAGGTCGAGGAGTTCGACCTCCTCCGTGCCGAGAGTGAGGCACGTCGCCGCCGTCAACGTCTGAACGCGGAAGGGAGCTCAAGCGGCGGCTCCAGCACCTCCACCGCGCTTGACCTCCTCCCGTCGGCGGACGAGTACGACCCCGCCGATTTCGAGTCCACCGTCGCGGCGGAGGACTTCGTCCCCGAGGACGCACTTGATGCCATCACGGCTCAAGTGCTCCTCTGTTCAGTGCGGGAGGCGGAGGAGAAGGCGGCGCATGCTGCCCGCAAGGAGGAGATCGACGCGATCCTCCTCCGCCAAGGACTCGAGGCAGACTTCGTCGCCACCGAGAAGGCGGCGTATTGGGCGGCGTCTGCGGCGGAGGTCGTCGACCTCGACTCCGATGATGAGCGAAGATCCTCGTCGCCGCCTCCACATCGTCATCGCCGCGCCTGGGCTCCCGTGAGCCACATTTTGGTAGTACAGTAGGCTTCATCGACGATTAGCACTAGGTTTAGCTTATGTAATATGTAAATTAAGTTTGGATCGGTGATGAACTCTCTATGTACGATGAAATAGGGACGAACACTAGTTTGCTCCCGCTAAAATTATATAATTTGCAGTTCTGAGTACAGTTTCTGCTATGTGTTGCGCGTTCATCCGAGCAGATTTCTCAAAAAATCTGAACCTTATAAGATTTTTGAGGTTCCAAATTTAAGGGCTCTTTTAGAGATGCTCTTAACACAAAGGGAGAGTTGGGGTGAAGCCCATATCTGAAAAGCTATGATCGTGACGTTAGAGCAACTCTAACATATACCCTAAAATCTGGTACCAGATAAGTCATATCTGAAAATCTGGATAGTAAATTACAAATTGTTCAGTATGAAATGAGTTGTGGTAGAAGAATGCACGAAACTGAATCGGATATTCAAATGGAAAGCAAATGAGTTGTGACTTTTGAATTGGTGGTGTCGTCGTTACCCTCTTGAAAGCCTCTTCTCGTTCGACGTGCTATGTAGTAGGGTTTTCATCTTCCTATATCAGTTCGACCGTTCTTATTTTTCCGGTTTTGCTAATTCTCAGGCGCCGAGAAATCTTTAAGTCTGAGTCACCTACAAAAATATGCATCGGTTGCACTTTTCGATAAAAAAGTGCAATTGCGCAACTCGTTTCAGTTACACTTTTTTTAAAAAACTGCAGTTGCTCTTTTATGAGTTGATTGCGACTTAAAAAAATTAGGCACCCAAGACATAAGCACTCCCTTATATTTTTATATTAGTGTAAAAAACGGATGCGTAACTCAGATACAGTATGTTAAAACCAGCGGAAATCAAATAAATGGAAGTATGAAGGGTGCACGGGTACAAAAGGAAAAGGTGCGCTGGCGACTGGGCAGCGAGGTCCACAGGCAGGCCCATGTGAAGGGGGAGCAGCGCCGCAGGCCAGCCAGCCTGCCCGTGGAGGAGCGTGCGGGCAGGGCCTACCGTCCACGACGCCATGGCCCATTTCCCGCGCCGTAGCATCGCTCTCGGCGAGCCGGGCCAGAGCGTTCAGGTGACATGTCGCAGCAGACCGCGAAGGAGGAGGAGTACATTTTAACGTTAGTCTCCATGTTCACAGTGAAAGTTTGGGTCACCAGTTCGATCAGCGTCGGCTACAGACTACAGTGTGCGCGATGTTCAAATTTGCATCGTGGGATGGTACCAGTTTCAAGACCGTTTTGAGGTACCGACTGGTAGCAGGTCTGGTCAGCAGTGGACTTCTCAGAGCAACTCTAGTCTAATGGTACCCCATAAGTATGATTCATGTGAGCCTACTCTACGGAAATAGTACAGTTGTTGTGTCGAGGACTCGAGGTAGACGGACATGAAGCTGGTCTCCGTTTTATTTGTCATCTGGAATTTCTTTATGATTCACCAAGCTTCTTTCTGAATCATATTTTTTGGACTGCCAAAGAAAATGTCGGCCAAAAGTGATCTATCTAAGGGTCATATTTTTTTAATCAATATTTTCCCAGGTAATGTTCAAGAAATGTCTACTTAACTGTAATTGGACAAAATGTTCAACAAAATTCTACTAAATCAATATTTGCCCAGGTAATGTTCATAAACAATAAGATTAAGCTTTCCTAAGTGATCTATCTCAGCAAGCATGATAGTCATATCAATAGGTTGGATTTAAAATTGACATATCTAATATCGTAATACAACGAATAAGAGATGGCATTACTAGTGGAGCAGATATCACATCATAGTAAGATGATCCTCCAAAGGAACATGGCAAAATTGTGCAGCACAACATCCTTACCTTTAAGCTTACCTATGTATCCAATTTGACTATGTTATCACTTGGAGATTCAATTTCAAACAACTGTTTGATGACCACAACAATTAGTTTAGCGGTGTATTGGTTTACCTCTAACATATTTGCATGATTTGTAGGCTCACACCTCATTTCATGTCTTATATATGTTTGTCTCGGGGAAATGCAAATATGCAATGGTTCCAAAATATACTCGTAATGGTTGCAACTGCAAAACATGATTGTATTATCTGATTTAACAAGTTCCTCATAGTGTCCCCCGACCACCCTTAACCAAATTTGAATCATATTTGAAATGAGCCGAGTGTACGTGCGTACACCGTATGTTTTCGAGGACCGTCAAGTTTGCCCTGAGACCTGTAACCGTGTGAGTGTGTGAGTCCGAGCCAGAATGTCACAATACATACTACTCCTATCCATATCCGTATGTGGGAAAAAAGAACAGAATATCACTTATACACTTCGGGTGCATTCGTTTCTAGAACAGGGTGGAATGAAACGGTTTCATTATGTGAGCCTGTTATTTTATGGGATGGAGTGGAATGGAGTGGTTCCAAAAAAGGAATATTCCCTCAGTATGCCGAACTGATCAGTCTGCCCGATTCGGCCGGAAGAGGTGGAACAACACATTAATGTTGGGTGATTAACTCTAATTTAATCAAGTTTAGTAATAATTAATCGAGATTAATTATAATTAATCAAGTTTATAAATAATTAATTAAGTTTAGCAATAATTAATCTAGTTTAGGAAATAATTAATCAAGTTTGATGACATTCTCATTCCATTCCACCCATCGTAAAAAAGAACACAAGAAAGAAACGGTTTCGTGATAATTTTTTGTCCAAAAAGAATACAGGAATGAAACGGTTTCATGAAAGTGGAATGGAATGGTTCATTCCATTCGAGCCGATTCTAAAAAAGTACACACCCTTCCAGAGCGAGGTGGAATTAGGGATATTATAACTGAGTCAAATAGGAGCTTCGTCAGGCCACCTCACTTTTGAACCGTTAGATTCGTCTAACCTCACAATCATGTCCATTTGATTTCTGTGTGCAAGCTAAGTGAGCCAAATGTAACTGAGGGACGCTGCTCTGGGCGTCAAAACGGAATTTTCTGGTGCGTTACGGCCCGTTAAACAAAAAGCCGACGCACGTCACGTTAAAAAAAACGTTCTCCTTTCACTCGAGCCGAGCGCACGAAAGTCAACAGACTCCTCACTCCACCGCGTCCTGCCTTCCCGTCGATCTCTCCCCTCGATCCACCGCGTCCGCGCCGCCTGATCCGCAAGGCCCGTCCGCTTCGCCTTCCTCCCCTGCCTCTAGATGTAGCACTCGTCTCCATTCCCGTCACCCGACATAGAGAAAGCTCTCCCCGGTAGCATCCCTCCGCCGCTGATCCATCCGTCGCGAGCGCCAAGCGAGCCGGCCTCATGCCGCCCACCCAGCTGGACGCGCCCCATGCCACCTGCTCTAGATCCGATAAAAGGCAAACAGACGTGCCCCATGCCACTTGCTCTAGATCCGTTCGAAGACAAGCAGATGCGCAGCTGCGATCCATCTGCCGCGAGCGCTGAGCGGCCCAGCAGCACACGATCCATGGTCTAGCGATTGGTAGCATAGCTCCAGCGAGGATGTTGACTGTATAAACTACAACATATTTGCAACGTCTATCCTCATCACACAACCACGCACTATGATTGATCCGATCTCTAACTTTTTTTGTAGGGCACATGTGTACCTACCCATCTTGAAATGAGATGATATACTGCAGGGAGATAGGAGGCAATCAGTGTTCAGTGGTTTGCATTGCCTCCAACAGTATCAAAGGATATTTGAAAGTGTGGCCTCGTTTTGTTTTCACAAGAGGCTTAATTTGTTCATCTTTACTGTTATATAACAGGAGGCTTAATCAACTGAATTTGTTGATTTGATTTTTGTGTGCAGAGAAAGTGAGGTACGATTCCTAAACTTCTTGATGTATCGGTATTTAACTTATACCAACTTTACATACTTGAACCACACAGGTTTTTTAGTTACATAAGTATCATAATGTACGGGCCAAAAACCTCCAGGTTGCTGAAACAAAAATATTTGTATAATTTTCCATACAGATGTGACTATAGAAACCAGAGTGAATTTTAATCTACACATTAATGTGTTTGCCTTCCTCTCTTGATGTTTTAGTTTAAAACATAAGCGATTGTGTTATATTTATATTAGCATGCACTAAGTAAAGTTCAATTAATTCCAAACCTACATTTTTTTGGTTCCAATCAACAATAAAACATACTTTCCGTGTCCTGTATTATGTCACACATAATTGGCGTTTTAGTGAGATTTAAATAGATGAATATTGATGATTAACATGGAGGGGACACCAAGACACAGGAAGTAAAGATAGAGCAGAGAGATTCCAAAAATGTTCTCCTTCGGCTCCTTCATATATGGTGTGTGTCATTGAGTTTTCTTTCGTTCAGGCTTCACTCTCCGTTATATAGCACTCATGGTTCTCACCGGAGGAATTGCTCTACTGGGTATGGACACAAGATATGTTTGACCTCGATTTGTGGAAATGACTTCCAGTAATTTGAGGTCACGCTTTCTTCTATTTTCAAGCACATGACCCAGCAATGTAAGCTTGTGCCATCTTCCATTTTGAAGTATTTACTTATCATATGTATGATGTATCCCTATTTTGTATTTGCATGTGTCTCATGTGAACATTGAAGGCTTTAAATTGTAGAGTGAAATTTCTAGTGAAATCTAGTAAAGCCTTTAAAAAACTATAATTTCTTATAAATCTACAATTCATAATGAACGAGCGCGCGCGTCTACATGATCTAGTGAAATTGAACGTTCCACATCTTTCGTTCGGTTGTAGAGTGGAATGGAATGGAGTTGGTTTCTCAAAATGGAATATTTCCCCTAAATCCAAAATACACCGGTCCGGCCGATTCGACCGGACGAGGTGAAACAACCGGCTAATTATCCAGCTTAGGGTTAAGTTTAGCAATAATTAATCAAGTTTAGTAAAAAAAAAATAAGATTAGAAATAGTCAATTAGGTTTAGAAATAATATATCAAGTTTACTAATAACTAATTAAATTTAGCAATGATTCCATTCTCACCAATTCCATTTCATTCTCATCCAATTCCAAAAGTAAACACGGGAATGGAACCGTTTGTGACATTTTTTGTCCAAACTGAACACAAGAATATAACGGTTCCGCTCTTCCGTTCCATTTTATCACATTCCAAAACTGAACACACCAAAAATCACAATACGAGCTGCCAACAGATCCTTAAGATTACAGCCGAGTACATAGACGTATTTAGCATATGCCAATTAACATGGGCGCACCTGGTGCGTGGAGGACACCGGATGAACAGCGTAGCCCTGCAGTCGTCCACTCCAAGGACCGGAAGAGGTCTGCCTATTCATTATAGAAGAAGAGAAACATAGGACATTACGAACCCACATGTGGATTACTCTGAATGAAGTAACTAAAACACTCACCGACCCGGAGCCGGAAGGGTGCACAGAACTCAACACCTGACAAAACTGATACAGTATTTAGGATTACAGGTGAGTATACGTATTTAACGTGGGTGCCAGGGACGACACCGGATGAACAGCGTAGCCTGTGCAGTCCAAGAACCGGAAGGCACGGTTTGTTGGCAGAAAAGCATGAGCAGAAGACTCCAGCATCCATCCATGTTCCATGTTCCATTCGCACGCTCGCTCGCTCGCTGCAGATGCGATGCGTGGCAGCCACCGCGCGCGCGTGACGGCAATTACTCGGAAATGGAGCTGCCCTGCGCCGCAGCCGCAAGCAGGGGCCGGAGAGGAGAAGTGCGGCGGGTGGGCCGAGCGAGCGGGGAGGGAAGGCATTGATTCATCCGTCCGGCTTGCCCGTTTCAAATCGGGCAACCTCTGCGCTGGGGCCCCGCGTGCACAACTCCTACTACGGCGAGACCTCGACTAGCCAGCAGCTAGTACTTTATCGAGCGAGCGCGAGCGCGAGCGGACGTGGACGTGTCAGTGGCGGGCCGAGCGAGGCCCAGGGCCGGGCCCCGTCTACGCATGGTCCGTACGCCACATCTCGTGGGCGCGTCCGTCGTCACGCTTTTTTTGGATGGGGTCAGGACGCGTGCAATCAATGTGCTCCGTCCGTAGCAGGCGTACTACTACTACTCCCACTGTTGCACTTGGTATGTACCGGCAGCGAGTGATCGATGCCCATTAATAATTATGCACCGTGCAAGTGCAATCAAACATGAAGTACTAACACTGTTGGACGCTTGGGGCGTCGCTCGCTTGGACCTTGCTGTGAACTGTGAGGTGGTTCCATGAGTATAGTAGGGGTTTATTCAGCGGGAACATAGCTTCCCGAGCACGAGCTGGAGTACTCATCGTGTTCCGGCCACGTCACCCAAGCCCCCATACCGGCCGGACCCAGCGCTCATACAAACCCCCCCTTCGATGCCCATTAAGCAATGACACCGTGCAAGTGCAATCAAACAGGTACTACTACTCCCAACGGCGAATCCAGAAATTATTTGTAGGGGGGCTGAAAGTTGACGACAACTAACTAAACGATTACTAAACAACTACTTCCGTAGAAAATAAGTCAATATATAAGACATAAACACAAATTTTCAGGTTCAAGCATACAAATCACACACCAATAAATCCACTAGAGAAGCAACAACAAAAAGGACAAAGTGAGCTCTAACAAAACTAGTAAAGAGACATGTACCTCTAAGAAATCACATTATACTCGCGCGGCAGATGTCCTCGACGATCCCTCAATTTCTGAAACTGTATAATGATCTGATCATCATGAATGCTTCTGAATATCTCTTTCTCACAGTAGCATACCATTAAATCATTTAGCCATTCATCAGACAACTTATTACGCAAATCTGTCTTAATGATCTTCATTGCTGAAAATATGCGTTCAACTGATGCAGTTGCCACAGGAAGAATGAGAGCCAACTCAATGAGACGATACACCAATGGGAAAGTCGTGTGTTTTGTTGTTTCAACCATTAACTGAGCAAGTATGGACAGATTTTGACATCCATTAAATTCTGCACTTCTCCTAATGTTCATAAGAAATCTTGGGAGGTCAATTATTAGCAACAACCTGTCTGCATCTGTGAAGTCCTCAGCATAAATCTCAGCAAGCCGAATAAGTTTCTCAACATTAAACTTTGAGAAGTTGTTTGCTGGACTAAGACATGCCATACACTCAAGCAACTCGGTGGAAACTTCATTGAATCGATGATTCATTTCAGCGAGAGTTGCATCAATGGCAACATTGAATATGCTAACCTTGTAATAGTGGAGTCGAGTCGTCGTGTTCTTAGTGGTGCGAACCGTTTGACCCAAAGCTCCAACATGATCATCCATATTTGGCACTTCAATATCATGTGTCTCACAAAAGCTCTTGGCTTGGCTGAATAAATAATCCAACCCATTGTCCCTCATCTCTTGCAAACTTTCTTTCACATCCAAGACCAAACGCATGGCTTCAACAATATTTTGATTCTTCCTTTGCAAAGCTAGTGAGAGCTGATTTGTGGTGTTTAACATGTTTATCAAGAGCAACATGATGAACACAAATTTGAAGCATTGCATCTTAAAAAGCAAACCAAAAGCCCCACCTTGACATGTGTGTTCCCGAGCATCAATCACTATAATTCCTAGAACAGCCACCACAGCCTTCCACATTGTGAATATGCGAAGCAAGGTTCTCAAGTGTGAGCCCCACCGAGTGTCTCCTGGTCTTGTTATGCTAGACTCTTGATGCAGCCCGGTTCCAGCTGAAATCATCCCATTCTCCAACAACTCTAACAATTCATCTTGGTGTTTTGAAAGTAATGCATCTTTTCTCTTGCAAGATGAACCAACTTGAGTCACTATCAAGGGAATAATGTTGAAGAAATTAGCAATATCAGGACTACATTGAGCAACAGTGACAACCATGAGCAAAGCAATGAACATAGAATGCATATGGAGCTTCATCTCTAACAAATTTTTGCAAACCATTGAATTCTCCTCTCATATTAGAAGCCCCATCATAGCCCTGTCCACGTAGCCTACAAATAGGCAAATCATGATAATCCAACACAGCAAGGAAAGCTTCTTTAATTCCAGCAGATGTACAATCTGTGATGTGCTTAATCATAAGAAATCTCTCTTGTAGCAACCCATGATCATCTACAAATCTACATGCATCAAGAAATTAAACAGATTAGTAAACAACAAGTAAACATATAGTACAATACTTTAAAACATGATGTGCATTACCTCACAATCACTGCCATTTGCTCCTTTATTGAGCAATCTCTAGCCTCGTCAATAAGAATTGAGAACTTCTTATCTCCAATGGCATCCTTAATAACCTTGGTCACCTCTATTGCGCAACATGCAGCAAGGTCCTTTTGGATGTCCGAACAAATCATTTGTGCATTTCCTTGCCCCTTATCAAATGCCTCCTTCACAACATCCTTCTTGTTCTTGTACCAATCCAATAACTCCAAGAAATTGCCCTTGTTGATGGAAGTGGATGATTCATCATGCCCACGAAAAGCTTCTCCCTGTGCTATGAGATACCTTGCACAATCTAATGATGCAGTTAGACGGATTTTATATAATACCTCATACTCCTTGTTCTACACATGAAATTTGGTAGCCACACTTGTTCGTTGATTGTTGAAATCATCACAATCATCCCTCGCCATGTTGTGGCGACTAGATAGACCACCAACATGCTTTTTAAAATTATCTAGACCTGTTTTCCAACGAGTGTAACCACCAACTGTAAAAACATCATTTGCCAACCATCGCTGCCTACCACCAATGTCCAATGGACTGTGGGGTAAGGGGAGTAGAGGGAGCAATGAGGAGTGGCACCACACACACTTTATAAGGATTTCAGGGTGGGAACGGGGGAGAAGAAAAGTTCCTCATTACACCGACGTCGGTATATGAGGCGTCATAACTCCGACGACACGTGTCAGCAGTGGCGGAGGACCCCTTAGGGCAAGGTAGGGCAGCCGCCCTACCTTGATTTTTGGCAAAAGTTCGAGTATATATAGACATTTGACTGATATACATAACATTTTAGTTATTTTCTGAAGTTCTGGGAAAAAATAATGGAAAAGCCATATGTTGGGCCGGCCGCAGCTGCCTTAGCCCCTAGCTGGGCCTTCACACTGGCCCACGCGCACGAACTGAGTGCATCGCTTAGCTTGAGCGAGGCCGCTCGCCCGCTCGTCTCTGTTCGTGCTACTCGAGCGACGCCGCTCGTCTCTGTCCGCCTCCGCTCGCTCCTCTGCTCGCCAGCCGCACGCCCTGCCGCCGTCGTCGGCCTCCTCTGTGTCCGGCTCGGGCTGTTTGTCTCCTTCTCCTCTACACCCTGCTCCCCCCTCCCCAGCTTGCCTGCAAGGTACGGTTCCCCTTTACCCTTTCCTGGCCGGTAGTTAAGCTAGGTTTTTTTATTTCCCGGCCGGCGACTGGGCGGCACACGGGCGGCGATTTGGAGGCAATTTCTTGAATATGGAGGGGAAGGGGAAAAGATATGCTGCTGCAAAAGGGGAGATATATTTCGAATTTTAAAAATTGAATTTATGTGTTGTGAGCTACTGTAATTGGCAAATTACTCATTTTAACTGATTTTAATTGCAGTTTTGAAGATATTTTGTGTGTCACAGCATCTCTAAACCAAGCACTCTGGTAAGTGCAAACAATGTGACACTGACACCAGGACGAGCAAGAAGTGGAAGAGAGGTTGGAGTTTCTAGTCAATTTTAGTTTTGTTGCGTCATTTTTTTCCCTTTAAAGCTCGCCCGACCTCATATTTTTACCGTCCTCCGCCACTGCGTGTCAGGAAGGCGCGACGTGTGACACTGAGAAATTGTCTACGGTCTGACTACTGGTGTGTGGTTGACGGATCGTTCCCACGCGTCAAGATCCAACTTGACGTGCATTGTCGCGGATGACGACACACTCGCTTGCGTCTTTACAAACTGGGCGGGAAGTCATATAAAAAAAAACAGGGCGGGAAGTGGGTCGTTGGACGCTCTATTGAGACACACCGACAAATTTTTAGTTATTAAAGATTATTCTTGGAATTTATTTTTACGTGACCAATAGATATATTGGAAGTGGTATTGGACGCGTCGGTTTGTTTGATCCTAGGGGTGCCTTGCCTGCCGGTAGAGACGCGGTTAAACTTAAACCCCACCACCCCACCCCTGCTGCTGCTAAACTTAAACCCCACCCGCCCGGCTATTATTGCCCGCGCAGCGCTTCGCTAGCCTATATGGCAGCACACACAGACACAGCAGAGACTCCTCGCCTCCGCCTTCATTTCTACCGCCTGCCTGCTATTCCTCTGCCTCCTCCTCCTCCCCACCCGCGCGCCGCCCTCTGCTCCGTCGTCTCAGCCTATCACGTCACCACCGCGGCTTCCCACGTCACCACCACCGACAACTCCGCCTCCACCGCCTGCCGGCTCCCACCTGTCGCCCCCACCAATGCGCGCCGGCAGCAGCAGCTGAACCAGCCCGCCGAGACACACACACACACAAGCGCGAGATGGGGGAGGAGGCGGCGGCGGTGCTGGTGGAGCCGCCGAGGCCCCGGTCGCCGCCCAGCTACCCGGACATGTGCGGCCGCCGCCGGATGCAGCTGGAGGTGCAGATCCTCGACCGCGAGATCACCTTCCTCAAGGTCAGTCACTCTCTCGACGCCACGGTCCGCCGCGTAAGCAGCGCGTTCCTCTATCTCAGGCTCAGCACCACCTCCACCTCGGCCGGCGCGCGCGCTTACTGCTTCATTGCTCCCTCCCTCCGTCTTTCCCTTTTGACTTTCTGCCCAGTCAGTCAGTCGACTTTAAAAACCGAGATCCGATTCGCCCGTCGCGCAAAGAAAAACAAGTGTAGAAGAACACACTACTTCGTCAAGGCTGAAGCGGTTGCTGCTGTTGATGTCGGTGTGCTAATTTTCTAGCCTCCGATAGGCAGTACGGTTCGTTGTTTAACCATCTCCAACCTGCATCTAGGGTTAATTTTTAATTGGGTTCGGTCTGGGGATTCGAGCCCTAGTGCGAACCGCGTAGGGTATACTATCACACACAACTACACAAGGGGGCCGGCGAAGCGCAGCGCAATCAATCCGAGGCGGGGGCAGGCTTTGGGTGTGCCCGCCATCACCATGGATGTACTCGTACTGCCTTTGTCGCCTCTGCTCCGGTTCCTTGTGGGAAAAGAAGGCCGGCATGGGCAGTGAGCCAGTGACCAGTGCATCACTGATGAGGGCGAGTGGTCTTGTCAGGCATGGAAGCACTGTCGTGTCTCCTCCGCTCTCGCCAGCGAGCTCCACACGCGCACGCCACGCCTCGTGCTCACTGCTCGCCCAGGCATTTTCGTTAGCGCAAATGTGGGTGCCTGATGGGCCGCCATCCGGTTCTGATGAGCCTTTTTATGTGCTACGTTCTGTCTTTTCACCATGTGGGGAGCGGAGAAGATTCGTTCTCGAAAAAAAATGTGGGGAGAAGATTGATTTTACCTTCACATCAGACATATCAGAGGGACCTCTGCTTTCAAGGAGGAGCAGATTTCCGAAGGTGTTCAAGTGACGGGGTACTTCTTTTTGCTACTACTAGCTGCTTTAGAATCATCACTTTGTTTTTCAGAAAGAAAAAATGTTTCAAGTTATCGCCGTAAAGCAGGAGCCTTGGTCGATTAGCCATTTAGCCCAGACCATCATTGCTGCTTTTGAGCATCGATTTGCTACTAGTGCCACATAAATTGGCCGGTCATATTTTTCTATTGACGTGGCCTAAGAATTTTTGCGATTTTTGCCTGATATTCTTGAGCAATCAGTTTTTTTTTACAATCATTAAGTTTTCTGTAAAAGGTTTCAGGTCTTTGTAATTTCTATGTCATTTCGAATATGCATAAGCTTCTCTCGAGGCTGGTTAACTTTACTGTTTTCATTCCATTTTGTTTTTGAAAAGAGAGCTCCCTCGCTGATTTCTATTTTAAAAGAAACCACAAGCTGTTTTACAACAGGAAAAAGTCAAACATTGCAACCCGGCACCCACACAGAGGGAACTTTAACATGGCATCATTTTTGCTACACATTGCCACGTCGAACACTTCATTTGCCACCCGTTCCAGAAGTCTTGCCCCCAGATTATTTTCTTTCAGCTTTCCTGTCGTGACTGCAAAATTGCCCATGAATTAATCCAATGCACAATCAGATGAATGAGATCTGAAGGATCGGTCAATTTCTTATTATCAAAGCACACTGTGTTCCTGATCTTCCAGATTGTTCAGAGAACCGCAGCCACCCCAGCCATTGTAATTTTTTTTTCTCCTTATTGAAGCTAACAAGCCATTGTCCAAAAAGATCATGAATCAGGATCGGAGCCCTAAATAAGATCATGAATTGCTGTTATCATTTCATATCAGTTTACTTGAAGGAAATGAATTGCTACTGGTGCCACATACAACCTTAAATTCCCTAAAATAATGGAAAAATATATACTATGGCGTTAGTTTGACATTAACCTCGTTTTGCAGGACGAGCTACATTTACTTGAAGGAGCTCAACCAGTATCACGTTCTGGATGCTTGAAAGAGTACACACTATTGCCATCCCTGCCTCGCAATCTGACATTCCACTTCAAATTATTAGACTAAGAAAGTTTACGATGAAATTTCTGTTCATTTACTCTGTATGCATGCAACTTTCTATTTCTGTAGTTTATGAATGGCGGAATATTTTCATGTCTGAAATGCAAAAGGTGCTGCCGTACGTATGGATTTAGTTATTTAAAATTTTAGATGGTACGTCTATACAATTTCTATGTCAATTTGGTCTATGGAAACTTCTGTTTATCTGAGGTAGTACTCACTACTCAGAGTGCATACTACTTTTAGGTAAACGACAACACTTGTATCACAAGATTCACCATACGAGTTTATTTGTTCCTTGTGTCGAACATTTCTACCATTCGTTGGTGCAAGTTCTGTAAATATTTAATTTACTGATAATGCTGGGTTGTTACTGTTACATGGTATTGCTCTTGAAATTGAAATAGCTGAAATGGAGGGCTAAATTCTCTTACTGAACCAGTATATATATTTTTCAAAGCATTGGTGCTAATATACCTGTATAATACTTTTCAGGGTAAATGAGTTTGTTGGTACAAAACAGGACCCACTAATACCAATGTACGACCCTCTGTACTAAAACACCCAATTCCTTTTAAGCACTTACAGAGTTTTTTATGACACCATTTTTTTCCAGTAAGAAAAAGAAGCACCGTTCGTGCCGTCTGTATTGGTGGATCAGGTATATATATATTCCCTCCCACATTGCTTTCAGGCATTTAATTGTGATAATGATTAATGTTGGATTCATCCTTTAAGAGTTTAAGAGAAAATAGCCTGAAAGTACTGGCTTCGTAGCTTTCTCTAATGTCCTTCCATGGTCAAAAGGGAAATTAAGTGAACTACAAGTGGCTTCCTATATTCTGCCCGAAGAA
Source organism: Poa annua (assembly GCA_026929855.1). Taxonomy (NCBI): domain Eukaryota; kingdom Viridiplantae; phylum Streptophyta; class Magnoliopsida; order Poales; family Poaceae; genus Poa; species Poa annua. The sequence continues at coordinate 78,083,407 of CM049432.1, forward strand.
TACAAATTAATAATACACTCATATATATGTACATGAGCAAATTTGCCACTTTTACTTCTGTAGTCTCTAGTACTAATTTGTATCGGCTTCCCACTTTTTTATGAGAATACTGAGGCTATCTTTCCTGGTACTGATGTCACAGATTTTGTTTGAAAAATGACATTGAGCAGATAGTAGTACGTGAGTTACTTATTACAATCTTGAATGCTTGTTTTCATATGCCATGATAGTTATTAGCCCATAACTCACAAACTTCATTCCAATATAGTACACGAACACTTTACAACAATTGATACAGTCATAAGGATAAAGCTTTCTTTAAGAAAAATATTGGTGATATTTTCATGTCATCATGGTAAGGGTGCAGTGTTCATATCTGAACCCAAGCAGCCCAGGTCTTGAATGAGTATTGAAGAAAAACTCATCACATTGTCTAGTGACATCTGGCCAAATTATCCCTACTATGAATCTGGCAGCACTGAATATAAATGCTTGTCCTGCAGATCAAAATTGTGCGTGTGTGCTTCATGGTTTTGCTGCTCCTGCCAATGCTTACCCAAGTGCAAAAGACCAAGGTGCTTAGACTGTTCATGCTGCGAACCAAGTTGTTCCTGCTGCAGTCCGAACTGCAGCTGCTTCAAGATCCCTTCATGCTGCAAACCAGACTGCGGCTGCTTCAACAGCTCCTCATGCTGCAAGTCCCAGTGCAGCTGCAGCCTCCCAAGCTGCAGCTGCAAACCATGCTGCAGCAGCGGCTGTAACCCTTGCGGCGAATGCAAACCCGGATGCAGCTCATGTTGTGGAAGCTGCGCAGATTGCGTTTGCCCTTGTTTCACGGGGTGCTTCAGCTGCTTCAAAATCCTCAAATGCTCCTCCGGGGGATGCTTCAAGTGCCAGCTGTCGTGCTGCAAGGGGCAGCCTTCCTGCTTCAAGTGCCAGTCGTCTTGCTGCGAGAAAGGAGGCTGCTGCAGCGGCGAATCGTGCTTCAGCTGTCCAAAGCCTTCGTGCCCCGAATGTTCTTTCGGGTGCGTTTGGTCGTGCAAAAACTGTACAGAGGGATGTCGATGCGCCCGGTGCGGTAACCCGTGCTGTGCCGGCGGTTGTCTGTGTTAGAACTTAGAAGTAGACCCCCTTCTTTTGGTAGCTGTTCTTGTGCTTGTTCATGTGTGTAAGCCATCTGGGTTCGTTCAGACTTTGATATCTGGTGTTTCACTTGTAAAGAGATAGCTGTCCTTCCGTATCCTAATGACGAAATGAAGTACCTATAACCAACTTATGCATTGTGATTGCACGTTGTCAACCATGTTAGTGCATGTATACTCCTTTCTTTGGTAATTTGCAGGAACACGAATGAAGTTTTTTTCCTACAAACTTCAGAATGGTTTGTGGTTCTTCGGACGAAAATCTTTGTTCGCAACTCCGTTTCTGAAATTTTCTAAACATTAAACAATAAACCAACATAAAAAAATCACGAATATTTTCTACTCATGTAACCATCATGAGACTATTTGCATTGGAAATAAAGTTTAATTTTGTACCCCATAGTAAAAACAAATCATATTATTTAGATTTCTAAATTGAAAGTTATATGGTTTTGAAATTCCATGTTTTAGTGCATAGCGCCCCAGACAAGGGCACTACCCTCCTCAATATATCTCCCCTGTCTAGGGCTACCCATTGTTTTTTTTACGGTGAAAGGGCTACCCTTCTAACTAAAGAATTTTCTTGATGAGGGTAGGCATGGTGTTACCACGTTGTCGGGGGTGGGCGTAGCGCCCCTTTCTAATATTTTAGATAGAAGAGAGGAGAATGGTGATGTCGTTTTGAGTTAGTTTAAAAACTATTCTTGAGGGTAATTCAGATTATGCTGAAATGTCCCGATAAAACCATTTTGTAGTTTTTCCTTCTTTATTCGCTGAACTTTGGGCCCGTGCTCACTATAGGCCCATGAGTCCGTCGATGTATGCAGAACTTGGGTGACTGCGACGCGAAACGGGAAACACTTTTTCTGTCAAATCCCAATCCAACCGCAGAGAAGGGAATAATCAGCAGCCGCCGGCGCCACCGGCGGGAGATTGCGCCTCATCCACCTCACCGTTTCGACGGCGGCGTGGTTCGTGGAGCCCTTCGTGGTCGACGCGGAGTTCCGCCCGCCCGCCGTCGCCATCACGGGCCTGCTCCCCCGGTATGATCCATCTCGTCCGCTCCTTCGCCGCACCCCGTTCCCCACACGCCACCGGCCGCCGCAACGATCGCCGTCATCGTCGGGGTATGGGTCGCGTGGTGCTCCCCAGCAGTACAGATCGGATATGTTGTTACTCCGGTGTAGGTGCTGCGTCGGTAATCGGTATACTGTTAGACTACTGCTGTTCATTGTGTAAAACAAATGTACCCATAAATTGGTAATCGAAGTTTCTTCATTGAAGTGTTCAATATTTTGATTTGTTTGCTGGCCATATGTTGGACCCCCAAATATGTTCAAGTATATCTGATCCCAAATTTAGTTGGTGTTAACAACACCATTGTGGTAATTTCAAAAAACAACAACAACACCATTGTGGTCGTCTCTGTTTCCATTTGGCACTGCAGTCAGAATGAATTGCCCCGAGCCAGGGTTCCTTTGTCTTTTCGTGAAAAAGACCACCGATGTATTAACCATCCACAGCAGTACAAAAAGACCCAAAGAGTAATAAAAATTACAAATAGGTCATTTGACCACCTAGCGACGACTACGAGTCAGGGTTACTTTGACAGTCCGTATGAAGGAATTTGGAGCTAGCAAAGTGAATAATCCCATTTAAAAAGTGTGAACTAATAGAAAGCAAATAATTGCATGTGAAGATGATTCCCTTGTATATATTGTTTTTCACCTTGTTTCTATTTCAAACATTGCATATTGTATAATTTTGTGGCCGAATTCAGTATTGATAATATAATTACTAACGATAAATAGGAGATAGGGGAAGTCATCATTATCAGTTCAGATTGGTACTCTAGGATACAGGGAAACGACTTAGCTTATAATTTTAGATCATCTCCTTACGTGTTTCTGATAGTTAAATTAGATATTTCTTCTGCAATGTGCCATTATTCAGTCCTTCAGTAAACAACTTACCTAACTTCTCAATTTTGAAATTTATATATCAATTCTTCTGAGGTTATTTGAAGTTTGCACTCAAGGTGTAGGCCTCGCTTGGATTGTCTTTTTAAATTACTGCCCCGAAAACTTTACGGGCCCTTCCATTGGACCGACCGGATTTGTAAGAGGAGGTTCGTAGGTCCGTGAAATCATACCCCCGTAACTGGTTACTATAAGTGGTGGAGGTGGCAATGTGAACTACTTGATGACTAGCATCATAATGTAATAAGCAAGGGTAGTATTATCGAAATATATCAACATATTTTTTTTTATTAGTGAAATTTGGAGTTCAAGAAAAAAATGCGTGCTTTTGCGTTAGTGCATTTACCTCAGGCCCCGCTTGGATACCAATTGTTTACTTGGAATGCATTTCTTGTCCTCTGTTTTATGACCCAGTTCTGACACGTTAGCCTGGCTAACCTCATCAGTTGCTCTTTAAAGAAAAATTGCTTGTTGTATTGTGCTCGCAACTTCCATTTGCAACTTGCTGATTCATTCTTGTGCAATCATTTTTTGTTCGATTCCTATTGATTTGCATATCTGTCTGTCAGATTGATGGTGCATCTGATGACATCAGTGATCACACTTTTAATGTTTCACTTCATTCTGCTATGCCTCATATTTTACATGTTATCCTGAGAGTAAAAGAAGGAATGCCAAATAGCATGCAGCTTGGCATAATAATTACACCCGGGATTGTGCACGGCTCTTGTAGTTTTCATCCCTAGTTTCCTCTGGATGTCCGTGGTTGGAGCAGAAACATGATATTAAATACTCCCTATGTTCACTTTTATAGGGCATGAAGATATTTTTGTTTGGTCTACATGCATATCAAAATGAGTGTATCTAGACATATTTACCGTGTAGATTGACTCATTTTTATATGTATGTTGACCAAACTAAACTATCTACCATGCCTTATAAAGGTGAACGGAGGGAGTAAATAATACTGTTGTATGAGCACTATATAGGTTTAAGACTTGTTGCCTTGCTCTTTGTTTCCATATGCTCTGCTGTTAGGTTCTCCGAAGAAACCCTTTAATTTTTGTTTGCAGTTTTTTTGTAACTCAAAGGTTTCGCAATAATAGTTTTTGCACATATGATTCATGAAGATTGATAGACCAGCATAATTAACTCCTTTCAAATACTGATAATTTCTGGATATGTTGTGCATAGATGCATAAAAACCTTCAGTTCTGGTTGTTATATTCCAGTTGAGCTATCTTATTTCCTGTAAGACCTAATTGACACAAATTTACTTTTTAGTTAAATCCCCTGTTCAGTAGCTAGCTTTCAAACATTCTCCCGTGAACAGGTTCACATTTGGAGCTTCATATTGCAAAGATAATGTTGCCTTGACCTTAATCCTTTCGTGTCAACCTTCAATTCTTCAGGTGACTTGTTCTTCCCTCTGTCCCCCAGCATTCATATTTACTAATATAACAAGTATCTAGTCTAGCTTGCCAGTAGTACCCGCTGCCATCAAAATCAACTAGTGGTAGTGTAGTTTCATACTTTCATGTCGCATTATTCCCCATCTTTTCCTAAAGAACTGGGAAAGCTGTGCATGTCAATATCTATGTTGTCTCCTCACTTGCGTAAAATTGACAATATTGGACCAACATTTTTAGAAGTGTGACAAGAAGCACTGGGCATCCTTTTCAACTAGATCATTCATTAATGCACAAAAGCTATGAACAACAATCCTTGCCAAAACCAATACCAGAATTTTGTCACACTAGTGCATCCCTATATTATCTAACACACAGTGTCACTATCAAGAAGAAAAGAAAGACATCCCCTAATCTGAAACAACCGATGCGACATTTTATCACATCTTTATAGTATGGACATACATACCGTTTTGTCCTACTCACTTCCCTACCCTACTGCCCCTAGTCCTATGCCCCCCTCTCCCGGTGGTAGCTCAACGACCTTTGTTGCCGCCGCTGTGCACCGGTGTACCCGGCATTTAGCCCATCGTGGCCATGGAGCACAATGCCGGTATGGATCGCTGAGTCCGGGTACTTCTGCCTATGCCTGTCTTCGTGGTTCTGGCGATGGTGCTTCTCCTCGACCTCCACCTTCATGTCCACCACCTTGTCGTCCTCAACAATAACTGTGAACACAAAAGGGCCCATAGGAAAGAAGTCTTCCATGCTAAGCACGGGCTCGAGGGCTTTGACCACCTCCCTCATAGTGGGCCTAGATTTTGGATTCTGGCTGAGACACTTGTATGCCACCAATGCTGCCACCTCAGCACCTTTGCATGAGTATTGGCACTCGAAAGCTGGGTCCATGACCTTGTACAGTCTGTCGGAGTGCTTAAGGTATGGCCTAGCCCAGTCCACAAGGTTCTGCTCCCTTGGCCGGCGCTTTCGGTCCACTGATTGCAGCCCGGAAAGGAGCTCCAGGAGCACCACACCAAAACTATAAACATCGCTCTTGGCGGTCAAATGGCCCGTCATGATGTACTCTGGCGCTGCATAACCGTGCGTTCCCATGACACGTGTTGTCACGTGTGTCTCGTCGCCCTGGGGCCCATCCTTGGCCAGCCCAAAGTCGGACAACTTGGTGTTGAAATCCTGAAATATCAGACATTGCATATTCGTTAAGGGAAATAGCTCAAAGTGAGATATAAGGTAAAGTTATTTGTACAGTTGTACCAATGAGAGATGTTTCAAAACCGCCTTTTCTCTTAGCTGGAAGTCTGAAGTTACGGATGGCTTACCGAGTCGAGCAAGATGTTGGAGGCCTTGAAGTCGCGGTAGATCACCGGGGTGTCGGCATCGTGGAGAAAGGCAAGACCCTTGGCTGCACCGACAGCGATCTTCATCCTTGTCATCCATGGGAGAGCGCCTTTAATACCTAAAGCAAAGAAGATGTTTCATGTCAGTTTCGCCTTCCATGTTGACCATGAGTTGTAACTTGCAAGCACCAAGAAGTTGGTAGGATAAATATATATTTTTTCAACCAAAATATCTAATATTTAAAGTCATGTTACTTAAAAAGGAGACATTTTTATTCCTTTGGAAGGCAGATAGCAGCTCAGCTATCCTCTTGACTTAAAGAAAAGACACTTCAAGGGGACAAGAACAGCTCATCGCTAATGGACCAGATGGCACCCGTATGTGCCCCAATTTCAAAATGAACACTTTACTTTATCTGAGTGGTCTCAAGATTCAAGAACCACAAATCTGATCCTCAGAATTATTAATTGACAGAAGAGAGCAGTGAAGAACTCACTTTTGAAGAGGTGGTTCTCCAGGCTCCCGGCGCTCATGAACTCGTACACCAGCATCCGGTGCTCGTCCTCGTAGCAGTACCCGATCAACTTCACAAGGTTCTTATGCCTCAGTTGCCCAAGAAAGAAAACCTCAGCCTACAAGAGGACAGCCCCATGTAAGCTAGCCATTCATCAATCACAATGCAAATTGATGTCTGATGGAGCATGCTCATGCATTGCCAGATGCATGCCAATATATGGGACTCTGCTTCGCACTCACCAGCCACTCCTTGTGGCCCTGCGTGCCGCAGTCCAGGTCGAGGTACTTGACGGCGACGGCCTGCGCAGCGAGCCCGGGGCGGAGCTTGTCATCGACGGCGCCCTTGTACACCGGGCCGAACCCGCCACTGCCAAGGTAGTTTGCGCGTGAGAAGTTTCCCGTCGACGCGCGGAGCTCGGCGTAGGTGAAGGCGTGCAGGTTGGAGCCGGACAGCGTCAGGGACAGGTCCTCTGGCGACAGCGTCCCCGACGAGCTGATGCTCCTGAACGACATCCTCGAGGACGTCGACGACCTCGGGCTGCCCTTACCCCTGCGCTGGATTCGGCGCCGTGAGGACGCGCTGTCGTCGTCGTAGTCGTCCACCACTGCGCCACCGCCGCCGATGCAGCACGAGAATGGGTTCCTGGATCGCGCCATGGAGGTCTGAGAAAAGGTTCGTTCGAGGCTGTCGGGAGCTGCGAATGCAGGGGAGCTGAGCTGAGGGAGAGAGGAGCTGATCGAAGAGAAGGCGGGGATCGGCTTGTTCTTGGATTGAGTAGCTCCCTGGCTGGGCCTTTATATAAGCACGCGGGGTGGCTTCCACACGAACGGGCATGGGACAAAACCGCGGGAGATGTGATGGGCACAAACAGAAACAGGGGAAGGAAGCTAAGAGTGGTGGTTGGTGGCGGGAACGGCTCACCCCTCCAACCACAGTAGACGACTTTCTTCCTACAGGTATATGAGAGACGTAGATTGTTTTATGCTATGTTTCATCCAGTTGACTGAAAAATTTGTGGGAACAGGAGTGCTGGGTATGTCACTCACACCCGCGGTTTCGCTTACTTGGCATTCGACCGCGGATTCGCGTGTATGGTGAAAAGTTATTTTATAAGCTAGCGGACAGACAGAGGCTACGATGATTAGGATGACTCCTCTACCCCATAGGTTAATTTTGTTTGTCAATCGATGCATATGTTAATTTTGTTCTTCCAGTAGACGGGGTTTTGCGTGACAGTCTGCCGTGGATTTCATCGCCTAGGCTAACGGTGCCTTTTGCCTTTGTACTTACCCCCATCTGCTCTAGATATTCTGATTCCGACATGATACTGTGCGAGCTTATTTTTACTTTTTTTCTCCAGCAACCAAGGTTTGTTTTATGGGAGCTGCAGATTTTGTTTGATAAACACTAGAGTTGTTACTGCTATCTATAAAAAAACACGTTTAATTCAAGGCATGACATACATATCAACGGATAAGGATCCATTTTGACGGGTCTTAATTTCCATATTAGTAAAGCATTGTACAAGTTCTCACGTCTGTTAATAAGAGGAAAAGAGTTTTGCTTACTTTAGTAGGTTCAGATTGAGTCCGCGTAATTCTCGTTCCAATGGCATCACCCACATTTAAAGAGAAAATAATCAGGTGCAATTGTACAACGGAAAATATTCAGTTGCTACCATGGTGCAGCTGAAAAGAAAATCTAGTATAAATAAAAAGATTCAGTTGCAAATGAAGAGAGAAAAACTTAGTTGCAACCGTAAAGTATGTAACCGGAAAATATCTCAGTTCAAACCCACATAACTCATAACTCATAGGCTGCATGAACCATGCGACAAATTTTATTATTTCCGTAGTCGAATGGGCCCTGACTTAATTCATATTCAAATGAGAATTAGCAAATTGATGTGGGTTAGTTCTAGAAGGTTCGTGGCTTATTTTGGTGGGAGTAGCCAATAAGGCAAAAGTTACAAACAAGAACAAAACATGCATTCTTTAATTAAGGAATTGTCATGCCTTTTTCACCAACAAGCATTTAAGTATCTTGTTAAAAAAAAACTACAGTGTTGCTTTTCTGCGTCATAACCGTTGAAGTGCATCTAGCCTTTATGCCCCAATAATCACCCCTTGTGCATCACATGGTGCGCGGAATAATTATCGCAATGTGACGTCGTGCAAGTTGCGATGGTGGGGATTAGTGTAGGTAGATTAACCGGGGCGTCTTGCTTTACGACGAGACTGATATATATACCGACAGAACCTAATTTCGTAGGATAACGCCATGAGGTACGGAACAGAGGAGTGTTACCATCAGAATAGTTTCACAAGTAATTTCAACTAAACTGAGTGTCTGAGTGGTCCATTAACCCTATCTCATCTTTGTTCTGAACTTATCCAGTGCCCTGCTAGTTGACAGTAGAACCTAGCTACGGTAACTTTTTAGGGGAACTCCATAGAGAGCGCTACCATCAGGCTAGATTCAAGCTAGTTTTCCGCCTAATCCTAGTACTAGGAAGGACAAATGAACTGGATTCCTTCCTATAGATAGTTTGGTTCCTTCCCCGTGGGCATGAGCTAAAAGCACATTAGCACTAGCCAGTACCAACGTCCGTACAACGTGCTCCATATTTCTTGTGTGTGTGGTACGTTGTACAACCTGATGTGTTTGGTTGCTTGAGGAACATTATCCGCCTGTCCGAGGCAATTAAGAAAGTTAAAAGCAGCTGTTCCTTTGTCATACATTACAGTGCATGAACAAAACCGTATCTAAATCAGCCTAGACAAAATCAAATCACAGGAAGACATGCATGTAGACAAGAAGACATGTTGTCCATTGCTAAAACGACAAGTTGAATCATGAAGGCCACACTACACGGACGCTCCATCTGCTAAACAGACCTGAAGAAGTCCTCCATTTTTATTTTCTTCAAAAAGAACTGAAGAAGTCCATGGTTCATTAGGTGTTGTGGCTGTCGTGTCTCCCCACGAGTTGTATATTCAAATATTCCAGAGATCTTGTGCTGGCATAGACGCGGACTAGGTGGACGAAATTATTCTACCGCCTGCTCCATTCTTCTTTGTCCAGATGAACGCGACGATGTAACTTGGTCCATTAATTGTTGGTGAAACTTCCTAGGGGAAAATGGCTGGACAAAGGGCTTTTCGTGCCGGGGTGATGAAAGAAACGTTCCATCCCTCCGTTGCCGCGCGCGCAGCTCGATCGCGTGTCCCCGATGAGATGATAAAATAGTAGAGGTTTATTAGCGTTAGGAGATGCTCATGCATGCACAGTAGATTTAAAGCTTCCAATTTTGGATTCTTCTCTTAGGTTGTGGCGGTCTTCTAGAAGAGGATCGATCACGGTCGGTCGGTCGCGTTACGGCAATGCCAATCCGTGGCTGCCTTGCTCGATCGGATGGTGCATGAAAGCTCTTGCGGTTTCTACATGCAGTAAGAAACTCTCTTTGCTCGATCGGATGGCTCCGGTTGGTTCCGGTGGCGTTTGCATAGATATATATGCGGCCTTTTCTTTCTCCATAATGGATCATGGATGCGCCGGCCAAAACGAACAAAGCAGTACAGGTTGATCGTGACGCTGACGGACGGCGACCAGGTGTTCGTCCAAAGTCCAAACCTCATCCAACGAGGGAGGCCATGCAATGCAAGATCCAGTAAACAATTGCTTGCTTGGAACCGAATGATCCAACCAAAAAATATTGGCCAGCCAGGGGCTCAACTGTTTCAAAAGGCGGTGATGGCCAGCACCGGGTCGCCACGCCGACGTACGGCGTCGTCGAGGAGCAGCGCGGCGACACCGGCGCGCAGAGTCAACCCGGCCGTATCTTTGCCCCGATCCTCCGGACCGTGGGAAGCGTACGCGCGTACGCGGTCGGCGGCGGGTGTTCCGTCGCTGTCGCCGCCGGCCGGCTGCCTCAGTGGCGTACCACGTGTTGGGCGAGTGGGACTTTGCGGGGCGTATCGCGAGGCACGACGACGGCGTAACCGGAAAGCTGCCGTGGGGCACCACCACCACCACCTGATGGCCGACGGCGACCCGGACATTGCCTGCGATCTTGCCACGTCAGGGTACCGTGAGTGTGGCTCGAGTCCACGTCTGCGGTCCGTCCAAACGAAGGAAGCCCAGCTCAGCTATCGTCTATGGGAGCTTTATTCCGGCTGGTGTACGAGCAACTCCGGCAACAATGGCGTCTCGTCGTTGTCGGGCAGGAAGCGATCGCAGGGGAAGCAGCCGAGAAGAGAGTTGGGTTTCGTGCGTGCTCAGGACTCCACAGTGATGCTAAGACGTGCGCAAGATTTACAGCGGCGCTACGATGGTTGGGTGGAGCTCGACGACGTGACCTCGTAGAGAGTTGTAACCTCATCACACACTGGCAGCCGCCGCAGCCACCGCAGCCACCGTGAGATGTCCCCAAAATGGGAAAACTTCAAAACTATAGTTAATTGAGGCTTGAACCACATCTTTTCGACCCCAGAAAAAACTTATATTGCAACTCTCAATAACAATATGGGGTCCACATGTCATATCCATCGCCTTTCATCTTTCTCCCATACTCTCTCGACGACCGAGACCGAGAGTGCATCAACCAAGTCGTGCCCTCCCACAACAACAACAAAAAAAGTTATGTCGCCCTGGAATTGCCCTGCGCTGCTACTTGCCCCCTGTTTCTCGCTGTCACCATAACCCATTTTGAGATGTCGCATCGTCAATGTATCTCCATCCCTCGCTCGCTCGCACCCTTTGAAAAATGCATAATCGGTAGAGGTGCACATATGAGGACCATGGGAGCGGGTACACGTTAAGGAGGAGCTCGACTATGCCGCAATTGGCACATCCGAGATGGGGGATCCTCGTGGCGCCAGTATGGTTGTATCCTCTCTTCCTACACCATCGCCAACCCTATCACTTCCGGCCGCCGCCTATCCCCTTGCCTGGAATGGTGTATTGGGGCCGCCTCAATTCGGTACACACAAATCGGATACTAGTTTCGCCCATATGCGACCACGAGTGCATCTGCGGTGTGGTGAATTTAAGAGATTTATGAAGGGGGGGGACATGGCATGCGGGTCCAAATTATAATGACAGAGGCACGTTGTCTCGCGTGGGATTGTATTATTCCCACTGAGCCAAACAGGTCTAGGGTCCGAAATAGACCTAGATTGATGAGCTCAGACTGTCAACTTTTGAAATTAAGGTTTATTTATCTTTCCCTAAAAAAATAGTCCTTCCCAGGACGACGACAAAAGGATTCACCCCTGCTAGATTTCATCTCACACCGTACCTGCTGCATCTTCTTTTGACATCTCGATGGAGAAACCGATCGCGCCCGTTTGCTTTGGCAGTTTTTGTCTCGGGCGCATGCATTTTAGGGTTCCTTTGATCTCTCCATGAACTGAAGTCGTCGTGTACCTGCTTCATAACAAGCACTTTTTGACAAGTAAGCCGCGCGTTCACTTATTTGCAGTTGTTACCATCTTCACTGATCTTCAGCACAGTGTCGTCTGAAACTTTTGACAGTGTCCTGTGCCCCTCTCATCTTCAGATGGATATTTACGTTAAGGTCGTTGTTGCGTCAGAGTTGCACGCGAGAAATATCCATGGACCAAACGGACACAAAACTATCTTTAGTGGCGTGATATTTCAGCTCTTTCGGGCGGGAAACTGTAATCAGCAAGGTCTGCGTTTCGTGTGGTGTTGGAGATAAACAAAAGTACGCGAGATGATGGCATCAATTGTTCACCACAGTGAAAAAAAGGAGCAGCCGGGGGAGCTCGTAAGAAAATGACACCAAATGTTCGCATCATGCCGTCGTCCTAGCATGTTAACTTGCCACAATTGAACTTAACCCTCACGCTAACTTGCCTGCCTAAGAGATGGGAATCAAGATAAGAACAATTATCAGGACAAGGACAACGTTTTGAAACTAAGAAACATGACCATTTGGTCAAAACACCGGTACAATCTCGTGGTATCGGAATTGATACCGGCAGCCGCAATATCAACACGTGTCCCGCGGCAGTTATAACTTATAAGACAACCAATTGCAAGTTACTACTCAGTCGGTTTATTAACCATCCGAGGTACTCTCTCAATTTTAATTTAGTTTGCGATCTAGGTTTAGTCAAAGTCAAACTTTATTGACTTTTGACCAAAAATATTAGAAAAAATATCAACATTCATAAAATCAAATGCATACAATTTGAAAATATACGTTATAATGATTTTAATACTATGATTTTTTTAATTGTAAATGTTAATTTTTTCCACAATATTTGGTCAAATTTGACAAAGTTTGACTTTGACTAAACTCAGAACGCAAACTAAATTGAAACCGAGGGAGTACATTTGGTATTGGAGTCAGTTCTTTTGTATAACCGACACTAAATACATTAATTGTTGTCGGGTTATTACTTTTTTTTGAAACGAGGCAAAAGCTTTGCCTTTTCTAGGCCAACAAAGGTTGTGCATGGCCTTGGCCCTTGCGGCGGCGATGACCACTTGAGAGGCCATTTTCTTCCTTGGAGGCATCTCTAGTGTCACCTGTGAAATTCTGGTTACCATCGGTCGGTCAATCTCTTCGATGCTTGTTGTGGTCCGGACGTTTCCGCTGCCGTCCTGTGTTCATAGTCTCGGTGTTGCCTTCCGCTTAGCAAAAGATGATGCTCGACTGGCTTAGTCTTTGGTTAAAAGAACTTTCTGATGAAAAATCACATGCATATCTTAATGTTTAGTGGCAGTTCCATTTTACAGATATATTTGCGAAAGGATCGCGTATGTTCATGACCTGGAGTAAAAGAAATGTTTTAGAGAATAGGCTCTTGTTTCTTTTGGACAACATTATATGAAGATGATTTGTGACAATGAGGTGTCTCCAAACCAAATCTCCTTCTAGAACTTTGTGTCTGTCCACAGCCTATATTGTAGGAACCCCGAGAAAAGATCCCATCTTTTACTCGCATTTGCCCTTTTCGAAAGGCGTTATATCTGTTTCGGATCAAGTACGTTATATATCTCTTTCTTATGGAGAGTTGACTACGACCTATTCTTAATCACACATCAAAATTCAAATGATCCAGCAGTTTCTTAACATGTGGGCAAAGGGACAGTATTGAGTATTGTCACTCGCCCCCCTGCAGTTCTGTCTTGCATTTGTCCGGTTTGAGATTCTTCATACAGTGTGTATGTGCATTGTCGAATTAGCAGTTTAGGCCGGTAATGCGGTATAGGTTATCGCTGTCCTCACTCAGACCAACTTGATACGTAAGTAGAGTACACCTTTGACCGTATTGTGGATAGAACTTTCCCGCCAGCTCAGCTGGCGACGTGCATATGTACGTTGACCTTGCGCTAATAGTGCTGATCAGCGTCGCCGTCTTCTCTCGAGATATTTAGCATTCGTGCCTTCATGTCGTCGATTGCACAGTGCTGTCTCTGATCGACCGATATCGCTCTCTTGAGAATTGAAATATATCCACGTGTGCGCGCACGCGGTCTCGATCTGGTAATTGATTTCGCATGGCTGCGAGCACGCGATGGAAATGCAGCTCCGCTCAGGAGTCAGGAGAGACGATAAGCAATTAAGCATGCATATACCATGTTCTCTTATCCGTAGAGTCCTCCGTCCTGTCAAGCGATGGCTTACTAATTAATCAGACATGATCGATCAGCACGTGCGGCGGTTTCTTGGGATGATCGTCGATTCGAGGGAGACTCTCGTCCTCGTACTACCTCACTTTGCATTGCATTGGTAGCACCCTGTTTCCGGTGATGATCTCTGGATGATTCGATTCGTCCAAGGCTCGTACGTGATAGATGCAAGCACGCGAGCTGATGCATGACTGATCTTTATAAAACTATACGGTGGTGATTGATCTGTCGAGCGAGAAGGAGCTTGAGGATGCGACAATGCGACTTTTTTTGCTTCTCGCAGGATGACGATCCAGATCATTAACAAAATGTTATGTCACTGGCAGGTCCAGGCTGGACCGTCCAGCCGATTCGTAAGCTGCCAACAACCGGCCAAACGAAACCGCGAATCTGCCTCTGTTTTCAGTTGTTTGCAGGGTTCGGAGCGGATCACCGGCGCCGCTGGTTGTGACCTATGCGTAATAGGCTATTAGGCCTGCTTGAGGGAGGTGACACCATGCTGAGTTTACCAGAAAAGCCATCGTATCACCATGCCGTTGCTTATCGTTTTTGGTTTCATTTCACAGTGGAGTACCGGTTTCTTTGAGATGCACAGATGACCAATTAGCCGAATGAAACCAGCAGAGGTCAAGAGATAGTTCAGGCTCTGCTTTAACGAATCTGTCTTTGGATTATTTTCAGTGATGTTATGTCTGACAAACCCGATCAGTAAGACGGTAAGAGAACCAAGAGGTCGGCGCCTCTGCTCAGTGCTGTGAGTAAGGAATGATATTTACTGAAGGATCGTTTCCAAAAGTAATGTTCATTGAAAAATGAAAGGTACATCTTGTACTCTCTCTTCTAAAGCAATAAAATGCAGGCTAGGCTGCCTTTTAGTCTAAAAAAAATGAAAGGTACTACCTAATTTCTGAAGATAGAATGGCGTCAATCTCACAAGCACACATAGAATGGAACCTGTATTTCTAGAGCAACCGGCGGAAACACTGTCTTTTTCATCAACGATTCAAATGTGTAAAATCCAAACCAATAATTACATGTTTCATCTAATACCTGTTGCATTATCATCAAAGGAAAGAAAGAAACATTGTCATTAATTCTCAAACAAACGATCTGACATGACATCACATCTCAATCCTATGTACATGTATACTTTTCTCATACAACCCCTAGCCTATTCCCTACTGCATTCCTAACTCCTAAGACCCTCTTTCCCTATGGTAACTCAATGTCCTCTGTTGCCTTCGTAACGCACTTGTGAACCCAGTAGCATTCTCACCATGGCCATGGAGCACAATATCGGCATGAATTGCTGATTCAGGGAATTTTTTCCGGTGCCTATCCTGATGGTTTTGTTGATGGTCTTGGTGCTTCTCCTCCACCTCCACCTTCATGTCTACTACCTTGTCCTCCTCCACAACTATGGTGAACACGAAAGAGCCCATGGGGAAGAAGTCATCCATGCCTAGCACTGGCTCTAATGCCTTGACGACCTCCATCATGGATGGCCTGGACTTTGGGTTTTGGCTAAGACACTTGTAAGCCACCAATGCAGCCGCCTCGGCACCCTTGCACGAGTACTGGCACTCGAGGGCAGAGTCCATGACCTGATACAATTTGTTGGATCGTTTAAGGTATGGCCTAGCCCAATCCACCAGGTTTTGCTCCCTCGGTCGCCTTCCACGGTCCACTGACGGCCGTCCCGAGAGGAGCTCTAGGAGCACCACACCGAAACTGTAGACATCACTCTTGGCCGTCAAGTGGCCCGTCGTAATATACTCGGGCGCTGCATACCCATGTGTTCCCATGACACGTGTTGTTATGTGGGTTGCCTCGCCCTGTGGTCCGTCCTTGGCCAGCCCAAAGTCGGACAATTTGGTGTTGTAATCCTGAAATAACATATGCGAGATTTGGTTAGGTGAATGTTAAACATATGCCATTGTGTAGATATGAGTATAATATGAAATAATATGTGGTACTGTGCATATTTAATTGGTAGTACTGTTCATATGTCATTGATTTGTATGTTGTCTATTTGGTTAAGCTACATAGTGATGGCTAGATATTTTTTAGTTAGATGGATGAGGCTGGAGTATGACAGATTCGATTTCTCAAGTTTGTCATGCATCCAATAATCTTCCAAGTTCCAGTCAAGTCAGAGATGTCTGTGCCAGCTAAGACTTGAAGCTTCCCAAATGAGGGTCAAAATGCATTTTGAAAAATAAAAGTAAAACCTTTTTGTTGGAGAAAAGTATTTGTGGCAAGCCTGGAATTTAGAAGAGCTTAAACTTATTGTTTATTTATTGTGAGGCTGTGGTGACAGTCGTCAGAGCTGGCTTGTTGTTCCCAAATGAGGTAGATTTTTCAGTCAAGTGTTTTAACTGAAAATTACAACTACTATTTACTATAGTGCAAATGAGCCGTTCTATCATACAGAAAGCCTGACAGTTGTGGATGGCTTACCGAGTCGAGCAATATGTTGGAGGCCTTGAAGTCACGGTAGATCACCGGTGGGTCGGAGTCGTGGAGGAAGGCAAGGCCTTTGGCCGCGCCGACGGCAATCTTCATCCTTGTCATCCATGGGAGAGAGCCATTGATAGCTGAAGAGAATAAGATGTTGCAGGTCAGTTTCCTTCGCCAAAAAGAAAAGGGTAAGTTTTCTCCTCGAAGTTTTTAAAAATAGTTGTAAGCACCAAAAGTCTGTATCAACAATTAATCATGTATCTAAATTAGTATAATCTATTTTAAAAGGGACAGATGTGTTCTTTGGAAGCAGGCGCAAAGCTGCTATTTTGTCCTCTTGACTTGGCAAACATGAAACAGAGAATAAAGACAGGAAGGGAACAAAAACAGCTCATCGCGGTCATGCGTACGTGCTCAAGTTTAATTTACTAACTAGTTGGTCTCAAGAACTTGATTAGTTAATCTTTTGATCTGAATATAACTCACATTTGAAGAGGCGTTTCTCCAGGCTTCCGCCGCTCATGTACTCGTACACCAGCATCCTATGCTGTTTCTCGTAGCAGTACCCGATGAGTTTCACCAGGTTATCATGCCTCAGTTGCCCAAGAAAGAACACCTCCGCCTACCAGAACAAATAATCCATTGTCAGTTCGAAGGTCAAATTGATCCAAGCATGTGGTCGATGCTCCATGTGACTCTGCTTCGCACTCACCAGCCATTCCTTGTGTCCCTGGGTGCCGCACTCCAGGTCGAGGTACTTGACGGCGACCGCCTGAGCGGCCAGCCCGGGCCGGAGCTTGTCGTCGACGGTGCCCTTGTACACCGGGCCAAACCCGCCGCTGCCGAGGTGGTTGGCGCGCGAGAAGTTCCCCGTCGCCGCGCGGAGCTCGGCGTGGGTGAAGGCGTGCAGGTTCGAGCCGGACATCGTCAGCGAGAGGTCCTCCGGCGACAGCGTCCCCGAGCCCAGGCTCGTGAACGACATCCTGGACGATGACTTCGAGCTGCCCTTCCCCATCCGCCGCTGCGACCCGCAGTCAAGGTCGTCGTCCGCTGCTGCTGCTGCTGCTGCGCCGCCGACGCAGCACGAGAAAGGATTCCAAGGTCGGGCCGCCATGGCAAGAACTAGGAGGAGCTGTGTCTGGTGGATGGATCAGCGTCAACGGCGATCGAAGGCAGCTGACCGACAGAGAAAGATATGTTGCCGGCCGGAGCTGTGGATGCTGGGGAGGGAGTTTACCGAGAAGGGGGAGACTTGAGGAGAGGGGTCGACCAGCTGGGCCTTTATATAAGTGTGGGTGGTGGTGGCGTTGGCGCCAACTAACCTTGGCTGCCGGGAACACAGAACCATGGGTGATGTGACTGCTTCCAATAAGGAAAGAGCAAGGAAAACACCCCCTCCGTTTTTGTTTACTTTGCATTATGATTTTTTTTCAAAGTCAACTTTTATAATTTTGACAAATATACATGAAAAATATCATCGTTTATAATATCTACATATGTAAAAGAGTGAGGAAAAAAAGTATTCTAACATTAACCATAAATTTGAAAAATAAAATATGTATTATGTATCACGAAAGTTAGGTGGAAAACTAGTTGAGATGCCATAGCCATATGGTGAATTTCTACAGGATTTGGAAAGACGGGAGCACTGAGAAGAGAGAAAATAGAGAGATAGAGTGTTAAGTGCTTTGGAATTTCAAAGGAAAAAAAATGAAATTTGAGCTAATGTTGAGATTTCACTTCCGTAGGATTTTGGTGACCTCAACCCTACAATCATAAGGGCTTCCATAGGAAAACAAATTCTATGGATTAGTATCCTCCAGAAATTTCTAATAATATCCTTTCTATCCAAATGAGACCCTAATAGAATATGTTTCAAGATGGTATACATTTATCTCATGATTAGTCTCAAGAGTGTTGTCACGCTTTGCTGCACCCGAGCCTATTATTGCAGTTATTAATACATGACGTGATGGTCTGAGTAAAGATAGTGTCTCATACATGATCATATACACATTTATACCCCTTTTCAGGAAAAACAATGCACGTATTGGTCTAGCACTTGCAGTGTAACAATTTTGAATTTGTTAATCTCTTAAAAAGGCGATATCGACAATTGGTGTGTTGAGGCAAAGGATTCGTGCTGAGCGGGGCTAGTCGAGGTGCAACCGGATGTCGAGAGGCACCGTGTGTCACTTGTGCTCGTGCTTGCATAGAAGGAGGAGGCACGGTGAGTAAGGCGGGGGAGATGGGTCGCTCGGGTGGCTCGTTAGCCGGAGCTACAAATGAGACTCATTAGTGGCCGCACACGGGAGGAGAATAACGGCGACACTCGAGTCCGAGTCCCTGCCAACCCGTGGTGCTCGTGAGAAGTGGTGGTGGATTTGTTGTCGAGTTTGACAGAGTCAAGGACATTTGTTGGAGCAAGATGTTTGGTCCCAAATGACCTAATACGGATGAGAACCGATAGAGGCCGCACGCGGGAGGAGAGCGACATAGGGCAATTGTCGAGGTTGAATCCCTCCCCATTTGTGGTGCCCTCGAGTAATAGTGGTGCATTGGCGGTTGAATCAGTAAGAGTTGTGACAGACTGCCCGGATGCAAGGACAAATCAATTGACAATGGCAGTGGTGGTCCGGAGGGAGAGGCGTGAGGACGACATGAAACTTTTGATTGACAGTTAACATGCGCATGTTGGCTTTTCTGTTATATAGCAGCAGGCTAAGTGTTTTATATTTGCGACACTTGGTGTTTTGTAGATTTTTTTCTTCAAAATTTACATCAAGTGCAGCAGTTGGAGATTTTGTTTTTGCGTCAAATGGCCTAAAAAGAGTTATGCCCTTAGATTGGGCAACTACTGAAAATGCTATAAGAGAGGAGTGGCACCGTAGTTTCATATGCAGTAGATAGAAAAGTAAGTTTGTATTCAACTGCATCGATAACTAAAATAATTTATGTCTTATGATGTAACCAATGAAAGGTTAGTCCAAGGAGTAGCCAGGGAGTAAATATTGAAGGGGGATAATATCTTTAGGAGGCATTGTGTGTGTGGTTTTATTTCATACTCGTTTCTTGCGAGAAAAATTATCTTGGTTCCTATTTACTATGGTGTCTTGGCCTACTCCATAAAAATCCTTTAAAAAATAATGAAGCAACCTTTGTGTGTTCCATGTTTTCCCCCTTTTCTTTTTGGCATGTTCCATAGCGGATATATTGTTAGGATCGCCCTTTGACTAATGAGTGAGAGTTAGCATCGCAAATGTTTAACAAGTAAACCCAATGTTTCTTGTTAGCATATTTAGGGAGAGATTACATGTCCGATTTGAATCTAGTTTTTGCTTCCTGATCCTGGTTCATTCTTGCTCTCATTGTCCCTAACTAGCACCAAGCCACCAACATTATCTCCGTTGTTTAAGTTGTATAAGAATTGGTAATTTGGTATAGTTCTGCTTCCAGGTTCTTTCGGGGCTTCTCAAAAGAGACTAATTAAATAACTTCCTTTGAATACACTGCATTCCCATTCCATATTATCTGAACCACCGTACACAAAATCTTCTCTCGATTATCGGCCAGGCTCGCACGGAGGGTAGAGAACATCTTGTCCAATACAACGAAGACATTATCCTTTGAATAGAGAGAGGCCACCCAAAGCCAGTTAAGCAAACTTGAAGAAGTACCAGTACGTGTATACTACCTGTCTTTGTCTGTTATCAGTTGAATTCAATACTATGCATGCCACGGAGGTAAGGAATTGAAATAATTTTCCGAGATCTCCATACGATCACGTCTGCAAATATTATAAATATGCACGTGGGACTAAAGTATTCATTTTCTTAAAATGGACTAAAATATGCTTCCGTGCAAACTTCTTCTTCCCCGAGCGGATTGGTTAGATATTATTGTCTTGGCGATTAAATTAGCATATCTCTGAAATTTCTTCCGAGCTAGTAAAATGGCAGAAAAACGAAAAGAAACCACACAAGACCGTTACGTGCCCGGATAACAACGAAAGAAACATTCCTGTATGCAGTGAAAAGTCATCGTCGCACAGTCCATCTCTTTCCTAAGAATTTTAAAATAAGATGACTAGACAACTAAAAATAATGACGATTAGTGACTTGAGGCCGAGATGCCACGAGGAGGTGGATAATAGTTTCTAGATCCTTCTCAGGCTCTGAATTGTAGTACTAGTACTTCAGTGGTGGCGTTACGGCAGTGGGATGAAAGGCCAGTTTCTATCTGCAGCAAGTCAAAAAACGAGTGAGCTTTTCAGCTCCCGACACAAGCTGTCATAGTGCACAAAGATATTTTTTTCGAAGATTCTTAGTATCACAAATTCTCAACAAAACTGTGCATGTGGGTTTGAATGTAGCGATAGAAGAAGTTTTAAAAGTCCGCGTACCCCTTCCTCCGGAGATCCTACGAGGGCATTTAGGTATCCTCCGTCTCTCGTCGCCTCGGACGCCGCCATGCGTCGCTCCCGTCCTTCGGGCCTTTGAGGCGGGGTGGATCTCGGGCCCCAATTGTGGGAGGGCTCTATTTCCCTAGTTTTAAGGTTAACGTTTGTTGGGGCCATGCTCAGATGGTAGTGGCAGAGCCTATTTCAATAAAGTCTCCCCGACTTCAGGCTCATCTCAACGACGATGTCGAGAAGTTTGTGAGAGTGGTGTCGTTCTCGAGGACATCATCTTATGATGGCATTCTTTGGATGGACGTGGAGCTTCATCATCGGTTCATCTATTTTTCGGCTCAGGGAAGGATGTGCTCTTCTTGATCCGTTCGGTGACTTTCTGTCTTACAGGGTCTGAAGGTTGAAGACTAATGTCATCTCAAGGATCTCGATGTATTTTTTTAGAAAAACGATCTCGATGTATTTAAAAAAAAATTGTACTGCTCAGTGTTTCTTTTAATGTCATGATCCTTTTCACACAAAAAAAAGTTCTGAAAAATAATATTGATATTTGCATGCTGTTCAAAAGTAGCAAGTTGGGACAGAAAAACAAAACAAAAATGTAGAAACACGACCAAAACCCTTTTTAAAGTACAGATTTATGAGAGTTGAACACACACGTAGATTCTACGCGGGTGACTTCTTTAGTGACTTTTTGACAAACGAATAAAATCAGCAAAAAATATAGTCTGTACCAGGAGTACTGGTGGCCGAGAACCAAACTGAATTTCCCTTCATATATGTAGCATTCCACTGTTCCACAGTTCCGTGAGATAAGCTCAGGTTGATTCTGCACTGACCAAGTGGCTCTTCTCACTGCGTGTCACGTTTTCTCAACAGTGGAAGCACCGGCCAAGCAAAGAACTCGATCATCATCAGAATTCAGACAAGATTGACAATGACAAGGATCATTCCGAATTCCAAAACAGCATGCATCGCCTCGATCGTTCGGCCGTGTCCTCGCATTTTTTATCCAGGATCACATCAGAGCATCATCATCCAAAGGACATCAGATAATGGCAGGCATTCGATCGACACTTGGAAAAGGAAAGACAGCAGGCAGTCGGCATTTGGAAAAGGAAAGGATAACCCGTCGATGATTCCTCGGCCGCGCCGGTGCCCGGCGGCCACGTCTTCACGCGTCTCGGGATGTAGGCAACCACCGAGCGCACGAGCCCGGCGGCGTCGAGCGTCGGCGCACGCCGGCGCTGGTGAGCTACTCTTCGACACACCGCCAGCAACAGCAAGTCAACCGGAATCCCACTGACTCGTGCTCCTGGGTGGGGTGGCCCATGGCCATGGAGCCCGACGAGAGGCGACCATCTTCGTGGCCGGCGAGCGCACCACGCGTCGGGCGAGATGATTCCCCGCAGCGCGACGATCAGGTGGTGTATCGTGGTGGTAGCACAGTGTCCAGCGAATGTGCGTGTCTCACGTGGAGAGCCAACGTTAAAGTTTCTGGTGTCTTCGTACCGCCGGCGCGTGGAGGCGCAACGACGCCGACGTCCCCACCAGCTTCTGCTGTCGGCGGACGGTCGTCGGAGGTGTACTGGATGATTTGGGTGATCTCCTGCGGTGTCGGGACGGCGGAGAATCAGGGAAATCTCAGGGTGCAGCCAAAGGGAGCGTATTAAGACCGCTTGCCTTGATATGTTAGGATGAAGAACCTAATGTTTTTAATTAGATCCTTTTATGGAGTACCTTTTGTGTTCTGATGGTTGTGCTAGTTCTGAAAACACCAGGGGGCTGTGTAGGTCAATGATTTCAGTCCCATAAGTCTGAACCACAGCTTTGGTAAGCTGTTCTCCAAGCATCTTCTTCAAAATATAATTAAGGAATTGAAATCATTTCTAAAAGCTTCAAGATCGATCACGTCTTCAAGCTCACCGCTGCACTGGACAAGTGAATCTGTGTCTAAGTGCCACCTTTTCTCAATGGTGGAAGCACCGGCGAAGCAAACAGCTTATTTGGTAGAAACCCCACGTCAGAGAGAACATTCCGAGCATCTCTCACCACACTCGTGTCCTCGCATTTCTATCCAGGATCCAGTCGGAGAATCTACAAGACAGCATATAATGCAGAGCAGGACACACTTGGACTCTACCTCAAAGAAAGGATAATGTTTACGTAGCGATGTCTTGCATTACCCGGAGGCCACGTACGTTTTCACACGCATCTCAGGATGTACGTAAACCACCGGGGACACGAGCCGATCGATCTGGCGACGGCGAGGCCGAGCAACAGCTCGGCGACACAAGTCAACTGGAATCCACTCCCTCCTCTTAGAGGTGGCCGGCGACGCGATCATTTTCGTGTCCGACGAGCTCACCACGTACGCGTCGGATGTACATGTACGGTGGGATTCTCATTCTCCGGCAGCACCGAACGGAAAAGCTGCCGCACCACGGCCACCTGCCAGAGCGGCCGACGAACAATCGTGAGGGCGTGACACAACACAAAGATCCTCTTAGAGCGGCCGACGAACAAACGTTTTTTTGTGTGTGGCTAGACCTAGACGTCCACCAGCTTCTGCTCTCGATGATTCGGTGATCTCCTCTAAGACGTTTTGCATACTAATTTAGCAAGACAAACGTCTCATACTATGTTACATAGGAAGTATTAAGATAGTTGTTAGGTCATAGTCTTTAGATATTTTTATCATGATGCACAATTGTTACATATTTTGAGAAAACATTGTTGTAAACTACTATTTATCTTCAGCACAATCAAGTTACTTTGAATGTATGCACTGCAATTGTATGAAAATATACATAATAGAAAACGTAAACAACATTCTTATTAGTCAATATTGCAAATGAATAATAAAAATACATCATTATATTGTAGTACGGAAAAATAATTTCAAAAGTTCAAATTTAGTACATATTGTAATATTTAGTTTACCTCGCGCTAATTATTGCTTCAAACGACCCTCAGTAGTTCATCACCAGCTCATAGTCAATACTAGAGCAGTCGTAACTGTTGACTCCTCCTATTTATTGAGTACAATCTATCGGGGATTCGCAACAACGCCCAAGCCTCGGCCATGTGACCTAACCATTAATGTCTACTTGGTTGGTGCATGACTTCATTTTCCATGTAATAACATGGAATTTTATGAAATTGTTTTATTTTCATGAATCAAAACAAGCATTTTTCTCATAACTGAATAAAGATACAACAGTTAAGAAACAATATACAATAAATAAAAAAATATAAACAATCTAGAGACTTCAAATTTTGAAATTCTAGGGCAAGCGACCAAGACCGATAGTACTTTGAGAAGGATGATTTGAAAATATGCTCTTAAGTAAAAGTAGCTAATTTACCGCTACTTTGGTTGGAATTGATCAAATCAATGTAGTAACTAATTTTGATTTCAGAGGAACTATATTCATGTTAAATGATTATAATTGTAATCTTCATCACTTAGTGTGGAAAGTTATTATTTTTATAAACTCATTAGCATTGTTCTTCGTAAATTAAATAGTATGCTTCAACATTGGTAGTCACTTTGTTATTTGAGTTTAATAGAAGCCCATGTGGTGTTCAAGAATGTAGTGCCGTTGTTGGCGAGGAAAGGACAAAAGCCAGTAGATGACTTGTTTTAGCTGGCCTTTTGTTCCGCCCACTTTTAGCAGGCCATTTGTTCAA
Source organism: Poa annua (assembly GCA_026929855.1). NCBI lineage: Eukaryota > Viridiplantae > Streptophyta > Magnoliopsida > Poales > Poaceae > Poa > Poa annua. The sequence continues at coordinate 78,108,042 of CM049432.1, forward strand.
TTCAAGAGTATTTTGAACACCATTTGGCTAGGCTAGTGGGGGATTTACCATTTTCGTCAGAACTTCATCAGAGAGCTGGAGATCACTTGGGTCCAGCAGAAAGGGGAAAGAAAGGCGAGTCCTGTACCGCACGAGAAGAAGTGGCTTCCTCCTCCAGTCGGCTTCTCGAAGATCAACGTAGATGAAGTTGTCCAGAAGAAATAGAATTTCGTAGCAATTTCGACTGTTTGCAGGACGAAGGATGGTCGGTATCTAGGTGCATCAGCTGTGGTAGTTACACTGTTCAAACTGGTAGTTTAGTCTTCCTTCTGGATATACATCGGCCTCACTTCGGATAGATATTTCCTAGCAGCTCCGCTGACCGGGATATCGGTGTCCTGAGATATTTAGCATTCAGGCTTTGATGTCAACGAATTGTACAGTAATGTTGCAATTATTCTCTTGAGACCAGACACCCGTGCCGCACGAATGAACATCACGTGCCAATTGCGACTTGAAACTCAGCAGAACAAATGGAAAATATCTGCGGGGTTACTAGGTAAGATGTCTACATTTTAAGAATCAAAGACCAGCCTACGGTGACGTGATCTCTGAATAAAGTTTTCCCACGCCGCGTGATGCAATCATATATACTCTGTAGATGATTAGTTCTGACTTCTGAAGATATTTATGCATCAAAGTTATCCTCAAGTGCTCAAGCAAAATTAAGCTTGATAGGATCCATATGGACAACAATCCAGATTAACAAACGGCAACATGCTGAGTTCAGCCTACGGTGTCACTATGTTGGACATGAGCCTTGCTTGTTCGTGTTATGTTTTGGGGATTTTGGACTGGAGTAATGGTTTCTTGTAGGAGACAGAAAGCCAGTGAAATGTTTCAAAGTCAATAAGTGATTAAGGATTCTTCTTGGCGAAAATTGACGCGTCATAGCTGACCTGGATAGTATGAGACTATGAAATGCTACTTCCTTTTCTTTTCTTTTCTTTTCTTTGAGAGGATTTATGGTTACTGAAAGATCATTTTGAAAGCAGGTCCAATGAAAGGTTACGTAATTTCTGAAGATAGAATGACCTCACACTCATGAACACAGAGCATGGAACTGGTACTACAGTTCAATCAGAGAGCACGAACAGGATCAGAGGAGATGCCGTGTTTGGGATTAAACTGGCACAGCAGATCAGATAATAATTTTCCTTTTTATATTGTCTGTCCCATTTTGAATCTTTTGAACAGCTCTATTTCTATGTCGAGGGCCGAGCATTTTCATTTGTTCTTACGTCATGGCGCTTTAAATTTCTTGTGTCCACTATTTGTATTTTTGCGCATGCACTAGAAGTTCCAAATTCAGGTACAACTATGTGAAGGCGGGGCGCGTTACTCTGTCACGACACATGTCACGTCTAGGAGCAACGTGCGAGAGTACTCTTTTTTTTTTCAATAAAGATCGTTTGCTGCTGAAGTACAAATAACTGAAAAATTCACAAGGGGAGTATGAAGTACAACAATAATCTCACAAAAATACAAGAACCAGAGTATAAAATAGACTAACTGAAGTACAAGTATAAATATACAATGAACAAATACAAAATACACTAGCCGAAGTACAAGGTACAAAAGTACTACGAAGTACAAGCTACCAAAAGCCAAACATGTACTAAAATCAAAATACAAAGTACACTAACCAAAGTTCGACGACATACAAGTAGACTAAAAACTGAAGTACAAGTACACTAAAACACGAAATATTGTGAACTACAAAAATATAAATAACACCTTTTTGCTCGTAAAACAAAGTTTGACATGACTTATCAATATGATATCTAGAGTCAAACAATCTCGACGCTGCGTCCAAAGGGCCAAAGGTGAAAATGGATCGTAATTCATAAGCCTAGTTTCAAAGATGTTTTTTTATCTGAAATCTCGAAAATTAATATTTATACATCTCCCAGCACCTGCATTGGAGGATAAATCTCACAACATTTACCATTTTTGACACTTGTGAACCATGACCAACACATGTCGTAATTAAATAGAAAGAAAAGAAATATTTTTTTTGGAGATGTTGGTCTTCTTCTAATAAACAGTGTTTCTAGTAGTTACGCTTATGTTGGCAATTTTTATATCCATGATAATGGCACTATTATATATGTTGGTAAGGCGAGCGCTTATCTAAAATTAAAAAAGACACCGTAACAGTTGAAATTTGTTTTGCCAAGGTGTAGATGGATCCACCATTCAAAATTCACATTTCAAAATGTCAAAGAAGTTGAAAAATAAATTCAGGTATACACAAGGGAATTTTACGATTTCCCACAAAGCTTCACGAAAAATACATATTCTACGTAGAAAGTCAAATTCCGATGTTACAAAATATTTTCATGATATGTTTCTGTCCTTTTTATACAGGCAAAAAATGCCTATTTTCGTGGTTTTTTTATGTTGACATAGAATGCCTTGATTTACATTTGAAAATTGTTTGGAATTTTTTTACATTTAAAATGTATATACTCCATAAGGAGTAAATAAATTTATTGTACTCCATGACAATATATTCTCATGAGTGCATATATAGACATATAAACATTGTGTCCACTAAAACAGGCCATTCTCGACACAAGGTCACGCCTGTATTCGTTAACAAGCCCTAACACTGGAACCACTTGAGTCAGAGACGGCCCAACTTACCCACGAAGGAAGGATTTCCAGGGGTTTTGCGAAAAGGCTGTTTGATGAAACTTATGACCAGGCCGAGGCCCCTGAAGAAAGCCCAGGCCGAGCATTTTCAGATAAAATGTCTCATATTCTCTTCTTAGCTGGTGAATTTTAATATCCTAAAAAACTGGTGATTCTCAAACCCCCAATAAAAAGAGAGCTGGTGATTCTCAAGTAATTATACTACAAAATTAAAATCCAACTGTGTGTTTCAATGAATATATATACTAGCTAAATGACCATGTATTAATAGATTTTATTGCGAAAGACATGGAATTATCTTGTGCGTGCTTGAAGACAAATCTGCATCAAACTTGTGTCCTAGACATCTTCACCTTTCCAAGGTCGTTTGGTATGAAGGAATAGAACGCTTATGATTTATTTTGCTTAAAAATCATTTGCTCTTTATTTTGTAGGCCAAAAAACATTCATCCACTGGGGGCTTTTTTTTACGATTGCACTGGTTTACTTGTTTTCTAGAATTATGGGTCTCAATTCATCTTAGATATTCATATAGATACAAATGATTTCAGGAGAATAATGGAACATGAATACCAGTCTCTAGATGCTACTGCCTTTGCCAAAGAATGAGCTTCGATATCTTTTTCCTTTATTAAGACGAATGAGCCGAGTTTCAAGTCTTTTCTTTCTTTAAGATGAATGATTTGCGATGTTGTATTTCCTTTTGTTCATGCCTATATTCCACCCCCGTGCAAAATGAAGCTTATTCACATCAATAAGTCGACAAAGTAAACACAAAAAAAAAATGAAATATTATTTGCAAAGTTTGTCTTAATCGTACACGATAATTCTTGACGAATTGTATCTAATGTGTGCAATGGCAGAGCTAGGCGAGAACCCATGGGGCTTGAAGAACAACAATAATCAGTGTACAATTTTGGCTGAAGCACCTGCCCTGCTTGTGTCAGACATGGCGGAAAAAGCAAACAGTTGCCCGACTAGTAAAAACTATGACTAAGCAAAACTAAGAGGAGCCATCAGCTTTTAAAGTGGACAAGTGGCTCCTGAGTTATAGAAATCTCTTTATTCGAAATAATCAAAATCAACATTTCACAAATTTTTAGAAAACTATGAAAATAGATGTTTATATTCTAATAGTGTCAAAATCTCAACTCGAACGATCTAATAATCTTCGGCTGCACAAAAATGACAAAATCTGACATTTGGAGTAATTTTGTCATTTTTGTGTATCCCAGAATATGTGCAACTTTGAGTTGAGGTTTTTCATATTGATTGAATTGCATCATTATCTACATCTACATGTAGGGATTTGTTTTCGATTTTCAAAGTTGAAAATATTGATTTATAATTTGAAAAAAGATCACCATGAAGGCTCTGTTTGTGGTTTGCACATTACCATCAAGCTTGAAAATGTTTAACTCCATACGTATCGCCATGCATGATTTTTCAGCCTTACCTGCTATTGTAAACTCTCTCAAAGTACGGGTCTCTCTCGTTCTGTCGTGCTTAAGCAAAAATGCTACTCCCTCCGATCCATATTAGTGGGAATAGATTTATCTAAATTCATATGTATCTAGTTAAATATTTAGACTAGATACATATGTATCTAGACAAAGTTGTGCCCACTAATATGGATCGGAGGGAGTATCTTCAATCTTTGATATTTTAGGTGTTCCTCCTGCTCACGAAACAACACTGACGTTGAGTTTCACGTAAATAATTGAATAGATGGCTGCTGACGCCACAAGATGGCAACACTTGCCGTGGAAAGACTTGCCGTCTGTCCTCTGTTATTGCACTCGTTGTCACCAAGTATATTCTGGTGTTGACCTGCGAGTACACTAATTGGCAGCTACGTGAATCTTGTGACTGCCGTCCACATGTGCCCCTTCAAGCCAAATCAAACGGTCTGTAATCTCTTAGCGCAATTTTACAGGAAAACAAAAAAATATTTTTCTCAAGAATATTCATGTCCTCTCCACGAAGATAAGGCACTAACCTACTAGTAAGAAAAGAAAGATAATTCGGTTGTCACATTTGTTTATAGTGACCTGAGCGATTCAAAAAACAAAAGTATCTCTTTACGATCTAGGTATCACCATTCAAGACGTTTTCTTTTTAAACCACTAAAGTCATTTATGTGTAAATTGTGCGGTAAGTGATTACAGTCGTGTTCAGTGGCGGAGGACGGGAAGTATCTTAGACAATCGTGTTCAGTGGCCCCTTAACCATTATTTCTCTAAAATTGAGCAAACATGGCTTCATATTCTTAACCAAATAACTTGAATGAGAAAAAATTATAATATTAGAACAATACTTATACAAAGCCAAAATAGAACCATAAACATAATACATCCCATATTAACTTCAACCACCCTCGCATAAGCTTATCAAAATACCCACAAACACTCATTAATTACTCAACCTAGGTTATTACGGAGTCGGGTATGATAGTTATGTACTGTGAAGAGAAAGAGTTAATTTTTTACTAGACTAGATCTAGTCCCTATTTTGCATCGGAGTCTGTTTTAAGCAGTTTTCACTAAAAATCACGTGCATCTAGTACCAAAAATCAAGCACTACGAGAAACACAGCCCAGCCCGACGGCCATTTCAACGTCGACGGGGACCGTCGGCGTCACAACGTGAAACCGACGAAACGAAAAAACCGTCGGGGTCGTTTTGCCGTCGGCGTCCTAGTTGTAAGGCCGACGGCCACCGTCGGGCTCACAGTACCGCCGGCGTTTATTTAGTAAGCCCGACGGCCACAGTGCCGTCAGCGTCCATCTAATCACATTGTAAGCCCGACGGTATTACCGTCGGACTCACTATTTAGTTTTTCAGTTTTTTTCAGCAAATTAGATTACATTCAAAAAATATATGAAAAAATACTAAAAAAAAAGGAAACCCTTTGGCATGAAGTCTTTTGACGTGTACTACTTTTTAGAAAAATGATAAACTTGAGTTTTGGCAACTTTTTAAAATAAAACTTTACAAAAAATATCAATCATATACAAATATGCAATAGTTTTAACACATATGTGTGACCATTATCATGTCATAGTTTGTGATAAAGTGCTCATAATCAGCACATATGTGTGCCATGGTATGTAAAACAGTCGCCGAAGCGATTTTCAAAATTCTTTTTAGAAATATCATTTTCCATTTTTTAAGTGTGAAAAATGACTTTTTTGTGAAGCAAGTACATAAAATATGGTCCAAAATGACACCCATTTAATTTTCACAAAGAGTAGAACAAATTTTATGGATAATATCTGAATATGAGGATTTTCCTTACTTTCTATCTATATTCGCCTCTTTAATTGACTTTATGTCAATTTTCCGGAAGTAATTCAAATTTGAACTACAACTGTGTGATAGTTTGCTCTGAAGTTCTTACAAAAATAATTTTAAGGTACACAAGTAGTGGTTACAACATAGAACCGTCAATAGTTTTGAAAAATTCGACCACTTTTGATGAATAGCCATGCTCTCCATTTTGACAGTTTTTTGAAAGAAATGGAAAATATGAAAAAGTACTCAAAAAAAGAAACCCTTTGGCATGGAGTCCTTTTACGTGTACTAGTTAATAGGAAAAATGATAAATTTGATTTTTGGCAAACTTTTCAAAACGAAACTTCACAAAAATGTCAAACATCTATAAACATGAATAGGTTTCAAGACAAATGACCAATGCATGACCATTATCATGTCATAGTTTGTGATAAAGTGACCATATTCAGCACATATGTGTGTCATGGTATGGGAAACAACATCACCGAAGCGATTTTCAAAATTCTTTTTAGAAATATCATTTTCCATTTTTTAAGTGTCAGAAATGACTTTTTTTGTGAAGCAAGTACATAAAATATGGTCCAAAATGACACCCACTTAATTTTCACAAAGAGTAGAACATATTTTATGGATAATATCTGAATATGAGGATTTTCCTTACTTTCTATCCAAATTCGCCTCTTTAATTGACTTTATGTCAAATTTCCGGAAGTAAGTCAAATTTGAACTACAACTCTGTGATAGTTTGCTCTCAAGTTTTTACAAAAATAATTTTAAGGTGCACAAGTAGTGGTTACAACATAGAACCGTCAATAGTTTTGAAAAATTCGACCACTTTTGATGAATAGCCATGCTCTCCATTTTGACCGTTTTTTTGAAAGAAATGGAAAAATATGAAAAAGTACTCAAAAAAAAGAAACCCTTTGGCATGGGGTCCTTTTTCGTGTACTAGTTAATAGAAAAAATGATAAACTTGATTTTTGGCAAACTTTTCAAAACGATACTTCACAAAAATGTCAAACATCTATAAACATGCATAGGTTTCAAGACAAATGACCAATGTATGACCATTATCATGTCATAGTTTGTGATAAAGTGACCATATTCAGCACATATGTGTGTCATGGTATGCGAAACAACGTCACCGAAGCGATTTTCAAAATTCTTTTTAGAAATATCATTTTCCATTTTTTAAGTGTCAGAAATGACTTTTTTTGTGAAGCAAGTACATAAAATATGGTCCAAAATGACACCCACTTGATTTTCACAAAGTGTAGAACATATTTTATGGATAATATCTGAATATGAGGATTTTCCTTACTTTCTATCCAAATTCGCCTCTTTTTTTTTTTGAACAGTGAACCGTAGGGGAACCCCCTACGGTATGGGATTTTTTATATATATGCCACGCAGGAAAAATCAGAGGTTTTCCTTACAATCCCAGAACTGAACAAAAATCAGGGGGGTAAGAAATGGAATGCAGTAAAATTACAGTGTAACATCTCTAAGTAAAGAGCTCTAACACCCATTGAAGTAAAGGCTGGACTAGTAAGGACTTAACCCTATGTTGATGTAGCAAAATATCTTGTTGAAAAAGAACCTTCCATCTAGCAAGACTTGGCTGGATATTGTTAAAGATCAGATCATTTCGCATCCTCCAAATATTCCAGCACGCGCAGATTGCAATTTCCATAAAACATGGCCCAGTAAAAAGTCTTTGGGCCTGCACAATGTGATCAGAAATAGCCATAAAGCCATTCCATTGAATACCAATCGCAAGCCAGCAATCCGAAGCAAAAGAGCAATCAAAGAACAGGTGATCTCGTGTTTCAAGTGTATCCAGGCCGCAGAGAACACAAGAAGATCCCGAAGTAACCTGCCAATGCTTCCTTACCATCAGATCTTTTGTATTCAGACGATCTTTATGAAGTAGCCAAGCAAAAACCCGAAGCTTCGAAGTTAGTTTTGAGGACCAGATTGCCATAAGCGAGGTATCCGTGGGTAGCACTGAATATAGGAATTTGTAATACTGAGCCGAAGAGTACTTCGAGTTGCCCCAAGGGAAGATTTTTGTGTCCGGTTCAGTATCAGAGCAGTCTAACTCCTCAATCAGAAGCAACAGTTGTTGATATTCTTGGAAAGCCTCCGGAGACAGAGGTAGAGCAAACTGGCGTAGATCAGTAGGAGCCACAAAATCTTTAACCGAAGCATCCACATTGAGAGCGTAAGAGAATAGCCTGGGGAACTTGTCACAAAGAAGCTCTTGATTTTTCCAGAAATCCTTCCAAAAGAGTGTAGTCTGTCCATTGCACACAGAGGTAGTTGTGATACTCCTATAGGTATCCATGAACTGCGCAATATCTCTCCACCAGAATGAGCCCCTTGTTGACTGAGCTTGTGGAGGCTTCGAGGGGTCATATAACGACCAAACAAGCTTGATCCATGGAATTTCTTCTCTGTTGAAAAATTTATGAAGCTGTTTGAGGAGGAGCGCCTTGTTCTGTACCTCTAAGTTCAGAATCCCTAGTCCTCCATGTTTTTTAGGACGACAAACAGTTGTCCAAGCGGCCAAAGAGTGCACCGAGGAGGAGTCTTCCTCCTTGGCCCATAAGCAATGCCTGCGCACTCTGTCAATGAGCTTAAAGAGAGCCTTGGGGAATTTTAGGGAGCACAGCATATTTCTAGGGAGCGCCGATAGAATGGAGTTAATAAATTGGAGACGGCATCCATAATCCAAGAATCTGACACTGGCATTCAGCCTTCTCTCCATGTGATCAACAATAGGTGACAAGTCCCGAACCGTGGGGCGGGAATCACTGAGAGGAAGCCCCAGGTAAGTGAACGGCAAGGCTCCCATGGAGCAACCAAAAGTAGCAGCGAGAGAGGTCAGCCTCTGGGTGGTAATGTTTATCGGCATGAGACTGTACTTTTCATAATTCACATGCAGGCCCGTGGCCGATGAGAATCTATGAAGCAGAGTACGAAGAGCACTCAGTTGTTGCGGACAAGCCTCAATGATAAGCAGCGTATCATCCGCGTATTGTGCAATTGGAAAATCAGTACCAGGAATGGGCAGAGGAAGCCTTAGATCCCCTTCCGAAACAAGCTCATTCACCATTAGTTGGAGAAGATTTGCAGCCGCCACGAAAAGAATTGGCGAGAGCGGGTCTCCTTGACGCACTCCTCGCTTACATAGAAACTTTTTCCCAGGAACCCCATTAAGTAAGACCGAGGATGTTCCAGAAGAAAATATCATAGAAACCCAACTTAACCAACGGTCATCGAAACCCCAGCAGCGTAGAATTTTTATGATAGACTCATGCTCAATCATATCAAATGCTTTAGAAAAATCCAGCTTTAAGATAACCACCTCTTTGCGAGCCTGCTTGCATTGATGGATATACTGATAGGCCCATCCCACACAATCATGTATAGAGCGGTTCTTAAGAAATCCATATTGGTTACTTTGGACCAACTCAAGAATCTTGGTCTGCAGCCTATTTGCCAAAAGCTTGGTCAGAAGTTTAAGACCCGAATTAAGAAGTGAAATGGGGCGGAAATCATTCGGGCCAGAGGGATCTTGGACCTTAGGAATTAAGGTGATATAGGCATCATTTATACTTTGCAAATTGACCTTGTTCGCCTAGAAGTCATCGCATAAATTATAGAAATCATATTTAATAACCGGCCAACAAATTTTCATGAAAAGCCCAGAAAAACCATCCGGTCCAGGGGACTTGTCGCCAGGGCATGCCGCCACCACCTCATCAATCTCCTTCCGAGAGAACGGCGCAGAGAGGGTTTCCAAACCTTCCCTGTGGTGCACATAAGCAGAGAAATCAAAGGTAGGGTCAATGGGTAACGAGACACCTAAACGATCCTTGAAAGAACGCCAAAGGATGCCAGCCTTTTCCTCATGCGTGGTAGCTACAAAACCATCATCTCTTGACAAAGTGGAGATGCAATTGTTTCTATAACGTATTGTCGCCATGGAATGAAAAAACTTAGTGTTCTCCCCACCAAACTTTGCCCAGCGCATTGTACATCGTTTTTTCCAATAAGCTTGTTTACAGTCTAGAAGCAGTTGAAGTTTGCGTTTGACAATATTGCGAAAATTCCATTCGGAAATATGAAGAGTACGCAGCTCCTCAAAGTCATCTAGACGCCGAATGATGGCGTTGCAATTTTTAATCAAGTGCTCCATGACCGAAAAACTAGTACTCCAAAGGTGCAGAGCTTTGCGGAGAAGTTTTAGCTTAGCCGATAAACATCTCGCCGCATCACCCGGACAGTAGATGTCCCAGATTCTCTTCACCAAATTCGCCTCTTTAATTGACTTTATGTCAATTTTCCGGAAGTAATTCAAATTTGAACTACAACTGTGTGATAGTTTGCTCTGAAGTTTTTACAAAAATAATTTTAAGGTAGACAAGTAGTGGTTACAACATAGAACCGTCAATAATTTTGAAAAAATCGACCACTTTTGATGAATAGCCATGCTCTCCATTTTGACCGTTTTTTGAAAGAAATGGAAAAATATGAAAAAGTACTCAAAAAAGGAAACCCTTTGGCATGGAGTCCTTTTTCGTGTACTAGATAATAGGAAAAATAATAAACTTTATTTTTGGTAAACTTTTCAAAACGAAACTTCACAAAAAAGTCAAACATCTATAAACATGCATAGGTTTCAAGACATATGACCAATGTATGACCATTATCATGTCATAGTTTGTGATAAAGTGCCCGTATTCAGCACATATGTGTGTCATGGTATGGGAAACAACGTCACCGAAGCGATTTTCAAAATTCTTTTTAGAAATATTATTTTCTTTTTTTAAGTGTCTGAAATGACTTTTTTAAAAAAGCAAGTACATAAAATATGGTCCAAAATGACACCCATTTAATTTTCACAAAGAGTAGAACATATTTTATGGAAAATAACTTAATACGAGGATTTTCCTTAGTTTCTACCTAAATTCGCCTCTTTAATTTACTTTATGCTGATTTATGTTGCTTTTTGTTTATTTTAAAAGACATCATTCATTATGAAAATGATGACATGAATGTCATATTTGGATTCCTCTCATTTTTATGATCGACATAGACATTTTATTTATTAAATTCTGATATATCAATATGAAGATATGAATTATTTCTTATTAAATGGAAAAGACAAAACAAAAATAAAATAATTGATTATTATTATTATTCAAGTATTATTAAACATAGTTATTTTGTTCATTCAAATCTTATTTTTGAAATTTTAAAGATTAAAAAGTATAATATCTCAGATGAGAGTTAATATGATTGCTATCATACTAATAGCAACAAGGTCTGACATCTCAACTGGAATCTCATTTGAATAGAACTCAATAGTTAAGCGTGCTTGGCCTGGAGCACTCTAAGGATGGGTGACCGTCTGTGAAGTTTGACTGAGTGTGAATAGTTTGAGTTAAGATTATGATTAAGTGTGTGAGTGGATAGTTTGAACTAAGATTATGATTAAGTGTGTGAGTGGATGGTTTGAGCTAAGATTATGATTATGTGTGTGATATGAGATTAAATGTATGACTAAATTGGAGTTAAAATAATAATTAAAAAAGTTGAAAAAAAATAATTTTGAAAAAAAATGGCAGAGCCATCTATGACCCCGACGGCATTGCTGTCGGCATCCTAGTTGTAAGGCCGACGGTTATACCGTCGGGCTCACAGTACCGTCGGTGTTTATTTAGTAATCCCGACGGCCACAGTGCCGCCAGCGTCTATCTAATCACATTGTAAACCCGACGGTATTACCGTTGGGCTCACTATACAATTTTTCAGTTTTTTTCAACAAATTAGATTACATTCAAACAAAATATGAAAAAATACTAAAAAAAAAGGAAACCTCTTTTGACGTGTACTAGTTTTTAGAAAAATGATAAACTTGAGTTTTAGCAACTTTTTAAAATAAAACTTTACAAAAAATATCAATCATATACAAATATGGAATAGTTTTAACACATATGTGTGACCATTATCATGTCATAGTTTGTGATAAAGTGCTCATAATCAGCACATATGTGTGCCATGGTATGTAAAAAAACGTCGCCGGAGCGATTTTCAAAATTCTTTTTAGAAATATCATTTTCCATTTTTTAAGTGTGAAAAATGACTTTTTTTGTGAAGCAAGTACATAAAATATGGTCCAAAATGACACTCATTTTATTTTCACATAGAGTAGAACAAATTTTATGGATAGTATCTGAATATGAGGATTTTCCTTACTTTCTATCTAAATTCGCCTCTTTAATTGACTTTATGTCAATTTTCCGAAAGTAATTCAAATTTGAACTACAACTGTGTGATAGTTTGCTCTGAAGTTCTTACAAAAATAATTTTAAGGTACACAAGTAGTGGTTACAACATAGAACCGTCAATAGTTTTGAAAAATTCGACCACTTTTGACGAATAGCCATACTCTCCATTTTGACCGTTTTTTGAAAGAAATGGAAAAATATGAAAAAGTACTCAAAAAAAGAAACCCTTTGGCATGGAGTCCTTTTACGTGTACTAGTTAATAGGAAAAATGATAAATTTGATCAAACTTTTCAAAATGAAACTTTACAAAAATGTCAAACATCTATAAACATGCATAGGTTTCAAGACAAATGACCAATGTATGACCATTATCATGTCATAGTTTGTGATAAAGTGACCATATTCATCACATATGTGTGTCATGGTATGGGAAACAACGTCACTGAAGCGATTTTCAATTTTTTTTTTAGAAATATCATTTTCCATTTTTTAAGTGTCAGAAATGACTTTTTTGTGAAGCAAGTACATAAAATATGGTCCAAAATGACACTCACTTAATTTTCACAAAGAGTAGAACATATTTTATGGATAATATCTGAATACGAGGATTTTCCTTACTTTCTATCCAAATTCGCCTCTTTAATTGACTTTATGTCAAATTTCCGGAAGTAATTCAAATTTGAACTACAACTGTGTGATAGTTTGCTCTCAAGTTTTTACAAAAATAATTTTAAGGTACACAAATAGTGGTTACAACATAGAACCATCAATAGTTTTGAAAAATTCGACCACTTTTGATGAATAGCCATGCTCTCCATTTTGACCGTTTTTTGAAACAAATGGAAAAATATGAAAAAGTACTCAAAAAAAGAAACCCTTTGGCATGGAGTCCTTTTTCGTGTACTAGTTAATAGAAAAAATGATAAACTTGATTTTTGGCAATCTTTTCAAAACGAAACTTCACAAAAATGTCAAACATCTATAAACATGCATAGGTTTCAAGACAAATGACCAATGTATGACCATTATCATGTCATAGTTTGTGATAAAGTGACCATATTCAGCACATATGTGTGTCATGGTATGGGAAACAACGTCACCGAAGCGATTTTCAAAATTCTTTTTAGAAATATCATTTTCCATTTTTTAAGTCTCAGAAATGACTTTTTTTGTGAAGCAAGTACATAAAATATGGTCCAAAATGACACCCACTTGATTTTCACAAAGAGTAGAACATATTTTATGGATAATATCTGAATATGAGGATTTTCCTTACTTTCTATCCAAATTCGCCTCTTTAATTGACTTTATGTCAATTTTCCGGAAGTAATTCAAATTTGAACTACAACTGTGTGATAGTTTGCTCTGAAGTTTTTACAAAAATAATTTTAAGGTAGACAAGTAGTGGTTACAACATAGAACCGTCAATAATTTTGAAAAATTCGACCACTTTTGATGAATAGTCATGCTCTCCATTTTGACCGTTTTTGAAAGAAATGGAAAAATATGAAAAAGTACTCAAAAAAAGAAACCCTTTGGCATGGAGTCCTTTTTCGTGTACTAGTTAATAGGAAAAATGATAAACTTGATTTTTGGAAAACTTTTCAAAACGAAACTTCACAAAAAAGTCAAACATCTATAAACATGCATAGGTTTCAAGACATATGACCAATGTATGACCATTATCATGTCATAGTTTGTGATAAAGTGCCCATATTCAGCACATATGTGTGTCATGGTATGGGAAGCAACGTCACCAAAGCGATTTTCAAAATTCTTTTTAGAAATATTATTTTCTTTTTTTTAAGTGTCTGAAATGACTTTTTTAAAAAAGCAAGTATATAAAATATGGTGCAAAATGACACCCATTTAATTTTCACAAAGAGTAGAACATATTTTATGGATAATAACTTAATATGAGGATTTTCCTTAGTTTCTATCTAAATTCGCCTCTTTAATTTAATTTATGCTGATTTATGTTGCTTTTTGTTTGTTTTAAAAGACATCATTCATTATGAAAATGATGACATGAATGTCATATTTGGATTCCTCTCATTTTTATGATCGACATAGACATTTTATTTATTAAATTTTGATATATCAATATGAAGATATGAATTATTTAGAAAAGACAAAAAAAAATTGATTATTATTATTATTATTCAAGTATTATTAAACATAGTTATTTTGTTCATTCAAATCTTATTTTTGAAATTTTAAAAATTAAAAAGTATAATATCTCAGATGAGGGTTAATATGATTGCTATCATACTAATAGCAACAAGGTCTGACATCTCAACTGGAATCTCATTTGAATAGAACTCAATAGTTAAGCGTGCTTGCCCTGGAGCACTCTAACGATGGGTGACCGTCTGGGAAGTTTGACTGAGTGTGAATAGTTTGAGTTAAGATTATGATTAAGTGTGTGAGTGGATAGTTTGAACTAAGATTATGATTAAGTGTGTGAGTGGATGGTTTGAGCTAAGATTATGATTAAGTGTGTGATACGAGATTAAATATATGACTAAATTGAAGTTAAAATAATAATTAAAAAAGTTGAAAAAAAATAATTTTGAAAAAAAAATGGCAGAGCCATCTATGAGCCCGACGGTATTGCAGTCGGCATCCTAGTTGTAAGGCCGACGGTTATACCGTCGGGCTCACTATGAACCCGACGGTATTTGCGACGCCGACGACAACGGCGTGAGCCCGATGGATTACACGCCGACGGCCTTAGCCCGACGGCCACCGTCGGGATCATGTACGCCGACGGTTTTTAGTGTGAGACTGACGGCAAATGCCGTCGGGCTGGCCTGTTAGTCCTGTAGTGAAGATAGGGCGGCCATCCTATCATGCGCTACCGGGAGCTCCGCTCATATTCGTGTTGTGCCACTTTATCGACACCCTCAGGTTTTGTTTGCAACAAAGCCGAACTTGTGCAAATACCACCTTCTGTTTGTTTGCTCACTATAGAACGGTTGTGCATAAACAGAATCGTCTTCCAATCCAAGCACTGAGTTCTGACTGCTATTTGGATGACGTGCTGTATCTAGACAGCACAGCCTCTACGCCGTCGCTGTAGGAGTGCGACATTCGTGGACTCTAGTAGTGTTTCAGACGGAGCTCTTTCCTCTCCTCCCTCCTGACGTCGCCGCCGTTGTCCATTCCAACGGCATCACCCAGCCAATCGCAGTCTCTCAGGAAAATATCGGCTCCCATTTCCTGGCGGAGAGTGCTGCCGCGCCATTTTTGTCTCAGTTTGCTTCCACTGACTGCCCAATCATCTCAGCTTCCCGAGCTCACTCATTCATTCATGATCCCGTCGTCACCTGTGGCGTCATGGCGTGGAATAGAGCTTCCGTTGCTCGGATGATGACTTAGCCATATCACTGCTAGATCAACAAGAGCCAACGAACAGTGCACTCCTGAATTTTTTTTGTACAAGGGGGGACCCAAAAGGGTCATATATTGCTGCAACAACCAGTATAAAATACATAGAGACCCCTTCGCTTCTACCGCTCGAAGGACCTAACTTCGAAACAGGATCTCTAACATTACAAAAAGGACCCTAAGACTAAAAAAAAATACAGTCCTCGGAATCCTCCACTGCCTCTCGCCAGTGAACTCAAGGCAGCGCCACTGGCGCCACCGAGCTCGGGGGCGGTTCTGCTCGCTTGGGCCCCCACTCCGACGATGATCCACTGCCTCCTGCCGCCAGAGCGCCTCCGGGGACGAACCACTTGGAGGAGCAACGACGTTGAGCACCGGCGCAGCGAATCGAAACAGGCCTCCACCATGGAGGTTGAAGAATGGCCATCATATTGGCCAAAGATCGCAGCGGCAAACTTGACCACCGCGTGTGAAGCTCCAAGATGCAGCAAAAGCCTCTTCGAAGAAACAAAGGTAGAGTAGCAGCTACTCTTCCGCCCCTCGCCGCCACGGCCGGCCAGAGGAAGATGCAGCCACCGCACACCTTGCTCGAAGAAGAGGCAGGAGCGCTTGATGATGGAGCTGACCACGAACAGCTCCTGCTTCTGCTTCCACCATGGAAGCCAGCCGAAGATGCATCGCCATCGACGTCCCCCGCCGCGCTCGAACGGAAGGACGCACCAGCTCCAAAGTACCCATGGGGCGGCAAATCCCCTTACTCCATTCATTCTTCCACCACCATGGCGACCAAGACAAATAGAACCAGAGAAACACCCCACCGAACTGGAAAGCCCCAACCCTCTAGCCATCTTCTTCTCAGCCACCATGGCCAAGAATCTGCCGAGACAGCAGCTTACCCAATCCGATTTATTCCAGCAAGAACAAGAGAGAGAAGATGGAGCGAGGAGAGCCGGAGCAACACCTCGCCATGGAAGCAGCCATGAGGCGTCGGCATCAGCACCACCACCACCCCCACCCCTGCCATCCGCCTCACTGAAGAACAATCGAGGAAGAGAAGCACGAGGAGGATCGTCGTCGACAAAACTGAAACCGCCCACCTCTTTATTTGTTGGGGAAAAGCTAGTAAGGAAGAAACCTGCAACTACTAGCAGCTAGACCCCTCCCGCCCTCCTCGCCGGCCACCAATTGACAAAAGCATCTGCATCTCTGCAGTTTCACGCCTAATTGGTGGTTGACTAGTTTGTTTATCCGTGCTCGGTTCTCCATGCCGATTTCTTTTATGAGATCCTCAGCAGCTCAAGCATGTGATCCACGGCTGATATTTTGAGCTTTCTCTTCATCATTGCTGCTGCATTTCCTAAAAAAGTATATCAGTAAACACATCACAAATATCTACTGAGCACTACATGTTAGATCCTAGAAACTACTAGGAGTAGATCTACACGGTAGGATCATCTATGCACCAAGTTCGTCTCGAGTGTGCGATAGAAAACAGAGAGAGAGAGGGGGGGATCGGAGAGGGGAGATGTGTACCTTGGCTCTGTCCTGACGAGTTCGAGGAGCCCGATGGATCAGCCATCGGGGAAGGTTGCGAAGACAGATGGTGGTGGCGGAGCGGCGGCGACGGTGCTTCCCGTCACTACTGCGATGACCTATATCGGGTCGGTGGGGTGTGTGGCAAAGTTTAACCTCGTGAGTCGTTCCGCCGACCCCCACCTCTCTTCATAGCGCAGGTGACAGGGCCCGTCAACCATATTCGGTTGGGCGCCCCCGATCAAGGCACGGATCAGGGTTCCTGGTGGGCCGTTGGACCCACACGAGAGAGATCAATCTAACATTCTCCCCCTTAATCCCAGCTTTTACCTTTTACTTTACTCGTTTCATCGGCTATTTACTACATAGAGCATGTTCATCGTCACAGTTCAATTGCTGATAGAACCTGACAGGCACTATATACTTTTCTGTTTTAAAACAAATCTTGTTACTTTTAGGACTATGATCCAAGAATCATATGTTTTCCGTTAAACCAGTAAAATCATTGCTGCTGCGTTTCCTGAAAAAAAAGAAGCAAAAAATCAGTAAACACATCACAAATATCTTCTGGGCACACTACACAGCTCAAGGCTTCATCCCAGAGTCTCAAACAAGTGGTCAAGCGTGGCACAGAGCTCGATATAAAATCACCGGCACCGGGACGCGAGCTCGAGCCAGCTCCATACTCTCCCTCGCTCCCCCTGCCCAACTCACTCGCCGGCGCGATGGCCCACCGCCGCATCCTCCTCGTGGCGCTCGCCCTCCTCGCCACCGCCGCCGTGGCCGTCGCCTCCTTCGCCGACTCCAACCCGATCCGGCCCGTCACCGAGCGCGCCGCCTCCACGCTCGAGTCAACGGTCCTCGCCGCGCTCGGTCGCACCCGCCACGCCCTCCGCTTCGCGCGCTTCGCCGTCAGGTCCGTCCCCGATCCCCAGCCCGTCGACCCTCTCCTCCATCCGCGCCGGTCCCGGCGGCACTGACTGACACGATCCGCCCTATAAGCGCAGGTACGGCAAGAGCTACGAGAGCGCGGCGGAGGTGCAGCGCCGGTTCCGGATCTTCTCCGAGAGCCTGCAGGAGGTGCGCTCGCACAACCGCCGGGGCCTCTCCTACAAGCTCGGCATCAACCGTACGACGACCCCGGCCATCTTTTTTCTACTTCCAACCCCCGCCGTCCGCTTCTGCTAACTGTTCGTCGCTTTGCTGTCCCTGTTTGACTGTTTCTTTCTTGCAGGATATTCTGACATGAGCTGGGAGGAGTTCCAGGCCAGCCGCCTCGGCGCGGCGCAGACCTGCTCGGCCACGCTCGCCGGCAACCACCTCATGCGGGACGCCAACGCGCTCCCGGAGACCGTAAGTGCCAACCAATTTTACTTACCCGTCCGTCGTCAGTGTCGTCACACAAGATCCCATCCCAAGTACAGTAGGACGAGCAGGGTCCCGTCATCAATCTAGTAGACAGTTTCTGATATCATCCACCGTTGGGAAAGCAGAGATTTTTCTCTCTCTTTTCTCACCTTAATCTGCGCTTCGAACCACCAGATAGCTGTCGAGCTTCCTGCTTTGCCTGTGCTGCTGCAGGAATTGCTCGACTCTGTGTTTGATCAGCAGTGCCAACGTGTGCTAATTATCTCCCTCAAAAAGACTTGTATGTCCCACTGACAAGCTGTTTCTTTCCACGGTCCCGCCCGCCACATGATGTAGTTAAAGTTGCCTTTAAGCACATCAGCCAGTGAACCTTCTTGCTGATCACCTGCTGCTGTAAAGATTGCGGCGCAACATTTCTGCTTGTGTCGCTTGATCCAGGCAGCAAGTGGAGTTGTTGTACATACCAATCGATTCCATCAATTTAAGGATTATTAAGTGGTGATGTTGTCGTTGCTGCAGAAAGACTGGAGGAAGGATGGGATCGTTAGCCCCGTAAAAGATCAGTCCCACTGCGGCTCATGCTGGACCTTCAGGTAACTACTGAATTTCTGCAGTAGTGTTTTTTTAAGTGTGCGCTGTATTTGTAGTAATTTACCTCTAGCAATCATCAAAGTACAAACACTGTAACCTGCTCATGGTGAAGCGTGCTAAAATCTATGTTTTCCATCCTAGTTAAGCATCCTATGAATAATTAAGCATCCTATGATAAACCGGACATCAAGTAGAAGTATCAGTCAGATCCAAGTAATTGTCTGGCCACAGACCACGGAGACTGTAATTCAATCATTCCGTGAAAGTAATATGTGTAGATGCGCCGTCAAATCGTCCTTCTAATAAAAAAAATAGAAACTCTTTCTGTTGTATGGACCAGGATGGGCCTGGCAGATCAATCCGTTGGTGAAGTTGAAAATTGCTGGCTCTCAACAGCTGCAGTTGAGAACTTTGAAATCTTCCATCAGACACAATCATGGAATATTTGAAACGTTTGAGCATGGGAGTTAAAGTAGTACTCTCGTGTGACATGAGAGCAGATAAATAAATAGCTGAGCAGCTGGCATAATTGTATGTATACTATTGATTTCAGGATCTCCTTTAGTTGGTGTTAGGTGACCAGTAGCTATCTTGTGGGGCCTTTCATGTCTCCTGTTCATTAGATCCACATCTAAACAGAAATATTATATCTTTCAAATATTGTGAAGTAGAATCCAGTCCTAAATTGACACAATTTATAGACTTATAGTGCCATATGAAGCTAGTAGCATATGCTTGATGACTTGTGCGAAATTCAACAGTTAGGAACGATTCATTGCAGCAAATGGATGTAAAATGCGCCCATACTTTGATCAGGTGGGCATCCGGACAAGATCTGAAATATTGATAACATTCTTCAATCATTTGTGAGCACAGTCAAAAAATTAATTATCAAAGCATGGTGACATCCAGTATTTACTTCATTAGTTCACTTTCAATCTGAAAGTCTAGACTGACAAATAACATAGTTAGATGTAAGTTAACAAGTTATCTGACTCTGCGTGATTGGGTGTGATCTAAGCATTTATTGAACTTAATGTTTGACTTTTTTTGTTTTCTATAGAAAAGTATTCTCATTGGCATCTATGAAGTAATTCTGAAGTAGCTGCAAGTAAAATGGCATATATTGAAATCTTGGTCGTGCCATGATTAGGCTCTACATCGTAAAAAAAAAATGCTTTCTGGAATAATTTCAGCATTGCATTCTTTTGAGTGATTGTTGATTGAAAATCGTAAAACATTTCTTGAAAAAGAAAAGAAAATGTGCAAGTGATTGTTCAACAAACAAACCGATTGAAAATTCCTTGTATGCTTATTCTTGCAGCACTACTGGAGCACTTGAGGCAGCATATACTCAGGCCACTGGAAAGAACATCTCTCTTTCTGAGCAACAGCTGGTCGACTGTGCCGGTGCGTACAACAACTTTGGGTGCAGTGGGGGCCTTCCATCTCAGGCATTTGAGTACATAAAATACAATGGTGGCCTTGACACCGAGGAGTCTTACCCTTACACGGGTGTGAATGGCGTCTGCCACTACAGGCCTGAAAATGCTGCAGTTCAGGTCAAGGACTCGGTTAACATCACACTGGTGAGGAGAAGGAATACTGCTCTAGTTTAGTTGAATTTATATATTTATCATCGACTAACATGAAGTTTTCATTAATGCTATTTTTTCTGTGGTAAGAATGCCGAGGACGAACTGAAGAACGCCGTCGGTTTGGTTCGCCCAGTCAGCGTTGCCTTCGAGGTGATCGACGGTTTCAGACAGTACAAGAGCGGAGTTTACACTAGTGACCATTGTGGAACTACCCCTAAAGTGAGTACCCGATAGTAGGCCATCAAACTATTATTCTTATACCATATGAGCTATTGATATTCACTCCTCAGTAAACCTGCTTCATGTGTCTTGTCACTCCACCTGTTATACTATTTTGTTCTAAAAATCGCAAGTTCTTCTGAAAATTCTAGGATGTGAACCACGCCGTTTTGGCGGTTGGATATGGCGTGGAGAACGGCGTCCCGTACTGGCTCATCAAGAACTCATGGGGCGCCGAGTGGGGCGACGAGGGTTACTTCAAGATGGAGCTGGGGAAGAACATGTGCGGTGAGTATTACATATGCACTTTCGTACCCTCCTCCCGCGTTTTGTTCTTCGGTGTATCGTCGTATGTGCTAACCCGACTCTGAACGATGCAGCTGTTGCCACCTGCGCGTCCTACCCTGTCGTATGAAGCGCCAACGGGCAAGTTCAGCGTGGATCTGGCAGACGTGAATAATGTGTTTTGAGCCCGGCCGGGCAAGACATGAAGATCGTGCTATATACTGAAACAGAAACCTTTGTTGTGAATACGGAACCACATGGCCTGAAATGAGCCCCGCGCCTGCATGTACTCTTCTTTTTTCTGTAATTGGCATGGCTGCGTAGGCAATCAATTGGGGTTTCGCATGTCTAGGACATTTTTATTTCCGGGACTCTTGTAAAATCAATACAGTATACCGGTGTAAATTTATTACGGTATTTTGCCTTTTACTCTCTGTTGAAATCGAGTACAGTAGTTTACAGCGTGAAGCGTGTGTAGGGCGCGTTGCGAGGCATCGAAACAAAAAAAACAACTTGTGTGTTTCGCTGAACCGTAACATGGCCAATATGGGCCGTTACACTTGACTCTGTCTGGAAAATACTCTAGTTTTACTAGTGAGTAGTGACCATATTTAACCACGCGCTGGAGCGGTTGCTGCCGCCTGTTCATCTCCGCTGCAGAGTGTTCCCACGCAGACAGCCGCGTGACGTTTTCACCGCGACCCACCCAACGAGTTTCTTACCAAACGTCCAAACCATACAGCCGTCTCTTCCCTCCCCAACTATATATATACGCGTCAGCGTCAGCGTCACTGCTCCGGCGTCGTTTGCCTCTGTCTCCTGCAAGAACCACCCTCCGGCCGGCCGGTTCGTCCCCAACATCGCCGGGAGACGGGACGTGCCGATTCGCCGCCGCGCGCGCGCCGGTGAGTTTCCCGCAATTCTCCTCGCGAATCTTCTGTTCCTCTCTATGTTCGAGTGAAAATGGTGTTCAGAACTTCTTCTTTTTCCCTGGCCTTTCCACTCTGTTTTCCCCCCACTCTCCCGTGCATGGCCATGGCCGCATACTGTGAAATGAAACCGTCAAATTCTCCTCGCGTCTTGTTTGTTCTTCTCTTTTTTTCGAGTGAAAGGGTGCTCAGATAATATTTGTTTTTCCCCATTTCCGCTCTGTTCTTACCCACACGCTCCAGTGCATGGCCATGGGCTCATCCCTCACGCAGTGACATGAAATTGCCAAATTGAGCAACCTGTCCGTCGAGTTTCAGGCAGAGAAGAGGAATTCTGTATGATAGTAAGTACATTCATAGAATCGTACGCTCAAGTTCAAATCCCAGTACATGTTCATGTGAGTCAGTGGCTCCAGAGTCAAGACAATGCCGCATATAGGGAGAAAGGGGAATTGCTTGATGCATGAGTCTGACACTGCGGGCCCAGCCCGGCTGGCTCTGCCTGCTATCTCTATAGATGAATCTTGCTGCGTAAGACAGTGCCACCGACTTACATCAGCGCCGACTTAGCTAGTTGGGATCCACTGGTTAATCGGCAAATTAAGCTTCCTTGCTGGGAACGGAACATAACATGGGACATATGGCAACAGATCTCTGAAGTGGTGTTCCAGGGTTAGAGAGGTTAGAGAGGTGATCTCTGAAGCCGGTCCCTCTCATCCGCGGTGTCAAAAGTCCTAAACCGACTTAGTTTTTTTTTTTATCTGCAAAAATATCCGATCGGATCTTGCGTCGGCTGCCTTGCCGGTGAAGAAACACGCAGCACCATTTATATATCCGGGAGGGACCCCCTTCGCACCATCTGCCTTCCCTCCTTGCGCTTTTGCTCTCTTCTCTGTTAACGTTGGGGAAAAGATCGTTCGATCATCCATTCCCTTCCTTTGCATGCATATTGATTGCTGTGGAAAATTACAGAACTGGACTAGTAGGTTGCGATTGAGTTGGACTTGATTCTATAGGTTGGATTTTAGTCTGATAAGAGTAATTGGCATCAAGAACTTGCGATTTCGATCTTGCCTCTTTAATTTGGTAATCAATTAATCCATTCAGTGTAATTTGAGCATAAAGAAACGATCTGTACCCAGTGAATACGTTTTAAACCTTGCCTTCTTGATCCGTTCTTGGCAGGGAGGGCTTTGCACTGTGATCCACCTGTGATTCCACTCTTCAAGATTGCCTCTTTCCGACCGACCGAGGTGGCGAAATGAACTGCGCCACGACTAGAAGCGCGTGGCTCGTCCTGCTGGTCGTAGCCTGCTGCCTATGTTTGTGCCCTGAGCAGAGCAATGGCTGGAACCTTTTCTCGTCGTCTTCGTCCTCGTCCTCCTCGGGGGCGGCGAACGACCGGCCCCCGATGATGGAGCTGGACGGCGCGGTGGCGGACTTCTCCATGGACGGCACCAACAACCCGCGAGGGGTGAAGCTGCTGGAGAACGCGCGGAACAAGCTCGCGGGCCCCAACAACTGCTGGCAGGACGCGTACCGGAAGCTCTTCGCCAGCTGCGGCGAGATCATGGCCGACAAGGAGCGCCAGTCGCGCCTCGCGTGGCACCTCAGCAGCTGCTACCAGGAGGACTCCGGCCGCCCCGGCTTCCCCTCCTGCGGCGCCGGCTCCAAGATGGTGCACTGCCGCAAGAAGCTCGGCGAGCCCGAGAGCAAGGTGTTCCTCGAGTTCTTCCTAGAGACCAACACCCTGTGCCACCAGCTGCAGGCGGAGGCGTTCAAGCACAGCACGGAGCGGCTGGTGAACGACCTGACGAGGTCCTCCAAGTCGGCGGAGGAGAAGCTGGAGGTGATCGAGGACAGGTCGGAGCAGATCATCAAGGAGTCGGTGAAACTGCAGGACGCGCTGTCGTCGATCGAGGCGCAGACGGACCGCCTCGCCGAGACGTCCAAGAACGTCGGCACGCAGATCGACGACGTGCTGGCGCACTCCAGGGCCATCTCCGATCAGTCCAAGGAGATCGCCGCCTCTCAGGCGGCGCTCAAGGAAGGGCAGGCGGAGATGAGGGACAAGATCGACGCCGGCATGGAGCGCATCCAGGAGTCGTACGACAACCTCGGGAGCGGCATGGATAAGCTGAAGGAGGAGGCCGTGGGGATTCAGAAGGAGATACAAACTGTTGGAGATTCCATGTCGTCGAAGATGCAGGACTTGCAGGGCACCGCTGATGAGATCGGCAGTGTGACGGGGAGATCGCTGGAGAATCAGGCGCAGCTGCTGGAGGAACAGCGTAAGGCGATGGAAGGGCTGAATAGCCTCTACAGCTTTCAGGAAAAAGCTCTTGAGGAGACCAGGTATTTCATTCTATCAACTTCACTGGATTTCTCGCAAACCTTTCTTTTTGTCTTGTAAAAAAATTGTTCTTTGCGTTGTTTTACAGAAAACGATGCTGAGTTTTTCTTTTGTCTAAATGATTGCAGGGGGACTGTGGAGAAATTTGCACTGTTCGGGCAGCGTCAGCAGGAAGAGTTGCTGTCCAAGCAGGAACAGATCCGGCAAGCTCATGATCATCTCATCCAAAATTCACACTCCATACTGGAAGCTCAGGTTATTATTATCTCCTCATTCAAATTACTTTCCTCACGTGATTCGAGTTCAAGCCTTCAACCCTTCTAAATAAACATAACTGAACTTTCTGACTGCAGGAAGAGTTCAGAGCGAAGCAGGCCAACATCTTCGCCGCGCTGGACAAGCTGTACATCCTCCACAACGCCATTCTTGCCGAATCTCGCTTCATCAAGGCCTTCTTCTTCTACTGCTGCATCGTGTTCCTCATCTACATGCTCACCAGCGCCAAGCAGACGTTCAGCATCAGAGGCCAACTCTACTTCGGTAACAACTTCGATTCGTCAGAACTTTACTGCTTGTTCATCTCTACTCTACATTCGATTGCTCATGTTTTGTTTCGGCAGGTCTGTGCATCACTCTCCTGCTAGAGATGGGTCTCATCAAGATCGGGGCAGGGGACTTCGACAACCAGTTCTGGGTCCTGTCCAAGGTGTTCTTGGTCAGATCGACGTTCCTCGCCCTTGCCACTATTCAGATGTTGCATTCCATATTCACATACAGGTCAGCAAATAAGAAACATGATTTGCTCTGTCGCATTCCTTATTCTTCTTTTAAATCTCTCGTTCGAAAGGATGATCAATAGATCCAGTTTGTTAACATGTTTAATTCTTTCAGGGATTACGAGGTGCTGAACCATCGGCTGCTGCAAACACTCGTGGAGAAAGTCCGGACGCTGGAGGAAAACGCAGGCGACAGGATGCTCCCGTACGCTTCAGAAAGCGACGAGAGCCTGATAAACTACTCGTGGGTGTTCGACGAGCTGACGGACGAGGCAGACAGCAAGGCCGATCCCAGCTACGCCCTGCCGGAGCCGGCTCGCCGGAGGTACAACAACGCCTTGCCGGAAGAGGTCGCCGAGAACTCCATCACGACGTCGATCAGCCGGAAGTACAACCTGCGGCCGAGGAGCAGGCAGTGATGAAACGCTCTTCTCCTCGCGGAACTTAAGGCGGGGTGCGTGATGCCATGATCTACTACGTACGCCGTTTGTAACTAGACAGTATGAGCTTGGTTTTGCCTACATTTTCTCGGTTTTATTCTTTCAGTTGCTTGGGAGTATGTAATATGTAATTAGTTCACGAACCATTGACGAAATTTACAAAAACTGAACATAGTTGTTATGAAACTACCATGATTGTATAAAGCCATTTTGAAGTTGCGTGCATGTTCATACGTTCAACGTGTGTCACGTTCATTCCACATTTTTTGATTAGTGTTGAGTAATACTACTACAGTGCCTGGATAACATATCTCTTCGCCAAAAATTGCACAAAAATTACCAACCAAACGTGCAGCTCTCTTTATAAAGTGTCTGTCTAGCACGGAATTTAGATGTATTAAGTTTACATGTGCAGAAATCAAAAAATTAATACAGAGACATTAAACTATGATTATTCATTCAGAAAACCCTCAAATGATGATTATTCATTCAGAGCACCCACCGAACCGTGTGAGTTCTGGACATGTAACGTGTGCAGTGTGCACTTGTGCTTGACAATCCGGAGGCAATAGGAGGACCTGTCTATGATAGGATGGTTAGAAAGTTGGTTGTACTCTGATTTTAACGTTGATGTTTCTCATTTAAGTAAATATTTTTAGACCCAGGTACCGTTTCCGTCGATAACGAGGCAACTGTGCTGACTTTATTAATCTCAAGACCCAACTCACAAGCTCAATCTATCAGAGGTACTCATATACGTAGGGTGTGTGCATGTATACGCATGTATGTGTTGTACTGTGTTGTGTTTAGTACAAAAACGACGGCTTTCGTCATGTAGCATCTCACTAGTTTGACGAGTAGTTCTTAATATGTGTTCGTGAGTTTCAAAATGTATTTGAATAGCTCAAAAAATGTTGGTGAGCTCTACAAATTCAGTACACGTAAAAAAAAAATCATGAGGTTAAAATTATTCGTATAGTTCAAAAAATGCTTGAACATGTTTTTTTGTTTGATTCAAAAAGTCTTGAATTAGAAAATGAATGCGTTGTTCAGAAAGTATGTTTGTGAGGTTCAAAAGTGTGTAGGTAAGAAAAATATTCACATGGTTAGAAAGTTGTTCACCAATTAAAATACAACTTTCGCGTGAGATTAAATATGTTCACACTAAAAGGTCCTTATTCCTTTGTTAAAAACAAATAAATACAAAGAAAATTAGAAAAAAATAAAACATGAAAAATTAGGAAAGTGAAAAATAAAACATGAATATTTAAAATAATAAACAAATATTATGAAAGCAAGATGAAAATAAAAATAAATAGAAACTGGAAACATGATAATGCAAAATGTGAAGCAGATCACGCAATAGGAACCTGAGGAGTTTTTTTTTTTTTTTTTTTTTTTTGAGAACTGGAACCTGAGGAGTTGAGGACCCAGTTGATGAAGTAGTGCGTCGGCCTAGAAACGAGAGGAATAAGGCCACTCATGTTTGGGCCATGGCCCTCTCTTTTACAGATAAGGCCTCCACAGTTGCATTCTTTGTAAAAAATTCTGATTTTCCATTCACAAAATAAAATAGCTAAAAAAGAAACTCAAGAAAATGTAATCAAATCTTAGTTCGTGGCTGTGGCTCCCAAAGATTAATAAGTATGTATTAATGTATTATAACTAGCAAAATATTCATGCCCTGCTACTAATATACCAAGTGTTCAACCGATCTTTTAACAATTTTTTTTTTATTCAGTGCAAATAATGAACGAAAATAAGTCCAAATCAAAAAATGTTTGATTCTACCTAGCTGTCTCTAACTGAGATTTACTGGAAGCTAGTTATCAAACTACTCGCCCTGTTCTGAATTAATTGACTCAAATTTAATACAACTTCCTCTAAATATATTATAATGCTTTCGTGAAAAGTGTCACGTGCGAATTTTTTGCTAGCAAGAGATCAGGCTGCTACACCCTCAGGAAAAAGAGAGTATCACTGCTACCACTGTCCAAAATCGGTGTACAGTATAAGAACTACTCCTGCTTAAGTCTATCTAGCTAGTCAACAAAGTTGACCTATGAATCGAAGCTGCGCTAATAAACGAAAGTTTGAGCTGATGAGAATCTGAGATCGAGGAGAAACGGGCACGCATGCAGAAGCGCGAATACGTGCAAGAACTGAGCCATCGGTAATCAGTCATCAGGCATCATACGTACCGACCACACGCCTGGACGTACGTACAAATACAATCGGAGGGATCCCATTCCCACACGTTTTCCTCCATTCACGTATACGTTGCCGCGAAGTATCGCGTAGGCGTACGCGTCACCGGATCCCAGAACGAAAGGCTACTGCACGTGGCCCACCAGTTGGAGCCCGCCACGCCACGTGCGATCGCCGGGCACGGCGCCTTCAGGCGCGCGCGCGACGCGTGCCCCGCCGAGATCGTAGCGGACGACGCCGTCCCCGCGATGGGCACGCCACGTAGGTACTTCACCGAGATCCTGCCGCCGGCCTCATCTCGTCTTCCTCCGGAAGGAAGGAAGCTTCTATTCCTGTTCCCGTGGCGATTTGGTGGTGCGTCGCCGTCACTGCACTCTACGTACTCCTACTGTAGCCACTTGATATTACCCTCGGAGATCAAACTGATTGGTTCGTGGCGTGGACCCTGTTAACCAAAGGATTAATGAGTTCGTGGACGTGTACGTTGGAGGCGATTGATCGATCAACTCATTAATTATTTACTGCGTACTGTACTACTACGTTGACACTCTGTCGAGATCAAGAAAGGTGACCCGCGCGTGACCAAAAGGTTGTTTAATTTGGAGCTCGACGCCATTTTTGTTTAATTTTTTTAATTTGACGTTTTTAAAGAACCTGAAAATATCTCACATGTTGACTATGATGTATTCTAAAGTTGTGCATTTCTGCAACATGTCAATCCGGCCTACATGAAAATGAAAAATCCGAAAGAAAAAATTTGAATACCACACCGTTCACCAATTCACGTATAGATATTTGTCATTTTTACACAGATTAAAATTCATAATGGTTTGTATTGGTTTTTTTTTGCATACGGATCGAAATGATCATTGTCTATATTTTGAAATATTTGAACCTTAGAAATATTATTTTTGATTTCTTTTAGAGCTCCATGGAGCCCGGAGCGTGAGGGGAGGCCCACTACAGCAATAGCTTGGTGTGTTTGATGCAAGTGCAACGTTATCCGGTCTTATCAGGGTACGTGTTTTCATACCTTCTCGGTAATGTAGGTTGGCTCATGTTAGATGTAGTTTTTCTGGTTTTCTTGCTCGTCTTGGAGTTGGGGCGCTTGTTCTTCATCTCTCGTTTATTGTTTCCTATGACTTGATTTGTAAGAGAATTTTCTGATCAACTTCAGGGAGGCCGTCCACGAAAACACTACACTCATCCATGACCCGCTATGATTGGGTTCATTCATGGTGGCTAGTGGTGGAATAGACCGGTGTTTGTTGAGTGGACATTCGCTGCTCCGGAGCTACAGTGCTAATGCTATCTATTTTTTTTTAGAAATACTCCCTCCGTTCCGTAATCCAAGAGCTATAGTTTCTCTGCACGGTAATTAGCGCACGGGCTAGGGGGAGAAAATGAGACGTTAAGTGAGTAAATATAGGGAGAAGCCGACATCCTCTCTCCTCTCTCTGGATAATATCCCAAGTCTGTTGCAACTAATCCCACAATATTCTCCCTGATTTACTCTCCCGATATCCTCTGAAGAGTTTATTTCCCGTGAAGAATAAGTCGCGCGTTTTCTTTTCTCTCTGGATAATATCCCATAAATGTGTAAATCAATAATTTCAAATATGTTGTATTTTGAGCTACATCAAAATGATAAAAGTGCGGACATAAGTTTCATATATTTGAATATCTTAATTTTCAGATTTTATAAATATTTTGTATCCCATATAACACGTACCCTAAACCCTATATCATTGGCTATATACAGATTTTTTCGGAATTCTAAAAACCTGTAAATATTATTTTTAGATATTTTAAAGTGGAGTGAGCACTGCTGCCCGAGAGCCGAACATACTTTCCGTTGTTTCATTGTCGTTCACCTCCTTTGCAACGTGATGCTTTTCCATAGAGTGGCGGTTTCAGGACCAATGCTAATTTAGTGCCGTCCAACCCCACATCAACTACTAACAAAGTAACAAGCTAGTGTACTGCTACACTATAATACTACACAAAACTTAATTTACTTCTCATTTTGCTTTCTTTGTTTTATTTGCTCTTTAATTTGCCTGGCATATTGAGAGCGATTTCGTACGAAGCTCCAATGATTGTGCAAGTGCCGCCCTCCAACCAAACAAAAGGTTCTTGTGAGTGCATCAGTACTAGACTACGCATTAGAAAACGACCATCAATCGCTCCACACTTGGGTTAGTGGAGTAAGAACTTTCCAGAGACGATTCGCTCGCGATATTATCATATCTACATGCACTGTTGTTGCACTACTTATCATCGAATTTGGAGTATATGTCAACACCAAAACGGCATCACATCAGCTGTTTTTGGTGGAGCTGAATGTTCTGGATAGCCCGCAAACTTTAACGAACACACACAGCTTGATTTGCCAAGAAACTTTAGACATAAAGCAGTTATTATTGCGGCTACACCATCGTGGATCGATGGATATCTCATATCTGCAATGTTCATCACCTCATTGTATCAGCAGGGGAGAGGAGTGACATCGCATCAGCTGTTTGCATTGCAGTGGAGGCCAATGTTTGGATGGCGCAAAGTTACTTTAACGGAGACAAATCTGCGCAACTTCGGGGAATTTAGGCATAAAGTGGCTATTTCAGCTACACCACTGTGGATATATAGCATCTACATAATGGGAGGCACCCAACTTTGTGATTGGATTCCTTGCATAAATTGTCTACTTCTGCTCCCCAGGGAATTGCGGCGCAAACCAAATCGTATTTGTCACTTCTTTCCTACCGCAGACAAAAAGGTCATAGCAAAAGTTTATGTGACAAATTACTCGAAGTTGCACATTGGTTACCCTCTAAATTTGCAATTTCAATTTTGTCCAGTTATCGAAACATCGTGGTGGTTTGGCTACAGATGGGGTGGGAATCATTGTATGTTAATCGGTATATTTATGTAGGAATAGATTGATTTATGGGTGCACTTTCATGTCTGAATCCATTTTAAGGACGAGTTAATACTCTACAACAATCGAGACATGCATACTGCATTCAAATACACGTTTCATTTTTTTACAAATCCTGCCGCCACACTAGATTCAATGGATAAAAGACAGTATCTAGTCCCTTCATTTTAGTGAAAATTCATCTAATTAACGACTTAACGTTCTATCATACAAATATAGAAGCTATGCATGTTGGATCAGAATATTACACGCTCTATCTCATAACATGTAAGATCTTTCATTTTTGCTACATTTAAGATGGATCAGTTCGGTCAAGTCTACCATAAGATGGTTGTCCGGCGATACAAATAAAAGACAACCCATTTTAGTTTTATATAAACAAGTCATTTAGTTTCTTATTTGATTGTTTCGTCAAGAGAAGCTAATGATTTGCTTTTATCTCTAACAGGCTGAGTGGAAGGTGAACGGGAATCCGACACCTAGAGGGGGGGGTGAATAGGTGCTATCATAAATTTTAGGTCTTTTCAAATTTAGTCTCAACACAAAGGTAAATTCTCTAGATATGCAATTACGGTGAATTTATCTAAATGACAAGCTAAGCAATAACAAGATAAACAAGAGTACAAGACAAACAAGTAAGGGAGTAAGGATAAGGGGAACCAAGTGAAGCACGCGGAGTCGAAGAGTTAATCCCGAGTTTCACCCAAGGGTGTACGTCTCGTTGGAGAGGTATGCGCTACCACAACGGGTTAGCCGCAACGCCAGAAGCCTCACCTTCTTCTCCGATGAACTCAACCACAAAGGTTGCGAGTTCACCTTCCACTATTGATCCCCTTTTAGGACGGAGATCGAATCCCTTACAAATGCTTGAGGGACTCACCCACAACTTAATTGGGGGATCTCAAGATGACCACAAAAGGTCAAGCTTACACCAAGTACCAACAATGGTAAGATCTAGGTTTTCCTAGAGGAAACCCTAGACTCGAAATCCCCAAGTGAATGGGGGAAGATTACAAATCGCTTCGGTGAAGTAGTAGATCAGGACCTTCTCTTTCGCTCCTCCAAAGATCAACAAGTTTGGGTGGACGAGTTGAGAGATCTTGAAGATTTGAGCTTCAACACATTTATGAAGAGAGAGAGAGAGAGTGTGTGAGAGGTAAAATGGCTGGAGGTAGGTGGAGGGGTAATTATAGCACCTCCATGAACTAGCCGTTTTTCACTGCGCGCAGGCCGGAACTTCCGGTCACCCGGAAAGTTCCGGCCAAAGTTCCGGTAAAAATTCCGGCTTGGCCAGGGCGCAGGCATTCCAGACTTAGAGAAAATCCTGACTTGTGCAGCACCGGAACTTCCGGTGGTCAGGCCGGAACTTCCGGTCGCCCGGAAAGATCCGTCCAAAGTTCCGGCCAAATTTCCGGCTTTGCCTGTGCGCGAGCAATTCCTGACTTAGCAGATTTCTCTGTTATTCAGCACCGGAACTTCCGGTGAGAAGACCGAAACTTCCGGTTGCCCGGAAAGATCCGGTCGAATCTCCGGACAAAGTTCCGGCTTTGCTCGTGTGTAGGCAAGTTTTGACTTAGCCGATTTTCACGTTTGTCTTGGTCGGAACTTCCGGTCGTCCGGAAAGATCCGGCCAAACCTCCGGCCAAAGTTCCGCCTTTGCCAGAGCTGAAATCCTAAAGGACTTAGCCATTTTCTGACCAATCAGAAATGTCCGGTGCAGGTCCGGAAATCCCGTCCCGTAGGCCAAAACTTCTGGTCACAACACCGGAACTTCCGGCCTGACAGGACAGGAAAAAATGCCAGCCAACTCTCTCTAATTCGGTTGATCTTCATCGTTTTTGTTCTTCAAGTCGATGTAGTATCTGAAATACTTAGGCACATCGTTAAACATCATTTTCGTGTTGTTATTATTATCCAAAACTCAGGAGACCGAAAATGCTCTTTCAGAAGGCCCATGAGGGTGCAGACATACAAGGCTATTGCCAACTATCGAGCGAGCTACCAAGCGAGGGAGGCAGACTACACCCGGCAGACCACGCCAGGCGATATACGAAACCAACCATCACAACCACAGACTCCCATTTAATAATAAAGATATTTATTTCCTAGTATCCCGGCCAGGGCCGTTCAAATTAATTTTTGAATTTAAATAAATATAATCACTCTGAATTATACTTTCTTAAGTTTCATCGCCACTTGACAATTTCATAAGATATAGGTTGTAAACTTTGTTACCATCGGTAACTATACAATGTATTTTTAAATTCTATGTTACATAGTTGTATTGCATACCATTTCAGTTATTGAAATTTTTCTTCTTTTGTGAGATTTTATTCTTAACAAGATACAAACTCATCTAAAATGGGAAACCAAACACAAATGAAAAAATAATAATTATGTATAATGTTTGTTACAATTGATGTTGTATAGCGTCCATGTATATTATTATGTGACGTCCTTCTCTATGTTAGTACTACGTACTATTAAGTATTTTGGTGCATATTTCAATGCATACAATATAACAAATTACAAATATCAACATATGTGTGTAGTGTATGGTTATGCATGAAAATATATAGAAATTTAAGAAATATGAATTAAATAATTGCCATTATTTTTTGACCTAGCCAAATGTGTCTAAGAACATTGTGGATTTGGTTATGGTTGATAATATGTAGATGATTTATACTTTGTTACTACAATAACATAGCTGTCCTATAGTAATCAACCACGAGCACTATTGCATTTACAAACCATATATTCCGTTGAACTAAAAGAAAAACCCATATATTCCATTAATAAGCAAAAATCATCTAATTAACATTTCTATCATACAACTAGAAGTTATGCATGTTGGATCAGAATATTACACATTCTAGTTCGTAAGATGTAAGATATTTCATTTAAGCTACATTTGAGATGGATCGGTTCGGTCAGGTCTAGCATAAGATGGGTGTCCGACGATACAAATAAAAGTCAACCCATTTTAGTTTTGTATAAACAAGTGAAAGAGCATTTTCCCTCATGTGTGATTTTGATAATTGAATGACAATCTCTATGGACTAATGTTTGCATTGAGATATCATTATAGATCATGTCCATGGAATTGTGGAGTTCATGTGTTGGACTCTTGAAGCTTATGTGTTGATTGGAGCATATTGCAAGTATGTCTTGAAGGATTCAAGACATCATATTAGTGAATAAATGTTGGAAGATACAAGGTTGATCAAGATGTTGATCAACACACAAAGCTACAAGATGTACCAAGAGCGATCATGTATCTCTTGGGATGGTA
Organism: Poa annua; assembly: GCA_026929855.1. Taxonomy (NCBI): domain Eukaryota; kingdom Viridiplantae; phylum Streptophyta; class Magnoliopsida; order Poales; family Poaceae; genus Poa; species Poa annua. The sequence continues at coordinate 78,142,255 of CM049432.1, forward strand.
AACACTTGTCCGCATAGCTTTGTGAACTAACCCATGATATATGTGTGTGTGGTATCTTTATATTGAAGGAGATATGCCCTAGAGGCAAATAAATAAGTAGTATTTATTGCATTATCTCATAAGTTTATAATAAGTTTATGTATTATGCTATAACTGTATTAATCGGAATTATTAATACACGTGTGATACATAGACAACCAGGTCCCTAGCAAGCCTCTATATGAGCTAGTCCATTGGGCAACAGTTGATCGAGATTCCCGATCAAGGACAATGACGTCGGTTGACAGTGGGGTCATCTTGTTAATAGAATAAGGTGGTGGACATACGCAAAGTATTGCAATAAGATCGTATTACGATGTTTGTCATTTGCAATAGATAAGAGTATGATAGCTTATTCCTTAGACCGTGAGACCGTACTTATTGTTGCTTCGTAGGAGTGCTTTGAGAGCATCAAACGTTGTGTCTTATATAGCATGACAATAACGGTGTCCATCTTGGGTATTCCGAAAGAGCATCGAGACGTAAGGATCAAGAGCGGGATTTGTTCATTCTTGTAATGGAAAGATACTCTGGGCCCACTCGGTGATATTGCATCTATATAGTTGCGCAGCTTATGACTAGGTCATGGAGATGTAATATCGCAGACGAGTTAATAACCTTCGTCGGTAACGAGATACAGCAAAGGCATCGGTGTGTCTACGATCATATCTCGGACAAGGTAGTATCGCAGAGACAAAGGGAATGAATATCATACTTATGGTTCAACGACGATATTCGTGGAATGCACAGGGGTCGTCATATATTTCCAGGTATCCCTGACGATCATTGGTGAGCGGAGTGTCTCGACCATGTCTGGAGTGTTCCCGAACCGTAGCGTAACAAACTTAAGGTCTTAGCGACGCTAGGAGATAGGTTCTGGAATTTTATAGGTTTTTATTGGAGAGAAAGAAATGATCCGGAAAGAGTTCCGGTGGTCCGGAAGGAGTTCCGGGGAGCTATGGAAGGGTTCCGAGAATGTCCGAAAGTTGTTCGGGTGGTTCCGAAATAGTTTCGGAGTCATGGGATATTGAATTATATATAAATATATTAATTATGAATTAATGGGATTTTTATATTAATTTAATATTAATTAAATAAAGGAAAAAGGGGCTCCCACCTAAATGGGCCCAAAGAGGGCCCATGAGGGGGTGGCGCACCAAGCAAGGGGGCCTTCCCCCCCTAGTCCGAATTGGACTAGAAGAGGGAGAGGCCCAAGGGGGTTCGGCCGAACCCCCCTCCCCTCTCTTCCTTTAGTCCCACATGGGGGAGCCAAAGGGGTTGGCACACCCCTTCCCCCTTTATATAGCAAGGCATATTAATTGATTTAATTCATAGGAAATTCAGTTAATTCCCAATTTCTCTCTCGATCCCGTGGTTCCCAAGTTGGAGCCGCGCCGAGCTGAGGAAGGGGGTCTCTCTCCACCTAAGCCATACCGCAGAGCGCCGTTGCTCTGCGGGATTCCAGATAAGATCTACTCCTGCGATTTCAGTTGGATCTGAATGACCGGGAGTTGTCGCTAGGCTCCGTATGTTTGCGAGTGCTCGGAGGCTACTCTATTGAGGAGCTTGGGCGACGTCGTCTCGCCCCCTACAGCCGCCGCGCCACCCCCCTCTGCTGCCGGCGCGCCAGCCCCAGTGCTGGCGCTCTGCCTTCTTCCGCCCGACGCTGGTCGACGCAGATCATCGTCGACACCCCGGCGTCATCGACTTCGACATCGCGGCAAGTTCTCCGCGACCTCGAGGTCGGCTACGTACGACTTCATCGTCAACGCTTGTGCGGGAGCGTAATCCCCGCTATCGGTCTACATGGAGGTAATGTAACCCGTTCCGCCACCGTTATCGCATGTACTAGATAGATAGATCCTGGCTAGTTAGGGTTTCGCTCGCTAGAAAATTATTGTTTTCTGCACCGTAACCCCTTCAGTGGTATCAGAGCCGATCTATGCGTAGTACTGCTGGTACGGTTAGAACTCATGTTGAATGAGGGCGTCTTTCTTATATTTGCTACCCTCTAGCGTGCACTTGCGATGCCTTCGGTATTGAGTTGATGAAGCGGCCCGGACCGACTTTACGCGTACGCTTACGCGAGACTGGTTCCACTACTGACATACGGCTTGCACCGTATCTATGGCTGGCGGGTGCCTGTTTCTCTCTCTCTAGTCGGCAAAGCATTTTCAATGGAGGGCCCGAAAGGGATGCTTAAACATGCAATTATACGATTGACGTTGTGGTACAAAGTTCGTAGGTAGGGAAGCGATTCTCTTACGGATAAGCCTATTTGCCACGTAAAACTTGCAAAACTAAATAAGGCTAGAGGCGTCTAACTTTGTTTTGCAGAGGCGTTATTTTATGTGACATGGTTACGGTAAGTTTTGATATTACTCGTACTGTCGGAGGCAATGGAGGGCTCTGTAGACTCGGAGCCATGCCAGGGCGCCGGGGGCCAGGCACATGGCGCCATGAAGGTCCAGGCGCATCGACCATGTCACATCGCACTTCATTGCATCATTATTGTGTGCTGTTGTGTGTGCATCCTATTGATTGCTTATATGCTAGATATACAACGGTAGCGTCATAAATAGGATGATCCCTAACAAATACCAAAATTGTGTTCTCCCTCGTTGCGCACCACCAAGAAAGTTCTACGTTATGAGTCAGGCCGTGATGATCGGGTGTCACACATCTCGTCGTTCGCATACAGTGGGTGTAAGCCATGTTGCACGCGCAGGTCTTCGAGGTTTGATTGGCGAGCCTAGCATACTCAGAGGTATGGCCTCGGAACACGGGAAGATCAAAAGATCGAGCACGAGTCATAGAGTTGTTATGATCGACATTTTATGTCCACCTTTGAAGCTGTGCTGCCGGCCGTGATGATCGGGGGTAGTATAGTGGATGAGGGTCGTGTCATCGCCATTATTATTTTAGGGATAATAATCTTGGTGTGGTGTGTTTTTGATAATGAGATTATAGGACTAAAACTCACCTACATATTATAAACTTAACCTTACCTCTTTTGCGATCACATTTGTAGACTACGCAACTATACTTCGGATACTTCCTCAAGAGCCCGGATGCTACATTAGAAGCCGACGGATCCAACTTCATCAGATGGTACAGGGGTTTTAGAAACATTCTCGAACACAACAACATTCTATATGTTCTCGATGAACCGGTAGGAGAAGGACCAGGAGATTCTGCTAGCGAGGAGGAGGAAGATGATTTCCGTAGGCGTCGAGACATATTCATTGAAGTGGAGATCACCATGACCGTATGCTTGGCACCCGAGTTGAAAGAGATGTTTCGACGCAAGGAGCCAAGCGTCATGATGGATGCGATAAAGACACACTTCGGTGATGAATTAAAACATGAGCAGTTCAGACAGCTTAGAATGTTCCAGACCGTTCACATGGAGGAGCATACCTGTCTGAAGACACATTTGAAGAGATTGTATGACATCTACTTCCAGCTGACGATGGTCTTCGATTACTGGATGGCAGATTCCTGTGCCATTCGGACTGTCCTGATATCTCTACCTCCTAGCTATGAGAAGCATGTACGTAAGTACATTTTGAAAGCCGACGATATGAACTTCTACGTATTCATACGTGAGTTCCAGTCTCTGAAGGTTGATTCCATCGAAGGAGAGATCTTCGATGCTACAGGTATATATTTGATATATGCAGAATTATGAATTCGCCCATGGTGTATGATGAAATGTTTGATGATTGCTCTGTTTGTGAAACAGGTCCTGATTATCACGTATATGCGGCGCAGTTTGATATGACCTGGCGCTGAAGCTGGTAGTCAAGGAGTTGATGGCCTTTTGGTGTTCACGTCCTCAAGTTATCATAGTTATCATTAATAGTTTTTGATACGATCTTTTGTAATAGTGAGCGAGTGTGTGTCTTGATTGTTGCAAGACAAAGTTATTCATGTAATAAGACAAGATCAGTTGTTTTATGTTATGGAACAAGTCAGTTGTTTTATCTTATGAATAAAGTTTCCACATCTCAGTTACATTGATTGTATGATAAGTATTCATAATTGTAGATATGATAAAATATCTTGTCCCATGAACAAAGGTTCTATTGCTAGAATAAACATCGTCGAGTTTAGTCATAAAAGCAATGAAAGAAGTAATAGATGTCTTTGGTCCGTTTAAGTATTTCGAGTGCTGAGTTGATTAAGCTTGAAATCAAGTATTGAAGTTGCAATACTAGCGGAAATTAATTGAGTATCATTTTAAATGATTAATTAATGATGTTTATTGTTTGATCCGAATTCCTCCATGATTTTGGCAAGTAGGAGTATTTGCCCGATGAATTGTGGAGTCTGAGATTAATTTGATAATAGATAAAATGAGGTTTTTCAGAAGAAAGATTAGTGAACATTGTATTCACAAAATTCGATCAAAGGACAGTATTTTGGATTATGTTTTCAACACAAGAGACTTGTGGAAATTTGCTTCACAGAATTATAATGTCATATATAGTGATATGTGGGGAATTATAATCATGCTCTATTTTAAATAAAGTGTGGCCTGTCAGAATCAGTCTTAGAATCTCCTAATACGTTCTAAACATTATAGTCGATGTCCACTTTAGGAAATAGATATTTTTCTCAACGAGAATTCGTAGGATCGACAGTAGTGTCGACATGTATATGATTATGCGATAATTCAGAATATACATGAGTGGTTCTTTGTAGATTGCTCGCATTAGATGAGAGTGTATTCCAAAACCAACTAGAAACAAAGTTCAGTTTGTTGTCTATGTAGTTCCGAGAAAAAGATGATTTTTCGAATTATGGTTTATGGATTGGAATTAGAAGTTTGGAATAAAGTGTCAGACCTATGTTGGAAGGTGTTCCAAAGAGTATATGTCTGCTAATGAAAGTTTAGTGAATAAGAGTGAGGGAGACTAGAAAATTGTTTTCTGCTTGCAATCCTCTTCATAAAGATCATACTATTTTCATGAAAGAAACTTCTAAATAAAGTGCTGTTATATTTAATATTGTTGTCGGGTCACAGCGCTGTATTAAGTACTTCAGATCTTGTTGACAGATCAAGGTGCACTTTATGAATACAAAGAAAGTTGAGAAAATATCGGAATACGAACAAAGGCTCTTCAGCCTGGAAATCCAAGTTACGTTTAAAAGGATTAAGAGAGTAATTGTTGCTGCAATTCTTATTAGAGGAATAAGATTGTTTAATCGTCATATAAGGTGTTATATGATAAATGTGACTATAAGAAAGACGCGGTGGCATGTCTTGTCAAGAAATGTGTCTTGGACAAGATCAAATTTGTTGACTACATTTATGTAGACATGCTTGAAGTCTGAGGGATTTGTATTAATGTAATACTGTAGTTTGTATTAAATTCGAATTGATAGTAGATCAATGATTTTGGTTTAACCAAGATGTCTATTTAAGTGGGAGTCATAGTTAGTTCACTCAGGAGAAGTATGTGAAGAACATATTTTTGAGTGGGAGCTTAGGAACTCAAATATGTGGATAACATATTTTTGAGTGGGAGCTCGTGTTGTCAAATATGTGGAAACATATTTTGAGTGGGAGTCGAATTCATTTTGTGTAGTTAACACATTGTGAAAATGTACCAATAGAATAGGATGAAGTTTGTGAAACTATTTGAAAGTCAGTGTCTATTTTGAAATAGAACGGGAATTTTAAATAGTTAGTCGAGTTGGGTTGGATTATATCTGAGGAGTCAGAGTGGAATCAAAAGGATGGTCTTTTGAAATCCAATTGATCATTAAGAGTAATGATGCACGAAAGTAATGGTTGTATGACATGTGGGTCTATTATGTAATATTAGACATCATACAGAAACCATATTATCTACTCGATGTTATATATAACCGATGTTCTTGGAATGAGAACAGTTATGAAAGTAAAATTGGAATTTACTGGAAGGAGATGTGCGTTAGTTAAGGGATTGACATTTGAATGTCAAGTTTTCTACATTGGTGCGAAAGTATGTAGACATCACGAGTTTGTAATTGTTACAAGGGGCTCGGCATGACTGAGTGTGTTTTTCAGGGCAGTTATCTGGTTAGTATAATCAGAGTAAGCGCTGGGAAGCGGTAGTCTCACTTAGTTGCGGTGTTTGCATATGTGTTGTTAAACAACATGGTGATATCAAGCAAGTTAATATCCGTGAATCGCAAAAGCATGTACAATCACGGATTGTGCAGTAACACTTTTCCACAAGCAAGCATTATCAAATGATTCTTATTTGATAAGGGATTCTGATAAAGTAAAATGCAGCTAGTTTATTTATACTCTAGTGCAAGTGGGAGACTGAAGAAGATATGCCCTAGAGGCAAATAAATAAGTAGTATTTATTGCATTATCTCATAAGTTTATAATAGGTTTATGTATTATGCTATAACTGTAGTAATCGGAATTATTAATACACGTGTGATACATAGACAACCAGGTCCCTAGCAAGCCTCTATATGAGCTAGTCCATTGGGCAACAGTTGATCGAGATTCCCGATCAAGGACAATGACGTCGGTTGACAGTGGGGTCATCTTGTTAATAGAATAAGGTGGTGGACATACGCAAAGTATTGCAATAAGATCGTATTACGATGTTTGTCATTTGCAATAGATAAGAGTATGATAGCTTATTCCTTATACCGTGAGACCGTACTTATTGTTGCTTCGTAGGAGTGCTTTGAGAGCATCAAACGTTGTGTCTTATATAGCATGACAATAACGGTGTCCATCTTGGGTATTCCGAAAGAGCATCGAGACGTAAGGATCAAGAGCGGGATTTGTTCATTCTTGTAATGGAAAGATACTCTGGGCCCACTCGGTGATATTGCATCTATATAGCTGCGCAGCTTATGACTAGGTCATGGAGATGTAATATCGCAGACGAGTTAATAACCTTCGTCGGTAACGAGATACAGCAAAGGCATCGGTGTGTCTACGATCATATCTCGGACAAGGTAGTATCGCAGAGACAAAGGGAATGAATATCATACTTATGGTTCAACGACGATATTCGTGGAATGCACAGGGGTCGTCATATATTTCCAGGTATCCCTGACGATCATTGGTGAGCGGAGTGTCTCGACCATGTCTGGAGTGTTCCCGAACCGTAGCGTAACAAACTTAAGGTCTTAGCGACGCTAGGAGATAGGTTCTGGAATTTTATAGGTTTTTATTGGAGAGAAAGAAATGATCCGGAAAGAGTTCCGGTGGTCCGGAAGGAGTTCCGGGGAGCTATGGAAGGGTTCCGAGAATGTCCGAAAGTTGTTCGGGTGGTTCCGAAATAGTTTCGGAGTCATGGGATATTGAATTATATATAAATATATTAATTATGAATTAATGGGATTTTTATATTAATTTAATATTGATTAAATAAAGGAAAAAGGGGCTCCCACCTAAATGGGCCCAAAGAGGGCCCATGAGGGGGTGGCGCACCAAGCAAGGGGGCCTTCCCCCCCTAGTCCGAATTGGACTAGAAGAGGGAGAGGCCCAAGGGGGTTCGGCCGAACCCCCCTCCCCTCTCTTCCTTTAGTCCCACATGGGGGAGCCAAAGGGGTTGGCACACCCCTTCCCCCTTTATATAGCAAGGCATATTAATTGATTTAATTCATAGGAAATTCAGTTAATTCCCAATTTCTCTCTCGATCCCGTGGTTCCCAAGTTGGAGCCGCGCCGAGCTGAGGAAGGGGGTCTCTCTCCACCTAAGCCATACCGCAGAGCGCCGTTGCTCTGCGGGATTCCAGATAAGATCTACTCCTGCGATTTCAGCTGGATCTGAATGACCGGGAGTTGTCGCTAGGCTCCGTATGTTTGCGAGTGCTCGGAGGCTACTCTATTGAGGAGCTTGGGCGACGTCGTCTCGCCCCCTACAGCCGCCGCGCCACCCCCCTCTGCTGCCGGCGCGCCAGCCCCGGTGCTGGCGCTCTGCCTTCTTCCGCCCGACGCCCGTCGACGCAGATCATCGTCGACACCCCGGCGTCATCGACTTCGACATCGCGGCAAGTTCTCCGCGACCTCGAGGTCGGCTACGTACAACTTCATCGTCAACGCTTGTGCGGGAGCGTAATCCCCGCTATCGGTCTACATGGAGGTAATGTAACCCGTTCCGCCACCGTTATCGCATGTACTAGATAGATAGATCCTGGCTAGTTAGGGTTTCGCTCGCTAGAAAATTATTGTTTTCTGCACCGTAACCCCTTCATATATGAGGTTAGGTATCTTCCCATGAGCTTGCATCAAATGCAGATTTCATATAGCTCATGGAGGATGACGTCATGTGGTGATCGTCATCAAGGTGAGATGTGCAAGACCAAGACCAAGAGAAGCTTCTTGAAGATACATGAAGATGAAGCTAAGCGAGACTCTCTCATTGTGAGCATGGGGGAGTATTTGGAGAAGTCTTCATCAAGCATGTGCTTGGACGCGCAATCAAGGAAAGATGAACCACTTGAAGAGATCAAGATAGTCTTCATCCAACTCAAGTGGAATGCTCAAGGCAAAGGTATGATCTTGATAGGGCTATAGGATAGATAGGCGTACTATCAAGAGGGGCTCTCAAGTTAGTAACTTGATCGCATCGTTGTGGAGAGCTCAAACCTTTGCATACTTGGCATATCATATTTCTTGGTTCTTATTTGGCTTTTATGGTGGTGAGGAGTTAGAGCTTGGTTCATCTCCATGTCAATCTCTTGTTCATCGAAATCGGTTTTACTTTGGACAACTTGTTGCGTTTTCGGTGGCGAAAATATTGCCGGTTCTACCGTGAGGAAAGTCCCACACCTTGCCATGTGTGGTGATTTTACTCTATTTATGGGATGCAATATTTCCAACAAAATTGGTCTCACCTCATTTGGAGTTCATTTGCAAAAGTTATAAAAGTTTTCGTTTCAGTGTTTTGCTGATTCGGATTATTGGGGCCGGATATTTCGTTCTACCGGAATTTCCGGTTCCCCAGCTGATCCAAGAAAACGGCTAAGGAAAGGAGAAAAAAAAGGGTTCTGACTCCAGTCGGAAATTGTGCTCGGAAATTGCCGTCTACCGGAATTTCCGAGTGCCCCCAGAAAAGTCCTCCAGAAATGGCTAAGGAAAAGTTTGGTTTTGCTTCTGACTCCAGCCGGATTTTCAGCTCGGAAATTTCCATGACTCGGAATTTCCGGTTGGCCGGAATTTCCGAGTCTCACTTATACCGGAATTTCCGAGTGTCGAAACAGCCAACGGCTATATTTCCTGTAGAGGTATAAATACCCCTCCCCTTCTTCTTCCCCAGCCAACCAAAGGCAACACGTTTTTCCCCTCTCTCCTACTCCATTGTTGACCTTGGAAAGCTCACTTCCCTCTCAATACCTCCATTGAATCTTCCATATTCTTTAGGGAAAGTTGAGAGGAGATCTAGATCTACAATCTTACCAATCTATCTCTCCTCTAAGTGAGGGGAACCTAGTGGATCTAGTTCTTGGAGTTCCTTTGTGGTTCTTCTTCTTTGTTCTTCCTCTCTTCTCCCCCCATAAGCATTAGTTGCTTTTGGTGGGATTTGGGAGTGAAGGATTTGACTCCTTTGTGGTTTCCTTTGTTCTTCCTCTCTTATTCCCCCATAAACATTTGTTGTTGTGTTGGAATTTAAGAGTGAAGGACTTGAGCACTTCGTGTGCTCTTGCCATTGCATTTGCATCGGTTTGAGCCCTCCACGAGGATTTGTGGTGGTGATACTTGTGAGCCTGTTACTCTTGGGTCTTTGGACCCTACACGCCTTTTGTGGCCGGCCTTTTGTGGCCATGACCTTTTGTGGTCACTTGAGAGCCCCCAATTAAGTTGTGGGTGTGTGCCTCAAGACTTGGGAGCCCCCAATTAAGTTGTGGGTGTGTGCCTCAAGAGTTGTACGGGAGTCGATCTCCGCCCCAAAGGAGATCAATAGTGGAAGGTGAACTCGTAACCTTTTGTGGTTGAGTTCATCAGGAGAAGAAGGTGAGCCTTTGTGGCGTTGCGGCTAACCTGTTGTGATTGCGCACACCTCTCCAAACGAGACGTACACCCTTTGGGTGGAACTCGGGAATACATCCTCGTCTCCGCGTGCCTCGGTTATTTCTATACCCGAGCTCTTTACTTATGCACTTTACATTGTGATAGCCTTCGTGCTTGAAGTCATATATCTTGCTATCACCTTGTTACTTGTTTTGCTTAGCATAAGTTGTTGGTGCACATAGGTGAGTCTAGTATTTATATCTAGGTTGTATGCTTGTTAAAGTAAACCTCTAGTTTTATTCCGCATTTATCAAGCATACCGGAATTTCCGGGTCATTCTTGGACCAGATATTCCGGCTCCTCGGAAAAAGTTTTAAATCGCCTATTCACCCCCCTCTAGACGACGTCTATCCGTTCAACAAGTCATTTAGTTTCTTATTTAACAATACCATTATATTTATAATATTCTTGTCCTAGTATACCGGCCAGGGCCGTTCAAATTAATTTTTGAATTTAAATAAATATAATCACACTGAATTATACTTTCTTAAGTTTCTTCGCCACTTGATGATTTCAACAGATATAGGTTGTACACTTGTTACCATCGGTAACTATACAATGTATTTTTAAATTTTCATGTTACCTAGTTGTATTGCATACCATTAAAAATATATCTCAGTTATTGAACTTTGTCTTCTTTTGTGAGATATTATTCTTAACAAGATACAAACTCATCTAAAATGGGAAACCAAACACAAATGAAAAATTAATAATTATGTATAATTTTTGTTTACAATTGATGTTGTATAGCGTCTATGTATAGTATTTTGTGATGTTCTTCTCTATGCTAGTACTACGTACTATTAAGTATTTAGGTGCATATTTCAATGCATACAACATAAGAAGTTGCAAATATCAATAGATGTGTGAAGTGTATGGTTATGTATGAAAATATATAGAAACTTAAAGAAATATGAATTAAATAATTGGCATTATTTTTTGACCTGGCCAAATGTGTCTAAGAACACTATGGATTAGGTTATGGTTGATAATATTTATACTTTGTTAGTACAATAACATTGATTTTAGTAATCACCGACGAGCACTATTGCATTTACAAACCATATATTCCGTTGAACTAAAAGAAAAAAAAACCATATGATCCGTTAATTAGCAAATCGGTGAGGTCAGAATGTAAAGAAACTTGGAATTGCTCTCCACGTAGGTGACGCAAGATTCCTCCTATCCGAGGGCAGTTCGGACATTCGCGCCCCCTGCGGCTTTCCTATAATTGGCAAGGAGGGCCCTGGATTCTTTCACTTCACGCACTTAAATATACACCTTCAGCAGAAGCAACCCAGAATTAAGAGATCTCCAGAATTAACACGCGACAACCGGTTTTCCCCAATCCGTGCTTCCTGCTTGTTCGTCGGCTCTCCTCACCAAATTCTCCGAATTGGATCACGCCAGCGCCAAAAATTCGGCGCCCAATCCGCCTACTCTGCAGCTGCAGCCTCGTCTTCCCCGCAATTTGGAGTAGATATTATTCTTTGAGTTTCATTCGATTGATTTGTTCGTTTAGGAACCCCGAATGCGTCGACCTCTTCTCCTCGCCGAGATCAATTCCTGACACCAAATTCGTTCGTCCTCTTCTTCTTCTTCTTCTCCCGCGGCTCCGGTCCACGATTCGGTAACCGCTCCCCGATTTTCTGGGTAGCTAGCACTAGAGTTCCCCGGCGTTTCGAGCTCGTCGGATTCTGGCGACCATGTCGCTGTCAGCGATTTCCCTGTACACCAGCCCGCCGCCGGGGGCCGTGTACTCCTCCTCCGAGTTCGACCCGACCTCCCGCGGCTCCTCACCGTGCAGCACCGCGCCGCCGGCCGCCGCCTCGCACCGCCCCTCCGCCGCCGTCGCGGGGGGCCTCTCCTGCCTCTTCTCCTCCCCGGCCGCGGCGGCCTCCCCGCCCCGCGCCCCGCCGCACGACGAGCTCTGGCACGACGGATCCGACGACCTCAGCCTCAGCTTCGGCGGCGGCGGGTACTCCCACTCGCCCTCGTCGCTCCTCAAGTGGCGCGACCTCCACCACCACCACAGCCCCGTATCGGTGTTCCAGGGGCCCTCGTCCTCCCCGGCGTCCTCCCGCAGCCCGTCCTCGGCCTCCTGGCTCACCGGCCGCGACCGCGACCGCCTCTTCTCCGGCTTCGTGCGCAACGCGCTCGGCTCCTGCATCGACTACGTCCCGGCCACCAGCCCGCGGCCCGAGGTCGGCGGCGGCGAGCTCGCCTTCGAGCTCGACGAGAACCTCGCCGAGGCCAGCCCCGCATGCGAGCCCTACGCGCGGGAGCTCCTCGCCGCCGCCCAGGCTCGACACCGCATCTTCCACGAGGAGCTCGTCGTCAAGGCCTTCTTCGAGGCCGAGAAGGCTCACCACGGCCAGGTGAGTGAAACCCCAAGGCCCCAGATCATTCATCACTTGTCTGTCTGTCTGCTGTTGTTCCAGTAAATTTCTGCATCCGTTGGTCACTGCATCCTGATTTGGTTTTGTTTCTGTGATTAATTAGACGAGGGCGAGCGGTGATCCATTCTTGCAACATTGTGTGGAGACGGCCGTGCTACTGGCCAAGATCGGCGCGAGCGCCACGGTTGTCTCTGCGGGGCTTCTACACGACACAATTGATGATTCCTTCGTAGACTATGATCACATCTTCCACATGTTCGGGGCTGGAGTGGCTGATCTCGTGGAAGGGGTACGTGTTCCTCTTTCTTGGGCTCCTTTGGCCATTGTTCTAGAAGAATTCGCATCAATTGGTTCGGTAGTTAGAACTTCGCCTTTTTTCCAATATATCATCAAGCTGTTGGCCGGATCAACTTCAATTATTGTGATCTCAATTATGATAGCGTTATAGTATCAAGTCAAATGATCATGTGCCTATCCCTTAACACCTATTATCTTATCATCATTGGCCAATAAAATATGTTGGATGAGCCCAGGGTATGACTTTTATGATAGAGTAACATAAATTGTTTACTCTGTTCCTTGATGTCATCCTTTCACTTTGATCATATTTGCAATATTTTTTCTACAAGATTTCAAAGCAGCGTCTTGACAATTTGTTGGACACTTCACAAACTCCACTGTCATCTTGTATTTTGCAAGCTGACATTTTCCGTCTTATCTATTCAGGTTTCGAAGCTGAGCCATCTGAGCAAGCTTGCTCGTGACAACAACACGGCAAGCAGAACTGCCGAAGCAGACCGCTTGCATACAATGCTCCTTGCAATGGCTGATGCAAGGGCTGTTCTAATAAAGTTGGCAGATCGTGTGCATAACATGAATACTTTAGAAGCCTTGCCTTTGGTCAAGCAACAAAGATTTGCTAAGGAGACCATGGAGATCTTTGTGCCTTTGGCCAATCGGTTGGGGATTGCTAGCTGGAAAGACCAGCTTGAAAATCTTTGCTTCAAGCACTTAAACCCGGAAGAGCACAAGGAGCTGTCATCAAAACTTACAGAGACCTTTGATGAAGCTCTAATCACGTCCGCTGTGGATAGACTGGATGATGGTCTGAAGGATGCAGGCGTCTCATATCAGAGTCTTTCTGGAAGGAACAAAAACCTTTACAGTGTTTACTCCAAGATGTTGAAGTATGTCGCTAACTTCTTGTTTGCATTGCACATGATTATTATAAAATTTGGTAATGAACTATTTTTTTTCGTATGTTTGCTAATTGGTTTTGGTACATTTCCAGGAAGAATTTGTCAATGGATGAAGTTCATGATATACATGGCCTGCGCCTTGTGGTCGACAAGGAGGAAGATTGCTACCGAGCACTTGATGTTGTTCATAAACTCTGGCCCCAAGTTGCTGGAAGATTTAAGGACTACATATCGCGTCCGAAATTGAATGGGTATGCAGTTTAACCCCGTTATACCCATTTGATCTTCTTCAGCCCTTTCGCTAGAGTTTGTACTAATTTACTTGCTGCAGGTATCGTTCGTTGCACACTGTTGTCATGAGTGACGGTGATCACCCATTCGAGGTCCAGATCCGCACAAAGGAAATGCATCTACAGGCCGAGTACGGATTCGCCGCGCACTGGAGGTACAAGGAAGGATCATGCAGGCACTCCTTCGTGCTTCAGATGGTAGAGTGGGCAAGATGGGTGCTTACTTGGCAGTGCGAAGCATTGAACAAGGAGCACTCATCGTCCCAAGTGAAAAGCGATGCCATTAGGCCACCTTGCCCGTTCCCCTTGCATTCGGAGGAATGCCCTTACTCGTACACCCGGCAATGCAACCATGACGGACCCTTGTTTGTCATCCTACTCGAACATGATAAGGTGAGTCCAATGTTTGGTTGATCCCATTGCCTACTGCCATCATGCATCATCTTCAACTGCATTTACCTGACATTGTTCCATCCTGTTTTCAGATGTCTGTCCAAGAATTCCCGGCAGGCTCGACCGTGATGGACCTCATGGACCGTGTCGGCGCCAACAGCGCAAGGTGGAGCCCCTACAGCGTGCCCATGAAAGAAGACCTGCGACCGAAAGTTAACCACGAGGCCATCAGCGACCCGAGGAGGGCGCTAAGCATGGGGGACGTGGTGGAGCTCACGCCGGCCCTCCCCGACAAGTCGCTCACCGAGTACCGGGAGGAGATCCAGCGCATGTACGACCGTGGCGGCTTCGCCCTCGCCGCCACCCGCAGCAGCGGCGGCTCGAGACGCTGATGACCCACGGCACTCACTCGCCGCAACGTTTAACACAACAAACCCGTCTGTACCACCACCCTTGTACAATGTTGTCGTCCAACCCATTCAATTCGTTGTAAATAGCAACATATATACAGATTCATGGCGGCCTTGAGCGCTGTAGGAACACCCCCCAAGATGCAGTGGGGGTCGACCAGCCTGGTTGCGACGTGTACTTGTAACTCTAGCAGAACGAATGGTGTCTATGCCGTTCAAGTCTGATTCGGCTTCTCCCAGGATCTGTGGAGAGGAATTGAAACTGTGACATGGCCCTGTCCTTTGTAACTACACTAGATCTTGTGATGGAATGGCATGCCAGGTCTTCGTTTCCGGAACCCTGTGGCCTGATTCTGAGAGCAGCAGTGACATCAGATTGTTTGGCCCGTGTCTTCCGGACGGGAATCCTCTGTCGTCGTGTCCGTTCGCGGTGAGGTGTATGTTTCCCTGGAATCTTCTGGGGTAGAACCGTTGGTTGCTGGACCAAGGAGAGACCTCTCACGTCAGTGGTAGGAGTAGATCTCTTGTGTGGCTAGACGGCGGCGTGAATCTTCACCCGTTGCACCGAGCTGTGGCCGACGGGCGGCAAGGGTTTCTCCCACCCGCCAACGACGGTTGAGCGGCGGCGGCGGCACCGAGCACGTGCCGGTGTCATCGGCGATGTTGCTACGCCGGCGTGGTCACACGTTGACGCTTCCCTGAAACGGAAACTCCAGCTAGCGGCAGTTCCGTGTCGTGTGTGTTTCGTGAGGCCGTTGAGTACACTAATCTTCTCAAAAAATCTTATATCGTTAGGACGTACGTACTCTTCGCCTCTTCGGCAAGTGCTATAATCTTCCTTTGATAAGGATTAGTTAGCACACTAATCTGTTCCGTCTACTTGGCGATCTTGCACGTTGACGCTTCCTTGAAAGCTAGCGAGACAGTTACGTGCGTTGAGTACACTAATCTTCCGAAACAAAAGCGCTATAAACCATTCCTAGTCCCTAGATAAGGATTAGTTATCAAACTTATCATCAGTAGTACACTAATTACCCAAATCCTAAACCGTTATAGCACCGTACGTCTCGTCGCCTTCCCCGGTTCACCAAGGTTGAAGACAAATTTAGCCCTGTCTGTCTGTCTGTCTGAAACTCTGAAGTCTGAACCAAAGATATTCTCACCCGGAAGGCGCCGAGCGTATGCACCAGTCAGCACGCAGATAAGAAGAAGAAGAACAACCGGTTGCTTCGTTTCGTTGCCGACTCCAGCCGAAGCGTGGACGCGTCAGCTAAGCTCTGCACCTGGCCGCTACGCCTACGTCTACGTGCGTCCTCTCTTTACGTCGACGTGGACAGGTCGGTGGACACTTGCGAGGAGAACGAGCCACCACTTGCGTTGAGATGTCTACTGGGAGCCACACCTGGCCGTGGCTTCGCTGATGTGGACGGCTGACGCGGATTCCGGCCGGATTTTTTGTCTGTCGCGAGAAGTTTCGCTGCCAGGCAGAGGAGGGTGTATGCTTGAGACAAGTACGGAGTACATCCGTGTGTGCATTGTGCCTCGTGCTGCAAATACATACCGAGTTTGACTGAACGGCGGCCAAGTTGGTGCACTACTTCTCAGCTATATACGGAGTATTCAGTCTCTGGAATCCTGATGTGTAGCCTTGTGTGAATCTACGATTCGTCAGTCGTTGTTAGATCGGCGTGGGAGCTTGTAGCCATTCACAAACTGTAGACGGCTGAAATAGCTTCTGTCATGGATGTCGCCGGCGAATTTGTTCAATAGTCGTTTGCGGCCATGACAGCAAAGCTGTGGCGCAATGTGGTGTCGCTTCTTCAATCAGGTTTCCGTTCAGGTCTTCCACGGAATGGTTCACGAAGCTTGTATTGGGCCACGAGCCATGGCCGGCCCATATGTCGGGCGTACATGGCGACTGCCGCGGCCCATAAAAACACTATATTAGTATCTATGGTATCCAATGGATTTCTGAATAGTGTCCGTCCCTTGGAAATCGTTACAAAAAGGCAACCCTTCGCGAAGGTCGTTTCTCCTCCGCTGCGCTGCTGCCAAGTGTCGTGTTTTCGTTTGCTGTCCCTCCCCACTTTTTGTCCGCGCGCACCACGTGTCAGTTTCTTGTTTGTTCGCTTTAGAGGGAATTGCGGGTCCGCAACCGGGTAGCGGGTTGGTCCGCAACCCGTTAGCTGGTGCGGTTAGTCCTTTTCCCTTCTTCCCTTTTTTCTTTCATATCCGATTAGAAATTTCGAAACATCTCGAGATCTGTTAATCGGATTTTCGAACAGTTTTCATTTTTGAGCTCCTCGCGTTGAGATCTTAAAAAGTAGATCCCTTGTCTTTTTGTTTCATAACTTTTTGTTTTCGTACTTCCGGGTACAACCTTCTGTGCGTTCTTTATACTCTCTTCATCCTGGTTCTTCGTTGTCTATTTTCCCTTTTTCAGGAACAGAGTTAAACCAATGTAGTTACTAACTTTCACATTTGTTATTTTCCCTTTGTAATTTTCGGGCAGGGAGTTTTCAGGGGTAGTTAAGGGAGGGAGGTAGCAACTTTCAATCAAAATATGATGAAACTTTCAATAACAGCTGAACTTTAAAAAATTGCGAGTCTGTTCAGGATGTACAGTCACATCATGCGAGTCTGTACAGGATTGTAATTCTTTCATGTACATCTCTTTCCTGTCCTGGTGTTAGCACCTACTCCTTCTTTGTACACCATTTTATTCTCTCCTGTACATGTTCTAAGCGGTGTCCGTACGTTCCACCCGCCCTGTGCTGTACAATCCCGAATAGCTTTTCTTCGTTTGTAATGCGCGTACGTCGATTTTCGTTCTCCTGTACAGACTCTCATGCGAGTATGTATTGGAAGTTTTGTCTTTCCTGTACGTCGATTTTCGTTCTCCTGTATAGACTCTCATGCGAGTATGTACTGGAAGTTTTGTCTTTCCTGTACATCTCTTTCCTGTCCTGGTGTTAGCACCTACTCCTTCGTACATAAATTTATTCTCTCCTGTACATGGGCTAAGCGGTGTCCGTACGTTCCACCCGCCCTGTGCTGTACAATCCCGAATAACAAAGTCGCAAGGCTATAGTTTGTACGACCGTTATTGTTCTCCTGTACATCCCCCTCATGCGAGTCTGTACAGGTTTGTAAACCTTTTCTGTACAATTATTTCCGGACCTGGTGTTAGCACCTTCTCCTTCTTCGTACACCAATTTATTATCTCCTGTACATAGGTTAAGCGGTGGCCGTACGTTCCAGCCGCCATGTGTTGTACAACCCCGAATTAACATAGACGCGAAGCAAAAGTTTCCTAACCTGGGGTTAGCATCCCCCTCTTTCTTCGTTCACCCATAATATTTCCTGTTCATCCTCTTATCGGTGGCCGTACATATCGAAGAGTTAAAAGTTCGTGCGGCCGTGCTTGTTTTCCTGTATGTCGTATTGATTCGTTTTCGTACATGCAGTGTCGTCTATTCTGTACATCAGTCTACTAACCTGGTGTTAGCACCGACTCCATGTTCGTACACTAATTTCTTCTTTCCTGTACTTTTACTTATAGGTGTCTGTACGTTCCGCTCACCGTGACCTGTACAATCATGATAACATATATTCTGTGATAACATCCAGTAAATAATTTCTTGAATGATCGTTTAAGTGTGTGAAATACACATATTGTGTGTTTAAATATTGTAGCTTACATATTTCTCAATAGGTGCAGTAATATTTTTCGAAACTATTTGTCATATTTAACTATTGCTTTTCTTTCTATTTATCTTGTCATACTTCCTTCCTCTTTCCTCTTTATCACTCTATCTTGTCATTTTATTCTCCTCTTTGTCAGCTGTTTGCCCTGCATTAATTTTTTTACAGTTTGTAATTATTGTATTGATATGTAAGCAAGAAAGAAAAAATTGTTGCTAGATATCTTTGTTACAGCATTATGAACTTTTTACCTGTTTCTTGGTGTTCCAAATAGCAAGAAATTGAATCCAGTACATACCCTTTCATCGTTTTGATTCCATGATTCCCTGTCTCTGTACGTGTTTTGTGTTGTTGAAGTATTTTGGTTCTTCTGTGGCTGCTGCTGTTGTTGCTGATTGTTTTGTGTTTGCTGACTGTTTTCTCTGTGTTGAAGAGCCTCTGTTTCATCTTTTAGGGTAGGGCATGATGTCCTAATGTGCCCTGACGCTTTGCAATGGCCGCACTTCCTTTGCTTGGATTTTTCTGAACCAGGTTTAGGTCTGTTTCCTCTGTTTTTGTTTTTTCTAGTTGTTATCGGCGGATCATGAAGCCTGTCATCCTCGTTGTTGTTTTCTTCATTTTCCTGTTCGTTTTCTTGTCCTGCAAGCGCTGCCATTACTCTTGATTGCATATCCTGCATACATTCCCTCATTACCTTGTATGCTCTATCCACTGGGCATGCCATGCTGCTCATGGTGCCTGCAAATCTTATAGTTTCCTCTGTGTTGCTATCACCCTCGGAAGCTCCTAATGTTTCTATTTCAATCTCTATATCTTTCCTCCATCTTCTGATTACAAAACTGTCTGGCAAGTCTGTTATTCCAAGGTGCACTACTGCTTTTAAAACATGGCAACACTGTATTCCATCCCTCTGCATTTTCTTGCAACTGCAGCTGAAAACCTTGTACTCCTGGTCGTGATACACATCAAAATGTTTTCTTCGAAACTCCATTTTGTCGTAACTGCTCACTCTCACGAGATTTATTTGGCCTGGAAGTATTCCGTGTACTGCAAAAGCTGTGTTGTTCGTTAATTCAGTCTGGAACTTTAGGAAAATGTCATGGGTGTACACCTCAAGAGCTTGCCTCTCGAACGGATTGTGTGTAATTGTTTTCGCTGTTTTAAGTGTTGACTTCAACTTCTTCTTGTCCAGAGCTGACAAACACTTATCTTGGATAACTTCGTACTGCTCGAGGAACTTTGTTATTGTGTCTGAGTTCCTACTGTAGCATTTCCACATGTTGTTTGTACTCTCGCTTCTTCCTGTGCTTGATGAAAATGGATAGAACTTGTCCATGAAATAAGCTGGAACCCATCTGTCCCTTATTCTGTACAGCTTAGTTAGATGCTTCTCTCCTGCAGCGCCATATTCTTCTATGACATGGTTCCATGCTTGTTCAAATTCTTCTGGAGTGAAGGCATTCTTCGCTGCAAACCTCAATTGTTCTGAACAGTTTGGGTGTGTTGCGAAGAAGGAAGCTTCCTTCTGGCTCATCTTCGTTACAATATGGTAGTAGCAGTTCCTATGCGTTGTGTTTGGCAGTACTTCTTTGATGGCTCTCTTCATAGCTTTGTCCTGGTCCGTTATTATCGTTTGTGGCTCCTTTCCTCCCATTGCTTCAACAAATGTCTCGAGGACCCACTTGAATGAACCAATCTTTTCATCTTTCAGTAGCGCTACGCCAAAGAGCACAGTTGCCCCGTGATTGTTCACTCCGACTATGGGAACAAACGGCAGGTTATACTTGTTTGTGCTGAATGTTGTGTCAAATGATATGTATTCTCCAAACATCTTATAGTTCATGACACACATAGCATCCATCCAGAAAATGCTTCTAACCCTTTTCTGCTCATCCTTTTCAATTGCGTAATAGAACCCAGGCACTTTTTTCTGGAGCGTCTTAAAACGCTCTATGCAGTGGTCAATATCGTGGTCCTTCTCAATCACATTTTGTTGACACTGTAAGTTGCTCAGATCTGTTGCATCAAAAGGTATGTTGCGGAAACTCCCTCTGATCTTTCTGAAGATTAGCATCGTCTTTCTAGGTGGCAGACGGCCCATTTGTAGAAGCTGAATCAACTTTTTGTCTAGGTCTGTCATCCTTTTGTGGCAATGCGAGAACCTGGTCAGGTAGTCAGTTGGTTCCAGTGGATGGTTGTGTTGGAGGTTCACTTTTTTGATAAACCAACCACTCTGACTCTTATGAACCATTATATTTGCACCACATCCAGTCTTCACTAGAGTGGTTGTTCTCCTTGTCTTGGCAGGTTTGACATCCATTTTAGTCTCCCCTTGTTTGTTGCATGTGAAGAACTGCAAGTATATCTCGTTGTCCTTCCTTGATCTCTTGCTGCTGAATTTCTTTATTGAGAACCCTGCTTTTCTTGCATACAGAGCGAATCTGTAAAATGCATCTTCCAAAGTTTTGAATCTATCTCCTTCCTTTGGGGTTGGTGCGTTGACAATTTCTTCCACTGCTGGATAGCTGTCTGCATCAAACATCCTGTCCATTTCTTCCTCCATCATGGTTGGTGGTTCAGGGTTTATCGTTGGGTCGTCATCTTGTATACTTTCAGTGTTTTCTTGTTCTTCCTCCGCTTGCTTTCTTTCTTGCTTGTCTTTTGATCCATCATCTTTTGCTGCTGAGCTTTGTGTTCCAACTTTTCTTGGAGAGCTTTCTCCCATTATCTCACCGTGCATAGTGAAATCATTTTCAAGTATTCTTATTGTCTGTCTGTTCTGGTTCTGACCGCTTCTCTGATCATGTGGTGAACAACCCAGTTTTGTTGCAGAACTTTCTGTGTATGGTGTTCTTGTGCCTGCGCTCTCCTCCATCATCTCCTTGTTCTTGTAGCTTCCTTCGTAACTCTGTGTACATTCGTTATGTTAACTACATATTTTTATTTGGTCTGCTGCTGCAGAAGAGTAAGTGGAATTTGGTTATGTTTTATATATTACCTCTTTTCCTTTCCATTCGCTATGGCTGCTATTTTCTGCTTGTATCCCAACAGAGTAACTTTTAGTGGTGTTCCCATCCTGTTTTTAAAAATAAAAGAAAGAAACATGTAAAGTACAAGCTATCCGTTCCATTACGTTCAATGAAGATCAATCTCTAGTACAGGCTGTGGATTGCTAGTTGTACAATAATCTAGTTCAAAGAATAACATGTTTCTGATGTGCATCATCATGTATTTGCAAAACCAGTTCGTACGAGTTCAAGTTTTTAAATCACTGGTTTGTTCCACTTTTTATAGATAATCAAGATTTCAATATTTTCAGGAAAAATCAGTTTCAAAGAAGATTGGTGGGGGTGTACACTTGTTAGTCGCGGCCCTGTTGATCATATTGTAGTTTTAGGTACGCACCTTGGTTGGTGTGAAGCAGTTTTCAACTCCACTATAGTCTTCACTTTTGTTGTTTCGAGTCGTCGTTGGTGGTTGATTGTGAAAGCTGATATCCTGTCTGACTCCATTTGACTTGAAAATCTCCTGGAAATAGCAATGTAAAATAAATCAGTTGCCTTCTATTTTTTTTTCTTCTTTTGTTGCTTCCTTCAATTTTCCCTCCAGAAACCATCCGTACCTTGGAAACTTTTGTTTCTCTATACTGTGCAAACACAACAGAGCAACTGGCAGCAGTGTCCCCATCCTGTTCAAAAATAAAAGAAAGAATCAGTAAAAGTTCAAGTTACCAATTTTCACGTCGTTCATGGAAGATTCGTTGCATACTTCCATGCAGAGTAGCCGGCTGGCGATGTCCCCATCCTGTTGAAAAAATAAAAGAAATAATCAGGAAAAGTTCAAGCTACCAGTTCCACGTCGTTCAAAGAAGATCAACGGCTGGTACAGGACTTGATTTGCTAGTTGTACAATTCTCTATAAGGGCAACGTAAAAGTACAGGACATTTAGGGCAAGTTGTAGAAGCATTTGTGTGAGAGTACAAGATATTCAATTCATGACCCATGTTTTTGATGTGCATCTTCATGCATAGCAAAACCAGACCGTTGGAGTTCTAGTTTTATTAAAACCCTGGCTTAATCCACCTTATTTATATAATCATTAGTTTCAATATTTTCAGGAAAATATTAGGTACAGATAAGATTTGTGGGTGGTTGGTTGTATATTTTAAGATATGCAGTACCGTTGATCATATTTGTCTATTTAGGTTCTCACCTTGCTCGGTGTGGAGTAATTTTCATCTCCATTGTAGTATTCACTTTGATTGTTTCGAGCCGTCATTTGTTGTTGATTGTGAAACATGCTATCCTGTCTGATTCCACTAGTCTTGAAATTCTCCTGGAAATAGAAATGTAAATTAAATTAGCTTCCCTTTTTTATTTTTCTTCTTTTTTATGCTTTCGTCAATTTTCCATCCAGAAATCATGTGCACCTTGGAAACTGGTGGTTCTCTATATTTGGTTATCCCAGCAGAGTAACTTGTAGTGGTGTTCCCATCCTGTACAAAAATAATAGAAAGTTTCAGGTGAAGTTCAAGATACCAGTTCGACGTCGTTCAAGGAAGATCAATAGCTAGTACAGGTCATTGAATGCCAGTTTTACAATTCTCTAGAAGGGCAACATAAAAGTTCATGGCTTTTAATGGAAGTTGTACAAAGAGGTTATGTGACGGAGTTCAAGATTTTCAAGTCATAATCCTTGTTTCTGATGTGCATCAACTTGTATAGCAAAGCCATATTGTTGGAGTACAAGCTTTAATAAACCCCTGGTTTAATCCACCTTATAATAGATAATCAATAGTTCAAATTTTCCAGAAAACATGCGCACCTTGGAAACTGGTGGTTCTCCGTATTGCGTTATCCCAGCAGAGTAACTTGCAGTAGCGTCCCCATTCTGTTAAAAAATAAAAGAAAGGATCGGGTTAAGTTCAACCTTTCAGTTTCCACATCGTTCAAGGTAGCTAATACGCAAGTACAGTACAATCTTTGCAAATTGTACGAGCAAGCATGGCCGGAGAGTTCATAGTGTTCAAATCAAGTCTCCTGTCTATGTTGTACAGAAAGATGTTTACAAATCATTGTATTGTGCAACTGCAAAGCTACCAGGTTCGTGGTGTACAAGAAACTAGAAGGGCAACATAAAAAGTTCAGGACATTTAGGGCAAGTTGTAGAAAGAGCATATGTGTCGTAGTAGAAGATATTCAATTCATGACCCATGATTCTGATGTGCATCTTCACGCATAGCAAAACTAGACAGTTGGAGGTCTAGTTTTATTAAAATCCTGGCTTAATCCACCTTATATATATAATCAAGAGATTCAATATTTTCAGGAAAATATTAGGTACAGAGAAGATATGTGGGTGGTGGGTGGTATATTTAAGATATGCAGTACCGTTGATCATATTGTCGATTTAGGTTCTCACCTTGCTCGTTGTGGAGTAATTTTCATCTCCAATGTAGTCTTCACTTTGATTGTTTCGAGCCGTCATTTGTTGTTGATTGTGAAACCTGCTATCCTGTCTGATTCCACTAGTCTTGAAATTCTCCTGGAAATAGAAATGTAAATTAAATTAGCTTCCCTTTTTTATTTTTCTTCTTTTTTATGCTTTCGTCAATTTTCCATCCAGAAATCATGTGCACCTTGGAAACTGGTGGTTCTCTATATTTGGTTATCCCAGCAGAGTAACTTGTAGTGGTGTTCCCATCCTGTACAAAAATAATAGAAAGTTTCAGGTGAAGTTCAAGATACCAGTTCGACGTCGTTCAAGGAAGATCAATATCTAGTACAGGTCATTGTATGGCAGTTTTACAATTCTCTAGAAGGGCAACATAAAAGTTCATGGCTTTTAATGGAAGTTGTACAAAGAGGTTATGTGACGGAGTTCAAGATTTCAAGTCATAATCCTTGTTTCTGATGTGCATCAACTTGTATAGCAAATCCATATTGTTGGAGTACAAGTTTTAATAAACCCCTGGTTTAATCCACCTTATAATAGATAATCAATAGTTCAAATTTTCCAGAAAACATGCGCACCTTGGAAACTGGTGGTTCTCCGTATTGCGTTATCCCAGCAGAGTAACTTGCAGTAGCGTCCCCATTCTGTTAAAAAATAAAAGAAAGGATCGGGTTAAGTTCAAGCTTCCAGTTTCCACATCGTTCAACGTAGGTAATTCGCAAGTACAGTACAACCATTGCAAATTGTACGAGCAAGCATGGTCGGAGAGTACATAGTGTTCAAAGCAGGACTCCTGTCTATGTTGTACAGATAGATGTTTAGAAATCATTATATTGTGCAACTGCATAGCTACCAGGTTCGTGGTGTACAATAATCTAGAAGGGAAACATAAAATGTTCAGGTCATTTAATGCTAGTTGTACAACTATTATATATGACAAAGTACAAAGTTTTTCAAGTCATACCATGTTTGTTGGTGTATGCGACAGATTCGTTGAAGTGTAGATTGTTGCTGAATTTGTTGATGTTGTTTCTTTCCTCATTTTTTTCCTTGAATTATTTTCATCCACTGTATTGTCTAGTGGATGTTTATTGCCAGTGGTACACTCTCCTGTTTGCCACACTTTTTCTTTCTTTACCCCTACCAAGGCTCGTCTCAGGTGAGATTGTTGTACCTCTCTGATGGATTCTATGAGCGTAGTAGTTTGATCTGTATCTTTCCTTGCTCTCTTGTCGCGCCATCTTTTAGAAATTAACTGCAATTGAAACAACACATTGTATCATTAACTCACGGTTGCTAGTATGGTGTAATACCATTCTTTTCGTTTTGTTCTTTACCATTCTTATTATTGATCCCATCTCTTCTCTCGTTGGTAGCCTCCTCATCTCTGGTGGTGGGTTGCTTTGTATAAGATTTCCGTTGTTCTGTTCATTCATCTTATCTAGCATCCTCGCTGCCCTGTATTCAACAAGAAAAACCATATTAAGGATAAACCAATTTAAGTAATACCCAGGAGTTAATAGGTTTAGTTAGACCCAAGAGATAAATCCTGTTGATCTATCACCAGTTAGGTTGGCATCTGGTGGCCCATGGCAGTGACGGAGGCAGACCACTCAGGGATACTGGGTAGAAAGTAATAACAATGCACGACAACTAGCTTTTGCCCCTGCCTAATCACTATCTTTAAGCTAATTCTCAAGGAAAAGCTGCAGGAACAGCCCGGGCAGCTGCCCGCGTTCGCCTCCTCCTAGTGAAGATGAGCGCCCCCAAAGGTCGCTGGTCGAGCGCCATCGATCTGTTCGTCTACAACGCCGCGGCCGAGCCCCATCTCTGTCGAGGCTCCACCTCACTGCCCGTTGGATAACCCCAAGCGTGAAACCATCGGAAGGCGTGTGTGATCTCGAGGTCGAGGAAAGAGGAGGAAGTCGGAGATTGTCGACGACGCAAGAAAATAGCAGCTCGTAGGGAGATTGACTACTGCCTAGCTTGTAGCGAGTTTTCTTAACAAACAAATTAGTCGTCGATGCAGCTATCGGTGAGCTATTTGCCGGCATGCTCCGGCTGTTTATATTCAATCGGAGATAAAATCCGGTTCTCAGAGATCAAGATTGAAGTTAGGACGAACCTATCGCCGAGGTCGAGGAGGAATTACGAAGAGGTCGAGGTTTGCTCTATGAGATTTCGGCGATCGTCTTCGCCGCCTGGTTTTCTCTTGTGTGGTTTTGAAATTTGAATCTATCAAAGGGGTGAGTGGTGAGAGAAGGGAAAGTTTCGAAAAGGTACAAATATTTCTCGTTCTCTTACAGGTGGGGCCAACTTTCTCTGCGTCTTCTGTTCCGCCCCCTTCTCCTCCCTTACGTGTGGGTCCATCTTCTTCCTCTCGGTTCCTTTCCTTTCGTTTCATTTCTTTCCATTTTCTCCGGCGGCCCACCTCTTTTCTCCTCGTTTCTTCTAGGTTCTAGGGTTCGTCCGCCACATTGGAGTGAGGGTTCGTCCGTCAGTTTGGAGAGAGGGTTCGTCCGTCAGATTCGTCAGATTGGAGAGAGGTTTCGACCGTCAGTTTGGAGATAGGGTTTTCGCCAACCTGGATCAGTCGAGTTCGTGTGATGAGGATTTGTTGTCTGATTCATGTCCTCAGTGGATAGATTCGCCTTCATGTTCAGTCGAAGGATCTGAGATAGTTACGCATGATTATATGGTCGCAGACCAGTTAGAAAAAGAGCGTGTTAGGATTCTGGACAAGACTATTGCCTTTCAATTGTCTGTCGAGGAGTACAGAAACAGAAAATCCAGGTTTGCTTCTTCCATTATATCTGAAACCATTGTGTGATTCAGGATAATAGCCATATTTGTACTAGATAAGAGTGTAGTTTGTACATGCTGCCCTTCAACTTTTGTACATCTGAACTTAGACTGTTATTAGTGATCCTTGTCCATGGTAATTTATGGTTTTACTATCTCCCTCCTTTCCACGTACAACAAAAAATGAGTGGTTGTACTTCTCCGTCTGGATACTTTGTTAACTTGTGGTTACTCATTCAAGTTTTATAAATTTGTTGTTTCCCCTGTTTTTAGTTTATTGATCCAATCTTAATTCTTCTCTTGTCGACAGGGCAAGTACTATGTCTGGCTCTAAATTTGAGTTGACTACTAAATTTAGTCTTCCAAAGTTCTTGTCTGTCCGGCGTTCTCTATGTGGCAAGCGAGAGAAGCTTGTCAATGATATTGGTCAAGGCTCTCTTTTAGGTCTGTGTCTTGAAGAGTTGCCCAGAGACCTTGTCATCTGGATCGTTCGACATTTCAACCCACGGAAGAATACCTGTCGAGTTTCCTGATGGTTCAAGCTTTCGCCTTAACTCGATGTGTACTCACAAGGTTCTAGGCGTCCCCATTGGTGGCCGTTTAATTCCTAACAAGTGCAGTGAGGAATTCAGGGTAGCAATCAGAGAGAAGACAAAATGTGCTGGCCAGTTGCCCTCCATCAACGAGTTGATTGAGATTCTGAAAACTAATTTAGATGATGCTGATTTCCAGATGTACTGGATGATGTTCAACATTACTGTCTTCCTCTGCCCCACCACATATGAGTGTGTCAGCCCGGAATACCTATCCGCACTGGAAGGTCCAACTGAAGAGATAGCTTCTTACGACTGGTCCAGCGTTGTTTTCTAGAAGCTCTCAAAGTGTGTTGAAACTTTTATCAACAACTGCTTCTCTGGAGCTTTGGGTGGTTGCCTTCTTGTTCCTCTGGTCAGTAGTTTTGAGCTGGACACATGGAGTAGTTCTTATTCTTAAGTTCATATCAACCAAAGTTCTCTAATTTTTATTCCCTTGTGATCATTTTCTTCTAGGTGACATATCTTGATCATCTGAACTCTGAAGCTGCGAAGCTTTCGAGAGTTGTCCCGCGGATCAGTGTATGGGACAATGAAACCGTCAAACTCTATCGGGCGCTTGATTTGATATGTGAAGAAGACGGAACATTCGGTGGACTATCTGTAAGTTTATGTGCTATCTGATTACCTATAATCTTTGGCTGTATCTTTTTTGTTTTGTTTTGTTTTATTTTGCTTATATCTTTTTTTCTATTTTTGTCACAGTTGAAGGATACCAAGCATACTGTTTACTATCAGGGTGTTCGTCCAGATTTTCCGCTGGATGATGATGTGCGACATGACCTTGGTTCTTCCCTGAGCTCGCTCGTTGGAGGTGGACATAATTTTCTGGTATGTAGTCGTATTCATCTAGGATGGTATCGATTTGATGGATCTGGTTATTTTCGTGGATGGTCTCCTGCCCGTCTTGCTTGTTCAGCTTTTCTTTGATTTGTTCACCAAGTCTTGTGATTCCGTACAATATTTGAATTTGTTCATCGAGTCTTGTGTTCCTGATCAACTGTTTTCTCTTCTAAGTACAATATGAACATAAGGTTTTTCTTTATAGATGTACACAACGACTCTCGGTCCTGTAGGCCGTGTGATCGCATTATCATTCGTTTCTTATTCAGCTTTTCCCTTGTAGTTGTACGTGAGTTCAGGTGTTCAAATTCAAGCTGACCTTCAATTTTGTACATCTTGTTTTGACGTTTCTGTACCGATGCTTGTTTTGTTCGAGTGCATCCACGATTTAATTTCCTAGTTGTACAACTGGACTTATGTTCCCGTACTACCAACGTTTGATCTTTCATTTGCATGCCCTGTTCAACTAAACTTTCTTTGTTTTTGTACTGTAGGCAATGGATGATCTGAAGGGAATTCTCGGGGGTATGTAGACGGACATATTCTGTGCTATCCGGCCTGTAGTTGACAAGAGTCTATGTAAATTTTTGGAAATCGTAATCTCAAGTGAAAAGTTGCGTAGCAACTCGTCAGACAAGGGCAACCAAGATAGTTCCGCAAGGATCGAGCCACTGAGTCAGCCTGATTCATCTGATGGAAAATTGGAGGATAGGATTATTCCACTAAGTCAGACAGTTCATGAGCAGATCAGGTTGTTATAGGAGGTAATAAAGGTTGATTGCGAGTACAGTCCCAATGTTCTCTACATAGAATTCCTCCAGAACCTTAAGAATTATCTAGACCGTGTTGTTGATGTTCTTCCAGATACGCTTCCATTCCAATCAGAGATGGATGAATGCATCCATTGTGCAGAGCTAAACACTCCCCGTGTTTGTGTCTCTTGCAAGGGCAAGGGTGTATCAAGCTCTGAAGTTGTTTGCAAACCTTTTGTTGAAGGTGAAAAGGTTGAAACCTTTTTGAAAGCCGCATACTTGAATCTCGTGTCCTTATCTGAAAAAGACTTGGGTGTAGCAAACATCATTGGAAAAGGGGAGTCAAGCTCTGAAGTTACTTGCAATCCTATTGGAGGAGTTGGATCGAATGTCTCACTTACATCTGAAAAGGGCAAGGGTGAATCAAGCTCTGAAGTTGTTTGCAAACCTTTTGGTGAAAGTGAAAAGGTTGAAACTTTTTTGAAAGCTGCAGACTTGAATCTCGTTTCCTTATCTGAAAAGGACTTGGGTGTAGCAAAAGTCATTGGAAAAGGGGAGTCAAGCTCTAAAGTTGCTTGCAATCCTATTGGTGGAGCTGGATGGAATGTCTCACTTGCATCTGAAAAGGGCAAGGGTGAATCAAGCTCTGAAGTTGTTTGCAAACCTTTTGGTGAAGGTGAAAAGGTTGAAACATTTTTGAAAGCTGCAGACTTGAATCTTGTGTCCTTATCTGAAAAGGACTTGGGTGAAGCAAAAGTCATTGGAAAAGGGGAGTCAAGCTCTGAAATTGCTTGCAATCCTATTGGTGGAGCTGGATCGAATGTCTCACTTGCATCTGAAAAGGGCAAGGGTGAATCAAGCTCTGAAATTGTTTGCAAACCTTTTGGTGAAGGTGAAAAGGTTGAAACATTTTTGAAAGCTGCAGACTTGAATCTCGTGTCCTTATCTGAAAAGGACTTGGGTGTAGCAAAAGTCATTGGTAAAGGGGAGTCAAGCTCTGAAGTTGCTTGCAATCCTATTGGTGGAGCTGGATCGAATGTCTCACTTGCATCTGTAAAGGGCAAGGGTGTAGAAAACGATATTGGAAAAGATGTGTCATCTTATAGAGCCCCAGAGATAGTGGCAGAGGAAGGATCTATTTTCCTTGATGAGTCCAAACTCTCAGAAAATCAGGCTGTAGGTTTATCTGGTTCGAAAAGATTCTTTCCGCAAATTGTAGATCCAGAATCTGTGAAGAAGACGAGGGTTGATGATACAGGGAAGGATTTGTTCTTTGAGAACTCAATTTTTTCAGACTGGGATAGATCCTTGGATAGTATTGAGGTGTGGGAGAGTATAGATAAAATTGAAGAACGAAAGAGAGCTGCCAGGTCGGGGGTTTCATTTTCTGATTCTACTAGGTTTCCTTTGTCCCAAGATCCAAGCTCACTGAGGATTAAAGAAGCTGTCTGCAGTTTTCAGCAGAACCCTTCTCCCGTTGCAAACAACTCGTTCCAACCCTCAGTTGATGGACCCTCCTATAGGCATTCCAGCTTCAATCGTGAAAATCAGTCCAGAACACCAATCGCTTGTCCAAGGGTTGTTAACTTCTCAGACCCGCCTGTGTCGCACATGTATTCCCAGTCGCCTCCCGCAACTGGTGTGATGGATTGCAGAGGACAAACCAGCCATCCTGGAGTGCAGAGAATGGATAATTTTAGACACTCTCCAGGTACAATGGCGAATTCTTTTTGTGGCGTTGCTAGACCTGGGTTTGGAGCATCAGCTGGTGCAACAGGTTTTATGTACAGCAGCCCGGACCCATGCGCAAGGCTTTTCTCCCAGAATCCATGTGTTACCCGGCCAAACATCAACAACTTTTGTTCCCAAGGATTTTATCCGCACTCACGTTCAGCCCCGTCGTCTAGCACGAGGATGGACCATTCTCTTGTTAATCCTATGGGTTCAGGCAACAGTTGTAACAATCGGTTTGCTGCTTGTGTTAGCTTCTGTCCAACTGACAGTGGTCCTTCTTCATCTTACGGGCATCAAAACCACCAAAACTTCAGCAATTGTCAGCAAGGTTTCAATGCTGATCACTCTTCAGGATCTGGTAGCCGTTTTTCTGGGATTGGAATCCATTCATCAGCAAACACAAGAACTGGTTATCATCCAACGATTGACTCTGCTGTTCTTAGTGTGGAAAACGCCGTTACAACTGATAACAAACCAGAACTAATCGTGAGAGAATCGACAGAGAAAAAAGTTTTGGTGTTGGAATGGGTTAATAAATACTTGCCAGCGAAATTTGCCAGAAGGTACTATAAGTGTATTTTCAATTTCTGTCGATACTTCAATTGTCTTGGTGTTCATTTTAACAATGAATTTACTTTCTTATTGTACAGTCCAAGAATAGTAAAGACTAACAAAAGATACGCTGTGCATCGTAATTTTGGCCTTTCTATGCAAGTTGGTGGTTACGTTCATGGATATGTCATGGATGTTTTTACTGAAACTTGATGCAAGAGCAATATGACAACACTGAACACTATGATCAGCGTCGACCAAGATTTTTAAAGTACATGATGAACCATGAAGCTGCGGTGCGTTTTTTTAGCTTATTTAGTGCTGTATATTTATCTTGTTTTGTTTTCTTTTTTCTGTTTTCTCAATCATTTATTTATTTATTTATTTGTCAGACACTGTTCGCGACCGTTGATGCAGATGTTGAGAGGCTAAAAAAAGTGATCAGCGAGCCAATCATGCCTGCCAGGATGAATTTTTTTTTCTGCTGTGAGTTCAATTATTCTGCAGTGCTGCCACTCTCCTGCTTTTGCGTGCTCTCTGTATTCATGCTTCTGTTTATTTTCAGGCTTATATTCCAGTTATAGAAGAGAAGTTTTGGGTCCTTATTGTTGCCAATTTTCAACGTCAATGTTTTGAGACGTACTGCCCCTACAACAACGCCCAAGATGTTGATAGAATTGTAGGAGTTGTAATTGCGAACTTCAAGCGCGCCCATCACGGGGCCTATCATTCTCACCCATTCAGTGCCCATAACATGCAGATTAAGCCTGTGCAAATCGTGACAGATGATTCTAATGAATAGGATTTCTCATATTACATTTTTGTTGCTGAATTTTCCTTCTTACTTGTGCAGCATTTTGTCATGAATTTTACTTGCTTCTTCTTCCGCTATTTTTATACTCTGCTGAAACAGGAATGACGTTGGCATTATTGTAATGGTGATTTTACGTTGCCATAATGGAGACTTCCCATATTTTATTAGAGCCGTAAGCTATCATTTTTTAACCTTCTGTCTCTCTCTCTTTTTCAATATTATAAATTGCTGATTAACATTTTTTGTGTGCAGAACAACGTAAAGAAGCTCCGTGAACAAATTGCCTACTACATGCTTACGTTCTCGCACAACACCTTTTGCCCGAGTGGTGTCAAGGACATTATTGCGAGACAATTGTAATGGAACAACAATCTGATTAACACTGAAGTGCTACTCTTCAAATAAATCTTCTTGTTACCGTTTTGTACTGTGGATGGTTTTGTAATGATAAGTTTTTGTAGTGACTGGGATGAAAGAAAACAGTGGGTTAGTATGGATTATAAGAATGCTCTTTTCTAATGTTTCGTGTTTGTGCTATCTCTGATGTTAAATGTCTACAACGTCTTAGTCTCCGCAGTACTATCATTCATACACCCACGTACAAACACTTGCAACCAACTGTACACAGTGAGAAAAATTGACGTACGCTGAGATATTCATTTACGTACATGGAAAAATTAACGGTTGTACGTCCAACCTGTGTGCTGATGGAACCCACTGCGAGTGTGTTTACATGTTCTGTTTTAAATCACGTGTGTACCCGACGAAACTCGATTGTAGGCACACCGTGGGGGCTATTAGGAGATGAGCTAATAGGTTTCCTGGTTGAACAAGCAAGGAATAATAGAAGTTTGATGTACGTAAATCCTGTGTGGTGCTCTGCCAATGTGTTTACAGTTTGTACAGGCAATTCTGATGCACGTGTACACGCGCAGCTGACACCATGTACACCCGATGAGAAAACGTTGCACACACTCAGAAATCTGCAGGACTGTGGTGACCTCCATGCAACCATTTTCACTCGCCAGTCACCACCAGTCGCCACCGGTCACCTCAATAGGTTATTTTTTGTACGATCTCAACTGAACTGGTGAACAAGGTAATAACAATGGGTGAGTAACATAATGGGGGATAACAGATAGTTCACTTATCTACTGAATAATGCAGGAAGTTATAAAGTACATCGGCACCTTTCAGGTGGAACAAATTCTGTCTGAAGGGGTGTACACAAAACAAAGTAGGACAACATAATTTCTTATTCGCAAACCTCTTCCATTCTTAAGAATCACATAACTAAATATCACTTTTAGAATCTCTTGAATGATCCAGATGAATAAACTTTGTTCTGTTACAGGATCCGTACTTATAAATTAACAAGTTCACTCTTGGGCACAAGACATTCACCATAGACATATATATATATAACAAGCAGACCTTGAACAGATATCAGATGTTTCCAGAAGAGCTTTAGTCTTCATCAGACGAGACAACAGTTACTTCATTCACTTTTCCAGGAAGAGAAGTCTCGATGTCGATGAACCAGCGGCGTGCATTGTTTCTTCGAGCCTGGTCGGTCACAAACGATTTCCTGGACTCAATGATGCCGAGGGGAAGCTCATTCTGGATGCTGGTGTCATGTCCTTCATTCACAGAGTTGCGGGGACGGCTGTCTTTTTCGATAGTGTCTTATGAATCATCACTTGCAAACGCGGAACGACGGTCAGACAACCTCTGTGCTTGGGCGTCTGGGTCCTCATGTGTCCCAAGAGGAGCCAACGATTGAAAAAGAACTAGCTGTAGAAATTCAATCTCATCAAAATCATTGTCTGCCGGTGTGACCTCCTCTTCATCGACCAGAAATAAACCTGTTGCCACAGGCTGCAAACCATGCTCCTTGGGGTCTTCCACTTCCTCCTGATCCATGCAACCATCATCGACCACCTCTCCAACCACGGCGTCTTCTTCATCTTCAGTTTTCTTCTCAGAAATCTCCAGGTTTCCATCAAAGCCATGGACATCAGATGCGAATGTTGATTCACACTCAATTTCATGCTCCACCATGATAGCCTCCTCCTCATCCAAGTCGATTGCGGCAACCTGGTTACCACGCTCTAAATCAGCCTCTACCGGCCCTTTCTGGATCATATCTGACCTTGGATCCATGTCATGCTGGTCGCGTAGCGGAGCCTCATCAACAACCAGCACATGACGGCGGCGACGGTAATACCTCGTGGAAGCCGACAAATAAACCATCCTAAAGAAACTAGAGAAGCTTCTGAGTTTCTCGGGGACCCTCCTGGTTAGAGGAGCTCGAACGTACCGATGGTCCCGAGCGGCGTAACCGGCGGCTATGCGGCCAACCATGGCGACAAACCCGGCGGCTAAGCGGCCAAGCTCACTGACGGCAAAGGAGACGACTTGGAGAGGGCTGCGGTGAGGTCGTGTCTAGATTTGGTATATGTTGTTAACAGACAGGTAAAAATATATTTAAGTATGCGAACTAGTAGTAATAGCAAAGAGGTCTTCTCTTGACAATATTTGTACTTTTTCCTCTGTGCGATCTGTACATCACGGTCAGCTTGCTTTCGTACAAACCCCTATGATTGTGCTGTACAACCAGGATACCCATTCGCTGAACTTCAAATAGCACAGTCGTCGTACGAACAACCTTTTGATCATTCTGAGTACATGCGCTCATTCGTTTTCCATACAAGATTCTCATCCTACTTTGTACAACCTGAAATCTCCTTCGTAGGGACTAGCATTAGCACACAGGTTGAACGTCCAAACATTTTGCAACCTATTTTCACCTTCTTATTTGATTTCTTACAAACCACATAGCCTATACAGTACGACCTGGTTCCTCATTTGCTCAACTTCCATATGAACTTGTTCGTACAACGGTTTTGGTCCTAGTGTACATTCTGTCACTCGCGCTCGTACAAAAGTATAGGATCGCTCTGTACAACCATTTTCACTCGACAGTCGCCACCGGTCACCTCAATACAGTTATCTCCGCCCACTCGGGATCCTGCGGCCCTCGAGCTGCGCCGTTTGGTGTGCACGGACAGGATCTCATCCGCTATAACTTAGTCGGAAAACTTGCCAAAAAAAAAGAAAGGAAAACCCCCAAACCCCCGATATATTACCTGGCGTTCCTTCTTCCTCGCTGCCGATTCAGTTGGAAACCAGCTCTTCTTCCTTCTTCCTCGCTGCCGATTCAGTAGGAATCCAACTCTTCTTCCTTCTTCCTCGCTGCCTATTTGGTTGGAAACCAGCTGTTCTTCCTTCTTCCTCGCTCGCGATTGAATCAGTTAGAGATACTCGCGGATAGATTGGGAGTAGTTCCAACGACCACCCTCGCAATACGGCAACAACCTCCCCGTCCCGTTGGTTGATCCTCCCTCTATATATTCAGCTGCCCTGACCCCGTCGTTCCGCTCTCATCACCACCTCGTCCCGATCGAAAAAACCCACGCGACGACCACCCTCGCCCCGTAAACAAAAACCCCGACGTTCCGCTCTCAGCACCGCCATGTAGAAGCGCAGGGCTGTAGATTCTGATGGGTGGCTATGTGGGAGGTACTTCAACGTTGGGGAGAACACCACGGACCCAAGGTACCGCCAGGATTGGGGATGGGGGAACCTTGATCCCGCAAGCGTTTGTAATATCACAAGCAACATGGACATCATGTCTGCATGTCGCACCAGTCGCGCCTTTCCTGGCTTTCGCGAAGGGATGCGTCAAGACACGAACCATCCTTACAACATGCCGGGTCTCCTTCACATGGAAGATGGTGATGAACAGGCTTTTGAACCGTCGGTGAGTTCTCCCTCGGTTTTTTCAATGTTGGCATGCCTTCAATTTCTTTGCACAATCTGGAATAGGAGTGGTTTAGGTTGGGAGTTCATCTGAAGCTGTTTAATTCTGAGCCAATTCTATCTGAATCTGTAATACTAATATCCGATCTAGCTGCAGATTCTTGAATAGATCTACGTTTATTGAACTACCCTAGTTTGTACCTTACGACATGCTTACTACCATTATACCTCAGATTGAATCTCTTTGATAGAGCATAGAATCGAGTAGTCTCTTTTTTTTTGCTTGTACAACCGTTCAGGTACGGTCGTTCATACTAGTTCACCTTTAGTGTACAACCTTAAAAACCCATAGTCTGCGTTACCAAAATCATAACAATGAACATCTGAGGTAGGATAGAACCTACAACCTTTTGATGTTTCCATGTACAATCTGGGAGGTGTGGTCGTACGTATCGGTGCACTTAGGTTATACAACATGATAACCGAGTGATATATTACCATTAAGACTATCTGATAATGGCAATAATAAAAACCGAACTAGCTGTAGATTCTTGGATAGGTCTATGTTTGTTGAACAACTATATAATATATCTTTCAGTTGCTTTCTTACTACCATTATAACACCCACAACTTAGTGTCTCTGAGATAGAGCATATATGCGAACACGTGCAATTTTGGCCTGCCTTGTTCAACCGGTCAGGTCTGGTCGTACATACAATAATATCTTGTTTTTTCAACCTGAAAAACTCACAGTCTGTGTTGCCAGTAAACGTAACAATGATCATCTTTGGTATGATTTATCGTACAATTTCTTGTTAACTCCACATACAAACTGAGAGATGTCGACGTACAGATCGTTACACTTATGCTGTACGAAAAAGAAGAACGTGTGATATATTACCATCAAGACTATCTGATCGTTACAACCTGTAAACCCTCTGCTGACACTCAATTAGATAATTCTTTTTACCCCAGATGTAGTTTGAGATTGTTGTAATATTTTTTATTTCCATATACAACCGGACACTATTGTTTGTACTGACCAATATATATATGATTTGTGCCACCAGTACAGCCTAGGCTATAACAAATTTTATGCTGTTAAATTGTTGACATACAGACCGTTGTTTATGATCATCTGCTGTTAAATTAACAAATTTGAACTTAAATCTTGTAGGACGAGATAAGCACTAAAATTATGATCTTGGACAAGGGCGATGTCCCGGCGTTGGTTCGCGTGCATGAGGAGGGAGCTGGCAGACAGTACTGGGTCGGGGGAGTTGAAGAGTGGATGATGATGATTAATGTTGCAGATCCTTGCAGCTGGGTTCTGTCAAACGTATACGGAGCAATTAAGTTCAGAATGCCATCGTTAGAAGTGTCCGGCTTATCTCATTACAGAGGTTGGCTGGCAAACGACCCATTCACTTTCATCTACAATGGGGCAAAAATAGTGCTCCAAAAGGTTCAGTTCCCTCGAAGGCCCTACCAGATCAACGATGAGTGGCGCTGCGATGCGATAGCTGTGTTTGACAAAGCCATCGCAATCATCTGCTGGCCGGAAGACAAGGCATGGACATTCCTGCCCCACACAGACCTACGTCCATCGACGTACGTGGATGCCGTGGGTGGTTACCCAACCACGGATTACCGGAGCTTTGGCCGCGTATACGCGGTAACTAAACCCCATGGCAATGTGTATGTCTGGGAACCGTTCGTATGGGGTAAGTCTAGATAAAAACTTCAGAGTTATATGTATTGCTTATATGAGTATATTTTAATTTACTGTTTAATTTCCTGCTGAGATTCATTTTTACTGTTGTTGTGTATATCAGTCAATATTTTTCCTTTAATAGCAACTAACTCAGAGTAAACTCATAGGTACGCACGCAGCGCCACGACTCATCCAGCCCCCAACAGTTGAAGACGCAGCCGAAGGAGGCCCTGCTTCTCGAAACTGGTTCCTGGTACAAGATCGATTTGATCTTCTGTGGATCCAGATCAGTGGCTCTTCAGCGACGTCTCGCGGACCATCGAATGTTATGGGGAGAAGATTATACTCTTACCCAGACCGCCGATGCGACGTTTTCAAGCGGGATGCAAATGAGTACCACAATGACGCTGTTGCAGTAGAGTGGTCAAGAATAGACAGCTTCGATGACCTTGCTCAATTTGTGGGTGTCAACACTCCATTTTTCTTAAAGCCCCCTGACTCTGCTATTGCTGCTGTTGCCGCCGAGGAAGCGGAAGCTGCTGTTGCTGCTGCTGTTGCCGCCGAGGCTGCTGCTGCTGCTGTTGCTGGTGGTGGTGATGAAGTAGGAGAAGAGCCTGTTGGTGCTGCTGCTGGTGATGGTGATAAAGAAGGAGAAGGGCCTGCTGGTGCTGTTGCTGCTGATGGTGATGATGCTGGAGCTGAGGATGGAGAAGTTCAGGATGGTGAGGCTGCTGGTGATGATGATGAACAACCTCCTGGGGGTGAAGATGAACAGCCTGCTGTTGTTGAAGAGGTTCCCCAAAAGGAGCCAGTGTTCAGGCCTGACTGCTTGTATGCTTCTCATCCAAACGTGTTTGACTTCGACCCTCAGCAAGAACCAACCTGGAGCCGCATGCACGTCCGTGGGGGGGGCTGCAATTGGAGGATCGCTAGACATAAGGAGATATCACGGAGATGAAATTAGAGGCGAGGCACCAATGTGGTTCGTTCCATCGCTGCCACCCAGTCCTAACTGATGCAGCCTGGACCCCAATTTGCCACTTCCATCTATCTAGCTTATCGTATCGGTGTGTGAAACTATTTCTCTTTAAATTTTATTGAGTGATTTGTTTAAGACAATGTTTATGTTAATTATGCGTGTGGTGATGGTTTTTATAATTTGGTTGTTTATGTTTTTTTTCAATTTGATGTTATGGGTCAGTGAGAATGCCATTTTTTTCCCTTATACTGCCTTCTAAACAATTACTCCCTCTGTCCTCAAAATAATTGTCTTAATGTTTATGTTTATGTAGTAACTGGAATGAAAGAACAGTGAGTTAGTATGGATTAAAAGAATGCACTATCTAATGTTTCGAGTTTGTGTTATCACTGTTGCTAAACGTCTACAACGACTTAGCCTCTGCAGTACTGTCATTTCAATCACCCACGTAAAAATTCATATAACCAACTGTACACGGTGAGAAAAATGGCCGTACGCGGAGATATACAACTGTACGCGGAGATCTTCATGGAAATATTATCGGATGAGGGTGTACATGTATAATATAGACCATTATCGATTTTCTGTACGACCCCAACATGTGTGTCCGAACAAGTATGAACATCTATCAAGTACAACACTATACTGCCCTGGGGTGCACCCCCCCCCCCTCATACTTAGAACACCCAAGATATATTCCTTGTACACCACCTAGCGATGGCCGTATGATCCATGCGCACTTTTCTGTACAACCCGGAAAACGTATGTCCGATTCAAAATTTCGTACGACAACTCTCTTTCTTCCTGTACGACGAGATCAAGCGTGTTCGTACTGGAAGGTCCGACCATCATGCACATCGTTTTCCTATCCTGGGGATAGCACTCGCTTTTTCTTTATGTACAACACCCTCATGCGACAGTACAACCATGATCGAAAACCTGTACATCCCTATCGTGAGAGATTGTACAGGTAGGTGCATCTATCCTGTACAACTCTTTCCTATCCTGGGGATAGCAACCGCTTTTTCTTCCTGTACAACACCCTTTTTTCGGTCCGTACAAGCAAGTTCGTCTATACTGTGCAACCCTTTCCTGACCTGGGGATAGCATTCCCCTCTTTCTTCGTTCACCCATGGAATTTTTCCTGTACAACCATTTAGCGGTGACCGTACGATCCTCGCGCATTGACATGTACAACCCGAATGAAATATCGCCGAATCAGAGATTCGTACAACCATGATCGAAATCTTGTACAGCCTTATAGTACGAGAACGTACAGGAAGGTGCGTCTATCCTGTACGACTCTTTCCTAACCTGGGGATAGCACCCGTTTTTTCTTCCTGTACAACACCCTTTTTTGGGTCCGTACAAGCAAGATCGTCTATACTGTGCAACTCTTACCTGAGCGGGTGCTGACCTGGGGATAGCATTCCCCTCTTTCTTCGAACACCAATGGAATTTTTCCTGTACAACCACTTAGCAGTGGCCGTATGATCCTCGCGCATTGACTTGTACAACCCGATTCAAATATCGCCGAATCAAAGATTCGTACAAGCATGATCGAAATCGCGTACAGCCCTAACGTTCTAGATCGTACATGAAGGTGCGTCTATCCTGTACAACTCTTTGATGACCGACCTGGGGTTAGCACCCGCTATTTCTTCCTGTACAACACCCTTATTAGGGTCCGTACAAGCAAGTTCTTCTATACTGTACAACTATTTCCTGACCTGGTGATAGCATTCACCTCTTTCTTCGAACAACGTTGGAATTTTTCCTGTATAACCACTTAGCGGTGGCCGTACGATCCTCTCGCTTTGACTTGTACAACCCGAATCAAATATCGCAGAATCAAAGATTCGTACAACCATTATCGAAATCCTGTACAGCCCTATCGTGCGAGATCGTACAGAAAGGTGCGTCTATCCTTTACAACTATTTGCTGACTTGGGGTTAGCACCCGCTATTTCTTCCTGTACAACACCATTATTTGGGTCCGTACAAGCGAGCTATTCTATACTGTACAACTTTGTTCTGACCTGGGGATAGCATTCCCCTCTTTCTTCGAACACCAATGGAATTTTTCCTGTACAACCACTTAGCGGTGACCGTACGATCATCGTGCATTGACATGTACAACCCGAATCACATATCGCCGAATCAAAGATTCGTACAAGCATGATCGAAATCACGTACAGCCCTAACTTTCTAGATCGTACAGAAAGGTGCGTTTATCCTGTACAACGCTTTGCCAGACTGCCCCACCACGCACCCTCTCCATCACGCCCGGGTGCCTAGCTTATTTTGAAAACTCGAAGAGGGAAACTACTCAATAGCAGCAAAGGGGACTGGTTCATCGGAGGAACCGCTGTGCGCCATCTGAACCGACGCCACCATCTCTGTCGACGCCGACCCATCTCCGTCGTCGCCGAAGCCGCCATCTCCGTCGCCGCCGTCCTCACTATACCCGACGGCGTCCTCGTCGCCAACCCGGCCGCCACAAATCTCCGTCGCCTTTGCCTACCCCGCCGCAGCCATCTCCGTCGCCGCCAACTCCGACGCCGCGGTCGTCGTGATCTCCGTCGCCACCGTCGTCACCAACTCCGACACCGGCAACCCCGTCGCCGCCATTTCCGACGCCTCCAACTCCGTCACCTTCGTCACGGCTTCTTAATCTTCAACATCATCGGGACATCGGGGAAATCGGAGCCGAAAAGAGGTGGAGGAGACAATCGGAGCCGTGAGGAGGAGAAGAAGGTTGTTGCCGGATGTCTTCCTCCAAGGAAAAAATAGGTGAAGACAACCCTTGTTCTTAACCCTTCCGAAACCCTAGATAAATTGATAGTTAATCCGGGGTTTACCATCTGGGGAAAATTGGTGCCTCCACCGTTACGCCGCCTGGTGCCGTTTGACTATCATCGACTCGTCGGAGCCGTCCAGGACTCCAGGTGTGACCGATGTCGTCCCCGCTGGGCGCCCAGCGCCGTGCGCGTATTCCTTGTGCCTTCTAGCGTAAACGCTAGGATGGATGAACATGCATTAGATACATGGTCTATTCTTCTAGTTTTTTGTGACTGGGATCAATGCATGCCTAGTCTTGACGGCTTCTATAGTGTCTAAGCTTAAAGCTTCTACGGAGTATTGTTGTACGATCTATCCAATTAAGGTGTACGTGATAGATGAACCATCAGCAGCGTAAACGCCGAGGGACGTGTTTTGGTTCAGCGTGCATGTTGATCTGCTGCTCCAGGAGGCGGCGCGTGAGCTGACACAGCGTCGTCGCGTGAAATGATCCGGACGCGCTGGTGAGATGCGCAGGTAAGCCGTACGCGTGAGATTGAATGGATGACTCAGGGGTTGGTGCGCACACATGATATCTGATCGAACTAACTTTTTTAGGTGATCTCTAATTGATCAGGGGCTGGTATAATTTGACTTTTAGATCCCTATTCGGTATTTGTTTTGCTTTTCATTCTGTATTGGGTATTTTACTAATGTACACTCAACTTTAGATACATAATCTAAGGTCAGTCAAGTTTTGGGTAAATAACCAATTTTCCCTACCATCTTTTTTCAGGTGATTTTGCAAATTCCCCGACTAGTCAGAAGATTGCTGAAACAATTCGTGATTTGAAGACTTTTGAGGCTCGGGATGATTCCCCATCAGGAAAAAAACCTGAAATGGTTTACA
This sequence comes from Poa annua, assembly GCA_026929855.1. Lineage (NCBI taxonomy): Eukaryota > Viridiplantae > Streptophyta > Magnoliopsida > Poales > Poaceae > Poa > Poa annua. The sequence continues at coordinate 78,184,477 of CM049432.1, forward strand.
AACGGTCTAAAACTCGGAAGTCTGCAGACAGTAATATGTTGCAGGGAGGGACCAAGAAAATAAGAAAGGCTGCTGCAGACGATGGGGAAAAAGGAAAATCAGATAAGAGAATTCTCAGGAGTTCGCCAGCCAGATCCAAGGCAGTAACTACTGGAAGAAATGGGACAGATGAACATAAAAGGGATAAACAAATAGAAGAAGAACAAGATAAGGATGAAGAGCAAGGAGAGGAAGAGGACAAGGAAGAAGAGGGGAAGCAAGATGAAGTAGACAGCGACTATGCTGCCAAAAATGATGAAGAATCCCTACACGGAAAGAATAGCCAGATTGTGCTTCATGACTCTCAGACTGCTAGTCCTCGAGTGGCTGCAAATCCAATGAGACCCAAAGCGTCAAGGAAAAAACTAGTCCTAGTGGATGAGGAAAACCAGTCTCCTTTTGATTTCCAGAGCCAGCAATCGGTTTCAGTGGTAAAGAAAGCATTTGAACACTTAGAAAAGGTTCCAGCATGGTTAGAGAGTGTCAATGCTGCAGGGTTCGGTGCTTTCCGTACCACTGATATATCCACAACAATGAACAAGAACTGTATGAGATTCTGCATGAAGAATCTCAACACCCATACAATGACAATGGAGTTTGGAAACAACAAAGAGATAGAGGTTAACCGGTTCAATATTCACTTGTTGGCTGGACTGCCAAATGGGGACCAGACAGCCCCAAGACCGACAAGAAAAAGGGCGCAAGTTAAAGAAGAAGTTGTGAAGTTGAAGAGTGTACTTCAGATAACGATGGGGAATAAGGGTGAGATTACAATAAAGTCCCTTCTAGAAAAGCTGGGTACGTTGGTAGACGATGAACTGAAAGCACCTGAGCCTGGGAGGCAGAACACTGCTTTGAAAGTGTTCTACCTAATCTTCTTCAACAAGATATTATGCCCCGGATCTTCAGCACGCCTGATGAGAGAACTTGGAATGATTGAGGGTCTGCAGTTCGATAAAATGATACAAATGGACTACTGCCAAATTGTTGTGGACGAGATTCAAAGAGCAGCGGAGGAATGGCAAAACAATACAAAAAGGACCAAGTGGACGTATCTAGAAGGCTTCACCCTTGGACCAATGCTGATGTACTTAGATTCGCTGATATGTGACAACCTAGCCGAAATGACTACTAGATCTCCTAGAATATCCTATCTGAAAACAACAAATCTAGAGAGAATTGCACAGCTTGATTGCAGGAAGGATGAAGATGAGATTCAATTTGGCAATCTTAAAGTGAGTATTCCTTCTCCTACTTCTTTGTCAGATTGTAGTTCATTTACTTCTCCTTTACGATCCCTTTTTTTTGACAACTTTTTTTGGACTGACAAAGAAAATAACTGGATTTTCAGGCCTGGAAAGCACAGGCACAGCGAGTATTCAAAACTTACAAAGATCATGAGGCAGCAGAAAAAGAAGCTAGAAAATACAAGGCCTTAGCCATCTTTCGTGCTACAGATGGGGATTCTTCAACCCAAGTAGTGCCCCTGGGATCAAGGAAGAGGAAATTGGTTGATGGTGACCAAGAATGCAAAGAGGATGTACTGGGAAGGATTGAACAAAATTTGCAGGAGGTGGTTCGACTGACAGAAATAATACCAACATCTGGTGAAATAATAGGAGACAACAACAAAAAACCTAAGGATGCATTTTCTCAAGATGTCCTTAGGGAAGAGAGAAGTATAAAAAAATTTATAAGCCAGACAAGCAATCTCATTGAGATGCTTCGCAACTTTGCCAAAGACCAGGAGTACACAGTGAATGAAAACATGGCTGTGCCGTCTCACAATACAACAAAACAAGTGCGGTTTGATCAGGAAACCGCAGGCTGTTCCAACCAAGACGAGCACAGAAATGAAAAGAAGAACAAGAAAAAGAAAAAGTTGAAGAAACATCCGCCTGCTAAAAAAATTGACGAACAAGTGGTCGATCCATCGTCAGCGGTTCAAGAGACAGAAACACTGGCAGGCAAACCAGTAGAAATTTTAGGTGAAAATGTTTGACCGGCTAAATTTTAAATGGCCACTGAACAATTGCGACAATGATTTGATTGATTCAATTGTCGTCGATTCTTATTTTTCAGGAACAAGCAAATCAAATCCCACAACTGGAGAAAGAGCTGACGAACTTAAAGTGAGTGATTGGGTGACTACTTCTGGCGAGGTAATATTCTCCCACAAATATCTGTATTTATTTATGTCGTAGGATCGAACCAGCATCTGAGCTTGATCAACAGGCCTTGCGTTCCCGTTCTACCAGATGGGTGTTCTCTGTTTATTCTATCGCAAGTTCATCATGTTTATACTTTTTTGTAGGATAAAGCAGACGAGACCCAATGTCAGCTAAAGGAAGGAGAAGCACAAAATCAGCCTAAGGATGCAACTCCTGCTAAACAGTTACTCGAAGAACAAGATCATCGCTCTCCGGAGAAAGATGATGAGACAACTCCTGCTAAGGATGGCGATGGAGAAAACAAGATGAACAATAAAACTGCTGATCTAGAGGAGAATCAACAACAGGATCAAGATCCTAAAAACAAGACAGGCAAGAACAAATAGAATCAAAAATTTATTTCTATAATCTCAGAATTACTAAATAGCTAATATAAAGTTCTTTTCATTTCTTATACAATAGACGCCGAGAATCTGAAATTTGCGGACAGTGTAATTGTCTATCCACAAGAGGACGACGAACATGATCAACAAAAACAAATAGGTAACAAACTACTGCACATAAATGAATATAAAAACAGACCAGTATAGTCCATCAAATATTTAGTTGCATCTTTCTTTTCAATTTCCATTCAAGGCCGTGGGAAAGAAAATACAGGAGAATTAAGGGCAAGCATTGAAAGCGAAAATAATACCAAAGAGCAAAAAAGGAATCAGGTTAGATGTTCTTTTTCGATTTTATTAATGCTTTTTACATCAAAAATAAAAAACAAACTGTCGTCTCAATTCCATTACGTCAAAATTTAATCCAGGAAACAACCGGACAGATAGCAGAGGATCCACAAGAAAGAGGACAAGAAAGTGACAATCCTCAACCGGAAAAACCAGAAGAACCCAACTCATCGAGGGAAATACAACAGGTGGAAGAACAACAAGTAGAAAAGGCCCTACCAAGTCCTTTCAAAGACATAGGCAAGTATAACTATGTTTTTTAAATCCATGGGCCATGCAGACAACAAGAAAATCGAGGGATCATGTATATTTCTCATGCTGTACTGGAAATGTACTTCATGGGAGGTTGCAATCTTTCCTGCCATTCGCATTTTGTAGTCCTTTTACTCAAGGACAACATCTATAAATAAAGAGAAGACTTTTGAGCAGCCAAGTTTTGGCCACCCTCAAACTACATTTTTTTCCCCAATTATTCATGCTGGATTGAAGACAAAAAAGGAAAGTCCATGTATCTCATATCTGCTGCACTGATTTTAAGCTCATATTTGTTCAAACTTAATTATCACTTGATTGAATCTATGAATCTCTTATCGCCGGTGCACTGGATTTGTTCTATTGTAGATACTAGGGAACCTGAAGAAGATTCTGGAGAAAAAAGGAAAGAAGAACGTGCAGTCGAAGAAATGGAAATATTGCTGGGAGTGATAGAGAAGCTGCATAGCGATATTTGCACAGAACAGCATACAAAAGAAAAAATGTAAGCAAACAACCAAAAAATTTAACCGAGGTACATGTTAGGGATAAATGCATTTGATTTTTTTACCGATTGTTTTGATTAAATACAACAGGGAGGAAACATTTTTCGTGCATGGCGACGAAGTAAATGGAGAAACCATAGTGAATCTTGGTACTCTTGCAAGATCATTTAAAGATCTATCTGGTCTTGATTCTCGTGTAGCAAACATAATAATTGAAAGAATCCGAGAACAAGCACAAGAAACAAAAACCCTGATAGTTCCACTGTTCACGCTTGTGAGTACAATTATCTGCATCAGTTTAATTATGATTTAAACTTCATCATAGTATGAGAAAAAAATGATCGCACTTAAATTTCCTCAGATGAGAGTAACAAAGAGAGTGGATTTGACAAAGAAAGCTCTGAAACGACTACTCAAAGCGATGGATCCAAACAACCCAGACCGTTTTCTGAAGGGATACAATTTGGTACGATAATTTCACATCAATGATCTGTTTTTTTCCTCTGATTTTTTTATGTTGTTTTACTCCTGGAATGGATAATAAGATTTACTGGAATGCTGATTATTCACAGATAAAGATCCCTTGCATGGATGAGCCTGATAAAGTGGGAGAAATTGCCCATTTCTTCACGATAACGTTGAACGTAAAGAGAAAAAGATTCGAACTACTGGATTCCTTAGGAGGAAAAAGATACGAGTTCTTCTTCTTCAGAATGGTGGGAGTTCTAAAGGAACTATGGAGACTTGCAGCAAAGGAAAGCGGCAATGAGCTATCGCCGCCAAGCATAGACGACTTTAAGTGCTACAAGATTTATGTTCCCGACCAAGGAGAGACGTAAGAGTCTTAAAAAAACAAAAAAAATATTTAACAACAGAAAACAAAGTTGGATACCATTGATTGGTAGCTTTTTTAATCTGGATGATTAATGCAGGTTAAATTGTGGATTTCACATGGTCTTAATCTTAATGCACTGGACTGGGAGATCGTTGGTCAAATTTGACAGTTCGGATATTCTCCAAGTCAGAAAAAAATACTACACATACTCATGACATGGAAAACTTTGAAGATAGACTTCAGCCTGATTGGTTATAACAAAGGTAAATTGAGTTGTTAATGATCATGCTTCGTTCGCTTACTATATTTCATTCCCTAACACCATATGATATGTCCTTTTCTTTGAAGCAAAAACTATATAGATAGCAAGGAATTATACCCTCTATCTAATCTACTTTTTATGTATAATAGTGGAAATACATTGCACTGGGCTCCTTCTTAAATCATGGTGGAGTGGATAAGTAAATTATAACTAAAATAATGTCAGGGAGATATGTACAATCACGCATGAGGGGGCTGTACAGGAATACGATAATTGTCGTACGAAAATTTTGATAATGAAAGAAAAAATATTCGGAGGGAGCGAGGAACGTACGGCCACCTCTAAGTGCAAGTACAGGGAAGTGAAAATAGGGGTTCGAAGGAGGGGGGAACTCGCATGAGGGGGGATGTACAGGAAGAAATATAGAGGTCGTACGAAATTTAAATCGGAGATATGTTATTTCGGATTAAACAGGACAGGGCGCGTAGGACGTACGGCCAACGCTAAGTGGTTGAACAGGAAAGCTAAAAATGGGTCAACGAAGGAGGGGGAGCTACCACCCAGGACAGGAAAGGGTTGTACAATATAGACGAACAAGCTTGCACGGTCCCGCAAGAGGGGTTTGAACAGGAGAACGAACACGTGTGCTTTATGATAGTTCAGCTGTTAATTGCTGAAGTTTTATAATATTTTGATTGATAGTTGCTACCTCCCCCTCCCACAATATAAGCTGTTGTGCTTATGATAGTTCCCCTGAACTCTCCCTGCCCTACAATATATTGTCTATATAGTATGTCATATATCTCATTTCGACAAAATAAATTAAAACCAATTTTCTGTTATCCTCATTTGTTCTTAGATAAATACTCAAAAATTCCCTTACAATAACAAATCCAATATGAATGCAAATATGAATCCTGGTGACACTAACAATTTTTTTTTATAATTCCTGACAACCCTAATTTCAATTGTGTAGATTACTTGCACAAGTTTCCAGAATTAAGTCGTCTGCTCCCAGACATGAAGATCCATCCAGAAGCAAAGTTAATGGAGGAGATTGAAAAAACCCCTCAAATAAGCATAAGAGAAAGGACGAGTACAGACAACTATGTCCTTCACAAACAATTGCAACACAAGGTAGTTGTGGTGATTGATCAAGCTGGCATCAAAGATAACAGGCAGAAGCAACTGAGCATGGAGTACAGGAGGACAAAAAGGAGAGAAGAGGATGGACCTCAGGAAGAAGTTACCGAAAAAGAAGAACCGAAGAAACCAGATAAACAAGCGACAACGAGAAGAGAAACCCCACAGATTCAGCTCCTCCCTGCCCCTAACTACGCAGTTCCAACGAAAAATCAACAACCTGGAGGTTACGCAGTAACACCTGATCGTTATAGGGCTCTTCAGCAGATATCCGAAGACTCGCAGTCCCCAGAGGTTCAGAAAAGGAAGAAATGCATTAACTCTGCAGACATTCTGTCAGGCGTGAGGCCGATTGCACCTGCAAACAAGGTCTGCCAGGAAGTTGCTGAATATCGTCCACTCGTATTTAAAAATAGCAACCTAGCAAAGAAGGTGATGGATGTCATATTCGGACATGAGACAAGAGGAAAGATTGCAGGGTGAGAAGTTTGAATTGAAAAAACTGCCTCAAAAACTACTACTATAAACGTATGCTATGAAAACTAACAACACTGACCGTTTTGCAGAGAACTCCTGTTCGAAGCAAAACATCTTAAATTCCCTGAAAAGGGTCTCACGTTTTCTCTGAATGGCCACCACATCCAAGATTTGTTCGGTCCTAGCAGTTGCATCGAATGTCAGGTGATGGATTACATCATTGATGACTGGAACAGAACATCCGAACTATACAGGACAGGAGAACGCATTATGCTGACACCGGATTTTATAAAGGTCAGACCTCGTTACCATGGAAAACAACCAAACTGAAAATTTAACAGATAATTGTTTATAGAATGAAACAGAATATCTCACTAGAAAACTTATCTCCACAGGATGTGATTCAAGTTTTTGAACCGACAGCAGATTTGGTAGAAATGGAGAGACAAAAAGCTGAAATGAAATCTGGCAAAGTTCAAGCAAAGGAGGAGATGGTAAAGGGATTTGACATGGACAATGCAATGAAAATGTTTGACAGACACGTAAGAAGGAACAAAAGCTTGCTTCAAGCAAAATTGGTAATTTTTCTGATCAATGATTTTTTCCCGTAATCTTGTCAGTCGTTGTACAATAAGAACTATCGTGGACTGCAAAACTATTTACTACCTAGTTGAACAGAAGATAACTCGATCCTGAACCACTATAAATCGTAATATTGAACGCCGTGGGATCGCATTAGCAATCGTGCTTGTTCAGATTTGCCGTGGGATTCACCAGTTCAGATAAACCGGTTCAAGTGGTACCTCTGTATTGTACAACATGATAAGCCATTCATGCACTACTCTCCTACCACTACATGCACATAAAATTTTAATGAGCCTACTACTACTCCGATAGCCTGTACAGCTACTCTTCCTGGTTGAACAACAGGTATTGGGTTCCCTTACAACAATCGTCTAAACTACTGCGTCAGTAAAATATTTTGCACAGCTATTTTCTTTGTATATGTACACCAGGTCCGGTGAACCTGTACAACCTGACTCTTTTAATTTGTACGCCCTATGATATGCCTTTCTGGTCTTGATTACCAACACTTACAACTCTATATTTGTACTCATAACAGATACTTCTACCTTATTTGAAATGCAACCATTACTGCATGTACATAATGAATAGATACAAAAAGTCAGTTCAAGTAATTGACTCAAGGAAATACAAACCTAGGGATGTGCGCTCATACAACTCCTTCAACTATGAACTAATGAAGATTGTAAGTTCTGAACTCTCACATATTATTTTTTTCAACTACATGATTATTATTTCTGTTTAAAAAAATATTGATGAAATGAGCTCAAATTATATTAAAACAGATATGCAGAATGGAACTAGTACTAAAGGAAAAGTACGGAGAGGCTGCATACAAAGCAAGCAAACAGCCAGATTGGGTTCAACTGGCTAAAAAAAACAGAGGATCAAAGTCCCTTGCCAAGGGGTCAACGAGTGTGGCTTCTACATGCTGCGGTACGCCTACCATTTTGATGGACATCAAATGATTTACGACAAACCAGAGAACAGGATGAAATACAAAAAAATTGTGGACGAAGATGTAAGCAAGCTCGGTTGCAATGTTATTTTTAATTTGAACAACAATAAATCTGAACTCATGTTTTTGTGATCTTACAGCCAAACTCAAATGAATGGAAGGCGGAGTACTTGTACACCATGTTGTTCAGCTCGCACAACATGGCACAATTGCCAAAAGAGATCAAGGAATTTGCTCCACCGGACTACATGAGTAAGAGTTGACAATCTGTAAAATAAATCTTTTTTTTTGCCTAGCAACCAAGATTAACTATTCAGCAGACTTATAAATAATGGACTAATAACATAAGCACTGTTTTGTTTCCAGAACACATCAAAATAATCAGGAATGACAGTGAAGACACATGACCATCAGAAAGAAATGAAGCTGGGACTCGGAATTCGTAGAGAACATGGATTGCCAATCTCAGATATGTCTTTAGAGAACATATTATATTCATACTTGTATAATATAGAGCATTATCGATTTCCTGTACAACCCCAACATGTGTGTCCGAACAAGTATGAACATCTATCAAGTACAACACTATACTGCCCTGGGGTGCACCCCCCCCCCCTCCTCATACTTAGAACACCTAAGATATATTCCTTGTACACCACCTAGCGATGGCCGTACGATCCACGCGCACTTTTCTGTACAACCCGGAAAACGTATGTCCGATTCAAAATTTCGTATGACAACTCTCTTTCTTCCTGTACGACGAGATCAAGCGTGTTCGTACTGGAAGGTCCGACCATCATGCACATCGTTTTCCTATCCTGGGGATAGCACTCGCTTTTTCTACCTGTACAACACCCTCATGCGACAGTACAACCATGATCGAAAACCTGTACATCCCTATCATGCGAGATTGTACAGGTAGGTGCACCTATCATGTACAACTCTTTCCTATACTGGGGATAGCAGCCGCTTTTTCTTCCTGTACAACGCCCTTTTTTGGGTCCGTACAAGCAAGTTCGTCTATACTGTGCAACCCTTTCCTGACCTGGGGATAGCATTCCCCTCTTTCTTCGTTCACCCATGGAATTTTTCCTGTACAACCATTTAGCGGTGACCGTACGATCCTCGCGCATTGACATGTACAACCCGAATGAAATATCGCCGAATCAGAGATTCGTACAACCATGATCGAAATCCTGTACAGCCTTATAGTACGAGAACGTACAGGAAGGTGCGTCTATCCTGTACGACTCTTTCCTAACCTGGGGATAGCACCCGTTTTTTCTTCCTGTACAACACCCTTTTTTGGGTCCGTACAAGCAAGCTCGTCTATACTGTGCAACTCTTACATGAGCGAGTGCTGACCTGGGGATAACATTCCCCTCCTTCTTCGAACTCCATTGGAATTTTTCCTGTACAACCACTTAGCGGTGTCCGTACGATCCTCGCGCATATGACATGTACAACCTGAATCAAATATCGCAGAATCAAAGATTCGTACAACCATTATCGAAATCCTGTACAGCACTTTCAAGCGAGATCGTACAGAAAGGTGCGTCTATCCTGTACAACTCTTTGCTGACCTGGGGTTAGCACCCGCTTTTTCTTCCTGTACAACAACCTTATTAGGGTCTGTACAAGCAAGTTCTTCTATACTGTACAACTTTTTCCTGGCCTGGGGATAGCATTCACCTCTTTCTTCGAACAACATTGGAATTTTTCCTGTACAACCACTTAGCGATGGTCGTACGATCCTCGCGCATTGACTTGTACAACCCGAATCAAATATCGCAGAATCAAAGATTCGTACAACCATTATCGAAAACCTGTACAGCCCTATCGTGCGAGATCGTACAGAAAGGTGCGTCTATCCTTTACAACTATTTGCTGACCTGGGGTTAGCACCCGCTATTTCTTCCTGTACAACACCATTATTTGGGTCCGTACAAGCGAGCTATTCTATACTGTACAACTTTGTCCTGACCTGGGGATAGCATTCCCCTCTTTCTTCGAACACCAATGAAATTTGTCCTGTACAACCACTTAGCGGTGACCGTACGATCCTCGCGCATTGACATGTACAACCCGAATCACATATCGCCGAATCAAAGTTTCGTACAACCATGAATGAAATCCTGTACAGACCTATCATGCGAGATCGTACAGGAAGGAGCGTCTATCCTGTACAACTCTGACATTACCTTGGGGTCACTGATTAGTGGGGCCTGATAAATTGGGGGACCACCTGACTAAACTAACCACCACCATTTCGCAACCTCTGTCGTCTCTCTCCCACGCAGTGCACAACTCCAGGAGCCGAGCAGTCGAGGTTCATCTGGGACCTCCCTTCCGCATCGCCGCCACCTAGATCTATCCTCCCGCATCGCCGCCACCTACAACTAGGCAGCAACGCCGCCGAGATAACCAGAGTTTTGGCTCGGTCTCTCGGAACTCGGAGATCCCTGGGGGCAACGCCGCAACGCCACGGGATCAAGCAACGGGCGCATCAAAATCCACCGCCCGCAACAACTCCGAACAATTCAAATCGAACCAGCACATCGGAAAGGACGGACTACACAGCAACAAGCAGGAGCAACAATTCAGAGGTTAGTTTTCTTTAACGCATTTGCAACTTTAAATCTCTGCCACTCAAACAAATAAACAAAGCAATGATCTGGTCGCTAGGGTTGTAAGAAATTTTCCACCAATTCTCAACAAGCCAGGAAGAAAAATTAAGGAAATAACCGCCCAAATAGTTTTCAAATAATTTGAAATCCAGGAGATCCTGAAAGTACCACAAGTTGGACAACAATTTCAAGACGGGTTGAACAACACTTATATGATGATTTTTCATATATGTGAAATATTATAAACTATGTACAAATAGGAATCTGAGTAATACTTTTCCTGTTTTTAGATTTCGATGTCTAACTGTTGGCTAAACAATGTTGCAGAGCAAATATATGGACCCTAATCGCACAACAGTTAGCGACGAAGATGAGAAAACCATTTCAGTGGAACCACTGAATGTTTTACCTCCGGATAGTTCCAATGACTCAATAGGCCCCAAAAACGAGCCTCATGCATCGATGAGGAGGAGCGGAAGGAAAAGAAAGCCAGAAAAACAAGATACAGAAGCAACTACTGAGAACACACATGATCAATTGGAACAGAAAACCACAGGGCAAAGAGTCTGGAAAAAGACCAAGAAATATGCTAACCGGAAAGATCTTGGCGAGCGCAGGAGCCCTAGATTTAAAAGTACTGCCAAAAGTACTAATTATGTACACCTGAATCCCTCAGAGGAGGAAGAAGATGAAAGTAGCCAGCTAGAAGATTCTAGAGATAGTAATTTTCAAGGGGGGAAAAGAGGATGAAGAAGACACAAGTAGCCAGCAACAAGATTGTAGTGATAGTAGCGATGACAACAATAAGAAGGAAAACAATTACAGCCTAAAGGTACAATAACACTTTACTCTTAATGTGCTGAATAAACTTACAATACTTATTTTATATGGAATTAAATGCTCATAATAAATGCAGGGGAAAAGAGTGAAAGGAGAAAAGAGGAGGGAGGGCAAAAAACTCAAGAAAAAGGATTCAACGAGGAGAAGAGGAGCAAAAAAGTTGAAAAGAAGCTTGAGAGATACAACTATCAGATGCTCTCTGACAGAGTTCTACAAATGCGTAGATTTGTTGGATGAAGAACGACACATAAGAAGGCTACGGGATGCAGGACTTGGACCATTCCTAGATGGAAAAGTGAAAGAAAACATTGATCGGCAGCTAGCTTATCGAATCATGGAAAAATTAGATCCAGAAACAATGACATTGGACCTCGGAGTACCAAACAAAGTTATACAAATAACTGCATACGCAATCCATCAATTGTTTGGTCTTCCTCATGGCAACAACACAGCACCCAGACCTTCGGACACCGGCAATGACCAGGACTTATTTGACTTGAAGAAAGAGTTGGGATTTAAGAGAGCGACCAAATCAAAACAGATAAACTTAGGAAACTACTTGAGGAGAATGTGAATGATGAAGGGAAGGATGATAAAGTCATGAAAGTTTTTATGCTGCTAATGTGCATGAAGATCATATGTCCAGGAACTTCTGTGCGAGTCTCAAGGGAGGCAACCCTGGTGAAGAACCTGGACTTGAATAATCTGAAAGAAATGGACATCTGTCAGTTGATTGTTGATGAGCTAAAGAGAGCAGCCATAAGCTTCCAGAAAGCAAAGTCAAAAGTAAAGGCAGTACCAGGTTGTGTTGTGGCGCCGTTGCTGATATACTTGGACTGCTGCCTCAAAAGTAACTTATCTGATATGGACAAAAAGACACCCCGCATACACTACTTGGATACAAAAAAGCTTAAGCTGATTGCAAAAGCAGACAGGGTAACTGAAGGATGTGGCGGTGCAAAATCGTGGGGGTACGGCAACTTACCGGTAAGAGTAAATTTTCAAAATAACTTTCTTGTATCCCGCGCCTATATCTACAGAATTAAAATGATGAACTACAATTGAAATTATTGATTGCAGTGGAAAGCACCAAACGACATTGTTTACTACCATGCAAAAACTCCAATGAAGAGAGTAGCCGAATCTCATGAAGAACAAAGGGCAACCCAAAACCAGTTTCAAAAAGGAAGCCCAAGTTGTTCAAAAGAACAATATGAAGGAAGCGGAAGCAAAAGTCCGAATTATACAGCATTCGAAGAAATTGATTCTTTGATGACTAGGACGTACGAGGTTTCACTAACAATAGATAAATCACATGCGAACGACGAAGAAAAAAATCTGTTTCTACATCACTTGCAGCGGAGTACATTCCATCTCAAAGAATCATATAAAAACTTCAAGAACATCAGGGAAAAACAAGGCAGGAAAGCTCAGGAAAAGAATCAGACGATCGATCCTGATGAAGATAACAGACCAGCACAAGAAGGTTAGACTTTCTATAATTTTTGACCTTCCTATTATGCAATATCCAGTTACTAGAGATATTATTTTATATTAGGAAAAAACTTAAAACATTGAACCTCCACTGATAAAATAAACAATTCAGAGACTGAATTGATTCACAAGAATGATGAAGCCTCGGATTATTTGACCAAGAATCAGCCTGCAACGAAGACTAAAACATCAGGTCTGTAAAACAACAATACAAGATTAACATCTCTATTAGAAATATATATTTTTTGGCCTTCAACTCACAAACAATTGATATTGGTTCAGGTCCTGCTGCCAACCAAAGGGAAGAAAAGAGTCCATCACAACAAGGTTGCAATCTATAATATTTTTTTCTTTCCTTTTGTTGAAATATACTCCACTCACCACATATACTCTCCAGGGACAGAAACAACACAGCAGAATGTTGAAACATCGGCTGACTTGCCAGAGGAACAAGCTCCAGAGGCTTCGGAGTTGACTAAAATGATAGGTTTGAAAAAACAACAATTTCATGTTAATCTCCTATATTTGAATTTTTCCTGTACAACCACTTAGCGGTGAACGTACGATCGTCGCGCATTGACATGTACAACCCGAATCACATATCGCCGAATCAAAGTTTCGTACAACCATGAACGAAATCCTGTACAGACCTATCATGCGAGATCGTACAGGAAGGACAGTCTATCCTGTACAACTCTGACCTTACCTTGGGGTCACTAATTAGTGGGGCCTGATAAATTGGGGGTCTCCTATAATTGAATTTTTTTGCTAGCATAAATAAAAAGATCAAATGATAATACCTCAGGACATGTTGACAAACTAAGGGAAGAAGACAGACCAGAACTACAAGGATGCAATCTATAATATTTTTCATTCCTTTTATTACAATAGCCTTCCTTTTATGTTCTAAGATCTCCCAGAAAACTTTGGGGCACTAACAAAAGAGTTAATAATAGCCAGGAAATTTGATTTTTTTGTTATTTACAATTAAGGTGAACGTTATTTTTTCAGATGAAGACATTAATCAACAATTTGAAAAAGGCAAAAAGACAATGGAGGAGACAAAATTGAAGAAAAGAGAAGACATGGACCTGCTTATTCATAACGAAAGGATAATTGAGGCCACTATGGAAGAGCAGAACTTATACTGGCAATACGTAGCTCATGGTCGAAAATTTAAGAATACCCAGGCCATAAACAAAGACACGTAAGACGGACAAGCTTATTTAGAAGAAGAAAAATTAATCAAACAATTACAAGCACATACTAAATACATTTTTTTGGCCTAACTTTTGCAGGCAACCTTTTATTGAGATTGGAGAAGCACACTGCTCATACAAGAATTTCAAAGACTCTCTTAGGCCACGCGAGGAACTGAGCTCCGAGGTCATGGATATATGGGCAGAGGATTTCAATAAAATAGAAGGACAGCTGGCTAACAAAAACAAGCTTCTAGTAAAAAAATATGCATTCTCATGCTACCTGGCGGTAAGATCTTTAAAGATTACTACACACTTGGGCCTCTCTATCGAATTTTATTAATTTTACAAATTTCGGTAAAATATAACAGATGAAACTGATTGTTGATCCAAAAGAATTCAAGTCCAGCAGTTGTATGGGAGCCTTGAAAAGAATAAATAGAAAATTCAACGTTCTAGACGACGACCTCGTAAGATTTGAAAACCTTTACCCAATTTTGTTTACCTTCTCCAGTTGCTGATTTTAAACTATAAGACTGTTTTTTTAATGTTGAAATACAGCTGTTCTTCCCAGTGGTGAAAAACAATCACTGGATTGTTTGTTGCTTCAACCTTCTGCGCCAACAGTTCAACATTTTTGATTCCATGAAGTCAGATTATAAAGCAAGCATCCTGGAAAATGAAGCAATGAATCTGGTAAGAAGACAACAACCTAGGAACAAAATAACTGATATAGAATATCTAACTATGGATAACACTGTAAAATAACTGGAAAATAACAATGTTTTCGATCAAACAGTTCAGGAATTTCTCAACACTTGTCAAAGGCTTTGAAATATCTGGAAAAGACTTTGGAAATTTCAAGCACTTCACTCCTGATCACCCAAAGCAAAGAACAATGTAAGTTTACACGGCGAAAAGTTTGATTTTACAACAATAGAGTTGATGTTGAATGTTAATAAATATTTTGAACTTACAAAAACACAGATTTGATTGTGGCTTCTTCTGCATGCTGTTCATGGAATACTATGATTCAAGAGAAGTGGTGGAATACATATTGGAAAGTATTACTCAGTACCGGAAGATTGTTGCAGCTAGACTAATAAAGAACAGGGACAACAAAGTTGACTTAACAGAAATTATGGAGAAGCAGTTGAAGTTTGTGTAGGATGAAAGAATTTATTATCTCGTCCAGAGTGTAAGTTAATGTTCAGGATTGATCGAACTGTCACTCTTAGACATTCTGAACAACCTGAAAGGTGTGAAAGTAGAAACCAGTAGGCAAATAACAATCAACCTTAACAGTCACACAGGATGTTCGAAGTCTAGTTTAATTGAGAGATGTCGACTGTAGCGACACGTCTCGCGACTGTAGCGACCCCGAGCTTCCCCCATGGTGGGACCACCTCGGCTTCCGTCCATGGCGCCCCGACTCCGAGAGTTATCCCCCGACACGCGGCGACTCAGCAAGTCCTTTCCCACTCGTCAAGCCATCCTGTCGTCTCGGCTTCTCCGCAGGCAATCTCTGGGCCATTCTGGAGGAAATCGACATTGGAGCAGGAAGTAGATGGAGATGGGGGGATGGGCGGCGGCGCTTGCAACAAGGGGGCGGTCTCGGAGCGGGCACGGCGGGCGCTGGAGCGGGAGTGGCGGGCCGCAGACCTGCAGAAGGCCAGTTCTATGGCGGTGCATGGCAGTTGGGGGACAGCGGGTACCCGTGCGCCGCGAAGGGCGGCGACGAGATTTGCGGAGAGGAAGTCGACAACGTCAGCCTCGACATCGATCCTTGGCAGGAGATACAAGGTATCGCTCCGGATGATACTCAAACAGGCTTGGACTACGCATGCACTGCGAAGAGGAGTTCCCCAGGGATTCCGATTTCGACCAGCGCGGCGATTCGGATCCATGCGCAGGATCATCAGAAAGCAGAGGAAGACGGAGGGAGTTTTGAACTTGGGACCTCCAGTGGTGGAGCTCCTAGAGACAGAGGTGGAGTCAGCAATGGTGCTCGAGGACTTCAGAATGGCGACGTTTCAGAATCTGGATCAAATCTGGGCGGCGCTGAATCTATGCGAATTGAAGAACCTGTGACGGAATGCCTGGGTTGGGATTTCTGTTGTGAACAGCCGATTGCAGGAGGAAGGCGGTCGGGAAAACCCCAACACCATGGATGGGTTCAGAAGCAGGACCGGAGCTTGCGGGGGCTTTTGTGGGAGAACCAGCGGGGTCGGGGAGTCAGTCGCACAGAGGCTTTGACACTCGCAATGGAGGATTGCCCGGTGAAGAAAAGACCTAGGCAGATGGAAAAGTTCATTGGCAGTGCAGCATCGGGTTTGGGGTTCTATCATGTGGAATGCCCTGAGAAGGTTGTCCATCCAGTAGCTACTAACAAGAATTGCGGAGTGGTGATAATTAACTTTGAAGTTTTAGCATCTAAGTGGCTGTGTAACACCAGGTTCTTTCATCTAAATATAGCTAGTGCTGCTGTTTTAGGGAGTGTTTGGCTAAATAGAAAGAACCACCAGGAGGAAGACTGGAACTCTTGGCAACCTTGCTGATCGCAAAGCTCAAAGCACCCCTGGAGCTGGAACCGGGCTGAGGTGCACAGACTTCAGCTGGATCAGTACATGGTCGACAACGGCGACATCGACTTTTGCTGGCCGTGCTTCGATGGAGTACCTGAAGATGCACCCGGAGGAGGCTGATGCGATTAACGTGGTCACCTGAAAGGGTCGTGACTCCCTGAGAGTGGAAAAGAAGCCGGAGGTGCTTCCTTTTGGATTTTTGCATAAGTTGTAGAGAAGCCATTCTGCTTAAACTAACTAGAGGGTGGTTTTGTTTTGGGAGCTGGTGGTCGCCGTAATCCTTTAGCTGGAGCCGAGACAAATGTTGGGGGAGGGAGCATCGTAGGTGCTTGTTTTTGTCGTCCTGTCTAGTTTTAGTAGCTGCTCGTCTTTCTTTTTAGCTTGCAAACTTGTGTTACCTCTTCGTACTTGCCTTTTCGGCATGTTTTGTCCAGTGATCGGTTTCGTTTAATATAAATGGAACCGAGAAGGGGCTCCCTGTATTTCTAAAAAAGTTGACTTAACAGACATTATGGAGAAGCAGTTGAAGTTTGTGTAGGATGAAAGAATTTATTATCTCGTCCAGAGTGTAAGTTAATGTTCAGGATTGATTGAACTGTCACTCTTAGACATTCTGAACCACCTGAAATTAGAACATTCTGAATATTCTGGTGTGAAAGTAGAAACCAGTAGGCAAATAACAATCAACTATGAAAATTTGGCTGTACTACCAGTAGATAACACTATATACCGAGGCGTAGCCGAGCCGTAGATGTCGAGGCGAAGCCGAGCCGTAGCACACGCTACGACAAATGCGCGCAACGACCAATGCGCGCAACGACCAATGCCCCCCTTTCAAGATATTATTATAAGATAACGAGGCGAAGCCGAGCCGTCATTGGCGAGACGTAGCCGAGCCGTAGATGCCGAGGCAAAGCCGAGCCGTAGCACACGCTACGACAAATGCGCGCAACGACCAATGCGCGCAACGACCAATGCCACCCTTTCAAGATATTATTAAAAGAAAACGAGGCGAAACCGAGCCGTCATTTGCGAGACGAAGCCGAGCCGTAGCACACGCTACGACCAATGAGAGTAACGACATTTATTTAAAAAAAATTATATTTATATATTTTTTATTATTATTATTAAAAGTTTCATCATATTTTGATTGAAAGTTGATACCTCCCTCCCATAACTACCCCTGAAATCTCCCTGCCCGAAAATTACAAAGGGAAAATAAGAAATGTGAAAGTTAGTAACTACATTGGTTTAACTCTGTTCCTGAAAAAGGGAAAAAGGGAAATTGGTTGTACAAGAAGGGCAAAACAGGTTGTACAAAATTTTGGAGTGCACTGGGTTCGAACAGAATTGTTATCGGGTCTGGATTGCAGAGTGCGCCCGCTTCGCCCGCTTCGCGAGAAAAGAGAAAAAGGGAAAAAACGGCTTACCTCCGGATTAGCTCCGCGCGCACCACGTGTCACGAGCGGAGCGCGCCCGCGCGCCCACGTTTCCCTTTGCGAAGGCAACCCTTTCCCTAATCCAACCCCCGTCCCTTGTGTGACGGTTCAGTTTCCGTAAACCACGCTCCGGCAATCCGCGGGCGATCGTGTTCTTCGTAGATCTAATATGGCGCCGCCGTCTCCGGCAGTCTCCGCTCTAGTCAACCATGTTTCCCTTTGTGATTGCATCCACATCCCGGCTCCCACACACCATAATTAAGCCTTCCATGTGTTCTAGGGCACAAGGTCGTAAAACACCTGAACCTAGATTCTTGTCCGTCCGGCGGCAATTCAGTTTTCAGCGATGGAGAAGGTTGAGGGTTTGATGAGGAACATGAAGTTGTCAGAGCAGAGAGCAAGGGGATCAGGATTGGATGTACTAACGGGCGGAAGGTTGGCGAGGTTGATGATGAAACGCTCGGGAAACTCCTGTCTGATAAACCAGCCTATGTTGATGGAATCGTGAATTCTTTGGGAAGGATTTGGTGCCCGGTCAGAGGGATACGTTGTAAGGAAATGGGTGAGAACATATTTCTATTCACCTTTCTGCAAGCATCAGGAAAGAGGAAGGCTCTAGATGAGGGACCGTGGATGGTTGGAAATGACTTACTTGTGATGGAGGAATATGATCCGGTGAAATCAGTAGAGGAATACAACTTTGCAACCATTCCGATTTGGATTTGTGTGCTGAAGTTGCCTCTGGGTATGATGAATAGGGACACAGGTGAATCCAACGGGAGTGAAGTTGGAGAGTATATTGCGGTGGAAACAAACGCAGATGGTACGGCTGTAGGGGAATATTTGAAGATTAAGGTGAGAATTGAGATTGCAAGACCTCTTATGCGTGGTACCATGGCAGAGATAGAGGAGTCAGGCAGATCAAAGTGGTGCCCGTTTGAGTATGAACACCTGCCGGAGTTTTGCTTCACTTGTGGCATCCTTGGCCATGAAGATAAAGCATGCAGTATCAGATTGGAGAAAGGCGAAATGCAGCAGTATGGGCCATGGTTGAAAGCATACATACCAAAAAAGAGATATGAACCAGATAGGACACGTTGGAGTGATGGTAAGGGGAATGGAGGTAGCTGGCGTCATTTAGGCGGTAGGGGGTCTAAAAATTCTTCAGGCAGCGATAGTTTGACTTGGCGGAAGGAGGACATGTTGAAGGGTAGTAAGGAAGCTGAGTTGAACCGTGGTGAAAATGATCTCCTAAATGGGGAGGAGAACAACCTTGTTAAAACATCGTCTGATGTGAGCATCAAAGGCAACCAGATGAAACTCATGTTTCAAAGGGAAACAAAGAATCTAGCTACCTTGCATAATGTGCAGTATATAGGAAAAAGTGCAGCGACACCAAGTGAGAATGGGAGGCAGCAGATGCAGGAAAAGCAGCAGCATGCGGATGCAAACATGGCTCAGCAAGGAGTTGTGAGCCGAGTTGAAAATGATTCACGGCCCAATATGCATGGTGCAGGTACGGCCATGCATGTAGTACCAAACCTGAAGTTAGGAGAACAACAAATCTATATCAAAGGAAACTAGTAATGCAACACCATTGAGAAAATTTAAAAGAAGAGATGGCATCAGGGTAGGGCATGGGACAGTGGATAGTGCTAAGTGGACAAACAAAAACAAGAAGAGACAGCTTGATGAGGAGGCTATGGAGGTGGATGAAAAAAACAAAAAAAATTAAAAAAGATGTGGCAATGGAAGAGGTGAGCAACACAAACAATTTTTCTGAGGCGGGGCTGCAGGATCAGCTCCGCGTTGCCCAATGAGAATTGGAGCGCAGAACTGCCGGGGATTGGGTAATAGGTCGTCAGTTCGTGGTCTTCTTGTTATGAAGGTGGACCCCGACATCCTTTTCTTGTCCGAGACTAAATTGGATGAACCTAGGATGCATAGGTTTCGAATGATGCTTGGAATGCCTCATATGCTTGTGAAGAATTGTGATGGAAGGAGTGGTGGTTTGGCGTTGTTTTGGAAGAGAGGAATAAACGTTAGCCTCAGGTGCATGGGGCGAATGCACATTGATGTTGACATTGAAGAGGATGATGGCTTCAAGTGGCGTCTTACAGGTATCTATGGTGAACCATGACAAGAGAATAGGGAAGAAACATGGAGATAACTTCGCACACTTCATCATCCGTCAAGTCTCCCATGGATGTGCATTGGTGACTTTAATGAAATCATGTACAGCTTTGAGAAGGAGGGTGGTGTGCCTAAAGCCCAATCTCTTATGGAGAATTTTTGTAACACACTAGATTTCTGTAATCTCCAAGACTTGGGCTTTGAAGGTGATATGTTCACATGGAGAAATAATAATTTTCGTGTTGACGGTTACATACGTGAGAGGCTTGATCATGCAGTGGCCTCGCCATCTTGGCGAGCTCGATTTCCAGGGTACAAGGTTATTAATGAAGATCCAGAGCATTCAGATCATCGTCCCGTCATAGTCCATTTGGAGGGAACTACTAGGCCAATTCGGACCAGAAATAATAATCTCAATAAGAGGTTCGAGGCGAAGTGGCTCCTAGAGGATGGTTGTGAGGAAGTGGTTTAGAATGCCTGGGAAATTGCTGGCACTCGAGGTGAATATAAGGTACTGGATAAAATAAATGTGGTGTCCAAGCAATTGGCTAGTTGGAGCAGAGAGATTATTGGTGATCTCCAACAACGAATTAAAAAACTGAAACTTGAACTGGAGGAGTGTCGATAAGGAATAGTGACTGATGCTTCATTGAGGAAGGAACAGGTCTTACGTTACAGACTAGATCGTGTGGAGGAACAGTGGGACACTCACTGGAAACAAAGGGCACATGTCACATGGTTGCAACAAGGAGATAGAAACACAAAGTTTTTTCATTCAGTGGCAACAGAAAGGAAGAGGCACAATAATATAAAAAAGCTGAAAAGGGAGGATGGTGTGGTGGTAGAAGGGGAGGAGAACTTACAGGTTCTCGTATCCAACTATTTCTCTGGCTTGTTTACCCCCTTGGCAGGTACAAACTCGGCGCAAGTTCTTCAACATATTCAACCTTGTGTTACCTACCGCATGAATGAGCGTCTAACGGCTGAGTTTACCCGTGAAGAAATAAAAGAAGCACTGATAGTATTGGAGATTTGAAGGCCCCTGATGTTGATGGCATGCCGGCTATTTTCTATAAAAAGTTTTGGGGGACGGTTGGTGATACCATTGTGGCGAGTACAAGAAGTATTAAGCGTGTTGCGAGGCGGCAGTATACCGGAGGGATGGAACGAAACCATTGTGGTACTAATCCCGAAGGTACAAAACCCAGAAAGCATGAAGGATCTACGCCCTATTAGCCTGTGCAATGTCGTTTATAAACTAGTGTCCAAGGTGTTGGCAAACCGTTTGAAATGCATCCTGGATGATCTCATCTCCCCAAATCAGAGCACATTTGTGCCTGGCGGGCTAATTTTGAATAACACAATTTTATCATACGAGATGTCACATTTTATGAAGAGGAAAAGATCAGGAAAGAAATGTTATATGGCAGTGAAGCTAGATATGAGCAAGGCATATGACCGTGTTGAATGGTCGTTCCTGGAGGAGACTATGATACGTCTGGGTATATGTGCACCTTTTGTGGAAAATGTTATGAAATGTGTACGGTCAGTATCATACCGGTTCAAGGTCAATGGTAACTTCACAGATCATGTTGTGACAGGTCGGGGGCTGCGGGCAAGGAGACCCTATATCACCATACTTGTTTATGTTGTGTGCCGAGAGATTTTCGGCACTCATACATGCTGCAGAGAGAAGAGGAGCTATTAATGGGATAAAACTTGCCCCTAGTGCACCAAGTGTAAATCACTTATTATTCACCGACGACTCGCTGCTTTTGCTGGAAACTTCTATGAAAAGTGCGGCTGAAATAGGCGTTATACTCCAGCAATATGAAGAAGCATCTGGCCAAATTATTAACAGAGCAAAGTCTTCTATTTTATTCAGTACCAATACTCCCAGGGGGTTGAAGGAAGAAATTATGGGGTCCTTGGGGCTGCGCACTGAAGCTCACGGTGGCAAGTATTTGAGACTTCCCACATATATTGGTCGAGAGAGATCACAAGCCTTTGTGTATTTGCTGGAACGGATCATCAACAAAATTAGGGGTTGGAAGGAGATTTTTTTGTCAAAAGATGGTGAAGAAATTCTCATCAAGGCTATAGCACAAGCAATTCCGACGTACGCCATGGCATATTTTGATCTCACAAAAAGTCTGTGTAAAGAAATTATGAAAGCTATATGTTGTTTTTGGTGGTCACAACAAGAAGATGAACATAGAGCACACTGTGTTAGCTGGGAAAACATGATGAGGCCGAAAGAGGAAGGAGGCCTGGGATTTAGGGAACTATACTCATTCAACCTGGCGATGCTATCCCGTGGCATATAATAAAAGCTCCAAACTCTTTGTGCAGCCAGGTCCTAAAAGCAAAGTATTTTCCAAATGAAAATATACTCGATGCAAAGCCCTTGCCAGGAATGAGTTACGTTATGGAGGAGTATCCTTAAGGGGCTGGATGTTGTTAAAGAGGGAATGATTTGGCGTGTGGGAAATGGCACACAAATTAGTATATGGACTGATCCTTGGATTCCGAAAGGGAGCACTACAAAACCACGTACTGCCCAAGGTAATCAAATATTAACAAAGGTGTTTGAGAGAATTGACCCTACCACAGGTACATGGGATGAGATCTTGGTGCGGCAAACATTTGTGGATGCTGATGCAGATGTAATACCGCGGATACCAATTTGTGAGTATGAGGAGGATCATATTGCTTGGCACTTTGATGAGAAAGGAAGGTTATCTGTAAAATCGGCGTACAGAATTCACTCGATCCATGTGAATGAAGCTAGACAGGCTGGTTCGTCGGATAGGGTGACGGGAAGCCCATGGAGAACTAGTATATGGCGCCACCTATGGAAGTTGGAGTGCCCAGCCTGTGTGCACCATTTTCTTTGGCGCCTTGGACATGATAGCTTGCCAACAAAACGGAATATTGAGAGAAAACATGGACGCGGAAAATGCACAACTAGGAGGACCCGCTCCTATTTTAAATACCGTTGATGTTGCATCAAGATGTGTGCAACACATTTTGCAGTCAACACCCTAAATTTTGAACATATATCTTAATGAATCCTTCAAATAAAATCATACATAATAAATTGACAAAAATATTTGTTTACAGTTTGTGAATATGTAGTTAACCAACATCAAATTAAGCATTAAAAATAAATTGATAGAAATTTTTTGTTACAATTTTTTGTATGTAAGAATCCAGTTTATAGGGAAATTTTTCGATGACCATTTTTTTCTTTTTTGCATCATCAAGATAAAGAGAAATTTGGAAGAACATGTAAACAAATTGTGATTTTTTGCATTATTATTGCTCCTGGTTTCTTATTTCCTGACAATTTTTTGTATTACCGAAAATAAGTACACATCAAATTATACACATACATGAAACCAGATCCAAAACAGGAACTTGATGAACATACAGAGATATTTCTGCCCCAGATCCGAAGCAAGAAAATATTCCTGCCCAGATCCGAAACAACAAACGGAAAAAAATCAATTAGATCCGAAACAAGAACAATCATGAATGCGCAGCTCCCAAGTCTGGACCAAGATAAATCCATGCACAAACACAATTCGGATCTGGACCAAGACACTAGAAACAAGAATCCCTAAAAAAAATGTGATCTGCACCCACGTACAAACCCAAAAAATAAAGAAATTTCGTCCAAGAACCAAACGCTAGATCTAGGGAAAGATGACTTAAACTTCAGATCTCCATGGATGCGCAGCTCCCAAGTCTGGAGGCCGTCTTCCCCGCTGCCCCCGACTCATCTCTTCGGCGGCTGACGGCCAGATCTCCTCGTCTCTTCTCCTGTTTCGATTTGCTCAAGGTGGGAGGAGATTGGGTGGAGCACGGGTGAAGGAGCACGGGCGACGACGCGATTTGCTGCAGATGGAGGGCGACGGCGGCACGCGATTTGCTGGAGGTGGGAGGAGCACGGGTGGAGGTGGGAGGTGGGGAATGGTTAAGAATAGTGCAGGGGGCCAGGGGCTGTTAAGAATTCGTGTGGTTCTGGTTTGTTTTATAACTCGATCGATAGATGAATGTTGGTAAAGTGCAGGGGCTGTTTTACAAAATAGTAGTCAACCGAGCCACACGAATCTTGGTGCAAGATGGACGGTTTTTTAAATAGGAGGGGTCCTCTTAGTTGTGGTTTTGCATTTTCGGAGAAAACATATGGAACTCAATACACGCTGCCCAGTCTGTCACACTTTGTTTGAAGACTGCGGACACCTCTTTCTCCGGTGCGCTGCACTGAAGAAAATGTGGCGAGTTGTTCTTCCTGAACAACTCGTCTCAAGCTCCTGGAGTGCAACTCAAGTCTAGACCTTCTACATTCGGTGTTCTCACTCAAATATGAAGATATGATGACCACTGTTGCTCTCTTGTGGTGTTGGTGGACTGAAAGAAATAAGGCGAACCATAATGAGCGTCGTCTCTCAGTTGAGGAGTTCCAGTATACAGTCAAAAGACATGTTGGTGAATGGGCCGAATTCCTAAAAAGGAAACCATCTGAGCCTCGACAGATTATACCACGATGGCTACCACCACCGATCGATTGGGTTATGATCAATTCTGATGGAGCTTTTCATGGTGGTACGGGAAAAGGAGGATGGGGATGCATTGCAAGGGAACATGAAAGCAAGCCTATATTTGCAGCTACAGGTTCTGTTGTGAATACTGGTGAAGCACTGAGAACCGAAACTCAAGCAATACTACAAGCGATCAATATATCTGAATAAATGGGCATCGAAAGGCCTATTTTCGCTACGGATTGTCAAGTCCCAATCTAGGCCATAACCTCTGATACATATGATGATGCACTGTTGGGGACTCTATTCCAGGAGGTGAAGTACCATCTAAGTCTTGCCTTCATTGAGTTTCGTATTATTTATGTGCATCGATCTTGCAATAAGCCTGCCCACGAGTTGGCAGCGCTGGGAGCAGCAAGTGTGCCAGGTTTCCACCAGCTTTGGTTGGAGAACTATCCAAGTGCTGTAATCAGGGCTATGTCCGGCGAGTCTGCCGAGTTAAGTGATGGAATGTCTGCATTCCAAGTAAAAATATATATATATACTATCTGGAGGAAGAAATCGACCCACGGACTGTGTACCACCTATTCAAAGCAATCCGATCAACGCCGGTAAATTTAATTAGTCGCTAATACCCCTCTCCATGGAAGTCCCAACATTATATTGAAATCCACTAGCTCGACAATAGTACATTGTCAACTACTATTGAGTTTACTGAAATTTGCAAGACTCGTGTTACCACAGGAACATTAAAGTATCTTACTATAGTCAAGAACTTTCTATAAATATGCTTACCTAATATTTAACTAAGAACCGCTTTTAAATATTTGTTTGATTGTACGTTGAATGGATGTTTACCTTGAGTACATATGAACATTATATATTATGTAATTTCTAAAATGTACTGAAAATAACTCAGGTCACAAAATATTGTTTGAATGTCAAACAGAGCAAATGTATTATAAATCATATTTACTAAAATTGTATAGCGAAGAATAGTAAGCATCCATTTGTCTCAAATTATAAGACGTTTAAAGTTTAGCAATGTTGCTTGCTATGTGGTCAACTATGCAAGATAGTTAATAAAAATAATGATCATCATTAATGTAACATGCTAAATTTAATTTTCAAATAAGTATAAAGTTTAATATAAATCATATTTATTTTAGTTTGCCCTAGGTCCAATTCTTTCATGGATTAACGCTACACGAGAAAAATTGTCCTCATCCTCTTCTTCGATATAAAGAGAAAACTTCAGCTCACCATTTCATTCTACCAGATGACTCGGTGCATCATTGGTGCAAGTGCATGTAGTCGATCCATAAGTTGTTAGCTCGATAATTTCCTTATATTTTGTTGATGTCTACGTGATGTCTTATTGAAATATAGCATCATCTTAATTTTTGCATGTCGAATGTTCCCTTGGAAAAAGAATGCATTATCTAGTACTTATCCTAATTCTACTATCTATATGAACATATATGTTTCAAATACATAGTGATCAGATGCATCAGTAGCGTGGGTCCAACACAGAATGTTGGCTTGACCCACAATTTTATTAATGACATAATGAATATTTTGATTTTTTTCGTTTAACAATCTACGCCTAGCGCGTCCTCTAATGAGTGTGTTGTCATCGAAGAGGGTGAAAAGAGAACATATCAACCATCATCCCTGCTAATGTGCTGCCGCTAAAGAGGATAAACGGAAAGCTTCGTTGTGAGCTCGACAATGCTCTTGTCAAGCTTCAAGTTGCGTCGGTCGTTCCTTTGTCGTCTGAGCTCCAAGTTGGTTCCATTTATGAGGGGACTGAATGTTTTTTTAGATTTATCTCCTCGGGATCTGCATGCGACACCGTCTATAGCTGGGAGTGTGGTCATCACTAAGGATGTGGTTCCAGTTTTGCAGATCTTGCCCTTGTCACCTGATCCTTGTGAGGAATCATCTTTGGAGCTTCCGGTTGTGCTGGGCTCTCTAGAGTCTTTGGCGGTGGACATGGTGCCATCCCTACCCCCGTCTGAGTCATGTCGGTTGTCTGCTTCCGTGGATTGTGGATGTTTGATTGCTCCCGTCACTTCCTCATCTCTGAGTGATCAGGTTGATGAGACGCTCAAGTCTGAGACTCTTTTTGGTAAAGAGGTTTTGGACTTGCTCGCCGGTTTGGGGACGGTATGCCATGGATATCGTAAGGATATTACTTCTGTCTTGATGAGAAAGGCTTCAGATGGTCTCATCATAAAGGTGGAAAAGTCTCTCAGGAAAGTGCAAAGAGCAAGGAAAACTTCCGCTTTCGCTTGAATCTTGAGCCTTTTTCAGGTAGTCTTGTTGTGTGTCAGTGGTTGCAGTACATTGGTGAGTTTGTTAGATCTTGGTTGATTGTGGTAGTGTGTTGGACGGTTATATTTGTTGTGTTATATCGGTTTTTGCCCAGGTTTCCGTTAATTAACCGGGCACCTCTCTTCTTCTTCTTTTATTCTTCTTTTTTTGAATTTTCCACATATATTAAACCAACAAAGAGTACACGATTACATCAATTATAAAAACAAAACTAAAATAGACTAGCAAATCTATGAGATCTTCAACCCCTTTCTTCATCCATGACATAATCTTGTACTTTTCTGAAGGCAGCCGTAGAACAACGTTAAAACCACCAAACCACACACCTGTGAATACCACTGAAGGTTCTCCCTTTATAATTTTGAGCTTTAATGCCAAGACTTTGTGCACGCACATAGCCATTAAATTAATCAAGCAACATCGGCAAGAGTACCACCACTGATATTTCAGGGACAAATAACCGAGCCACTTTGTCGATGACGCTGGGAACCGAGAGAACGAATCACCATTGTCGAAGACGTAGTAGCCGGGATATATAACGCGAGGATAAATCTTCTCGCGGCAACCATGAGAAGCAATCCAAGATTGATCTGGCGAAGCAAGATCTAAAGAACCATACCTAGACAAATTTAATCTTCCCAATCCACAATTGACGTCGATAAGGAGATCTCGTCGACGACCAAAGCGTGGAAGATCACTTATTGCAAACGATGTCATCTCCATTGACAAAGAAGACAATAACCAAAACAAATATTAACATTAACGACCCTTGTATAGCGCCTTGCGCGGGTCCGAGGTCCCCACCCCTCCTAGTGCCAGAGCGGCACCTAGAGGATGTGAGGACCCGTCAATTCGTAGACGAAGGCAACGATGAACTTGCAGATGATGTCGACGGCAACGACTAGGGTTGAACCCCTAGCCACGGCCTTTCTCTTTCTTTTTCCTCCACCCCGCTGGGTAAGAAACCAATGGGTGTTGGTTCAAGACAAAATCCAATCAAGTTTGATGCACCTCTATTCTTTTTTTTAAAATCATAACATATATTAGGTCAGCAGGTCACCTGATTAAACATCTTGTCAGTCCCTTTCGGTACCCTGACAAGGAAAAGAGCGCGTCAGAAACCTGCCGCCTTTCCAATCAAATAGTTACATCGTTTATGATATTGTTCAGCAAGAAACTAGGGGGATCATCGTCCCAAATACAAGACGAATTGTTGCTAAAATAAAATCTGGCTAACTCATGAGCGGCTCCGTTAGCCTTCCTCTTGCAATGAAGAAATTTATGGTTCCGATTGAATTCGCCAAATCGACGCAATCTGCATAAATAGCCGCAGGTTCAGTCCACCAAATGTCTCCCCCGGAACACGCCTGGATTGTTTCAATAGAATCAGATTCAGCTACAACATCATTGCATCCAAGCCTAATAGCTAGTTGCAGGCCATCCCTCACAGCCAAAGCTTCTGCCATCTACGCCGACGCCACATGAGGTATAACTTTATTTGCTGCCGCGATAAACCCTCCCAAGTGGTCACACAGAATGGCTCCAGTAGCACCTGCACAAGAATCAATATTAAAGGAAGCGTCCACGTTTAGTTTGACATGCCGAATCGCCGCCGACTTCGACCATGTTTCATCAGAGTTACACAATGGTCGTGATATCTTCGCTGCATTTGCTGTTATCGCCAGTATAGACGTTTTGCAGCGACTCGTCGTTGGAACATCTTCCATGCGTGTTATTCTTCTCCTAATCCACCAAATATACCAGCTCGTAACAAAGATTAATTCCTTTAGATCAACATCTAGACCTGGAGCATTGTTGGACTGATTACGCAGAAGAAACTCAAGCACCCCTGAGCCAGCACGATCAACCACCATGGCCTCTTCTATTATTTCATGTATACCAAGTGATCTCCATAGCTCATGTGCTTGTGTACATTGGAATAGCAAATGATGCATGTCTTCAGGTCCTTGATTACAGATCGGACATTCTCTAGATGTGCCGATGTGTCTGTTTGCTAAAATACATTTTAGGGGAATTATACCATGCAATGCCCGCCACATATAAATTTTACCTTACTTGGAATTTTCAGCTTCCAAATAATCTTCCAAACTGGGTTACTAATCGAGGACCCAGGAATAGCTAATTGTCCCGCCATCGGACCAAATTGATGTCTCCATTGTAAATGATAACCAGATCGGACAAAATATTGACCATGACTAGTGAATCCCCAAGCAATAAAATCCTCGAAACCCCTGTTGTGTATGGGAATTTGTAGAATCCGGTTCACATCCACAATACCAAACAGACTCCTAATCAACACCTCATCCCATTGACCTGTAATCGGGCTAATAAGGTCAACCACCTTTGTGAAAATCGTGTTTTCTCGTGAAGATATTATCTTCCTATTCGAACTACTCGGGATTCATGGATCAGTCCAAATATCAATCTTCTCCCCATCTCCTACTCTCCAAATATAGCCACGTTTAAATGTTGCTATGCCAACGACGATACTTTGCCATGTAAAAGAAGAGCCAGCCTTTGGACCGGCTGTTAAAATGTCACCATTAGGAAAATATTTTGACCTTAGAACCGAAGCACAAAGAGAATTCAGATCCTTAATCAGCCTACAAACTTGTTTAGCTAACATGGCAAGATTAAAAGAGTGGAAATCTCGAAACCCCATACCTCCTTCATTTTTAGGGTAGCATAATTTCCACCACGCCATCCAATGTATTTTGTTGCTGTTCTCATCATCACCCCACCAGAATTTTGATATAGCGTCCATCATTTTTTTGCACACACCTTTCGGTATCTGAAACACTGACATCGCATATGCGTGTATAGCCTGGGCAACAACTTTTAAGAGAATTTCCTTTCCTCCAATAGACAATGGTTTCTCTTTCCACCCATTAATTCTTTGAATGATCCTCTCAAAAAAAATCAAAGCAGTCACTTCGGTCAGCTCCCACAAGCGCCGGGAGCCCCAAGTACTTATCGGAAAGAGCCTCCGTATTAATATGTAGAGCATTACAGATTTCCGCTCTCAATAACATATTTGTATTTGGTGAAAAGAAAATACTTGATTTTGCTAAACTCACCTATTGCCCTGAATTTGCACAATAAGTATCCAGAACCTGTTGTAAGGAGGCCGCATTGTTCATGTCTGCTTTCATGAGAATAAGGGAATCATCAGCAAAAAGAAGATGTGAGACTGACGGTGCATTCCTAAACTGCAGATTTTACAACGACAATATAAACAGCGCATCAGTGCCTATAAGGACCGAGAAAACTATACACAGCTAACATAATTTCCCATGCCAAATCACACCTAACAGGCTACAATAGCGGCATACGAAATTAGAAACCTGATAGTGGTATCAATTGCACAAAAGAAAGTTGTTGCCTGACTTAAGAGGGACACCACTTATAAACTTCATTTACAGACAAAACAAAGTAAAATGTGTTCTCAAGGTAGATACACCTGAACTTGTCAATTAAATGGCAACTATAATGAAGAAAAAAGTTTAAGAGGTTAAAGAGTTGCACAAACTTGAGGTTTGACTTCAACAATAAACTGGCCACTCTTGACAGAGACTGGTTCATATGCTAGCACACTCTCTAGGTGATCAAGTATATCTTTGGCTTGTGAGGATCCAAAGCCCGAGTCAGCATTCAGATGGTGCCACACCAAAGCACTTTCCTTAGCCTCAATATAAGATCTGGATCTGCCATTTCCATCCATCCAAAGTCTAAAGCCTGGGCACATGTTTGCCAGTCTCAACTATCAACCATCATACTTCCACAATTTTTGATAAATAAATGTTTGGAATGTTGTTAAAACTTTAGCACTAAGTGTGCAACTACCAATAAGTTACTACTCCATGTTCACAAGGCAAAACAATGAAAGACAAGGATGCTAGTGGTCGGATGATGGCTATTTGGCATGGTAGATGTTTTCACGCATGACGCCCGTTTGGTCTTCACTCTACAATTTTGCCGCGAGATAGTGAGAAGCTAGACTGCAGTCTTGCACGATACAATGTGAACAAGACATGGTTTCATACTCTGTCTGCTCGGAACTATTATGTGCAAGCGTTGCACATGATTAAATCTCCCTGTTAGACAAAAATCTGTAGATAAAACAAAACAGATGACATACCCTGTAAAATTTAGATAAATATACCGAATAAAATTCAGATGATTTAATAGATTACACACATCGAAGATACTTCTGTTGATTTTCTACACAACACATATAATAATATTTCTCCCCTAAATCCAATACTCCAACTTCACTGTACATAGACCCTTAAGAATCGCCAAGAACCAAGAAGCATACAACTTCTTTTTCAAAAGAAAGCTTCAGAACAACCTGTGAGCTGGGCACAAGCTGAAGATGCAGCAAATAGGAGATGACATTCAGTAGGGCCAACGGACGGGGGCGATGACCCGTAGTTTGTAGTGTCAGCGTGTCGCTTGTGGTCTAGGACGTGCTCCTGGAGGGAAAAATTCATCGAAAAGATCTTGGACGTGCTCAGGTGGAGAGGCGCGCGCCTGGAGGGGGTGAACTTCTGGGCGGTGGGGGCTCCTGGAGGGAAATTCATGGACAAGATCTTGGACGTGCTCAGGTGGAGAGGCGCTCGCCTGGAGGGGCCGAACTTCTGGACAGTGGGGGCTGGTCGTGATGGGAAGAACAAGCTCAGAGATCGAGTAGGTGGTCACTAGTGTGAGGAATAGGATCGCCCTGGCCCTCCTCCCCGGCGCACACAAGGCCGTGAACTCGGGAAAGTCACATGGACCGGAATCGCTCTGCGAGGGCGAGGACATCGACCCCTACCTCACCGGCGGCGGGGACGACCTCACGCCCGAGCAGACGGAGGAGGTGCGGTGGCTCCACCCGAGCGACGCCGCCGTGGACCACGAGAAGGACTCCATCGAGATACTCCTGGATCGCCGCTGTCTCGAGCGCGGCATCCCGAGGGCACACTCACCTTCCGCGCTGCTCCGGTTCCTCTCCCGGCGTGGAGGTCCTCTGCTCCACGCGAAGAGTTTGGAGGATTTGGGGGTTGCGCACAGGATAAGAGATGGTGTCGGGTTTTCTTCTAGCAAAGCGTTTTCTGGACTGCGCCTTGATTTTCCAAAAGTTGAGGGACCAAAGTGCAAAACTGGGACGACGTATGACACCTCACCGTAACGCATATTATATAGTACAGACTATATCGGATGCCAAAATAATACTTTACTAAAAAAAGAAAAAAAGATGCTAAAAACACTATATTAGTATCTAATCTATCCAATGGATTACTGAATATACTATAAACAATAAAATGCTCAATTTGGAGGAAGAAATCGACCCACAGACTGTGTACATACCACCTATTCAAAGCAATCTTATCAACGCCGACAAATTTAATTAGCCGCTAATACCCCTCTCCATGGAAGTCCTAAAATTTGATGGAAATCCACTAGCTCGACAATAGTACATAAGTACATTGTCAACTGTTAATGAGCTTATTGAAATTTAAAAGACTCATGTTACCACAAGAACATTAAAGTATCTTACTACAGTCAATTTCAAAGGATTTTTACCTTGAGTATGCTTACCCAATATTTCACTGAATTTGAAAGGATGTTTACCTTGAGTATGCTTACCTGAGAACATTAAAGTATCTTACTACTTTCTATAAATATGCTTACCCAATATTTCACTATGAACCGCGTTTAAATATTGGTTTGATCGTAATTTGACTTTGAGTACATATGCACATTATAGATTATGTAATTTCTAAAATGTTTTTAGAATAACTTAGGTCACAAAATATTGTTTGAATGTTAAACAGAGAAAATGTTTTACAAATGTATTTACTAAAATTGTATAGCAAAGAATAGTAAGCATCCATTTGTCTCAAATTATATGACAAAACGACTTATAATTTGGGATGAGGTACTAATGTTTAGCAATGTTGCTTGCTATGTGGTTAACTATGTAGGATAGTTAATAAAAATAATGCTCATCATGGATGTAACATGCTAGATTTACTTTTTACCTAAGTATAAAGTTTAATATAAATCATATTTATTTAAGGCTTGAAGCCCGCAAACATGTACTCACTTGAGACCCAATGTTGTATTATGAATGTTTTTTCGACATGGAGCAATACGACATCTTGACTTCCTGTTGGGGTATACTTTAAAAATAATATATTGTGAACGGGTCGGAGAACAAGAGGAAGACGGACACTACGGGCATGGATCCGTGGTCCATGGCTTCTGCAGCGGTGCATAAGGATGCTGGCCGGTAGAGGCGCTAGTCGGTTTCGCTCCAGCCACCGGCTGATCCACTGCTATCTAGCCGGGTGCATAGGACCCCGGGTAGCACAGGTCCCTTACGTTTATCCTTTCTAAATAATATTTCTTTGCGGTCTTTTGAAAAATACCTATTTTTGTGATGTCACATATTCACATATAAATATAAATGTGAATTAATAAGAGGAGTAGTAGCAACGGACGAGCACTCAGTTAGTTTATCAAGAACGCTCGATGTTGGCAACTAGGCCATTGCTACGACGAAGTAATCCGAGAGGTCCATCTATCCGGCCTCCCGCCACTAGCAGCGTCCGGCACACTAGGGAGGCAAGCCCCTTGGTGAATTTGGAGAAGTCCCATCTCCCTCATCGCTGGCGAGTGCTACCACCGCTATGTATCTTTGATTCAGATTCGAAGGATAAAATCTACTGACCTATACTCCTGTAGAAAATATTTTTCCTCTGGAAATTCATTTTGAGTCATCAAAGCATTTGCTCCCACCGTTCAAAATAGTGTTCCAAAATGTCATAAAAATTTGAAAACATATTCCGGTGAAGATCCCAACATTCTATGCTCACTCGCAAAATTTATGAATAAAACCTTTTTCTTATGACCTGTGTTGAAAAGACAAAAAAACAAGTCGGATGATACGTCGGTTTGTAGCACCAAAAATTGTCATTTTACACAAGCCAAAATGTCATTTTTTTTCTCACGAAATTTTATGCGACAGCATAAATAATCTGGATGTATGTCCAAAAGTATTTATCGATTTTTTTGATATTTATAAATTATAATTTTTGAAAGCGTCATCTAATACTTACGTAACGTTTCCTATAAACTGGGACATCATGCAGCCAATCTTTGGAATTGGAGGAACTTTGGTCAGCCCCAAACGAAACACTTTTACTACCTTGATCCCTGCATCTATCGAGGGAACTGATACGCCTCAAGTTCTATTAGCTTGAGGATCAAGCTTGTTTTTATTAGTTTTAGGATAGGTCACCGCTATTAACCGGGCATGCAGTAGCTTAGCTTGAGGATTAAGCTAACGTGTGCAGTTGACTTTATTAACCGACACTACTAGCATGAACGTAAATAACACGTGTTATCAATCGCCAATTAATGAGTTAAATCCTCTCTGCTCCGGCACAACAAAGGTAATAATTAAAAATAATGACGCAAAGACCGATAGGAATGAGTTTTCGCTAAATTAAAATAAATAAATAAAAAATCTATCGAATGATCTCAAGCAGTCAAACAAAAAGCACCATGGATGATCTCAATGTATTAGCCTAACGAGTGATGTCAAGATGTGTAAAATAATTCATCGAATTGGTCAACGTTGAAATGCAGCCCTCTAATAATATACGCCCTCTGATCCTGAATCCAAGGCCTATAGTTTTTTACACGGAAATTAGAGCATGGGGTTGAGAGGAGAAACCACGTGACTTTCTCTTTTAGGAGACGTTAGGTTAGAGAGAAAATAGGAATCATATCCCTTCTAATCTCTCTCCCGATAGATAAGTATCATATTGATCCATTATTTTAGGGATTTCCCCTTATTGCCATACGTGTGGAGGCAGCAAAAACATCAATAACCATGTATTGTGAAACTATTACCAAAAAACTATAGGCCTTGGATTCAGGAACGGAGGGAGTATTAAAGTGACATTCGAAATGCGGAAGTAAAAACTAATATGTCCTACATTTTTCTCGGAGAGAAGACGTGACGTGGAGCGTTGTATATAAAATCCGCAAACAAGCAAACTCTTTGTTGTTTGGTAGTGAAATTGTCCTACTATCGGCTTACTAGAGATAAAATACTTGTTTCAAGTTCCTCTGTAAATCAAATTATCCTTTTATATTGAAACGGTCGATATCAAGACGCCTGATAATCTTAAAACTATGTGATCCTATTATTCAATAGACGATGATGAAGAATGTTCAAAATAATTGATGTTCTAGTTTTGTCTAAGTCAAATTAATTCGAGTTTGATCAAGTTTTCCAGAAAACAGATCAACATTTAAAGCACAAATTTAATATGTCTTATAATAAATTTGCACACTACATATATTTGATGGTGTGAATATTGACATAGTTTACTACTCCCTCTGTAACTAAATATAAAACGTTTTGGTAGCCCAATTAGAAAATGTTTGACCTAGAACAAAACTATAACATAGGTTATTTTGGAATGGAGTGAGTATATGCGAAGATGTGTCGGGTTTTTTTGGTACTCATGTGTAATTTTCTTTCATAGATTTTTCTTTCATATATGGCATTTGGCCTCCTCTAAAAAATAAGTCAAAAAGAAAGTTTGTGTGGATAAGCCGATAACGCGGCATTCCTCCAGCTCAGGCTCTGGTAACCCAAAACCCCGTCGTCTCTCCTGCACCAACTAATCGCCGATCAATCCACTTCCTAATTGATTACGAGCTGATCTGCATGTGACGTGGCGTCGTAACTGTTCATCAGAAAGGTCAGCCTCTCTGTTGGCGCGTATTTAAATCCGACCTCTTTATCCGACCACCACGACACCGGGCGTTTCGTTTCGTCGGCACCTCCATTCCTTGTCCACGGCGAGGTAGGCGCCTAGCGAGGCGGATCAGATTGGGGTGGAGGAGGGGATGCCGATGGCCTTCGACGGCCGTGTCCCGGCGGAGGCGGCGTGCAGCTCGTCGTCGCTGGGGAACGACAGCGACGAGGGCACTGCGCCGGCGGGGAAGGACGGCGACGGCGAGGTGCAGAGCGCGTTCAACGGGGCGGGGCTCGCCGCATTGGAGGAGGCGCTTCCCATCCGGTGAGCAGAGTTCTTACATCATTGTTTTGCTAGTAGTGTTTGGCAAGGGACCATCGCCATGGATTCTATGTCTGCATTGGCTGCTTTCGTGCGTGCATATCTGCCATGTTCTGTTCTTCTTCGCAACCCCAAGAAATGGAAGAACATGTTTGAGAATTGGCAGGCGATTGCGACGCTCACATTTCTTGCCGAATAACTGGTCCACATGGAGGGTTTAGTTGGATTCAACAAATGTGTCCAGTGGCACGTCGCAGGATGTAGGACGTGTCCTTGATTAGGATATTGGTTGACCATTATTCAGTTCAGCCCTGCAATGGAGTGCTCCCAATTGTTTAGTTGATGAGAGAGGCCTGTTTCGTATGTGCTCCCCTCCTGGAATAGTCAATCAAGGGATACTGAATTGTGTGGTAATGACGGTTCCATCGCGTCATTTTCATGGCCGTCCACTCATGCTTAGGTGTACCAATCTTCACGTCCATACTTGCACACTTTTCTACCAAAAACAGTGCTTGTAAAGGAAAATTTGAGGACATATATTGGCTAGGAAAATTATACGGTGGGACTATTAAATACATGCATGATGCTTGATGCATGTTTCATATTGAGATCCTTCCCTGTACTTTCAGAGAGAAGAGTGGGAAATTAAGATGGACAGTTTGCCTGTTTTACTTAGTCTATAGAACTAGTATAAGTCTCAACCTGGGGATATGTGGCGGTTCTTGAAGCGACACAAAAGGTAGTTTAATTTTCATATTTTGAACTCTTGAGAAAGTTTGTCGGTAATATAGAGACAGTGGGCAATATGATGTAGGTAAATGTTGAAATTTCTGGTGTCGGTAATAGGATCAATTGATAACCATGTCACTTCTAGCTACATTAGTTGAGATGGACTAATCTGGTATGTTTACCTACCAGTTTTCCATATGAGGTGAGGCATTTCAGTATGATACTAAATGTGACCATGTCCATCGATCCTTAATTTTTTATTTCTTGGCAGTATGGTTAACCGCTAAGATTTTTTCTGTTTACTGACACAATCTTCCTTGATTAGTTCTGAATCATCTGAAATGCTACCTCTGATATCCTCACCGTTTTTTTATGGGGCAGGCGTGGCATTTCTCATTTCTACAATGGCAAGTCCAGATCTTTCACATTCCTCAAGGATGCTATTGGGCCATCTGGTTCTGCAAAGGTCATCGCCAAGGCAGATAATGCTTACACCAGGAAACGGAAAATCCTTCTCGCGCACAGCATCATGTATGATAAATCACAGATCACAGCACCCGAAACATATGAAGCTAACACCCCCAAGAGGATTGCCAGTTTAAGCAGGCTAAGGCCATTGGAGAGTATAAGCCCCAACAGTAGCAGCAACAGCCTCAGCAGTGATGAAAACGAGGTGCCTCAGCAGTTCATATTTGTTCAGTCACCTGATAACACTTCACATTTCGCTTCTCCAACAATGATCGCTCCACGGCTTTGTTTTTGCGCATCTAAGCCATTGCCCGTGCCTATGAGGTCGTTTTCAATGGTGAATCTGCACCGCTTGCAGATGCGTTGCTCATCTGTTTGCCTGAAAGAAGAGCCAAAGGCTGAATAACAAGCAACTCGGAGACATTTCCACTTTTTTGTGTGTTTGGTTTTGTGCCCAGTATACCTCATCTCTCCTTTTGTAACCTAAGGTTGCTTGGAGGTGCTTGCATAAATAAGAGGGAGTAAGCATGATGACGGTTTTGTATGTAAAATAGCATGTTTGACAATGTGTAAATTAACATAATACATATGTTAATATCAAAGGCCTCGGTTGATTTTCCTTCGGCCGCAAACACCATTAATTTCGAGAAAGCTACTGTCCAACTTTATACAAAAAAAATAATAGACAGCGAGCTTCATTCCATTAAGAGAAGCCGGACAAATACCGGAGAGAATACAGGAAGGGGATTGCAACGTCTCAGCCTCTAGTTCCGTCTATTTTAACTCACTTTATGCAATTTCTTAGCAGCATGTATTTAAACTCACATTCCGTCTAGTTCTATATGATTTAATGTATTTGACAAATTCATCTCTCTAATACAATATAAATGAGCACATGATTACCAAGAACTCAGTCTGAATTTTTGTGAAAAATACAGACACAACAAGTTCTTTGACAAGGTCTTAATAGTTAATAGTACTACACGTGAAGTGAGCCTAGCTCAACTGGTTTGGTTTCTTGTGGTGGAACCAACCCACCCAGGTTCAAGTCCCAGACTTGGCATGGGTGCTCACATTTCCTGCATTTTGCAGGATTTAACCGGCGCTTTGCTTTCAGTGGTAGGTGACGTGCCCGTCAACAGCGAGGCGCCCGTGGTGACTTCGTCAAACTCAAGATATGCCGGACCAGTCTCTCGGAGGTGCTCATAGGGGTAGGGTTTGCGTGTGTGCGGTCATAGGGGAGTCTGTACGTACGTGTTTGTGAGCATCTGCGTCCTGTACTGTGTTTCTCAAAAAAAAAAGTTAATAGTACTACACATATCCCTACAGATGACGTTTTAGACATTGAAGTCTTTGATATGCATATTTTCCCAAAAAAATTGTGGATGCAAGTTATACTAGGATATTACGAATGCACGTTATAATATGATCTTATGAAAATATGTTCCATAATAAATCTTCTGGTACATATCAGCTTACATAAATAAATATTTTGTAGTAGTACAAAGTTATATAATTATAGTTGATTGATTTCTAGGAATTTATTTACATACATAAAGGTATGAAGTATATGAAATCTTACATCTTATAAAAACATCAAATATCCTTAATCCTCTCGTCTGTTTCGTTCCAATTTTTTCGGATGTCCCGAAGGGACAACTCTCTCTTCTGTTAGTGTGCCACATCTCTTCCTGCTGAGAAACCGATTCTACTGGTCACATCAAGGAGTATACATTTAGTATATTTTAAATCACTCCATCAAAACATATTTTTTAAATGAAGCCTATTCATTCGACTCGGCATCTATTTGCAAAGTTTGTCAAAATCAAACTGGTTTCTCCTCAAAAAAGAAAAAAATTAATACTGATCAGCCAGGCGAAATCACAAATATACCCATTGGGCTGTGGCATGTCCAGTTTGGCCCATCCGATGCCTATTGGGCCCTGTCGTACTGTGCTAAACGTCGCTCCGGTAGCGGCGAGCCAGATCCCTCCGCCGGCTCTCTCTTCTTCTCTGCGGTTCCGGTAGCGGCGGAGAGCGACGCCCACGCCCTAGGTCAGTCCGCATCGTCAACTCCGGCGACACCCGCGCTGCTTACGGTGAGTCCGATTTCTTCCTCCGCCCACACGCGACGCCCACGGCTCCGCCTCCGCCCAAATCCGATTCAAAGGGGAAAATTTTGTTGGGATTTTGCAGATTGTAATCACTTATGCACTTTGGGATATTGTTTTTTTAATCGATTTCCGGTACAAAAGCGATCGCGATACGTTTCGAAGAGACCGCTATGTTCATCAGTAGTAGATCAGATTCAGACGAGACAGAGGGATCCGGAGTATATATTTGTCGCCCAATAGTGTGATTCGGACCAAAGTTACTTGAAGTATTTGGCTAATAGAATGTGTTGCAATGCTACTAGTGGCAAGTGATACCAGATTGTGTAATTTTCTCGGTTTTCTTTTACAATTTTGTAGTGCTTATATTTGCTTTACTCCCTCTTATGCAAGGAAAATATGGATGGGAAAATTGTAATTTATTCGTGCATTATTTCGATCAAACAGGTTGTCAGCAGGAGAAGATTTGGCGGTGCTTATTTGCAGGGTTGACTCGCTGTGAAGATGCCTCCCCACAAGATAGAAACTGGACACCAGGATGTGGTGCACGATGTTGTCATGGATTACTATGGTAAGCGTGTCGCGACGGCCTCCTCGGACAACACAATAAAGGTCATCGGCGTCAGTGGCAACTCAAACCAGCTGCTTGCAACTCTTAGTGGGCACCAGGGGCCGGTCTGGCAGGTAGCGTGGGCTCATCCCAAGTTCGGATCCATGCTTGCGTCCTGCGGCTACGACAGCCGTGTCATCATCTGGAAAGAAGGCAGCAAGCCTGACGAGTGGGTTCAGGCACATACATTCACCGAGCACAAGTCCTCTGTCAACTCCATTGCGTGGGCACCTCATGAGCTTGGGCTGTGCTTAGCTTGTGGTTCGTCTGACGGGAACATTTCAGTCTTCATGGCTCGCTCTGATGGTGTCTGGGACACTTCGCGCATTGATCAGGCCCATCCAGTGGGGGTGACCTCGGTTTCATGGGCTCCAGCAATGGCCCCTGGTTCTCTGATCACCACAAATCTTTCTGGCCAGTTTGAGTATGTTCAGAAGCTTGCATCTGGTGGCTGTGATAACACAGTCAAGGTGTGGAAGCTCACCAATGGAAGCTGGAGGATGGACTGCTTCCCTGCTCTCCAAATGCACAAGGACTGGGTGAGGGACGTGTCCTGGGCACCAAACCTTGGCCTTCCAAAATCTACAATCGCCAGCGCCTCCCAGGATGGAACAGTTGTTATCTGGACCGAGGCGAAGGAAGGCGAGCAGTGGGAAGGCAGGGCTCTGCATGACTTCAAAACCCCTGTGTGGAGGGTGTCGTGGTCACTGACCGGGAACATTCTGGCTGCTTCTGATGGCAATAGCAATGTGACCCTGTGGAAGGAAGCTGTTGATGGGGAGTGGCAGCAAGTGACGACTGTTGAGCCCTAGGTGGCCATATTAATCGGTTTGGTACAATTTCAGTGATTATTATCTCACTTTGGTGTATGGTAGTTGAAACATCAGAGCTATATCCCCCTTCTCCTGTTTCTCTAATCTTTGTCATTGCCACAATATCTTACTGTAGTTTCTCTGCTAAACATGTGATCAGAATGATATTGGGATATAAATCATAAATACACACTCTGCAGTGTTTGTGCTTTATGGAAGTGAGTATTCAGTAAAGTGTTACTGGTAATCCTATCCTGTGTTATTTCATTCTTCAATAAATTCTCGAAGAATCGAATCATGTGCAATGTCTGAAAGAAACAGAACGCAATGGCACATTTGCTAGACCTGTGAGTTTTACACATTTATTTCTGAAAGAGTACCACCATGAGATTTTCAGGAAAAAAACGTAGAGCAGTTCAGGTGTGGAAGTTCGATCGACAACTTTTACCACCCCTGTCGCTTGAACTGGTCACCACGAAGAAATTTCAGAGAAAACGTCGGGAGCATTCTCAGTTCGCACTAACCAGACAACGCAGGCAGTAGCACGGGCAGACATATCCATCGGCTTCCCAACGCTGTACCTGACCTGCCTCCACCCACCGCACCGACGCAGAACATGTCGTCGTCGTCGTTTCCGCCGCCACCCACCGCCGGCGCGTGGCCAAGCCCCAGAATATCCTCCTCCGCCTTCCCTGCTGTTTCCCCGCGCGTTCTCCGCTCGCTTTGCGGCGCCTCGAGGGCTTTCTCCGTCTCGTTCCAGCCACAGCGAGCATCCCCTCTTACTGGAAGGCCGCGCCCACTGAGCCCCATCCGGTGCTCTGATGGCTCCGGCGAGGTAGCGAATTGTCATTTTACCGAATCATTTCTAATCAATTGGTAATATATATGCATAGATTCGTTTTCTGTTGGGCCATATTAGATTGGGGAGAATGCTGGCTAACTCAAGCAGCTGTTCCAGGATGAACTGTGCTCGTTCTTCATCACAAGTTTTTGTTTTAAAGATTAGAAGGTTGATTTGCCAGGGATAGTTCATTCTAGGCTCAAGTTATCTGTATGGATATGGAAATTCTTGGAAATTTTGGTCGGTTCATATGCGGAGTTATCAGTATGCTGGACAGGATGGTTTCTACCCTGATTGTTCGCACATCACAGTATCTTCTTAAATTTAGTAGGATTTTTTCAGCTTCATATTTCAGTATGCTAGCAATCAATCTTTTGTCTAATATTGGGAAGTTTAGCTGGTTTTATTTGTTAAAGAAAGTTTGTACAAAATGCTCAATTGAATTCATTTGGTGTAAAAATGGTAATAAGAATGAAAATTTCATGAATAGAAAAATACTGGAATTTGATAGGGATGGGATGCAAGGGAAAAAACAAAGTATTGCAAAGAACACGGAAATTGAATATAATCTTTTCGATAAAAAAATTGAAATTTTCTAGAATGCTAAGTAAGCCACTAATCCCCTAAAAAATGTAAGCCACTAATGTGGGAATAAGAGATCAATGAAATACATTAAAACAATTAAACATTAGTGAGAAAATTCTGTATTTGTGTACATTTCTATTGATGTCTATACTTTTTGCACCGTCTTGGACTCTAGGCGGTGCAAAGGCTGTTAAGACTGCTACTTTCATGTCAGCGCCATGGCACCTATCCCGTGTAGTGTGTAGAGTAGCTGTACAGTTTTCTCACCTTTCTCGTCGTTTTTTTTTCTCCCTTTTTCAGTTTCTACTCTTTGCGCTATCTTTGGTCTTCTGCTAATACAAATGACACACATTTTGATGTGTGTTCAAGAAAAAATGATTATATACTGATCTGCATTTCCTTGGTAGGTTGACGCACTTAATATTGAAGAAACCAAGCAGCCACAAGGAGGC
Organism: Poa annua; assembly: GCA_026929855.1. Classification (NCBI taxonomy): domain Eukaryota; kingdom Viridiplantae; phylum Streptophyta; class Magnoliopsida; order Poales; family Poaceae; genus Poa; species Poa annua. The sequence goes on from CM049432.1 coordinate 78,227,349, forward strand.
TCCACTGGTATGTTCGTGACACGTACTTAGTTTGCTTCAGCAATCACATTTGTGGATAGGACTGAACTATTCTATTTTCCTTTCCTTTCATACAGGCACAAGAAATTATGCCAACGATTTTTTGAGAAGTTTTTCTCCTAAAGAGTATTCACAACTACTTGTAAATCCAAATACAATATTACAACTTTTGTTTTGTTTTGTTCTCACGTGTGTTTTTTAGTATTCATTAGAATGTACTCAGAGTCAAAGGGGCAGAACTTATCACATAAGTTGGCGCTCTTGTATTTAGTTGGCTTCACGGGAAATAAGGAACTGTTTTAAGTTTTATGCAAATATCTGTTGGCAGATATTTTTTTTCTTCGATGGAAGGCTGGGGCCAAGATATAGCATAGTGGCAGCACGAGCAGTTATCTGGAATGTATTACTGTACAACTGAACTCGCATCATCTGTTTTCCTCATGAATATCTGTTTTTTGCGTCTAGCAAAAGCCAGTTTCCAGTCTCAGCATTTCTCATGAATTATTGTACCAATAATACTTGGACTTGGAATGAAGTATGTCCAGTTTACTCTTTTAATCTTATGATATAAGGTGATAGTTCATCATTTCTCATGTCATATTTCTGGTTCAGGTTGCTAGAAAAATTAAAGAGATATGGTGCTGCTGGAGTTTTAGCATATGGGCTGCTTAATACCGTGTATTATGTCACAACCTTTTTATTAGTTTGGTAAGTCAATTCATGGTTTTCTGTATTGCCATGCTGGTCTCGGACTAAGTTTTACCTTCATAGAACCATTACTTTGAGAACAAACATTTCATTCTGTAACATCAAACTGTAAAGTTGTCAACTCATTGGTCATGACAAAAAGGTCAATTATTCACTTAAATACTTGTTTCATTTCATATATTTCAATTAGTGAAAAAAATGGTTGCGATGCAGCATTGGGCGGGAAGGGAGTTACTGAATGCCTTTTATTTCAGGTTCCATTTTTCACCTGCTCCTGGTAGGATGGGTTATGCTGCAGCAGTGGAGAGGTAACGGTTGTGGAATCTGTCTTTTTTAGCAGTTCTGGCTACAATGTGTTCTAAACCAACTAAAGCAGGTTTCTTAAATTAATGGCAATGGTGTGGGCTGGCAGTCAAGTTACTAAAGTTCTTCGGGCAGGAGGGTAAGCAGAGTATCCAACTTAGTGTACAACTTGTTTCCTAAATCAGTGTAGTGGAACATAGTTGGATACTACTTTTCAGTGATAACTTGAGGAACAACCTCAGGCACACACCATTGTAAATTTTATAAAGAAATGCATGTTTCCTGTCGAAATACATTGCCATCTATCCTGAAATATATTTGTGTGGTTAATTCCAGAGCCCTGGCAATGGCTCCGTTTGTTGACAGAGGGCTGAGATGGTTCACAGTCAAGTTCAACTTCCAGTCAGAAGGAAAGGTAAATATGAAACAATCGCCTTCAAATTCCTTTTCTAGCAAGCCAAAAGAAATGACAAGTGTTAGGTTTAATCAACTGATCTTCTAATGCGATTTGTGTTATATTCACCATCTTGTAGGCATTTGCGACAATCGTAGGGCTGTGCTTTGCACTTGCTGCTGTCATGTTCGTCGGATTAACAGTACTTTGGGCATAGTGCATCTATTGCTGACGACAGTCGAGGGATGGCGAGATGTTGCAGAGGTACAAGGGAATAGGTATTCAGCTTTGACAGTTCACACTCAACAAATGGGTTTACTTACACCACCTAAGGGCAAAGCAACCAATGCGTTTACTTACATCATAAATATTCCTGTGTCCGGATCCTGTCGCCTATGTGTTTGGAGCTAGGCAAACAGAGCTCATGGTGTGGAACTGCGATCTGTTCGGCCGTTAAAAAAGGCCTTCGGACATCTCTTCGCTCTTCTAGCATGATTGTAACATTTTTGTGATATAATATGTACTTCATTTTGTCCTTTAATTGCTTAACTTTGAGAACCAGCCTGAAGTTGAATAAGAGGGTTTAAAATTAGAGAACATCTCGTTGCTCTTATACTCACATGTATATACACATCTTACATAAGATATATCTAAATATATGTGTATGAAACTATAAGATTTTTTCCCATTTATTTGAAACTCGTAAATACTATTTTTGAAAAAAGATTAAGGGTAGGAGCATTGATGCCGGTAAGCCAATTTTTTTTACTCCAAACAACACTCCAAGTATGGCTGGAAATTAAAACTTGAAACCTATGAGCTAAACGAGTAACTTGTTACTTGACTCGGGTCATCTTGAATTCGGTGCCTCATGAGCCAAGCCGAGTTTTTTATCTCAACTCGTTCCTAACGAATTATAAGCCAAGCCGAGAATTATATGGAATAACTAGTATTTTTTATTAAATTCGAACTAAAATAACAATGGTCATTCTACAATTGCACATCTCTAGTCAAAGGGTAGAACACTGTTAAAAGATAGAACCTCTACATCATAATCAGTGTAAAACATATTAACAATTTGACAAAATATATGAAAAAATCCACAATTCGTATTTGGGCTAGTTAAGCTACTCTTTTATACTTATTTGTTAAACTAGTCGAGCAGAGCTAACTCGTCAATTAAACAAGTTTAATCAAATCGAGTCGAGAGCTGGCTTGAATTTTGGCCTGATAAGTCCAAGTGGTAGCAGACTAGCAGTAGACAGATATTTCGATGAGCGATAGAGCTTGATTCCAAAAATGGAAAGAGAAAGATTATGAAAAACCTATAGATCGACGTGAAATATTCTGCACGTCGTCAAGCTCCGTTCGAAGTAAACGCTCACCGCGTTCGTTATTCCTGCCAATTCACGCACGTGACGTAGGTTTGCTTTGTTCGGACAAAAACTGCCTTTATTACCACGCGGGAAAAAGAAGAAAGAAGGAATAATCCGACGCGTCCAAATGGCACCGCCGTAAATAATTGCTGCCTCCGGTCTGACCCTCCCACTACGCGCAGTCGCGCCTCACGTCGTCGCCGTCTCCTTCACGCCTCACTCCCCACCACCACTGCCCAACCGAGCTCCATTAATGGCGCCTCCCCTGATTTAGCCACCGTACCGCACAATCCCGACACCAAGTAAGCCTAGTGTACTCTGAACCTAGCAGCGCCAGCAGTTTAGTTTCAAGGTCCCTTCCCTAGGACTAGGAGAGGGTCGGACGACCGCTCCCTCCCTGGAGCGAGCTCCCCACGCCACATACATGGGCTGCCAGCCCAAGCACGGGGCCGGCGGCGCCGCGGGGGGCGGTGGTGACAACCTGCCGCGCCTGCACAGCCCCCGCGTCGGCGTCGGCGGCTCCATGACCACCCGCCGCGCCAACTCCTTCAAGCGCTGCCCCGGCGGCGAGATCGAGCTCCAGATCAGCAGCTCCCCGCGCTCGCCGAGGACTGACGGCCTCGGGACCCCGCCGTCCGACGCCGCCGAGCCGTCCTCTTCCTCCTCCTCCACCGCCTACGCCATCGGCGGCGGCGGCGGCCTCCATCACCAGCAGCAGCAGCTCCGGTTCCGCCTCTTCAAGCGGCCGGGCGCCGGCGGTGGCGTCGGCGACGTCGTGCTGGGCCTGGGGGTCAGGGAGAGGAGGAAGCTCGGGAACCTGCTCTTCTTCGCCTTCTGCGGCGTCTGCCTGCTCCTCGGCGTCTGCAAGATCTGGGCCGGCGGCCGGTCCGCCCTGCCAGCTGCCGATGACTTGCAGGTATGTATGGAAGCTAGATATTGCATTCCCGTTTAGACTCATGCTTTCCAGCTGCCGTTTCGTGATGCTTCGAGTTTTCAAGGACTGGATTAGTGGAAAGCAATCATAAACTCTCTGAATTCAGTTGCCATTCCGGCGTATATACTTGCGTAGTACAAACTTCGACGATCGTCGTGGCCTTGCAATTTGTCCATCCGCGCAGTTTTCTACCACATGGTAACGTTCTGGACAAGTCAAAGAGAGTGGAAAGGAAAATCTGATGGAAATTGGAATCTGGATCTCATTGTTGATATTGAAAAAGTAGTAAGAACCTGGACTGGACAAGTTTTAGCATAATGTAATGCAATGCTGTAGCAATTGGCCTGGTTGAAGAACTACTAAGTTGGAGCATAATGTCTGGCCATCTTCGTTTCGGCTTGAGCTTTCGACTGAACTGGCCGAAGCATGTATACTTATGCTAGGCTTTATAGCTCTCTTTGGAACACCGTGAGTATGGATGTTTGAGCCGACACTCAGCATTTTAGGACGTTTCCTCACTTGTTGTAGGTTTGGAGTCCTTCGCCAATCGGTTTACTATTAAAACACGTGTTGCTTTGGTGCTTTAGCTGTTGGCAGTTGGTTGTTGTAGTGTTTAATATCTTGTGGTAGGAAGTACGCTTTACTGTCTTCTTCCTTGGAATATAGTATTGTACTAGTAGGTGTGCTAGTTCGGATTATTTAGATCAAATATCTAAATAATCCACCGGTTCCAAATTTTATTTAGATCAATCATCATATGTAGTTCCGAACTTTATTGATAAATAATCCACAGGTTCCAAAATTTCCTTAGCTCTGGCTCTAGATAGTGCTTGGACAGTGCAAAGTTTAAGAAAACTAGTTTCATATGGTGCCGTTTAGCGTGCCTATCCAAGCTAGATGCCTCGACGAAGTTAGCTGCTCATATGTGATATAGCATCTACTCATAGTGAAGATATACTGCACGTATGAGTATGCTGTCACAACTCACAATATTAACTGGCAGTATTAATCAAGATAAAATTATGATTGAAACTAATAATAATAGCATGATAGTGTGCACATCCACAAGGGCAATTTTTAATTGGCAGAATCAAGCAATATCGAGTTGAAAATTGTATCGGGTTTCACAACAATATAATTTTCTCATTCAGGGCCCTGACCAACCACAACTAGATGGGGAGATAATTCCTCAGTTGCTCATAGAAAAACATTGTACAGCTGATATTATACCCCATTCCTCTTTTGGCAATGGTCCCACCTTTATGTTCAAAGTTCGCAATTGTCACCTACCCTTGATTACGTTCATATTAGTACCTCAGTTATTGGAAGCTGGTGACAAATTCATGTTGTGCACAGATTACAAGTATGGGTTATATAAATTCACTTGGCTTTACGGTAGTCCAAAATCTACATCATAGTTATTCTGTTCCCAGTTATATTATCAATATGATGAGCTATTGAGCTTATTTGATTATTTCGACATCACATCAACTTTATATGACTGGACGTAACTGTTTGTTATTCCAAGTTATGGACTCAAACTCAATCTAGAACTCTACATCATAACATCTAGGAATGAAAAGCTTTGGTACTAAAGTGTAACCTAACCGTCATTTGTACATCTTTCTAGGATCTCTCCGCCTCCTTCAGTGATAAAGGGCACCACCACTTCGATTACATGGGAGGGAAAGAGAGTGACAGGATATTGATGACAGTGGAGTCTAGCATTGGTGAAGGACAAGGCAGTGTGGCTGAGGCTAGTAATATATCTCTGCTAGATCTGTCCTTTTTCGACACAATATTTAGTGAAAGTAACATTTTTCTCTTTTTGTATGCTTCATATAGGCCTCTGATGTCTGGTCCCAACCAAGCAGTGCAAACTTCAGACAATGTATTGTTTCAAACTCTCATAAAAGTAGGTTGGTTTCTATCTCATAGATCCGTTTGTTCATCATTCTTTTACACGTTTGTTAACATGGCATGGTTGCCTTAATTATATAGAGCAAGAGTCTCCCACGAATGGCTACATTCTCATAAACGCAAATGGAGGCTTAAATCAAATGAGATTTGGGGTGTGATTACTATCCTATATATTCATTTTGTGTATCCACTATAATTCTTTGGCTTGATATCTGATTCCTTATCCTGTCTCAGATATGTGATATGGTTGCTGTTGCTAAGATTTTGAAGGCAACACTGGTTTTACCTTCACTTGATCATACATCCTACTGGGCAGATGACAGGTTAGCCCCTTTGACCTTAATTAACTCTTGATCCCTATAGGTTATTAATTATTTAGTCAGCTCATTCTAACTATTGTGCTCCTCAATTCTTTAGTGAATTTAAGGATCTGTTCAATTGGAGACACTTCATTGAGTCGCTGAAAGAAGACATTGATATTGTTGAAACACTACCTCCTGCATACAAGCATATCGAGCCTATGGCTAAAGCTCCAATTTCCTGGTCAAAGGTTAAAAAACAGACAATTTTTATTTATATAGTTTTCATCGATATATGGTGGAGACACTCACTTGGTGTTTTTCCTTGGCAGGTGAACTATTATAGGGATGAAATACTCCCTCTCTTGAAAAAACACAAAGTCATTTACTTCACACATACAGATTCTCGCTTAGCAAATAATGAGCTTCCTAGTTATATTCAGAAACTAAGATGCCGAGTTAACTATAGATCTTTAAAGTATTCTCATACAATCGAAGATCTTGGTGCTACCTTAGTTTCGAGGATGCACCAGGATGGAAACCCATATCTTGCTCTCCATCTAAGGCAAGTTCTGTGCTCCTACATTCATGTCAGGATGCTTCTGTCGGCACTATTTTTTATTTTGTATACTTACCGACGTTCTTCTCTTAGCAGATTTTCTCATCCTAATTATCACAATTTGTGTTAGCTGAAGCTTTTATATTCCATCATACCAAGGAACGAAATATTGGATTACTTGTCTCCACTCTCCAGAATATACATGCAAGTAGAATAGGCTTTAATTTTAGTTTGTCTGCACATTATGCAAATTGTTCTGTCTACCCTAGCTGCTAGCACAAATTAATCAATTAGGGCATGTCTGATGATCTCTTCAGTAAATATAGGTGATTTTGTGGAAGTTGATCTGCATTGTATCTCATATATCTATGTTTTACTGATAAAATAGGTTTCCTATGTAAATCACTGGTGAATGATGTTAGGCATGCTACTTGAGAGACATCTCACAACATCATCTCGAACTAAAGTCCAGAAGTTTTTGAGCTATGCTGTAGCTCTAGTAAAGCAGACTCTTGCACGAAATAAGATGGCCATATTGTGGCATTTCCTTGCACGAAAATAAGATGGGCTAACAGCTGTAGCTTTAGTTATTCCTTATGTAATTGAAACATGAGGAGATATTTTAAATTAACAATATTACCATTTGCAGGTATGAGAAGGATATGCTAGCGTTTACTGGCTGCAGCCATGGCTTGACATCAGATGAGGAAGAGGAGCTACGTAAGATGCGTTATGAAGTCAGTCACTGGAAAGAGAAAGAAATTAACGGAACCGAGAGAAGAAGCATTGGTGGTTGTCCTCTCACTCCAAGGGAAACTTCACTTTTGCTGAAAGGATTGGGCTTTACTCGAAGTACCAGAATTTATTTAGTCGCGGGTGAAGCATTTGGCAATGGAAGCATGCAAGCACTGCTGGACGATTTTCCCAATATCTATTCTCATTCTACCCTTGCAACAGAAGAGGAACTTGAGCCCTTCAAAAATCATCAAAACATGCTTGCTGGTCTTGACTATAGTGTAGCTCTTCAGAGTGATGTCTTTATGTACACATACGATGGAAACATGGCAAAAGCTGTACAAGGTCATAGGCGTTTCGAGGACTTCAGGAAGACGATTAACCCAGACAGGTAACAACTTTCCCTCGTTAGAAGTATACTATATGTGTATGGTCGTTTCCTTCTACAACCAATGACCCAATAGGCAACAACCCATTTTATGTGTTGCATTTTTTTGCCCTTGACAACAAGTACTATACTCCCTCCATTCACAATTATACTACCTTCTGGGTTTATTCAAAGTAAAACTCAACAACTGTATCATATTATATGCATTTGATATTATAAATGTTTATATTTACTTGACAAAACCCGAAACGCAGAGGAAAAAAAAAGAGGGAGTATGTTATGGTTAGGGTTTTCCTTATTTTAATGTGTAAAGTTCTGTCGCAGGATGGATTTTGTGAACCTGGTAGATGAATTTGATGAAGGAAGGATCGGTTGGGAGGAATTCAGTTCAGAAGTGAAAAGGTTGCACAAAGATAGAACAGGAGCCCCATATTTTAGGGAGCCTGGAGAATTCCCAAAGCTTGAGGAGTCTTTCTTCGCAAACCCCATGCCGGGCTGTATATGTGAGAAACACAGTGAACAGTGAATTAGTAATCCAGCCCAGTCGATGATTCTTTGACAAGCCGCACCGAGGCCCAGCTGCTGCAGCATACACAGTTCGCTCATCCCTGATCATTCATAGTTGAGACACGGGCATTTGCACCTCCATTTCGAGGGCACCACATGAAGCTCAATGCAAGAAATTTGACAGTCCCATACGACTAGAGCACGTGAAGAATGAAGATGCAGCGATCTGAAATGGTAGTATATAAAGTAGATATTATTGGTATTTTTTTATTTCTTCTCGCTTAGGTTGTACCGTTACATTAGACATACGCAGATGTACATATGGGGGTTGCCTTGTGCCCTTGTGTGTACACCTGAAAATTTTGTCGCCTATATTTTTTTCAGATATAAACAGAATTATACGATTTAGACCATGGAGGGGGACTGAAGGTACCAAACTGGAAGTACAAAAACATGGCAATTGTGAAAGGATGGTAATAACGAAAGTTAGTGGAGCCCATATGTTGTGGTTACTCAACTACAGAGCATCTTTCATCGCTGCAATCTCATTTCTGAAACTCTTGCAAACGATTTTGTAACAAATTTAAGCTAATGTACCAATTGCAGCACCTAAAAGTTCTCATTGAAAATTCGAAACAGCACCATAACAAGAGTTCTTTCCTAGGAGCTTGAAGGTCGTTCACTCAATACAAGAATACTTATGACCAAAACAGAGCATTTTAGTAGTTGAAGCTCCTGCTAGTAGCCATTTCCTTCATGATGCATATCTAAGTATCTAACCTACAAGGCAACGCAGTTAGAGAAGGTCAGAAGAGGGGTACACCATCTTATGCAAGGAGCCACCTAATGCACTCATTCCCAGCAAGACGCAAAAGACACGTCTCCATTTAACAATTTATCTGCAAAAGGATAGGGGACAACTATGCAACCATTAAAAGATATTAAAGAGGTGATACAAATATCAGAGCATCACTGCAAATCCATACAATGGGAGACACGTAAAAATATATATACAGGAATGCACGGATCTACAATGCATTGACTGAAGCATGAAGCTCAAATTTGACATTCCTGCGGCAGTCAACAAGGTGTTGGATAATTACTCCCTTCGTCCCAGTTTATAAGTTTTGCACGTATCCCTAGGTCGTGAAATTTGACCAACATAAAATAAATTTTATAACACTAAAATTCTATTATTAGAAAATAGAACATCTGAATTTTCAAATGATGCAGTTTTTATAATATATTTATCCCATTATTTTTGTCAAATTCACGACTTCAGGATGCCCGCAGGACTTTAAAATCGGGACGGAGGGAGTACAAATTTTGCCCGGTAAGATACATCAACATGACCTAGCACAATGCAATTACTGTGCATCCCGATGTACTCTAGATCTATGTCAGCTGTCAAGGCGTAAAGCTCGATTGTCCCTTAATTTTTTCCTCAGTGGCCGATGTTAAAGCATGCACTTCTGTCTTCTTTTAATTTTCCTTTTGTTAAGACCAAAGTTAGCATTAGACCACAACTAAGCTTAAGACAGACACTGCCAAAAATGTTCTTTTTATGTGATGATAATGGAATCCAACTACAAGGCAGTCGTGGGAAAAGAATATCAACATGTCCAGTTATTTTGTAAAGAAACGAGCAAGTCATGGTCTTTTAAAGAAAACTTGGATAGATCCGATCTCCTCTTTGCGATCACATTTGATTTTTGTTGACATGACACGATTCTTGTATTACCATCCATCCCTTCCCCCAAAGCATTAATATCATTCTCTCAGGTATAGATAATAGTAGTAGCAGTTGTGGTAATCCAAGGACTAATTTAGAATGAGATATTAGGAAGATACTCCATATTGTTCTGGAGGAAATAGATGGTATGGATAAATGAATAAAGATTAAGGGTTCTTTACCGTTAAAGAAGACCTGAGCATGAGGTGAAACCCTTCTATATGTCATTAATTCACAACGTGCATCCTCGTTAGACTTTGAGCACTTGTAGTAACCAAGTTTAAGATGCATTGTGAGAAGAACCATTGCTTTAGATAAAACAAGCTCGATAAAATACATTTCATTTGGCAACCAGCTAATACCATCTATTGTCACAACATGAAGACTGGCACAGAAGGCATCAGTCAATTGTGTGTTTTGATACACCGCATTTGCTTCAGTTTCATCCTTATCATGATAGATCTGGAAACAATAAAATGTCAAGCACTAAAAAATACTAGCAGTGATCACCTCCAAGCACATAAAATATGACAGTTTGGAAAGGGTGCTTTTAGTTCATACCGTGATGTCAAGTTCTTCTAGATTAGGAGCATTCATTAGTAAGCAAAAGGTTGACACAACGGTGGGCCCCTTACAGAAGTGTGTCAAGAGAACTAAACACTTTAAGTTGTTAAGGTTGGAAGTGTTTCCATTAAATGACCATTGGTTAACTGCAAAATAAATAAATAAACACTGTGAATCTTCATGCAAAGGTGGGTTTGGAGAACTATTGCACAATTGGCATTAGTCGCTTCGCTAAAAAGGTTAATGTCATAATACTAAAACTATCAGAGCATTATTTTAAAGCAAGTGTAGGCACTGAGTATATACATCTTTAGAACAAAGGAACAAATGTACACCTACTTTTAGAACAACGAAACACACTCATCAAAAAGAATTTCACAGGTTACAAGCAGAAATGTTCCAATGCCATGGAACTGAAGATCAATTCAACTAATAACCAAAAAAGAAGCACCAAACATTTTGTTTCCATTCCGATCATCTTTGATTAGAAAATAAACTGTAGCATCAGTTGATCAGAACACTAGTTGCAACAGAAATCAAAATTAAACTTTGGCAGGAGCAACAGAAAGCACTGAAATGTTTAAAGACACTGAACATGGATTTACAAGCTCAACTCCCTGTTACTTGATATAATTCACTTATATTAGTGGACACACTGATTGACCGCAATTACCAACGAGCAACATAAAAGGCAAGGACGAAATGTAGCGGTTCCAGTCCGTAGTACATAGTGAGATCGAGCTTCCTAACTTGCGCAAACCTTGCAATGAATCCTTCAAAATCGCCAGAGCACATATAGTCTTCCAAATCGATGGTGGCTTCATCGAGGCATGGCATATTCACGATTCGCCAGCCATAACCACAACAAGACTCAGGGTATTAAGCAGGGGTGACTCACCAAGAATCGGAGAATGTGGCACGGTGGAGTTTTAGCTCCTCAAGCACAGGGAAGCCAATGAAGTCCACGGGAAGAGGCGGTATACCGCAGTGGTGCAGCTCCAGATGCACGAGTTGGGTGCATAAGAAGACCGAGGAGTGAAGGGGGAACCCGTTAAAAAACACAGCCTCAGTCATGGATGTTGATGAGTGCTGGAGGTTGATGGACTCGACGCCGCGGTTGCAGAGGGCGATGACCCGGTCAGGGACGCGGTCGACGGAATGCTTGTCGAGTTGGAAGGAGAAGCGCGAGATGCGGCCGGGGTAGCGAAGGAGAACGCTGTCGACAGCCACCGCGGACGTTCCGGGGCTGTCGACGAAGGAGAGTGAGAGGTAGGGGAGGGCCTCCCACCGGCGGGCCAGGCGCGCGAGAGCGCGGAGGTGCGTACAGTGTCACGGAGGTCGAGGCGGTTGAGGATGCCGTCGAGCAGGTGCGCCGGGAGGGAGGCCAGAAGGTCCGCCGCCGGGTCGCACAGCTGCGCGTGGCGGCGCGGGGACGCCATATCTAGGGTTACAATTTCCTCTCTGAAGTTCACACTCCGCAGCATGTTCCATTTAAGCAGCACACTCCGTTTTGTCATTGACCAAAAATAATTTCGTTGAACTCGTATTGAGCAACATACATATATATATATATATATATATATATATATATATATATATTATATATATGAAAGGGCGTCTTTTTCACGCACGGATCTGGGTTCCACGTCGCTCTTTTCTTTCTGAGCGTTCGATCCTTCTATCCTGCGGTTAGGGAGTGCTTCGCTATGGCTTTGGTTTGGGCCTTACTGTAGCTGGGCTTTCTCCACGAATCACGTACGTCCACGTCTACCGGTGACTGCGGGATGCGCTTCCGGTTTTCTGGTCGCCTCCGGTTACTTCCGTTTTCTCTTCTGCCTTTTATTTGTTCCGTATTATGCTGCCGCTCTACCATCCTGTGGGCCCGTGTGCTCAGCGACCGTGATGTTTGCATCTTCTCTTTTCCGGCAGTACCGGAGACATCGACGGCATACATCTTCAAGACCATGCCCCAACAGCTCCCTCCCGTCATCTCCAGCGCCGCCGCCTGTGACGCCCATGGCCTTCTACCGGTCCCTGCTCGCCTTGCCCTGCGCCAACGCCTTGGGTCATGCTGCATGCGCTTCCACAAATCCACGGCTAGAGGTGAGCAACCTGACTTTATGTTCTTTTTTATGTTTGTTTCTTTCTCTCACTCCAATGGTAGTACACCGTTTATGGACAGTTGGTCCAGCGTATTAGATGCATGAATGCCTACAAAACGTTTGACGAAATTCCCAGCCAGAAAGGTCACACAAATTTACCAGTCCACGGTGATGATAGTAGCAATACGATGTTCCTATTCTCTGATCCGCTGACGAGCATTTTCTTCTTTTCCACAACTACCAGGCTACCTAGGTTGATGTTCAGATCAGCTTCTTAAGGACTGTGCTTAGCTTGACCATTCAGTGTACTTACGTACTAATTTAGAGATGGGCAGATCCTGCATACATAGTACCGTTGGTAATCCAGTCATTCCTACCTCTCTCATGTAATTATAAAATAGACTTTATTTGAGAGTGTACACATGTCTAAGTGATCTGGCTGGAATAAACTTGTTCTTACATCAGTTTGTATTGTTTCAACATAAAAAGGGCCGACAAACACTATGGACGATCATGTGCACCTGATTTTTGAAGAAAATAATCTCTGGTATGTTTCCCGTTTACCATATTCATGTACTTTCCTTCTTTTATGAGATCCGAGCCGATACAGAAAATATAAGTTCTTTTCGTCTTGCCTGTAGATGCTTTGTTATCTGAGCACAAATATTTGAAAGGTTTTAGGTACTCAGTCTATGTAGATTAGTAATTTGACGTGTTGTCAGCAACCGTTAGGCTTAGTATACATTCAGTTATGGCCTCATGGGCGAATATTGAAACAAATGTTGAATATTCTAATTTTATCCCTTCTAGATTGTTCTGATAAGTTGTTCAAACTGAACTATTCTTCTACTATATTGTACATAAGATTAACTGAAGAGATATAGTTTGATCAAAGTGTTAATATTCCTCCCGTATTTTATTTACATCTACAGATAAATGAGCTTTTTGTGAGCTAGAGCTATACAAATAGCCAGTTCTTAATCTGAATTTAGGAAATTTGATGCACGGCTTCATAGTATCACTAAAATTACTCCATGTTTCCCAGCTGCTACTCTCCATTTGTGATCCTAAGTTTGTTCTTTTGTTCTATTTAGGTGTTCATGGTCAGTGCCTCATGCTGGGGGAAATTTCGTTTGTGCGGCCCTGCCTTTGAGTGCATACCTGCCAGCGAGAAGGAAGAGCATGAACCAGCAACCAAGCCACCGGTAGGCCTCCTCTCCTACATCCTCTTTTCATCTATTCTCTGACTATATTTTTATTTAATCCCCATCTCTTCTCTGTTTTCATGTGGTTTTTTTATCTGTGCCTATAGGGTAGTTGACAATATTCCGATCTCTTCTCTGTTGACCCGAAATATATAATTTACTACAGAAGAACAACAAGTCATACATTTAGATTTTACTAAAAATACCATTCTTGCTAAAAACATGGGATCATTCTTCCTATTTTAATAATAATTTATACTATTTGTTATTCTTACACAAAAAACATGGGTGCGGCGATAAATGTCTAGTGGACCCTTAAGTTGAAAAAAGGCCTGGTCAGTTGTGGGCTTCGTGCTTGGCATGGCCTAAATCGCCCGTGCCAGGCCGTGCTTCCGTTCGTTTTTCCTGGCGGCCCGATGGGCCGACACCAGAGGGATCGAGCATATACTGACAGAAGACGCGAGTAGCTCCGCCCCCCTCTCCCCTGTAACCCTTCCCACACCCCGATGGTCACCTCCGCCATCAGCAGACCTAGATCCAGATCAAACCCCGATGGTCACCTCCGCCGCCGACCGTCCCTCGTGGCTCCTCACCGGCTCTAAAGGCTACGTCGGAGACGACTTCAACGAGAGGACCGCCATCGGCTTGACAAAGAAGCAATTGAGCATCAAGGCGACCTTCTTCCCCGACAGCCCGCCGCAACCCTCCAAGCTGTTCGTGCATTGTCCCGACGCCAAGTACATCAAGGACCTCGTGTCCTGTGCATGGCCGGCGACCTCATCCTGTTCCGCGTCGCCATCGCCACCGGGAGGCTCCGGATCCGCTCGTCAAACGCTCTGCAGTGGAGCGAGTACTTCGTATACCGTGCCGAACCCTATCGCGCTATGCTCAAGGTCCTCCCCGACCGGCCTACCATGTTCCATGATTCTGAGGTCTGTATTCTTCCCCGTGGAAACGGTGACTTCACCATCGCAGCACTGGCTCCCTGCGCTTCCTGTTTAGACGAGTTTGAGCTCCTGTTGTTGCACTCCGAGGCACTCAGCTGGACGTCCATGAAGCTGTCGGTCGTGGGGCCACCGAAGAAGTTCCCTATCGAGGTAGAAGATCGCATTGATGATCTCTCTCGCCATTTCACGACCAATGTGGTTATAATCGGTGGCGAATACGGCACCATCGCCTGGGTCGACCTCTGGCGCGGCATCCTGCTCTGTGATCTTCTGAGCGAGAAGCCGATGCTCCGTACCATACCGGTGCCACTGCCGATGGATCACATCACCGGAAACAATGGGCAAGGATTTCATTTTGGCCGTGGGATAGATTGCCGTGGTATTGCCTTCATCAATGGCTGTTTCAAGTTTGTCAAATTGGATCGCAATGTCACTGAACTCAGGGACCCCGAAATTGGGTTCCCAACATTGATAGTGCACGACTGGACGATCACCACATATAGCAACAGCGAGATGAGCTGCTCTTACGAGGATTGGCAGAAGGATGGCATGGTCCGATCTTCTGAGGTCACAATCAATAACCCTATGGTTACCGACTCTAGTGGGTTGCTGCTGAGGAATGCCTTGCACAAGCTTGTGGTGTCTGACCCCTCTCCGAGCTTGGATGATGATGGTGTTGTTTACCTGGTGGCAAGGGTGAAATTATGGCATCCCAAGGCATGGCTTATTTCTCTTGACATGAGAAATAAGACGCTGCAGAGTGTGGTTCCATTTGTTATCCCCAAAGGGCCGTATGAAGATCTAATGTATTGCACTAGCAGGCAGTAGTATCTTCAATACTCAGTAAACATGAGGTAATTTACAACAATAACAACTTTATCTCTCTCTCTCTCTCTCTCTCTTCTTGGCAGAGGCTTCATTCCACCATTAACCAAATTAGTTGCTTGTTTTAAATTTAGATTAGGTCGTAGAGAATAGGGTATTTGCGAGTGCGTTTATAGGATGTATGTGTGCGTCTCTGTGAGCGTTTCATAATGATCTTCTATAATTGCAATAATCATTCGAAAGTCATAAAAGAACAAAGAGTTAGATGAGGGCAACAAATGAGATAGGAGCGCAAGGTTGATATGGACTTGGGTGCCGCGTTTACAGAGAGCAATGAGCCAGCCAACAACGTGTCGGATGGATTTCTCATCGAAGTGGAAAGAGAAGTTTGATGGTTCATTTCCATCTGAAGTTAATGAAGAGTTTTGTCTTCACACGATGGTTAATTTCCTCCTAAAGTTCATAAGAACATTTGTCTCGGTTATGCATAACATATGAAAACAGTCTCCGAATATAAAGATAAGCACCCAAGATCAAGCAAATCAGCTTAAGAACAAACCAATGACAAATTAATTGCTATACACGGCCAGTTTTGTAATTTTGGTGGAACCAGATATAACATTGGCAAAATTGAACACCTGGATTACAGACAACGCTACCAAGGATCAAAAACTGGTCCAACAACTGATGTCCAGACCATATACATTCAACTCACTAAACAAATGATCATCTTTGAAGACGATAAATTTTGTGGAAATCATGAAATCTTATTTCGTGTCCGTAGTAGACACCGTGCTGATTAGTTGCTGGCTTGCCACGTCTTTTATCAGAATAGGAAAGTGTAGCAACAAGGTAACGATGCATGTAAACATCATCAAAAGAAGCAAAGCCAACTGTGCAAAGTTTTGATTTCTCAAAAGATCAATCCTGCAAGGTCACATTGGATTTCTCCACAGTCCACACCAGGAAAAAGTACCAACAAGACAAGCAAATGTACCGAGCTACTATCACAAATTTGTGCCAAACGACCAAAAGCACCAGATTTCTTTGAGAACACATGATGACATGACTACGTAGCCCCTTCAGAAGGCGATTTTCTGGATGTGGTGTCTAATCTTCAAAAGACTACATTGGTCATTACCGGGTACTTTCCATCCTAGTGAAAAGTGTTACACATCTTAAGGCTCCAACAGTGAAAAATGTCTAGTAATCTTCCGCCTTGCCTGCACAATGAGAATGGCCTGTTTAAGCAGATCATCCCAACAGGCATAAAGCAGATGAAACAAAAAATGATGAGCGCATCTAGTATAGTCTAGCTTAAAACTATTAGGCGAAGAAACGATGAAGCATGAGCATCGACAAACTCCCGGTTGCCCCGAATCTTGTTCTCTTCCTGCCAACTCCTAAGCACAGACGTGAGGCCCTCTCCTCTAATAAAAAAATTAACTTCGCCTTATCTTAAATAACATTGTATGTGATAACCGAATAGCAAAGTTGTAATTAGGCACTGTTACTCTGCCTGTTGCTATGATGAATCATTGTGGTATGCATGGTGTCAAACTTCTCAAACTATGTCTATATCCAGTTGAAAACAGTGATAGAATCTTCACCAAGAGTGCTACCAAACAGTATGGTTTACATTTTTATCAGAAGGTCTACAAATATTTCGATGATCTTGAAATTAGCAATGTCATATAATATCTAGAAGCTGACGGAAAACATGAATAATACATAAGTGGATTGGGAGACAACACTCAAATTTCTATTTCAACCACAAAAAAGTATGTCATCTTGCAGTAAGTACTTGCACAAGTGTCTGACTATATAGCAGCACCAGTTCTAACATAGAAGCCACATAAAACCTCATCATGGCGGGACACTAAGCTAGCCTAACTCATAACATAGAGAAAAGTAAAATCTGATGTGAAACACACAGGAACTTATGAAAACCTAAAATGGAACGGAATTCTCAAACCCTTAAGAAATTTGCAACCTAAAAGTAAGGAGTCTTTACCTTTAAATAAAATCTCAGCATGAGTTGAAGCTTTTTTGTAGTTCAGTAACTTCTTCACAGCAATCTCGTTAGACATTGAGCATTTCTCACCATGACTAATGGATAATGTGCGAAGAAGCCTTGCTTTAGACAGAATAAGCTCCATGAAGAACATTTCGTTCGAATGCCACTGAACACCGGTCTTCACAAACTGAAGGTTGGCACACATACCATCAGTGCACTGTGCACTTTGAAACTCTCCATTTGCCTCAAATTTCTGCTCCTCGCCATCAAAGATCTTCACGAATATAAGTAAGAAATCATTAGTAAACAAAAGGTTGACAAAATGGGAGGAAGAAATCACGGACTTCAACTCAAATAATGAAAATATAAATTATTTTTAGCAGTACCAGTATTTTGAGTTTTTCAAGGTTTGGAGCATTCCTTAGTAAGCAAAAGGTTGACAGAATGCAAGAAAGTTCACAGAAGTGTGTAAAAAGTGTCATGCTCTTCAACTTGTTAAAGGTGCATGAAAGTGTCTCCAGTGGATTAGCCCCATTTAACTGAAACACATAAAAGACATAAATGTCAGAAATTTGAAACTCAACACATATCCAGAACTGTTGTAAGATAGAGAGCATCCCGATTTACCGTTGAATGAAAAGTATGTATCGCAAGCTTAGTAATGCTCGCGAAGCTGGTGAGAAATTTGGAGAAATCACGATCCCCTAAGTAATCCCATATATCAATGATTGCAGAATCCAGAAGTGGAAGCTCCCCAAAGTTCCATCCATAATCTCGAGCCGAACAAATTTTGAGGAGCCGGAGATTGGGCGCCTGAACCACCCACTCTGTCAGTTCGCCCGGGATATCCACATCCCAGAGCGTCAGTTCCTCGAGCGATGGCGATGTCGCAATGATCTCCTCCAGCTGGTACTCCCCGTTCTCGTACAGCCTGACGTTGATGAGGGTAAATTTCCTCAGCTCCGGGAAACCCTGGAAGCCCGGCGGTAGGAGCGGGATGAGACAGGCGAAGAGATCGAGGGAGGTGAGCCGGCTGCAGGAGAAAATGGAGGAGGGGAGGGCGGGGAAGCAGTCGATGAAGCCGAGGTCGAGGGTGTCGACGCCGCGGCGGGAGAGGACGAGGAACCAGTCGTACAAGCGGCCTGCGTGGAGCTCGTCGAGGAAGACGTAGAAGCGCCGGACGCGGCCGGGGCAGCGGAGGAGGATGCCGTCGATGGCGCCCAGCCCCTTGGGCGCGCCCTCGTCTGCTTCTAGACGCGGGAAGTAGAGGTCCAGGGAAGGGAGGGACTCCCATCGGTATCGCCAGCCGCGGGAGAGCGCCGACGTGCGGACGGCGTCGCGGAGGCCGGCGCGGGTGAGGATGTCGTCGAGGACGTCCGTGGGCAGGGAGATGAGGGCGTCCGCCTCCGCCACAGCGGCCTCACACCCGGCGCTTCGTATAAGGGGTCGACATTTCTCCGGTGGTCGCGCGGCGGCGCGGGGATAGGGTTTTTAGTTTTTCACTAGGCGGAGCGCCGCTTCGACATTGGTTTGAAAATGCTGGTGCTCTCTTTGGTCGAGCTGATGATTTGGTCGTCAAATCACCAATGTGGCACTTCAGAAGCCAAATCTATCAAATTCAATCAAACAAAATTCTTTAAAAGATACCAAATACGTAGTATCATTTTATATAAAATTTCTAATAAATACACGTCAACCACTACTATAAACGCACATACGTAGATCTTACTTCCTTTGGGCTAACATTAGAAAGTGTTTTGCCATACTAATACTGATCCAGCCATATGAGTTTTGTACGGTACAGTATAATTAATAAGATATTATCCGCTCAACTTTTTTACAAAGACAAATATTGAAAATAGTGTTATGTTCATTAACATGGTGCGCTTAAACTAAGGAAACGTCTTGTCTTCCGGGCAAGACGAAACATGTATAACGTTTAACCAACGAGCATTGTTAAACACTTAGTTATTTCTTGTTTTATACGAACACCAAAGAACAACTGGAGAAATAGAATTTAACGTGGCATTCTTATTCTTAGAAATCCAGAATCTAACTAAAGATTCAGAGTTTTGGCCTAACTGAATAGCAAAGAATTCGTTCAACAGGTTCCACGTGTTTATATCAACTACAGAGTCACACATGAGGTGGTGTATTGATTCATGTTCTACGCAAAACACATAATCATCGGGTTTATTCATCTGTCTCTTCTTCAGGTTGTCTCTAGTCATAATTTTATTGTGGGACACTAACCAGAGGGATTTTTTTCATGGGATCCCAAAGAGCAGGGATGAAAATAGGGAACACCCCTCTAAGCATACATGACAGATGGAATTTCTAACTGCCAAATTAGAGAATCTATGTTACTCCATCCGATCTGAATTTGTTGTCGGCAGCGCTATACAAGTTTGTACCGTCGTAGCTCATTAATCAAGCCAATCATTTCGGATCAAAGTGAGTATCCGTCAAGGATATGCTGCCAGCAATTTGCTCAACTAATACCACATTTCCATCATTCGCCTAGCGAAACTCCTTCTGAAGGAGAGTTTTTATTCTATCCCATCCCAGACTTCAGAGAATGTGGCAGATTTCTTATTGCAATGATGTAAATGTCCTAGTACTGGACAACCAAAGGGATACCAAACCAAATATCTTCACAGATTTTTTTTTCATCAGCCGATCAGCGTATCTGATCTCCAACAGATTACATGGGGTACAAGTAGGGTTGGTTAGCGGAGCCTGAATCCGGCTCGCTTCGTGTCAGCTAGGTAGAAAATATGTTCAAGCTGATTAAAACGATTCAGTACAGTTGAACTGGCAGAGCAAATTTGCGGGTCTTTCGCATCTCCGCGCTGCAACCCTGGGTACAAGAGAGTACTATGGCATTCCAGTGATCCCGACTACCCACATCTACCGCAGTGCAGAAAACCTAGTATTTCTTCGCTTTGCCTGCACCTGAAAAAAAAGACTGTTTATGCGGCTGATCCAACATGTCTAAAGCAGATGGCACAAATATACAGTGCAAACTGAGCCCTAAGTAGCATTTAGCTTAACCCTGTATAAACAAAAGATGAAGCACAGGCACGCACAAATGTGCAGTTGTATAGACAGTTAGACACTTGTGAGCTGTTTTCTTCCTGCCAACTCCTAAGTAATCACACCATTTATTTTTCCTCTAGATGCAATAATATGTTTTTCTTATCTCGAATCTATATATCTTATAAGACATAACCCTACTAACATGCATTAAGAGTCTGAGGCGGTGCTTCTTTTCTAAAAAGAACTAACATGCATTAAAGTAGCCTATCTCCACATGCACGGTGTACACATCATTCACTGTTTGAGTCATTCATTTAACCATGTCATCCTACATTTATTACTATATTCTATACATACATGTAATTTTTCACATTATAAGTTTTGTTAGCCATAAAAAATTCACATGAAGATTTTTTGGTGGTTAAATATACACACATTCCACATTAATTAAATATAGACTCCCGACTATTTTGGTCAATCAAATCCTCCATATTTCAAAAAAAAAACTATTTCATGCATTAAATATCTCTTCTTTATACTTCATGTCGTTTTTAAGATTCCTGCTGCAACGAGCGGGGTATCTTTCTATTATAATCACATGTGAAGACATAATTGTAAAGTTGGAATTAAGCACAGTAAATGTATGTTGCTATGATGAATTAGTGGGGTAGAAACTTCTCACACTTCATCAAATGAAATAACAGAGATAGATTCTTCATCGAGACTACTTGAAAAAATGATTTACATTTATTTCAAACACTATGAAAATAAAAGTTGCATACTGAACACCTGGAATGGGGAAAGGAGTAACATAAACTAGAATGGGAGAGGGCATGCAAACTAAGTGTGTGAACGTATAGCAACAAGTTTTCGATGTTTCATATTAGGCTTTCTCATTGTAGCACAACATGGCAACTATAAGTTAAACTTATAGGTAACACAGGCAAAAGTACAATCTAATGTGAAACAAACAAGAAAATTCTGCAAAACCAGACATGAACTTAAATCGACACATCCATAGGTTACGAAAAATATATAATAGAAATTTTCTACCTATTGCGAAGATGCTTTATCTTCATATAGAACCTCTGCATGACTTGAAACTCTTGTGTAGTTTACTATCTTGTTCACTGCACCCTCATTAGAGACCGAGTATTTCTCACCATGACTAAAAGATAATATGTGAAGAAGTCTGGCCTTAGAGAGAACAAGCTCTATAAAAGACAATTCATTTGAAAGCCAATGAAGACCAGTTATCTGCACAAACTGAAGGTTTGCACACATGCCATCAGTCCACTGTGCATTTTGAAACTCTCCATTTGCCTCGTATTTTTGCTTTGCACCATCAACGATCTTCATGAACATAAGTAAGAAGTCATTCACCCGAAGAAATAATTACAGTTTTCAAATGATGTAAATATAAATTATGTGATGTCAGTATTTGACATTACCTGTATTTTGAGTCTTTCAAGATTTGGAGCATTCCTCAATAAGCAAAAGGTTGACAAAATGGAGGGAAGTTCACAGAATTGTGTAAACAATTTTAAGCTCTTTAAGTTGCAAAATGTGCATGGAAGTGTCTCTAGTATACTAGACCCATTAATCTGAAAAAGATAAAAGACATAATGTAAGAAGTTTGAACATCAACACAAATTTATAACCTGAGCAAATATTTGCATTCTTTATTCATATACAAGCAAAGCCATTCTATTATGCTGGAGCTATACACGACCTGAGGCACATCCACAACCCGCTTATCATGAACACCAGTTTGAAAGAACGATATATATGAGTTCAGTATGTTACAATTTACAGAGGCACTCAAGTCCCTAGAAACGAAATGGTTAGTTAAAATATTTTAAGAAATGCGAAAAATAGCTCCGTGCAGACATGCAGTATCAGTGGAAGCAACCAGCACTGTCTAAAAATGTACTCCCTCCATTTCAAATTAGATAACTTCCATTTGTTGAAATATGGATGTATCTACATGTTACATGTATAGATACATCCACATGTACAAATGAAAGACATGTAATTTTGAACGGAGAGAGTATATGTAATCCACATGATATTTTTGCAATATGTTAAATAAAACAATCTAGCAAATCACGGCAGGATTTTAAAATATATGCAATTCTGTGACTACACAAGTATTATAGCCAGGAAGTAATTTTGAAGTTAAATTAAAAAAAATCACATTAAGTTTGGGGATTGGAGCCCAACACCACTTCTGATGGACACCGACGAATATGCTAGGAAGGTAAGGCATAGCGCAAAAATGAAAATTAACCTTTTGGTGGCCGAGTTCTTGATGTTTGCATCCAAGGAAATTCAATTACATACATGATTATATATTGAGCTTAATAACAATTACAAGGATAGGCTAAAAAGAGAGCATTGGGGGCGTACCGGTGAATAATGAGTACATATCTCAAGCTTGGTGATACTTGCAAATCTGGTGATGAATTTGGCGAAATCTCGATCCCCTAAATAATCCCGGATATCAATTTTGGCAGAATACAGGGACGGAAGCTCCCCGATGCTCCAGCCTAAATCTTGAGCTGATTTGATGTTTAGGTGCCGGAGATTGGGAGCCTGGATCACCCACTCCGTGAAGTCGCCGGCTATCATTTCCACATCCCAAAGCAACAGCTTCTCGAGCGACGGCGACATCGCGATGATCTCCTCCAGCTGATACTGCCCGTTCTCCTGGAACCGGACGTTGATGAGAGCAAGATTCCTAAGCTCCGGGAAACCATCGAAGCCCGCGGGTGGTAGGAGCGGGATGGCGCAGCGGCATAGGCGGAGGACGGTGAGGCGGCCGCAGGAGAAGAGGGAGGAGGGGAGGGCGATGAAGCCGTCGTCGACGGAGATGAGGTTGAAGACCTCGATGCTCCGGCGGGAGAGAACGATGAGCCAGTCGTCGAGGCGGCCCGCGTGGAGCTTGTCGAGGTAGGCGTAGAAGCGCCGGACTCGGCCGGGGCAGCGGAGGAGGACGCTGTCGACGGCCCGCAGCCCCTTGGAGGCGCCCCTGTAGTCGCCTTTGGGGCGGGGAAAGTCGAGGTCGAGGGACGGGAGGGCCTCCCATCGGCGGCGCCACGCGCGGGAGAGCGCCGACGTGCGGACGGCGTCGCGGAGGCCGACGCGGGCGAGGATGTCGTCGAGGACCGTCGTTGGCAGGGAGATCAGGGCGTCCGCCTCCGTCGTGGCAGCGACCTCGGCCACCCGACGGGGCATGGAGGGGCGCCGCGGCGCCGACATTTCTCCGTGACGGCGCTGGCGCCGTTCGATGGTTTTGAGGAACGCCTGTTTTGGTGCTTTTGGCAGAAGAAGCCCCAGCTTAGATGCCAGTGGGTCTCGGATTGTAGGCAGTAGGCCCATTCACTTAATTGACAAAATGTGAAGGAAAAAAACGTGAAAATAATAATGTTGTGAGTCTAGATACATCCACTTTTTGAGAAAATAGAGTCATCTAATATGGAACGGAGGGAGTAGTATTTTTTGTGAAACGTAGTACAACGCACGACAAACTCATCGGTGTCTCCTTGTGTTTCCAGAGAATAATATTACGCCTAAATAAGACCTATTACGTCAAACGTGGGGATTAAACTTTTGTGGACTAAATTTTAAAAAAAAAACTTTTATGAACTATGGATACAACAACTTTAATAACAACCCAACCACAGGTCGATTCATAAATATACTACTAAAAAAAAGCACAGTATTACTTCCTGAGGCAAGATAATAAAAGACCATGGGACAGTAGAAGTATACTAGTATACGATGTACTAATTTTTATTTCAAAATATTTAAGGTGCCTTGAAACGGCGCAAGTGCACTTACAAAAATAAAAGTCGTTCTAAAATACATTCAAATAAATAAATTAGTTATTGTCTCGATAATATAAGATGTTATAGGTGTAACACATGTTATCTAGATTCACACTAAAATAAGTGTATATATACACTAAAACATGTATATATATATATATGTACATATGAATGTGGAAAATTGTTAAAACATCTTGTATTATAAACGGAGGGAGTAGTTAGTATTCAGCTACCCTCAATACAGTAATTTGGTGTTTCAATCTGGTTCCATACACTTCTTAAACCGAGAAAGGTTGAAACTGCTAGGCGCTACATACACATTTTCTCTTCACAATTTCTCATGAAGGGATCAAATTTTGCAAACTATATGTTTGTTTTTCAACTCGACAAGATGGAGTTAAGTGTTGTTCGTCTGACCATCGTCAACAATAGCGGCCGCAAAGCCCAGATAAGCCTGAGACTTTACAGACTGGACAGCCACATGCAACTTTTTTTCATTCACAAACAGCAACGAGGATAACATGTACTCGTATACGTTTTTTACATAGTAAAAGATAAAATCCCCTCAGTCTCTCCATCAACCTAACATCAACGGTTCAGTTTCGAAGTTCATCTTACCGCAACAGTAATACTAGCACTTAACTAGAGTGCTGGACAGATGGTGCACTAGACTTCATCGCTGACTCTGACCAAAGCACCAATGGCATGCCAATTTCTTCCAGAAACACGGCGCGGAGTGCTAGTAGTTCCATCAAGAAGCCATTATTTGCATCTGTTTTCTAATCCAGAATACTGACTGACGCCTTCCGCAATGCCCAGAAATTGACGACTGACCTAATAGTACGGTTCAGCTTTACCTGCGTGACAAACAAAACATTCTTTATTGCTTGTCACATAACACACACAAAATATAGCATGCTGTTGCATACTACATACGTAATGATCACCATTAAAAGAAATTACAATTTAGCAGACATGCATATCCGGAGGAAAATATCAGACGCATTACATGAAAGGCCGTGCATTTCATTCGAGCATTCAGTTTTTGGTTCTAACGAAACAAACTCCAGGATCGAATTGTTTACGATGCTTGCAGTGTAGGTATGCCTATGAAATTTTCAGTTGTTGAGGTGCCTCGCCATTTCTGGTTAGTATTTGTATTATCTTATCTTATTAATGAATGAAGCAGAGATTCTGCGATTGTTAAAAAAACAGAATTGCCATGGCAAAGCACGCACGGAATATGAAATCAATCCACTTGTACAGCCTATGAGGCACTGACGTAATAAACCATAAGGGGGAACTAGCAGTAGTACAACGCCAATTTTGTAAATACGAGAAGTATGAATGATATGAACAAACAACAAAGTACAACTGAATCCAAGTTAAACACTCCCTTTTGGCATGTTATTATTTTGTCCCTGTTCATGTCATGATTCTTGAACCTAGGGTGATTCACTCCCATCTGATATTGTATAAAACATCATATCTAATGGTAAAGAAGTGAAATAAAAGTGGAACTGAAAGGGAATGATCAAACTTTCCATTTTGAGCACTTTGTATAATAAATAGGATATCTAGAGGCAGATTGCGGATGTCTGATTATACAGAAGGCCCAGAATTAAACAGATTCCAAAGAACTTCAGCAAAGTGTGACAGCATAGCCATAAGGAAAGGTGAAATAAAATGTGAAACGCACCAATAAGGGTAATCTCATACATTAAACCCATAGTTTGAAGTAAACAAAGACAATGCAATAGATGAAATGAACTGTATGAAATCAAGATTGTTTACCTTTAAATAGAACCCGAGCTTCAGTTGAAGCTCTTCTGTATCTTAGTAATTCATTGAGAGCATCCTCACTAGACATCACAATTTTCTCTCCGGGACTAATAGATAATGTCTGAAGAAGCCTTGCTTTAGAGAGAATGAGCTCTATAAAGGACATTTCATTTGGACGCAAATTACTACCGGTCATCTGCACAACCTGAAGGTTGGCACACATGCCATCAGTCCATAATGTATTTTGAAATTCTCCATTTGCCTCAAATTTCTGCTCCTCCTCATCATAGATCTTCATAGATGAAAATTAAAATAAGACAATTAACTGGAAACAGTAAAACGACCTTCAAATGATGTATATATGAACATTTGTATGGCAAACAAACATTCATCATTACCTCTATTTTGAGTTTTTCAAGCTTGGGGGCACTCTTTAGTAAGCAGAAAATTAACATAATTTGGGGCTGTTCACAAAAGTGCACATGCAACTTCAGGCTTTTCAAGTTATGAAAGGTGCACAGAAGCATCTCCGGTATCATAGCTCTTGGCTGAAAAGTGGGAGGATGAAATTAAGAAAGGATAATGTCAGGTAAACTGGATACACGACTAGAACAAAAGAGCAATGCAAACAAAATGATGAACCATGTTTTTATATAAGTACAAAGGAGATTTTAAATGTTAAAAGGTTCAGCAAACCAAACCTCATATAATAAAAAAAGTAACAAAAGGAAAGGAACAAAATATAATAGTCCTATTCACAAAGTCGTGGTGTAACTTAAAACACAAGATGAAAATGTAGAATATATGCAAATGAATATTTACCATGTCCATGGGACAATGCATTTACAATTTTTAGAACATAGTTCATAATGCATAACAGTAAATCAGTAATAAAAAAATACAAACAGCCAGTAGCTCTCATGGTACATTACAGAAATGATCTTATTGGGGAATTTCTAGGTGAAAATGGAAAAAAAAAAGACATAACCCAAGAAAAATTAATGAGTCGATTGGTCGGAGCTAGGCTGAAAGAAGCCGAGCCCAGCGGTAGGTAAAAAGAAATCATTCGACAATAAAGGGGCCGGCCTAGACATGTTGGCTCATCTCGGAAAAACAAACCCTAAAGGTTTTTCGAAATGGGGTACCTCAATGTCTCACGGTTTTTTACCACATCCAAGAACATATGGACCCCTTGTTGTACTATGCTTTGTAAGTAATCAACCTTGTCGTAGAGTCTAATATTGTTGCCTAAAAAATCAGCAAATCTGTTCCCTAACTTGAAACAGGGTTTCAATCGATTCAGCCAAACTAGAGACTAGAGAGACAAAATTAACAGGGAGGGACATGAGCTTTTACCAGTGCATTGCATGAGACGACCAGAAGCTTCCTAACTTGAACAAGCCCTGACATAAACTTGACGAAATCACGGTGAAGAACAAAATCATGCAAATCAATGAGGGCGGAACGCAAGGATACCAACTCCCTGAGGATCCAGCCATAATTGTTTTCCGAACAAATCGTGAAGTGACTGAGATTGGGCGCCCGAATCACCCATTTTCTGATGTAGTCCCCGCGGATGAAAACATCAGTAAATCCTAGATACTCAAGCAACGGGGATGTGTCAATGATCTCCTCAAGTTGGTACTCTCCGTAGTCCTGTAAACGGACGTTCATGAGAGTGAATTTCCTCAGCTCCGGGAAGCCCACGAAGCCTGCAGGCGGTAGGAGCGGGATGGCGCAGCCGAACAGAGTGAGGGAGGTGAGCCGGCCGCAGGAGAAGACGGAAGTGGGGAGGGCGGGGAAGCCGCGGTTGTTGAAGCTGAGGTCGAGGACCTCGACGCCTCGGCGGGAGACGACGGCGAGCCATTCGTAGATCCGGCCTGCGCAGGGATCCTCAATCTCCGCGTCGAAGCTCCGGACGCGACCGGGGCAGCGGAGGAGGATGCCGTCGACGGCCCGCAGCCCCTTCGGCGCATCCTCGTAGTCGTCCTCGAGGGGGTGAAAGGAGAGGTCGAGGGACGGGAGAGCCTCCCATCGGCGTCGCCAGGCCCGGGAGAGCGCGGAGGTGCGGACCGCGTCGAGTATGCTGAGGCGGGTGAGGATTTCGTCGAGGATGTCCGTGGGCAGCGAGATCAGGGCGTCCGCCTCCGCCTCCGCCTCAGCGGCCTCGGTCGCCCGGTCGCCCCGGCGCCTCTTGCGAGAGCGACTCGGTGGCGGCATTTCTCCGGTGACCGCGCGGCGGCGCGGTTCTAGGGTTTTGAGGTGGGGCGGGCGCTGTTTCGGCGGTGATTTGGAAATTTGGCGCGCGGACGAGGGAGAAAATCGTAGGAGAAAGAACATAAAGGAGACAGCTTTGAAAAAAAATCTAAAGTGATTATCAAAACAAAAACAAAATCTAAAGTAAGCAATTTTTTTTTTTGAATTTATCTAAAGTAAAGCAACTTAACACATTGGCCATAAGAAGACTTCGTCAAAGCAACGGCTTTGCACGACTATGAGCAAATTTCGTGCATTATTTCAGCAACATAATGTTGTCGGAACATCTTTATTGCCAGGTATGACCGACAAATGTTACAACAACCATGACCATGCACTAAAACCGATCTGCTGGCTGGAACACCATGGAGCCGCGATATCTCCATCAGATTGGAGTACAACCGTACTGAAAGTCCATCTTTTTTTCGCCATCACACGTACAAAGCCGACCACCGCGACACCCTGATAGCCATCGCAACCATGACACCACCATGCTTCTCCAGGTCGACCGCACAACCGAAGGTCCCTATAGTAGGATGGGTAGGGGACAAGAGCCCGATACCGCCGTCTGCCAAGCGGGTTTTACCATTACCAATTGACTTCCTCCAATGACAGACGGGGTGGATGGAGAAGAGGGTAGGGGACGGTGAGGAGAGCGAGCGAAAATTTAAAATAGTGAAATAGTAAATCTAAGATCACAATTATATTAATATGTGGATACGAAATATTGACAAGGGCGAATGCACCAGCCATGACGAAAGTTGTCATGGTGTTGCCGGATGGTCTCGGCAGGTTTTGTTGTCAGTTTACTATGTTGACTTTATACATGAAGATCAGGGCATGTAGTCATGCTATAATTTCTCGTCCTTGCATGAGTCGACATACGCATCAAATTTCTGTCAGAGAATGAGTGATTAACAACCGTGCTCTGTTAATCTTGTAAATTTAACGCGCTCCGTCACACGCTAATACTAGAATAGTAGAATTCAACTAGAGTGCTGGACAGGATAGTGCTGACTCTGGCCAAAGCACCAATGGCATGCCAATTTCTTTCAAAACAGAACAGAACGCAAAATGCTATAATAGTTCCTTTGAGAAGCCATTCTCTGCACGCTCCATTTCTAATCCAAAATACTGAATCAAACAATAGAACTGACTCATGTGGATGTCTCCCTCCGTGCCCAGAAGGCCTGACCTAATAATATGCATCAGCTTTACCTGCGCGACAATGAAAACACACACTTTATGCAAATTGCGCATGTCACAATGTGCAGAAAGCAGATGCGGCCAAAATATATAGCACACTGCTGCATACTACACATGAACTGATAACATTTAGCAGAGTTACATGGTCCAGAGGAAATTATCAGATGCATTGCGCAAAAGGCCGCACATTTGATTTGAGCACCTAGCTTTTGGTTCTAGCGAAACAAAGTCCAGGATCCAATGGTTTAAGCTGCTTGCAGTGTTGTTATGCCTTTTAAGTTTTCAGTTGTTCAAGTGTCTCGCCCATTTCTGCTTGGTGTTTGTATTATCTTATCTCTGTTAATGAAATTCAGCAGATATTCTGAAGAATAGCTATGTCAAAGCATGTATGGAAAATGAAGTCATCCACTTGTACCACTTATGAGGTACTGACCGATTAGACCAAAAGGGGGAACTAACGGTAGCACAAGGCTAACTTCCTAAATAATAGCTAAACACCAAATCTGTGAATGATATGAACAAAGTTGAATTTAATCCACATAAAACACTTCCTTTTGGTTTGCCATTATTTTCTCCTGCTCATGTCATGATTCTTGAACCTAGGGTAATCCCACCCTCTCTAATATTAGATAAAAATATCATATTTAATGTAAAGGAGTGAAATAAATATGCAATGGAAGGGGGATCCTCAATTTTTTAATTTTATCACTTTGATAATGTATGATATATGGGGGCAGTCCACGGATATCTGACTATACAGCAGGTCCAGAACTTTCTTTTTTGAGAAACACAAATGTTTGTGTCTCGTTCCATTGAAAAGTATGGAGAGTTTTACAAGCCTAGAGAGGCTGAGTACAAAGGGTTTTAATGAATGTAATTAGTGCATGTCTCATGTATTTGGCAGCATGACCCTAAGACTTTAACAGGCACCACAGAGAACTACAACAAAGTATGACATCATAACTTGCAATCCAACACACACTAAAGTAAAGTAAAATATTATGTGAAATGCACCAATCAGGTGGTACTTTAAAAAATAAAAAATGGCATCCATCTATCTGTAGCTTTAGACAAAGAGAGTGCATAAGATGAAATTAACTGTGTGAAATTAAGTTTCTCTACCTTTAAATAGGACATGCGCTTCAGCTGAAGCTCTTTTGTATCCTAGTAATTTATTTAGAGCATCTTCACCAGACATCACAATTTTCTCACCATGACTAACAGATAATGTATGAAGAAGCTTTGCTTTAGAGAGAATGATCTCCATAAAAGATATTTCATTTGGATGCCATTTAATACCGATCATCTGCACAACCTGAAGGTTGGCACACATGCCATCAGTCCATAATGCATTCTAAAACTCAACATTTGCCTCAAATTCCTGCTCCTCCCCACCAAAGATCTTCAGATATAAAAGTAAAAATGGGAAATTAACTAGAAGCAGCAAAATGACCTTCACACGATGTGAATATGTATACATGTATGGGAACATTCATCATTACTAACCTGTATTTTAAGTTTTTCAAGATTTAGAGCACTCTTCAGTAAGCAAAAAGTTAACATAATAGGTGGCTGTTCACAAAAGTTCATATACAACTTCAAGCTCTTCAAGTTGTTAAAGGTGCGCAGAAGTATCTCCGGTATCTTTACACTTGCCTGGAAAATTGGAGGAAGAAAGAGAGATGATAATATCAGGACTTAAACCAAATGCATCTCTAGAACCAAGGAGCAATGCAAACAAAGGGACAAAACCTTTTTCTATATAAACACAAGGAGATAATAGATGTTAAAAAGGCTCAGCACACCATAAAACCACACAAATTGATATATGTAGCAAATAGAAAGGGGGGGGGAATATATTGGCCCCATTTACAAATTCAGGGTATAAGTATAACTTAAACACAGGGATACAAAATATAATATATATCACAATTTAATATTTAGCATGCCAAAGGGACGGTGCATTCACAAATTTCTTGGACATGGACATAACGCACAACTCTATTAGAACCAAAGAACACAAGCAACACGAACTTACTGTAACGTTCATGGTATATAGCAGACATGGTCTTATTGGGGAAATTGCTAGGTGAAAGAATGGCAAAAGGCATAGTATGACCCAAAATAAATTAAGAACTCAATTGGTCAGAGCTAGGCTGAAAGAAACCGAGCCCAAGGGTAGGACAAGAAATTCTTCGAAAATATAGAGATCTAGACATGTGGGCACATTTTGAAGAAACATAAAACATACAAACTTCTGAAATGGGGTGGTGCCTCGATGAGTCATGTAGTATTTTTTACCGCAACCAAGAACATATACCCTACTGGTCATGATTAAGCTATTTTTTCCTTTGTTTTTTTACTTTATCTTTTGTATTGTAAGATTGATTCTCATAGAAACTAGAGGTTCCAAAGATAAAACAAGCATCAGGGAACATAAACATTTACCGAAGCATAGTGTGTAACGATCAGAAGCTTCCTAACTTGAACAACCCCTGAAAGAATCTTGACGAATTTGTTCTCAGCAACGAGGTCCCACAAATCCGACAAATCGATGACGGCAGAGCCCATGGATGTCAGTTCCTCTAGGACCCAGCCATAATTATAGTCGCCACCAAAGTGAACATCAGTAAGTACTAGAAAATCGAGCAAGGGGGATGTATCAATGATCTTCTCAAGTTGGTACTCCCCGTAGTCTTGTAACCGCACGTTCACCAGGGTTAGTTTCCTTAGCTCCGGGAAGGCCGCGAAACCTGGGGGTAGGAGCGGGATGGCGCAGCCGAACAGAGTGAGGGAGGTGGGCCGGCCGCAGGGAGAAGACGGACGTGGGGAGGGCGCCGCTGAAGCTGAGGTCGAGGGACTCAACACCCCGGCGGGAGAGAACGCAGAGCCAGTCGTGGACGCGGCCTGCCGCCTGCGTAGGGCTCGACGAGGCAGGCGTAGAAGAGCCGGACGCGGCTGGGCCAGCGCAGGAGGATGCTGTCGACGGCCCCTAGCCCCTTCGGCGAGCCCTTGCTTCGGCGAAAGGATAGGTCGATGGACGGGAGGGCCTCCCATCGGCGTCGCCAGGCCCAGGAGAGGGCCGACGTGCGGACGGCGTCGCGGATGCCGAGGCGGGTGAGGATTTCGTCGAGGACGTTCGTGGGTAGGGAGATCAGGGCGTCCGCCTCCGCCGCAGCGGCCTCGGTCGGCCGGCCGCCCCGGCGCCTCTTGCGAGAGTGAATCGTTGACGGCATTTTTCTCCGGTGAGTGCGCGGCGGCGCAGTTCTAGGGTTTTGAGGTGGGTGGGCGCTGCTTCTTGGAAATTTGGCGCGCGACGAAGTGATATTGGGTTGGACGAAGGGAGAAAATCGCGGGAAAAAGGAACAGAAGGCGATACTTATGATTTGCGGGAAATCTCTCTGGTCGGGTAACACGATTTTCTCCCGACGGTCCCCGATGCGCGCCGAACACGTGCAGGTCGGCTGCTTCTCTTCGTAGCTGAGAGTGAATCCTCACAACTATTAAACTTTACAGGTGATAGTGACGTGACAACATCAAAGCATTGAAGCAGTGAATCTTGCACCGTCCCACTAACTTATTGATCTGAATACTTTGCATGTGATGTTGAAACGATAAGCTCATCTCTATTTGATGTATTCATTTTGGTTCAGTTCCACCCGTTATGTCTAGATTTGCTCAATAAATAAAGGTGCCGTGCTTGTGTGTTTTCATTGCAACCATCCACACTCAACCATCGAGAGACATAAAAAATACACAGAGTATGGCTAGAGCGGGATGCTCTTCACAGGATGGAAAAGAGAAAGATCCGGCCATTGAACTCGTAGGTCCTCCTAGTGGCACATTCATGCCACCAGACATGCCACCAACCGAAGAGCTAGATGGTCATGTGTCATGGATCATTAAGTGTGGTTGCAGTGTGGAGTGATGCTACACAGCAGACGCTTAGAAGATCAAAAGTGGTGGATACGGTGGGAGTTGAGGATTTGTATGTGGCCACACGACGGGTCTGACCTTAATTTTGTAAGTGTTCTTTCAATATTATATATTTTCTAAATGATAACCAATGGTACCAAGTTTTTCGACACTACTACGGAAAGGAGCTCGTTGCAGAAAAAAAATATTTT
This sequence comes from Poa annua, assembly GCA_026929855.1. Taxonomy (NCBI): domain Eukaryota; kingdom Viridiplantae; phylum Streptophyta; class Magnoliopsida; order Poales; family Poaceae; genus Poa; species Poa annua. The sequence goes on from CM049432.1 coordinate 78,261,122, forward strand.
TTCGAATCTGAAAGGCATTATGAAGTGTATTAGTACGGAGATACTTATGTGGATAAGAAAGAGACCAATAAACTAGCAGAGAGGAGGAAAAAAGAGCACCGAGAGTGCTATCAAAAGTAATGTGGAGCATGGTGTGCTAAAAAGACGGTACCGTAAGAATTTATAAGGAATATTGCCTACACAAATTTCTTTCCTTGTAATATGTATTTCATTCCAAAAGGAGCTCTTGTATCTTCCATTCTAAATGGGTCAGTGGTTAACATTGCCTGAGCACCATAATTATAATGTTTGCTATTGTAACAAATAAGTGTAACCGACAATTCTCCACGAGGTGTTCATATCTATGCAATACCAAGTACCATGAAACGTTGTCCTTGTACCTAGCACTAAAAATTTGACATTATGGTCCATATTTAGTACATCAACAGAGTACTCGACATTACAATAATGATTAGATAATCCGAAGAATCCTAAATAAAACATCTCGATACAACATAAAGTTTACCATGAGTCCATGACACATAAAACCATAATATGAAGTAGGAAACAACAAGTGCTAACCAAGGCCACTTCTTGAAGTAGACCACCATTGTATTTCTTCATAAATTCTTTGTGAGAATGTTCCTCCTCATCCCTCCTCTCCTCTTACCATTTCCTTGCTCGTTCTTCCTTCCTTTTCTTGTCTTCTATCTCCCTCTCCTTTAGGGCCACCTCTAGTTTCTCCTCTAATAGTTTCCTCTCCACCGCTTCTTCGGCTAGCTTCCTCTCGTACTCCCTATCCAATATTTCATTTTCTTGCCTTTTTGCTTCATCAAAAATCTTGTATGACTCTTCCATTGTGTCGGCCCATAAAGAGGGCACCATCTTGTCATGTCTTGACAATGCTCACACCAAACCATTGGAGGATCCTTGGGTGTGGTTTCGTCAAGTTTCCATAGCGCGGGTGGGGGTGTCGGTGGACGTACGAGACGTTTCCAAGTGTCAGCCAACCATGGCCCCGAGAGAATCCTGACATATGGTGACAAAAGGTAGTCATCATACACCTCAGGCCCATCAATCCATTGGAAAAGTAGCACGTACAATACTCATGTCAATTTTGTAAACAAATAGATGATCAAATACAAGTAAAATTTCTATTTGACTATAAGAAAACTAAATAAGATAACTCACGCAAGAATCGCTGCACATGTAGAACGCACGCCCGGCCATAGCGGCGTGCATAGATTGTGAGATCTCACAAGGGTCTCCGTAAGGACAATTCAGAACCGGATATCTTGGTGACACCAGAGCATCTTTGCATGATACATTCCGATACTTGTCTTTGGTTCTTGCTACTAACTTCATCTTACGACCCAATTTATTTGTAAATGTCAACGGGGTCTAGCAAATATAAATGGAACATAAGAACCTATACAAGAGGGAGCTTTCAAATAAGAGAAAATTACCCTACACACAAACCTACGCGTGCATAATGTGCAAGAAATAAGATATGTAAGAAACTATACAAAATATATGGTGATATAGTATTTTCTACAACCATCCACATACATGCACGATGACTCTAATATTTCAATTAATGCATAAAGTTTAAAAATAGTGCATCCTTAAAACTTAGCCACAATATAAGAGACAACAACATATCTACTCTAAATTTAGCCACAAATTATATTTACCCCTTCCTTATAAAAGAGGGCACCATATCTAGTGTCTCCTAGTGGCACATTCCTGCAACAAAATAACTTCGAAGCACAATCTAATTCACCCATACATTTACTACTTCAACAAAAGAATAGACCAAATATTTCGATTCTACAAATTTGAATCAAAATTACATGGATTCTCAAGAATAATTGGATGGAAAGAGACAGATTCGAGAGAGGATACCTCCTAGAAGAGTTGTCATGGTCTAGATCGAAGAAATCCCTGAGTTTTAAGTGGATAGGTTGGGGCGGAAAACAGGAGAGAGAGAGGTTGGGGGCGGCCGTGGGGGAAGAATAGTGCCTCGGAGGGGAAAGAGGTCGAGCACAAGTTAACCTAGGGGTTCGGCGCCAGCCCAAAATGCGCCGAACATCAGAAACGGGATTCAGAAAACATGCAAGTTTGACACCATGACTGCCGGCACCGACCGGCCACGTAGGATTTTGCCCGGATCCAGTCGCGTACTTCGGCGCCAGGAGTAAATGGCGCTAACCTTCCCATGTTCGGCGCTCGTTGGGCTGGCACGGACACCGGGGGCCCAGATCCGAAAATAGTTCCCCGAAGAGGCCAGATGAGTTATTAGTTCGTGATAACGGCCAGATTTGGCAAAAAATACGACGGTGGGGAAAAATCTTCTTGTTATTAACACGACTGAAACAACCTTGATCATGAGTACCTGTACGTACACACAAGAATCAGCTTATAACTTAAAGAAAAGGATGTTTAATTGATATGTATAATCTGGATATATAAGCTGTCTACTGAATCATAAGCAAAACCTCCAAGTATGCAAAGTTGCAGCAACTGAATTCCGTGTTCTGGTTTAAGTGAGAAACACCAAAACAATGTCGTGTGAGTTGTGACTACTCCACCTGCGAGATCACGAGAAAGGTTTCAAGAGAGCCAGGGATGAGGAGCGAATGAAAACGAACTAATATGTGAGTAAGGTACTTGGTATATGAAATAGATTGTCCCTTACAATAAATATTTGTATACATAGTTGTTTGTTACACTGCAATGCAGTGCTCCAACAGGGAGATAGATCTGCGGCCACGAGTGGGCACTAAGCAAGTAAACCTAAATCAACAAACTGTAGTAGCATGATTTTTCTAGTACCTTTTTAGTACAGAATCACAAAAGGGTGTATCTGGGTCATAGACTTCCCATTCAAGTAGGCTGTTATCTTGACCTGATCTAAAATAATCAAGCCATCCATAGATGTTCCTGCTAAACTTTGTACATGGAGTTCATGGGAATACAGGTCACACCAACTGAATTGCTCAGAAGACCATTACCACTACAAATTCCTTGCAAGCAAATCAAGTCAATATCACAAATCTGGTAGGGGAAGGGATAACTTAGATGTACAGATCGATTACATTCCATCACGTAAGATACATGTCCTGCCATATGATGATGTTATCAGGATCATGAGAACAGGATAAACATCATGATATTCTGACACTTCCATCTACAGAATTTAGCCCCTCACAGCTGACATAAGTTGTTGCAAACAGATCGCATACTGAACTGCGGTGTGCTGGAACGAATAGTGATCCGAAAGACCCCACTCTGCAAAATTAGACTCTACATGGATGAAACGACCAGGGAGCGACTTCTTTGCAAGTGTTTCCTGCCATATGTCAAAGAAGTCCACCATGATTGCCCTGGACTTCTCAACGGAAGATAGTGGATAATACTCTACCTGCATCAAAAGCAACAACAAGGTTAATGTCAGCATCACAGGCACGGGAATGATCTCAGACAAAAAATCCTCAAAATTGGATTTCTTTGTGGGTTCTCAAATTTGTATGAACCGATAGAACATTTTGAAAATCAAATTAGGGGATATTAGAAGTATCCACAATATACGTGCCACAGAAAGGCTCATCTGATTTGGTGGGAAGTTTGCACGTTATGGTGCACAGAAAAAGGCAAACCATATTTTTCCTGGTCAAATTATCAGATAAGAAAATTTCAAATATGCCAAAATTCCTTGTTCCCCGAAATATTCGAGAGACCACAAATTTTTATTACCGTTATTCTTTTCCCCGTAACGTTAGTAACAGTGGCAAAAGGCTCATGATTCACAAACGGAACAGTTACACACAGGTATATACAACATACTTCCTGTGTTTCACAATATAAGATGTTTTAGTCTTTTTCCACATTCACATGTACATACATGTATGTAGACACATTTAGCTTATTTTACTGTGAATCTAGACAACATGTACAACACTTACAACATCTTATATTGTGGAACGGAGGGAGTACATGTTAGATTTCATCTACTTTTTCCTTCCTCTAATTAAAAATTTGAGCTAATTACACAAACTAAGGTGTAGACCATAAGACATTTTTACAAGTTAATGCATATGCCCACATAATGAGATCGCATTTGAACTATTCACAGAAAAGATGTCAAGGGCCTGAAAAAAAATTCAAACTCATAAGGTGTTCTTTAAAATTAAATCATGCAGGTGATCAAGGAAAATCATCTGCATCTGCTAAAATCCAACAAGCTCAACATAGTTAAACTGCATTTGACTCGCAATAAAGTACTAAAAGGAAGCAGGTCACAGATTTTTACTTATCACTAGAGGGAATTCAAGACTACTTGAACCTATATAAATCAAGAAAACAGGAATTAGTTTGAAAATCTAAGCATCAAAACTCCCAAAGTTCCACTAATAGTACATGAACCTAAATCACACAATAGTTCCACTCCATTGGTTTGACTATCAACTTTTACAAAGAGAAGTCAGATAATCAACTAGTCAATCATACGATTAAGGCCAGCAGGGTATGAGTAGATAAGAAAACAGGGAAAAAAGATCAATAACAGTACCTCCATCGTGATTCCTCTCAGTGTTTCAGAATTGTTAGGAACACATTTTCCAATCCTCAAGCGAAAATCACCCAGTTGAAACTGAAACCCCTATAGATGGAAACCGATAAATAATTAGCGTGTGAATCTACTGAACTTTCATATGAGGAAATGCAACAAGCACAATATAAATAAAATAGGAGATGAAACTTATGACTAAATATGTAGGAAAAAATGAAGGGCTAAAAGAGGACCCAAAAGATAAATACAAGAACATCTAAGTAGCTTCACTTTTAGAGTCAATGATCGATTATATTCAAATTTTCGCTGATCACTACTTACTGAAGGACACCCACTCCCTGAAATTACAAGTCAAACTCATTTTGTCACTGTTGTTCACCAGAAATAAGTAAAACCATGTAACTTGCATCTGCTGTTAGCCCTGGAATGATGTACTTTCTAAAGAGTTGAGGACGATAGATACAAATAAGTCCATATCTTATGAGGAGCAATTGCATTTTACTTTTTGCAGAAATTAGCACGAGTTATGCCAATTAAATTCGGAAGAATATAGTTTCATGTGAAAGATCACAGAGGGTAAACCACCCGTTTTTTGACTTTTATGACTTGATTTTTGAAAGAATTCGGTAGATGTCTTTGTTAATTTATTTTTATCCCAGACAGATTCATCGCTGTAGCGGCATTCCTCATGGTGGTTGTCCACTTAGCAAATCTCCCAAAAGAAGTTGAAGTTATTTAACAACAATTAAGTTCATTTCCAATTTCAGTAGAAACAACACATATTTATGTTTTGAACTTGCTACGGAAATTGAGCAATCTAGTCGCAAGTGGTTCAATTAGATAAAAACATCAAGGAAGAAACTAAAAAGAGGAGGGGAAAGGAGCAAGGTGACCTCGAAGTTGAGGGTGACGCGGGCCTTGTAGGACTGGAGCTTCTCCATGACCTGGGGGAATGCGGCGTCGGCCTGCAGGACGAGGTGCTGAGCCCGGAGGATGGAGAAGTAGAGGCCGGGCCGCTCGTGGAGGGCAACGCCGAGGAGGTCGCGGGGCACGTCGGGGGCCTGCTGCTGCTGCTGCGCCCCGCTCGCGGACGTCTCCCTCGCTATCGCGCGGTAGAAGATGATTGCGGTCTTCCATCGGCCGTCCTTTGTGCCGCCGAGGGACTCCGCGCAGCCGCAGGCCTCCGCCAGGATCTGGCTGTTGAGCGTCGCCCCAGGGTTCGGGTGCCAGTGCATCAGCCTGCGCAGCGGAAACGCAGGTAGAGACGGGGTGAGCTAGCGGCGGGGCGGCGGGGGGAGGGAGGGAGAGAGGGGCGAGAGTACGGTACCACTTTGCGGGGGGCATGGCGGCGGGTCGGTCGAACGCCGGCGAGGTAGGGGGCGGCGGCTCTGTCTTGGCGAGATAGTGGGAAGAGATTCCTTGTTACACGTGGGCTATGTTTAATGTATGTGGGCTGAAACTTCTGAAACAGGCCCATTGGATTGGGTTTTTAGCTTTTTCTTTCTGGCTGTGACAACCTTCAGGCCTAGTTTGGCAATTTCTAAAACTGAAGTATCTGTAGTATTTACATGCCAAGGCAACCGTTTTGGAAAATGCAAAAAAAAACTTCAGTTTTAGAAAAAAGAGGTCCAGACCTCTTTTTTACACACTTCAAATTGACTGCAATTTCGTGATATACTGAAGTATATAAATCACAGTATTCTTTGGAGCCAAACACATTATAGTATTCAATACTTCAGTATTTCAGAAAATGAAGTATTAGCAGTATACTTTAGAAAAACGTAGCTATCAAACGGAGCCTTATAGTTTTAGCATTAGTTTGGGTCCTATGAGATCGGGTCTATTCACCCATCAACGTAGACCAACTAAATAGTATGCCACGTGTGCATACAGATCTTAAGGCACAGTAACCTCTTCTTTTCATAAACCATCTCGCAACTCGCGTACAACATGCAACAGACCTTGGCCAAGACATCAAAAAAGCAACAAGGTAGGGCAAGTGTATCTGCTTTTAAAGAGCCATAATGATATGCATTTCACAACATCTAAGCATGCGACGAGACTACTGGTTCCAGATGCCTCCTCTTCCTACTAGATCATCTTGTAGTGCCTTGTTGTGAAATCTCCTTCTTTACATTGTGCATCATCTACTTCCCGGCTGCACTTATCACATAGTTGGATGAACGTGGTCGTGTGGGCATGCTATATATCGTGAAGATAGGCAACCAATATAAGTAGTACGATTATAAGACGTACTGAAATTATAACTCTATGTTAACACAATGGAGCAACCGTGGGGTTGTTGATGTAAAGCTGCACCTAAGGCACGTCTACAACCTTAGGGTGTTTGGTTAGATGTTTTTATTGGCTTTTGGCTTTGGCGTATAAGCCATAAAAGCACCTAAATAGGTATTTAGGTGCTTTTGACTTTTGTCTTTTGGTTTATATCATAGTGTAACATAAACCAAAAGCCAAAAGCACATATTTAGGTGCTTTTGTGGATTATAAGGGCGTGTTCGGCAACGCGTCGCTCCGGTGAAATCCGCGCGTCGCTGGCGAAGCGAAGACGAACTGCGTCGCTGGCGGAGCGCAGACGTTCGGCGCGCTCCAGGTAGTTGCTGGGCCGTAAGCCCATGTAGTATACTCCAGCCTGCTGACTTGTAGCCCGTGCAGCGTTCGTTTTTTTTTTTTCCTGAGATTTTGGATTATACAGAGGGATACAGAGAGCAGTTCTGGCTGGTACAGATGAATTTTCTTTTGCAGTTTTGGCTGTGCATATGTAAGGTGAACATATAAATATTTAGATAACCTGAACACAAATATAAGACAATATATATTACAAATATCAAGTCCAAATAAATAGTCTCGTGGCCATAGTTGATACAACACATGCAGAAATAACATGGTTAAACAAACCATCTACTTCGAGTACTTGTACTCAAACTTCCTACGGAGCCAACCCTTACGAGACCCCTCACTCATGTGCATAAATATTTCCCTTTGGTCTCTCTTGGCCATCAACTCGGTGGCAATGTAGTGCTCATCAGTACCTTCTACAGCACCACATGCTACAACCGCATCCATGGTAGTCTTGACAGATGCATCATTATCAGTCTTCATGAAAGCATCAAAAGAGGCTTGGGATCTCTCAGCAATGTCACCAATTCTTGTAATCTGCTCCTGCATCACTAGTGCACTCTTGGGCTTCTTGTTTCCATCATGCACATACTTTCCAAGCCTCTTGACTGACGAAGAACTAGCTCCCGGACTTGGCTGCAGTACACCATCTTCAGAATCAAGATCTTGGATGGCGTCAATATTCAAAGCATCTGCTAAAGCTTCAGTTGAAGGAGGTGGTACACCCGAAGAAGGGTTCCAATGATCTGACCCATCACTAGTGATGTCTTCAAACATCAACCTCAAGTTTGCTTCATTTTGAAGCCCCTGCTTCTTGAACTTGCCACAACCTGGAATGTCCTGCGATACAACACGAACAACATGTCAATAAGCTAAGTTAACCCCCTGTGACCCAATACAGGGACGGAGGTTGGGGAACGGAGGTTGGTCACCAATGCTAGGATGCTCACCAAACACAGGGACAGAGAGCTGCTCAACAATGCTGATACCAAACACATCTACATGGTAGGATGCTCTCACCTGAAGGGGAACGGAGGTTGGGGACGGTGCCGGAGTTGACCACGCCGGAGGTGCGGGATCTGGAGGTCGGGCGACTCGGGGAAGCAGGGACGAGCGCGGCTGGGCGAAGAAGCTCCGTGCGGCGAGTCGACGAAGCAGTGGACGGCGGGGCTGCGGCGACTCGACGAGGTTCCAGCGGCCGCCGGAGTCGGGGGCGGCGGCGGCGGCTGTGTGGCGGCGGGCTAGGTTAGGTCATGGTGTGAAGAACGAGTGGAGAACGAACGAGTGGAGAACGAACGGTGTGCTCCTCGCGGCTGGTTCTGTCTGGCTCGGGAGAATAGAAGGGAGCAGCGAACCGTGCATTTCTCACTTGGCGGTGGCAGGTCCTTCGTAATTACGTACTGCTCCGCCAAATGCTGATTCGCGAAACCAGGAAACTGGTGCTCCGAAAATTACACGGTGATTCTTGCCAGCTTCGCGGATCTGGCTTCCGAATTCTGGTATGTTCGGCACTGCTCCGCTGCGGAGCGACGAGAAGCTGGAAGCTGGCCGGTTGCCGAACACGCCCTAAGACAAAAGCAAAAGCTAACTAAAAAACCTAACCAAACACCCTCGTCGTGTGTGACTTTTTTAATGGATGTGGGTGACTGCACACTAGTACTGCCACATACACACATCATGACTCAGTAATTTTACTCATTATGTAATGCATGTCTCCAAGGCTCCCAATAAAATGTCCCATATATTTGTAGTTCCAGGCAATTTTTAGATAGCAAGTTCGAAAAAACACATGCTCACACGCAAGACCCCTCACACTCAGGCACGCCCGCATGTCCTTACTGAACTACACGGTCTACCACAGAACATACACCTGTGTGTGAGCGTGTTCGTGTTTGAAGGTGCCGTAAATGGGTGAGCGCTGCAATTTTACCCAACCTTACTAACGAATATGACTCACCTACCTTTTGCAATTTGCGTATGATTAAGAAAAAATCATCATATCAACTAGTTGACCAAACATCACGTGTACCAACAACAACAAAACACAACCAAAAACTCCCTAGTCAATTAGTCACGTTCATTTATTAAACAACTATACAAGGTGAAGGGATAAAAAGTGAAGTTCAAGTAATTAAATGGGATTAATTACACGTTTTGTGTTGCAATTGCAATCAGAATGCTAGCTTTAGCTTTCCGTATCACTCAAGTTGATCATTATTTCTTGAAGTGTTAATGTAAAATGATGTCCTCCTCGAGGGCTTCACGTAGCACATTACAATGTGTGTCATTTTCGCTAGGTTTGCCCTTAGTTTTTACTAGCTACTCCCAGCACGACTGATTAATAAGGAACGACAATATAGATCAATGACAAATAAGATCAACAAAAGGTCCACAGGTTAATAAAATATATGTTAATGCAGACTAAAATTTGTTAGGCCCGTACCTCTTGTCTCCGGTCACTAGTTCACTTGGCATTTTATCAAAGCTTTACACGTCGCATTTTTTTTCATTTGAGTTGGTACCGTACATGCACGAGCTAGGTCGTGGTGAAAGGATGTGCTTTAGTTTACACGTCGCATTTATAAGTGTACATGTCATGTCAAACAACCTAATGTGCCACGTACTAGCAGTCCCTAACTTGAGAAGCAATCAAAGAAAAGTAATTTGGAAAGTGATCACTTACCAGTTTTGTCCTTATTGTAAAAATATTTAAACAAAAGAAAAGGGTTTGTCATCTCTTTGATTAAGAAGAAAATTCTAATTTTTCTAGGACAAGTCCTGCTATAGCTTTATACATTATTGTAACATTTTCAATACCATGAACGAATTTTATGCATGATCGGAAGGTTCAGAAAACTGAACACACAATTTGATAAATGATAACATGTAACATGTATACATAACAACTTCATTCAAGTGGTCAAACCCCCAGTCCTCACAAGTATGTCATGTAAGTATGTAACTGCCGAGAAATAGAAAACTTAAAGCCTTAGCAGCGATCTCCCGCACATGCCTACAGTTTTGCTGTACTTGACTTTTGCGTTGTGCAATTCACTAAAATCAGACCACCAACAAGCTAGTCTAACGATTCCAGATGCCTCCTCTTTCTATGCGATCATCATATAGCTTGATGTGAAATCTTCCCCTTTACACTACGTTTCCTTTACTAACTAGTTGCACTTCAGATATAGACATACAGTAAGGTGACGAACATGGTCCCTGCTTGCAATATGAAGATAGCTATATAGGGAGATGGCTACCACACTATTATTAAGATCATAATGATATATACTGTGGTGTACTAGATGATAACCAGTTTGTATAAGTAATCCACCAACTATTTGTTGGCTGGAGTTATTTTGCAAGTATGGATCAAAGTCCAAACTACCTAGGAGCTACGTAACCTGAAAAGAAGTAGCCAGATTGTGCAACAGGTAAGATATATAGATCTCTGCTCGCGGCGCTCTGCAACAGATAAGAATCCACCGGCCACCGGTATCAGCAAACTTACCCATGTCCGTCTGAAGACAATTGGGCAAGCAGTGAACGGAATGGAAAAGACTGAAGTTTAGCAGTGAACGGAATGGAAAAGACTGAAGTTTAGCAGTGTAAAACCATATTCGATTTCTCTCTCGCGCGACTTACGGTTGGTTCAGCTACAATTAGAACTAAGTAGAATGCTTCTTTAATTTGTTCTCGCTATCACACCAGCTGTTCTTTTATTTCTCGAAGCGACGAAGCGATAGTGCCAAACGAAGGCCTCCTCGAGGGCTCCGCGTCCAATGTTGTGCAGATGAGATCCACCATGCCGATACAGTGTGCGTCGTTTTCGGGGAGTTTTGGCCTCAGTTTTCCATCCGCTACCTCCAACGCAATCTGTCAAAAAAACAACAACAGCTAATAAGATCAACAAAGAACTCACACTGGTTAGCAGTAGCTCGATGGAATCAAAGAACAGTTAACCTAACGAACCTTGCTTGGCCCATAGCTGGTATCTATGTACGGATGCTCGCCGGTGACGAGCTCGTTCAGCATGACGCCGAAGCTGTACACGTCGCATTTCTCGGTGTACGGCTCACACCGGATAACTTCAGGAGCCATATACACGTAGGTCCCTGAAGCAAAGACAGTCGGAACTTTGAATGAGAAATTACATGTAAGTTGCCTCCTCGTGTACATGGACAGTGGATGTCTTAATCACCGGTTTCGCCGGTGAGCGCCTCCGTGCCGTCGGGCAAGAACCTGGCGTGTCCAAAGTCGGCGACCCGCACGCGCGAGTCGCCGTCCAGCAGCACGTTGCTCGGCTTCAGGTCCCGGTGCAGCACCCGCGGCGTCTGCTCGTGTAGGTACCGCATCGCCAGCGCGATCTCCAGCGCCCTGCTCACCCGCTCTGCCAGCGGCGGCACAGGCGACGACGACCCCGCCGGCCGCTCCCTCCGCCGCTCCTTGCTCTCGTGCAGCCACTCCCCTAGAGTGGCGCCGCTCAGGAGCTCCGTCACGAGGAAGCAGCTGTCCGGCGGGCGCAGGCAGGCGCCCATCAGCCGCAGCACGTGCGGGTGGCGCTGCCGCGACAGGACGTCCAGCTCCTGCGCGAAGAAGGCCTCGGAGCTCATCGGGTTGGACAGGAACAGCTCCGGCCTCATCCACTTCACCGCCACGTCGAGCCCCCTCCACGTCGCCCGGTGTATGTCCGCCGTCGTCCCCCGGCCGATCACCTCGTGCAGCTCGATCTGTTCCACACTCCCGGATTACCAGCCAGAGTTCAGAAACCGAGTGAATATGTAGAGAATGAGTTTTACTGTCACATGCATGATCAGGACTCTTCTTTATTCGTTACCTCGTCCGGTGCGACGGACCAGCCGTGCTGCACGGCGAGGTCTCTCGTGGCGGCCAGGTACGGGTCGCATGGCGGCGCTTCTGCTAATTCTCGTTCGCCTTCGTCGTCGTTGTCTTCTGACGCCGCTGTGGCTTCCGCTTCGTCGTCGCCGCGAGGCGACTGCTTGTCGTCGTTGGAGGTGGACATGAGGTGCAAGAAGCCGTGCTGCTGGGCGACCTCTAGGCAGAACCTGAGGTACTCCTGCGCGTTCTCCAGCCTTGCCTTGTACGTCTCCTTCAGCTCGCTCTGCTTCCGGAGCTGCTCCCTAAGCTCCGCGACCTTCACAATACACGGCACGCAGAACACAGAGAAAGAGCTAGAATCAATCACTGCAAACCTCGGATCATTTCTTCAAGTTGTACCTGTTCGGAGCACTGCTGTTCGGGCGTGGGCGAGGAGAAGATGCCGGCAAGACGGGGGGCCAGCGGCGGTCTGCTGCTTGCTTGGAACCCTGATGTTATCGAGGTGACGAGTCATACCTGCTCTCGGTCCTTCATCGCTGCAAACTGTACTAGCAAGATCACCGGAGAAAGTTGGACAATGATCAATGTCTACGGCCCCCAAATTGTTGCGGATAAGCTCCTTTTCCTCAATGACCTGAAGGCCGTAGCTGATGCAGCTGTCGGGCCGCTAGTGCTAATGGGCGACTTCAACTTAATCCTGCAAATGGTTGACAAGAACAACACTAATGTTAATCGAGGGCTGATGAATGCTTTCCGCCGGTTCCTCAATGCCGCCAAGCTCAAGGACATGTACCTCCACGGTAGGCGGTACACTTGGTGTAACGAACAGCAATGTAGTGTCATGGTAAGGCTTGATAGAGTTTTATACAATGAGCCTTGGAACTCTCTTTTCCCAAACTGCTTGCTGCAAGGGATTTCGAGCTCGGCATCCGATCATTGCCCTCTGGTCCTTGCCACAAACCACAAATTCAGTCATAACAGGCAATTCAGATTTGAGAATCATTGGCCAAAGCTAGAGGGGTTCCAGCAGGTTGTGACTGATGCTTGGGCCGCTGATTGCCATGACAACGACCCCTTCCTGCGTTTCCATCAAAAGCTGCTCCGTACGGCAAGAGCCTTGAAGGTTTGGGACAGTTCAAGGACCAATGATCTGAAGCTGAGAGCCGAGATTGTCAATGAGCTCATCTACAGACTTGACACTGCGCTTGACAAGCGACAACTTTCACCGGAAGAGCACACCTTCAGAAAATTCTTGAAAGTGCAATGCCTTGGAATTGCAGCGGTCGAGCGAAGCAAATGGCGCCAGCGATCTCGCTTCCTCTGGCTGAAAGAAGGAGACTGCAACACAAGGTTTTTCCATGTGAAAGCCACGGCCAGACGCAGAAAAAACTTCATCCCACCGCTGCAGCTCGAGGACAGGACTGTTTCTGACCAAGCTGAGAAAATCGAAGCCTTATGGGAGCACTTCAATGGCCTGATTGGCACGATGTCTGTGAGAACTCAGTCTATAAACCTGAATGCTCTCAATTTTGGTAACACAGCAAACCTTGCTGGCCTCGGAGAAGCTATCTCCGAGGATGAACTGAAAACTGCGGTTTTTGGACTGCACGCTGAAAAGGCCCCTGGGCCTGACGGATTCACCGGACAATTCTTTCGCTCTTGCTGGAACATTGTGAAGGGCGACCTACTACTTGCAGTGAGGAAGCTTGAGACAGCAAACTCTCAGAATCTCGACAAGCTGAACTCGGCTACGATGATCCTCATCCCTAAGATCAATGGTGCAAACCAGCCTAAAGATTTCAGACCTATAAGCTTAATACACTGCTTCAGCAAAATCTTCTCCAAGATATTGGCCACTAGGTTGCAACCCCTGATGCAATCCTTGGTGCTGCCGTGTCAAAACGCATTCATTAAGGGCAGAAGTATACATGATAATTTCATGTACGTCCAAAGTCTCGCGAAGGCACTCAAGCAGAAAAAGATCCCCGCTCTCCTTCTAAAGCTCGACATATCGAAAGCCTTCGACACGGTTTCGTGGCAGTTTCTGGTTGAGCTACTTGTTTCCAGAGGGTTTCCGAGAAATTGGTGCAATTGGATCTCGGTCCTGCTGTTAACAAGCTCCACAAAAATCCTTGTCAACGGCGAGCTCTCCAACAAGCTGCAGCATCGCCAAGGATTGAGACAAGGCGATCCCCTCTCGCCTCTGTTATTCGTGCTGGTAATGGACTGCTTGGCCAGACTCTTGTCCAATGCCCACTCTGAGGGAATCCTGAACCCGATCGGAACACAGCACATAAAATTCAGAACGTCCCTCTATGCCGACGATGTGATGATCTTCTTAAAGCCATCTCTTCCCGATTTGCAAGCGACTTCCAGTATACTGCAGCTCTTTGGCGAAGCCACTGGTCTCAAACCAAATTTCAATAAGAGCAGCCTAATCCCAATTCGCTGCGGCGAGATCAACATCCAACAGCTGTCTGATACAATAAATTGCCCTCTTGGCTCGTTCCCTTGTCGGTACCTAGGGATGACACTGTCAGATAGCAGGTTGAGGCGGGCAGATTTCCAACACATCATTGACAAGCTTATCGCTAAGCTGGCAGGGTGGAAAATTGGATGGATCACTATTGCAGGGAGGATTGTACTTATCAGATTTGTCCTCTCGGCAATCCCAACTTTCCAAATGCTTGCAATTGCTCACCCCAAGTGGTTGGATAAGGCAATCAACAAAATTCTTCGAGCTTTCCTCTGGTCTGGTGATTGTGAGACCTCCGGAGGTAAATGCTTACTGCGGTGGAGCACAATCTGTCGACCCACTGACTTCGGAGGGCTGGGTATTGTTCACCTTCAGAACCACGGGCATGCTCTACGCATGAGGTGGCTTTGGCAGCAGCACTCCCAAGAAGATAAACCTTGGCAAGGTCTGCCAATCCCCATTGATCGCACCACGACGAGCATATTCATGGCTTCAACTGAAATCAACATCGGCAACGGGCAGACAACCAAGTTCTGGCATGCGCACTGGCTAAATGGAACCCCTCTGAAAATCCAATTTCCTGCTCTCTTCAAACACAGCAAGGGCCACCACATGATGGTCGGGCAGGCCTTGCCGGATAACAAGTGGATTGCCTGCATAAAGCCAAACCCCACCGTTGCTGTGCTAACTGAGTACCTAGAGCTTGCAAGAAACATACAGGGTGTAGTCTTAGATCACAATCAGGCTGACACCATCAGGTGGAGATGGAACTCGAATGGACAGTACACGGCCCGCTCTGCTTACTACTTCCAATTCCAAGGGCTAGTGCTTTCAAACTTCCCGAGGCTGATTTGGAGCATTAAGATCCCCGCCAAGTGCCAGTTCTTTGCCTACCTCGCCATTCAAGGAAGATGCCTAACTGCCGACCTCCTGCTCAAGAAAGGAATTCCACACAACCCCGTTTGTGCGCTGTGCCACATCCACCCCGAAACAGCACTGCACTTGCTGGGATGCTGCTCCTTCGCGAGGCAGGTGTGGGACTGCATCCTGCACCGATACTCGGTCGCTGCCCCAACTCCATCCCCTGCGGAAGCCAGCCTTGAAAGCTGGTGGTGCAGCCTCCCGCAGCAGAGCCGCGCTATCAACACGAAGACGAACTGCATCATCATCTCTACATGGTGGCAGCTATGGAAAGAGCGAAATGCGCGGGTTTTCAACGCCAAAGCATCCTCCCCATTGCAGGTGTGTGATCTAATCACAGAGGACTTGATCCAATGGAAGAAGGCCGGTCTGGCGGGCGCCCAATGGATGCCACCGGATCCAGATTAATAGATATAAATAGCGATAGACTTACGGTTACATCTGCAGATAGATGCATAGAGAGTTCTTCCTTATACCCCTCTTGCTGTAACACCATTCTTTATATTCTTGTTTCTCCTTAATTAATAGAAAATGGCCTGGCCTTTTTCGTCAAAAAAGACGGCTGCGGAGCCCGCGGTGGTCGGGCCGCGTGCGCTGCACGTTGCCCGTCGGCGTGCTCTCCATCTCCATGGCCGGCGGAGGTTTCGCGGTTCAAACGGTCTTGTTCAACATCGGTAATTGAATGGTCAAATCGTGGGCAGTGGCCGTAGCAGACAATAAGTTGCGATTCATCCTATGCAATGTACAAGGAGTTTGGAGTTTTCCTAGTCCAAAGCATGAATGTCATGTGGGTCACACAAGGCCCGCTGCTGCTGGACAGATTACGAACCTGTCATGTGACGAGCGGAACAAAAGTTGACTGAGTATGTGGTATGTATGAATCTGTCATGTGGGACCAAGTCAACATTCTAGGTTTGACCTGCCACATCAGCAAAATTTAAGTCTAAACGATCTAAGGTTTAAAATAGACCAAGATTTAAGAGTTTGGTGTGCCGATTTCAGGGATTGCAAGTTTGAGGTTCGGTTTAGCTAACGCCTACAAGTTCAGGGTTTATTTTAGACTTTTTCCTTGTACGAATTTTAAAAACAAATCATAGGATTTCAAAAAAAAAGTGCTACCAAAACTCTATGGATTGGGTTTAACATACACTTTCAACTCTTTTTTAGACTCAAGTGCGTAGAATCAAGACATTTTTCTGTGTTTTTATTATGTTTTGTCGAAACGACAATTCCGCAAGCCCGTCTTTCTACAATCCTCTATTTTATATTTACACATCTATGAAATTTCGTGTATTTCATATTTATATGTGTTTCAATCATGCGATATCCAAAAGGGAATACATCGATTTTTAAGGCGTGCAAGGTGGATTGTTTCGACTTAAAACCCTGTAAGGGGTTGCTTCAAAATAACAAGAGGCATATCTGAGCCGTTGGATGTGAAACATGTCAGCTTCCTAGACCGAAGTGCCATGGCCTACTGGCGTATGCCCTATGAGTCCTAACGTGAATAGGTTTGGAAGTGAGTTTAAGAAAACATGGCCAACTTGCACTTTCTCTTAGATGCTCTATTTTTATGTTGTAGGCTCTAGAGAATTATTCCATCCACCCGACTAATGAGTATGATCATTTTGGTTGATCTAGAAATGATTATATGAGTAAATTG
This sequence comes from Poa annua, assembly GCA_026929855.1. Lineage (NCBI taxonomy): Eukaryota > Viridiplantae > Streptophyta > Magnoliopsida > Poales > Poaceae > Poa > Poa annua. The sequence goes on from CM049432.1 coordinate 78,278,207, forward strand.
AGCAAGAGAAAGTCCAGTCAAAGCCCTTTGTACCGGCTAGAGTTTTTTAATCGGTGGTATTTGTCTTGTCTCCGACGGCCGTGTTTGTAAGGTTAGGGGCGGTGGAGGAGACATGTGTAACAAATGGAGTGTCTTTTGGCTGCTCCCATGTTTTGTATCTTTTGGCTTCGTGGTCGTGGTTGTTTCATTGTTTATCTGTGTTTACGATCATTTTATGCAGCCCATTTGGTTACCCGCACTGGTATTAACCTATATGAGGACATTAACTGAGTATTTGAAATTTTGGATTGGGCGTATACAAATGCACGTGTTTATTTGTAAATATTAAGGGCCGGTTTGGCTACCTTGTATCCCATTACTGGCTTAGTACTAACATTGTTGTCATTACGTGTTACATGCAAAAGGTTAAAACACAATTACATAAATGAAAAACATGAGTAGCACAATCATGACAAAACTGGACAACAATTTTGAAATCATTAAGCCTACTTATGCCAATCGGATCTTCAACCTACTTCATATTTGATCTTCTGGGGGGCATCAAACATGAAAACGCTCAGTTTTGTAGAACTAAATGCCATTGCCTACGGGTTAGTGAAGCTAATGCACTTATGCACAAACTATCATTCTTATAATATACGTATATACAAAACCTATAAGTACCCCACCCCCTCGCAAGTATTCTTGAAAATCCTTTTGTGTGAATGTCGTAGTAAAAAGTAAGAAGCCGCATATTGCTAGAATGTTTCATCACATATCTAATAATACGATTTTCGCATATTTAAGTGTCATGCCATAAATTTGTAGCAAAAAATTAAGCATTTGAGTGAGCGTGGCCATTGGAGAGCAACCTAAGTTCATGATATGTCATAAATTCCAGAATTTTCTATTTATTTAAACTGAAACTTGATGTTGATGTACTTAAGAAACCCATCACAAGTTGTTTGCTGGATTCATTTATTCTAAAATAGTATATATTGTTCTACGTATATTTAGAGATATTGTGGAGAATCAGTATAAACTATATTTGGAGTAATGTGATCCAATATGTTTTCTTATGTTTAGTGTAAATTTCATTCTTAGATAGTCTTTATAAAAACAAACCCAAATACGAAGGATGGAATATTTTTATTGACTAAACACAACTTCCATTTAATTCGCACAAATTAATGAATTAGTAACGATAAGAAATTTATATTAGTAAACATAGGCTCGATCATTACAAGCTTTTCTTGTTATACATGGAGGTTAACCCAAAATTTACATATAAGGTTGTATGAATACATAGGCAAAATACATTTAGTGGCAAGATGCCCTGTGAGGAAGTAAACAAGTTTAGTGTAAATAGGTGAGCCTGGTTACCCCAATCTAGTGTTTGATGCATATAAACAAACTAGATCTATAAATATTGTGGTTTGAGAGATGTTTCAAGGGCCTATCAACGACCTGCTTGTGAAAATGTCTATTGAGTTCCCTGTATGGCAGACGACACTGTTGGGACTTCTGAACCTAAATAGCCACAAAGTAAATTTATATCATGTAGGGCTTCACCCATTTTTCTCGTGATCAACTTTTCTTGCGGAAAAGCTCTACACGTTCCTTGCTTGGCAGAGATTGATGTGTGTTGACTTCAATGGTCGATAGCTGGATTGTGGGTCAACGATGTATGGGCTTCAACATTTGCAGTTTGTAATTGACGAAGAGTGCGGGCTTGTGGTGGATTGTGAGTTAGGCTTGGGCCTTCGGGACGATCTCCAACCCCATTCAGATTTCCAGGAATCTTAGGAAGATACAATTCAAGTAGTTGTTGCAGATGTGGTATGTTCATCATATTACAAACTATCAAATGTTTCTTAAGTCTCCCAATGCTCTCCTTGTGGAAAAGGTGTTGACAGACCATGCACCGGAAACTTACTTTCTTGTTGGCCTTTGGTGTGGTCGCTCTGATTCCGAAATGCCACATAATGTGATTGGTTGGTGGTTCTTCATGTCAAAACATTAGGGACATTATAACTGAGTCAAAAACAAGCCTTCTCACGCTATCAGGTATTTTGGCCGTTGGATCGCACTGTCAGCTGGTTCCAGACCGTCCGATGAGAGTCTGATCCCACGCCTAAGCCGAACGTCTCGCGGGAAGCTACTCTGGAAAACAAATCAAAGGGATCTCATCCAATCTCAGATGGACGGTTGTGATATGGACACGTGAGCATGAATAAAATCCATAGTCACCACGTCAGAAAAAACTGTAGCCACCATTCGTTCCTCGTTCCCCTTTCCGCTCCTCCACCTCCTCGATCCACCCGAGACTGCGTCGCCGCCGGCAACCCTGTCTTCCCTCGCCGCTCACCTCTCGCCTCTCGACGCCGGCCACCCACCAACCCAGTTCCCCCAACGTTGGCCGCCCCATGCAATGAACTCTCTCTACACCCGCAAAACCCTAGGCCACCCCCCGCCGCCACCATCTGGATCTTTGTCCCGCCGTCGTGGTCCGCCCTCCGTCCCCCTCTGGCTCGATAAGCCAGCCATGGAGACAACACAAGCAGCAGCATGGAGATGCACTGGAGAAGGAGGGCCTGCGCTGACCTCTACATGGCTGTCATGCTGCTCCAGCCCACCAAGGAGCACGTTTCCATCCTCTCCTACATGGCTACATCGACTTCGGTCTGACTTACCTATCTAATCTCGCCCGCTCAGATTCGTGTGTTTTATTATTCTGAAGGAAACATCGATTGCTTTGATCTGATTGTGATCCTTGGCTCTGTGGCAGTTCGCTGGATTCGTCTCCACCGAGGAGACAGGTGAGAATAATTTATCAACCATGCCATAAGATTTCTCTAGGACTTAAGCCTATTTTTGTTGCATTATTTATGTATCCTAACTCTTTGTGGGATGGTGGAACTTTGAGCACTTTGTTCCATTTAATGTGTGATTCTAATCTGCTAGCCACTAGATATGAAAATGAAATGACATGTATTTGATCAAGTTTTGTCAGCAGAGAGTTTAGAAGCGATGGTGCTCTCTGATGGTGCTTGGACTGTCTTGTCACTCGATGCTATGTGTGGATTTCTGCTTTGGTGTGATTACATTTCTTGGAATTAGGTGGCCATGTCTCTATATACTTTGGAGCCTTATGGTACTACAAAATATTATGAGTTAACTTGAATAAGGCACCTTGGCCTGTACTCAATTAAGGATACTGATTACCAAACCTTATCACTTGTAGATGTCGTAGTGAATAACATGTGTGGTATGGATTTTGTAATATCCTAGCGGACAAACTGCTACATTACACATTACACTTCTTCTCATTGAAGACTTATAGTTTAGGTAATATTGGTAATTTAGACTTGCAAGTTACTGTACATGTTCTGGTATGATGCATTTGATGAAGATGATTCTTTTTTACACATCGTTACTTAGGCAACATTGTATACATATGTCTAGAACTAGAAGCTCTACATCATAGTCTTATGAACATATAGTTCACCCACAAAAATATTTAACACATGAGAATTACCCTTCTAAGTATTTAACAGGGTAGTGATGTGAGTGTTTTTATCTATATCTAAACTATGTACTTTCTACCCTCCATTAGTGCATAAAAGGAGTGCTCCTGATGTTCACGTGAAAATCAATTGAGTGATCATACACACTAGAAGATGGAGATGGGCATGGAGGGATCAGATGACATCATGTAAAGTGTTGGAGCCGAACAGATTCAGATAAGTGTACTAAGGTAAGTAGTACTGATTGCTAAATTCAGATCAAATACTCCATGAAAAACCGTTGATTGTATTAGTCTCAAAGATGGGTAAGTTCAGCCCAACCTGCTGTGAATTTCGTGGGACAAAAGTAACCCTGATTTGATTTGTTTCATGAATCTGTGCTCCTAGGATCATGATGGTGTGCTCTGCCGCACCCTCTGTTTCTACTCATGACGAGGGATTTATATGATATACATAGAGTACTTGATGGCTGAAGCTTAACTGATATGTATGAATTCATCACTGTAAATTGAACTCATGTGCACACTTAGGTATAGTCGTTGTAAGCAAAATTATCTAAATGGGTACCACTTGCTCAAAGTTTGCCTTCTGTCACAACATCGTCCATTCATCTGTCACCGACGCATTGTCAAGGGCATGGTACTGAGTTGTTGTGTCACCCTGCAGGTAGCTGCCTGTGTCCTCCACGCCCCACTACAATTTCTCGATTGATTGGCGAATGCTCAATTCACAATACTGCAGGTTTCTCTGAATGAGTCATCCCGAAAGGTTTCTTGCATGAAAGGAGGATTGCGTGGATTGACCATTAGTAACATCAATTGAAACTGTAGTCTGGCTGTGTATTAGTTCCTGCATCTGTAAGTTATATTTCTTCTCCTCTGGTTGGTATTCTGTTGTTTTGCTTGGTATGTAACAGACTCTTCATCTTATTTGGCAAAATATGTTTACCTAAATACTTTGTAGATTATAAATGTGTATTATTTGGGTCTGTATATTATTGTCTAGCTGGCAGACGCACTTAGATGAAAGTTTAATTAACTGTTTAGGAGATGTACGATTTCCTATTGGAAAGTCCTTTTATTCTATAGGAGAGTCGTATTATAAGTAGCACTATAAGATTGTCGATTGTACTAGAAATTTTTTTTTGCTGAATGGTCATACAGCTAGCTGAAGAACAAATTGATTGAATTATTCTAAATGTTTTTGTAGGTTTGTACCTGTGTTGCGTGAGTAAGATCAAAGGGTTAATGGTAGGAGTGGCAAGAGGCACTATAAAAACCTAGACCTGTATCATAATCAGGAAGTTTGAAATCTATGTTACTTTATTGTATTTAATTATTATGAATTATGAAAAAATATTTAACATGCAGATACCGTAGGAATCATTCGCATTTCCGGGAAGGTACTGTTAGAAGAGGTTCTCAAAAAACTGGGAGGTAAAAAGGCAGAGTATAAATGTTATTTGACTGAAGGAAGGTATCAGTGCTATGTGAAAATTGTTATTTCGATGAACCAAGACAACACTTATTGTAAAGTAGAGCAAACTTTTGGGCATTTAGCAAGTAGTATCTTAGATGTAGAAGAAGAGGCGGTTGTTGTTTTGATTGATGTATTGAAGGTTATATACAAGTTTGAGATTGATGATATTATTTTTTTGTGGAAGGGCAAGGAATGATGTATGTAAAGAGCATTTGGAGAACGAGTTGCTTGTTCTTAGGAATTTGAAAGAGAGAAAAGAAGCTGAATGTAAGCTTTTGGAGTAAGGTTGGAAGATGGTATTGGATGATATGGAATTTGCTCAGGAAGCTGTTGAACAACTATGTGGAATTGCATTATGTACTTTGCGTGAAGACCATTGTGATGATCCCTAGACTGAGATAATTAGTTCAGCTAATTACCTCACCGAAGGATGGAAGGGAAGATATTTGAGAATAGCACATTCTTAAAAGAGACCAGGAATCATAATATGTAATTTATCATATCTGGGCATATGCATGTAGCTATGGAAAAGAAAAAACATTAAGTGTTAACAGTAATTAGTAACGCAGGTGTCACTGAAAATTTTATTTTATATTGCTGGCAGTATTACCTAAGAGGTGTCGATCCAGTAGTATTTCTCCTGAATAACACGGGTCTAAATTCTTGGGTCATACCTGATCTTATGTGTACACTTCTATCATGTAAATAAAGTGTAGGATATAAGTCACACCTTTAAATTCATTTTTTTTAAAAAATATTTTAAAATATTCTAATATCGTATAAATCTATATTCATAACGGACGGGCGCAGCAACGCGTGCCTACATGATCTAGTAGCAAGACAAAAAGAACCATGTTAGAAAGAAAACACAAGTAGCTTGGGGTCCCAAATCTCAAGTCTACGCTACTTTCAGTGTTTGGGCTCTAGCAACTACTCAGATGTTGCCCAAAATGCACATATGAGATCTGACCAAATTCTACCTCTATCACTACAACAGTTAAGAAAAGCTTCTTGTTTAATTCACCCACTGACAGTGTGAACTCGTCTCTAGTAGGAAGGCCAAATGGTATCTGGCAGGGCAAAAGGAGGAGGTTCCAATGGCATTAAACGGTAGATGTCTCGGATGATGTGAAAATGTGTCACTCACGGTGATCTCAAAGCTACAGAGGAGGTTGAGCGGAATTTGACAAACTTGAGAAGAGCTATATAAGGTTTCCTGTTTATCTAGATATATCTTCTTTTTGACAAACTTAAGACATTTATTTGGGAATGTATGGGAGTATTATTTTTAGTATATGATAGAATTTTCATATAGTATTATTTTTAGTATATAATAGATAGGCAAATAACACTCCTATTATTGACTGCTCGGCTGGCTGACTTGACTCTCGTCGGCCCTGCGCAACTTGTGAGGCAAAGACAAACAATCGGGCAAGCTGGCCGGCCTCGCCTGGGTGAGCGGCGGGCCACTCCACTCATTTCTATTGCAAGTTTTGGAGGCTCTGCGAATGGGCGGAAGCTGATAATTCCCCGGCCGAGCTGGTGGCGATCGATGGAGTGACATGCCACCGCGGCAGCGCCACCGCTCCCCGGCACGCCCGCACCACGGCACCAACCTTATATAAATCCTTACCACGCACGTCTCGCCCTCATCGATCCCACTCCCACCTTCCACTCTGCCTCCCGCCGCACATTTCCCTTCACCTAGCGCGCGGTGGCCGGTGGGTGCGTGTCCGATCGTCATCGCTTTCTTTGCCATGGAGAAGGGCCGCAGCCACGGCAAGCAGCCGAATCCGCCCCTGCTCTCGCCGCCGCGCCGGGCGCGCGGCGAGCGCGACCGCGACCGCGCGTCCGGCGCGTCCTTCTCGGCGTCGCTCCTCGACGCAATCTACCACTCGCTCGACGAGGGCAGCAGCGACGCCGACGCCACCACGACGCGTCGCTCGGAGGAGAAGGCGCTGGCGCCGGCGCCCGCGCAGTTCTGGTGGGCGCCCGGCAAGCCCAAGCACGCGGCGGACAGCAGGCGCCGGCGCGACACGGCTCGCCCGCGGCACTCGGGCTACGCGTCGTCCGCCACCTCGTCCTCGGAGTCCACCTCCAGCTACAGCTTCTCCTGCTCCTCCGCGTCGACCACATACACCGAGTCCACGCGCCGCCGTCGCAGCCCGCCCCCGCCGCGGCGCCAGCCGGAGGACGAGCTCGTCGCCGTGCTCCCACCCGGCGGCGACAAGGCCAAGAAGAAGGGCAGGCCGTGTTTCCCCGTGGCGAGGCTCCGGACAAGAGACGCCGCGCCGTCGTCGCCCGGACCGGTGATGCCGTCGTCACCGGCCACGTTCGCGTGCGCCCTCAAGGCTCTGTTCACCTCAGCCCGCCTCCCAAGGAAGCCCAAGACTACGACAACAAGCGTCCCACCTTCGCACGTACTGCCGGAGCTCCCGCAGCCACCGTGCACATCGGTGACGACAGACGCGAACACGGTGGAAAGGAGGTGTGTGAGGTTCTGCTCCGACGCCGATGCTTCGGTGGTGCGGCGCAGGGTCGAGGAGCTGGTGCGGAGCCTCGGGGAGCTGGAGGAGGACGACGAGGGCAGCGACTCCAGCTCCGATCTCTTCGAGCTGGAGAGCATTGCCGGAGCGAACGCCGACGAGCTGCCCGTGTTCGGCACCACCAGCCTTGTGGCCAATCGCGCCATCGCCCACGCGGCGGTTTTTTAGTTCATTCCAAGCTTTTAATTTTAAAAAAGAATAAAATGGAAAAGGCTGTAACAATCCCGAGAAACGGCTGAAGAAATTATATGCTGGTTCATTATGTGTTTATTTCATGTTTGCTTTCCGAAAATGAGTGTTAAATTAGCATGCAGAATGAAAATGTACAAAGGAAAATAAAAAGTTAATATTGGGATAAGTTTTTGGAGTATTATTTCTCATGCGGCTGAAAAATATATATATTAAATACATGATAAACACTCAAAACGGGGTTATTTTTCATTGCGAGGATTAAGCTTCAATCTTGTCAATGTTTTGTAGTTTTGCTATTGTTCGAAGGAGCGGTTTTGAAGTAAATGTGTTTAGGAGTTTATTAGCTAGTAAACACTTCGAGTAAACGTGATTCGGTTAAAATGATGCAGTTCATAGACAGGATGAAGTTTAAATGGCCATCAAAAAAGGATGAAGTTTAAACAGTTCTGATATGCATCCTTGTAAACAGCGCCTCTCTTGGATGCATTGCTCAGCGCGGTTTTCCCACCTGGTCGTGCGGGTCTCTGGCTTATCCAATGGACGAGAACGTTTTAAGATTCGTGCGAAGCCGTTTTACATATTCATCCTGTACCTTGTACATTTTCGCACTCCTTAGGAAGCCAAACTGTACCAGTACACTTTATCCGCGTCCTCGCCGACCATCTCTCTCCCCCCCCTCCCCCAGACCAATTCGCCTCCACATGGTAAACTATGGTCGTTCGACCTCCGCGCTGCCGCCCCTCCTAGATCCGGCCACGAGCAGCCACGCCGCCGTCAAATCCTAGCAGATCTTGTACGACTAACTCTGTCCTGGGGCCGGAAGCCTAGATTCCGCCGCCGACCTCCCGTTGCTCCCACGCGGCCATCCCATGAATGCCGATGCTGGCAGAGGTAGGTGTTGGCCCGGTCGAGGAGAGAGATAACTTGCTCGACCCCGAAAGATTTCATCTTGCTCGTCGTCGCGCGCGCTCCGCCAGGGCCTGCAGGTCGCGGTGGCTGGAGACTGCATCCGAGATCCACAAACGGATCTGGTAAGGCTCGAGGGCGAGGTCCAGATCCCGGCGGCAGCGTCCCGTGGCTCGTGGCGGCCGTCCCTTGGCTCCTGGCGGCGGGCGCCGCCATCACATGTCTCTCGGTGGAGACAGAGCTCGACACCGGCCCCCGTCGAGGAGAGAAATACCTTCCTCGACCACGACAGGCTCCGTCCGGTCGTCACGCACGGCAGACGGCGCACCGACAGGAGCTGCAGCACGCGGAAGCTCCGAGATGCGATTTCGATGGGGAGGGGAGCTACACTAAGCTCCTCTATAGATTCTCTGTACCCGCGGCGACGGGGTGAGTGCTCAGAGCTGTTCCAAAAATGCAGTTTGTTGCCTCCTTGTTCTTGCTCTGTACCCGCGGCGACGGGGTGATTTGCTCTAATCCATGTATATGAAATGTTCTGTTATATTTGTATCAGGATGTATGATTACTGATGAAATTTTTGTGATTTGGCACCCAAAGAAATGCTACACGAAACGTTTTGACAGAAAAATATTTGTACTGTTCATGTGATTGTAAAGACATAATCCCTGTATGTGTACTAATTAACTCAATAAAAAGGTCCATATCCAAATTATGTACCCTATAAAAAAATTCCAGGTTCAGTACTACTGCTTATTCAGTTTTTGTCGTTTCAACTAATTATGAGCTAATTGTGCATAATTTTTGTATACTAATTATTTACTTATTATCTGATCCAAACGAAACATAATTCTTGCTCCTGAAAATGTAGAAGTGTGAGGATATACTGTAAAAATGGCAGGGCTTACATAAACGAAATGGACACCACGCAGAGTGTTTTCTGTAATGTGCTAGGAGAGCAGGACCAAATCACGGAGCACTATTGAACGATGGAGATAGGCCGGGTACCCGGGCGGGATAGCATTTTCGTGCATTGCTCTCAACTACATCTATATCAACTGCATCCTTATCAACTGTACGAAATGCACAACTGGTTCAGACAACTGTAGTCTGTAGGGGAAGAATGCAGTTGGTTCACATGAAAAATGCAGTAACGAGATGCATTTTCTAAATACAGAGATTATGAGATCTCCATGGATGTGAATCTCGATCAGCCAAATACAGTATAACTATATATCGCTCACCGAACCAAAACTAAATAAGGTGCGTCCATGCACGATTTAGAGACAAGGTACTGAACTACTGATGCTCTGTACCAGCCGTTGTGAGAACCCCAGCTAATTGGCCAACGCAACAGAGTAGATAGGGCTCCCCACCGAGCAGCGACCAATATTCCATGAGTTCTTCTGAAGAAACAATATTCTTCCGTGAGCATCTCAACTGCTAACATTCTTTTTCATGAATCTTTAAACTGCAAATGTACATAAGCACTTGTCTAGCTTGCACCCGAAGCATTTCCTTTTCATGATTGAAACGATGTCGATGATGGATCACGTACACATATATATATGTTCCAGATGCAGATGGAGATTAAGTGCGAAACGTGTGCTGGGACAGGACATGTTTTCGACCGCGATATCGATGCCATATCTGATCACGCGCTCGTGCTAATTAATGAACGATAGCACCCACTAATCATACGTTCCGTTATGCATAAACTTCCCAGTGATACAATTCATGTATACATTTTGTATGTATGATAATGTGCAGTTTCGTCGAAGGTGCAAGCTCTGCCAGCTCGCGATCGCATCTTGAACTCTGACACCGAAACTGTATCTCATCTCATCAGAGCTCGAATAATCAGCATCTCATCAGAGATTCAGAGCTCGAATAACCTTCAGCTTGTACACTACGGCGTGACATGTAAATGAACAAGACAATTTTGATGAAACTGAATATGGATCTCACCTTAGCGGCGGCATGGGGCAAACCGTTCGTGTCTACCCGTGGCGACGCACGTCTTAGCAACACAGCCTGTGCGATTTGTTTAAGCTGAACACGACTGGGCACGAACGTCCCGTCGTGGGACTAGGACGCGCCGCATGATTCTGAGCTTCAGAGCTGGATATTCCTATCCTGAAATGAAGATGTCGATTTTGATATCTATATATACGTACGTAGCATATAATTCTGTAGCATATGAGTGTACGTACTGGTTGCATGAAATTGCAGTGGAAGCTAGGCTCCAAGTAGAGACCTGTAGCGGGCGACGGCGACGGATGATCTGTATGTTGGCACAGGATTTAGACCGGGTGGTGGCGGGTAGTGTGCTGGTTGTACCTACCTGTGTGACTATGTCGCGCACCGTTTTTTGTTAACCTCGAAAGCACCAGTTTGCAGGCGAAGCAGCAACGTCAATGGTGCCCGGCCGGTTCGTGTACGGCCGGCGAAGGGCAACCGCCAACCGGCCGGCCCGGACGGCAATAAACGGCGACCTCCCCAGCGGAGGGCGACGCGGACAGGGCAGCCAAAGGAGCACGAGCAAGGATGCCGGGTTGAGCTGGAATTCGCGAGTCAGTTAAAACTCAAGTCAAACGAGTACGGAATTGAAACTCGGCGTGACTCGTAAAATTCGTGAGTGTACTCGTTTAAATCATTTAACTCGACACAAATATTCACATAAATTATAGTAGATTTTATATATAATTGTTTTTTAATTACTAGCATGGTGGCCGTCCCAACACGGGTCCGAGAAATAAATCTGTTGTTCCACGCCTAGTAACATAAGATGAAACGATATGATACGGTTCTATAGACATTTTAAGTTTATCTATATATTCTTCTACCTAGAATATCAAAAGTATCATTTACAAATCAACCATCATTGTCCATATGTGTTGATCTGTACACGGTATTAAAGACCCGATCGTGTTAAAATACAATTGCTATATTGGATGTGAAGTTAGAAAAGACATTTGTTGCAGTCCAAATCACAATAGAGCATGGCTAATAGTATATCCAACTGTTTTACAGCCAACTACAAAATCACTTATATTATAAGGTAGGCTATAGGTTTGGTTATAAGATTAGTAGTACTTTATATAACTTTACAAATACCTCTCATCTTGGATCTATTACTTTTATCTAGAAGAATGTGTAGACGTTGATCCTTCCATGAGAGCCCACTCATCCAACTTTACAAGTATCTCTTTTCTTGGATCTATTACTTTTATCTTTATCTTTTGTACTCTTCCATTATATAGTTGTACATCGACACTCAATGTTCGAGACTTTGCAAGTTTTCTTGACAAAATTAGTTTCAAAGCGGAGGTACTATTATCATAATTTTTTAATCTAACTCATATATCTTTATCAATCGGCTTTAGTGTTACTCATATATTCTAATTGTTTAATCTACTTGGTGCACATGAGTTAGACATGAGTTACATATGCAACCGGATGACGTCATCATCTAAGTAAGAATTAACTCAATTCTTGCTCGAGTGAGCCCTAGTGAAACCCATATTATATAGGGACGGATACTGTTGGGATATTGGTAAATCTCCTAACTAATTATCCCCTAAGAACAAACACTTAGTCCACATCCCAATTGAAAATAAGATGCATGATATCATCACAACGTGGACTATAGTTACTTTTTTCTCTAGCATTAATAAATTAAGATGCATGATATCATCATAACGTGATCTTGAGAAATAAAAGTTATTTGGTAGAAGTAGTAATATGGAAGATTTGGGTCTTCATTCTCGCGAGAGAGCATGGAACAAGTACAGGAGTACACATTTGTGCATGCATGTTATCATTATGTACAATACATTAACTCAATTGTTTCAACATTGTTGAATATACTCACACCAAACCATTGCTATAGTATAGAAGCTATTACCTCTCGTCATAATTATTTCTTGCAAATCTCTACTATATAATATCCCTTACGATGAGGCGTCGTACGTCGCGCTGTTTTTACAATTTAGTCCTTGAAAAGGTAGGAATTCAACCCGCACTCCTTATTTAAGTTACGTACCGGTTCGACACATGACTGAAGAATACTCTCCCCGACCCGGCGCGCTTCACCGCCTCTCGATCCGGATATTTTTTGCTCGATCCCCTTTCGTCTGCCTCCGACGACGATGCGCATGCTCTCCGCCGCCATGGATCCCGACCGAGCTCCTTACCCCGATAGATCCTGGTCAAGATCCTCATAGACATATATCCCAACGATCCTCCGCAACGCCTTCGCGCGTCTCGCTGCCGCATCCCGTACGATGCCCCACCAGCCACCGCCGCCTGTCACTGTTTCCGGCGTGTCGCGCCGCACACTCATGCTGCTATTCAACGGCCAGGAACCATGAAGTGCCTCCTTGATGCGGCAGACGCTGCAGCCAGGAATCTCCTGAAGGCCGGCCACCTGGTGCACCTGCTAACGCCGCGCGTTGGTGCTGCACAAACAGGTTGCTGAACTTGCTGCTTGTACGTATATGCTTCTCTCTCCCTTCTATGATTTCATCTCTATTCTATCTGTCTCAACCAGTCCAAGTATTGTGGCACTATTGAGGATTGCCAAGATACCAGGTCATTGAGCTAGAGGCTTTTAACAAGTTTGAGAACAGTTCTGATGCTACTTTGCTAATTAATAGCAAGCCTATCAAAGGTTATGCGCAAGTTCTTCTAGCAGCATTACAAGGTGAAACATTGGTTGTTGTTGGTTCACTTGAGCACTTTGCTTCTTCATGCTGGCCAGTATTTGTTTACAGCGATGAGTTTTATAGGAGATACCTCAAGCTAAACAATTGAAAATGTATCTACAGTGTTGATGGTTGCCAAGAGATGAGTACAAGCGAGGGTTAAGCCTAATCAACCATCAAGTTCCGGGACTTGAATGTCGTTACCAACTTCGAGATCAGCCGGTACAACGTGGAGAGCATCATCAATAGCAACCTTCCAGATCGGCAACATGTCTGGAGGCACAGGCCGGGGCAGCAAAGCTATAGAGTCCAGCTCCTCTGATGCGTGAGCGAGGTGGTCTGATACTGGGCCCCGGCGACGAAGGTGCCGCACATGGCTGGCGAGTCGTTCAAGTTGACAGAGTGCTATACGTTGGCCAAGGGCACACTCGTGTTCCAGTCGGTGTACGAGTCGTTGTTCCATTCACCTAGCCGGAAGAGTTCGACACAGAGCGATTCTTCTCGAGGAGCGCATAGAGGACTTGGTGTACAAGCGATAGTACCTAGCCTTCGGCGTGGATGCGCATCGGTGTGCAGACTCTCCCAACTGATGTTCTCTATTTTAGTGTGTAAGAGTTTGGAAGATTTTCTATCGTAAGTTTTGAAAAATGCGTAAGTTTTGAAAAATGTTGAGATGAGTTTATGTCATGTGAAACATGTAACTAAAAATTACACTTATCCATCAAAGATTAGAATCTAATAGTAGTCTACAATTTGGGGAAGACAATGTTTAAAACAAGCCAATAGTGTATATACATATTTATCACAATGTCCCACTTCATGCACTTTGTCAAGCTCCACCGTATTAAATTTACAAATAATAGCCCGTTGCAACGCACGGGCATTTTACTAGTATATATATACTCTTGTGTTCTCTTCTTCTCACCATTATCCTTCGTACTGTCTACATTGGCTTATCCATGCATCTAGTGTTATCATCCATATGTTTGAATGGAGTCTAGGAGTTACCCAAGACAGCAATAACAAAGCTAGAGAAGTGTGTGGGTATGAGAATAGGAAGCATCAGAAATGTTCCAATAACATTACTTTGATGTCGCTCTTGAAACACCCTTGATTAGAGCACCTCCAACAGGATTGGGAGAAGTACACAAGCAGAAACATGTACACATATATGTATGGATGAAAACGGTACGGAATCTTTCCCACTTTTCCTCGAAAATACGGAAACGGAATGAAAATACGGAAACGGGATGAAAATACGGTATGGAATCTTTTGTCAGAATCAGTTCAACTATCAACGTACGTGTGTGTATTTTTTTGCACATATATATCTACTCTCTTGTGTTCTATTTTTCTCACGTAGTTTTCATGGTAAAAAAGAAGGAAATGGAAAAGTACTATGTATTTGCGTTAATGCATTTTAATGGAAATGGGAAATAGCCCAGTTAGCGAAAAATGACGGAAATGGAAAGAAAATGTAAGAATCCCGAAAAAGAAGATGAAGGAATTATGATGTTGTTTGTATTTCTTATGGTTCTTTATGTCTGTATTTTGTACTATTATCTTCTTTTATTTAATGTATGGTTCGTATAGAATTATCATGCTGAATGGAAAAATGTACAAAGGGAAACAAAATTTGGGATAAATTGGAGTAGAACGTTAATATTTGCTTCCGCGAGGTGATCGTGCCAATAATCCTATGACTTTACTGTTTATCATGTAACTGAGAAAATAAAATTTTAAGTCGATGCTAAAAACTAAAAACGTGGTTATTTTTCTTTGGTTGGACAGAGCATCAATTGTGCCAATATTACTATAAATTTTTAAGGACGTTTTATCAGTATTTTTTTGCTAGTTTCAATACTAGTAAACACCTTCGAATAGATGTGATTAGATTAAAATGGTGCAATGGAGACACACCATGAAGTTGAAACATGTTAGAGGATGCATCCTGATCCACACTATGTCTCTTAGGTACACCGTTGTCAACTACATCACTGTCAACAGCACCGTTCTCAACTGCATCTTTATCAACTGGTTCAGAGTTCAGACAGCTACAGTTCGTATAAAAAGCAGCTGGTTCACATGAAAAATGCAGTAAACAGTACCGTTGATTAGGTTTTTATGGGTACTATATGCACAAGGTGCTGATTCTCCATACCAACCGTACGTTGTGAGAGCCGCAGCTAACTGGCCAAGGCCAACGCATCAGAGAAGATATGGCTCCACCGACCAATATTCCATGAGTTCCTCTAAAGAAACCGTATTCTCTTGATGAAACTTTAAACTGCAAATGCACATTGCAAGCTAGTCCAAATCTGTGGATAGCTCGTACTAATGCACTTGTCTAGCTAGCTTCTACCTGAAGCATTTCCTTTTCACGATTGAAACGATGTCGGAAATTAATTGAGCGCGAAACGTGTGCTGGGATCACGACATCGTGCTAGTTAATGAAAGCACCCGCTAATCATAAGTTCCGTTATACATAAACTTCCAGTGATACAATCATAGTATAAAGCATGTATACACAACACATATTGTATGTACGTATATATACTATAACATGCAGTTTCGTCGAAGGTGCAAGCTCTGCCAGCTCGCGATCGCGTCTTGAACTCTGAGGACGAACAGTATCTCATCAGACAGAGCCGGAACAGTAATCTTCAGTCAGTATCAAGGAACTGAAGATCGTTCTCAGGCCTAGCGGCGGGCGGGCGGCATGGGGGCGATTTTTTTACGAATATGACCCTCTGTCGAATATAATTGTCAAAAATAACCCCCTCCGAATTTTATTGTCAAAAATGACCTGGCGGGAAGTGGAAAAGGCGACACGTGTCATCCCGTCACATGGGATGGCGGGAAGTACCTCCCTCCATCCCCTATGGCGGAAAGAGGTGAGGTGGCGCAACACCATTTGACAGGAGGTGGGACGCGCGGCTGGTGAAAAGGCACTTCCCGCCACCCCCTATGGCGGGAAGTACATCCCTCCATCCCCTATGGCGGGAAGTGCCACGTGTCGCTCTCTCCTCCTCCCGCTAGGTCATTTTTGACAATAAAATTCGGAGGAGGTCATTTTTGACAATTACATTCGGTAGAGGGTCATATTTGTAAAAAAATCGCATGGGGCAAACCGTTCATGTCTACCCGTGGCGACACAGCCTGTTCGATTTTTTTAAGCCGAGCACGACTGGGCACGAACGTCCCGTCGTGGGACTAGCTAGGATGCGCCGCATGATTCTGAGCTTCAGAGCTGGATATTCCTATCCTGAATTGAAGATGTCGATTTAGATATCTCTACGTTCGTACGTACATGCATAATTCTACATCATGTATTGGACGTGGTTGCAGTTGCATGGAAATACAGCGGTAGGCTCCAAGTAGAGACATGTAGCGGGCGACGGCGACGGCCGATCTGTATGCTGGCCTCGTTCGCGCGCAATTAACGGAGTCTTGCAGTTGCGGGCGAGGCAGCAGCGTCAATGGTGAGACGGACAACCGCCGGTCTGTGTCCGGCCGGCGAAGGGCATGCAACCGCCAGCCGGCCGGGCCGGCCGGCTGGCCAGACGACCCCGACGTACGGCAATAAACCGCGATCTCCCCGGCGCCGAAGGAGACGCGGAGGGGCCAGCTAGCCAGAGGGAGGGGATGCCGGGTGCTTTTGTTTGGGATCCGGCGGGCCCCGTCTGGCCGCACGTTGGAGGTGCACGGCGGTTCGTGCATGAATGCGAGCACGGACCACCGCCGGAGCGAGTCGGTGGTGGGTTGCGCGCCGCTTTCGGGGGCGGTTTCGAGATCTTGCCAGAGACATAGCACATGCTGACCTGCCTCCCATCGTTCGTGCCGCATCAAAACCTCGTAGAAATCAGCTTTCATCTCAAGAAATTCTTTCAGAATCATGAAGTTTGGCCCTCTCAGGGAAATTCCCTCATCAGACCTCCGTTGATATCTCTGACCACATTGGCACAGTCCTAGAAATCTGCACTCTAGAAACATTCAGATCATTTGCCATACATAGAGCTTCAACACACGCTAGCGATTCT
Source organism: Poa annua (assembly GCA_026929855.1). Classification (NCBI taxonomy): domain Eukaryota; kingdom Viridiplantae; phylum Streptophyta; class Magnoliopsida; order Poales; family Poaceae; genus Poa; species Poa annua. The sequence continues at coordinate 78,295,579 of CM049432.1, forward strand.
AGAGTGTCAGGATCAGTGATGCCTTCTCCGGTTACTGAAGATGCACCAATGTTGCTTTTGTAAATGTGCATTCACCTAGAATTTCACCATTCCTCTTGAAGGGGGCACCCAAGGAGTATTAGCTCGGCCTCCTGGTACGTCTGTTGGTGTTCCTGTGGGGACGATGACACAAGTAATTGTGGGGACGAGCCTGTTTATCTTTTAGCTCGTGTTTGGGGTGCTAGAGTTGGCGGGGCAGGAACCTCCACTTGTCACTTTATGTTCAGTTTTCACATATTCAAGTCGAAACACGTTCAGATCGTTGTATTTGTATAACGAAGTTAAGTTCGCACATGCTTGATAACTACTCCATCCATTTTAAATTAGATGATTTCTATTTGTTAAAAAATAGATATATATCTAGACTTATAACATGTCTAGATACTACACATCCATTCGGACAAGTAGAATTCATCTATTTTAAAACGGAGGGAGTATTTCGGTGGTCGGTGATGTGCCACAGTATAAACAACTTTCATCTGTAGTAATCAAATCAAATTCGAGAGAGTTTCTACTCAAGAAACAAAAATCGGCCTTAATAAACAGATGAATGTTATGACTGATCAGCATGCAAATGAACTGCACAATAATTCTTCACAACATCACAAGGGAACCTACAAAAAGTACCAAGACTTGCATCTATACATTTTTCAATATACGCCAGCTTACAATATCGCAATAAGGCGAGAGAAAAATCATCACATCATCAATCAAAATTCATAGAATTTAACCAGAGAATAAAATCTGCGTCCTCGCAAGAGAGAACATCATTTCCTACTAACTTCATGTAGATGTTATAACTTCAGCTTGATCTTCTCTGACCATTTGAATATATCAGAAAACACCTGATCACCCGAAAGTTCCTCACCAGTTGCCCCAGCAGCAATCCTGATGACATCCTCCATTAAAGCAAAGTTCCCCATAATATCAACGTGAGCACCGCTCTGTGTGCCCCTGCCTTCGAGGAGAGTTGAGGGTGGAGAATGGCTATACTCTCTCACGTAAGTCTTGCTACCAGAAGGGTTGAACCGAGTTTTTCCACGCCATGCTTTGGCACACATATAACCCGCGCTCAGAACTGGAACAGTCTCATCGCCATTAGACAAGTAAACACCGCCTTTCAAGCAGCTGTTCTCATCCCCACCCTCTGCTGAGGCGTCTATCTGAAAGGGTATATTGCACTCTGCCTGTGGGGATAACTTGTAGACATATGCTCTTTCGGTAGGAATGCCTACTCCATACATTGAAAATATTTCCATTTCAGGTGCATTTGGTAGTCTGCAAAGCAAAATGCCGTGAGACGGCATATATAAACCAAAGAGAAAATACACATGATACGCAGGGTTTCTTTGTATGCATGATTGATGTGCAGAAGATTCTTTTATTTTCAGCCAAAGTATGTTTTCTTAAATATGTCTAACATAGGGAACTGAACTAAAATGAGAATGGTAGCAAATGGTTCTTACTTTGTCTCCAAGGGGTTTGACCAATACTTGTAGTGCTTGTATTTTGGATCATCCAAGTTATCAGCAATTCCATAGGAGAAATGAACACTACCACGCTGCATCATCCTTGGAGCAACAAAGTGAAAAAGATCTATAATAGAGCTTGCGGTGTAAACTTTGTAATCTGCAACTGCCTTTATTCCACCCCACCCCAATTCGTGATACTCTGTCCACACATCTCGGCATGAATTATTTGAAGGGGCCAGATTACTGCCTTTGACAGCATCCTGAAACGAGGATAATAAGGTCTTTCTTCAACATCAAGATCACACTACAAACTTCTCACGGCCCAATTCCCAGAAAATTAGAAGCCCAAACAATATGTGTTGAAGAAAATAACTCATTATACATACCATGGTTTTTGAGTCGCCGACTAATCGTCGAATAGTCGCCGACTACACACTGAGTCGTTTTTCAAAAACAGCGGCGACTCGCGACTATACAGTGACTCAACGCGACTATACGGCGATTTTTGTTGACTATACACTCAGTCGGAGGGCTGGCGACTCGGTTTCGACTCGCGACTCAAAAACCATGATACATACAGTAATATACTATAGCAAAATTATATATCAGTATGACTCTCATAAAAAGCAAATAAAGTACGATCATCATGTGAAACTTATATAACTAGTGGTGAACTGGAAGGCTCAAATGCAAAGGATAATGCAAACTGTTAAAGACACTGACAAGTAGCGAAAGACAATGCCACAGACCTAGCAAAACATTGATTTGCATACAAGATGGTCATAAGTACGTAAGTGAAGCTAGTATGCTATTATGCTTCAGAATACTTACGCGGAATTCTATCTGCTCAATATCTGAAGCCGGAACTTCTGCTACATCTTTTCCAAAAGATACCATTCTTCCATAGTTCACAGGCTCTGGATTAACTTCAACAGGTTCCCCATTAACATCCTTAGAAACCTCAGAATCATTGGTTTTCTTCTTCTTAGATTTACACTCGACACCATCTTCTGGAGACCAATCCAAACCTCCCCAAATAGTTTCGCCACCTTTAGGGATCATTGACATGGTTGAATCCCATGTACGGGTCATACGCATCAAGTGCCGCAAGGTCTGAAGTCCAAGAAAATCAGAGTCCAACACTTCTGGTGCAATAGCTCTGTAAATGAACATAGTAATGTTAGAAGAGGGGTAAATTTCTATTCAACATTTATAGAAGTGTTGCCTATACTATACCACCCACAGCAACAAAGTTAATGTTTCAAGTGAAATCAGAAAAGTACATACTTGAAACAGTCCGTTTACCTTACATGGTGCATCTATCGAAGTAGAATAACACAGTGAGGTTACATAAGTTTGGAACTTGTATTATGTTTGCAACAAAATAACTAATACATGATACGGCCCTAAGGTAGCATATCCATAGTTAGGATCATGGCTATTAGATTGGCATAGCAATGACAACATACATACAATCTACACTTGGATGTCAGCATTAATATGTTTGTATAGAACCTGACAAGAATTTCGCAAATACAAAACCTGACATGTGTTCCGGACTATTTTAATCTGTATTTCAGACGATAAGGATACAAACAACACACATAATTACTCAAAATGTGTTTCCAATTATTTTAGCATGGGCGCAATCTTGTGTTTCGAAGTTATAAGTACCCTCAGAACAATGGAAACGACCAATGCCAGTTATTTCTCTGTTCTGAGAAAAATAAGTCTGAATGCTCACGGTTTATACTTTCAACATGTAGTGAAGAATAATTGTGCCATTCATACATGCCCAAAAATAGTATGCTTTCTGAAATTTTACCTCAACAGAGCTACCAAGGGAACCACTGGTATGATATCAGATAGTACTTAATGATTTAAATGGGATGCAACTTCAAACTCTAAACTAGAAAGTACTTCCTGGCCCCACCATCTTTATCACAGAGCACAGCTTAAACATTATGGTCCTACCATACTAAAGGTGTAACCATGCAGTCAGAACTTTAACAATGACCTTATGATCATTTATTCCCACCGTTACAACTTACAAATTAGCTATGCATGACAGCATGAGTAAGACCTGAGACGGAAAATTTTCTGCATGTGCCACAGGTCAGCACTACACATTAAAGCGGACGCACAGTATCCTGTGAATAAGCACAACTGCAAATGGTCGGAAGTAAACCTTAAAGAGAACTGCCGTTACTCAAAATAACTTTAAAGCTATCAGGACCCATATGTTACTTTGAACTATAATAGCACTATAAACAACTGCATTATAAAATAATACGATTCATCAGCTACCAAAGTTTAACTTTAATTACCTAGCAACAGCAACATCTTTGGCTTCGGACGAGAAAAGCCCAGCAACAGCCTTCGGAACTCCTAAGAAAGGTCCACCAATATTTGTTACAGCTTTGATGTGCTTCGCGCACCAATTGGGACCACCTCCACCCCCCATGGGAGCAGGTGCTTCTACCCACTTCATAAAATGAAGAAAATAGAGAACTCCCATGGAATGTGGGATCACCACCACCCTATTTCCACCATTAGTCGCTACCAAGGATTCAATGTTACTCTTTATTCTGCTCAATGTTTGATCACGGACCTGCAAATGGTGATTTACATTATAAACATGACAGACCATCATATATGACTAGCACTTACAAAATGAGGAAAGTACAGCCAATGACCCGGAACTCTGTCATTCTTCACATTGTACAAGTGCATCTAAAAGTTACCTCAGTGTTCTGGAAAGATAACCTCCAATCATACGCAGCCATGTACATGTTCTTTTCTTCATATCCAATACGAGCTAAATTGGCAATCAAGACTGCCCAAACAAAATATCCAGGAACAAAATAGTCTGCTGCAACGAGGCCCGTGACCGGCCTAACCCTGATTCCTGGTTTATCTAATCCAGTTTCATTGTCCAACGACATATGTTCAATCCAGCATAAAGGCCTGAAATGTTCCAAGAGGATTCATGAGAAGAGACAATCACTCTACAGGTCTGTAATAGTTCACAGCTATACGTCTATACCAAAGACAATGCACAAGCAAAGGAAGAAGAATAGGAAGATATCTTTGAGAACTGCAGGGACAACATAAAGAGCACCATTTCTAGGGAAAGCTTTTCCATTAGAATGAATCCGTAAACATAAACTAAAATAAGTAACAACCTTCACCCTTGAAAGTGTAATTTTACCAGTGGTGACTTAATACAACATCAAATGAAGAAACAACACATCTACAACATGACACGCAATTTCTTTGATCCTAGTAGTATCTAACCATCATGCATACAGCTAAACCATCAGCATAAACATCAAAATGAATAGCATGTCATGAAAAAGTAACATTAACTCTGAAGATAATTCATGTTAAGCAGTCTCTTTAAAAAAAAAGTACTAGCGTCTATCTTTGTGTGGACGCTTTCTTGCTTCTAGTTGCAAAATTTAACTCCTCAGCAACAAGGGTAGGGATACTAAGTTATCTAAACTGTCACAGTTTAGCACAGGTATTTATGAAAAAGTATATACAATACCTAATATCGTGTAACAATTATCCCACAAGGAATTGTCAGAAATGTTGAACTCTTGATGTCATATATAGCATGGCAGTCCCCTGAACGAGATTGATAATTCCCGAAGGGAATGCGTGAAATCGAATTGTACTAAGAGGTTTCCTACATATGGGTAGCTCCACCAACACAAAGCATAGAATGAATAGCATGTATGCTGCTCAGGAATACATTGTCACTCAGGCCAGAAAGTAGGCAGCATACTAAACGAGGAAGCCGAAATTTCTCTGTAAAATCTACAGTGCATCCTGTGACCACACCCAAAAACTTCTTTCAATGCAAATCGCAATTTCTTCTAAAGGACCTGGAAGTAATCTACACGAACTGTCCTATATCATGTCCCCTTATTCCCCGGGGGGACATTTGGACAAAATCGCCATGAAAAAAAATAATGGTTAGCGAAACAAATAATGAATGTTGCCTAATTAACAACATTTGCACTCTACACAGCTCTAAAGGGACTTCTTGCACATTCAAATCCGACCTCCCTGATAGCAACAAACATATCAACCTTTCAAGGCAACTGAAAGTGACTGCATTTCAAACATCCTAAGTAGTTACACTACTAAACCGTAAAATGCTAGCATACCAAACATAGACCGAGTTCACATACCAAGGAATTTCTAATCCTTCCACTTTAACGGAACAACCAAAGAGAAGAGTAACAAATATTGCCAAATCTGGAGCCCCATAGAGCACCCACATCTCAGATGTTGATCGAGTACCTTGCCAAAATCTTACTCCAACCTAACTCGGGAATTGAGACGATCAATCTGTCGTCTTACAGCGCTCAGGTACATTATGGTCTAAGAATTCTACAAAAGGGGCGTCAGAGATCAAAAGGGATTGATTTCTACAGCAAGGCTAAATGACCGAACCGTGTAGAAACGTAAGGAACACACGCGGCGGAAGCAACCTCCACCCAACACAGATAAGGAAGAAAGGAAGAAAGCGACCTCTTGTACACGTCGCCGAAGGTGCCCCCCCAGAGGCGCTTCCGGAAGAGCCCCTCGGCGCACTGGTGGCCCTCCCAGAGCTCGAGCCCCCCCGTGACGATCCCTGGCACGAAGACGACGGGGTGCTTGGCGTGCAGCCCCTCCTTCTGCAGCTTGACCCCCGGCGGGTCCGGGAGCGGGCCCGTGATGGCCTCCGTGACGTACTGCGGGAAGGAGGCCGGCATGGCGTTGTAGAGGAAGAGCAGCAGCCACCAGGCTGAGCAGACGCAGCCCACGAGCCAGCAGCAGCTGTCGACGCACGACCACTTGGCCTTGGCCCGCTTGGGCGGGCAGGCGGGGGCGGAGGAGGAGGGCGCCGCTGGCTTCTTCCCCTTGTCGTCGTGGTCGGAGCCGTTGCTGTCGTCGCCCGGCGAGGGCGGCGGCGGCTGCTGCGGCTGTTTCCGCCTCCGGAGGAGCGACATGGCGCGCGCGCGCGCGGGGAGGAATGGGATCGATGGAGGCGGGCTGGCGGGTTACCGGCGCGGGCGCGGGCGCATCGCCGGCGGGGCGGGGGCCCTCGAAACCCTAGGCGGCGGCGGCGGGGCCCGGGGCGGGGAGGCGGAGGGAGCGAGGTCGGGAGGAGGACCGGGGCGGGGCTGGCGTTTGTGAGGTCGGGAGGAGAGAGGAGGCTTGCGGCCGAGAGCTGGAGGCACCGCGCCGGAGCGATCGATGTTTCCCGTGAACCAGACACACGTGCGCCGAGCCGTTCACGAGAGGCTGGCTTTGTGGGACCATGAGGCACGGGGTAGGTCTGTGGTTCGTGTGGACTTGGTGCACGCAGGGAAGATGGGATGGTTGCGATGTGTGTGGGGTCAGGGTCGGGGTCGGGGTCAAAGACGGTGAACTGGGGCCGGCGTTGTTTGCTGGACGATGACGATCATGGCGATTCAACCAGAGCTGAACCTCTTCACAACGTGATCGTTTCTGACCTTTTTTTAAAAAGAGAAACTGTATTGTTTCATTTTTTGATCTCACGGTCTCGGCCAGCCCACGGTCAAAGTTTTAAAATCGATGAAGTCATCGGTCACTATGATGTTATAGACCCCTTTCTATTCACATTTAATGAGAAACATCAGTGTTTACCTAAGGTTCCAACTCTCGTGGGCTTGGAATACAGTCACATTCCTAACAATATGAGACTATGGGTAGTTGTACCATCAAGCAGAAATAAAATGTTGGTTCTCGGGTACCATAATAGCTGAACTGTGTGAAAGTCAAACCACATGAGACAATGGGTATTGGGTAGTTGTACCATCTAGTTGAAATATACTATTGTGAGACACCGATTATTTGTCTACCATTTGCGATTATTTGCCATTTGTCATTTTATAGTGTGCTTGTTTAGACCCATATTCTAGTATGCTACTTCTAGCATCCACAACGTGATGATTAAAGCGTAATATGAGCTAGGAAATATAGCTTGGCCGTTTTGGTAACACTGATTGCATGAAAGGAAAAAAAAAATGATTCACATAATTCCAAAGCAGCATGAATAAAAACGACACAAGATTGAAATGTCGTCTCGATCTGAATCCTACAAGATTTGTGCTCCTTTTATTCCATCAAGCAGATGCAAAGTTTGAGATGTAGTGTCATGCCCTCGTTAAAAGAAAAAAAAACTTATGTGGTTCATCAGTCCTACTGGTAAAGTATTCAACATATGAAGAATTCTAACAATTATAACCCCATTAAAACATCTGAAGCAAAGAGATTCTAATAACGGCAGATTCACAAGTGTAAAACCCATTGAATCTCCTGCCTTTCCCACAGGGGAAAGAAGTTGGATGTCGCATTCGCATCCCAGCCGAGTATGCGTCGGCAGTGGGCCCTTGTAGAACTGATCCTAGTCCTGGCAGGATTAGGAGAGATACCCTGTAATAGTTTAAGAGCGACGTTGTCACAACTGTCTCTATCTGTCTAGAATCAATTTGTCATGGGTGAGCTGATGGCAGCTGCATCTGGACAATGGGAAGAGTGTATTTTTTCTCCACTTGTACATCGATAGAAGGTGCTTTGTGTTCAATGTTCAGAGAGGTTATATATATAGTACTAGGATCTCATCCAGCCTGCCTGTCGTGCGAATCTCTCTCCAAACCGCTGCATTGATCCAGCACATGCTTGCAGATCCACTGAAAATATCAAATTGAATCTCCAAACAAAAGAAAAATCAAACATTTCTTTGTGAGTATAAAAAAGAGAGTATATATGCCTCTCCCGTCAGCTCTCCATGAGCTCAACTCGAGAAGCAGGACACGTTAAGGCCCGCTATCGGCCGATGCTGGTACCGCTATTGGTCGAAGCCAGAGAAAAATTTCAGCCCAACACTAGTATTTTTTTCCTTTGGAGCTTGTAGTAATCAGCCAGACCGCCATGGCGGCAGTATCCCCACGTGCTCAGAGCCGAAACAAAACCAACCTCAAAACATCTCCTAGAAAACCTTCTCCTTTGGGCTGATCAATGGATAATGTATGCTTATAAGCTCTAATCACGCCCACGTGGCTAGTTGCTTTTTGACATGTACTACAGGTCAACCTTGCACCATAAGGGCATTTGATTCAATCCAATAACAAGACTAACAGGTTATTTTATGCGGAAAGTAAATTTCCGCAGATGAGCACAATCCCTCATTAATTTTGTTCCTAAGTGAATTCTTCTGCTTCCATGACCCAGGGTATCTGGATGGCTTTCCAACCATGTGGTGGCAAGTCTTGCATACAGGCTTGTTATACAAGTATATCTTCCCGAGATCCACGGCGACTTCCATGACATTTCTGATAAAACTAATGAACTTTACTTCTGTTTGGAACCCAAAGATACTGAGCACAGACAGGTTGTGGTGCGTGAAAACAGATGCAGATGTGTCCCATTCTAATCCTTTGTCTTTCTTCTCCTTGCTAAACGCAAATTTCTCCCTCTCGCAAACAATTTCACATAAATGATCCCACACCTGCACTCGATCATACAAAAAATAAATAATGAGTTGATAAGATGAAACATTTTTTGTGATTCCTTCAATTAAGTAAAATGGGACTGCACTTGCACATAGCAGGAGCCTACATAGTATATATAACATGCAACCAGAATAAGTTCAAAGACCTTACCCTGATACATAGCTCCTTAAGGTAAGGCGCACCTTGTAGAATGAACATTATCCAAGTCAGATCACATTCTTCAGAAATGTTAATCAACTCAATAATCTGTAGTTTTTGGAACACACGCCCTATTTCTCTTGGACCTTCAGGAACAATCCAAATCTGCAAAAAAGAAAAAGATAGACAAAATATATACATTAAATGATCACATTGATACAACAAGGCAAGTTCCGTACATAATCAACAAGAATATCACCTTCACTAACCTTTTCACTTTTGAAGTTCAGGTGCAGATCGTTTATAGTGGACTGGCCGAGCAACTGACTTAACTTGAGCATTTTGTGCCAAGAAAGACCAATGTTTGAGATGTTTACACCCTGCAGCAGTGGGACGTGACCAAAAGACAACGGATCATGGTGAGAGAACCAACCAGAAAATGTCAGAAGAGTGAGCTTTGGTAGCCACTTCAGATCAACCATCTCAAAAAAGCAGTCAACAATTTCAAGTTCGCCGAGTTTTGGATGTTTCAACTCAAGGGAAGAGAACATTCCCATGTCGCAGTAGTCCAAGCAGAGGGACTCCAATTGGCTGCATATACCAATAACTCTGGGGAAATCTGATTCAGCTAGCCTCAAATTCTGTAGCTTGAGGCTTGCAAGGCCACTGAATGCGTTTGGACAAGTATAAACAAATGACACGAGCTGCCTTCCGTAGTTGAGGAGATCTTCTTCGCAGCATATTGTGCCTGTCTTCCTTGTCATTATTACAAACTCAGCAAAATTGACATTCTGTGTTGCCATGGTATTTGCAACTGTGTCGCCAATGGAAATGGAGTCATCTCCCAAGTAGAATTTCATGCGCAGGAGTTGAATTGTGTAAAGATTTGGATTCCTGCTACCCAGTATGCTCCTGGTTGTTTCAATCATGGTGGAATTGAGCTGAACTGCGTCATAGTATGGTAACTTTTTATTTGACCCCTGGCACATGTGCTCAAATAAATCAACCGTTATAACAATTTTGGAGAGCATGGCAGGAATATGCTTCCACCGTCTAGAGAGGATACTCATTCGTGCGACATCAACAACATCAAGTCTTTCCATAATGGTGAGAAGAATATCGTCAGGCAACTTGCTTAGCCTATCATCTCCATTTCGCTGCATTTAGCATGAAAATAAATGAGTTCGTCTCTTATTACAGCCGAGCAATAATTATGCTTTCCACTAACAACGACCTACTCCTAAGATAATATAGTTTCCAACTGAAATATGCTAATTTGATTGCTTCCAGAAACAGTAATACAGTACAATTTTTATGCAATTTCCCACACACAGATACACTTTTATTTTATTTTTTTGAAATAAAGGCCCCTACCCCGGCTCCATTAAAATGAAACCAGCACAACAATATCAGTTTTACAGCACAGAGGAGGCAGCAGAACTACTGCTCCAGGAACCAGACCACCACCAACCAAGACAACAATACAATTTTTATAATTTCCCACACAAAGATCAAATTTTGTTATATTTAAACAAACACACACAAATACAATTTGGCAGGAGGAAAAATGATAGCAAGGACAAGGAACTCACGAGATAATATATCCATCGGGTGTTGGTTGCACTCGCGACGCATGATTTGACCCTCAAACTGGCAGGCTGTCGCCGGAGAGACATCGGCGGAGAGGTTTTCTGATGTCTCGCGAGTTGCTGATCTTTCTCCTAGGAATTATAATGGCTGCCGGGGAGATCCCCCCGGGCAGATTATAAAGCGGCTTGGGTTCCGCCTCCGGTGGCAGCTCGGAGACTGAAGTGGAGAAGGATTCGAGCTCCTCCTGTAATCTAAGCCGGAAGGAGGTCGAACTCGGACCGCAGCTCGTGTAAAGCGAGCTGCTTTGATTCTAAATTGCACCTCCGAAAGGAGCCGCTTGGTTGCGGATTTCAGTTGGAAACTGAGCTGCTCGGATTCTAAATTGCATCTCCAAAAGGAGCTACTTATTTGGGTGGCTGTACTGGAACACTGGTCGGAAGTCATTCGAGGAGCACTTGGGTGGCGACGGCGGAGGAGCTCGGCACACGGCTGGAGGGGGGGTGACCGCCGCATATCTGATCTACAATCTCTCTCCTCCTTTCCCCCTCTAACCCTGGCTGGGGGGAAGATGACCACGGTGGAGGAATGCTGGGCCAAGGCCCAAACGCTTGTGTTCATGAGCTTGTGAATCATCAGGCCCTATATTTGCATCGACGCAAAAATATGCGTCCACTGCTTATTTTTTTTTTAAACAAGGCAAAAGCTTTGCCTTTTATATTGATAAAGAAGAAGCAAACAAGTAGGACAAGCCCTAAAAAAGGAAAAAGATACAAATCAACCACGCCGGCCCCGAGGCCACGTCCCACACGGGTCGACGATCAAGTTGCCCAAGCAACCAAGGTCGACACCAAAACCCTCGACGCAAAAGGCGGAGGTGAAAGTCCGAAGCGTCCACTGCTTATGAAACAAGCAGGAAATTTAGTCTCTTAGCGCAGATGATTCAGTATGATGGGATTTGGTATTTTAAGCGCGTGCTCTTTCACTCTAAGATGCTCTAAGGCCATGTATAATGTAAGGTGTTTAGTGAGGTGTTTACATTTTTATAATCATCAATGCTTATTCCCATAAGAGACGTGCCTAAACATCTCCTAACAAAAACCTTCTCATGTTTGCTCATTGGCTGATCAATCGATGTTGTACGCTTCTAAGACCATGCACTATGTTGCTCCGGCTCAGAGAAAAAGTTGACAGAGAATTGATCCGCTTGGCATACCCTGCAATGTGTAGCTTCGCTTCCGTCAGAGACCATGCAATGCTATTTTATTCCACTACATGCTTCTTCTTACTCATTCCTTTCTCACTGCCAAGTGGGGCTGGTGTTCATGTCCTGCTACAAAGATTCTCATGAGCCGCATCTCAATATGTTGGTTCACTTTTTTCGATGGTTCGCTTTGTAAGTTTGCTACTATGTATGGAATCGACTCAAACTGAGGAGAGAGAGTGATATGAGTCGCTTTTTCTCCGCATAGTGGATGGTCTAAGCTCTAATCACGCCGCATGTCTCGTTGCTTTTTGACGACACGCACTGGTAATGTAATGTACTCCTAGTTGAGTTGGAGCAGCTTCGCCGGCAGTAGAGTGGAGCAGCTCGGCACTAGCTAGCAACCCCACCCAGGAAAAGAACGGCTTAACTACTCTCTAATCGCCGGCAATCAGTGGCGGCGTATTGATTTGTCACCACCGGAGGAGAGCCAAAAACAAGGCCGGTTAGTTGGGGGACAGACCTGAGTCCCCACGACGGCGAGCGCGCATGTGCTGCTGCCGCCGACGACCACCTGCGGCTGCGTACGCCCCGCTTTGGAACAAAAGAAGCCAGAGGCATTGACAACTACTGCGCGGCGGGCGGCGGGCGACGGCGACGCCGCGGCCGGATTACTGCTTGTTTCGAGGCTGGCGTGGCGTGTACCGGAAATGCAGTCGGTAGCGACGTTGAGTGGACGTGATGGATGCGGTAGCGGCATGGATAGACGCCCGGCTTCCCGGCGGATCGATAGTGATCGACGACGGGCCGGCGCGCGCGGCGCGGTTGGTGCATGCCCGCTTTCTCAATAGTCAATAGGTGGTGCAGAAAACTCGCAATAGGAGGTGCACGGATAATTCGGGTCTTCAGTCTGGCTAGCAAGTATGGAACGACCGATCAAGTATCATTATCAACAGCTCACATGTTTGTAATTGTATACATGTTATCATAGTTAGTTTCATGTGTACCTTGAAATCAACTCGGGTACCTTAACTTTGTTCATTACTCACACCAACCATTTTTTATTATAGAAGTGCGTACCTCTCGACTTGATTATTTCTTGCACATATATACCTACTCTATTGTGTTCTATTCTTCTCACAACTCTCCTACGTGCAACCTACATGGGCTTATCTATGTAACTAGTGGTATCGTCCATATGTTTGATTTTTTAGCGGCTATATGTTTGATGGGGTATGATGTTACGCACGATAGCGATATGTGCAACTGAAAAAGTGTGGGTGTTAGAATAGGAAGCATCAGGAATGTTGCAGTAGATTTACTTTGAAAATCTTGTTGGGTCTCCATTATTTAGTCTATGAAATACAACTCACGGTGAAGAACCACGGTGGCATGTAGCACCAAGTAAAATCAATCTTTAGAGGGAACTATCACGACAAGTAGATGGTTATTTGTCTATGGAATATGCATGCTAAATTGATCCAAAGGTCATTCAGAGGATGTTCAAATTAGCTCCACTCCGTCCATTCACTTGTAGGTAGATTTTCCATCTTTCCGTAATACTTCTTAGATTTTCCCAATACTTTTGCACGATGATGCTTTTGCACTAGTTACTCTCGTAACACTTACGACTATGTATATTGGAGCTACTCATAAAACTTCATTTTTGAAATTTCTTTCATCACTCTTCCACCTGCTATTTGATTGTTTTAAGCGGAGGCAAAAGGTTTGGCTCGATTTATTAATGTAGGAATATTATTACATAAAAATAGTTATTCAGGAACCTAGATCATATTTATGTCATCAGTAAAAAAAGAAATAGCATACTCTCCTAGAATTGGAGGCCCATTTGTTTCGGCTGATGTTTACCCTAATACGTCGCTTCCTACATAATCTTACACACAACAAGACAAGGCATCGAGTAGGAACTTCTGAACGCTCATGCACTGAGCTCGTTCCAAAACTCCTACAAAACAAATATAGGAGTGGAAGGTACCCTTATAACAAGCAGTGGACCCCCAATCCTTAACAGTGCTTGCATCTTTCTAGATATAAAAATGAATGTTTGTAGATGATCAAACTCATCGTTGATCGTACCCCAAATCCTAAGAGAGTGCCGACAATGGGGAAAAAGAGTGTGCTTCCGATTCTAGATCTCTCTTGAAAAGTTACTATAACTAGAGAATATGTTCGACCATGAAATTATGTTAAGGCATATCCAATGCTTCCAAACAAGCATAACCATGGGAGAAGTCACAGACCCTCAAACTGGCCCAATATAGGCAGATGATGCATAGTACAGTTGAATTTTGTGTACATATTTTTTTACGTTGTGTATAGTGAAATGCAAAACATTCTTGATTTTTAGTATTTTAGTACATGATTTTGTATGTGATCGATTAAAAGTCTAAAGATATGTGTACTCTTCAACCTGGTTGTAGTTACTTTATCTCAAGCATTAATACAGAGATGCATGATATCATCAAACTGTGTCTTGGAAAGAAAAGTTATATAATAGATAGAGAGAAGATTAATAGTTTGGATCTTCATTCCAGCAAGCAAGAATGGAACAAGTATAAAAACTTACATGTGTATCATAGTCGAAATGCATGTTGAATTAACTTGGTTTAGTGTAACATTGCTCACGAGACTCACACCAACCACTTTTTAATAGAAGCGAGTACCTCTCTCGTCCTTGATCATTTCTTGCAAATATATACCTACTCTTCTCACCTCTCTCCTTCGTGCATTCTACATGGCTTATCCATGTAACTAGTGTTATCATCCTTTTTTAGCGGGTCACATATTATATTGGACTCTGATGGATTACACACAATGGCGATAAACCCAACTAGAGAAGCGTGGTCGTTAGAATAGGAAGCATCGGGAATATTCTAGTAGCTTCACTTCGAAGTGGTTCTTGCATCTTCCTTGCTTAGTCTACGAAGTGCAACTCATAGTCAAGCATATTAGTAGAACATAGGCCCAATGAAAATAAACTTTCAGATGCAGTAATTATGACAAGTGGTGTGCTGGTTGTGCATAGCATGTGCATGCTAAATTGATCAAAAGGTCATCTAGAGGATGTTCAAATTAGCTCCACACCATGCATACACTTGTAGGACAAGTGAAGACAATAATTTTCCATGTTTCTTCCCAAAACGTCATTTTTGGTATTAATTAGATTTGTCCCTATACGATGATTGTAACTACTCTAGTTTTACAACAGTGCTAGCACTAGTTACTCCCATAAGACTGCAGCTGTGTATATCGGAGCTAGTTAATAAAACTTCATATTTTTGCTTTCATCACTCTTCCACTTGTTCATTGATTTTTTACAAGCAGAGATAAAAGGCTTGCGTCGATCTAGTATTAATTTAGGAAGATTATCACAAGCTGACTTTGGTTCAATGACAAATAGGACCCACCACGCGCGATGTCCACATGTCAATGATTTAGAGTTACCACAAAGTTAGCGAACCTCTTTTTTTTTGAACAAGGGATGGTCCCGAAGGACCTAGAGATGCATTAAGTCAACACTGGTACACTTTACAGATAAGGCATGAAGTGAAAAGGAAATTGAAACCCAGCCCTTACGATTTGCACAAAAGACCCTAGAAAGAAAATGAGGAACACCATTGCGTCCAACTCCTTCTCCACTGTGACAGAGACGAAGCTCGATGCAGCCATCCTCAACGCCGTCGGGGACGAAACCACTTGGGGCAAAGAGGAGGGAGCCAGCTACACCGGAGCTGTAGGGCCTCCAAAACGGCATAACAGGCAGGATGTTGATTAAATCCTTCGAACACCGACCGGTGGAAGCCGTAGCCGACGACGAAGGCGGGAGCGGTCGCCATTCGACCATCTTGAACATCGATGACGGAAACGCCGCCGTGAGGAAGCTCCCCGGAGAAGCAAAACTCCTCCCCTGGTGCGCGTCCAGTAGCAGAAGAACATGGCCTCGGGGATTCTCCTCGCTCTCATTACCAAAATGAGAAGCAGCGAAAGAGCCCCAATCCATATCACCACCACGAGAGCTGCGATTAACAGACCTTATTGAAGAGGTTGCCGAGATGTTGCTGCAGCTCACCGCCTCCATCCTCTGGAGCGAGCCGGACTACACCCACAACTCCGCCGCACGCCAGAAACGGTCTCGAATCCCTGACGACGATGACCTGCATATTCTTGTCAGCAGGCCACAACTCTTCTCTCCCTCGCCACCAAGGCTGGCCAAGAGAAGAGCAGCACGCAGTAGCACAAGAACACCACAGCGCTTATTGAAGAAAGTCGTCGCCGATATGCAGACTCCACCCCTCCCCCACCTTGGAGGTTCGACAGAGCTCCACATGACAACATGGTCGACGCCGCGCCATGACGCCGAACCACCGGACCTTCAAGATGGGGGAGACGACATAGCACCATTCGTCACATGGGACCACTCACCCAGCTCTAAACCTAGACCTAGACTACTGCTATACAGATCGGCCGGCAGCATCTTCACCCCAGCCAGCGCTTGAGCCGACGGCGGAAGCGGCCGGAACTGAGCGACGTAGGCTGACTCTCAAATTAAGCAAGGGGAGCGAGAGGACAATGCTCTCCTCAAGTCAGCGAACCTCGTTGGGTTGTGCCTACAAAAGAGCCGTTTGCAATGAAGGATCCACCGCGGCCCCTAGAGTGTGCACCGGGCACGGCTACCCAAAGCATATCGCGGCTACGGTGTCAAACTATGATCCGAAAACCAGGCGCCGAATAGGGGAGAGATTCTTCATACAGTACGCTTCTCAATCGAATCTGAACGTCGGAACTCAGAAACTTGACCAAAATCTCGCTATACTGCACATGAATCTCGAAGAAAAATGTACACAAGTCACGACATATGTGAACCTTTCACCTAGCCTTTTCAACCATCGAGGCCAGACGAGAAAAAAACAACAAATCACTAGTGATTCTCTGCTGGCAACCTGCCAGTGCTACTACTGGTACTGCCCACACGGCCGCAGCAGAGATGTGTGTCAGCAAAACTTTACATTGATGGCCGCTCGATCGATCGCGGTGGGGGCGGCCGCTCCATAAATCAAATCCCACTTGGCTCGTGCTCCTGCCCTTGTGTGTGTGTGTGTGCGGCTCCTGCCATCAAGCGCACTATACTAATCCCGCCATTAATGCCCCCTTAACTCGAGCTCGAGATCGGAGGAGAGGAGAGGCGTGCGTGCGTGTACGTACCTCGCCACGTCGTGGCCCGTGCCGCCCCCGGTTTAAGGCTGCGCGCCGCCGCCGCTCCAGGTCTCGCTTTCCTTCCCGGTTGTGTCTGTCGCTGCGTAGGGCGTGCGTGCGCCGTCTGTGCCAGCTCGCCGGAAGGAGGAGGGAGGCAGGCGGGATGCTCGCGTGCGTCGCGTGCTCCAGGCAGCTGGGCGGCGGAGGCGGCCTGCCGCCGGAGGACGTGGACGTCGTCGACGGGGCCGGCGGCGTGGGCGGCGCGGCGACGCCCGGCACGCGCCAGGCCATCAAGGCGCTCACCGCGCAGGTGGGTTCTCGCCGCTCTGCTCGCCCGCTTCAAATGTCCATCTTTTTTCTCCCCGTCGAAATCTGCCTGGAAAGCTGCAGCCTTTTTAGGTCCCGGAATCTCGTTTCGAGGTCGTAATCATCAGATCGGGTGGGAGTTCGAACTGACGGGGGATTTGATTTGTTGCAGATCAAGGACATGGCGCTGAAGGCGTCTGGCGCGTACCGGCACTGCAAGCCCTGCGCCGGCTCCTCGGCGGGGGGCTCGGGCCGGCACCACCCGTACCACAACCGCCGCGGCAGCGGCGGCGGCTTCCGGGACTCGGACGCCGCCTCGGGCTCCGGCCGCTTCCACTACGCGTACCGGCGCGCCGCGGGCGGCGGCGGCGGCTCGAGCGGGGACGCCACGCCGTCCATGAGCGCGCGCACCGACTTCCTCGCCGGCGACGAGGAGGAGGCGGAGGAGGACGACGATGAGATGCTGTCCGGGGACGGCGGTGGCGGCGGCAAGGAGGACAGCGCCAAGGAGTGGGTGGCGCAGGTGGAGCCAGGCGTCCTCATCACCTTCGTCTCGCTGCCGCAGGGTGGCAACGACCTCAAGCGCATCCGATTCAGGTGCGTGCTCTCACGCCATTTCGCGGAAGTTCCCATTTCGCCTACTCTGCATTTTCTGTCTGTGCAACTGTGCATTACTCGGTTTGGCGTTTGGAGAAATTTTATTGCCTTCGTTTGACATTTTGAGCAGACTTTATTGGAATTTGGAGATCGTCCTGCATATGAATAAAACAATGCTTTGCTATATTTGGTAAAGAAATTGCACATACTCCGTAGATGAGACACAGTGTGTGGGGAATACTCTTAACGGATTGAAATTCCAAATCTTTCATTTTGTATACTCGTCAGTGCACATAATTACTGCAAGTTCGATAAGATAGCATACGAGAGTTCACTTATTAAGCACATTATTACGCCCAAATATGGCTTTAGTTATTGAAAAGGCAAGTTTGATATGAGATAGCAACCATCCCAACTCAATTTTTTATGATGGGATGGATTGTTTTTAATAATCTTGTGAGATGACTAGATGCCCCCATGTTCTCACTTAGATGTCATCCACTATGCCGTTGGAATGGTAACACAGAGATGCCATTTTGTAAAAATTCTAAAATATATTACTCTACAAATCGGCTAGAATTTTTATTCACTCCTATATGCTCTACAGTATACACTCTACAGATAGTAAATCCTTTGTTATTTTAGATTTTACATACTGGATGGCTCTAACGGGAACAAGCGGTTGCATTGTAAATAGCAGTGACTTTAGAATATGACACTACTTTCGTTGTCAACTCTATGATTAAGACCCTCATTTAACCCGTCACGTGCTCCAGCCAGGTCGAAGTCTAGATGTGTCAGGATGCATGTTATAGAGTCGGTAGATTTAAATCTTAAGCCATACATTATAGAGTTAATTGTATCATGTCAGCCCCCCACGCTACAAATACATAGCAGCTGGGTTTATCAATCTGCTATGAATTTTGAACGTACAGTACTATGTGGGCCAAATCCAGCTTGCATATTTGTACTTTAGGTTATCAAAATCATACCTTTGCTGTGCTGGCGATAATGCTTCTTCTCCAGGAAGACATGAGAGGCCCACAAGCTACACCTCAATAATAGAAAGAGAAACGTTGGAACGGAAAAGCTACTCCCTCGTTTTTGGCCATTAGCTTGCCGTCTGTTGCTCTTATTGATATGTAGTTAGGTCCCTCCACGCCGGGTTATCAGGAGAGCCATCCAACATGGACCTTTGCTTGACAACATTTTTGCTAATATGTAGAGTTCTAGTTCCAACATCACCATAGTTATAATCAAATCTTATGAACCATTTTTGCAAACTTAGTCTTGACACTATAAATTAAAGTGTGCATGTGAAAATATGTTCATTATAATTTGTAGTGTTCGGATTGAGTTTATAATAGTCGTTGTAAGATTTGTTTGTGAGCATAGCAGCACCGTTAAAATAAGATTCTTGTGACGAATTCCTCATGGCCAGCTATTTTGATTGGGTCCCACCAGTATTATTAGGTATAAATAAAATATTGTTTTATGGCTGCAACATTAGCTGGACCTTAAGGGGGGTGCAGATGTTCTTTGTTTAGTTCATTGGTTCTAGATCTAAGGCAAGTAGGGACAATTTACAATTTGGTAGCTTATGGAGTAACATTGGTTTAACTGCCAACATTGTCACGGGATACACAGTTGTCATTCCGTTGAGCGTGTGGATCAGTTGATTAATGTGCTTTAGATCTACCAACGTGTGGCATAATCACTTGTGCTGCGCAGCAGTTGTGGATTTCTTTTGCCACTATGTGTTGAATGGGAGCATGGCCTAGACAGTAAATTGATTGAGGTAGGCCTAGACAGTAAATTGATTGAGGTAGGCCATCTCAGATGCGTCATCTCTCTCTCTCTCTCTCTGGTCCCTTTAGATATCAGATATAGCAATGGAATGAAAAACCTCACAGCTCTTGCTAGACAGGCTATTTCTAATCTTATATTCGAAATACATTTTAGCTATCTGGGCTTTACTTTTTAAATGGTGTGCCATATTTTGGGAGTGTATTTAGATCTTCATGTGATTTGTATTTAGATTGCCTGGTGAAAAATTGGTTGTTTGGTCACTGTTTTACTTGAACCTGCGTTTTTAACTTTTTGATATGCATATGTCATATGTGAATCCAGAACTCTGTAAATCAAGGTACAAGTGGAACTAAAATAGCTATATACTACTACCAACCATCCTTCATCCATAACCACCGTATTGAGAACACATGCATATGTCATGAGCTACGAGGCACAAAGAAAACAATGCACAGGAATAGCATATGTTTGGGCCTATAAAGTTCTGAAATGAAAACATTCCTAGTCTGATCTGCAAATTCATCGGGTAATGAAGCAGACACTCTTTTATTCCGAACCATGCAAGAGGACTACATGCAAAGTATTTGCTGCCATGATCGATCTCTCTTAGCTGCCTGTGTTCTGACTTAATACCGTTGCATTTCTTAAGCCTCCATGGCTTCATGTTTATTGATTATGTAGATTACTAAGTTATAGCCGTGCGGCTTATCAGTTCACTACTCATTCTATGATTATGTTCATGAAAGACAGTTTGGTTCTTCTTTACGTGGGATTTCATAATGCTGTGATTTGCACAAGATACCACCTAAACATTTATGAATTAAACAAGGCAATAGCAGAAAAGGAAATGCACATAAGAATATGCATGCTTGCTTACCGTTTTTCCTGTGATAATATTGCATCTGTAATTCATCATGATGTGTCTTCTTTTTTTTGCATCCAATGATGTATGACAGCCGTGAGATGTTCAACAAATGGCAAGCACAAAGGTGGTGGGCTGAAAATTATGACAAAGTTATGGAACTTTACAACGTGCAGAGGTTTAACCATCAAAGTGTCCCTCTCCCCACTACTCCGAAGTCTGAAGATGAGGTGAGATGTGCTCAATTTATTGTCAGCTGTTCCAGTCACCACATGTCTTTCTTCAAGTGTGGCCCTTACTTACTCCATGGATTTTGTTTCGTACAGAGCTCCAAGGAGGACAGTCCAGTAACACCACCGCTTGACAAGGAGCGATTGCCTCGTTCCTTACAGAGGCCAGCATCATGCGGCGGAGCAATGGGCTACTCTTCATCCGATTCTCTTGAGCACCATTGTAACGGCCTCCACCATCACCATGGACAGCAGTGTTATGACTCAGTGGGGCTAGCGTCGACACCGAAGCTGTCAAGCATAAGCGGAGCGAAGACAGAGACCTCGTCGATGGATGCGTCGATGAGGACGAGCTCATCTCCAGAAGACGCCGACAGATCGGGCGAGCTCTCGGTGTCCATCAGCAACGTTAGCGACCAGGAGAGGGAGTGGGTAGAGGAAGACCAGCCTGGTGTATATATTACCATCCGGGCTCTGCCCGGCAGCATCAGAGAACTACGCCGTGTTCGATTCAGGTGTGTCTTCCTTCCTCGCCTTGGTCTTCTTGGTGATTGAGAGGCTGGCTTATCTGATGATGACTCTTGTTGTGCTTGCATTGCAGTCGAGAAAAGTTCAGTGAGATGCATGCGAGGCTGTGGTGGGAAGAGAACCGAGCGAGGATACACGAGCAGTACCTCTGAGATAGGAGAAGCATGAAAACTGAACGGTCGTTGTTGACATGAGCTAGCTGTTGATCCATGTTTGTACATTTTACGGGTGGAGCTAACACTACTCCCTCTCTGGGCAGCTGCAGTAGTCAGTGTACTGATCTGCTAGGCTCTGATAATTTGACCACCCACATGTTTTCCAACACTGGTTTTGGCTTTTGATTAGGCAGCAAGTTTGTGTTGAGTAGCTCAAAAGGTGTGTACTGTGTAGCCTAGAAGTACCATATGTCCTTTGAACTGTAGCTCCCCAAAACCGATTACCTGCCTGTATTTTTGTGAATTCGGAACGATTTTGTTTTCAGTTTCGTCCGTTCTACAAATCCCAACGGTTGCGTCCATACCACCCATCCTTGTCGACGTGATAGGAAGGACAATAGATAAGAACTTCGCCTCCAATTTCTCGTCTGGATGATATGTTCTGCTAGACGTCTGATTCAGAACTAGGCTTTTGTAGATGCACAAGTCCTGCCTAATTCTAACGAGCTTTCACCATCATAGATTGGCCAGACAGATACCTAATACCATAATTACTAGCACAATCGCATTACCTTCTGGTCAACTTAAACAAACATATTATAGGTCACTCGCTGAAGCAAATCACGTTTGTTGACGTGGTATGTCTTATCTTGTATGACTGCCAGCCAGCCAGAGTGACCACCTAACAGGGTAGAGCATTTGGTCAGAAGGCAAATCACTTTGGTAAGCTGATCAATTCACCCCCAGAAAAGGAAGATATATCAGGGTTAGGGTTATTCTTCCAAGGAAGTCACTATAAGTCATTCTTTGCCAATAACCACGTGTTCGAATATCAGCGGATAAGAGGTGTTTTAGGTAAGGATATCTTGATCAAGGGTTAGTACTCTTCTATAGAGGCGGCTCCAGGAATTCAGGAGTGAGTAGTACACGGTAGTAATCCTAGGTGGACTACACTGATTGCATGTTGCTACTCTTGTGATTAGACCAAATAGAAGTTCATCTAATATTTGTTAATACATGTTGATGTTCGGGAGCTTGCTTGCTAGTATTACAGAAGGAAAACATATTGAATTGACGTATTACTCAAGTTCACCTATCATCTGTCTCAACAGTTCCAGCATTCCAACTCCATTTTGTTTTCTCTGAATGAACTTAGGCTATGGGTAATAACAGGTTAGAAATACAATTAACAATGATATTTGCAGCCGAGCACAGCAAACCAAGAAAAAGAGCGGTTAAGAGAAGTACTAAAAGACAACGCATAACACTACCAAAGAAACATAGCAATGGGAAGAAAGCTACTTAATTTTGAGCTAATCCAGTGGATAATGACAGCATAAACAATGAATAAATAGACATCTAGACGTCGTAAACAAAAGGGGCTAAAACCATTATCAACATGAGAGATTATCATGTGATCTGTAACCAATGTAGTGCCATCATCAAAATCTAGTAGCACTTGTTTATTCCAAGAGAAGACTCTTAGGTCTCCCACTTTCCCAATGAGAAAAGTCATAGAAGTTCTCAAGGGAAAATCTGACAAAAAGGGTAAACAGATCTTCAGTTTTCCCAGGATCGTATTATATCAGGCTACTGCAGCCGTGCCCAGTTGTGTATGAGAGCACCTGTAGAGCGTAACTGTACATACATGATCTGTACCTATCGCTCATGACCATGTGTGGAATGGAGCAAGTTGGGAAGGCATTACATCAGTGAAAGCTACAGTCCCTCTCTGTCACTTGACGTCTTCAGACTCCTGATGTGCCATGTAGTTCATGATCAGAATCAGAAATCAGAACAGATACAGACGGACAGAGATGACATGAAACCTGCTTCTTGCCGGAGTGGAAAGGAATGGTGCCATGTTTGGTTGAAGCGGGGAGTAAATGGCAGAAATGAGCTGCAGATCTGGAGTAGTTTGTCAGTCGGTCCATATAGCCACACCAATCGCACTAGGCATCTTTCAATACAATTCAAGAGCAGAGTAACATCTACCCAGATCAGTTGATGCCATGTATTTCTAGAGAGTTGCAAATGCTATGTTAAGATGGAACAGGGAAGAGAAGCGTTGTTAGTGAGTTACATCAGTTTGATCACCATTTCCAAATCATCTGGGTTGTTGTTCTATAGAGTGAATAACTTCTGAAGGCTCACAACATAAAATGTGTGATTAGGCAGAGCAGCATGAACAAAGTGGATTACGTTGATTGATTGATTTGTGGTTACAAACAAAGACACTATCTACAAACACTTGATCACCATTCTCTTTTCGACACCTGAAAGATAAGATAAGCTGTGGAAAGGAACGAAACAAACCAAGCAAGCAAAAAAAACACCTAATTTGCACTATCTATACTTGCCATCAGAAGTCAGGGGACGCCGGCCCCTTCTTGGCCGAGAGGCGCTTGAGGAACTCGTAGGTGGTGATCATGGTGGTGGCGGACAAGGACATGGACGCCCACCTCGGTCCGAGCCCCCTGTAACAGGCGCCCCACCCTCCTTCCTTGATCAGCATCCGCACCGTCCGGCCAATGGTGATGGGCTCGCCGTGGCCGTCCATGACCTGCATCCTGGTCTTGATCGTGTCCAGCGGCATGGTCACAACCGCGGCCGCGCCGCCGGCCGCAGCGGCACTGGCTCCCTGCACCACCATGAGCGTCCTGCAGCTGGGCTCCAACGATGCGCCGTCGTCGACCTCTCGCACCCCGACGCCGTACCGGCACAGGTAGCAGCCGACCCCGCTCCAGATCGCCTTCTGCGACAGCGAGTAGGTCGCCCACCAGACGGCGTTGGAGGGGGCGTAGGTGAGGATGGACATGCCGAAGCCGCGGTAGAGGCCGCGGAGGCCGTCGGCGGCCGCGATCTTGCGGAAGGCGTCGAGGCCGCCGCGGTAGCGGGAGGGAGAGGCGCCCTGCACCATGAGGCGCTGGCTGATGACGTCGACGGGGGTCCACACGACCTGCGCGGCGATGGCGGCGGTGAGGCCCGCGGCGGCGCCAGCGGCCGCTGACGCGGCGGGCTCCGGTGCGCCGAGGGTGAGCATGGCCGGCCCGACGGCGGCGCGCGTGGCCTCGAGCGCGCCCATGTAGAGCGCGCGGGCCGGCACGGTGCCGGCGAGGGAGGTGGCGAAGCCACGGTAGAAGGCGAGCGGGCCCTCCAGGCGCAGGATGGTGGTGGCCGCGGCGGTGGCGGAGGGCGGGAGGGAGGCTGCGGAGGAGGCGGCGTGCGCCGGGGGCGGCGGGACCTGCAGGCGCGTCTTGAGGACGACGGCGGGGTAGAGCGCGGCGGAGACGGCGGAGAAGAGGCCCGCGCCGAGGAGGAAGAAGCGGGACTTGTCGAGGCGGTCCCAGTCGATGTCCGCCGGGAGCTGCAGCTCCGCCGCCGCGTCCGGCGGCGGCGGAGGCGCGTCGCGGCGATCTATGGCCTCTCCTCCATGGCGGCTCGCCGGCGGGCAGCGGTAGGCCACTCTCGGGGACGCTTCTCCTGCGCGCGTCGGCAAGCGGCAGCGGCGGCGGCTAGGGTTTTGGGCGGGGCGGGGGGAGGGGAGGATGAAGCGTGAGCAGAGAGCAGAGCAGAGCGGTGGGAAGTGTGTGGAATGGCGTGGGACGTGGCGCGCTCCGATTAATGGCTTTTCAGAATTCGGGAAGAGACTGTTGCTACGGTTCGTTGTCGGACGCGAGCGTGACGGCCTTGGGCTCATGCGGGTGCGCCGCGTGGCACCTAGCAACGGGTTGGATAATTGTTGCCCAAATGTCCAATTTCGTTCGTTCCTGCTCCTACATTTTCTCCACGCGGTGACAGGTGACAACTCCCTGGTGATGGGCAGAGGAGATTTGTTTTTTAAAAACGAAATATCTTGAGAACCGTTTATCCGATTTACGAACCGTTTTCACTATTATTCATAGGTTTCGACAAACTTTTTTTTTTACTTCGGATTGTGTATGTTTTATACAACCTAAGTGTAATTGTACGTACAATCTGAATTTTATAGTTGTACGTACAACCTGTTAGGTGTAGTTGTTCGTACAACCCGAATGTAGTTGTACGTACAACCCGAATGTAGTTGTACGTACAACCCGGTATGTGTTGTTGTACACCCCGGTATGTGTTGCTGTACAACCCGGTCTATGTTGCTGTACAATCCGGTCTGCGTTGTTGTACAACTCGGTCTGTGTTGCTGTACGTACAAACTGATATGTGTTGTTGTACAACCCAGTCTGCGTTTGCTGTACAGTCCGGTCTGCGTTGCTGTACAACCCGTTCTGTGTTGTTGTACTATCTTAATTTGTGTTTTGTACAAGTCTAATAATAGATCCAGATCTAGATCTAGATCTTGATTTGAATCTGAATCTGGACATGCGCGGGACCGCTTACTTAATTTGCGCCACGTGTCGCAACGACAGCGCGCGCGTCGCTCCCGCTTTTCCCTTCGCGAAGGCCGACCTTTCCCTAGTCCAACCCATGTGTCATTCTCCATCTTTGATGGATTCGCGTTTTCCCATGATGAAACGGAGGGTGTAACCGAATCCCACCCGATACAACAATCTCTAAACATAAACATCCACACGAGAACGCCGGCGGAGCATTCCAGAACACGACACTCCGGCCAAATCAAGAAGAAACATCGTCAGACAAATCTTAGTCTTGGTCTTGGGGTGAGAGGAACCCTAGGGACCGCCGCCTTTATTCAATCCGAGCGGATGGAATTGGAGGAAGAAGAACCAGGCCGCCGCCACCGCCGACACCAACATTTTGACCCGGATCTTTCTGAAATCCTGACTCCATCTATGGTCCAAAAATTTTAGGGTTCAACTCCGCCATGGTGCCAAGCAACCGGTACCACTAGGCGCCCCGGTGCTGCCTGCCACCATGGAGCTCAGCCACTGGCTCGCACGAACCCGGATGGGCCGCGAGTGCCCGGAGCCCTCGTCTACGGTAGGTAGCAGGGATGCCTCCAATGCGTAGCGTTCGCGCGACTCAAGCTGTCGTCGGGATGCGCTCGCCGCAGAACCACACCGATCCCCACGCGCCGCCGCCTTCACGCAAAATGTCGATCGAAGTGTGGAAGACATGAGAAATGAAAATTACTACCAAAATGCAACCTTTTCTTAAATGACATTTCGGGTCATTTTTTGAGAAAAATAGAGGTCTAGCTTGCCGCATAACCAGGACACATTGTAACGCTTGTACTGACTTACAAGCAAGTCTTTCGCGGTTGCATATTTATCACTTACTCTACAGGACGAGTTCCCTTTTATACCTAACCAATGTCGCGAGCGGCTTCAAGGGAAGAACAGTAGTCGGTCGATCGATCGATCAAAGCACAGGTAACGGCCATGGGTGGCACGCCGCGCAGCAGCATCGGCCACATCCTGCCCGGAGCCGGCTTTTTCGCCGTCGGCCTGTGGCACCTGTTCAGCCACGTTCGGCTCTTCTCCCTGCGCCGGGACTCGTACGTCGCGCCGGTGTGGTTCCCTGTGACGGGCGCGCGGTACCTGGAGCCCGCCCTCGTCATCGCCGGCAGCGCCGTGGAGTTCGTCATGGAGATGTTCGTGGACCACTCCACCTTCCTGCCGTTCGACGCGGACGGCTCCATCCCGTCCGACCGCCTCCACAACCACGAGCACGCCATCATCTGCCTCGCGCTCATCGTCTACGCGGGCGCCGCCGTCCACCTCGACCGCGCCCGCGCCCCGGGCCGCCGCGCGCTCTGCCTCCTCCTCGTGGCCGTCGTCTTCGCGCAGGAGCTCCTCGTCTTCCACTTCCACTCCACGACCCACGCCGGCGTGGAGGGGCAGTTCCACTGGATCCTCGAGGTGGTCGTCGCCGCCTGCCTCGGCACCGCGCTCCTCGGCGTCGCCTTCCCGCGGAGCTTCGCGGTGAGCCTGGCCCGGTCGGCGTGCATCATGTTCCACGGGGTGTGGCTGGCCGTCATCGGCGCCATGGTGTGGGTGCCGAGCATGGTGCCCAAGGGGTGCTCGCTGGTGCGGGAGGACGGCCGCGACACCGTGCGCTGCCACGACAAGGCCAGCCTCCACCGCGCCAGGGCGCTCGTGAACCTGCAGTTCGGCTGGTACCTGTCCTTCATGACAGTGTTCGTCCTCGCCATCTACCTCTACGTGTGCAGCAAATACCCTGCCGAGCAGCAAGCCTACGCGCGGCTTCTCCCGAAAGACGGCGACGAGGAGGAAGAGGAGGCGCACAAGTGCGGGGTGGCGCGCAATGGCGGCGGCGACGTTCATGTACACGGCTTCGCGCCATTGGAGATTGAATTGTAAACGAGTCAAACCGGAGATTGAGGTGTACTAAGTACTAACATATAATACACACAGTTACAAAACCTAGCTAGTTACGGTCCTGCAGACATGTTGTACAGTATTCGTTTGAGCATTATCTATGAAATATCCATGCATGGATCGATCGGTTCGTGCGCGCCTCTTTCCCTTTGGTTGAAGACCAAGATCGACGTTTGGCCGTCGGCGTTAGAATTGCCGTCGGGCTGGTCTGCCACTCCCGTAGTGATGTTTACCAAAAGCCAAAACGTAGCTTACAAAAAGGGAATTCGGTGAAGGAAGTACCTTACTCCGAAGGTAAGTTTCGGTGTTGTGGAGTGTACATATATTGATCCATGTAAAATACGTATAGGAAGCTATCGCTTTTTAACACAGGAGCAAAAAACTAGCAGATGGCAGTTTCTAACAGCAGATGTTTTTGCCGGCTTGCATTGTCCACCTGTGTTCACGTACGATTCATGGCGAGCGCCACAGCTGCCGGCGCCGCCTCCTCCTCCTCTCAGCCGGTGCGTGTCGTGCTGCGCGTGCGCCCATTCCTCCCGTCGGAAGCCGGCTCCCCGGCGGCGCCCTGCGTCTCCCTCGCTGGCGGCCACCCCGGCCGCGAGGTTACCGTCCAGCTCAAGGACCCGTGCACCAGGTACCCGATTCTAGAATCCGCCGCGCTGTTCCTGTGCCGCTCAAACTGTTTTCCCCAATTCCGAGCTCCATCCAAAAAACTGTGCCGACGGCTAGTTCTATCTCTTCTGCTAACTTGTTTGAGAGCGTGTTAGAAGTTGGTCTACCATTCTTTTCTTAGGTTAGCGCAATCCTTCCCAGTTCCCAACACAAAACTGAGCCTATTTATTGATAATGGCGATTTTGATTTTTGATTCCATAGGAAAAAAAAAACAATGTACTATTTTACTTAGCTGAGCGCCCTCTTGCCTGCTTGCTTCTCACCTATTCATTCCTGAACTCTGCAGCCGTACCGAGTGCTACAAGCTGGATGCCTTCTTCGGCCCTGAAGATGAGGTCCATGACATTTTTGACAAGGAGGTCAGCGCCGCGATCCCGGCCGTCTTCGAAGGTGTCAACGCGACGGTCTTTGCCTGTGGAGCCATCGGCAGCGGCAAGACCTACACGATGCAGGTGCGGACTCCTTTCTTGGCGTCTGCCCGCAACCTGTTTGATGTAATGTAATGCTGATTGCTGACATCGTTTGTGGCACAGGGAACGGAGGATCTACCAGGGCTCATCCCCTTGGCGGTTTCAGCCGTCCTGAGGATCGGCACCAGCACAATGTGCTCCGTGGAGATCTCCTACTATGAGGTTTACATGGGACGATGCTATGACCTGCTTGAGCCCAAGGACAAGGAGATGATGGTCTTGGATGACCAGGATGGTAACCTGCAGCTCAAGGGTTTGGCTTGGGTAATGCTCTGGGATTGGGTCCTTTTTTTAATGTGTTTTCTGGACTGTGGCTTCGCGGGTGATGTGCTTACTAGTGTCTTTTGATGGTTTTAAGGTCCCCGTGCGATCCATGGAGGAGTTTCAGGAAGCCTACTCGAAAGGTGAGGAGCGGAGGAATGTGGCCCACACCGACATGAACGATGTCTCAAGTAGGGGCCATGCTGTGCTCTCCATCAGGGTCAATAACGGTGTTACCACAGGGAAGCTTAACCTCATTGACTTGGCTGGTATGATTCCCTGCAATGGGAGCATATAACCTAAAGCTTTGTACTTGAGTTTAAGCCATGGTGTGTTTCTTCATTGCAGGAAACGAGGACAACAGGACTTGCAATGAAGGGACCCGTTCTTCGCTGTTTGCATTGTCTAATGTCATTTCAGCTCTCAGGAATAATGAGCCATGGATACCTTATAGAGATAGTAAACTGACTCGCATACTACAAGATTCTCTAGGAGTCAATAGCTGCGCTGTGATGATAGCTTGCCTTGTGAGTGTCGACTCTAGAAGTTTCATCCCACAGATTACAGGACTTTACCAATTGCATTTGTTTGTTGCAGAATCCCATGGAATACCATGAGGCACTCTACACAGTAAGTATGGCTGGTCGATCAGGTCACATGAAACAACCGGCATCTGCCAGGATTTCTAGTAGGGCTAAAGTAATGAACCAAGATGACGGCAACGTTAAAAAGTAAGTACATCTGTACAAGTTTACATAAACCACATGATATTTTTCATAGTTCTTATCACTTGATCTTTTTCCCCACAGGATGATGTTTGATTCTGGAGTCCATACTCCAGCAAAAAACATAACAAGGCTGAGCTCACAAGATGCAGTTAAGACAATTAAGAAAGGTATGCATTCTGAAACATGCAATAGAGTTATATACTTGCACTGAAGATACATTTTTGAATCTGCAAACCAAGAAATAGAAAAGGAAAACTCCGATGACCATGCATAAGCTTCTTTCATTGTATTTGAATTTAAATTCTAAAGATAGACAACCGTTTACTGACCAAGGCTGAAATTTAAACAGACTTGCATCAGTCCACTGATTAGACCAAGGTTCGCAACTTGCCAGAAAGATAGCTGTTCAATGGAAACTAATATAATAAATAATCTACTTGCAATATACTTATATCAAACTTTGGAATTTGACCTATGTATACATATGAAAAGGTCTTAGGACTATTCCATGTTTTGTGCAGTGGTGTTACCTTCATCAACTCCATGCAAACAGGGCAAGTTGGAATCACCACTTAGCAAAGTTCTTTCTCCCATTTCATCCAACATGGTGATTCTCAAGCAGCACATAGATGACTATCCCGATTGCCCCCCTTCATTGGAGCCCAAAACTCTAGTAGGAGCATGTAACAGAATTGGGACAGTTTCAAGTGCTACACCTCTCGCTAAGTTTAATGCACACGGATCTGACCTGATGGTCTGCATTATTTTCCTCCTATTTCAACATCAGCAACCAGTTTTAGTTTAGTACCGATCTCTAAATATCTGTGTCATATACAGGAATCTTATATTCAACAATATCTTGAGTTCTTAAATGATGCGAGCAAGTAAGTTTAAACTCTCCAAGTTTTCGTATAGTTACCTTTATGTAGCTGCATTGGCTTTATACGAAAATAGCTGGTTTGCCCTCTTTCAAACATATTGGGTATCTTGTACCCTTTCTGATTATTCACTTTGCTTATATCTTGATGCAGGGAAGAGGTACAGCAAGTGAAAGTATGGTCCCTATGTTTCACAATAATTTGATATACTGTACATCAGCCTAATTTTTCATACTAATGCTCCCATTTTTTTCCCCAGGGAATTGGTGAAAAGAGGGCAGGGTACATTCTTGAGCTCCGGGAGGATTCACCCAGACCATTCAAATCTGTAAGATTTCTATACTATGAAATACTTCATCCTGAGCCCGGGTAAAGGTCACTTGATTCGTCTCCTTTACACAAATACAAATATGACTTTGCAGGTTGCAGACTTGGAAAATCTAGGTCTATCATTAAAACAAGTAATTCTTCTACCACCTTCTTTAGGTACCTTATCCCAGTACTTCATGTATAATTTATGCACGTAATAGCACGATCAAACTATAATTTGCTTTTATTGCATCATCAAAACAGGTAGAAGGCTTCGTCCTTAAAACAGCCACTGGAATGTTGAAGCAATCGGTCGAACGGAGTGTTGGGCGACACACTGGAGATACCAACCAACGCAGCGGCAGAATGAACTAGATCATGTCTTGGATTTTGTTTCGAATTTATGTGGTTCGTCGCTCCAGCTACTTGAACTCGGTAGTCTGCACCACATGACTCACTGACTGTAGTGGTATGGTATATTGGTATCTGTACTGACAGACCTGTGAATTGTCGGCCTTTGCTGGCGCTTTTACTACCTCGCATGGAGGAGGATGGAGCTATGGTTTGCTCCTCTTAATTGTAGACTAGTGGATGTAGCGCGGTGATGCCGCGCCCGTGTGGTAAATGATATTTAAAATTGGTAATTCAAATTCAAGTTCCTTGGAAATGGATTTTAAATGTGTCTAAATCTACACCGTGGTGAAACTTTCAAATGTTCTTATATTTTTCCATAGGCGTTTAAGTTTTTGTGTGTGTGGTTATTTTCACATTTCATGATCTATATTAAGAAGAGGTGGATTTAAAATTTGGCCAAATTTATAACGGTTTGAAACTTCAGAATGTTTTGCATTCTTGCTGTAAGTATTAGGTTTCTTTATTGTGGTTGTTTTGATATTTTGTTCATATTTGTCGTATGTGTGTATTTGGAGTTATTATTTTGCCGTAGGCATTTTTTGTGGTTATTTTGATATTGTATGACTTGTATTTAAAAGAGATGGAGTTGAAATTTGGCCAAATTTGAAACGTTTTGAAACTTTAAAATGGTTTGTATTCTTGGCATAAATAATTAGGTCTCTTTATTGTGGTCATTTTGATATTTTTTACATATTTTTATGATGTACCAATTTTAAGTTATTAATTTTTCATTATTTAACCATTTACTGTTTTTTTGGGAAATGAAGGAGTCGCTGGCAGGTGGGACCCGCGGTGACGGACTTACGTCACCGGCCGCCAGCTAGGGCAGATGCGGCCAAGGCGGCGCCACGCGGCTTGGCGCGGTCGACGCGCCTCAACGCTCGCACCCGCCAGTGGCGGCGCCGCCAATTCTACGTCGTCAGAGCGACGCCGGCGGTGCGCGGAAGGGGCGGCGGTGGCGGAGGTCGCCGCGGAGGATTGAAGCGCGAAGACCGCGTCCCGGCAGACAAAACTGAGGGAGAATGGAGAGGTCGCCGCGGCACACCTCCCTTTGCCCTTCGATCTGAGAGGGGAGGCACGGAGCGGCCGCGCCGCCGCCGCCGGCAAACTTGGAGACATGGGAGGGAGGAAGGAGATGGGGGTTTCTGAATTGGCTTTTTTGCATAAAATTCTGTGACTTTTCCAGTTATTGACAAATAGGTCCCTCCACGTAGTAATCTGTGGACCTCGGAGCATGGAGCCATTGTTCGAGTGGCTTTTCTGTAACAAGGATGACATGACGCGTTCCTATTGGAAGAAAATAGGATGAACAGTGACTCAATCACTCAGGTGATAGTGCGACCCTTTATATATACTCCCTCCGTCCCAAAATTGGTGTCTCAAGTCTCTCAAAAAGGAGATGTAATGTCTAGATACATCTCTTTTTGAGAGACTTGAGACACTTATTTTGAGACGGAGAGAGTAGTAGGATTCGTCTCCGAATTTGTCTTCCATGTGTGAGCTGTTCTTTCGTGTTGAATGGGACCTCACTGGCTTCCTTGCACCACCAGCAGAATAGCCTTGTACCTTGACTATTTAGGTCCAACAAAGTACAACTATATACTCCCAGAAAAAGAAGAAGTGCAGCTCTGATGATGAGATAAAAAGGGCTTAAATAAACTCATACTAATTCATGAAACAAGCTCCAAACATGAGCTTAACCCGTGGTTTATGGGTCGATCACTCAATGCACCAATGAAAACCAATCTGTGTAAGGTAAATCGACTGTAAAATTTACAGTTGCGGGTCTCCAGTGGGATGCAACAATGTTATGTAGCCTTTTAACCAGATTATACGGAGGTGATCGAAACTGAACATTGTGGAAACTGGCTAATGATTACTGATGGCAAACACCATTTCCTGCACTAAAGACAGCGAGGAAAATATGTAGAAGCAGTCGTGCAAATGAACATAGCTGGTCAATCTAAGGGAATTTTCAGAGTTCAGACAAGGCGCTGAGGAAAAAATATGTTGATTGATTTTCTTTTCAAATCATCGCCATAACATTCACCGAAGAAACATGGTACAGTACATAAAAATTCACTTATACACAGGGGCGTAGAATATGTGCTAATGGCCGGAAGTAAGCTTCATTAGTAAATCCATCTTAATTAAGCCCAATACATCAGCCCATACAGACCATGCACCCTAGCAGCTAGGCCCTTGACTCTTCGTATGTACGTGATCTGATCGATCAGATCGAATCTATCAGCCCTTTGTGTGCCGCCGCCTTTCTCTCTTCTTAACGGCCGCTCCTTTGCCTTAGAATTGATCAGTCTTTGCGCCACCGATCGGAGCAGGTGAGCAGCTCATTCAATCGCTGATTACCTTCGCCGACCGGTCGCCAATCTCCAATCGCCCCCAAATCAGCGGCAAACAGGCGACGGTATTATTTCTTGTTGCCATATTTTCTGGTGAATTTAGATCATTAGTATGCTACATCATATAAATTAGTGCATTAGGTCGTTAAACTGTGTCTTTTTAATATAGATGAAGAGAAAGGCACTAAGGATAGATTCTTTTTTCAAACCAATGGGTTCATCCTCAACATGGACCACTAATATTGGTAGTACCACTGGTGTTGAAAATGCAAATTCATCCGAAGAGGCAATTGAGCAACAACCTATTGTAGATGACAGCTCCAATATGGTAGTTGAAAAGTTCTATCCTGAGGATTTTTCTAGTTAAGAAAGGGCTCAATTGGAATCTCAACTTCCCCATTTTTAGTGGGATTTATTATTAATGGGTTTTAGACTTAATATAAGGTGATATTTGTTCACTTTTGTGGTCATCGATTTTTCGCCCCCCTCATGTTCCAATCCTAGCTCCGCCCCTGCTTATACAAGTCACTCACCAGAGCAATGAAACCAATCCGTCAAAGTAAAAGAACTGTACAATTTACAGACTTACAGTACAACCATCGTAATGTAATGTACGACCATGCATCTTAGCCGGACGTCAATTTCATCGATCCTTTGATCGATATGCGGTATATATCTTACGGTTCCAGTTATCTCTCTACCTCCATCTCCATGGGCTTTGTGCCCCTGACCACGTGCTCGTAGCTAAGCTTCACGGCCTCGAGATCGTCATCGTCTCCGATGCTGAACCGGCCGTCAGCGTGTCTTTCCTTGACCAGCGGCAAGTACTGCGGCTCC
This sequence comes from Poa annua, assembly GCA_026929855.1. NCBI lineage: Eukaryota > Viridiplantae > Streptophyta > Magnoliopsida > Poales > Poaceae > Poa > Poa annua. The sequence goes on from CM049432.1 coordinate 78,330,478, forward strand.
TCGGGGTACATCCTGCATACCTGGATGTAGAACACGACGACGAACACCACGGTGGCCGTCAGGTACCAGCTGAACTGAAGGTTGACGAGCGACTTGGCGCGGTGGAGCGCCTCGTCACCGTCGTCTGTCCGGCAGCGGACCACCTCATGGCCTTCCTCGAAGTTGAGGAAGCATCCCTTGGGTATCAGCCCCGGCGTCCAGAGCATGACGCCCATGACGATGAATCAGACGCCCTGGAACACGAGGCTCGCCGACCGCACCAGGCTCACCGCGAAGCTCCGTGGGCACGGGATGCCCAGCAGGGTGGTGGCGAGCGTGACAGCGATGACAGCCTGTAGCAGCCGGTGGAACTGCCCCTCCACGCCCATGTGGTCCGCGGAGTGGAGGCCGAAGATGAGCAGCTGCTGCGCGAACGCCGCGGCGGCGACCAGCTGCGACACCGTGTCCCGCATGGGCGCCCGGACCCTGTCCATGTAGATGGTGACGGCGCCGAAGGCGAGCAGCGCGAGCGAGATGGACGCGTGCTCGAAGTTGTGGAGGTGGTCGGTGGGGATGGTGCCGTCGTCGTCGAACGGCTGGTGCTTCGCCGGGCCGATGACGAGCTCCATCAGGATGGACGCCGCCGAGCCGACGACGACGAGGATGAGCTCGAGGTGGCGGACTCGCCGCACGGGGAACCAGACCGGCGCCGCGTAGGAGCTGGGCCGCAGAGCGAACAGCCGGATGTGGTTGAACAGCTGCCACAGGCCGATGAGGAGGAAGCCGGCACCCGGCACGACGTGGCCGACGAACGTGCCCATGGCTACCGGGCCGGCTACGGCGAGGGTATATGGTACCGGAGGAGCGAAATGTTTGTTGGTGGAGTCGTGCGAGGGAAAGGTGGTGTGATGGGGGCTTTTGAAGTTTGAAACGTGATATAGAGGTATCCAGGGGTTTAAGAAGATTGGATGGTCGTCGACTCTCTGGAGAGTTCCAGTTTTGGTTGGAAGGTTTGAAAAGTTTTCCTTGTATAGTCTAAACAATGGATTTGGACGAGGTTGTTGCCATCAGCAGTGATGTGTTGAAAGTTCGGGGTAGTTAGTCTTCATTTTGTTTTGCTTACTTGGTTGACCTTCTCAATAGATTAGTCATAAGCATCTTAGTTGTAAATATTATGCGGTTTAAATTATTAATCGTCAGGAGATTATAAATATTTTCTACATGATGGCTTTGTGCACAAAAAGATGTAAGAAGATTATGGTGTGATTTTCAGGTCACTGAACTTGATTTTCATTTCGTTGTACTTGTTGGAAGAAGATTTTATCTATCTGAAAAAGCTTAACTTGCTCGCATGTCTCGATCAAGCTCTAGTTTAATTACTTTGATATTCCAGATAAATTAAAGCAGACGACTCCTATGTAAGGGCGCATGTCACTTCATATAGCCGTACAAGACCGGTGGCGTCTGGATGAGGTCATTGCATATGGTTTGGGTGTTCTTCTCGTCCAAGGTTCAGACAGGTCCTTCCAGTTATGACTGTTAAGTCCTTCTCGAAGTGGCCATATTTAACGTAGTAAGCTAGCTGAGACAATCCATCGTTCATACTTCTTCAGAGCATGCACGTACATACGATAGGACACTCCACACTCGTCGCCGTTGAAGTGCTCGAGGTCGTTCTTCCCCGCCGCCAGCGCAGGACTTTGGTTGGACAATCTGACCTACCCGCCGGGCGGCGGGCGCAGGCGACAGAACTGCCGCCGTGCAGTCATGTGCCTTCCTGGGTCTGTGGATGTATTGTGCTTTTGGTCGGGTCGTCGGCCTATGTTGTGCAACCGTTTTTTCTCCTTGGTGGCTTCGGGTGTGTGTTCGGGAAAAATGATAGGAAAAAGGTGCTGAAATGTTAGGACGCGTCTAGGTAACGGCCGGCCGTAGGTTCGTCGACTGGAACGGCCTACCCAAAAAAGACAAATTCCTTTCCCCGCAAGCGCGCACTGCTAACCTCTCCTCCAGCTCGCGCTGCTAGCCTCCTCTCCAGCGTGTGCTGCTAGCCTCCTCTCAGGCGGTGGTGCCGGAGTACGCGGAGGCGGCGTGGAGGCGGCGACGATGTGAAAATCCGGAGCGGTCCGACGGCTTGCCACGGGTGGAGCAGATAGCGGCTCCCTGAAGGTGGATTAGTGGCAAGGAATTTGGGGATCGAGAGGAACACGATGAGATCCTGGCCTTGAGTGTTTTTAGTAGTACATGGATCGTGGCCTCGTGCTAAGTTCTCAGTCGTGTACGAGGTAACTGGGCCGGTGGGCTGCTTCTAGTCTCTGTAAAATTATACTAGGTTTTATATGAGGTATCTCTTAAGGGATTGTTTGTCTAAATGCGCATAAACATTGCTTAAGTCTATCGAAGTGTTGTTTAAAAAGGTTGTGTAGTTGTTCACCGTTGTTGTAAAAATTATACAATAAGCAACTCCACAATAATCAAAAGCAACTCTGGTAAGAGATGAAACAACTTTAGTGTTCATTGAGATAGTTTCATAACAACGGTAATCAATTTATTGTGTATTCAGACAACTTCTTAACAACAATAAGCAACTCAAAAATAAACATGACAACACTGATACATAATTAAAAGCAAATTTAGTACGAGGTGAAGCAATTTTCATGTGCGATGAAACATCATGACAACATCGATCGTCAATTTTAGAACATATAAAGTAAATTTTGTACGAGACGAAGCAATTTTGGTGTGCCATAAATTAACACCAACCGTAATCAGTAGGCAACTTTGGTGGGCATCTTTGTTAGCCAACTTTAAACAATATCGATAGGGAACTTTTGTGTGAGGGAAAATCAAATTCACAAAATAGCGGTAGACAAATTTGGTTTGCAAAATGAGCACAATTTGGATGACGCCGAACAAATATTAATGGGGCCGGTGAAGATGTTCTGAGACAACTAAACTATCGTGGTAAGCAATATAGATGTGAGATTCTACGATTTCATAACCGTGAAAAGCAAATCGACAACACCTAAAATATAATTTCGATAAAAACAAATCAATAGAGTCAAGCAACTAAGATACGAGTAACCTCATAAATGTTTGGTAGAATTGAGCAATTGTTGAAATATTTAATGTGCAAATAGTTTCCTATTTCAATACAACATAGTTAGGCAATCTTAAAACAAATGAAAGCAAATTCAGTACAAAGAGAAGCAAAATTAATGTGCAAGCAAGACGACGTCACTGGTAGGCAACTTTGGTACGAGGGAAATTATTTTTGGTGTGCGAGATACATGACATCATTAGTATGCAAATTTATAACAAATAAAAGCAAATTTGGTATGATGAAAAGTAATTTTGGTAGGCAAGTTCACAATGAAAAATAACATTTGTAAGAGGCAAAATCAACTATGGTGTGTGACTAGGCAAATTCATGAGAGTCGTAAGCAATTACGCAACAACTCACGAGAATTAGCTATGAGACGAAGCAATTTTATTGTGCATTGAGTAAAATTTAAAACAAAACAAGTGTGAGAAACTTTGTTATATGCTGAGGCAACTCCACTACGACGGTAAGCAATTTTGGTTTGTGATAAGACAAAAGTCATTTTGGTAAGCAACTCCCTCACAAAGCAAAAGAAATGCATTTTTTTTTTTACAAATGAAGCAAGCAACTTTGGTGTATGATTAACCAATTCACAAAAGCAATAATCAATTTGGTGTATGATGAGGCAATTTCCTCACATCCGGAAGGAACTCCACATGTTACAACAACGGAAAGCAATTTTGGTACGAGGCAAAATAAGTTTATTGTGTTGTGAGACAAATTTACAATAGCAATAAGCATATTCAGAACAACAAAAGTCAATTTCTAATTTTGATTGGACACTATACACTAGTTGTAGGCAACTATTAAATATGGTCGGACAACTTATCGGCATCCCATCAGTATCACAAACAACAACAACGATGGAAAATTAACAATAACCAAAGTAAACATTGGTACAAGCGGAAACGACTTTGATTGACAACTATACACTAGCTATAGGAACAATTAAATAGCAATTTTTGGTATCGATATAACACGACAATTTTTTTTAATAACAATCAAAGTCAATTTTAATATGAGCCGAAACAAAGTCAATTTTAATATGAGCCGAAACGATCTTGATTGGGCAGCAATTAAATGGCGGTAAGCAACTTATCGACAGTAATAAGCAAAATCACAACAACAAAACTCAATTTTGGTACGAGATGAAATGAATTTAATTGGCAACTATAAACTTGCCATGGGAAACATTAAAAATCGGCAGGCAACTTATCAGCAGAAATTAACATAGTATGCCACAAGTTGTTTTCTCTCAACAAAGCAACGACATTAGGCAAATTTGATGTGCAACCCCATAATTTCCTGCACAATTTAAGCAAGTAAAATATGATGTTAGGCAACAAATTAATAGAAGTGGGCAATGAGTATCTGATCCCAAAGCAAATATCTGATTGATGGAGGCTTGATTCATTCTGCCACCGCTTGGTACGAGGCGAAACAACTTTAAAACTTTGATGTGCGTCCAGGCAACTTCATAACAATGATAAGAAACATTGGTGTGCAATGAGATAACTGGTGTGTTGAGTCAATTTCAAAACAGCGGTAAGCAACACCACGACAATTTAAAGCAAATTTGATACGAGGTGAAACAATTTTGTTGCGCGGTAGGGCAACTTAACAACAACGATAAGCGCATTGGTGTGTGATGAGGAAATTTTAAAAACATAGTTAATAAATCTTTGTGTGGGATGGGCAATTTCAAAATAGTGGCAAGCAATTCCACGACAATTAAAAGCAAAATTCACTGCTACTATAGCCTTACTTGCACCAGGGAGTTGTATTGGAGGCCCGAAGTGTCAAACAACTGAACGATGTTTGCTGGATGTAATTAAGGAGGAAGAAGACGGAAAGAAGTAAAAGCATTACCTGTTGCCCGTACTTGCTGAGCAGCTCGTCGTGATGGATGAATGACTGCTCCTCTCCATCAGCATCGTCGATCCTTTTCCAACAGAATCTTGAACGGGAGCTTGTGCGAGCAGTGTGGCGGCGCCGGCCAGTAGAGAAGCAGCGGAGCGGAGGTTGGGAAGCAGGGAAGCCCGTGGCTGCCGTCCACATGAAACCAGCGGCCGGGCCTGCTCGTCTTCTTAGCCGGTGTCCGCCGGCACTGCCAAGAGGCAGGTCGATCTGGTAGGAGAGGACCACTCGGGGCAGCGCCACACGTGAGGGAGGAGAAGGGGTAGGGGGCGGAGGAGGAGTGGTGGGCGAGCGCGCATGGATCGCTGACTGAAGATCTTCGCGCCGGGAAGAGCAGGGGATGTGCGGGGGAGGCGGCGGACTTGCACCGGCGGGTAGGATTAGGAGAGGCGGCGCGACCTTGCGCCGAAGTCCGGCACGAAATCCCGCCCGAGGTTGGGCGTCCTCCGCGACTGCCGACAGGACCGCTACGCCTCCGCGTCGTACCTCGCCGCGGAGGCGGCCGCCGAATCGGGGAACACGAGCGGGCCGTCGTGGTCGCCGGCCAGCACGGCGCTGGCGCGGATGGCGAGCGCGGCCATCTACTCGCGCGCGAGACGGCCAAATATATGCAAACGAAAAAAAAATTGTTTTTATAGTCCCTTTATAAAACTCAAGATGTCACATCGAGTTGATACATATAAGATCACACCTGGCGTTCTACACAACATGGTGCACACAAACTTAACATCATGGAAAACTATAATCCGATAAAAGAACTAGAGAAGTGAAAAGCCAAATACATAGGTGGATCCTGATAACTCGCCGCAGAGAACTATAAAGAGCCGATATGTAGACTATCTCGTCCCGCAAGATGTGTTGGCAACAATGTTTGTAATGTTAAATTTACATGTTTAAAGGTTGTGGCCGACGGATCCAGACACTATGCCGCCACCCATTCAAGGTAGAGCATTATTTGGCCACGTGCTCTAAACATCCCCAAAAAGGGTACAGTGTACTGGCTATGAAGAGTCGACCACAAACGGAGCCGCTGTACATATTGGAAAATAATTTGCAGCGGAAGACGAATTTTTAGTGTAGAAAACCATATCATTTCTCCTATCATGTTAGATATGTGTAAGTATGTGATCAACATATAAAATTTGTTGATACGCTTGTAATTGTAATACCCTGATCTTAGGATGTGAGGTTGCAATTTTGCCTCCCTACCCTTTGCTAATAGAAATAGAGATGGAATCCTAGAGGATCATTACGGTAAAATATTACGTTTGACTTATCGTAGCAGCCATATATTAGGGCAACCGCTTCCACCCGTATAGAATTTTAACCTACTTCTATTATTATAAAAAAAATCTAGTTGACGATGGATACGCGACAACTCACACTTTGTTCTGCTTTTTTTTTGTGAGAACCAAATTTTACCTGCTTAATTAACTATGCACCCGGAAATAGAGAAGCAACCGGACTAAATGGGCCAAGCCCAGTAAAACGTACTAAGAATGGCTGTGCGTGGCCATCTTAGCGCACACAAAGAGCGGCGAATAAGATTCGCGCCGATGGGCCTCATTCACCGTGTATCTGCTGATGGCCTTAACGAAGCCCCCTGAACAAAAGAATCTTGAACCCAACGGTACCGCATCCGTATACCCCGCGCCGTCCGGCGTGCCGGGCGCGGCGCCCGTCCGCGCCATGCACCGCGGCCGGCCCTTGCCGCCGGGCGACACATGGCGGACGGCACGAGCAGCAGCCTGCCTGATCCTGACGAGGGCTAGCTAGGCGCGTAGCCAGCACTGCACTGCACGTACCACGTCAGACATGTAAGCAGCACGTACAGCTACGACACTAGCTGCACTGTAACCATACCGGCGCATGGCATGGCCGGATTGACTCCGGACGCACGCACGCACGACGCCACCAGAGAGCTCCGGCCGGCCTGTCGTCCGGCCTGGCACGCACACCAACGCGCCGCACCTCTCATCTCGTCGATGGCTGGCCGGCGGTGATGACTCTGATGATCATACACACACACGACACACACCACCTATGGTCCCGGCGGCAGGGCGCCAGTCCGGCCAGCCATCGACTGCGATCGCTGAACTCAGCTTCTGCTACGCGCTCGCTGCGGCATCATGCGGCGCGCCCGGTGCTCAGCATCAGCGTGCAAAGTCCAGGGATCCACACGCACGCATGAGTGCTGATGTATTTAGCTAGGGGAGCTGATCCGTGCATCGATCTCCAGAGATGAGGTAGTCCCCTGCTGCGCGCTGCATGCATGAACATGTCTTGGCCGCGCCCAGTTCAGTGTTCAGTGTTCAGAAATCAGAAACCAACGCCATCATCGTCGTCGTCGTCTATCCCTGCGTGCATGCATTCAGGCTCAGGCTCATCTCGTCTTTAATGATGCAGTGGTACGTGCACCGATGCGTGGGTGTGTATATGTGTGGTCCTTGATCTCCTCGGCCCAAAGAGGAGAGGAACAAGTATTCATGCATGCATGTATGTACTCACGGGAGAAAATAGTGCCGAGATCGACTGAATTTTTTCCTTAATTTGTTGTTCAGAACTTCATATGTCCATCTAGTAGACGCGAGACACATATACTATAGAACCAAAATTCAGCTGCCTGATAAGATTACGGCCATAAGTTGACAAGGCCCCCATATGCTTTCATAGATCGATCTCAGCTCGTTTTGCTTTCCCATCAATCGATCGACACAAACCAATGCCGGACAGGACACCCACACAACTCGATCGTACGGGTCATTACAAAATCAACAAACTCCACCAGAAGTGGAGAACAAATTAAAACCAAAACCAGCACGCCACACACGCATATTCCAGCGCCCACCGCTGGCCGATCGCCGTCCGGCGAACCCCGCGGGAGACAGCACAACCGCACCACGGCGCTGCTCCGGGCTACCTGCACCTCAAGTCCGAGGCAGCCGAGTGTAGCTGACGGCGACGTGCTCCTGAGTCCTGCCAAACAATGGAGGATAGATCATCGTGCAACACAACACACCAGTTCGACGGGTCGCCGTCGACGATGTAATGGCAAACGCGCACAAACCACAAGTAGCTCAATTGCTACGTCAACTCGCACACTTGACGCGCCTGCAACCATCGAGAGTAAGCCATCCATCTATAGTCGATCGCGCACTCCATTGGATTGAAATTGAATGGCGTGGTTGGGGCGTAGCCATCCGAGGGAGACCGGACGGAGGGGAAGCACACACATGTGTTCTAGCTTGGTCTCGCTAATGGCGCCCTTGACGGAGCAATGAATGGCGATCGAGCGACAGCCTTGTGGAGAAGAAAGCCACGGACAGCCATGCATAGCTAGGTATCTGCCACCGGTGACCTGCCTGCCACACCGAGCCCCTTGCATTGCATGCATGCAGCCTGCTTGAGAGTTAACCCAGCTAGCTAGCTTGGTCCTGCAACGTACGCATGCATGTTCTCATAAGTTTTGCCACTTCGGTAAAGCCGAATGAAACGGCGCAGGTACGTGTACTTGGACCGCTCATCGTTTTCTCCACCCCGCTGGCCCGGTTCAGGGCCGGACCCCTAGCCCCAGCCGAGCTCAGACGCGCAGCACACAGTGGCATGCATGCGAAGCTGATACGGAAACGAGGGGGAGCAGCGCTTCGTACGCCGTCAGTGCGTGTTTGGGAATGCGGTGCAAGCGGCGAAAGGGAAGTTCTTCCCCAGCAGCACTATGGACTTTTCTCCCCTCTAGCTTTGCTCCGTCCGTCCGTCTAGCCGGGATCCACGGAGGGACCAGCTGTACTGCGTCTGTACTACTAGCTCATATGGACGCCGTGATGCGCGCCGTGGAAGCAACAAGTCCGGCGGTCGCTATCCCCCGGCCCGTGCCGTGGCCGTGGGGGCGACGACGAGGAGGAGGAGGCAAGTAGCTAGGAGCGAAGCGAGGGGCTCGCCCGCTCGTGGACAGGTGCTGAGCAGCCATCGCTTTTAAGGCAGACAGAGGCAGGGTGTGGTTTGCTGCCTCCATCCGATCAACGTCGTCTACCTGAGTGAGTGAGCTTGCTACTACAAATGGTGGCGTGCCTGCGGCAGGTCGCGTAGCCGTCTGCAGGTAAACGGTGGGATCTCGCAGTTGTGCGTGTCCACCTCCCAGCAGCTGTCGGCCTCGAAGCTTTTGGCAATCGATGCGCATATATATATGACTAGTTTGTGTCTCCTTCGACTTTCTTGGCAATATCTGTGTAAACGTTGCTTCTTATGTTCCCAAAATTGTTTATGTGTTTTCCTCTGGTGTTGAGTTGTTTCCGTCTCTCTGATGCTGACTAGTGGAGACTAATTTCTGCCGTAAGATTAATGGAACGGGGCCAGGTTTTGTCTTGCTTTAAAAACCAATTAAGTACCACGCGTATATAATTAAACGATTGTCAAGGGATTCCTCATCACTTGTATCGGTTTGACCGTGTGATTTTATTTATAAAGCGGGGCGAAATGCTACTTGGTGAACAATGGTGGAAGAAGTAGCATAAAACAATCACATTTGACGACCAAACTCTCAAATGACTCCACTTTAAGTTTTTTGTACAAGAAACCACAAGAGAGTCGCAAGTTTTTGTTGTTGCAAAAAAACGCTAAAAGCTAATTGAACATGAATTGACACCGGATTTTATAAGGGAACCACCCTGAACGATGACCCAAATCAACGTTGGTATCATGTTCTATAGAGGATGGAGAATTCTATGGATCGCAGAGTGTCATGATTAAGAGATGGGAACGTTGGGCACCTCGAGGTGTGTTTTGATTGAGGAGACGAGGCGATGTCTCAGGATCAGGGCCGGTCCTGAGATTTCGAGGGTCCGGGGCGAAACTAGAATATAGGGCCCCTTAGTATAAAATAAAAGGTAAACTTAATTTAACTAAAAAATATCTAACGAGGGAACTAATACACCGATATGGATAATTTTCGGGAAAAACATGAACACACAAAGCGTAATTTCACTATGATGAAGGGGCATTACAAGTTCAACTTGCACTATATTTGTTTCCATATAAGTGAGGCCAAGTTAGTGATGTTTGAATCAATATCAATCTTGTCCAATGTCATGTCCCAATTTTTTAATACTAACTAGTTTTGCATATATAGATTTAAATAAAATTTAGAAGACACGCTAGGTTGATTGTAAATCTCTATACTTAGAATCTGTGTATGGCTAAATGATTGAGATACTTAAACTTGTTATAGGAAATAAGACGCAACACAAATATTTTAGAAAGCAAAAAAATAAAGGGATAATTCACCTACAATAGAAATTTGAAACAATACATCTTCTGACTTGATTGGCCAATTGGAACTGCCGGTGACGTCTTGGGCGATCGCTTGATCGGGGACAAGGGGACGAATCAAGTAATTAGGTTGGAAAGTTGTCACGGTGGGGGAGATGGGCAATACGATTTTGATGGTTAGCAATAGATGCCTAGGGGCTGAATAACAGAAACAGAATGGCTAATGCAATAGCTATATGGAAACACCGGAACTGAAATCTAAGACTCTCCGTGAGAAAAGGAATCATAAAACTTCTCGCAATGTATGTCTCCAAATCGATCAGCTATAGTACGTATCTTGTTGCTCTCCCAGTGATTAGAAAGGCCCAATTGTTACGACATCATAGCAGGGCCTTCTTTGGTTATCTGCGATTAATTTTCTTCTGACCGTACACGCACCCTAGTATACACATATCATGGAAGGGCCCCTAAATTTTTTGGACCCGGGGCGGCCGCCCCTCTCGCCCCCCCCCCCCCCCCCCCCCTAGGACCGGCCCTGCTCAGGATGTCCATAGGATTATAGAAATGGGATTATAGAGAGGGTCTAGTAGATGTGTCATGCTTTAGATCAGCCAAAGCACGCGGTAGATGCGCTAACAGGAGGCCACCCCCTCTTCCTTGGTGAGGGCATACGCAGCTGAGAGCCCCTAAATTGCGTAAGCCGGAGTATCGATACCTAGAGAGAGGCGTCTTTGATGGTGGAGCGGGATTTTCTTGCATAAGACCAATTTGGCTATGCATGAACACATGCATATAGAAGTTTCAAAAGACAATATGGTGTATTTTGCTCCGTAGACACCAATCGGGTTCTGCTCCGGTGCTCCTCCCCTACCAAATATTCTAAGGCAATCTGACAAGTACGTATAGGCCCTGTAGAAACCCGTACGGCCCACGCGTATACACCATATGATGCGACGGTTCCAGACACGACCTGTATATCGATCTCACGAAACAAAACGCTCCATCGATGAGACGACCTGAACCTAAATTTTCCTTTAAGTTTTCGTAAGGGGTAGCACTAAAGCAATCTACTGGTTGGTTGGGAATGGGAAACGAGCTATTCTGTTCACAAATACTCCATATATATTTCGCATCTTGGTCCCCTTTGTCCTCGTATTTTGCACCAAGACCATCCCTTTTCGACCTCATCGACAGCGATGCAGGAATAACCAATTAACCATGCATATTAGAGGATGCCAACTAGTACAGATCATCGTCATGGAGACATGTAAACTGCCATTTGGCATCTCGGTCAGCTTGACATGCATGTAGGCATGACCAAATATCTTGTTTGAAGTGAATTTGCTCCTAGATCCAAACAACTCAATTAAATCAAGCCGCAACGCAACCAGTGGGTCGCCCAACATTTACGCCGAATCAAGTACTCGCTAGAACACCCTCGTTCAAGCATATTTGCCACTTCAAGTATTTAACCCGGCATGCATGCCGGTGTCGTGCCTAGACGACTTACGGGACCATGCATATTCATCGATCTACAAACGAGAAGCAGAGTTATGGCGGCAACGACGCTCTTGTGAATCCTCAGGACCTATTTCAGCTACCACAGTTATACTGGTCGTGTACGTACGTGTGCTCGATGGATCGCTGATCCGATCTGCCAATGGGCGCGTTGTTGGTCCTAACTGGTGTGGATCGCCCACCTGAATCGATCTGATGGTTGCGGCCATTAAGACCTCGATCGCCGTAGCTAGTGTGCGCGCGCGCCATCCATTTGCGAAACATGAAGAAACTGTCCGGTAGGTACAAGCATGTAGTAATATGAATCATATGATTGATGGTTCCGGGAACAGATCGATCCAGATTCCAGATGACAAGATCAGTGTCGTAAGCTGATTGAAGCCTGATAAATGAGACGCAGCGCATGCACACTTCCTGGAATCCTGGATTATCCTTCCTCACTAATAAGAACATGCAAATCTGTGAGGCCTTCCTGAAACGGATTTAGCTGGTTGCATTATTGGCCCGCGTTTGCTCCAACTACTGCAGCTGCGGCTCGCGCAATTGACAGTTGAGAGAACCACTTGCCCCCTGACAATCGATCTAGCTACTCCACCTGCAGCTAGCTGAGCCTGAGCCCAGGATTCAGACAGCGGCGTTATATTCCGATCGACCTACGTGCGTACGTCCTTGTCCACAGCTGCAGCTGGTTGAAGGCATCTACTGTGCTGCCCCCTAATTACTGTCCATCGATCGACAGCGCTCGTCTGCGCGCGCGAAGCCAACACAAACTGTCGATCTCGCCGGGAAAGATCTATGGAGCGGAGAGGCCAGCGCACGGCCACGTCTGGTAAGTGGTCGCAGCAGCCAGCGCCTGCATGCTACCTGGCTATGCTTTCAAGTGCCGAGTTTTGACAGTTACAACTTACCATCGACGACACCGGCCGTGGCCGTGGCGTCGCCGTCGAGCGGGATCGAGTGCATCCTCGGCGATGGCGAGGGGATCCGGGAGTCGGCCTCCCGGAGAGCGACGCGAGTTGGACGCGCGCACCCACTTCCCTTCTGTGGGTAGGGCAGGACGTCGATCGGCATCCGATGCACCTGCATGCAGAGCCTGCCCCTTTAACTATCCATCGCCCCGGATCGGTCGATCGTGCGAACCATACCACTTTTAGGAGTTGCGCCGGAGGCAGCGGCTTGTCCCCCCGCTTGCCCATATACCCTTCCTGCCTGCCCGTTTATGCTGCTTAAATTGTTTCGCCTAGGTTTCATGCCGCCTCAAACAGTAGCTTAGGAGGAGTGCCCTGTGCCGTAGGAGAACTAAGGTGAACGGTGGTGAACAGCGACTCAGCCTCAGCACGTTGTTTTAGAATTGTCCTGTTCTACATATGATTTTTTATAAACTTTTTTTGACAGAATTATACCTCTTTATTCATCGGAAATTTAGGTTACAATATCAAGAATCAAAGGTGTAATAGAGTAATAGACAGAGGGAGATTCTCTCGTACTTCTTGAACTTGTGGTTGTGGGTTGTAAACTGTAGACGGTTGCTTTATTTATAAAGCGGGGCGCAAGCCTGTTTCGAGAAAACTTGATGTTGATAGAAAGCCACGAAATAGAAAATTAAGTTAAATAAATAGATAAATGTTGACAAAAGAAACGAAAAATCTAGGGTAATATTAAACAAATTAGGGCAACATTTTTGGCTCCGGATTCTCTTGAGGGTCAACAATATAATAGGCCGTGTGGACGGCAGGGTTATCCTCGATGCTGGCCGTTGATGTCACGTTGAAATTTTGCTCTAGGTTGGAGTATCCAATGTCAGAGTCACGGCATTTTCTCTCCGGCAGTAGTTGGATGATGTGTGGTCTTCGTAGAATGGTATTTGGGCTTGGTTCTTGTTGCGCCGGTGTTCGTGTAGGCTTGGCATCAGTTGTATCGGTGTTTTCCCTGGTTCCCGGGAGTTCTCTTCTTCTTAACCAATTGAAAAGACAAAGTTTTCCCCTCTTTTCAAAATAAATATGTTAGGTAGCAACGTTAAAAGTTTATTAATTCTAAAAATGAAAAGAAATATGTGGTATTTCCACTCTGGTTCCGAGAAACATATGCTCTCTAAATGAATGGTTAAATCTTACAAAAGAAAAAATCAAAAAAATCTTAATCAAATATATAGACATGACCTAGATGGAAAATATTATTTCACAGCCACGATTTTTGATTTTTCCTGTCATTACATCAAAAATTTATGTTATGTACACAAATAGGTATGTCCATGTTCACACTCTATGAAACATTTGGTATAAGAAACACAAGATATGGTTCATAGCAATATGAAGTCACATAGCAGCATAAATATATGTATCTTACACTGTATTTTTGTGAAGTCACGTAAACGAATCCGTATGTCATGTTTGTATTTTTATGTTCTTCTTGACTTCTGACATAAGACTAAATTTATGTGGATAATATACTTTTACAGTTGACGTCTACGTAAGACTTGATATTCAGATTGGAGAAAGTACAAAGTTTACTCCTCTTGTTTCTATAAATAAGGCATACAATTTTGTTCAGAAGTCAAACAATGTATATTTTGACCACGTATATAGAAATTTATTAATAATTATAATGCTACATAGATTTAATACGAAAGTATAACTATTGTTTTGTCTAGTGAGATTCTTTTGACGTTGTAGAGGTTGATATTTTCTAAAAGTTTGGTAAAATTTTACATTGTCCGACTTTGACAAAATGTATACGCTTTCTCTTTTAGAAAACAGAGGTAAGATGTCCGAGGAAAAACAACAATGCTTAACTATTGTTTTGTCTAGTGAGTAATATCCTTTTCCAAGATTTGCTCGTACAAGTAAGCAGATGTCTTTGTGTAAATGCCTTTTGATTCTACATTAGAAACATTATTTGTTACATATGGGAGCATACGCCCTTATGCCGACTTGAATATCCCCAAGCAATATGTAGGATTTAATTCTTGAGTCCTGCATCCTGCTGCCGCTATTATATCCCGGCCAGTAACTTCCAATCAACTATTTATGACGAATACAGTTCGTATCGGTGTAGCGTCTGCATCCTGCTGCCGCTATTAGAGACCTATATATGGACGCCAGTATTTAGTTCGTTAGTTGACGGTCGTTGGAGTAGCTACATATCCGTTCACCCTGCAGTTCCCGCTGACAATTCGCAGCAGCATGATAAGTACGCATAACAAGGTTTTAGATAGCACAATTTATTATAGAGCGTGCATAATGTACCCTTAACACATGCACAACTGATCTATGTCAGCTTTCAATAGAAGTCTTGTGGTGGAGTCGGCCACAAGCGCACGAGGCGACGACACAATAACACGCAGACGAGTTGAAGCTTTCTTGCGTGTCCGAGGACACCTCATAATGAGCAATTATAGGCTGTTTTGGGGGAGAAACGACTATCTTGACAAATGGGAAAACTACCCTCTTTGGCTCCATTGGTATGAAAAAGAAGCCGATTCTCTTCCGCCGGCGCAACCAAGGAGTAGATTTCAATATGTGAGGATAAATATTGCTAGACAAGATAGATATATATGTAGCAGGACTGGAGGATATATACAACTAGCATCAATAGCATATGCTCCCTAGCGACACAAATGATGTTTTAAATATAAAGAAACTTAACAAATATGCAGACAATATCAGGAGCAAAAACCCTACCGTAGATTCGAGAGGGGGAGACAACTGAGTTCATTTCCTCTTATAACGGAACCAAAGCTTTTGTGACATAACTACGACTGTATTCATCCATGTTACTTTCAAGGAAAGATACACACGTACTATTCGTCCCTTACATATTTTCCAAGTGGACAACTTGATGGATAAATCTAACCATTGATTCTCATATCAAGTAAATTGATGTGATGTATATTTTGAAAGTGGTTCTAAATAAAAGTAGGTTTCATTATGTTTATCTTGTTATTGTTACAGAGAAGGGAAAGGTCGAGATAAAAAGAACCCTTTACAACTTCGTAGTCGAATCTACCCATTCTTAAAATGACAAATTGACGTGTAACTTGGCACAGAAATGCGGAGTCGATGAAGGGTCAAAAGCATACCTTGGATGTCATTGTAGTCAACCGCAATAAAAATACCAACGTCAGTACACCACTGACCCTGATGGTTCAACGCAAAAATAAACGACAAAAGGTTTTGCCATTCTAAAAGCGTGAGATGGGGATTAAAAACTTTTGTGTTATTGTCAGATTTGTCGCTACGTCTCTCTTTTTACGTCGGAATGATGTTCCAATATCACTTGTGATGTATGATATTCGGTTACTTTCGGGTTAGTGTTTGGATATGAATGCGCACACACAATCTTATCAGTAGTGAAAATGACAATAAATATTTATTCGAATAGTATAGCATAAAAATAAACATAATATACAAAGATGCATGTGTCAACCAAATGCAGCTCCAGTACGAGTCGTGATGTATCATATTCAGTTACTTTCGGGGTTGTGTTGGACATGAATGCACACACCAATCTTATCAGTCATGAAAATGACACTAAATGTTTATTCGAATATATATGGCATGAAAATAGACACAATACAAAAGCTAGCTAGATGCACACAGCATCGATCAACAACCAATAGCACATTTCCAATCTGACCAAACGCAACAACATTAAACAGTTTCGTTGTCAACCCTACCTCCAAGCTGGTCCCGTTCCACCCCGCGCGAGGTTAACCTCTCCTACGAGCTGGCCCATACATCATCGCAGCTAGCTGCAAGCTACAAGCTCTCTCGAGCTCCATATCCCGGCCGGCCAACATATTACCATCGCACAACAGTATAGGAAGACCAAGAGAAGAATCCTCTGTAGCTCCAGCTACCTAGCACACGACACGGCAAGCTAAACTGCTTACCCTAGCTAGGAGCTTGCGCTCTTCGACCGACGGCTATGAGCGAGCAAGACGCGACGCACAGCCTTCCCGGCGAGACGGCGAATGGTGCCCCGGACATCCACTCCTTCTCTCAGCTCCCCTTCGTGCGGCCCAAGCCGCCGCAGGCGTCGGAGGCAGGCGGGTCGAGCCCCACGTCGTCCATCCGTCTCTTCGGCTTCGAGTTCCCGCCCGACGGGGCGGCGTCCTCCGTCACCAACGGCGATGCTGCCGCCGTCAGCGGCACTTCTCCCGGCCAGACGGCCGCGGTGGCGTCGGCCGGTGCAAGTGGTGGCGGCAGCCGCAAGTTCGAGTGCCACTACTGCTGCCGGAACTTCCCCACCTCGCAGGCGCTGGGGGGCCACCAGAACGCCCACAAGAGGGAGCGGCAGCATGCGAAGCGCGCGCAGTTCCAGAGCGCCATGGCCATGCAGGGCCACTACCCGGCCCATGCGTACCCGGCCTTTGGCAGCGGCTACCACCATCACCACCGCTTCCTCGCTGCGCCGGCGCACATGGCCCGGTACGAGCCGCCGCCGCACTACCCTTCTTGGTCCAACCACCACATCGCGCCCGCCGGGCCGCCCACCGTGCCCAGGTACTACGGCAGCGGTCCCGGCTCCGTGTCCCAGCCGATCAACGGCAGCCCGGTGCCGGTGTCCGCGCTCTGGCGGGTTCCGGGCGTAAGCGTGACGGCGCCAACGACGCGGCATGAACGGCCAACGCCCTTGACTCTTGCCCGACGTGATGAGATGGCGGTGGCGTGGGAAAGAAGAGGCCAAGCTGCCTCGGCGTCATCGGCGTCATCAGCGTCGTCTTCTTCGCAGCATGAAGCAGCAGTACGCCACGGGGGAGGAGACGCCGCCGAGAACAGGGCGAACGTGAGCCTGGATCTCACCTTGTAATTCTCGAACAACAACAACAACGGTGTGGTACGTACGTACGCGCGGTTAATTAGTGGGTAATTCATGCAGAGATTAAGATCCAAGTTTAATTTTTTTTCTCTAGTTCGTGATGAATTTGTTTAGCTCGATCAGTGGAGAGATTCTTTTTTCTTTGGTGCCCATTTTTGCAGTGTTTTTTCTCATCGTGCAGCTAGCAGCAGTACTCCATCATTCGTCTTCTCGCATCGCTTTAGATTGCTTTGTAAGAAAAAAGAAGGGGAAATAAAATGGAACAAACCTTTGGGGGAACAGGCATTATGAAAGGGGGAAATGAGTGATGTCGTTTTAATCTTTGCAAGTATATTTTCCAGCCATTCCTAATCTTCTTCTAATGTCATACTGATTGGTACGGACTGATGCTTATGCCTGTCCTAGCACTAATTTCTGTTCTGTCTGTCTGTCTATTCAAACGGAAAGCTTTCTCTTTTATCTTTCTGGAGTTGTCTCCATCCTCGAAATGCTGCCCAGTTTTTGCTACTTTAGCTGACAGTTATCCTTATCACTCGCTTTGGTTGTAGTTGCAGCTGCTGCAGCAGCTGCTGTTGCTGACAACATTTACTCCGAGGATTTGCCCAAAGATGCAAGGATAACGAATGCAAATGCAGTGCATGTCTCCGTTTAGGGCAAACCCACAGTCCCACACGCGCATCGAGTCAGGAAATGGTCACAAACTATACATTCGGGGCCTCGGATATGTGTCCATAGACACTTGCACGATGCACTTAACAACACCCTGAGGCCTTGTTTACTTCAAGCGTTTTTAAGGGGATGGGAAGAGTGGGGTTAGGAGGGGATTTTTTTTTGCGGGGTAAATATTGTATTAAATGATGGAAATAGAGTTATATCTTTGTCGACCTGTTCCGTCAGTCAGTCGGGAACTGAGGCTAACCACACTTGAGTTCTGCAATCTATCATGCCAATCCTAGCTAACTCATGACTTAAATATTACAAGTTATAGGAATTTTAGAAAATGAACTAATTCTGGTGAACATCTAATCCCCACAAATATTTTTCCCCAACAATACACTAGTCTACGCTAGAGTTTTTGTTTTGTGCAAAAATGAGGTGGTTGGTGGGGGATATTTGAGAATTATCCTCTCTTATCCCCTAAAATATACTAGGAGTAAACCGATTAGTGGGAATTTTCCGAGAATTGAGATAATCCCCTCCCATCCCCAAAATACACTTCAGGTAAACAAGGCCTGAAAGGACACGGGCATATTCATTTTGGTCAGTCAATGACAATTTGTACTTGCACGCATGTCATACATTCTAATTTCTTATTTTCTCAAATCAATATACTCACTCCAATTCATAAAAAGTGTTACTCATTTTATTGTACTAGATGAGCGATATTTTTTATGGATCGGAGAGAGTATCACAAAGCTGCAACCAAAATTTGCTCTGATACCGCGTGCTATTCTCAATCACTCTCAAATCTTATATATCAAATTACAATACATGAAAAGTAACCAATAAGGTAGAGCTCGCCTATACCAGTAAGCAAAGAGCAATCTCCCAATCTTATTTGCAAGGCTACTTTTTCTGCAAAAGTGATACATCCTTTTATGGTGTATTAATTTACTACATCTATATTCATATAGCACTGTTGGTTGAATATCCTATGTTTATGCAACTGTGAATCATCTATAAAAATATAAGAAATGTATATATTGCGGAATTTATGCAGAGTTTGTCCTTTTTGCTTCTGATTTCTAGTTTTGCATAAGGAACCCCATAAAAGTTGTGTACGTTATCGTGTACACATGTCGTTTGTTCTTAATCCAATTCTTCTTCACTTCTTAAAATCATTCTTCATGTACGTGAATTTCCAAACTATCTAGATATAAAGTATTTGAAATGTAAATCACCATAATATGATATGGTGTTATTTGGTTAGGACTACCATGTGACTAATTCACACATGGTAGTATAAGATTTTATATATCGTGCAAGTCTCTCCCATACCGACCCTTCTAAAATTGCATGTAACGTTTTTTAGACACAAGGGTTTCATACCATATTTCCACTATAGAAGTCAACATATACATTGTCCACCTCATATCAAAGCATGCCCAAATTTCCACCAAAGAAAGCAAAAAAGACCGATTAAAAAAAAGTAGACTTAGGCAGTAATGCAAATGCCATAAATCTCCGAATTCTATTACAGTTTAGTATGGTAGAAAAATACTCTTCATCGCTCTAAAGGAAGTCATGACATTATTCCTTGAATCCACGACGTCCAGCTTCTCTTAGTGTTGAACATGTTAGTCCCTATCCGCACCGGTAGTCTTGTGCACCGCTTGAGACGTTATCAGCGCCCTGCTTCACATGTAAATAAGACTAGCCTTCAATCTGATAATTACTGAAGATTGCAAATATATAGACTCAGATAACCGCTACTTTTGATAACACGCAAGATTCCTCCTTTTTTGGAATAAAATCCTTGTTTTTTTATTTCTTTTCCAAATATTGATACATATGTCAGCATTAGGAGAAGCACTTCACAATGTTCCAACGATATCTAGCCTTCAAATATAAGAATAAAATATGACTAATTGGTTCCTCTTTCAAAAATGTGTTTTCTTTGACAGCTTGTACGCAAGATCTAATCCATAGTCCCGCATTGCAGAACAAATTGATTTAACTAGAAACACACATGACCCAAAAGTTTAAAAGTACTTTTGTCAGGTTCATCATAATTGGAAACCACTAAAAGCGTTCCTTATTTAAACCATTGAAACCCAAAATCTCCAATCATAGATCTCGTAAATATGGGAAAATCTAGTTTTTGCAGAGAAACTTTTTGCGAAGTCATCTAAAGAGACCTAGTAAAGTCCAAGAAAGGAACCAATCAAGATATGTCTCCTTTCCCCACTTTTATTTTGCATCATGACCAAAATATAGATATAAGCTCCATGGAAGCTAGTATGTCAGAAGTGTAGGTCCTTTTTTTTTACCTCCACGCTCCTTAATTTGATGAATGTGTTATTTTTTATCAGAGTCTGGTGCCAAAAGCCTTCTTTTCAGCTTGCCCATCAAACTAGAAAGAGGGCAGTTTTCCCATTTGTCAAACTAGAAATGTCATAAATAATCTAATCAAACACATATGTATTGCATTGGGACGTCGAGTCCACCAGCTGTCCACTTATCACCACTAATATAAAAAGACACAGAGTGTGGGGATCCAAATAATCTTAACCGTCTAATGCTAGATCCAACGGACCCAATCAACGCTAAAACACATTGTCAACCTACATTTATTTGGACGGTTTTGCCCTCCCACCAGTTAATAGGTGAGTAATCAGAGAATTAATTAGGGGCACGGTTTTTTTTTAGAATTAAAACCTCCTACCATGCATACCGGTGAGTATTTGGAAACTACCATTAATTTTACCATAATAGCAGCAATCAGTTTGGACATTATTGGAGGACAGGAGATTGTGAGAATTTATACGGAACTCACAGCAGCATACAATGTAGATATAAATATGGTCCGATTTTTAAGACAAACATGTCCGTAAGTTTAGGATTATTGGAAAATTAATGCATGATATTGTAGAAGAAATATCATTAGGATGATGGGTGGTCTTTTGGTCTTGGATAAAATATAATATTAAGTTAAATTAGACAATAGCACAACATGTTATAAATGTGGGTATGAAACTTAGACGCGCATTGCGCGTGCAAGATTACTAGTAATTATAAAACCACTCTTTTCAGCTTGCCCATCAAACTGAATTGCTTGTAGCTTCGCCACTGCCATGGAGTCGATCCATCGGTGATCAAGTTTAGCAATCCGAATGTTGATGATATGTGACTCATTCGTCCGGTCAGTAAACTCAGTATTTTTAGAAAAAGAGAATATATTAATATCACGGAGATACCAATTACACCCGGCCTCTACAACAACGCAATAATCGTAGGTATTACGGATGCACACAGCCAAAAGACAATAAGAAGAAGAAACTAAAAAAGAAAAGTCCCGCTACAAAGTTATAGTACTTATAGCAACAGCATAACCACCACCAAAAACAACACCTGATGTCCAAACTCTCCATAAGCAACGCCTTCAAGAAGGAAACAGTGCAAAAGCGCTGTCGTCGCCCCGATCGATATCTTGAGTTTTCACCCTGGAGATAGTCCTCACTCGCAAAACAATGTCTTCAACAAGCACATTGCCAGGCACAACCAATTAAGGCCAGACCTTAGATTTTCACCCTGAAAGGTAGGACTTTGAACTTCACTTGCGTTATCGCCCCCACTTGCGAACTGCTGCATACGAGTTCACTAACTCCAAGCAAGTTCCTCACCGCCGCCAAAAGCTCAAATCACCATTAGTGGTCTTCCAATCTCGCTTCCATGATATTCTCCGTTTCTCACTACACCATGGATTTGCCCATGATGGCAAAGAAACAGAGCTTCACGCCGCTACCTCCGGTGCGACCGAATCCCTCCGATCCAGCATTCTCCAGGCAAAAGTCCATGTGAGATCGCCGGTGGAGCCTTCCGGAACCCGACACTCCGGCCAGATCAAAGGGGACACACGACAGGATGATCTTTGTCTTGGCACAATTCAGAACCCTAGGACTGCTACCACCATTATTCTTGTCGATCCAGCAGTCCCCACACCACGGTCGACTCCCGGCGATCGGAAAGAGCGGGTCGACCTCCGGCCAACGAACCTAAGGTTGATTGGGCATGAGCGCCGCAAGGTCCTCGAGCTTCAGCGCCACCACCATGGCTGGCGCCGCTACCATCAGCCTGCTGCAACGTGCCCACCGCTCTCTCTATCATGCCTCACCGCCCTGTAGATCGGCCGCTCCAAAAAGCGGCAGAGCAGGAGCGACCGTACGCCGTCGACAGTCAGACCATGCACTTAGAGGGCGGCACACGGATCAACCCAAATCAAGTCGATCTAGGGTTTCCAAATCCGCCTTGATCCCAAGCTCGATCCTCCACTGCCGGCCATGGCGCGCCACCGGAGAAGGCCTCCGCCGCCACCACATGTATGTGCTAAGGGTATGTCTCTATACAAATTACCACATGTTTTTATAGACGGAACGTATCTATTAAGGCATGTCATAATCGCCGGTCACGGCACGGTTTACATCAGTTTTTTTTGTTGTAAAAGGTTTACATCATAGTCTCCGTGAACCCCACCTGCACTTCTGTCTTTTCTTTTACGTCGTGCTTCTAGAACAAGAGTAGCAAAATTTAGAAAGTTTTTAGACGTCAACTGATGCAGTGATTTGTTTTCCCCTCTGGTTGTATCAGGCCGGCCCATGAGCTGAGAGAGGCTAGTAGCGCAATACTGTGGGCTTGGTGTTCTCACACGCTGCTCAGTCGTCTATGGTCCACTACCGTTAGGCTTTGCTTTTATTTCTGAAAAAAAATACGGCCTGTTCGCTCTCCGATTATTTGATGCCCTCTCCTCATGGACATATGGGCATCGGTCAAACCGCTCGAAATGTTGATCATAAAGATTGATGTTCCGAATGAAGTTATGCAAACACATGCAGGCTAAAATGATCTTCGTTTGCGTCACATGGTCGGGGAAATGTGGTGTACCTTGCAGAATGCGCCACTTCATTTTCAAAACGCCAAATGCTCTTTCAATCGCATTTCGTAGAGAAGAATGAAGATGCTTGAATCTCTACATCATGTTCTGCGGAGGTGCCCCCTGAATTTCTGAAACATGGTAGCGTTGCTCTTTGAAAGGAGCGAGATAGCCAACTCTATTTGGATATCCAGAATCAACGAGATAGTATTTTCCTGCAAATATTACAAATATAAGAACATAACTATTATAGTATTTAGTAGAAAATATTTTATGTACATATGCGAGAATATTACCAGTAGGAGGGTGCGGATAACTGGGGAAATGGGGTCGAGCATTAGTCCATACACGTGTATCATGAACAGATCCAACCCATCCAGCAACAACAAATGTGAACCTCATGTCAAAATCACATATTGCAAGAACATTTTCACTTGTATAGCCTTTCTTGTTAGTGTATTTTTGCCTATCTTGCTCTACAACTATCACAGGAGTGTGTGTTCGCAGGTCCCCCCAATATCCATAGAAATAGAGCTAGTGATTCTACACTTGACATCTGAGAACTAGACTGGAATCCATATTTTGCAACAAGAATGGCATGTTGCATTCTAAAGACTGACCTTCTCATTCTAAAAGACTTGTAGAATCTATTCGGATCTTTCAACCTCGCCTCAACCCATTGTATCCCTGACATCAGAGGCGGGTCTCTCCTAGCAGCATAAGGAACTTTTTCATTCTCATCCGTACAAGCCGCAAGCATTAAACACATATCAAATTCTTCATCAGAATCATCATTTGAGGAATTAATTTGTAATAGGACAAGTACAACAAATAAATTAGTTTATGACAAATACAAAGTGTAGGTAAATAAAATCATGTCATCACACCAAATAAATTACAACAAATAAATTACAGCAAATAAATTAGTTCATGACAAATATAAAGTTCATGACAAATACAAAGTTCTCGCAAATAAAATAGTTCACGACAAAGACAAGGTGTAGATAAATAAAATAGTACAACACTGATACAAGTTGTACACAAGTAACACTACTTCTTCTTGTTATGCTGCTCCCATGTCATCTTAATCCAATCAATCCTTTGGGTAGGCGTTGCATCCTCCACCAAACAAGCAAAAAATTTACGGTACTCCCGTAAAATAAAGAGTTGTGTCGCATAGAAATATTCCAAACTACCAGACATAGCTCCATCCTGATAGATTAATGCAACTAATCGCCTAATCTCATCCCTCGAAGATTCTTCAACTCGTTCTGGAGATGTCACCGAATTCTTTTCTTCACCCATCTTTCGCTTTTCCTCCTCCATATCTTAGACTCTCCTTATTTTTCTCCCTTGTTTCCATGAGCTCAAGCATACGGTCAAACCTAGAGGAACTGCTACTTCCAGAACTCATCTTTGGTGTGGCCGTGGGAGTAGGTGAGTAAGGGCATGCTCTTTTTTCTTGCCATGTTTATGCACAGGTGTAACAATAGGTTCATCATCAGCTTCACAACCTGTTCCATCAACCTCGTCAATGTTGATTGTAGACCCAGAAGGTTGAACTTGAGAAGTAGGAGGCACTCTAGCAGCCACATTAGTCACAACATTCTTGTCAAACAATATCCTTAGGTCCTACTCATCTTGTAGTGGAGCTATCCGAAACTTGGCTGCTTCGGGACGCATCTGCATATCACAAATTGTTATTAGAGCATATCAAGAGAACAACATCTTGTAGTGGAGCTATCAGAAATAGTCATTACCTGTATCTCATTAGCCCACCAATCCTCGCTAGCATCAATGGTATGAGTGACAGGATCAACACCCAAACAGGATGCATGTTGGAACAATCCCTTTCAAACAGTGTAATCTTTTTAAGTGTTTCCAACCTATTTTTCATTTGTTTCTTAGCATATTGTCTCTTTGTGCGCTCATTGAACTTTTTAACCAGATTGTCATAACCTTGGCGAGTCAAAACTTGCACCGGACGATTATTTGCATCAACCTCTTCGATGCACACGTCAAGGAACACACGATGCGCTACAGCATCCCAACATGCTTTTGCCTGTTTAGGCTTCACAATCTAGATGCACAACATGTATATCGTCAATATACAAAACTAAAATTTAGAGCACAAGTGGTATCATGTTTTAACAGTAGGTGATTCTTGGAGAAACAAGCTGTGAACCACAACCGTGAAGGGGATCGTGTGCAGAAAACAAAAAAATTCCTACCAACGATATCCTAAAAGCATGCCAAGATCTATTCTATGCAGATATAGTAGTACGAACGGAGATCGGAATACGTACCCTTGTAGACCGAAAGCGGGGATTACGTTCCCGCACAAAAATTGTCGAGGAAGACCGACGAAGCCGACCTCAAGGTCGTGTAGAGGAAGCAGACCTCCGAGTACCGCTAGCGCAGCACCTCGTAGGGCGTCACACACGTACTGTGGAGACGACGGCCTCCGAAGCTCCAGTCCAGGACGAGCAGCGGAAGACTTGGACCGGAACACCAGCAGCGCGGTAGCGGGCTATGGTGGAAGAGATCCCCCTCCTCAGCTCGGCGCGACTCCGACAAGGGAATCACGAGATCGAGAGAGAAATTGGGAATTAATTGGTGAATTAAAAGGCCAGGGGTGCCCCTTCTTATATAGGCTCCCAGGGGGGAGCCAACTTACTAACCAGGCAATGTGGGACTAACCCCCACATGCCTGGTGCATCATGGGAGGGTGCGTCGACCCCCTAGTGGGCCCTTGACCCACTTGGGTCGGCCCCTCCTGGCCCCCACCGAATCCCCAAGGGGATTCCCCCCCCCCCCCCCCTCTTGGGCCTTCTTTCGACCAGATGCCCATTTAGGGAAATCAGCCTAAATAAATTTGAAAATAAATATATAAAATCATATTTGCATATTAATTACACTAATTAATATCAAACATAATATATATAATTTTCCTAGCTCCGAAAACTCTTTCGGCGCTGCCCGATCTCCATCGGACCCCTCCCGGGACGCTCCCGGTGATCTCTTTCCTTTCCGGTTGTCTTGTCGAAACCCCTTAAGTGTGTTACCCTAGCGGTTCGATATAATAACAGGTATGACCAAGACTCCTCTATGATCAACGACTAACTCGTAGGCCTGGACCCCATGAATCAATCCCTGTGATATAACGAATGACTTTCATCTATCAAACCTGAACTCAAAGTGTTAAACCTTTTGCCATAGCGATACTTAGCATGTCCGAGCGTCGTTCCATAGATATCTCCATACCTAATCCCGACCTCGTTACCGACAACGCTATCTTCTACTCGTCCATGATCTCATGTCTCCGTGACCTAGTCACATGCTTGCAAGCTCATTAGACATGATCTCACCGAGTGGGCCCGAGAGTATCTATCCTGCTATGCGGACTGGCAAATCCCGCTCTTGACCCCTCGTCTCAACTACTCCTTTCCGATACCCAAAAGTATCACCGTTATTATCATACTATATAAGATACGACGTTAGGTGCGATCAAAGTATCTTCCAGGAATAGAGTTGATCTCACGGTCAAAGGCGTAACGACTACGTTCTCCAAATCTGGGTATGTCCATCACATCGTTCTCCAACAATATGACTCCCATTGCCGACCGACGCCATGCCCCATGACCGGGAAATCTCGATCATCAATCGCGCAACGAAACTAGTCTTAGTAGAGGCTACTAGGGACCTCGTTGTTTACGTATCACACCTGTATTAATGTTTCCGCTTAATACGGTTCTAGCATGACACAAAAACCTATTATGAACTAACGAGATATGATAAAGAATACACTTTATTAATTGCCTCTAGGGCATATCTCCTTCAAACCGAACTAACAATTGCTCCTATGTACTACCAAGCATCAATACACATCATTCTTGAACCACAACCGTACTAGCAATTCCACTTATTTTTCACTTCAGTACATGTTCATGCATGGAAATCTGGGAAACGGGTGGAGAGGCTACCTTCGTTGGTTTGGAGCTCGACATGGAGTTGCTGGAGGTGGAGCACAGACGAGGTCGGCGTCGGAGTACCGCGACAGAGGAGTGGAGCAGCTGGAGCTCGTCGTATCCACGAGGATGAGGCGGCAGCGTGGTGGTGACTCAGGGCGACACACAGAGATGGGGAAGCGGGGCGGGAAAGGGAAAGGGGAAAGGTGTGGGGCGGAGCCGGATCCGGCGGTGGCCAGCCGAGATCTATGCTCGCCGCCGGTAGGAGAGACTGGCGGCGCGGGAACCTCCGGTCGGCGCTGGGGAGGTGATGTTGGGGTGCGGGGTGGGTCGCTGCTAGCGATGGGTGGGGATGGGGAGGTCTCGGGTGGGATTTTTCTTTTTTTCCTGTACCGGTTAGGTAAGAGATGAGAGGCGCGGGGGCAATCTGCTGGTATTTTTTGCAAAACACTTCGCGGGGCGATCGACAGAAGCTCGAGAAACTGCTCTCACTTAGTTTCTCCCCACTGTGTGTAATTGGGCTAAAAGCTACTTATGCGGTGGTGGGAATCTGGAGAGTTCTTTTAACCTTTTGGGCTTCTGAATACATAATCAGCTCCACAAGCCCAAAAGAAGTCAGCCAGAGTACTGGTCCGTCTTTAGTCTATGCATGTATTTCGAGTCGAGTCGAGCCGGTCTCGACTCGTTAAAACTTGATCAACTATCGAGTTAGGTTGGATTAATCGGTTTATAAAACTCATGAGTTTGCTCGTTTAGCTCGATAAAATTGTTTAGATGCACTAATTATACCTTTTACATATGGTTGTATCTAATTATTGCGGTATGTACGATGCAATTATCACAACACTCGATCACAATATGACACTATAATGTATCAAGTCGTTAAAATATATATATATATGACAGACATAAAATATTATTCACAAAGATAAGAATACATATAATGACTTATTTTACCGAGTTAAACGAGCTAAATAAGTAGCTTAAAACTCGGCTCGTTTAAGTTAACCTCATTTACCGTATAAGCTAAAAACTCGACTCGACTAGTTGACAATGAGTTCAAGCCAAGTTATGATATACTCGTAATTCGTATAATTACGAGTTTCGAGATTCAATTCCAGCCCTATCTCCACGCATGCGCCGTACGTATGTCCAGTGGCGGATCCAACCGTCCCGGGCAAGCGCCCGGGCTTCCGGCCGGCCGGCAAGCCTAATTATACCGTTCATTAAAGGCTAAATTAGCATAATTAATCTTTGTATTAAGAGTTTACCCAGGCTTTGATAATTTCTTGGGTCCGCCTATGCGTACGTCCTGCCCGTAGCATTATATACTAGCACTGATGTTACTGCCCTAGATCTTGTAATCTTTCGCCTGCCGCGTGGTCTCCACTTAACAACGGGTTTACTTAACCTTGAACGCCGCAGATCTTGCCCGAGCTCAAGGGAACATCAGCTCAGATAAAAATGCATCAGATCCAGTGGGCACCTGACAGCGCGCACCGGCCAGCACACCGCCGGGCCCCCTCCGCCGCTCTCCGTCGTTCCTGACCTGTGGCCCCCTGCTGGGAGTGGGAGGCCGCGCTTTACTTAGCCATGACGCGCCGGCCGGCCGGAGCTCGATCGGGCTAAGCAAAGCGTTCGTTCGTTGGTGCCTTCTTCCTCCCCGAGCGGAGCCGACCCCATGTGCGACGCCGACATGCCGTGCCCATCGTGCTCCATGCTGGGGCGGCCGCTCTGATTGGCCGAGACGCTCGCCACCTGTCGCTCCGGTTCATCTACAAATAAGCCCACTCCTCCACTCTCCAGCTCGCACCATCCCCCACCATTTCCGCTTCTCTTCAAACCTATCTCAAAAACCACCTGCAAATCGATCGACCTCCCCCAGCTAGTTCCATCGATCAAGAAACAGCGGTAGGCGGTGAGGCGAGCGATCGATATGGGGAACTCGTACAGCAACAGCGGCGCGTCGCCGTCGTCGTCGGGCGGCGGGCACCTGCAGGCGCCGGAGCTGCCGCTGCACCTCTGTTTCTTCCTGCTGGTGCTGCTCGTCTTCCTCGCCTTCTCCTGGTACATGAGCTACGAGTCCGTCGTGGAGACCTTCGCCGACCAGGGCCGGCTGCTGCTCATGGTGTCGCCGCTCGCGCTGCTCCTGGCCGTGCGCCTGCTGTCGGGCGGCGACGGCGACGGGCACGAGCGGCAGGTGGGCAGTCTGATGTCCATGTCGATGCCCGAGAGGGACTCCATCCACCGCGCCGGCGGGTCGCCGTGGGGCGTCGGGCTCCTGCTCGTGCTGCTCCTCGTCATGGTCTCCTACCAGTCCAACTTCCGGGAGAAGTGGTTCGCGCTCTAGTCAACTGCAGGTGATGGATCCATCCATCGGAATCACAGATCGATGTGTCCTGTCGACGAGCATGCATGTATGATGTATGCAATCCGATCGAGATGTAATATGTCTCTGGCGAATCTTGTTTCCTTTTCGTTTCTCCCCTCAAACTCTTCATGATCCATCTCTGATCGGTAACAAACACGGAGAATGGCCCTAATTGTCAATGCGACGCGAGCCAACAAACCACAAAGTGTTCCGAAGATAAACTCCCACACTCTGCATGAAGGTTGTGCATCAGATACTCCCTCTGGTTATTAAATATAAGATGTTTTAGATTTTATCTACATTCATACGTACACAAATGTATCTAAATATTCGTTAATGTGTATGCTCACTCATTTTAGTATGCGTATAGACAACATGTGTAACGTATAAAATGTCTTATATTTAAAAATGAAGGGAGTAACTTCAAATCAACCGAGCCGTTTGTTCCACTACACTGAGAATAATTATATATTTCTTTAAAAAAATCACTATTTTCAAATGGAGGTTCAAATCCCGGCCTCAATATCAAAATGATGCACACAACTTTACTAATTATATTATTCAATAATCTCTTATGTTGTGTTTGAATGTTTGTATTGAGAGGGTAGATATTATATTGGCCTTAATGTCCAATACCCGGGATATTGATATTAAAATTGAATGTCAATATTATCTGTTTGGATGTTTTAGATATTCGGTCCAGACAAGATGTTGAGGTTGAATGTCAAATGTTGTTTGGATGGTATAAAATTGATAAATTGTAGTTTTCTGAGACATTGAGCCTTATATACTTATATTCATGCCAAATGTGTTTAGAGCAACCACATATTACAATACCGACGACAACTAGAAGAATACGAAATATTCTCCAATATTTCAACAACATTATATCTAAATAAATATATAATCCATCATAAACGACCATTATAATGAAGTCTCAAATAAACAAAAGACTATTGTAATGAGTCTCAAACAAACAAAGTACACAGTCTCGTACGCCATATGACAAGTTTTTAAGATACCAACAACAAATAAGAAGCTCTCAAGGCAACATCAGCAACCATTCCTTCCTGAAGTCCATGGGGAGCTCCATAAGTGCATGAAATAAACGCTCGCTAAGGATTAGCTTCCGATAAGCTTGCAGTTTGTCAATACGAGACAAGTCCGGTATGGCATGAAGTGCAGCAAGTATCACAGAAGGAGAAGCAACTTGTGGCATTGGTAATGGCTCGGCCGACTTCATTGCATCACTGAAAGATGTCTTCATATCTCCAAGCATGCACATAATTGCTTCACCCATACGTGGCTTCTTTGATGCTGATTAACGAGGGATGTCCCCATCAATACCCATGATTGCTAGCCTAGGGTAAGAGTTATGAGATAGAGAACGCGTAGTGTTGGTAGATTCGTCGGCTGACAAGCGGGAATTATCTAGGTTTGGGGCCCTCGAGTGAGAAAACCCTTACTCCTGCTTGTATGTTATTGTTTGTGTATATGCGGCGAGTACAGAGGTCTAGCTACGGGTAAACAAATTTGAGTGAATACGGACAAAAAAATCTAAAAATAGTTCTTCATATTTTTCCCTTTTTTTTCAAAAAACAGTTCATGAATGCTGTCAAAATGACTATGCTGCGTATGAATAAATTTGTTAACCTGATCCAAACACTTTGAATTGCCGTGTTCGTTTCATCTCCCATTAATTGTCTGCGTTCTATTCATTATAAAAGCTAGGCTCTATCAACCTATTCTCTAAAAACAAAAATAATTTGCCCTTCTGCGTGAACCAACTTAGATGTTTGAAATTTGTTCCCATTGAAAAATGATATATATAGGTTGACATCAGACTATGATTAATATGCATTTTCCTTGGAATGATTCAAGGATGTATTCATTTACAAGACTATAAGAGCTAAAGAAATATTTTTTTAGCAGAATAGTCGAAAAAATATCATGCGTCACTCGAACCATAAATGTATTTCAACGACTACAACATTCCAATGTATGCTATTGACCAATCATACTGTAACATTCGAACTACCACTATACTTATTTGCGTAGAGGACCCAGTTTCATCAGTGCCCATCCTCAAACTGTGAACCTTTATGTTCTCGCATCACATGGAATGTGATGCCATTATGTGTCATCGTAGTTCAGAAACAAATGCTAGAAACAGAGCAATAACATAGAATTGGTGGATCGAGTGCACGGTTGTACAATAGCTCCAAGAGCAACACATGGCAAGGGGCTACCATTATACACGCAATTTTCCAACCAGAACGTCCTGACTGTGCATGTCACAATTAACATCTAAACCTTAACACCTGAACTTTTGACTGCCCGTTGAGAGCCTGAGACCAAGCCGAACAGTCTGCTTCGTCCGGTCGGCAAAGAGATAGAGAGAGTTCTTATAGGATGGTGGGGTTGGTCCATCGGATGTCGTAGCGGTGGTAGTCTAGGCCGTAACTCTCCTCTCGGCCAACCGTCGTGCTGTCGTGGCCGTACACGGTGGTCTGCACTTTCCACTCCCTGACCTTGACGTTCCCCAGGAACACGAAGTCTAGCTCGTCGGGCGTCTTCTCGTACACGTCCACATTCGAAATCTGCAGTGCATTGCAACAGGGGGTTGAGTTAATATTGTTCTGTTTCTCGTTTCGTTTGGAATGAGAAAGTGAAGTGGACTAGTTACGTCGAAGGCGACGACGACGCCGGCGGCCTAGTCGGACGGCAGCTGAAGAAGTCGCGGAGGTGAGCGCTCTGGGACGCGAACCCGTAGCCTGCAACGAATCGAAGGTAGGCGCGCAAGCGCCATGCCAGTGCCAATGAGGAACGGAAGGAGGCAAGGAGCCGTGGAGTGATTGGTGAAGCGCAAGGTACGTCTTGTAAGAAGAGAAGAGCACCTGTTCTCTGGTCAAGGCAGATGTCCACCCGCTTGCCGTCGCCGTGGAGCCTGCGGTTGGAGTCCCCGTAAATTTGGGTGTACCCCTCCCCGAAGGTGAGCTCCGCCGGCTGCCTCAACATCCACCTCCGCGGCGTCGGTTGGGCTGGAGGTCAGCGGGCGGGAGAACCACGGAACCATAGCTCGCCGGAGGAGGATGGAGCGTGGGCGGAGGATTAGGGGAGGGCCTCGCCGGAGGATAAGGATGGGTCAGGGCGGGGCGGGCTGGCATGGGGCGGCGGCGCGGGGATGGGCTGGGGCGGCAGCGCCGGCCAGCACGGGAGCGAGCTCTGTTTTGTATCGAGGATTGACTCAGGTGGCTGCTTCACCTTATGGACCGCGGGTATGATTTTTTAGTTTCTTAGGGGGTAAAGTGTAAACCTGCCACGACGTACGTCCTCACCTCAATGCATATTATATAGTAGAGATTGGTGGTTATGGTTGGGCGTGTCCTTGATCGGCCACCCTCCTGTCCTTTATATAGGGGTACAGGTCTCGGGTCATAACCGACCAGGATTACGTTTATGGAAAGTAATACCGACTATGCTATCTATGGTATAGGTCTTCGACTTGGCCTTCGCTTGTTGGGCTTCTTCAGCCTATTGACAATTGGGATTTAGTCATTACGTGCACCAGGTACCCACACGAGGGTACCCGTTTGGTATAACCTTGTCATTAGCCCCCGAGTGCTTGGCTAATTCGGAGAATAAGTCATGCACTCACTACATAGTGCACGTCTCATGTTTTATGTTTTTGATATGATATTTTTTGTCTTTCTAACTTATGAATTAGGACAAAGGATTTCGACCGAGTAGGCCTGGGATTATTCGATGATTCGAAACCACTTAATTGTACTTGGGCAAAACCTTACTAGCTTTCAATCAGGTTTCGAGTCCTTGGGCTCGAGTCTGGAACATATTGGACATACTCACCTCAGGCCAGTCGATGGACTTACTGATATTGTTCTGCAGTTTCAATTTGCTACCCAGCGCGTCCGCCGGGATTTTCATCATATCTGCTGATACGGAAATGTCTAGGATTAAAACACCGCTGGAGTGATCCTCGGCCCACTCGACCGATCGATGGGTCTTACCTTTGTATTTTTCGTAAACAACATCCGAAGTATTTTATCGACTGATTTTCACTCGGGAATTCTTATGCTTTGAATGTTTTTGATTCTATCGGGTGCACGACAGTGCTCCCGATGGGAGTAGCCCCCGAGATTGTGCTTAATTGCTTGCAGTAGAGGATAATCTCAATTTTGCGTTTCGTCAGTCGAATACTTTTCGCCTTCTCCCGATGGGAGTTTCCCTCTCGACCATTCTTTATCTTTGTTTTGCAATTTTGCTTTCGAGTTGTAAGGAGCTTTTCCTTTTTGTCAGTCGTGGTATGACGCCTTTTGCATTTGTTCGTCTGGAATGATGTCATGCGTGACATTCTTGGCGTGCGAAGAGCACTCTGATGGGACGTGACCTAGTGGGTCCCTCTCTTTGACCGTTGTGGACGCCGGTTCAGTTCCGATTTGACCTGACGTGGCGAGATTTTCGCAGGCGTGATGATGATCTACTCGTTTTGCACGCGTAGTGTGCGGCGTGGCCTGAATCGTCCTCCGATTGTGCCACGCGTCGTAGTAATTTTATTTGGATGGCTGCGATGATCTTCTAGCTTTTACCATAAGTACGGGTTTCTCCGCTATGATTTGTTTTACCTTGCCATTTGTCTTCCGTTTCCTTCTGCTTCATCTTCTACCTTGCGCCCATCGTTGCTTTGTTCTTGTGTCGTCGTCCAATCTCCTCTTCTTTTCGCGCCCACCACCCACCATGGCTTCTAAGAAGAGTGGGGCGTCCTCTGCTGCTGCTGCCGCCACCAGCGAGAAAAGGAAGAAGGTGGGTGCTACCACCCCCCCGCGCTGAAGAAGGAGTCCGGCGGTTGGACTTCATCAATCTTGACGGAGAAGAGGCTGACACTCCTTCACAATGAGGGGCTGCTGCCACCTATGACAGAGCTCGCCGTCCGTGCTCCGGGCAAGGAGAACACTTCCACGCCGCTCCTCGGTGAGCGGGTGTGCTTTGCCGAATTTCTCCCTCGGGGTTTTGGTTTTCCGCTGCATGCGCGGTCTTCTCTTTGCCTACGGGATACAGATCCACGATCTGGTCCCCAATGGTGTTCTGCACATTGCCTGTTTTATGTTAATGTGCGAGTGTTTCTTGGGGGTGTCTCCTAGCTGGTTCGGACCTCCACATATCTGTCCCACACTTCATCACTATCCATTTGTAAGACATTTTAGTCTCAATCCCAGCCAAATCCACCCCGAGAAAGAATTTTTCTAACAAAAGACTCTGAAAGTTTCTTTTTGTTAGACGAAGCTGATCATAGCAAGCTGTTTCAGTCCCATCATACATATCTTTCAACAAATACTTTTGAAGAGAGAGTTTATGTTCCTCCTCAGTAAAGGTCCCTAAATCCCTCGGTACCCTTTTGAAAGGAAAGACGTCGCCTAGAGGGGGGGGGGGGTGAATAGGCGATGAGCACTTTTTACAATTTAGGCTTGATAAATGCGGAATAACACTTAGTGTTTAACTTATCAATGACACAACCTAAATATACTAGGTTCACCTATGTGCACCAACAACTTAAGCTATGCAAGACAAACAACAAAGGGATAGCAAGGTAAAGAACTTCAAGCACGATGGCTATCACAAAGTAAAGTGCATAAGTAAAGAGCTCGGGTATAGGGATAACCGAGGCACGTAGAGACGATGATGTATTCCCGAGTTCCACCACAAAAGGTGTACGTCTCGTTGGAGAGGTGTGAGCAACCACAACAGGTTTGCTCAACGCCACAAAGGCCTCACCTTCTTCTCCGATGAACTCGACCACAAAGGTCCGAGTCCACCTTCCACTATGAACTCCTTTGGGGTGGAGAACAATCTCGTACAACAACCTTGGGGCACACACCCACAACCGAATTGGGGGCTCCCAAATGACCACAAGAGGTCTTGACCACAAAGGTCCCAACTAGGCACAAAGGCCTTGACCACAAAAGGTCCTATGCCACAAAGGCGGCCACTAAGGCGTCTAGGGTCCAAGACCCAAGAGTAACAAGCTCACGAATTTCACCACCACGAATCCTCGTGGAGGGCTCAAACCGATGCAAGATGCAATGGCAAGACCACACAAAGTGCTCAAGTCCTTCACTCTCAAATTCCAACAAAGCAACAAATGCTTATGGGGGAATAAGAGAGGAAGAACCAAGAAACCACAAAGGAGACGAATCCTACACTCCCAAATCCCACCACAAGCAACTAATGCTTATGGGGGGATAAGAGAGAGCAAGAACAAAGTGGGAGAACCACAAAGGAACTCAAAGATCTAGATCCACTATGTTCCCCTCACTTAGAGGAGAGATGGATTGGTAGAATTGTAGATCTAGATCTCCTCTCACTTTTCCCTCAAAGATATGCAAGAATCATGGGAGGATTTGAGAGGGGGCAAGCTTTCCCAAGGTCAACAAAGGCAAGAGAGAGAGGGGAAAGTCGTCAGCTCAAGGAAGAAGAAGGGGAGGGGTATTTATAGCCCCTGCCTGATTTCTAGCCGTTGGGAATCTCCAGTCCGGAAATTTCCGAACTGAGGGCCGGAGATTATCGGACCCCGGAAATCTCCGGTAAGAATTCCGACGCGAGCTGAGAAAAGATCAGTGCTGAAGGAAAATAAGACTTGGCGAAAAACTGCAACTTGTGACCGGAAATATCCGAACCAGTGCCGGAGATTTCCGGACCCCGGAAATCTCCGGTAGAAAATCCGATCGAAAACTGAACTGAGTCAGTACGCAATTGAGTTCTGGACTTAGCAAAAAACTTCTGTCGCTCGGAGATCTCCGGACTGGGGCTCGGAGATCTCCGAGCACCGGAAATCACCGACCAAGGTCCGGACATTTCCGACCCTTAAAAAAACTGCAGAAACAACAGAACTGAAATATCTTTTGCAAATAAACTCCGAATGATTTGAGGCCAAACCCGTTGGAAAGGCACTGACAAGGAGAGCAAAGTCCCCACACATGTGAAGGTGTGGAACTTTCCTCAAGGTTGAACCGGTAATATTTCCACACCGAAAACGCAACGAGTTTTCCAAACTAAAACCGTTTTCGAAGAACTTGGTCTTGTTATGAAGATCACGACAAGAACCAAAAACCAACAAGGAGAAAAGCCAAATAAGAACCAAGAAAGATGATATGTCAAGCATGCAAAGGTTTGAGCTCTCCACAAAGATACGATCAAGTTACTCACTCGAGAGCCCCTCTTGATAGTACGCCTATCTATCCTATAGCCCTATCAAGATCATACATTTGCCTTGAGCAATCCACTTGAGCTAGATGATGACGATCTTGATCTCTTCAAGTGGACCACCTTTCTTGACTGCGCTTGCTAGCACATGCTTGATGAAGACTCCTCCATATACTCCCCCTACTCCATCATGGGAGAGTCTCGCTTAGCTTCATCTTCATGTCTCCGACAGCTTCCATTGGTCTTGCACTAGTCAACCTTGATGACGATCATGGCATGACATCATCTTTCATGAGCTATATGAATTGATCTTCTTGTTGCAAGCTCATGGAAGATACCATCTTTCTTCATACAGGTGATGGCTTGACAACTTCAAGCCATACTTGCAATATGCTCAAAACACACATTAGTGCTTAGGGATTGTCATTAATTATCAAAACCATACATGAGGGCACATGCCCTTTCACCTTTGTGTACTCAGATATGCCATCGCAAGAAGAGTGCATTCAAAATATTGTTTCATAAACACTATCCTTCTCCTCTTTCTTGTTTTATTTTCTTCGGAGACATAATTAACCAAGGCTAATTCTTCCGACATTTTTCAACTACAATGTAAGAAGTTTATTTCAGTAATGGGATGGCTACAAAACAGCATACAAAATCATTTTTTGAGAAGCATGCTAACCAAAACAGCATCACATAAGTTCATAATGGGATGGCTACAAAACGGCATCAAAAATCAATTTATTACAAGCACTACAAAATTCCAGAACCAGATGAATTAACTAATTAGCACTGCATGAACGATTCAGCACTAACATGAGCAAACGATTCAGCAGTACCAAAATTTCAGAACTAACAGACGATTCATCACAGATGAAACAATGGGAGGGGGTGGCAGAGGAAGATAAGAAGAGAAATCGATCCATACCTCAATCAAACAGGCCAAGCTCCGGAATCACGCCGGCCACCGGCCGCCGGACGTACTCGTATCTATCCGTCCCTGCGATCGTTAGAGGTGAGACTGGATTGAAGAAGAACGTTGCCAGGAAGGAGGAGTAGAGGAGGGGACCAGACGGATCTGTGTACGCAAGAGAAGGAGGTTCGGCTGGAGAGCCTTACCTGATGCGTCGCCGCCGTGGGTTAGGTCTTGGGAGAGCAGAGTCGAGCGCTGAGAGGAAGACAGATCAAGACGGGACTCTGCTCGCGAGCGAGGAAGGAAGGAAATATGAGAGCAGACGCGCGAAGAGGTACGCGCGGGGCAGCCTTGCTCGTGATGGAAAGTTTTCCCGAATATCTCGTCAATGTCGAGGGTCTGGCCTCGAAATTCGCTGCCGTCCTTCTTTCTCTTTGAAGCGATCGCTAGATATCTTGGCCGAATACAGCGGTTCAATACCCAACGCATCTAAACGCTTTAATTTTGGATATTCGGGACTGCAATATACCGAATGTCTAATATCCAGGTTGAATACAAACATCTGAACGAAGGCATTAGGTATCCCTTGAAAGATAACACTTTATACCATAACTGGAGAGCCCATGCTAAATTTTAGCATTTTTCTCCTTATGGCGCTATATACAATGGTATGTCACTCTAAAACGTAATAGCATTAGCGCGCTTTTCTTAGAGGAAAAGGCCCTCACCCCAGTTCTATTCATAGAACGGGACCACACTATGTACTGAGTTTTCTTATTACAGCCTCGCCGGCCAACGCAGTGATTGCAAAACTACGTGCGAACCCACCAACCATTGTCACCATTGGTTGTGCTTTATGATTCACGCTAGTCAGAAGATTTTTGACGGTGCGAACCCACCAACCATCATCACCGTTGGTCCAGCGACTTTCGACGGTGACGATGGTTGGTGGGTTCGCATGTAGTTGTGGAGTTGAATTTTTGCTCGCGGGATCAGAAAAGCATCAACAGTTAGCGCACTATTTTTTCCCAGCATATTGGCCCCAAAGTCTGAGTTTTTATCCCTTAAAATAAAAAGAAGAAGTTGCTTCCTATTTATCATGGTGATGATCTGTAATGTGTCGTTTCCTCTTTTGAGTCAAATTACGTCGCTAATATTGATGATTATGTATAAGTAAGTTATTCTATATTTTTGCCTGGTTAGATATGTTAATGTTAGTCTTCTATACAACTGGATAACCAATTGTATGTGGTTACGTATATTGTTCTAACATATTTGGATTGCATGTTTTATTATTGAAAAAACCTTTATTCTTGAGATATACCTGGCATTGTTTTGAATCACATTTCAAATATAGCACGTCAATGTGTATAGCATGCAGGCGGTCGATCGCCGCAGTTTTTTTACCATGCATTTTAAAATTTTATCTGGTACGACGTCGTATAGATAGATTACGACTGTAGACTCCATACTGATTACGAGTCATACGGTACTTCTTGATCTCCAAAGTCATATTGGATCCATACAGGATACAGCACACGTATTCGAGGGTTCTGTAAATTTAGACAGGTGTTGCGCGTTTGTGTTTGATTTCACGGCGGCTCGCATCTACTTACCTACCAGGTGAGCTCTCAGCAATTCATTGGCAAGACTCGGAGCCAACTTCATTTACATTAATTACGACTCTGAGATTTACAAGGTAACTCTCGCATCGGTTCAGGAGCTAAAGTCCTACTTGGATACAACTAAGACTTCTTACTTGCCAATTTGATTCTCCACCCTACACTGGGACTCGTACTTCTTACTTGCCAAGTTGGTCCAGCCTTGAATGCGTAAAAGCTTAGCGTGAGCCACCTTGGTCGTGTGGGCTGCCTTTGCTTCGTGGACACCTTATACCATAACCAGAGAGCCCACGCTAAACTTTAGCATTTTTTCTCCCTATGGCGATATATACAAAATAGTATGCTATGTCACACTAAAACGTAATAGGGTTAGCGCTATCTATACCGCAAAACCCCACTAAGTGAAATCCTCGCCCACAACCTTCCAAAGGGGGAAGGACCTTTACTTTCCCCCGGGAAGGAAAATCATGATCTTAATTATTTTCTATCTCAACATGCAACCTATCCACATCTTCTATTCTAGTAGCCAACCAATTCATTAAAACCAATATTTTCTTGCATGCAACATATCCATGTCATTTACTTTTCATCATCCAATTTTCCATGTCACCTTTTTTTAATCATCAAATACAAAAAAATCACGTCAAATAATATAACCTTTTGCGAATTGTCATATGTTGTATATTTCTATAAACAAATTCATACACATAGTAGTATATCCCTTTATTTGCATAGCAAAAACAGTAAAATATTTCCACCTCAATCATGCGGATATGTTTCTAGTTCTTTACGAGGAAAAGGCCCACATCCCAGTTTCATTTATAGAACGAAACCATATTAGGAAAAGTAGATCGTCTTGTATACAGATTCCTGTAAACCGTGCTCTACACGTTGTTGTTGTCAATATAAATAGCAAGGGCTAGCCGTGGGGCTAACCACGACACACAAATTAATCTAGCGATCTTAATTTCCACACCAAGTCATACAGAGTTTTGATATTATCTTATTACAGACTCGCGAGGTCAGCATACTTGCACATCCAGCAAATGCAAAAGAGCATCAACAGTTAGCAGGCTATTTTATTTTAGCATATTGGCCCCAAAGTTCGAGTTTTCTCCCTTAGAAAGAACAGAAGAAGTTGCTTCCTATTTATCTTGGTGATGAACGGTAATATGTCGGTTCCTCTTTTGAATCGGAAAATGACACCGCTAATATTGATGATTATGTATAAGTAAGTTATTCTATATTGTTGCCTCGTTTAACACGTCAGTCTTCTAAAACAATTAGATAAATATAATTGTCCGCAGTTACGCATGTATTGTTCTAACATATTTGGATTGTATGTTTTATTACTGAAAAATCCTTTTTTCTTTGGATATACCTAGCAATTTTTAAAATCATATTTCAAATATAACACGTCAATGTGTATAGCATGTGGATGAGGCCGCCACTAAATTTGTACCATGCCATTTTAAAAATTGATCTTGTCGACGTATAGGTAAATTACGACTCTAGACTCCATGCTGATTGCGAGTCATACGGTACTTCTTGATATCCAAGTCATATTGGATCCATACAGGATACACCACACGTACGTATTCGAGAGTTCTGTAATTTAAATATAGGTGTTGCGCGTTTGTGTTTGATCTCACGGCGGCTCGCAGCAATCAATTGCTATGATGATGCTTCCATGTCGTCGTGGCCACGCAGCCGCGTGCCTCCTGCTAATCGTGACGCTCCTGCAGGTGATCCTCCTCTCCTCCGCCCACCCTGCCGCTGCTCCGCAGCCTGCGCCGACGCACGGCGAGGGCTGGCCCTCGTTCAACCAGCTGCAGGACGCGCAGCGGGGAAGCAGTGTCAAGGGGCTCGGAGAGCTGAAGCGGTACCTGGCCATGTTAGGGTACATGCCTGCTGCCGGGGCGGAGCAAGGTGGCGACGACTTCGACCGGCCGGCTCGACGCCGCCACGCTCGACCAGATCATGTACCCGCGCTGCGACGTCGAGGAGGACCACGGCGTGCCCGTCTCTCCAGATGATGACGCCGGCGCGGTCGGCCCGTTCACGTTGCTCAAGACCAAGCCGAGGTGGACGAGGCGATTGCACCCGATCGTGATCACGTACGCCGCGTCGCCGACGGCCACCATCAGCTACCTGCCGCCCGACGACGTGCGAGCCACGTTCCGGCGAGCGTTCGAGCGGTGGGCGCGCGTGATCCCCGTGTCGTTCGTGGAGACGGACGACTATAACGCTGCTGACATCAAGACTGGGTTCTACAAGGGTTGGCACACGCCGGCGAAACCGTGCCGTTCGACGGGCCGCGCGGTATACTCGGCCATGCCATCACCGGGAATGGCTGGATCCACCTCGACGCTTCGGAGCACTGGGCTTTGTTGGACTTCACCCACCATGGAAAGGAAACAGCGTCAGTAGCAGCCTACGACCTGGAGTCCGTTATGACGCACAAGATTGGCCATATCCTTGGGCTTGCGCACTCAACATTGCGCAAGGCGGTCATGTACCATACCATCATGAAGTGGCAGAGAAGGCAGAGCTCACCGTCGACGACGTTCAAGGCGTGCAGTTTCTCTACGGATCCAAACCGGGGTTCAGGCTTAGCTCCATACACGACACCTCCATGTCACCACAGAGGAGCGGTTGGGTCACTTCCTCTGCTAGCTTACTAGTTGCCGGCGCAGTCTTCTTGGTCATACACTACTTGTGACGCACTTTAGATAGACAAGGAGGGAAAAGTTTTTAATTATAGTCAAAAGGATAGATGTAGAAAAACTTCTATTATTAATTGTATAGACAAAGAGCCTCCAAGGATAGCATGATGTAACTCTACATAATATATTCATCAGAAAGTGTAACAATTAGTGACAGTGAAAACCTTTGGCTACAGAGAACCCCCAGTGCATCACATTTCTACTTCAGTCAAAACGCTTTCAGCTCCAGCTTCTTTTGCATTAGCAGTTCTCTCCGTAACAACCTTTGTTCAAAAAAACAAAATCACAAACCATTTTCTTGACAGTATTTTGTAAACATATCTTGTGTTCCTGCATAGGGGCATGAACGAACTCGTGGAAGTGATCTCTCAGCTCTATGTTGACAGAGTTCTGTTGTATATTTCTGCATGAAGTGGAGGAGGAGAAGCAGATAATTGGGAGCCTTCAGATTGTCTATCTCTCCCAATGGAGAAACTCTGGAGTTCAATATATCTATCACCAGTGGCGGAGCTTGACAGAAATGATTGCGGCGGTGAATGACCCAACAAATTTGAACGATTGCAAGAAACTAGAGTTTGTAGACTTGATCATGTTTACGCCCCGTTTGGAACCACATGAAGTAAAAACATAAGAATAGGAAAAACATAGGAATTAGGATGTCATGTCTCCTAAATTTCTACAGGAACAAAAACCACAAGAAATTTTCCAAAGTGTCGTTTTGATGTCACGCGGGGAAAATACAAGAATTATAGACACAGAAAGATTAAAACATGAGGTGTGACCTCATGTTTGTTTTCCTCGAAAATTCCTATGTAATAGCCTATCCCATAGGAATTTTAAATGAATCCTGGTTTCCTATTACTTTGTTCCAAGCAGCAGCATAGGAAATTTTCATGTAAGATTTCTATCCTCCAAAATTCTTACGGAATTCCTTTGTTCCAAACGGGGCCTTATATATTTATATTACCACATAGGTTGCAAAATGCATGTATGACGAGATCCATATATATACTGGGCTATTTTATAATAGAAGAAAAAACAGAACTATACCAGAATATACTACATGATCATACCAATCAGGCCTTGAAACTTGAAAGTGTGAAAATGGAGCTGTAGCCCCATGGTTAGGGTCGTAGTGGCGGACCTAGTGAGCTGAGTTCAACTCCCGTGGGTTTCTATCTATTAAAATACCACCAAGGGCTAGTCCTCGTTGGGTTCATTTTTTTTTTTTGAAAGAATCATAGTAGATCATGGAGGCATTATAGATTAGCTTTTCGATCCTATATTTTGTCAAAATAATTTGAAAAGGAAATACGGTACTCCCTCCGATCCATATTAGTGGGCATAGCTTTGTCTAAATTCATATGTATCTAGTTAAGTATTTAGACTAGATACATGTGTATCTAGACAAAATTGTGCCCACTAATATGGATCGGAGGGAGTAGGAAAAACCCCTACAATCGTTTTTAGAACAATAAGAACTCAAACTTATGTCTATGCAAACTTAAACCTATGTCGTTGGTTATGCATCTACTTACCTACCAAGTGAGCTCTCAGCAATTCATTGTCAAGATTCTCATATTCCATCTTATGTCGCTTGGAAGGAGGGGAGTGCTCTCATTCGGCCAATTTGTAGCTAACTAGTAGCAAATAAAAATGTGTTGGGCTAGGGCGTGTGGGCTGCCCCATGCCCTCAACATA
This sequence comes from Poa annua, assembly GCA_026929855.1. Classification (NCBI taxonomy): domain Eukaryota; kingdom Viridiplantae; phylum Streptophyta; class Magnoliopsida; order Poales; family Poaceae; genus Poa; species Poa annua. The sequence continues at coordinate 78,374,189 of CM049432.1, forward strand.
CCTCCACCGTTATCCTTGCTAAAAACAAAAGCTCCACCCTTGTCTATCACGATATAATTACAGAAAAAAAACTGTTATGTAAACCCACCGATGAGCTACAGACTCTAATAGTATTTTTAACAATGACTACAACAATAATATTTTCAGAAACTGTATGCAGCAATAGTATTTTCAGAACTGACTTGTATGTTGTTCCTAGGACCAACAAAGCTGAGACATGGATTGACACATCGGTGCAGGTTACTCACAAAATCAAATTACACACATTGTTCTACAGAAATCCACACCATTAGGTGTTTTTCTTGTACCGGATAAGTGGTCAAATTGGATGGGAACATGTTGAGCTATGCTATTACTGAACTAAGTTTCATTTGTTTAAATGTTGGATGAGATCATGTACCGCCTACCTCAGATGAAGATTCGGCCGACGCTATGCAGCACAACGGGCTCGACTGTCGGTCTGGGAAAGAGTCGAAGCAGAGGAACCAGACGGTGGCGGGTGTGGAACTGGAGGCGAGGTGTGCGCGTCGAGGCGGTCGTGACAACGGAGTTCTTGGACGTGGGTACGTGAAGGACGATCCAACGGCGGAGACAAGATCTCTATGAAAGTCTGAATATGATAGATGTACAAATACTTACTGTTTTATGCAGACCGTACTGCCAATAAAAGAAAATACAGAGCTTCAGTTCATATCATGTTTATGGTACAATAAAATTTAAAAAATAAAAGGAGATAAAACCTGCTAGTAACCGCTAGCCGCTCCATCGTCGGCTAAGTCGGATAAGTCATAAGTTGCCTTCACCACATGTCGATGATCCGTGACTCCTTCGTGGTGTTAGTTTGTGCGTAAGGGTCTATCTATATACCTTTCACCACATGTTTCTGGGATTACCTCGTTTCTATGTATTTGTTCGGCCGGCCGAATGGATTTATTTATACGTCGAGACTAAGTCTTGAATCGAGAGATGATGTATTCTACCAACATGTACATCCTCAACTCGAAACACCTTATATTTTTTAGCCACACATAAAAACTGATAAATTTTGGAGGTTCAAATTTCTGTACTTCACTACTCCAGATTTGCACCTTTTTCATTTTTACGGCCCTAGCATACAACGTATTATGTGTCGAAAATTTGCCGGGCTTTGCAAACATTTAGCGCCCCTCTACATGTAAAGCAAATATCAATGTATCAGAACACAGTGCAATTAATACATTGAATTGTCAACCTGTGATGGTAAAACATATATTCGGCTAAAGTTGCCATAATTCACTTCAAATAAAGGGAAGGAAAAGTTTGCACGAAAGACGCAATACAAAAGCTAGCTGCCCAGGTAAAAGAAAGACACTTCGCACGCTCTGAAAAGTAAGGTATTTTGGGGACTCAAAATCAGATCCTCAGCCATGTCTATAGATAATACTGGGCGTAGATGCCGAACCGAATGCACGCAGGAAAATTCCTTGGAAGTAAAGTACCATGTGTTTTCCAAAGAAAGATGGCGCAAAAAGTCAGAGAGACAAAACAAAGGTGCCCTACGGCTTGTATTCTAGCTACACGACTGTAACCTATCGCTACGAAAGAAAGCATCCAAGATTTATCTCAAATTCATCTTCTTTTCTGCATCTTGTTTACCAGGATCGATGCATTTCAGGATATCGTCGCACATACCTTGGCTTAATTTCTAAAATGGTCTGTGGATTTTAACAGAGCATCGGTGAAAAACATAAACAAAAATATACAGAAACTTGACTACGATATAATAACAGAGTTTAAGGGGTTGGGGTAATTGGTTTTACTTCTCTTTTTTTGCTAGAGAAAGAGTTATATACCCGGGTAAAGCTTCAGTTTGACATTGCATGTCAAGCATGCACGCAGCTACGATTTTCGGCCCATGATGCGAAAGAGAGAAAGGTAGGCCGCACGCAGTTGCATGCGCGAGAAAAGGCCCGTCCCGCAATGATGGGTGTTCGTTTTGGCATATATTCCCATATTCCCTCTCAGACTCCTGGCAAAAGGCTCCCAACACTCCGTCAGCTCACCTCAGCTATACAAAAGACAGTTAGCGCCTTTAATCCCAGCCTTTGGTAAAATCCTATACTAATCTGCCATGGCTGCTTTGGCGAAAGAGGAGGAATGCCATGAGCACCTAATAACAAACTTGACCTTTTGTCTTTAATTTGTTTGGGCGGGAGGATCCGATGCATGATGCTTCGTGTAAGGTGTTTTTTTCGTCTCAAAACGGATGCTTCGTGTAAGATTGATTCCCATGTGACATCCACACGTACAAAGTGCTAGAATTGCGGATTGCAGGCGATCTCCGCAGTTCTACTACTCAAGTGTAGTGTAGTGGATTTGGAGTATACATACTGTACCTGCAAGTGCAGCTAAATGTTATACTACTAGAAATAAAATGCAGCAATGCATATGAATTACATTAGCAAGTGGGCGATATACTCCCCGTCCTTGCATCATGAGCAGCTTAGAGTTGCCTCGCCAACTTCAGTTAGACAAACGAGACTGACGAGAGTAACCAGTACTAAGTGTGACACTGGTTCACTGACCAGGAACAATTAGTCGTGCGGTGTCAGCGCTGGAAGAGAACGTTCTATGCAGGAGCTCGTCCCGGCCGGCCGGCCTCCTCCAGTCGCCCTACCCGACCTTTTTCCTGAGCAGCACGGCTGGCTGGTCCGGCACTCCGGCAGCGCCACCACGCCGTCCTTCCCGGCTCCCGAGACGCCCGCCATCATCCTTCTCCCTAAAGATGACCAAGGAACAAAAGAACGTGTGGAAAAGAGGAGTTGCACCTTACCCTGCCTCTCTCCCTCTGATCCTCATGCTTTCTAAAGCTCTTTTGCCTGGTCCTTTCTCCCGCCCAAATATTCTTCTATTCTTTTTCTATATCTTCATAGGCGATCTACAGGTTATTTCATTGGTCCTTGTACTTCGCGTATATTTTGGTTCGGAGGGAGTTTAATTGTTCTTTGTTAAACACTTTTGATGTATTGCTGAGAGATTTGTGTAGTGCTAAATTTTAATCATATGATGGCAGAAGTTCTCCTTGACTTATGTATTATTTGAACTACAAGGATACCTCACTCTTTACGGTGGGAATCTTTTAGCTAAGTTGTTGTTTAAATGAAAGGATATAAGAACCATGAAATGTGAAGTTGTCTGATGAAAATATGCAAGATTTATTTAGAATAGTTGAGAACCTAGATTTAATCGACGTGAAATTATTGGTGTACTTGATGGTTAAAATTTGTTAATGTGCATACTTTGGTAATTTAAATAATGTATGATGTGGAGCTTGTAGGTAGATATGGAGTATCATTAATGAGTATTGGTGGGATGACATGCATAATTGGATGGCTACATGGATGGATGATTCATTATAGATATTTCTCCAATCTATCATCTATCAAATGTTTTAATACTGGTTTCCGGTGTATCATCCATAGAGTTTTTTTATAGAAACTTTTTTTTACATAAATTGAACCGCGAGTAAATATGTCTTTCAAGTTAGATTCCATTATAAGTTAAAAAATATATGCATTGCTTTGTTGTGGGTATTAAAATAGGAGCAATTGTCATTGTCATAGTTGAATCTACTTAGCATATATACATTTTGATTGTTTAATATATATATTCACCCACACGGCGCTTGTTCTATAAAGAGGGGATATAGAACAAGCACCTTGATTGTGTCATGTATATTGTTATCAAACCTAGGTAACTCTTGTGTGAGGACCTAGGGATTGTTCTTAGATTCGAAGAAAGGCTAGGATCATCCAAAATATAGTTCGTGTGAGAAATGTTTCGACCTTTTTCGTAGCATTGGTCTAGAGGTTTTGTGCCTTACTCAGGCAAGGCTCCAAGCCGGCTCAAAATGCTTCTTACCTAGCCTAGTGGATTTTTCATAAATAGCTTGTAGGTTCCGAGCAACAATTGGCACAATTTTTGGATCTTTATTGTCAGTGGCTAATCACACCACATGTTTCACTCTATCTAACACACAATGTTTCCACTATTGCTCGGTCAGCATATACTAGCTACTGTGAAGAATGGAGACACATTATGTATTTATATAACATCAAGACATATGATAATTCATCAAAAAATAGAATAGATCCACCACCAGATTACAAAAAGATGACAATAATCACTTATTACACCTCATGGGATATAGACATATTAGCGTAAAGAGAGAGACTGCTATATAGTTAGTGCAAGAAACTCATTGTACACGAGATGGACTACTCGCTACTCGTCATACGAGCAACATGTGAAGAACATTGCTTCCGAGAGGGTCTCCTGAGATATGATATGTGTTTTGTATTGAGATCTTCACATTTGGTTTCCCTCTGTGGCGCCATCGATAAATCAAGAAATAAATAGATTAAGCGTTTAGGCTTGGGAGAGCATTGGGTGAGAGGTGACTCCCGTGGATGGGTCATGTGTGCATGGATGGTGCTCGCGTGCCTAGCTGCCTAAGTGTGTTCTGCGTGTGTCAGCCCTATTGCCTCCTCCATGGAGCCCTTAGATGAGGCTTTGTGATCTTCTCAAAGCTCATGGTATATTTTTGGCTTATTTTTTCCATCTACGAAATACTTGGATCCAACATAAGAAGAGGTGGAAAACTCGTTTCCGACATTTATTAATAGGTTAGTGGCGAGGGATGTACCCATCAATACCCATGGTTACTAGCCTAGGGTAAGAGTTATGAGGTAGAGAACGCGTAGTGTTGGTCGATTCGTCGGGTGACAAGCGGGAATTACCCAGGTTCGGGTCCCTCGAGTGAGGTAAAACCCTTACTCATGCTTGTCTGTTATTGATTGTGTATATGCGGCGAGTACAGAGGTCTAGCAAGATGTCGATCTTGCTAGCGTTTGGTGATTCTGGTTGGGTGTGTCCCTGATCGGTCGCCCTTCTGTCCTTTATATAGTGGTACAGGTCTCGGATCGTAACCGACTAGATCTACATTTATGGAAAATATTACCGACTATGCTATTTATGGTAGAAATTTTCGACTTGGGCTTCGCTTGTTGGGCTTATTCAGCCTATTGACAATTGGGATTTAGTCATTACGTGCACCAGGTACCCCCCACGAAGGGGTACCCGTTTGGTATAACCTCGTCAGCTAGTCCAGAAAGAGTAAAATAGGTAAATAACATGAAAATATGAAACTAAACCTATCAAGTAATAGGTACATGTATGACAGATCATTAACCTCTTAGAAAGATTTATGTGTTCACGACAGTGTAATAAAACAATCTATGGAAAACATTGTATGGCATTTAACCACATTGAAGATTTTTGGATGTATATCAACATTTAGACATGCTATATGGTATTTTGGAGTTTGGGTTGTGGAATTATTGGTTGGCTATGTTTGCTAGTGTGCCACTTTTTTTTTCATTTTTGCTTTACTCCAGATCTTGTCCCAAGGGCAAGTTGGGCAGGATCTCTTTTTAGGTAAAATATGTGAGATTTATATATAAAAATACAAAACATATTAAACAAGTTCCTATTAGTATGATAGCACAAATCCATATTATATATACAACAACAAAATTATAGTTTCGAATTCAACTTACTTAGAGAATAATAATAAAAGTAACAATGGATAATAAAAGTAGTTTCGAATCCAAAAGCTGACACTATTCACATTGAATTTATGTTTTTGATGTGTCTAACTGCAGATCAAAATTTTGAGTTGAAAATACTGAACTTTATAGATTTAGCATATAGGTACATTTGTAAAGCAAAATCAGATATTTTCTCTAATCTTGATTTTGTAGCTTGACTATACGGTCTTACCTAATGATTAGATCCTACCAAGTCTTAGATATCTTATCACTCTATTCTATGTTAGATAACTCTCTCATAGCTAGAAATTGTGTCTAAGTGCGTAGTAAGAAGTTTGCGGCGAAGTATGTATATGAAAATTGTGTTTACTCGAACCACCTCAAAGTTGCAAAAAATAGGAACAAACCTCAATCCACCATGGAACAATCATCTCTAGTCCGTTCTTTCAGCATAGAAAAGTACATTAACATATTTTTCACCTTGATTTTATATTATCTCCAATTCATAATCAAATTTCTAACGAAAAGTTATGTGTAGAACATACTAGAACATAATTGTGCTGATACAAAATTAGGAGTATAATTTAGTGACTAGTGTTCTCTTTTTATGACGCCAAGAACAGTGGGGAAGGCCCCCACTGCGTTATTTTCTCATATAATATAAAATTAAATATTAATAAACAGTGCATGGAGGTTTATGAAAGAAATTACATCAGGTCTAGCCAAACTTGTAAGCCATCTCTCAGACACTAGTGTTCCCATTGAGACTGTTGTGATTGTCAAATAGTTTTTATTTATTCTATCTACCTTTCAGTGCATCCATACGTGCTGTCATTCAGGCTAAAAAAACATTTTTTGTAACAGTGCACACCTTCTTTTGATCTTTTCCCTCGTCCTCTACTCTGAGTCTGATCCTCTCTTTATATCTGACGCTCCCTTCACCTTGGCTTCAAACAACTGCAAGACAAGCTAAACCCCAGCTTCCACACTTCCTCTACACTGTTATCCCAAAACCCAAGGTAGCAACAAGCAGCTGTGAGCAGAGCAGGAGCAAAGCTGAGCTGAAAGCTCCATTATCACATCAATGGAGTTCTTGTCGCAGATGTGGTCGCTCCTCGGCCTCCTCACCATCCTGCAGAACGTCCTACCGACGCAGCTCCTCACCCTACTTCATTCGCTCTGGCAGTCGCTCCAGGACTCGCTTACTCCCTACTCCTACTTCGACGTGCCGGAGTTCCTCGGCTCCGCTGCCGTCGAGCCCAACGCGCTCTACCGCCACGTCCAGCTCTACCTTCACCGCTCGCTACTGCTGTCCTCCCCATCGCCTCCCCGTCTCACGCTGTCTCTGCCGCGCTCCGTAGTCGGCCATGGCGCCACGGCCGCTGCGCCGCCGTCTGTGTCGCTCTCGCCGAACCACTCGGTGCCTGATGCCTTCAACGGGCACCGCGCCGTGTGGACGCACCACGCCGACACGCTCCAGGACTCGCTCGAGGAGCGGCGCTCCTTCTCGCTGCGCCTCCCCAAGAGGCACGCCGCGGCGGTGCTCCCGGCGTACCTGGCGCACCTCGCAGCCGCGGCAGACAACCTGGAGCGCTCGTCGCGGGCGCGGAGGCTGCACACCAACGCCGCGTCCCCGCGCGGCTCGGCGTCATGGTCGTCGGTGCCGTTCTGCCACCCGTCCACGTTCGAGACGCTCGCGCTGGACCCCGACCTCAAGTCGCGCCTCCTGGCCGACCTCACGGCGTTCGCCGACGGCAGGGAGTTCTACCGCCGGACTGGAAGGCCCTGGAAGCGCGGGTACCTCCTCCACGGCCCGCCCGGCTCCGGCAAGTCTTCACTCATCGCCGCCATGGCGAACCACCTGCGGTACGACGTGTTCGACCTCGAGCTCACCCGCGTCACCACCAACGCCGACCTCCGCGCGCTCCTCATCCAGACCACCAACCGCTCGCTCATTGTCATCGAGGACATCGACTGCTCCCTCCACCTCACCGGCGACCGCGGCCTCGCTTCCATGAGACGGCACAAGAGACGCCGAGCCGCCGCGGCCGCCTCCGACGACTCTTCCGACTCGGACGACGGCTGCGGCGACGTCATGGGCACCGACAGCCACCGCGGGAAGGTGACCCTCTCCGGTCTCCTCAACTTCACCGACGGCCTGTGGTCGTGCTGCGGAGAGGAGCGCATCATCGTTTTCACAACGAACCACGTGGACGGCATCGACCCGGCGCTGCTGCGGCCGGGGAGGATGGACGTGCACGTGCGCCTGGGCCCGTGCGGCGCGCACGCCATGCGGGAGCTGGTGGAGCGGTACGTCGGCGTCGGCGACAGCGAGATGCTCGACGCGGCGGAGGGATGCATAAGGGACGGCGCGGAGATGACGCCGGCCGAGGTGGGAGAAGTGCTGCTGAGGAACAGAGACGAGCCGGAGACGGCGGTGACAGAGCTGGCATCGGAGCTGAAGGCGAGGGTGAACGCGGCCGACGAGCTCCAGTGGGAGGACTCGGCGGCGGAGCTCTCCGACGAGTCACCGACGAAGAAAGGGAGGAAGGGGTTCGCCGGGTGGGAGGGCAAGGTCCGGATCTTGGGGAGGCTTCGGAGCCTGACCAAGTCGGAGTCCGGCCGGCGAGGCGTGTAGCTTGACTTGCATTCTAGGACAGGTTTCTTCGTCAGATGATTAGTTGTTTAAAATCGAGCGCATCTTTTCACAAGTTTAATCTATGGGTTTGATGTTTCCTTGTAAGCCAGAGCCATGAATCCGTGATCGTGTTGTGTTGCTGCTTGAGTGACGGCATCTCGGATCATCGCCGAACCGAATAATATTCGAACCCGGCACGTACGGTACCGGACATAATCCGTGTCCGAATAAGAACTGGCCTCCCTTCCAAAGTATACTTAAACCTCTCCTATGTTCCTCCTCAGCCCACATCCATCGCCCGTTGCAATTCCGCCGCCGTATCGAGTTATGGCCACAGCAGCTGCCGCCGGTTGCACCATGACCGCCGATGAGCTCGAGGTGTGTCCAGGGCAAGGATCTAGCGGGGTTCGTTACTTCCAAAACTTCAGAATTCTTCGGATTTGCGTCCAACTATCGTTGGCAATACTGGCGCTCTTCAGAAACCTGCGCTCCCGGTCGGCAGCACGGCTGAAGCTGATGCTTCCATCTGCCGGCGCTGCCGCGGGTCCGACGGCCATGACGCCCTCGCGGATCGCTGCCGTCATCGCCACGATCGACGAGCACACCATCGCCGGGACAATGAGCGCCGACCATGTCGCGGCGTTCTGCGGCATGATCAACGCCCACTGCCACGACGACGACGACGGCGCAGAAACATCTCGTGACGGCGTCGGCAGCATCCGTGGCTACAATCTGATGCGCAGGCTCGGGAAGGGCAGCTGCGGCCGCGTCTTCATGGCGCAGCGCCGTAGCACCGGCCAGACCGTCGCCGTCAAGACCATTCACGCGCGCCGCCGCAGCAGCGGCGGGAGGAGGCGCCCTGACATCGGCGAGCTGCTGAAGGAGGCCTGCTTCCTGGCGGCGTGCCGCGGGCACCCCTGCCTCGTCGGCCTCCAGGACATTGTGCGAGACCCACGCTCCAAGGAGTACTGTCTCGTCATGGACTACGTCGGGCCGAGGAGCCTGAACGACGCCCTCAACAGGCAGGTGGAAGAGCATGGCCGCGGGTTCCCGGAGGCTCAAGTGCGCCGACTCATGCGGCAGCTCTTGACAGGCGCTGCGGCGATGCATGTCCGTGGCATCATTCACAGGGACATCAAGCCCACAAACATACTCGTCGACCGCAATCACAAGGTCGTGAAGCTCTGCGACTATGGGTGCGCAATGCCCATTGCCAAGGCGGCGCCCCCGTACGGGCAGGCCGGGACGGTCCCGTACATGGCGCCCGAGATGCTGCTGGAGAAGCCGGACTACGATGAGCGCGTCGACTTGTGGTCGCTGGGGTGTGTCATGGCAGAGCTGCTCTCCGGCGAGGTGCCTTTCGATTCCGTTAAGACAACTGACACTCTCAAGAAGATATTCGACGCGCTCGGTGTGCCGGGCAAGAAAACATGGCGGGGCTTCAAATCCACGCTCCTAGCCGATGAAGTGCAGCAATTGCGAGCACGGCAACAAGCAGCGCAGCGCAAAGACCGACTGCGAGAGATGTTTCCGGAGGAGCTGCTGTCTTCGGAAGGATTCCATGTCCTGAAGGGCCTCCTTACTTGCAACCCTGCCAAGAGGCTGACGGTGGCCGCTGCGCTCCGGTGTGCCTGGTTCAAAGTCGACGCTCCTGATCAAAATCGATGATGCTCCTGGTTTCAGGGTTCGGTCACACGGAGTTGGCCTGGCACAAAGAACTGTCACTAGTTGGGCGCTGATCAGTGCTTGGGCAGGGTTCTTCAGGCAGGTAGCATATCAGGAAAAGGCATTGCCCAAGCACACTGTCACTAGTTGGGTGCTGATAAGTGTGCATATAGTACATACTCTGTAATTGTGACGATGTAGCAGTCAATCTGCATTAACAGGAAAACAATAGTTACATGAATTAGTTTTCGCATTCTGTTCTTTTTTTAATTTCCCTGTAGCTGGCTGGACATGGTTTCTGTTAATGAAATCGGGAGGGGTCCTTTTATTAAAAAATAAATGAATGAATTTGCCACACAAGAAAAGCAAACAACTGCCTGTTAAACACACACACACACACACACATAACTGTGAAAACCTGGTGAAGAACTAACAGAAATGCATACCCTGATTTCACTGTGGCTAATTGTAGGCTATTGCTTTAACAGAAGAGTGTCAAAACAACAAAACAGCAATTGTTTTATGATGGAACTAACACGATAGTCTCACCAATCAGTTCACATCTGAAAATGTTATGTGTGGTTCTATGCTCTAGCATAGGAATTCTGACAGCTTTATTAGTGATGACAAAATTTGTGGTTCTATGACCCAACAAAGGAATTCTAAGAGCCTTAGTTGGTGTAGAATTATTACCCTTCTTATCAGGAGTAAACCAGATCTGTCATATGACACATTGCAGGCCTACTAACTGCGCATCTGTAATCTGCTCTATTAATACCAATCCTAACAAAATTTCATGTTGCCACAGATGTCAGTTGCCCACTACCATACAGAGTCATAGATAAAAATAGCATCGCCGTGGATAAAGAAATGTGGGTAGATTATGTTGCTTCAGCTCACAATTAATAACGACACATGAATTCTTAGTTGTTTCTACAAGTGATATTCTTGATTTCCTGTCCACCCTCTCAAACTGCTATTGAACAGCTGCAGTATGAAGTTATGAACTCATTGAGTAAAATAATATAGAGTTTTCTGTGTATTTGAGCAAAGTGATCTATACAATATGAAGCAAGAAATTATAGGGGTTGCATTTATGTTAGTATCAATACCAAGTAGAACCTGACAACATCTTTTCTAAACCCTTGAGAGTATCACTATATAATGAATGGACTTATGATAAATTCCCACCAGCCTTCCATGGTTTAATCTATCCTTTTTTAGCACAGGATAGATCAACATAAGAACACACGTGCATCACTAATTCCTGAAGGGTTTCAATTTATGAAGGGTTTAATCTATAGCCGTGCATCACTAATTTCTGAAGGGTTTCAACTTCAACCTATTGTTAGCTATAGATTTCACATCTTCCAGTAAACATTACCTGCTTCTGAATTTGTATATTTCCTTCAGTATAATGTAACATCATTAACAATTCACAGCACTAGAATCAAGATCAGAGAAGCATGTACATGTCAGAAAGTAGATGAAACGGAGAGCTACCTACATATGAACTTCTAACTTTGAACATCGGAGTATACTACATACAGAAACTAAACATTTCTTTGACAGTGCAAACTGCAAAGGACATGTTGCAAGGATGCAGAACAATTGCTTCCTCAACCAGGTGTAATATTCTCAGAGAACAAAATATAGCACTGTCGGATTTGCTTACCATCGAGGGGAGCATCCGCATCATGGCCAGTTTGTCTCCATTGGCTCTTATCTAGATATCTGCAGTGTGTCTTCTAAAAATAATAATTTTGCAGTATGAAAACACTCAAAAATATATCTGAAAAAAAGGAACACGCACAAATAGACAATTAAATCAATCTGGTAAGCTGATGGTATCTCCATTGTTGACCACATTTGAGCTGAAATAATTTAGCCTTTATTTATATCTGAATGAGAACATACAAGTACAAAGAAAAACATGTGTGCCTCATAAGGAACTACAAGCAGAAAGCTAACATCATACTAGCACAATGAGGCACACCGCCATGCCGCTTTCAGCAAAATTATAGAACAGGATTCAGGTATCAGTACATCCAAAGTTCCAATTATTTACACCTGTGAGGTAAATTCAAGTTTGAAGAATTCGTAACTCACGGAATACCACCATCGGACTCGGAAGAAGGGGGCGCAGCCAATCTAGCGGGCTTCGACATCATCACCTTGTGCTTGTACATCCGCCACCAGTTCTCCGTCGCCTCGTCGACGGTCCGGTAGGTCCAGATGTGCGGCCTGGCCTCCTCCCGCGCGGCGAGGATCTCCTCCGCCTCCGCCTTCCGCTTCGTCTTGAGCGAGAGGCAGTCGACGAGATCCCCCCACTTGCCGAAGCAGTCGTCGAAGTCACCGCGGCGGTAGTACCTCTGCATCTGGTGGAACGGCGAGTAGCAGAACCACAGATCGTCGAAGCACTTTATGCAGTCCAGCCGCGGGGGCGGCGGCGGTGAGCCGCCGGCCCCGGAGCTGGTCGTCTGGGGCTTCTCTACGGGCTCCGTACTGATAACTCCGCCGCCGCAGCCGCCGCCGGCGTTGGTCGTCTCAGGCTCCTCTACGGGATCCATTCTTGTAACCCCGCCGCCGCCACCGCCGCCGCCGCCGCCGCCGCCGGCGGCGCTAGTCGTCTCGGGCTTCTCCTCGGGATCCATAGCTGTGAATGCCAACCACGAACGGGATTTACATGTGAGATTTATAGTTTGCTAGAACCAGGAGAAAACAGCAAGAGGGGAGACCGAATCGGACAAAAACGAATTTAATCTCTTCTCACCTCCGGCGCCGCTGCAGGCTTGTTTGCCGCGTTGGCTTGGGCCTTGGCAAAATTACATTGGCCACACCCACATGCTCCAGCGTCGAGGAAAGCACACGAGCTCCTATTTCAGGTTGAGAAAAATTCACAAAAGGTCACTGGACTTGTGTGTGTGCAAATTTGTCATTAAACTCAGGAAATGGTATTTTCGGGTGTTTAAACTTGTTTCATCGCTGCATGTATAGTCATTACTCTGTTTCGTCTCTCCCTTATTTATTAAACCCGCCCATGCTCACCGTGTCCATTCGCCATCCAGTCTGTCAATCAAAATTGACCCTGACACGCGCGAGAGATTTGTCATGTCCATGTCACACAAGGAGCTGGGCAACGAGGACGCGTGGTTGGTGCGCGTCGGCGACGCGGAACGCACCAACGAGCGTCTCGAGTTCGCCGGGAACGCCATGCACATGGCCAAATACTCGCTGCTCATGTTCCTGACCCGTAAACTGTTCAAGCAATTTCACCATCTCGCCTACATCTACGTCCCCGTCATCGCTAAGCTCAACCAGCTCCCCCAGCTCAACGTGTTCGGACGGAGCGCCTCCATCATGTCGTTCGCCTTCGTCCTCACCGTCAGCACCATCAAGGACGCCTACGAGGACTGGCGCCGCCACCGGTCTAATTGCGCAGAGAATAACCGTCTCGCCGCCGTCCTATCCCCTGAAGCGGACGCCCAGTTTGATTTCGCCTCAACCCAGTGGAAGCACGTTTGCATCGGTGACATCGTGCAAATCATGTTGATGTGTGCGAAGAAGAACATAATAAAATCCATCATAATACTCTTAAATTACTTTGTGATATTTTTAGTTAGTAGACGATTACACTACAATAACAAGAGTTGAACCCAGTAACCTTTTGCTCTAGCTTTGCCGCTGGTGATGGCCGTAGCAGCTGAGATCGGCCGGCACATGCAACCAGGCAACCATTTTACGGTACAACATGCTGACACGTGGCCAAAATACATATGTCAAACCGCTTAATGACTGTACGTGCAGCGACGGAACAAGTTTAAGCACCCGTAAATACCATTTTCTGAGTTTAATGACAAACTTGCATGCACGGAATGAGTTCAGTGACCATTCGTGAATTTTTCTCTTTCAGGTTTGTAGAGAACCGTTCCATTGCATAATCGAAATAATTGGCAAAAGTACACACCATGAGTTAGGCCCTTTTTTTAACATAAACACGGCGCTTTATTAATTAAATAACATCATTACAAAGTTCCTCCCGGATCAACTCCGGAGCAGACAGAGAATAAAGATTACTTCAATTGAGCTTACTACTACGAGCTAAAAGATGTGCCACCACATTTGATTTCCTACCAACATGTTTAAACAAACATATCCCAGACTCAGCAGCGAGACACTTGATATCTCCCACCACCGAGCCGATCACCGAACAATCAATCACCGAGGAGTTGATCCGTTGGACAAGGGAAAGACAGTCTGAAGCCAGACTCTTTGCAGTCTCTAGGGCTCTCTGCACCCCACAGCTTCGGCAAGCTCTGGAGCAACGATGTCCCCTATCCCTTCATCACATGCGAGCATAAAGGAGCCATGGTGATCATGCACCACGGCTCCCAAGCCCATCCTTCCCTCCGTCTGGAAGATGGCAACATCCACATGCACACACACAAACCCAGCCGGTGGCGGACTCCAACGAGCGGAAGGAGAAGAGTCACGTCTGGTGGCTTTCGGTGTAGGGAAGCAGTGCTGCACAATGTTGTCCATGTATGCTTTGATCTTGCATGCGACGCGGACCGGTGGGAGGGTTGGTATTCCATTCCTGGTATCATTTCGGGCCTCCTACAGATGCCAGCAAGTAACCGCCAAGGTAGTCACTTGAATTGGTGAGGCCCTACCCAGGAACTCGAACAACCATTGTCTCATGTTCAAGAAAGAGCTTTTGGCCAGCTGAATTGGAACCAAAAACTCACTTCTGCCCAAGTCGTCAAAGCATAAGGGCAAAAAAGAAAGGTGTGTTCCACCGGTTCTGACCTCGCACAGAAAACACACATCCTCAGCTGGGATACTCCGCCGCCGAAGCTGGACACCAGTTGGGAGACAGTCGTGAGCCATTCGACATAAGACCACCTTCATCTTCTCAGGGCAATTAATCGCCCAAATAGATTTGCAAGAGGTCGTTTGCTTGGACAAGTTAGAACAATCACCATGTCCCTTGGCTCCCCTTTTTGCAAAAAAACTTCTCAGTTCTTGCAAGGTTGTAGGCCGACCTGACACTATAGGCGCCAAATCTGGCATGTGGCCAAGAGGCGAAATCCTCAAAGCCATGGCGGCTGATCGGGATATGGAGGATTACCGCAACCATCTGCTTCCGGAAAGAACTGACGAAGCTTAGCCACATCCCATTTGTCCGCATTTGCACTTAGGAAGAAACTGACTGTTGTCTCTGTCGATAACTCTTCCACTATACGGAAAGTTCCAGGGAGATACCCCGGAATCCAGTTATCTTGTAGTACTCTGATCCGATCTCCATTCCCCACTCCCCAACGAAAACCTTTCAAGACAACATCGCGTCCAAAGAGAATCGATCGCCACATAAAGGAGGTTGCCCCCAGTTGTACTGTTGATAGGAAGTCTAAGTCCGGGAAATAGCAACCTTTCAAAACACGAGCACAAAGCGAGCCTGGCTCGGTTATCATACGCCAACATTGTTTCCCCAACATTGCCTGATTAAAAAGGACAAAGTCCTTAAATCCCATACCACCCAGGACTTTAGGAGTAGACAGCCAATCCCAAGATCTCCAGTGCATCTTTTTCCTGCCGTCCTCAAAACCCCACCAATGGTTAGCCACAGTGGATTTCATTTTGTTGCGTGTCCCAACATCAACCTGAAAGCAACTCATGACATAATTTGGAACTGCTTGTGTGACCGATTTTAGCCAAGTACCCTTCCCAGCTCTGGACATAGGCTTGTCATTAAAATCATCACACTTTTCCACACACGGTCAGCAAGGAACCTGAAGAGGAAGAGGTTGCTCTCGCAATCTCCGTGGGCATACCCAGGTATGTATCCTGTAGTATTTCACTTTCGACCTCCAACAGGTTTTTCACTCTTTGCTTGACTGATTCCTGGCAAGTATTGCCAAAGAAAACAAAAGATTTCTGTAGGTTGATCTTCTGCCCGGATGCCACACAATATTTATTCAGGACATCCTTAAGAGTATTCCCACTCCTATCATCACTCCGAGTAAAGAAAATGCTGTCATCTGCAAACAGTAAAAGGGAGATGGGGGGTCCTTGCCTGTCGTTGCATAATCCTTGTAGCTCACGGAGGCCCTCCTTTTGTTGCAGACATGACAACCCTTATGTACAAAGAAGAAATAGGTATGGACTGATGGGATCACCTTGACGAATGCCACGAGAGGGTACCATAGGTCGGGTAAGTTCACCATTGACCTTAACCGCATACCGTGATGTTGTAACACACCTCATCATGGAGGTAATCCAACCAGCATCAAAACCCAGCTTAGAGAGACATCCATGTAGATAGGCCCACTCAATGCGATCATAGGCCTTCATCATATCAATCTTTAAAGCAAGGAAGGGCTTTTTATTCCTCTGCTTGCGAACTGTGTGGAGACACTCGAAAGCGATGAATGCACTATCCGTGATAAGGCGACCTGGAACAAATGCACTCTGATACTCCGAGATAATATCAGGAAGCAACAATTTCAGTCTGTTTGCAAGTACTTTTGAGGCCAACTTATAAAGAACATTACAAAGACTAATAGGTCTAAACTTAGACAAATGTTTAGCTCTTGTTACCTTCAGGATAAGAACGATAACTGAGTCACAGAAACCCTCCGGTATATCAGCTCCCAACGGAAAACAGCGAACTGCATCGTAGATCTCCTTACTGATAACCTCCCAATGTGTTTGGTAAAAGAGCGCAGGGAACCCGTCGGCTCCAGGAGCCTTGGTCGGCCCCATCTGGAACAAGGCCATTCTGATCTCCTCGTCCGAGTAGGGAGCACATATAGACTCATTCATGCTTGCATCCACCTTGCACGGAATCGCATCAAGGACCTCCTCCATATTCAGTGACGGCTCAGAGGAGAATAGATGCTCATAGAAATTGTGCACCATCGTCTTAATTCCTTCTTGATCCTCACATTTAGTCCCATCTTCACGAGTCAGAACATCAATGCGATTGGTTCATTTTCGTGCTGAAGCTCGCGCATGGAAGAAAGCGGTGTTACGGTCACCTTCCCGTAGCCAATCTACTCAAGACCGTTGCCGAGCCATGATTTCTTCGCACTCGAACAGCTCACATAGATCCTGCTCCACAGCCCGCTCGCGGGAAAGGACATCAGCGGTCGCAGTAGACTCACGAAGAACCCGAAGCTACCGCTCAAGTTTCCATATCTTGCGACTCACCGAGCCAAAAGTCTCTCTACTCCATTTCTGGAGGGAATCCGCTGTTTGAAACAACGAGGACCATGCCGAGTGCAGTGGGTTTGGTCCCGTGGGCCCTCTTGCCCAGGACTCCTCTACAGTTGTCCTGTAATCCGCTGCGCGCCGCCACATAGCCTCGTAGCGAAAAGTCTGTCGTACCGACCCAATGGGCTGACAACTACTTCCTGGCTCAAAGCGAATCACCAGAGCATAGTGGTCAGATGAGGTCGTGATGATATTCTCCACATGACACTCCTCAAACCAACCAGCAAAGCCACTGTTAGCTACAACACGGTCCAACCTGACCCGAACATTGCTCTGAGCATCTTGTCGATTAGTCCACGTGAATTTCGGGCCGGAGTACCCCATATCCACTGAACTGCATGCCTCCAAACATGACCTGAACAACTCAATTTGTGCATCCGATCGTTCCCGGACACCAACATGTTCATCATGACATAGAACTTCGCTGAAATCACCACAACATAGCCAGGGGCCAATCCACTCGTGATTCAAACGACGAAGCATATCCCAGAAGATGTGCCTTAGCTCACGCCTCGGCTCACCATAAACGAAAGTTGCCCTCCATGGTGCAGACTCCTTCGTGTTCACCATCACATCGATGAAATGTGAGTTGAGACCCTTCAAAGACACCTCATACGACAACTTCCAAAAAAACGCAAGGCCACCACTGCGGCCCTCGCAGCTGACGGCAAAAGATCCAGTGTAGCCGAGAGACCACATACAATTCTTTGCCTTATTATCCCACATCTTCGTCTCAGACAAGAACAAGAGGGCATGTCTGAACTTCTTCACCAAGTAGCGAAGTTCCCCCACTGTCGCGTCAGACCCCAACCCGAGATAGTTCCAAGCCAGGATACTCATTGCGTCTTGCGGGACTGCTCTGTAGTCGCCGCCTGATCCGCCGATCTAGTAGGGGTAGTCCTTTGCTTCTTACATGAGTATGAGCTGAGAACATCCTCCTCAACCCCATAACCCACCGTCTTGTGGTCCACAATCACCAGAGCACGTGAGATATCCTCAATAGGCTGCTCCTCCATCAGCCCGATAAGTGGTTGATTTTTCGCAGCCTTCCGTTTCCTCCCCGCAACATCCTTGACTGTGTGTGATTCAGGAAAGAGCTCTCGGTCAGGAGCCATTGTGTTGTTGCCCCGTCCACGAGACACTCGTCCACGTCCTCTACCCCCTCGCCCCCCTTTCAGAGGCGACGAAACATCCTGGTGGTCAGCATTATTCGTCCCAGCTTTCACCCCACGGCCCTTACCCCGCCCCGCTGATGTAGAGGAATTAGCACTGGAGCCTTTGGATCCTGGTGCAGAGAACTCGCCACCTGTAGAATTGGAATTGGTGCCAGACTTTTCCCCACCTCCCTTCTTGTAGTTCTCATCAGGTGCTGAAAGTTTCTTCGAAATAAGGAAATTCACCAAACTCATCCTTCTCGGCCGGTGTCTCACACATCAGTGCAGAGTGCCCAATCAGTCCGCAAGAGAAACAGTAGATGGGGAGGCGTTCATACTTCACTGCATACCTCTCCGTGCATTGCAGTGTGCTCGAGAATTGTGACGCCCTAAAATCGGTACTATGTAGATTTAAGCGTTCCCGCCGGAATCCGCATAATAACGATTTTAGGTCGCCCACCAGACATAATGTGCACGCCGAAACATGCGCATTATGTGGGTGGAATTGTGATAACATTACAAAAGTTTCGATATATCCACAAATACAACAGAAGATATAATTACAACAATGACTCGAACGAGTCAAGATACAAAAGATACAATACAAAGATACAAATGACAGCGGAAGCAAAAATAGTATCCGACTACGGATAAGATGCAAATTGGACTAAGAGTCCTGAAGATAAGCAATGGCGCCATATCCCTGCCCAGCCAAGCCGGAGGGATTCCCAAGCTAACGTCGTCAGACTTCAAACCTGTTAACTGCACATAAAGCATAACCCAAAAGAGGGTCAGGGCACTCCCTGGCAAGCAAAACCGACTTGCCTACTTTCTACACCATCTCCCAAAATATAGGGGAGGTGGACTTAGCGGCAGCAGCACTAGCAACCTAAAGAGACACGCTACAACTTCCGTCTAATCAGAGAGGGATAAGAGAGCGCATAAGTAAACATCTACAACTAACACAAAACATAACCCATTCTCGAATTAACCCCCTCAACCAAATATGAGGAAGCAATTCAGGAAACTCACACGTTAAACAGTTTTAGTTATAATTTATTGTGAAAGTAATTCTATATTACTAGTCAAATTAATTAACAATAATTAGGTGCAAGTTGTCTAGATCTTGTTAGCCAGCATCATCACCAAAGTCGTCCATAACCGTGGACACGGCTCATCGATAAGATTATACCCTGCAGGGGTGCACTACAGTACCCATACTCGCATGATCAACCCGTTAGGGCCTCTCAACACGACTCATTCCTTCACTACAGCAAGTCCAAGTGCCACCCATATGAGTTGTTACCCGCGTCAGGAGTCCGGCCGAATCTCAATTGCGGACTCATTAGTTTGTGTCTGCGCACCATGCGGCTCAAACCACAGTAGGAACTGTCCGCTACGTGAGCACCACCCCTATATGACCCCCCGTATCAAGTAACCTCTCATCGATCATCATCATCATGCACATGCATATGAGCGAATGGAAAACCCGAACTACTTGCGGCACATGGACGAGCTGCGGATCCGTTCAAAGTCGAGGGGGGCTCCATAGGGCCTCCCACAAGTGGTTAGTGCGCTCAAAATTGGATCCGAGGACAAAAACTCAGTTCCTAGGTCGACATTGAGCAGAACAAAGCACCTCGCAAGGCCTTCCGCCTGGTGCCTTATCTTTTAATCATAATACCCCAATTATAATACAACATTTTATTAAGGTAGAATAATCTATCAAGCTAAGCAGATGAAATAAACGACCAACAGAGGACTCACACAACCAACTCTAAGCATGCGCTACGACTCGCAAGGCTAACAGATAAACATTCAACAGGTGATGGGATGTGGGGATAAAGCTGTATAGGCCGCAGGATAAACATGTGATGGGATCGCAATAAAGAATCGAATACTAGGGTAGCAGAGATCAACGGCAGGAATGAAAGACAATGTATAGGTAAACAAGCAAGCTTTGCTTGCCTGGAATCCCGCATGGAAGCAGATATTGTCGTTGCTCACACATCTCAACGTCGCATCCGCGAAGAAGCAACAAACACTGGAAAGCGTAAAAGATGCACTTTACAACTATGGCAAAAGATCCAGCATGATCATATGAGAATGATGCATGACATGGCAAGATGCAAAACAAATGCAATTAATCCAATTAAGCGGGAAAGCAAGCAGACAACTAATATTTAGGTGCAAGTTATTTATCTACTCAACAATATTAAATGTTGGTTAACATGGCAACACATGGCACGGGTGATCTAATTAAATTAAATGGAACAGGGCATTATATATTTATTACCCCACACATTCCATAATTATTATTTAGGTGAAATGCTACACCCGCAACCCAAGAGATGCCACAAACGCAATTACGATGCGAAATGCACAAGATAGATGACATTTAATAAAATAGGTTTAATGTTAGGGTTTGGGTTCGCACGTTGGATCGGGAGATATAGGGTTCGAAACCGACGTCTTCGGTGCGTAGAGGAAGTAGTTGCCGTCGGGGAAGTAGTCGTCGCGGGACCGGGGCGTCGTCGTTTGTCGGTGTCGTGGAAGTGGTTGGGTAGTCGTACTCGCTCATCCCCGTTGACGGGTGCGGGCACGTAGGAGCACGGCAAACGGACACCGGGAAGAAACGCGCACGGACGGGCACCGCGACACGAACACGGGCGGCCACGGAAATGCGGCACCGGAAGAGGACGCGCACGCGCATGTAGCAACACCACGAAGGGTGGACAACTCGGACACAAAAGCGACGCCGAAGTTCTTGCAGGCATTGTGTCGAACACCTTGCGGGCGGCGGCGTGCACGCGGCCGGGAAGAGGAGGCATCGGGGACGCGTGCGTGCGGGAGGCGGCGGCGCCGAGCGGATGCGCACAGCAGCGGCGTGTGGTGCAGCCGGAGGCACGCGACACGGCGGCGTAGGGCGCGACGAGGAGGCGTGTGGGGCAGCGTGGCCGGAGGCAGCGGCGCTGCCGGACGGAAGGAGTGCGGCGGCGGCCGATGCGGGAGACGACGGCGGCGGCCAGAGGAGGAGAAGCGCGGGGCACGGACGGCGGTTGACGGCGGCGGCGCGGCGTGCGGGGCGGCCGGAGGCGCGGCGCGGGGCGGCGTGTAGGAGCTCGGCCGGCTGGCGAGGAGGCGAGGGCGGGCGGAGGCGCGCGACGTCCGGGGGCGAGCGGCACGGGCGAGGCGGACGGCGCTAGGGCGTGCGGCGGGCGCGGCCGGCGGCGGCGTGGCGGCGCTGGGGGAGGCGCGGCCGACGCTGCGCTGGGGAGGCGAAGCGGCGTGCGGCCGGGGACGGCGGCGGTGCAGGCGCAGGGCGCGCGACGGACGGCGCGCCGGCGGCGGGGTCGGGCCGCGGGCGGCGGCCAGCGAGCTGGGGGGAGGAGCAGGGCGTGGCGGCGGGGAAGCAGAGTGCGCGCGGCGGGCGCGGAGGGGAGCACGAGCTCGGGGCGAGCTCGGGCAGGGAGAATCGGGGCTGGGTTCTCCCGTGCGCTGCGGGAAGAAGAGAAGGAAAAAAAGAAAAGAAGAAGAAAGGAAGGAGAGAAAAGAAAAAGGAGAAAAAGAAAAAGGGAAAAAGAAAAAGAGAAAAAAGGGAGGGGGCGGCTGCAAAAATGCGGGGGGTGGGAAAAGTTTTCAGGAGACAAAACTAGGGTTTGGGGTTAGATGGGCTTGGGATTTATTTCTCTCCCTTTTTTTTATTTTTCTGTTTTATATTTTTTTAAAACAAAATAGAAAAGGAATTTGCATAAAAAACTATACAAAATATTTGTAGTTTTGAATAGACAATTTAATAAACTAGTTTTTAACATTTTTAAAAGATTTGAAAATAACACATTTTTAATTAATTTGAAATGCATTTGAATTTAATTGTGAAAAATAAATTTAAATGCAACAATTAAATTAATGAGATGCAATGCGATGCTATGTCGATGCAAAAAAAGAAAAACACACCAAATTAAAAGGGGATAAATCCCGGGGCGTTACAAGAATACTGTAATAAAACGGAGGAGTGGTTCGTCGACTTGGATCTCCACTCGAGTCCGCAGATACCCTCCCCAACAACCACCAAGAGCATCAGATTCTACTCTCTTTACAAGGCCTATAGGTTTGGCAATGTCGAAACCCCGCTGCGCATTCATCAATCTATTTTGCAGCGCTAGGATCCTGGCCCAAATGGCCATCCGATCAAACTTGACCAATTGTGGCTGCACATCAACCTCATACTTTTTCATCAGAACCGCATGGCGGCCCACTGCCATGCCGAACCATCCATCACCCGGTCACGATCCGCCATAGTGCCAAACTCAGCAATGAACAAATTATCACCCGCTAGATTAAAAACCAGCCCTTTGGGATTACCCCACGCCGGTCTCATTGCCGACGAGATGGTCTGGATATGCAGCTTATTCGGAGCAAGAACCTTACCCACGATAGCACGATCTGGATCCACCAACAGAAGATCTTCAATATCATCAATCACAACCACAGCTGATTCAACAACAGTTAGGCGCAGATTCACCATCATCTTCTCAACTTGATCTCCAGATTTCGACGATCCATTTGTATCGCCCTTGTCACACCGGGCCTCTGGTGCCCCTATTCCCGATCGAAGTGTGATCGATGGATCCACACTCCGCCCAGTGCTTGGGCCACCAGTCATCTCAGCCTCCTTCACCTCCTTCCCTCGCTGATTCGCCATCTCCGTACTGCGATAGATCGTCTCCTCCCCCGACCAAGGGTGGGTAGCGCTACCAGAGCGCCCCTTGATCACCCCGAACCGAAACAAAGATAGAAACTAGCGGAGACGAACAGGGAATCGAGATCGGAAAGAATTGGCGAGGAAAGAACGAGAACCCGATCGAGATCACGATCTCAATGGAGTCCATGTCCTGGGGTTCACACGTCGCGAGAGCTTCGCGGAAACCCTAGCGCCAAACTACCAGTTCCCTAACATGAGTTAGGTCCGTTTGAAACAAAGCAAAACCGTATAAATTTTAAAGGATAGCAATTTTATAGTAGAAAATTTCCTTACGATACCATTTAGACTTAGGAACGAACGAATATGAATTTTTATATATTACTATGGGATAGGCTATTTCATAGCAATTTTGGAGTAAAACAAATCGTGAGCTTTTTTTTTTGAAACACGGTACAACGCAAACGGTAATATAAACGAGCACACACTCAACCCTATGAAGACAGGCGCGCACAACCTACCTTTCTTGTTTATGGGTTAATTATATCCTCCATTTCTTGATGCCTGTATCAAGAAAGATTATAATCGTATTTGAGGCCACATGTTTTCAGACACACTCTTTTTCTTAACAGTAGGTAGGGCTGGAAGGTTTTTAATGAGTCGGGCTTGTGTGCTTAATATAGTGATTTTCCATTAAAAAAAACACTACCCCTATGAGCAGCTCCGACTGAGCCGGCGGGTCGGGTCTTGAGATTGACGAAATCACCATAGGCGCCTCGCTGTCGTCCACCAACGACTCCTTCTTCAGTGACATGGAACACCGGCAAAGAGAAGGTGTAGCGTAGGGATAAGCATTAGGTCACGCTACCGGTAGCAACCCTAGAACCGTAGCCGCGCCACAGAGATATGGGTAGCAACATCAATCTCATAGCCCACTAAGCCGCCGTCGACCATCGGCAGGCGTAGCCCGACGACCCTTGCTGAAGGTGGCGAGAGGAAGGAGATTGAGGGGGTGACATCGACTGTTGTTAGGGCTGCTGCTCGCGACGCGAGGACCTAGAAAACAACTAGGAAAACATCATGGTGTGCTTTTCTTGAAACCTGATTTAGTGAATAGATCTGTCTAACAATTCGAAATTTAGTGGTAATGCTGTCTCCCTATCTTTCGTGGACCATACCGCAATTCCAATTCCATAGTCATAGCCATTTCCAAACTCTCGGACCCACTCTCAGAGAGACACATCATAAGGATAAGACCTTGTACACTCATTTTTCAAAAGATTCATCGCCGCGCCTAAAAATATTGAAAATCGCCCGCAATGCATATCCAACCCCCAAAAAATACAAAACAAAGCAGAAGAGAGAGAAACCACCCCCGCAAAATTCCCAAACCCAACTCCGCCGCTCTCGGCTCGAACCCTAGCAATGGAGGACCACCAAACCCAGGATCTCGTCAAGGAGCTCGTCCTCCGCCTCGTCTCCCCCGAATCCGGCGGGGGACGCGACGCGGGCGGCGCGCTGCGGTTCGCGCACCGGCTGCTCTCCAGCCGCCTCGCCCCGGCCGTCCTCCCCGACGAGCACGCGCTCGCCGAGTCCATCAAGCGCCGCCTCGCCGCCTCCGGCCGCCCCGACGACGCCCTCGCCTTCGCCGACCTCCACTCCAAGCTCTCCGTCCGGTCGCGCCCGGCCACGCTCTGGCCGCTCCTCTACCTGCTCGACTCCCTCTCCTCCTCCCACCGCCGCGGCGGGGCCGCCGCCTCCTCCTGCCTACCCAACCTCCCCACCGCCGCGGGGCCGCCGCGAGGCCCGCCCACGACCGGGGGGAAACCGGGCTCGAGGGTGCCCGGCGCGCCGCCCGGCGGCGTCGTGCTGGTCTCCAAAGATCCGGACAACATCCGCGAGATCGCGCTGCGGGAGTACACCGAGCTGGTGCTCGACGAGACGGAGGTGTCGGAGGCCGCCCTGGTGCGCGACGTGCTGTACGCCTGCCAGGGCATCGACGGCCGGTACGTTCGGTACGACAAGGGCAGCGACACCTACGACCTACCCGACGCCGTCCGCGTGCCGCGCTCCACGCGCACCCTGGTGCGCAAGCTCTGCGAGGTCGGGTGGCTGTTCCGCAAGGTGCGAGGCTTCATCTCCGACAATGTCAGCCGGCTGCCCTCTGACGCCGCCACCGAGGTCGGCACTGTCGCTCAGGCCTTCTGCTCGGCTCTGCAGGAGGAGCTATCTGATTACTACAAGTTGCTTGCCGTTCTGGAGTCATACTCGCTGAATCCGATTCCAACACCTGGATCTGATTCCGGCGTCTCAGGCAATTACCTCTCGCTGCGGCGTCTTGTCGTGTGGCTTGCTGAGCCTGCTGTGCGGATGCGCTTGATGGCTGTCTTGGTGGATGGATGCCGTGGTTTGAGAGGTGGTGGAATGGCTGGTGCCATCCATGGGCATGCACAGCATGGGGACCCAATGTTTCAGGATTTTATGGGTCGCTTGCTGCGGCGGGTGTGCTCACCACTGTTTGAAATGGTCCGGAGCTGGGTGCTTGAAGGGGAACTGGAGGATGTGTTCAGCGAGTTCTTCATCGTTGGGCAGCCAGTTAAGGCTGAATCCTTGTGGCGCGAAGGCTACCTTATTCAGTCTGACATGCTACCGACTTTCATTTCTCCCATGCTAGCACAAAGGATTCTTAGAACAGGAAAGTCAATCAACTTTCTTAGAGTTTGCTGTGATGATAATGGTTGGGCTGAGGCCGCCACCGAGGCTGCAGCCTATGTTGGCACTACAACAAGTCGAGGAGGGCTTGGTTATGGGCAGATTGATGCTCTGGAGGCGTTGGTGGTAGAAGCAGCCAAGAGGATTGATCAACGTTTGATGGATGTGATCCATAAGAGATATCGATTTAAAGAGCATTGTCTTGCTATCAAGAGATATTTGCTTCTCGGGCAGGGTGATTTTGTTCAGTATCTGATGGATGTTGTTGGACCTGAGTTGTCAGAACCAGCCAATAGAATTAGCCCCTTCCACCTTGCTGGCTTGCTGGAGACTGCAATACGTGCATCTGACGCACAATATGATGACCGTGACATCTTGGACCGGATAAAAGTAAAAATGATGGATCATGGAGATGGTGATCGTGGCTGGGACGTCTTCTCCTTGGAGTATGATGCTAGGGTCCCTCTGGATACAGTGTTCACAGCTTCAGTCATGAAGATGTACCTCAAGATATTCAACTTTCTGTGGAAGCTTAAGCGCGTTGATCATTCCTTGACTGGAGTCTGGAAGACAATGAAGCCTAATTGCATTGTTTCTTCCCCATTTTACAAGGAAGGAACAAGCATCAAGGCCCAGTTTGTTTCAGTTCTTCGGAAATGCCAAGTTCTGTTCAATGAAATGAACCATTTTGTTACCAACTTCCAGTACTACATTATGTTTGAGGTTCTGGAGATTTCCTGGGCTCGTTTCTCAGAAGAAATGGACGCTGCAAAAGATTTAGACGATCTTCTCATGGGACATGATAAGTATCTCAATGCAATTGTGGAGAAGTCTCTCCTCGGTGAGCGATCCCTGGGAATTTTGAGAAATCTTTTTGCACTGTTTGATATCATATTACAGTTCCGCAGCCATGCTGATAGGTGGTTTGAACGGATATATGAGTTGCAGCTAAGGTTAGATTATTGAAGAAATATCTAATGCCATATTTTCCTTCTTATTACATGTACTGTTCGATTTACTTTGAGTTTTTCTTCTTCCTGCAGGGGAAAATGTAAATCAAAAACAAAAACAAAATCCAAGGAAACAGGTTCATGGCTTGATGGTGGTAGAAAAGCCATGATTCAACTTGCCGGGGAACTTTTTCGGAAAATGGGTGAAGACTTGGATAGCATCGCAAAAGATTATACAGCTTCTCTTGATTCATTTATCTCCAAGTTGCCTCTTCAGCAGCATGTTGATCTAAAATTCCTTCTCTTCCGTTTAGACTTCACAGAGTACTACAGCCGTGTGTCGTCCAACAAATGAGTGTGTTCCTAATGTTGAAGAAATAGGAGTTAGATTTATCTTTTGGTTGGAATTTGCGAGGCATTTTTTGTACACCTTAGCCCCATGTTGATGTTTTGCTAATTGAAAGGCATGGGCACATTCATCTTTCTGGGACCTGCTGTTGAAGGTAATTTCTAACCAGGGCTGATATGGATATTCCCAAGTTATGCATGATTGCTAGTATGAGAAATTTCATTTGTGACCTTGTCACTGTTCTGGTGCAGATGCTTATTCACCCATGCCAAGAAGTTGGATCCTGCATCAAAAGCAACATTAGTGTACAGGCTTGATGTAAGTTTAGTTTGATTTGACTTTCGTTTTGGGTGTATTGCTACACATTTCATGTATCCGCTTTTGTGTGGTTTCATTTATTTTAGTTATTTTGCATGAAGGTTTATTTATCCTTACTAGATTGTATGTTTTAGTTGGAAAGATGGTTCTCAAAATAGTTACCAAATTATCATAGGATTCCAGTGCTATTTATAAGGAGATGAACTTTTGGTCCACCATAATGCTCTTTGTCTAGACATTCTGATTTCCTACGGAGATAGAAGTCTTGAGCAATGCTGGCCCTTGGTTACCAACATATCATACTAGTAATGTTATGAGTGAAATATCTGCAATCGATCATATTCATTATCAATTACTAGAAGATAATTTGAACAGTTGATTCCATGTTTAAAAATAACTGAAAACGTTTGTACTTGATGTGCAGAAGTTTAATATGATAGGTGTACAGCCTGGCTAGCACGTCCAATGGTATCTTCTGCTAATAGAGCAGGTCTACATTTCTACGCAAACATTAATTAATTGATCTGCTCTAGTGTTTTACATTTCTGAGTTCAGTTACACAAGTATCTATCATATTCAGCAGTTTCAGTAAATGGAGCCATTCCTGTAATAGCTACAATCTGCTAAGGTTGGATGTTATGGATACATTTCGTGTAACTTGTTTTTTTTTTAAATTGGCATGCCAATTAGAATGACACCCACTGTCAAAAGGCAGTCTACTTGGGTTTCTACTACGATTGTGCGGCTATTTGATATTTTATTTATGTAACACCATCTACAAATTGATCTTCTATTTCTTACAGTTTTTTACCTGGTAGTGCAGACAGTGATGTTCTTGTCTCAGTTGCTGTTTTAGAACCATACTATTCTATGATGTTTTGCACTGCCTTTTTCCATCAAACTTACCCTGTTTCTCTTGCCCGGGAAACTTATCCATAGCCATGCTTTGCTTTCATCCCATCCACTGCTGGACTGCTTCTCGAGAATGATATGGTTAATAAGTGAAAGTGAATAAACTGTTATGGAGGCTGAGTTTTGAACCAAGTATGTTGTCCATTTCAATATAGATCAATAGGACATCAACTCTGTTAGCCGTTTCTGTATGATATCTGTGACACAACTACAAAACCATACCTCTGTGGTAGCCATAGCCCTGCCATTGGAAGATGACCTGCATATTGTGTTATAGTCGAAAACTAGTTGGCATACAAGTTTGTGGCATCTCTAAGGTACATCACAACCCACTGAACCTGTATTGTACTAACTCATTTTTTGATTGGGATGTGCATTGTGACGTCTTGACATCTTTGCATTCAGTAACAAAGGTCATGCATCAATTACAGCTACCTGCGTTTGTGAGTCGGTCAAACTTTTGAAAGCACCAAGCAAAGTAGCTCCATAGTGCTCTCACGTTTCCTATGCAGCCCTTGAAAAAACTACAGGCTCAAAAGACAAGAGGTGTTTTACTGGACTTACAGTGCCGTTTCCATCTGCTTGAAGTATTTTTATTTCCTTCTAAACTAATCTATAGAAGGGGTTTTCTGCGTGCTACATTCATGTATGAGCCGATGAACTTACATCATTATTAGTTCCTAGCAGTGAGCGGTGCATTGGACAGTTTGGGAAGTTCGCAAATGATGTACGGTTCTGGAAAATTATCTGGCTTTGGCTTCCAGGTTTTTTTTTGAGGAACCAGCAGTCGTATTGCCTTTTGATTAGGTAGAAATAGAGTGTTTATGTACATTAGGCACACCTAGTCTCACAAATGAGACATAGGCAAAACTTAAAACAAAAAGAACACAATCTAGGTGTCTCCGGGATCATGTGTGTGTGCATATGCCTGCTGCGCCATCTCCTCTCACATTCTGGAACACTCCCCACTCACCTCCCTCCTCTTGTTCTTTGGGAGACCTGCTATTGTCGTGTTCCACCAAGCATTGAGGGTGCTGCCATTCGGTGGCGCCGGGGCACCAATCTGCCCGTGCCAAGCGAAGATGCGCTTGCGCACTGATGTCGAGAAGCTGCAGGAGTGTGAGGTGTTGTACTGTCTCAGGATGCTTCCAGGTTCTTTGGGGCTGACTGCAGGATTGTAAAGCAGCGTCTGTCTTCTGTATCGGTGCGTCAATGATCTTTCGTCTGAAGATGTATTGCGTGGGCTGTGGATACCAAATCAAAGGAACCCATGGTCTCTTGTGTTGGAATGAATCGAAGGAGCCTTAAAATTTGAAACAATGATCTGTTGTTGTACAACTTGATGCATAGACTCGAATTATAAGGGTCCTCTGTGTTTGCGTTTCAGTGTGCTTGTAAGGGTCTACTACTCTGTTAATGTTGCTTAATATGATTGGAAAAATTCTCAAAAAAATAAAAAAGACTCGAATTCTATCTGGGGTGCGTCAGCATACACGCAATGTAATCAGCAAAGTGGCAACAAACGGATATTAACATTGGACGCCAATTTCCTAGTACTGTGGTATTCTCCATGTCACCGTCACCATAGCGTGGAAAGCCATCTGAAGTAGTACGAAAAAGAAAACGCGGCCAGCACAAGAGTCAGTCAACCTTCACCAACTCACCCAGCTCCGCAACCGTCGTCTCCATCGGCGATATAGATAACAGGGGATGTAGACAGGCCGCCGGAGCTCCGGAAGACCACGCCATGTTCACTTCCGCCATGGCGTCCGCCGAGACCGTGCGCTTCTACTGCCACACCTGCAGCGCCGGGTTCTCGCTCCCTGCCCCGCGCTCCCCGTTCGACTTCACCCTCTGCCCACGTTGCCGCCAGGACTACCTCGACGACTCTCCGACGCCACATCACCAAGCTCCCCAGCCGTGCTTGCCGCCTCCGCCACCCCCGTGCGCCTGGCCGTTGCCGTTGCCGCGGCCTCCGGCGATCCCGTCGTCGTCGCGTTCTTCATCGACGTCGACCTCGTACTCGTCCACCGCCGCCGGGACCATGCTGACGTCGCGGGACCTGGTTCCTCCTCCGCTTCCGCCTTGGCTGCTCCAGGCGTCCGCGTCCGACGAGACATGGAATCGCTTCTTCAAACGCTCCGATTGCCCGCCTCCGCCAATTCTGCACGTTTCGTCGTCGTCGTCTTCTTCTTCTTCTTCTTCCACGACGGCCCCGCGGACTCTGGTGTCCAAGTGCACGCGACCCTCCAGTTCCTCCACAGGGCCGCCGTCGAACCAAGGTACATGGGATTACTTCTTCGGTCCCTCCGACTCAGTCGTTGCACCGGCCAAGGAGTGGCCGCCGTTGAACACGTCCGTCCACCAGGTATGTCACGAATTCAGAGTTCTTTGCTCCCAGGAAGAGCAACGGCGCCGGTCCTCCCCTGCCATCTCTTCCCTATCGCCGGCATACTCTTCCGCCTGCTCCTCCCCGTCGCCGCCACTCCACCGAAGAAACCAAGGCGAGCTGCTGCCCGAGTCGTCTCCTCTGGCCTCGTCCTCGTCCACAACCGGGGAGACCATGCGGACGTCTCATGTGGACGTGCTTCCGCCACCGCCTCCGCCACTGCCCCTGCCTTGGCATTCTCCGCTCACCGGTCCATGGGATGATGAACACATCTTCACTCCCTCGGACTCCGATTACGAGAGCAGCAGCCCGCCCCGTCCGCCGCCGGTGCGTGTTCCCGCCTACAGCGCCAGCGCCACGTTTGAGACGCCGCCGCTCCCACGCCGCGGGTCGCCACCTCCTGTCTCTGGCTACGACGCCACCCCTTTCGACATGCCGATCCGAGGGCGACTGGCGGCGCCGGCGGAGTCGATCGCCGCCCTGCCCACCGTCGCCGTCACCGACGCCGCGCTGGTCTGCGCCGTCTGCACCGACCCGCTGGTGGCCTCAGCGGCGCCCGCGCGCCTGCTCCCCTGCGGCCACCAGTACCACTCGGACTGCATCGTCACGTGGCTGTCGCTGCGCAACTCCTGCCCGGTCTGCCGCGGCAGGATCACGATGTCCCACTCCACCGCCGCGGCTTCGCCGTCGCCGTCGCGCCGGAGGCGATCTCTACCTGGAGGCCGCCGGATCAGAAGAATCTGCAGCAGGTTGCTCGGCCGCGATCGTCAGACAAATAGCAGCAGCCACGACCGCCAAACAGATGGCAGCGGCGATGTGCATGTCTGATGTACTCCGTATGACATTGTTGTGCCCGAAGCTTATTGCACCGATATACTATTAGTCTTCCCATGTACATGATCATTGAGTGCGCGTGTCCATTGATACCTGAATGTGTTATCTGAAATCACGATGTCCTGGGACGTGGGATGTGGCATAATTGGTGATCAAAATGGGTACAGTTAGTCTACAAATGGCTACAGTATGTCATGCCGCGGCAAGGTCGCATGGTCTACCAACGCCTGGACTTTGCATTACCACAACCTAAATGTCAGATGCAGGGAACCAAACATCGTGGTTACGACATCTTGCATTGCATACCACCAAAGAAACTTCTCTCAGCCTGTCCTAGCCTAGAAATGTGCACCTTCATGCAGATGCAGACAACCAAACACAGCAAAGAAATGACCTATTCAAGTACTCCCTTCGATTCTGAATTAATTGACTCAGATTTAGTACAACTTGCACTAAATCTGAGTCAATTAATTTGAAACGGAGGGACGTATCTTTCTTCAAAGGTGGGGAGTAGTAAGTTCCTCTAACGCAATATTACTCGAATTCGAACATAAAATTTGATCCAGTTGGTGCTAGGTTGTTTTATATGTTACGGGTGGTCAATGTGCTTGACAATCTCTCACGGAATGCAAACATGGTACGCCTGGCAGAGTGAGGCAACAGATGCATTGTCTAGTCCATGGATCACCTTTGGTCTTGCGGTCTCTACTCTAGGGGTGCAAAATTTTAAGTGAATCTTGCTCTCATCTTGTGATGTTTCTACCATAGTCGTGTTGGCACAACCATCTTGATAGCTCCTTCGATTTTCCGGACGACCTACATATTCATTATTCTATAGTTTTCAGTCCACAATATGCAAGTATATATACCACATATAGGTGGAGGGAGACTAGCTGCAAGCATAATAAACAATAAAAATATAGTGACAATATGCTTACATCGTCCACCAACAAGAAGGTACGCCATGAACAAGAGAGCAACCACGAACACCGCGCTGCCATTCTTCATGGGAAGTTTTTTTTCCCGATGAACTAGATGATGCCAATGTCGCCAGGACGGCCTCTCACCCCCGTTTGTATACAGAGAGAGCGTAGAGGGTGTGATCCTAATTTACTACGAGATCAATACGATAATTGATGGCACATTACATGCATATGACGATAGACCTGCGATATGATATGCTTGCGATACGATTTGCAGATTGAACAATTATACTAGGTCGTAGTACATTCGTATGCTCGCGAGCAGGATTTTTTTCTCCACGTGAAACAATCAGCAGGTACTTAAGAACAATTTGTGAGATTAGTTGCCATATACGCATCCTAGTCTGACGTCCGAGATTAGGTGGCCAGGTGGGATATGGTGTTAAATAGTGAGATGCCTAATTGTATGGTAAGCCGCATGGTATTGATATCATGTATACTTAATGAGTTTTTTTTTTGAAAATGTATACTTAATGAGTGTTGCTTCTTACAGTTAAATAGAAGAGGTTTTTTATTTAGTTAAACAGATAAACAGAGGAGTTACGTACGCTCCCCACGTTTCCACCCAAAGAGAGAGATTCGGAGAGTAAAACCATGCTTTTACACTTCTGACCACTCGCCGTGTCATCAGCCTTAGCTGATTAGTGTTTGGATTGGTTTCTCGTCGTTTGAAGACAAAACTTGGATCAAATTCAAGTAATTCGAGATGCAGGACCGGTTCTAACCGTCGGCCGCGTTTGACTGACCGGCAGAAACACGACACTGCACGAACGAAACATCCTGTGGTTGCAGGCAGCAACGATAGCAACTCAAATCAATTTTATATGCGTGCAGTCGTGCACACGTGAGCGGTGAGCGCCCAGCAGGTGCAACCGGCGTCGCCTTTCGCCGAACCACCCGAACCTCCTCCACACGCGAAGATGGTGGCGACCCTGTCTCCGGCGGCGGTCAAACCGGCGTCTCACCGCCCTCCGGCCGTTATATATAACTAGCGCACCCCCACATCTTCCGGCATCACAAACACAACAAGCAAGCTTCATACTCTCGATCAATCTCACGAAGTTCTTTCCTACTCGATCGATTCGCTCCTCACTCGTGCCATCGTGTGATCAAAAGCTCGGGAGCAAGCTAGCGGCAATGGAGTTGGAGATGTTGGCGAGCCAGCACGGGGCGCTGCTCAAGGTCGGGCTGTTCGTGCTGGTGCAGGCGCTGGTGTACCTCATCCTCGCCCAGTCATCCTCCGTCTTCTCCACCACCAAGACCCTCGGCCGCCTCCGCCCGTCGAGGTCCCTCAGCGCTCGCCGCATGGTCGCGCTGCTCTCCGACCTGCCGCTCGGCGGGGAGCCCTCGCCCCGCGCCGTCTCCGAGGAGCCGTCGTCGCCGGTGCCCGTTCACCGGAAGAAGGATTAGTTAACCAAGCGCGATTTTCCGACGAGACGGGCACGGGCCGAGCTGGGAGAGAGGCAGCGCTCGTTCCGAGCTAGCGGTTCGTGCCTGGTGTATGTACGTAGGTACTAGGAGTTCGTTAGCAATTCACCATTCTTTGATTAATCAGTTTGTTCTTTCGGGATTGTATATGCAAACTACGGCCTCAGTTACTTTCGGTCTGGCTTGTGCAGAAATGGTTTCAACGTCGCAAAGTGCTAAACAATACTTCTGTACAACACAAATAGGATGTCACTGTTAGTTCATACCATTCAATCTTCTACTCACATGTGACCGATAACCTCACTCACATGTATATGTTGTTTGCAGTCACGTGACTACGACGATTTTAGATTGCTCATAATTTTTTAAAATACTGCCACCAATTTACTACATATCACAATATAATCAATCCCAACTATTTCGAAGCACACAAAAAATCTTCTCAACATATCATCAACACTCCTCGGTACCGTCATAATTATCCCCAACACCTTAGGTCAATTATTTGCCTCACCTATCTAAGAGAAAAAAATCAAATAAAACTTAAGAAATATTGGTTATAATTGTACAAATGCGTCCATTAAAATCGTAACTAAAGAACGATTTTAAAAATTACATGTAAAGAAAAGTTTAAAAACCATATTTAAAATTTATCCAATGCAGCAAACATTCTCAATGGAAGAAAAGTCGTAGGAAATAATATTCTTCAAAATCCTTTTGAAATTACTTTCAGTGTGAAGCGAATGGACATACATTGTCCACACCAAATTGAAACCTTGCGTACGAGTTGTTATCAAATCTATCAGATAGGTTGACATTGATACTTCTACAATAGCAACATTGTTCTCTCTAATTGTGAATCCTAATCTCAGTGGACATCTCGCGTTGGATTTGGCAATACTAAATCGTCGTAAATTGGCGTCCCTTTCCGATGAAATTTCTTTATCAATTTTTATGAAACTGAATACAGCAGAAAATTACAACTCTTTTATACGCACGCATATAGAGTAATATGGAGGTATGCGTCTTAAACGATAAAATGCTTTAAGAACTGTGCATAACAGATTTATGGATCGTTTAGTTTCTCTTACGTGGTAGTTTTGCTTTCATCTACGACCAAATTAGTTACACATATATGTATTATGACTATTGTCTCTTGTAAAATGTTAGCCATATATTTTATTAACACTTAAATATTACTTGAATGATGTGGTCTAACATGTTGCCTTTATTATAACCCCTGTATAAAATCCAAGCTGTTTATATTAGATCTGATTTGCATGATAATGTGGATCACATGGATCAACATAGTGATGCATTGTGTCGAACCAACTAATATTTTTCACAAAATCAAACCCGGTTATTTTAGATCTAACTATTACGAACATAGTGATGGCGTTGATCAGCGTGGTACCTCTATGTTGGACCAACGTACTTCCTCCGTTTGGAAATATAAGACGTTCTAGCACTTTCCGAGGTTCACCCATT
Organism: Poa annua; assembly: GCA_026929855.1. Taxonomy (NCBI): domain Eukaryota; kingdom Viridiplantae; phylum Streptophyta; class Magnoliopsida; order Poales; family Poaceae; genus Poa; species Poa annua. Next base: position 78,409,574 of record CM049432.1, read on the forward strand.
TTAGTGTGTACCTAGTCTATTTTTAGTATGTGGGTTCATCATCATGCACATGCACCTAGATCTAGATAGTATTATCTAAAACGTCTTATAATAATAAACAGAGGGAGTATGATATAAGGTATTTCTTTGATGATTTATAGTCATTGGAGTTTGTAAGGATGTTAATTTTGTTAAGTTTGGGTGGAACTCTTACGTTTTTCTCTCGTGAAAATAAGATGTACGGAGAAAGAAATTTCCCATTAATAATGCTAGCCATCTCCTTGATTCCAGATGTCTACCGCCGTGCCCGTGAACCTTTCTCTATCCTTTTACCTTTTCACTGAGGGAGGCACTGATCGATCTCTGAAGTGTAGTTTACGTTTGTTGTGGCGGAGCTTGACATAAATTGTCGAGGGGACGAGAGAAAGTATATTGGTCTTTAGGAGGTGTGTGTATGTGGGGTTGGGGACGGGGGGTCCGAGGAAAAATTCTTCTAAACTTAGTCTAAAGCTGAGTATGGTGGGTACGACTCCTACAGTAATAATGACAAATATATAGCATATAACGAACTTAAAGGAATCATAGATTCTTTAAAAATATGTGTTCCAATGTAGCCCTTTTGAATTTCATGCCCCATTTATCGTACTTGTTCGTATGCCCTACACAAAATGTGAAACTTTTTAATAAATTGTTAAATAAAAGATAATCACAGATTTACAAATAAGTAATGGACCAGTGTCCGATATGCGCCAGGGCTTATGTTGGACTTTGTATTAAACAGAGTGAATATGCATATATGTGCATTGCAAAATCTGCTCATGTAGAGCATCTCCAGTGGCTAGTTGAACGGATAGACGTCTCCTAGAGGGGGTGAATAGACGATTTAAAACTTTTTTCGATTAGCAGAAATATCCGGTCCAAGAATTACCCGGAAATTCCAGTATGCTTGATAAAGGCGGAATAAAACTAGAGTTTTATTTTAACAAGCATACAACCTAAATAAATATACTATGCTCACCTATGTGCACTAATAACTTATGCTAAGCAATACAAGAAACAAGGTGATAGCTAGTAAGATAGATAACTTCAAGCATGAAGGATATTACAATGTAAAGTGAATAAGTAAAGAGCTCGGGTATAAAAATAACCGAGGAACGCGGAGACGAGAATGTATTCCCGAGTTCCACCCAAAGGGTGTACGTCTCGTTTGGAGAGGTGTGCGCAACCACAACAGGTTAGCCGCAACGTCACAAAGGCTCACCTTATTCTCCTGATGAACTCAACCACAAAAAGTTACGAGTTCACCTTCCACTATTGATCTCCTTTGGGACGGAGATCGAATCCCGTACAACACTCTTGAGGCACATACCAAACAACTTAATTGGGAGCTCCCAAGTCTTGAGACACACACCAACAACTTAATTGGGGGCTCTCAAGATGATCATAAAAGGTGTTGGACACAAAAGGACGGTCATAAAAGGCGTCTAGGGTCCAAGGACCAAAGAGTAACAAGCTCACAAGTATCACCACCACGAATCCTTGTGGAGGGCTCAAACCGATGCAAATGCAATGGCAAGAGCACACGAAGTGATCAGGTCCTTCACTCTCAAATTCCAACAAAGCAACTAATGCTTATGGGGGAATAAGACAGGAAGAACAAAGGAACCACAAAGTATTCAATCCTTCACTCCCAAATCCCACCAAAAGCAACTAATGCTTATGGGGGGAGAAGAGAGGAAGAACAAAGAAGAAGAACCACAAAGGAACTCCAAGATCTAGATCCACTAGATTACCCTCACTTAAAGGAGAGATGAATTGGTAGGATTGTAGATCTAGATCTCCTCTCAACTTTCCGTAAAGAATATGCAAGATTCTATGGAGGGATTGAGAGGGAAGTGAGCTTTCCAAGGTCAACAATGAAGTAGGAAAGAGGGGAAAGTCGTGCTGCCTTGGATTGGCTGGGGAAGAAGAAGGAGAGGGGTATTTATACCACTCCAGAAAATATAGCCGTTGGCTGTTTCGACACTCGGAAATTCCGGTATAAGTGAGACTCGGAAATTCCGGTTACCCGGAAATTCCGAGTCCATGAAATTTCCGAGCAGAAATTCCGGCTGGAGTCAGAACCAAAACCAAAATTTTCCTTAGCCGTTTCTGCAGGGCTTTTCTGGTTGCACTCGGAAATTCCGGTATATAGAAATTTTCGAGCACAATTTCCGGTTCGAGTCTGAACCAAAAGTTCTTCTTTCGTTAGCCAAAACTGGAGGCTTTCTGGGTGCACTCGGAAATTCCGGTAGACGGAAATTTCCGAGCACAATTTCCGGCTCACGTCAGAACCATTTTCTCCTTTTTTTAGCCGTTTTCTTGGATGAGCTGGGGAACCGGAAATTCCGGAAGAGCGGAATATCGGGCCCCAATAATCCGAATCAGCAAAACACCGAAACGAAAACTGATATAACTTTTACAAATGAACTCCAAATAAGGTGGGACCAATTTTGTTGGAAAGATAGCGACGATGAGCACCCAACAAGAAGTGGTAGAACCGACAATATTTCCGCCATCGAAAATGCAACAAGTTGTTCAAAGTAAAACCGATTTCGATGAACAAGAGGTTGACATAGAGATGAACCAAGCTCTAACTCCTCACCAGCATAAAAGCCAATGCCAAGAATGCAAAGGTTTGAGCTCTCCACAATGATGTGATCAAGTTACTAAATTGAAAGCCCCTCTTGATAGTACGCATATCTATCCTATAGCCCTATCAAGATCATACCTTTGCCTTGAGCATTCCACTTGAGTTGGATGAAAACTATCTTGATCTCTTCAAGTGGTTCATCTTTCTTGATTGCGCGTCCAAGCACATGCTTGATTAAGGATTCAAGACATACTTGCGGTATGCTCCACTCAACACATAAGTTTCAAGAGTCCAACACATGAATTCCAAAATTTCATGGACAAGATCTATAAGGATATCTTAATGCAAACATTAATATACAGAGATTGTTATTTAATTACCAAAACCACACATGAGTGAAATTGCTCTTTCACTGGTGTATATGGACGTGCATGCTAAATATACACCACGTGAGAGAAAAATCGTTTCCAGTGGCTAGTGTATCCGGTAGTGGGATGTTTACACCTCGTGGAAACAATGCTACCTATGGTGTAAATAAACACCTCCTTCCCACGTCGTGTATGGAGCGAACACAACAACTGGTATACATGTCCTGCTATACACGTTCCACTGAAAAACTAGTAGGTGTAAAAATTAGAAAGGTGTATATGGAGGTGTATATGGAGATATACACCTCCAAATCACTAGCCACTGGAGATGCTCTTACTCGAGCAGAAGCTCTAATCTTATGGGCAGGACCGGTTCTAACTGGTGGGTTTGACATGAGGAACATGCATGCGAGCATTGCAAACTCTGTCCATTTACTCAAGCAGAAGCTCTCATCTTTTAGACAGGACCAATTCTAACTGCTCGGTTTGACAGGCAGCAACTCGACAGAGCAGGAAACATCCGTTTGGTTTATGCAGACGTGAGAGGTGAGCGCCGAGCAGGTGGAACGGTTTCCATCCAACCCCGTGGAACTAGCGTTGCCTTTCGCCGAACCACCGGATCGAAGTTGGCGACCGAGGACGAAGCATCTTTGCATTTCAACTGCACCCTGCCGGCCGCCGGCAGCAGTCAAACCGGCGTCTCGCCGTTATATAAGCGCACACACCTCACCTCCCGGACTCACACACCAACAAACAATTTATACTCTATCGATCTCACGGGAGTTTTTTCTCGATCAATTCGCTCGTGTCGTGTGCCCAAAAGCTCGGGAGCTAGCGCGGCAATGGAGTTGGAGATGTTGGCGAGCCAGCACGGGGCGCTGTTCAAGGTCGGGCTGTTCGTGCTGGTGCAGGCGCTGGTGTACCTCATCCTCGCCCAGTCCTCCTCAGTCTTTTCCAGCACCAAGACCCTCGGCCTCCGTCCGTCGAGGTCACTCAGCGCCCGCCGCATGGTCGAGCTGCTCTCCGATCTGCCACCGTTCGGTGGGGAGCTCTCCGCCTGCGCCGTGTCCGAGGAGCCGTCGTCGCCAGTGGCCGCTCACCAGAAGAAGGATTAGCTAACCAAGCACGATTTGCAGCACGGACACGAACCGAGCCGGGACCCGAGCTAGATTATGTATAACGTTGCTGGTTCCGAGCTGAGTGTAATGGTTTGTGGCTGGTGTAGGAGTTTGTTAGCTATTCATTCGCACCATTTTCTTTTTTACGGTAAATAGCAGGAGCTCTGGCTATGTATTATTAGAATAAGAAGAATTGATCAAAAACTGGACCCAAAAACCGTACAAAGGGCGGTTAAAGAACCACACTCTCTAATAACTCATGGAACGTCGTCTGAGTTTGAGATAAGGGAACCTAAACCCAAACTAACAACCCATACCTTGTACCCAACTAAGAGAAACTCTCCAAACACACACATCCTCTCACCACTAGGGGTGCACCGGAGTCCATCCTCTACACAGAAGAGATCAAGCATTACTCACCACTAACTCGGGAAACGCCTCCGACACCTGCGGTGTGCGCTGCTTCTTCTACAACCTCGCACCATTCTTTGACTGATTGGTTCTTTTGGGATTGTATATGCAAAAATATGGGCAGTTTCGACTGTTGTACTCACGACCAGTGGCGGAGGACGGGAAAAAAATGAGGTCGGGCGAGCTCTGAAGGGAAGAAAAAAAATGATGCAAGAACAGTAAAAAATATGAGTAATTTGCCCATTACGGTAGCTCACAACACAAAATTTCAGTTTTCAAAACAAAATTGAACAAATCTTACGTCCCCTTAGCAGCAGCATATCTTTTGCCCTTTCTCTGTCCATCTCCAAAGAGCTGCATCCAAATCACCGTCGGGGTGTCGCCGACCGGGAAATTGAAACCCTAGATAGATGCCCGCCGTCGGCCAGGAAACGGGAAAGGGGAACAGCTCGCCGGCGAGCTGGGGAGGGAGGAGACGAGCTTCCGGAACCGGGCACAGAGAAGGCGGGCGACGGTGGGTGGTGCGCAGCGGAGCGGGCGGAGCGGCGTCCGGGTCTGGAAGAACATAGACGAGGACGAGTGCAGGAGCGAACGAAGGGATCGTTCGTTGCTCGCTGGGAGGAGCGAGCAAGATGCGCGCGGCCCAGTCGTACGGCCCAGTTTGCGGCCGAGGCAGCCGGTCTTTTTCTTTTATCTTTTTCCACAACTCCAGAAAATACTGAAAATTGTTATGTATATGAGAGAAATGACTATATATACTCTCTTTTTTGTCCGTGTTACGAGGAGACACACTTGTAAAAAAAACAGAGTAGTTGTTCACCATGAGTTACCCAGTAAATGGGTCCACTGCAGTCGTAGTTGAACCTAATGCTTGGGAAGTTTCTGAATAACGCTTCTTCTCTAGGTTATCTAACTACGGCTTATATTCAACCTACTCATTTCTATTTATGCAACTATTTCTTCGTGGCGGATTATAAAATTACTTTGACGCAATTAGGGTTGGAAGCGGCGGTCCCGCGCCTCCCGCATAAGACTTTTACCGTAGAAAACGATGAAATTCTAAACAAATTTGTTACATTTAACTATGCTTATTTTGCCTCTATGCATGGTGGGTCGGTCGCCGCACCTGCAACCCTAGATGCAATACACTTCAATCTGACATGGTTCTTGAGTCCTTGAATGCAGGAAGGCGGGAGCAATTTGAAAACAAGGTAAACGAGCCTTTTGGCGTTCTCATCGTACATCTATTCAACATGTGAGCTCGATACTTATGGCCAACTAGTCAAGATGCGGAGTCGAGTTCGTGTTGCCATTAAGACAGACGTTGTGTTCAAATTATATATATAAGGTTTAATCTGAATATTTAAAGTTTATATTTTTTTAATCTAAACATTTCTTAAATGTGAAACATTTTAAAAACCATCATATAGGTAAAGTAAGAAATAACAGAAAAAAACAGAGCCATCCTGGGATTTCTGCAATCGTAGCGACGGGGGCCAGCCGCGCAGGACCATCCTGGGCTTTCTGCAATCGTAAAAGAAGAGAGAAAATGTTCGAAAATGTTCCATGTTTCTGTTATAGCCCACTAATCCGAACGTGGTTTCAGGGCCATATCCCTCTCTCTTGTGGCCCATTATTAAACATTCAGCCCGGTCTTATTCATGGTTGATGTTCCGTCGTGCCGCCACTGACAGAGATTGTACAAGGTCACTGTTATCTCGTGCAACTTATTTAAAGACAAATCTAGTCAAACTTTTAATCGAATCAAAAGTCCATTACTTTTCGGAAAGAGGTAAAGAGCAACCAGACAGCAGGATAGTGCAAAATGAGCCTTTCCCCTCAGAGCCCATTAGAAGAATCTTAGAAGTCACAGACTCACTCACAGCCAGTAGTAGAACTATACAAGTGCACGTAACCAACGCCAGTACACCAGCACTGCTGAAGTGGTGAGTTGATGAAGGCCCAACCCACGTCTTTCCACCCCGAACGAACTGAAAGGCCAGTGAGAGCTTTACCTGTTTGGTGAAAGCAAGCACGAGGCGGAAGGCTTTTCCCGCTTCCGTAACTCCGTTCCGAGCTTTTCGTTGCTGAGATGGAGATGATTGCTACGCCTTTTCTCCTTGATGCATGTGTGCTGTTTTCTTCTCAAGGTAGCCATGGTACGATGACCGGCGTGATGAGTACAAGATGACGGGCGTCACTGTAGTTCCTCTATCGGCTCGGCCCGATCGGGGCGGTGGCCTTGTCGGCCTTGGGCAAACTGTTGCTGGCTTGTGGAGGCCGTCCCCATATTAAAAACTTGGGAGGCGACGCAACATTGCATGCACAAGCAGAAGAGGCGAGCATGGATGAGGATAACCTAACCGTGGCCCGGCCGTGAATGAAAAGTGTCCATCCATCCAAGGATGCATCCCAGGAGGCATGATTCCGTCCGACCAGGACCAGGGCATGCCGCCATGTTAATTAGCCTAACCGCGAGAGAGAGAGAGAGAGAGAGAGAGTGATGATGAGAAGACGATGGCGCATGCATGGATGGAGCGATGACGAGGGGCCATCATCACCACCGGCCTGGTCCTGCCGCTGCCGGCGTGCCGCGTGACCCGGGCACGGTCCGTCCGTCATCACGCTTGCACGGGCGGGCGCGCGCTAAACGGGCTCCACACCCGACCCAGCCCGTGAAGGAGGAGGCAAAGCGGAACCGGGGCAACGCAATCACGGGGAAATAATTGGGTGCCGGGGGGCCCACGCGCGAGATCAGACCGTACTAATCATTGCGCCTGGCGTGCTGTCGGCCCGAGGCCGACTGGCGGGCCCGGCCACGCGTCATTATGGGCTAGTTGGGCTTTACGTAAAAAAATGGATTCGCCAGGCCCGTCACCTACGCTAGGACCCGGGGTGGCACAGTTAATTCCCGGCAGCGGCAGCGGCAGGGCAGATCTTGAAGATCCTCAGCATGCCATGCGCTTCCTTGGCGATTGCCATTACTTCGCACCGGCAAGCGGTGCTGACCCAGGATGAGGAGGGCAGTGATGGACAGTTATAGCAGGGCACCGCATATTGCACACTCCATACTCGCCATTACTCACTCCTCTCCTGTGCTCTGTGCTCACGCATTGACTAATCGATCCCGTGCGAGTACACGTACACTGTGATCGTAGGCCGGGATACCACCGTAATCACGGGCGAGTACACGTACACTGCATTGAGGATGCACATCCAACTCCAACTTCACCGGCGATGTACAAAGACATGTCAAATTTGCCGCCTCTGGAGCCTTGACAGTTCATAGTGCTGCCTGCCTCCGTCCAGGCAGGGGTTCTCCCTACTGCCCAACGGGCCGATGGCTGCACGTACCTGTAGCACGCGGCTAGCTGCTCTGTACTTACTCCCTGTGGCCTGTGCACACATCAATCTGCCGTTATACATCAATCATGTCAAAGCTGAGTGCAACTGCAGGCTCGCTCTGCGTTCGCATTCATTTGGCTTTACTCTACCCGTATACTACTACTCCACCGAGCACAAGATGGTGCATGCACTGCACGCTCCTAGTACAGTAGTACTCCTGGTTTCACGCGCGCGAGGTATGTGATTAATTTTGATTGCTTAACTGTTAGGGATTGTGATATGATTGCCTTGCCATCCATCACCTCATCTGGTCAGGAATTCAGAATGCGCCTGCCGCTCGAGGAGGGGTAGGGTTCTGTTCGTTTAGTGGAAATCAATCGAGTGGTTCAGTTTCTACCGTGTTTATGTTATGTAGTACTGTACGTATGTTGTAGGAGCACCAAAAAGACGTGATTAAACTTTGCATCACTTGGTTGGAACATATTCATTTTTGTAGTATATAGTGCATGGTTGAGACTTGAGAATATGGAACAAGTCATGCACAGCACTGACAATGGGCAATGGCATGGACAGGTCGGTTCGGAGCCCGACGGATGATTGGAAGGAGGGAGGAAGGAATCGCGGCCGAAAGATCTTCTTCCCAATAAAAGCAGCTGCGATGGGACGGCCCAGAGGCCACCGGGCGGCGAGACGAGAACGAGAGTGTAGACGAGCTGCATGCCGCGCCGAAGCCAGCGGCGGGCGCCAATCGCACGGCATGCCGCAACAGTGGCAGCTAGCCGGCGTCTCTCTGCCGTCACCTCGCGACCTCGCCATTGCCTGCACTGCACCGCGCCGCCCGCCCGATGGAACCGGCCGACGGCACTGAGAGCCTCTCTCTGCCTGGGCCCGCCTGTGCGTCACCTGCCGTAGCAACGTAGTAGGGTACATCGCCCGTTGCGTCCGTGTCGATCGGCAGGAGCGCGTGATTGCTTCATGCTGGCTAACAATAATTGACGTTGCCCCCACTGGCGTGACAGGCCTGACCCGCCGCCCGCGGCCGTGTAGGGCCCATGCATCGCATCGCATGCATGCTCACTCTGCTTACCAACATGTACATGGCTCGGCAGATTGACTTGTGCCTGCTCGATATGAGCAGCCTATAGCTAGGTGAAGAGATCTGCCAATACGTGCTACACCATCCGTATTTTTAAATATCAAATGTTTTATCATTTGTACACATGTATATAATTATATCTCGACGTATCTTAATGTAACTATTCATTCATTTTTAGTATGCATCTCTAAACAATATGTGAAACACACATATATATATATATATTATATATATATACCATGTTATTTACTAAAAGCATAGGAAGTAGTTGTTTATTGTAGGCTACACACTCGCGCTTGAATAAAATTCAGGATTTTTTGCAGGGTAATTAAAATTCAGATCCAAAACCTTAATTAGCACTTGCGCTTGGCTATACTGTACTGAGTACGGCCACTTTTACCTATTTTACGGCTAATCAACTAAACTTACGACACTAATTGGATCGACCACGTCTTTATTGTACGTGTCCGACATAATCTCTCATCCACTCGTGACTCCAATAGAAGGTTACGACTGGCACGGTTCAACACTTCGCCAGTTGAAAATCGTTTGAACATGGTGGACGAAACTTTGCGAAGCGCCATGACGGATTCCAACAGGAGGGCCAATCGTGATATTGACGTTTGGCCATTGCTCAAGAACCAGGGCTTGCCCCCGACGACCCCCCACGGCGGGCACCGGTGAACAACCAGAGGGCCGACACCAACGACGTTTGATTTCGTATGGCTCGGACGACGTTTGTTTGATTGCGCGTGGCTCGGACTTGTGAAGTTTTTTGATGGTCAAAGACTTTAATTTTATGGTTTTCGATTTTTTTTTGAATAGGGATAGACCCCGAAGGGTCTGGATACTGCATTAATAATTCTACAGTGCGTTACAAATTACATAGAGACCTCACAAGAAGCCAAAATAACAAAAGAAGCCTCCATTTTTACACAAAGCACCCTATGTCGTGGGGCTACTCTTCGACTATCCGGCGGTTAGGGTACCTGGGCCGCGCCAATCTTACGAAGGCCCACAGAAGGCCCACTAGGGGTATCGTGTGACCTAGTCCTAGTCGGTTAGGTCACATAACCTGCCATATCTGTAATTGCCAGACGACATCGATCACCCGAGACCTGGCCTACCTATAAAGGCTATGAGGGTTGCTCGTCTCACGGACACGCTCATAGCCGCCACCACAAACCCTAGCGAGATCGCAATCTCGTCATTGTAATCGCTACTCGCCATCAATATCAGACAAGCAGGAAGTGGGGTGTTATCCTCCGGGAGACTGAACCTGGGTAAATCGCCCCGCTTGTCAGCCGTCGTGATCACCAACACTTCTCTCTCCCCCTCAATCAACCCGGGGTGGACGACACAGGGATTTGTCGAGTTACACCCTCGTCACCCTAGTCGAAGAATGAGGAACGCAATCAGGTCCTTCTTCTTCCTCACCGGCACTAGAGAATGACAAGCTCGGGCGGCAGCCCCCCACGCGAGAGCCGGGGACAAAACCACTTGGCGCGGGGTCGGAGTAGAGCGCCGTCGCACGAGCTCGAGAGGGCCTCCGAAGGAGGTAGGAAAGAGCATGCCGCTTCGTCGGCGACCAGGCCTGGAGCTGCTGCCAGCCAGCACCTTGAGTCGGCGGCCAGCCACCGGCCACCGAGAATCTGCTCCAACGCGTAGTACCACGAGACTCCCGACTTTCCCGAGCACGAAGATCCACCACATCCACGAACGTCTCCTCCTCGCCGCCACGGCCGACCAAGAGAGGAAGCTGAGCAGTAGAAAACTTACCCGAGAAAGCATATGGGCGCAGATTATTGAAACGAGCTGTCATCGAACACCTTGACTCCATCTTCCTCCACGGAAGCACCATCAAGATGGAGGACAACCACTTCGCAGCGCCGCACCGACACGCTGAAGAAGCACCCGCCAGGCTCTGCTGTCTCGCACCCCATCGGAGCACAGAGACAACCTAGCGGAGAAAATCGGGGAAGACACCCTTATTGACGGAGATGCAGCGACCCAACTTCACCGCCTGCACATACTCTCGCCACCAGAGCAGCACAGCAGCGAGGATCAGGACGAAGACGCGCCATATCCGGTCGATGGGAGCCAGCGTCCTACTCCAAAACGCCACGCGGGACCACGACGAGGAAAATCTAAATCTAGACCTAGCTATACAAGACCGGCCCCCCTATTCCATCCCCACCTGACGACAACGTCGCCTTGGGGAGGAATAGGGAGAGCCGGCGAACAGGAGTCGACTCTCAAGAAGGAGGGAAAAGGAGAGGAGAAGAGGAGAGCAGGAGGGCTCTTGACCTTCGATTTTTGACAGATAAACTTGAATAATGCCAGAGATCCATGTCTTGTTCGATTTCAGATTGAAACAAAATTAATGGGAGGACCAATTGGCGTCTATTAAGTGATCGTACGTACGTGGAGTGGACAGGTGCCGGAGGGGGTAGCGGGCCATGCATGCACTGCATGCATGCATACAGTATACTCCAACGTGGGGAGGGAGGGAGGGACAGGGGGCAAAATAGAGGGAAGCAGGATACTGGTAGGCATGCATACAGCAGGAGCAGCAGCGGCAGTACCAGCAGCACCCATCCATAATAACAAGCTGGGCCTTGCTGCTTGGCCTTGGCTTGCCCAGGCGCGGCAGCACAGCCATGGTAGCTGCGAGCGAGCAGAAGGCGGAGGAGGGGGCCCTGCGACCTGTGTCTGATCAGGCATGCACCGCCGCGTGACTTGCCGCCGCCGTTAATGCCAATGGCGCGGACGGCAACGGCGAGCGGCCGGGCCGGCACAGGCAGGGGAGCCCGCGGCATTTACCGCGCCGCGGCGGGGCACGTGACGGCGTCCTATGTAGAATGCATTTACCACATGTATCCGCGGCTTCGCCGCCGGTGCCACTGTGTGCCGGTCTGGGGGAGGAGCCCATGCATGCACGTATGGTCTACTCGCTAGCTACGAGTAGTGGAGTTTCCCTTGGCGTGGAGGCAGAGTGAATGAGAGATCGAAAGCACCCAGGAGACCATACTATTGAATATTTCCTCCATTTCTAAATATCAGATGCTTTTAGGTGTTCTACATACTGTCTAGATGCATACTATGTAGAATGAGTGAATTTACAAATTAAAACGTGACTAAATACATGTAAATATGGACAAATGTTAAAATATTTTATACTATTCAAAAACGGACGCGGCATTTCTTTAAAGTAGCGCCGAAGGGCTCTCAGCGGTACAGTTAGGCACGAACACACACAAAAATGGCTAGACTGTGCTGCCATCGTCAAGAAGGTTCAAAAAACTGTGTCCGTCCTTGCTCGACGTGTCGAACCCTCTCCCAAAGTGGACCCGACACCAGCACACGAGTGGCGGAGCTTCAGCAGAATTTTTGGGCGGGACAGACTGCAAAAGCACCATGTTTTCCTTTAAAATTATAGTGTTAATGGGTCAACTCAACTAAAAACAGGAAGGATTAACCAAATTTTGGGCGGGCCAAGGCCCAGGTTGGCCTTAAGGGAGTTCCGCCCCTGCATCACACCACTTCCTAGAGACTCAAACATTTCCCGTGCAACCAACCGTTTTCACTGCCAATTATCGCCCACAACGACCACGCTGGCCGACTCACCGTCGCGAGCTCCCACAACTTGTTCAACATGGAGCCGAGACCACATATCCCGCTCCACACGCAGAGCATCCGATTGTTTGCCTAATAGATAAATTGGATGTAATGGTTTGTAGTTTCATTACTTAATTTGTTTTATTCATATATAGTGGATATCAAAGATGATTTCATGTTTTACCAAGTGATGGAATGTCACGACCGATGACAAAGAGAATCAATAGATTTTCTTTCTTCTTTCAGTTGTGCTAGTAGAGCTGAATGCCCCTCCCCGACATGAAGGATCAAAGCCGGGGCGACAAGCCAGTAAAAAACGTCAAAGGCCTATAGGTCATGTGTTTTTATACTTTAACTAGTTTTGTACTACCACATGCTCAAGATACATTTAGGAGGAACTTTTGAATGAAAAAAGGATGTGTTCATGCGCAATTTGGATGGTGGTTGTAAGTATGTGATTACTTCCAACTGAAGCAAGATTGCACCAGATTGGTTTTATTCTCATTGATTAGGAAATGCATTTTAATTTGTCTTTTGTAAATTTCTAAACTTTGGACCCATAGGTAATCCAGTCATTTTTTCTAAGATGAATAAAAGTCACTATAAGGATTATAACTTGTATTTTGTATCGATTCATGCGATTTTCCAGGACAATGCAAAACATGTTCTCCTTAGCACAATGCCATAAGTACTTAACATAACATAAGAATAGTATAACTTCTCATTGGGCTGTATGAATCAACTGATACAGAAATCAATAGATACCTTTATGATATAAGGAGAACGATTTTGCACGCGTTGTACCAATGCCCAAGAACAAAAGATAAATATAGTTTTTTGTATATGAAAAACAACCTAAGTAACTCACGGCCATCTGATGCAAGAATTTACAAGATGGACCTCACCGTCGAATAATCTTATGATTGTCGGCCAACAGACCACATCACATCAATATTAGGTCATGCACTTCATGCAACAAACATGTCATCGGTTTCTCCACACTCGACATTGAACCAAATATAGTTAACACTTTACACCTCTAAATAGACTTATCGAAAGGAAACCAAACAATTAGCTTTCACTTTGAGAATCTCCTCCAACGGAAATACGAAGCCAACTCAGAAGACGGAAATGGGAAAGGGCAAAGGCAACACCCCACATCCGCGTTCAATGAAGGAAAGCAGACCGAGCTACCAAATCGTTGCGCGCGAGAAAGTTGCGGGTCAACATGTATGAACTCCAAGGATGATACATTGGTTCCAACCATTTCGTGAACAAACAGCTTCAAACTACACACTTTTGCACGGCATCATTTTTGGCTTTTGAATGTTTTCTGACTAATTGTAGCAATACTCGTCATCGAAACCAATGAACACACAACAAAACACAAAAGTATGAATTAGGTGCATGGACAAAAATGACATTTCCATCCCAAAGTGCAATAACCGCATGGAAACGGTGAGATGACAAGTACTCCTTTCATTTTTGTCAGTGAATCACACGCGCGCTTGAGAAAGAAAGGGTGAGATTAGTGCTCTGCTGCCCCCAACCCTTTTGACCTTTTGGTGGACATGCACGCACGCATGATTCACCCTTTGCACACTTGGAGAAAACCGGAGGGGTTGCTTTTGCGGTGAAAGGAACCGCCGGCCGGGTACCATACCATTGCGCTGCCGTAGAAACAAGCATGATTGCATCCTTATGCGCCTGCATCCATCTATCACACATCACCCAACCGCAGGCCACCGGCAGCATCCATGATGATCATCATCGCCATCGTACTCGCCTGCAGCCTGCTCGATTGATCGATTGGCCGCAAGGTGAGCTTCGTAGCTTGCTTGGCCGGCCGGCAGCAGGGATGAGATGATGCCGCATGATTGCGGCTAGCCAACGACCCCATCGGCTTGTCCCCGATGTACAACATCAGCGTGATTGCTTAATATCACGCAGGTTGCTACGCTGCTACCACACACATGATGCATGCATGGCGCTGGATGAGGAATTGATGGATGTGATCATGCCTGCATGCAGAGAGAGAAAGAACTCATGCATACATTCCCCTCCCCATTGATCGATCGAGCGCTCGAGGTCCTCCGGCGCAGCTCCTGGCCGGCCACTGAGTAGTAGTAGTTGAGTAGATCACGTTCCATTCCATGCAATTATAGGGTCTAATTACCATCATGGACTTCCATGCAGGCCAAGGAGAAGAGATATCATGCTACTAGTAGATAGAAGCACACGAAATTCTATCTACGTACTGTACTGCTGCAGGTTCCATCATTTCGATCATCACCTGTTTGCAACACTACTTGAGTTTTCTTTCTTCACTCTTGGGATGATGATGATGATAATGAAGACGACATTTTTCTTCTGGAAATCATCACTCATGTCATCCATCCATCATGCTGTCTTTTGACCATATATATACATGTATACATATATACATTTAACCTATACGTCTCTCTTGATCTACCTCTTGAATCACACTTGTCTGTCCCCCCACTCCAAAATTACGGGTAACATACAGACACCTGCATGCTGCAGAAGATACACACATTTCTTTCGGCAGACGATACACATGCAGTAAGTACGTACCCCTTGCTAGTCCTACACGACCCTAGACAGCGAGATAGATATAAATTCCACCATAAAGAATGTGGGGAAGCCGGAAGCCGGAGCCGGAGAAGACGCATGCAGGAGCAGCAGCTGCTGCTGCTGCTGCGTCGCCAGCTTTCTGGAAAAGATCGCGGGTGCTGTTTATAAAAGGGGAAAGATACGCGCGAATAATGATTACCGTAATTATTACCGCCTGGCGCCTGCCATCAAGGCTCTCTCTCCCTCTCGTTTCGCACAAAGCACCCCGGCGAACGCGCGAATCGCACCGACGGACTTCCTTCTCCTCCGGGTCACGACTCACGTGCGTCGTCAACCGGTCAAACTCGCCATTATAGCTCACACGCCGGAGTAGAGTAGAGAGAGAGGGAGGTGGAGGAGTCCCGTCCCTGTCGCCGCTCCTATAAAACCTCGGAATCCTTGCGCATTTACACGGCCCCATACCATCATCATCGTCTTGTTGGTGTAGTAGCTAGGCGGCTCTGGTCTATCTTGGTTGGGTTGGTGCCATGGAGCTGGGGTTGAGCTTGGGGGACACCATGGCGGACGCCGGGAGGGAGCTGGTTCTCGGGCTCGGGGTTGGACCGGGGGCCAGGAGGGAGGAGCGGGTTGGGAGGGGGAGGAGGGACCACCAGGAGGTCGCCGCCGCCGCCGCCGCGATGAGGTGCGGGTCCTCGCCGGAGCCCACGATGCGGCTCGCGCTCCTGCCCATGGCGGCGCCCAGCCTCGGCTTCCCGTGGCCGCCAGCCGACAGCAGTGAGTGCTGCACTGCATGCGTTTTTTCTCTTCTCTTCTCTTCCCTTCTTCTCGATGGATGGATCTTTTGTTGCATGTCTGTCTAACATGGGGCGATCCGTTGTGTTTCCAGGGCATTTGGAGGCGTCGACGCGGGGCTTCGACGTGAACCGGGCGCCGTCGTGCGGTGCGTCGGCGTGGGGCGCCTACGGGACGGCGTTGGCGGCGGCGGGGGACGATGAGCAGGAGGACAACGCCGCGGCGGGGGCGGCCGTCTCGTCGTCCTCGCCCAACGACAGCGGCGGCTCCTTCCCGATGGACTTCTGCGCGCCCGGGGACCGCGACGCGGCCCCGTCCCGCGGCAGCGACGAGGACGAGGGCGGGTCGGCGCGCAAGAAGCTGCGGCTGTCCAAGGAGCAGGCGGCGTTCCTGGAGGAGAGCTTCAAGGAGCACAGCACCCTTAACCCGGTACGTACGCTAATCTCGCAGAGAAATCTAATCGTTCGGACTAATTATTACTTCCGTCTCTCGTGCTTGACGTTGGTTCCATGGCTTGCAGAGGCAGAAGGTGGCGCTGGCGAAGGAGCTCAACCTCCGGCCGCGCCAAGTGGAGGTGTGGTTCCAGAACCGGCGAGCCAGGTAGGTGGCCGCTCGCTCGGCTCCATGAAAGATTTCCTTTTTATCTCTTTCTCTCTCTCTCTCTTGAGACAAGAATCTTAATAATTAGTCAAGGAAAAATAATAAGTTACTAATAATACAAAGCGTCTCTGTGGTTTGGCAGGACGAAGCTGAAGCAGACGGAGGTGGACTGCGAGTACCTGAAGCGGTGCTGCGAGACGCTGACGGAGGAGAACCGGCGGCTGCACAAGGAGCTGGCCGAGCTGCGCGCGCTCAAGACGGTGAACCCCTTCTACATGAACCTCCCGGCCACCACCCTCTCCATGTGCCCCTCCTGCGAGCGCGTCGCCTCCACCTCCGCGCCGGCGACGCCCGCCGTCACCAATGCCGCCGCCGCGGCGCCGGAGCGCAGGCCGTCGTCGTTCGCCGCGCTGTTCTCGTCGGCCCGCAACAGCTTCCCGCCGACTCAAGCACCGTCGAGCTAGCTAGTGATTTCGCCGCCGGCGAAGAAAGTACCTGCCTGTAAATAAGCTCACCCTCCCGTCCCATCTTTCTGCCCGGGTTTTTTTGTGCGGCACGCAAGGGGTTTGTGAGAAATGAAAGCCCCAAACCTCCGGTGAGCCGCGTCGGTCGTCGGATAGGACTCGTCGACCGACGGCCGAGATGCTCCGGAAACGTTGCAGTAGACCTCGTTAATTAACCGTTAATTATTGTAATCTTCCTAGCTTTTCGCCCTGCTTCATTTTAGTCAAGACTGGGCCTGAGCTGAAAAGAAACAAAATGAAAGTGCTCCGGTTATTTTCGCAGCTGGTTTGGTTCGGTTTCACTTTTGGGAGTAGCTGAAACGGAAAGCACATTGGCCGCTGATTTGCGAAATCATGGCTCTCCTTGGGAGTACTGTACCTGTACTGGTGGAGTTTACTCCTCCTCCTTTTCTTCCTTTTGAGAGGCCGGGATGGATGGAGATGTCATGTCCCAGTCCGAGCAGCAGTGCAAAATCGGTTTGCGATCGAGGGGTTGCTCTACAGTAGTATACGATACGCATTTTGTGCTGTTAACAGCGATGGCGCACGTACGGACGGACGGAGACAGTGTACCTAGCACCGATCGATCGAGACAGTTGTTTGTATTGTATTGTACTGTGTATATAGAGCCCATCATGCTTGTAGCAGGGCTGCCAATGGAATACCACTATACGTCCACGTTGTACTGTACGTACAGCCGAGGTGGTCCTCGTATGATGTCGCCCCGGTTTCGCACACCACAAGCAAGTCCCAGAATCTGGTCGCGATACCAGTACCACCGTACCCAATCTTCCCGCTCCACGCGTGACGAAGAGGTGAGCGAATGAATGCAGAGTTCGTTTCACGAGTCACGAGACGAGGCGAAGCAAGCAAGTTCCGTATGATCTTTTGATCTCCCCGGATCACGGCCCCGCCGCGGCTCAGTCAATCAATGCCCGTTGGAAACGCAAACGCCCCCGGGCTCTGATGAGTGACCGACCAGCAGCAAATTAAGGCGACCGCTGTCAGTCAAAGAGCCCGGGACTCCGTTGATCCCCAGGTTGACTTACCAGTTCTTGCTCACCGGTCACCGCCGCGCCGAGGGAAAAACTAGACCCCACGCCCACGTATGTACGTACGGGAGCAGTCTTCTTCCACGAGTTCTTCTTCATGGATCTATGACTTCCGGGAACGGAAGTTTCAGCGGCAAGCAACCGTCGACGCTCCGGTCGTGTTCCGGCCGGGGAGACGTTCCGTTCTAATCAGGATGATAGCAACGTGGCTTGCATGGCCCGGTCTTCATGGCGCTTTTGGTTAAGGGCGATGCAGTATGTACGTGCTCCTAAAACACCTTTTTTAAAAAGAAAAGGAGGGTCTACACAGCCTCTCTTTGACACAAACCCGTTTTTTTTATTAGTAATAAGTGTTAGAGAACTCCACGAGATCGTGTTCGAGTCCATACGTGAACAAGATTCAAACTCATATTCGGTTTCCATGTATAGCTAAACCGACCTAGATCTTACCTTGTAACTCAAGTTGTAAACCGTGTATATATACTGATCAATAGAACACAACGAGGCGTGCAATTGCAGCCCGATCATACCAATCTTTATGTGACATAGGTGGTGTAGACGCAGGTGTCGACTGTGGAGACATAATGGGTGTAGCAATTTCCGGTGAAGGAGGAGGAGTAGATTCTGGTGAAGGAGGAGAACTAGGATTGGGTGGGTTGTCGTCCATGACAGTAGAAAAGGTTGGGTGAGGGGGATCAAATATGTCGTCATGTATGGCCGGAGTGGGAGGCGGTATGGTGCTTGGCGTGGGAGCATAGGGAAAGGTGTTCTCATCAAAAGTGACATGACGAGAGATGCTGATCCGCCTAGTGGTGAGATCAAGGCAACGATAGCCACGATGCCGTGAGGGATATCCAAGGAATAAACACCTAATAGAACGAGGAGCTAATTTGTGTTTCGAGGTAGAGGAGGCATTAGGATAACAAAGGCAGCCAAAGACACGAAGATCTTGGTACCTAGGATGATGTCCATGAAGGAGAAAATAGGGTGTAGTGGATGGAGATAAATTGGTCGGTCTAATGTTTATGAGGTAGGTGGCAGTGTGAAGGGCTTCAGCCCAAAAAGAAGAAGGAAGAGAGGCTTGGAATAGTAAGGTACGAAGGACATCATTGGTTGTACGAATAGCCCGTTCAGCTTTGCCATTTTGTTGAGATGTATAGGGGCAAGAGAAACGAAAAAGGATGCCATAAGTGCTACAAAAATTATCTAATTTTGTGTTGTCAAATTCACGGTCATTATCACATTGAATAGTTTTAATTTGTAGATGAAATTGAGTGGTGGTGTAAGCATGAAAGGCTAGAAAGGTGGGATAAACGTCAGATTCTTGCGAAGTGGGAAGCTCCAAAAATGATGAGTAAATTCATCGACAATAATTAAGTAGTAGCAATAACCAGAGGTGCTGGGTACAGGGGAGGTCCAAATATCACAATGAATGCGTTCAAACGGATGACTAGTAAAAGATTGAGAACTAAAAAACGGTGACTTAACATGTTTTCCTAATTGACGAGCATGGCAGAGACTAGGGCTAGTTTTATTGTAGGAGATTTGTTGGAGTTGTTGAAGACGAGACATGGTGTGATCGTCGGGGTGTCCAAGACGACGATGCCAAATGTCGGTGGAGGGGGTAGTGACATGTGCTTCATGGCCGGGCAGACGAACTGGATATAGAGGGCCAGAGCTATTGCATCGAAGAATCACGGTCCCTGTTATAAGATCCTTCACAGAGAAACCATGAGGGTCAAATTCAACGGAGCAAGAATTATCAGTAGTGAATTGACGAACAGAGACTAATGATTTGAGGCACAATAAGAATATTACGAAGATGAAGTGGAATAGAGTTGCTAGTTAAGGAAAAAGAACCGATGTGTGAAATTGGGAGAGTAGCACCGTTGCCAACAGTGACAGTTTGAGAAGAGGTAGATGGTGTAAGAGAGTCGAAGTTACCATGATCGGATGCCATATGGGATGAAGCGCCGGAGTCCATGTGCCATTCATGCGTGCCGGTTAGTTGTAGATTGTTCAGGGCTGCTAGAAGTGCTGGATCAATTGCCGAGCTTGACGAAGAGGCCGTCATGTTGGTGCCGTATGCGGGGTAAGCTTGTGGAGCCGTTGGAGGGCGAGGTCCGAGGAGACCTGGGGCCTGCCACTGACGATGCTGAGGAGCATGATGCTGCTGCTGCCAAGGAGGTGAAGCCGATGGTGCATGTTGTTGGGCGTTGGCCCGTGTGGGAATGCCGGTCCATGGATTGAACTGCCAGGGGTTGTCACGACCCCGACCGCGGCCGCCTCGTCCACCGCCACGGCCACGACCACGGTGGAAGCTGTTGAAGTTGTATGGAGCGCTCCCGCGCCCGCCACCGTAGCCTGAAGAAGGCGCGCCCCCGTAGCTAGGAGGAGGGGCGCTGCTAAAGCTCGAAGACGAGGCGCCCCCGTAGCCGGATGGAGGGGCGCCGCCGGAGTAGGGAAGAATGTTGTTGCCGCTGGCCCACAGAGCGGTAGAGGCGGCGTTCTTTGCGTCGGTCTTTTTCTGGGACTCCTCGAGGATCAGGGCAGAACGAGTCTGCAGGAACGTGGGGAACGGCACCTGGAACGGCAGGAAGGACCGGAGGTGGGCGAAACTGTCGTTGAGGCCACGCAGGAGAGTCAGAACCAGCGTCTCGTCGCTGATCTGCTGGCCAACATCCATAAGAGAATCTACAAGGGTTTTGAGCTTGGCGCAATAGTCGCTGACTGTCATGTCACCTTGCGGAGTGGTCCTGAACTCCGCCTCGAGTTGGATGGCCCGATGCTTCTTGTTGTCGCGGAAGATGTTCTCGATTGCGTCCCATATTGTGCGAGCTGAAGAGCCGGGCCGCATGACGATGCCGAGGAGATTGACAGAGATTGAGCCATATATCCATGAGAGGACAGTGTAGTCATCGCGCCCCCAATCTGACGTGGGCGAGGTATTGGAGGGGGTGGCGTCGGTGGCATCAATGACATGGGATGTGAGTGAAGGGGTTACGGTGCAGAAAACAATAATTTTCTAGCGAGCGAAACCCTAACTAGCCAGGATCTATCTATCTAGTACATGCGATAACGGTGGCGGAACGGGTTACATTACCTCCATGTAGACCGATAGCGGGGTTACGCTCCCGCACAAGCGTTGACGATGAAGTCGTACGTAGCCGACCTCGAGGTCGCGGAGAACTTGCCGCGATGTCAGAGTCGATGACGCCGGGGTGTCGACGATGATCTGCGTCGACGGGCGTCGGGCGGAAGAAGGCAGAGCGCCAGCACCGGGGCTGGTGCGCCGGTAGAAGAGGGGGGGAAGGCGCGGCGGCTGCAGGGGGCGAGACGACGTCGCCCAAGCTCCTCAATAGAGTAGCCTCCGAGCACTCGCAAACATACGGAGCCTAGCGACAACTCCCGGTCATTCAGATCCAGCTGAAATCGCAGGAGTAGATCTTATCTGGAATCCCGCAGAGCAACGGCGCTCTGCGGTATGGCTTAGGTGGAGAGAGACCCCCTTCCTCAGCTCGGCGCGGCTCCAACTTGGGAACCACGAGATCGAGAGAGAAATTGGGAATTAACTGAATTTCCTATGAATTAAATCAATTAATATGCCTTGGTATATAAAGTGGGAAGGGGGTGTGCAAACCCCTTGGCTCCCCCATGTGGGACTAAAGGAGGAGGGGGGTTGGTGCGCCCCCACCATGGGCCGGCCGAACCCCATGGGGCCCACCCCCCTTGTGGGGTGCGGCTCCCCGCCCATGTAGGTGGGAGCCCCCTTTTTCCTTTATTTAATTAATATTAAATTAATATAAAAATCCCATTAATTCATAATTAATATATTTATATATAATTCAATATCCCGTGACTCCGAAACTATTTCGGAACCACCCGAACAACTTTCGGACATTCCCGGAACCATTCCATACCTCCCCGGAACTCCTTCCGGACCACCGGAACTCTTTCCGGATCATTTCTTTCTCTCCAACAAAAACCTATAAAATTCCAGAACCTATCTCCTAGCGTCGCTAAGACCTTAAGTTTGTTACGCTACGGTTCGGGAATACTCCAGACATGGTCGAGACACTCCGCTCACCAATGATCGTCAGGGATACCTGGAAATATATGACGACCCCTGTGTATTCCACGAATATCGTCGTTGAACCATAAGTATGATATTCATTCCCTTTGTCTCTGCGATACTACCTTGTCCGAGATATGATCGTAGACACACCGATGCCTTTGTTGTATCTCGTTACCGACGAAGATTATTAACTCGTCTGCGATATTACATCTCCATGACCTAGTCATAAGCTGCGCAGCTATATAGATGCAATATCACCGAGTGGGCCCAGAGTATCTTTCTATTACAAGAATGAACAAATCCCGCTCTTGATCCTTACGTCTCGATGCTCTTTCGGAATACCCAAGATGGACACCGTTATTGTCATGCTATATAAGACACAACGTTTGATGCTCTCAAAGCACTCGTACGAAGCAACAATAAGTACGGTCTCACGGTCTAAGGAATAAGCTATCATACTCTTATCTATTGCAAATGACAAACATCGTAATACGATCTTTATTGCAATACTTTGCGTATGTCCACCACCTTATTCAACTAACAAGATGACCCCATTGTCAACCGACGTCATTGTCCTTGATCGGGAATCTCGATCAACTGTTGCCCAATGGACTAGCTCATATAGAGGCTTGCTAGGGACCTGGTTGTCTATGTATCACACGTGTATTAATAATTCCGATTAATACAGTTATAGCATAATACACAAACCTATTATAAACTTATGAGATAATGCCTCTAGGGCATATCTCCTTCGGTCTCCCACTTGCACTAGAGTACAAATAAACTAGCTGCATTTTACTTTATCAGAATCCCTTATCAAATAAGAATCATTTGATAATGCTTGCTCGTGGAAAAGTGTTACTGCACAATCCATGATTGTACATGCTTTTGCGATTCACTGGCATCAACTTGCTTGATATCACCATGTTGTCTAACAACATTTATGCAAATACCGTAACTAAGTGAGACTTCTGCTTCCCAGCGCTTACTCTGATTATACTAACCAGATAACTGCCCTGAAAAACACACTCAACCATACAGAGCCCCTTGTAACAATTACAAACTCGCGATATCTACATACTTTCACACCAATGTAGAAAACTTGACATTCAAATGTCAATCCCTTAAATAACGCACTTCTACTTCTAGTAAATTCCAAATTTACTTTCATAACTGTTCTTTACTCCAAGAACATCGGTTATATTTTATCGAGCAGGTAATATGGTTTCTGTACGATGTCTAATATATACATAATAGACCCACATGTCATACAACCATTACCTTCATGCATCATTACTCTTAATGACCAATTGGATTTCAAAGGACCATCCTTTTGATTCTATTCTGACTCCTCAGATATAATCCAACACAACTCGACTAACTATTTAAAATTCCCGTTCTATTTCAAAATAGACACTAGCTTTAAAATAGTTTCACAACTTCATCCTATTCTATTGGTACAGTTTCACAATGTGTTAACTACACAAGATGAATTCGACTCCCACTCAAATTATGTCTCCACATATTTGACAACACACGCTCCCACTCAAAAACGTGTTATCCACATATTTGAGTTCCTGAGCTCCCACTCAAAAATATGTTCCATACATATTCCACCTGAGTAAACTAACTCTGACTCCCACTTAAATCGACATTTTGGTCTAACCAAAATCATTGATCTATTATCAATTCGAATTCAATACAAACTCCAGTATTACATTAATACAAATCCGTCAGACTTCAAGCATGTCTTCAAAATGTAGTCAACAAATTTGATCTTGTCCAAGACACATTTCTTAGCAAGACATGCTACCGCGTCTTTCTTATAGTCACATTTCTCATATAACACCTTATATGACGATTAAACAATCTTATTCCTCTAATAAGAATTGCAGCAACAATTACTCTCTTAATCCTTTCAAATGCAACTTTGGATTTCCAGGCTCAAAAGCCTTTGTTCGTATTCCGATATTTTCTCAACTTTCTTTGTATTCATAAAGTGTACTTTGATCTGTCAACAAGATCTGAAATACTTAATACAGTGCTGTGACCTGACAGCAATATTAAATATAACAACACTTTATTTAGAAGTTTCTTTCATGAAAACATTATGATCTTTATGAAGAGGATTGCAAGCAGAAAACAATTTTCTAGTCTCCCTCACTCTTAATCACCAAATTTTCATTAGCAGACATATACACTTTGGAACACCTTCCAACATAGGTCTGACACTTTATTCCAAACTTCTAATTCCAATCCATAAACCATAATTCGAAAAATCATATTTTCCTCGGAATTACATAGACAACAAACTGAACTTTGTTTCTA
Organism: Poa annua; assembly: GCA_026929855.1. Taxonomy (NCBI): domain Eukaryota; kingdom Viridiplantae; phylum Streptophyta; class Magnoliopsida; order Poales; family Poaceae; genus Poa; species Poa annua. The sequence goes on from CM049432.1 coordinate 78,434,086, forward strand.
ATTGGTTTTGGAATACACTCTCATCTAATGCGAGCAATCTACAAAGAACCACTCATGTATATTCTGAATTATCGCATAATCATATACATGTCGACACTACTGTCGATCCTACGAATTCTCGTTGAGAAAAATATCTATTTTCTAAAGTGGACATCGACTATAATGTTTCAAACATATTAGGAGATTCTAAGACTGATTCTGACAGACCACACTTTATTTAAAATAGAGCGTGATTATAACTCCTCACATATCACCATATATGACATTATAATATTGTGAAACGAATTTCCACAAGTCTTTTGTGTTGAAACCATAATTCAAAAATATTGTCCTTTGATCGAATCTTGTGAATACAATATTCACTAATCTTTCTTCTGAAAAACCCCATTTAATCTATTATCAAATTAATTTCAGACTCCATAATTTATCGGGCAAATAGTCCTATTTACCAAAATCATGGAAGAATTCGGATCATGCAATAACACCATTGATTAATCATTAAAAATGACTCTCAATCAATTTCCTCTAGTATTGCAACTTCAATACTGCATTTCAAACTTTAATCAATTTTGGCACTCGAAATACTTAAATGGACCAAAAATATCCATTACTTCTTTCATTGCCTTTATGACTAAATTCGATGGTGTTTGTTCTTTGGACACATAATTTTATCATTCCCGCTATTATAAATGTATATCATACGCATAATGTAATTGAGATGTGATGCAAATTACTCATAACATGAAACAACTGATTTGTTCCATAACATAAAACAACTGATGTGTTCTATATGAATAATTATGTCTTGTAACATTCAAGACACCAAACTAGATCACATTCTCACTATTACAAAATGTCTTATCAAAAACTATTGATGATAACTAATATGATACCTCGAGGGCGTGAGCACTACTGGCCATGAACTTGCCATCACTCGTGCACTGTCACGTCACCCTTCGCCACATACTTGTGATAATCAGGGACTGTTTCACAAACAGAACAATTATCAAACACTTTTCATCAAGTATGAGAAGAATACATTTATATCTTCGTATATCAAATATACCCATAGCGTCGAAGAACTCTTCTTCGATGAATCAACTTTTAGAGATTTGAACTTGTTCACGAACGTGAAGAAGCTCACCGTGTCTCTATAGCATATTCACGCACATGCTATTCACAGCTAGGAGGTAAAGCACAATCTCTATTGCACTGTAGTTCGCTATCTAGAAATCGTAGATATTCGTAATCCTGAAGTAGATGTTACACAACTTCTTCAACTGAGTCTCCAGACAGGTATGCTCCCCATGTGAATGGTCCGGAACTTTCTAAGCTGTCTGAACCGCTCAAGACTCAATTCATCTTTGAAGTGACCTCTGATCGCATCAATCACGACATATGGCTCCATGTGTTGAAACAACTTTCAACTCAGGTGCTAGGCATACGCTCATGACGATCGTCACTTCCATGAACATGTCATGATGCTTACGGAACTCATCATCTTGCTCCTTGCTATCAGAATCATCTGGTCTAACTCCAAACTAATGTTCTAGCACATATAGGATGTTTGTTGTGTTTGGAGAATGTTTCTAAAACCAATGCACCAGCTGATGAAGTTGGACCCGTCGGCTTCCAAGGTAGAATCCTTGCTCTTGAAGAAGTAACCGAAGCGTAGTTCCGTAGTCTCCAGATGTGATCGCAAAAAAGGTAAGATAAGTTTATAATATATAGGTGAGTTTTAGTTCTATAATCTCATTATCAAAAACACAGCACACCAAGATTATTATCCCTAAAAATAATAATGGCGATTACACGACCCTCATCCACCACACTACCCCCGATCATCACGGCCGGCAGCACAGCTTCAAAGGTGGACATAAAATGTCGATCATAACAACTCTATGACTCGTGCTCGATCTTTCGATCTTCCCGTGTTCCGAGGCCATACCTCTGAGTATGCTAGGCTCGCCAATCAAACCTCGAAGACCTGCGCGTGCAACATGGCTTACACCCACTGTATGCGAACGACGAGATGTGTGACACCCGATCATCACGGCCTGCCTCATAACGTAGAACTTTCTTGGTGGTGCGCAACGAGGGAGAACACAATTTTGGTATTTGTTAGGGATCATCCTATTTATGATGCTACCGTTGTATATCTAGCATATAAGCAATCAATAGGATGCACACACAACAGCACACAATAATGATGCAATGAAGTGCGATGTGACATGGTCGATGCGCCTGGACCTTCATGGCGCCATGTGCCTGGCCCCCGGCGCCCCGGCATGGCTCCGAGTCTACAGAGCCCTCCATTGCCTCCGACAGTACGAGTAATATCAAAACTTACCGTAACCATGTCACATAGAATAACGCCTCTGCAAAACAAAGTTAGACGCCTCTAGCTTTATTTAGTTTTGCAAGTTTTACGTGGCAAATAGGCTTATTCGTAAGAGAATCGCTTCCCTACCTACGAACTTTGTACCACAACGTCAATCGTATAATTGCATGTTTAAGCATCCCTTTCGGGCCCTCCATTGAAAATGCTTTGCCGACTAGAGAGAGAGAAACAGACACCCGCAAGCCACAGATACGGTGCAAGCCGTATGTCAGTAGTGGAACCAGTCTCGCGTAAGCGTACGCGTAAAGTCGGTCCGGGCCGCTTCATCAACTCAATACCGAAGGCATCACAAGTGCACGCTAGAGGGTAGCAAATATAAGAAAGACGCCCTCATTCAACATGAGTTCTAACCGTACCAGCAGTACTACGCATAGATCGGCTCTGATACCACTGAAGGGGTTACGGTGCAGAAAACAATAATTTTCTAGCGAGCGAAACCCTAACTAGCCAGGATCTATCTATCTAGTACATGCGATAACGGTGGCGGAACGGGTTACATTACCTCCATGTAGACCGATAGCGGGGTTACGCTCCCGCACAAGCGTTGACGATGAAGTCGTACGTAGCCGACCTCGAGGTCGCGGAGAACTTGCCGCGATGTCAGAGTCGATGACGCCGGGGTGTCGACGATGATCTGCGTCGACGGGCGTCGGGCGGAAGAAGGCAGAGCGCCAGCACCGGGGCTGGTGCGCCGGTAGAAGAGGGGGGGAAGGCGCGGCGGCTGCAGGGGGCGAGACGACGTCGCCCAAGCTCCTCAATAGAGTAGCCTCCGAGCACTCGCAAACATACGGAGCCTAGCGACAACTCCCGGTCATTCAGATCCAGCTGAAATCGCAGGAGTAGATCTTATCTGGAATCCCGCAGAGCAACGGCGCTCTGCGGTATGGCTTAGGTGGAGAGAGACCCCCTTCCTCAGCTCGGCGTGGCTCCAACTTGGGAACCACGAGATCGAGAGAGAAATTGGGAATTAATTGAATTTCCTATGAATTAAATCAATTAATATGCCTTGGTATATAAAGGGGGAAGGGGGTGTGCAAACCCCTTGGCTCCCCCATGTGGGACTAAAGGAGGAGGGGGGTTGGTGCGCCCCCACCATGGGCCGGCCGAACCCCCATGGGGCCCACCCCCTTGTGGGGTGCGGCTCCCCCCTCTTGGGCCCTCTTAGGGCCCATGTAGGTGGGAGCCCCCTTTTTCCTTTATTTAATTAATATTAAATTAATATAAAATCCCATTAATTCATAATTAATATATTTATATATAATTCAATATCCCGTGACTCCGAAACTATTTTGGAACCACCCGAACAACTTTCGGACATTCCCGGAACCATTCCATACCTCCCCGGAACTCCTTCCGGACCACCGGAACTCTTTCCGGATCATTTCTTTCTCTCCAACAAAAACCTATAAAATTCCAGAACCTATCTCCTAGCGTCGCTAAGACCTTAAATTTGTTACGCTACGGTTCGGGAATACTCCAGACATGGTCGAGACACTCCGCTCACCAATGATCGTCAGGGATACCTGGAAATATATGACGACCCCTGTGTATTCCACGAATATCGTCGTTGAACCATAAGTATGATATTCATTCCTTTTGTCTCTGCGATACTACCTTGTCCGAGATATGATCGTAGACACACCGATGCCTTTGTTGTATCTCGTTACCGACGAAGGTTATTAACTCGTCTGCGATATTACATCTCCACGACCTAGTCATAAGCTGCGCAGCTATATAGATGCAATATCACCGAGTGGGCCTAGAGTATCTTTCCATTACAAGAATGAACAAATCCCGCTCTTGATCCTTACGTCTCGATGCTCTTTCGGAATACCCAAGATGGACACCGTTATTGTCATGTTATATAAGACACAACGTTTGATGCTCTCAAAGCACTCCTACGAAGCAACAATAAGTACGGTCTCACGGTTTAAGGAATAAGCTATCATACTCTTATCTATTGCAAATGACAAACATCGTAATACGATCTTTATTGCAATACTTTGCGTATGTCCACCACCTTATTCAACTAACAAGATGACCCCATTGTCAACCGACGTCATTGTCCTTGATCGGGAATCTCGATCAACTGGTGCCCAATGGACTAGCTCATATAGAGGCTTGCTAGGGACCTGGTTGTCTATGTATCACACGTGTATTAATAATTCCGATTAATACAGTTATAGCATAATGCACAAACCTATTATAAATTTATGAGATAATGCAATAAATACTACTTATTTATTTGCCTCTAGGGCATATCTCCTTCAGTGAGGCCGTAGCGGCCAAGGGCAACAAGAAAGAGCTCGCGCCAGCTTGTGTAGTTGGAGGCTGTGAGATCGAGGGTGATGGGTATATGGAAGGGTTTGGCGGATGCATAGGTGGAGGGGCTTGGGATGAGAGGGAGGTTTGGTATTTCCGAGTTTTTGCCGAGATCAGCGAGGCGCCGATCGAGTTCTTCCTGGCGAGTCTGGATGAGAGACTCGCGTTCCTTCAACTCCTTCTCAAGCTTTGCGAGTTCGGTGGCAGAAGCCATGGTGGTAGAGGTTAGCTAGGTTGAAGATCGGTTGGAGAAGAGGTTTCTAGGGTTTCGCCTGGTGCTCTGATACCATAAAGATTGGTATGATCGGGCTGCAATTGCACGCCTCGTTGTGTTCTATTGATCAGTATATATACACGGTTTACAACTTGAGTTACAAGGTAAGAGCTAGGTCGGTTTAGCTATACATGGAAACCGAATATGAGTTTGAATCATGTTCTCGTATTGGACTCGAACACGATCTCGTGGAGTTCTCTAACAATAAGAAAAATACAAACAAATACATTGATCAACCAGAAGATCCTCCGCTTTAGGCGAAAACTCGCCTCACCTACAAGCTTGATAAAGGCTTACGCTCCAACACACATCATTTAAATTTAGGGGTTTCAACCAGGCCGCCCAACAACGCGCCGGATGGGAAAACAGGTCCAGTCAAACTTCCGCATGCGCACAGTCAGAAGTCGCTGTCACCATCTTCCGCCATCCCAGATTCATGAGCGATCAACCTGATGACCATCCAAGGCCGTCATCACCACCACGACGCCAGACAGCTACACCACCCCGCGTGAGCCCATCATCATATATACACCTGGCACCGATACCCCACTACACCACGTTGTTGTAAACATAGTAGATGTACACCGCTCCATTTCTTGCCACCTCCGTCCAGTAGCTGCTCCAAAGTCGATGCCCCAAGAGGTACAAAGATGCCGGAGTACTTATATCGTCCGATCCAACCGACCTAGGTCGTTTTTTTACTGAAATATGTGTCTCCCTAACTCATTGTCAAGACCAGCGGGCCAACCCCATGCGGTGGAGAAGGAAGCCACCACTACCAAGCCGAGACCGGAGCCACCAAATTCCTCTAGATTGTACGAGGCCGGAGGCCTAGCCGACCACCAGATCCTCCTCACCGCCGTGTTGCCATCAATCCGCCCTAGTGAGAGCCACCATGTCGGGACGAGAACATGTGCCGCGCCACACCACGCCACCCGGTCGAGGTCGGGTGAAGCCCTCAAACGTGGCGGTGGGAGCAGTGGGTGGACGAGAGGGCTATGGGTGGGGAAGAGGCGGGCGTCGGGTTGTCGCCCCAGAGACGGAGGGGAGATTAGGGTTAGAAGTCGGAGGTCTTGCGTACTTTACTCCTATAGGAGTAGCTGCGACCTCGTTGTCTTGACTCTTGCGTGATGTTAGTCATCAAGGCCGTGGCAAGCTTCGTTAGCTGAGATGTCGTACGATTAATCCTAGGTATTTGCAAACGCTTCTCACTCACTCGTCAACAAGCTGTCAGTCTGACAGAAGAAGTAGGAAGGAACGCCTTAATCAGGATGCTCTCCCTCAAAATTAGACAAAACTAGCCCACAGTAACAGTACAAGGTTCCCTACAACTACAAGGAAGGCTGCAAGCATACCATCTCTTCGGATTCCGGAATCTATCTTTCTCCACACAACACAAGCGACGTCGTGCCAATAATCAGCTCCAAAATCGGCCGCGCAGATCGCCAGGCCACTAACCAACAGAGGCGACCGAGCTAGGCGACATGGAGCTAGCGGCAGCGATCACTCTACAGAGGCGCACGATCGATAGAGCAGCAGATTAGAGGAGGGGCCCGGCCCGGGCCTCCTCTCTCGACATCGACCAGAAGCTGATTGGGATGGAAGTTGCGTCGTGTCTGTCTGCGATGTTCCCTGCTTCCGCCTCATGTCAATCTCGGCACGACCATGACCGCCCACTTGCCGCTGCCTCCTGCCGGCTGCTATTTGGGCGCCAGCACCAGCAGCATGGTGCATGAGATTTGAGATGAGCCGAGCCCCCCGTCGCACGTCGGGGTTGTTGTCATGTCATGTACCTAGCGAGTCTAGTGAGTGAGTGAGGTCTCAACATAGCTCTGATGTTTGGGTGTGGGACTGGCAAACGGTCTGGTCTGGGTTAATTAGCGAGGATTGTGAGTGGACTGATTTATAATGGATGTATCTAGACTTGTTTTGTGTGTAGATATGTCAACTTTTAGTCAAACCTTGACATTTATTTTAGTGTGGAGGGAGTAGCGTACGGGTATCCATAACATGATTTTGGTTCACGGCCTCTTTAATTTGCGAGATTTGATATGCATAAAAATAGGAAAAAAACATGATTGTAATGGTATGCCCGCTCCGATTCTTCAAAATTTCTTTTGCATACAAATTTATTTGATTCCATCACAGTAAAAGTAAAAAAGATCATGAAAAGAGATTTGAATGGATGTTAGATTTCCGATTACTTAATTTTCTTTATGGAATTCAATTCTAGAAATAAATCAAGTACTATAGGAAAAATTCCTAGCTATTTAAATCTTAAAAAGTTACTAATCAAATCCTTTGAACTAAAGAGCCTTGCAGCGTATTCTACTACTACTCCAGTAGTATCAGTCCTTCGGTTTGTGCAGTCATGGAAATTAATTTAAGGCCAAATATTTGGTTGAAAAATAGACAAATACCTGGATAATTGGTCCAAATATCTATGAGCTCTATCAATCAAGATTTTGCCAGAACATCTTCAAAATGTCAAACTTTGCCACTAGTAACCACTTTCATAACCATATCAATCCACTTATCCGGGAAGCCCTTCATCTCCCCAATTTGAACCAAGCAAGGCTATCTAAATTTATTAATGGTTTTCTGAAAATCAATTTTGAATAGCATCCAGGGTCTTTGGGTTTCCTATGAAGATCATTGAGAACATCACGTAACTTCACGCCTAAACAAACTCACGTAACACACAGACTCCTTCTATTACACCCCCTCTCGTTTAAACGATAACATGTTTTAATATTTCGATACAGACTAAATATGAACTAATATAAGTGATATACATTGAAATTTGCAGATACACCCGCATAAAAAAACATCTTATATTTAGAACGGTTCCCTTTCAGGAAGGCAGTTTGAATAGGTCTAACCACAACCGTAATAACCATGGTAAGCCTATTGGCAATCATTTTTGTCAATATTTCCATGATAACAGATAGACTGGTCTATATATCTGGATTCTACTAGTGGTGTATTCTACTACTGGTCCGGTCGCATCAATCTTCCCGATTGTGCAATGTGCAGTCACGGTTCATGTTAGGTCGTTTTTTCCTGGCCTCTTTGAAGACTTGTCACTGCCCGGTGCCCGGCCGAGGTCAAGTCGTCCTGCATTCAGCTTTACCGCATACGTTTTCTTCTCTTTTCTGAAGCGAATCTTCACTTCTTCCAGAACTACTGATCACGGGGCACACAGTACATCTGGTACGTACCTCCACACGGTACTGCACGTGCGGGACTTGAGCTTTGGTTCGTTCGACAGTGAGAGCTGAAGAAAAGATAACCCATGTTTCGTCAACGAAAAAATATTCATGAAATCGTCTATTACAGTACAGTTGCTACTGCAAGTCACGCCGTGATGTGAGTCGAATTCTCACGCGCGTGAAACGGAGCGTCCTGATGGATTGTACGTATATACAAAAAACGCTCTCCTGCTTTCACTCATGGGCATGCACAGAAAAACGCCGACCACGAGCAAAGCTTTTGGCCTTTGGCCATCTCCTACCCGGCCGGCAGCACACACACCATTACGGTAGGTCCCAAGGATCCTCATCACATCACATCCGAGCAATGATCTCCACACATGAGGTGTCCAACGTCGGTACTGTTTGACAGTGTAGCACGCTCTCGTTCTTGCAAATACTCTGCCGTACCAGGCTGATGAGTTATAATATTGCCTCCATATAAAAAAATTAAGATGTTTTGCCAGAAGATATATTCTTATGCATATAGACATATCTTAGTGTAAGGTTACTAATATATATTTACATACATATGGATATGTTTTATGTTGAAACATCTTATATTTTGGCATGGAGGGAGTATTTGTTCGAGTGTGCGTGAAAATATTACTCTTCTCTATAACTTTAACACAAACTGAATTTGATTTGAGATTCACCGAGCAGACATTTTTCATGGCACATTGCATGAAGCTCTAACTCGCAACATCGTGCACTTTACCATCATGTGTTACGCGGACCCTACGATAGGGTCATATGGTGAAATTTTGATAAATTGTTCATTTTATGTGCAAGCAAATAGAAAAGGGTCATTTATGTCTACTTTTCTATTTGTGAAACACAACATAATACAGACACTCATACACACGTATAGAGTATAGACTCACCCCTTACGCACACCCTATCCATATGATCATCTTCGAAAAACTTATCCGACGGATCAGTTATTGAGATTGACGAAGTCCCCACCGATGCCACGTTGTCAACAAAAACATTGTCTCTCATTATAAAATAAGAAACACTACATCAAACTTGGGTTTAAATTCGGATGGGCTGAAGTACGTCCAACTACCTTACTACATATCCTACCCGAGCATGTTCGTCATTTCTGTCAAATTTGCATTCGTGTGCAAGCATTCCCGCTTGGGTAGTGTTACAATCATATGAATGTAATGTACACTTCTAGTGCTTGATTCAATTTCCGTTCGCGTCCGGAGGGAAACGTCTCCACATAACTGAGCGGAACCCCGGGTATTCTTGACCAAGTCCCTGCGCCTGGAACCACTACCAACAATTTCGTTGCGTCTGACCAGTGATGAAGTGACCCTTTGCGTGGGTCTCTGCCGCTGTGAAACAGGCATTCCGTGTGTGTCCATGACAGCGAGTTTGTGTCGTTCCAGGAAACAGAGGCGTTCCATGTCGACGAACCGGCCGTCGCCCTACCGCTGAGGTTCTTGACTCTTGACGAGTTCCAGATGTATCCGTTTGTGGCTCCCGTGCGACGTTCATTTGGTCTTTATCTCATGCTTTTTAGAGAAAGTCCTTTTTTTATATTGAACTGACTTGGAAAGTCAATCCTACCGAGTAAGGAGCATTTGTTTTTGGACAATTTTGTAGAGAAAGCAGTGCGACATTTCCTAGAGTTGTTGCCATGTGGCGCGGCCCAGCTTGCCGGAACAGATCGGCCCAGCACAACAGTTTGGTGAGGCAGCCCATCAGTGTGGATCAATGCAAAAAACTTTCAGAACATTGGCTGGCAACAACAAAATCAGCAACAACAGAACCAGGAAAAGTACGCTAAGAAAGCTATAAAACACCAAACACAGGGCACAGTAACATGGCACAAACAACAACATATGGTTCCACAAAATTTACAGCCATCAAGCTACTGAAATGCACTACCACATAGCAGGAAGCCAATGAGGCCCCATTTATTTATTTGGCTTTCAGGAATGTCCCCAAAACTGTAACTGCACACAGTTTATTTCGCAGCACCGCTCCCAGACAACAAATGACGCTGGCAAAAGCTCATGACAGACCCATGACTTTCCCGGTGGCAGTGTCGATGTCGATCTCATAGAAGCAGGGTCTTGTAGGAAGACCGGGCATTGTGCTCATCGTGCCGACCAGGGGGTAGATGAAACCCGCTCCGATGCTTGCCCGCACATCCCTTATCGGCAGCACAAAGCCAGACGGAGCCCCCTTCATGGATGGAACGTGAGAGAACGAGTACTGAGTTTTTGCCATGCATATCGGGAGGTTGGAGAAGCCTTGCTTGGTGTACATCTCGATCTGCTTCTCGGCCTACAGGGAACAGACAGCGTCAGCAGAGTAGAGTAAAATCATGACTCGAGGAACTGTGCATGCACTATCTGGTTAATGTTCTTTCTTCAACATCTTTCATATTTCCCAGAGAATGAACCTAAAATCCTATTCGCAACATCCAAAAACATGGGACAAGAAAATTAAGATTTTAACACTTTTGCAGGTTACACATCTTACGAATATACCAACCAATCGTCTTCATACTGAGAACAAATCTCACAACAAAAGATTGTAAGGAAGTACCTGTTCTGAGTATTCGACACCACTAGCACCATAGAAATTAGCTATTGACTCAATCTTCTCCTTTATGCTCGATTCTAAGGGATATAAAAACTTCAGGGGCTCTGCCTGGCTTTCACATGCTCGTTGAACTGCGAGTCCAAGATCAACCTGAATACATGTTAAATGGAATGATAGAATTAGGCAACTGGTTAATTCAATAAAACTTAGCCTTCACAAAGTTCAGAAAAATAAAGCATGTTTCTTGGGGAAAATAAGTTGCTAGGCAATAATGTAGAAGTTAATTAAAAGTAGTTAAGGACACATGTGCATAGCATGCAAAAACTGTTTGGTGCACTGACCACTTTGATACTATGTAGACAAGTACAGAAACATAAGGGTTAAAGAAACCTAACAAGAGGCAACAACATTAATTAGTTAATTAGCCTGATACATGTTGAACATAAAAGAACTCGTAAATACAGAAACATCATTCATGAAGCCATCGTAAGTACAGAAACATCATTCATGAATCCGTCAACATGATGAGAAGAAAATATATGAAATGTGTAATAGATACACGGTTAATATTTCCTCATAAAGAGATGTCATGTGCAGAATTTCTGAACTAACGAACTATACAAGGGAAGAGAACTAACCGCTCCTTTACCACCATGTGCATGGTGGGAGCAGACGACAGCATCAAAAGCACCAGCCGCCATAGCCGCATTTTTCACCGCTTCCATTTCAGCATCAGTATCTGATGCAAATTTGTTGATTGCAACTACAACATTGACTCCATAACTCTTTGTGTTTGAGATGTGCTTAGCAAGATTGACACATCCAGCTTCAACAAGACCCACATTTTCACTGACATATGCATGATCTAAAGGCTTCCCAGCCACAACATCTGGCCCTCCTCCATGCATTTTAAGAGCCCTAATTGTGGCCACAATAATAGCACACTGTGGCGCCAATCCACTGTACCTACACTTTATGTCCATGAATTTCTCAGTTCCAATATCAGCACCAAAACCAGCTTCTGTAACAACAAAGCCACCCTTCCCAACCAACTTCAAAGCAATCTTATCAGCAACTATGGAAGAGTTCCCATGAGCAATATTAGCAAAGGGTCCAGCATGCACTAATACCGGAGTGCCTTCAAGTGTTTGCATAAGGGTGGGATGAATAGCATCTTTCATTAGGACAGTCAAAGCACCTCCAAGACCAAGATCATCAGCAGTAATCGGCTCACCCGCCTTGCTGTTCCCTATCACCATTCTTCCAAGCCTTTCCCTCATGTCAGCAAGTGAAGTTGTAAGAGCTAATACAGCCATTATCTCACTTGCCACCGATATGTCAAAGCCTGTTTCTCTCACCATACCTTTTTCTTCAGGGCCTTGTCCAACGGTAATTTTCCTCAGGAAGCGATCATTAACATCCATTACCCGTCTCCAAGTAATGGACGCAGGGTCAATATCAAGCCTTGCAAAACGCCTAACTTCTTCCGGTGTAAGCTCATCGGGGTCTGTCTTTGAGATGCCAAGCTTTATCAGGCGCCTGAGCATTACATCAGCAAAGCGCCTCTTCCCTTCTTTGTTTGGTGGACACAATCTATTGAACAGACCTTTGTCTGATTGAGAATTTTCATGAAAAATCCTTGTATCAATAGCAGCAGCAAGAAGATTGTTCGCAGCTGTAATTGCATGGATATCTCCGGTCATATGGAGGTTGAACTCATCCATGGGTATAACTTGACTGTAGCCACCTCCAGCAGCACCTCCCTTGATTCCAAAGGTAGGCCCTTGTGATGGTTGACGGACACAAGTGACAACCTATAGCAACAACAGAAGTATATCAATAACATAATACATGCAGCTATACATGACAATAGGTTCCATATGTTCCCGATTGTATAGTTAATTTCCAAAGCCTTGAACTGAATATATTATCACCAGTTGACCACTTCTTTGATAGTTTAAATAGTATAACCACATAGATGGTTGTCACAAGAAAGAAGCAGTCTCCCAAGAAAAAGGAAAAAGAAGAAGAAAGAAGCAGTCTACCAGACTATCATGGTATCAGGAATTCAGGATTATGAAAACCTAAGCCACTCTACATCACCGTACTATGTTTACTACACAAAATGGTAACTGAAATAGATAGTCATAAAGATGTACTTCTACCATAAGCTCTGATACCTCTACAGCTCTACATCGAGTTCATGCCAACACAATTCATTACTAATGAAACAAATTGTTACATAGACCATGATAGCCAGTATAGATATGTTACTAACAAAATAACAGCGCAACAAGAGACTGAAGACTGCAGTCCAGCACAATCTGCATCAAACAATTTCAACTATGGTTTCTACACAAGATGGTAAATGAAAAAAAAATCTGTGCTTTTTCAAGCACGAATAGTCATACAGTTCACGCCAACACAATTTCAAAACTAATCAATACACAAACAGTGAATGCCATGATCACCAGTATAGATATGTTACCAACCAAACGACACGGCAACACAAGACTGAACCCTACAGACGACAGTCCAGCACAAGTCGGAATCAAACAATTTCCAGTCATTCCAATGCTCTGCCAAGCATGGCTAATTGTTTACCTCAATGCCAAATTTTATCAACCCAACCAACATTTTTACACGAAATCACAAATTGCCGGCATTGTTCTATCCAAGAACCACCTATCAATTCGGTGCAGATCATCTAGTGTACAAACGAAAAGAATCCCGAAAAATCTCACCTTTTTATCAAGAAACGCCCCGAGTGCCTGGCACAGCCCGACGGTAGTCGTCGACTTGCCCTCCCCGAGCGGCGTCGGCGTGATGCCGCCGACCACTACGTAGTACCCGTCCTGCTGCCCCTGCAGCTGGTCAAGAACTGACAGGAGTACCTGCAAACCACGAGACCGCCGCATCAGATCGCCATCGGATGATCACACCACGCGACGCCTGTGGTACTCCTTCTCCGGGAAACCAAACAAGAACCGCATATTCACCTTGGCCTTGTATTTGCCGTAGAGATCGTAGTGCTCCGGCGGGATGCCGAGCTCGGCGGCGATGTCGGCGATGTGGAGCGGCTCGACGGCGTTGGCGATGTCGATGTCGGCCGGCACCGGCGAGGCCACGTCGAGCCTCCGGATGGTCGGGTTGGGCGTCGTCATCGGCGGCGGCGGCACCAGCGGTGGCGCGGCGACGGAGCTGGATCTCGCGACGACAGCGGATCGCGGACGTCCGTGCGGGTCGGGCCGAAGCAGCGGCAGCAGCGAGTGGTGGCGAGGGAGTGGTGGAGGCGAGACGAGTCGCTGCTGCTGGGTCGCGGTCGCGGAGCACTTGTTTATTCTCGGCGTCCGCTCGTCAGGGCGCCGGCGGCGTAAGATAATGGAGGATAAAGTTTTCGGATAATTGGTTGGTGGGGCAGGCAGATCCATGGCACAGCACAGCTCCCAATTATGGAATACCCTGAATTAATCCCCTGATATCTTCACTGCAAGAAACTATCTTTTTTGACTACGACTCTGGCCAGAATACCCTGAATTTCTTGGCAATGTACACTACGAATTCATCGTATGAACAGAAGCATTGGGTTCTTGATTTTGGGAAGGGGTTTGGGGGGCGTCTTATCTCGAATCGAATGGATGGATGGATGGAAGATGGACTGCAATCCGATCGGGGGAGAAGATAAGGGGTTCTCCGGGAGCTGTGGGTGTGGACGATGCTGCTGCAAACCTCCACCTGCAAATGGTGGTATCTGAATTGGGGTTTGGAGATGGCATCGGCCGAACGTCTGCGGTTTTGTAGGCGGCACCGCTTGGATTTCTGGAATCAGTTCATGAGCACGGTGTGTGCGGAAACCTTTTTCTGTTTAGCTTTGCCCGAGCATCGCTGCAAACGAGTTTCGGAATCGAGCGCTTAGTCCATGCCACCGTTGAGAATTTGAGATGTAGACACACGCACAAATATTTTCATGGTTTTACTCTGTTTTTTTTTTGTGAAACCGGACAGAAGCCCAGTTTATTAGAGCAAACCGGGCACGAGAAACCCACCGCTCGATGAGGGAACAGAAACCACAAACAAAACACAATCGCCACACACAACACACAACCACAATCATCCATGAAAGGGAGAGAAGCCATACTTTTGGGGGAGCGACTGTGCCGCCCCAACATGCAACAAACAAAGCTTGAGGCCGCCGCCTCGACATCCACCACACACACCGATGCGGCAAACCACCACACACAGCAACCTAAAACCAACAAGGGACAACATCTCCAAGGTGATGCCTCCAAGGAGGGAGCGACAAAGACGACGTTGTCGCCTGCTACAACGAAAGCTAAAGTTGCGTTTTCACCTGGAGAGCCTAGGGACATGGGGAGGTCTGTCGTTCCCCAACTATGCCTCCAAGAAGGTATAACGACGTCGTCATCACCGACCCGATCGAGGTCCAAGCTAGGTTTACTCGGAACAAGCCTAACCACCAAACCATCGACACCGAATCCAAACCCATTGCATTGACCATAAGTTGTTGGGTCGGTTGTCGTCGTGTCCACCAAGGCCACCACCATCACGACCAGCAATAGGACAACACTACACATCATCGTGTCGCCGCCGTAGTACCTCGGGGAACCTCCATCCTGTTCGCCACGAGCAACGTCACCGCGTCGCCATGCGTGCTATGTCGTTGCCTCCTCCGTTGAGCGGCAAAGGCGACGGGGAACGTCCGTGTGAAATGAGGCCCGCATCTCCCCTCAAGCCAGATTACGCCGCCCAGCCCCTGCGTCATGTCGTCGGGGACCTGCCTAGGTCGGCCCCACCGCACCGTCGAGAACCACACCATCCCAGTGCCGTTGTCCCAACTTCCACGACAGATCCGCACGCTCCAACGATGGCGAGGGAGGAGGCGGGGGAACAGAGTACCACCCTTGCACTGCAAGAAAATCGGCTATATGTCGACGGCCAGAAACCGTCGGCATAAGGCCGTCAGCGTCGATCCGGTCGGTACAGGCAGCAGATTCGTCGACAAAGAAAAACCGTCGGCATATACCATCTTTGTCGATGGTTTTCTCCAGCTGTCAGCAAAATCAAGCCGTCAATAACCAAATATGAAGCTGGTAAACTTGACGAATCGAGGCTGACTTTGTGCACCACCCCTCTTTAAAAAAAATCCAAATGGAGGATGATCCCTCGATCAACCGGAAGCCACAATCCAAACTACACCTACCAATTTGATGAACAGGTGGACCGGTCGGAACCAAGTACCCTGATATCACATACCAAAACACATCTTCTAAATGCAAAATATTAAACCAAGCCACACAATAGCGAGCAGGGTGCTCAGACCGGTCCAGCGGACAAAAAGTGAATTAGCTAGTCGGTTTGGGTCGAGGATGTGACTCACGATGGGGAAGTGTGTTCTTTTTTTTAGATAAAGGGAATTTATTGATATCAAGAAAGTACCAAATACACCCAGCCTCTGCAACAACGTAGTGCCCTAACGGCATTACGGATGCACACAGCCAAAAAAGAGAGAAGAATTACAATAAACAAAAGTCCCGCTGCAGCGAACCACCCCTTGAGACAACAACACTAACACCACCAAGACAGCACCAGAAGTCCAGCTTCTCCATAGGTTTGCACCCTGAAGAAAGTCCTCGCACTCAAAACAACGCCTCCAACAAGATCATTGCCAGGCACAACCAATTAAGGCCAGACCTTGGATCTTCACCCTGAGGCATCAGACTTTGGGCTTCTCTTGTGCAGTCGCCCCCACTAACAAACCGCTGCTCAAGGACACGGTCACTCAGCCAATTCTTCATCGCCACGAAGACACAAACCACCATTGTTAGTCCCAGATCCCACCTTCCATGACATTCTCCGCCAGCACCATGGAACGAGAAAGCGTGCTCCATAGTAATAACAGCCAGCAGAGCTTCATAACGCTCCCTCTGAAACCAAACGGCCAGATAAAAACATGGGTGCGTCCGACCGAATACCACCCGATCCAGCAACCTCCAGGCATAAATCGCCCAATGGAGTTCGCCGGCGGAGCCTTCCGGAACACGACCGTCCAGCTAGATCGATGGGGCACACATCCGGCAAATCTTCATCTTGTCTTGAGAAGAATCTTAGGACCGCCTCCTTTATTCAAGCAAAGGCCGAGCAAGTAGCCCCCACGCCACCCGCCGGCACCCTGTTGGATCGACCGGTTCCAACCCCTCAAGCGGAAGGCCCGCGACGAGGAAGAAGAAGGTCGACACAGGGGCGATCTCCACCGGAACCAGCTGACCCGCGCTGCGAGGCATGGATGTGGAGAAGGTAGGCACCCAGATCGAGATCATGGGAAACTCCCCTCCCGCCCCACGACCCATGGCAAACTGCAGACCACGCCGCCGGAGTTGATCTCCTCCACCACCCCGGCCAGGGGCGCCGCCCTGGCCGCGCTCGAAGTCCGGCGGCGAGCACCTCCCCAGCAGCCTCGACGTCCTCCCCCGAGCAACCACCCCCAGTCCTCCAAACGGCGGCTGGGCCCGCCGCCGCCGCGGCGAGGGCCGGCGGCAGCGGCGGCGTGAGAGGCCAGGGAGGGGAGGGTGTGGGAGGCGCGGCAGGGGAGCCCCCGGCGGCGCCCTGGGGAGGCGGCGCGAGAGGTGCGAGAGGTGCGGAAGTGTATTCTTGCTAGAGTGGGCGACTGCTGAGGAGGTGTGATCTTGAGAGCTCATTTGTGAGGATCTCAACATTCTAATTTTGTTTAGTTACACGCATAATGGTAAATTATCACCACTTTGCTCCTTGTGGCTTCTAAACAATCATTATAATTGAACACTATCTCACTGCCTACATATATTTTCTTAACACAATCCGAAATCCATAGCCGCGCAACACAAACACTGCTGGTGTTGCGCGCGTAAGAAATGATCAATGAAGACACATCAACGTATCACTGGAACAATGGCACAGGCACAGCCCTGAGCGGTGTCACCATTTTGAGGGACGTGGCGAACCGATCCCTAACATCCACGTCGCACGGCTGCATCCCTTCCGGCAGCCTCCACTCGAACGCGTGCAGTACAGACGCGAGGATCAGCGTCACCACCCTCGTCGCCATCGGCGTCCCAGGGCACGCCCTCCTCCCCGCCCCGAACGGCATGAACTCCACCTGCAGGTCCTTGCTCCTGAAGTCCACGTCTGCCCCTAGGAACCTCTCCGGCACGAATTCCTCGGGCTGTGCCCACGACGCCGGGTCGCGCATAATGGCCCAGAGGTTGACGATCACTTTGGTGCCCTTGGCCACGGCGAAGCCGCCGACCTCCGCGCCGTCGGCCATGGCCTCGTGCGGCATCATCAGCGGGCTCGCCGGGTGCAACCGCATCGTTTCCATCACCACGGCCCGGAGGTACGGCATCTTGACGATGTCAGACTCGTCCGGGTGCCTCTTTGAGCCGAGAGCTTCCCGCAGCTCGTCGCGGACCTTTGACATCACCGCCGGTTGCCGGAGTAGCTCGGCCATCGTCCACTCCACCGTGATCGAGTTCGTCTCTGCCCCTGAAATAAAGAGGTCCTGGTGACACACAAACGTTTCTGGTTAGTTTAGATCCCGTGTCGGCTGTGAACTGATAATGTTTTATACGTACTGGAGTCTGAACTAGGACCAGATCATGGGCATCTGATAAAAGAATTAGCATCGGGGTGCAGTACGTACGTTAAAAAAACACTTTCTTGCAGCACTAGTAAAGGTTTTAGTAAGTTCATTATGGGCAACGTGTTATCAGTTGTACATCAGGGTGGGCAAAAACAGTTCGACTGCAAGTGCAAACCGGCCAACAGAGCTATACAAAAATTTGTACTACAGGCTCTAATTTTTTCCTTCAGATGCAAAGAAACAACAGTCAACTAGCTTGTCTCGGCCAGTTTTAGCCTGTTTCCTCCAAACTGCTTTTGCTCACACCCTTATATGATGTACATTTTACTGAATTTCGATTTGAAATAAACTTTTTCTTGACATATTTTTATAGCTCGTTTGTCTTAGCCTAGATATCTCGTGTCGACATATATCTGTTTCGAATTATCGATAACATAATATAAATGAGTACGTATGTATCATGCATAAATGATTAGTCAATGATGTCAGGTCAAATGATCGATTTGGGCCTGGATGCCTGATAGTGGATGCTCAATCTATCTGAAGAGACCAGGGAAATGTGAGAACAATGGATGGTCTAGTCAACATATCTACTGCTCCCTCTGTCCCATAACATGAGACATTTTGGCAACATGTTTTAGTTTTGGCAACATTTTGACAAAATCTACATAGTACATATTCCAAATACAAATTGTCATCTTGTAGCAGTAGCCCTGCACTAGCGCACTCCAAAGATGAACTGTTTAACTTTTATGGGAAGGTGGACGCCGCACCATGTAAGCGGAGTATATATTGAGAAACTTTAACATGCTCCCAATCGCTTAGTACCACGGATTCATTCCTTTTTAAGATTTAAGACAGTCATATCCGTCATGCGATTAGATAGAATAGAGCTTTACATACATATTATACATAGGTTACCAGAGATTTTAAATATGCATGGAGCTTTCTATATTTGGAAAGTACCAATTGATAATAATAATAATAATAATAATAATAATAATAATAATATGAATGCATATGCCTACTATGCATGGAAGAATTGTACACACTTTGTTTGAATCTATTTTTTTTAACGTGATTACATATATTAATGTACCAAATTTCCTTTTTCTTTTTGTGAAGTATCAGTAATATGTTAGCATAATATTAAATGGTTTTCAAGGCGCTCATCATAATGCAAAAATATAGTATATCAATGTATAACAAACTTTGGACCCGTATGCATGTTCTTATGTTTGATAACATGATTTTATATCTCATCAGAATAATTAACGATCAAGCGTCAACTAATAAATAAATGACATATAGGTTGATTATAGGCAGCGTTGATTTATTCTTTATAACCAAATCAATGTATTTATTTCTGTCTTTAGATAATACCTGTCTTGTCTGTTCTAAAACTACCTATAATTAACGCAGCGAGTCAAAGTTTTTGTCTGTTTTTAGAATATTATTGACTAATAAAGTTTGTATATTTCCTGGTATAAAGTTATACAAATGTATTTTAATATGTTCTTATAAAATATAGTACATTGCTGTCGTTTCAACCTCCAAGCCTACATATACTTTAAAGTTGAATTATAAAAATAACAGATGTTTGACCACATGCATTTTTCATAGACATGGGTAAACATATAGTGGGTACATTTTCAAAGCAAAGAATTGAACATACGGCTCTTTGCCGACATCCTCAAGTCAATGAACGAGCAAAAATATGTCAACAAAAACTGGTTCAGATGCACGGGTATCTATGGTGCAAA
Organism: Poa annua; assembly: GCA_026929855.1. Classification (NCBI taxonomy): domain Eukaryota; kingdom Viridiplantae; phylum Streptophyta; class Magnoliopsida; order Poales; family Poaceae; genus Poa; species Poa annua. The sequence continues at coordinate 78,454,295 of CM049432.1, forward strand.
GTGCAAGTTTGCCTGAGAAACATTTTATGCTTAAAGACGATGAGCTTTGTACGGACTGCAGTACGTACTTTTTTATAGTAGCTAGCGGGTATGAAAATGACTCACTTACCGAAAGAAAGCAATTGAGAGCATCAAGGCTGAGCTGATCCTCCGAGTGCAGCTGGAGTAGCACGTCCAAGAAATCCTGTTTCCTTTCACCTCCGGCGGCTTTCATACGGCAGCCGACGATCCTGTCGAAGAAGTCACTGAACCTCTTGATGTGCTGTGCGCTGCGCCGGCGGCGGCCCTGCAAGTCTAGCGCGGAGAGCACGGGGAAGAGGTCTGAGAGGTTGGGCTTGGTGAACTCCTCCACCATGCCCTTGATCAGCATCTCAAGCTCCTGCGCGCCGTCTGAGCTCATGTCGGCCACGTCTTCGGAGAAGAGCACGTTGGACACAAGGTTGAGCACTCCCGCGAACACAACTCGCCCGACGTTGACCGTCTCGCCGGCGTGGCTGCGGAGGCATCCGACGAGCTCCCTCACCTTCTCCTCCCGCACGGCCCGGGTGGCGTCGAGGCCGCGCGGAGAGAAGAGATGGTTGGTGCACACGGCGCGGAGGCGCTTCCACAGAGGGCTCGTGCAGGGGAGCCACACGATGGAGCGCTTGTGGTTACCCAGGGCGCGGCCGGCGTCGGTGATGCAGCGCGCCGCCAGCAGGTGGTCGTGCTTATGCAGCACGTCGCGGGCGCCGGAAGCGGAGGAGGCGACGATGGCGGTGGTGGTGCCGAACTTGAGGGACATGACGGGGCCGTGCACCCTGGCGAGCCTGGCCAGGGCGTGGTGCGGCTCCCCTTGCAGCTGGAAGATGTTGCCGATGAGAGGGATAGGTGCTGGGCCCGGCGGCCGCCGCGCATTGCCGGAGGAGCTCGTCTTTGGGCTCTTTCTCACGGAGAGGAAGACTTTGTAGAGGACGTAGGAGGCGGCGGAGATGTAGAGGAGACATAGTACGGTCGAAGCTTCCATTTTCGATTCTTAGGAGGTTTTAGGACGCTACTAGCTAGTCAGTTAGTGGAATCGATTGAGCAGTATATATGGTCATATATAGTGGCGCCGGAGCATTCTTGTCTGTGATACACTAAGAAAAAAAATACTAGCTAGTTGATCACCAATCTTCAACGTCATTCTTGTTTTCAATATATAAACGCAGGTCAACACAGATTTTTTGTTCCTAGTTGCAGCACCAACAAAGGAGAGAGACATGATGGAATTATGGACAGGTTGAGATAGACTATACTTGCTCTGATTCTCCGGATCCATGCAAATATTAGTCTGCCACTTGAAAAATTAGGTGCAGACGGCGTCCATGTTACCCTGTCCAAAAACCACCAGCGTTTGATTACTGACATGCCTCTGACTTTGTGAGCATACGAACATGTTCCCCGACCGCCCATCCAACCGCCCATCGGAGGATTCCCGGGAGTGATTGGGCGGTATAAGATGGTCGTTTCAGGTAAACTTGCCAACAGCTTATCTATCCTCTGACTCTAGCGCTATATATCTAACGAATCGTATGTCTCCTTTTAAACCGTACGTAAACTGCAAGAAGACGATCTCGCAATACAATATGGGAGCATGCCCACCGCCCAGAAGGTGGCTGAGCGGCGCTGTGTTTTCTTTGCCACTATCTCGGAGTCAAATCTCTTGGCTAAAACAATCTCGGAGTCGTACGTGGGTGATTGAGCGGACGACGGGGACTGCAGTCGTGTCGTGTCGCGCCGTTGCGGAGGCCGACATGGCCACCTGCAGTCAGGGCCGGTCCATACACTTCTGAGGCCCCGGGGCGAGACGACAAAATGGGGCCTTTGTATCTAAAATAAACTAGCGTATCGTATTCACTCACAATTCAGTAGTTATCATTATATAGCTGACTAACATGCTTCTTTTCATCTAAATTCTCAATCTGTTGCTCTTTTGGATACTGTGTGTAATTGCAAAGAGTTCCTAGAAGACCTACCGGTTCTAAAAATAATAACGATTGAACCTTTATGGGAATCTTTTCTCTTCCTTTTGTCGCTACGAGATAAATATTTTCTAGAAGACACATCACCAAAAAAATTAAAAAAAAGGATATACATGGAACAAAAACACCTGGATATGCACGACTCGATGTCGAATCGTTGATTTATGTTTGCAAATCTACAAGGCCCCAATTGTCACATTCCGCAACCCCTTCTCATCTCTTTAATCTTCCCGAGCTCCATGTACTCCCTCAGATCCAATGAATCTTTGAAGAATAGGCCTACAACAGAGGATGAATAAGAGAAGAATTGGAGAAGATGTGAGATGAGAAGGAGCCGTCAGCCGGGCTATTTAGCAACAAATAAAAAGAGTATTGTATTAGGGGATGGAGGTAGGCATTGAGGTTGGAAAGAGATATGATTGGGGAAGGCAGCAGCCCCGTTGGTCTCCATTAATCGCTGGACGGGAGCAGCGGCCTCGTCGCAGGGTATTGGAGCGGCATCGTCGGCGCTACCCTCTCTTTTTATTGGAGAATTAGGGGGAGGAGGCGAGGAGACGAACGAGTCAACGAGATTGAGACTGGAGCGATGCAGTGCAGCCCTGCGGGATTTCCCATTTGCCCAATTGCCCCGTTTCCATGCGTGGAAGCTAAACTGGGCCAAAAAAAACATGTAATATACTAGACTACCATACATGGGCCGGGGCCCCTTACTCCCGGGGGCCCGGGGCGGTCGCCCCGTCGCCCCGGCCTATGGGCCGGCCCTGCCTGCAGTAAGCAACCGGCGAAGGTCGGCGGCGACATATCTATCTCCTCGGACTCCCTGACGGCGACGGTAAACTTGGTGGGAGAGTGACAGTAAAATCAGAAGAAGATTAGCATGCATGATATAGGTGCGAGCGTGACCTCACAAGATAAACCACTTGCTGTCCCAGTTGGGGTTTTTTCTATTCCAACTGTGCCACTCGAAATCAGCCCAGTTGCAAACATCGATGGTCAACTCGGAATTGTATATGTATCTCTGTAAAACAATGGTGTAGGGAAGGAAAAGTCCTACCTAGGCTAGACACAAGGATGAGTACTATGCGCAATTCATCTCAATCACAAATGCACCCTTCGAACCAGAATTGCATATATTGTCCAGTTGGAATTTAAATCATACATATTGGAAAATATATGTATCAACTTGGAATCCGTGATATGTGTCCAACTGGATTTTGTAAACAAAATTATGCATTACTGTCATCCACTTACACAAGGATATGAGTGTCATCACGGGAGGTCCAATACATTATTATCGCCAAAGCGCGTCAACTTGGCGCTATTTAATCACGCACTTCTCAGTAAACAAGCATGCATGGCGTCTAATTCACGCCCTAGTTAACCGCCTATGTCACGTATGCTTAAAGTATTCTCACAACGAGAGCTTACTGCGCACCATTTTCTACGGGAAATGCCTCGGCTGTGTACAAGCAACAGCATGTGGGCTTGAGTTTGTTGAAGAAAGGCACGAAAGGTTTGGAGAATTCTGGAGTTGTCTTATAGACCACGTTAGCAGCTCTTCGTCCAATAACCTAGAGACGACGGTGCCGACCTAAGTAGGTGCCAGATTTCTTGGGCACGCATGCTGCAATATGCATGGAACACTACTCTCTCGATCGCTACATGAAAACGCGTCTTTGCCGAGTATTTTATCAATCGTCGACTGTAAATATCAGGGCACTCCGTATATATATACACTGTCTGAATGTATGTTGTTTGTCAAGTGACTGTCAAAAAACAATCACATAGAGCGAGTACTAGATCACCACGTTCTGAATGTATGTTGTTTGTCAAGTCCCTGGTCACCACGTTCGACGGCTCGGTTGTCATTGGCCTATTGTTTTATATATTACTTAGTTAGATCTTTTTCCTTTTTTGCAAAGAAACTTATTTAGATCTTTAAGGCCTTGCTTGGCAGACAAGTTTCAAAAGTTGTTCGGTATATATTCCTGGGCTAGACTAAAACACCAAAATACAACTCAAATTCAGAAAACACTTCAATACTCGTCGGTTGTCTAGTATTACAAACACTTGTATCCCCTCGTGTTTTGGCGTTGGTTGTGCAGTGTGCACGACACTCACAGTGATGCCCACGCTTAGAGATGTAAGTGGGATCCCACCAATATCACACTTCTAATTCATTTAGGAACTTCTAGTACTCCCTCCGTCCCAAAATTAGTGTCTCAAGTCTCTCAAAAAAGAGATGTATCTAGTGTACAAAATTTTAGATTAATTTTGAACTAGATATTCACAAATGAATTATAAGTGGGACAATGGTGGGATCCCGCTTGACACCTTACCCACGCAGTTCTACCCTCGCGTACGATGCCCCACGGTGCCCGCGGATCTGCAGGTAGCTAAAATAATCCAGCTATACCAGTTGGGTATACTTCTCTTTGTGATTGAAGTTATCGGTAGTAGGCGTTGGCGTCACACGAGCACACGGCACCCTCGCAGCTACTATATTTTCGTTGATGATATAATTTGTATCACATGTATTGTTGGAACAGTGACGTGCTATGAAAGAAAATCAAACTTTTATTGCTAAGACACTTGTATGCTAAGCCTATGTGCCAACCAATTTGAGTTAGTAGTAGTGAATTTCTCAGGACGGGAATTGAAAGGGGGGAAGAGTATTGGGTGAGCTAAGTGTTGTCAACAAGACCCCAACGTATAATACCCACCAAAACACTAGAAAACACCGCTGCCAAACGCTTAAAGGTTTGACAAGTGGCATTTGGCGGAATACTAGCAAAAGTTATGTTTTCCTTTTCTTTTTGTCATCAATTTTTACGCCATTTTCCATGCCCTTTATTTACCACCACTCTTTTCCCGTACTCCCTCTCCCAACATCTATCTATTTCCCGACTTCCCTTTCGTGGATATTTTTTCTGCCATTATTATCATCACTACCACTATGCTGTTTTTCAACGGTAAATATGTCAGAGAGGTCATGCTCGGAGATCGAGATGGTAGCACACGAAAGACAAAGATATAAACATGTTTGGGTCCTGACAAATAACGTTCGGTCCAGGCTCTACTCCTGTGCGCGGTGGTTTCAAATTATCAATGTTATGGCGATCTCCAGATAAAACTCGATAACCCCTATGGTGGGTGAGGGATGATTACAACACCCCAAGATTCCCACTTCTTGATCTTTTTTGTATTTCATATGAATTATTTGATTTGTGGCCTTGAAGTGTTTCTTGGATTTTATTCTCAGCTTCAAATCCATAGACTTTGGTTAGGAAGTTGATTTTGCCTTTCATATTAAACCCTTGGTTGGTTTAAAAACCAATTTACCAAAAATACCTTTAAAATTTATTAATAAATCTTGTTTATTTCTATGTAAGAAATCGTATTAAAATCACCAAGTCAACCCGATCTATTATTTTTCCGAAAATATGTAAAAATAGGAAATCACAACCGCAATCATTTTAGGGACTATGCAAAACAATATGCCTCTTTATATTTTGCATATTTTTATCTTATATGCCAAATAAACACTAAAAGAGCTAAAATGAGACGAGGAAATGTTCAAGATCTTTAATCATTTATTTTTTGATGCACACTTTTATATTTTTCTAAAAGCAGCCGTAGAACAATCATACAGATATCAAATGGTATACCTATGAATACTACCAAAGTTGTCTCATATTTTAATTTTAATTCGTATACAAACACGCATACATTAGATCAAATTAACCAAAATAGATAGGAATAGAAAACAACCAAACAACTTGATCGAAGTCGTCTTAAGAGCACATACTTAACCCTTGGTTGGTTTAAAAACCAATCCAAAAATACCCCTAAACTTTATTAAGAAATCTTATTGAAATCACCACATTCAACCACATTTATTATTTTTTTCGAAATATGTAAATATAGAAATCACAATCTCAATCATTTTAGGGCCTAAATATGCAAAACATTATGCATCTTTAAGTTTTGCATATTTGTTATCTTATATGCCAAAATAAACACTAAAAGAGCTAAAAAAGAGACGAGCAAATGTTCAATATCTTTAAGCATTTCTTTTTTTTATGCACACTTTTATATTTTTCTGAAAGGAGCCGTAGAATAATCATAAATATATCAAACGGTAGACCTATGAATTCTACGAAAGTAGTCTCATACTTTAATTGTAGTCCATATAGAAACATGCATACATTAAATTAATTAATTAACCAAAGTTCACAGGTGTAGAGAAACAACCAAACAACTTGATCGGCGTCGTCGAAAGATTGAATCACCATTATCGAGAACTTACTACCGGGCCTCTCCTTGGTTCGCAGTGCTGGGCCGCCCCTCCTTCCCCAGTACTAGGACCGGGCCTTGCTCAAAGCTTGTCCGCCGTTGGTCCAATCGGCACGGCCCAGAGAGGATTAGCTAGCTCCAGCGCGGCGCCGAAACGGTCGCTGAGGTCAACATCACCGGGAGCCATCCCGTCCGGCAGCCTCCACTCGAACTCGTGGAGCAGCGACGCCAACACCATGGGCACGACCGCCACGGCCAGCAGCATCCCGGGGCACGCCCTCCTCCCCGTCCCGAACGGCATGTACTCGAACGAGCTCCCCCGGAAATCTACCTCCCTGTCCAAGAACCTCTCCGGCGAGAACGCCTCTGGGTCCGGCCACACCTCGGGGTTCCTCCCTATGGCCCAGACGTTGACGAAGATGCGCACGCCCTTGGGCACCGAGAAGCCGCCGATCGTGACGCCCGACTCCGACACCTCGTGCGGCAGCAGCAGCGGCCCCGCCGGGTGCAGTCGCATCGTCTCCTTCACCACCGCCTGGAGGTACGGCAGATTGGCGAGGTCGCCTTCCTCTGCCTTGCCGGATCCAATGGCTTCCTTCAGCTCGGCGCGAGCCTTCGCCATCTTGCTCGGGTTGCGGAGCAGCTGCGCCATCGCCCACTCCACCGTCGTCGTCGTCGTGTGGCTCCCAGCGATGAACAGATCCTACAGGTTATGACAGCAAGATTAGAGTAAATTCCTGGACAATCAATCAACCTCATAGAGGGTGAGTACTGTGATAGGTACCGTTAGAAGAGCACGGATCACCGGCAGCTCGAGCTGGGACTTGGCGTGGAGCTCGAGCAGCGAATCCAGCAGGTCGCCGTGCTTCTCGCCGACGCTCTTCAGCCGGCGCTCAATGATGGCGTCGAAGAACTTGTAGAATCTATCGAGATTCGCCGTGACCGCGCGGCGGCGGCGGCTGAGATCAAGACCACTGAGGAAAGGGTAGAAGTCGGAGATGTTGGGCTTGGCCGTCTCCGCGACGGAATCTGCGATGAGCTCCTTGAAATCTTGCCCCGTCACCGATCCCAGCTCGATCACATCCTCAGAGAAGAAGACGCTGGACGTCATGTTGAGCACGGCGCTGAACACGGGGAGCGCGACGCGCACCGGACGCCCCGAGCTCGCGCGGAAGTGCTCCACCAGCTCCCGGGCCTTGCGCTCCCGGACGGCGCGGCTGGCGCCGAGCCGCCGGGACGTGAAGAGCAGGGTGCTCGCCACGGTGCGAAGCTGCTTCCACAGCGGGCTGGTGCTCGGGAGCCACACCATGGAGATGCCGCTGTGGCCCATGACGCTAGCGCTGTCGGGCACCCACCGGTTGGCGACGGCGCCGTCCTTCTTGTGGAGCGCCTCGTGCGCCGTGGCAGGGGAGGACAGCACCACGGTGGTCGCCATGCCGAGGCGCAAGGACATTACGGGGCCGTAGGACGCCGACAGGCGAGCGAGCGCGCGATGCAGCTCGCCGCCACGGAGCAGGTCGGGGATGTTGCCGATGACCGGGAACGGCCTTGGGCCCGGCGGTGCAGGCGCACCGGCGGGGGGCTTGGTTGACCTTTTCCATAGGAGGCACAGCAGTGGGATGCAGAGCAGGGAGATGCACACAGACAATGGCGTTAGCTCCATGACTGATGATAGCACAAAAGATCTACTCCAACAATGTGGTATTGACTTGTAAGGTTTCCTCCCCAAGGTACCGAGTCATGCATTTTTCTTGCACATTTTAGTGACATTAAAAAGTTGCATATAACTTGTTTCACAAGGTTTGTTGCAAGAAAAATACTGTAACCTGTTCCACGAGGTTCAAACGTCCAACGAGTACTATATATTTTCAGAAGCTGCAAGTTGAAAAGACGCACTTGGTTAGATCAAGTTGGGAGAGAGTGGATGACCATGTGATGCAGTTTTCTATTGTTTTGAACCAAGTTATTATATCGATATAAAAACCAAGTCGTGAAGGCAAGTTGAGCAACTATGACAGTTTTCTATGTTCCAGCTTGGATTTTAAATTTGAAGAAATCAGAGGTGAGTCATGTGGCAAGATCGATAGATTTTTTTACCCCAAACTGAAAGTAAATAGCACATCACAGTGTTTTACCAGTTCAGTAATGGATACTACATCTGTTAGTATTGAACTGAATTCCACTATTGGCACTGACCTACTCCTCCCAAAGTTGTTACAGGTTGGTCTGTTACTACATGTTTTAATTAAAACAAGTCTGGCTTCCATTGTTATGCATATGTTGTCCTTCTATAAGATGCCTATAGGAGTGGGCATGAGGTTTATTTATTATCAGGCTCGGCTCTTGTGGGGAGAGGACCAGGGCATTCGAAAGTATCATCTGGTAAAATGGCATGTGGTGTGTTGCCCAAAGGAGCAAGGTGGGCTGGGGTTCTTGATCTAGATTGTATGAATAAGGCCTTCTTAATGAAATAGTTATGGAAACTTGAGATGGAAGATGGTGTATGGCAAAAGTTGTTGTCGAACAAATATGTTAGGGCATCTCTAGTCGTTCGGCCCCCTAGGTTTCGGTCTGGCGCTTTTTAGCCTTAGCGTCGGCGCTAACCAAAACCTGGGAGGGTGATTTCACCAGCCGTTCGGCGCACCCAGAAAAACACATGAAACATAAATTTAAAAGTCCTTCTTTCCGCCCCCAAAAATAGCCCGAGCTCGGCGATCCAGCGGCCACAGTTGGTGATCATACAAAAAACGCCACAGTTGAGCAACTATGACAGTTTTCTATGTTCCAACTTGGGTTTTAAATTTGAAGAAATCAGAGATGAATCATGTGGCTAGATCGATACATTTTTTTACCCCAAACTGAAAGTAAATAGTAATACATCACATGGTTTACCCGTTCAGTAAAGATACTTTTTTCTGTTTTATTTTTTATTTTGTGTTTTTCTAATTTTTATATTAAACAAAATAATATATGGTGGGAAAAGTATTAGCTTTTTGTTCAAATCAGATGAATGTTCTTACTGAAAAAACGTTTAGATAACAAAGATGTTTGTATTAAAAAACCGTTCAAATAAAATAAATGTTCTTATTCGAAAATTAATTTAAATGATAAAAATGTTCTGAATGTAAAACAATTCAAATAAGATACATTCTACTTTTTAGATACTAACAAATGAAATAATGTTCTTGTTTGAAAACATTCAAATGAGATAAATGTTCTTATAGAACAATCGTTCGCACAAGATAAAAGATTTTATTTTGAAATCCGTTCAACATGGACATTATTATTTAAAAAAAGGTTCAAATGAGATAAATGTTCTTGTTGAAAAACTGTTTAAATAAGATAAATATTCTTATTATAAAATCTGTGCAAATAAGATAAATGTTTTTGATTGAAAAGATTTTAAAGTAAGATAATGATCTATGGTCCAGCCACCAGTGGATCAAGGCAGGGCTCTCCATGGTCACGCTCTGCAAGTCCCGGACCTCCATGGTCTCTGGTTTGGCATCGGCGACAACCAGCACGAGCTCTGCGCCGTCGACCTGTCAAGGTGCTGCACCGCTGGCGAGGCTCCGACCCTCCCGATCACTGGATGTTGATCGATAGCAGCATGGTGTACCTCGGAGCCAACAGGTTTTGCATCGCCAAAAACTTTGGCCTTTATTGTGAACCCCGGAAGCATTTGGAACAGCTCGTTCAGACGGCCGCTATCCTCACTGGTGTGGAGATTGTGAACGGAGAAGGAAAGAAACGCAAGATGCGGATGGTCGAGCACAAGAGCAGAACTTACATCTTTGAACGCTGTGGCATTGAGTCTGTGCTCTAACCGTCCATCATTTGGTTAGTTTCAACACTCAGGTTATTCACAGCTAGTCCCCAGTGTATCTGTATCACTCGATCCCTATGTTATCCTGATATTAAGGTTAAAGTCTCACCTCCATATGAATGTAATGCTATGAAACTTTCTTCTTCTCTAGTATTTGTCATGAGTGTCTTTTCCATCGACAGCTGTTCCAACATCGATTGAGAGCACTGAGAGGTGGTTGGTCCCTCGTGAAGGGGATCGTGGGCAGAAAACAAAAAAATTTCTAGCAACGATATCCTTAAACTAGCCAAGATCTATTCTATGCAGATATAGTAGTACGAACGGAGATCGGAATACGTACCCTTGTAGACCGAAAGTGGGGATTACGTTCCTGCACAAACGTTGTCGATGCAGACCGACGAAGCCGACCTCAAGGTCGTGTAGAGGAAGCAGGCCTCCGAGTACCGCTAGCGCAGCACCTCGCAGGGAGTCGCACACGTACGGTGGAAACGACGTCTCCGAAGCTCCAGTCCAGGACGAGCAGCGGAAGACTTGAACCGGAACACCAGCAGCGCGGCAGCGGGCTATGGTGGAGGAGATCCTCTCTTTCTCTTGCTCGGCGCGGCTCCGACTTGGGAACCACGAGATCGAGAGAGAAATCAGGAATTAATTGGTGAATTAAAAGGCTGGGGGTGCCCCTTCTTATATAGGCTCCCAAGGGGAGCCAACCTTGCCAGCCAGGCAATGTGGGACTATCCCCACATAGCCTGGTTCGGCCAAGGGGGTGCGCCTGAAGGAGATATGCCCTAGAGGCAAATAAATATGTAGTATTTATTGTGTTATCTCATGAGTTTATAATAGGTTTTTGTATTATGCTATAACTGTATTAATCGGAATTATTAATACACGTGTGATACATAGACAACCAGGTCCCTAGCAAGCCTCTATATGAGCTAGTCCATTGGGCAACAGTTGATCGAGATTCCCGATCAAGGACAATGACGTCGGTTGACAATGGGGTCATCTTGTTAGTTGAATAAGGTGGTGGACATACGCAAAGTATTGCAATAAGATCGTATTACGATGTTTGTCATTTGCAATAGATAAGAATATGATATCTTATTCATTAGACCGTGAGACCGTACTTATTGTTGCTTCGTAGGAGTGCTTTGAGAGCATCAAACGTTGTGTCTTATATAGCATGACAATAACGGTGTCCATCTTGGGTATTCCGAAAGAGCATCGAGACGTAAGGATCAAGAGCGGGATTTGTTCATTCTTGTAATGGAAAAGATACTCTGGGCCCACTCGGTGATATTGTATCTATATAGCTGCGCAGCTTATGACTAGGTCATGGAGATGTAATATCACAGACGAGTTAATAACCTTCGTCGGTAACGAGATACAACAAAGGCATCGGTGTGTCTACGATCATATCTCGGACAAGGTAGTATCGCAGAGACAAAGGGAATGAATATCATATTTATGGTTCAACGACGATATTCGTGGAATGCACAGTAGTCGTCATATATTTCCAGGTATCCCTGACGATCATTGGTGAGCGGAGTGTCTCGACCATGTCTGGAGTATTCCCGAACCGTAGCGTAACAAACTTAAGGTCTTAGCGACGCTTGGAGATAGGTTCTGGAATTTTATAGGTTTTATTGGAGAGAGAGAAATGATCCGGAAAGAGTTCCGTTGGTCCGGAAGGAGTTCCGGAGAGGTCTGGAATGGTTTCAGGAATGTCCGAAAGTTGTTCGGGTGGTCCGAAAGAGTTTTCGGAGTCACGGGATATTGAATTATATATAAATATATTAATTATGAATTAATGGGATTTTTATATTAATTTAATATTAATTAAATAAAGGAAAAAGGGGGCTCCCACCTATATGGGCCCTAAGAGGGCCCAAGAGGGGGAGCCGCACCACCAAGGGGGGTGGGCCCCATTGGCTGGTTCGGCCAGCCCATGTGGGGGCCGGACCCCCCTCCCTTGTCCTTTGTTTAGTCCCACACGGGGGAGCCAAGGGGTTTGCACACCCCCTTCCCCCTTTATATAGCAAGGCATATTAATTGATTTAATTCATAGGAAATTCAATTAATTCCCAATTTCTCTCTCGATCTCGTGGTTCCCAAGTCGGAGCCGCGCCGAGCTGAGGAAGGGGGTCTCTCTCCACCTAAGCCATACCGCAGAGCGCCGTTGCTCTACGGGATTCCAGATAAGATCTACTCCTGCGATTTCAGCTGGATCTGAATGACCGGGAGTTGTCGCTAGGCTCCGTATGTTTGCGAGTGCTCGGAGGCTACTCTATTGAGGAGCTTGGGCGACGTCGTCTCGCCCCCTGCAGCCGCCGCGCCTCCCCCCTTTTGCTATCGGCGCGCCAGCCCCGGTGCTGGCGCTCTGTCTTCTTCCGCCCGACGCCCGTCGGCGCAGATCATCGTCGACGCCCCGGCGTCATCGACTCCGACATCGCGGCAAGTTCTCCGCGACCTCGAGGTCGGCTACGTACGACTTCATCGTCAACGCTTGTGCGGGAGCGTAATCCCCGCTATCGGTCTACATGGAGGTAATGTAACCCGTTCCACCACCGTTATCGCATGTACTAGATAGATAGATCCTGGCTAGTTAGGGTTTCGTTCGCTAGAAAATTATTGTTTTCTGCGCCGTAACCCCTTCAGTGGTATCAGAGCCGATCTATGCGTAGTACTGCTGGTACGGTTAGAACTCATGTTGAATGAGGGCGTCTTTCTTATATTTGCTACCCTCTAGCGTGCACTTGCGATGCCTTCGGTATTGAGTTGATGAAGCGGTCCAGACCGACTTTACGCGTACGCTTACGCGAGACTGGTTCCACTACTGACATACGGCTTGCACCGTATCTGTGGCTGGCGGGTGTCTGTTTCTCTCTCTCTAGTCGGCAGAGCATTTTCAATGGAGGGCCCGAAAGGGATGCTTAAACATGCAATTATACGATCGATGTTGTGGTACAAAGTTCGTAGGTAGGGAAGCGATTCTCTTGCGAATAAGCCTATATGCCACGTAAAACTTGCAAAACTAAATAAAGCTAGAGGCGTCTAACTTTGTTTTGCAGAGGCGTTATTTTATGTGACATGGTTACGGTAAGTTTTGATATTACTCGTACTGTCGGAGGCAATGGAGGGCTCTGTAGACTCGGAGTCATGCCGGGGCGCCGGGGGTCCAGGCACATGGCGCCATGAAGGTCCAGGCGCATCGACCATGTCACATTGCACTTCATTGCATCATTATTGTGTGCTGTTGTGTGTGCATCCTATTGATTGCTTATATGCTACATATACAACGGTAGCATCATAAATAGGATGATCCCTAACAAATACAAAAATTGTGTTCTCCCTCGTTGCACACCACCAAGAAAGTTCTACGTTATGAGGCAGGCCGTGATGATCGGGTGTCACACATCTCGTCGTTCGCATACAGTGGGTGTAAGCCATGTTGCACGCGCAGGTCTTCGAGGTTTGATTGGCGAGCCTAGCATACTCAGAGGTATGGCCTCGGAACATGGGAAGATCAAAAGATCGAGCACGAGTCATAGAGTTGTTATGATCGACATTTTATGTCGACCTTTGAAGCCGTGCTGCCGGCCGTGATGATCGGGGGTAGTGTGGTGGATGAGGGTCGTGTAATCGCCATTATTATTTTAGGGATAATAATCTTGGTGTGGTGTGTTTTTGATAATGAGATTATAGAACTAAAACTCACCTATATATTATAAACTTATCTTACCTCTTCTGCGATCACATCTGGAGACTACGGAACTACGCTTCGGTTACTTCTTCAAGAGCTCGGATTCTACCTTGGAAGCCGACGGGTCCAACTTCATCAGCTGGTGCATTAGTTTTAGAAACATTCTCCAAACACAACAAACATCATGTATGTGCTAGAACATTAGTTAGGAGTTAGACCAGATGATTCTGATAGCAAGGAGCAAGATGATGAGTTCCATAAGCATCATGACATGTTCATGGAAGTGACGATCGTCATGAGCGTATGCCTAGCACCTGAGTTGAAAGTTGTTTCAACACATGGAGCCATATGTCGTGATTGATGCGATCAGAGGTCACTTCAAAGATGAATTGAGTCTTGAGCAGTTCAGACAGCTCAGAAAGTTCCGGACCATTCACATGGGGAGCATACCTGTCTGGAAACTCAGTTGAAGAAGTTGTGTAACATCTACTTCAGGCTTACGAATATCTATGATTTCTAGATAGCGAACTCCAGTGCAATAGAGATTGTGCTTTACCTCCTAGCTGTGAATAGCATGTGCGTGAATATGCTATAGAGACACGGTGAGCTTCTTCACGTTCGTGAACAAGTTCAAATCTCTAAAAGTTGATTCATCGAAGAAGAGTTCTTCGACGCTATGGGTATATTTGATATACGAAGATATAAATGTATTCTTCTCATACTTGATGAAAAGTGTTTGATAATTGTTCTGTTTGTGAAACAGTCCCTGATTATCACAAGTATGTGGCGAAGGGTGGCGTGACAGTGCACGAGTGATGGAAAGTTCATGGCCAGTAGTGCTCACGCCCTCGAGGTATCATATTAGTTATCATCATGTTTTTTATAAGACATTTTGTAATAGTGAGAATGTGATCTAGTTTGGTGTCTTGAATGTTACAAGACATAATTATTCATATAGAACACATCAGTTGTTTTATGTTATGGAACAAAGCAGTTGTTTCATGTTATGAGTAATTTGCATCACATCTCAATTACATTATGCGTATGATATACATTTATAATAGCAGGAATGATAAAATTAAGTGTCCAAAGAACAAACACCATCGAATTTAGTCATAAAGGCAATGAAAGAAGTAATGGATATTTTTTGGTCCATTTAAGTATTTCGAGTGCCAAAATTGATTAAAGTTTGAAATGCAGTATTGAAGTTGCAATACTAGAGGAAATTGATTGAGAGTCATTTTTTAATGATTAATCAATGGTGTTATTGCATGATCCGAATTCTTCCATGATTTTGGTAAATAGGAGTATTTGCCCGATAAATTATGGAGTCTGAGATTAATTTGATAATAGATTAAATAGGGTTTTTCAGAAGAAAGATTAGTGAACATTGTATTCACAAGATTCGATCAAAGGACAATATTTTTGAATCATGGTTTCAACACAAGAGACTTGTGGAAATTTGCTTCACAAAATTATAATGTCATATATAGTGATATGTGTGGAATTATAATCATGCTCTATTTTAAATAAAGTGTGGTCTGTCAGAATCTGTCTTAGAATCTCCTAATATGTTTGAAACATTATAGTCGATGTCCACTTTAGAAAATAGATATTTTTCTCAACGAGAATTCGTAGGATCGACAGTAGTGTCGACATGTATATGATTATGCGATAATTCAGAATATACATGAGTGGTTCTTTGTAGATTGCTCGCATTAGATGAGAGTGTATTCCAAAACCAATTAGAAACAAGGTTCAGTTTGTTGTCTATGTAATTCCGAGAAAAAGATGATTTTTCGAATTATGGTTTATGGATTGGAATTAGAAGTTTGGAATAAAGTGTCAGACCTATGTTGGAAGGTGTTCCAAAGAGTATATGTCTGCTAATGAAAGTTTAGTGATTAAAGAGTGAGGGAGACTAGAAAATTGTTTTCTGCTTGCAATCCTCTTCATAAAGATCATAATATTTTCATGAAAGAAACTTCTAAATAAAGTGCTGTTATATTTAATATTGCTGTCAGGTCACAACACTGTATTAAGTATTGTTGACAGATCAAAGTGCACTTTATGAATACAAAGAAAGTTGAGAAAATATCGGAATACGAACAAAGGCTTTTAAGCCTGGAAATCCAAAGTTACATTTGAAAGGATTAAGAGAGTAATTGTTGCTGCAATTCTTATTAGAGGAATAAGATTGTTTGATCGTCATATAAAGTGTTATATGAAAATGTGATTATAAGAAAGACGCAGGAGCATGTCTTGTCAAGAAATGTGTCTTGCACAAGATCAAATTTGTTGACTACATTTTTGTAGATATGCTTGAAGTCTGAGGGATTTGTATTAATGTAATACTGTAGTTTGTATTAAATTCGAATTGATAGCAGATCAATGTTTTTTGGTTTGACCAAAATGTCGTTTTAAGTGGGAGTCATAGTTAGTTTACTCAGGTGGAATATGTAAGGAACATATTTTTGAGTGGGAGCTCAGGAACTCAAATATGTGGATAACATATTTTTGAGTGGGAGCATGTGTTGTCAAATATGTGGAGACATAATTTGAGTGGGAGTCGAATTCATCTTGTGTAGTTAACACATTGTGAAATTGTACCAATAGAATAGGATGAAGTTGTGAAACTATTTTAAAGTTAGTGTCTATTTGGAAATAGAACGGAAATTTTGAATAGTTAGTCGAGTTGTTTTGGATTATATCTGAGGAGTCAGAATAGAATCAAAAGGATGGTCCTTTGGAATCCAATTGATCATTAAGAGTAATGATGCATGAAGATAATGGTTGTATGCCATGTGGGTCTATTATGTATATATTAGACATCATACAGAAACCATATTATCTGCTCGATGATATATAACCGATGTTCTTGGAATAAAGAATAGTTATGAAAGTAAATTTGGAATTTACTGGAAGTAGAAGTGCGTTAGTTAAGGGATTGACATTTGAATGTCAAGTTTTCTGCATTGGTGTGAAAGTATGTAGATATCGCGAGTTTGTAATTGTTACAAGGGGCTCTGCATGGCTGAGTGTGTTTTTCAGGGCAGTTATCTGGTTAGTATAATCAGAGTAAGAGCTGGGAAGCAGAAGTCTCACTTAGTTACGGTATTTGCATATATGTTGTTAGACAACATGGTGATATCAAACAAGTTGATACCAGTGAATCACAAAAGCATGTACAATCATGGATTGTGCAGTAACACTTTTCCACAAGCAAGCATTATCAAATGATTCTTATTTGATAAGAGATTCTGATAAAGTAAAATGCGGCTAGTTTATTTGTACTCTAGTGCAAGTGGGAGACTGAAGGAGATATGCCCTAGAGGCAAATAAATAAGTAGTATTTATTGTGTTATCTCATGAGTTTATAATATGTTTGTGTATTATGCTATAACTGTATTAATCGGAATTATTAATACACGTGTGATACATAGACAACCAGGTCCCTAGCAAGCCTCTATATGAGCTAGTCCATTGGGCAACAGTTGATCGAGATTCCCGATCAAGGACAATGACGTCGGTTGACAATGGGGTCATCTTGTTAGTTGAATAAGGTGGTGGACATACACAAAGTATTGCAATAAGATCGTATTACGATGTTTGTCATTTGCAATAGATAAGAATATGATAGCTTATTCCTTAAACCGTGAGACCGTACTTATTGTTGCTTCGTAGGAGTGCTTTGAGAGCATCAAACGTTGTGTCTTATATAGCATGACAATAACGGTGTCCATCTTGGGTATTCCGAAAGAGCATCGAGACGTAAGGATCAAGAGCGGGATTTGTTCATTCTTGTAATGGAAAGATACTCTGGGCCCACTCGGTGATATTGCATCTATATAGCTGCGCAGCTTATGACTAGGTCATGGAGATGTAATATCACAGCCGAGTTAATAACCTTCGTCGGTAACGAGATACAGCAAAGGCATCGGTGTGTCTACGATCATATCTCGGACAAGGTAGTATCGCAGAGACAAAGGGAATGAATATCATATTTATGGTTCAACGACGATATTCGTGGAATGCACAGGGGTCGTCATATATTTCCAGGTATCCCTGACGATCATTGGTGAGCGGAGTGTCTCGACCATGTCTGGAGTATTCCCGAACCGTAGCGTAACAAACTTAAGGTCTTAGCGACGCTTGGAGATAGGTTCTGGAATTTTATAGGTTTTATTGGAGAGAGAGAAATGATCCGGAAAGAGTTCTGGTGGTCCGGAAGGAGTTCCGGAGAGGTCTGGAATGGTTCCAGGAATGTCCGAAAGTTGTTCGGGTGGTCCGAAAGAGTTTTCGGAGTCACGAGATATTGAATTATATATAAATATATTAATTATGAATTAATGGGATTTTTATATTAATTTAATATTAATTAAATAAAGGAAAAAGGGGGCTCCCACCTATATGGGCCCTAAGAGGGCCCAAGAGGGGGAGCCGCACCACCAAGGGGGGTGGGCCCCATTGGCTGGTTCGGCCAGCCCATGTGGGGGCCGGACCCCCCTCCCTTGTCCTTTGTTTAGTCCCACACGGGGGAGCCAAGGGGTTTGCACACCCCCTTCCCCCTTTATATAGCAAGGCATATTAATTGATTTAATTCATAGGAAATTCAATTAATTCCCAATTTCTCTCTCGATCTCGTGGTTCCCAAGTCGGAGCCGCGCCGAGCTGAGGAAGGGGGTCTCTCTCCACCTAAGCCATACCGCAGAGCGCCGTTGCTCTGCGGGATTCCAGATAAGATCTACTCCTGCGATTTCAGCTGGATCTGAATGACCGGGAGTTGTCGCTAGGCTCCGTATGTTTGCGAGTGCTCGGAGGCTACTCTATTGAGGAGCTTGGGCGACGTCGTCTCGCCCCCTGCAGCCGCCGCGCCTCCCCCTTTTGCTGTCGGCGCGCCAGCCCCGGTGCTGGCGCTCCACCTTCTTCCGCCCGACGCCCGTCGACGCATATCATCGTCGACGCCCCGGCGTCATCGACTCCGACATCGCGGCAAGTTCTCCGCGACCTCGAGGTCGGCTACGTACGACTTCATCGTCAACGCTTGTGCGGGAGCGTAATCCCCGCTATCGGTCTACATGGAGGTAATGTAACCCGTTCCGCCACCGTTATCGCATTTACTAGATAGATAGATCCTGGCTAGTTAGGGTTTCGTTCGCTAGAAAATTATTGTTTTCTGCGCCGTAACCCCTTCAGCGCCGGCCCCCAAGCCCCCACCGAATTCCCAAGGGGGTCCCCCCCCCCCCCCCCCCTCTTGGGCCTTCTTTCGTCCGGAAGGCCCATTTAGGGAAATCTGCCTTAATAAATTCGAAAATAAATATATAAAATCATATTTGCATATTAATAACACTAATTAATATCAAACATAATATATATAATTTTTCCTAGCTCCGAAAACTCTTTCGGCGCTGCCCGATCTCCATCGGACCTCTCCCGGGACGCTCCCGGTGATCTCCTTCCTTTCCGGTTGTCTTGTCGAAACCCCTTAAGTGTGTTACCCTAGCGGTTCGATATAATATCAGGTATGATCAAGACTCCTCAATGATCAACGACTAATCCGTAGGCCTGGACCCCATGAATTAATCCCTGAGATATAACGAATGACTTTCATCTATCAAACCTGAACGTGAAGTCTTAGACCTTTTGCCATAGCGATACTTAGCACGTCCGAGTGTCGTTCCATAGATATCTCCATACCTAATCCCGACCTCGTTACCGACGACGCTATATTCTACTCGTTCATGATCTCACGTCTCCGTGACCTAGTCACATGCTTGCAAACTCATTAGACATGATCTCACCGAGTGGGTCCGAGAGTATCTATCCTGCTATGCGGACTGGCAAATCCCGCTCTTGACCCCTCGTCTCAATACTCCTTTCCAATACCCAAAAGTATCACCGTTATTGTCATACTAAATAAGATACGACGTTTGGTGCAATCAAAGTATCTTCCGGGAATATCAATAAGAGTTGATCTCACGGTCAAAGGCGTAACGACTACGTTCTCCAAATCTGGGTATGTCCATCACATCACTCTCCAGCGATATGACTCTCATTGCCGACCGACACCATGCCCCATGACCGGGAAACCTCGATCATCAATCGCGCAACGAAACTAGTCTTAGTAGAGGCTACTAGGGACCTGGTTGTTTGCGTATCACACCCGCATTAATGTTTCCGCTTAATACGGTTCTAGCATGACACAAAAACCTATTATGAACAAACGAGATATGATAAAGAATACACTTTATTAATTGCCTCTAGGGCATATCTCCTTCAGTCTCCCACTTGCACTAGAGTACAACTTAATCTAGATTACAACTTGGTAAAAGCCTAACACCCATAGCTAATTGGTGCTGTTCATGCTTATCAAGCGGGAGAGGCTTCCTCAGCGGATCTGCCACATTCAGATCCGTATGCACTTTGCAAATCTTCACATCGCCTCCTTGTACGTACTGACGTATCACGTGGAAGCGTCGGAGAATGTGTTTGGCGGTGGAGTGAGACCTTGGCTCCTTGGCGTTCACAATGGCACCCGTATTGTCGCAGAAGAGGACCACGGGGTCTTACACGCTCGGGAACACTCCAAGTTCGATGACGAACTTCCTCATCCACACAGCTTCATTCGCGGCCTCGCAGGCAGCAATGTACTCTGACTCCATTGTAGATTGTGCGACTATGGGTTGATTCCCACTTCTCCAGCACACGGCGCCTCCATTCACCTTGAACACGTAACCTGTCTGTGACTTACAGTCATCGGGATCTGAGCAGAAACTTGCATCTACGTAACCCGTTACGCCAAGTTCCTCATCGCAGCCACCATACACAAGGAACATTTCCTTTGTCTTATTGAGATACTTAAGAATGCTCTTAACAGCTACCCAATGCGGCATTCCAGGATTACTCTGGAACCGGCTTGTCAAACTTAGAGCTAATGCCACATCTGGTCTAGTACTCAACATTGCATACATGATCGATCCTATGGCTGAAGCATAAGGATGTTTCTTCATTTCGGCCTTACCCAGTTCCGTCACCGGACACTGCGCCTTACGCAATATCTTATTCTTGATAACCGGCAGAGAACCCTTCTTTGCCTTCTCCATATGAAAACACTTCAATATTTTATCAAGATAAGTACTCTGACTTAGTGCTAATAGGCGCCTTGATCTATCACGATAGATTTTTATGCCTAAAATATACGCAGCTTCTCCTAAGTCCTTCATGGAAAACTTACTGTTTAAATATTCCTTCACGCTATTCAGAAGTTCCACATCATTCCCTATTAGCAATATGTCGTCAACATACAGTGCTAAGAACACAACCGAGCTCCCACTCATTTTCTTGTAAATACAGGTCTCTTCCACATTCTGGATAAATCCAAAACCTCTGATTACCTCATCAAAGCGAAGATTCCAACTCCGAGATGCCTGCTTCAATCCATAGATGGATCGCTGAAGCTTGCACACCTTGTTAATATTTCATGGATCGACAAAACCTTCCGGCTGTATCATGTACAACTCTTCCTCAATGTTTCCATTCAGGAAGGCCGTTTTGACGTCCATCTGCCAGATTTCATAATCATAGTAGGCAGCTACCGCTAACAAAGTCCGAATAGACTTAAGCATCGCTACCGGTGAAAAAGTTTCATCGTAGTCAATTCCATGAACTTGTCGGAAACCCTTTGCGACAAGCCGAGCTTTATAGATGGTCACATTACCATCAGCATCAGTCTTCTTCTTAAAGATCCACTTATTCTCGACGGCCTTGCGCCCTTCGGGAATATCCACCAAAGTCCACACTTTGTTATCGTACATGGATCCTATTTCGGATTTCATGGCTTCAAGCCATTTCTCGGACTCTAGACTCTCCATCGCCTCCTTGTAGTTCGTAGGTTCGTCTTGCTCGACTAGCATGACGGTGCAAACCATGTTGCCATACCATTCTGGTGGGATCCGAGATCTACCAGACCTACGAGGTAGAACATCTTCCTCGACAGTTTCCCCCACTCCTTCCACGGAGGACGTTTCCGGAATTGCTTCCGTTGCGCCACTCGGAATCTCGAGTTCAGGATCAACGATTTCATCGAGGTCTACCTTCCTCCCACTTACTCCTTTCGCGAGAAACTCCTTCTCTAGAAAGGCACCGGTCTTCGCGACAAAAGTTTTGCCCTCAGCTTGGTTGTAGAAGGTGTACCCAACGGTTTCCCGCGGATATCCTACAAAGACGACTTTCTCCGACTTCGGTTCGAGTTTGTCGGGCTGTAGTTTCTTAACGTACGCCTCACAACCCCAAACCTTCAGAAACGATAACTTAGGCTTTTGGCCATACCATAATTCATACGGCGTCGTTTCAACGGACTTGGACGGAGCCCTATTTAAAATGAATGCGGCTGTTTCTAACGCATAACCCCAGAAGGACACTGGCAGATCGGTAAGAGACATCATAGATCGGACACTATCCAGTAGAGTACGATTACGTCGCTCGGACACACCGTTACGCTGCGGCGTTCCGGCGGGCGTAAGTTGGGGCACTATGCCACAACTCTTCAGATGTGTGCCAAACTCAAAACTCAAGTACTCTCCACCGCGATCGGACCGGAGATGCTTGATTTTCCTATTAAGCTGATTCTCAACTTCACTCTGGAATTCTTTGAACTTTTCAAACGTTTCAGACTTGTGTTTCATCAAATAGATATAACCGTATCTACTCAAGTCATCAGTGAAGGTGACGAAGTAACGATAACCATTGCGTGTCGAAACGCTCATCGGTCCACACACATCTGTATGTATGATCCCAACAAATCCGACGCCCGTTCAACGAAACCTTTGAACGGTGTCCTGGTCATTTTGCCCATGAGGCATGGTTCACATGTATCGAGGGATCCGAAATCCAACGAGTCCAAGAGTCCATCAGAGTGGAGTCGCTTCATGCGCTTTATACCAATATGACCAAGACGGCAATGCCACAAAAACATGGCGGAATCGTCACTACACTTAATTCGTTTGGCTTCTATGTTATGGATGTGAGTACTACGATCGAGATTCAACAAGAATAAACCGTTATTCTCGGGAGCATCAACATAAAAGATATCATTCATATAAATAGCACAATTGCTTGACACTGATTTAAATGAATAACCGTCTTGTAACAGGCAAGACCCACTTATAATGTTTACACTCAAGGATGGCACAAAATAACATTTATTTAAAACCAAAACTAATCCCGATGGTAGATGCAGAGGGAGCGTGCCGACAGCCACCACGTCGACTCTCGATCCGTTGCCGACGTGCATCGTCACCTCATCCTTCGTCAGCCGCCTTTTATTCCGTAACTCCTCCTGAGAGTTACATATATGAGCAACAGAACCAGTATCAAATACCCACGTATTGCTCCGGGCGGATGTAAGGTACACATCTATAACATGTATATCAAATATACCTTGCTCTTTGTCGACCGTCTTGCCAGACTTCCTATCCTCCAGATACTTGGGGCAGTTGCGCTTCCAGTGACCCTTCCCCTTGCAGTAGAAACACTCCACGCTAGCTCTGGGACCAGACCTGTTAGTTCTGGGCTTGGCAGCCAACTTTGCCTCCCTCCGGGACTTCCAGCTCTGCTTTCCCTTGCCACCGGACTTCTTGAAATCAACGGTCTTGTTGACCATCAACAACGTGTGCTCCTTCTTAATCTCTACCTCAGCAGTCTTGAGCATCACGAACACTTCACCCAGGGACTTAGCCATGCCCTGCATGTTGTAGTTCATGACGAAGCCTTTGTAGCTTGGTGGCAACGATTGCAACACCCTGTCAATCGCCAGCTCATCGGGAATCTTGCACTCCAGAGCATTCAGGCGTTGAACGTAGCCAGACATCTTGACTACATGCTCGCTCACACTGCTATGCTCTTCCATCTTGGCTGAGAAGAAAAGCTCAGAAGCCTCATATCTCTCAGCCTTAGCCTGCGGCGCAAAGACAGCCTTAAGATCCGAAATGATCTCAAAGGCGCTCATCTTCTCAAAGCGCTTCTGCAGGTCGGCTTCCATGGCGTAGAGCATGCCACTCTGGACAAAGGCAGAATCCTCCGATCGGGTTTGGAAGACCTTCTTCTCATCCTCAGAGGCATCATCTGCAGGAGGGTCACCTATGGCGTCCTCAATGACGTAGGCCACCCTATGGGGAGTGAGGAGGATCCTCAGGTTGCGGAACCATGCCATGAAGTTTGACCCATTGGTCTTAAGCTTTTCTTTCTCAAGGAACAGACCTAGGTTAAACGAGGGGCGAGACATCTACAATGGAATTTGCAACAACATAAGACTTTGTTCATAATAATTTTGAGTTATAGTATTTTAGAAAATAACTAACATAACTCCCACTCAAACGAACATCCCTCCTGGTCGTTTAAGCGATTACACGACCCCCATCCATTGCACCACCCCTCATCATCAAAGCCGGCGGCACAACTTCAAGAGTAGACAAAATCGTCCGCCACACCAATTTTGTGACTCGTGCTCGACCTTTCGGTCTTCCTGTTCCGAGGCCATACCTCTGAGTATGCTAGGCTCGCCACCAAAAACCTCCACGCTGACGCTTGTGCAACATGGCTTACACCCACCGTATGCGAACGAAGATATGTCTGACACCCGATCATCACGGCCTGCCTCATAACGTAGAACTTTATTGGTGGTGCGCGTTGGAGGGAGAACACTAGTGGTATTTTGAAGGGATCATCTTATTCAGCTACCGCCGTGTAACACACAATCACACAAAAATAAGATGCACACAAAACATCAAATGTAATGCAATGTGATATAGTCCATCGCGCCATGGTCTTCTTGGCGCCCGCAGTTTATAAACAATTTAATAAACCTACCTTGACCATATCACATAGCCCCTGCAAAATAAAGTTAGACGCTTCTACTTTATCTTTTGCATATTTTACGTGGCTTGGGGCTTTCGTAAATAGAACCGCTTCATACCTACGAATCTTATGACCACAACAATGATCCAATAATTGCATGTTTAAGCATCCCTATCGGGCCCTCCATTGAAAATGCGAAGACCAACTAAAGAGAGAGAAACTGTCACCCGCCAGGCACAGATACGGTACAAGCCGTATGTCAGTAGTGGAACCAGTCTCGCGTAAGCGTACGCGTAAAGTCGGTCCGGGCCGCTTCATCAACTCAATGCCGCTGGAATACACAAGTGCACGCTAGAGGGTAGCAAATAACAGGAACGGTGCCCCCGTGCAGAGCACGGGTTCTAACAGCGTACAGCTATATCTTACGATAGATCGGCTCTCATACCACTGAAGGGGATCGTGGGCAGAAAACAAAAAAATTCCTAGCAACGATATCCTTAAACTAGCCAAGATCTATTCTATGCAGATATAGTAGTACGAACGGAGATCGGAATACGTACCCTTGTAGACCGAAAGCGGTGATTACGTTCCCGCACAAACGTTGTCGATGCAGACCGACGAAGCCGACCTCAAGGTCGTGTAGAGGAAGCAGGCCTCCGAGTACCGCTAGCGCAGCACCTCGCAGGGAGTCGCACACGTACGGTGGATACGACGCCTCCGAAGCTCCAGTCCAGGACGAGCAGCGGAAGACTTGGACCGGAACACCAGCAGCGCGGCAGCGGGCTATGGTGGAGGAGATCCCCTCTTTCTCTTGCTCGGCGCGGCTCCGACTTGGGAACCACGAGATCGAGAGAGAAATCAGGAATTAATTGGTGAATTAAAAGGCTCGGGGTGCCCCTTCTTATATAGGCTCCCAAGGGGAGCCAACCTTGCCAGCCAGGCAATGTGGGACTATCCCCACATAGCCTGGTTCGGCCAAGGGGGTGCGCCGGCCCCCTGGTGGGCCCCTTGTGGCCCACCTAGGCCGGCCCCCAAGCCCCCACCGAATTCCCAAGGGGGTTCCCCCCCTCTTGGGCCTTCTTTCGTCCGGAAGGCCCATTTAGGGAAATCTGCCTTAATAAATTCGAAAATAAATATATAAAATCATATTTGCATATTAATAACACTAATTAATATCAAACATAATATATATAATTTTTCCTAGCTCCGAAAACTCTTTCGGCGCTGCCCGATCTCCATCGGACCTCTCCCGGGACGCTCCCGGTGATCTCCTTCCTTTCCGGTTGTCTTGTCAAAACCCCTTAAGTGTGTTACCCTAGCGGTTCAATATAATATCAGGTATGATCAAGACTCCTCAATGATCAACGACTAATCCGTAGGCCTGGACCCCATGAATTAATCCCTGGGATATAACGAATGACTTTCATCTATCAAACCTGAACGTGAAGTCTTAGACCTTTTGCCATAGCGATACTTAGCACGTCCGAGTGTCGTTCCATAGATATCTCCATACCTAATCCCGACCTCGTTACCGACGACGCTATCTTCTACTCGTTCATGATCTCACGTCTCCGTGACCTAGTCACATGCTTGCAAGCTCATTAGACATGATCTCACCGAGTGGGCCCGAGAGTATCTATCCTGCTATGCGGACTGGCAAATCCCGCTCTTGACCCCTTGTCTCAATACTCCTTTCCAATACCCAAAAGTATCACCGTTATTGTCATACTAAATAAGATACGACGTTTGGTGCAATCAAAGTATCTTCCGGGAATATCAATAAGAGTTGATCTCACGGTCAAAGGCGTAACGGCTACGTTCTCCAAATCTGGGTATGTCCATCACATCACTCTCCAGCGATATGACTCTCATTGCCGACCGGCACCATGCCCCATGACCGGGAAACCTCGATCATCAATCGCGCAACGAAACTAGTCTTAGTAGAGGCTACTAGGGACCTGGTTGTTTGCGTATCACACCCGCATTAATGTTTCCGCTTAATACGGTTCTAGCATGACACAAAAACCTATTATGAACAAACGAGATATGATAAAGAATACACTTTATTAATTGCCTCTAGGGCATATCTCCTTCACCTCGTTCCCCTCGTTCGCTCCCGCGAGCGACGGGGGAACCCTAGCGCCGCCACCTCTAGCCAGCCCCCGCTCCTCTCCTCCCCTCGCCGCCGCCAGACGGCGTTTCCGGCCCCAGGCCGGGCGCTGGCGGCGGCGAGGCGCCTCCTTCTCCCTCGCGTGGGGCTCTCGGTGCGGGACGAGGGCGTCGGCGTGGGCGCCGCGGTGTGCTAGGGCTGCGGCGGCGCGGCTGCTCCGGCGGCGGTGTGGCGGCCTGCGTCTGTGCGCATCCAGGCGGCGGCGCTTCGCGGCGGCGGCGGCTGGGTGGCGCTCTTCCTCATTCCTGCGGCCAACCATTCAAGGCCATGGCGGCGCCCCTCGGTGGAGGACGGAGCCACTGGCAGTGGAGCTCGACGGTGGCGGCAGTGGGGACAGCACCTTCGACGGCCGCGGTGAACTCGGGATCTGGCCATGGCGGGTGCTGCTCGGCCCAGATCTGAGCCCATTTGGGCTCGATCTGGGTTTTGCGGGCCTCGGCGGGCGCACGTCCACGGGGCTTCCTGCAGGATGACATCGGCCACCTTGGCGCTGCAGCGCGGCGGTGGGGCTACTCGGGCCTGATCTGGCCAGGTGTGCTGATCCGGGCCTGACCGGCCCTGCTACTGCGTCCGGTCGGCGACCGTCCCAGGTGGGTGCGGTAGAGAACGGGGTTCTCCTCCTGGTTGCGATGTCGACCTGTCAGGCCGTGATCGATCGTAGGCCTCACTCAACCGTCATGGTGACCTTCGCGACTTGGTGGCGTCTCGGTTTGAGGTTGCGGAAGCCGGGGCGGCGGCCCTGGAAGGTGGGCTGCACGGTCGTCTTTTCGGCTGGCGACGTGGCGGTGGTGGTGGTCGGCTCTTTGGCCGTTTGGACGACAAGGAGTAGGCGGCGGGGGTTCCTGGTGTGTGCGGCGCTTCGGCTTCGTTTGCTCCCAGCTCATGTTCTGGTGGCCAGACACGACGATTTTCAGACACGGTGCTAGGGTCCGAGCGAAATTTCTGCGCTTCGGCGCCAATGGTGGCGATACCTGCGGGTACCGTATCCCTCTTGGGGGCGTTGTTGTGGTACCTTAGGCCTGTTAGGACTCCGGGTGAAAATCCTTGATCTTCTTGGTCGCGATGATGGTGGCGCGCTACGTCATTACTCTCTTGGGGGCGTCGTCGTGGAGTCCCATTTGCACGCTATGTTGTCATCGGTGGCATGTTTGGTTTTCCTTGTGCTTTATTTCTTTATTTTTGATCTGCTTTGTAAGAGGTCCCCTCATCACTTTGTATCGTTCAGCCGTGTGGCTTTATTTATAAAGCGGGGCGAAAGCCTGATTCGTAGTAGTGTCTTTTCCATCTTCATAAATGTGATATATATAGTCTTCTCTTATTTATGGGCGCTTGTGCTGATCTAATATGATATTAGCATGATTTTGGTGTTGGGCGCTGAACTTGACAATTTTGTAGAGAGTCTGTCCACCATGTATTATCATGACTCAGTTAACTTTTATATATTTTGTTACAAGAATACGTTTTGAGTAATTCCTGTGGTACATAGCTTTGCCTCTGGTCAGATTTAACTTATCTCAGCCATCTTTCCGATCATGGACTAAGAATGCAAGCATCATATCCATGAATTGTGCTGTCCAGTTCACTCGGACTTCATTGTTTTTCTAGGGTTTTTTATCATGCAATTCACTTATAACCATAACAAGCTGATCTTCTTTGATTATTAGCAGCTGCTGGAGCTCTCCAAACTTCACTACTGACTTGTTAGTCTGCTTTCTGTATCCGAAAGTTCAGAATCTAATCTTCATGCACATTTGTGTCTCCAAATTAAGAGTGTATGGGCTGTGTTTATCTCGGAAATATGGCTTCCCTCTTCATAAGTTTAAAGAGAGATTGGTTTTTAACAAAAATAAAAATGGTAGTTTGAAGTTAAAAAAATCCCAAAACAATTCAGCGAATATGTATACGTGTCATTTATACTTCTGCAAAGTTTATCGTTAAAAATACCTTTTATTTTAGGTACAGAAAAAATACCTTGAAATTAATCTTTTTGTGCAGACCAAAACAGTGTATCTTTCAAGGAAACGTGTGGCTGTACTCTATGTGTATATGTGGTTGTATTTTTTCAGTTGTTTTATTTTTATTTATTTTTCAGTTGTTTTAGATATACAGAAATACTACTATTTTCTAATTTTGAAAAAAAAACACAAGAGCATCGGTGCTCATGTGCAACCTAACACTTTCTGCAAAACGGCAGTGTTGTTTGTTTACTGAACCTGAAGCTGTTACCATGCCAGATTGAAAATTTGAGAAGTCCTGTGCAAGATGTAGAACTTTGTTGAATTGCAGGGCGAGGAACAGAGCTAAATAAACTAATCCCTCCATTTCAAATTAAGTGTTGCGAAGTTACCAAATCTACTTCACTTATTAATTTGGAATGGAGATAGTATTTGAAGCCGCTGCTGTAACTTAATTTGAGAAACGACACCTGCCGCTAGGTTGTGCGATTTGCTCTGGTGTAGGTTGTGCGATTTGCTCTGGTGTAGGTTGTGCGATTTGCTCTTCACCAGCTCTGCTTATATTCGTAGATAGTACTAGTTCGATATTTTTTTTCTTGGTATTTCACTTATATCTCATGTTGTGTGCAAGGATACACTCAGTTTAAAAGGGTACACCAGATCACGATTCAAATACTAAAAAATCATCACAACCCAAAGATGGCGTTTCTGAATTCTGGAAAATCAATACTCTCTTGTTTCTGAATTCTGTAAGCTTATGCACAACCCTAAGATGTATCCAACTGCAATGACACGAAATCCTGCCACCAGAATAACTTACTTCCACTGATAGACTCTGCAGCATACTGGCAATTTCTGTGAAGATTGCATTGTGTGCCCGGGAGGCAACATGAACCAGGATTATTATTTTGGTCATAAAAGCAGAACAGAACCGGTAGAGAAGCAAAGTATGACAAAACTGCTTCCGCTAGTCAGAATTATGTTTATGGATTTCAACTCAAAACACAACTAATGGAAGCCAAAACTTCATCTAAGAGATATCTCAAATATCTTGGACCTAAATTTCTAACGAGTCGATCATCCAATTTCTGCTTAATCGAAAAAAAGAAGACTTAAGCCCCCCCTTCCCCGCCTCTTCTTAACAACTCACCCCTTTCTTTAAGCGCACACACTTCACTCTACTCCTCAGCTTCAACAAGTATCTTCTTGCAGGCCTCATAGCACATGAACGAGATCCCCGCCGCAGGCATAAGCTTGATGCAGCTAGGCCCAAGCCCCTTGTAAAGACCGCCGACCCCGTCCTTCTCCATTATGCAGTAGAGAGCATGGAACACGTTCTTGTAGATTTGCCTCCCGCCCACTGCGCCGGCCTGCATTTGCTTGCGAGCTACCTCAAGGGGGAAGGTGGCAGTGCTCGAGATGGCACCTGCAGCTGAACCGATTAGGAGAGTGGCAATGTTGCTGATCTCCTCCTGCTTGAATGTCTTCCTGTACAGCTTCCTCAGGGTGTCGTATGCATAGTAATTGGTCGCTGCATATGGCACCACTCCTATCAGACTTGGTGTCAGACCACGGTAAAGCTCTGAGGGGCCTTCCTCTTGTACAATCTTGACAAGACAATGAAGAAAGTTGTTGTAGACGTCTTTCTGCAGAAGCAAGTACAGGCAAGGTGAGGTACACAAAGAAACATCACTTACACACGTTCTTGACAGAGAGTTCTACTCACCTCTATAGTCAAACGGGTCTTGATCAATTCCAAAGGATATGTGCACAATGTTGAGCTGACTCCTGCAAGTGCTCCAGCGACAAGTGATGGAGGGAAGGGGGTCCTAGGGGACTCATCAGCCTTTGGAGTCAGGAATTTTTTGGCTGTATCAAAAGCAAATAGCTGCATTTCGATGGAATTAAGATTGATTAAATTAGCTAACCACAACGTGTTTGATAACTTGTTACAAATATTTGATTTGTCTAAAATACTGAAATACATAAGCAGGAACTGTCTAAAATAGAAGAAATTGATAAGCAGAATATAAAATTGGGCATGAAGTCTCACAACCAACAGTGTACTCCCTCCGTCCCCAAATAGGCGGCTAATAAATTTAGTAAAAAAGCCAATTGATTCTAAGATGGACCAAATATATAGAAAGAAATATCAACAAATACAATATTAAATACATAAATATATCTTATGGTGTATCTTAGGATATATATTTGGTATTCTGAGTCATCATATATACTTGGTCAAACTTAGAAAGTAATGACTTTTTGGCTCAATTTATACGCCACCTATTTGGGGACGGACACCAAACATATTCCGTGCAATAGTAAGACCATAAGATAAATATTGATCAGAGAAGTAAAGCAACTACTTTACAAGTATATTTCAAAGAACACTCAATAGTTATCAAGCCAAGCTTGTACAGTAAAATTTCATTCATGTTTTGTCATCTGAGAGAGTGTCTAGTGAAGCCTATAGGACGCTTGTGAATAGAGAGTGATTGCAAAATATCAGATGGCAAAATATAAGGAAGTAAAACTAAAAAACAGGATTTAGACAGAAACTAAAAGTGTTCACAGTTTGACTTTGCTAGAATCTCAGGACCGCCAGAAGGCAGATCCTTGATCATATCAAGGATGAAACTCATCACAACCAAACATAAGAAAACGTCAACACACCAGCTAGGTGAACCCAAACTCCTTTCCAGAAAGTGTGTGCGAATTGCATGTACCATTATACCTACTTCGTTAATAGCAGCCTGGGTGCTGCATAACAGTGACTACAAAGTGGTGCTGTCCCAGTATTGTTACAATCCTCCTTCCATATGAAATTTGCTGCATCTATCAGCAAACTGAAAGTTGTTGCAAGATATTAGCTAGCATAACTCATGTTATTCTAAGTGTGCCCCACAATTACTAACATACTGAAGTGAAGAAAACGGCAACAATACGAGAACAATTGGTAGTAGAAGTTAACTAGTAAATCGGTTAATTAGCAAAGAACCTCAATAACAGCAAGCATTGGTTGTATACATGATACATTTTAGAAACAGAATCTCCTAGGAATTGCGAAGTAACATAGGCGGAAGGTATTACTTACCTCAATCGCCTTGCTTGGAGCAACACGAATAACATTCACAAAATTCCCACGGAACAGCCCTGTCCACCCCTCTGTCTTCATGATTGACTGGAAAACTTCTGTCATTGAGTCCCCATTGCTCCCAACCATGAGGTGCGTCCTAATTGTCTCCAGTGGCGCCACACAAGTCCTTGAGACAGCCCCCGCAATAGCTCCACTAACCAGCCGCCTCAGATGTGGGTTCCCAATCTTAATTTTGAGCTTCAGCCCGCGCTTATTGGCTTTCTTCCTAGCCTTGCCATCCACCACCTCCTCCCCGGCAGGCTCAGCCACAGAAGCAACCACTGGAAAGCCGACAGCCGAGGAGACATACTTGATGCAGTGATCAGCAAAAGGGATCTTGAATTCCTGCTCCACCGGACTGGTCGCCACTGCTGGAGCAGGCGTCGAGACCTTAAGACCAACACTAGCAAACAGCCCACCAGCAACAGGGGAGGCAGAGGCATGCAAGCTCAAAGAGCAACTCTGGTCTTGGTGCAGATCCCAGGGGAACCTGAGCTCCGGGAGCGGTGGAATAGCCCACCCGTTTTTCTTCTCAGAGGACAGCGCGCAGTTCTTGCTCTTGGCTGTCATCGCCACCATCGTCGCCGCCATGGGTTGGAGCACGGTTTCGCCTCAGACCTCAGACGCAGAATGGATGTGGATGACCGCCCGCACTGCATCGACAGTCACAACAATGAGCATGTTTTCAGTCACAATAAAATCCTAGTAGTTTATGACTGTGCTAGCGTGATTCCTTGACATTCCCCTAGCGACAGGCGCATAAACCGGCATCGGACGCTTCACCAACAGGTGCAAAATAAAAGTTCTGCGGCGGGCGGGCGTGGCGTGACGCTTGCTGGATTATGAGACTGACTCGACCCAAAGGATTTTATGCGCCTACGCATTGGTGATGCTCTAGTACATTCCACCATCTGCAGTCCACTACCAGTTAGCAGATGCGAAGCTGTTAAAAAATTGCAGTTGTTTTCATGGACTAATGAGCATTTTCGACTTCTAGACGACAGCCGGTCAAACAAGAGTGGACAGATACAGTGAGGGGGGGCGGACTTAAACTAGTGACGTGACAGGGTTCTTCAGTTGAACCCCCAAAATTTCTTTGTCTGAAGATAATCTGCCACTAGAAATAGACAAAAAATACACTTCAAAAAAAATACTAGAAAAAAAGAAAAGAGACCTACACCTTCGGGGGCGAGATGCGGTTTCCTGGTTGGATTCGATTTAGCGGAAAATAGAAGGCTAGAAAAGAAGGAACGGCTAGGGCTTCCTTACCGACGAGTGGAACCGCGTCTCCGGCGGCGGAAGAGGAGGGGGCGCCCGTCCCCCTCAAGAAATCAGCGGCGCTCCGGCGGGAAGGGGTCTCGACGGCGAGGGGAGTGCACTGTGGACGGGCCGGAGGAGCGGAGAGAGGGGGGCGGAGGCTCTCCTTGGTCCGGCCGCCTCTCTCTTTGTGAGGTAGAAGGCAATCCCTTTTGGGATTCCCAGGGCTTTTTTTTGGCTCGTCTGGTTCGTTTACCGTATTGCCCCTGGCTCGGCTCAAGGATTCCGAGGATAGTTCCGTCAGATCGCGCCGCATTGACGTAGGTCGTATGGGTGGCCGACCGGGCCCCCTATTTTTTCTCTTTTTTAGAGGACGGGAATTTTCATGGTCTTGGGCCGCGAGATTCGGGGTTTATGGTACGCCCGCGCAGCCCCAGCCGTTCGTTCATTTTATTTTGATATGACGTTATTTCCTTTTCTTTTGAAACAAAAAGGTAAAAGCTTTGCCTTATCCTTAATATAAGAAGAAGGTGCCCAGTTTATTATGAAAAAAACCGGGCGAAAACCGTACAACAACACAACTCCACGGGGCAAGCCCGTACAACCTCGAGAACAACATAGCCAAACTGACGACACATGACCACTCCACAAAGATCTGGTCAACCGACCACCATTGCCGGAGAGAAGAAGCCGCAACTGCTATGGGAGGAGCAGGTGCGGGCACTCTGACGCAGATGAGGAGACCAACCATCGAGTGCGCTCACTGCCTGTTGCCCGTCATCGTACACCGCAGTTTCGACTTCGTAGCAACAAACAAGCAAAACGAACCCACCGACCCGTCGGAGTAGAGTTGCCAACACCAACCTCACCTCCATAGGAGGCACGAAGCTCTCGGGGCCGCCGCCCCGACATCCACCGCTCCAGTATGCCCTGCACACAGCCAGCACCACCTTCCGGGGCCGCCACCCCGACATAACACCGCTCGAACTTGAGCTGCAACGCCGCACGACCTAGAATCTTGTAGCCCGAGCTACACAAGACCACTGCCCGCAGGCCACGGCCGCCACACCATGCCCGGGGCCGCCGCCCCGACGTAAAGTCCAACCATCCCCGCTGGGATGCGTTGACCGAGCCGATAACCCTGCCGCCCCTGCAGCTCAAGGTCACCACCCAAAGCCGTGCCAAGCCGCAACCCTGCCTCATGGAGCTACCACTGCACCGCTGCCCGAGGCCGCCGCCTCGACGCACATCCACCATCTCGGAGCCGCTGCCCCGACATCCACAGTCCCAGAGGAGATGGGAAACTCATGCAACAGCAGCAGACTCTCCCTCCAAAGCGACGCCTCCAAGAAGGTCGCGACATAACTGCCGTCGTCGCCCGCTCCGGTTGGAGCTTGGGTTTTCACCCGGAGGGACCAAGCCCCTCGAATGGAGAGGAAAGAGCTCCACAACAACGCCTTCAACAAGGTAAACGACGCCCCAGGGGACGTCGCCGCTGCCGGCACCAAAGATTGGGCAAAGCTTTCACCGGAACCTTCCATCCATCGAGGACTGAGCACGGAACAAACGCCAGCTCCACCGCCCGCGAGGCCGCCCTTCACTGCTGTCATGAATCGACCTTCCCCACCACCACCATCCAACGACCACCCCGCCGCTTGCCCTCCCGGCGCCCTGCCAGACGCCGACCTCCACGGCGATGAGACCCGCCCACTCAGCCCGGCCGCGACCCAGATTGAGCCCAGCCGACCCCGGTCGAGCACCGGCCGCCGCACCACCGCAGCATCCCCTCACCGCCTTGCCTCAGCCGCGCCACGCCATAGCTGTTGCACACGCGCGGCCGAGGGAGCACACCACGACCCGACCGCGCCCCTCCACCTCGAGCCAGCAGCAAACGGCGGCGCCGACCCCTCCACCCCGCAGCCCGGCCACCACGGCCGCCTGTAGCCCACGCCGTCGGCGACCACCGCCAACCCGCGCCTCCTCCAGATCCACGCGTGGAGCTTGACGAAGAAGAGGAAAAAACGCCGGCCGCCACCTTCCCCGGGGTGCGCACGGCTTTGTCGGCCTCCCCTCCGGCGGCGGCGCAGCGGAGGGCGCTGGTGGGAGGGCTGTCGGCGGCCGGTTTTTAGGGTTCCCCCGGTCGCCCAGAGAGGACGACGCGGGGTGGCGACCATGGCGTTATTTCCTCACGTCCCTGCAAGCCGAAACAAAATGCAAATAGTACCAACGCAGAAATTATAGCGCCTTTTTTTTTTAATATGTGACACCAAGGCCAAAAGTTTGATTCAGTAACAGCTACATGTGGACATGTTACCATTGTACCGTATTTTTGTACCGTAAACCATAATTATATAACAATTTGACAAGGACAGCATAACATATATGCTGACTATCTAGGTTTTTTTGGGAAAAAATTTGTACCATATTGAACTATTGCATTATGTTTTTAAAATTTGTTGTTGTACAATTATGGTATATTATTTAAAATACGGTATAATTATCATAGTCCTACATGTCACATACTCCCTCTATTTTTAAATATAAGATGTTTTCGCATCTGTCGACGTTTAAATATATACAAATGTATCTAGACATGTTTTAGTGTGTATTCACTCATTTTAGTATGCATCTAGACATTATGTAGAACACCTAAAACATCTTATATTAAAAAATGGAGAAAGTACATGTTAACTGTTAAGGCTTCTAAATCAGCGCTTTCGGGTAAGGTGCAACTTATTAGACAAAGCATGTGTAATTTTTTACATCAAAGTTTTAGTGTTACGTGTAATTTTTCTCGCACACGCTAAATGTCCATTACGGAAATTAGAACATGAGGCATCTCAGGCCATCACCGTTTTGGACCGTCGGATCGATGTACTGTTTCAATCATGTTCGTTTATTGAATTCCTAGGGAAGTTACCCAGCGCATCAAATTGCTGCATCGTTGTTAGTTGGCCATGTGAACCGAGCGGCCAGCCCTTCCTTTCTCTCCTTCACCACCCCGCGGCGGGGCAGCCACAGCGATCCGGTCTGATCCCCGCGACAACGGTGGTGTTTGATGAGTTTTTTTGCTAAATATTTCATAAGTACAAAAAAACACTGTGTTTCGATTTATGCATGTATGTGAGATGTATTCACGTAAAAATATTCAAAGCATATGATGAAACGTCATCTAGTTGTTTAAATGAACTGCTGTTACAAAGTATATATCTACTGAATGGGCCTGCAATTGTTGAAACGCCTGATCAACTCTCATGGGCCGATCGAGTAGTGGCCTGTGTACGCACGACGTACACGGAAGAAATTGTCCGGCCGGCAGCTTCTAGAATCTATAACTTTATGCGTATGGTGTAAGTAAGGGATAAGATCAAATCCTAACAGAATCGGGTGCAGCACCTATACGTACGTGAACCCAACTCATTAATCGACTAGGTTTAATGTCTATATAAAGAAGGGCAGGGACACGTACAAGAGGGAGGAGGAGAGATAGGAGAACCAGCCATAGGAAAACCACGCAGCCAAATACAAGCAGCTTGAGATCCAATCGTAGGCTGACATTCGTCTTCCTCTTTGTCAGGCGGCCAAGAGGGAAGACGATCTTCTGCACGCCGTGAGGAGCACGCGCGTATCGTAGACGAGCCAGCTTGTCGTGTGCGACGACGAGACGATGGTCGTCATCTTCTCTAAGGGTAAAACTATGTCTACTTCCGCTGGGCAATACCCCTCGCACTTCCGGTGAATCTACTCATTATCACGTCTACGCCAAGCAAAACCATGCATCTTCTACGACTTCAACACATCGACGCCGTCAAGATCGACGAGACAAGACGGCGAGGCGGGCATGGCCGAAGTAAAGGTCATGCTATCTACGGCGCGTGTATCGACGAGGACACGGCTCTGCCAACGCCAACACACACCATCATGCTCATGCATGGAGAACGTGAAGCGAAGACTGAAGACGATGATCAAGCAGCTTAATCGGAGGTGTCTCGCGGTACCATCCGCTGGAGTAATTAACCGGGCGCTTTCCGAGGCACCGGGAACCAGAAGATCTACAATCGCCTTGTCATTGCCACGCTAGTAGGCCACACAGAGCGCATGATAGGGATTAGTCTATTAGTCCTCATGATTAATATGCATCTTTTCCCTTTCTTTATATTTGTGTACTTAGTACCCTGGCACGCCCGCACCATATGCCTTTCCCCCGGTGTAAGAGAGTCGCTTTTATATCTCTTTGTAAAAAAGCGAACTTTCGTGTCAAACAAACACGCCCGGTGGGACCTGGTTCTCCTCCCATCTCTGTTGCACATTGATTGTGCGGCTTCGTCTTCGCTCGTTCATCCAATCACACAGCATGCTGCATGAAGATCATTGGCGTGGAACTCCGCTGATCGATGCCATCTTCCTGCAAGTGTGTTTGCTGACATCAAGGATGATGGGGTGCTGACTGCGATCCAATTTGGGTCGCTTCCACCTATGATCATGTTCAAGCATGGAGACAAGCTCTACATGCATGAGGCGCAAGAACCGACCCAGTTTGAAGTCATACAATCCAAGAAGGCGCAGAAAAGGGCGGTCGCCAAGGCAAAGAAGGAGCGCCGCGAGCTCATGTTCGAAGCGCGCACCCTCTTGAAGAGTTCCGTGATAGCGGAGATGAAAGAAAACACGGAGGCTTCTCAACGCCTACGTGTCCAGGCCGCCAACAGGCGGGTGGTCGCTGCTTCGGTTTGCGCCCCAACACCTGGCGTTGAATCGGAGTTCACTACGCCAACTACGTGCCGCACTGAGGTTGAGCTACTGGAAGCTCTCGAGGCTGTCTCCTTCGAACTCCGAAGGCTGATGACAAACGCCCGTTTGTCTCACAGCCCTAACCGTCTACGTAACCACAGAAGGAAGTACCAAAAGGTACAACGTCTGCATCAACTGATCAGCTCTCGCATGGCCCAGAGTGCCGTCCCTGAGGAGGATTGGTCTCTTGGCGCAATAGAGCTTGCCCACAAGGTGTTCGACTACCGCAATACCTTGACCCCTCCATATGACATGTTCCCCGATCAATGGGCGAATGAGCCGTCAAAGGTCAAGGAGCTGGTACGAAAGGCGATCATTAAGGAGTTCTGGAAGCGACGCTCCCGCAAGGAGTCCGTTCTTCCAGGAAAAACTACCTCCTTCAATCTAGACGATGGTCATCTTCATCCAAGCATGTGGGCACCATGCATGACTATGTCGGCAGGAGATAGACGATCTTTGTCCAACAACAACAACAACAACAGGTTCTCCATTCTTCGGAATGAGGCACCTGCACCACGCGAGAAAGACCTGCGACAAGAACTTCTTCAACTCCAAAACCAGATGAGCCATCTTCAAAGGCGGCTCGAGGGACAAGGCGAACAAGCCAAATCCTCTGCACAGGGAGCAAGCAGAAACATGCGCCCTGTACAAAGTCGTCGTCCTCAATATGAGCGCCAGACTCTGGCGCCCCGGCGGCGTCCTTCACCACCACGCACTACTCTTAGGGGGCATAACACATTGCCTCCACGTGAAAATAGGTGGCCTCGGCGTCATGAGAATGATGTGAACATCCGTCTGGCGCAGCAGTGGCGACCGCGGAGTCCTCCACGGGCACCGGTGCCAACTCGTCTCCCTCCTCCTACTTCAAGGCGCGAGGAACAACTACGTGAACGCCCTACGAGCAACGTGACGGCTCCACCAGCTCAGCAAGGAGCACCGGTGCCAACTCGTCTCCCTCCTCCTACTTCAAGGCGAGAGGAACAACTACGTGAACGGCCTATGAGCAATGTGACGGCTCCACCAGCTCAGCAAGGTGCACCACCTCTCCTACCTACACCGCCAATCCCGCCTAGGGTTCACGGTGCTCTCACCGAGAACCAACGCAAGAGGGAGAGGCGTCGGAGGAATTGGCATGTGCTCTACAGGGAGCTTGAGGACTTGGTACTTAGGCACACCCAGGTTCGTGTTCGACCTGATGGTGATGTTCGCATTTCGCATCTCCCCCGACTTGGAGCGACATGAAAGGTATAATTACCTCCTTGGTCGCTTGACTCCAAAATCACGCAAGGCACAATCGAGTGCCGCGGAACATAAAGAAGTTGCAACATCATCGCTGCCTCCCTTGACCATTCTTACACAAGGCAACGAGCAACAAAGTGCCGCGCCAGCTCTAGAAGTGGAGGAAACTCAAGTCCAAGATGCCTCCCCCATGGAAGGCATCGAGAAGACTCCTGAGGGGCACACTGATTCTGCCCTCGAAGAAGATTCGGCTCCCAAGGCAAGTCCAGAAGATGCTGGTGAGGAGCAACACGCAATTGCCCACGCAGCTAATGATCCAATGGAGGAAGATCCATCTCTTGTCGACGCCAATGGGGCAGAACAAAGGGTTGTAACTATGTCGCCCAAAGAGAGGGATGACAAAAGCAAAGCCGAGAAGAACATGGCTTCATGCGGCACCCTTGGAGTGTGTAACAGGACAGAGGAAGATGATGGGTGGCAACCGCCAAATGTGACCCATGACTTCTCTTATTCATCCAATGAGGAAATTGTGCCGAATCCAAGGGCTGACTTTCGGACAAACTTGTTGCCCCGGTTAGACCATGTTCGCTCATGGTTCAAAAGTTCCGAGGCAACGGCAAAGGCGAGCACTTCAACATTTGAAGAAGGAGCAAGGTCAAATGCCCCATGTCTTCCCGTCATGAGGAAAGATCGGGACATATCCCCGGTTCGCTACATCGACATAGACATATCCCCGGTTCGCTACATCGACATAGACATATCCCCGGTTCGCTACATCGACATAGCGTCACGGCTTCCTCAAAATCAAGTCGAACTACATCAAGTTGCAAGTCGCTCCGGAGCCAGAACACGGTTAAGGGCGATGGCACGAGAAGGAATGGGGAAGCTGCTTCGGAGGCGCATGAATCGATGGAGTTTTCTAGTGATGGGGATGAGGCTTCTGACACTGCCTCTTCCTCGTCTCTAGAGATGCTCCCCACTTCGCCTCGTTATGACGATCTGGCACCGTCTATCCCATCGGATGACGATGGCGTTCTTGAAGATCACAATACTGCACCGGCACATATGGCAGTGGAGAGACTTGACGATGACCCTGAGGCCGAGAAGGCTGCACAGCTCGAAAAGCTGAAGGGTGGTGCTGCCAACTCATCTGAAGACGCCGGCAAGGGAATACCGCAAGAAGAAGCCTTAGCCAATCAAATGCGCGACCAAGGTCACACTATCAATGAGCTAAAGACGAAGCTCGACAAGTTCATCAAGTATATGATGAGCATTGAGTCGGCGGCGCCGGGTACAACTCGGCAAACATTGGACCCTCAAGAAGAGGAGTTGCTAGCTGGTGGCATGGCTAACATGCTTGCTGGTGATGAACATCAACGACAAGACTACGGTGTGCAGGCCCGACCAACGGTCTCGCCCGCTAGCCCGGCTAGTACTGCACCACGCCCAACTATCCTCAAAGACTACCACGACATCGTGGAGGACATGGTCTCGAAGAAACTGAAGCAGATGGCATTGGATCAAGCTCCTCGCACATCAGAAAGCGAGTTGGAGAAGCCTTACGAGGCGTGGCACGATCGTGTCACGTTCCCCATAGGGTGGAATCCGCCGACGTTCCGTCAATTTGATGGAACCGGCGATGCAAGGGAGCATTTGGCGTACTTTGAGGCAACATGCGGTGACACTGCAAACAACTCCTCCCTTCTTCTTCGTCAATTCTCGGGGTCGTTAACCGGCCCTGCCTTCCACTGGTATAGCCGCTTACCAGTGGGATCCATCAGCAGTTGGGCGAACATGAAGGAAGTCTTCAAGAGACACTTCGTCGCCATGAAGAAAGACTTCTCCATCGTCGAATTGTCACAAGTTCGACAACGACGAGAAGAGTCCATCGACGACTACATCGTCCGCTTCCGTAACAGCTATGTGCGTCTCGCTAGGGAGATGCACCTCGAGGATGCAGTCGAGATGTGGGTCCATGGCATGCAACAACACTGGTCGCTTGAGGTATCTCGGCGTGAGCCCAAGAACTTTAGCTCTCTAAGCTCGGCTATCTCAGCCACGAAGTTAGAGTTTGAAAAGTCACCGCAAATCATGGAGCTCTACAAGAACGCTAGTGCATATGACCCCGCTAGGCGGTTCAACTCTACATCCAAGCCACCTATCAATGGCGACAAACCAAAGACGGTAGCAGAGGCGAATGCCACTAGAGTCTTCGCCTCAACACCACAAGGCAATCCGCCCCTTTTTGGAGTAAGGAGCGATCAAGTGGGAGAAAGGCAACGACCAAGACTACAAGAGTTGCTTAAGAAGCAATACATCTTCCATCGGGAGTTGGTGAACGATTTGTTCAACCAACTAATGGAGCATGGCGGCCTGACCAGATAAATATGGTTAACCATCGCTTGTATTGCCCTTATCACAGGTATGTCGGGCATGTAATAGAGGATTGCATCGCCTTCAAGGATTGGCTCCAGCGAGCCGTCAATGACAAGAGGATCAATCTAGACGCTGAAGCTCTCAACCCGGACTACCACGCGGTGAACGTGGTTAGCGTGGAGTCTTCATCTTTCTTGAATCAAGACAAGGAGGGCGAGGCATCATGGGTCCCGCTTTCACAAGTCGAGTGTCGACTTTCTGAGCTTGTCTTGGCGTCAACCTCGACACTCTCTACCACTCAGGGAGCATCTTATGCTGCTTCCCGTGAGGAACCTTGGAGTACGGTTCAACGAAAGCCGCATTATAGAAGCTTGCCCCCACGGCCACCTCGACATACATTCGGGTTAGAGGATGCCCGTTCAATCCGGCGGTACTCTGACCCGAGTCAGCGTCGTCCTCCAGCAAGGTTCGTGCCCAAGTCAGAAGGCATGGCCGAAGTAAAGGTCATGCTATCTACGGCGCGTGTACCGACGAGGACACGGCTCTGCCAACGCTAACACACATCATCATGCTCATGCATGGAGAACGTGAAGCGAAGACTGAAGACGATGATTAAGCAGCTTAATCGGAGGTGTCTCGCGGTACCATCCGCGGAGTAATTAACCGGGCGCTTTCCGAGGCACCGGGAACCAGAAGATCTACAATCGCCTTGTCATTGGCCATGCTAGTAGGCCACACGGAGCGTATGATAGGGATTAGTCTATTAGTCCTCATGATTAATATGCATCTTTTCTCTTTCTTTATATTTGTGCACTTAGTACCCTGGCACGCCCGCACCATATGCCTTTTCCCCGGTGTAAGAGAGTCGCTTTTATATCTCTTTGTAAAAAAGCGAACTTTCGTGTCAAACAGGTGGCGACAACTGATGTCTCGCTTCGGCCCTCTCCTCCATCCGCCCTAGCCTAACTCCTTGTCCCATCGCCTCACTTGAATTGTGAATTCTTCAGTTTGGGATGTCCCTTTTCTCTCTCCCGAGCTCCTTGCATTATGTTCTATTAGCCTAGGTTGTGATAGGAAGAACGAATCCTTGTCTGTGCGATTATGGTGTGATGTAGTATGCGATGTTACCTTGTTGTCATCATCTACTGGAATTTAGCAAAATGTTCTTCGACACTACAGTTTCTCTCTGGCATATTGTTTGTTAAGCCAACTAGATAGATTTCTCTGCTGAAAACACTTGAAAGTTTCTTGGATTTCAGTCTTATGATGTCTTGGCTCTCACTTATTTGAATTATTTTTGGTGCCATGGAATCTGAACCTTTTCGTTTAAATGGATCAGTTTAGTATGTTCCCTACTCACAGCCTCACTGGCAGTTTTCCTGAAGCTGCTCGGCTTTTCAACTTAGACGGTGTCTTCTTATAATCGTGTCATTACCATTTCATCTTGTTGTACTATTTACCAAACCGATCAGTATGCAATTGGTCACCTAATTCGTTTATGACTTAGTTCAATCTGTTTATGATCACCTGCTGTATTTTTTTGAATCTCCTTAGGTTCCTCAACTTAGACGATATGTCTTCTAATGGTCCTGCCATCAACCATTTCAGGTTTATTCTTATTGGACCGTTTATTATGGTATTGGTGGTCTTTTTGAGACACACATGGAAAGGAAGAGAACGTGCTTAGAGGTACTTGCATGAAAATACACACACATTAGAGACACAGTTACTTCTTAGAAACCAATCAATCCAGAACAGTCTACCATGTTATTAAGCAGACAAGACACATACAAACAAACTATTATACTCTCTACAAAATCCATTGGAAAGAGTTTTGTATAGAAAATATAATAACACAATGTCATCAACGACACAGATGGACCTGCAGGGAAAGGAACAGTTGGCATGAAGGAATCGCGAAAGCGCAAAATTTGCCTTGTGAAACCAGTCTTTTGTTTACTAAGTTACATCGAGGCCAAAAGTTTGATTCAGCGACAGCTACATGTGGACCCGTTACCATTGTACCGTATTTTTACACCGTAAACCATAATTATATACCAATTTGAAAAAGACAACATAACATATATGTTGTCTATCTAGGCTTCTTTTTTTGAAAAAAAATTATACCATATTACACTATTGCATTATGATATTAATTTGTTGTATAATTATGGAGTATAAAATTACGGTACAATGATCATAGGCCTACATGTCACATGCATGTTAACTGTTAAGGCTCCTAAATCAGCCCTTTGGGTAAGGTGGAACTTATTAGACAGAGAATGACTAGCTGCAAAATATGTTTACTTGTTTGCAAGGAGGGCACAAGTGTTGTCCATGCACATTTAGAACAGACGTAAACACAACTCAAATATTGACTGAGAATAACTCGTAGCAGATAAAAATATTGACTGAGAATAACTCGTTGGAGTTACATCGGCCGCATCGCCGTACAGCTGATAGCGCTGCGCAACCGCTGCATGCCTCAGTTTGCAAAGTGCGTGCTATTCTTTTCCCTTGACACCGACTCGTCTTTGTCTCCTTGCATTGCAGTGAGTAGATTTGAATTCTCTTTTGTTTTGTCTACCTCGCCGGTGCCGTACGTTGGAAAGTGGGATCTGTTATCACGCAAAATAGTCTATGACATGTCACCTAAGCCAGCCCAAGTTATTTGTCATTTCTCCTTAGAGGGAAATGATTTTTTTTTTTGAACACAGGGAAAGGATGTTTATCGCAAGTCATCTGAGAGCAACAGAGAAGTCGGGGTATTGATTAGGAGTTATTTTGTTGATGATGTAACAATGGATTGGTGTTATTGGGTTCGCAAAAGGGACCCCTTCCTGAAGGTTAGTTATAGACACCTGTAACTTTTATCTTTGCGTGTTATCATCGTGTAAAATATCGCTGATGTTAGTACCGGTCGAAATGACAAATAACTGAAGCTTTGTGTATGAAAATCATACACAGATAACCAAACACTTGTACTCGTTGCCTCATTCAGCCTCTACCTTTTGTGCATAGGGTCGATGCGAGCAACCAAATAAGACTATCTCGCGTTTTTGCCCAACCAAGGTCTGGCGAGACACAGATTTAAGGACATTTTCTATATAACTAACAAATTAACACATCGTAAGAGCTATCCTGCTTCCTATGATCAGCATTTTGCATGATTATTGCATCTCTCTCTTAAGAATAGTGAGCTTCGTACGGAAAGTGCCACATGGAGAGTGAGCAGAAAAGACAAAGTCTATGATGTCAACATTTGCCCCGAGCCCCACAAAATTTTCACATCATAATAATGGATTCAAGCATGTTTTTTGAGTAAATAGCAGAAATATATTCACCAAAGAATTTACGAAGCGTACGTCAAGATGTGAAACATTTGCCCTATAT
The DNA here is from genome assembly GCA_026929855.1 of Poa annua. Classification (NCBI taxonomy): domain Eukaryota; kingdom Viridiplantae; phylum Streptophyta; class Magnoliopsida; order Poales; family Poaceae; genus Poa; species Poa annua. Next base: position 78,499,288 of record CM049432.1, read on the forward strand.
TTGCAAAAAGAATAGGCAAAAAACTACAAAATATATCAAAATGTCCAGAAAACCTTTCATCATTTGTGTTGTACCATCGTGGCTTGACTCAATTCGCTAATTGTCTTGGGTCTTACGCTCCTCCTATTCAAGATAATTGTTTATGGGTCGGCCCATTTTATGCTCCCGCACCACCTTGGCGCTCCTCCCTACTCGAGCCATTGCTGCTGTCGGTTCAACGTCACCCCCCGACTTATCTATAAACCCTCCTATGACCTCATACACACCTTCTCCGACACCCGCCACTATGTCACATCAAATTGTGTCGTCGTCGGCTACGGTGAGGTCCCTTCCTCACCTCGCCGGTGACGTTACCGGCTACCAACGGTGGTCACAGGTAGTGAGAGACAGTGGGTTAGGCTGCCGTCAGGGGACGATGATGAAAAGGGTGGATGAAAGTGGGTCGCGGAACAAGAGTTTCTTTCCGCTTATTATGATCAATGGGCGACCGACTACTTGTCTACCAGATGGGCCGGCCCAGTAGACCCTTTGAGTCCACCTCGATAGGCCAAACGTTTAATTATAGTTCAATATCATGAAGTTTGACTGCTAATTTCAGTTTTAAAATTTGAAACACAGCCTAACAGTAGAATTTGAGAAACTCGATTTCAATTCTTAGTTTTATGCTCGAATACGGATCCAAACAGAGACCTACAGTGATACGTCTTATTCATGGGCCGGCCCAGTAGATCCTTTGAGTCCTTCTCAATAGGCGCATACAGAAAGAGTTCCCGACATGTCCGCATCGATCGAATCGAGCCCGTCCACCCGTTAGCCTACTCGTGACCGGAGCAGGCAAAGGCCGGCCCACGGTCGCCGGCGCAGGCACGGCACCACGCGTGGCCGGCCACTGCTCGCCGGCGGAGGGGACGCCATCGCATCGCTATTATAAAACCCCGTCTCGCGCGGCTCGACAACCTCGGCCACCACACTACTTCCTCCGTCGCCCCTTCACCAATGTCCCACCCGGATCTCGAGGCGGCGCGGCCTCCCCGGCTCCCTGGCGTCGGCCCGGCGGCCACCCCACCACCGGCCAACAGAGAGACCGACGTGAGTACTGTGCAGGGGAAATCCTTGTTCTACACTTCTGTTCTCTGTTTCGTTTTTTCCTCTTTGCATGCTCCCTTACTTATATATGGTAGTTCGTTGTAGCGCTCGTCTCGTACTATAATTGGTGCATTATTGCTTTGTTTATTTCGGCTGGTCATTGCATGAGGGAACATGAATCTCTTACTGTATTGTCTCCATGTGTGTTCAACACTGATTCGGTGGTGGCACTCTAGTGTAGTTTTTCACAATGGAAATCGGGGTCTTGTCTAAGTTATTAATATCACAAAGGAAAGCAAAAGCGGTGGGGTAAGTGCAGTCGTAGTCGTGGAGTTCGTGTGTTTGATTCTTGCCACAGTAGCAGCGCTGACAGGCCCAAAACAGGCCAAATTATCAGCTCATAGCGCTGCGCAAGTGCGCATGCTCGATGCCTCAGTTTGCAAACTCTGTTCTATTGCTCTTTCTTCGCCGGTGAGACTTCACCTCGACTTGAATCACCTTTGTCGCCATGCAGTGGGCAGATTTGATTTCTCTTTTGTTTTTTCTACTTGGCGGTGCCGCTAGTCAGTGGGATTTCTGATCGGCAATAGTTTAAGCTTCGGCCGCCCAATTTATTTCTTTTTTCCTTTGATTCTTGTGTGGGTGGGGGGTGTCTTTTCTTATATATGAAAATTCTGACATTCCATTAACAGTTACTGACAGAATCACCGTACAAAGCCTTGGTTATATTGCTTGGAAAATTATCTAGCCAGACTTGACTGTGACCCATAGGTTCAGCAGCCCCTTTTGCTGCAAGCACATGAGCAGGGTAGCTGCTCTTCCTTCTTTCAAACACCACACAGGCTTCAGTAAAGTTCAGGCGGAATTTGATCTCTATGAACAGAGCTCCGAGAGGCGCTGCATCATATGCCGACGAGGTGACAGCGTGTTGCAAAACTTAGTAGTCAGTGACAAACACAGCTCGCCCCACTCCTAGGTCCTCGGTGATTCTGGCAGACTCAAGGAGCGCATGAGCTTCAGTTTCTACGGCTGTCCCTGCGTTGGATATGGAGCCTGCACCCGCGATTTTTTTTGCTGTCATGATCACTGGCAACGCATCCCCATCCCCCTCGCCCTGTACCAGCTTGGTAAGCACCAACCAGATTGTTTTTTATCCAGTTTCTGTGTGGGGGTATCCATTGTGCGTCAGGTTTCCCGGGATTCGGAGATTTCCTGCTGAAAAAACTGTACCCATTCAGAGGAGTGTCTTGTAATCACAGCACACAATTCAGCAGATGAAAAACGTCACTCGCCATGGTTAGCCTTGTTCTGCTCAGTCCACCAACACCATAGCATTGCCACTGTACGCATCTTCTGCTCATACGGGCAGTTGCAGGAGGGGTGTTTGTCTTTGTCTGGGGCAACATGGAATCAGGGGAACGTTTTCCTTTCTTTCTCTACTTGCGGATGATGTCTAACATGAAATTAATGTATAATGTATGAGTGAGCGTTGTTACATTATTTATTCGTGTGCATCCTGTCTCTTGGTTACCAGTTTCTATGTTTCAGTTAGATCAGTTCACCATCTCTGACTAACAAGTATTGCTGAAAAAATGACGGCTGAGGTGGTGCCTAGGCGCTCAAGAGCAACTTGATAAGAACATCAGTTTGCATTGAAGTAGACGCAACAACTGACCAGATTCCCTCTTTATTTGATTTGCAATGTACCTTTGTCATTTTCCATCAGTTAATTTTAGAGGGGGCATTTCCATTATTTTGTTTGCAAGAAAATGTTTAATTTCTAGAGCTATACGTCAATGTAAGAGTAAGAGAAAGTCGGTGTGTTGATTTGAGGTCATTTTCTTGATGGTGTCATCATGGATTACATCACAGGGCCTCAAGTTCCATATTGCTCTAGTCTCTGAAAGTGCCACCAGAAAAGTCGACTAAAAGAAACAAGTCCTTGATGTTCACATTTGTCGTAGCCCCACAAAAATCCCACATGGCTAACGTATCGAGAATGGGGACCCATGAGATTCTCACAATAATTGATTTCAAGCATTAATATTGCTACTGCTCTGGCCTTTGGTTGACTCCATTGACTAACTATGCATCCTAGTTGCTAGCAGTTTCTATCTTTCAGTTAGTTTAGTTCAGCAGTATTACTGAAAAATTTGTGGCTGAGCTGGGTGCGTGGGTGCTCATGAGCAACTTGATAAGGATATCAGTTTGCATTAAAGTAGACAGAACAACTGACCAGATTCCGTCTTTATTTCATTTGGAATGTACCTGGTCAATTTCCATCATTTAGACGGGACATTTCCATCATTTTGTTTCCAAGAAACTTTTTTATTTATTGAGCTATACACCTATTTAGGAGTAAGAGAAAAGTCGGTGTGTTGATTGGGGATCATTTTTTTTATGATGTCATCATGGATTACATCAGGCGGCCTCAAGTTCCATATTTTTTGTGAGCAGGTTGGCAATGTTCGCAAAAATATATTTCTTGCATACAAGACTCTTGGTGTTGTTTTCGGTGGCCTCGTTACTTCTCCCCTCTATGTTTATCCCTCGATGAACTTGTCATCTCCCACAGAAGCAGACTACCTGGGAATATACAGCATAATGTTTTGGACTCTTACTTTAATCGGTGTGGTTAAGTATGTAGGCATAGCTCTCAATGCTGATGATCATGGTGAAGGTAACTAACCCCTTGCAGCTTCCTCCTTTCCTTTCATTGAAAAATTATTGCTACCTTTCTAGATGACTGTTGGAATTTATAATGGATTGGACAATATTAGTTAATGATTTGATGTTAAAACTTGAAACCAAAAAAAAATCACTACAAAAAGATGATCAAATATCTGGATACTTGTGGGGTTTGCATATCCATTTCGGTTGATTATTTCTGTACTCTGTTTAGTGTTATTGCCAATACTATTTAGTGTTGATGCTATTTAGTGTTCGAATGACAGAGGTGTAAATTACCTATACATATTATTAAATACAAGCTTTATTTTCTTGGTAGATCAAATGTTTTACTTTACTATGTTATCTACATGCACTCCACACTGGCTAGCCCAAGGAGGTTGTGTTGTATGGGTGGTGCCTGCTGTTTCTGGAGCATGTAAAACTCTTCTTTTCTATCAGTGCATCCACACACAAAGCTTTTGCGTTTTCACGAAAAAATTATGTTGTCTGCATGGGCGTTGCTTACTCTACATTTTGCAGGTGGTACATTTGCCATGTATTCTTTGTTGTGTAGGCATGCCGATATAGGCATCCTTCCTTCCAAGAGAGTATATTCAGAAGAAGAAGCACTTCTTCAAGATCAGTCAACAATGGGTAGAAGGCCTAGTAAACTGGGAAAGTTCTTTGAGCGAAGCTTAACTGCCAGAAGGGTATTGTTATTCATGGCCATTCTTGGGATGTGTATGCTCATTGGGGACGGCATACTAACTCCTGCCATTTCAGGTTTGCTGTTTGTAGATGACATATCTAACCTAATCATTTTTGTGACCATATAGATAACTGATGTTCCTCACTTTTCAGTTTTATCCGCAATTGATGGACTAAGAGGGCCATTTCCTAGTGTTAGTAGACGTAAGTAGCTCAATAAGTGCTGTATATGATGAGCAATGAAAGAGCCTCTCTGATAATGCCTTTTGATGACATTAATCATTGTTTGAATTATTCAGCCGTTGTGGAAGCCCTGTCTGCAGCAATTCTTATTGGCTTATTCTTGCTACAAAAATATGGGACTTCAAAAGTTAGCTTTCTGTTTTCTCCAATCATGGCAGCATGGACTTTCACCACTCCAATTATCGGAATATACAGCATTATTCATTACTACCCTGGAATCTTCAAAGCCATTTCGCCCTATTATATTGTTCATTTCTTCCTTAGAAATAAAAAACAAGGGTGGCAGCTGCTTGGTGGGACTGTTCTATGTATCACAGGTATACCTCATTTACATGCTACCAGGTTGTGCCCTTTTTATCTGACAGTGATCACGCAACCTAAAGTTCAGTCTCCTGCCTGCAGGTGCGGAAGCTATGTTTGCAGATCTTGGCCACTTCAGCAAAAAGTCTATTCAGGTATTACCATTCAGAATTAACATCATGAATTATTCTTATCCATTTTTTTATATTTCGTTGTTAGTTACACTTCATTTTTTTCAGATAGCATTTCTATCCAGCATATATCCTTCTCTGGTCCTCACTTATGCCGGGCAAACAGCATACCTCATTAAAAATGTCAATGACTTCAGTGATGGGTTCTTCAAATTTGTCCCTCGCCCAGTTTACTGGCCCATGTTTGTCATTGCAACACTAGCATCAATTGTTGCTAGTCAATCCTTAATATCTGCAACCTTTTCTGTTATAAAACAGTCGGTTGTCCTGGACTACTTTCCCCGTGTCAAGGTGGTGCACACATCGCAACAAAAGGAAGGGGAGGTTTACTCCCCAGAAATTAATTACATTCTGATGGTACTGTGTGTTGGTGTTATACTTGGCTTTGGTGGTGGAAAAGAGATAGGAAATGCTTTCGGTAAGCAAATTCTGCAAACAAATGCTCCAATTGTTAAAATATACTCCTACTTTGTGCCTGAAGACTCGATGTGTAATTGTTTACCGCAGGTGTTGTTGTTATCATGGTCATGCTCATAACAACCTTGATGCTCACTCTTGTGATGATCATCATTTGGAGAACGCCGCCTGTTCTTGTCGGCCTGTATGCAGTTCCGTTCATCATCATGGAAGGGTCCTATGTCAGTGCCGTTTTTACCAAGATCTTTGAAGGAGGTTGGCTTCCTTTTGCAGTTTCCATGATCCTTGCTTTGATCATGTTCGTCTGGTACTATGGTAGGCAAAGGAAAGCAGAGTATGAAATGGTGAACAAGGTAACCGTGGAATGCCTTGGTGAGCTCTTGGCAAAGCCTGAGGTTCAGAGGGTCCCGGGCTTGTGCTTCTTTTACAGCAACATACATGATGGGCTAACTCCGATACTTGGCCATTACATCAAGAACATGAGCTCACTACATACAGTCACCATCTTTGTGACCCTGAGGTACCTGCTGGTTTCCAAAGTTGATGAACGGGAAAGGATCCTGGTCAAGAGGCTTGGCCTGGACGGAGTGTACCAGTGCACCATTCAGTATGGATACGCCGACAACCTGAGCCTCAAAGGCGGCGATGACCTTGTGGCACAAGTCACCCGATGCCTACAACGACACATCGAGACGAGCAAAAACCTGCTGTCTCCTGTTTCCACCGAGGAAGAGGTTGCAAACCTGGAGGCGGCACGGTCGGCGGGGGTGGTGCATGTCCGGGGCAAGATGAGGTTCTACGTGGGTGACGACGTCGGCTGTTTCGACAAGGTCATGCTCCGATTCTATGAGTTCTTGCACGGTATCTGCAGGTCGGCGCTGCCGGCTCTCGGAATGCCTCTGCAGCAGCGAGTTGAGATCGGCATGCTGTACAAGGTTTGACACACTATAGGTGGATAGGATAGGTTACTTCTTGTCTATTAGATTCCTTGTTTTTTGTTATTGTTCATTGTTGAAATTGGGCCTCGAAGGTGAGAAATACAAGGTCAGGGACACTTGGTGCGTGAGTGTGCTAGTATGGTCATTCTTAGGTTGTTATTGTTCATTGTTGAAATTGGGCCTCAATTGTGAGAAATACAAGGTCAGGGACACTTCGTGCGTGAGTGTGCTAGTATGGTCATTCTTAGCTTTAAGCCTTCGTGCTCCTGTCCCCTGGTTCCTGATCTATCAGAGTTTTGTATATTTTTTTCCTCGAAATTTTTTGGAAGTATGGTGATCAGTAGAACCACCAGGATACACAGGGATCTTGAAACTGAGATGACACAACGAAAAAGGATAATGAGAATGCTGTGACTTTATCCTGTAGTCTCAGTTTACTACATGTTCCTACATTTGGTGATATGGAATAGGCTCTTTTTACTGGTACGGATCCATGCTTCTTTCCTATTTTGCAGCAGTTCTTTCTGGATTCAAACCATATAAAACAGTCGAGTGCAAAAGGTAGCCATCTGTTTCGTGTCATGAGGACAATTCACATCCCATCATGTATGCAGCCCATACTGGGGGTGGTTGTAAGCTACCCTGACCTAGAGCCCTAGACTGACCCTTCCGCCGTCTAACTGCAGTAACAGAATTTCAAAATATAAATATCCAAATGTTGCTTGAAGTTTTGAAACCAGCTAGACTTCCGTGGCCATCGAAGTGCCTGGAATGAAATGCCAAATCCTGATCATGAAGCTTAAATGAACTTTGCAAGCATATATATGCAACATGGTGATTCAGTGCAAATTATCAGTACTTCAAACATGCATAAATCGTGTGCAAGGCATGCACAATGCACTAGAATTATTCAGACGACCATCTCTTCCTGGTGAACTGATGGAGAAGACAGTACTAGTTACAGTAGCGACACTAAAGCTTCCATGGCGTGATTGGTGGGAAAACACGGCTCCAAAAGCGACGGTAAAAGCGAGAAAAGTAGGAGATACTGTCTGCGATTTACGCGTCCTTTTGCACACTAATTTCTGTAGCGCTTTTTTTCAGAGGAAGAAATAACAATAGAGAAAGGAACCACTACTGTAGTCGTAGTTCACTCACTGATTAGCTGCTGGGTAGATGGTCGATGCAGATTTTAGCAGTACTGATCACTGATCAGACGTACCGTGGTCCATGGTTCCTAACCGGGGACGTTAGCGTAGTGTAGTTCCAGAACCTCGCGGAGTCTCAGGCCAAGACAACTGCAGTCCAGAAGATGAGCCCACCCAAGACAGTGGTAGCTGTTGGCTTGTTAGTACACTTCTCTTTCGTGTTGTTTTCTTCTTCTTCTTCAATAGATTGACTTATGGCTTGTGTAGCAATTTTATAGGAGAAATCAACGTGGTTCAAGCTGCTCTGATTCAAAACAGAGATCACAGGCTTGCATTAACAAAACAGCAAAAGTTTTCCTGAAAACAAGACGAAATATTTGCTCTTTTCATTAGTCGAGGAGTTTGAGAACAGAATGCCCACACCACGGTGAAGAAGTGGTGGTGTGCCACCACCGGAGCCCTCGGCAACTGGCGCAAGAGTTTGGCTTTCTTAGTACTCCTCACTGTTTGGGAGATTTGGAATGAGGGTAACGCCCGTGTTTTTCGGAATGTCGCTTCCATGCCCCTTTTGGTTATTTCGTGTATTAAACGCATCGCCACACTTTTAGGGGTTGCCGGGCAAAGCATTTGAGTTCTCTCATACCGGAAGAGTAGACTATTTATCCAAGCCTTCGGCTTGTTATTGTAACCTAAATCTTCCTTCTTTATTAATGAAACAGGCAAAAAAAATGTCTTGTTAAAAAAACTCGAGCTTCGATCTACGCAAAAAAACTCAATCTTTAGAGGACGACACATTATAATTTCTAGAAATAGAAAGCGTACAGAAAATAGAGATACATAAGGCACCCACGACGTGATAGCATGTGTGCATATGGTATAGCTATCCTCCTACACAAATTATTACAGAGAATCTTTTCTTCTTCGTTGACCCGATCACTTTGGGGCCGGTAGCTAGGTAACCTTCTATTGGTTGGGTGGGTTCTAGGCGCCCAAAATTTGGAGTGGCACGTCCTTGATTTTATTATGTGGAGCCCTTTTCCTTGGATTTGTCTCACCTAGTCACATGATCAGCTGCAATAATTTAGCCCACCCCCTAAAAAAAAGCAACAGCGAGCAAGTAGACAATTAACCTGTTTCCATAGCTTTTCATGCCGAGTAACTTTGCCGGGGGTGCTTTAGAAAAAGGAATCGCTTTTGTGGTGTGAAGAAGAGAAATAGAAGTACCCGAATCAAATGTGTGGTCCTGTTTGACAGTTTGAGTGTGAGAAATTTTAGGTTACATGGCACTTGTATGGGCTTACATTTTTTGCAAAGGCAGATGTGAGTGAAACTGTGGGTATGTGCATAGTATATATGCATTTGCACGAATAAAGTCACAAATTTAAAATTTTAGCTACTGGTGTTTCATATTAAGATAATACATAGCTTGCACATTTTATTGGTGACAGTTGTTACAAAACTTAGTGCATGTTCTTGACTCTTGTTGTTCCACCATCACAGTTACACCTTGCCATACAATTTTTTTAGCCAAACCTTGCTACAGTTTCGTCAAGCGATTTTTTGGGTATGGTTTTATGGCTTTCCTTTTTTACAGCCTAACTTCAGAAGAAAAATGTGGTTAGTTCTTTTATGAACCAAGCATGTTCTTTGTTCCCATTCCACATCAAACCCATATTTTTTTGGTGAATGATGATGTAGCCAAACCCATATTTTGGAGCCAGCTAGTCTTGTACATATATAAGTGTCGTCAACACTGTTGTTTCTTCCTAATAAAGAGGTGCATTGAACTTATGCGCGTTCTCAGGAAAAATGAACGTTTTATACATGAATGATGTAAACTTTGTTTGTTTGTGTTTCTTCTTAACAAAGAGGCACTTAAAACGTATGGGCGCTCTCATAAAAAATCTCATCTTCTACATAATTGTTGTAAAGTTAGATTGGTGTGTTGTCTTGTATTAAAAGAGATACCTTGAACTTGCGAGTATTCTCGAAAACGTTTGTCGTTTATACATAAATATTAATAAATATCTTTTGTCATTGCTTCTTCTTAATGAACGGACATCCTGAAGTTATGCACACTCTCGGAAAATAGTTGTCTGCTTTGTACATAAGCGTTATAGTTTTGTTCCAATGAACCTTCCCTAGAAACAAAATGTTAAGAAAACTTATGTCACTTAGTTTGAAATGTAGTATGATTAATGTGTCTTTGACCTGTGAACTTCCTCGATTCCAAAACAAGCCTAGAAACCTTGATGTATAACTTCAAGTCATTGTAAAACGTTATGTCGTGGATGGTCCTCCAATTTGTCCTAAATTCATGTAAATGTCTCTCAAGTTATCACAAGGTGCTACAAAAATCATATCATATATATTTGCCTATACCTTATGATAGATTTTATCTCAACTAAAAAAGGCACATTTTAACCCTGTAGTAACCTATCTATATTTTCCTTGGACTGATAATTTGACAAGTTGAACCTACTTACTTATCTGGTTCATGTGTTTGATGATTGACATTGAACTCAGGTAAATTTTGGAAATAGGATGACATCGGCTTTTCACATCGGTTGATGCATACAACCATGATTATTGCAAAACTGTAGGCATTACATAAAAGTAAAACATCAACTCACAACAACAACCAAAACACACCAGGATGAAACCACGTATCCTATGAGGCTGTCAACTCAAGATGGGGCTTGGCAAACACTCCTAACCTTGTTAAAAAAACAATCCTAACTGTAAATACACTGGCACGGAGGCGGTATCAAATGTATATTGGAAACCTAGTGATTCTCACTTTTGGGCCGGTCTGATGGCGACTAAGAACCATTTCTTCCGCTTCAGAGAATTTAAAATTAAGGATAGATCGGAAATAAGATTATAGGAGGACACATGGTTAGGTAATACCACCCTCCCGGATCAGCACCCAGCCTTATATAATATCTTTCGTCACAAAGGGGATACCATAGCCACGGTTATGTAGTCTTTATCTCTCAATGTGACGTTCATCCGAGATTTAATTGGGACAAAACTCACGACTTGGAATGCTCGTGTTGGCATCAGTTCAACTGACATAAGGTTCTTATGAGTTTGGTTAAAGTTTATGTGGGAATATAAAATTCTCTGTAGACTCCATATATTGTAGACTCCATGTATAAGGCAATAGTCCAATCTGATGTCCCAATTGATAATAATCAAAAAAAAAAATGTCAAATGAAATGAGGATTCCGCTTAAACTAAAGGCGTTTACTTGGTATCTATGTAGGGATGTCATTTTAATAAAGATAACCTTGTTAAACGAAACTGGTATGAAAATACAAAGTGTGTGTTTTGTTCACAACACGAGACAATTAAACACTTATGCCTCGACTGTAGTCTTGCTGGAACAAATGTTGATTTCTATAAAAAGAATAATTGTATTTTTCCGAAGGGGATTACTATGAAAAAACATGATTCTCTAACATCTAAACGGTGGTACATAGGCTTTGGGATCTCAAATTCTCAACATGCCTCCGTTATAGTCGCAAGCAGACGTGAAAGATAGCTAGGGAGCAGTACTATGTTTTCCCGGTGCAAGTATTCCGGCCGGTCTCGTGTCTTCCTCAATCCTCATCTCCGAGAGGATTTGAGATTCCGGGCTAGGTGATGCACACTGGTTGTTGTTGCCCTCTGACCAGTGATATCACCAAGACAGACAGCACCTACCGGCATAGCTTTGACCTCCTACGTAGCGCGTAACAGACGCAGAATGTCAGCTTGGAAATGCAGTCTTCCAGCAGTTTGACATCATTCATATCATAACCTGATATATATGTCTATTATGTTGCACTTTAAACCGAAAAATACTCAAGTAAATTGCACGTGATAAAGGATCGAGGAAAGGCGTTAAAGCCGAAGGAAGAGTGAAGGAGAAGCCGCACGTACGTACTACGTACTTAAGCGATGGATTCTGAAGCTCGGCGGCCGACAGATTTCGAATTGCCGCAAGCTGCGGGCGATATTCCGAGGAACAAACCGATCGTATCAGCGCGAAAAACAAAAGCAGGTGAGGATCACGGAAAGAAAGCGAAAGAGAAGGCTACAAGAGGAGGAAGACGAAGAAAGAAGCTTAAAGAAAGCAGATCGAGGAAGCGAGCAAGAAGGCCAAAGCTACTACTATGTCGAAGAACGCGAGAGAGGGGGAAAAAAAACAAAGGTCGAGCTCCCCGCAGCCAACCACCCCTATCTTTTGCTTTCGTTGCTTCGTTTGGACTTTGGTACTCACTCTCATGTCATCTTAAAACTGACTTTGGCCGCCACCAAATTGAAGAATTTGACCCCAACAAAGAAAAATACAGTCCACAGCACAGCACACACAGCTGACGCAACTGAATTTTATTACGGGTAGCGGTGGACTTGGCATGCCACGCTGCACGCTCTCCCTCTCTCTTTCTCCTTGGAAAAAGCCGTCCTATATTAAGCACGCCGCGCCGCTCGACCTCCTCCTCACAGTCGCTCGCTCGCTCTCAGAGTCCCAGTGAGTGTCACACTGGCACGGCCAGCACGGGCTAATCATCATCGGCTTCGCCATGGAGACAGCCCAGGAAAGAGAGCTGCTGCAGCTGCAGCTGCAGTGCTGGCCTTTCCACGCCATGCCGCCTACCACCTACTTCGACGCCGGCACCGCCTACGCCTACAGCGGCGGTAGCAGCAGCATCAGCAGCGGCGGTGACGGCTTCCTGCTGGGATGGGAGCCGCCGCTCGGCTGCTTCGGGATCGTCCCCGCCGCCGACCTCGCGCACCTCCACGACCTCCTCCCCCTCTGTACGTGCCAATTTTCCGTCCTCTGTTCTCCTCCAGCTCCAGCTCCGGCCGGCCAGAACGCAATCAGTCTGACGTTTTCTTCAAAAACGCAGGCATGGAGTCGCTGCAGCCGGCCGCGCCGTCGACCCTCCCGCCGGAGCCGCCTGGCGCGGCGGCAATGCCCAACGGGGAGCTCGGCGACCTCCTGCTGGTAACCAAACCTATCCTCATCTTCCGCGCACCGAATTAACTACGGCGTCAGTTTACAGTTCCTTCCGAAACTTCCTCGATCGCGTTAAAAACCGTCGCTTTCTCCCATTTTTCCTCCTCGCCAGCAGAATTTCTGGGGCGCCTACGACGAGCAGCCGGTCGCCATCAATTCCAGCTGCGCCTACGACGAGCAGCAGCACGAGAAGAGCAGCGCTGCCACGGCCATCGACACCTCTTTCCTCTGTAAGAACTAAGAAGCCCCTCTGATATCTGAATCGATCGACTCTTTGAACTTGCTAGGTCTGCGTTTCTTAGGTACCCTCCTGTCCGTCAGTCACCAAGGAGGCAAGGACAAACCACAAAGTCGTAGAGTTCGCATTTAGAGGCTTGTCAATATGCCATGTGTGCTCTCGTTCAAAAATGCCATGTGGGCGTCTCTGTGGGGGCCCCGGCGAAGATTAGCGGCACCTAATCTTCGTCATCACCCTATGATTTGCGCATGATCAGTGATGATCTACTAATAGTAGGAGGATTGCAGTGTCAGTATAATATTTGTGGACAGGCGCTTCTTTCCAAGTAAAGACAGATCTAGGTGTTACATGCTTAGATGGTAGCGCTAGTGCCGCGTAGATTCTATACTTACTAATCTTCTGCAGTACTGTTGTCAAAGTCGCACCTTTTACGTGATCAGCTCATTATTTTAAGGCTCATCAAGTGTGTAATTAAGTCATTGTAATCAATTGACAATTGATCATTGCTGAATGCAGTTGATGATGATGATGACGACGATCCTTTGGGCTCGATTTTCTCCACGAGGCCCACCTTGCCAACGGAGCCCGTGCTCCAGGCCCCAGCCGCGGCTGCGGCGGAGGAGCCCCTCCTCAGCTCCTCCTCCTCCAGCAGCCACGCCGACCCACATGCCAGCGACGCCGGCGGGGCCCAGACGACCGCCACCGACGACAAGCCAGGTGGCGCGCCGGCCCCGCCTCCCTCCTCGTCGTCGTCGTTGAAACGCGCGACACCAGAAGGTGCTTTGCCAGACCTCGACGCGACGCGCCAACAGTCCACTGTGTGCTCCATTAATCATCAAGTTATTAACTTTGTTTGATCCGCGTTGTGTTTTCTAGTGTCGGAGTCGACGGAGGCGGAGTGCAGCCAGAGCGGCGGTAAGCGGCGGAAGGAGTCGCCGGCGCCGGTGGCGAGGCGCGTGGTGTGCCCGTTCGCGGTGCTGAAGCCCGACGGGCTCGACGGCGGCGCGACGCTGGCGGACATCAACGCGCGGAACCTCATGCGACCGGCGCGACCCGTGCGGCACCCCGTCGGCGAGTTCGCGTGCAGGCCGCGCGTGCTGTCCGTCGACGTGCCGGGCATCTCCGGCAGGGCCGTCTCGGGGTTCACCAGGCTGCACACCCCCGGCCGTGGCACCATTACCATCATGAGGACGCGGGGATGATAGCTAATGGATGCATGCATGCATCATTGCAGGCTCTGTATCACCGATGCATGATCATAGTGATGTAGATTAGCCCGGCGATGTGGTGGATTAGCTAGCTAGATGCTCTCTAGCTAGCACGCATCCTCAATCAAGTTCAAATGCCTTGTAAATATATGCTCGAATAACACAAGGAATGAATAAAATTCTTCTTCTTGTGCTCAAGAATGAAGAACTTTTTCCTTGGATCATCGGCCGGTTGCCGTAGCAGAGGACAAAGCCGGCTTGTGCCCCCTGTTCTTGTGCTCCTAGTAGACAGGCAAGTTTGTGTTCACAACTCCAAAAGGTGAAAGCAACTAGCTAGCTTTCCTTTTGTCTGCAATATAGCGCGAGCCTACTGCTTAATCCGAGCTGCTTTCATAGAAAGTTTAAGAAATAATTTGGCTTCGACCATCCGCTATTTGAAAAAACCTGGATGTGCATTTCTTTATTTTTGTAGAAAGTGGAACCTGAGATGTGCATTGTTAAAAATGCAGATCAGACGCTTCGATGTTTGGAACATGATTGCTGCAAAGTCTTCCTCTGGAAATGGAATGGTTCTTTTTTTCGTTTAAAATACTGCCCGGCAAAGAGAATAAACGTAGGGACAAAGACGCATGGTAGAGCATGACAGGATAGAAAAATCTCCAAAGTGAGACGGGCATGCAGAGTAAAAAGGATTAAAAAGAGTAAAAGGATTAATAAAAACACTAAAGAAGGAGCAGACGATTTGATTTGAGGAAATGAAAGCAGAGATGGGAGCAGAGGAAGGAAGCAGCTAAAGCCAAAGGCGCAAATGGCCGCATCATTGTGGTCACGCAAAAGCAGGGCAAAGCATGGCCGTTGGGCACTGTAGCGTACTCCCTATACGGCAAAATCAGAGCATGTTTCAAAAGATAAAATGGTCCATCAGTCATTCAAATATACAGATCGAGTGCAGTGCATTGCCTGTAAGCAGGAAAAAAAAAAGTCTTGCTGCAGGCACAAGGATCCATGACTGATCGATGATGCATGCAGCAAGTCAACAGCACGCTACAAGATAATGTGGGTGTGTATATGTCACTTTGTTCATGGGGATTTGTAGGGCACCTGGTGGGATTTTGACAAATTTTAGGACGTCAGGTGCGTGATGAGTGTCGCCGTGGCTCATCATCGAGGCTCTGGTCAAAGCTGTCTCGCGGATTCCAAATTCATGACATCAATCAGACGGCGTGGAGGCTCCGCTGGTAGAGTGTATCTTGTGAATGTGCGTGCGTGGGACAGTTGTTACCAGAGTGTTAGGTCAGCGCTGCACCAACTTGAATTCATGGGCTCAGACCATTGTCGAAAAAAAAAATATTGGACGTTTTAGTTTCAAAATCTGGAATAATTCAGTTAAAGAATTTGGTGAACGTTCAACAACTGAAAGTAAGTCAGTGTCATGTATACATAATATAAACCAGAGCATTCTGTTTCTAAATGAAAACATACCAAATTCAATACATCTTCAGTTTGTTACCTGACCCTCATGCCGATCTATCTCTTTAGTATTCAAAAAATTTGACTTGGCATTTCATTTTTTTAGTCCAACGGAGACCACGAGGAAGATTATTTGTGAGGGCTTATGGAAAATTCCTGACCGTTTATCCCTATCAAGAAATGTCCAATTTCATGTCGTACTCTCATTCCTAGTTATAGAGCTTATCATGTACCCACTTTTTTCCTCGCCTTTTAAGATATTTTGGTGCTCTTCATGCATACAGTTATTGTGTGTTTTCTAAATGTAATGTAACATGACAAACTAAAATTCATGACATCTTTCATTTGACGATCCTTGTGAAAGACGGATCTATCATGAATCCAAATTTCAAGACGAAATTCAATCAATGGATAGAGAAACAAAAAATAAAGGAAAATCAGACAGTGCGTTGTAAACATTTTAAATTTGATGCAAAGTATACATGTCTATCGATGACTCAGTCTGGATTTCCTTTTTTTATTTCTTCAGATATAGACTGAGTTTTGTAGTAATTCCTTTTGTCATACTAGGATGTATCATAATTCTAATTCTTATAACATGTTTGTTGTGATTTAAAATGTAATTAGCACAAAAGCACGATATGGAGATGATGCGTGAAATTTCTTCTCGATGTTATCCCTCTTCCTTTTTCCTAATCATGTGTCCCTCGTCATGTCGGTATCTTTGTCATCCGTCTATCCCTGTCGAGAAATATCCAATTTCGTGTAGTACTCTCATTTCTAGTTATAGAGCTTATCATGTACCCGCTTTTTTTCCTCGCCTTTCAAGATATTCCGGTGCTCTTCATGCATACAATTATTATGTGTTATCTAAATGTAATGAGTAACATGACAAACTAAAATTCATGACATCTTTCATTTGATGATCCTTGTGAAAGACGGATCTATCATGAATCCGAATCTCAAGACCAAATTCAATCCATGGATAGAGAAACAAAAAAAAAATCTGACTGTGCATAGCATACATTTTAAATTTGATGTGAAGTATACACATCTATGGAGACTCATAGTATGGAATTCCTTTTTATTGCTGGAGATATAGATTGAGTTTTGTAATAATTCCTTTTGTCATACTAGGATGTATCGTGTATCAATGTTTTTAATAATTCTAATTCTTATAGCATGTTTACTATGATTTAAAATGTAATTGGCACAAAAGCACGATATGGAGATGATGCATGAAATTTCTTCTTGATGTTATCTCTCTTTATTTTTCCTAATCTTTTCTCCTTGGTCATTGCGTCAGTATCTCCCTCTCGCTAACCCCCACTACACCACATCGTGTACCCGACATATCATGGTTTATTGCTAATGTATATTGCAACACTATTAGTAAGTGGAGTATCCCGGTGCGCAGAAAGCCGACAAAGAAAATAGGATAAACGGAAGTTTCCTATTGGCTAACCGTCATTGTTATTGGCTGTCAGGCATAGCTGGATAGGGTAAACAAAATACTGTTAACTGGCCGAAAGAGTTTTCCTCGCGGCATTTACTGGCTAACCGAGGAATGTTCGTGTCGACTGTCGGGCTTGGCAACCAGGAACAAATATGCCCTTGTCATGACATAACCGTTGGTTGAAAAAAGAATACAGAACAGAAAAAAGGTAACTGCTATCCAGATAATTATCCGAACCCTCGAGAACATGCACATAAAAACCAATAGCATACATCACAAATAGGGTTAAGAATTTACATTTCTTTATATACAATTCCACACAAATTTAATACATAAATCAAAGGGTAAATTATTTTACAGTCGGATTGATAGTTGTGGGTCCGACATGAAAATATCCGGACGCACCAAAATATATCGGATTTTCGTACTAGTGTTTGTCCATGGAGATCGTATGCATGCCATATATTTTTCCTTGGACCTACCAACAGCTACCACCCATTTGATGCATGGGCCCTTCCATGCTGATCGAGACCCCTCCTGGCCTCTCTCGTGTTAACTCCTTCCAGCGAAACGATTTTAAAGTACTCGTGACCTAGCGTTGAAGAAGTCGAACACGATCACGAGCCGTATGATTCGATCGGTCCAAGGCTTGGCAGAGCGTGTATGAAGTTACTGATGCACCTATTTGTTGGCCTACATATGTTGCGCGGGACGTGCTGCTCAAACATATAGACCTCCACTGAAGTTGTGAGCTGGAAGTTTATGATGACAGTTAACAGGGCAGGACCGACATATAGACGACGAACAGACGAAGGGAACTCGAGGTGCATGATCGTTTCGCTGACAGCTTAAGAGTGTCCGCTAACCATTGCACCAAAACTTTAGCACCGCGCGCCGTACGTACGCCTGGAGCTGGAGGTGATGCAACGTACAATCCTACCAAATCAGCCAGTGATTCCACTCCACCACTAGGCTGGCTCTGCCGGCCGGCTTGTTCCCTCTTTATAACCTAGAAGTCAAACCTCAACTTTGATTACTTTTTTATGGTCGGGGATGTTTGAAACGGTACGTACGGTACTGCGGTGTGCTGATCATCGCAGTCGCATATGTACTAAACCCACATTCAAATTGTAGGTTTTAAGTTTGATGTTGCCGTTTCTCATGTAAGGATACTATTAATTTTCAGTGAAAGGAGACATTCTCATCGATATCAGAACGTCTATGATAATTTTGTCAATCTCAAAGCCCGATTCAGTGATAATTTATTTAAGGTGCTCATCATAGAGGTGAATGTATGTTTGTATAATTGTATATATATTATAATACGAGTGTTTTGAAAAGATAATAAAGGCAGCAATTCGAGCTAGCTTAGCAAGTCACTGTGGGCATATTTCCCGACTCCCGTTCCCGAAACCCGAACATCCTGATCCCGATCCCGAATTGCCCGAATGCCTTCTCGGGAATCACTTTTGAATTCCCAAAATTAGTTAGGGAATTTCGGGAGTGATGGGCTGAATCCTGAACATCCCGATTATCCCGACAAAGTAGAAAGGCCAAAGGCCCAAGTGTAGAGGTCCAACTCTCCAAGTGCACTCCATTCCAGTATTCCACCGTGGAGCCATCGCACGACTAGGTCAGGCCTCCATTCCAGTCCTCTCCCAATTCCTCCCACTCCCACCGCTGCGGCGACGGCGCGCTCAACTTTGCTTCGTGCGCCACGACGACTCGTCCCCGTCTCCCCGCCCCGCCTCCGTGTGCGCGCTGCTCACGCTCGAGGGCCGAGGCACCCAGCTCGCCGTCCGCCCCGGCCTCCTACAGGATCCTGCTCGCCGTCCTCACCTGACGCGAACTTGCCGACTGTCGTGCTCGTCTCCGTCTGAAAGATTTGCTGTCATCTTTTGCTTTGTTCTGAACTTTGAGAAATTCGAGAATTCCCGATCCCGTTCCTGAATTGTCGGGATCCCGAAATGTCGGGTATCAGTTTTTCTGATGGAAACTCGGGAGTCATTTCCTGAATCCCGAAATTTTCATTTCCCGATTTTCCCGTCCCGCCCACCCTGATTAGCAAGGCAAGCAAAGCAGACAAGGAGTAGTAGATGGGAAAAAAAAATCACAAACACGAAGCCAAAGTTGGTGCATGCAGCCGCAAGAACTAGGCCATGCACGCGCGTGGATCGGTTCGGTCGGTACGCTTCACGCGTGGTATCAATGCGATCCTGGGCTTGCCGTACTAGTAGGGATCCTCCAGATGCGTAGGAGATCGGATACGGATACGGTGGTCAATCATGCATACGGCCGGGCAGCTTCTGTCCCAATTTGACTCGACGTCGAGCGGCGCCGCCGGTCACCGTCGACCGCTCCCCTATTTACTTCTCGTGACAACATTGAGCGTGGCGGCCCACTCATGAGAATGAGATGAGAGGTTGGTGGCGGAACTGCCTGATGGTTAATCTTTGCCGCCGATTCATGGCGGGCTGCATCTGCATGCATGCATGCTGACCTGGAAAAATGACCGCATATTTGTTTGCGGCACGAGCAGAAACTGTACTTATGTTTGAGCACTACAACTGCACGGCGAAAAGCTATCCCTGGCGCTGAAAACTGTGGTACGTTTGTTTTGTGCCACTGTAGTGTTTACCTTGACTGCTTGGGCGACATGAACTAGTGGAGCTGTTGCGTTTTATAGGAAAACGTATATTGTTTGGCCTACGCTACAGTGTTGAGCAAGGCAGACTAGCTACGTACTCTGCTCAGCTGGGGGACACTGGTGTTTTGACCCATAGGTTTAGATGCACCTATTTTGTTGTAGCTTCGACATTCTATGTCCACTCGTAAAATTTTGTGGACAAAAAGAAGTTTTTTCGTATCCTGTATAAAAAAAGGATAAAACGACCAGGTGAGTTTTCAGCCCACGAAGGAAATATCCTTGATGATTACCTCTCCACAAGCGACGGTGTAAGTCTTTCATTGTTAAACCTGCAAGATAAGGGAGTAAATCCTAATCAGTTGCACACAATACTTAAATGGCTGCCTTGAAAAAAAACATCACAAATGCAAAAAGTTAATTCTCATTCGACTAAGAGTTAGTCACACACTCAACTGAAAACCAGGCAACAAAAGGGTCTTGGACCTTATCCCTTCGAGCAAAAATGCTGAAGGGCAATTTCTGAAACCGCTTGTTCATCCACCTCTTCAGGGCGATTTGCCGGTTCCCTCTCTCTTTGGCGGCCGTTCCGACGGTGGGAGGGTGGGGGAACCCCGAATCTCGACGTGTATATTGTGTAGGTTCGAGTAGGCTTCCAGCCGGCTACGTTGAGGAGATGGCGGCACAGTCAAAGCGGAGTTTTGGGGCGGCGTTTGTCATCTTCGGTGGTGGAGCTCGATGGAGTTCCGCCGCGGATCGGCCACTTGTCCACACTCGCAGTTCCTCAGAGCTTGTGTGTGGTCTTCCTTCACCGGAGTCCGACATGCGGCGGATCCACACGTTTGTAGAAGCTGAAGGAGTTGGTGGTGGTGAGCAAGACGATGGCGTCAGCGGAGCAGGGTGGAGGCTCTCTGGAGCCGAGGTTCGACGACTTCCCATCCACAAGGGGCTTCTCCCGTTCCAAACTAGGTTTGAGTGGAGCAGTAGCGGCGGCATGCCTTCAGCATGCCTTCAGCATGACCGGGTCGTTATCGGCGACATCGTTTTTTAGAAGGACTATTTTGTAATTTTATTTGTTCTGGATCGTTATGTAATATTATCAACTCTTTTCCCACAAAAAATAATCACAAATGCGTATATGCCATATATGTATCATATAAACAAACAACATCTATTCCTATGGAGTAGTAACATAGTCTCGTAAAACGTGTATATTACCAGTCCATGTTAGACCAAGTACAATAAGCTTATGTAAGCTGGCTATAAGGATTAGAATAATATTTATTGTATAACGTGGAGGAGAGAGAAGGGGAGTGGGCTCTTAGACTAGTCCTAATGGGGAGTATCATATAGTGGTATCATGCTCATGATATTACGCTATGTTAATATGTCATTAGTGGGTGGTAACATAGTTATAGTATCATATAACCATGCATTTATTAGTCTATTATGCAATAGTCAAATCTAGCACGTGCTTCTAGGCACTTTATGAGTAAGTAGTGGGTCATATTTTAATAAAGTAGTACATTTTTATATCTAACTATTTTACATGTTGGCTATACAGTTCGCTATCTGCTATCTGTAATTTCTTATAGACAATTGTTGGCTAACTTGCTCTTACTCCCCGTTGTGTAGCAACAACACCTGAGCAATTAGTGCAATGCATGCAGAGGACGCACGTACGTACGCGCCAGAAAGCGATCCAGTGACGAAGGGTTCATGGCATGGATGCATGGCGTTGGAAACTTGTGTCGGTGTCGGGTACGTACATCCGCTGATCCTTCGGCTGTGGGAGAAAGATCAAAACAGAGACCTGACTGATCGAAAGGGAGTGCACTGTGCACGATGAATGGGGTAAACCGATGGCAGCTGCATTTTCCGTAGGTGCACGATGATACGTGGGTGCGCTGTGCGCCGGCAGGCCGCATACGCGGATTATATAGGTCGTGCCGGCAACCTCGCCAGTCGCCATGGCCGGATGTGACGGCACACGTAGCTCGACCGATCTTGGTTGCTCGCGGGGGCGGCCGTGCATGATTGCGCCCCGCATGCACGGCAGCGCGATCAACCGGCGCAGACTCCGAGGCGTCCGGCCACCTCTCCCCTGCGAGCCTAGCTGCCGGTGGGTCGTTCTTTCCCCGGACCGGCGGGGGGACCCGGCGCGTGTCGCCGGCGACAGCTGATCGATGATTTCTCTTCTGGGAAGACCCCCGTCTTCTTCTGTTTAGCCCATGCATGCCATGCGCACATCGTAGCCCGGCCCGTAGCCGTACCCGCCGGCGAATGATGCGTCTGCGCACGCCGTTGGTCACGATTGGTCCGGCCATGACCACCATGCACGTACGGCCGACGGGACACCGCGCGTCATGGCCTCGGCCGCTGGAGATTTCAAACGATTGAATTGTTGCATGGAGAGCGACATGCGAGAGCAGCGTGTACGTACGTCGTCCCGGCAGTGCAAACTGACTGACGCTCACGATCGAGGGAAGTCCAGTGCAGGCCGCAGCCGGCCTGCAGAGAGTGACAAGCCTTGCCCTCCATCCCTCACCGAGCCCCTGTCTATTATGATCGCTTTCAGTCCGTCTCCGTCGAACCCATCCAGCTCAACGACTGCGAGGAGATCATAGATACATGGTTTAGCTGGTACAATAATTGACGATTTCACTCGGCTTTGCTGCTGCTGCTCCGGCGGCACTGTAGGAGCGGAGAGCTGCACACGGCGCAGACTGCAGTCGAGGGGGCCGGCACTGCGATCGACGTCGAGGAAGATCTCTGCTCTCGCTGGCTACCCTGAGATCGACTGGGAGAGTCATGAAACTGTAGCATGCATCTAGGTATCTGCTGCGTGCATCTTGTACGCACGTATAGGTTTTCTGTCTCTGCTGCTGCAACTTTTTTGCGGTGCTGAAAGCTGGCTGGCTGGCTGGTTGAATGTCAGAACTCACAAGTCGCACCGTGCTGGAGGGCTGATCGAGAATGCCGGTATCTTCTTCTCAGCAAAGAATCTCCAAGCCCTAGGCATCCACCATTCCACCACCTGTAAAATTTGCATGTACTTCACATTCTACCGGTCCCAGATAAAAAAAAATTAGCTGTGGAAGAGGATAATGATTACATAGATTACACTCATAGTTTTTTTTAATAAGGTGGCTGTTCCATTTGTAAAGACCACTGTCATGTGCTTATGTTCGTCGAGGAAAAAGTCAGGACCATTCGAAGGAGATGGCAAGATGCCTACAACTTCTGAAAATCTACAGCTTTTTTTAGAAAAAGGGAAAGCCACTGAATCGATTGATGCACATAGCTACTGAAAATTTACTACTAATCTGTGATGAGTAGCATTCGACTGGTTTGTTGGGCACGAGCTCCATATCAAATAGTACATGAACTCGGCATGATAGTCATATAAAGATTGCAAAACTGGTTCATCTCCGGTGATTCTTCCATGTTTGTGCCTCAGCCAAGTGCCAGATTTTTTATTTAGTGCCCGGTGGTGCAATATGAACGTAAGCCTATTGATTGGTTGATAGTAAAAAACTGTTTGCTTTCCTAAAAACAAATTGAAGTAAAGAAGAGTTTGCTTGCTGGGGATACAGAGCATTCAGTCGGGTTAGGATTACTGGGCTAGGCCCATCGCTGAAACCTGAGATCAGACAAGCTTTAGAGGCTAACAATTGGCACCAGGCCGGACCAGCTAAGCCCAATTAAATTCGCAAAAGGAAAAACAACAACTATGCCCTAGTAAATCCAGGAAAATCATAAATGATTTCATGCTGGATGACACGAATGTTATTGGGGGGCGTTTTGCCCTAATTTTACCAAGTGCAGCGTAGGTGTATGTGTTATTCCACCGTCATGTAGATACACATAATGCCTAAGATTATTTTCATGTAATACTTGTCTTATCTATAAATGATAGATTAAGTTACATATAAGCCCTGACCTTACACAACCGAAGAAAATATAGGATAAACCTATGTGATAAACCAACGTTTATCCATCTCCTTTGGCACCATAACAGTCACCAAAAAGAGTAGAGACATATCACCTCATCATCCGAGCTCGACGAGCCTTCATCACTGATAAGCAGTTTTACAGGCCTCCAAAATAGTTTGTCATAGGACAAATCATTACCATTGAAAGAACCAAACCGGCAGAACGACTCCGGTCATGCCATCAAACTTTAGAACTGACATCCTGATGACCCACAAGTATAGGGGATCATAACAATCTTCGAGAGAAGTAAAAATCAAATTTATCTTCTATATATAAATAGAAATGACCCACTACTTGATTTTCCAGCCCTCTCAGCCCTCCATGTCACCCTTTATTTCTTCACCCTTGCCCGCACCTTTTGTACACTCTCTGGCTCGCTAAATCGATCTCTTTTTCTACATGGCTAGGTTGTAGCTAATTGGGCCGGAAGAAAGTCCATTTGCTTGCCCGCGGCCGGAAGAAAGTCCTTATTCGCCCACGCTCGGTCGCTTCAGTTTCGTCAGCGCAGTCACCCATCGGATTAGTAGAGTCAGCCTTACACTTCGTCTTCTCCATTCATTACCCATTCGTCCATCTCCCTTTGTTCAACTCACGGAACAGATCCGAAGGCATTGATGGTTTTCCCCTTCCTCTTCCTCTTCTCCCCGCAAGAGGAACCCTAAAATAGTGGACCTGCCCCTGTCTGTCGTCTCAGTTGCAGCTGGGTTGCCGAGATCTTCCTCCTATCATTCTATCAAAATCTCAATCACCAGCGGTGAGTCATTCCCTCCTATGCTTTATCTTCTCACATGTCTCTCCTCCATTAACTTATGGTAAATACTACATATCCTGGTCCGATGCGAAGCAAAACACCGGACTAGCATCTGGCCGTACATGCTTAGCTAATCAATCCAACGATTCGTGTCTGGGTAATATAAAACCCACACCACCCTGCTCGCCCTAACGTTATCAATCGCCACCAATACCATTGTTCATGCCAGGTCTTGGCAAGCCGTCGCCGCCGTGTCCAGCCCTCCCCACGTCGGTCATGCTTCCGACGGAGCTCGCCGACCAGCCCATGTTCACGGTCCATGGCCGTAGACCTTGAGAAGGGGCCATCCGGGCCGACAAGCAGTAGAGAGCGGAGCATCATGGCCGCATCCCGATGTGTTTCGCATCATGGCGAGTGTGAGCACGACGAGGAAGCACTGCTCCCTGCGGTGTACTTTATGCTTCTCGCTGGCAAGCTGGTGGGGCTTGACGCGCAGGCACACCATCTTCTTCGCCAAAATTGCGGCCTGGTGACGCCGACCGCCGCCTCCTCTGCAACTGACGAACAGCATGGTTCTAAGACAAATCCTTTTCTCTTCAGCCCTAAAAGCGTGCTGCAATATAAGATAACAGTGCTTCTGTGTTCTGAATTTCGACGTCTAATTTGCATGCTTCACTAACCAAGATATGTGCTTCTGGAAATCTTTCCTGTCGAGGCCATGGATTCTAACAGCGTCAGATGTGTGCTTCCTACTACAAATTTTATTGCTCCCGAAACCAAAAATAAAGCATCGCATCATCCTAATCATCCTAAAGCTGCTCAGGTTATAATCATCCTAAAGCATTTGTTTTGCTTTGTACACACTATCCATGGTAGAAGTAACTCTGGACTCTGGAGACGAAGAAAGGAGGTGAGTTTTAGCGATATTTCCGGTGGTATATCCGGAGTAGTTTTAGGAAGAAATTATACGGGAGCAGTTTTAGGGAGGACAGTTACACGTAACCATTTATGGAAGCATTCATTTAATTGATCGCTACAATCACGACAAGAGACACAGCGTGTGTGTTTGAATTTCCTACGGTCTAGCTACTTCCAATCGTACGGACGAGCAGAGGTCCGGTGGGTAGCAAAAAATCGGCGTCCGACTCCTAGTGGCGCCCTTAACTTATTTTTTGATCTGCTAGGTTTTACTTTAAGAAAGACAACGTGCTGGACAATTCGATGCTCTGGTCATCCGAGCACATCACCTGAACGGGATGAAACTCTGAATCTGGAGCCCTCGCCATTGTAGAGTCCCATTTAAATTCCCTCGCCGTATCAGGTAAATCCGGATCACCGATCCTTATTTCCTCCTTTACGGCCACAAGTCCCTGTAGCTGGTCGTAGATTGTTTTTTCAATGTACCCAGTGCGTATGTTTCATGTACTAATGTTCTTCGTTTTGATGTAAACAACTGTTCAGTTTAGTTGCAGATAATTGTATCCTCTGTTTCAATAATTTAGTTAGCAACAACAATAAACAATTACTTCCCTAAAATTGATATTTATGTTGGATTCAGTTTCAGCAAATAATCAAGGTGTTCCTGATCCTATTTTATTTTGTATGATCAAGAGTATTTTCGGATCCACATTCGATCCCATTGATCACAGATAATAAGGTATGCATATTTGATCAATAATCAAATTAGGCATATCATTTGCACCATCCTGTAACAGATGTGATAGAGAATTAGTCGAGTGTGTAAATAGAGGTTCCGCAGATCGTAGTTGTATTTTATATCTAGATATCATGTTAATTATCACAATTTCAAGGTATCTTCCACATGCTCACACCTGCAAGGAAGTTGGAAAGGGTTGTATTTGCAATCAGCCAGTTTATCATTAGAAACCACTGCAATGCATTTATTTTGTCCTTCCATTTTCATTAGTTGGATGTTGTGAACCAATCAGTAAGTTGTATGCAGAGATTGGAAGTTGAGCTGAAATTTGTTGTGCTTGCTGGTTATTTTCTTGGAACATGCCATGATATTTAGTTATCTCAGGCTATAGATTGGTTCTTGCAGTTGTATATGGAAATAATAACTGATGTTGTTGTTCACGGACATTAGGTTCCAGCTGGTGAGAAGCTCACATTTAACCTCAAGACTCGGTTCATATTGTATTTAGTTATCTCAGTCTATACCCTCTTACTCCTTACATGATTTCTTCTTTTTCCTTGACCAAGGCACAAAGCTGATTTTCATTCATATATGGGGAAAGAGAAGCTACAGTTGCCCTGCTTGGCAAGTTCGAGGCTAGGGCGCAAGGGACAACACACAGAAAGTAGTGTAAGAAGCTGACAGAACAGGTTAAAGAAGCGAAGAGCATGTTACATGATTGTTTCTCTCTGGAGCAGCTGCATACGCCTCATTGATTCTCACTTTATTATGAGTTGCAACCTGTGGTCTTCTGAATTTTATCTTCCGTCTGCCGGAGAGCAAAAACCTTTCTGCCAATCCCTTTGAGCAAAGAATGAAAGCTATTTACGTTCATACTTGATACTCCCTCTGTTCCATATAACTATTTACGAGCATGTTAAATGGATGTATTTAGATTTATTTTAGTGTTAAAGACATCCATTTTAATGTCAACTATACTATGAAATGGAGGAAGTGCTTCTGAAAAGCGATACGGAAGCAACCACCCTTGCTGATTGCAAGGATATATAGAGAGTTGGCATCCACGGATGCTTAACTTGAGCGTCTACACTGTTCAGCACGATATCTTTTCACGGGCTCCTCCAAGTTTTTTAATGTGACATTAGTTTGTTAGCTCTATGCCTACACAAATGCAAATTATATGGACATTGTTTATTTCATATCTTTTTTTTATTTTATACTTTTACTCCATTGAATCTCCTCAATTTTATCAAAAAGTATTACTAGAAATTTCCGCGGCAACGTGCAGGGTGTTATCTAGTTGATTCAACACAAGGTGAGACAAAGAATATTTATAAGTCTTAACTGATTAATTGTCAGTTTAGCTACACATGTTAATAGACTTTCTCCTGATAGATTATCCGTAGAACAGTAGAATAAAAACAACAGTGATAATTGTAGTAGACAACATGATTAAAATACCGTAGGCACAGGGACGGATGTACGAGCGTTGCATGGATAAGATAATTCATGTAATATCAAGACACAGACATTTGCAGATAAATAAGATAAAGTATTCAAGTATTAATTAATCATAAGCATGTGTCCTAATTTAGTTGTGCGTGCTCGTAATGAGAAACTTGCACATCATCTTTTGTCCTACCAACCCTTTTGCAGCGGGGCCTTTAGGGAATCTACTGGTAAGTAAGGTACTCCGTTTAATAAAGTACCGGAGGAAAGCATGAACACTCCGTGAACACACGTGATCCTCCGGTTGTCCCAATTATTGTCACTTTGGGGTCTTCGGTTCAGGACAATAATATGTGTATACAACTTATAGATACGATCGAAAACATTGATTATCCTCATGATACAATAATATGTTCAGATCTGAAATCATGGCACTCGGGACCTAGTGTCAAGCATTAAGCATAACAAGTTGCAACAATGACGTAAAATACCGATAATGGATACTAGGCACCATGTGTAGCGTACCTGCACTTAAAATAAGGCAAATACCTGTGTATAGTGCAAATCACTGGATCGGTTCATTTGCACACACAGTTTACGATGTAATATCACAACAAAGCGTTAATTTTATTACATCGATGATCCAGAATTACAAAATATTCGATACAAGTTGCATAGCATAAAGCTAGCATTGAAAAAGTACACGGCGGAAATACAATAGCAGTGGGTCTTCAACAAACTCATGTTGCCACAAGCGAAAACATGTTGGTTGTAGACTCGAAACCTTTAAGCGAAACCTCACTCGTAATTTGATCAATCTGCAATAAGAAAAATATTGCAACAACGTGGGTCAGATTCCATTAAAAATGGACTCTGGCAAGTGACACTATGGTGGACACTTAATGGAATAACTGTAAAGCCTATATGCATATTTGGCTGGTGGAGTTCAAGGCTATTTTGCATAAAGCCAATTTTTCCTAACTTTTTGGTAAAACACTTTCTTCAAATCAAGACAAGTATGGCATGAAAACCATAATTCTCATCTTCCCTTGTTCACCCATCAAGTTTTATTTCTGAAGTTGGAATGATGGAATCCTCCGTTGACGTCCTCGTTCAGCTGCTCAATTGTCCGTTTCCGGGGACACGGCTAAGTACTTAGTTTTACACTCTGCAGAGGTTGTGCACGTTCACCATTGTACCCATTAAACCCAAATTATCCTTTACATACCATTTGTGATAAGAAAAGGAGAAGAATGAGACGAGATCTTTCAGAAGCATTTTCCCTCCCACTCTGGCTTGACCCGTTCCACCTAACATCCCCCTACATCTGCTTGTCAAGCCGGAGAGAGTCCACGCAACATAATTGATCAAGCCAGAGCCCATATGGCAATGGCTGCACTGGAAGCAATCGTCACTCGGAGTTCTTTAGATTCCTCTGTTCCCTGGGTGGCCATCCACAAGTGCACGTACTCCAGGAACCATAGACATGGACCGGAGTAGCCACTCAACTTCGCCACCATTAACAACCAATCCACCCAGGAGTTTCATTAACTTAGTGAATGTGCACTCTCAGGTAAAATCACCATGCTCACGGCCCTAAGTAGAATATACATTCATCCTAGGCGACGACAACCATGAGCACAGCCCTGAGTAGTCACTTAACATTTTGTAAAACTTTTCATCAATTGCATAGCATCAATACATCTACTAAGTATTATATAGGAATCTAGACACAGGAGTAAGGGAATTCTACGCAGGTTTAGCATAGTAATACTATCTTACTCATGCATATAAAAAATACACTAAGTAATGCATATAGAAAATAATAGGAAGTTTATGAGGTGTGCCACTTGCCTTTGAATGTTGTCGTTGTTCACAAATCCTTTTCAACAACGAACGTTTGCTCTCCGTTTAATCTAAACAATATAAGCAAACAACAATACAACAATCAACAAACAACAATCATCAAACATACATGCTCATATCTAGTGAGCAAACAAGTTTTGTAAAGCTTCTGAGGAAAACATGTCATGCATGATATGCAATTTATTTCTAAGGACTAGAAATGATTTTCATGCCATGAAAATATTTTAAGTTAATGCAAGGCAAATAGGTTGGTCCAAAAGGACTAAGAGCTAAGGTCATAAGTTGGTCAAAATACTTTGTTATAAATCATCTTGAATAAGCACTCGAATGGCTTAGCCATGATGTGCATAAATACTTGGAGAAAATACTAAGTCTATAAGGTGATCAACAATTATTATCAACTCTTTGTAAATTGGATATTCACTATAGTGAGAGAGACAGACACCCAGCCAGCCACTTAAGTTGTGGGACAGGTCTCATGTCGTGGACATGTAAGGTTTGTCTCCAGGCCGCTTCATCTCACTATGCCGCTAGGATCCAACAACTTCAAGATGATAACATCATGATCAAAATTTGTTTAAGTCAAATGTGAAAGACAAGATTAGAAAGGAGGGAAAAGATAGAAAGAAAGATGTAGTTGTCCTCCAGGCTTCATCTCTAGACTTGTAACTTTCTTCTGGATGATGTCTTGATTGAGCTCTTGGTAGTCTTGATGAATCTTCAGACTTGATGATTCTTGTATCCTCGAGGCTGGTCTTGGATTTACTTTGTCTTCATGAAGTCTCAGAGGAGAAGAAAAGACAGAGAGAAAGACTTAGAGAATAAAAAAAGGGGGTTGGCCTTCTTGAACTTCTGCTCACTTTTCTTCTAAGTGCTTGACATCTTGAGGATGCTTCCAGAGTCTGTTTTCTTCTAAGTCCTTCATGAAGTCTCAGAGAAAAGAAAGAGAGAGAGAGCAAGACTTGGAAAATATTTGCTGGTTGGTCTTCATGAACTTCTTCTTGATTTTCTTCTAAGTGTTTCTACTCCTTGAAGATCCTTCTGAAGTCTTGTTTTGGCTAACTCCCTCATTGGCCTTCTAGCTCCATGATGAAAATCCTAAGTGTCTGGTGCATAGCACTTTACCAAAATACTAAGTTTGAAAATAATCCTAACTTAGGGAAAATGGGGAGGAGTTTTCCTTATGGGAAATATAACTACAAAATAAATATGCTATGCATGAAATGCAATTTTAAATCATAATACTAATTTTTATGATATTTATAAAGTATGCATAAAGTTATAATTGCAATTTAATTAGTTTATAATTTTTGGAAAATATAATAAAAGGAATAATTATCAGATTAAAGTTTTCTATGATTAATATTTCTATAACAAATTTTATAAATAGTGTTAATAGGCAGGGGGCATTTAATTACATTTATAGAAATTTGATTTAATCAAAAATAATATTTCTATTAATAGTTATGTTGAAAATACTCAAACTATTCAAATTAAGTATATAACTATGATTTCATTCAGATATTACTCAAAAACATTTTATAGCAGTGGCATTAATTTACAAATATTCCAAAGCCTCTAAAACAATTTTATTTGCAATTTTTGAATTTACAGATTTAAAGTTATGACAAAAATACTCAAATTCACCATTTGAAATTTGAATATTTTAAACTAAGTCAAATTTTAATTTTGGCAGTTCTAAAATATTCTACATGTCAAGGGCTTTCCAATTATATAAAAATTATTAAATTTGGAGTTGTGGTTAAAAAGTTATGAAGGTTTGAACTATAGGGGCTTTTCTGTAAAATTGCTATTTAATTTTATTTGGGAAAATAAAACAGAAATCCCGAGACACGTGGCGTGATCGGATTGGATCTGACGTGGCGCTGACTGGGACTGCTGACTGGGCGCTGACGTGTTTAAGTGAGTTGATCTGGGCCGTTGGATCTAGATCTAAGGGCTCAGATCTAACCGTACCTCTTCGTTTTAAAAGATCTAATCGTGTGTGTTGGTTGCAGATCGAACGGCTAGGAGAGGGTTGACCTGAGAGTGGCGGCGCTGCGGTCACCGGCGGCGACGAAGACGGCGGCGCGGCATCGGGTTCGGACGGACTCGACGTCCCGGTGGTTCCTTCGCGCGGGAAAGACCACCACGGGGTGCGGCTCGGCGCGGCGAAGACTACAGAGGCGATGGCGCCTCGCGGAGTATCCTCTGGCGGCGCGGACTCGCCAATGGAGGTGTACGGGACGCCGGCGACCTTCCGTTCGTGCTCCCCTCTCGATTAGCTGCAAGAAGAGAGAGGGGAAAGAGTCAGTGAAGGGGATCGTGTGCAGAAAACAAAAAAATTCCTAGCAACGATATCCTTAAACTAGCCAAGATCTACACTATGCAGATATAGAAGTACGGCGGAGATCGGAATACATACCCTCGTAGACCGAATAGCGGGGATTACGCTCCCACACAAGCGTTGACGACGAAGACGACGTAGCCGACCTCTAGGTCGCGGAGAACTCGGCGCGACGAAGACGACGAAGATGACCCCGAGGTCGGGTGGAGGAAGTAGGTCTCCGAGTACCGCTAGCGCAGCACCTCGCAGGGCGTCGCACACATACGGTGGAGACGACGGCCTCCGAAGCTCCAGTCCAGGACGAGCAGCGGAAGACTTGGACCGGAACACCAGCAGCGCGGCAGCGGGCTATGGTGAAAGAGATCCCCCTCCTCTACTCGGCGCGGCCCCGACAAGGGAACCACGAGATCGAGAGAGAAATTGGGAATTAATTGGTGAATTAAAAGGCCAGGGGTGCCCCTTCTTATATAGGCTCCCAGGGGGAGCCAACCTTGCCAGCCAGGCAATGTGGGACTATCCCACATGCCTGGTTCGGCCAAGGCTGATGCGCCGACCCCATTTGGCCCACCTAGGCCGGCCAAGCCTCCCCCACAAAATTCCCTTGAGGGTTTCCCCCCCATGGGCCTTCTTTCGACCAGAAGGCCCATTTAGGGAAATCAGCCTAAATAAATTCAAAAATAAATATATAAAATTATATTTGCATATTAATTACACTAATTAATATCAAACATAATATATATAATTTTTCCTAGCTCCGAAAACTCTTTCGGCGCTGCCCGATCTCCATCGAACCCCTCCCGGGACGCTCCCGGTGATCTCTTTCATTTCTGGTTGTCTTGTCGAAACCCCTTAAGTGTGTTACCCTAGCGGTTCGATATAATAACAGGTACGATCAAGACTCCTCTATGATCGACGACTAACTCGTAGGCCTGGACCCCATGAATTAATCCCTGTGATATAACGAATGACTTTCATCTATCAAACCTGGACGTATAGTCTTAAACCCTTTGTCATGGCGATACTTAGCGTGTCCGAGCATCATTCTCAGATATCTCCATACCTAGCATGATCTCGTTACCGACATCGCTATCTTCTACTCGTCTATGATATTATGTCAGCTGGTGACCTAGTCACATGTTTGCAAACTCATTTGACATAATCTCACCGAGTGGGCCCTAGAGTATCTATCCGGCTATGCGGACTGACAAATCCCGATGTTGACCCCTCGTCTCAACTACCCCTTTCCGATACCCAAAAGTATCACCGTTATTGTCACACTAGATAAGATGCGACGTTTGGTGCGATCAAAGTATCTTCCAGGGATAACAATAAGAGTTGATCTCACGGTCTTAAGGCGTAACGACTAAGTCCTACAAATACTGGGTATGTCCATCACATCGTTACACCTAACGATATGACTCCCATTGCCGACCGGCGCCATGCCCTATGATCGGAAAACCTCGATCATCAATCGCGCAACGAAACTAGTCTTAGTAGAGGCTACTAGGGACCTGGTTGTTTATCTACCACACCCGTATTAATGTTTCCGCTTAATACAGTTATAGCATGGTATAAAACATATAATGAACGATTGGGATATTGCCAATAAACTATGTTTATTAAGTGCCTCTAGGGCATATTCCCTTCAGTCTCCCACTTACACTAGAGTAACACTTAATCTAGTTTACAACCTGGTAAAAGCTCAACACCCATAGCATCTTGGTGCCTGCTCGCCTCGTGGAAGAGGAATACAGTCAACAGATCTCAGACATTGAGACCTATATGTGCTTTGCAACACTTCTATGTCACCTAGTTTGACATAAACCCGTATCTTACGATGACGGTGAAATATATCCCAGTGGATGGAGTGAGACTCGAGCATTCGCGTAGCATGCGCCTTAAAAGTCTAAGAGATCTATTAAGGGGACCACCTACGCTCGGAAAACTGCTCAGTCCAATCACACTTGCTACTTCTAAAGTCGCGATATATTTCTATACCTATGTAGATTGTGCGACAGTGCATTCATATGCGGCTTCGCAAACTAACCATGTCTATCTTCAAAATAAAGGACATCTCCTATATGAGATTTCTAGTCGTATGGGTCAGTGTAATAACTTCCATCATCGTAACCGCTTTACGACAAGTTGCCATTCCACTCTTACCCGTTACTAGAAAACCTATCTTCAGTTCTCATAGACACTGAAGAATAAACTTAATGTTTGTTCATTGATTCACACAAGGATCACTCTAGAACCTGTTCTTTAACCAAGAACTTGGGTCACACTAAGTCGATCTTTCAGTCTGATAGACTCTATGTGTGATACATAGAGAATGTCGAACATCACCATCACTGAAAAAGTCAAGATTAACTTAATCTTTTACCTAGTCATACAAGCAAGAACCTCTTTCTTCGCTTGTCCTTTTCTGAAACACTTCAGAATCCTGACTTAGAAAATACTCCAACTTAATGTTATTAAGCCCCCCTCTGATCTATACAATTATAAATCGGATGCCTAATACTCCTAACTTCATTTCATAGAAAATTTAATCACCTAAATAATCCTTTACACTCTACTAGAGGATCTGTGTCATTCAATATGTCGTTACATACAAAATTACAAATGACACCTAGCTCCCACTCAAATATGCCTTCCGCACATAAGATCAAGGAAAGCCACTTAGCTCCCACTCAAATATGCCTTCCGCATATAAGATCAAGGAAAGCTACTTTGCTCCCACTCACTTCTTTGCAAATGTAGGTTTCTTCAACTATTTTGGACAACTCCAAAATCCTTTGATCATATTATCAAAGTGAAGATTCCAGCTCCGATATGCTTGCTTCAGCCCATGAATGGACCACCGAAGTTTGCATACATGTTTAGCATCCTCGGGATTACAAACCATTCTTAATGACACTATTAAGAACCATGGTTTTCTCATCCATCTATCAATTTCTCATTCAAAATTATGGTGATTGCTAAACGACAGAGAATAGATTTAGGCTTCGCCACTTGAGACAAACTCTCAAGTGGTCTGTCGGAACTGCTTCATGACAAATCGAATCTGCTCAATGTCTACTCTCTCATAAAATTCCATATACTATTAACATCCTAGATGCCATCAAGAAGATCTCCCAAGTCAATACCTGGTAATCGTATATGGATTTTATTTCGGATCATAAATGACTCATAGCCATTTCTCGGACTTAGGTCCACCATCTCTTCTTCGTAGTTCGTAGGTCTATCATATTCCATTAATATGACCTCCATAACAAGATTGTCGTAACACACAGTGTGGAACACAACCTCGTATGCCTAAGCTCTTAGTATGAGCTCGGAACATCATGATTTTGAATCATTAGCTTTTTCAAGCTGTGGGGCCTGACACCGAAAACACTTTCGATTGCGCCACTCTGATGTTTGGAGAAGAAGTTCACCAACTTCATCTTGCTCTACTTTCTTTCTCACTTATACCCTCGGACAAGAAACTATTTCTTTCGCAAGGTATATCCCGGCAAAGATTTTGCCTATGTCGTGAGACATGTACCCAACTAACTCTCTAGGTAGGGTATACTACAAAGATTAATCCATTTTAGGTTCGATTACATCGAAACACTAAATTGCTGAAACGACAATCCAGGCTCAAAAGCCATGCCATCACTCGTATGGTATTGTCTCCATGGATTCAAATGGTTTCCCTATTTGCTAGCGTGAGTGTTTACGTTTCTACCATATGACTCTAATGATTACAATAATTCGGTAAGAGATTCATTTACCACACACTATCCGATAGGGTGCGATTACGACGCCCTAACACACCATAACACTATGGTGTTCCGTGCGACGTAATTTGTGGAACTCTTCTCACCAGTCTTCCAATGATGTGCCAACATTATAACTCAAATCTTCATTCCTCAATTTGCATCGCGGGAATTTGATTTTCTTGTTAAGTTTATTTCCTACTTCATTCTGAACTTCGTTTGATCGAATCAAAAATTCAGACTAACATTCCCCGGAGTGGATATCCATATATCTACTCGGAATATTCATGAAGTCTATGAAATAAAGACTTCCACTACACGTTAAAGTACTTCATTGATTCACATACACCCATATGCATGATTCTCAACAAGCTATACTCAAAACGTTCAGTGAAGTTCACGAAATAAAGGTCTCCACTACCCGTCAATTAGTTTATTGAACCACATACATCTCCATGTATGACTATCAATAAGTTATATGACCGTTTTCCGAAAACAGTGTCACAGTTATTTTGCAAGTGTCAAAAGATCAAATCTTAGAACTTGTAGGTCCATCCAGTGTGGAGCTAATGCATATAACATTGACATGACTAAACGGTAGTGCCACACATATGTGGTGTCTTTATTAAGTTTGTATCCTTTCGCATTAATATTATGAATGTGGGAGCTTCTACCATGTAAATTCAAATCGGCATATGATCATTACTTCATAAACATAGGACACCAATTTGTCACTATCATGTTGAAGGAGATATGCCCTAGAGGCAAATAAATAAGTAGTATTTATTGCATTATCTCATAAGTTTATAATAGGTTTGTGTATTATGCTATAACTGTATTAATCGGAATTATTAATACACGTGTGATACATAGACAACCAGGTCCCTAGCAAGCCTCTATATGAGCTAGTCCATTGGGCAACAGTTGATCGAGATTCCCGATCAAGGACAATGACGTCGGTTGACAATGGGGTCATCTTGTTAGTTGAATAAGGTGATGGACATACGCAAAGTATTGCAATACGATCGTATTACGATGTTTGTCATTTGCAATAGATAAGAGTATGATAGCTTATTCCTTAGACCGTGAGACCGTACTTATTGTTGCTTCGTAGGAGTGCTTTGAGAGCATCAAACGTTGTGTCTTATATAGCATGGCAATAACGGTGTCCATCTTGGGTATTCCGAAAGAGCATCAAGACGTAAGGATCAAGAGCGGGATTTGTTCATTCTTGTAATGGAAAGATACTCTGGGCCCACTCGGTGATATTGCATCTATATAGTTGCGCAGCTTATGACTAGGTCATGGAGATGTAATATCGCAGACGAGTTAATAACCTTCGTCGGTAACGAGATACAGCAAAGGCATCGCTGTGTCTACGATCATATCTCGGACAAGGTAGTATCGCAGAGACAAAGGGAATGAACATCATACTTATGGTTCAACGACGATATTCGTGGAATGCACAGGGGTCGTCATATATTTCCAGGTATCCCTGACGATCATTGGTGAGCGGAATGTCTCGTCCATGTCTGGAGTGTTCCCGAACCGTAGCGTAACAAACTTAAGGTCTTAGCGACGCTAGGAGATAGGTTCTGGAATTTTATAGGAATATGTTGGAGAGAGAGAAATGATCCGGAAAGAGTTCCGGTGGTCCGGAAGGAGTTCCGGGGAGATGTGGAATGGTTCCGGGAATGTCCGAAAGTTGTTCGGGTGGTTCCGAAATAGTTTCGGAGTCATGAGATATTGAATTATATATAAATATATTAATTATGAATTAATGGGATTTTTATATTAATTTAATATTAATTAAATAATGGAAAAAGGGGGCTCCCACCTACATGGGCCCTAAGAGGGCCCAAGAGGGGGGAGCCGCACCCCACAAAGGGGGTGGGCCCCATGGGAGGTTCGGCCGGCCCATGGTGGGGCGCACCACCCCCCCCCCCCTCCTCCTTTAGTCCCGCATGGGGGAGCCAAGGGGTTTGCACACCCCCTTCCCCCTTTCTATAGCAAGGCATATTAATTGATTTAATTCATTGGAAAATACAATTAATTCCCGATTTCTCTCTCGATCTCGTGGTTCCCAAGTTGGAGCCGCGCCGAGCTGAGGAAGGGGGGGTCTCTCTCCACCCAAGCCATACCGCAGAGCGCCGTTGCTCTGCGGGATTCCAGATAAGTTCTACCCCTGCGATTTCAGCTGGATCTGAATGACCGGGGGTTGTCGCTAAGCTCCGTATGTTTGCGAGTGCTCGGAGGTGACTCTTTTGAGTAGCCTGGGCGACGTCGTCTCGCCCCTGCAGCCACCGCGCCTCCCTCCCTTCTGCTGCCGGCGCACCATCCCTGGTGCCGGCGCTCTGCCTTCTTCCGCCCGACACCCGTCGACGCAGATCATCATCGACACCCCGGCGTCATCGACTTCGACATCGCGGCAAGTTCTTCGCGACCTCGAGGTCGGCTACGTACGACTTCATCGTCAACGCTTGTGCGGGAGCGTAATCCCCGCTATCGGTCTACATGGAGGTAATGTAACCCGCTCCGCCACCGTTATCGCATGTACTAGATAGATAGATCCTGGCTAGTTAGGGTTTCGTTCGCTAGAAAAATTATTGTTTTCTGCACCGTAACCCCTTCAGTGGTATCAGAGCCGATCTATGCGTAGTACTGCTGGTACGGTTAGAACTCATGGTGAATGAGGGCGTCTTTCTTATATTTGCTACCCTCTAGCGTGCACTTGCGATGCCTTCGGTATTGAGTTGATGAAGCGGCCCGGACCGACTTTACGCGTACGCTTACGCGAGACTGGTTCCACTACTGACATACGGCTTGCACCGTATCTGTGGCTGGCGGGTGTCTGTTTCTCTCTCTCTAGTTGGCAAAGCATTTTCAATGGAGGGCCCGAAAGGGATGCTTAAACATGCAATTATACGATCGACGTTGTGGTACAAAGTTCGTAGGTAGGGAAACGATTCTCTTACGAATAAGCCTATTTGCCACGTAAAACTTGCAAAACTAAATAAAGCTAGAGGCGTCTAACTTTGTTTTGCAGAGGCGTTATTTTATGTGACATGGTTACGGTAAGTTTTGATATTACTCGTACTGTCGGAGGCAAAGGAGGGCTCTGTAGACTCGGAGCCATGCCGGGGCGCCGGGGGCCAGGCACATGGCGCCATGAAGGTCCAGGCGCATCGACCATGTCACATCGCACTTCATTGCATCATTATTGTGTGCTGTTGTGTGTGCATCCTATTGATTGCTTATATGCTAGATATACAACGGTAGCATCATGAATAGGATGATCCCTAACAAAATACCAAAATTGTGTTCTCCCTCGTTGCGCACCACCAAGAAAGTTCTACGTTATGAGGCAGGCCGTGATGATCGGGTGTCACACATCTCGTCGTTCGCATACAGTGGGTGTAAGCCATGTTGCACGCGCAGGGTCTTCGAGGTTTGATTGGCGAGCCTAGCATACTCAGAGGTATGGCCTCGGAACACGGGAAGATCGAAAGATCGAGCACGAGTCATAGAGTTGTTATGATCGACATTTTATGTCCACCTTTGAAGCTGTGCTGCCGGCCGTGATGATCGGGTGTAGTGTGGTGGATGAGGGTCGTGTCATCGCCATTATTATTTTAGGGATAATAATCTTGGTGAGGTGTGTTTTTGGTAATGAGATTATAGAACTAAAACTCACCTACATATTATAAACTTTACCTTACCTCTTTTGCGATCACATCTGTAGACTACGCAACTATACTTCGGTTACTTCCTCAAGAGCCCGGATGCCACATTAGAAGCCGACGGGTCTAACTTCATCAGATGGTACATGGGTTTTAGAAACAGTCTCGAACACAACAACATTCTATATGTTCTCGATGAACCGTTAGGAGAAGGACCAGGAGATTCTGCTAGCGAGGAGGAGGAAGATGATTTCCGTAGGCGTCGAGACATATTCATTGAAGTGGAGATCACCATGACCGTATGCCTGGCACCCGAGTTGAAAGAGTTGTTTCGACGCAAGGAGCCAAGCGTCATGATGGATGCGATAAAGACACACTTCGGGGATGAATTAAAGCGTGAGCAATTCAGGCAGCTTAGAATGTTCCAGACCGTTCACATGGAGGAGCATACCTGTCTGAAGACACATTTGAAGAGATTGTATGACATCTACTTCCAGCTGACGATGGTCTTCGATTACTGGATGGCAGATTCTTGTGCCATTCGGACTGTCCTGATATCTCTACCTCCTAGCTATGAGAAGCATGTGCGCAAGTACATTTTGAAAGCCGACGATATGAACTTCTACAAGTTCGTACGTGAGTTCCAGTCTCTGAAGGTTGATTCTATCGAAGGAGAAATCTTCGATCCTACAGGTATATATTTGATATATGCAGAATTATGAATTCGCCCATGGTATATGATGAAATGTTTGATAATTGTTCTGTTTGTGAAACAGGTCCTGATTATCACATATATGCGGCGCAGTTTGATGTGACCTGGCGCTGAACCTGGTAGTCAAGGAGTTGATGGCCTTTTGGTGTTCACGTCCTCAAGTTAT
This sequence comes from Poa annua, assembly GCA_026929855.1. NCBI lineage: Eukaryota > Viridiplantae > Streptophyta > Magnoliopsida > Poales > Poaceae > Poa > Poa annua. The sequence continues at coordinate 78,539,398 of CM049432.1, forward strand.
CATAGTTATCATTAATAGTTTTTGATACGATCTTTTGTAATAGTGAGCGAATGTGTGTGTCTTGATTGTTGCAAGACAAAGTTATTCATGTAATAAGACAAGTTCAGTTGTTTTATGTTATGGAACAAGTCAGTTGTTTTATCTTATGAATATAGTTTCCACATCTCAGTTACATTGATTGTATGATAAGTATTCATAATTGTAGATATGATAGAATAGCTTGTCCCATGAACAAAGGTTCTATTGCTAGAACAAACACCGTCGAGTTTAGTCATAAAAGCAATGAAAGAAGTAATGGATGTTATTGGTCCATTTAAGTATTTCGAGTGCTGAGTTGATTAAGCTTGAAATCAAGTATTGAAGTTGCAATACTAGCGGAAATTAATTGAGTGTCATTTTTAATGATTAATTAATGGTGTTTACTACTTGATCCGAATTCCTCCATGACTTTGGTAAATAGGAGTATTTGCCCGATAAATTATGGAGTCTGAGATTAATTTGATGATAGATCAAATGGGGTTTTTCAGAAGAAAGATTAGTGAACATTGTGTTCACAAAATTCGATCAAAGGACAGTATTTTTTGAATTATGTTTTCAGCGCAAGAGGCTTGTGGAAATTTGCTTCACAGAATTATAATGTCATATATAGTGATATGTGGGGAATTATAATCATGCTCTATTTTAAATAAAGTGTGGTCGTCAGAATCAGTCCTAAAATTTCCTAATATGTTCGAAACATTATAGTCGATGTCCACTTTAGAAAATAGATAATTTTCCTCAACGAGAATTCGTAGGATCGACAGTAGTGTCGACATGTATATGATTATGCGATAATTCGGAATATACATGAGTGGTTCTTTGTAGATTGCTCGCATTGGATGAGAGTCAATTAGAAACAAAGTTCAGTTTGTTGTCTTTGTAATTCCGAGGAAAAGGTAATTTCCGAATTACGGTTTATGGATTGGAATTAGAAAGTTTGGAATAAAGTGTGAGACCTATGTTGGAAAGTGTTCCAAAGAGTATATGTCTGCTAATGAAAGTTTAGTGATTAAGAGTGAGGGAGACTGGAAAATTGTTTTCTGCTTGCAATCCTCTTCATAAAGATCATAATATTTTCATAAAAGAAACTTCTAAATAAAGTGTTGTTATATTGCTGTCAGGTCACAGCACTGTATTGAGTATTACAGATCTTGTTGACAGATCAAGGTGCACTTTATGAATACAAAGAAAGTTGAGAAAGTATCGGAATACGAACAAAGGCTTTTCAGCCTGGAAATCCGAGTTGCGTTTAAAAGGATTAAGAGAGTAATTGTTGCTGCAATTCTTATTAGAGGAATAAGATTGTTTAATCGTCATATAAAGTGTTATATGAAAATGTGACTATAAGAAAGACGCGGGAGCATTTCTTGTCAAGAAATGTGTCTTGGACAAGATCAAATTTGTTGACTACATTTATGTAGACATGCTTGAAGTCTGAGGGATTTGTATTAATGTAATACTATAGTTTGTATTAAATTTGAATTGATGATAGATCAATAATTTTGGTTTGACCAAAAATGTCGAATTAAGTGGGAGTCATAGTTAGTTTACTCAGGTGGAATATGTGAATGACATATTTTTGAGTGGGAGCTCAGGAACTCAAATATGTGGATGACACGTTTTGAGTGGGAGCGCGTGTTGTCAAATATGTGGAGACATAATTTGAGTGGGAGTCAAATTCATCTTGTGTAGTTAACGCATTGTGAAACTGTACCAATAGAATATGATGAAGTTGTAAAACTATTTAAAAGTTAGTGTCTATTTTGAAATGGAACGAGAATTTTAAATAGTTAGTCGAGTTGTGTTGGATTATGTCTGAGGAGTCATAATAGAATCAAAAGGATGGTCCTTTGGAATCCAATTAGTCATTAAGAGTAATGATGCCTGAAGGTAATGGTTGTATGACATGTGGTTCTATTATGTATATGTTAGACATCATACAGAAACCATATTATCTGCTCGATGAAATATAACCGATGTTCTTGGAATAAAGAACAGTTATGAAAGTAAATTTGGAGTTTACTGGAAGTAGAAGTGCATTAGTCAAGGGATTGACATTTGAATGTCAAATTTTCTACATTGGTGTGAAAGTATGTAGATATCGCGAGTTTGTAATTGTTACAAGGGGCTCTGCATGGCTGAGTGTGTTTTTCAGAGCAGTTATCTGGTTAGTATAATCAGAGTAAGCGCTGGGAAGCAGAAGTCTCACTTAGTTACGGTATTTGCATATATGTAGTTAGACAATATGGTGATATCAAGCAAGTTGATGCCAGTGAATCGCAAAAGCATGTACAATCATGGATTGTGCAGTAACACTTTTCCACGAGCAAGCATTATCAAATGATTCTTATTTGATAAGGGATTCTCATAAAGTAAAATGCAGCTAGTTTATTTGTACTCTATTGCAAGTGGGAGACTGAAGGAGATATGCCCTAGAGGCAAATAAATAAGTAGTATTTATTGCATTATCTCATAAGTTTATAATAGGTTTGTGTATTATGCTATAACTGTATTAATCGGAATTATTAATACACGTGTGATACATAGACAACCAGGTCCCTAGCAAGCCTCTATATGAGCTAGTCCATTGGGCAACAGTTGATCGAGATTCCCGATCAAGGACAATGACGTCGGTTGACAATGGGGTCATCTTGTTAGTTGAATAAGGTGGTGGACATACGCAAAGTATTGCAATAAGATCGTATTACGATGTTTGTCATTTGCAATAGATAAGAGTATGATAGCTTATTCCTTAGACCGTGAGACCGTACTTATTGTTGCTTCGTAGGAGTGCTTTGAGAGCATCAAACGTTGTGTCTTATATAGCATGGCAATAACGGTGTCCATCTTGGGTATTCCGAAATAGCATCAAGACGTAAGGATCAAGAGCGGGATTTGTTCATTCTTGTAATGGAAAGATACTCTGGGCCCACTCGGTGATATTGCATCTATATAGCTGCGCAACTTATGACTAGGTCATGGAGATGTAATATCGCAGACGAGTTAATAACCTTCGTCGGTAACGAGATACAGCAAAGGCATCGGTGTGTCTACGATCATATCTCGGACAAGGTAGTATCAGTATCGCAGAGACAAAGGGAATGAACATCATACTTATGGTTCAACGACGATATTCGTGGAATGCACAGGGGTCGTCATATATTTCCAGGTATCCCTGACGATCATTGGTGAGCGCAGTGTCTCGTCCATGTCTGGAGTGTTCCCGAACCATAGCGTAACAAACTTAAGGTCTTAGCGACGCTAGGAGATAGGTTCTGGAATTTTATAGGAATATGTTGGAGAGAGAGAAATGATCCGGAAAGAGTTCCGGTGGTCCGGAAGGAGTTCCGGGGAGATGTGGAATGGTTCCGGGAATGTCCGAAAGTTGTTCGGGTGGTTCCGAGATAGTTTCGGAGTCATGGGATATTGAATTATATATAAATATATTAATTATGAATTAATGGGATTTTTATATTAATTTAATATTAATTAAATAAAGGAAAAAGGGGGCTCCCACCTACATGGGCCCTAAGAGGGCCCAAGAGGGTGGAGCCGCACCCCACAAAGGGGGTGGGCCCCATGGGAGGTTCGGCCGGCCCGTGGTGGGGCGCACCACCCCCCTCCTCCTTTAGTCCCACATGGGGGAGCCAAGGGGTTTGCACACCCCCTTCCCCCTTTATATAGCAAGGCATATTAATTAATTTAATTCATTGGAAAATACAATTAATTCCCGATTTCTCTCTCGATCTCGTGGTTCCCAAGTTGGAGCCGCGCCGAGCTGAGGAAGGGGGGGTCTCTCTCCACCCAAACCATACCGCAGAGCGCCGTTGCTCTGCGGGATTCCAGATAAGTTCTACCCCTGCGATTTCAGCTAGATCTGAATGACCGGGGGTTGTCGCTAAGCTTCGTATGTTTGCGAGTGCTCGGAGGTGACTCTTTTGAGTAGCCTGGGCGACGTCGTCTCGCCCCTGCAGCCACCGCGCCTCACTCCCTTCTGCTGCCGGCGCACCATCCCTGGTGCCGGCGCTCTGCCTTCTTCCGCCCGACGCCCGTCGACGCAGATCATCATCGACACCCCGGCGTCATCGACTTCGACATCGCGGCAAGTTCTTCGCGACCTCGAGGTCGGCTACGTACGACTTCATCGTCAACGCTTGTGCGGGAGCGTAATCCCCGCTATCGGTCTACATGGAGGTAATGTAACCCGTTCCGCCACCGTTATCGCATGTACTAGATAGATAGATCCTGGCTAGTTAGGGTTTCGTTCGCTAGAAAAATTATTGTTTTCTGCACCGTAACCCCTTCACATGTATGAACAAGTGTCTCGCTAGAGGAGACACACTTGTAACGATCATACCAACACCCGATCATAAAGAATTTACCCAAATGGTAGATCTAGATGGAGAGTGTCTATGGCCGTCACAACAACTTGACTGCCGTTATCACGCAATGTCGCCTCATCCTTTCAAGCTACTCAAGCAGTAAACCTGGTTTTTCGCAAAACATGACTAGTCCAAAACTTAGTCACTACTGCGAGTACTTGCTTAGCTAAAACATTCATAACATGTATATCATATATACAACATCATCATTGATGACTTCCGGTGATCTGTCTCATCTTCTTGATACTTCCACCATAATCAAGAACCATGAAGGTGAATGATTCCCCTTGCATGGCATAGTCTATGAAAAAGGATTTGCACTTGGCAACGATGTCTGTCATCCAGTGATTGAGATGAGCGAGGCGTCTCAATGTTCATTAATCATGAACATACATCATTAAGTATGACCGCCACGTGCTCCCTCAATGTGTGTATTCTCTTACATTTTAGTTGAGAAGACAATCAGTCAACTTACTGATAAACTTCATCAACCCAACTTTTGGGGTACCCCGAGTTTTAGCGACCATATCATATGTCCGCGATCCAATAACTCGTACCCACCGTTGGTTCTCTATGGAGGAGATCATAGCATACACTGGACTATGATGATATCATCCGCTCAAAATCCGATAATCCAAATTATCTTTTGCTAGCGGAATCTCCGGGTTTATCTCCTAGCGGGTATTGTAACACAAAGAGCTAACGGTTTAAACAAGGAGTATCCTCAAGGTAAAGTATAAAACTATGAAGTTTGGACCCAACCTTTTAAGTTTCTCAATCGCAGGAATGCGCCTAATTTGAAAAAATGCTATCACAATGGTTAATATCTACAAAGGTTTGCAAAACATACTCTGTACATTATATTATGAGTTCTAGTATTTTAGAAAATAACTATCCGAACTCCCACTCAAACAAACATCCCTCCTGGTCGTTTAAGTGATTACACGACCCCCATCCATTGCACCACCCCTCATCATCAGAGCCGACAGCACAACTTCAAGAGTAGACAAAAGTCCGCCACACCAATTTTGTGACTCGTGCTCGACCTTTCGGTCTCCCTGTTCCGAGGCCATATTTCTGAATATGCTAGGCTCGCCACCAAAAACCTCCACGCCGACGCTTGTGCATCATGGCTTACACCCACTGTATGCGAACGACGAGATGTCTGACACCCGATCATCACGGCCTGCCTCATAACGTAGAACTTTCTTGGTGGTGCGCGTTGGAGGGAGAACACTAGTGGTATTTTGAAGGGATCATCTTATATAGCTACCGCCGTGTAACTAATGTATACTATACACACAATCACACAATATAAGATGCACACAAAACATCAAATGTAATGCAATGTGATATAGTCCATTGCGCCATGGTCTTCTTGGCGCCCGCAGTTTATAAACAATTTAATAAACCTACCTTGACCATATCACATAGCCCCTGCAAAATAAAGTTAGACGCTTCTACTTTATCTTTTGCATATTTTACGTGGCTCGGGGCTTTCGTAAATAGAACCGCTTCATACCTACGAACCTTATGACCACAACAACGATCCAATAATTGCATGTTTAAGCATCCCTTTCGGGCCCTCCATTGAAAATGCGAAGACCAACTAAAGAGAGAGAAACTGACACCCGCCAGCCACAGATACGGTACAAGCCGTATGTCAGTAGTGGAACCAGTCTCGCGTAAGCGTACGCGTAAAGTCGGTCCGGGCCGCTTCATCAACTCAATGCCGCTGGAAAACACAAGTGCACGCTAGAGGGTAGCAAATAATAGGAACGGTGCCCCCGTGCAGAACACGGGTGCTAACAGCGTACAGCTATATCTACGATAGATCGGCTCTGATACCACTGAAGGGGATCGTGTGCAGAAAACAAAAAAATTCCTAGCAACGATATCCTTAAACTAGCCAAGATCTACACTATGCAGATACAGAAGTACGGCGGAGATCGGTATACATACCCTCGTAGACCGAATAGCGGGGATTACGCTCCCGCACAAGCGTTGACGACGAAGACGACGTAGCCGACCTCTAGGTCGCCGAGAACTCGGCGCGACGAAGACGACGAAGATGAGCCCGAGGTCGGGTGGAGGAAGTAGGCCTCTGAGTACCGCTAGCGCAGCACCTCGCAGGGCGTCACACACATACGGTGGAGACGACGGCCTCCGAAGCTCCAGTCCAGGACGAGCAGCGGAAGACTTGGACCGGAACACCAGCAGCGCGGCAGCGGGCTATGGTGAAAGAGATCCCCCTCCTCTACTCGGCGCGGCTCCGACAAGGGAACCACGAGATCGAGAGAGAAATTGGGAATTAACTGGTGAATTAAAAGGCCAGAGGTGCCCCTTCTTATATAGGCTCCCAGGGGGAGCCAACCTTGCCAGCCAGGCAATGTGGGACTATCCCACATGCCTGGTTCGGCCAAGGCTGATGCGCCGGCCCCATTTGGCCCACCTAGGCCGGCCAAGCCTCCCCCACAAAATTCCCTTGAGGGTTTTCCCCCCCCATGGGCCTTCTTTCGACCAGAAGGCCCATTTAGGGAAATCAGCCTAAATAAATTCGAAAATAAATATATAAAATTATATTTGCATATTAATTACAATAATTAATATCAAACATAATATATATAATTTTTCCTAGCCCCGAAAACTCTTTCGGCGCTGCCCGATCTCCATCGAACCCCTCCCGGGACGCTCCCGGTGATCTCTTTCATTTCCGGTTGTCTTGTCGAAACCCCTTAAGTGTGTTACCCTAGCGGTTCGATATAATAACAGGTACGATCAAGACTCCTCTATGATCGACGACTAACTCGTAGGCCTGGACCCCATGAATTAATCCCTGTGATATAACGAATGAATTTCATCTATCAAACCTGGACGTATAGTCTTAAACCCTTTGTCATGGCGATACTTAGCGTGTCCGAGCATCATTCTCAGATATCTCCATACCTAGCATGATCTCGTTACCGACATCGCTATCTTCTACTCGTCTATGATATTATGTCAGCTGGTGACCTAGTCACATGTTTGCAAACTCATTTGACATAATCTCACCGAGTGGGCCCTAGAGTATCTATCCGGCTATGCGGACTGACAAATCCCGATGTTGACCCCTCGTCTCAACTACCCCTTTCCGATACCCAAAAGTATCACCGTTATTGTCACACTAGATAAGATGCGACGTTTGGTGCGATCAAAGTATCTTTTAGGGATAACAATAAGAGTTGATCTCACGGTCTTAAGGCGTAACGACTAAGTCCTACAAATACTGGGTATGTCCATCACATCGTTACACCTAACGATATGACTCCCATTGCCGACCGGCGCCATGCCCTATGATCGGAAAACCTCGATCATCAATCGCGCAACGAAACTAGTCTTAGTAGAGGCTACTAGGGACCTGGTTGTTTATATACCACACCTGTATTAATGTTTCCGCTTAATACAGTTATAGCATGGTATAAAACATATAATGAACGATTGGGATATTGCCAATAAACTATGTTTATTAAGTGCCTCTAGGGCATATTCCCTTCAGTCAGGAGGATGCGCAAGAAGATGGCGAGGGGAGGGAGAGGGTCTCGGGTGCGAGAGGTGCGGTTAACTCGCCGGGAGTTGAAGAAAAACGCGGCGGCGGCAATGGCGACTCCGGTGATGCAATTGGACGGCCTGGGGGCACGTTTCAAGGGGGAAGGAGAGGGGAAAGAGAGAGGAGGGTCAGGGGATTAAATAGGGCAGAGGAGGGAACAAATCGCCCGATGATTTCGCCAGAATTTGGAGAGGAATCGGAGGTGAGATTTTCGGACGGAGGTTGAAGAAGGCGTGACGTCATCGCTGACGTCAGCAGGTATTTTCCTTTTCTGTTTTATTTATTTAATTCATATCTTTTGATTTAAATGTCCAAATGATGTCAAATTAATTTCTAAAAATTTGTAAAATCAATATATTTGTGTTAAACCAGTTGTGGGCATGTTTTGAATATTTTTGAAAATTAATATTTTTAAATATTGATTAAATACAAATTTGACACTTAAAGTCAAATTTGAATTTTCTATCTTAATTAAATTTTCTTTTGGCTAAATAAAATTTGTAAAATACTCACATTCCAATATGTTTGAATTTAAGTTATTTAAACTTGTTTTGCTGAAATCATTCATCTTTATTTTGGCATAATATTAAAGAACTAAATGTAAATAATTTTTAGGAAATGTGAAATATAAGGTATTCATTTTTAATTGAAAATAATTTTGCACCATTATATTTTATATTATGATAATTCATTTGAAAACTTCATAACAACTTTGAAAAAGATTTTTGTTTTAATTCTATTCTTGTTTAGAATATATTAATCATTTCATGCTTTGAAAATAAATGAAATTCATTCAAGCAAACGAAATGTATATTTGGCTAGTTCATTAATTTTAATTTATGAAGTTTTAAGGTTATAAACCATAGGCTTATAATTTCCAAAACTATGTTTTGAACTCAGTTAAAATATTGAAAACCATTTGGCAATTAGATCTTGTTTATAAAAGTTTAAAAGGACACTTGTAATTATTATTTTAATTTATTTATAGCTATGGCTAAGTGGTTGAAATCCAATGCTTAAGAAACTTTTATAGTTGGATTTATTATGCATTTAATGTTTTATTTTAATCAAAAGAAAAGTATTAAATTTTAGTGATTTTTGAACATTATAAAATGTTGGGATGTTACACCATGCCCTAATGATATTACAACTATTACATTAACGATCTCATCCAATCCCTACCATCCACTCAAGGCTACAACGGTGGATTACTCACACATGGATGAGGAAATCATGGATGGTTCATGGAGAGGCGTTGGTGATGACTGAAAGTGCATGGTTGCCCCCATGCGTGGTTTTGGTAATTAATGACAATCCTTATGGACTAATGTTTACATTGATATATTCTTATAGATCTTGTCCATGGGAAATTATAGGAGTTCATGTGTTGGACTCTTCAAGATGACTTAATGACCAATGCTCTATTCAAAGGGTTTATATGAAGAATGGTCATGTGTAGAGTTGAGCTCATTGCAGTTATGGCTTGGAATAGAAGATTGAGTGAACAATCATGTTTAACCCCAAGAACCATACATATCAAGAGAAGAAGATGAAGTGCAAGCTCAATATGATGCATCTCGGAAGATATCTTTTGATTGAAGCTTGCAAAGCAGACATGAAGACGAAGCTTAGCGAGGCCTTCCCATAATGGAGTACGGGGGAGCATTTGGAGAAGTCTTCATCAAGCATGTGCTAGCAAGCACAAACAAGAAAGGTGTTTCAACCTGAGAGAGTCAAGATCGTCATCATCTAGCTCAAGTGGAATGCTCATGGCAAAGGTATGATCTTGATAGGGCTATAGGATAGATAGGCGTACTATCAAGAGGGGCTCTCGAGTGAGTAACTTGATCGTATCTTTGTGGAGAGCTCAAATATTTGCATGCTTGGCATATCATCTTTCCTGGTTCTTATTTGGTTTTTCTCCGTGTTGAGTTTTGGTGCTTGTCGTGATCTTCATGACAAGACCAAGTCCTTCGAAAATGGTTTTACTTTGGAAAACTTGTTGTCTTTTATCCATGTGAGGATTTAGAGCTTGGTTTATCTCCATACTAAGCTCTAGTTCATCAAAAACAGATTTCGTATGAATATCTTGTTGCGTTTTTGATGAAGGAGTTTTTACTGGTTTGCATTGTTTAGGAAAGTTCAACATTTCCCCATTTGGTTTTATCCTCACATGATGGATTGTGATGTTTCCATACACATTCAAGTAGAGCTCGTTGTAACGATTCCAACGAGCCAAAAATCATCGAAAACGGAGTCCGGATGGAAAAGATATTGACGTTTTCGTTTATCAGTTTCTGCTGTTTTTTGCTCTGGCGGTAGTACCGCCGCGGTACCGCCCGAGGTACCGCCGGAGCTAACAGAGAGCCGTTTTCGGCGGTTCCGGGAGCGGTAGTTCCGCCGGGGCGGTAGTACCGCTGCCCGGGGCGGTAGTACCGCTACGGAAGCCTGTTTTCAGCCCGTTTTGATGCCCTAACTCCCTAGGGGGGCGGTAGTACCGCTAGGGCCAGCGGTAGTACCGCTACGGCGCGAATCTGCACCCAACGGCTGGATTTTGGGTTGAGCTATTTAAGGGGCCTTCTTGCACAATGGTTTTCTAAACTTCTAGCAAGTCTTTCTCCTCTCTCTCCTCCATTGTTGACCTTTGGAAAGCTTGCTCTTCCTCTCCATCCCTCCCATGGTTCTTGCTAATATTTGAGGGAAAGTGAGAGGTGATCTTGATCTACGTTTTCACCGGTCGATTTCTCCTCTAAGTGAGGGAAACCTTGTAGATCTTGATCTTGGAGTTCTTGGTGCATCTCTTCTTTGTTCTTCCTCTCTTATTCCCCCATAAGCATTTGTTGCTTTGTTGGAATTTGAGAGTGAAGGATTTTGAGCACTTGTGCTCTTGCCTTTTGCATTTGGTGCATCGGTGTGCTCTCCACGAGGATTCGTGGAAGTTGAAAGTTTGTGAGCTTGTTACTCTTGGGTCCTTGGACCCTAGACGCCTTTGTGGTGGTTGGACCCTTGTGTGGTCACTTGAAGCCGTTCGGGAGCCCCCAATCCCATTGTGGGTTGTGCCCCGGATTGTTGTTGGAGGCCGTTCGGGAGCCCCCAATCCCATTGTGGGTTGTGCCCCGGATTGTTGTTGAAAGGCTCCGGATTCCGCCTCGAAGGAATTCCGATAGTGGAAGGTGAACCAAGCCTTTGTGGTGCGGTTCACCGGAGAAGAAGGTGAAACCTTTTTGGTTGTTGAACCGTTGTGTCGGTTCACACCTCTCCAACGAGACGTACTCCCTTAACAAGGAGGAACTCGGGAATACATCCTCGTCTCCGCGTGCCTCGGTTATTTCTATACCCGAGCTTTTACTTATGCACTTTACATTGTGATAGCCTTCGTGCTTGAAGTATTCTATTACTATCACCTTGTTGTTTATCTTGCTTAGCATAAGTTGTTGGTGCACATAGGTGAGCCAAGTTTATTTAGGTTGTCGGCTTGTTAATTTAAACACCTAGTTTTATTCCGCAATTATCAAGGCTAAACCGGAAAAGTTTTAAACCGCCTATTCACCTCCCCCCCTCTAGGCGACATCATTGTCCTTTCAATTGGTATCAGAGACTGGGCTCTCTTGTTGGGCTTTACCGCCTAGAGAGTAAAAGATGTCGTTTAGAGAATTAGTGCATGATCCCACTTTCATATTCGATGGCACAAATTATGATGTTTGGAAAATTCGCATGCTTAATCTATTTAGGGCCATGGGTCCAAACTATGTTAAGAGGATTGTAGATGTGTGTTTATCTCCTCCAAAGGATTCTCATGAATTATCTTTAGAGGATGAGATAAACTCTCATCTCGAGACTCAAGTTACTAATGGTCTTATGTGTGCTTTGACCGATGTAGTTCTTGCTTCAATCATGCCTTTTCGAAATGCACATGAGCTTTGGACCAAGCTTAAAGATATATATGAAGTGTCCAAAATTATTGAGGATGATTGTTCTTCCTCCACCTCCGGCTGTGATGAGTTCACAACTTCTTCCACTTCACCATCATGTGATTTGTCACACGGTAACGATATGGTGAGTGGCGATAGAAATTGCATTGGTGATGGTGAACTTACTATTGATTATACCTCTTCTCTATCACATTGCAATCTTCTATCTTTGGACTTAAAATCTTCTAGCACTCAAAATGTCATACATGCTAGAGTTGATTGTCCTTGCATATCAAGTAATAGTTGCTTAACTAAATATAATGATGATATGCTCTCTATGTCTTGTTGTGATGAAAATTACTCTTCCATATCCTCTAGTATTTGCATGACTAACAATGTAGAGGAATCCCAACACTTGTTGGAACAAGACATGGACCTCAATGGAGCTTCAAGTATTTCTTCATCCTCCTCACCCAGTAATCATGTTTGCCTTATGGCTAAGGATTCCGAGGTATCTCCCACCTCGAATCCAAATTGTGATGATGTGGATGAGGATTCTCATGAAGAAGGTTTTGACTTTGAATCCTTAACCAAGATGGGTGAGATGGTACTTGGTGCTCTCCCCAAAGGTAGTAAAGCTATCCCTCCTCTTTGTGAAATCATTGATTATGTTACTAAGAGTAGGGAATTCATTGAGGATTTGGAAAGTCAATTTGATGAGAAATGTCAAATTGAGAGAGATGACTCTATCACCATAGCTTCTTTGAAAGCTTCTCTTGAAGAGTAAGAAGAGCTTAGGGTTTCTCTTGAAGAGAAACTTTAATCCCTTGATGAGTCTAATGATCTTATTATTGCTAAAATCATTAAGGAAAGAGATCATGCTATTGCTAAATATAAAGTGCTTAAAAAGGAAAAAGTTGAATTTGATGTTGGCAATGCTAGACTAAGTGAGGACATAGAGAGACTTGACAAAGCTCACAAAACTTTAGAAAGTGAACACTCTCTCCTTATCATGTCTCATGATCAACTCCAAACTCAACTATCTAACAATTATAAGCTTTCCAAAATGTCTCCTTCCATTTCTAATGTTAATGATGCTTGTGCTACTAACTCCACTTCTCGTGAAGCATCTATTTTGAAGGAAAATGTTGAGCTAAGGGCTCAACTTGAGTTGCTATCTAGCAAGTATGGGAAATTAGAAGAAACTCATGAAAGGCTCTCTAGCTCTAATGACGATCTTCGAGCATCCCATGCTAAGCTAAAGTTAGCTAATGAGGCGATTATGTCAAAGGTAACATCTTGTAAGCCTCATGTGGACAATGGCACAACGTCTTCTCTTAATGCTATATCATCTTGTGCTAGTCCTTGTGATTCATCCACTCATAATGTTGCTACATCTTGTGATGAATCACTTTCCATACCTTGTTGCTCTAACAATGAAGTTTCTACTTCCTCTAGCATTTGTGTTGATACTAACCATGAAGAGGAATTAAAAGAGCTCAAGGCCCAAGTCACTTCTTTGAATAAAGACTTGGAAAAGCTTCATGTTGGGAAGTCCACACTTGACAATATGTTGAGTGTTCAAAGACGCCCCAATGACAAGAGTGGACTTGGATTCAACTCCAATAACAAGAACAAGTCCAAGATCATCAAGTAGAAAAAGGGCCAAGAACAAGTCAAAGATTCGGCCAAAATTGTTTGCTTCAAGTGCAAAGTTGAAGGGCACCATGTTAGATCTTGCCCTTTGAACAAGAAGGCTCTTAGTGAGAAGCAAGGGAAGAAACCTCAAGTTCAAACTCAAGCTCCTCAAGTTGAAGAACGGTCTCTTCCCAAGAAGAATCAAGCTACCCCTCCTCAAGTCAAGACTCCAACTAAGAAGAGAGGAGGAAGTAGATGTTGCTACCTATGTCGTGAGAAGGGTCACCTTGCTTCTTCATGCACAAATGGTACCTTATCCAACCCCATTATAATTAATGATGTTTATTCTCTTCGGAAGGATAAGGTTGGCAATGTGTTTGCCAAATATGTTGGTACTCAAAGTGGTGTCAAGAAAAGAACCATTTGGGTTGCCAAACCTATTGTGACTAACCTCTTAGGACCCAACTTGGTTGGGGACCAACAAGTTAAAACTTGATCAATAGGTGTTGTTGGAGGCATTGGAGACTTGGCTACATTATGAAGAATTAAGGGATCTTCATCAATTATATTCTCTCAAGTCAAGTCATATGGATAATATATGTTCCTCCTTGCGGTAACTTTTATTTAAATCATATATACATTGAAAGTTGCTTGCACCCTTGCATGTGTTTGGTTTTGTATCTTGCTAGTGTTTGTATGTGTTGTGCTCTCTACTTACTTATCTTGAGAAATCAAGTATGTGTATGTTGGTTTGCACACCATTTACTAGTTTTGAGCCTTATTGTTTTTATTTGATATCTTATCTTGTTGACTCTCTTTGAGAGATTAATGGACTATCATATTTTGGGGGAGTGATATGCTTCGTGCACTTCACAATCCTAAAATTGTGTATTCATGAGAAATACAACTTAGTGTTGATATATTTATATTATCTACTATCTATGTGGTATGTCATTCTCATGAGAAATTCAATTTCTATAATGTCCATTAATTTTTCGAGTTGGTTTTGTTTGCCTCTTGCTTTAAATAAATGGATTATCACATTATGGGGAAGTAATAAGCTATGTGCATATTACAAGCCTAGAAAATGTGAACATATGAGGTTTTGCCACCTAGAATTGATATTGCTAGTTATCTTGTTCCTATGTGGCATGTTGCTCAAACAAGTTTCCATTTACTTAAATGCTTTTTGTCTCTCACTCTTTTGGATCTTGTTTGTGGAGGATGTTCTTGGTATGGCTTTCCCAAATATGTTCTCATGTATCTTTTGGGAAGCCAATTGTTTCAAGCTACTCCTTGGAGTTGCTTTGCACCTTCGCATGATTTGTGAAGCTGTCAAGAATATCTATCTATCTAAGCATGGCTTTTAATTCCTATCATTTTCCATATGCTTATGTTTTGTGAATATGATCTTGAATATATCTTTGCAATCCACCCCCAAGAAATATCTCCATACATTACTTGTCTTGACAAGTGATAATCTTTTTGTGGTAAATATATTGATCATATTCGCTTTGGCTCTTGCTTTGAATTGCTTTATTTGATTGCCAAGGATTTGTTTTGATCTGACTCTCATTTGTCTTCATTGTATCTTTTGGATCCTTTATTGCTCTACTTAAAATTTATTTAGTGCTTTCTTGAGTTGGGAAAAGCAATGAACCAATTCTTGTGCATTGACATTCAAAAGTCATACTTCTTGATAATGCATTATTCTTTGGGAAGCTATCCTACTTTGAGTAAAACACCGTTCTTTAATTTGATATTGCAATTTCTTGCCTTTCTTGAACATGACTAGTGTTTGAATAATATATATGGAGAGTGATGATCTCATTTGTGTGCATTGTGTATTCAAATGCAAAATCATAAATAATGCACACATCGTGGGGGAGCAATCATATATGCTTTTTGAACATTAGTTATCTTCGTTTGATATTTGATCCCGATGACGTGTCTCCTTGGAAGACAAACATTCTTCGTCTTGGTACCTTGTGCCATCATGAAAAGTCTAGAGGGTTTGGTTTATTCCTTGATGATATTTTTCATCAATTGGTCTCTTATTTTCATTGGTATCTTTTCAAAGTGGTATCTTCAATCATGTGTTGATTTGGGTATTTGATATAATTTGAACAATTTGTTTTCTTGTCACACTTGTGTGTGCTTTGTTGGTTTACTTGGTGTTCTGTCTAAATTATATCTCGCTTGGTTCTTGAAAGTCTTGTGCATGCATATTTATTATATGTATATCTTATGGCATGCTTACTTTCGTTGATCAAATATAAAGGATAAACTCCATCAAATCCTAAATGGCTAAGATGTGCATGAAATTCAATTTCATATCAATATTCACATATTTATGTGGAGTTTGTCCTATGTATTGTAGTTGCTCTAACTACTTTGGACCCAATGAGTTTGGTTACCATGTTGCACTTAAATTTGTTTTAGGTACACTTGAGATGCATTGGAAGCTTGTCTCATCTACAAGATGGTGTCACCATGTGTCCATTGGATGATGGTTCACTCTTATCTTCTACATCACCAATGCTATCTCGGTAACAAGTATCTACCTCATGCATACGTTTCTAAACTTTCAACCTTGTGTAGGTTGTATCTTGGCATGAATCTTTTTGTTGCAATTAATTTGGTTCTTGCAAAACGTCTCTATTGCAAATATGAATAAGCCGGGATGATTACATATAAAGGGACTATACATTCATTTCTAAGATTCATCGATCCCAATTATGTCAATCTAGCACTTTCTACTTAAATTCTCTCAGGTGCAACATTGATGAATTTTCAAAATCATTTGCGTTTTGTGTTACTTGTTATCTTACTCGGAGCATCCATTTGTTAACCTTTATCCCTTGTGGATAATTTTTGATGCTATGATGAGTATGTGTTGGAAGTTCACTTATATTACGTTAAGATATAATTGGGATTTGTGCTATGCTTTTAAGCAAACATCTTATTGGTGTATTTATGACTTCCTCCTGGATATCATAATCTTTACCCGTGTATCTATCTTGTGTGTACATGTTTATTTGTAGACCCATATCTTAGTGATTAGTGTCTACTTAGAAACTTATACACGTGAGAATAGTACATCTTTAATTGATATTCCAAATCTTTAGTTACCACCTCTTATTGCTTTTGACTCCTTGGTGGTTTCTAAAAGGCTCAAGCTTTATTTTCCATGTGTTATGCTTGGTGCATTTTACTAAGCTTGTGGAGCTATTTGCTATACCTCTTTTGGTGTGTAGGTATGGGAAAGACATGATATGCACTTTATGCAACTCTTCTTGAAAGACTATGTTGATGCTATCATCCTTGTATTAGTCTCCTATAATGTCTTTTTATCTTACACCCATTACTTCATTTACCGCTCCTTGCTCTTGTTGCAAAACATTTTATTAGGTGAAAGTTGTTTTGCCTCCTTTATCATTTACATTCTCTTGCATGAGCTTGTGGTCGAATTTATCTAGGAGGGAGTGAGGATTCTATGTTGTGCACACTATATTGAAATACAAATCCTATTTGTGCACGTACCTTGGAGAGATCCCTCATGATATTTAGAACACTTTTCGGATGCTTCTGATTGCTTGCTTATTTTGTTGAACTATCTTTCCTTTTGATATTCTTTTGCAATCTTTGGATCCTCTATATAGTTTGATCCCCCTCCATCTATTCGTCATTGGATATGTGCATTTGATTTCACTCATATTATGAGAAATGCACACATTATGGGAGAGCTCTCACTATATTTGCCTTCTAAGTTTTTCTTCCCATTTCGGCAATCGATGCCAATGGGGGAGAAATTTAGAGGGTTTAAGGGAATATGGGTTTGTTCTCTTGCGGTTCTCTTGCATCCTTGCTCTTTGTGTTCCATGGTTGCTTAAATTCAGTATATAAACCCTCGTAAAAGGGATTGTCATCAATTACCAAAATGGGGGAGATTGAAAGTGCATGGTTGCCCCCATACGTGGTTTTGGTAATTAATGACAATCCTTATGGACTAATGTTTACATTGAGATATTCTTATAGATCTTGTCCATGGGAAATTATAGGAGTTCATGTGTTGGACTCTTCAAGATGACTTAATGACCAATGCTCTATTCAAAGTGTTTATATGAAGAATGGTCATGTGTAGAGTTGAGCTCATTGCAATTATGGCTTGGAATAGAAGATTGAGTGAACAATCATGTTTAACCCCAAGCCATCATACATATCAAGAGAAGAAGATGAAGTGCAAGCTCAATATGATGCATCTCGGAAGATATCTTTTGATTGAATCTTGCAAAGGAGACATGAAGACGAAGCTTAGCGAGGCCCTCCCATAATGGAGTATAGGGGAGCATTTGGAGAAGTCTTCATCAAGCATGTGCTAGCAAGCACAAACAAGAAAGGTGTTTCAACCTGAGAGAGTCAAGATCGTCATCATCTAGCTCAAGTGGAATGCTCATGGCAAAGGTATGATCTTGATAGGGATATAGGATAGATAGACGTACTATCAAGAGGGGCTCTCGAGTGAGTAACTTGATCGCATCTTTGTGGAGAGCTCAAACATTTGCATGCTTGGCATATCATCTTTCCTGGTTCTTATTTGGTTTTTCTCCGTGTTGAGTTTTGGTGCTTGTCGTGATCTTCATGACAAGACCAAGTCCTTCGAAAATGGTTTTACTTTGGAAAACATGTTGCCTTTTATCCATGTGAGGATTTAGAGCTTGGTTTATCTCCATACTAAGCTCTAGTTCATCAAAAACAGATTTCGTATGAATATCTTGTTGCGTTTTTTATGAAGGAGTTTTTACTGGTTTGCATTGTTTAGGAAAGTTCAACATTTACCCATTTGGTTTTATCCTCACATGATGTACTGTGATGTTTCTATGCACATTCAAGTAGAGCTCGTTGTAACGATTCCAACGAGCCAAAAATCATCGAAAACGGAGTCCGGATGGAAAAGATATTGACGTTTTCGTTTATCAGTTTCTGTTGTTTTTTGCTGTGGCGGTAGTACCGCCGCGGTACCGCCCGAGGTACCGCCGGAGCTAACAGAGAGCCGTTTTCGGCGGTACCGGGAGCGGTAGTTCCGCCGGGGCGGTAGTACCGCTGCCCGGGGCGGTAGTACCGCTACAGAAGCCTGTTTTCAGCCCGTTTTGATGCCCTAACTCCCTAGGGGGCGGTAGTACCGCTAGGGCCAGCGGTAGTACCGCTACGGCGCGAATCTGCACCCAACGGCTGGATTTTGGGTTGAGCTATTTAAGGGGCCTTCTTCCCCAATGGTTTTCTAAGCTTCTAGCAAGTCTTTCTCCTCTCTCTCCTCCATTGTTGACCTTTGGAAAGCTTGCTCTTCCTCTCCATCCCTCCCATGGTTCTTGCTAATATTTGAGGGAAAGTGAGAGGTGATCTTGATCTACGTTTTCACCGGTCGATTTCTCCTCTAAGTGAGGGAAACCTTGTAGATCTTGATCTTGGAGTTCTTGGTGCATCTCTTCTTTGTTCTTCCTCTCTTATTCCCCCATAAGCATTTGTTGCTTTGTTGGAATTTGAGAGTGAAGGATTTTGAGCACTTGTGCTCTTGCCTTTTGCATTTGGTGCATCGGTGTGCTCTCCACGAGGATTCGTGGAAGTTGAAAGTTTGTGAGCTTGTTACTCTTGGGTCCTTGGACCCTAGACGCCTTTGTGGTGGTTGGACCCTTGTGTGGTCACTTGAAGCCGTTCGGGAGCCCCAATCCCATTGTGGGTTGTGCCCCGGATTGTTGTTGGAGGCCGTTCGGGAGCCCCCAATCACATTGTGGGTTGTGCCCCGGATTGTTGTTGAAAGGCTCCGGATTCCGCCTCAAAGGAATTCCGATAGTGGAAGGTGAACCAAGCCTTTGTGGTGCGGTTCACCGGAGAAGAAGGTGAAACCTTTGTGGTTGTTGAACCGTTGTGTCGATTCACACCTCTCCAACGAGACGTACTCCCTTAACAAGGAGGAACTCGGGAATACATCCTCGTCTCCGCGTGCCTCGGTTATTTCTATACCCGAGCTTTTACTTATGCACTTTACATTGTGATAGCCTTCGTGCTTGAAGTATTCTATTACTATCACCTTGTTGTTTATCTTGCTTAGCATAAGTTGTTGGTGCACATAGGTGAGCCAAGTTTATTTAGGTTGTCGGCTTGTTAATTTAAAAACCTAGTTTTATTCCGCAATTATCAAGACTAAACCGGAAAAGTTTTAAACCGCCTATTCACCCCCCCCCCTCTAGGCGACATCATTGTCCTTTCAATTATGATGACGATGATCTCCTTCGATTCCCCGTCCCGGCAGGGTGCCGTAACAGAGACTTCTGGTACCCGAATTAGGTTTCAAGGTGCCGGCGGCATACAGATGTGTTTATGGGAAAAGTGTCTAGAGGCTTCGCGTTTTTAGGTCCGAGGGAGTTTATGTCCGAGAGGGAGACGCGAAGGGGTGGTCGAGTCGGCCAGATGAGGTGCTGGCGCGACCAGGAGCCTGCCACGCCAGCCCATCATCTGGCCGGCTCGTGACCCCCCTCCATCTGGTCTTCTGGCTCCGTGGGTCTTCAGGCAAAATAGGGACTTCGGCATTATTTCTGGTATTTTTGAATTTCTGCACAAAAATAAGACACCAGTGCTATTCTGCTGAAAACAACGTTAGTCTGTGTTAGTTGCATTCAAAACACAGAAATTAGAGGTAAATCAATAGAAAAAGTGTTCAGGAAAGTAAATACATTTTGGACGTATCACATCCCTTACGATGACATCGGATCAGAAAACCAAAACCGCCAGCCTCAAATCACAAACCCAGCACAAGTTACATCATCTTCTAGCTGTTATCAGCGCAAACAATCATCTGCATGTGCTCTAGACGAATCCTCTCTGGATATAAATGTCGTAAAGAATCTGGTATAATAAGACACACGACATCAAACTTGAGATTTGATTCCTAACGTATTAAAGGTATAACCACCATCATGGTCAATACCTCATGCCCACCACTATTAACACCCGGACATCCCCATAGGTCGGGCAAACAAGGCGACCACTCGGGACCCGACAAAAGGAGGGGCAATAATAGAGTGTACAACTAGTCACCACATTAATTGCGATTCAATATTCTAACACTCGCCAGAGAAGCCATATACAGTTTTGTAAAATAATTGAC
Organism: Poa annua; assembly: GCA_026929855.1. Classification (NCBI taxonomy): domain Eukaryota; kingdom Viridiplantae; phylum Streptophyta; class Magnoliopsida; order Poales; family Poaceae; genus Poa; species Poa annua. Next base: position 78,560,119 of record CM049432.1, read on the forward strand.
TAGATTTATATAGTTAATTATCTGGATCGATTTTATTTTCTTAAGAAACTGTAAGGGTATACTTGTTTAGAGTTGATGATGCCAAGTGCATAGCATGCGAATATATCAAATAATCAAATTGTATGTGTGTAAAAAAGTATAATACATATTATTTTTTTGTTTGTTGGTGATCACTCTTAGTGATTCTCTTAACTTATATAACTCACAAAACACATTTGACCATGAAAAAACTAATGAAAATAATAGTGACAATTCAATTTATACCGGAAGTTTCTACATGTATATATAAGACTAACTACACATATACTAAAACAGTTTTAAGCTATTTTTGTACAACATTTGATTTAGAGATCTCCATCGTAAATATGTATGATAATATATAGTGTATGCAGTATTAAATTAATTTTGTAAATGAAATAATATTATAAAACCCTTCTTTAAATATATAGCAATGCAACTGTATGTTTCATTGATATACATTACAACCTTATAATAAACAACACTACATGACTAATATTGAGGATTTTTTCGTGATAACCAAATCAAATAAGCAAGAAAAAATTGAACTCAATATGACCCGTATCATGCTACAAATGAGTTCAAAGTATAAAAGTTTAGTGTAAAAAACTACAATTAGTCTATATTCTACTTTTCTAACGGACAAGTCTTCAAGCGGTTCTCCAAGGTCATCATCTCCATGCGATTCTCAGCAAGTCGTTTCTTGTTCTCTCGAGTAGGAGCAAGTTTATATAAATGTTGGAAGCGTAGTAGGCATCAATTACTTCATACTCAATGTTGGAAGCGTCAACTGGGGTCTTCTCCCAAAAGTTGTGCTGCTTTTTGGGGAATCTTGTCTTCATATCAGCATACTCATCCTCGGCGATCACGACGACTCACATATCAGCCATTCCAGTCTTGTCATGGTCAATCTTGAACAAGTCATGTAGATCAATGTGGCATGCAAATGATATCTCAAGACCCAGCTGCATCTCATCTTGATCTTGTCATTCGTTATATCAACGCTCGCAAAATGTATGCCGTTGCGAAGAAAATGCATGATTATTGGACATTGCTTGTCACTACTGCAACAACAAACGGAACACAAGTTATAAATAATGTTGTAACAAAGTATAATTTAGAACAACAAGTATAATAAGAATAATAACAAGCAGTATAATTTTAGATCAAGTATAATAAAAATTAATCATAAAAAGTATAATAAGAATCATATATAACAATTATAATTTAGAACAAGTATAATAATTAAGAATCATACCAAGTATATTTCGGCACAAGTATATATAATTTTCCTTCATTTCCTATGAATCAACAAATATAATAAGAATTAATCATAACAAGTATACATTAATAATCATAACAAGTATACTTTTAGATATATATAATTAGAGTCAATAACACTGCTCATACACGAACTTTACATGTATGTGCAAATTCATACAAGAACTTTCAAAACGTGGTACCGCGATACACAAACTCTGATCACGTTTCATGACTCCTCAGAATTAGTCCGAAAATCCACGGATGCATGCCACCGTGGAAAAGGGGCACGAATCATGTTTGGAAACAAATCACTGATATGATATGCAATTTTCGTACAATATATATAATCAAAGAGAAATTGCTATCCTATGCAATTTTTCTATCCCTATATGAATCAACAAAGAAAATAAGCCCCACTTTAAAACTAAGACAAGTTTTTATATTACCTTGCCCACTGGAAGACCATAACATGTTTCTTGAAACAAAGTTGGATGACGTCAACATCTCTTTGATGGGTCGTATACTCGAGATCAAGGCCTATGAACCTATCTTGCTCCCGACCTTCGTCAAGCCAATACTCGAAATCGGAAAGAAAACCCGGTACCCTAGCGTTGTCGTTTGTGTAAACGACATTGATATAGGTGTTGCCATGTGCAAGCACCTACCCGTAGCGAGTGATCGGTGGTGCAAGATTCATGGTGGAGGGGATAGGATGGGGATGGAAGAAGAGAGGAGAGGGAGACGAACAGAAATGCCGCGGTTACTGTAGAGAATCATGTTTTGCCGTGTGTTAAAATCATGGACGGGAGGCAAACCGTTTGGCTTTAATACCTGGCCGGGGCAAGACCCGGTACTAAAGCTCCACTCGCGCAGCCCCGCACGGCTTACTGCCCTGCCACGAACCTCTAGTACCGGCTCGTGTTATGACCCGGTACTGGTGCCCCTCGCCTGCCCGACCGCTTGGACCGGTACTAATGCCACGTTAGTACCGGCTGCAAACCCTGCCGGGACTGATAGTCTGGACCGAAGGTCTCTTTTCCACTAGTGCATGTTCAGAAGCTCCGAGTGATCACATCCTTGCAGAGAATGCGACATCGTTCCAGATTTACTATCACTTTGCTCCAGACCATTCTCATGTCTAGCCAGCTTTTTCCGTGAAAAGACAATTAGTTAAGAAAAGACCAAATAAACCATAGGACAAGTGAGCTAAATAGATTAAGCACATCGGTTTTGTTGTTGATGATCCACCATCTGTCAACTGACTCAAAAGCAGCACCAATTTGAACATTGAAATCTGTAGACATAATAGACAACATCTGAGAAGGAACAAAACATCCAAAAGATAATGATCTATTGTTTCAAGTTCAACATTGAACAAGCATGTTCTATCCTCCACATGGCGGCGTTTGTGCATCTTATCCCTGGTCAAGTTTGGTTATTAGACAAAAGCCACATGACCATGGATCCTAGGATGCACATTAAATTATTAGCATAAAACCACCACTTCTGGAGTCAAATTTAACAAATTCTACCACTATGTTTTCGTCAAAGAAAAAAGTACCAATTATTTGTCAAAAAATTCACGAAAATGATAGACCGCGAATAAAAAATGAATCGACACCGAAACTCATGTAGGACTCGCTAGTGAGTATGGCGTTGCATGGGTAAAATAGTTGAGGTGGATCCCACCAGTAGTCTCACATCTTCATTTCTCTCTCTCTCGTTGTCCGGACTGAACACGGATTCGACGACACATGATGGGGGTGGATGATGAAGCATCTTCCCCATTTTTGGTAACGACATGGTCATATCCAGTTTTTGGAAAGAAATATTAGAGATACTCTAGAGATGCTCTAACTTTTTTGACCGGAAGAGTTGCTTTAACTTAGTAGGAAACCTCAAACCCCTCATTATTAGGTAAGCACTAAAAAGAGCTGTAAGAACACTTTTGATTTCAACTCGGGACAGAGTTTGTTGTTATTATTGACTTGAAAAAACGAGGACTGTCCAGCTTGATGTTGAAATGCCAAAAAAAATACTAGCAGGGAATTATGGAAACTGGGAGGTCTACAAGAATTTCCCGTACGGCCGTATCTATTACCCGTGTCCTGCTCCACAGAACCTCGTCGTAGTCCTGGAGTCTGGACCATCCACCGGCCACCGCGCCGTCCGCCGGTGATAGTATCCTCCCGACAATGGCCACCGCCGCCACCGCCAGAACCCTCCCGTTTCTCACCGCCCCCGCTATCCAGTCCTGGCTTCGCTGCCAACCCACAGCACGGCGGGCCTCAACCTTCGCCGACCTCCGGGCTACCGCCGTCGCGTCCTCGCCTCGCCTTGGCGGAACCCGCAGGACTCAGGCCCGCCAGTCCGTTCTCCCACCCCGCGCGGCCGCTACTTACTCCGCGGCAACCGCGGCCGAAGGTACGACGCCTAGTCAAATTGGGGCCGTCACTGGTGCGAAATTGGGGCTGTGGTGCGAACTTGATTTGCTCTCTCGTACAGTAATTGTTACTCCACTGCTCTGCTTTTGAAGGCATGTGTGACCCGGAGCTGAGGCTGGTGCTCGAGCTCGCCACCGACGAGGAGCTGCTGGAATTCGAGGACATCCTCTATGGTACCAGGTCTGGTCTTTGCTGGTTGGTCCGATTCTTAGCCCATTGTGTCAATAAGCTCTATGTAATGCCGCGCAATGAGCCAAATATATTAGCTTCTTTTAGATATGGTACAGGGTTATGAAGTAGTAGCACTGCTTAATGCAGTTAAAATATGAGCCAAAGAGGACCAGATTTGTGGATTTATGCAGGATAGAGGGCAACCATATTATATATTTATTAGAGGAAATAGTACTCCTTCTGTTCCTAAATATAATAAGATATTTTAGGAATTTCACATGTGGTTTAGATACGGACTAAAATGGGTGAACATACACATTAAAACGTGTCTACATACATGTGAATCTGGCAAAAGGTTAAACATCTAATATTTTGTAAACATTATTTCACCCTTTTGTTTCTTCTTCCATGTTTTAGTTTGAAACCATTGGGGCTTTTTATTCCCTTTTATTTGGAGTAAAGTCTATTTAAATCTTGTAATAATAGAGGTAGTCTGAATTGCATCCTGAACTCTCAATCCCTAAAATTAGCACCCTGAACTTTTCAATCCAGACCACTCCTGGTGGCTAGACTCCAAAATCTCATTTGGGTTTTGAGATCGTTGTTGTCGCATGAGTTGATCCAGGATTGTTAACGTGGCCAGGAGCGAGGGCTCAATTAATCCGATGTCTAGTGTTTTATGAACTGAGAAACAAAGAAACGTGGAAATTTAGGGTGCTGATTTCTGTGATCAAGCGTTTAGCATTTGATTCAGACTACCAGTACAAATTTAACGTTTAAAATATACTTTATTCTTTTATTTATTGTACTACTTATTAGTTAGACCTGATCACTTTTATGAGTTTGCAACAGGACTGCCATGAAAAGTTGTGGAACAATATCTACTTCTACTGTTCCAGTGATTCACATTGTCAGCATAATAAACTTCGTTTTATGTTTTGTTAATTTGTAGCTATTTCAGCCCAGTGATAAAATCAATTGCAAAAAGGCCAAACTCCGTTTCTGTTGTTGCTTTGGATGATATCGAGGAGAGAGATGTTTTCATCTCAAAATTAGAGTCGAGGTTCTTGTATCTTGCTGCCGATGCCCGCTCAATTATAAGGTCAGTCAAGTAGCTAGGCTCTTATTTCTGAATAAAAATTAAGCCCTAGTAGATTCATTACCATGTGTAAGTCGACCTGATATAGTTAATAGTTCGACACCTCTTTTAATGTTTTGCACTTGTATGACCATTCTTCATAGGGGCTGGAGGCCATCATACAGGAACGTCTTACTTGAAATAAGAAGAACCCTTTGTGTTCAGTGCTCTAGTAAATTATGTACCGCAGACCTGGAGGCAGAAATATTTCTACACCTCCTTGATGAATATGCAAGGTATTTACATCCATGGATAAAGTATAAGGACGGCCAAACAAATTTTCTTCGAATTTCTGAAATGAGCTTAAATTGTGTATGCAATATGTTTTCCTTTTAATCCAATATATACACTGTAATTTGCTATGCTGGATTGCTAGTCATCATCGGCTCATCGCGTATTACCACTCCATGTTTACTGATTTCCTTTGTGTATGAAAACTTTTAAGACATATTTGTCTATTTCTCTTTGAATCTTTCTTACACTCTGCTACTCTACTCTCTTTGCTACACTAGTGGTCATGAATACTAACTTCTTATGTCTCTGCATTTAGCCGTCAGAAAGGATCATTTTCATTTCCATGGGATAAACAAAAATCTCCAAAAGAAAACCCGAACCTTGAAGCTAATAACTGGAAGGTGCTTACGGATGCTGCTTGGAGGATTGGATCAAAGGGACTAGAAAGTACATTCTTGAAGGTTACTTGCGATTATTGTTAATTTTTCCTTTTCCATGGACTCTTCAATTGATTGACTAACTGCAGTTTTTCCTTGTTATGGAAGGGTGGAAGTGCATTGACTGTGAAAACAATCTGTGAATCGGTATGATATGTACTTTACTATTGGAAGATTGAATTAAGCTACTTCTTACTGCACTCTTCCTTTATTATATTACTTATGTACTTACCATTATGGTAGTTAGCCAAGAGACTATCTGGAAAGCTGCTAATGGAGACCGCTAATTATGAGATCAAGAAAGAACTTCTTAAGCAGGTAGACCTAACTAATTCGGTTTGATTCAGTGTTCCTGAATTTTACGTGGTCATCAACAGATCAATAAATATATATCCATACTCCTATATCCACAACTCTGTGTTTCCTCTAGTATAAGCTCTCATTTCCTTTCGTATCCGAAAAATGCATTTGCAAAGGTTGACATTTAGACTAACTATATTTGCATGTTGTAACCTATATTCATATCTATTGTTCTAGAATATCCTCTAGAAATAATAAAGTTTCGCATTTCCAGGGTGGCCGATTAGCTGCTGTTAACCTTGAATCTAGAGTTAGCTTGCTTGCTGCTAAGCAGGTAATACAATATTTTCATAGCAGCTCTTTCGTACATTATTGGTATTGTACCAACGATTTTGTTGAACATTTTAACATTTCGTTATCATGTTGAACACTCTTGAATGTATGCAGGGTTTGGCACGCGCAGCATCAAGATATGTTGGTCTTAGGAGTTTCATGACGTTACTTGGACCAATGTAAGTTTATCCTAATACTTCATAGTATATTTTTATGAATCTTTCCTGGCTGCTTCAGCCTTAAATCTACAGTTCTTGAATTTTTGCTGGCTGTCGATATCTATCTTGCACGGTTGCACCATGATTTTATCAAATTCAAATTCCCCTTTGCGCATGGACTACTTTTTATTGTAGTAGAGCAGCCTGTAAGTCGGCTACTGACTACTTATACGTAACTTTTACACAGAATGTGGGGCACACTCTTGGCTGATATTGTGATTCAGATGCTCGGGACAGATTATGCTAGGGTCGTGCAGGCAATCTATGCTTTTGCTCAGGTGAGGGTCGTTCAATCTCATTGTTCTTTTGTCTCAGTAGCTGCATTGATTCATGCATCGCCTTCCTTGTAGATTCGTCTCACTCGGTCATGTTACATGGAATCCCGTGAAGAATGACGAATCACAGTCATTACTGGACAAGCCTAAGTGGGCATTCTGATTCTATACATCATTACTGCTTCATAGTATGCGTCATTTCGATGCAGAGGCTGGGGCTTCTTCTTTTCTATAAAAATAGTGTACAGTATTAACCATCCAGATCAAATTCTTGTTAGTGCATAGATGACGGAGCATTTAGCAGGTGCTAGATAGCAAGTACAGAGAAGAAGAACAACAGTGCATTTGGTTCACTCCTTTCAGTTTCCAAAGGCTTATGTATGCGAGATTGTGGGGGCGTTGGCATTGAAATGGTGCAGTGGTACTTAAGAAATAGCTCACGATGGCCATTTGGGTCACCTACTCTCAGAAGGCGGTAGTTGTGGATGAATATACATCCGCTTCACACTTCCACGGGGTGCCGAAGTTGTAGACCATGCGTTCCAGTCTGTTCTAGCTAAACAAATGTAAAATAACTGTTTCCCTGATCTTAAACTACTGCACCCTAGCATTCAGTTAGGCAAGGCATACTTCGTTGGCATTACTTCATGCTTATATACCAGCCACCAGTATCTTATGTATAGATATCCTCGGCGCAGCGTTTGCATATGGCACCCCTCCTGTTTCCTATATCAAAATTGTATCCACTGATCAATGGTTCAGCCACATTGTGAGTTGTGTTGTTTGTCAAAGTGAGTATTACTACGCACTGTTTAGCTTCAGTTTTGTTAAATAAACAAGTTGTAGACAATGTATCTGCCACATTCTTCAGTTGCAGTGATAATTTTTGCAAATGAAAGATGGGCGTGCATGCACGGCACGGGGAAAAGAAAACATGAGGTGCTGCGTGCAAAGTTTGGAACATGAGAGATGAGATGAGCATGTCTGTCTAGTCTAGAAGGATTCATTCATGGTCCATTTGTTTATGGAGCTCATCGGCTCACCAGACCGCCGAAGCTTTCTAAATCCCGGGCACTTACCGCGTGAGATGAAGCCGAAGGAACCGCTGCGGCTACTAGATGATCTATCCTCGCACCATAAAGTGCGGCGCGCGCGGTCCGGTCCACGCCAACGTCTTCTTCTTCTTCTTCTTCAAGGCGCACGTACATGGCGAAGACGGTGATCAGCCTGGGGAGCTCGCGGCGGAGGAAGCGCGGGGAGGTGCTGTTCCGGTTCGACTCCTTCTGCCAGCCCGGCTACCCGGCGCAGCTCGCCGGCGCGTTCCGGGACAACGTCAAGACCCTGCTCGGCCTCGCGCACCTGGAGGCCGGCGTCCAGGGGGAGACCCGGTGCTGGTCCTTCCAGCTCGAGCTGCACCGCCACCCGCCCACCGTCGTCAGGCTCTTCGTCGTCGAGGAGGAGGTCGCCGCCTCGCCGTGCCGACAGTGCCACCTCTGCCGTGTCGTCGGTACACGCCTCACATAACCATATCGCATTGAGCGCCGACGTACGTCGCCGTAATCTCGGGACATGATGATCAATCGATGGGGATGTGTGTCGTGTCGCAGGTTGGGGTAGGCACCTGATATGCAGCAAGAGGTTTCACTTCGTGCTGCCCAAGAGGGAATCCTCGGTGGAAACTGATGGACTGTGCTACGGGATCAGCCGCGGCACCGAGAAAGCGTCGAAAGGGACGGCGACATCGAGGGGTCACCTGCTGCACGGCATCGTGCACCTCAACGGCTACGGCCACCTCGTCGGCCTCCACGGCTTCGAGGGCGGCTCCGACTTCGTCTCCGGCCACCAGATCATGGACCTCTGGGACCGCATATGCTCAGCCTTACACGTAAGGTATACAAAAACTCCGTGCACTCGATCGACCGACGTATATATATGCTGCATGCATGGGCGACGAGAGTTCTCACGCTGTGCACTCGAACCGTTGTGTGTTGCTAGGAAGGTGAGCCTCGTCGACACGGCGAGGAAAGGTCACATGGCGCTGAGGCTGCTGCACGGCGTGGCGTACGGCGACACATGGTTCGGCCGGTGGGGCTACAGGTACGGCCGGCCGAGCTACGGCGTGGCGCTGCAGTCCTACCAGCATTCGCTCCACGCGCTCCACTCCATCCCGCTCTGCGTGCTCGTGCCGCACCTCTCCTGCTTCAGCCAGGAGCTCCCGTTGGTGGTCACCAAGTACCAGGCCATCAGCGGCCACAAGCTGCTCAACCTCGGCGACCTCCTCCGCTTCATGCTCGACCTGCGGACGCGCCTCCCCGCCACCTCCGTCACGGCCATGGACTACCGCGGCATCATGTCCGACGCCTCGTGCCGCTGGTCGGCCAAGCGCGTCGACATGGCGGCCCGCGCCGTCGTGGACGCGCTCCGCCGGTCCGAGGCGCCCGCGGCCCGCTGGGTCACGCGCCAGGAGGTGCGCGACGCGGCGCGCGCCTACATCGGCGACACGGGCCTCCTCGACTTCGTGCTCAAGTCCCTCGGCAACCACATCGTCGGCAACTACGTGGTGCGGCGAGCCATGAACCCCGTCACCAAGGTGCTCGAGTACTGCCTGGAGGACGTGTCCAGCGTGCTGCCGGCGGCGGCGGGCTCCCCTCCGGGCCAAGGCAAGATGAGGGTGCGCTTCCATCTGACGAGGGCGCAGCTCATGAAGGACCTCGTGCACCTGTACCGGCACGTGCTCAAGGAGCCGAGCCAGTCGCTCACCACCGGCCCGTTCGGCGCGATCCCGGTGGCGGTGAGGATGGTCCTCGACATCAAACACTTCGTCAAGGACTACCACGAAGGGATGGCGGCCGCGACCAACAACGGCGGCATCGGGCATGTCTACGTCAACCTCTGCTGCACCTTGGTCGTGAGGAACGGGAGCCCGGAGCTGGTTCCGCCGTACGAGACGGTGATCGTGCCGGCGAACGCCACGGTGGGGGAACTCAAGTGGGAGGTGCAGAAGCTGTTCAGGGATATGTACCTCGGTCTCAAGACCTTCACGGCAGAGTCCGTCGTGGGGATCGGCGCAGGCCAGGAGGCCAGCCCAGTGCTCGGGCTGATCGGCGTCGGAACCACCGTCGTGGTCCAAGGGGTGGTCGACGAGCAGCTGGCCGAAGACGGTGACCTGAAAAAGGAAACGCCGGCCGTCTGCGTCTGCGAGGGGAGCGGAGACCTCGGAGAGAGGGTCGTCGACTGCGTGTGCGGCGCGGACGACGACGACGGCGAGCGCATGGCCTGCTGCGACATCTGCGAGGCGTGGCAGCACACGCGGTGCGCCGGGATCGCGGACGCCGAGGACGTCCCGCACGTCTTCCTCTGCAGCCGCTGCGACAACGACGTGGTCTCCTTCCCGCCCTTAAACTGCTAGCTACAAACTGCTCCAACGCATGCATGGACTGATGGAGATCAACGTTGCAACTGTACAATCTAGGGTGCTGTTGCTGTCAATCTACGTGAATGGTGTAATCCATAACTTGAAGGGTCTCTTTGATTTGCAGGATTAGAGAAGCGCGGGAATAGAAACATTGCAGGAATTGAATGTAGTGACACTTGAAATACTACTTGAACCAAAATCAAAGGAATCAGTAGTAAGTGTTGTTTGGTTGCACGGTAGGAAAACGCAGATTTTATATTGAGATTGTGTCCATCTCATCATAGTTTTCAGTATTAAATAGTTTTTTTTTTCAAAAGGTCACGCCTCTTTTTTTTTTTTATGAAAGGTCTCACGTTCTTCTTGACTTGTACTTTTTATTTTTCTTTCTTTTTACTTGTTTTACTTACTTTTGTTCTAATTTTCTCCTTTAGATCTATTATATTTTAAAATATCCGATAACTGTTTTAGTAATTCTTGAAAATTGCATTCTTTTTCATGACATTAATTTTGATAAACATGTATATGTATTATAGTTAATTAATTAATTTTTTATTTTAAAATCTTTTTTCTATTACAAACATCAAAATATCTCAAGAGATTGTCTTTAAGATTTAATATTTTGTAACATATATATATTCTTTATTTGAAATTTTTATTTATTAATTTACACACTTATCTTATGATAAATTCATACACGTTTACCATGAAACAAGTAAAAATTTATGTTGGTAGTCATGGACATTTTCCCTGGGTTTTTTCTTGATTGCCATAATTACTATTTTTAATTATATGAATAATATGTACTCAGAACCATGAACTTGTATTAAATACATGGACCATTGTGTAATATATATGTATAAATAGTTTTGTGTAGCCACAATAATTTGTTATGATTCTACAAAAACACGCTGAATGGGTAGTATGAAGTTTTTATGTTATATATGAAAACATTAATCTCCCAGTACCTATGGAGACAAGTTAAAATAAATTAACAGATAAACCATAAAGTAAAGAAACTCGAAATAATCTGATGAATATGAAATTACAGAAAGAAAATGTGAATTATAACAATAAAAAAGTAACAAAAAGCACTGGAAATAACTTTGGTCGGCCCAACTAGAACAATAGCACTCGGTCACAGATTGGGCCATGACAACGTATTTCGTAAAATGGGCTTTGAATTGGTGCTGTTTTGTAATCCATGATGGGCTGGGCTGTGATCTAATATTCTATGGCTGCAGTGAACCCCTTAAAATTGGACAATAGCCAGATAAAGATTTACATCATCGGAAAAAAACACTGGCTTCACCCTAAAAAAGGAGAAGGAACACATACTTTAGTCCCTTGATTTTCACTTAAAAAATATTACTACAAGAGAAAATATGCACACACACTATTTTGCAGCTCACGAAAATAAGAGTGAATTTTATTGAGCTTTTCCAAATTGATGCATCTATTCTATGCTGAGCGAGAATAATGCTACGCTATTGCTTCTCAGCTGAGGCTACATCGTTGAAAACAGCTTTCCCCCATCTAATTAAGTTTTCCATCCTAAAACCAAATGTAAAACAAATAACAAACAAGGAATGACTAACTTAAGTGGCAACTGACCACCAAAGATGATGGTTTCATCAAGCTGCTAGTCCATATAAAAAACCTTGTTATGATTCTAACAAGAACACACTCAAATGAGGCGTATGAAGTTTCTATGATGTGATATACGAAAATAGTAATGTCCCATTCCCTTTAAACGCAAGTTAAATAAATAAACATAAAGTAAAGAAACTCGAAATAATCTGAAGGAAATGAAATTACAGAAACAAAATGTGAATTACTCCCTCCGTTCATAAATTAGTGTCTCAACTTTATCAAAAAAAAAGATGTATGTAGACATAATATTATCTAGATAAATCTTTTTTTAAGAAACTTGAGACACTTCTTTTTGAACGGAGGGAGTATAACAATTAAAAAGAAAGAAAGAGCATTGAAAACAACTTTGGTCGGCCCGACTAGAACAAGAGCGCTCGGTCTCAAATTGGGCCATGACAACGTGTTTCGTAGAATGGGCTTAGAGTTGGTGCTGTTTTGGAATTCCATGATGGGCTGGGCTGGGCTGTGATCTAATATATTCTGGTTGTGGTGAACCGCTTCAAAATTGGAGAAGAGCTCATCGATTTTTTTTTTGTTTCCCTCTAAAAAAGAAGGAGAAGAAGAAACACAGACTTCAGAAGCATTGCTTTCACTTAAAATGCATCTATGCTGGGCGAAAATATGCATACACTATTTGGCAGCTCACGTGAAGAAGCATGAATTTTATTTTGCTTTTCCAAATTGATGCATCTATGCTGGGCGAAAATAATGCTACACTATTTCTTCTCAGCTGAGTTTACATCGTTGAAAACAGCTTGCCCCCATCTAATTAAGTTTTCCATCCTAGTACCAAATATGATAAAACTAATAACAAACAAGGAATGACTAACTTAAGTGGCAACTGACCACCAGAGATGATGGGGCTCGGTTTCATCAAGCTGCTAGTCTGCTAAATTCAAAAAAAAAAAACTGCTAGTCTGCTAGACCGGGGGAAAGGTGGCCAAACCAACCTACAGGCTACAGATTCCATATCGACGAGGCACTCACATGGCCTGTTTGTGTGTTGGGGCCACCTGGTGGTCTCATGAGAAGACCTTTGCTGCACTGTGTTGGTACCCCCTGCTCTCATTTTGCACGATCGATCGAGATGGAGTAGCTAGCCTACCCGGTTGGAAGGATCCAACTAACGACCTGAATGATTAACTTTGATGGGAAGAAACATGCATTAGCCCACCATCGGAAAAGTTGACTGAACCACTGTGGAGATCATGCATGCACGTATGTATTGTTCTAGATACTTGAAGCCCCTTCCTTCCATAGTTCCATTCTCTTCCATTTTCAAGAACTAGCCCTTGATCCCAGTTTGTCATTTGTCAAGTGCATCCTAAGAGCTGAATCTATGTGTTAGATTTCCCATTTTGTCATGTAAATTCCTTCTTACCTGATTTTTCAATGCAAAAAAAAAGTGATAAGGCCAACTGAAGCAAAATTACAAAGAGAGAAACATAGATAAGATTGAGGGTGGGGTTACGCAGCACCGAGTATGGGCGCAATAATAACGAAAAAGGGCCTTATCATTGGTTCACAAGTTCATTATTTCTCCCCAAATAATGAAAATAATGGAGTGAATCACACTCTTGTTCATACACACAAATGCCAAATATATAGCACTCACACGGTCACATGCTAGCCTGAAACTTCAAGTTTTGACCTTAGCCATATATAGTTACTCTGAAAACAAAAAATGCCAAGTTCTGTAGTAACTATGTCAACAAAACAAGTGACTTATCATTGAAGCAAACAAAAAGATAGAAAGTTGTGGTGCTTTTCCCTCGCTGCCCAGCAGAGGGGCTCCATTCGTCCTGCGTCCCTAGTGAGACAACCCAGCTAGCCTTTCTTTTCCTGCCTTTTGTGTTGTTGTGCGTCGCAACAAAGGACCTTGGTAGGGCACTTTCACCCTGAGATCGAGATGCCACTTCCCTTTCCCTCCCCCCATCACCATCTTTTCCCTGCTCTCTCTTTTTGTTTCATTAATCTGTCCATCACTGACATGGTGAGGTGATCCACCACTATGGTGTGAGGGCGATGGGGGCACATGGTGTGGTGCTGGCTCGGCTCAAAAGGGACTCATCAACTGAAAGCAAGGGGGCAAGTAGCTAGCAGCAACTGATAGCAACGAGAAATGGGAGCTGGAAGTGGGAATTAGCAACAAATTACCATCCTTGAAACAACACCACTTTCGTTGGTATAGGCTTATGATTGGATAATGTATTGCCCATATATGAACATGTTCTACTAGGAGACGTTGCTCATATGAGTACGGCCGAGCGATGGGCTCTTCGCCTGCTATACCTCCGTCATGCGAGTGCAGCCCGGGAGTCACTCTTGATACTAATAATTTTCTCTATCAAAGAAAATGCATTACTCCCTCCGTCCCGAAAAGAATGTCACTTAAATGGATGTATCTATCACTAAAGTCTAGCTACATCCATTATTGTGACATCATTTTTTCAGACGGAGGGAGTACCATAAGTGTTATTTTGATGTGATCTAAATTTATATTAAGATAGAGCTGAGTTTGGACGAAGTCGAGTACCATAAGTGTTATTGATGTGATTCAAATTCATATTAAGAAAGAGCCGCCGGTCTGGGATAAGTGAAAAATTATAGAATTCACGACGTTTGTAACCTCATGAACGGGAGTTCTTGTTGGCGAGTGTGTGCGTACCAGACTAGCTAGCAACAGTAAAGCACCAACAATGTTTCGTGCTACCCACCGGGTCTCCTCGTCGTGTTATGCCCTGAAGAATATCATACGATCGAGCTGGTGAGGCGATCAGATGCAGCAGGGTTTCAGTGGGCAAGGTAGAGCTATCACCACGTACTACGTCCAGAGTCCACTATCCACCACCACTAGTAAGTAGCTAGCCAGGTCCAAACATTACCCCGCATGCATGCATGCATGCATGCATGGGGTATCTCCAAGTAAACGCTCTTGGACACAACACAGGTGGGGCAAGCTAGAGGCTATAGGTGGTGCACCCGCCACGTGTAAACCATGTCGATTTGTCCCGTTGTAGCCCAGACGGGACAAACCCGGCCGGTCCAAGGCTGCAAAGTGCAAACACTATGAGGATTGAGGCAACGCACGAATGATCAATGTCACCATGTGTCGATGAGTACGGTGTACTGTATACCTTGTTGTCGTTGGAGCTTCGTATCCAACCAATATAATCCAGCTGCTGTCCCAAATCACCCTTGCATTCTTGTTTAGTCAAACACAAACTTTATAAACATTGACTAACGATTTTGCTTTTTGGTTGTTGACTGTTTTTCGTTTCGTCGTCAGTCTTTTTTTCAACCGTCCGTTTGTTCTGCAAGATTCGCGCTCGCTGGTGGATTTTTACGCTGCGCCTCGGCTGGTTTTTTGTGGGCCGCGGGTCGTCGGTCCGGTTTTTTTCTGTCGGACAGCACCGTGTCCAGATATTTTGAATTTTCTTTTTCCCTTTCGACGCCGCGTGTCTCATACTCCCAGTTGCCTGTCCAGAGAGAGAGAGAGATAGAGGTGGCGGAACAGAGGAGAACTCGAGAGAGCGTCTCCATGGCGGAAATCCACGGCGGTGGAGGAGCGTGGAGGCGTCGCCGGAGGCGGGGAAGGTGACTATTCCTGTCCTAATCTCCAGATCCGGGCTTTAGGTTGTCGTTGTACCCCTATTTTGTGTTCGTCTCGGAGTGTGTTTGTATAGAGAGAGAGGAGAGAGGCGCCGGAGGCGGGGGAGAAAGATGCTGGCGCCGCGGGGGTACGCCCAGTAGGCCAGCAAGAGCTCCACGAGTGAGCCGCAGCGAAGGACGTCGGCGGGGAAGCGCGGCAGGGTGGTGGACTCGTTGGGGATGAAGCCGTTGACGAGGTCGAGCCGCTGGGTGTTCTTGTCGGCGGGTTGGCGCGGCCACCCGGGTAGCTCGCGCTCCTTGGAGTCGAGTCTGCAGTCGGTGAGGCGGAGGGAGCGGAAGTGGCCCGGGTGCTCCCGGAGGACACGGGCGACTAGGGCGTCGCGCTCGCGCGCGGGGCCGAGCCCGGCGAGGTCGCCGTCGTAGAGGACCAGCGGGGTGGAGCTCCCCGCGGCCGGCCATGAAGTGAAGGGGGGCGGCGCCGTCGCCAGCCATGGTGGCGAGGCGAGGCCAGGGTTTATTTTGATTTTTTCGGTGTTGGTTTTGCTCCCCTGCCTCCATGGGGAGGGGGCTGTATTTTTCTCGTCGGTCATTTTGTTTGATGTAGCGTCAATGGGCTCGGTTGTTGCAGGTATTCGTTTGTCTAGCCTGTGTGGCTGGGAGCAGTGTGTCTGTGGAGGGGGGGGAGGTGTTGTTCTGTGTTTTCAGTGTATTAGACTCATTCGCATCCATGGCTAGTTGTGACGGCAGCTGTGCCTATGTGGTTTGTGTCTCGAACTTGTTTTTTTGGCCAAGCCTGTGTGGTGCTCGTTAGTGGATGGGAGGCGAATGCAGACTGTTTTTTGTGTTGTGTGCGCCGTGGATTTTTAGTCTGTACTCTTTTTCGGTGTGTATGTCTGTATGAGATCTTATGTTGTGTTTATGTTTCAGTTTTAGGTCTGTTCTTCAGTTATGGTCTGTGAAGAATGCAGGTTTGTGTATATTTTCAGTCATAGTTTTGTGTGTGTTTTTGCATTCAGTGTAATGTTAAGTTTCGATGTCATGTATTATTGTAGCATGGTTCCTTGATGTTGTAAATCGCATCATCGGGATGTTGTATAATTACGTATTATCATCCTCTGTTTATCTGTCATTGGTCATGTAGTGTGTGCATGCTATTTGTCTCGTCTACAGGCTAGTAGTCTCTCCTAATTTCAACCTAGGTTGTCAGCAATAGGTTATGTGTTTTCATGTTTGTAATTTTGAGTTTTTCTTCTTTTCAGGGCTTCTGACCATGGGTGTGATTTCTTCAATGGTTGTACTGGTGAATCCTTTGGTCTATCTAGTGACTTTGAAGTGAGTCTCCCTTTTTATGTGTTCAGCAGTTTTGTGCTCTAATTAATCATCTGCAGGCTGTTGTGTCATTGCTTCTTTTTGATTATTTCCATGTTGGGTGTCAGGCAGCAGGCCATGTGTCAAGGAACAATGATATTGATGATGCACTTTTTGGGTTATTGAGAGCTGAGGTTAAGTGTTTTCTTTAATGTTTCTTATATCTGTTTTTTATGTTATTGGCATAAGCATGAGTCTAATTTTTTTTAGCCCTTCTGTCTGTGTTTTGTGTTTTTATGTCGGGCTGTTAAGGGGTTAAAGCGTAACTTCTCCGATTTCTGCAAGGACACACTGACATCTATTGTTAAGTGCTATTTTTGTCTTTTTCATAGGTTTTGTGGTTTCTCTCTTTTGTCCTAACTTTGTTTGTCTTTGTATTTGTCTGTAGGTTAAGAAGAATAAATCTGTTGGTGTTGATAAGTCTGTCTTTACAAGATTTGGGCCCAAGTATTTTCTGCAGATCATAAAGAAGTTGACCCCTGAGCAAAGAGTGATAATTCATAAGTTTGGGTTTGGATGTCTTTTACAGTTTGACTGTCGATATCTTCCATCAGACTTCTGTAGTTGGGTTGCTAAGTGTGTTGATCCTGATTGTTCACAGATGACTGTTGGTGGGAGGGTTTTTATTATATCCAAGGAGACATTTCATGTAGTTTTAGGGTTGCCTGTTGGTGGACTTCAGGTCCCAGCCAATTCTGATGAGGGCATTGCATTGTTGCTGTCTCTTTTCAAGTTGTCAGAGTTGCCCCACATCACTTTCTTTGGTGACAAGCTTAGCAGTTCAGATTCATTAAGCGAGCTCGAGGTTTTCGTGTGCTTCATGACTGTTGCTTTATCTTGTTTTCTTTGCCCTGACATGAGTTCTTCAGTCAACCCAAAGTTTCTTTATGCGCTCAAGGACCCTGCTGCAGCTAGATCCTTTGATTTTAGCCAGCTTGTTTATGCTCATTGTCTTAATGGGGTGTCTGAATTCAGCCTTTATTGCAAATCTAAAGGACGGAGGTTGAAGTCTCCTGTGTGTTGTATCTATGTTCCTGTGGTTAGTTATTTTTTCTTTTTGTATAGTGTTTTTGTTTTTTTGTATGTATCTTTTTTATGGGTTTTGTCCTTTTTTGCCTTTTCAACATTTTTTGTGTGTTTTGACTCATGATTTTTTTCTGGTTTTGTTTTCAGGTTAGATACCTTGATTGTTTGGATTTCGGGGTAAAGAATGTTTGTAACACTATCCCCAGGGTTCAGGTTTGGAAGGGGGATATGATTCGTGTTTTCTCAGATTTTGATCGGAAATTTCAGAAGGATTTTGGGAAAAAGCACATAAAACCTGTAAGTGTTTTTGTGTTTTTATTGTGATGTAGAACTTTTTACTGTGTATTTTTTTAAAATATATTTTTATTCAGTGACATTATTGTCTTTTCTCGTTTTTCCAGGGTTTTGGAGGGGGTGGTTTTTCAGTTGCATATGTGTCGCCTATTGTGTCTCCATTATCTCTAGAGTTTATGACAAAAGCTCGAGAACAGTTTGTTAGCTCTATGCAATTGGATGTATGGTTTCTCTTTGTTTTTTTTGAGATGTTATATCTTGATTGCTTTTTTGTTCTTTTGTTTACTCATCTTCTTTTTGTTTATATGGTTGTAGGTCATAGATGGAATTATGAGTATTGGCAATAGCTTTCTTTCAAACAAGTCCATCCCTAGGAAAGGTAGATTGGAAGCTTTAGTGCACAATGTGCTTGATTTTCTTTGTAAATCAAGTTCAAAGGTTGAGATATTAAACTCAAAACACCCTGAAGCTATTGCAAGCATTGTTAACAAGGTATGCATTTTTCCTCTTTTTGTTTTCTGTTCACTGCCCAATATTGTGTTTTTATTCCTTTTTTCATGGTTGATGTCTTCTAGTTTTATTAATCATTGCATATTTGCATATGTATGTTAATAGCATGAAGTTGTTCACGGGCAGAATCGCCCGCCTCTCAATGGCTCTGGTGTGGGAAGTGCTCATGATTTTATAAAATCTCCTGGCCCAGGTAGTATTTATTTCCAGTGTCTATTCGTCAGCATTTGTAATAGCCCTTTTCTTTTTCTTTTTTTCTTTGAGTTTTACTAGTTTTTTTTTCATGTGCAGTCACACCTGAATGCATGATAGTTAAAGCTATTGATGGGTTCTCTGAGCTGTCAGGTATATATGAGCTCTTGTTTGTTTTCTTTTTTTCTTTTTTCGGTTTATAGCTTTTGGCCTGACTCTTTTTTGTTTTCTATGTACTTTTAAAACACGAATAGCACCTGGAATCCCCCCTGCTAGGAAAGTGAAGGTGAGGAATCCAAGTTTACTAAATTCAAATGTTACTATTATAGAAGTCATGGATTCCCCACGCGCATAGGTGCATACTGAATCCTTCAAGCTTAACCGTGTTCGCGATATTCACCAACATGGAACAAAACAAGCGCCCATATTCATCCGCGACTCCCGCCTTAGCCCCACAGTGGTATTTTCACTAGTTTTCTTTTTTTCTGTTTTCTTGTTTCATTCTTAGCGCCATTTTTTTATCTCTTATATCTGATGTTATTTTTGTGTGTTTTCTTTTTGCTTTCTTAAATTTACAGCCAGCTCAAGGTGGAGTTGCAGATCTAGTTGGTTCCAATGATTTTCGGAGGAGGTGTTCTCAATTGGCAAATAATGCAGAAACCACTTACAATAACTTGTTGGTGTTCAGTCGTAATCCTGTTGTGGGTGTTTCAGCTTCTAAAGGGAATGGCAGTGTTGACAGGGCCAAAGGAACCCCCAAGGTTGTTCCAGATGTCCAAACTCGTCGAACGCGGCCTAAGTTCAAGTTTGTCAATTGGCTAATGACTCGTCCGAATCCTGCTTTGCAAGCTAACCCAAGATTCCTTGTATCTGATGAAGACATCATCCACTATTCTGCTATCATAGAGCTGGCTCATGGACCTTTATCAAAGTATTTTTTTTCATTGTTTTATGTTGCTTTGTTTCGTCATTGTGTGTGTGTGTGAGTGTCTGCGTGTTTGTTTGAATGTTTTGATATATCTATGTTTTCATTTTTTGCAGTGTCACACTCCTCATGTTTCTCTTTTTTCTTTGTGTCCAGGTCATCTGGTGTGCTATACCCTAAGGTTCATTGCAGTTATCAGTCATTGGGGGAGTCCTTAATGCCTAATGGTGAAGTGGATAACTTCATCATCCCATGTTTTTGCCGCATGTTGTTTGAAGAACGTCATCCTACAATATCTGGGAGACGCTATTTCTTTCCTAACATTGGGGTTAGTTCTTTTGTTGGCTTTGATCTATATATTTTTTCTGTTTTGTTTCAGTTTTTGTTTCTGTTTTGTGTGGTAATCCTATATGTAATGTTTATTTGTTCTTTTTTCTTAATTTAAAACCAGGATGCTATTTTGAAGTTCAATGGAGATCATCAGGAACAAATTGTGAGAACCTCTTTTGAAGGTGCAAGAAGTGCTAGCAAAGGGAGAAATCTGGGGCACCGTGATAACAAGGTATGTATTTTTTTTGCTCAGCTGTCATTGTTATTATATCTTAGATCATTTTTCATTCTTTCTCCTTTCTTTTTCTGTTGTTAATCCATTCTTTTCTGCAGCTATTCTTCCCAATCGTCAACTCTGGGCATTTGTTTTCATTTGTTGTTGACTTTGAGGAAAAAGTTTTTGCATTCCTGGACTCTTTTTATGATAGTGACTCTCAATTTCACGAATATATGAAAAGCCTTTTGGTAAGCTTTGATGTATTTTTTATGTTAATCCATTGAGTCATCTGTTCCTTTACCTAAGAATAAGTATTTCTATTTTCCATGTCCAATCGAGCTTTTTGTTATGTGTTTTAGCATTTTTTGCCTTTTTTTTGTTGTATGCTTTAAGCAGATAGGTAATTTTATTCGTCTGTGGGAGTTGATTATCAGCCCAGTTCACAACTTTGGTGAGTTTGATGCAATTTACCCAGATGTGCCCAAGCAAATCACTAATTCGTAAGTATACCTATATCTTTTTTGCTCATGGTTTTTTATGGTTTTGATGCTCTAGCTCGCGGGTTTTTATACATGTTTTTTATGTTTTCTGTGGTGCACAGGAAAGATTGCGGAGTTTTTGTGATGAAGTTAATGGAGTCTTGGGAGCCTTCAATTGACACTCGCTCAATTTTCTCACGCGGAGACATTCTAAATTTAAGGATTATTTTTGCAAACAGGCTTCATTTCCACAGAACTAATCAAGCTGATTTGAGCTTGGTTACTGAGTTCTACTCTCAGGTAGTTATAGGTGTTTATTCTTTGGTTTGTAGCTTTTATTCATCTCTTTTCTTTCTCCTGTTTTTTGTATGTGCTTTTTTGTTGGATTGTGTATTTTTAATTTTTCTTTTTTTCTCTCCCTAGGGCTGACCTTTTCTCCTGGAGCTTTTCGTGTGGGTGTCTAAGTGTTCTTCGGATGGCTAAGTGGTCTGCGTTGATGGCTAAGTTCGCATTCTCCCCGGGGTGATGGTGGAAGCTGAATCTGTAGTAGTTTCTAAGCGTAGAGGACACAATTGTTTTTATCTGAAAGCTCTGCAAGTGGTCTTGGTGTTTCTGTGCCTGTCTTGCTACACTGCCATTCGATCGTTGGCAATTTACCTTATGACTAGTAGTCGCATTTTCGTCATGTGTTTTTTTGTCTTGTAAACGTGCGATGTTTTTTGCTTTTTGGTTATGTTTTTCAGTTTCGAACATATCAGCGAGGGGTTCCTGTCATCTCTGTTTGTGTTACCGAGCAATCAAAACATTATAAATATTTTTATGTTTTTGCGTACTCTGCAATGTATGGCTGTCTAGAGGGGCAATCTCAAACATGACCCAAATTGTTTGTTCTGTTCTCGTCTAACGCACTCATGTATATGAATTTAAAAATATCACACTGCCCAAGCACTCTATTTTTTTTGTCTATGTACATGTTTTTGTCAAATCTGCATCTCCAGGTCTTCTACAAGTTCAGGTTTTCTTCCCAGCCTCCCAGAGCTTCTTTGTCTAGGGTAAGTTGTTTGCTTGTGTGTTGTTGTGTTGTCTTTTTTGGGGGTTGCTTCTTCTTGGCTGACCTCGGTCTATTCGCTGTCGTTTGCGTGTTGGGAGTTGCGTCTGTCTTTGGTAGTTGTTCCGTGCCGTTGCGTGTGTCAGTTCCATCCCTCGCTCCTGCAGTTTTTTTGCATTTTCAGAAATATCAGTATATTTTATCAACCTTTTATTGAATACAATTTATTTCCAATTCACACTCACCTGAGTCATTCTTCTTATTTTTACGAGGCCTCTTAGGTTTTGCTAAGTTGTATTGCTTGTCCAGGTTTGTGCATTTTTTGATAGTGTGTCCGAACGCCCCGCAATGTCCGCATTTGTAAAACTTTCCTGATTTTATGGCTTCTACGATTGTCATCAATCTTGGCCTCCCTTTTGTGTGTGCATC
The DNA here is from genome assembly GCA_026929855.1 of Poa annua. Taxonomy (NCBI): domain Eukaryota; kingdom Viridiplantae; phylum Streptophyta; class Magnoliopsida; order Poales; family Poaceae; genus Poa; species Poa annua. Next base: position 78,582,445 of record CM049432.1, read on the forward strand.
ATCTGGGTCAAGCAGTTCCATTGTGGAGTCACCGTCGCCACTGGCAGTTGTGTTTGCAAAATTTCCCACTGTTCTTGTTTGCGAAGATAGCTTTGTATTTTCTTCTTTAAGATTTGTTTCAATTTCTTCCAGGCCTTTGTCCACTCTTTCCATTTCTTTATGCAAGTACTCATATTTTCTCTGATGTGTAGCTCCTTTTGAAGCTGTTGCGACCATTCTGCGTGCAAGCATGTTGTATCGGAGTGTATCATTGTCTGCCATGGCTGCGGGGACAGGTAATGGAATGATCTTCTTGTACTTTTTCCGCCACCTGTCAATGATGTATTTATCTGGAATTTTATCTATGTTCAGGTGTAGCATTATCTTCAATATGTGAGAACACACTAGTCCATCTTTCTCAAACTTGCAGCATATGCAGTGGTATTCTTCTTTACCCAAGTCAACCTCGACTACATAGGACCTTGTTCTATGTTCTTTTACTGGATAGTTTGGGGCCTGAAACACTAGGTACCTCTGTTCTGGCTTTTCTTCTGTAAGCCGCAGCCGTGTGACATCAGTTAGCACTTTCTGAAACCGCCTGAATATAGCTAGGTTATACAAGTCATGGGCTTGCATCTCTATGTAGTACTTTGTAAGGAACTGTTCAGTCGGCACTTTTTTGTGAATTGCATTGTGGTTACTTTCATTCTCTCTGGAATGAATTGTGTCCATGATTCTCTGATACTCTCTCTGAAAACTTGTCATACTATACTCCGCCCCAACCCCTTTTTTGAACAAGCTGTTGGTCCCCTCACTCCTCGCTGTTGTTTGCAAGAAGGGGAAAAAATCCTTTTTGAAATAAACAGGCACCCACCTTTTTCTGCTTTTCCACATTGTCTGGAAAAATTCTACGTGTCCTACATCAAAATTTTCTATCATCTGCTGCCATAGTGTCTCAAACTCAAACTCTGTTAGTGAGTTATCTACTATATCTTGGAACTCTTCAAATAACCCTTCATTTGTCTGGAATGTTCTGCCTGCTTTTTGTTCTGCTTTACTCTTGACATGAAACAGGCAACACTTGTGAACTGTTTGCGGAAACACTTCTTTAATTGCACACTGCATCCCTCTATCCTGGTCTGTAATTATAGTTTGTGGATGTTTCCCTCCCATAGCATAAATGAACTCTCTGAAAATCCACTTGAATGTCTCAGCTCCCTCATTTACGATCAAAGCACACGCAAATAGGTATGTGTGTCCATGTGTAGAAACACCAACTATCGGAGCAAAGGGAAGATTATACTTGTCAAAACTGATACAATCCCCAATTGTTTCGTAGAAGCTTTTTGACTTTGCATCTGCCCAGAACACACTCTTGACCTTGTTATTACTATCCACTTGAAATGAGTAATAGAAACTTTCATTCTCTTCTCTTTTCTTTTTGAAAAACTGTAGAACTTGCATCACATCGCTGTTCTTCAGCTCCTTGTTTATTGTTGTTCCATAATTGCTAACTTTCTTCCTGTTGAATGGTGTGTTCTCTGGTCCACCTCTCAAATACGACAGCACTGACACAATCTTACTTGTTGGTATATTCCCTTGCCTCAATGTTCTTATCATTGCTTTCTCTTCATTTGACATGTAGATGTGTGACCTGAAGAACCTACTCCGCGGACTTAAAGGATGATTATGCTCCAGTGACAGGCTAGTGATTCGCCAAGTTCCTTCTTTCTCATTTATTATCATCTCAACTTTGCACCCTGTCCTTGCAATCACAGTTGTTTGCCTTTGCAACACCTTATCTTCTCTCCCATGCGGGGTATCTCTGCCATATTTGTTGCATTTCATTGTTACTCTTATTACTTCCCTGTTTCTCTTCCTGCTGGTAGTCCTTGCAGCTGACACCACGGCAACTGAAAATCCGACTGAAAATGCATACGTGTTAAACAATATCTGCGCTTTCTCTCGTGTTTCAAATTGCATCCCAACTTCTGGGATTTGCTCTTTATCTATTGTGTATTCACTCTGCCCCTGAGAATTTGATTCTTCATTTTCCAGGAATATCTCTACATCTTCTTCACATATTTCACTCTCGCCTTCTTCGCCCCCCTTCTGTTTGTTACTGGACTGCCCTGATTGTTGTTGACTGTTTGTGTTTTTGTTGCTTTTTTGCCGCGTTTCTCCATCTGAATGCTCAGTCGTTCCTGCATGTTCCATCTGTTTTTTTACAAGAATTTATTTGTCAGTATTGTTTTATGGTTTATACCTCCTTTTTTTTTGTCTACGTGCAGGTAAAATATGAAAACAACAGTTGCAATAGTAGAAGCATACCTCATCATACTCTATATTTTGGAACAAATTATCTGCCCAAGGATCATCATCCCAAGGTATGTGTCGCCCATCGTTATTTGCTGTAGTTTGCAAGTACTCATTTCCCTGCATATTATAGAGTTGATCTTGCCTTTTTCCTGCCTCGGATGATTTTGTCAATGACTCATTCTCCAGCACACTGTCAGTCCACGAATTCATTTTTTGTAATTAATTCAGTGTAAAAAACTTTATGGATATTTTTTTTGAAGAGAAAGTGTTTTAATTTACCTCTATTGAAGAGAAAGTTTTAGGCGATGAATATATTGTGTCATAATCTCCGCTGAGCAGCCCCATGAATGAGAAATCTGTCCCCTGCAATAAAGTGATGAGTTTTTTTTTATTCATGATTTTTTGCATTTAGTTTTTTTTTCTGAAATTTATGTTCTGACTTTTTTTTACCTGGTATATCATGTCATCACACCGTGATTGTAGCTTGCTTGCTTCATTTGTTGAAATGTGCATACCACCATAATCCTGTTTTATTGCAGAAAACTCTTTTGTGTTAGTATTCAATAACAATAACATAAGCAACAATATACTATATATATTAAATCAATAGTTTAGTTTATTCTTTTTGTCTCTCTGTTTCTCTCTCTGTCTCATTGTTTCTCTCTTTATCATTCTCTATCTCTATCTTTCTCTCTCTCTCTTTCTTTCTGTCTAATTTTTTCTGTCTCTCTTTGTATTTCTCTTTAATTTTCTCTCACTCTATTTGTGACTCACTCTCTATTATTTCTTTCTCTTTTTTTTCTCTCTCTCTTTTTCTTTTTCTGTGAAAGTGTCTCAGTTTTTCATTCTCTCTATGTCTAATCTCTCTCTCTTTCTCTCTCTGTCTAGTCTCTCTCTCTCTCACTCTAAATCTCTCTCTTACTCACTCTGACTCTCTCTCTCACTTTGAGTCTGTCTCTCTCTCTCTTTCTATTTTTCTCTGTATTTCACTCACTCTCTCTGTTTTTTTTCATCAGACTCTCTCTCTGTGTGACTCTGTATCAGTGTCTCACTCTTTCTCTCTTTCTTTCTTTCTCTCTCTCTCTCTCTCATTATTTGTCTCTCTCTGTTAATCATTTTTTCAGTGCATCAGTCATTGTCATTATACTCTATCTCTGACTCTCTCTCTCTGTGTAAGTGTATCATTATTTTTCTCTCTCTCTTTCATTCTCTCTCTGTCTCTCTCTATTTCTTTCATCAGACTCTCTCTGTGTGACTCTGTATTAGTTTCTCACTCTCTCTCTTTATTTCTTTCTTTCTCTCTGTCTCTCTCTCTCATTTTTTGTCTCTCTCTCTTAATCTCTCTCTCTCTGTCTTGTCACTTTCTCACTCTCTCTCTCATTTTTTCTTTTCTTATATCTTTGTCATCAGTCTTAGTTTTTCAGTATTTGCAGTCTTTTTCAGATGTGTTATTTATCTGTCTTTAAGTCTTCAGCCTGTCTCATGACTGTATAATTGTTTCAGTATTCAGTTCCACACTGTCTAAGTTATCTGTATTACGTTTCAGTATGTGTGAGTGTCTCACTTTGATATCATACTGTGTTTTCAGTCTCAGTATTCATCCTCTTAGTGTGTGTCTCCCAGTTTTGTATTAGTGTTTCATTATAGTTTGTGTCAGATTTTTTTGTCTGATTGTTTCATTGTTTTGTATTGGTTTTATTGTATTCAATGTTTTATTCTGTCATTAATTATTTCTTAGCCTAAGGATAGCCAACTTTCAATATAGATTCATTTTTTAATCTATTGCTTTCAATGCCATCCTTTTTGAATTGTCATTATTTTTTTCTATTTTTAGAGTGCTATGTTTACGGTGGGTGGTGGGTGGTGGACGAGGGGGGGGGGGGGGGAGGGGGGCTATAAAACTCTAACCTCTCTCACCCTCTCACACAAAGCAAAGAACCCTCTTTTCTCTTTTGTTCTCTTTCCTTTGTGTATCATTTTCCCCAAGCTTGCCCTATGGCATGTGGCAGGTGCGGTTCATCCGAGGGTCAATGCGGTATTTTTTGAGTTCGAATACTTGTTTTTTCGGTATCATAATTTTTCGTGTGTTTTTTTATCTTATTGTGTTCCTTTGTTGAGTTCTCATTGAATGCGTTTTTTTCTTGAGCAGATGGAGAAGTGGCTAGCGTCACTTTCAATGTTTCTGGTTTAGAGTTTCAAATTATGGAATCGCAGTTTAGCAGGTACCACGCCTTAATGCAAGGGGCCAGTGCAGTGGACAGCACGTATCTCCACCGTTTGTCTCCCTCAGACATCAGTCTCAACTATATGGTAATTTTTTTTGTGTGTGTTATCTTTTTGTGGTCTATCTCTTCATCTGTTTTTTTAATCTAAAATGCTCTGTTTTTTTTATTTTTCAGAGGATACCGAGATCAATTTCTAAAGTATTAGGTCTTGGGGTTAATGGCATTGCATTATTGTCGGTGCATGGGGGGGTGATTTTTGAAGCTCAGTACAATATATGTGCCGATGGGAGGAGAAGGTTCACCCATGGCTGGGACTCATTCACTTCATCAAACAACCTTACAGCTAGCCAGCTTGTTTTGATTTTCTTCAAGAAGAACAGAAACCAGCCTGTCAGCATGGTTTTCCATGTTTTGTAGGTTGTCATGTTCATCAATTAAATTACTAGTTTGTCTCATGAAAACTCGTATTGTTTTTCATTCAATAATTTGTGTTTTTGCTCCCTCACATGTGCCATGTTAATCTGGCGGTTGTTTGTCTATATACATTGTTTGGGGGGGTGGGGTGGGGTGGGGTGGGGAGGGGTAACTCCGCCTATCCTAAATATAAGATAGCCGGTCCCAGGCCCGGATAAAGGAGGAGGGTCATTTTTTAATATTGTTTTTTATGCATTATTTCTCTCTTTTTTTGTTTCGCTTTAGTGTTCCTGTTTCACTCAAACATCGCACTCAATATTTCATCAGACTCTCTTTTTTGTGTTCATTTGTGTTTTTGTCCTGTGTTTCAGTCCATAGTTAGTATTTTTTTTATGCCCCCCCTAGTGTGCAAGATTGTATCATGAAACAAAAAAGAAACTTATGTGTTATGTGTTTTGCAGTGTTTCAGTGTTATTGGTTTCAGTTATAACCATCTACTGGTTCAGTTTTAGTGATTCTCTATTTTGTTTTGACATAACGACAATAGATTATGCATTACCTGGGAATCGCTGGGGTGTTGTGTTGTCATCATGAATCTTGTGTCCCTTCTATAGACAGCCTTCTCCAACGGCTCCATCTGAACCTGTTTTTTAATCAAAGTTGGGGCAAAGGAGATTCAGTTATTCTAAGGGGGATCATGATGTTAGTAGTTCATTTTACCAGCATGCAGACTATATATGAACTTCATGTGCCTATCCACAATAGATTTTTTTTATCTCTACATTTATTTCAGTTTTATGCTGTGTTGCAGTGTCATTTTTAAGTTTTTAAGTAACTAGCGTTTTAAGTGTTTCTGCTTCTCTTTTTTGCTTTTTATGCACAATCGATCTAGATTGTGTTTTTATACCTGTGAATCTCCAGAGTGTTGTGTGTTCAGCAGGTGTCTTTTGTCTTTCATGGAGCCATCTTTCTCCTCCAGCACCATCTGAACCTGTTTTTTTGTTGAAATTTTGCCAGAGGTTTTCAGTTAGTACCAGAACCAGCTTTTTTGTGGTTTCATGATCTCCCAGGGTTTTGTGTGTGGTGAATTCTCACTGGCGGCTCAAGATCCAATGGAAATGTTTATGAAGGGGGAGATTGAGTTCGTCAGGCTCTCACCTTCAATGAAGAATCTTCCATTCGTGTCAGGTCAGTACTCCCAGCTGCAATGTCTGGAGGTTTTTGCTGTTCTTCCATCCCTGGATCACTCCCAGATCTGGTTCGGGTGGTGTAGGGGGGGGGGGGGATCGCGTTTCTGGCGATGATCGGGAGGGGGGGGGGTGAGGCGGTGGATGCTGTGGTGTTGCGGCAGCAGCTGTCTGGGTTTGGGGATGGGGGAAGCTGTCGTCAAGAATAAGTCGCTGACTGGATTTGGGCTTTTTTCCCCGTTGGGCTGGGTTTTTTTTTGAACCGTTTTTTTGACTCTGAGGGGGCCGAGTTTTCCTTCTGTGGTTGTTGGGCTGTTACAGGGCTGCCTGTGTTCTTTTTCCTGCGATATGTGTCTGTACCCGTGTCATCTTCTTATTGGTTCGGAAAATTCGACTTACAGCGAATTGAGAATCAGTCGACTGACGAATAGACAGTCCTTGACTAAACATATAATACACATAAAAATATTCATAATAGAAAATAAATGTTTTCATAATTATCATAAAATCCATAATTGTATTATATCCACTTCCTATTGTAGATGTTGATAAGTTTGATCAAACTACAAAGACCTTGATCAAACTCAGAATGCAGGGTAATGATTGACAGAAGGAGTACTGTGTGTCTTTAGTGTGTTTGCGGGTCAAGATTAAATCATTATAGTAATGTTGAGTCTTAGAACCAACAAAGTTTAATATTTTAACCACAAAACAACTAACTAAAATATCATTGATGTATAAAATAAGTGTTTGCCTGTATACACTCTCATGGCAGGATTTGGAATGGGCTGTGCCCGCCCGGTGTTAGGACAAACACTGGTCGGCGTTCAGAACTTTCTACACACCGTGAGCAAAATTAATGTAACTGTCACAACATGCGATTTTCGCACATCAGTACACCGCCATAGATCGCGTTGTAGCTCAAAAGATCTAAACGAGAGGTATTCTACATGTTATTACCAGTATTAGATTTGTGCAAATTACTAGTCTATACTGTTATATTAAACATCTTTCTTTAATTTTTCTATTAGATCAATAATATTAGGTAGTTAGATATTTTCGTCTATTCTGAATTGCACAAGAAAAAAGATAATATCAACTAAATAATCATTTAAATTTGAACAAATTAAATACATAATGGTTATAATACACAAAAAATAAGCATACATCACAATGATGGCTTTAGTCTGTTTGTGGAGCGTCTGTTCGAAGGTGTGCATGGTTCTGAGTTCGAAACCACATTTAAAATTTTTATTTTGCTAAATAACTTTCAGCATCAGAGTTTGAATCTGGTCGAAATATTTATTTTTTAATTTTATTAATTCCAGAAAATTAGCGAATCTCGTCCAATGGTGAAAGAAAAGCTAAAAACAAAAAAATTAATCCTGTCTACTTCAAGTTACTTGCTTGAGTGTCTGACTCTATTCTTGAAGTGCGAAAATGAAATTGTCGTGGAGAAGAATATGGAGCAACCCAATAGATGTAATAACTTCGATCTCAGTTGAGATGTGATGATGTCTAAGCGGGAAAGTACTGGCAGGAACAGCAGGACATTGTGAAACCATCTAGGGACGGGCGTGAGGAGAGCGTGACCTGCTCCTCCCGCCGTCTGCCACTCCGGCGGCGGCGTCCACCCAGCCTCACGCCGGCGGCCACTCCGGCGCCGGCGTCCACATCCCTCCCTTCCCCCCGCCCTCGCCTCCGGCCATGAGCTCCTCCCCGCCCCCCCGCGTAGTTCTCGCCCGCAGCCTCTTCCCCGAACTCGTCTGAAGTGCGGAGGTGGGCTGACTACTCCTCCGAGGAGGACGAGGTCTCCCCTCGCTCCTACTGCGAGGTGCTGAGGAGCGGCTCGCCGCCGGAGGCCCGTCCGCCGCCGTCCTCCCCGGGTTCGGTCTCCTCCAGGCCGGCGCCCGCTCCAGTCGCCGAGGCCCTGCAGCGTGTTCCCGCTCCCGCCCCTGCGCTGGCCGCCGCTCCCGCTGTGGCTGAGGCATCGCGGCGGGCGCCCGCCCCTCCTCTGGTTGTCGCCCCCGCTGTGGCTGAGGCGCCGCGGCGTGAGCCCGCCCCTCCTCTGGTCGTCGCTCCCGCTAGGGCTGGGCCTCGGCCGTGGGCGCATGGGAGCGCTGCTCCGCGACGCCGCTGTGGCCCCCAGCTTCCGGCGCTGGTCATCCGCGAGGATCTCCCTCCCGACCTCGCGGGGTGTTGCTTCAACTGTGCGAGACCTGGGCACATCTCGCGGGAGTGCACCAATCCCACGGTGTGCCTCCGGTGCAAGGGCGAAGGCCACCACGCCCGCGACTGCCACGTGCGGCGTGCGCCACTGTCGGGGTCGGCGCGGGGAGGTGAGGGGCCTAGGGCCGTGGTGGAGGTGCAGAGAGGCGCCGTGGTGGAGGTGCTGAGGCGCGCTCCGGTGCATGACCGTATCGGCATACGGATGCCAGCCTCGCCTCCCGCAGGTCCCGAGTCGGCGGCGTCTCGAGCTCGTGCAAGCGTGGTGCTGGGAGAACGCGTGGACGCGGGACATGGCGGCGTTCGCAGCGAGGTTATCCGTCCCGCCCCCTTTGCCCATCTTGCAGCCGGGGTGGAAGACCGGCGTGGTGGAGATCGCCGTGGCCACGCTGCAGAGAGCTCTGGGCGCTGGGCTCCGGGTCGCGAAAGTGAGGACTTCCCTCCTCTCCGGCCGGAGCGCGCTGTGGAGGTTCCGCGCCCGCCTCTTCGCCCGATTTCGCCGGTGCCCTCTTCGGAGACGCGCTCCGGTCTAATGGCGGATGGCGTGGCCCCAAGGCGAGAAGTGGTCGTGATTCCCCGCTCCGAGGAGATCGACATAACCGAGGCGGCGCTCCGCTGGAGCCTGGTGGCGTTCGTTTCTGGTGGGCGTGCTCGGGTGTCGGCGGACGAAGTGGCAAGGACAGTAGCGGAGGCGGTGCCGCGAGCGGAGCAGAACTTCTCTGTCCACTACTACTGGCCGGCGGATTTTCTGCTCAGCTTCACCAGCAGGAGGATCAGAGATGAGGTCGCCGCGGCCGGCGTCGTGGACGGGCGTGGATTCTCTCTGCGATTCTCGCCTTGGAACCGTCAGCTCCAAGCGACCAGTTGTTCCATGTGTTACCGGGCTTCCTTTGAGCTCGTGGGCATCCCCGCTCACGCGTGGAGGATCAAGACGGCGACGGCGCTCCTCGGCCCGTCGGCGGTTTGGATCGAGCGCCCTAGCTCGGGGACGGCCAGCGGGGACGACATGCGCCGTTTCGAGGTCACCGCATGGCTCACTGACCTTGTCGTGGTGGTGTCACGGCAGATGCCATAGGATGGCTAATTTGTGGGGCCGATGGACGTTGGTGGATCCGGGGAGGGATAGCGAGCTGAAGAGCTCACACGGGGAGGATCCCGGTAGAACCGAGATCTCCCAGGAACAGGAAATAAGAACAAAGCGCGAGGGAGAAGATCTAACAAACACGAACAAATGCACGAAGGCACACATCACACACACGATATTCCCAGGTTCAGGGCCCTCGTGAGGAGGTAACACCCCTACTCCTGCCTTTCCTCTCTATATATTTGTGGTACAAGAGCTACAACTTGCTACTAGATCTCTCAAAGGGAGGAGTACAAAGAACTAGATGAACTCAAGGTGAGAAGGAGTAAATGCTCTAAGAGTAAATGCGACTATAGCTTTGGCTCTCAAGTTGGTCTCCTGCTCTCAGGAGCAGTTATGGCGCCTTTTATAGAGCTCCGGCCAGGAGGGCCGGAAACCCTAACTTGGCTTGGCCCCACCGGACAGGCCTAGCCGGCATGTTGTCACCGGCTAGTGCGACCTAGTCGCCGGGCTATCCGGTGTAGCCCCTTCGTCATCATCTCGTTAAGGACGGCAGGCGCCGTCCTGCATCATCATTGTCCCCTTGTCAGAGACAAGACATGTCTTTTCCCATCCCGAATAGCCTTTTCCGGATTGCCGGGCTAGGTACGTCAGGTCTTGTCGTACCACGATCGTACCGGCTGACGCGCTCCCGTGTCAGGCGGGAGGTGACCATGCTTCCGTGTCAGGCGGGAGGTGACCATGCTTCCGTGTCAGGCGGAACGGTACTCCCCCCCGCAATAGACGGGAAAACCTGCTACGGACCGTTGACGGCCTACCGGAAGCCCTTACGCCGGCTACCTCCTCGCTTGTCACGGTGAGCCTCCTCTGCATAAGAACAAGACCGAGACATACATTCCGGTTAGTTCCCACCCGGATAACCTATCCGGTAAAACCGAGTACACCTTCTTCCGGGAGTCACCTCGGACCACGAGACTCGGGACCCTTTCCGGATTCGTCCGAGCTCGTCTCAGGATGAGTATCTCTAGGCCTAGCCTCCCGAAGATGTCTTAGCCTATCAGCAAAGACATCTTCGAGAAGCTAGTTCTTAGAGGAACCATCCGCTCATGCTTGTGCTGCGATTGTGAGGGCCGGGGGTGTCTATTTATAGCTGCGAGACCTGACCCTTGCGCCTGCCAGGAGGCACTTTGTCCTCTACCAGCGCTCAAGGGTCAAGTTGCCCTTTCAGTACAGAAGGAGGTGTCCCTTGCTCTTGCCAAAGGTCAGGTACTGTTGGCACTTACTGAATTATACCGGGATCTGCCCCTACCCGGGGGGCAGCCCCCCGACAGACCTAGATCGCGTTCCGGCCGAGAAAGAGCTGTGGATTGAAGAGCCAGACGACGCCATGGAGGAGGACGAAGGTCTGGTTCTGCCCGGCGAGGCGCTGATCCCTTTGGAGAAGACGATGCTCAAGTACATCATCCGCATCTCTGTTTCTCGTGTGGAGGACATGTGGAACCCGCCGCGCCCGCCGCGCTCGCGTTCTCGTTCCCGCTCTCACTCGCCTAGCAGAGGAGGAGGCAGACGGGATGAACCAGGCAACGACGGTCGCGGCCGTGATCGCGGGGTGCGGTTCGCGCCCCCGGCCGACCGCGGTTGGAGGTCGCGAGATGGCCGCGGCGTGGGACGCCGTTCCGATGACGCCGCCGGCGAGAGTAGGCACCATGGTGGCCGGCAGAGAGCGCCTGGTCCGGAGGTGGACGAAGACGCTTTCGAAGCTGGGCCAAAAGTTGTCGCTGACGTGCACGAGCGGGACCCACTGCCTTTTTCCTCTTTGTCGCTGCATGAAACTGAGCCCGCGCCCGTCCCTAGTCGCTGGGATCCAATGCTGCTAGAAGCAGAACTGGCCATTAGGGAGATGCCGCGTGGCGTGGGGTTGGTGGCCGGCCGTTCGGTCGTGGTCTCCTGGGGAAAAAGGGCTGAGGATTCGGTCCAACCTGGGAAAGCTGATGGTGCTTCGGTCATGGATCCTTTGGCCCGTCTTGACCAAGACGTGGAGCCACTTTCCCTCCCAGTTTTTCAAAATTTTGGCAGCACTCTCTCTCCTAGAGTTTCTGCTGTGGAGGGAGTTTTTGTGGCTCGTGGCCATGAGACCGGGGAGGACCTCCTGCTCGCCTCCGTAGGCTTACTCTCGTATGTCAACGATGGTTCCTTGGCCTCTCCGGCTTGGACGCCGAAGGATGTGGCGCGAGGTGGATCCCCGGTTTCGGTCTTGGACTACTTCTCGGTCAGTCTCTCAGATGAGAAGATCCGGGAGGTAACTGTGGTCCCGGGCGAGCAGCGCGATGCCGTGGATGGGCCAGTCTTGGCTGTGGACGCCGTCACGTTGGATTTGGACCAGTTCAGGGCCTGTGCCACCAAGGAGGTGGCGCCGATTCTGCACAGGCTGGCGCGGCGTAGCCGTGCCAAGCGGATCCACACCGGGCCCGTTCGGCGTAGCAGCAGGCAGCGCAACAAGTTCAAAGCTGGGACTCCAGTCAAACGTCAGCAAAGGGAACTGATTATGCGCCTCCAGATCGCCAGGGAGGGAGAGACCATTGGTGAGGAAGCCTTAGCCGCGTATCTGGACCTCTTCAGCCAGCCGTTACCGCAGCAGCACATCGACATGATCCTGAGTTTGTTCGGGTGGTTACCTGAGGCGTTGCCTGTGTCCGAGGACCTGCCGGTGGAGTGCCTGGTTTAGGCGTTATATCTGTTTTAGCTGTTTCTTGTTTTTCGCTCTTTGATTTGTGTTGTAATCAGAACTATGTTAGACCTTGATCTAGTGATTGCCATTTGGAATGCGCGTGGACTCAATTCGGTGGCTCGTCGGGCGGTCATCTTTCAGGCGATGACCGCCACTGGGGCAAAAATTGTTTGCCTTCAAGAGACAAAGATGGAGGTGATCACGGCGCAGGTAGTGCGTGAATGCCTTGGCGTGGCCTTTGATGGGTTCTTTTACCTGCCGGCAGTTGGCACCCGTGGCGGGATTCTGCTTGCGTGGCAATCCGAGTTTGTCACGATTACCAACCCCCATCTGACAGCCAACGCCTTGACGGCAAGTGTGTCAATCGGAGGGGGGCAGGCGTGGTGGTTCACTGGAGTCTATGGTCCCCAGAGCCCGGTCGAAAAACAGGCGTTCCTCCAGGAGTTGCGAGATATTAGGGACCTCCATGTAGGCCCGTGGTTGGTTGCAGAGGACTTCAACCTCATCGTCGACCCGGAGGATAAAAACCAGGGTGTCCTTCACCGTGCCATGATGGGTAGATTTCGACATACCTTGTCGATCTTAGAGTTGAAAGAGATATACCTCAATGGCCGGCGCTTCACTTGGTCGAACGAGCGTCAGCAACCGACCATGGAGAAGCTAGACAGGGTCTTCTCGACTGTGGACTGGGAAGAGTGCTTCCCGGATGCCTTCCTATCAGCGAATTCCTCGGGGCCGTCCGATCACTGCCCCCTCGTCTTGAGCTTAGCCCCGGACTTGCATTTGAGGCGTAGATTTCAGTTCCAGTCTTTCTGGACGAAGGCGGAAGGGTTCCTAGATGTGGTCCAAGAGGCGTGGTCTTCCGTGGAATGCGAGGTCAACCCTTTCAAGAGGTTGGATCTCAAGTTTCGAGCTACGGCCAAATGCTTGGCACGGTGGAGCAGCCGATTCATCGGCAATATTAAGCTGCAGATCCTGATGGCCAATGAGATTATCTTGCGCCTCGATGTGGCTATGGAGTCCAGGCCACTCTCGGAGGCTGAAAGGGGGCTGAGGAAGATCCTTAAGGGCAAGCTACTGGGTCTGGCTTCGCTGGAGCGGTCCATGGCAAGGCAGAGGGCGAGAGTGCTATGGCTGCGGGAGGGTGATGCATGCACAAAATTCTTTCACATGCATGCGAGCCACAGACGGAGACAAAACTTCATTGGCCACCTCATGGTAGATGGAGTTCGACAGACCGAGCACGAGGCCAAGGCCGAGGCCGTGGATTCCTTTTTTGATAACCTACTCGGGGCAGAGGTGGATAGAGACCGATCACTAGACCTAGACTTCTTGCAGCTCCCCACGATGGATCTCTCTCACCTGGAGGTAGCCTTCTCAGAGGAGGAGGTGTGGAATGCGATCCGGAGCATGCCGTTGGACAAGTGCCCTAGGCCAGATGCGTTCTCGAACAGATTCTTTGTGGCATGTTGGGGGATCATCAAAGGCGATGTTATGGCGGCTTTCGACTCACTTTCTCGCCGCGATGCCCGTGGATTCGGTGCGGTGAACCAGGCGCTCGTCACGTTGTTGCCAAAGAAGGCCGGGGCGGAAGAGGTGCGAGACTTCCGACCCATCAGCCTGATACACGGTATCGCCAAGCTGGTGGCTAAAGTAGTTGCTTCTAGGGTTACTCCCTCCCTACCGCAGCTCGTGGGTGCACATCAGGGTGCGTTTGTGCGTGGCAGATGCCTTCACGACAATTTCATGATGGTTCGATGTACGGCGCACAAGCTCCAAAGTTTAAGGACTCCTGCGGTCCTCCTGAAGCTAGATATCACCAAAGCTTTCGACACGGTGGACTGGGCCTTCCTCTTGCAGGTGTTGAGGAAGATGGGCTTTGGAGACCTCCTTCTTGCGACGATTTGCGCACTCCTCTCCTCGGCCTCCACACGGATTCTTCTTAATGGACACCCCGGTAGCAAAATCTTCAACAGGCGTGGACTGAGGCAAGGGGACCCGCCCTCGCCGCAGTTGTTCATTCTGGTCATGGAAGTGTTGCACCTGCTGGTGGAGAGGGCCACGGCGTGTGGGCTCTTGACTCGGATGTCAGAGACAGGATTGAGGCATCGGACGTCGATGTATGCGGACGACGTGGTGACCTTCCTCCGCCCCTTTCAAAGGGACCTCCGAGTTTTCTCGCAGTTGTCAGAGGACTTTGGGGTGGCCTCAGGTTTGAGAGTCAACCTTGACAAGTGCTCGGCCCACCTCATTCGTTGTGGAGACGTTGAGGCCGAGTTGGTGGCACAAGAACTAGGATGCCCGGTGCTCCCCTTTCCTTTGAGATACCTGGGCCTCCCGCTCTCCCTTTGCAAGCCGACGGTCGCCCAACTTCAATACATAGTGGATAATGTGGCAAACCACCTCCCGAAATGGCGCGCAGGGTTGCTAAACCGTGGAGGGCGACTGGAGTTGGTTAGGACTACTCTTTCGGCGGTCTCCATTTTTGCCATGATGTCCTTGGACTTGTCGATAAAAACGCTGGTAGCCATTGAGAAAATCATCCGGGGCTTTCTCTGGGCAGGGCGTAAGGACGCTCGTGGAGGTCATTGCCTAGTGGCATGGGAGAGAGTCTGTATGCCCAAACGCATGGGGGGGCTCGGTGTCCCAAACTTGAGGCTGATGAATCACGCGCTCAGAGCTAGATGGCTTTGGCTCAGTAGGGTGGATGGCTCTAAGCCGTGGAGGGAATTCAACATTCAGGTCCCGCGAGTGGTTCGGCAACTGTTTGAGGCGGCAACCACTTCGGTCGTGGGCGATGGAACGTCCACTTTCTTCTGGACAGATAGGTGGCTGCCGGGAGGACGCATGAGGGACTTGGCCCCAAACATCCTCCTCAAGGTGCCGAAGAGCGCGAAGGACTCAAGGTTGGTCAGCGAGGGTTTGGCCGGTGGCTGGCTGCTGGACGTTCCTCCAGACCTCGATGCCAGAGAGATAGTGGAGCTGCTGCTCCTTGCAGACAGTGTGGCGGCTTTCACCCTCTCTGAGGGGGTCGCCGATGAGTTTAAGTGGAACTGGGAGGCTAGTCATAAGTACTCCGCTAGATCGGCTTACCGGGCCTTCTTTGAAGGCACAATAGAGATGTCAGGAGCTCGACAGATCTGGCAGTCGCGAGCCCCGAGCAAGTGCAAGATATTCCTTTGGCTTGCCTTGAGGGACAGATGTTGGACGGCCGACCGCCTAGGGCGAAGAGGCCTCCCCCGCCCGGTTGCCTGCCCCTTCTGCGACCAGGAGGAAGAAGTTATTAGCCACCTCCTCCTCGGGTGCGTCCTTGTGAGGGAAGTTTGGTCTTTCTTCTTGAGGAAATGGGGGAAGGCGGACTGGATCCCAGCCCATGGAGTTCGACTGATGGAGTGGCTCTCTTCTAAGGAGGACAGTGGGACGGATGCCAAAGACCTGTGGACAGCGGTTGCATTAATTTGTTGGAGCCTGTGGAAGCACAGGAACAATGTGGTTTTCCAAGGTCAATCGCCTTCAGTGGAGGCCGCGATCAGGATGGTGGTAGCAGAGGCAGACCTTTGGAGGGCAGCAGGGCTTTTTAAGGGTGTGTTAGGACACGTAGAGCGGTGGAGGGTTGGCGAGTGATCCGTGTTGTTTTTCTTTTTCGGTGGGTTGCGTTGCCGGCGCGCGCCGTAAACGCGTTGTATTTGGTCACTTGACCTCTCCTTCTTGAAACCGATACGTCTGCTGGGACGTATCCTTAAAAAATGATGTCTAAGCTATCGATTAAAATATACTTAATAATGTGGTACGACTAGAAATTTCACAATGAGCTTTGAACAAAGTATAATATTGAGCCACACACGCTTAAAATCTAGTTCTTTCGAGATAACCTTCATGAAAGGAAGTTGTAACTTGTTGATATGCCAGGATAACCTTCGCAATCAAACTGTGAATCGATCGAGTGCATACATAAAGAGCAACCAGCCGGCCGGAGACTGCTGCTAGATAGTTGTACTAAGAGAGAGATTCTGTAAGAAGTGACCATCCTCCTGCGATTATCACCATCGATCAGGATAAACTCTGCGCTAACCCACGTGATCAACAACGATGTTGTTTGCGTCAATCGGTCGCGGTCAGGTAATCAGCAGTGTAGCGGCTCGATCGACCGCTTTGGTCGCCGGAATCCGGTGGCACGTGCGGACGAACACAGAGCACCGATCGAGAGGAAGCCAAGATTTGGCATCAGTTGAAAGCTGCGGTCGCTTCAAATTTCTGTTTCTGTAGACCTGTCGCGGCTTCACGTGATGGTGTACTTACTACAAGCGGGCGGTGAATGATAGGAGCATCATTTTCAGAGAGGTGAAGGACAGCGTTGAAGCGAACAAAACGACGGTACGCTTTAGCTTTACACGGCTGCATGTCTCTCTTCCTCTCTCAGGATGAGTGAGGGCAAAAGGATTAGCAGGGCCGGGGCAGTCAAGAGCTACCGGAGTACAGTACTTAATTACCAGCACTATAGACCAGCCAATAGTGCACCATTAATTTAGCTCCGTAATAGGTTCCAAAGAATATAGTTTCCCTTATATCTTTGTCCTGAACTTTCAATTAACTATTTTCATCACATTCGTGGTATTTTGGCAGTCATATAAAAGAGAATTGCTCATGTGCTTTCCCGGAAGTTTTTCTGCACGGATTTTAAAGCATACCGACGGTTGTGATTAGGGGCGGGGATTGGGTGTGCTAATCCAACCTAGCTAGTACTCCTCTTATGTCAATTTTACATCCCAGTGAATCTAATCACAACCGTCGACATGCTTTAAAATTCGTGCAAAAAAAACTTTACGGAATGCATAGGGGAGCACTTCTCACTATACAAATTACAGTCTAAACTACAAAAAAACTTAAGAAATTATATGGGAAATCCCATGATAATATTAAACCAATGTTGTAAACACATTATATAATGCAAACAAATGAGATATTACATAATAAACTACAAAGTTCATGTTTCCGCCGACACATATCGGACGCCCCAAACGGGATGGATCCAAAGGCTGTTGGAGTTGCCCTAAAGGAGGAAAGAGCTCTCCGTCCACCTAACATTCTGCCAAAGCTTCAACAACGGACAATATGACATTATGGTCGGTCTCACTGGCAACCCGGTCAAATTAACCCAGCTGAACCAAGGTGACTGCGTTTCGTTTGAGCACCTGAATGTGAAACTATACGGCACTAGTACGTAGTCTGTTCGGTGCAGTAGTTGTCCTTACCCAATACCAACGGGAGATATGTAGTACGACGTGCATGAAGTAAATGCAGTCTCTGCATCTTCGATCTCGCGCTACGGCTCTCGCTAGCTGCCCACACGTTTACCACGGCACGGTGCATGCCTGCACGCGCACAGAAACTGACTTGATACTAGTTAACCTAGCTATAGCAAATTAAGTCAGGCAGCAGGGAAGCAACGTGCAGCCGGCGGTCCATGCGGCGGCGCAGCCGGCGGTGCTTGTCAGCGCGCGGCACCCATGGCGCGGCGACAGCTACAGAGATCAGAGGGATCGATCGACCGGCGGTACGAACGCCGGGCCGTTCCGGGCGGCACGGCGAGGTGCCTGTGCGCTCAGGGGGCGGACAAGAAACGCGTTGGGAATTGGAGTGGCCGGCGTGCCGGCCGTCGCTGGACGAATGTTTCGCTGCGCCGATCCAGTCGGTTCGTGCTCGCTGCAGACAGGCCGGAGCTGTTCCAGACTTCCAGCCCAGCACAGTGCGTCGCGGAGCGCGCTCTGCCATGGACTTTGGCACCAGGTGCCACCATGCAGCCCCGGGCCGGCAAAATCCTAGACCCTGTGCGAAAATATAAAATAGGGCCTATCTCACACCAAAATTTAAATAAATAGATACTTCTAATGTAACATAAAATTTTACGTAGCAATATAATATACTCAGAAGTATATCTATATAACTGAAATTTGCATACCGTTTATTTGAACAACATCATTCTTTTTGTGTTTTTTGAAATAAAATCTTCAATAATATCCTCATACTCAATCTTCTCCAACACTTCGCTCTCAAGTGCTATTGTGACTAAATCGTTAAGTCTTTGTTGTGTCATTGTAGTACGCATGTAGGACTTTAATAGCTTCAACTTAGAAAAGCTTCTTTCCGCCGATGCAACCGTTACGGGAATGGTCAACAAGACTCTATATGCAATACTTGCATTGGGAAAACAATCATGCCGCTTTATAAACTTTAAAACTTCAACAGGCCCAATATTTTCTTTCGGCATGAATTCTTGAAGGAACTTTAACTCAACAAATAGATCATTGGCATCAACATCAGATTGTTCACCCTTCTTAAGAGCAGCCTCAAGATGATCACAAGACGATTTCAAACTATCATAATCCAGTGAGCGTAATGTTTCCGAGGTAAATAAGAAACCAAAAAATTTCTGGTAATCCTTATATTGTTCAAACCTTCGTGTGAGTGATGAAATTGCTTGATCCACAAGAGGTATAAAATAGCTGATTCTAAATGATTCTTCTGCAGACTGTGTGGCAATATTTGTGTCATCTGGGTTCTCATCAAACTGTCTTTTTCTCTTAATTACTCTCCTTGTACGAAATGTTGTGCCAACATCCATCTCACTTGCAATCTGTTTGGCTATATCCAATGCTTCTAAATAACCAGTTTCCCTGTACCCCTCGAAGAAAGATATAAGCCCTTGCACTTTCTCAATAGCAACATCTATTAGCATATCCTTTGTTTGCAAATTTTTGCTTACTAAATTAACAGCAGACAATACCTCATACCAAATGACTATTGCCACTATAAATTCATACTCTCCAAGTTCATTTTTTGCCAAACCTAGAGCCTCACTGCTTGTCTTTGGATCGGTATCTGTTTCGGACACCTGAAATGAAAAGAAAGTTCATACATGTTATAGCACGATTTGGCCAAATCATAATGGAATTACAACATTGTAAAAATATGAACATATTGGTTACCTGAAGTAGAGCCTCGCGAATGTCTGAACATTGAAATCTAATAGCTTTAACACTTTCAACACGACTCTCCCACCGCGTAGCTGACACAGACTTGAGAGTCCATCCTGATATGTTATCTTTTAAAATTTGCCACTTCTTAGTAGAATTAGCAAAAGTTGTATATATGCGTTGGATGATTCCAAAGAAGTCTTTAGCTCTACCATCTGTCTTGGCCATATCACAAAGTGTTAAATTAAGACTATGGCAACCACACGCAGAATAAAAAGCTCTAGGATTTACATCCAACATTTTCTTTTGTACCCCTTGATGCTTTCCTTTCATATTGGACCCATTATCATAACCTTGTCCTCTCACATCATTTATATCAAGACCAAGAAGCTTTAGCTCATTCTCTAGCACATCAAAAAGTCCTTGCCCAGTCGTATCATTTACATGTAGAAATCCTATAAAGGATTCTTCTATGCAAACATCACTCGAAGATGAATCCACATATCTTATAATTAAAGACAATTGCTCTTGGTGACTCGCATCAGGGGTACAATCAAGTATGACAGAGAAATAGTTTGAACTCTTTATTTTCTTTAGAATTTCGGATCTGATAGCAGAAGCAAGCAAATATAGCAATTCATTCTGAATCTTATGATCAAGATAGTGAGCATGAGTTTCTTCATTTGTTATACGACGAACATGCTCCTGAATAACAGGGTCAAATTCAGCCAGCATCTCTACCAAACCCAAGAAATTACCATTGCTATCTTCATAGAGCTTGCCATTAGAACCACGGAAGGCTAGATTATGCTTGGCAAGAAATAGAACAATGCAAACAATTCTGAATAATAACCTTCTCCAATGGTCCTTTTCTTTCTCAAGTTGTCGTTGAGCAGCTTTATCAATAGTTTGATGTTTTTCCAATCTACTACGCAACTCATACCAACTAGTCATACTCAAAACATGATCCACACTTCTCTCGTGAGTTTCTAGTTTCTTTTTCATATGTGACCAATCAAAAGAGCCCTCATTTGCCAACTGTCCTTTGCGATGACCTTTTGTAAATAATTTACAACCAAAGCAAAAGACTTTATCAAGCTCCTTAGAATAGACAAGCCAATCCCTATCACAATGCTCCCCATTTGATAGAGATCGCTTATAGAACTTTGCAGTAAACCTTTTACGATATGTATCCTTAGGACCTTTCTTAATTGATAAGTCTCTTCTTGGACCCTTTTGTGCTAAAATATCAATCTGTTTAGAATCAAGGGAATCCCAGTTTCTTGGATCAAATATATCAGAGCGAAAAGAATCATCAACATCCGCATCAGGTGAATTATTCAAGTCAACATCGATAGGTTCTTCATCTACCTCAATATTATCTGTCTCTGTCTGACCATCTCTAGAATGATTATAAGGAACGATTGCAAGTGCAAGGGTAGAAGGACCAACAGATCGATTATCAGATGAATCTTTTGATGCTTCTTTTCTAGTACTAGTAATAAACTTGTCCAAAGCACCTTTTGAGATTTAATAAAATTCTGCTCCTTTTCTTTTCTCTTGCGCTTCTGGGAACCAGATTGATGTTTCCCCATGTTGAATCTGTATGATTAAAATAGAAGATACAACAAGAGATGAGTTATATAAATTAGACTGTGGATACAATCAGAAATTAGATATATACCTACCCTGTACGACTATACCTACAATTTGAACCGGTGAAGCGATGATTTGATGCGGTCAGATGATGGTCGACGCAGCGACAGTTCGTGTGTTCGATTTCTGCGTACAAATGCGAAACGAGTGGAATCGATCGATACTTGCCGTCGTCGCCGAGTCGTTTCCGCTGGAGCGTGGCCTCTGGAGGCAGAGCGCTAGCTTTGAAGTGCTGGATGCCTGGATAGCTGGATCGATCGATCGAATACGATACGGTTCAGATTCTTATTTCCTAATAATCCAGCCTAACAAAGGAAAGTACGGAGCCAGCGACTCTCACGACTCGCGAGCAGAGCAAAACCAACGAGAGCAGCGACAGTCACAGCCACAGCCCAACAAAAGCCCATATATGTATACGTATGTGTAAAAAAATTTGGGCCCTCCAAAATCATGGGCCCTGTGCCACCGGCACACTCAGCACCATAGTCGGCCCGGCCCTGCCACCATGTGGAACAGCAACGAGACTCGAGCAAGCATATGCTCATTGCAACGAGCAGGGAGAGTGGTAGTTTATGCACAAGGAGGGTCCTCGACCAACTAAGGACACCTCCTACGGGGCTGCTCAAATCCGGATCGATTTAGTCCGGGTTTTGTCCGTTTGAGCAGCACCGGACACTGCGCGGACACGGGTCGAATCATGTGCACCCTACGGGGGTGCTCATTTCAGGCCGGACACGAGGCAGCGATTGCGTAGGGGCCACAGTGCCCATTGTTTAACACTTAAAAAAAAGAAAAAAAACTTATATAAACTAGCCATTGGATAAGCCAGTGGCGTCCGGTGGCCGGACTTCTACGCCGGACTACTCAAGAATGACGTAGTTCGGGTCCTGAACGAGATGCGCGGGCAGCCCCTGGCGGCGCGGTGGAGTCTGCGGCTGCTCCGGCGGCGGCGACGGCTCGTCCGCTGGCCCGGTCCAGTGCCAGCGCATGCCAACTAGTGGCATGAACCAGTCGGGGACCTCGCCGCGGTCCTCCTCCTCCTCCATCGCCTGCCGCGCCTCCTGCCGCTCCATGTCCTGCTGCGCTGCGACGGCGGCCAGCGCGTCGGCGAGAGCCCTCTCCTCCTCCGCGGCGGCTTCTTCCGCCTCCCGCTTGGACTCCTCGATGGCCTGGGCGAGGGCCCTCTCCTCCTCCTCCGCGGCGGCGTCGTCACCGTCTTCCTCCATCTTGAAGCTCGGGGGAGGCGGCGGCGCGTACCTGTTGTCGCCGCGAGGTGGGGAGGGCGGCGGGTACTGCGCTGGGCCGCTGGCGTGCCGCACCCCGAAGTAGCCCCTCCGCCGTTGGTCGTGCTCGGCATGGAACCAGGTGTCCCAGTTCCTGCTGTTGACGGCGTAGGCAGGGTCGTGGCGGAGGTCGTCCGGCAGCAGGCCGCGCCGCCGGAGGATCTCCACCTCCCTCTCGAGTCCCCACTTTGGGACGGGCGGCACCGGAATCCGCTCCGGATTCAGGTGCCACCCCTCGAAGAGGTGGACGTCCGGCCATGGTACTGGGATCGCGTTGTCCTAGTACCACTGGCACTCCCTCTTGCCGAGGTAAGGCCGGACGCGTCGGGGAGGTGCCGGAGGTGCGGTGGCGCGCGGTGCGGCGGCGGGCGCGGGCGGTGGCGGTGGCGGCAATGCTGGTGGAGCCGGAGACCGCGAGGAGCGGCGAGAGCTCCCCGTCTCATGGTCGTTGGCGCCGTTGCCGAGCCACCATCTCCCCTTCCCCATGGCAGCTAGGGCGGGGGGGTGCGGTGCCTGGCGGTGGTGGCGTGGCGGTGTGGGAGCAGTGTGGGGGACGGTGGGGGCGACGGCCACATTAAATAAGACCGGTGGGGGATGGCAAGGGTCCACGGTTCACTGACCGGTGGGGCCGGGCAGTTTGACCGCGAAGAGGC
The DNA here is from genome assembly GCA_026929855.1 of Poa annua. Lineage (NCBI taxonomy): Eukaryota > Viridiplantae > Streptophyta > Magnoliopsida > Poales > Poaceae > Poa > Poa annua. The sequence continues at coordinate 78,605,173 of CM049432.1, forward strand.
GGGGGCGCGCGCGGGCGTCCTTGGTCCAGGTTTGAGCAGCCGCGGACATGACGCGGACAGATTCGAGAAATGAGCAGCCCCACAGGGGCATGGTTTTATCCGGACCTGCTCAAATCCGGCCTGTCCGGGACAATTGAGCAGCCCCGTAGGAGATGTCCTACCAAATTGCTAGGAGAGACAGGCTAGCTCGATTCAGCTAGGCTACGTGGGTAAAGAAAAAAGTGCTATACACCCATGGGAGGGACCTCAGAGCCGGGGGAGGAGGAAGCTTTCAAACAATCGGTTTTCAAATATTCTCAACTATAGGTTTAGTGTTATGCAATAGGTATGTTATAATTATACGTAGGTAAAAAAGCTTCCACAAAATAATTGGAACTAGGAAGTGACCTACTAACAGAGTGTGTTCTGAGATCGTTTTTTTTGTATTTGAAAAGGGAAACATAGCCTCGGCTCAGCATCACTGGATGCACACAACTTTTTTTATAGCAAAGTACTAGCAAAGCGCCCATGAGTGTGTTGAGAGCCAAATCATTATATTATAAAATGTCTTGACCAATCCTTTGTACTAGGTAGTGTCTCGCAGAAGTTTTCATTTACGTTATCCTTCGATTTGCTCTTGCGTCAGTTCGTGATACAGTCACAAGATGACGTGTTGCGGACAGGGGGCAGTCCACTTTGAGGCAGATTTAACGCCAACACGTGAACAACTTCCCCTCAAGCATCGTACTATGAGCAATGCCCTTGGACCATCTTAGAACCCACGTACTCTGTGGTAATCACAACATATAAAATTGTAACCTTATTCAATTCTTCACAATAGAGATCAGTATCTCTCTTGTTCTTGTTGATATTCAACACAGTTTTGATGTTGATGATTAACTTCTACACAATAGAGATCAGTTTTGATCCCTCTGATCAGTATCGGTCTTTTCACGGATATTCTTATATATATATATATATATATATATATATATATATATATATATATATATATATATATATATATATATAAAGAAATGTAGAGGTTCAGGTTGGTAGGTGAAATACGTCAATGGTGTTGTGCCAGCAATGCTTTTGAAGAGTTTTTTAATTGTTGGAAAAGTTTGCTCGAAAGAAGACCATAGGAAGCCTCTTTGAGGTATAATTAGGAACCTATGGTTGTGCATGTGGGTAATCCAACCTATAATGTGGAATATGTGATATACACTTTATCTCACCATAATTATATTAAATATATATATTGTTATGATTATGATTGTATATCACATAAATATAATATTAGTGGATTATTTTTACCAATGCATTGTCTACAAAGGAGCTATAGTTGTAGATTCAGAAAGCAATGTTTTACTGGAGACTTTAAAATCCTATTAGTGGTGTTTCTTGCATCAGAAACCATAGTTTTTTGTTGGGCGTTCTAACCGTTCGCTTCAAACCCAATGGAAGAGGAGACAGTTGATAACATGCAGGGGACAATATAATAAAAAATTAGGCTTGGGACAAATAAAAAGTAATACAATTTATACTGAACTTTAATAGTTCTATGGGTCTTACTTTTAACATGTTATAGTATTAAAAGTATAAATTTTTGTGTATTTGCATAGTTTAACAAACTAATTGGTATTATCATTAAATATATTGTAATAGTTAATTCATAAGGGGATACTAGGTTGTACTTTGTAATGAAGTGAACTGGATATGTGGTTTTGACAATGCACAATCTATATATTTATAATAACTTTTGCTAAGATCCATATAGAGTATTATCAATAATGTATAAGTATATGTTTCTAGTATATAATTAAGTAAGGATATTTTTAGAAACTTGTAGAGCATAAAGTGAATAAACATCGGCAATAAAGAGCTTACCATGGTAATAACTTTTCATCTTAGACAAAGAGTAACACTGATAGAAAACAGTGAACACCTTTGACAACAAAGAGTACCACCGATAGAAAATGGTGAACAACTTTGAAAACTACTCCAACGAGCACCACCGATAGATACCAGTGAGCTCCCAAACCCTTGTTCACCCATCAAATTTTATTAAAAAAATTGGGATGAGTAGATTTTCAACATCTGCCCTGTCTAGTTGCTCAAATGTCCATAACCGGGGACACGGCTAAGTATACTTAGTTTTTACTCTCGAGAGGGTGTGCACTTTCACCACAAGACCCAATCATTCCCTCGTCCATGTCACTCAATTATGAAATGTAAAAGAGAAGACCGAGACGAGACCTTTCAGAACAATTCCCCAAAATCCATAAAGCGGACCCATCCCCACCTATCATCCCTACATCTGTTGGTCATGCGGATCTCGGGGTCTCGCAACTTATATAGTCAAGACAGAGCCCATATGACTTGTGGCTGCACTAGAAGCTACTAAGCAAGGTGCGTCTACAATCTCTTTAAGCCTGGGTGACTTTCCATGGTTGTGCGCTTCCACCTAGGGCGATTACCATAAATATGGACCATAGACATGGACCCCCTGAGTAGCCACCCACCATGGTTCTCCAACCAGCACCCAGGTAGTTCATTGATTAGTTTCAATTAATTTTTACTATCCAAATAATCAAAACATTTTTATTGCTTGACTAAGCATTCTATCATGTATGGTGCCACTACGTTTCAGGGTGGGGGAGGGCTACACACTAAATAGGAGCATGGCATAATATAATAGCTGCACGCAATTCCTAACATGCATAGTACAGAAAAACACTACCATGCAATATATCAAAATAATAGGAGGTTTATGAGCGTCACTTGCCTTTTGAAAGATGTTGCTTCTCACACTTGTTTTAACGAAGAACGTTTCTCTCCGTTCAATCTATACGATGAAAGAGAAATACAATAAACAAACCATTCAAACAAACACATGACATAAATAAGAAAACATCACATTAATGTGTTCAAGTCTTATCACATAATTCAATTTACAAAAAGAATTAAATGTGATAGTACTTTGGTTTTGCATTTATGGTCGAGGGATGGTCTAATTTCAAATTTGAACAATTCATCTGAATAGGTTGTAGTATTGTTTCAATATCGAAATGTTTAGTCATGTTTAAAATATTTGTCCAATACTTTGTCAAAAGGAATTCACATCATTTTCAAACTATCGTTGCAATTTAAGAAGATCGAAAGATTTTAAATCAATTTCATCAGTTTATGTATCATATGGATCTAAAAAAGTTTAGTATTGGTTTAGAACTAAAGTTATTTTAGTCACATTTTTCAAAAGATTTCCCATTAACATGATTTATAGAATTTAAGTTATATCCAAATTACAAAAATTGAGTCTCTGATTTATAAAACAACATAACATTAGGTAAAATTATTTCTAATAGTGTCATGATGTTCTACAAGTTGAAAGATTCCTAAAAACATTTTATTTACATTTTTAGGATCTATGAATTTGAATCTATGTCAAATTTACCCAAATCATCCTTTTTCAAATTTGAATTAATTTAAAATAGTCAAATTTGGATTTGGACAGTGCTAAAACATTCTACACATCGAGGTCTTTCTATTGGTATAAAGTTTGTAAAATTTGGCTTTGTGGTTCAAAAGATATGATGGTTTGAATCACTAGGGGCTTTTTCTGCAAAACTACCAATTTAATCCTATTCGGAAATTAATTTGAGAAAACGGTGTGTGACGTGGCGCCCTGTGATTGGTTGGTACCGGTTACTTAAGTGATCTAATCTTTACCGTGCGATGCAGATCGGAGGGCTCAGGATCGTTGACTCTATCCGAGCGGTGGAACCTCGCCGGAAAATGGAGATGGCGCTGGTGGACGGCTCGGCGTGGACGGAGACGGCGATGCGCTGGTCTTCTCGGGTCCGGGAGGCAACGGCGGGGCTCTTCTCATCACGGCGAAGCGGATGGACAGGGTTGCGTAGAACAGTGTGTCCTCGTGCGGTCAGGGAAGCACAACAGAGTTGCGGCGGCGATGATGACTTTTGGGTTGCGGACGGGATCGAAGCTTCGGCTGTGGAATTTTTGAATAAAGAGGTCAGGATGATGCGGAAGAATGTGGGTAAGAAGTTGTTGAAGGTCTCTGTTCCTAGGTTGTGCTAACCTCGCCGGAAAGCTAGAATCGCGGGATGGTAATGATGACTCCGGCGAGCTTTTGCGGGCAAAAAGGGGCACGATTCAAAGACGAGGGAGAGGGGAAAGGAGGTCGGGGTTGCGGACTATTTAGGGATGAAGGTGAAGGGGTTACGGTGCAGAAAACAATAATTTTCTAGCGAACGAAACCCTAACTAGCCAGGATCTATCTATCTAGTACATGCGATAACGGTGGCGGAACGGGTTACATTACCTCCATGTAGACCGATAGCGGGGATTACGCTCCCGCACAAGCGTTGACGATGAAGTCGTACGTAGCCGACCTCGAGGTCGCGGAGAACTTGCCGCGATGTCGAAGTCGATGACGCCGGGGTGTCGACGATGATCTGCGTCGACGGGCGTCAGGCGGAAGAAGGCAGAGCGCCAGCACCGGGGCTGGTGCGCCGGCAGCAGAGGGGGGAGGGGGAGGCGCGGCGGCTGCAGGGGGCGAGACGACGTCGCCCAAGCTCCTCAATAGAGTAGCCTCCGAGCACTCGCAAACATACGGAGCCTAGCGACAACTCCCGGTCATTCAGATCCAGCTGAAATCGCAGGAGTAGATCTTATCTAGAATCCCGCAGAGCAACGGCGCTCTGCGGTATGGCTTAGGTGGAGAGAGACCCCCTTCCTCAGCTCGGCGCGGCTCCGACTTGGGAACCACGAGATCGAGAGAGAAATTGGGAATTAATTGAATTTCCTATGAATTAAATCAACTAATATGCCTTGGTATATAAAGGGGGAAGGGGGTGTGCCAACCCCCTTGGCTCCCCCATGTGGGACTAAAGGAGGAGAGGGGAGGGGGGTTCGGCCGAACCCCCCATGGGCCCTCCAACTCCTAGTACGAGTTGGACTAGGAGGCCCAGCCTTCCCCTTCCTTGTGGGGTGCGGTTTCCCCTTCATGGGCCCTCTTAGGGCCCATTTAGGTGGGAGCCCCCTTTTTCCTTTATTTAATTAATATTAAATTAATATAAAAATCCCATTAATTCATAATTAATATATTTATATATAATTCAATATCCCATGACTCCGAAACTATTTCGGAACCACCCGAACAACTTTCGGACATTCCCGGAACTATTCCATACCTCCCCGGAACTCCTTCCGGACCACCGGAACTCTTTCCGGATCATTTCTTTCTCTCCAATAAAAACCTATAAAATTCCAGAACTATCTCCTAGCGTCGCTAAGACCTTAAGTTTGTTACGCTACGGTTCGAGAACACTCCAGACATGGTCGAGACACTCCGCTCACCAATGATCGTCACGGATACCTGGAAATATATGACGACCCATGTGCATTCCACGAATATCGTCATTGAACCATAAATATGATATTCATTCCCTTTGTCTCTGCGATACTACCTTGTCCGAGATATGATCGTAGACACACCGATGCCTTTGCTGTATCTCGTTACCGACGAAGGTTATTAACTCGTCTGTGATATTACCATCTCCATGACCTAGTCACAAGCTGCGTAGCTATATAGATGCAATATCACCGAGTGGGCCCAGAGTATCTTTCCATTACAAGAATGAACAAATCCCGCTCTTGATCCTTACGTCTCGATGCTCTTTCGGAATACCCAAGATGGACACCGTTATTGTCATGCTATATAAGACACAACGTTTGATGCTCTCAAAGCACTCCTACGAAGCAACAATAAGTACGGTCTCACGGTCTAAGGAATAAGCTATCATACTCTTATCTATTGCAAATGACAAACATCGTAATACGATCTTATTGCAATACTTTGCGTATGTCCATCACCTTATTCTACTAACAAGATGACCCCATTGTCAACCGACGTCATTGTCCTTGACCGGGAATCTCGATCAATTGTTGCCCAATGGACTAGCTCATATAGAGGCTTGCTAGGGACCTGGTTGTCTATGTATCACACGTGTATTAACAATTCCGATTAATACAGTTATAGCATAATACACAAACCTATTATAAACTTATGAGATAACACAATAAATACTACTTATTTATTTGCCTCTAGGGCATATCTCCTTCAGAAGGCGGGGGCGATTTTCCGGGGCTCGGGCGAGTGGGGCAAGTGGAGGTCGTGGGCAGTTCCTGGAGGTAGGGGATGATCTCGGGCTGACAGGTGGTCCCTGAAGGGGATCGCAGGCAGAAAACAAAAATTTCCTAGCTACGATATCCTTAAAACATGCCAAGATCTATTCTATACAGATATAGTAGTAATGTGGAGATCGGAATACATACCCTCGTAGACCAAATAGCGGAGATCATCAATCGCGCAACGAAACTAGTCTTAGTAGAGGCTACTAGGGACCTAGTTGTTTATCTAACACACATGTATTAATGTTTCCGCTTAATACAGTTATAGCATGGTATAAAACATATAATGAACGATTGGGATATTGCCAATAAACTATGTTTATTAAGTGCCTCTAGGGCATATTCCCTTCAGACTCCCACTTGCACTAGAGTAACACTTAATCTAGTTTACAACTTGGTAAAAGCTCAACACCCATAGCATCTTGGTGCCTGCTCGCCTCGTGGAAGAGGAATACAGTCAATAGATCTCACACATTGAGACCTATATGTGCTTTGCAACACTTCTATGTCACCTAGTTTGACATCATCCTGTATCTTACGATGACGGTGAAATATATCCTAATGGATGGAGTGAGACTCGTGCATTCACGTAGCATGGGCCTTAAAAGTCTAAAAGATCTATTAAGGGAACCACCTACGCTCGGAAAACTGCTCAGTCCAATCACACTTGCTACTTTTGAAGTCACGATATATTTATATACCTATGTAGATTCTGCGACAGTGCATTCATATGCGACTTTGCAAACTAACCATGGCTATCTTCAAAATAAAGGACATCTCCTATGAGATTTCTAGTCGTATGGGTCAGTGTCATAACTTGCATCATCGTAACCGCTTTACGGCAAGTTGTCTTTCCACTCTTACCCTTTACTAGAAAACATATCTTTAGTTCTCATAGACACTGAAAAATATACTCAACGTTTGTTCATTGATCCACATAAGGATCACTCTAGAACCTGTTCTTCAACCAAGAACTTGGGTCACACTAAGTCGAGCTTTCAGTGTGATAGCATCTATGTCTGATACATAGATAGTGTCGAACATCATTTGCTATTACTGAAAATGCCAAGATAAACTTAATATTTACCTAGTCATACAAGAAAGAACCTCTTTCTTCGCTTGTTCTATTCTGAAACACTTCAGAATCTTAACTTAGGAAATATTCCGACATAATGTTATTAAGCCCCTTACGATCTATACAATTATAAATCGGATGCCTAATACTCCTAACTTCATTTCACAGAAAATTTAATCACTTAAATAATCCTTTACACTCTTCTAGAGGATATGTGTCATTTAATATGTTGTTACATACAATATCACAAATGACACCTAGCTCCCACTCAAATATGCCTTCCGCATATAAGATCAAGAAAAGCTACTTTGCTCCCACTCACTTCTTTACAAATGCAGGTTTCTTCAACTATTTTGGACAAGTCCAAAAGCCTTTGATCACATTATCAAAGTGAAGGTTCCAGCTCTGATATGCTTGCTTCAGCCCATGAATGGGCAACTGAAGTTTGCATACATGTTTAGCAGACTCAGATTACAACCCATTATTGTACTGATTACAACTCTTTCTTAATGACGCTATTAAGAAACATGTTTTTCTTATCCATCTATAAATTTCTTATTCGAAATTATAGTAATTGCTAAACGACCCAGAATAGATTTAGTCTTCGCCACTTGAGACAAACTCTCATGTGGTCAACTTTTGAATCTGTCGGAACTGTTTCACGACAAATCGATCCTTCTCAATGTCTTTTCTCTCATAAAATTCCATATTCTATTGATATCCTAGATGCCATCAAGAAGATCTCTCAAGTCATTACCTGGTAATCATACATGGAATTTATTTCGGATCATAAATGATTCATAGCCATTTCTCGGACTTAGGTCTACCATCTCTTCGTCGTAGTTCATATGTCTGTCATATTCCATTAATATGACCTTCATAACAAGATTGTCGTAACACACAGTATGGAACACAACCTCGTACGCCTACGTTCTTAGTATGAGCTCAGAGCATCATGATCTTGTATCATCAGCTTTTTCAAGCTGTGGAGAATGACACCGAAAACACTTTCGGTTGCGCCACTCTGATGTCTGGAGAGAAAGTTCATCAACTTTGTCTTGCTCTACTTTCTTTCTCACTTATACCCTTGGACAAGAAACTATTTCTTTCACAAGGTATATCCCGGCAACGATTTTGCCTATGTTGTGAGACATGTACCCAACTAACTCTTTAGGTACGATACACTACAAAGATTAATCCATTTTAGGTTTGATCACATTGAAACACTAAATTGCTAAACGACAATCCAGGCTAAAAGCCATGCCATCACTCGTATGGTATTGTCTCCATGGATTTAAATAGTTTCCCTATTATCTAACGTGAATGTTTACGTTTCTACCATATGACTCTAATGATCACAATAATTCGGTAAGAGATTTATTTACCACACACTATCCGATAGGGTGCAATTACGACGTCCTAACATACCATAACACTATGGTGTTCCATGCGACGTAATTTGTGGAACTCTTCTCACAAGTCTTTCAATGATGTGCCAACATTATAACTCAAATCTTCATTTCCTCGATATATATCACGGGAATTTGATTTTCTTGTTTAGTTTATTTCCTACTTCATTCTGAACGTGTTTGATCGAATCAAAATTTCCAGGCCAACATTCACCGAGTGGATATCCATATATGTACTCGAATATTCATGAAGTTTATGAAATAAATACGTCCACTACACGTTAAATTACTTCATTGATTCACATATACCCATATGCACGATTCTCAACAAGGTATACTCAAAACGTTCAGTGAAGTTCACGAAATAAAGGTCTCCACTACCCGTCAATTACTTCATTGAACCACATACATCTATATGTATGACTATCAATAAGTTATATGCCCGTTTTCTGAAAACGGTGTCTTAGTTATTTTGCAAGTGTCAAAAGATCAAATCTAAGCACTTGTAGATCCATCCGGTATGGAGCTAATGCATTGACTATAACATTGACATGAATTAAACGGTAGTGCCACACATATGTGGTGTCTTTATTAAGTTTGTATCCTTTGGCATTAATATTATGAATGTGGGAGCTTCTACCATCTAAATTCAAATCGGCATATGCTCATTATTTCATAAATATAGGACAACGAATTTGTCACTAACATATATGAACAAGTGTATCGCTAGAGGAGACACACTTATAATGATCATACTAACAGGCGATCGTAAAGAATTTATAAATGGTAGATTTAGAGGGAGAGTGTCTATGGCCAGCACAACAACTTGTCTACCATTATCAACACGCAATGTCAACTCATCTTTTCAAGCTACTCAAGCAGTAAACCTGGTTTTCATAAAACATGACTAGTTCAAAACTTAGTCACTACTGCGAGTACTTGCTTAGCTAAAACATTCATAACATGTATATAATATATACACCATCATCATCGATGACTTCCGGTGATCTGTTTCATCTTCTTGATACTTCCAACGTAATCAAGAACCATGAAGGTGAACGATTCCCCTTGCATGACACAATCTATGACAGAGGATTTGCACTTGACAACGACGTCTGTCATCCAGTGATCGAGCTGAGCGAGGCGTCTCAATGTTCATCAAGTATGAACATATGTCATCACGTATTACTGCCACGTGCTCCTTCAAAGTGTGTATTCTCTTCCACCTTGGTTGAGAAGACAATCAGTCAACGTACTGATAAACTTCATCAACCCAACTTTAGGGGCACCCCGAGTTTAGCGACCATCTCATATGTTTGCGATCTAACAACTCGTATCCACCGTTGGTTCTCTATGGCAGAGATCATAACATACACTGGACTATGATGATATCATCCACACAAAACCTGATAATCCAAATTATCATTTGTTAGCGGAATCTCCGGGTTTATCTCCTAGCGGGTATTGTATCACAAAGAGCTAATGGTTTGAACAAGGAGTATCCTCAAGCTAAAGTATAAAACTATGAAGTTTGGACCCAACCTTTTAAGTTTCTCAATTGCAGGAATGCGCCTAATTTTAAAAGATGCTATCACAATGGTTAATATCTACAAAGGTTTTGCAAAACAGACTTTGTTCATTATATTTTGAGTTCTAGTATTTTAGAAAATAACTATTCGAACTCCCACTCAAACGAACATCCCTCCTGGTCGTTTAAGCGATTACACGACCCCCATCCATTGCACCACCCCTCATCATCAGAGCCGGCGGCACAACTTCAAGAGTAGACAACTGTCCGACACACCAATTTTGTGACTCGTGCTCGACCTTTCGTCCTCCGTGTTCCGAGGCCATATATGCATATGCTAGGCTCGCCACTATAACCTCCACGCTGACGCTTGTGCAACATGGCTTACACCCACCGTATGCGAATGACGATATGTCTGACACCCGATCGTCACGGCCTGCCTCATAACGTAGAACTTTCTTCGTGGTGCTCGTTGGAGTAAGAAAACTAGTGGTATAATTTTGAAGGGATCATATTATATAATTACCGCCGCGAAACTAATATATAATAATATATATAATCACACAATATAAGATGCACACAAAACATCAAATGTAATGCAATGTGATATAGTCCATTGCGCCATGGTCTTCTTGGCGCCCGCAGTTTATAAACAATTTATCAAACCTACCTTGACCATATCACATAGCCCCTGCAAAATAAAGTTAGACGCTTCTACTTTATATTTTGCATATTTTACGTGGCTTGGGGCTGTCGTAAATAGAACCGCTTCATACCTACGAACCTTATGACCACAACAACGATCCAATAATTGCATGTTTAAGAATCCCTTTCGGGCCCTCCATAGAAAATGCAAGACCAACTAAAGAGAGAGAAACATGCACCCGCCAGCCACATATACGGTACAAGCCGTATGTCAGTAGTGGAACCAGTCTCGCGTAAGCGTACGCGTAAAATCGGTTGGGGCCGCTTCATCAACTTGATGCCGCTGGAATCACAAGTGCACGCTAGAGGGTAGCAAATAACACGAACGGTGCCCCCGTGCAGAACACAGGTTCTAACAGCGTACAACTATATCTACGATAGATCGACTCTGATACCACTGAAGGGGATCACAGGCAGAAAAAAAAATCCTAGCAACGATATCCTTAATACATGCCAAGATATATTCTATACATATATAGTAGTACGGCGGAGATCGGAATACATACCCTCGTAGACCGAATAGCGGGGATTACGCTCCCGCACAAGCGTTGACGACGAAGACGACGTAGCCGACCTCTAGGTCGCGAAGAACTCGGCGCGACGAAGACGACAAAGATGACCTCGAGGTCGGGTGGAAGATGTAGGCCTCCGAGCACCGCTAGCGCAGCACCTCGCAGGGCGTTACACACATACGGTGGAGACGACGGCCTCCGAAGCTCCAGTCCAGGACGAGCAGCGGAAGACTTGGACCGGAACACCAGCAGCGCGGCAGCGGGCTATGGTGGAAGAGATCCCCCTCTCAACTCGGCGCAACTCCGACAAAGGGAATCACGAGATCGAGAGAGAATTGGGGAATTAATTGGTTGAATTAAAAGGCCAGGGGTGCCCCTTCTTATATAGGCTCCCGGGAGGAGCCAACCTCCCTAGCCAGGCAATGTGGGACTATCCCACATGCCTTGGTGCGGCTAGGGCAGTGCGCCGGCCCTAGGTGGGCCCCATTTGGCCCACCTAGGCCGACCAAGCCTCCCCACAAAATTCCCTTGAGGGTCCCCCCCCCCAATGGGCCTTCTTTCCACCAGAAGGCCCATTTAGGGAAACCAGACTAAATAAATTCGAAAATAAATATATAAATCATATTTAAACATTAATTACACTAATTAATATCAAACATAATATATATAATTTATTCTAGCTCCGAAAACTATTTCGTCGCTGCCCGATCTCCATCGGACCATTCCCGGGACGTTCCCGGTGATCTCTTTCCTTTCCGGTTGTCTTGTCGAAAACCCTTAAGTGTGTTACCCTAGCGGTTCGATATAATAACAGACATGATCGAGACTCCTCTCCGATCAATGACTAACTCGTAGGCCTGGACCCCATGAATTAATCCCTGTGATATAACAAATGAATTTCATCTATCAAACCTGGACGTCTAGTCTTAAACCCTTTGCCATGGCGATACTTAGCGGGTCCGAGCGTCGTTCTTAGATATCTCCATATCTAGCTGACCTTGTTACCGACATCGCTATCTTCTACTCGTCTATGATATTATGTCAGCCGGTGACCTAGTCACATGTTTGCAAACTCATTCGACATAATCTCACCGAGTGGGGCCTAGAGTATCTATCCGGCTATGCGGACTGACAAATCCCGTTGTTGACCCCTCGTCTCAACTACCCCCTTCCGATACCCAAAAGTATCACCGTTATTGTCACACTAAATAAGATATGACGTTTGGGGCAATCAAAGTATCTTCCAGGAATAACAATAAGAGTTGGTCTCACGGTCTTAAGGCGTAATGACTATGTCCTATAAATACTATGTATGTCCATCACATCGTTACACCTAACGATATGACTTCCATTGCCGATCGGCACCACGCCCTATGATCGGAAAACCTCGATCACCAATCGCAAAATGAAACTAGTCTTAGTAGAGGCTACTAGGGACCTGGTTGTTTATCTACCACACATGTATTAATGTTTCCCTTTAATACATTTATAGCACGGTATAAAACATATAATGAACGATTGGGATATTGCCAATAAACTATGTTTATTAAGTGCCTCTAGGGCATATTCCCTTCAGTCCCCACCGATCGGTGAGAGAGAGAGGAGAGAGGGACGCGACTGGGCTGTTGTTGGCCTCGGCCCAGTTACTTTTTTTTGTTCTGGTTCTTTTATTTTCTCTTTTCTGTTTTCTTAAATAGCTTTTGTTTTATTCATCCAAATAAAGTCAAATCGGTTTCTAAAATTTTGTGAAGATAATATCTATCCTTTAAAATATTTATGAAACCTTTTCCAAAACATTTGAAACTTGAAATTTACAAATATTGCATAATGGTTTATTTGACATCTTTTGCAAAATTTAAAATAGAGGTTTAATATAGAAATTTGTGTCTTACTAAATAAATAAATAAATATATATATCACAAATACATATGTTTAAAATAAATCATTCCAAACCCATTTTCAAAATCAAACACTTGAATGAAACTATATTTTTGAAATAGAGGGTATTCCAAATAGTCTCTTGACTTCAAAGATTATGTCTTAGGGTTCCATAAGAACCTAAATACAATATTTTGAATTATATAATTGACCAAAACTATTTTAGAATTAGACATAACTTCAGCAACCTGAAGTACTTTGCAAATATATTTTTAGGGTTTAATAAATGATTAGAATATTTATTTATAACTCAACACTCTAGTTTGAAACTAAAGTTTACTTGATTGAATTTATATCATAATACTTTTGAATAAGTCATAATAATCCTTTTTAGTTGTCCTTCTTGGATAATGATGGTTTTATTTTATTAAGAAATATTTTTTAAATTTTTTTGTGATTTTTAAACATTCCAAAATTTTGGGATGTTACAGTAACTAAACATGTTGTCGTTGGTCACACTGATTTGTTCTTACATGCCTAGAGCCCCGTGGAGTGTATTTGATTCCGCAAATTAACCAAATTGTTAAGTTAAGATTTTATTTTGCTCCAAAATGTAAGGCACACGTGATTTTTGTTCTTATTTAATTTATATCTTTCAGCACTACTAACATATACTTTTTACATATATTTTATACTTTTCATAAACATATTATAAGTGAAAATCATAGTCAATGTGTGCGTTGTTGAGCAGAAAACGTGATTTGTAATTTTATTTTTTACAAGGAAGGTGATTATATGTATTTTGCCATTTTGAGCCTAGTCTTATTGGGCTCCTGGCCGGATGGTCATGGTTCTTATTACCCGGCCTATGGGTCGACTCTAGTAACATGAGGTTGTTCAAAATGTAGGAGGTGGATGAGGGCACGGTTGAGTGAGTGCTTATACGCAGAAACACCAAAAATATTGGATAGTAGTTGAGAGGATTGGGGGACAAGGTTGGAGCTATTAGTGTTGCATTTCTTCTAAAAGATGGATGCGACTAACAAGATCTAAGATTTCGATTTGTTACCTTTGATAAAGAGGTAGTACAATGTTAGGAGGGTCTAAGATTTGTTTTAATAAATGCTCGATAAACCTACTGCATTTCATATTTTACCTAGGGAGGGTATGACATTTTCTGGGAGGGGTGAATCAGAAATAACTAACTTGTTAGGAGGGTATTTTCGGAACTATTCACCTATCTTTCCGTGCCCTGATAATTTAACTTTGTACTACCCCACAACTTTGTGGTCCTCCGTGTGGGAGGGAGTAGCACAAAAGAGAAGCCATAGCGGATGGATCATTCTTGTGTGTGTGCATTGCCTCAAGTTGGCTCCGGCCCCTCATAGAGTTTGTAGGCCCATGTTTGGTGCACAAAAGCCTGATGTGCTAACACCGACCTAGCCAAAAGCAAACCCAGCACAACGTGCAGCCGCTACAAGAACAAAATCATCACACAGATTTGCTGAAGCATATGTCCATACAAGTGTTGCTACTTCTCCATAAATAGGAATAGCTAGGACGATGGTATTCATCATTTGGGAACCGAAGTATTCAACTCATTGGTAAATGACAACCAGAACAAGCATGGGAGAAAGGGACAGAAATGTAGGAAACCCATGCATATGGATTTTGTTTAGCCAACTAATTTGTTTGGAACATATATATCCAACGAAAACATATCCATGGGGTAATGATTCCATGCCAAGCCATGTATATGGGACAGTTTCTTCCCGTTGTTTTCTAGCTAAACATGCACTATAGGACACTCCAAGCTACGTGCCACACATGCATACGTGTGTATTGTAATAGTGAACCAGCTAGGACAAAGGGTGAACGACTAGAGATCATGGACAGGCACACTAAACCGGCAGGACCACAGGCTTACATGTGCCAAAGCTAGCACTGCACTTTGTTGCTTCATCGACACCCCTCTCTGAATAGTTGTCAAGGCATATGCATGCCATCATCCTTGACATGTTCATCTATGCATTGTTAAGACAACTAGCTACCGTGGTACTTCTATGATAAACAGGATATATTAATATTGTAAGGATATCAATGACATCCAGCCTCTGCACCAACAAGATGCCCACCCCAAAGATGCACACAACCAAAAGAAAAAAAAGAGATAAAAAAACACTCCACCGCCGTAATCAATCACTCACAGGAGCACTAATTACTAACAAAGACATCATCCGGATTGTAAAACATGCTTCCTCTATCCCAGCACCGTCACCGCTGCTTCTCTCTCCTCCCCATATCTTCCTCTACCTCCCAGGTCGCCTCGTGTGGGGCGGCTTTGAAGGCCCCCTCCAAACTCAAGCTCATCTCCACCACAATATCCTTCCCACGGCCGGTGTCGCAGCGTGCGTTGGTGATGGCAGCCATGCACAACCTGTCCTAGACGATGGGTAGGCAGGTGTGCTCCGATGGCCTCCTATGAACAACGGCCTGAAGCAACGTGGACGGCGAACAGTGTGGTGGTGGCCGGCCTTTGTCGTCGACCTTCTCGAGGCAAAACAACGAGACGGAGTGGAGACAACTCCCTCCCCCGCGGATTGGCTCCTTCGGGTGTACGAAGGTTGGATCCCAATTGATCTAGGATGCGAAGTTCCGTTCGATTGGGGCTGATGATGGCATCGTCCGTGAAATTAAATCGTAACTTTGTTGACGGCATCGTTGCGATCTCCTGCCCTCGCTAATGGGCAGCTTGGTGTGTCCTTCGGTATTTTGATGCGCGTTGTGTTGTCATGGTACGTGGCCATGTTGTTGGCCACCCTGATCTTAACCAGTTATGTAGGTGTAGCAAACTATCGCTAGGTTGATGTCTTCGTTTCAAGTTGATCTTTATATTACTCTTGGTTGTGTGCATCCTTTGTATGGAGAGCTATAGTTCAAAACAAAACAAAACTAATGCTCCATCAATGCCTCAATCTTTTTTTTGAAATTTAACACCATCTATATTAGGTCAGCAAGCCGCCTCATTAAAATCCTGCCAGTCTCTTTCGGTACCCTGGTTAGGCAAATAGTGTGTCTGAAACTTGCCGCATTTAACCATCAATTATAGTTACATCATTCGCAAGGGTGCTTACAAGAAAGTCAGGGGGTTCCTCATGCCAGACAACTAACAAAGGACCCTCTGCATGACTAGCTAAACAATGAGCAGCCCTATTAGCTTCTCTAGAAGAGTGAGCAAAAATCACAGCTACAAAATTAGGACAAAACAAAAAAAACTAATGCTCGATCAATGCCTCAATCTTTAAGCATATGGAACAAAATCTTATAGGCCTAAGACAGAATCTCTCGGGAATAAAGGCCTTTGGTTACCGGCGGTGTGTGACTGTGAGAGTCTGCGCCTACGACGGCGTCTTCGATCCATCGATCGGCTCCAGTGATGATTAGGATTCGGGCGGGCGCGCATGGAGGAATCATGGTCGCCGATGGAATTGGCCTTTTCACTACAACTGAGGCTCGCATGTGTGTGATACGTACTGTGATCTCGATCGATCGAGCCCTCTCGTGTTCTCTTTCTCCTCCGGCCATCACCGCCCCATTCCCCGGCCATTCCATTAAACAAAGCCGTACGGACGCCCGCGCTGGCCGTGCCGCCATGATCGAACCATGCATGCACATGCCAAGCCAAAGCTTCTCGCTGAATCTAAACGCTTTTAATTAGTAGAGAGATAGGTGTTGTTTAGACTTTAGAGAGAGCATGCGAACAATTTGTGCCTGCTTTTTGTGTGTATATATTCTTCGTCGATCCACTTGCTGGAGTTTTGTGATCATAAAGCGAGCAGAGGCGACATGGGCACCAGGTAACTGAGGTACGTTCGAGGATTCGAGCCAGGGGGATCGAATCGGTGTAAGTTAGGCTTCAGTATTAGGCTGTTGACGATATGCATGTCACTCACAAAAACGAAGCCATGACATAATTTCATGCATGCATGTGAGTGTTAGGACCCTCACCCACAGTCCAACACACAGATTGTTTTCAGTCTTAAACTTCAGGTAACGACTGTTCCTTACGTTTTGCTCCATGTCCATATGCATATAGCCCTATTCAAAGCCTGCACGTACGGTATACATGTGGACGTACCCATGTAGCTTTGTACGTATATGCATACGCCCATTCTCCCGTCAAAAGAAAAACAAAACGCCCATTCGTTCAGTGATCTGTATTCTCTTCAGCGTGTACGGCTCGTCGGCAATTTGGCACGATCGAAACATGCCGAGAGATCGATCGAGCAGCTTGATGTGGCTTCCCATCATGCATTTGCATGATCCATCTAGCCACAATAGCTCGAGCGGGTTAGGACACAGTGTTACAATCGGTCCAAAATAACCGTAGCACGGCCCTGCGTGCGCAGCAATTCAGTTTTTCTCTAGACCAGAAAAAAATCTGATCATTCCCGGAGCCGATTAAGAAGTCTGCGATCAGGCTAAGTGTACGTAGCAAGGTCTCGTGTTTTGCTGAAAGCCAAGAATTAGCAGTAACGGAACCCCATTCAAACCTTGATCGTGGCGTGCTTCCTTCGGTTTTAAGCTACTTAAGCTAGGTCTTCCTTCGGATAATCCAGACCATTATATTGCATAGATGATAGATTGATACACACAACCATTCCCAAAGGCCAAAGGTTTGGATTGCCCAAATCACGAACAAGTCCACAGTTGAGAGTGTATGTCCGAAGTTCCCAAGACCATATCAGCAGAACCAGTGTGGCAAAAGCACCAGAATGAGCATGAAAGCCAAGAATTAGCAGTAACGGAACCCCCATTAAAACCGCGATCGTGGCATGCTTCCTTCGGTTTTAAGCTACCTAAGCAAGGTGTCTACCTCGTGCCTTTATGCATGTGTGCAACAGTAGTTGTGGTGGTTCTTCTCCCCGGCTGGGGGTGGGTCCTCACATTCCTTTCGGCATATTACCAAACGCAACACAGTGTCGGTCTCCACGTCTGTCGGATCGATGATCCATCCATTCGATTAAGATGAGGGCTCCCCGTCCCGGCCGGACCCCTTCCATTAACGCCCTTCGTCTCTCAGCATATTCGCCCCGTGCTCCATTTATCGATCACTGCCAAACTACGGTGGAGCTGGATCGGTACGTAGATGGCAGTAGATGTGTGTGGTTGCACCTCCTGCAGTGGATTGTTCGATATGATCCCTGTAAATGACCAGCATGGACATAGTTTAGTTTCTAATTCGGAGGAGCTAGGCAAGCGAGTAGTATATTTCACAGTAAGCATATCATAATTTATATCCGGAGTCGAAACTCAAGTCTAGTTACAGTATAACGCAGAAGGGATCTCGCTAGAGGCTTCAGATCTCGGCGGCCACTCTCAACTGGTTTCTGAACCTTTGTTTTTAGTTCGTGGTACTAGATATATAGCCAATCGATCGAACTTGTCCTGGATGTGGGTGACCATCCACTTGCTGTGTCCCTTTGTTTCATCGCTCTCAGACCTAGCAGCGCAACAGGGATGAGATCATGATTCCATCCGGCATTCGTCTTGTTCTCCCTGCCTTGTATTGACCTGATCTTCCAAGTGAGAACTATATACTACCTCTGATACATAAAAAGTGTCGCTCATTTTATACTAAGTTAGTACAAACTTTGTACTAGACGAGCGACACTTTTTATGGATCGGAGGAGTACAGTCGTAGCTATAGAGATGAGAACCCCGTATAGTCGGAAATATATATAAACGGACGAACATTTCAACATCGTTCTGCATTTCCACAGCTCCGCGCGCACATGCGCCTAGCAGCGTACAGGCGCTGGGGGCAGCTATCTTGGATTATTATTTGCCATTTTACTGATCATGGTTATATATATTTGTTCAAGCTTGAATTCGTGATGTATATACATGCTCATGAGCTCATCCCTCTAGGCCTAGCTCCAATCTTCATTTGGAGCTCGATCTTCAAACTACTTGGTTCAGAGATCGATGATTCGATGTGCATTGTATGGTCAAGCTCAAGATCAGGTGTCGCATGCAGGAGGCGGCAGTCAAACTTGTCTGTCTTACTACGAAGCATGCATGGCACGGAAAACATTGCATGCACGATTGGTCTAGCTCTGTCTTTTTATCCAGACATTCGGTGTAGCTCTCTTTCGCTTTTATTTTTGCTCCCCGTCTCCTTTCTGTTCGTCATGATGCAGCCTTAAAGCGTACTAGCAGTACCAGTACCAATCAGTACAGTGCAGTACTGCACTGCTTACCTTGTAAAAATGGTTTAGATCAAATGCGTTTATTCTGAAGATGAAGCATGTACAGTTAGTGTACAGTAAATGGTTAGCACTTAGCAGTGCATGAGGGAGTTGTTCTTGTACGTTCCAGCCAATCAAGCTTAGTTTCAATTAGTATAGTACGAAACAAAATGTTGTGAGATTATGTCGCATCCGGAGGTATACAACTGTGTACGCTAGCCGGCTGTTCAACAACCTCATAATTATTGGTCCTCTTAATAGCTATTGTCTGTAGCGCTGTTCCGACAGGAGTTAATGTGTTTTTAACATCGAATCAAATAATCGTTGCGCGAGAGAGTTTTCTTTTTTGAAACGAGCTCGTTGTCCAGTAGTAGATCACGCAGGTAGTATAGCACAACCATCCAGTCTACCTCAACGTATGTTGTATCAATATCAACACAGGAGAATTATACTACTCCTTGAATCTTGTATATACTACAAGTCTACAACAACACTTGGGTTCAACACTAGTACTACTAGGGTTGAACTACAAGTGTTATACTCAAGTGGTGCGTCTCGGAGGCGACGAAAAGATGTATTGCTTCTGAAATTTGTGTTGTGGTGGGAGAGAGAACATCTTTCTATATGTTCATAGATATTTGTTTTCTGTAAAATCCAAGAACTGCGTTGTATTTTTCATTTCGTTTGGGGGTCCTTTGTAAATGTATATCCACCACTTTAATACAATCAACTTCGGGAAAAAGGGCTACGTTGCCAGCCATCAGTACTCTTACGACATTTGATTTAGTCATCACAATCACAAGATCATGAAGTTGTTGCAGAAATTTGGACTCATTACGCAGATGGAGATGTGCAGATAACAAAGACACAAACAAACAACTTTTCTATCGTCTTAAAATCTTCAGGAACACAACAAATCCACATAACTATATAGCTTTTAATGTATTTCGAGTAGGAGAAAATATATACAATTATTATAAAAATCGAGAAAAACTGTACAGTACATCATAAACACACATATACACACCCCTATGAACGCAACAGAGGCCGGGGTTTGTTTCCCTTTTCATGAAAAAAAGTATGCATGCATATTTAGGTCCTACCATATGAGCACTTTCAAAAAAGATTCGGCCGGTAGAATTTAGAGCTTACAAGGTCACCATTAGCCTCTCACCGTTGATGAATATCAGCTACAGCCGAAAGAATATCGCCAATTAAAACCTATAATAAAACATATAAATATAAGTACTCATGCCAAATATTGAAATTGAACCTCTCAGTTTATTATTATTATTCAAACCGCTGTTAATTAGATCCACCAAGGGAAATGCCATTTTGACAGAGAACACATAAACTCGGAGCAAACGGATTAAGAAGTCCAACTGGATTACAAGGATGCCAGATAGACCAAGAAAAACAAAGACATCTTATACTAGACGGCCTCGAGCCCCAAGAAAATCTCCATTTGGAGCTTGGCGGCAACGTACTTAACTGGCACACGGATTATAATATCTTATGGTAGTTATCAAACAATCTAAACTAACTAATCAATCGCATAAGCTTCCAAATCAATCATTCCTAGCTACGAGACTCGGATCCTTTTTTGGAGAATGACAAATATATAGTAGCATCTAAGGTGCTAATGACGACACTGAGTACAGTGTAATTTAATCATGCAAGAACACAAACATGTATTCTATTTTTCTTACACGCCATGTTCAGGGATTCAGGGTACAAACAAGAATGGTAAAATATACGGCCGGTTGTACAGTCCCTTGTGTGCCTGCGCACGAGAGGCAAGAGGTCAACACCACTTACTTGAAAAATAAAGAGGCCAAGGTATGCGGGACAGCATGTACAGATCAGTAACCTTTTATATAGAGTTTGTTGCATAACAAGGGGGCTAGCTAGCAACAGAGATTCCGACTTCCCAGGTCCATTGATCTTTTTACTTATAAGTATAAAAAATTATATCAACAAGTTCTTAACAATACGGAATAATATCTTGCATATTGTATTGTCAATGATGTATCACATAAACGTTAAAATCTCAGTTAAAACTACTTTATATTCAGAGCTACATTGAGAACAAACAAATGTGTGGATCTGATTTTATACACTATCAATCTGCCAAAAAAATAAGATTATGTCTTTATTGTGTTGCTTAAAATATAAAGAATTTTGCACTGTGAATTTTCATAATTACATCATTGACTACATCCATTTTAGTTCATCTGAACGAGCATTAGAGCTACACAACAAGTTATAAACATATAAAAAAAATCACCCCTGTGATGAAAAAAAAGAAAGTTAAATGTACTAAAATGGTATATGTACAAATTTCGATTGTGTTGTAAATGTTTAAATATTATTGGATAAAGGTATTTTCTACATATTAAAAAAAGAAACTCGTGAACCAAGAAGCCTATTTGTCGCTACTTTTGCAAACTTAAGGCATTGCTACGAAAATTTACAAATCTACAAAGTTCCTACAAATATTTTGAAAAGCCCAGAAAGAGATAAAATGGCCCTTTCTGCAACCGAGTCTTCTCATGAAATTACCAAGAAATTTAAAACTTGCTTTGATTAAAAAAAAATCGAAGCGATATTATGTCTAATAAGTTCCTATGGCTTTCCTTAGTTTCTTATGATGTGATTGAATATGATTTTTTTTTTAGGGCGGTTTAGTGAATAACTTTATTGACTTATTATTTAAATTTAACAAGGGTCATTTACTGAATTTGGAAATAAGTTAATTTGATCGATGTAGACGCCAAAACAGTGTTGTCCATAGCAGTGCAGTCATGTTTCATGTCATGAAAAACAATTGTATGAGGATGCTGGAAGGAACTAAAAGTGTGAGGATGCTGCAAGGAACTAAAAATATTATTTGTAATCTGCCTTGAAGTAAATTGGTGATGGATTAAAATGCTAAAACTATGTATCATCCAAGTTTGTTGCATGAAACTATGTGACATATAAATACATGTAGTCGTTGTTACAAGACACAATGTGTGCAACAATGAATGGGGTGGCGGTAAGAGAGTAAAAAAAAATGTATATATTAAATTAGCACTACATACGATTAAACATAAATGACCTTCTAAAATATGTGGCTTGGTATTTTTAGAAAATATCAGAATACGTACCCTACTGTAAATTAAAATATGTCACACATCTAAAATTCTATCTGCAATATATTTATAATGGTTATAGAATGTTATGAGTTAGATTTCCTTTATAGTTTGTAGAAAAATAAAAACAAGTAGTTCATGAACATATTCAATAAGCTGAAGACAAAGGGCCACCTTGCTAGTTCTGATGGAATTTTCATGAGAATGACACTTTTTTTGTCAAATCAGTGTACCCACATAGTCTAGGTAGATGCATCAGTTAATAAAAAAACAATATGTAGATGAAGGTCCCTTGAAAGATTAGTATTTTCCCTTGTATCTAGAGAAGGCAAGCATTTAAACCAAGAATCATATAGTCAAACAAAATGAACATGGTAGTAACCAATGTTTTTTTTCATGATCATAACTCTATTATATATTTGTTTGCCGAATGTAATTACACCGATGCAGTTTGGTCTATTATTAAGGTGGCATCAAATTTATTTCAACCATGTTCAGTTGTAAAAATGCTTGAGAACTAGCTAAGAGAAATACAATAAAAAACCAGATCCTTTCTTATATGTGCATCCTTATGTTGTTTCTTCTGTATTTTGCAGAAATGATGTTCTATTTGATAAAAATAGAAATAAAGTCATCTATTCATGCATGCATTGGGCACTTGGTGGCATTTGAATCAACTAGAACACAAGATGATTTTCATGTCGGGTATATTCAAATGGAGCCGACAATCAATGAGGTATCTAGCCCTTCATCATCTTAGGACGCTTTCTTCTTTTGTCGCATTTCAGGAGTATAGTCAAACTTTATTTACTTTCTTGTTGGTGGGTTGTGTTCATCTTGTTATGCAGAGGCGGGGCGATGATTAATTCCCTCCCTTGTATGCCCAAGGTGCGAGTAGTCCTTTATATACAAAAATACAAGCTAGCCTACCTCTCAGTATTGGTACGTATATTATAGTATCTATAATCGACTTAAAAGTCAGGAGTTATCCCGCCTTTCAGAAAAAGTTCCGTTCTTAATTAATTGTAGCACCAAGCGACCTGGTGACTATATCAATGAAGGGTAGTTCTTTTATGTGGGGTGTAGCAAATAAAAACAGCACAAACTTAATAGGTATGTATTCTGAACTTGATCACAGGTTCAGTTAGCTATAAACTAAGTATTAAATTTCCTCATGGACTTTGTGGAATCCATTGATCCGGTCACTTACCTATTTGATGATTTCGCTCAAGAAAATCTTCATCCCTCAGTCATGAATACATGGCGTATATATCTAGTCTAAGTCAAAATTTCTAAGATTAACCAAATATATAGAAATAATAACATCAATGACTACAAGATTGAATCCACTATGAGAAATTTTTCTGCAAGTTATTAATGTTTTTGTAGATATACTTGGTTATATTTATGAAGCATTGATTTTTGGCTAAAATTTATACGATATACCTCTCGGGACGAGTGAGTACTGCATAACAAGCAAACTTCCATAGTCAACAGGCAAAGATTTGCAACCCAAATAGTGGCAAGGAAAATAAAGCCTGCATTTGCAATTTTCATTCTAGTACACAACTATATTGTTTTTTTCTCTCTCACACACACAGGTATTTGTTCTCTAGTGCGTAGCTCGCTAGGCAACAATGGCAAGCGACCTCAAAACATATCTCCATGACTCCATCCATCTGCGCGAGCTCCCTTAATTTATTGATCGAGATGCCAGCCAGCTAGCTAGCTCGCCATGCATCTTCTTCCTCACTCCTCCTCCTGTCCTTAAGCTGCAACGCTGCGAGGACAATTAAGGCACAAACCCCAGAAGTACTTACCAACTCCAGCTCTCCTTCCTCTTCTCTCTCTCTCTCTGATCCCCCCATATAATCCCAAAGAAAGCTGCTGAGACCTAAAGCCGGTGGAAAGCTGCGTGCCTCCTCACTCTCTCCTCCTTTGGTGTTGTCTCTCTGTAGCAGCCCACAAAAGCCAACTCCAAGACCCTTTCTTCCCTCCTCCCCCTCCTTTCCATCCATCTCCTTTAATTCATTCCGAGCTCCGGATGTTGGTGTAGATCATGCATAAATCTACTTCCTCTCATAAGTAGTGCCCCATCCGGCTGATCTCCGCCTCCCACTGCAGTATATAGCTAGGCATGCATAGCATAGTCTCTTGATCGGGCGAGAGAGAGAGGGAAGGTAAAGAAAGGAGGAATTCGTGTTCTCTCTCTCTACTTCTAAGCTGGTGTAGCAGCCAGGAGACGGCGGAGCCAATGGAGGAGGAGACGCTTGAGCCGCCGTTCGGGTCCCTGCAGATCAACACCACCTCCGCCGCCACAAAGAGGAAGCGCCGGCCAGCCGGGACGCCAGGTAACCAATCTATCACGTACGCTCTGATATCGTACGCAAATGCATATATATATATGTCCAATTGCATGTAGAGTAGATTTTTGGGCAGCAATGTCAATGTGGTAACATAACATGGATGGACGATGGTTTTGGGGTGTCGCAGACCCGGACGCGGAGGTGGTGTCCCTGTCCCCGCGGACGCTGCTGGAGTCTGACCGTTACGTGTGCGAGATCTGCAACCAGGGGTTCCAGCGCGACCAGAACCTGCAGATGCACCGGCGGCGGCACAAGGTGCCGTGGAAGCTGCTGAAGCGGGAGGCCGGCGAGGCGGCGCGGAAGCGCGTGTTCGTGTGCCCGGAGCCGAGCTGCCTGCACCACGACCCCGGCCACGCCCTGGGCGACCTGGTGGGCATCAAGAAGCACTTCCGGCGCAAGCACAGCGGCAACCGGCAGTGGGCGTGCGCGCGCTGCTCCAAGGCCTACGCCGTCCACTCCGACTACAAGGCGCACCTCAAGACCTGCGGCACCCGCGGCCACTCCTGCGACTGCGGCCGCGTCTTCTCCCGGTAATTAACTACGCACACTCGCTAATTAAGCTCTACTCCTCCATTTATGTTTATACGTACGCTTGTCGATCCAATCCGCCGGCCGGCCGGGACGACAGAAAGGTGGATGTTTTTCCCCCATTGCTTTCTCCAAAGGATTTCTATGATCTCTGCAGCACGGCACGGCTACGCTAGCTGGGGCTCTTTTTCTTTTTTTTTTATCAGAGGGTGCGGATCAGGGCACAATTTCCGAGGGGGAAGTCGCAGGCCCTTTCCCTGTGTCTGCGTGCGCACATTTCCGTTGGTTTCTTGCCCGCGAGCTCTAGGCCGGCCATGGCGCACTGCAAACAGCGGCAGAGGGAGCGGGTGGGGTGAGCCATTTAATTTGCACACGCTAGCGGCTGACTGATGACAAGCCCGCCCGCCCGGGGCCAAAATCCCATACTACCACTACTACCTGACAATTGCTGCCTACGATACACGCCGGCCGGCCTGGATCGCAATATAATAAGTAATGCCGCTGCTGGCTCACAACAAGTCACAACGATGGCAAAGGAGGACGCCAGCAGCATTTGCGTTCTCCTCCATGTAGATCCAAAACCCTTGGACCCGCGCCCGCGCAGCAGCATCAATTCCTCTCAGCACATACAATAAAGTCTCTTTCCCGCTACCTTTGGTTTTACTACTAGTTCTTCATGTCCTCGATCTTGACCACGCCAGTGATGTCCTCCTAAATGTTTGTGGTGGTGCAGGGTGGAGAGCTTCATCGAGCACCAGGACACGTGCACCGCCGGAGGCTGCCAACAGGCCAGGCCGGACGACATGTCCGCGCCGGCGGCGTCTGGAGCGGCGGCCGACGCGTCTTCACGGCAAATGCAGCAGCAGCAGCAGGCCCCGGCGCAGGCCGGCTCTCTATCCCGGTCCCGGACCGCGTCGAGCACCAGCCCGTCCAGCGACGTCGTCATCAGCCCCGTGGCATGGCCCGGCGGCACGGCAATGCGGACCCCGACGGCCGCCGCGTTCCACCGGTTCGACCAGCAGGTGCCGTCGCCAAGGACGCCGGCATCCGACGGCCGTCGCGGCGGGTGCAGCCTCGAGCTACAGCTTATGCCGCCGTCCAACGGCAGCGGTGCGCCTACGGGAGCGGCACCGTCGTGCTACCCAGCGCCCGCGCCACACTCACCGCCGACGCTCATCTCGCAGCGGAACGACGCCGCCATGCAGCTGCAACTTTCCATAGGCTTCTGCAGCGGCGACAACAACCGTGGAGAGCACAGGCACTTGCCCTTCAGGGGGACCGACCCCGCCGGCAGTGAGGCAATGGCCGCGTCCAGGGCGACGCAGCTGGAGGCGCGGGAGGAGCTGCGGCAGGCGATGGCGGAGAAGGCGGCGGCGGACGAGGCGCGCGCGCAGGCGAAGCGGCTGGGGGAGCTGGCGGAGCAGGAGCTCGCCAGCGCCAAGCGCATGCGGCACCAGGCGCAGGTGGAGCTCAGCCGCGCCCACGCGATCCGCGAGCACGCCGTCCGGCAGGTCAACGCCACGCTGCTCCAGATCACCTGCTTCAGCTGCCGAAACAAGTTCCGGGCAGTCAGGTCGCCCGCCAGCGCTATGGCCATGCCGTCCTCCGAGGTGGCCTGCAGCTACGTGTCCTCCGTGCTCACCGAGGGCGATAACAGCAACGAGGACGGCAATGTCGCCCAGCCGCACCTCGTCATCGACGGCATGCGGAGGCGCTAACACTGTGTCTGTGTGTGTAGCTAGCCGTGTTGGTCGTCTCTACCTCTGAGTTGCTTTTTGTTTTTACCGGCGACGGCGAGCCGGCCGGGGATGGCCCCGTGGTGAGGTGTGGTGTAATTAGACGCTGCTGGTGTTTTGAGTCTTCTCATGCATCAAGCTGCATGAAAGCTAAGCAGTGCTGGTAGCCATCTAATTGTGACGTGCATGGAATCTTTCGCTTGTTTGCTTCTCCTTGGATTTGCTTGAAATATCATAACCGAGGATGGGAGGAGTTGATGATGCCACTCGTAAAGGCCAGGAGGTGTACTCACCGAGATGGATGCGTGCCACCTTTGAGAGACAGGTAGTTGCATGCAACTGCAAATAATTACACACTAATATTCAAAATAGACTATAAGCATCAGGTGGTACCTTTTATTGTCAGAATTGATATGGTAACTCATTAGCAAGTTGGCGAGCTAATTGCTCACAGAGGCCAAGATCACAGGTTTCACAGGCTGGTCCGACACTGAGGATGATCAGCCACACCCAGGATGAAGATACGGCCCAGGCCCGGGACCTTTAGTGCCGCACTCTCTGGGTAATTTGCGATGTGGAGGTGGTACTCGCAGAAGAAACGACAATGTTATCTCAGTAATAAGTAGTTAAAATCAAATAAAGTTGGGTCAAAGGTCCTAATTACTTAACAACACCTAGGAGATGAACATACTCATCATGAATTTTCCTCATGCATGGCGATAAATTCAGCAAACTCGGCCATGATGTTCTGATATGACTCGACAAGAGGGCCCTGTTGGTCAAACAACATACCCGCATCACGCTGAAACTCTAAGATCATGTTGTGCATGATAACACGAAATAAATTTAGCCAATACCAAATCGAGATTGCAGCACACCCAATAGGCGCTCCATATCCTTCTTACACCTCTATTGTAGCCCATCAAACTAAGTTTTTTTGTTACCTTTACGGTTGTGGATTGTCGCGAATAGATGCCATTGTCTAGCTGAATGAACAACCTTTGCTAAGTGAATGAACAAGTCCATTCCTAGGGCATGCAATCGTTGTGCCATGATAGGCTATGTCATCTTTATCTGGTGCTCTAAAATAGGCCGGTCCAAACACCTTCACCACCGTCGCACGAAACCCAAGTATGGTGTGAAAGAGAGTCCGCATAAATTGGTCCCAAGTCCCAACTCCCAACTCCTCTCACTTTTCATCTCTCTGGTAAACGATTTTTTTTTAAATATGACCCTCTGCTGAACGGATTTGTCAAAAATGACCCCTTCTCAAAATCATTGTCAAAAGTGGCCTGGCGAGAGCACATAAAGGCGACACATAGCACTTCCCTCCGCATCGGCAGGCGTGAGGACTGTAGCACTGGTGGGAGGTGCATGCCCCAGCGTTGTCTTATTTTGAGGAGAGAGAAGTACGGTAGCTCTATGCATGTAGAGTGGAGAGATAATTCACCTCCCGCCAGTTGCATCTCAGAGAGGGTCATTTTTGATAAATCCGTTCGACAAACGGTCATATTTGTAAAAAAATCCCGGTAAACATTTCTCATGACATGCAAACCACTAATGGGCCTTTAATATTTTTGTTAATTTACTGTTAAATGTGCCAAAGGGACAAAATTTATAACAACATGTAATCATCTTATACGCAAGAAAATTTAGATGGCCCTATTTTCGATAAAATAGATGCAAATTACACCTGACCTATATGACAACTAAATGCCAACAACTAATTGAGACATAAAAATGAACATAGGTGAAAAATCGCATAAAATATAAGAGAAAAAAGTATAAGCACTAATAAAATGACCAACAATTCACAACAACAAATTATCACCCCCATTGCCAACAACCATGCAGTTAACAACGATGCCTCCAAGAAGAAAAATACACAACGTTGTCATTGCCCGATTTAACCAACAAAGTAAGATCATAGGTTTTCATCACGAAAAAGTCTACGATATCCCCACACCTTCAATGCGGAACACCACCAACAGACGATGGTCACATGATGTTGAACTAATAACAGACAAGTTATATGGTCCATCCAGGGTCAAAATTTCAGTGGATTGGTCATTCTCAAAAAGAAAAACTTTTGTTATACTTTACAAAGTTCTATTTTTTATCAAAGATAATGTGCAAAGTATAATAGAAAGAGTGAGCATCCTCCCCTCGATGTCGATGCAATGGCAATGGTTGGGCGGGAAGGAGGAACACATGTAAACCAGGGAGGGCAAGGTATCGAAAGCGGGGAACCGAAAGGAAGAATCCGAGGGGACAGTGAACTGCTGGGCACGGAAACAAGCGGAGATAGAATTTCAAAAAGCTCCAAAACAACACTCACAAACACACGCAGGCATCCCCTCTTCTCGCTCTCTACCTGCATCATGTCGACGTCTCAGGGAGTGAAATGATGAAA
This sequence comes from Poa annua, assembly GCA_026929855.1. NCBI lineage: Eukaryota > Viridiplantae > Streptophyta > Magnoliopsida > Poales > Poaceae > Poa > Poa annua. The sequence goes on from CM049432.1 coordinate 78,634,903, forward strand.
CGATTCTGTACACAGAGAGAGAGAGGGAGGTGAGAGTTAAATGTAGGGCATGGAAGCAGATGAGGACGCTGGCATAGTTTTCAGTGCCGCCATGGCCGGGTCTAGCTCCCCTTGTCTGTCTTGGCTTGCTAGATCATCGAGTAGCCCAGTAGTCTCTGCCTGTCTGATCGATCCGTAGCACTGAAAGCTATGCAGAAAGTTACATTCATCACTGCTCAGTCTGCACTGCATGAATGCGCGCGCTCCGCTCTACACAGGGAGAGAGAGGGAGATCTGTGTAGAGAGAGGATGGAGAGACAAAACCCTGATCGAGGATGAATGGCACATTCAGGGCAGAAACGAGGCAGCAGCAGCCTTCCTAGACGTGGCTAGCTTGCAAAGCCTACATACATGTCGCGTCGCGTGTGACCTGTGATGCATGCGCATGGAGCACAGAAGCTAGGCAAGCTATCGATACAGAGAGCGGGCGTGCTTGCATGGAGGCTAGCGAGCGCGAATGCTGCATATGGAGCAGCACATACTACGAAATGTATAGTTTATACGTTTGTTTAGGCGTTTTTGTTTTGTGAATCTTAGTCAGACTGGCACTGAGCTACAGTAGCAAAATATTTGATGATCGATCGTCGGTGCCCTTGTTGTGCATGCCGTTTGTCACTGTAGCCGTATGTACTCGGCTACGACGATTGCCGGGACGCCACCGCTCCGATAGCGAGCTCCCGTGCGGGTTTGGTCTTGCCTGCGTCAACTCACTCACTAGCTCGCCATGGCCGGACGGATGGGTGGGCGAGGCAGCGCCGCAGATGCGGCAATGAATTCAGCAGGGCTCGATCGTGGGGGTGGTAGGCAAGGCAGCAGAGCATTGGTTTCAGGGCAGGGGCCTTTCGATCAGACGCCTGCCTTGTCTCTACTCTATGTCGCCTGTACGTCCCCGCCTTTTGGACGTACTACTCCTACCTCTTTCAGTCAAGCCCATTCATGGATGATGCGTGCGTGCGTGCGTGGCCAGGCCAGGGCATCAAATTCTCAATGAATGAGAGGCGGAGCCGCCGCATGTAGCTAGGGTGGAGAGTCTTGCAACGACGGCGACGATAAGTCCGGCACCACCGCCGGAGCGGCCGGTGGCGGCTTAATTTGTCACTGGACAGTAGTGCCACTTCAATTTACTGCCGATCATTTACTTGTCTTGTCGGTCCTCTCGGCTTTCCCTGCGCTCATCCGCAGCTAAAATTTATGAGCGGGCATGCATGTGTAATTCGGGCTGTTAGAGGATCAATAGGAGCTACAGTCAGGCAGTGGTAATTACTACTGTAGTCTGTAGTAACACACATACGTGTTCCATCGTGGATCCGAGGTTACTGAATACGTTGTGTCATCAAAATTAACAGCGGATGTCGTCTGGTTTACATTTGTTTTGGCCGATGGTACTACTGCTGTGTAGTAGGTGGTATCGGATACTGTATTTAACTTGCCATCGCTGAATATTTTTCTATTAGTGGACTATCGACGGTCCAGTGATGTTAGTGAGCTTGGTGGTGTCTCTATTCAACTTAGAGCATCTCCACCGGCGGCTCCCAAATATGGTCGCCTCCGGCCTCCCCCACCAGCACCCCTAAATGGCACCTCTATCCTTTCTTCTTAATATGCATGGAATTTGTATGTAAGTCGTAAAAAAATGAATGCATAGTAAAAAAAGTTCAAACATAGCAAAAATAAAGTTATTACAATCATTCAAATCCAATTTTAAATTGAATAAAGTATAAAGTTCTTCATGGCGTAGCAAGATTGGGTTCAACAAACTGGTGTGCTCGGCGTGCGCACAAGTGCGCGACTAGACCCCTATGTAGTTGATCATGAGCAATTTCATCTCAAAACTCATGATGTGTATCGAGGAGTTGACTAAACTCGGACGCCGCCCCTGGATGTGCATCGGCAAGGGGAGCTGCATGTCACACGTCTCACTAATGACCAAGTTGACATCTCGCTGCTCTCGATGAATATGTTGTGCATGATGACACAAGCGTTCATGGTCTGCTTTAGAGACCAAGATAGACAAGAGTACCTTTCAATTGTAAACTATGCTTGAAGCACATAAAATGCTCACTCCACATCTTTGTGAACACTCTCTTGCTTCCCCGCAAAATGAACGTTTGCCTCACCATTAAGTTGCGGATGGTTTTGATAGATGTGGAACAACGAGGATATGTGCCATCTGCTAGGTAGTATGCCTTGTCATAGTCATGCCCGTTGATCACAAAATTGCACTCTCGAAAGCTTGGACGGCAGCAAGTCTTGCAAACACCGGAGAGCGTTGCAGCATGTTGATGTCATTGTGAGAAACGGTCATACCGAAGAATGCATGCAAAATCCAAATATCATAATCCGCCAAAGCCTAAGGCACAACACTACACATTCCAACATATCCTCCCTTGTACATTCCCTGCCAAGCTAATGGGCAATTCTTCCATCTCCAGTGCATGCAGTCGATGCTTCCAATCATCATACGAAATTATCTTGCTTCGCCGTTACTTGGTGGTAACGATCGACCATGACTCGGGAAGGGATGGCGTACCGAGGAACTTGTTGTTCGGCACCCCAATGGGCTTTTGGGTGCCACCGGTAGGAGATAACACTCGACTCAGTATCCATTTTTTGTTGTTGTAAACATCCGTATTCATTTTTTTTAAGGTATCCGTATTCAGTTTCAGACGATGAAAATTTTGGACGCACATTCAAATGTCTACAATTGGGCCGACTTAGTTTTTTACAGACTATTGGGCCGAATTATTGTACTGCAAAGAATCGACAGGCCTACCCGGAAGAATTAGACGGGCCGTTGTGTGACCATGACACGGAGAAGACTCCCAACGCTTTGGTTCGTTTCCAGGTCCGGTCCGGCAAACCACACAGCCGCCCTGCCGCCGTCTCCCCAGCGCGGCAGGACGCCGGAGAACCTCACAGCGCCGAGCACGAACCGCACCTTGCGCCGCCGCTTGTACCGGTAGGGTTCATCGCCGAGAGGCGGAAGCGCGCGCGCGCGCCGCGGACACCGCGGCGGAGGCTCAGCCGATCCCACGCCGCAGCTCCTGACGAAACCCCAACCGGGTCACGCCGTCGAGAAATTCCGGGAGAATGGCCGGATTCTCCGTGAGAGCGCTGTCCCACCCGCTCGCCGCGACTTGTAACATCCTCTTCCCTGCTTTTTCCTATCCTTACCGTCACCTCACTCTTCGCTTCGTTTCCAGGCTCGCCTCCGCGTCGGCTGCGCAATCCGGCTCCCCGCTGTGCCCGCGGCGCAACGAGGCCTCCGCTACTCGAGGTCGTAATTTCCATCCTATCTCCTTGTCGTTGCTGCTCTTCTTTGTGGTGTCCGGCTACTAATGCTAGTGCTATCTGTGCATTCCCTTCGGCTGCAGGTCGCCAAACCGCAATCCTCTACTCTCCGCCGATTCGCTCCGGCCAGCCACCGAAAACATACGGCTGCGTCGGCCGGTGGGCGTCAGGATCTTCAGACGAGCCAGTACCAGTTTGAGGACGACGAGCCTCTCTGGCTTGCGGTGGTCGGAGAATTTGCTGCGTGGGTGCAGAGATCTTGCTCGCTCCTCCTGCTTTCTCTGTTTCAGAGATGAGATTGAATTTGAAATTCCTTCTTGTGTTATAGGGGTTTGAGGAGCTTGGTGGCCTTCCTGGCTGATCAGCCGAGACAGTTGAAGCACCTGGAGTGGCCGGCCTTTCGGAACACGGTATGCCTCTTGCATTTGAAGTTTTTATATATCTAGGTTGGTTTGGTTTAGGTTTGGTCTTGATACATTCTTAACAATGCATTGTAGCACCTGTAAATGAGTCTGGGCTTGTGAGGATGTGTTGAACTTTCTATATGCGTCGGCATGCATGCGCCCTAATGTGCGCTTGAGTGATGCGGTAGATTGATTATAGCGCTGTAGTGTTCATATTCCATAGTCTTGACAAGTTTACAATACAAAAGGAACAATCAAACTCTGAACCTTATATCTTTCAATTCATTAAAGGACTAAGTTATGTCCTTATCCTGATTGCTATGTTTTTTAGATCTTGTCATTGTCCATTTCGCTATGGATCTTCGAGTCCATCATATTTTGGTGACGATTTAAGTTTCTCTCTTTAAGTATACATTGTGATGATTTTCTGTCGTTGGTCCGTTTTTGTTGTACAACATATTATAGTGATGATTTTGCTGCTTGAGGACGCCAAGATGTATCAGATCTTCATCTACATCATGTTTTTCCATGCCTATGTTTAATAAAACCATTTTGATTGGCAGTTGAGGACGGCTACACTCACTCTCATACTTGTTGCGGTGTTCATTGTTGCGTTGTCTTCTGTGGATGCCGCTCTTTCATACATCTTGTCCTGGCTACTCCGGAAATCTGCATAGTTTACTGGTATGCTACTTGCTTCCTAACATCATGTAATTACTTTTGGGATATCTTGGTGCACTGTCGGCTGCCGACATCCCCTTCCTCCCTGGAGTCTCCTATTCAAGTATGATCACATGCACATTCTTTCACAAATACACAATGTCTGATGCTCAAACGAAATACTTTGGAAGGACCACATAGTTAAGTTAATTGAAAGTGTTATCCATTTGTCATGCCGTTGAGGGTTGACTGTTGAGTAGGTCCATCAGTTCATGTTTGAGGGTTGACTAATCGATCAGCAGGGCTTATCTGTTTATTACGTAACTCTGAATCTCTTGTTGTTGCTTGTATACTGGTGCAGTGCTGACCTGGTACACTGTGAAGGAGTAGATGATGCTTATACAGTTTGGAACTAGTGAGAAGGTGGTGGTTGTCCCAGTATACCATGTTATCCTGGGTTCCTGACAAGGTTGAGAGAATCAAAACGAATGCTCTGCAAGTGAGATTCATTTGTTTCAAATGTATAATGTATTTATGTAGTTGCTTTCTATGTATGGGAGCTGAATACTGTCTGTTTTGATTAAGAAAGCAATGAAGATGCATTTGCCCTTAACTCTTTCTAGTGACTGAGTTCTGGTTAAATTTGCTCCATCGGTGGGATTCTGAACTTGTTACTTTGGGTAGAGGTTTATCCTCTTGTAAACACAATTGTCCATCTGCGAGGCTCTGAATTTTTCTGCACTTCTCAGATACTGAAATGGAACTAAATATATGTACTGTTGTGATTGCACCTTTTTCTCAAACATGACTGATGGACCTAAATGTATGTCATTTTGTATAAAAAGAACTGATTGTACCCTGATTAATTGTTCTAATATCGGCCGGTTCATTGTAGACCTCAAGTAAGCATTTTCGAAGTGTACATGTACAGATATAAAATGTTTGGCCGGTGGGAAGCAACTATCCGATGACTTATCAGTATGAAGCATCTGATGTAGATTTTCTGTGTCATGGATATGAAACTATCTAACTATACCCCTTACCATTCTGTAGACCTTGAAGTTACTCTGCACGTCGAACCGGAGACGAAATGGCCAGGGAATCATCAGAGCAAGCGGACAGTGTTCATCTTCCTCCAGGTTCTCTCCCATAATTACATTTTTGGTGACTTCGTATCAGTTGGGTTGCCTTTGAATCAAAAGCCGCACATGATAAAAATGCACTTATTTTGATGATCATTTTTAAATTTCGTCTACATTCATTCGCTTCCCCTCATCTCATCCGGAAGATAATATTCGTCAGTGTCTAGGGTCACACGCACAATTTTTCTATATTTATCCAAGGAGAACTGAGAATTCATAGTAGGGACTAGCACAAATGCATTTTAGGAAATTGACTCTAGCTTTTCTGTTCATAAAATAAGGGTTCCAAATGGATATTACACAACAGGAAGACAGAAACTGAAACTACTGCAGAAGTAAGATTTGTATATAGGTTTCAAACTATGTTTGCAAGCTTGCAACACACAATCCAATCACATAAATTATGCTATGGTACAAGTGACTACCTCCGACCACTCTCTACATCTTTCACCTAATAGCCAATCTAGTTGGGCCATCATCTTGGTACATGAACTGCAAACCCAAACCAACTCAACCAATCCCGTGCTTACTACCACTAGTCAACGATACTAGCTAAATACATGGCATCAGTAATGTACAGACAAATACAAGAATCTCGTAGTAGTTCCATTTACAATTCTAATTACTTGACAATCGGCTCAATAGATTGACCTGCCAAAATAATTAACATAAACACATGGTTTAACCACCAGCAGTAAAATAAATCTTGAAGGTTGTTAAATGGAATGCATCATGAGATTTGATTGTACCAGGAGTACTGAAATCATCCCATAGAAGGGGATTCTGGTTCAGAACCACTAACGGATGTAAATGTTGATAGTGAATCATCGCCGAAGTTCAGTTGTGATACTGATAGTCGCCTCGAATCACCGAAGTATCTATTATAGCGACTGGAATATGATCTAGGTGTTGCAAGCTCAGGGGTTGCACTTCCAAGGGATGATCGCCGAGGAGTTGGAGTCATTAGTCCATTACTGCTTCCATTTGAGCGGTACCCATTTGTCTTTCTGGTCATGCTTGTTGTTCTCTTTGGGCTTGGTTTAGAGCCAAACATCGCTTCTTTTTCTGCAAGAAGGATGCTCTCCAATTTTTTCTGGTCCTGCAACAATTAGGAAAAGTTATGGTAAGGTGAGGATATGCCATATTATTTTTCAGTAGATAGGGGGGATTTGGCAAACAATCACAAACAGTCTACCCGGTATCGCCGTTTTTCCTGTTCTTTTTGTTCTCTGTTAAGTCTGTAGTCTTCTAGAACAGATACCAGCCGTCCCTGTCAAAAGCATATATAAGTCAAATAAATATATGTCAATCAATCAACGCAACAAAAGATAAGTCTCTACACCGCTATTAAAGCTTGTATACATACCCCGTCATAGAGGAAGGGCTTATTTCTTGCATTTTCCCAAGCGAAGGTCCGGTTTATCAGGTTGTCCATCATAGCTGAGAAAGATACGCCATGCATTGAAATAACTGAATCTGTGAATAGTTATCTAGCACAGGAATTAAAACCTACCTGGAATTTTGGTGACCAAAATCCGTGCCTTTTCTGCCCTTCTAAGGTTAACATGAGCACCCCTTCCAGAACTGTACCTCTTTGAGTCCTGCAATTAGACTTTGTGTGTCACTTTCCATGATCTAGATAACAGCAGGATTATCTGGAACAATTAAACGAACATTCACACCACCTAGCTGTGATGCTTTCAGCTGTACTGAATCAGGTGGTTTGAGCAACAGTGAAGATGCATGCTAAGAATTTGAGCACTGTCATTCCAAAGAAAATATGCTTGAATATACCTGGTTATATTCTTCAAGCCATTCCTCTTCATCGCAAGCAGCAATCCATTTATTTATCCTTTCCATAATATCCTTTCGACTTAGTGACTCTTCTTTTGCTTTCAATATTTGTGATTCGATTTTGGCCAGAAGCTCGGAAGGGTCAATAGTGCCTGAATGGAACATGGCAAGAGAGTTGCAATTTGTAAGAAAATAGCCACAGATGAAGACTGTACTTGAGCATGATGCATAAAATACTACCAGAATCAATCAGAGCATTAGTTTGCTCAGGGGCTGTGCTGAGATCAGGTTCTATGTGTGCATTCTTGCATATATCTTCTAATTCTGTCCTTCTTTTCATCATAATTTCTTTCAGTCTACTGGTTTTAAGTTCAGTTAACCTCTCAACCTCAGCTTCCATCTGAATAAGAAATTATCATCCCAATTTGTAGAGAAAAAATATTTAGGTATAGGCAACAGACAATGTATTAAAGAGAAAAAAGGTGAGCTGGTAAAACCTTCTGGATTGTTTCCTGAGAGAGAACACCAGATGATGTGATTCCTTCTTCTGGTGTTATGAGAATGCTCATTACTCTGTTGAACTGTCTCTTCTCCTCTTCAGAAGAGTCCATTATCTTCCAGAGCTGACATAATGATTCCATTGTGTCTCTCATCTGTAGGGAATTGATTGTTTTAGAATATAATATGCTGGATTGATGATAGCAAAACCAAGAAGAATAGAACCTTGAGAATACCTTATCGATTCTAGATTTTCTCTCTGCTCTTAGGTTTGATATTGTGCTAGCAAGGCCTTCCAGTGTGCTATTGCTGATGTTTCTGGACTGCTCGACGCCATTCTGATGTAAACTTGGGTGAACCCCATTTACGGTTTTTCCGAAATCAATTCCAAGGACCCCACATAAAGAATGCACTTCATTTACATACTCCAGAACTCTGTGAAGTCTATCAGACTGAAAATGTTGCATACAACAGTCAGAAAAGGTACATGATGATCAAAAAAGAAAAGGGAGGAGTAGTTCTTGGTTTAAAGAAAAGGGATATCCCCGCCCTCCGAACCGGACGTGAGGGTCTCCCCTCATACGGCTCTCCGAGGGTTGCATCCGCTGTTTCAAGTCCGGACGGTTCCTCCGCTAGGTTATTGAGTTGGCTCTCCCGTTATTCTTCATCAGACAACGAGCGTTTCTCATTTCAAAAGCAAAAGATCACCATCGCAGAGACATCCTTACACACTATGCGGTTGGTTGAAGTGCATCTCTCTCCATAGAGGACGGACAACCATAATCAATTTTTCTCTTTTTTCAGCATGGATGCCACCCCGGAAAGTTTTTTTATAAGATTAATAATGAATATATGTTCCCAGTCAACACACAATGCCAAAAGAACTTAAAGTTGATGAAATTTAGCCGTAGACAGTTAGTATGTACAACATGTCAGTGGCTATGATAGCAAATTAATCATCTTATTGTCCGCTTTACAGGTAGAGAACCGCAAAATCTAAGGAGGCACAATTTTTTGCTAATGAGAATAAATAGCAAGCATTATCTAGAAGCTTCCATAAATGTACTTCTTTGCAGGTACTGCAACAAACAAAATATTTTGAAAACAGCCAAAGAGTTCAGATTAGCTAGCATATCCAGGATTGTTTGTTTTACCTTGTCTTTCTTAAGGGCACGAAGTTCTGCTTGGTAGCTATTAAGCTTCCTTGTTGACAAATCATGTTCTTCAGCAGCAGGACTATTTACATTATCACCCTCATCACTGGGCTCACTCAACTCCGAGCGTATCTTCTCAATCTGTGATTGAATATCGTGATACTGCTTGATCCTTTCTTCTTTCTTGCATTTCAGGTTATCTAGTACGGGCGATACAGCAGCAAGTTGTTCCCTGAGAGATACGTAGCTCTTGTCTTTCTGCTTAAGTTTTGCAAAATTAGCATCATCGTCCTAGGAAAAAGATTAAATTCAAGAAATGTTCTTTGCTACAAGCCCATGAGTTTCACAGCAAAATTAGTTACAGTTTTTTAACTTGAAAGAATGGGAGCAGTTCATTTATCAATTAAGAGTTTTGATGAACTGCATAATAGAACTTGTTTAAGTGCGTATAGAATAAAATACAACCGTAAAGTTATAGAAAAAACTTGTTCTCAGGTTTTACTCCAATTGAGGAGGGTTTGACTGAGGCATGGCTAGTTGTCTACATTAAGGTGGTTTAGCCTAGAGGGTTTTCTATAAGTCCCTAGCTACTTCAACAAGAAACAGCAACCATCCCGCACCCCTATTTAATAAATCCACAACTTGAACCATGCATATTATCAGCAACAGCCAGATTCCATCATCTCAAGGGAACTCAGAAAGCCAACTAGCAACCAACCCAATTAATTCATCATCATCATCGTCATCATTACTATGCATACCTTGAGATACAGCTTGTGCTCCCCTAGAGTAGCCATTAACAATGCAACTTCAGCTTCTTTGGTGGCCACAGACTGGTGCAGCTGGACCCTGGTCCGATTGGCATCGTCCACCTTCCTGCGGTACACCTCCAGGCATTCTCTTTCTATCTCTGCCAAGACCTTGCTCTTCTCATCCTCACCTTCCCCTACCTCTGTCCAGATTTGCTGAGTGCCAGTAACAACAGGGCATGAGTTATGACTTGTGGTTAATCCATTAATGACACAGGTGCTTCAACAATTATGGCCAAACAAATAAATGGAAACCTACTCACTCTGTTTTTAAATATAAGGTGTTCCACGTATTGTCAAAACGCATACTAAAATGAGTGAACATACACCATAAAACGTGTCTAGATACATTTGTATACATGTGAATGTGGACAAATGCTTAAAATCTTATATTTAAAACCGGAGGGAGTAACATTTTATATAGTTAATGCAGTAGATGAAATTAAGAGAAAATTCCCTCTATTGAAAAAGTAGAGGAAATATAGAGCATTAGAAGATGATCATGTCTCCCCGATCATCTTAGTTTGCAAAGATGTACAGTTAAGTCAAAATAACCAACTAGTGATGTTACTGGTGAAAACAGAGTTTGTAATGACTGATGTCTAATAAAGTAGTAAAAGGCTGAAAGCATCGATCAATGCAGAGGCCGGAGCCTCCCCGTTTCAAAAAGAAAGAAGTGAAAACAGAGCATTACTACTTGACAAAGAGATAAATTTGTCCCATCTTAACCACCCTGCGCACTATGCTGAATAGAATCAAGGAATTGCTTTTTGAGGTGCTGAAGAACCAGAAAGGTGAAAGAAACTTCCACAATAAAAGCCACTGCGCTGAGGCAAGCAGTTCACCTGCCGAGCAGCTCACTACCAAGAAAAAAGAAGACATCAACTAGACAGGGAATACTGGTTACCCATAACTCAAATAAAAATTTCTGACTTTTCCGCAACTTGTATACCCCTAAGAACAGTCGGCTCTCCAGTCTCAAACCATAGAGGAAGCTTAACTCTTTCACAGGGGACGCTAATGAAAACTAATTCCTGCTGTATTTTTTTGCACATGGCAGACAAGATTCACGACGGAAAGGCTTGAAGGAACCCCGCAGCAGGAAGACAGCAGCAACAACATGACAAAGAAGTCCGGAAAAACTGCTACGGTGCAAACTTTAACAAAATTCCACTTCACTCTATGGCTCAAGCAAAGGGGTCAGCACGTACCTGGAGCTCTCTGAGCAAAGCGCCGCAGCCAGTAGCCTCCATGCCGACCATGGAACCAAGCAGAGGAAGCGCCACCAAAGGAGCGGCTCAAAGAAGAAAATAAATTGGACAAGAACGAGGAGAGGTAGCAAAGTCTCAGGCTTCTCCACCCCTTATAGCCAAAAGCAGCTTATGTGCTCTTTGCCTCATCTCCTTGGGATTAGAGAAAGAAGAGCTCGCAGGGCAACCCACGGATCAAAGGAGCTCTTTCCCTGGTGTGATTTTTCGGAAGCTTTGAGCTGCTATCTTTGCTGCTTTCTGCTGCTGGAATGAAGGGAAGGAAGGAGCGGGAGTGCAGGAGAATGGCAAGACTGGATGAGAATTTGGGAAACTTTGCTTGGTTTTGGCTGGGTTTTTGCTGTTTCGGGAGGTTCTTTGCTGCTTTTGTTTGGGGAGGGGAGGAGGTTGCGATGGTGGAGGGAAGAGGCAACGGAGGGTGGCCTTTGTCTTTCCTCTTTATTTAATGGTGTGGTAAGGTGTGTGGCTGTGCATGGAAGATTCCCTCGGAATTTTGTAAAACCTGAATGATTTGGTCCAGCTGGTGCTCAAAGTACTCTTAATAAACAAAGAAAAGGAAAAAGATGTTACTGCACTGTCTCAATTGCTACAGGTAATCGCCAATGGACACAAACTACCCACCTGGGATGTGCTATCACCTTTAGTCTCTAGTCCTCTATTCATGAGTCCATGCTATGTTTTGTTATGTAAGAGTCCATGATATGTTTGTACTTTGTACTGAACAAGAAATTACCAGCTGGGTTTTTAACCTTTTTACCGTTGGCCAGGAGCTTCCCCTTACACTTGTCGTGAACTGTGAAGGGGCCGGAGAGGAGAGACCATGAAGATGCAAAGGTAGTTCACCGAATCCACCTGAGTACGTACAAGAACTGAACACACCACCTGATATACACCCTCGCGCCATTAACTGCACCATCCGCTTTTATGCTGCAAAGGGCGATATCATGTGACGCCGTTCGTTCTTGGTCCGGATCAAGCCAGATTGCCATCTTTGGGGCGTGCAAAGTGGCCAATCCGAAAGGTCTTCACCATCCACCTAACACAAGGTACGTAGAACTAGCCAAACCAGCACGTCCACATGTCTTGCACTGTTTACCAGGACAAAGGCAAATCGTCTTTGGAAGTTTCCACTTTGATGACAGTGTGGTGGGCCTCTGCCATGAGAAGACAGCTGAGGAGTCAGAGCGTGCAGCTTCATCCTGTGCCTCGGCGGCAGGAGGGCCGTTGGTTGGCTTTGGCGCGCTCGGTGGTGGCGATGCTGCAGTGCTATCCCCCTTGTCTGTAGTAGGACCGTATCGGGGTGTGGCTGTTAGTAGAGAGGAGACAGCTCTTGCCGGTCTTCGAGGAGGATCAAGTCAGGCTGGTCCGTTGGGATCGGCGCGGGCCCTGTTAGAGGTGGACGGATGCGAGGAGCCAAGTGGGGTCCCTGGAGACACGTGTCAGTCTCATGGGGGGCTAGTAGCGGGGGCAAGAGTGACAGTGTACGCGACGGAGGCTGGTGGAGGGCATATGACTCCGCCGGCTTCTTTGCGATCGCTCTCTGCTCCGGCCTCGCCAGCGGACGGTTTCGCAACTCCCTTGCAAAGCAGAAATGCACGGGAGAACATCAGGGCGGTCATCTCGCAGCTGAGACAGCACATTGAAGCCCCGGTGCTCCCCTTGCCCGATGTGCAGAGGGGTCGGAGACGCAAGCTCTTTGTGGCGGAAGAAGATAGAAGAAGGAGCGCGCGCATCGCCACCAAAGCGCCAGGAAACACCACCACCTATGTGAAGAGGGCCCAATTGGTTCTGATGACGCGGTTGGGCATCTGTAATGTGGAAGGGGAATCTCAGGTGGATTGCCTGGCGAAGTATGCTCGTTACTTCCGTGAGCCTCTTCCGCCGACAAGGATCGAGGCTCTGGCGAACTTGTTCTTCTTGGGTGCCTCGGCGGGGCCGCTGGCCTGGGATGTTTGAGCTATGCTCAGTGTAGCTTGTGGACTGCTTTTAATCTGTTTCCATGAACTGTCTGAATAACAACGTTGTGGTGTGGAACCCGAGAGGGTTGAACGCCCCGAATAGGGGCACAGTGGTGCGCGCCGTGGTGGAGGACGCTGCGGCGTCCGTGGTGTGCTTAGTAGAATCGAAGTTGGCATCGGTGGATAGATTCACTGTTATGCGGCTGTTAGGACCTAGTTTTGATGGGTTCGCGACTCTCCCCGCGGTTAACACGTCGGGGGGGATTATTGTGGCCTGGCAATCAAGCAGAGTTCAGGTGACGAGGTCCCAGGTGGACTCCTTCTCAGTCACGATCACGCTGAGCGTGGACGGAGGAGATCCGTGGTCTTTGACCACGGTCTATGGGCCTACCCAGGAGCAATTTAAGGTTCAATTTCTGGACGAGTTGAGGGCCGTGCGGGCCGCTTTCCCAGGTCGTTGGGCCTTAGCGGGAGACTTTAATCTCATACTCGAGGCAGCAGATAAGAATAACGGCAGGCTCAATCGTAGGATGATGGGCCTCTTTCGTCGACTAGTTAATGATCTTGAATTGAAGGAGCAAGGGCTCGTGGGCCGCAGATATACGTGGAGCAACGGGAGACGTGCGCCGACACTTGAGAAGCTAGACAGATGGTTCTGCTCAGTCGATTGGGACCAGCTTTTCCCAAATTGCTTGCTCCAAGCGATGACTTCGGCTCTCTCCGATCACAACGCGATTATGATGTCCACCAATGTCTCATATCAGAGAAAATCGCGGTTTCATTTCCAGGCGTTCTGGCCGAAGATTGAGGGGTTCCAGCAAGCGGTGGCGGCAGCTTGGTTTGATGTGGAGCCACACCCAGATCCGTTCTTCGATTTGAGCAATAGGTTGAGAGCCACTTCTAAAGTTCTTTCCCGGTGGAGTCAGAGGCGGGTTGGTAATATTAAGGAGCAGATCTTGCTGGCTAATGAGGTTATCTTCCAGCTTGACAAGGCCGAGGATCTCAGGCTGCTGAATCAAGAGGAGTTCTGGCTGCGGGGGCAACTCAAGAAGAAGGTGCTAGGGCTTGCTTCCCTGGAGCGCACAATTGCTAGGCAGCGGTCGAGGATTGGCTGGTTGCAGGAGGGTGACGCTAATACATCGTTCTTCCACATACATGCCAGTTCGAGGAGACAGCGGAACCACGTCTTCAGATTGAGGCGGAATGGCAGAACGGAGACGGAGCCAAGAGGGATGTGTGAGCTTGCCACAGAGCATTTCGAGGAGTTGTTGGGTGCGCCAGTGGAGAGGGAGCATGCCTTGGATTTGGAGGCGCTGCATCTGCCCCCTTGTGACTTGTCGAGCTTGGAGCTGCCATTCTCGGAGGCAGAGATCTGGGAGGTGATTCGCTCCTTGCCACCGGACAAGGCGCCAGGTCCTGATGGGTTCACTGCCCGGTTCTATCAAGTGGCCTGGCCGCTGATCAAGGATGCGGTCATGCAAGCGGCGAACTGCTTCGATTCAGCTGACAGCAGAGGCTTTTCAAAGGTGAACGATGCTCTTATTACTCTGTTGCCGAAGAAGGAAGGTGATGTGGAGGTAGGTGATTTTCGTCCGATCAGTTTGATACACAGTTTCGCGAAGATAATCTCCAAAGCGATGGCGGCACGGCTGGCCGAACCCCTGCCATCCCTGGTGGACTGTAACCAGAGCGCCTTCGTGCAAGGTAGGGCTATCCAGGACAATTTCTTCATGGTAAAGCATTCAATCAGAAACCTGCACAGAAAGAAAGAGCCAAATCTGATGCTGAAACTTGATGTGGCCAAGGCATTTGACTCTGTTGCGTGGCCGTTTTTGATCGAGGTGCTGAGACATCGAGGTTTCGGCCCCAGGTGGATCGGCCGGCTAGCTGCAATGCTCTCCACGGCTTCGACAAGAGTGCTGGTCAATGGTGCTGCTGGTGATCAGTTCTGGCATGCCAAAGGCCTCAGGCAGGGGGATCCGAGTTCCCCCATGTTCTTTATCTTGGTGATTGATGTGCTCAACGCTGTGTTCAGGATCGCGGAAGAAGCTGGTCTGTTTGAATCGTTGGCAGGTTGTGGAATCAGGCATAGGCTCTCGCTTTTCGCAGATGATGTGGTACTCTTCATCAAGCCCACGGTGGAAGAAGCAACGGCGGCTATTCAGTTACTGAATCTGTTTGGAGGAGCTTCGGGACTGCGCTACAATTGGAGCAAGAGTTCAGCATCGCCGATTCGTTGTGCTGGGATTGATCTGGCGCCGGTGCTTGCAGTTCTTGGGTGTGAGGTCAAGGAATTCCCCATTCAATACCTGGGACTTCCTCTGACTGTGGGACGGTTATCGAAAGCTGACTTGCAGCCGTTGGTGGACAAATTGGCGAGAAAGGTGCCGACTTGGAAGGCCTCCTTGCTAGAGAAGAGTGGCAGACTGGTGATGATTGATACGACGTTGTCGGCGGCATTCATTTACCACATGCTGTCACTTGACCTCCCGCCATGGTTCTTCACTTGTGCGGAAAAGTTGCTGCGGGGTTTTTTCTGGTCTGCATCAACTGAGGCGAAAAAGGGCCACTGCACGGTCGCCTGGCGCAAGGTGTGCCAGCCCAAGGAATTGGGCGGACTGGGGATCAAGAATTTGAGGGTGCTCAATCACGCTCTGCGGGCAAGGTGGAGATGGATGCAGCTAGTCCAAGACAACAAGCCGTGGCAGGGTTTAGAGTTCTCACTCGCTCCGGAGGCTGAGGAGATCTGTTTGGCTTGCACAAGGTGTGAGCTGGGAAACGGGAGGAAACTGCAGTTCTGGTCTGGGAGGTGGATTAACGGTCAGAGCATGGAGCAGCTGGCTCCTAACCTGTTGGAGTTCGTTAGACCAGCTGGGCGCAGGCGAACTGTGGCGGATGCTCTGCCTGAGAATGGATGGGTGACAGATATAAGAGGGTCACCATCCATCCCGGCAATTGTAGAGTTTCTTCACATCTGGGAGTTACTAAGAAACACGCTGCTGGGCGAGGAGGAGGACAAGTTCACGTGGAAGCTGACGGCGGCTGGGAAGTACTCATCGCAATCGGCATACAAGGTTTTTTTTATGGGTAGAGAGAACTTTCCTGGAGCTGAAGAAATCTGGTCGGCGGGTGCGCCGTTGAACCACAAGTTGCATCTGTGGTTCACCTTGCGTGGCAGGTTGTGGACTGCGGACAGACTTGCGAAGAGGGGGCTCGATCGCCCTGCGGAATGCCCTCTCTGTTGCCAGGAGCAGGAAACAGCAGAACACCTCACCTTGCAGTGTTCCTTTGCCAGGGAAGTTTGGTACGAGATGTTGCTGCCGTTGCGCCTTCACCGCTTCACACCCACTAGGGATGCAGTGCTTGCGGTTTGGTGGCCAACACTGGCAGGTGCAGCGCCCCGTCAGTCCAGGAAGGAGCTGAACGCTCTGGTCTGCTTGATCGCCAGGAGTTTATGGCTTGAAAGAAACAGCAGGGTTTTCGACAATGTGGCGTCG
Source organism: Poa annua (assembly GCA_026929855.1). Lineage (NCBI taxonomy): Eukaryota > Viridiplantae > Streptophyta > Magnoliopsida > Poales > Poaceae > Poa > Poa annua. The sequence continues at coordinate 78,651,417 of CM049432.1, forward strand.
CTGCCCTGGACGGTGTGCAAGAAAATCCGAGCGGAGTTCCAGCTGTGGCGCAAGGCCAAGCTTTGTGGAGCGGAGTTGTGTGTGCGTGAGTAGTCTTTTAGTTTGTTCAGTGGGAGCTGAGGTGATCGTCTGTGATTGCACCTAGCTAAAATCTGTAATTGAACTCTTCTCTGTCTTAATAAAGAAGACACACAACTTGTGTGTTCTTGAAAAAAGGACGACATTCTCGCGGAAATGGTGGATCATCGAGACCATCGTTGTTGAACGTGCATACTATAAGTATTTTTTTCTGAAATGTACTAGCTTGCTTAGAACTTACAGCCGGTTTCTTCACAGAAAAAAAAAGGGTCACTGTCCTACGGACTGGTGAACCCTCTGGAGTCAAAGAACTTCCCGATTAATTGGGTCGCCACGAACATATTACTCCAGCTCCATTGGACTCCAGAAGCAAACTGAAGTCAACACGTACGCTGAACCTTCTCAACGCTTGCACCCGCTGGATTAGGTAAGAGGAGTGTACTCAACTGTTGTTTAGCCCAAGCATTTGCATCTCTGGGTGGACGCTTGCGCCTGATAATTAGGTCTAGTTAATCATTCATGCGGTCTCCGTCGGCGTAAATGATTGGGCCCGCCCGACGTAGGAATCGACTAGACATTCTCTAGAGATGAGACTGGGAGGACGTTGAGGTTGACGCCCGACCCAACTCCACGGTGACCCGAGAGCTTAATCGTAATCGATCATGGCCCCTCGCTAGCTCGTCCTCTACTGCATGCCCCGTAACGCGATACGTGTTGCTGACGTGTCGTATTATCGATATAGTTTTCAAGAAGGATATTTGTGCATCCTTCCTACCCGGCCCGAGTTTCTTTTCTGTCCTATCAGTAATCATCAAGTACATTTCCAAATTAAAAATAATTATCAAGTGCATTATGTGCACCGAACCAGAGATAGTAACACTGCACTCACCGTTGATTTGTGCTTATAATTTCTTGGAAACCAATCAAGAATAATGTGAAGTTAGCAGAAATGAATATCCAACTATTGAAGCTAGACTTGGTGCTCCCAACGTGGCCTGCGGTTGTCCACGTCCGGATTGTGAGCTAATCTGCACGTACTTAGCAAGGAAATTGTGTTTCTCTTACATACACTAGTAAACAAAACCCAAATACTTAGTCAAAATTAGGATGCATGAGGGCATAACTAAAGGCCAGAGACGTCCTAATTTGGGACCAACAGGATGCCCTACGTATATCTACACGTCGCGCGAATTCAGGGGGGGAGCCGACCGTGATCCGAACAAAAGAAGGGTGTCTCATGTCCCGAGCGAGCGATATACTAGCATGCATGGCCGTACTACATATGCACTTTGTGGACCGTGGCTCTGTCTGCCCTGCGATCGATCGAGCTTATCTGCAAACACATCATTGCCTGCCTGGTGATACCTACCGTCCGTGGATCAAATTTGCACACGAGTGAGTGAGGGCCAAATGATTGCGTTATCTCTATGGACCATGTCCAAGATTTATCTACATGTATGGGATTCTCTGTACTGCAGTTGTTTAGATTTGAACTAAAATAAGTGTATATGTATACTAAAACATGTCTACACATGTGTATATGTATAAACGTAAACGTAAAAAATAGCTAAAACATCTTATATTGTGAAACGGAAAGAGTACAAGTATCTAAGTATATCTACCGGGTAGTCAGCTTCAGGACAGGACAGCGGAAGAAGATCATGACATGTGTTGAGCCACACCGGCACCCTCTAATGTCTGACACTTTTCAAATTGTGTCTACTTAGGAGTGTTAGACTCTTGTCCGGCCAATTCCACATTACTTCCCACACCGGCACCCCCAAAAACCAAAACTCAAACTCAAATTGTTTGACTGACTTCTGCAAACTACAAACAAAAAACAGGATTTAACTGAAATTTGATGTGTTACAAATTAAACTACACCTAACCTAGACTTAACTACAACAAATTTGGATCATGTTGATCGTTTCATCATCGTACTCAAGGTCGGAATTCCCACCCTCAACAAGCTGAGAAACCACACCCACAATGTGATTCATCCTGATGACCCTAGTTCGCCGAGAAGGGAGCGAACGACGACGAGGTCGACCCCTCACGTGACGATGGACAAAGACGATGCTGGCTCTGCTCGCGGCATCAAGGATAGCTGCGAGGGCTTCAACCGCATAGTCGAAGAGGAGCAAAGAGAGGGGGTTAGGAAGAAGTTCCCTACTTCTAATTGAAATTGCCGTCTGGACCCTCGAGACCAACATGCACGCTCTATGGACCCACCTTGGGTCAATACCCTTCTTGAGAAGCACTTCTCGTAGGAGTTGCCACTCGACACAGTCATAAGCTTTATCGAAATCCAGTATCAGAAAAGTGCATGTCTATATAATGTAGTTCATGCATGAGCACCACTACAGAGAATGGGCGACCAACAGAGTAGCATTCAACAACCAAACATTTGCTAGTTTTTGTACTACCTCTGTATCAAATTAGATAACTTATATACAACCACATGTAGACAAATGAAATTCATCTAATTATGAACGGAGGGAGTATCTGCGAAGAACAATGGTGAGCAACCAAACAATTACTAGTTTGCATATACAACACACGCATACGCAACCAAATGTCCGGTATTTGTTACATCATACACCGTCTCTATTAGAGCTGAAAAGACTTTTATTGCAAACCAACTTACTGTACAACATGGTCATCTGTGCTTAGTTTTCATTTTTTGATCGAAGGGGGACCGTGCGTACTGGTCGAAAGAGAGAGAGTACGAGCTTACGAGCCTGTAACTATTCCCTCTGCATTAAATCAAAATATAAAAGATGGTTTATGCTTTTTCGATTGTAGAAGCGATTTATGTACTAGATTCATATCCATCTTATCATACACTGAAACAGGTATATACACGTGCAGTTCAATACAAGGTAAAACATCTTGTATTTTAATATGGAGGAAATAGCTTTCAAGTAAAGATGTTCAAGAGAAAACTTCCAACTAATGATCTTTTTTTTGTAGGGAGCAACGACTACCTTGAGACACAAAGTGATGCTTCCATGATTATGTCGAACTACCAAATAGCAGGGAGCCGTAGTGGTGTATCTTATTCAGTGCTATCGATTTTAAAGAACCTCATTGCAATCATCCGGAAAGGAATCCTTTCAAAGGATATGGTCAGGCGGCTCGGCCCGCCTAAAGTCTCAACGCGCGCCGTCCATGCCCCGCCTGAGCCTGAGGAACTTGCACGTCGAGGTCGGCCGTCGAGGTGAAAGGAAAAACCAGGTTGGTTTATGGACGCCTCCGGTTAAGTGGTTAACCATGCATGACGCTTCAACGAGTGCCGCGAGGCCAGGCTGGGTAGAGTGATCCAGCCGGAGGCGGGGCGTGTCGCCGTGCGGCGGCGGGCACGGGGAAGCCGGCCGGATCGCTTGCTGCCGGCTAAGGGTATCTCCAGTCGTTGTGCCCCCCAAGACACAAAACGCCAGTGGTTTGCGCTCGTCGCGGCGCAAAATGTCGCTATTCTGAAAATTGGGGGGCTAGATTTCCAGTTGTTCCCCAGTCCAAGATTCGCCCATAAAATTCAAAAACGGCGTAAACATAAATTGGCGCAAACAGAGACGATTTAATTTAAATAGGCGTACAAACAGAGACGATTTCATTGATTTTTAGACGCAAATAGGCGATTACAGAGATTTAAACTAAAACATGAAAACATGCCGGCTCTAGTCGAACAAGCCGAGCCTGGCGGCGATCGACTGGTTGTAGTCGGGGTCGCCGCCGTCGTCGTCGGAGCTGTCGTCGTCCTTGCGTAGGCCGCTTGGGCCTGCGCCGGCGTCGTCGCCCCACCCACTCGGGCCTGCGCCGTCGTCGTCGCGGAACCACCTGCTCTGATGTAGGGTCCGCGGTGGCTCCTCCTCCCCCTGGCTGTCGGCGTCGAGGATGACGTACGGAACCGGCGCGGGTGGCGGCGGGGGGTGGGGGGATGCGGCGGCGGCGCGGGCGCGGTTTGCCTCTACCTCGGCGAGGAGCTGACGCTGGCGCTCCAGCTCCAGCTCCATTTACTCGCTGAGGCTCCATTCCTCGGCGAACGCCGGATCCGCCGGCTGCACCGTGTTGAAGGAGGCTTCTTGGACCTCCTTCAGGCCGGGCCACTCCTCCTCCTCCGGCAATGGCTCGCGCTTCAGCCTGATGCGGCGCGAGGGAGATGATGCTCGGTGAGTCGCGGTGGCGCGGGGCTCGCCGATGCGCAGCGCGCCGCTGCGAGGGGCAGGACGCCCGGAGTTGAGGAGGGGAGGGGTGAGGGATGCGTAGACCGCCCCCGCCAGCGGAGGGGAGAGGTTCGCGTACCTGGTGCCGTCGAGCGACGATCCAAAGGAGGAGGAGGAGCCGGAGGAGCCCGCGCCCATCCGGCGCGATAGCATTGTCCGCTGCGGCTCGTTGCCGCGCTCGATGTAGTCCAGGACCCACGAAAGGGTCATGTTCTCGCCGTCCCACCACCCCTTGCGGCAGATGGAGTTGCAGCGGCTCTCCACCGGTCTGTTCCTCCCGTGGTCGGCGACGTCGTCACCGTGGCGGCGCCGGAAATACTCGGACCAGAAGCCGTCGTTGCCGACTGCTCTCCAGCGACGTTCGGCGGCCTAGTGCGGGGGGAGGGAGGCGCGGACCTTCTCGATGGCCGCCCTGAACTGCTCGCCGGCAGGGACAGGGGCACGGGAATGCCGCCACGCCATTACTCCGGCAGCCTTTGACCGACGCGAGAGCCCAGAAGACGAGCACAAGTGGTTTCTGTTGGCGCCATTTTCTCCCGCGTCGTGTTTCGCGCCAATTCGCCCCACAGGCCAAACCCGGTGGGCTAGGTTTCGTCTGGGAGCGCCGGCGCTATTTTTCGCCGTAACGACGCTAACTGGGTTTCTGGGAATGCCGGCTGGTGGAAAAACGGCGTTGTTTCCGTGCGTCGATGATGACGCTAGGGGCGACTGGAGATGCCCTAACAGCTGCCTCCCACTGCCGCCGCACGGGAATAATCAGCAGCATGCCGCAGCAGGTACTACGTACGTTTGTAGTCTGTAGCTGGCAAAGCTGTAGCCAATAGCAGCTACGTAGTAGGGCAGAGTGCGTGCGTAGTGGCTATAGCGGCAGTCATCGTCGTCCATCTCCCAGATGGTGACCGCCCAACCGTACGTGCGGCCTGTGTTCACATCGTCGTCTATTCCTACGTACACTACACCGTCTCGTCCACGGACGGCAACTTAATTAGCGCATGATTGGCCGGTCATCGTCATGGCCTTCATTTCGACTCTACTACACACTATACGTACCACTACCACGTCCAGTACGTTTGACGGGAGCGTGCGGGCGTGCGGCCCGCCTATCTATCGATCCGGAGCGCCCGTCCAAGGTGCGCTTTAGGGAAAGGAAATCCAAAAGGAGCGAGCAGGTTCATCGCGCGCGAGCCACGGCCTCACTGTATGTAGGACTGTACTGAACTGCTGATGAGTGATCTACTTCGTACCTACCGGCTGACCGGCGGCTCTTACATCTTTATCCACACACCAAGAAACAGCCATAAACCTTCATCTCAGTGCCCTCAAGTTGGGACTGATTGGATCATACTTCCTCCATGGCTCCATCACAGTTTACTCCGCGTGCTTCAGCAATCTCTTGGACCTAGGTGATTATGGATTGGTTATAATTTCGTTTGCCCAGGACTGAAAAACAACATCTCGGTGGTTATACCCTGGCGCCTACGTAATCGTGAAATTAACGCGTGTTATTCCTCTGTCCGGTTCTATGTAATTCCTTCAGTTTTCTGCAGAAAGTACTCCCTGCAGAAAAATAAGTAAACTGTAGAAAGTTGTATGGTATATTTTTTTGTCACGCGAGTTTTTGCTCTTTTTGCTTTTAACACTCTATGTTCGACATGTTTCTTTTCCCCTGCCAGCTCTCAGTAACACACCACTTTTGCTCTCTAGTCTCTATGGGGTACCACGACTGAAAAACAACATCTCGGTGGTTATACCACGATGCCTAGTTAATCGTGAATTTAACGTGCGTTATTCCTCCGGCCAGTTGTATGTGATTCCTCCAGTTTTCTGTAGAAAGTTAAGTAAACTAGAGAAAGTTGTATCTTGTATGGTATTTTTTTTTCACGCTAGTTTTTACCCATTTTGCTTTTACCACTCTATGTTTGACATGTTTCTTTTGTTCTGCCAGTTCCCGGTAACACACCACTTTTACCATCTAGGGGGTAAGAATAAAATAAAAATGGTGAAAATTTATTTTTCTTTTGCCCATTCTGTTGTTGTTTTGGTTTTAGTTAAACAAAAATGGTAAAAACTAGTCTAGCAAAATCAAAATCTTCCTGAAGTTGTATTGCAGAATTTTAATAAATCACACTAAATACTAGAAGAAGAAAAAAATCAACGTCATGGAGTGGAGACCCATTGGACCTGTATGTGGAAAACTTTAGAATATTCTAGCTAGCTAGAATTATATGAGTACTTGAAAAAAATGGTACCTATAGTATGAGAGCAAATCTGTGAAACTCTACGATGGTCTAGCATAACAAACATTTGCTTAGATTTGCCTTCAAATCTAATATGCATCCAAAAGTATGAAGAATGCTTTGAGTGGCAATCATATCCTCCTGATCGTGTTAGAATAGGGCAGCATCATCTGTGTAAACAGACTTAATTTTATGGATCTTTACTGCAAAGTACATAACAGTCTCACTTCATTAGGCTAAAGAAGTATCTTCTGTAAAGACTCCATCGTAAGGATAAACTAGATGAATGCCCGTGCGTTGCTACGGGTGTATAAATAAATTAAATTTGACGGCTCATTTTAGAAATCTATTTAGCTTTTATCTCAGTCCTTATTTTTGTAAGTGAATTTGTTGTCTTCCTCCCGTGCCACACTACAACGCCACATGTCTCCTCTAAACAAAATATCAGAAGAACACATTTCAATTTTGAGAGTAAAGTCACATGATGTAGTAAATCACATTTAAGTCAAGTAGTTAAAATAGTATACAATACGCATTAACAATTTCTATTGTATATAATTTGGTCCTAACGATTGAGCCAATAAAAATATATGCGCTTAAGTGGCCTCTTCGAACAACATACAAGCCTCATGTGTAAACTGCATACCTATCATAAGTGTTAGAAGATAGAATTGATCATAGTATCTCATTCAAAAGCTCTAATGTGAACCATCATATATATTTATATTTATATAAAAAGTTATTACATTCTGTCAAATACATCAAACACATCATATATGTTATAAATACAAATATTCTATCATTCACTGTCCCTATCCTGCAAAAAATATACTATGTCCAGTGGGATTCTCGGTATCATGGCGATAAATAGCCCGCCAGACCTTTCTCCAGTCACTTCTCTTTCCCTGCCCTCCCTTCAATCAACCACCTCTCATCAGCAATTAGAAGCCCGAGGGCATTTACCAATGGAACGACTGCTTGGGAATGTATTAGGCTTGATTTCTCACTCCACCCTGCCTCCAACCAAGACTTCACACTACCTGATTAGAGCAAGCATACGCATTCAGTTCATGTTACATTGGCTCCTTTCAAGTTAGAGCCACCAAAAGCAGATTACTAAAGAAAATCACCAATGGTTGAAAGAATGTCTTCATACTTTTGGCTTGATTAACACACTGCATACTAACTACTGAGTAAAATGTGCAAAAAAAGCGAAGACTCTCCATTAAATCTAGTAGAATCTGATCCTCAAATATATCTTATGATGAGGTCATGATGTTGCATATCTATTAATAATGACACTGCTAATAACCAAAGGTACAATATATGAGAAGACCTAGTCCAACTACAAAGAACTTTCGTGTTTAAGATAAATAATTCGTAATAAACTAAACTAATAGCAAAATACCCATGCGTCGCAATAAAACTATTACACGGTGGGCATATTATTTCCAATGTACTAAACTATGCAAGTTCAGTCCCCAAGTTGTTATTAGTGATGGAATTAGGGAGTCCATTGCCGCTAAGAGGTGTTAGACACAAGTTCTACAGTCCAGCTTCCGAATCTAGTATGGGTAATCTTTAACTCTTCTAGACACCGTTGATGTAGCTTGCTGACCCAAATACCAAGTGATCCACCTCTAAATAGAGTCGGAACATGAGGCTACAACACGTACGGAAAAAGTTCTAATCTGAAGGTCATATATGAACACATGCTTAGGTCAGGCATCTTTGGTGCACTTCAAGCTCTCCTCTGACATCTTGCTCAGTCTGGTTCAACAGCTAGGAGATTAGGTCCATGGTCCAGTTCTAAAGCCCCTAGCACATGGCCAAAATCTCAATAGTCTCTACAGTATGCACCTCCGGCAGCTCGTGTGGCCGAAGCAGGTGTCCTAGAAAGCCTGCACTCCAAGCAACACCTGATTCACGCGAACGCCCACCAGTCCGTCAGCTTAATGTCGATGGCAAACACCACGGTGCACCCCTTCCTCTTCTCCTATTCCTCCTCGCCATCTCCATGGCCAGCTTATTCTTCAAAACTCCAAGTTCAAAGGTATGAGAGTATAAACAAATCATGCTTCTTCTCGGTGAATATCTCATTACTTTGAAATACGTAAAATTATTCTTAACAGTGAGAAGAACAAAAAGAGCTTTTCACACACTGAGATGCTTTTGTACTGCGGAAAACCAATTTCCACAATTGCCCCATGTATGTCACATCAAATAACTGGAAGGATATATATAGTAGAACTTCCTCTTTTAACGATATGGTAACCTGAATCACTTTTAACAATATGGTACCCTGAAACAGTGTATACCTAACCTTGAACGTTGCATAAAGCTAATGCCATGATTTCGGCGGCTAAAGCAAGATATTTGCAAGGAATGTACACACCTGCAGGTCTAATATCACTGACCACGCCATCCATTTGCAATGTCTGTCATTGATCTGAAGAATTAATTTCTTTTTTGAGGGACTAAAGAATGGGTCAAATGATTTTCTTGCAATGCCTGTCATCCATCTGAAGAATAAAAACACATCAATATTTCCTCTGCAAAGATAATGGTGAGAAAGTGATAAATATGCATGTAGACAATCTTTTGTACACAATGAGAGGCCAACTCATCCATCCAGTAAATAAATTTGGTCATATGTATCCCTGATACCAAACATCAATACATATTAGAACATACCAAATTGTATCACAGCAAATTAGATAATAGCATAGGTTACCCCTATTCTTCATGCATTGCACACGAAACCTAGCTGGAGAGCTAGGATGAGTATGCATGTCACCTTGCATGGAGATGGTGAGCACATACTACAACAAGAAGGCGTCGGGTTTGGTTATCCAAGTCAACAAACATTTCATTTGTTTAGTATACCTAGTAATGACTAATGAGACCAATCTCCAGGACATGATTGCATAATTATGCAAATGTTTAAATTAAATCAACTATAAGCATTCACATCTTTCAAATACATAAAGAGTATCTCAGAGTTTTAATGACCATGAGTGTCTTTTACTGTATTTCAACAGATACACTTTGAGTATTGAGATTATGGTTTTTTCACTGGTATAACAAAGTATATTGCCAATCATTATCAAAGACGAATGGGAAGAAGGCACACCTCGGCAGACCATTTGTGGCACGAAAGTTATGAAGAAACACCAAACTGGAACAAGACCATGACACGCATAGAATAAAATCAAGAGTGTTTTTTTTTGAGAAAATCAAGAGTGATTCTTAAAATTCTAAATCAGGCACTAATTATATAGGCGACATACAGATTCCCATTTTCCAAGCAATCATATATCGAATTAGATTCGGGAATCAGCTCTGTGTCAACTATCTCGAATCAGCAAAAGTAGTACAGTTGACCCAGAGCTGGTAGCCTCCTCCAACACATCATAACTTCACATTACAATATCAGTATGCACATGGACTAAATAACATATTTGAATTTTTTTGCAGCCCATACCTTAGGTAACAAATCGTTCAGCAAAACGATCTATGAGAGCAGGAGCAGCAGACTTGTTCTCCCAGAAGATGCACGGACGAGGCCAAAACCTATGACACCGATTTCAATGCTTAGCCTGAGATCAGCAGACCAATAAACCATGACTATCCAATGGATGATACTGAAGGAGATATGCCCTAGAGGCAAATAAATAAGTAGTATTTATTGTGTTATCTCATGAGTTTATAGTAGGTTTGTGTATTATGCTATAACTGTATTAATCGGAATTATTAATACACGTGTGATACATAGACAACCAGGTCCCTAGCAAGCCTCTATATGAGCTAGTCCATTGGGCAACAGTTGATCGAGATTCCCGATCAAGGACAATGACGTCGGTTGACAATGGGGTCATCTTGTTAGTTGAATAAGGTGGTGGACATACGCAAAGTATTGCAACAAGATCGTATTACGATGTTTGTCATTTGCAATAGATAAGAGTATGATAGCTTATTCCTTAGACCGTGAGACCGTACTTATTGTTGCTTCGTAGGAGTGCTTTGAGAGCATCAAACGTTGTGTCTTATATAGCATGACAATAACGGTGTCCATCTTGGGTATTCCGAAAGAGCATCGAGACGTAAGGATCAAGAGCGGGATTTGTTCATTCTAGTAATGGAAAGATACTCTGGGCCCACTCGGTGATATTGCATCTATATAGCTGCGCAGCTTATGACTAGGTCATGGAGATGTAATATCGCAGACGAGTTAATAACCTTCGTCGGTAACGAGATACAGCAAAGGCATCGGTGTGTCTACGATCATATCTCGGACAAGGTAGTATCGCAGAGACAAAGGGAATGGATATCATACTTATGGTTCAACGACGATATTCGTGGAATGCACAGGGGTCGTCATGTATTTCCAGGTATCCCTGACGATCATTGGTGAGCGGAGTGTCTCGACCATGTCTGGAGTGTTCCCGAACCGTAGCGTAACAAACTTAAGGTCTTAGCGATGCTAGGAGATAGGTTCTGGAATTTTATAGGTTTTTATTGGAGAGAGAGAAATGATCCGGAAAGAGTTCCGGTGGTCCGGAAGAAGTTCCGGAGAGGTCTGGAATGGTTCCAGGAATGTCCGAATGTTGTTCGGGTGATCCGAAAGAGTTTTCGGAGTCACGGGATATTGAATTATATATAAATATATTAATTATGAATTAATGGGATTTTTATATTAATTTAATATTAATTAAATAAAGGAAAAAGGGGGCTCCCACCTATATGGGCCCTAAGAGGGCCCAAGAGGGGGAGCCGCACCACCAAAGGGGGTGGGCCCCATAGGCTGGTTCGGCCAGCCCATGTGGGGGCCGAACCCCCCTCCCTTGTCCTTTGTTTAGTCCCACATGGGGGAGCCAAGGGGTTTGCACACCCCCTTCCCCCTTTATATAGCAAGGCATATTAATTGATTTAATTCATAGGAAATTCAGTTAATTCCCAATTTCTCTCTCGATCTCGTGGTTCCCAAGTCGGAGCCGCGCCAAGCTGAGGAAGGGGGTCTCTCTCCACCTAAGCCATACCGCAGAGCGCCGTTGCTCTGCGGGATTCCAGATAAGATCTACTCCTGCGATTTCAGCTGGATCTGAATGACCGGGAGTTGTCGCTAGGCTCCGTATGTTTGCGAGTGCTCGGAGGCTACTCTATTGAGGAGCTTGGGCGACGTCGTCTCGCCCCCTGCAGCCGCCGCGCCTCCCCCCTCTGCTGCCGGCGCGCCAGCCCCGGTGCTGGCGCTCTGCCTTCTTCCGCCCGACGCCCGTCGACGCAGATCATCGTCGACACCCCGGCGTCATCGACTCCGACATCGCGGCAAGTTCTCCGCGACCTCGAGGTCGGCTACGTACGACTTCATCGTCAACGCTTGTGCGGGAGCGTAATCCCCGCTATCGGTCTACATGGAGGTAATGTAACCCGTTCCGCCACCGTTATCGCATGTACTAGATAGATAGATCCTGGCTAGTTAGGGTTTCGCTCGCTAGAAAATTATTGTTTTCTGCACCGTAACCCCTTCAGTGGTATCAGAGCCGATCTATGCGTAGTACTGCTGGTACGGTTAGAATTCATGTTGAATGAGGGCGTCTTTCTTATATTTGCTACCCTCTAGCGTGCACTTGCGATGCCTTCGGTATTGAGTTGATGAAGCGGCTCGGACCGACTTTACGCGTACGCTTACGCGAGACTTGTTCCACTACTGACATACGGCTTGCACCGTATCTGTGGCTGGCGGGTGTCTGTTTCTCTCTCTCTAGTCGGCAAAGCATTTTCAATGGAGGGCCCGAAAGGGATGCTTAAACATGCAATTATACGATCAACGTTGTGGTACAAAGTTCGTAGGTAGGGAAGCGATTCTCTTACGAATAAGCCTATATGCCACGTAAAACTTGCAAAACTAAATAAAGCTAGAGGCGTCTAACTTTGTTTTACAGAGGCGTTATTTTATGTGACATGGTTACGGTAAGTTTTGATATTACTCGTACTGTCGGAGGCAATGGAGGGCTCTGTAGATTCGGAGCCATGCCGGGGCGCCGGGGGCCAGGCACATGGCGCCATGAAGGTACAGGCGCATCGACCATGTCACATCGCACTTCATTGCATCATTATTGTGTGCTGTTGTGTGTGCATCCTATTGATTGCTTATATGCTAGATATACAACGGTAGCATCATGAATAGGATGATCCCTAACAAATACCAAAATTGTGTTCTCCCTCGTTGCACACCACCAAGAAAGTTCTACGTTATGAGGCAGGCCGTGATGATCGGGTGTCACACATCTCGTCGTTCGCATACAGTGGGTGTAAGCCATGTTGCACGCGCAGGTCTTCGAGGTTTGATTGGCGAGCCTAGCATACTCAGAGGTATGGCCTCGGAACACGGGAAGATCGAAAGATCGAGCACGAGTCACAGAGTTGTTGTGATCGACATGTTATGTCCACCTTTGAAGCTGTGCTGCCGGCCGTGATGATCGGGGGTAGTGTGGTGGATGAGGGTCGTGTAATCGCCATTATTATTTTTAGGGATAATAATCTTGGTGTGGTGTGTTTTTGATAATGAGATTATCGAACTAAAACTCACGTATATATTATAAACTTATCTTACCTCTTTTGCGATCACATCTGGAGACTACGGAACTACGCTTCGGTTACTTCTTCAAGAGCTCGGATTCTACCTTGGAAGCCGACGGGTCCAACTTCATCAGCTGGTGCATTGGTTTTAGAAACATTCTCCGAACACAACAAACATCCTATATGTGCTAGAACATTAGTTAGGAGTTAGACCAGATGATTCTGATAGCAAGGAGCAAGATGATGAGTTCCGTAAGCATCATGACATGTTCATGGAACTGACGATCGTCATGAGCGTATGCCTAGCACCTGAGTTGAAAGTTGTTTCAACACATGGAGCCATATGTCGTGATTGATGCGATCAGAGGTCACTTCAAAGATGAATTGAGTTTTGAGCAGTTCAGACAGCTTAGAAAGTTCCGGACCATTCACATGGGGAGCATACCTGTCTGGAGACTCAGTTGAAGAAGTTGTGTGACATCTACTTCAGTCTTACGAATATCTACGATTTCTAGATAGCGAACTCCAGTGCAATAGAGATTGTGCTTTACCTCCTAGCTGTGAATAGCATGTGCGTGAATATGCTATAGAGACACGGTGAGCTTCTTCACGTTCGTGAACAAGTTCAAATCTCTAAAAGTTGATTCATCGAAGAAGAGTTCTTCAATGCTATGGGTATATTTGATATACGAATATATAAATGTATTCTTCTCATACTTGATGAAAAGTGTTTGATAATTGTTTTGTTTGTGAAACAGTCCCTGATTATCACAAATATGTGGTGAAGGGTGACGTGACAGTGCACAAGTGATGGCAAGTTAATGGCCAGTAGTGCTCACGCCCTCGAGATATCATATTAGTTATCATCAATAGTTTTTGATAAGACATTTTGTAATAGTGAGAATGTGATCTAGTTTGGTGTCTTGAATGTTACAAGACATAATTATTCATATAGAACATATCAGTTGTTTTATGTTATGAAACAAAGCAGTTGTTTCGTGTTATGAGTAATTTGCATCACATCTCAATTACATTATGCGTATGATATACATTTGTAATAGCGGGAATGATAAAATTATGTGTCCAAAGAACAAACGCCATCGGATTTAGTCATAAAGGCAATGAAAGAAGTAATGGATATTTTTTTGGTTCATTTAAGTATTTCGAGTGCCAAAATTGATTAAGTTTGAAATGCAGTATTGAAGTTGCAATACTAGAGGAAATTGATTGAGAGTCATTTTTAATGATTAATCAATGGTGTTATTGCATGATCCGAATTCTTCCATGATTTTGGTAAATAGGAGTTTTTGTCCGATAAATTATGGAGTCTGAAATTAATTTGATAATAGATCAAATGGGGTTTTTCAGAAGAAAGATTAGTGAATATTGTATTCACAAAATTCGATCAAAGGACAATATTTTTGAATTATGATTTCAACACAAAAGACTTGTGGAAATTCGTTTCACAATATTATAATATTATATATGGTGATATGTGGGGAATTATAATCATGCTCTATTTTAAATAAAGTGTGGTCGTCAGAATCAGTCTTAGAATCTCCTGATATGTTCGAAACATTATAGTCGATGTCCACTTTAGAAAATAGATATTTTTCTCAACGAGAATTCGTAGGATCGACAGTAGTGTCGACATGTATATGATTATGCGATAAGTCGGAATATACATGAGTGGTTCTTTGTAGATTGCTCGCATTGGATGAGAGTGTATTCCAAAATCAATAAAAACAAAGTTCAGTTTGTTGTCTGTGTAATTCCAAGAAAAGATGACTTTTCGAATTATGGTTTATGGATTGAAATTAGAAGTTTGGAATAAAGTGTCAGACTTATGTTGGAAGATGTTCCAAAGAGTATATGTCTGCTAATGAAAATTTGGTGATTAAGAGTGAGGGAGACTAGAAAATTGTTTTCTGCTTGCAATCCTCTTCATAAAGATCATAATATTTTCATAAAAGAAACTTCTAAATAAAGTGTTGTTATATTTAATATTGCTGTCAGGTCACGGCACTGTATTAAGTATTTCAGATCTTGTTGACAGATCAAGGTGCACTTTATGAATAGAAAGAAAGTTGAGAAAATATCGGAATACGAACAAAGGTTTTTGAGCCTGGAAATCCAAAGTTGCATTTGATAGGATTAAGAGAGTAATTGTTGCTGCAATTCTTATTAGAGGAATAAGATTGTTTAATCATCATATAAGGTGTTATATGAGAAATGTGACTATAAGAAAGACGCGGTAGCATGTCTTGTCGAGAAATGTGTCTTGGACAAGATCAAATTTGTTGACTACATTTATGTAGACATGCTTGAAGTCTGAGGGATTTGTATTAATGTAATGATGTAGTTTGTATTAAATTCGAATTGATAGTAGATCAATGATTTTGGTTTAACCAAGATGTCGATTTAAGTGGGAGTCATAGTTAGTTCACTCAGGAGAAATATGTGAAGAACATGTTTTTGAGTGGGAGCTCGTGTTATCAAATATGTGGAGACATAATTTGAGTGGGAGTCGAATTCATCTTGTGTAGTTAACACATTGTGAAACTGTACCAATAGAATAGGATGAAGTTGTAAAACTATTTAAAAGTTAGTGTCTATTTTGAAATAGAACGGGAATTTTAAATAGTTAGTCGAGTTGTGTTGGATTATATCTGAGGAGTCAGAATAGAATCAAAAGGATGGTCCTTTGGAATCCAATTGGTCATTAAGAGTAATTATGCATGAAGGTAATGGTTGTATGACATGAAGGTCTATTATGTAATATTAGACATCATACAGAAACCATATTATCTGCTCGATGAAATATAACCGATGCTCTTGGAATAAGAGCAGTTATGAAAGTAAATTTGGAATTTACTGGAAGTAGAAGTGCGTTAGTTAAGGGATTGACATTTGAATGTCAGGTTTTCTACATTGGTGTGAAAGTATGTAGATATCGCGAGTTTGTGATTGTTACAAGGGGCTCTGCATGGTTGAGTGTATTTTTCAGGGCAGTTATCTGGTTAGTATAATCAGAGTAAGCGCTGGGAAGCAGAAGTCTCACTTAGTTACGGTATTTGCATATATGTTGTTAGACAACATGGTGATATCAAGCAAGTTGATGCCAGTGAATCGCAAAAGCATGTACAATCATGGATTCTGCAGTAACACTTTTCCACGAGCAAGCATTATCAAATGATTCTTATTTGATAAGGGATTCTGATAAAGTAAAATGCGGCTAGTTTATTTGTACTCTAGTGCAAGTGGGAGACTGAAGGAGATATGCCCTAGAGGCAAATAAATAAGTAGTATTTATTATGTTATCTCATGAGTTTATAGTAGGTTTGTGTATTATGCTATAACTGTATTAATCAGAATTATTAATACACGTGTGATACATAGACAACCAGGTCCCTAGCAAGCCTCTATATGAGCTAGTCCATTGGGCAACAGTTGATCGAGATTCCCGATCAAGGACAATGACGTCGGTTGACAATGGGGTCATCTTGTTAGTTGAATAAGGTGGTGGACATACGAAAAGTATTGCAATAAGATCGTATTACGATGTTTGTCATTTGCAATAGATAAGAGTATGATAGCTTATTCCTTAGACCGTGAGACCGTACTTATTGTTGCTTCGTAGGAGTGCTTTGAGAGCATCAAACGTTGTGTCTTATATAGCATGACAATAACGGTGTCCATCTTGGGTATTCCGAAAGAGCATCGAGACGTAAGGATCAAGAGCGGGATTTGTTCATTCTTGTAATGGAAAGATACTCTGGGCCCACTCGGTGATATTGCATCTATATAGCTGCGCAGCTTGTGACTAGGTCATGGAGATGGTAATATCACAGACGAGTTAATAACCTTCGTCAGTAACGAGATACAACAAAGGCATCGATGTGTCTACGATCATATCTCGGACAAGGTAGTATCGCAGAGACAAAGGGAATGAATATCATATTTATGGTTCAACGACGATATTCGTGGAATGCACAGGGGTCGTCATATATTTACAGGTATCCCTGACGATCATTGGTGAGCGGAGTGTCTCGACCATGTCTGGAGTGTTCCCGAACCGTAGCGTAACAAACTTAAGGTCTTAGCGACGCTAGGAGATAGGTTCTGGAATTTTATAGGTTTTTATTGGAGAGAGAGAAATGATCCGGAAAGAGTTCCGGTGGTCCGGAAGGAGTTCCGGAGAGGTCTGGAATGGTTCCAGGAATGTCCGAATGTTGTTCGGGTGATCCGAAAGAGTTTTCGGAGTCACGGGATATTGAATTATATATAAATATATTAATTATGAATTAATGGGATTTTTATATTAATTTAATATTAATTAAATAAAGGAAAAATGGGGCTCCCACCTATATGGGCCCTAAGAGGGCCCAAGAGGGGGAGCCGCACCACCAAAGGGGGGTGGGCCCCATAGACTGGTTCGGCCAGCCCATGTGGGGGGCGAACCCCCCTCCCTTGTCCTTTGTTTAGTCCCACATGGGGGAGCCAAGGGGTTTGCACACCCCCTTCCCCCTTTATATAGCAAGGCATATTAATTGATTTAATTCATAGGAAATTCAGTTAATTCCCAATTTCTCTCTCGATCTCGTGGTTCCCAAGTCGGAGCCGCGCCGAGCTGAGGAAGGGGGTCTCTCTCCACCTAAGCCATACCGCAGAGCGCCGTTGCTCTGCGGGATTCCAGATAAGATCTACTCCTGCGATTTCAGCTGGATCTGAATGACCGGGAGTTGTCGCTAGGCTCCGTATGTTTGCGAGTGCTCGGAGGCTACTCTATTGAGGAGCTTGGGCGACGTCGTCTCGCCCCTGCAGCCGCCGCGCCTCCCCCCTCTGCTGTCGGCGCGCCAGCCCCGGTGCTGGCGCTCTGCCTTCTTCGCCCGACGCCCGTCGACGCAGATCATCGTCGACACCCCGGCGTCATCGACTCCGACATCGCGGCAAGTTCTCCGCGACCTCGAGGTCGGCTACGTACGACTTCATCGTCAACGCTTGTGCGGGAGCGTAATCCCCGCTATCGGTCTACATGGAGGTAATGTAACCCGTTCCGCCACCGTTATCGCATGTACTAGATAGATAGATCCTGCCTAGTTAGGGTTTCGCTCGCTAGAAAATTATTGTTTTCTGCACCGTAACCCCTTCAGATACGAACAACCCCGGGCACGTAATCCGGCATGAACCACGTGAGCGATCCGAGCGTGCGATGGCTTACAGGTTCCAGTTGCTGCTGACAGCCTCCACCCGACCTTCTCCTCCTCCTTGAGAGTTGGGAATCCTCGGAGGTGCGTGTGTGGCTTCTTGCGAAGGCGGGGCTGGTCGTAGCCGGAGCCGGAGACGTCGTGTGCGTACTTGACCTGCATAGGGCAGTAGGCGGAGGTCTTCCTATAAGAGAGATTCGTCGAGGGGGAGTGGGGAGGCCAGCATCGAACTGGTCGAGCATGTGCGCGTGCCGCCGCGGTGGCTGCCGGGCTCCTCATGGTGGCGGCTGGTGGCGTAGAGAAATGGTGTCAGGATCCTCCTTCGTGAACTCCGTGAGCTCTTCCAGCAGAGCACGATCATCATCGACACTCAAACCATTATCGCCACCATCCCCTTTCTACATCAATGGCACCTGCGGCGTCCGACAACGGTAGAGAAATGGTGCCGGGCTCCTCCTTCGTGAACTCCGTGAGCTCTTCAAGCAGAGCACGATCATCATCGACACTCAAACCATTATCGCCACCATCCCCTTTCTACATCAATGGCACCTGCGGCGTCCGACAACGGTCCCTGCATACGTAAATTGTTTCCTACCTTGTGTCTGCAGATCCATGAACATCAAAACTGAGAAACCAACACATGAGGCCACGAACTGATCCTCGCGCCGCAAAGCAAAATATATAAATGAGAGCTTGAGATTCACGCATCCACAACCGAAATCAGTCCACCGAGGGATCACCAAATTCGGCACTGAGCAAACAAGAGAGCAGGGGAGAGCGGCTCACGGGGAGTCGGGGAGGTAATCGGTGATGTGTTGGACGTTATCGAGTACGTGTAGTCACCCTCGTGGAGCTTGGTGAAGGGGGCGTCGTCGTCATGGCGCGGAGGTTGGGGTAGGAGTTGGGGGAGATCCGCACCTAGGTTGCCGAGAACCAGACCATCGGTCAGCCGTCCGGTGAAGCTAGCTAATGTGGGGAATTAGGGAGGCAGCAATGGATCAGAGGGAGAGAAGGAAGCAGGGGAGGCGGCGCTGGAATAGGGAGGAAGAGAAGGAATCATGGGAGGCGTATACGATGGATGGAGCCATGGCAGACGACGGGCCGGGGCAAAGTAGATGGGCTTTTTAGCGATGGCAGGCGATCGAGCGTGCGTGCGTACCCTGGCAGACGAAAGGGAGCGACGTACGTACGTTGAACTCCCATTTAATAGTAAAGACTATAACAGGGTGAGGGGGGTCTCCCTGCCTCAGTCCTCTCCTGTGTAGCAACAGATTTTCGCCGGTGCCATTGACCCGTGAATGTATTTGTTCAAGCCGCAAACTTTCCAGACTTGCTTTTTAACCCGAGACACATGCATTATTCTAAGCCACAAATGTATTCTTTGTAACCCATGATTTTTTTGTATATCTATTATATCTATAAACCTCGTGACTATTTTTTCAAACACCTTGAATTTCTTTTAAATTATGTAATTACTGTTTTCAACCACGTAAACATTTACGGAACCTTATCAACATTTTCTTAAATATGTTAACTCATTTTTAACCCTTGATTTATTCTGAGCCCTCATGAAAAGGAAAATAAAAACAACAAAAAAGGACGAAATGAAGAAAAAAGATAAAAAGCAAAAGGATAAAAATAGCACGTGATGGAAATTCTGTGCAAGCTGGCCAAGTCACGTGCAAGGAAATCCTTAGAAAAAGGGTTCCCTTCGCAAAGGTCCACGCGCGTGCGCTCCGGTGCTGACAAGTGTCGCAATTTCGTTCGTTTCTGCTCCCACCTTTTCTCCACGCGGTGACAAGTGGCAGCTCCCTGGTGGTGGGCAGAGGGTTGTACATGCATTTATTTTGAGATTCGTTTTTTAAAAACGAAATATCTTGAGAACCGTTTATCCGATTTACGAACCGTTTTCACTTTTGAACTCCTCGCGTCGAGATCTTCAAAACTAGATCCCATATTCATAAGTTTTGACAAACTTTTTTTACTTCGGATTGTGTATGTTTTGTACACCCTAAGTGTACTCGTACGTACAAACTGAATTTTGTATTTGTACGTACAACTTGCTACGTGTAGTTGTTTGTACAAGCCGAATGTATTTCTACGTACAACATGTCCTGTGTTGCTCTACAACCCGGTCTGTGTGTTGATGTACAACCCGGTTTTTGTTGCTGTACAACGTGGTCTCCGTTGCTGTACAACGTGATCTGCGTTGCTGTAAAATACGATCTGGGTTACTGTACAATCGAATATAGTTATACGTACAACATAATTCTACAGTTTGTACAACATAATTTTGTACAACACGACGTACATATTAACACCTAGGTGTACTAATATATACTCCCTCCTATCCATATTAATGGACTCAATTTTGTCTAGATACGAATGCATCTAGTCTAAACACTTAACTAGATGCATACGAATTTAGACAAAATTGAGTTCATTAATGGATCGGAGGGAGTATTATTTTCTATGCGTCATGCATCCGTCTCATAGCAACTCCTGTACATGCATCGATTGATCGGAGCGAGCCAACTTCCTTTCGCGTGCGAGCGTTATACGCGAGTCTTCGTTCCCTGCACGGACGGTCGGCTGCCGCATTTTTTTTTCGCTACCTGTGGTCCCCATGATTTGGCAGCCCAACATGTGGCGTCAACAGAATCACACGCAACGCACGAATCGACTTTCCGAGAGAGAAGCCTTCAGCTAGCGATACCCCACGTGCAATGCAAGAAATAAACACACCTACGCCAGATACATGGGCCTATCCCATTA
This sequence comes from Poa annua, assembly GCA_026929855.1. NCBI lineage: Eukaryota > Viridiplantae > Streptophyta > Magnoliopsida > Poales > Poaceae > Poa > Poa annua. Next base: position 78,672,516 of record CM049432.1, read on the forward strand.
CCTATGTCTTCACTATGCAGGCGGGATACAGAGGTCTAGCCCATCAGGCTTCTAAATAGCCGGCCCAGGTCTACTTCGCCCATTTTGATGCTTAGCTAGTAACATCTTAGCTGCTTCTCTAATAAGAGTTTAATTTTAAAAAATCAACATCAAAGATGCAGTAATAAATCTAAACACATAAAAAAAATAGATATATATCAAATCTGTATATGGGTCAAACACTAGTGTACACCAAGAGAAAATTAGCAGATATGTGTTGACTCGAAGATCCTTTACAGCGTTGTCATTGTCGCCCATATTAGTGAAGTTGATGATGTAGTCGTGCACCAACATAAAAAGTAGTCCAATTGTCGCACAATATATAATTGAACGAAATCGTTTCGAAATGCTCAAGAAATTCTTTTATCGCCCATCTCCCGGTGCATAATCTGAAGGGACAGATTTTCCGAGTCACTTCTCTCTTGAACAGTCGTGCACACGGTCGTTGGTATGAGAAAGTCAAGCAACATAGCTACAAAAGTTTCACAGTGTCGAGAGTCGAGACCGAGAGTGAGTTGTGTTTCATGAATTTATTTATTTATGTTCTCTCCATCATAGTTTAGGGACAAGCAGAAACACCACGCCAACAAACATATATTCTGATGCATCAAAGAAAATATGTTCCAATTTATACTCGATTCCGCGAGATGCGAGGCAGGCGGTAGAGGAGGAGCGCACATAAATTACTAGAGTTTCTCTTATAAACATGTACAACTCTATTCCCACTATTCAGTACTCAATGTAAGACTTTTTAGCAAGTTAAACTAGCTAGATAAAAACACTTATATTCTGAAACAGGACTAGTATAAGATTATATTTATTTCCCACTTTTTGTCCATACCATGCTACCAATCTGAATTTTGAGATGTTCTGAATTTGTTAGATTAAATGAGCGACTCCCATAAAACCCAACACAATAGCGAGCCATTGCTTGATTTTAGTTAGTTTTCTATGAGAATCAGCCGGCTTACGTTCATGAAAAGGCGCATCACGTGCAACCGCAACGTGTTCCCTAGCCCGAGAAGGAAGCAGCCACGCGATGCGATTCGAGCCCGATTGATCTGGTCTGCCCATGGCCCGACCCAGCAGCCTTGGACGCCACGCACAAGCCAAGCACCCGATGCCATCTCTCTTGCTTGCATCCTGGCTGCTGCGACGGTATAAACAGACGCTCCTTCAACTGAATCCCATCACAAGCTGTATATTTTCATCAGGATTGTGGTCAGTTCCGGGATGGGCAAGACATGGGCTCTCATCACCCACCTCCACGCTGTTGCAGGGTAAGTTTACACATGATGCATGACAGAGCTCACGACTGTGAATCTTTCCGGTTCATTTGGTCAGTTATTTGGCTAATTAATCTGATGGATCATGGATGCTTCTCTATCCTTTGCAGGCCCAGCCTGACCCTGATATACCCGCTGTAAGTGGAAACCAGTGGTCACTGTTTAAGTGTATTGAGTTGTAGCATGTCAGCATATATATGGTCGTCATGGGTATAATGCTGCATCCTCAAAAAATGCTGTTCGGATATGAATGTCTAAGCTGTTGATTTGGGTCAGGTACGCGTCGATCTGCGCGATGGAGAGCACGTCCAAGCTGGATGACGGCCAATGGCTGGCCTACTGGATCATCTACTCCTTCATCGCCCTCTTTGAGATGGCGGCCGAGCGAGTCTTGTACTGGTAATTTCAGACCAGCTACTACTACCTGTAAACTGATATGTTCGGTCCTCGAAATTGATCCATATATATACACCCGTGTTAATTATGATTACGGTGTGTTTCCGAAGATTTTTGCAGAACATGTATAACTGCGTCGTGTCGTTGCAGGATACCGATATGGCACCCGGTGAAGCTGCTGTTCGTGGCGTGGCTTGTGCTGCCGCAGTTCAGGGGCGCCTCCTTCATCTACGAGAAGTTCGTCAGGGAGCAGATCAGGAAGCACGGGGTGAGGTTGAACGGCCACGGCCATGGTCACGACCACGTCCACATCTTCAAGGTAATGGCTTGGATCATAGCCGGGGCTGCCTGTCTACTCAGTACTCACGGCGACATCGCCATATGTTGCTTAATTGTTTTGCTGAACGTGCAGGCTGAGCATGGCGTGCACTGAGGAGCAAATGGAGGATGTTGGCTGGTCCGTGAAGCAATGCAAACTAAAGCGGCGAGGGTTCCCTTTCGCCGTGGATCGGAGCGGCAACGCATGGTTTGCTGATTTGTGTAGCGTGTGCGTGTGATGCTTATGTCGTCAGAAAACGTGCTCGCAGCACGTTCGGTTATGGTGTGATACCAGAAAATGTACATGCATGCTTAATGGGTAACCACACGCTCCATTGTTGTCTATTAGCGAGCGGATTCATATATGTTCGTCCTGGTCTTCTTCTTTTTCGAGTAAACGGTCAGGAGCGTAGCTCCCGATTTCGTGAAGGAAGCCATCAGGCCTGTGGGTCAGCGCCTGATCCAAAATGATCAAAGTCACGGGGAATTACACAAACAAACCTCACGCAGCCCTACAAACTCTCTGCAGTTGCAACGGCAAAACTAACACTGCACAAGGCAAATTAAAGGCCACAGTTTAATCTTCTCCGAACTGAAAAGCATCAATACCATCACCAGTCTCTCTGTCAACTACTACTCCTTCCGTTTTGAATGTACTAAACCCGAGTCAATTAATTCAGAACGGAGTGAGTACAAGTCATTAAGTGATACACCACCTTTACAAGAGAAGGCGCCAAACTTCAGCAACCTTCTATTTGTTGTAATAGATGGATTTGCACGCGGCACATTAAGGCACGACGGGTCTAATTTGAGCCTTGTGTCCATTTTCAGGTACCAATGTGCCGGCACGGCATGACCCACTTACTAAACGTGCCTACACGGACCATGTCATACCAGACCCGCGAAAGACTAAAGGTGGACTAATGGTGTCCGTGCCGTGCCGACCCGTTGGCCAGGTCAGGAGAAGGCCGGCCTCTGCAATTTACAGGCTCGACGGGCCGCATCCGAACTGCTTCGAGTGGAATTGGATACTGTGTACTTAGCCGGTGGAGTCTTGTCACCGGAGTTAACACTGGTGGAGAGTTGCAGTGGTGGTTTGCTATTAAGGACTGGACTGGCCCATATGTGGCCGCCGCCCGCCGGCGCACTGGCTCGTGTCCAGCCCGTCGGCGATGGAGACGCCGTGATTGAATCGGAGCATGGGTACGCCGGCCATACGGACCATGCATGCCTTCTGCCGCCGACGTACGCAGAGGGGTTGGACGGCCCATTTTGGTCCAGCTGGCCGGCCGGCTATCCCATTCGAGATCGGGACCGCGGCATGGCGCCGCTCATCTCCACAGCACAAAGAACCTCATTCTTTTGGTCGGTCGGGACGGCATGGCACGCTGTGCAAAGAATGTAAGTACTACGGAGTATCTGTCTATCTCTAACTTGCAACTTGCTAGAGAAAAATAGGCGACCAAACATGTCCCTCCAGGAATTCTGTTGGTAGGAGTTTTACCGGATGATCGAGCTAGGCGGTTGATGGTTGGAGTTTTCCCGCCCCGATGAAAGTAGCCGCTGTCTGCCCTGGCTGTTGTGAGCTGTCTGTGTAATAATACGTGCTTGCCAACAACGAACAATGAAATCATAAATTCGAATTTCAAGATCTCAAACAGGAATAAGAGGATTGACCTCTAACCTCTTGATTGTCAGCTCATTGTTCTCCATATATGCGCACAACACACACCAGCCTATCCACTCCCACTTACGAGCCGATGGCATGCATGAGAGATATCAGATATGAAGTACTCCCTCGGTTCCATAATATAAAATGTTTTAAGTGTAACACATGTTTTCTAAATTCACAGATAAAAGAAGCGTAAAATTCACAGATAAAATAAGCGTACATATACACTAAAATATGTCTAGATACACGTGTGTACGTATGAATATGGAAAATTTCAAAAAACATTTTATATCGTGTAACGAAGAGACTAATAAGCTACTCTAGCATAATGTGGTGGATTACTTTTACTCGCATCCGCAAGTGTAGCTCTGGTCAGCAGATTCAGTGGTGGACAAATTAAGCCAAGAGTATAAATTTGGTGTTTAGCTTCTAGCTAATTATTAACTTTGTGTAACTTTCTATTTGGTTTCTTTCCACATCCAAGCTTCTTCTTTTGCCTAAGTTCAGAGGCAATAAGTATAGTAAAACATTAAGCAAGTTGCCGGCGCACGAAGTCTTGTTTTTGTTGCGGGGGACAGGTGCTTAATATATAATATAAAGTGGGGCAAAAGCTTTGCCCCATATATTAATTAAGAAGAAGATGCAAGAGAACATGTTTTAACGGGCCGTAATAATATAAAGGACTACTCTCGCGGCCTTAAAACGCCTATACATTTGGCACCCGCAAGGACCCACAACCGGGCCTCCGACTTTATTTTCTCAAAAATCAATAGCGGCGGCGTGCTCTTGTTGTTGAAAACCCGTGCATTTCGCTCATTCCACACCTCCCAAGTGATAAGCAAGGTAAGGGTGGAAACCGCATTCCGGCTAGGCGAGGTGGAGGCCATCCGTAGCCACCAATCGTTGAAGGAGAGATGGACCCAATCATGGGTGTGGATGAAGTAGAGGCCGAGCCACCACTTGACAAGATCCCAAATCCTCCTAGTTAGGCGGCAATGGACGAAGAGATGCGCCACCGTCTCGGTGCTTTGCTTGCAAAGTGGGCAAGGGCCACAATTTGCCACCCCCTCGCCGCCAACCGGTCGGCCGTCCACACCCTATTTTGGTTAGCAAGCCCGCAAAAAAAATTGTCTTCGGAGGGGACCAAGCCTTCCAAATTGTCTTTTTCATTGGAGATGTGATGGTCCCTAGGAATTGAAGCTTGTAGGCGGACTTAGCGGTACATTCTCCATCATCCGTAAGCTTTCAACTGATTTCGTCTTCCATGTGGGGGTGGAGATGTATATCGTTGCAACGCGTCCAAAGGGTCACAAATTGTGAGAAATGCTCGGTGGTGAAGCCCTCGTCAAGCCGAACCGCCGCCACCCAACTCGCATCCGTAAGACCTTCTTTGACGTGGCTCTTCTTCTTAGATGAGCAAGCAAAAATGAGGGGAGCAATATTTTTTGGCTTAACGTTGTTGAGAGACTGAATACGGTTTGAAGCCTATGGAACAAAAACAAACTACTGCTATCGTGGATAGGACTGAACTATTTCAGAGCTAACTCAGCAGCCTGCAAGAATATCGACAATAGAGGAGCGGATAACTTTTTGTCATCAAGAGATGCTTAAGCGCTTATCTGCAAAGCATGATTCTGCTACTTTCTGAAGAAGCTGAACAGGCGATTGTACAGCTAACACTTGCTCTGGAACTCTCAAGTGGTTGAGTGCAGTTGTACTATCAAATTGAGGATTTTAGCGGTATTTGCACCTTTGCCCAACATGCCTATCAGCCTATGGGACTAGTTCTTCCGGTGCAACATGAGTGCTGGTGTCTGATCCTATGTCCAACCATGTCGGTCGCAAACATTAGTGGGCATATTACGCAGAGCATAGTGCAATTAAAAGGAGTAAAGTATGACTAGGACAGAAGAAGAAGAAAAGGAGGCATGAGAAGCAACTGGGAATTGCTAGCTGGTCACTTAAACGCGTAGATCGCTTTTGTGTAGCTTTCTTACATACTCTGAAAGCCACACAGAGCTCTTATCAAGAATTGGCATGGCCGTGTAGAGCTAACTGTTCAGAGATATCCACTAGAAAGTCTGTGTTGTCGCCGTCATTTCGGTGAGAATAGATTTCATTTTATTATGAAGCATCTATTAAAATATATATGAGGGCAAGTTGCCCACCTAAACACATTTTCAAACTTTACAAGATCATGCTTGTGACAACTCTTTTGGGAGCAATTGATCAGAATAAACTGCCGGAATCGGCCATGTTGTTGAGTGCAATGGAGTTTGCCAAGTGCAATTATTGGGCACCCAGCGCAATAGAAAAACCACTCGCAAAATGGCACACTCTGCGACTAAAGGAGAATGATGAGTTTTTACCACGTGACACTCGGCAAAAAAGTGACAATGTGAATTTACTGCACAAAGTGGCAAATGAGTTTCTCACTTTTGTTTACATTTTTTGAGAGTTAAAAATGGGTTTTTACGTAAAGCAAATCCAACGGTTATGGTGCAACTTGACACTTCTTCAATTTTCATGCAAAGTAGGATGCACAATTATCAAGTATTAAAAAATTATCAATTTCTAGGTATTTTCATCAATTTATAACGGTTTCTTGAAAATATGTCAGTATTTTAACTAAAAGTGTTGTTCCAGTTTGGCCAGAAAAGATAGCCCACGATGAGGCTACCTGGGCCGCGCCAAGGATTTGGAGGCCCACAGAATGCCCACGCGGGGTACCATGTAACCTAGTCCAAGTCGGTTAGGTCGCATAACCTGCCATATCTGTAATCGCCATCGGCATCGTCCACCCGAGACCTGACTACCTATAAAGCCAGGAGGGTGACTCGTCCCCAAGAGGACAACGAATGAACACGCTCATAGCCACCGCCACAAACCCTAGCGAGATCGCAATCTCGCCATTGTAATCGCTACTCGCATCATCAATCAGACAAGCAGGAAGTAGGGTGTTATCCTCCGGAAGCCTGAACCTGGGTAAATCCTTTCTTGTCAGCCGTAGTGATCACCAACACCTATCTCTTTCCCCATCAATCAACCCGGGGTGCACAACCCTGGGACTTGTCGAGTTAACACCTCGTCAATTGGCGCCGTCTGTGGGAAGGCAAACAAGTGTTGGAATCATGGTCGCTCCGGCTCCATCCGCAATGAAGATCGGCGTCTGCACCGCCAGGGAGTCGATCCGCTTTGGCTCCTTCGAGTACGTCCTCCACCCGCCAGCCCACCGCTCGGTGTACGCCGATCTGGACAAAGTATACACATCACCTTCGGCTCCATATACTGCTGCGTCGACAGTCGTGGAATACTCAGGTCTACGGCTACCGCGCCACGCGCGGCGACGTCACCCGAATCAGCAACCCTCGCGCCATCGTCACCAACCGCGAAGATCGCATCTGTCGCACCCGTGGAGATCGCATCCGCACCACCCGCAAAGATCACATCTGTCGCACCCGCGGAGGCCGCGCCCGCCGCACCCGCGAAGATCGCATCTGCGTCGACTACATCGACAATTTCAGCAACGGCCACGCGGATCGAGTCTACTACACCAACCTCGATCGTGTGGTCGACTAAGTCAAGATCTACCTCAACTGTTGCACCCGCACGGGCAACCAGGAGCTCACGCCCGACAGCCATGTCACGCGCGCCTTCATCTTCGTGGAAATCCCAAGTCTACCCCAAGCCAATCGCACTCGCTCCGGCGAGTGCGAACACGTGGACAATCGCGAGAAGACGCGACAACGACTACGTCGCGCGCCACGTTGCAGCAATTTTCGATCCCGAGCAAGACTCGGACGACGGAAGCAGCAGCGGCAGCACCAACTCCCCGACTCAAGTCTACCCCAAGCAAGTCTTCATGGCCGGCACAGCACCACATGGCGACGACGAAGAACCTGCATATGCGCTAGAGGTGGACATGTCGGACCATACTAAACTTGTCATCACACGGGACATGGCAATCCAAGCCATGAAGCAAGTGGACGAGGGCACGTTCCCCCCGCCCAACGCACCTCGAGACGACCACCTGGCGGTCCAGTACTTGCTACGCAAGGAAGGCGAGCGACTTCGCGCAGAAAAGGCCGAGTTACTTCGGCGAAAGAGGGACGCGGATGCGTCAAGCGCCAGGCGAGCCGCCATCTCGTTTACCTCCTCTACGGAAGTTAACCAAGGAGCAAGACGAAACAGACCTCGTGTTCCCCTCATGGCAGAAGCCGATCGAACCAGGCTCACCCGCAACCTCGACTCGTCCTTCGTCACCTAAGATGAGCACGGGATACCCGTCCCAAAGACGGCGAACGCCGCCCTGATCTCAGTCGAGACATACCTCCGGCTCACGCAGCCACCGGAGGGGGACGCACACTCCCTTCTCCACAAGCAGCAAATCGCCTCCATAAGGGCAATCGAAGAAGCGCTGGCGGCCAAGGGGCCAAGCAACCGGGCGCACGAACCAGCAACCCCGGGCATCCCAGCGGCACAGCGACAACCAGTCAAGGACCTTCGCGACGTCCTCACGCAGAAGACGGTGGATCGCAACCGCAAGGAACGTTCGGCTGGAGCAGCAAACCCAGACGACCACGCCGACCGCGACTTCGAGCCGTGCGGCGCGGCATGATTCAGCTTCAATATCCGCGACACCCGCATGCCAAAGGGCTTCAAGCTAACAGCAGGTACCCCAAAGTATGACGGGAAACAAGATCAACGACTGTGGCTCGAGGACTACCTCATCGCCTGCACCTGCCAAGGCGGGACGTCGACTACGGCAATGCAGTACGTCCAGCTTATGCTGACGGATTCGGCGCGCAGGTGGCTCACAAGCCAACCCAAGGACTCTTTCCGAACCTGCGAAGAATTCCAGGACACATTCATCAAAAGTTTCTCGGGAACATTCGCAAGGCCAATGACCTACATCGAGTTGCAGGCATGCAAGCAAGGAAAGGACGAGACACTCCGCTCTTACATCCAGCGGTGGACACTCCTCCGCAACACCATGGAACCCGTCTTAGAAGACCGGGTGATGGACGCCTTCATGCACGGCGTCGCTCGCCGCGACCTCCGCGAGGAATTTGGTAGACTCCAGGCGAAAACCACAATAGAGCCCATGAAGACAGCCAACCAGTGGGCCGAAGGAGAGGACTATGTCCGCGATACTTCCCCCAAAAAGGAAGTTGAAACAAGCAACTTGCGTGAGGCTCGCCAAAAGAAGAAGCCACGTTACACCCATGACTCAATCGAACTAGTAGCGGCGGGTTATGAGACCCCCCGTGATGACAAGCGCGACAACAGTCGACAATACGATCAAGGTCGACAGCCCAGTTCGAGTCAATACAATCGCAGCAGCGGCAGCATTAGCCACAACGACGGGGGCCCAAAACGCGAGTGGAAGCGCCCGCTAACCCCGGCAGAAGAGCTGATGCAACCTTGCAACCATCATTCGTTCCGCAACCCGGATACAGGCAAGTGGGGCTCCAGCCACCTGCTAAAAGACTGTCGCAAGACCCGCAAGATATACCAGGCGATGCAGCAGATCATCGCTCCAGTACACGCGCTACCGGCAGCCCGCAGCTAACCATCCAAGCGGCACCCGCAAATAACAACCAAGTGCAGGCGGCAGGGGCATTCCCCCAGCCGTAGCAGCAGCAGCAACTCCAAGGCCAATCGGCAACAACCGACATGTATCCACCCGCTCGGGGGCAGCTGAACATGATCCAGAAGGGACCGCCATCAAACAGGCGCCAGAAGATCATCACTCGCCAAGTACTTCAGGCCATCAACAGCCCGCGCGCAGTACCAGACTACCTGCGTGGGTCCGAGACACCGATCACGTTCTCCAGGGCGGATCACCCATCCGATGTATTCCGACCCGGACACGCCGCCCTAGTGATCGAGGCCCTGATCGGCGACTACAACTTAAAGAAGGTGTTCATGGACGGAGGCAGCAGCATCAACATCATATTCGCCGATACCCTGAGGAGAATGAACAGGTCGACAGAGAAATTGCCGGAGTCGGAAACCACTTTCCACGGCATAGTACCAGGGCAAGCAATAACACCCATGGGAACAATCACACTCGACGTCATCCTCGGTACACCCGAGCACTTCAGAAAGGAGTCGATAGACTTTGAGGTTGTCGACTGGAAGTCACAATACCACGCCATCCTCGGGCGCCCAACCTTTGCCAGGTTCATGGCAGTACCCCACTACGCCTACCTGATGGTCAAGCTGCCCGGACCGAAAGGAGAAATCACTGTACGCGGCGACTTCGGGCTCTCTAACAGCTGCGACCGCGAGTTCGCCAAGATTTCTGAGTTCTTCGGGGTCGAAGAGCACTTCAAGGCCATATCAGCCGACAACGACAAGACCCTCTTTCCACCCCGCAAGAAACCAGCCAAGGACGCGGCCTTCAACACCAGCGACGACACTGTCACCCACCAAGTCCATCCGACTGATAGCAGAAAGACGGTCAAGGTTTCCTCAAGCCTGACCCCCGCATAGGAAAGCGCGCTCGTCGAGTTCCTACGTGAGAACTGGAAAATCTTTGCATGGCAACCTTCTGACATGCCAGGAATACCCAGGGATCTCGCCGAGCACTCTTTAAAAGTCCACAAGGACGCAAGACCAGTCAAGCAATCCATGTGACGCTTCTCAGGACCCAAGCGAGACGCGATCACCGCAGAAGTCGATAGACTGCTACACGCCAAGTTCATCCGAGAGATCAAGGACTCGGACTGGGTCGCTAACCCTGTCCTGGTGGAGAAAAAGAAAACGAAGAAACTATGCATGTGCGTGGACTTCACTGCAGTCAACAAGTGCTGCCCCAAGGATCACTTCCCGCTCCCGCGGATAGACCAGATCATCGACTCGACAGCAGGTTGCGAGCGCCTGTCCTTTCTGGACGCCTACTCAGGGTACCAGCAGATCAGACTGAAAGTCGAGGACGAAGAGAAGATGACCTTCATCACACCCGACGGTGTCTTCTGCTACCAGACGATGCCGTTCGGGTTGAAGAACGCGGGTGCCACGTACCAGCGGACAATGCAAGCATGCCTCAAAGGGCTCATCGGGCAGATCGTCCAAGTCTACGTCGACGACATCGTCGTCACAACTCGACAGGAAGATACCCTGGTCGACGACCTCCGCAAGGTGTTCGCCGCACTCGATGTGTACCAGATCAAGCTCAACCCACAGAAGTGCGTATTCGGCGTGCCAGCCGGAGAGTTACTAGGGTACCTCGTATCCGCAAGAGGAATAGAAGCAAACCCCGAGAAGGTGCAGAACATACTCACAATGCCAACACCAACCAAGCTCCGTGAGGTGCAACGATTAGCCGGCCGAGTCGCAGCTCTCAGCCGGTTCATTAGTAAGTTGGGCGAGAAAGCCTTACCTTTCTACCAACTGATGAAGAAGACAGACAAGTTCGAGTGGACACAAGAGGCGCATGACGCATTCAACCATCTCAAGACAACCTTGACAACCTCCCCAGTCTTGGTGGCACCACTGGAAAACGAGCCGCTATACCTATACGTCTCAGCGACAAACAGGGTGGTGAGCACGGTACTCGTAGTCGAGCGGGAAGAAGAAGGGCACAGTCACCCGGTGCAAAGGCCCGTCTATTACCTCAGCGAAGTCCTCACACTATCGAAGCAGAACTACCCGCACTACCAAAAGCTGGCGTATGGAGTTTTCATGACCTCCAGGAAGGTCGTCCACTACTTCTCCGAGCACCCGATTACGGTGGTAAGCTCCTCCAGACTGGCAGACATTCTCACAAACAACGCGCGACAGGGCGAGTCGCCAAGTGGGTTGTCCAGCTAGGACCCTGGGGGCTGAAGTATGCTCACCCGAAGTCCATCAAGGCCCAAGTTCTCCCAGAATTCACCACCGAGTGGATAGAAGCTCAGCTACCAAATGTCCCCGACTTGTCCAACGCATGGACGATGTACTTTGATGGCTCCAAGAAATTCAAGGCGGCTGGGGCAGGAGTTGTGCTCATCTCCCCCAAAGGGGACAAGCTCAAGTACGTCCTACAGATGGACTTTCCGACGCCGTCTAACAACGAAGCCGAGTACGAGGCCCTGATCCACGGCATGCGGATGGCCAAGAACTGCGGCGCCACGCACCTCATGATATACGGCGACTCCTACCTGGTGGTACAGCAAACCATGAAGTCCTGCGACGCCGTCGCCGACAACATGATCGCCTACAGAGACCTTTACAACCAGATGGAAGGCAACTTCGACAGCTGCGAATTGCGGCACATCGGCCGCGACAGCAACGAAGAAGCCGACGTCCTCGCTAACATGGGATCAGACAGGGTTCCACCCGGCGTCTTCCTCGAGCGCATCACGCAGAGATCTATCAAGACTCAAAACACAGCAAGCACTGCAACAACAACAAAAGGCGATGCTAACCCGCCAAGCCAAGACAAGGTCCCCATGGAGGTCATGCTAGTCGAAGCTACATGGACAGGACCCTACCTGGCGTACATACTGCACCAGAAGCTGCCAGCGGACGCAGTCGAAGCAAAGCGCATCATCAGGCGCTCCAAAAGTTTCACCGTCATCAACGGAGAACTCTACAAAAGAAGCATCTCGGGAATCCTGCAAAGGTGCGTAGATCCAGTCGACGGCCAAGCCATCTTAGTCGACATCCACGCGGGTATCTGCGGGCATCATGCCAGCAGTCGAGCATTGGTGGCCAAAGCACTACGAGTCGGGTTCTACTGGTTGACAGCCATGCAGGACGCCGAGGAACTAGTAAGGAAATGCACAGGGTGCCAGGAGTTTGCCAACAAGCCACACGCGCCAGCGTCAGAACTTAAGACAATACCACTAGCCTGGCCCTTCGCCCAATGGGGTCTGGACATGGTGGGCCCGCTAAAGAAATCCTCACCCGGAGGACACACTCACCTCCTGGTTTCAGTCGATAAGTTCACAAAGTGGATCGAAGCCGTGCCCATCACAAGTTCGACTGCATCCACAGCAGTCAACTTCATCAGATCAATCTGAAGGGGTTGCGGTGCAGAAAACAATAATTTTTCTAGCGTACGAAACCCTAACTAGCCAGGATCTATCTATCTAGTACATGCGATAACTGTGGCGGAACGGGTTACATTACCTCCATGTAGACCGATAGCGGGGATTACGCTCCCGCACAAGCGTTGACGATGAAGTCGTACGTAGCCGACCTCGAGGTCGCGGAGAACTTGCCGCGATGACGAAGACGATGATGCCGGGGTGTCGACGATGATCTGCGTCGACGGGCGTCGGGCGGAAGAAGGCAGAGCGCCAGCACCAGAGGTGGTGCGCCGGCGGCAGAGGGGAGGGGGGCGCGGCGGCTGCAGGGGCGAGACGACGTCGCCCAGGCTACTCAAAAAGAGTTACCTCCGAGGACTCACAAACATACGGAGCTTAGCGACAACCCCCGGTCATTCAGATCCAGCTAAAATCGCAGGGGTAGATCTTATCTGGAATTCCGCAGAGCAACGGTGCTCAGCGGTATAGCTTAGGTGGAGAGAGGGGGCAAAACGGGCGGAGAAACAGCTCGGCCGGCCTGCAATACAATTAATTGTATTTTCCAATGAATTAATCCAATTAATATGCCTTGGTATATAAAGGGGGAAGGGGGTGTGCAAACTCCCTAGCTCCCCCATGTGGGACTAAACAAAAGGAGAAGGGGGGGGGGGGTTCGGCCCCCACATGGGCTGGCCGAACCAGCCAATGGGGCCCACCCCCCCTTGGTGGTGCGGCGCCCCCTCTTGGGCCCTCTTAGGGCCCATGTAGGTGGGAGCCCCCTTTTCCTTTATTTAATTAATATTAAATCCCATTAATTCATAATTAATATATTTATATATAATTCAATATCACCCCCCCTTGGTGGTGCGGCTCCCCCTCTTGGGCCCTCTTAGGGCCCATGTAGGTGGGAGCCCCCTTTTCCTTTATTTAATTAATATTAAAATCCCATTAATTCATAATTAATATATTTATATATAATTCAATATCCCGTGACTCCGAAAACTCTTTCGGACCACCCGAACAACTTTCGGACATTTCTGGAACCATTCCAGACCTCTCCGGAACTCCTTCCGGTCCACCGGAACTCTTTCCGGATCATTTCTCTCTCTCCAACAAATTCCTATAATATTCCAGAAACTATCTCCTGGTGTTGCTAAGACCTTAAGTTTGTTACGCTACGGTTCGAGAACACTCCAGACATGGTCGAGACACTCCGCTCACCAATGACCGTCAGGGATACCGGGAAGTATATGACGACCCCTGTGCATTCCACGAATATCGTCGTTGAACCATAAATATGATATTCATTCCCTTTGTCTCTGCGATACTACCTTGTCCGAGATATGATCGTAGACACACCGATGTCTTTGTTGTATCTCGTTACCGACGAAGGTTATTAACTCGTCTGCGATATTACATCTCCATGACCTAGTCATAAGCTGCGCAGCTATATAGATGCAATATCACCGAGTGGGCCCAGAGTATCTTTCCATTACAAGAATGAACAAATCCCGCTCTTGATCCTTACGTCTTGATGCTCTTTCGGAATACCCAAGATGGACACCGTTATTGTCATGCTATATAAGACACAACGTTTGATGCTCTCAAAGCACCCCTACGAAGCATTAATAAGTACGGTCTCACAGTCTAAGGAATAAGCTATCATATTCTTATCTATTGCAAATGACAAACATCGTAATACGATCTTATTGCAATACTTTGCGTATGTCCATCACCTTATTCAACTAACAAGATGACCCCATTGTCAACCGACGTCATTGTCCTTGATCGGGAATCTCGATCAACTGTTGCCCAATGGACTAGCTCATATAGAGGTTTGCTAGGGACCTGGTTGTCTATGTATCACACGTGTATTAATAATTCCGATTAATACAGTTATAGCATAATACACAAACCTATTATAAACTTATGAGATAATGCAATAAATACTACTTATTTATTTGCCTCTAGGGCATATCTCCTTCAGTCTCCCACTTGCACTAGAGTACAAATAAACTAGCTGCATTTTACTTTATCAAAATCCCTTATCAAATAAGAATCATTTGATGATGCTTGCTTGTGGAAGAGTGTTACTCTGACAATCTGCACAATCCATGATTGTACATGCTTTTGCGATTCACTGATATCAACTTGCTTGATACCACCATGTTGTCCAACAACATATATGCAAAGACCGTAACTAAGTGAGACTTCTGTTTCCCAGCGCTTACTCTGATTATACTAACCAGATAACTGCCCTGAAAACACACTCAGCCATAGAGAGCCCCTTGTAACAATTACAAACTCGCGATATCTTCATACTTTCACATCAACGTAGAAAACTTGACATTCTAATGTCAATCCAACAACTAACGCACTTCTACTTCCAGTAAATTCTAAATTTGCGTTTTTAACTGCTCTTCTTCCAAGAACATCGGTTATATTTCATCGAGCAGATAATGTGGTTTCTGTATGATGTCTAATATTACATAATAGACTCACATGTCATACAACCATTACTTTCATACATCATTACCCTTAATGATCAATTGGATTTCAAAGGACCATCCTTTTGATTCTATTCTGACTCCTCAGATATAATCCAAAATAACTCGACTAACTATTTAAAATTCCCGTTCTATTTCAAAATAGACACTAACTTTCAAATAGTTTCACAACTTCATCCTATTCTATTGGTACAGTTTCACAATGTGTCAACTACACAAGATGAATTCGACTCCCACTCAAATTATGTCTCCACATATTTGATAACACGAGCTCCCACTCAAAAACGTGTCATCCACATATTTGAGTTCCTGAGCTCCCACTCAAAAATATGGTCTTTACATATTCCACCTGAGTAAACTAACATTGACTCCCACTTAAATCGATATTTTGGTCAAACCAAAATCATTGATCTACTATCAATTCAAATTTAATACAAACTACAGTATTACATTAATACAAATCCTTCAGACTTCAAGCATGTCTACACACATGTAGTCAACAAATTTGATCTTGTCCAAGACACATTTCTTGACAAGACATGCTACCGCGTCTTTCTTATAGTCACATTTCTCATATAACACCTTATATGACGATTAAACAATCTTATTCCTCTAATAAGAATTGCAGCAACAATTACTCTCTTAATCCTTTCAAATGCAACTTTGGATTTCCAGGCTCAAAAAGCCTTTGTTCGTATTCCGATATTTTCTCAACTTGCTTTGTATCATAAAGTGCACCTTGATCTGTCAACAAGATCTGAAATACTTAATACAGTGCTGTGACCTGAGAGCAATATTAAATATAACAGCACTTTATTTAGAAGTTTCTTTCATGAAAATATAATGATCTTTATGAAGAGGATTGCAAGCAGAAAACAATTTTCTAGTCTCCCTCACTCTGAATCACCAAATTTTCATTAGCAGACATATACTCTTTGGAACACCTTCCAACATAGGTCTGGCACTTTATTTCAAGCTTCTAATTCCAATCCATAAACCATAATTCGAAAAATCATATTTTCCTCGGAATTACATAGACAACAAACTAAGTTTTGTTTCTATTTGGTTTTGGAATACACTCTCATCCAATGCGAGCAATCTACAAAGAACCACTCATGTATATTCCGAATTATCGCATAATCATATACATGTCGACGCTACTGTCGATCCTACGAATTCTCGTTGAGGAAAAATATCTATTTTCTAAAGTGGACATCGACTATAATGTTTCGAACATATTAGGAGATTCTAAGACAGATTCTGACAGACCACACTTTATTTAAAATAGAGCATGATTATAATTCCCCACATATCACCATATATGACATTATAATTTTGTGAAACAAATTTCCACAAGTCTTTTGTGTTAAAACCAAAATTCAAAAATATTGTCCTTTGATCGAATCTTGTGAATACAATATTCACTAACCTTTCTTCTGAAAAACCCCATTTGATCTATTATCAAATTAATTTCAGACTCCATAATTTATCGGGCAAATACTCCTATTTACCAAAATCATGGAAGAATTCGGATCATGCAATAACACCATTGATTAATCATTAAAAATGACTCTCAATCAATTTCCTCTAGTATTGCAACTTCAATACTGCATTTCAAACTTAATCAATTTTGGCACTCGAAATACTTAAATGGACCAAAAATATCCATTACTTCTTTCATTGCCTTTATGACTAAATTCGATGGTGTTTGTTCTTTGGACACATAATTTTATCATTCCCGCTATTATAAATGTATATCATACGCATAATGTAATTGAGATGTGATGCAAATTACTCATAACATGAAACAACTGCTTTGTTTCATGACATAAAACAACTGATGTGTTCTATATGAATAATTATGTCTTGTAACATTCAAGACACCAAACTAGATCACATTATCACTATTACAAAATGTCTTATCAAAAACTATTGATGATAACTAATATGATATCTCGAGAGCGTGAGCACTACTGGCCATGAACTTGCCATCACTCGTGCATTGTCACGTCACCCTTCGCCACATACTTGTGATAATCAGGGACTGTTTCACAAACAGAACAAGTATCAAATGCTTTTCATCAAGTATGAGAAGAATACATTTATATCTTCGTATATCAAATATACCCGTAGCGTCGAAGAACTCTTCTTCGATGGAATCAACTTTTAGAGATTTGAACTTGTTCACAGATGTGAAGAAGCTCATCAAGTCTCTATAGCATGTTCACGCACATGCTATTAACAGCTAGGAGGTAAAGCACAATCTCTATTGCAGTGGAGTTCGCTATCTAGAAATCGTAGATATTCGTAAGCATGAAGTAGATGTCACACAACTTCTTCGATTGAGTCTCCAGACAGGTATGCTCCCCATGTGAATGGTCCGGAACTTTCTAAGCTGTCTGAACTGCTCAATTCATCTTTCAAGTGACCTCTGGTCGCATCAATCACGACATATGGCTCCATGTGTTGAAACAACTTTCAACTCAGGTGCTAGGCATACGCTCATGACGACCTTCACTTCCATGAAAATATCATGATGCTTACGGAACTCATCATCTTGCTCCTTGCTATCAGAATCATCTGGTCTAACTCCTGACTAATGTTCTAGCACATATAGGATGTTTGTTGTGTTTGGAGAATGTTTCTAAAACCAATGTACCAGCTGATGAAGTTGGACCCGTCGGCTTCTAAGGTAGAATCCGAGCTCTTGAGGAAGCAACCGAAGTGTAGTTCCGTAGTCTCCAGATGTGATCGCAAAAGAGGTAAGATAAGTTTATAATATATAGGTGAGTTTTAGTTCTATAATCTCATTATGAAAAAAACACCACACCAAGATTATTATCCCTAAAAATAATAATGGCGATTAGACGACCCTCATCCACCACACTACCCCCGATCATCACGGCCGGCAGCACAACTTCAAAGGTGGACATAACATGTCGATCACAACAACTCTGTGACTCGTGCTCGATCTTTCGATCTTCCCGTGTTCCGAGGCCATACCTCTGAGTATGCTAGGCTCGCCAATCAAACCTCGAAGACCCTGCGCGTGCAACATGGCTTACACCCACTGCATGCGAACGACGAGATGTGTGACACCCGATCATCACGGCCTGCCTCATAACGTAGAAATTTCTTGGTTGTGCGCAACGAGGGAGAACACAATTTTGGTATTTGTTAGGGATCATCCTATTTATGATGCTACCGTTGTATATATAGCATATAAGCAATCAATAGGATGCACACACAACAGCACACAATAATGATGCAATGAAGTGCGATGTGACATGGTCGATGCGCTTGGACCTTCATGGCGCCATGTGCCTGGCCCCCTGCGCCCCGGCATGGCTCCGAGTCTACAAAGCCCTCCATTGCCTCCGACAGTACGAGTAATATCAAAACTTACCGTAACCATGTCACATAAAAAAACGCCTCTGCAAAACAAAGTTAGACGCCTCTAGCTTTATTTAGTTTTGCAAGTTTTACGTGGCATATAGGCTTATTCGTAAGAGAATTGCTTCCCTACCTACGAACTTTGTACCACAACGTCGATCGTATAATTGCATGTTTGAGCATCCCTTTTGGGCCCTCCATTGAAAATGCTTTGCCGACTAGAGAGAGAGAAACAGACACCCGCCAGCCACAGATACGGTGCAAGCCGTATATCAGTAGTGGAACCAGTCTCGCGTAAGCGTACGCG
Source organism: Poa annua (assembly GCA_026929855.1). Classification (NCBI taxonomy): domain Eukaryota; kingdom Viridiplantae; phylum Streptophyta; class Magnoliopsida; order Poales; family Poaceae; genus Poa; species Poa annua. The sequence continues at coordinate 78,691,451 of CM049432.1, forward strand.
TAAAGTCGGTCCGGGCCACTTCATCAACTCAATATCGAAGGCATCGCAAGTGCACGCTAGAGGGTAGCAAATATAAGAAAGACGCCCTCATTCAACATGAGTTCTAACCGTACCAGCAGTACTACGCATAGATCGGCTCTGATACCACTGAAGGGGTTGCGGTGCAGAAAACAATAATTTTTCTAGCGTACGAAACCCTAACTAGCCAGGATCTATCTATCTAGTACATGCGATAACGGTGGCGAAATGGGTTACATTACCTCCATGTAGACCGATAGCGGGGATTACGCTCCCGCACAAGCGTTGACGATGAAGTCGTACGTAGCCGACCTCGAGGTCGCGGAGAACTTGCCGCGATGACGAAGACGATGACGCCGGGGTGTCGACGATGATCTGCGTCGACGGGCGTCGGGCGGAAGAAGGCAGAGCGCCAACACCAGAGGTGGTGCGCCGGCGGCAGAGGGGAGGGGGGCGCAGCGGCTGCAGGGGCGAGACAACGTCGCCCAGGCTACTCAAAAAGAGTTACCTCCGAGCACTCACAAACATACGGAGCTTAGCGACAACCCCCGGTCATTCAGATCCAGCTGAAATCGCAGGGGTAGATCTTATCCGGAATTCCGCAGAGCAACGACGCTCAGCAGTATAGCTTAGGTGGAGAGAGGGGGCAAAACGGGCGGAGAAACAGCTCGGCCGGCCTGCAATACAATTAATTGTATTTTCCAATGAATTAATCCAATTAATATGCCTTGGTATATAAAGGGGCAAGGGGGTGTGCAAACTCCCTATCTCCCCCATGTGGGACTAAACAAAAGGAGAAGGGGGGGGGGGGGGTTCGGCCCCCACATGGGCTGGCCGAACCAGCCAATGGGGCCCACCCCCCCTTGGTGGTGCGGCTCCCCCTCTTGGGCCCTCTTAGGGCCCATGTAGGTGGGAGCCCCCTTTTCCTTTATTTAATTAATATTAAATTAATATAAAAATCACATTAATTCATAATTAATATATTTATATATAATTCAATATCCCGTGACTCCGAAAACTCTTTCGGACCACCCGAACAACTTTCGGACATTCCTGCAACCATTCCAGACCTCTCCGGAACTCCTTCCGGACCACCGGAACTCTTTCCGGATCATTTCTCTCTCTCCAACAAATTCCTATAATATTCCAGAAACTATCTCCTGGTGTCGCTAAGACCTTAAGTTTGTTACGCTACGGTTCGAGAACACTCCAGACATGGTCGAGACACTCCGCTCACCAATGACCGTCAGGGATACCTGGAAGTATATGACGACCCCTGTGCATTCCACGAATATCGTCGTTGAACCATAAATATGATATTCATTCCCTTTGTCTCTGCGATACTACCTTGTCCGAGATATGATCGTAGACACACCGATGTCTTTGTTGTATCTCGTTACCGACGAAGGTTATTAACTCGTCTGCGATATTACATCTCCATGACCTAGTCATAAGCTGCGCAGCTATATAGATGCAATATCACCGAGTGGGCCCAGAGTATCTTTCCATTACAAGAATGAACAAATCCCGCTCTTGATCCTTACGTCTTGATGCTCTTTCGGAATACCCAAGATGGACACCGTTATTGTCATGCTATATAAGACACAACGTTTGATGCTCTCAAAGCACCCCTACGAAGCATTAATAAGTACGGTCTCACGATCTAAGGAATAAGCTATCATATTCTTATCTATTGCAAATGACAAACATCGTAATACGATCTTATTGCAATACTTTGCGTATGTCCATCACCTTATTCAACTAACAAGATGACCCCATTGTCAACCGACGTCATTGTCCTTGATCGGGAATCTCGATCAACTGTTGCCCAATGGACTAGCTCATATAGAGGCTTGCTAGGGACCTGGTTGTCTATGTATCACACGTGTATTAATAATTCCGATTAATACAGTTATAGCATAATACACAAACCTATTATAAACTTATGAGATAATGCAATAAATACTACTTATTTATTTTCCTCTAGGGCATATCTCTTTCACAATCATCTTCAGATTCGGAGTTCCGAACGGGATCATCACCGACAATGGCTCGAACTTCACAGTCGAAGAATTCAAAGACTTCTGCTCAGAGCAAGGTATCAAACTCAGCTATGCATCCGTCTCGCACCCGCAATCCAATGGGCAAGTGGAGAAAGCCAATGGCCTCATCTGCAGCGGCATCAAGAAGCGACTTGTAACGCCCCGGGATTTATCCCCAATTAGATTTTTGGTTGTTTTTCTTTTCTGCATCATCATGTCATCATTTCATCATGCATTGGTCACTTCATTTAATTTATGGCATTTAAATTTAAACTCCACTAAAATTCTTTTCTCACAATTAAATTCAAATGCTTTTGAAATTAATTAAAATGTGTATTTCAAATATTTTGCAAATATTATAAAAACTAGTTTATTAAATTACCTATTTTAAACTAAACCTATTTTTGTATAGTTTCTTTATTAAAAATTCTTTCTATTTTGTTTTAGAAATACAAAAACAGAAAAAGAACTACAGGAAAAATAAAATTTCAGAAAACTCTAACTGGGCCAAAAACCCAACACCTCCTCCTCCTGGCCCATCTCATCCGAAGCCCACACCCCCTCCTTCCTCCTCCGTACGGTCAACAAAGACAGGGGAGAAAGGCGTGGCCATGGTGATCCCCACCATGTGCACCCCCATGTGCTTCCCCCTCTCCCCTTTTAGCCGGCCCCTGCCCTCTCCCTCTCCAAACCCTAGCCCTCTACTTCTTCCCCCAGCCGCCGCCGCCTCCCCTCTTCTCCCCACCTCGTTTTCCTCTCTGTTCTTCTCCACCGAGAGCTCCACCGGAGGACACCGCCGTAGCGCCGCCCCTCTGTTGACGTCGAAGACCCGCAGAGGCGTCCCGAAGCTGCGCCACCTCGTCTAGGTCGTCCCCGCCGAAGGAATCGGTCTGGAGCCGCCGTAATCAGACCCGCGCGTCTCTGTCCTCCCCGACGCCGCCGCGACCTCCCCGGCACCATCCTCTCACCTCTGTCGCCCCCGTCCTTCCTCCTCTCGCCACGAGCACCCCCACGGTGAGCTGTTTCCCCTCCGGTCCTTTCCCCCTCCATGTTCGTCTCCGATTTGTCGTAGTTCGCCGGCGCCGAAACGGTTTGGGCCACGTCCGTGGCACCCGCACGGGAGCGAGGACGGACACGACGCCCCGGCCCCCGGTCCTCGCGTCCGAGCACGAAAATGAGGTCTCCCACACCCCCTGCACTCCCGGACGCGTTCACTCGAGGCGGCGCCGCCCGATTGAGACCACCGCCGATGAACTCTCCCCGCCGTCCCTGCTTCTGTTGTTCTTCAGAAACTTCAGTTTCGTGAGATGCCTCGTTTCAGTATCAGTACAAAATCCAAACTCGTTTTCTCTTAACACTGACACCCACACCACACAGTGGCTAGCGCAGCCGAACGAATCCTACCGAGCGCGCACAGTTCGAATCCCCCTGGCTGTTGTATAAAAGCCAACCCTTTTATTTGTTTTGGGCCCCTGACATGTGGGCCCCTCGTGTCATAGACTCCAGATCCAGATCTGGATCTGGAACATTTGCACCGAGCACCCTCTCCTTTCGGGTTTAGTGCTTTAGCCCCTCACAGTAACTTTTCCATCACAGACAAGCCCCTGACTTTTGCAGAAAACACCCTAACCTTAAATTGCTAATAACTTTTATTATATAACTCCAATTAAAATAATCTTTATATGTTTTTATATCAGAAAAATGCAAGGATTATTAATATGCCATTTGTATGCCATTTTGCATCTGTTATTTTAATTTCTTAGTATAACTTGTTAATTGCAACTAAACGATTAAATATGGAATGTTAGGGGTAATAAATATATAATGCCCTATTTCTATTTAATTTAATTAGATCACCCATGCCATGTATTACCATGTTAACCAACATTTAATATTGCTGGTAAATAAATAACCTGCACCTAAATATTTATTATCGGGGTTGCTTTCCCGCTTAATTTGGATTACCTGCTTTGTGTTGCATGTTGCCATGCCATGCATCATTCTCGTATGATCATGCTGAATCTTTTGCCGTAGTGGTAAAATGCATCTTTTACGCTTTTCAGTGTTTGTTGCTTCTTCGCGGATAAGACATTGAGATGTGTGAGCAACGACAAGATCTGCTTCCATGCGGGATTCCAGGCAAGCAAAGTTTGCTTGTTTACCTATACATTGTCTTTCATTCCTGCCGTTGATCTCTGCTACCCTAGTTTACGATTCTTTATCGCGATCCCATCACATGTTTATCCTGCAGCCTATACAGCTTTATCCCCACATCCCATCACCTGGTGTATGTTTATCTGTTAGCCTTGCGAGTCGTAGTGCATGCTTAGAATTGGTTGTGCGAGTCGTCAGTTGGTCTTTTATTTCATATGCTTAGCTTGATAGATTATTCTACCTTAATAAAATGTTGTATTATATTGGGGTATTATAATTAAAAGATAAGGCACCGGCGGAAGGCCTTACGAGGTGCTTTGTTCTGCTAAGTGTCGACCTAGGAACTGAGATCTTGCTCCCCTAATCCAAGACTGAGCGCACTAACCACTTGTGGGAGGCCCTATGGAGCCCCCCTCGACTTTGACTGGAACTTCAACTTGTCCGGGAGCCACACCTAGTTCGGGTTTTCCATTTGTCTCATATGCATCGATGATACTAGTGTAGTATTTTACTTTGGCGGTGTGCCTTGTTACATGCATATAGGGCGCGGCCTGTTGGTGCGGAGGGGTGTGTCCTGCGGGAGTCCGCACCCTTTTGGCCGGGACCAGCATAGCTCCCGTGGCTCCTGGACTTGTTGCGGTGAAGGAAAAGAGTTGGGTTGAAAGGCCCTAATGTTTTTGACTGGGTTGATCATGCGAGTATGGGTCCAGTAGTGCACCCCTGCAGGGTATAATCTTATCGATGAGCCGCGTCCGCGGTTATGGACAACTTGGTGCGTTGCCGACTAATGAGATCTAGACAACTTACACCTAATCATTGTTAATTAACCTGACTAGTAATATAGAATTACTTACATAATAAATGGTAATTAAAACTGTTCAACGTGTGAGTTTCCCGAATTGCTTCCTCATACTTGGTTGAGGGGGTTAATTCGAGAATGGGTTATGTTTGGTGTTAGTAGTAGTTGGTTATCTTATGCGCTCTCTTATCCCTCTCTGAGTAGACGGAAGTTATAGCATGTCTCTCTAGGTTGCTAGTGCTGCTGCCGCTAAGTCCACCTCCCCTATATTTTGGGAGATGGTGTAGAAAGTAGGCAAGTCGGTTTTGCTTGCCAGGGAGTGCCCTGACCCTCTTTTGGGTTGTGCTTTATGTGCAGTCAACAGGTTTGAAGTCTGACGACGTTAGCTTGGGAATCCCTCCGGCTTGGCTGGGCAGGGATATGGCGCCATTGCTTATCTTCAGGACTCTTAGTCCAATTTGCATCTTATCCGTAGTCGGATACCATTTTGCTTCCGCTGTCATTTGTATCTTTGTATTGTATCATTTGTATCTTGACTCGTTCGAGTCGTTGTTGTAATTATATATTTTGTTGTATTTGTGGATGTATCGGAATTGTTGTAATGTTATCACAATTCCACCCACATAATGCGCATGTTTCGGCGTGCACATTATGTCTGGTGGGCGACCAAAAATCGTTATTATGCGGATTTCGGCGGGAGCGCTTAAATCTACATAGTACCAATTTTCGGGCGTCACACGACTGCCCGTGCCACTAAAACGCGCAGCGGGCGCATGGGTGGAAGAACTGACGTCAGTCCTTTGGAGTCTACGAACAACGCCAAACAGATCCACCCAATACACTCCATTCTTCATGGTGTATGGCGCAGAGGCGGTTCTTCCCTGCGACATCAAATTCGACGCACCGAGAGTAGTCGCCTACGACGAGTCAGATGCAGAAGAGGCACTCGAAGACATCATGGATACCCTGGATGAAGCACGCGACATCGCCCTGGCGCGATCAGCCGTGTATCAACGAGACCTGCGCAACTATCACACTCGGAGGCTGCGACCAAGAGCATTCGCCGCAGGCGACCTGGTCCTTCGACTCAAGCAGAAGAAGGTGCACAAGCTCGCTTCCCCATGGGAGGGCCCATAAATCGTGACAGAAGCAATCGGCAACGGAGCTTACCGCCTGAAGGACTTGAAGACGGGAGCAGACTGCAGCAACCCGTGGAACGTGGCACAACTTCGCCGGTTCTACGCCTAGTTCGACCCAATCATTGTACAAGAAAAATCAGCGCGGCAGGTTTCAGACGCACTTTTTCCCTTACCAGGGTACCTAAGGGGACTGGAAGGGTTTTAATGAGGCGGCCTGTTCGCAAGAATCAATAAAGTGATTTGAAGAAAATCTGTCTCCTTTACCTTTCACACAGGGCAAGCTAAAATCCTAGGCCGCCACTCGAATTACTCGGGGGCTGCGCCATACAGGTTGAAAGAAAAGCTTAGGCTGCTACCCGAATTACTCGGGGGCTGCGCCACACAAGCATAACTAAAAAATCCTAGGCCGCCACTCGAACCACTCGGGGGCCGCGACATACAGGTTGAAAGAAAAGCTTAGGCCGCTACCCGAACTGCTCGGGGGCTGTGTCATACAAGCATAACTCAAAAAATCATAGGCCGCCACCTGAACCACTCGGGGGCTGCGCCATACAGGTCAAGTTCAAAATCCTAGGTCGCCACCCGACATACTCGGGGGCTGCGCCAAACAGGTAACACTTGTAATCCTAGGCTGCCACTCGACTCACTCGGGGGCTACGCCATACAGGCCTTATTAGAAAATCCCCAGCCGCCACTCGAACTCACTCGGGAGCTGCGCTGTACAGGTCAAGTTCAAAATCCTAGGACGCCACCCGACACACTCGGGGGCTGCGCCACACAGGTGACACTTGTAAACCTAGGCTGCCACTCGACCTACTCGGGGGCTACGCCATACAGGCCTTAGCAAAAATCCTAGGCCGCCACTCGAACAACTCGGGGGCTGCGCCATACAGGTCAAGTTCCAAAAATCTTAAGTCGCCACCTGATAAAGTCAAAGACTGCGGCATACAAGTCACACTTGGAAAAACCTAGGCCCTCACCTAACATACTAGGGGACTGCGCCACAAAGGTCGAAAATTAAAACAGGCATTTACACAGCAAAGCAAGCAGTTTAATTCTCATTACTTGCAAGTATTTTTAATCTAATACATTGCGATTTGCACAGGCATATTCGCCATCTATAGCTAACCCTGTACAGCAGACGACAGCTACCCTAATCTGCAGGCTCGTCCTTCGGCGCATCGAGTGGGCCTACAAGGCGCTCACTCATCCTCTGAACCTGCCCGATCATCTGGCGTGCAGCCGCCAAGGTCTCGGCGAAGTCGTCATCGCCGGGCAGGCCATCCAGCACCTTATCGAGCGGAAGATGTGGCCGGTGCATCCGGATGTACGCCAACGCCGCATTCGCCCCAGCTACAAGTTGGGCGTGGACGACCTCCTTCAGCGTATCACCGTCGCGAAACCTCTCCAGCAAGGCGGTCAGCCCGTTCGGCTGCGCGTTATGCGGGAAGTACACACGATTGATATGCCAGAGTGTCTTCCGGCAATTCTCCAGAAGAAAAGCCGCACGCCATGTACGATCAAGCATAGTGGCAAGGGTGCGCCCTCTCGACTTGTTCACCCAGAATTGACGAGCTTCATAGGAGTCGCCGGATGCCTCTCGGGTAACTCGCTCTTCAACGCGATCCCGCTCAGCCTGCCAATCCGGGTTCACATCTGCATGGACAAACTACAAGTCAGAACAAGCAAGTTTCAACAAAGAAAGCAGCCGCAAAAAAGGATACCAACCTTGTAGCTGTCGACTGATCAGATCGATCTCCCCAAGCAAAAATTCCTCACGCTGTGAGAACTCTGCAGTAGGATGCGACCTGGAGCGGTGCAGCGTCAGCTCAGTATTCTTCAGGGTCGCCTCAAGCTCAACCACCTTGTTCTTCAGGTACGTGATTATCCGTTGATCATTTGTACTACGTGGAGGAGTCGGCGCCGCTCGACGACGGCGAGCACCCGAAGAAGAAGCCTCGCCACTCGGCTCAACCGCAGGAGCAGAAGAAGCACCACCGCGCACGACAGTCTGCCACGAATATGCAGAGTCAATACAATCATACGACTGTTCAGCAAAGACACACTTGATAGAAGGAAACTCAATTCTAGCAAAAGCATTGTTAAAGGCCAAAAGACCTGACAGGACACTAGTCATTACAGAGCCAAAAGTTTAAGGTACAGACCACGGCGACTGCCGAATTCCTATACTACATCTACTCTAAGGCCGCAGACTGCGACCGGGAGCGACTCTTCCGAGTAGCAGCCGCCTCAGTCGCCTTAGCAAGGGCCCTCTCAAAGAGTGCCACAAGCTGCACGGCCAGCTGTGAAGCACACTCCTTGACACCACCCAGCGACGCGATTCGGCCATCGGGTCTTCGAGGAAAGCCGCTGACGACCTTCTCAAAGTCACCCGGAACCTGATGTCCTAAGAGGAGCTGGAAGGTGAGCTCGGAGCCGCGTACCGTCTGCGACTGCGTGAAGTCGGCGATGGTGGTCGCGTCCTCAAACGGCGCAGCAAGGGCGTCCACGGCAGCCGGCGGCTGGTCGCTCGGGAAGATGCTCCGGTGCACCACAGTAAGGGCTCCCGTCGACTTCTTCAGCGTGGTTGTGGACTTTTTCAGCGCGTCGGACGCATATGCGCAGACCCGGTCAAGGAAGCCGACAGCAGTCGCCAAATCAACCGCGTCACTCGACGTGTCTTCCGGGGGAGCTCCACCGCAAGTCTCTGTGCAAGGGATCCAAGGTCAAACAAAGGAAAGATCAAGACACAGTAGGCATTAAGCCGAAGCATACCCCCAAGAACACCGGCGAGTGAGAGGAGACGGTCGACTTGAGTCTTCTCCTAGGCGACCCGCGCTAGCTCCCGCTCTTGAGACTCATGCAGAGCCTTCTCAAGCTCAGCAACCCGCCCAGTAGCCTGGTCCAGAGAAGCACGCAGCTGGTCCCTCTCCTTCTTCAGGCGAACATAGGCCGCGGCTGCGTCAAGCTGCTGGCGGTAGTACGGCTAAAACAAAAGCAAGATATTAATAAAGTTGCGGGCGACTATACTAGTCACCCACACCTTCGGGGGCTACACCCATCGGGAGCGCTGATCGCGCACCCGATGAAAACTCAAGAATACAAGTACAAGCGTAAAAGACTTACGTGGTCCAGGAGGTCGGGGTCCTCTGAAGCCGAAGGAGGAGCGCGACTCGACGACGCAATGCCAGCAGGCTGTGCGCGCACCTCCTCCACCACCACTTGAGTCACCAACTCAGTCGAAGGGGCGGATGTATGCTCCACGTCCCGAAGAGGAGAGCTAACATCGCCAGAACGACGGCTGCAGCAAAGACAAGCACACTGCTCAACTCAAAGATTGCAGCTACAAAACACAACTCGAAGAAAATAAAGCACCAAGAAGTTCAGCTGGTGGTCTCAAGGTCGTCGTAACTCCCCAGGGAGGGCGACGCCATCCGCGCAAACGCACGAGGAGCCGCGGAGCTGACCGGAGGAACAACCAAGGGCTCATTCCAGTCGCCCGAAGACCGCGCACCCGACGACGTCGCGACGGCTTCCTCCAGAACAACGTCGGCATCCCTAACGGGTGACGACGCGGTCGCAGAATCGCCACCACTCGGGAGCTTCCGCTTCTTCCGTGCGGGTTCCTCCTCTTCATCTTCGTCCTCCACCTCTTCGTGGGGAGAATGAGCGGGAGGAAGCTCATCGTCGTCATCCTCCTCCACCACCACCTTCGCCTCATCGGCGGGTCTGTCTTAGGGGAGAGGAGGAAGGCTGACCAGAAGAGAATGACCCTGAAGCAAGTAGACGCAAGTCTAAGCAATAAGCAAGTAGACGCAAGTCGAATAAATAAGCAAGTAGACGCAAGTCGAATACAGAATCAAGAAGAATCAGGAAGAATCAAAAACTTACCTCTGGAATAGGGTTCGCGGCTCCGTACGCCGCGACGGGACACTTGACGTTGCAATGGTCCGCGGCTCGGAGATTGGTGATGCTCCTCACCTTGGTTTCCACCTCCTCGTCGTCGAGTGGCTCGATGCTGGCACCTCAGCGGCCCACATCGGGTGGGGCCGAGCAGCGAGCGGTTGAACCCGAAGACGGAAGAAAGTGGCCATCAAGAAGACGCCACCCGCATCTCGCCCGAGGGTCTTGAGGACGTCGCGCAGCAGGCCCAGCAGAGGCATCGTCGCCTCCCTCTCCTCCGCGGTGAGCGGGTGCGCCCAGGCGCGGGTCTTCCGCAACCCGCGTGCGCTCTCGAACCGCTCCACGCCCTCCTGGTTCCACTGGATGTAGAACCATTTCTTCCGCCACCCCTGGACGGAGTCAGACTTCTTCATCTCGAAGTACGTGGTGTCGCCACGCACCTGGATGCCGAAGCCGCCCACTGGGTAGGGCAACCCGCCCTTCCCGTTGTTCTTGCGAACAAGGAAGAGCGACTTCCACAGCGCCCAGTGGGGTGCGATCCCCAGGAAGCACTCGCATAGCACGATAAAGCTAGCGATGCTCAAGACGCCATTGGGGGTCAGATCGTGGATCTGCACCCCATAGGCGTACAAGAGACCACGAACAAAATCGTGGAGAGGGAACCCGAAGCCTCGTGGAAGAAAATCCACGAAACAAACGCGCTCCCCCTCACGAGGTGCCGGGGAGGTCTCCTTGCCAGGAGCGCGTACCTGAGCCGTGCCGGAGGGAGGCAGGAGGCCCTGCGCGCGAAGCCCGTCGAGGTCGGCTCTCTTCACGCTGGATTTCTGCCAATCGCCCTTGAGTTTCTTCAAACCAGCTCCGGCCGCGGCGCCGGAGGACCCAGCGGTGGCCTTCGGCTTGCCCATGATCGCAAGGAGCAGTGGCAGAATGGGAGGACAAGAGGTTTGGAGCTCGGACGGCGGCGAAAATGGTAGAGCAGAGGAATAAGAGGCGCAAACGATTGGAGAAGATGATGCCCTCGCGTCAAAACGCGGTACTTATGCCTCGAAAATATTTCATCTCAGCCGTCCAAACAGAAACTGTTCCGAGCTTCCACATCCAACCGTCCACGTGTCGCACGGAGAAACCAAACGACGCCGCCCACTTCGTCCACTACGCACGAAAATCGAGGCGTCATCATCGTGGCGTGACAACTGCTGACCGCGGTCTAGTTTGGAAAGTGGGCCCTGCCACGTCACGTCCCATCAGGCGCAAAGACGTGCAACGGATCATCATCAGTGACGTCATCAAGCCAACGACTCTAAAATCAACTGAAACAGCTCGACAACTCGATAGAATGATTCGAGTAGTAAGCTCCTCAGCTGAAACAAATAAAGTAGGATCGACAGTTGATCCGAGCACCCGAAGGAATCATTCAGGTGGCAAAGAAAACCGAGTAAGCTCAATCAGCTGAATCCATCTACAAGTAAGCCAGCAGGCTGAACTGAAGCTTCACAAGAAGACCAAGGCAAAGTAATTCGACTACAGGTATTACTCCCATCGGGAGTCCCCGGTTCGACTGAAGAAATCGAGTTCAAGATCAAGATCAAGCAATCCAATGGCGCGTCCAGGAGGAAGAAGTCCTTTGCCCGACTCTACGCTTCGACCAAGCACTCGGGGGCTACTGACGTGGGACTACCTTTCGGGTAGCCCACGATGAGGCTACCTGGGCCGCGCCAAGGATTTGGAGGCCCACAGAAGGCCCACGCGGGGTACCATGTAACCTAGTCCAAGTCGGTTAGGTCGCATAACCTGCCATATCTGTAATCACCATCGGCATCGACCACCCTAGACCTGGCTACCTATAAAGCCAGAAGGGTGGCTCGTCCCCAAGAGGACAACGAACGAACACGCTCATAGCCACCGCCACAAACCCTAGCGAGATCGCAATCTCGCCATTGTAATCGCTACTCGCATCATCAATCAGACAAGCAGGAAGTAGGGTGTTATCCTCCGGGAGCCTGAACCTAGGTAAATCCTTGCTTGTCAGCCGTAGTGATCACCAACACCTATCTCTTTCCCCATCAATCAACCCGGGGTGCACAACCCTGGTACTTGTCGAGTTAACACCTCGTCAATAGCAAAAAATCATTTTAAGATATGCAAGTAGAAATATATGCAATACCATAGAGGGTAGTGAAATATTCACTCCCTAGCTATGAATAGTTTCACTGATGATGTTGACCCGGATTTAGCACAAAAAAGAAACAAAGGAAAAGAAGAAAGCGTAAAAAAGTGCAATCCTTTGGCATAATTCGTCATATGTACTAGTTGCTAGAAAAAAGATAAATATGGACTTTGACATCTTTCGTAAAGAAATCCTCACAAATAGATCTATTATATATGAATATTCATAGCTTACGATCCAAATGACCAAGATCTCATGGCCATATCCATGGCATAGTTCCTCATAATATTGTCATATTTGTGGATCTTTACATTACAAACAATAGTGTAAAAATCCAAATTTTATTTACAAAAAATGTTTTCCGTTTTGTTAGTGATAAACATGTTTTTTTTGCCAAGCAAGTGCAAAAACTAAGGTGCAAAATGGAACCTCTCCAATTTTAAAGTAGACCATACTGGATGAACAGTTCCGGAGTACTATTTTTTTCTTAATTTCTAGCTACTTTCACCAATTTAAATAAAATTCAGACGGCTTCCTGATAGTAATCCAAACTCTATATATGTGTGTGTGTGTTCTTGTTTGTTCATGACAATTATAAGACCGTGATAATGTGAACATATTTGGCAAAAGAAAAGGTGCATATTCCTGAACTAGGACCGTGTGTACGAAGTATGAACTCCAAACTGGAGCACTGACGCTGAAACCGGCCGGCCGGGACATCGTGTCATCGTGTCTTTATAGCCTCATAGAGCAGATAATGTCTGGAACTGTTTTTGTGCGACACGTTGCGTTGGAAGTAACCATACAGCCAGCTAGCTGATGGGAGGGCTATGACCAGTGAACAATAGTACTGTACGTACCAAAGACATCTCCCGGAGTTTGGGAATCTCTGATGAGCTGCCACCGATGGCGAGAGTAACATGCTGCATGCATGCCCGATCCCCTGGCATCAGTTAGCCTGAAGTTGTCCTAGTCTTGGCGTCCTAACCGCCGAGTGGTGATCCGGCGATGCATGATACTAGTTGACACTGTAACACAAACGCCCACTTGCAAAATCAATCGAAAGAGAGAATGCAACACCAATAGAGAGAGAGAGAGAGAGTAGTTCGTCTACACCTTGCCTCTAATAGCACGTCCGACATGCATGTGTGCGCACTTAACAACAGCAACAACACGACTAACAGTCTCGATCTACTACAGTAGCAGAAGCACTGTACCCATGTTGCTTCATGGAGAAACGAAGAATGTTGCCGGCAGCGTGGACGGACCATGACAATAATCGATGGAGTTTGAACGGGTCAAAAAGGCCATGGCATGAGCCCAATCGATCGACCAACCATAGATTCCTCGTGACGGGCGGCGGTTGGTTGGAGCTTGGAGTTCCAATCATGGGCGCCATGCATCCATCGCTCCGGCATCGATCGTGGTCGTCGTCGTCGGGGAAAATACAACTATGCAACTATTGTTAGAATTGGGCCTAAAGTCCAATAGCAATTTCTGAAATCTCAAATCACATGGAAAAATGACAGCACACATGAGAGTGGAGTGGGAGCTAAAGTTTAGTCCCACATTGCTAGTTTAAGAGGAGTGGCACCACCTTATATAGTGGAGTGGAGTGCTACTTGGTAAGCTTGTGAGAACATGAGGCTCTCTCACGCGCTCCTCCTCCACCGCCGCCGCTCGCACGCACGCACCGCCCCGCCCGTTTTTTGCAGTCTGGGAAAAACGGTTTGGACGGACGCGTCACAGATAGTCGGTTCGGGTCGCTCCCGGATCGTGGGCTACCCGACCTAAATGTGCGCGACGTGGACTTGGCCCATGTTGTACCCGTTAGGTTTTTCCCTCGACGTGCTACATAAAGTCGGGCACTGCGTGCGCTGCAAAACACACCGAACCAATCTAGGTTTTGCCGCCTCGTGCCTTGCGCCGCCACCGTAGTATACTCCATCCCGAGCGCCGGCGTGCACCGGCGAACGGGACAGCAGGTCTCCGGAACCCTCGTCCTTGTGATCCTGTACGGGAGAGGGCGAATAAGGTTTTTGGGAAGCGCTCCGCGCGACTGCTCTCAACCTCTTCATCACGGCTCGCCTTCCTAGCACGTGTACGCTCGCCGGACTCGCGGGCTGCTCGTCAACAACGTCGCCATCGCCTTCAGGAAGCTGCTGCCGTCGCTGCTGCTGCTGCCACAACTACGACGACTACTACGACTACTTCATCTACAGTTGCTCGGTACGTTCATCACGTGCCGATGTGCCGATTTAGTATGTCCATGCATGTAGACGTTTTGCTGCTGTTCATGTTAATTAATACATCTAGTATTTGCGAGATTAACATGCTAGTAGTTGCTGTTATAATGTTAAATATACTGGAATTAATCATGGAAATTGTGCCTAATATTCCAACAATCCAAAAACCTTATATGTGTTATAGGCAATTTCCTGAATTAAACATGGGACATCTATCTGATTCGCTGAGGCCAGACAAGTTGACCGGTGCGGATTTAAAGAGATGGAAGATCAAGACCACGTCGTGGTTGCGATCTCTGAAAGTGTTCGAGGCCAGTGAGGGTTTACCTGAAGGAGCTATATCTGACGAAGATCAGAATAAGTTCAAGGATACCAACACTGCCTTTGTGGGACTCGTTCTGAGTGTTCTTAGCAACAAGCTGTTTGATGTGTACATGCACATCTCAGATGGCAAAGAGCTCTGGGAGGCACTGAACGCTAAGTTCGGTGTAGCAGATGCTGGCAGTGAACTGTACATCATGGAGAATTTTCATGACTTCAGGATGGCTAACAACCGTTGTGTAGTCGAACAGGCTCATGAGATACAGTGCATTGCGAAGGAGCTTGAGCATGCTAAGTGTGCCTTACCTGACAAGTTTGTGGCCGGGTGCATTATTGCAAAGTTGCCTTCTTCATGGAGGAACTTCGCCACAACTCTCAAACACAAGAGACAGGAGATATCAGTTGAAAACCTGATAGCGTCTCCTGATGTTGAGGAGAAGGCTCGGGCTAAGGACACTGCTGAGAGAGGTGGTGAAGGTCAGTCTAGCGCCAACATGGTGTAGAAGAACCATAACCACGGCAAGAACAAAGGAAAGAACAAGCCTGCTTTCAATGTACCTGTCAAGACTAATTCTTTCAAGAAGAAGAAGAAGATGATGAACAAGTCTGGGCTAGGTTGCTATACCTGTGGAGAGCTCGGTCACTTCTCTGTGGACTGCCCAGATCGTGCAGACATGAAAGGGAAAAAGGCCAAGACTGTCAATGTCGTGACCGCTAGCAATACTGATGGGTATGGTAATTTACCATTTGTGCTTTCTGTATTTCATTCTCCATGTTGGTGGATTGATACGGGTGCTAATGTTCATGTATGCGCTGACATATCTTTGTTCACTTCTTATCAGGTCGCTCGGGATTCTTCCGTCCTAATGGGGAATGGATCATATGCTATTGTTCGTGGTGTTGGCACGGTAGATCTGAAGTTTACTTCGGGGAAGATCGTGCAGCTGAGGAACGTGCAGCATGTCCCTACTATGAACAAGAATCTCGTTAGCGGTTCCCTTCTATGCAGAGATGGGTTTAAGTTAGTCTTGGAGTCCAATAAAGTTGTAGTGTCAAAGTTTGGACAATTTATTGGTAAAGGTTATGAGTGCGGAGGCTTGTTCCGTTTTTCACTTTCAGATTTCTGTAATAAATCAGTAAACCATATTTGTGGCGGTGTTTCCGATGATACCAGTGTTTGGCATTCTCGTTTATGTCACATTAATTTTGGTTTGATGTCTCAGTTGTCTAGTATGAGTTTAATTCCGAATTTCACTATTGCCAAAGGTTCCAAGTGCCATAGTTGTGTGCAATCAAAGCAACCTCGAAAGCCTCACAAGGCAGCCGAGGAGAGACACTTAGCACCCCTGGAACTCGTACATTCGGATCTGTGTGAGATGAATGGCGTGTTGACAAAAGGTGGAAAGAAATATTTCATGACTTTAATTGATGATGCTACTAGGTTCTGTTATATATATTTGTTGCAAACTAAAGATGAAGCTTTAGACTACTTTAAAATTTACAAAGCTGAAGTAGAAAATCAACTAGAGAGAAAGATCAAACGTCTTAGGTCGGATCGTGGTGGCGAGTATTTCTCCAAAATATTTGATGTATTCTGTGAGGAACATGGCATTATTCATGAGAGGACGCCTCCCTATTCTCCCCAATCAAACGGGGTTGCCGAGAGGAAAAACCGCACGCTGACCGACTTGGTGAACGCCATGTTGGACACTGCTGGTTTATCTAAGGCATGGTGGGGGGAGGCTTTATTGACTTCGTGTCATGTCCTGAATAGAGTTCCTAACAAGAATAAAGAGAAGACCCCTTACGAGGAGTGGTCTGGGAGAAAACCATCACTTTCTTATTTACGCACTTGGGGGTGCTTGGCGAAAGTCAATGTTCCAATTCCTAAGAAACGTAAACTTGGACCAAAGACAGTGGATTGTGTCTTTCTGGGTTATGCTCAGCGGAGCATCGGCTATAGATTTTTAGTAGTTAAATCTGAGGTACCTGATATGCATGCTGATAGTATTATGGAATCTCGCGATGCAACATTTTTTGAGAACATGTTTCCTATGAAGGATATGCATAGCACTGCTAGGATTTCTTCAGAGATATTTACTGAATCTAGTACATCTGTTGATTATTCTGAACAACCACATGTTGAGGAAGTCCTTGAGAAGGATGACAATGAAGCTCCCAAAAGGAGCAAGAGACAGAGGATTGAAAAATCCTTTGGTGATGATTTCATTGTGTACCTTATGGACAATACCCCTACGTCCATTGCAGAGGCATTCGCATCTCCTGATGCGGATGACTGGAAAGAAGTTGTCCATAATGAGATGGACTCGATTCTTTCTAATGGAACTTGGGAATTATCTGAACGACCCTATGGTTGCAAACCCGTGGGTTGTAAGTGGGTGTTCAAGAAAAAGCTAAGGCCTGATGGTACTATTGAGAAGTACAAGGCACGGCTTGTAGCCAAGGGTTACACTCAGCGTGAAGGCGAAGATTACTTTGACACCTATTCACCTGTCGCTAGACTGACCACCATTCGTGTACTACTTTCCATGGCTGCCTCCTATGGTCTGATCGTTCATCAAATGGACGTAAAGACAGCTTTCCTTAACGGAGAGTTGGAAGAGGAAATCTATATGGATCATCCCGATGGGTTTGTAATAAAAGGTGAAGAGAGAAAGGTGTGCAAATTGTTAAAATCTTTGTATGGGCTGAAGCAAGCACCTAAGCAATGGCATGAGAAATTTGACAGAACGTTAACGTCTGCAGGCTTTGCCATTAATGAGACTGATAGGTGTGTGTACTATCGCCATGGTGGGGGCGATAGTGTCATATTATGCTTGTATGTTGACGACATACTAATTTTCGGTACAAGCATGATAGTGATAAATGAGGTCAAGTCTTTCTTGTCAAAGAGCTTTGATATGAAAGATCTGGGACAAGCTGATGTGATTCTGAACATCAAGCTGATTAGGGATGAGAGTGGGATTACGTTAACGCAATCACACTATGTTGAGAAGGTCTTGAGCCGATTCGGCTTTATAGACAGCAAGCCTTCTCCAACACCTTATGATCCCAGCGTGACACTCAGAAAGAACAAGAAAGAGACGAGAGATCAATTAAGGTACTCTCAAGTGGTCGGTTCACTCATGTACCTTGCGAGCGCGACGAGACCTGATATCTCTTTTGCTGTGAGCAAATTGAG
The DNA here is from genome assembly GCA_026929855.1 of Poa annua. Lineage (NCBI taxonomy): Eukaryota > Viridiplantae > Streptophyta > Magnoliopsida > Poales > Poaceae > Poa > Poa annua. The sequence goes on from CM049432.1 coordinate 78,709,442, forward strand.
CAGGTTCACGTCTAACCCGGGTACTGATCATTGGCATGCACTTGAAAGGGTCATGCGCTATCTGAACGGTACAATGAGTTACGGGATTCACTATTCAGGGCACCCTGCTGTGCTTGAGGGATATTGTGATTCGAACTGGATCTCAGATGTTGATGAGCTCTACGCCAGAAGTGGATATGCGTTTATTCTTGGTGGTGGCGCAGTATCATGGAGGTCTTGCAAACAGACCATATTGACGAGGTCAACCATGGAAGCAGAACTTACTGCGTTAGACACAGCTTCTGTTGAGGCAGAATGGCTGCGTGAGCTCTTGATGGACTTACCGGTGGTTGAGCAACCATTACCGGCCATCCTTATGAACTGTGACAACCAAACGGTTATTGTCAAAGTGAACAGTGCTAAGGATAACGCGAAGTCATCAAGACACGTTAAAAGACGTTTGAAGTCTGTCAGGAAACTGAGAAACTCCGAAGTAATAACTGTTTCGTATATTCAAACAGACAAAAACCTGGCAGATCCCTTTACGAAGGGACTATCACGTAATGTGATAGAAAGTGCATCGAGGGAGATGGGGTTGAGACCCGTGAGCGTTACTCCATAGTGGTAACCCAACCTATGTGATCGGAGATCCCGTGAATTAGGACCTGGGAAGAACAAGCTACTGGTGTGACAGAGGAGAGTTATTACCTAACCCTCTCTATGTTAAGATGCACAACTCTCAAAATCTGTAAGGCAGGTTGGCTGCATGCCTTAATGTGGTTATGTTGGCTATTCATAGCAAGATGCTGTTCTACAGAGCATTCTTGAAAGAACACACCTATATGAGTCAAATTGTTAAACGTCGCAATTTATGAGATTTGGGTGATCTCTAGTAAACTCATGAAGAGACCAGGTAGTATGACGCATATGCTACACCCGCGGGGTAGGCTACTGGCAGCCAAGTACCAGTTATGATTTTGTGTGAAATCTAGAAGCACCAAACTTGCAATTCAAGGTTCGTCCATTGTTCAAGTTGCCAATAGACGTAGCTCAAGGTTCTAGGCAGAAGTTCAACTTAACAGTCTCTGCTGAAACACTGGTATATAAACAAGACTCGAGGTCTGGCAAATATCTCTAAATGGGATTTGAGATCTGGTGGGGGATTGTTAGAATTGGGCCCATGAGTGGAAAGCCCAATAGCAATTTCTGAAATCTCAAAGCCCGTGGAAAAATGGCAGCACACATGAGAGTGGAGTGGGAGCTAAAGTTTAGTCCCACATTGCTAGTTTAAGAGGAGAAGCACCACCTTATATAGTGGAGTGGAGTGCTACTTGGTAAGCTTGTGAGAACATGAGGCTCTCTCACGCGCTCCTCCTCCTCCGCCGCCGCTCGTACGCACGCACCGCACCGCACCGCACGTCCGTCTCGTCACGACGCGGGTTGCGGGAATCTCGCCGAGCCGAGCTTTATTTTTGCAGTCTGGGAAAAACGGTTTGGACGGACGCGTCACAGATAGTCGGTTCGGGTCGCTCCCGGATCGTGGGCTACTGTAACCGACCTAAACGTGCGCGACGTGGACTTGGCCCATGTTGTACCCGTTAGGGTTTTCCCTCGACGTGCTATATAAAGTCGGGCACTGCGTGCGCTGCAAAACACACCGAACCAATCTAGGTTTTGCCGCCTCGTGCCTTGCGCCGCCACCGTAGTATACTCCATCCCGAGCGCCGGCGTGCACCGGCGAACGGGACAGCAGGTCTCCGGAACCCTCGTCCTTGTGATCCTGTACGGGAGAGGGCGAATAAGGTTTTTGGGAAGCGCTCCGCGCGACTGCTCTCAACCTCTTCATCACGGCTCGCCTTCCTGGACGTGTACGCTCGCCGGACTCGCGGGCTGCTCGTCAACAACGTCGCCATCGCCTTCAGGAAGCTGCTGCCGTCGCTGCTGCTGCTGCCACAACTACGACGACTACTACGACTACTACGACTACTTCATCTACAGTTGCTCGGTACGTTCATCACGTGCCGATGTGCCGATTTAGTATGTCCATGCATGTAGACGTTTTGCTGCTGTTCATGTTAATTAATACATCTAGTATTTGCGAGATTAACATGCTAGTAGCTGTTGTTATAATGTTAAATATACTGGAATTAATCATGAAAATTGTGCCTAATATTCCAACAACTATATGCGAACCCACCAACCATCTACGTCGTTAAAAGTTGCTCGAGATTTGTGCCAAGATGTTGACTTGATTAACTCTACGTCATTTAATACTGCTAGTTATCCTTTATTATTATCTTATTTATCCTCTATAGTACCATGTTAAGTGAAGGGTATGGTCGGTATAGACAAAACACCGACTAGTGGGACCAGTATAGATCAACTAGGTGGATAAGTTGTATTCTTCTGCCTTTGAGATACTAATCGGGGGCATATTAATATATTTGGTTGTCATGTTGCTATTTATGGATATTTGGATTCATATATTCACAATATATTTATTTTGAATAATCTTTTGGCACATTTACGATTTTTTTGTATGAACACAAACTCATGAATAAAATCCTTTTCATAAACACATCATTATTTATGTTATTTTGGATAATTCGTTTTCATGGAGTACCGAAAATACCAATTTTACATTATTAATTATGTTTTTTTTGGATAATTCGTTTTTATGAAGTGCCGAAAATACCAATTTTACAGTTCCTAGACCATTTTCTTCATAAGCATTAATGTAGTGGCGAAAATACCATTGGATGATTTTATAAGAAACTTTTGGTCATATTCCTATATGTATATACTCCCTCCGTGCATTAACATTGGACGGAGTAGGTGTTATTAGATCATGAATTAACATTTTTCTACATAAATAAAACCATATATATTAACAGACTATTTACAATAATAATGCAGATTCATGCATGAACAATTTAGGGAACAAATAATAATGCAGATTCATGCAGATTTCTGGATTAACATATCATATCAGATTCAAGCATGAATAAATTTCTTTTCAGAATCATGCAGTAACAAAACTGAAGCAGATTTTCTCCACCGAAATTTAGGGAACAAATTTCAACCAATCTACGGAATGCAAAACTCGTATTGTACACATATTTCGGAATCCGGAATTTCCGGATTGAAACATCACGCATCCAAAAAAAAGTCTACAGTGGGAGGGGGGAAGAGAGATCCACAAAGGGAGATCGAAAGGAAAAAATAGCTTCACGCGGCGCTCATCGTCTTCCGGATCTCCAGCCGACCTTGACCTCACGCACAGAGCCCACCGGCGGCTGGTCGAAGCCTCGCACCACCGCCCACACCATGTCAACGGTTCATGATAAGATCCGGAACAAGAAATCGAATGAACAAACAAAAAAAATCAAAGAACATGGAATCGAAAGAGCAAAAAAAATACAGGAGGAGATCAAGAACGAACAGCTAGATCCGGAGGTGGGCAGCCCAGATCCTTGCGCTCCGCCCGACCTGCTCGATGGGGCGGCAATTCCTTGTTGCGGATGGAGGAGGTCTCGACCGGATCCTGGGCTCCATGGCCGAATCTTGTGGGGTATTCTTCCGGTCGAGTAGCAAGAGTATGAAAGAGCAGGGGATTTGATAGAAGAAAGGAGTACCAAAAAGGAGGGGATTGGATCTGGTCGGGGTCTCTCGGGGTCGGGTACGAGACGTATACCCAAAGAAAAGAAAATCAAGAAACAAAGCAAGCAACGATCTGGCCATGGAGCCGGATTTGGTCGGACGTGCATCGTCGGAGGTTGTTCTCCATGGGAAAGGATAACTTGGGTGGGGGCTGGAGGTGGAAGAAGACATGAGTCTCGGGAGGAGAGCTCGGGAAGAGGAGATGAGCTCGATCCAAAAAAGTGAATCCTGATCTGCGTAAAAAAAGAATCAGTTTTTGGAAGGGTACTCCTGGTATTTTTAAGTTAAGTTGGCTGGGTTCGGAGGTGATTAAGAGCTCGTCTTAAGTTTTAGTGGTAAACCATGGTCAAAGATGTTTTTGGTGGGGTCCGATCAGCGGGAATCATCAGCGGGAATCGTAAAGCAAGACAAGCGGTGAGGATGGATGGTGGGTGTGCAAAAACTGCGTTCTCGTCGTCGGCCGAGTCCACCGCCACCACGGCTGGTCACATCCACATGGGCGTCAGGTGCACGCACGCGCACGCTGCGCGGCGTGGCGTGGCATGGCGGCATTGGACGCGCGCCACCACCACGTTGCGGAGACACAGCGCCGCTCGCTCGCTCGGCCGGACCACCACGGACACGGGATCGCTGTACTGTACTACTCTACGTTACCAGCCAGCCAGTACATAGTTACGTGCTACAGAAGCAGGTGCATGCGGGCCAGCGTGGGGGAGGACGGCCGGGGACCGGAGACTGCGCCATCGATATGCCCGGAGATGTGTTCGTGCCCGGCGCCGGCACACTCGCCGGCGCGCACGGGAGACGCCGGTACGTAGCTGCAGGTGTGAGGTTCCGCGAGTCTTTTTCTGCACACTCAAACGCCCACTTGCAAGTTGCAACACCAATCGAAAGAGAGATTGCAACACCAACGTCCTGGTCAGACTATGTTGGGATACTGTAGGGTGATTCGTTCGTCGGAACCGACGACACATTTGCTGCATGTTACGGCTACGTGGGAATTAAAGCCTTGATTGATGTTGCTTGCACATGCATATATGCATTATTCCCCCTCTCCCATGTTTATTATGTATATTAGTTTTTTTTATCGAAGTCGAACTTTTATAGAAAATCCATGCATATATATATACTTTATTTTGCAAAATATAGTTTGAACTGCGGATATCTTGCATCGTCGTGGTTGGCCTAATCGTGGCTTTTGCTAGCTTCAGATGTTCTATTCAAGTGCAACTTTTTTTACTGTAGATTCAAGTGCAAGTTGTCCAATAGTGTTTGTAATTAATTGAGCAATGGCTTATGTAAAGCATTAGAGCTCTACAATGACATGAGTGTAGGCTTTTCTTTGTAACGTTCAGCCGCTTGACGAGTTTGCATTTCTAAACTTTTATTATTTGATCAGATGAGACAAAAAAACTGCCTCTATTATTAAAAAAGTGTGATAGTTTCACAATTATAATGTTGCTTGATACAAAGAGTTTTGTCTTGACCAACAATAGAGGAGTTTTTTTTACATTTCGAGAAGACGGTTTGCACGCAAAATGATTAGCGGAGGAGGTCCTTATGTAGCATGTCAACCAAGGCAAAAGCTTGCCCAAGTTGATGAAATAATCCATCAAGTAGGCGATTTTCTTGTCTTGTTTTTTTTTTGCACCTTGGAGCTCTACATTTGTACAGAATAGGGATCCTACGGCAAAAATGTTGATGAATAGGTAACACAGGAGGGGTCGCATTGGTATAGGCTTGTTATAAAAGAAAAATGAACGCCAAAGTGTTTATACATCTTTGCCTTTCCCCTTTTCAAAAGAAGATAGGTTGTCGTTGATCCGGATCAAGGAGACACTCTTGGAAGGTGGTATTGTAAATTTGAAGGATAATAAATCCATGAACCATAGGCATGTGTGGAACTCCTATGAGAGAGAAGGTGAAGAGTGAGAAACTAGGTGATGGAGCCAAAGGCTTTCCAGAACTCAAGTTTAATGATAAGGTTGAGACCTACCGGAGGTTACATCCTTGTGGCTTGAATTTTTTTAGTTTACTATTGCATGTTTTCATTCGAAATGTGCTACTCATCTCAAATCGCGAGGTTGCAAGTTTCAAGAAAGTATCTAATGCTCCTACCCATATTATAGAGTTTGTAATCCAAATAACTCTAAAAAGGATAAATTATATGGTAAATCTAAAGTAGTAGCGTATTTTACTATTCAGATCAATTTTTAATTAGGTACTACTTGCCATTAGATGTGTCCTTCTTTTGCTTGATGTTATCATTTTTAGCAGATCATTCATTCTAAATATTTTGTGTAGATTCTTTTGAACATCTAGAATAGTAGCATTTTAGGAGATGGCAGCACTAGATATTTTCTTCGAGAGACACCCAATACTTCTCACAAATTGAATGCCAACAACAATACGATGTGCGTCGACATACCCCAAAACTATCGACGTATGCTCTACGTGCTTTTTTTGATAATTGGGATATATTAATATCAGAAATATACCAATTAAACCTAATCTACAAATGTGATGTTAAGAACTAGTCAATACACTAGGAATGTGTCACAACCAAAAGAACAAATGAAAACACATCGGATCATTGCTTCGTATAGGCATCAAACAACCTCCCCCATTAGCAACACCTACTTTGAACATGGGCAGATCTAGGCCCCCTCAAGCTTGGTGGCCGCCCCGGGCTGAATACACAACATGCTAACCTTGTTTGCCCAGGCTTATGAAAGTTTCAGGTACACCACTAATTGTAAAAGTGGTTCTTAACGGCGAGTCGGCAACGCCTCCATTAAGGGAACATTGTACGAGCGCCGTCGTTGCCTGATTTGATCATGATAGGCAAAACTTAGGTTTTCACCTCAAAAAAAGTCCGATCAATTTTCAAACAATGCCTTTAACAAGGGAACTAAAAGAATTCCGCCATTGACAGGTACAAACCAGTGAAGGTAGGACCTAAACTTTTCACCCTAGAAATCAAAACTTGCTATCCGAATAGCGCCGCCAGAAACGAAGTCATCCTGTGTAATGCCGCCCCCATCTGTCTAGAACACAATTGCAAAGTGCCGATCACTAGGCTCACAATCTTCACACACACAGACACGGTTTTGACGGGAACTTTGCCACGAGACAAGCGCACAACTAGAGCTGTGATGCATTGTCTTCTCTTGTTCCACTGCGAACACATCGGAGATAGCCGCAAGGTCCTCCGTGCTAAACGTACTGTCCTCTACCCTGAATCGAGCGGCGCCGGCGGCGGGTGGGATCTAGAGGAGGCCCCCGACGGCGATACGGCGAAACGTCGTCGCTAGATTATTGGGTTCGCGGCCGGGAGGGCAAATAATTCCATGGTCGACGACAGAGCCACGATCCAGCACGCGCATATCCCACATGGCCTGGTCTCCCGGCAGGTCAACCACCGGAGTTAACCCCAAACACTGGTCCGCCGTTCAGGTTCCAGTTACAGCCGGCGAGCATCAATTACGTAGTACACCGTGGGCGGCTGCAGCACCTTTCGATTGGCGACCGCGAGTCTATAAATTCGCCCCCGACCCTGCTGCCTTTCCACTCACAAGCTCACACAGCAAGCTCCCTAGCTAGCACCAGAGACGCCAGCAGCACACACTACAAGTGGCTGAGTTTGAGAGCTTGCTCGCTTGAGATGGCACCTGTTTCGTCGTTCCCGATCATCGACATGGGGCTGCTCGGCGGGGAGGAGCGGCCGGCGGCGATGGACATGCTGCATGACGCGTGCGAGAACTGGGGATTCTTCCAGGTGAATGTATATGCGATACATATGACGTGAATCAACAGCGAGCTGCGCTGCATATATAATTATGTCGTCGTGCCGATCTTACTTACTTATGTTGATTTTGCGTCTACTACTTAGGTTCTGGACCACGGCATCTCGACGGAGCTGATGGACGAGGTGGAGAGGATGACCAAGGGGCACTACAAGAGGGTCCGCGAGCAGCGGTTCCTCGAGTTCGCCAGCAGGACGCTGCAGGAGAACGGCGGCAGGGCGGCGGAGAACCTGGACTGGGAGAGCACCTTCTTCGTGCGCCACCTCCCGGACCCCAACATCGCCGACATCCCGGACCTGGACGACGACTACCGGCGCGTGATGAAGCGGTTCGCGGCGGAGCTGGAGAAGCTGGCGGAGCGGCTGCTGGACCTGCTCTGCGAGAACCTCGGCCTGGACAGCGGCTACCTCACGCGGGCGTTCCGCGGCGGCGGCTCCAAGGGCGTGCCCACCTTCGGCACCAAGGTCAGCAGCTACCCGCCGTGCCCGCGGCCCGACCTCGTGAAGGGCCTCCGCGCGCACACCGACGCCGGCGGCATCATCCTGCTCTTCCAGGACGACCGCGTCGGGGGCCTGCAGCTGCTCAAGGACGGCGAGTGGGTGGACGTGCCGCCCACGCGCCACTCCATCGTCGTCAACCTCGGCGACCAGCTGGAGGTCATCACCAACGGCAGGTACAAGAGCGTGCTGCACCGGGTGGTCGCGCAGACGGACGGCAACAGGATGTCCATCGCGTCCTTCTACAACCCGGCCAGCGACGCCGTCATCTTCCCGGCGCCGGCGCTGGTGCAGGAGACGAGCGGCGGCGGGGGCGTGACGTACCCCAGGTTCGTGTTCGAGGACTACATGAAGCTGTACGTGCGCCACAAGTTCGAGGACAAGGAGCCCAGGTTCGAGGCGTTCAAGTCCATGGAGGCCGACAGCTCCAAGCTCATCGCCATCGCTTAACAACAACCTTGCCATGCTTCTGCTTCCGTAGTACTGTACGTGGCTTCAGTTATTGGTCGAGGACGATGAGACATATATAGGATCTTCAGAGTTCGTACGTACTACTACGAGACTTACTATTTGGTGTTTGAATAATAATCGAGCCTGCTATGTGCATCAGGCGTAGCTAGGATTGTGTTCGTCATTTTTCGCTGTGTTGTGCTGCTTCCGACCAGCATGAGAGCTGTACCTGTACTGTACTCTACCGTATCTGTTCTTATTTCCACAGACATCGTATCGAATGTCTATATTAGTATACGTGTCCTCTCGTTCTGTAGTGATTTTTTTTAGTGCGCTGGTTGATACTCGACAGGGTGTTGATGCGGGAACCGAATTCCTGCTCGCCGTTTCACGTTACATACATTGGAGATCTGACACAAGCTAGCCATAATTTTTTATGAAATCCATTGTCAATATTTTCTGCATCACTTTTGCCCGACAGCACACTACATGCATTCGATAGGAGTAACTCTATGGTGTGCAGTGTGCACGTAGACCGTAGTGTCATAAAAGGTGATTTGATCTCTATGTTGTCATTGTCGACCTTTTTTTCTTCTTCTGGTAAAGGCATGAGCATAATCAGAAATACTCCGGGTGATTCATAAAAAGTGTCACCCATTTTATACTAAGCTAGTATAAATTTTATACTAGATGTGCGACATTTTTTATGGATCCGAGAGAGTACAAATTGACACGTAGAGCATAATATGTAGATAGAAAGATATAGATTTTACTTACGTAGAGAACCTTAAAATTAAGAATACAACACAAAGAACCAGGAACTAGCCTAGTGGTAAGGGGTTCGTTGTTGTGGCGCATCACCGTGAGATGTGTTCGACTTTGATAGAATTTTGAGAATTTTCACGAAGGTCGATTTCTACTACTCCCTCCGTTCAAAAACAAGTGTCTCAAATTTGTGTAAAAGTAGATGTATCTATATATGAAACATGTCTAGATATATTTACTTTTGGGTAAACTTGATACACTTATTTCGGGACGGAGGTCGGAGGGAGTATATCAGTGCCAACAAGGTCTAGTCCTGATCGGTTTTCATATGCCCTTGCATTTTTTTGCAGGAGCATCATCGGTAGAGTAAAAAATTTGCTAACTATTTTTTGCCCCCATACACCCGAGGAGTGGAAGGATCTAGGATTTGGATGCATTGTTGGTCCATGTTTGTATAGTTTGTTTATAACACAAATCGCACATGCCAAATACAAGTATTAAACTTAACAGGAACACTATGGTCTTAAAAAACATATTGTAAATATAAGTTTGAAATTTTAGTACATACCTTCAAAGCTTCAAGGAAGCCAATTTATCAGGCTTAGGCTCCGTTTGGCATCAATGTATTTTTAAAGTATATAGAGGATGCTTTGGTTTCTGAAAATACTAAAGTATTGAATACTTTAAGGTTTTTGGGTCTAATAAGAAAATATGGTTTTAAAACTGAAGTATTGCCTAAAACTGTAGTTTTTTTGAAGTATTGGAGAAAGAGGTCCGACCCTGTTTTTTTGAAACTGAGAAAGGAGAGAAAAATGAAGTATTAATTTGCCTGGCGTTGGAATACTTTGGTTTGGTAATACTTCAGTTTAGATAATACTGTGTTGCCAAACTGAGCCTTAGTCCTTATCATGGCCATGAACATATGGACTTTCACTTTCCCTTACGATGGATTGCTGGTTAATTTTGATAATATGACCGTGATCGAAGCAATAAATCATGGCGGGCATCTTAAAATCCAGTTGCTTTGTTGAATGTGCCCGTTTAGCACGATAATTCACTCTTATGTTTATTTTTACACCTGTAAAATACTTGAAAATAATTGAGTAATAAAGGTTGCTTTATAAGAAAAAAATTCCTTACAAATCACAACTGGACACTAGATTAGTAGATTATCTCAGAAAAAAACTGCGCACTGGGCTGGTGTTAGTGTAGGCTTTGATGCAGACGCAGATACACTGAACAGTAAACGAACCGGGTATCCAAGCCCATCATCAGGCCCATCTGCGTACGGATAAACCCAGCGCGTCCGGACAACAGTGTACCCAGTCCACCAGCTGTACGTGCACCACCAATCCCGTCACGCCAACAGTACGAACCCGCTCCTACATGGCAGAACGCCAGACGTGGAAGCTCCCCATTGGTCCGCACACGTCTCCTCCTCGCCTGCAAACTTAAATCCGCACCACCACCTGCCGGCTCCGGTCAGCAGCCGATCGCCACCGTCTAGCACCCCGCCGCCGGCTGCTAGAACCTTCCCGACTCCAGCCATGCGTCCGGCCCTCATCGCCGCCGTCCTACTCCTCGTCGCGGCCTCCCCGGCCGCCGCACTCTACTCCGCCGGCTCCGCGGTCCTCCAGCTCAACCCCACCAACTTCAAGAAGGTCCCGCATCTCCTCCTCCCCCTCCTCCAGATCGGCTGTACTCTCATTCGATGCTCTCTCTCTGTCTGAGCGGCGTGTCGCCATTCTCTTGTGCGTGCGCAGGTGTTGAACGCGAACGGGGTGGTGCTGGTGGAGTTCTATGCGCCGTGGTGCGGCCACTGCAAGCAGCTGACGCCGATTTGGGAGAAGGCCGCCGGCGTCCTCAAGGGCGTCGCCACGATCGCCGCGCTCGACGCCGACGCGCACAAGGAGCTCGCGCAGGTGAGCCTGCATGGCCTCCCCTTCACTTCTGATCTGCTTATTAGACTCCAGATGTGTGTCCTGATCTGCTTGATTCCTCATGTTGTCTCGGCGTCACTTGTAGCGAACTAGCGATATCACGTCAATGTTACTCCTGGAGTATCGTTTATTAGGGGATAACTGATTTTTGATTGGTGCGTCGGCCGTACAAGTTTGTTGGATAGAAACTGGGAGGCATTAACAAGTTCAATACTTACCAAAACAGTGCACTATAAATTTCAGTAAGGTTCTTCGATGCTTTTCTGTATAATTCTTCTGAAGAAAGACACGATTTAGCAAGGGCTTATCAGGAATCAGGACCTGTTCTTTTGCTAATACTGTTCTGGGATCCTCCAAGTTGATTATAAATTTATAATTGATACTCCCTCCAAATCTCCAATTGAAAATGATTGCCACATATTTGTCTAAATATGGATGTATCTAGACATATTTTAGTGTGTAGATATATCCTTATTGGAGCAAATCTGAACCGTTTCCGGTCGGAGGGAGTATGATGTTTGTTTTCCAAGTTGAATTGGACAATTGATCAAGCTAGAAATGGATAAGTTGCACAATTCATTGGCTGTGCAACTTTAAGGCAGTATGATGGCATTCTGGCGGGTAGTAGCTAGCTGATCTTCTGTTTCACTCCTTAAGCAGTTTATAGGCGTATTATTGAAATCAACACAATGTAATGGACTTCCATAATGAGTCTGTAAGTAATTTTCTGGAATGTTCCTAATACATTTATGACGCTTTGCTACTTTGTGCAGCAATATGGGATTCAAGGATTTCCAACTATTAAAGTATTTCTCCCTGGCAAGCCACCAGTGGATTATAATGGAGGTAGAGATGTGAAGGCAATTGTAAATTTTGCTCTGTCGCAGGTTAGTTGCAACAAACCCTACTTGCCTTTCAAATTCATTTTCTTCCATTAGTTTGCCTATTGTATTATCAACTGCATTTGCTCATGCTGCACAAAGCAATATTATTCGTTTAATGTGCGATTTTCTATGCTACTTCACAAGTATATAAATCCATTTTCTGTATATGATCTTCAGGATGTAGTACTAGGAACAACAAGTGCCATCTTTCTGTTGGCTCAAAATGGTTTTTGAGTAGCCACTCTATATTGAGGCAGCCACACCTTTTGCTACTTACCAACTTATGGCAAACGTTGCCACTTCCTTTGTTTGAAAAAGGGTGTCTAGAACTACAGTGATCTGATACCTTCTTCCCTTTTCTCCTAAAGACTGAATAGCTTAGAATGCAATGATGCTTATTAGTTTTCACCCTGCTATGAAATATCAGTTATTACTCTTATACTAATGTAGTTATGTAGCTGACCTGCATTTCTTGTAAAAGAGCTCTGACCTCAATATGCTTCAAATGGGTTATGTGTTATAATTTAATTGTTCAGCAGTCTCACTTTTGTCTTGTATTATTTTGTATGGATTTCTCAGTTATTTTGTGAAAGATGTGAGCTTCCAGTCTTGATACAAGGGAAAATATCTCTTTGTCTTGTGATATGCAGGTCAAGGCTCTTCTCAGAGATAGGTTGGATGGTAAGACTAGTTCAAGTGGCAAAACCTCTGGTGGTTCAAGTGAGAAGAAAACTGAAACAAATGAATCAGTTGAATTGAATTCAAGTAACTTTGATGAACTTGTCATCAAAAGCAAGGATCTTTGGATTGTGGAGTTCTTCGCACCGTGGTATGTAGCTCAATACTCCTTAATGTTACTTGATTCTTTACTTCTTAATGGATGTAGCTATTTTTCCAAATTAAGGGAGAATCATACACATAATTGTGCATGATTGTTCATCTCTTATTTGTAGTATTCTAGCACATTCTTGATAAATTATAGGTCTTTTCAGAACTTTGAATTATAGCCAAACTACAAAAGATTTGGGTTCGTGATGTTGGTCGACATATTTGAGTCCTACCTTTAACTAGACCACGTGAACTTACATGATATTAGAAGTAAATGTGATGCATCCCCTTTTATCCTTTTGCCAATCGAGATACGCATTTTCCATGGATCTTTCTTGATTTGTCCGATGTTAAATCTCTGTCCTCCAGTTGTAAGGCATATAAATTAAGTCAAAACTCAACGTTTTCTAAGTTTGACCTATGATGCAAAATCAACATCAATAGATCGACCATAAAATATATTTTCATAGTGTATTTATTCAATATTGTAAATGTTGATATTTTCTTGTGGATATTTGGTCAATCTTACTAAGCTTTGACTTTTAACTAAATTTATATGCCTTATATTATTGAACTGAGGTAGTATCTTCTAGTGTTCTTATATGTGTTATCCAGAATTTCAAAGTTAATTCATTTGTTTGGTGACGTATTACACTTTTGGTATCCCATATTCTGCTACTTGTGTATTGAGATGTAAATCCTGTTACCTGAATACACTTTTTTGGCTCATCAACTTTATTATTTTTCTACCAAGGTGTGGACACTGCAAGAAATTGGCTCCTGAATGGAAGAGGGCTGCTAAGAACTTAAAGGGCCAAGTGAAACTAGGCCATGTTGATTGTGACTCTGATAAGGTACGCCATGAGATTATATCCTCATTTAGCATTTTTATCTTCTATTATTACTTGGTGATCTGTATGTATCCCTTACATTAGGCCTTTTAAGAATATTGGAAGTTAAATTTCACAAATGATTAACCACACTAATCAATCTGTACTCTGATTGTACTGAACATGAATATTCGTTTACGGAATTGCTCACAATAGAAAATTGTCGCTGCTAGTAATTCTCCTTCAGCCATGTATACAAGGCATCTCTCATGAATCTCGGGCACCAAGGCGAACAGAAAATGAAGATTGTTATCAAGTAGTTTCTGACACTAATTAGATTACATAACAATCTTGGATACCAGCACATATGGTCCTTGCAACATACACATTACAAGCAGCAGGGGTGGGGGCAACCAATTTTGGAAACGGGTCTTTCAGTATAGATGGCTGAAGTATTTAGTTTGAAATTCCTGCAGCGTTCTTTGCTTTCTTGTGATCACCGGGGATGGCATGAAGGATCTTTTATTACATTTTTATAATAAAAGTTAATGTTGCATTATCACTCTGAGGTCACATATGTAAATTTGCTCGCACAAATGCCGGAGTCTGCCCTAGCACATAAACTATGATTCTGTTGGCAGTTTTACCGAGAAATGCTTCAATGGGATAACTTATCCATGATCCATTTGATTGAGATATCGGCTACATTTTGTTTGAGGTGCCACTTTAACATGACAATATGATAGAAAATACTGTGAATTATAATTGTTTAATCAGAAGATTATGGTTAATTAGTAACTTTAAATCTGAATGAATTTTCAACATGTTCCAGGCAGTATCAGTATTGTTGGAGTTGAAACTTGACATTTTGAAAGCATGCATGCAATGGCCACTAGTAGATCGTTGGGCCAACAATGCCGCTCTAAGATTCCCCCAAGTACATATGCAAATAAATTTATTGTTTAATTTGTGAATTTGCAGTCACTGATGAGCAAGTACAAGGTAGAAGGCTTTCCAACTATTTTGGTATTTGGTGCTGATAAGGAGAGCCCTCTCCCCTACCAGGGGGCTAGAGTTGCATCTGCCATCGAGTCTTTCGCTTTGGAGCAGTTGGAAGCCAACTCTGCACCACCTGAAGTTTCTGAGTTGACTAACGCAGTAAGCCTTCATGATTTAACAATATTTTTCCAGATGACGTAGCAAATAATTAATGTTCTGATGTGGGGTTGGCTTTCTTTAGGATGTGATGGAAGAGAAGTGTGCTTCTGCTGCCATTTGCTTTGTGTCTTTCCTTCCAGACATCCTGGACTCAAAGGCAGAAGGGAGAAACAAGTATCTTGAGCTTCTACTATCTGTTGCCGAGAAATATAAGAAGAGTCCATACAGGCAAGTGTCCTGAAACAATTGCTTGAATTTTTCTGCTACTGTTTTCCTCAAGTCATATTCAGAAAAGCACACAGTTTATATAATTAATAGATCTCATTTTGGTGAGCTGATGGAACAATGTTCTAGCATATCTGCGTTTAGGGAGAACAAGTAACAAAAATTTCAACGTTCATTTGTTCTTGAGATGGACCTTCCTGAGCGTGGATAGCATTGCCTTGCAGTTTTGTCTGGGCAGGTGCTGGCAAGCAAGCTGATCTGGAGAAGCAGGTTGGCGTTGGTGGTTATGGCTATCCAGCCATGGTTGCTCTCACCGTGAAGAAAGGCAAATACGCTCCACTTCGTAGCGCCTTCCAGCTTGCCGAAATTACGTAAGCCCACTGTGCTATGATCGTTACATTTGGTTCTTTAGGCAGATGATTGACAAAAACGCTGTCAACAACCTGCAGCGCGTTTGTGAAGGAGGCAGGGGAAGGCGGAAGGGGGATTCTGCCTCTCGATGGTGCCCCCACGGTTGTCCAGACCGAACCATGGGACGGCAAAGACGGAGAGATCATTGAAGAGGATGAGTTCTCGCTTGACGAGCTCATGGGTGATGACTCTCCACCGAACGACGAGTTGTAATCCTGATAATGGTTCTGACACGATCTTAGCGTCGAGTAGTCAGACTGTAAATCTGAGTAACACTAATGCTTCACTTGTTCTGATGTTACCACTGTACAATTTGGACGGGATACCTTTTTGGGATGTTTTCCTCCATACTAGAACCATCATTTGAAGTTTGTAGGAAACTTTGATGTACGTGGTGTTTTTGTCCCTGAAATAAAATCAATTCTGGGCTAGGTGCTTGACCATTATTGTTTACGATCCAGATGACACAGGATTTACTGGGTACGGTTCAAATCATTGGCGTTTGTCCTGCTGCGGATATGATTGGCACTATATGGGCGTTGTGTCAGGCGTCAGCCTGGCCAGCCGAAGCATGCGTTCTTGTCCAAAGCAGCATCGTGCGGTCTTTCTTGTCTGGTTTTCCACGTGCTTTTTTCATCACTGACGTGATCGCTCCAAATTTATTGAGAACTTTTATTCAAGTCTCGATCCGTTGTACTACTGGTAGTACTGTGCCTTAACAGAATTGTGTGCTGGGGAAATCATCTTGTCACTGAAGACTCGTGCCGTTGGGGAGAGTGACTAGTCAGTTAGTACAGAACAGATGACCTTTACGGGTCTATAATTGATGTATCTATACATGTCATGAGTATAGATACATCCACTTTTAACTAAAAAATAAAAACAATCTAATTTAAAATGAAGAGAGTACCTCTGTTTAAATAATGTATGCCCACCTATCCTATTTAAGTGTCGTATGAAAAGAACTATTGACGTACACTTCCCAGAAGAACTAGCGAGAAATATTTTAGATTAGAGGGACTAAGACTTTTTAGCAAGTTAAATTAGTTAGCTAAAACAAGTTTATATTATAAACAGATACATCATGGCCTCGACCTAGTTTACTTTTACACTCGCCATGACTGGTGTCTAGGTGGATGTCGGAACAGAACCAAAGACGGCAAACTACACAAAATGATAGAATTGCACTAAGAACTCAAAAATCCTGAGAAAATCGAAACGCTTATGCTATCAACATAGCATCCCTGTCGGCACCCTCGAAGCATGTCTGCCATCTAGAAGAGCGAATGCTCAAAAAACTTTACATGTTGATTAAATGGTTAACTTGGGACTCAATCCCAAACTAGTAAGACTATGTCTGATTTAAAGGGTGGCGCCCTCAGCGGCACTCTCAAATTGACGAAATTATCAGATTTTCTATTAAAACTTATTTTGTAACCGGTGAATATGGCACAATGCGTATTCTTTCCAAGCCATGTGAGTGGATATCTGGGAGGTCATTCGATCTACACACACCGACGTGTAGTGCTGCCACTAATTTTTTTTCCTAGTGGATCACTTGTCCACCTCACCGCGTGTAATGTGGGTGATATGTGTGACCGGCGTATTTGGACGTTCTCCGGCACCCCTATAAAGTACCTCAATCTCGTCCAGATATCAGATGTGCTTTGGGGGTCGTTTGAGGTGGCGGTGGAGATACTCTCAAAGCGGAAAGGCTCTTGGACGAGTTTACGACTGCACGTGCGGTCCGCAGAGGGGGATGTGCGGGGCCGAAGAGGAATGGTGGGGTTAGAGGGATAATTGGGATGGGGGGGGGGGGGGGACGAGGCGATTCAACTACGGTTGGGGCGGTGAGACCTCCTGGACGGCGGAGGCAGACTGTTACGCCGATGACAACAGCGGGGACGAACTCGTATTCGGTGCCGACGACCACGATGGTCCCACAATGGCCACTTGTGTGGACCAAAAACCGCGTGAGCGATCGCGCGCGTGCGTAAACAAGCCACGCACCACCTTTCTTGTTTAAGTGCCACGTCAAAACCCTTTTGGTTAGGAACTGGGACTGTGCTGCCGCCTGGCCGGTCGGTCCTGGCGCTGGCATAGGCACGGCACGCACGGAACGCCGGCACGAGTCGGCATCGGCACCCACCCACCACCACCACGCCCACCGAACGCCAACGACTCGCGCCGCGCCCTGCCATAAAAAATATCGCCGAGACAGACAGACAGATTGCCAGCCAAGCCAAGAGCCGCCGCACCACAGCAGCAGACGCAGCCGCGCATCCCAGACCAGACCTTGTCCCTCCGCCTCGCCGCTCCGCATGGCACCCAAGCGCCCGGCCTTGGCGCCGGCGGCGTCGGGATCCGCGTCCTACGCCTCCGACGCCGAGGGGGACGCGGCCCGCCACCACCACGCCTCCGACACGGACCCCTCCAAGACGCCGCCGCCGCAGCCCAACCCTAACCCTAAGTCCTCCGCCGCCGCCGCCGCCGCGCCCTCCTCCACGCCCTCCGTGCCGGCCGACTCCGCCGCCGCCAGATCCGACTCCGGGGCCTCCTACTCCGACTCCGACGCCGACGCGCGCCGCCGCCCCGCCCCGAAGCCCGCCGCGTCGTCGTCCCCCAGGCCCCTCGCCAAGCGCTCCCCCGGCATCAACTCCGACTCGGACGACTCCCGCGTGCAGGCGCGGGCCTTCGACGCCACCGACCTCGACCCTGCCGCGGTCGACTACTCCGACTCCGACGGCTCCTCCTCCCACGAGAACAACAACATCGCCTCGCCGCCCCGCCACCCCCGCGCCGAGGCCGCCATCGTCAAGCCCATCAGCTCCCGCCCCATGGACCCGCCGCCGCGCCGCGCGGCGCCCGCCTCCGAGCCGCGCGCCAAGCGCCCCCGCACCGCCGCCGTGCACGCGCCGCCCTCCGAGCTCAAGCGCCCCGCGCGCCTCTGGAGCCCCGACGACGAGCTCGTCATCCTGCGCGGCCTCGCCAGCTACCGCGCCAAGAGCGGCGTTCTCCCCGGCTCCACCAACAACATCGGTAAGCTCCACCGCCACATCCGCGGCCAGCTCAGCGTCAAGGTCTCCACCACGCAGCTCAGCGATAAGGTCCGCCGCCTCAAGCAGAAGTACCAGATGCTCGCCACCCGTGCCAAGAACGGCCGGGATCAGGAGTTGCACACCCCGCATGACCGCAGCATCCATGAGCACGCCAAGAAGGTCTGGGGGACCTTGGGCGGTGATGGAGGAGGCAGTGGCTATGACAATGCTGGCGATGGTGATAGTGGTGAGGAGTTGCCGTATAGTGGAGGAGATAGCGATGATGATTTCGACAGTGGGCGGGATGACCGGTACCGCATCAAGAGCCGGAAGCTGCGACCGGTTACCATGACAAACGGTAATGGCATTAGACTTGGGCCTGTTACTGGTGCCAACGGCAGGGGGAAAACTGAGTTTGAGAAGGGGAAGGACGCGTATCCCTACCTGTGGGAGACTGTTGAGGAGCTGTCCAAGGAGCATCCCAGTGGTGCCGCATTCAAGAAGGCATTTGATGTGCTCGAAGGATCAAAAGCACATGTGATGGAGGAAAAGCTCAGGAGGTTTAGGTTGACGGAGATCAGGCAGCAGCTGCGTCGGATGGACCTGATGAAGGATACAGTGGGGATGGTGCTCGATGCCCTTGAGAGCGCTGACTGAGCAATGGATGATCCATGGTGAGCACTACACTGTTGAAAGGGGGAAATCGGTCTCTTTTTTCTTTCTAGATAGACTTTATATGGTTAATTACTTACTTCTGTGGACAAGGTATTGAAATTAGGCATAGAGCAAGGAGTAATGGTCTTCTCCTTGCTATTTTCCATGGACCGTTGTATTTTGTGATTCTTAGATGCTAACTTGTGCTTTATATACTATATCGATTGTGTCTATTTTAAATCAGGGTTCATGCATCTTCATTGTAAATGATGTGTTCACATATTTTGGTTTCTTGTGTTGTGTCTTTTCATCATATCGCCAAGCTGGTTAAGACCAGGTGCTGCAGTCTTAGTGCACTGTTTGCAACATAGAGTACACTTATAATTTTTGAACATGCTAAGAGCAGGTTATTTGGCTTAATTGGAGTCAATATGAATTTTCTTTTTCTTTTTTAGGTGTCTTGGTTGGCATACTCCACTAACTTATTTATTAACAGAAGTTGAGGAATGAAGTACCTAAAAATGCGAAACTTCCCCTCTTATTGTTAGTTATTGATCAGTTCAAGGATACTACTTCAAATTAGAAGTTATGTACTGTAGTGAATAAATGTGAGTCATTAACTGAACTTTGGTGCTAATGCAAGTACTAACACATATGAAAGCAAAGAACAATTCTTGTTGAACGCCACTCTACTGTGTTCTAGAAACAGATTGTTTAGCCAGTTATGTTTATCCTAGCATGTCCCACAGTTTAGGATAAGCTTTAGAACACACGATTTTCACGATATTCAGGATGCATTATTCAGGACCCTCTTAGGTTTTGCTCTTACTATCCATTCTTTAAAGCCTGCAAATTTGGCTATAATCAATTGAGATTAGCTTTAGCAAGATTTGCTAGGGCTATCATCAGAGAACACATTCTTGGAGAGGGATACTGTATGGGGAAGTCTGAAATATACCTGATGGAAACTTTTGTTGATTCTTGATGTGTACATGTTTCTGTCTGTGTCTGCGTGTTTATGTTACTGATTCTTCTCTTCCTGTTGCGTACTAGAACTGTGTGTGATCAACTGATCATGTTCTTCTGGATTTACCTGTCCCGTTTTCTTCTGAACTTGTTTGCATTTCTGTCGTCTCAACATGCTTCGTAAACCATGATATGTGTAGGCCAACCCATGTTCCTGATCGTATTGACTGTAAACTGTATTGCTATTCAATTGTTATTTGCTGCTCAGTTGAAGTTTTTTCTGCTGAGAGTTCGTTATTTCGCTGGATAGCAAGCTGGGAAGTTCAGTTAGAACTTTGCTGGAGAGTCTGTGAGCAAAGTGGTAACACATCTTTGGCGAAATCGTACACTAGCCTTCAGTGTGCGTTGTATGATTCTCCACTAGAAAATGGTGCATGACAAGGACCAACGGAATGATCTCAACTTCTTTTCTTTTGAAAGTAACAATATATTAAGCAAGCAAGCCGCCTCATTAAAAACCTTCCAGTCCCCTTAGATACCATGGTAAGGAAAAGAGTGCGTCTAAAATTTGCTGCTTTAACCAGGTATCAGTGTTACAAGGAACTGTGTGTTCGTCAGTTATAATGAACATCATCCATGGGCTAAAACTATGGTACGCCATTGGATGAGAAAATAAGTTGGTGTTAGAGTATACGTGTATGGTTTGATATGATAGTCTAGGATAGAGTTAGGATCTATTACCTAACTTGTCTTGTACTCCAAGTCGGTCCATTGTACGTCTATATATACTTAACCATGAGCCTCAATAATACATCAAACATATTCCGCCAATCTCATAATTCTACAGTTGTGACCTTGTAGCTCAGCTTCTTCTGAAATTGTAAGATCCTTGACGCAAGAAGAAGGGGTGACCCATATCATCTTGACTTGGTTCTGCTTCCCCTCTTTCTTTTTTTAAGAATACCGAGTCGGGTTCTTCTCCTATCAGTATTGAATAGAACATGGGGAACAAGATATTCATGGAAACATGCTCGATTTAGATCGGGAAAATATGATATTTTATGAAACCTGGCTCAAATCCATAATCAATCATGTTTTATTCCAAGGCTAAGTTATTACAGAGTAACAGAACAAAGAAAACAAATTATGTTATAAAGATGAGATAAATTCGGGAGCTTTTTCTTACTCTAGAAGAGCAGACGGAATTCATTTGGTCTCATTTAGGACTTTGCAGTATATTTTATTTTAAGGGTTAGTATAGGAATATTGACATGCTATCCATCGACTACACCTTTCAGCCTAGGCTCTACCCTCCATGGACGGACCCTGCACGGAGGAAACACCCTGTTGGTGCTCCTCTTGGCCCCTTCTCTAGGTCGATGCGTGAACAGATATTTTGTGCAACATAAATTGTTGCTAGTCGGCATAAAATGTTTACATCTATCTTGATATTCTTGTGCATGTGACTTTCCGGAATAGCAATACTTGAGTATAATAGCAGTAGATGTATTATTCAACTTCTGACGGTTTGGTCAAGAGATGCAAACATCCACATCAAAATCATTATTGTAAACATGATAAGATTAATTAAGCACGTGTCTTAACCATATTACACATCAATTATAATTCAATAAAGGTTTTCCCCCTAAACAATTCAAAGGCTGGATTTCATTAGCAACAAACCAAGTAACAACGTTAAGTATCCATGTGCAACAAAAACAAAATACTCCAGAAACAAAAGGTTGTAAGTTGACAAGGGATCACCGGCTAGCCTTACTGCGACCCTACTTGTTTTAAGAGCACCAGAAACTGTAACTTTGCGAATAACCGAGAGTTCAAGGACCGTCAGAACTGGATCAACATGATCCAGTATCAAGCATTTTAATCCTCATTCCCATCCTGTCTCCTGGTTGTCTGTCTGTTCATCAGATTCATTCGTAAGGAGTAGAAGAGGCATCCCACAACATCACATGAAGTTCTACATATCTAATTACACGTTCCTACATATAAAAAGCATCTCCTGTAACTCCATATTAGCCCAAATATTGGCCTTATCAGCCTTCTCATATGCATGAAAACGTTTTTTTACAACAATAAGGTGCCTATATATCAATCTATCCTATCAAATGATATTTAGAAGCATGGTTCAGAGAGACATCAAATTTACTAGTAAGATGGTCCCAACCTTTGTTTTTGAGTATTTTATAACTCATTCTATGTCAAGTGAAATATAAAAATAAAAGTAAAGTCATTTTCTTCAGGAAAGTAGAAAATCTAGAGCAAGTTGAATTTCATATTTCAGAAAAAACTGTCAATGTCATACAATGGAACAGGGATGCACAAGAGCAGTGCATCACGCAATACAGAATGAACTGATATGAACTTCCAACAATCTTCAAGCCATCTCACACTTTGTCAAGGACTGTAAAATCTTTCAGAATCTTTTTTCTTTTGACAAATACTTCCTGAGAAAGATCCAAGCCTCAAGTTCGATATCTGCAGGTGTGAAGCCATGTATTCCGGTAAGAGACGATTACCAATAATAGCACGATCAATTCTCACATTTCAGCAAGCGACTGAGAGATTACAGACGAGCAAAGTCCATATTAACCATTTACACTGAACTTTCGTTGGTAGCACCAAGGTGATCATCATTTCCACGCCAAATAGATGACATGAGCTCCTCAATCCGCAACATGGCAGACAATACCCCTCTGATGGTTGAAGAATCGGTCGCGCAGATCATATCTTGCATCGCAGTTCTGAATTCAAGTCGCCTCCATCTGTAAGTATGTAGAGGGTCTGCAGCCCGAGGCTTCGCCGATGGATGCTTCTTCCGTGCATGATTGCAGAGTTGCCTGTATGTACCGACGTATGAGCAGTCATCTTGCATGCAGCTCCTCCTGTTGCTGTTCAGCTGCTCCCTGGCCGGCTCAACCAGTGTATATCCCTTAACCTCACCACGGCAAAGCGGGCATGTGAGTTCTACTGAGCCTGGATCATCACAGCTTCCTGGGATTCTGC
The DNA here is from genome assembly GCA_026929855.1 of Poa annua. Lineage (NCBI taxonomy): Eukaryota > Viridiplantae > Streptophyta > Magnoliopsida > Poales > Poaceae > Poa > Poa annua. The sequence goes on from CM049432.1 coordinate 78,732,557, forward strand.
ATGACTCCATAAGCTGCTCAAGACAGTTTGAGTGAAGGAAGTCGGTTCCACATACATATGGACGACACCCTTTGTCATGAGATGAACAGAGTAGAAGGACAGCATCATGCGGGCATTCAATGCAAACTGGGCAGATCGCATCTTTCCAGGCACATTTCTCTGCTGCTGCTAATGTTGGCACCTGGCTAGCAACTCTCTTGAAACTACACTGGCTGAAGGGCTTCAAATAACATGCTGATCGGAGCTCACGAGATGAATATTTCATGTTCCTCGAATTTTTTGTCATCTTGAAGACTGCAAGATAAAGATGCTCAGCGTATTTAAGTCTTGCAAAGTCTAATAGAAGAAAATCCACATTGTACATTGCACAAAGAAAAAGTAAAGGAACCTGCTGACTGTCGGTTTTTTTAAGGGTACTTCTAAAGGTACTGGTTTTCTTCACTCCTATAAATAAATGAACTAGAGAACGACATAAAAAGATCAACTAGAGACCTGCTTGATGGAAGGGCAACCTAAAATTCCTTGAAAAAATAAATAGCTGGTGCCACCCATTTTTGTTATTATCCCTGATATTTTTCATGGACATGTATAAGAAACTATACATTCTTTCCTAGCTGATTCATCTATCACATTCTGAACTTACCAAAAGACTCAAACTTTACAACAGGTTGAACAGCAAATGTTGATCATAATTCAAATAAACAAGCTGGCTGCTGCTAAAATTTGAATCATTCGTTTTAGTCGGCCAAGTTCCAGCGGACATTGTATTCTAAGGATAAGATAGAGCAGAGAATTAAACATAGTACCAGATATGCCTGATCTCTTTATAACAGAGACTATAACTGTTTTACCCACACGTAGATAAAAAATGGCAGCTTTGACATTCCTAGTAGGCTACTAGTCCAGAAAAAAAGATAACTAGGGCAGATCCGCAGATGTGAAATTCTAACCGGACCAAATATGCCCTCACACCTTTCCTCAGTTGTGTGTGTCTAAACATTGGGTGTATGCTCGAATGCGATGAGACTTGTAGTAACACAAACCACGAAGCGTATTATTTAAGAAAGATACTCGCCCTAAAAGATGAATTATACCACATGACTAACCATATCAGGAACAGAGTGCCAAAAAATCCTAAAACCTGGTAATTTACAACCTGTAGTACACGGGACGTTTACAGTTCAAAATCCTAGCATGCTGTTGGCTAGTGGGGGATAAAACTGGTTCCAAAATCTGAACTTGAGGAGACCTCACATGCGCATCTGCAAGAAACACTGCGCGCTCGTTTGAAAATAATAATAAACACTAAACGCAAGTTCCCTTAGTTCGGCCGAAGCACGTCGATTGGCGACGTCGTCGAGAGGACGGTCGCCAGATCAAGGGATCTCATCTACATCCGGAGAGAAGGTTATCAAGGAAAAGGGGCAAACTTTGCCGGTACATGTAAAGGCGGTAGGCAGCAGGGGAGAGAAAAGGGCCGATTCGAGCCGAAGAGATTCGAGAACTCACCGCCCGTTCCTCGATTCCTCGAGGCGGAAAGCAAGAGGCTCCTCGGCGGCGGCGGCGGAAAGGGGGCGAGGTCTCGCGGGGGCGTCGCCTCCGGAGAGGAGCCTCTACGAATTTGGTTGAGTCTACGGCGCGCGGTGGTGGCGCTTTTGAGCCGGTTGGCTGCGCTAGGGCCTTGGTGGTGGTGGTAGTGGCTTTGACGGCTAGAGCGACGTGGGAGACGAGATGGGCCTCACGACAGCCCAAGGCCCAGTATTCTGCCACGGGCCGAAAAGATAGTTTGGACTTAAAAGAAGAGGGTTGGACTTTTTTTTCTTGCAAAACTAAAGTATTTTGCTAGGCATAGAAATCCTAGAATTGTCCTATACTTTGGTTTTAGAAATACTTCACCGCCAAACTAAGCCTCATATTATCTCTCTTTTTTTTTTAGGAAAAGAGTGCTCGCAAGAGAAACACGGTTCATATATGTTCACATACACACACATACACTCACTCGTTTGAACGCACACACACTCTAGAATTTGAACTCTGATTAGTTGGAGGTACAACAACCTTCCTTACCGTATACAAGATCGGATAAATCACCGTATACAAGACCGGGAATGTTTGGTGGAATATTACAGCCCCATCTCATGTTTTCTTTCAACACTGAATTCAAACTTAATTTGGCCAATGTGTGCCCAGGTTTTGGAGCTTAAATTGTGATATTGGGTGGGTAAGATGCTTTTTATGTTGTCCGAAAGACGGGGGGGGGGGGGGGGGGGGGGGGGCATTGAGGTTCTCTTCAGAAGAAATAAATGATTGCTTGCTGAATGGTTATATAAATTACTAAATGAGGAAAGTGTTTGGCATGCGTTGCTATGGAAAAAATACCTACGTGACAAATCGTTGTCTCAAGTACAACCAAAACCAACAGACTCATCTATTTGAATAGGGATAATGGCTGCTAGGATAAAACTTTCACTTGAAAATCCTTTGTCCTTGGTAACTCCCAACAAACAAGGTTTTGGGAACTGTAGAGCGAACGCCTACTCTTATCTCTCCCAAACGGCCAAACTGCAGCAAATCAGGCCATTGAAGGGTCATTGTTGGTATTTCAATTGTTCTCTGTTTTTCAAACCTGTCTCACGAGTTGTTATCCTAAAAGTAACATGTTTTTATTTCTATGAAATAAATAACACGTTCTGCCTTGATTATTTGGTGTTAAAAAATAGCTTCTGCTCTCCAAGTTGTGTATTTTTGTGTTTCATTATTCTTGTTTTCAGTTGTGTCTTGTTTGCATGTTTTTGAATTATTCAATATTATTGTCCATTATTCGGGTAACATCTTCAATTCTATTATTTAGGATAAATGTGTTAGGAATAGACTTGTTGTATTCCAGGAGGCCAAAGGCCACAATATAAAGGACATGTACAGGTGTGAATATACAGGAAACCCCCTAATAGTGGGGAGTTACAATTAGACTACAATTAGACTATTATACTTCTAACACCCCCCTCAAACTCATGTTGGGTCAACAACACTGAGTTTGGAGAGAAAGAAAACATGTTGCGCTCTAGTCTGTGCCTTGGTGAAGAAATCCGCTATTTGCAACTCTGAAGGCACATAATGGAGGGTAACAACCCGATCCTGCACATTTGCACGTGTGTAGAAAGCATCAACACCAATATGCTTGGTCAGCTCATGCTTGACCGGATCACGTGCAATACTGATAGCACCTGTACTGTCAGACAAAAGTGGAGTGGGTGTCGTAACAGAGACCCCAAAATCTGCAAGTAACCACCGTAACCAGGTCACCTCCGCAATCAACGAGGCCATAGCGCGCAGCTCAGCCTCAACACTCGAGCGAGAAACTACTTTCTGTTTCTTCGTCTTCCAAGCAACCAGCGAACCACCAAGAAAAACACAGTAAGCAGAAAGAGACGAACGATCCGTGGGATCACTCGCCCACGTAGCGTCCGAGTAGCACTGGAGCTGGAGAGAACTGGAGCTAGGGAAGAAAAGACGACGAGTACTCGTACCACGAAGGTAACGAAGAACACGAAGAAGATGACCGTAGTGAACCGTGGTAGGAGCTGAGACAAACTGACTCAGAATATGAACAGGATAGGAAATATCCGGACGAGTGACGGCGAGATAGACAAGACTCCCAACGAGATGACGATAGCGCGTCGGATCAGAAAGGGGCTCACCATCAGTAGGACGGAGCTTAACATTAAGCTCCATAGGAGTCTCAACAGTGCGCTCATCCCCAAGAGCAGCACGAGCAAGAAGGTCCTGAATATACCTTTCCTGGGAGATGGAAAAACCATCAGAAGTAGAAGAAATCTCAATCCCAAGGAAGTATCGAAGAGGACCAAGATCAGTCATAAGAAACTGATCACGAAGACGAGCCTTAACAAAGGCGATATACTCAGGGTCATCTCCAGTGATGATCATGTCATCAACATAGAGAAGGAGAAGAGTGCGACCACGAGAAGAAGTGTGGATAAAAAGTGCAGCATCATGTGCGCTAGGAGAGAAGCCGGCGGCGGTCACCACAGAGGCGAAACGCTCAAACCAAGCTCGAGGGGCCTGTTTCAGCCCATAGAGAGAACGCCGAAGACGACAAACCATGCCATCAGGAACATAATACCCAGGAGGAGGCTGCATGTAAACCTCCTCACGTAACTCGCCATTAAGGAATGCATTCTGCACATCAAGCTGAGACACGGACCAACGGCGAACAGAGGCAACAACAAGAAGAGTGCGCACAGTGGTCATATGAGCCACGGGCGCAAAGGTCTCATCGTAGTCACGGCCGTGCTCCTGTTGGAAACCACGAGCTACAAGACGAGCTTTATATCGCTCAAGAGATCCATCAGAGCGGGTCTTAATTTTATAGACCCACTTACACGTGATAGGACGAACACCGGGAGGAGGAGAAACAAGCCCCCAGGTGCCAGTGCGCTCTAGCGCAGCAATCTCCTCGGCCATGGCAAGCTGCCAGTGCGGATGACGCTCGGCATCCCTATAAGAAGTCGGCTCGGAGGTAATAGAGAGACCATACTGACTAGGAGAGTAACGGTCTGGAGCACGTCGCAGACGAACAGGTCGTGAAGAGGAAGGCTCATCGGCAGAAAACGACTCATCAGAAGAAGAGGAAGAAGAAACAGAAGAGGAAGAATCCGAAATCGGAGAACGAGGAGAACTAGGGGAACTAGACGGAGGAGTAGGAGAGGACGGCGCCGAGGTAGAAGGTGGCGCCGAGGTCGAAGGTGGCGCCGAGATCGAAGGTGGCGCCGAAGTCGAAGGGGGCGCCGCGGTCGAAGAAGACGCCGAGGACGAGGGGATAGTGGGAGGCGTATCCGGAAAAAGAAGAAAGGATATATCACCCACCGGGTAGGTACCCGAGGTGGGGCAAGGATAGAAGGGACGTGTCTCATCAAACGTGACATCACGAGAGATGCGCAGTCTATGACCAACGGGATCCCAACAACGATAGCCCTTATGCTCATCACTGTATCCGAGAAAAACACACTCAACCGACTGAGCAGTCAGTTTGGTGCGTTCGCGAGGAGGGAGAAGGACATAGAAAACACAACCAAATAAACGAAGAGTCGAGTAGTCTGGAGAACTACCAGAGAGACGCTCGAGAGGAATACCACCCTGAATGGCAGCAGAAGGCTGAATGTTAATGAGATGAGTCGCCGTAGCAACAGTCTCAGCCCAGAAATGCGGCGGAAGGGAGGAAGCAATCATCATGGCACGGGTAGTCTCAAGAATATGACGATGCTTACGCTCGGCGACACCATTTTGAGCATGGGCGCCGGGACACGAGAACTGAGCAAGGGTGCCCTGCTCAGCAAGAACACCACGCAGATGCTGGGAGATGTACTCACCTGCAGAATCAGCACGAAAAACACGAATAGGCGTGGAATACTGAGTGTGTACCATGACCACAAAACGCTGATAAATAGAGAGGACCTCACTGCGAGAGCGCATAAAATATAACCAGGTGTACCGGGAAAAATCATCATTGAATAAAATATAGTAGCGATGACCCCCTTTTGAAGCAAAGGGAGCCGGACCCCAAACATCTGAATGAACTAAATCAAACGGTCGCTGAGATGAAGACACACTAGTAGGATAGGGAAGCTGAATCTGTTTGCCTAACTTACAACCTTGACAATGTGAAGACGCATCTCCTGAGACAGACCCCAGAAGACCACTACGAACTAAAGACGATAAGCGGGAATCACAAAGGTGACCCAGACGATGATGCCACTGCTGAAAAGAGCTGGAGGCGGAAGCAGCAACCGCAGAAGAACTGGTCGATGAAGAAGCAGAAGGTGGAACGCGAAGCCAGTCTAACTCCCAGAGCCCCGGGGACTCACAGCTACGAGGGCCAGCTCCAACCAGGGCCTGAGTGTGGCGGTCCTGAACAGAACAAGAATCAGCGTCAAGGATGATGCGACAACCAGAATCAGTGAGCTGACTAGCAGAGAAAAGATTCATCTTAAGACTAGGAACATGAGAAACATCAGGAACAGAGAAAAAGGAGGTAGAAAGGGAACCTCGTCTGGAAACAGGAAGAGAGGTACCATCGGCTGTGATAACACGGACAGGAGAAATAAGAGAACGGAGAGCAGAAAGAATAGAAGACGCAGAAGTCATATGAAAAGAAGCTCCAGAATATAGATACCACGGGGACGACATACCTGACTTTGTAGAAGATGGTGGGCGCGCAGTGTCAGAAGAGGTAGGCACAGAACCAGCAGTGCCCGACGAGGAAGATCCTGTAGCAGCGAGCAGACCACGAAGACCACGAATAATATCCTGCTCAGAGAGTGTAACTGCAGAAGATCCTGACGAAACAACCTGCTGACAAGCAACTGCAGAAGATCCTGACGAACCAGACTGCTGATGTAAACTGGGATCCCTCTTCCAGCAGCCAGAGAAATCGTGGCCAGTCCGGCCACAGTAGGAGCAGGGAGGACGAGTGGGGCGGGACTGACCACGAGACTGCTGAGTCTGACCCTGACCCTGGACCGGAGGACTGGAGAGGAGCGGCGGTGCTGAAGACCGCAACGAACGTGCCGACGCAGGGGAGCCACGAGTGGCAAGAACAGAGGAAACCTCAAGAAGTCCAGCACTGCGAAGGCGAGTCTCCTCAACGCGAAGCTCAGACAGGACCTCAGAGAGCGGTACACGACCGCGAGCAAGCAGCTGGGCACGACGGGGCTCAAACTCCTTGCGGAGCCGAGATAGGAACTCATAGACGCGCTGAAACTCCAGATCCGCGCGCACAGTCAGACAGCAGGGACATATGTCACACACAGCTGTACGAAGGGAATCAAGCTGACGCCAAATAGCAGCACTCTGAGTATAAAACTCGTCAATGGTGGAATCACCCTGCTGAAGAGCATGCTCCTGGCGAACCACAGATAGGTAAAGAGCATCCCCAGACGGTTGATAACGCTGGCGAAGAAAAGCCCACTGAGCAGCAACAGTGGGAAGACTCATGAACTCGGCAGCATACTGAGGCAGAACGCTGGAAGTGAGAACAGCTGCAGCACGGGCATCCTCATCCATCCACTGAGTGAAGTCAGTCAGATCCAGCCGGTAGGTCGAAAGAGCGTCCGAATACTCCTGTACATGCCGGTCATAAGCCGCCATAGCAGAATCATCAGCACTCCTGGCTGCATCCTTGACCGTCTGAGTAGCGTCAGACGCAAAGGAGACGGGCGTCGATGGAATAGGCGCCGTGGGAGCAGTGGGGCGCGGCGGACAGGGGACCTCGCCAGACAGCACACCCCAAAGACGAAGACCGCGCATGTGGACGCGCGTAAAGGCAGCGAAATCAGGATAATTCGCGCCATCAAAAATCACCGGGCAGCGAGGGATTGCAACGTAGCCCGAGGATGACATAACTCTCTTTCTGTGACGGGCGGGGCGGGCCGGGGCGGGTCCGGAGCTGGCGACGGCGGGGCAGCCGGGGCGCGGCGGTGGCGGCCGGGGCGGCCGGACGATGGCGGGGCGGCCGGGGCGCGGCGGTGGCGGCCGGAGGGCGGCGGCGACCGGGGCGCAGCGGCGGCGACGTCGGAGAAGCTGGCGACGGCGGGGCGGCCGGGGCGCGGCGGAGGCGGCCGGGGCGGCCGGACGCTGGCGACGACGGGGCGGCCGGGGCGTGGCGGTGGCGGCCGGGGCGGCCGGACGACGGCGGGGCGGCCGGGGCGCGGCGGTGGCGGTCGGAGGGCGGCGGCGACCGGGGCGCAGCGGCGGCGACGTCGGAGAAAAAAGATTACGATGGCGGCAAGATCTAAAACCGCTCTGATACCATGTTAGGAATAGACTTGTTGTATTCCAGGACGTCAAATGCCACAATATAAAGGACATGTACAGGTGTGAATATACAGGAAACCCCCTAATAGTGGGAGTTATAATTAGACTATTATACTTCTAACAAAATGTTCAACATATATGCAAGAGTACATGCTTTCTAGCTATGATGATTAGTAGTAAATTTGAAGAGAAATAATGGTTATAATTTGGTAATAATTCATAAATGAAATGGTTTGAAATAATGATAATAATAATTAAATTTGTACACACCTATACACAAAAGAAAGTTAATCCCATACAAAGCATTTAATAAAACATGCTTTATAACAACATCAACGTGGATGTTTAGATGCCAACTTAATCATGATAGCCGTGCAAAACTTCACATTTATGCCCTGTTCATGGCGCACTCACGATCACGGAATATGAAGAACCCCAACAACGTTGAGTAAAGGAGGAAACAACTGGTAATCAAAACGAAGGGATAATAAAAAAGGCTAACAATAAGTGTTGGTTGTGAGAAGGAAAGACCTACAGATAAAATCACGAGAGGCAGCAACACCACCACCCACGAATCTGCAAATAGGGACGCGCACATTGCCAAAAGGAAGCGACTACTCTCGCGGCATTACAAGACCCAGAAACGAGCACCGGCCAAAACCCAAAGGGATGCCTCTTCTAAAAATTTAGAGAAGACCGCATGCAAGGCGGTGTGGTGTGTTATAAAAGATAGCAAGAAACGATAAACAGCGGAACGATCAAACCAACAGGGACACGAGATTTTAACGTGGAAAACCCCTCCAAACAAAGGAGAGAAAAAACCACGGGCGCTAGCCAGCAATACTTCACTATGATTGGGTGATGTTACAAACTCCGGGACGCTACACTCTCCTACGTCACAAGCAGGCATTTGCCAGGATGTATGGATTTTGATCACCAGAAAACAACATTGTGGTGGTGGAAGACTCTTGCATTATGTTTATTCTAAAGCTCCCAAAAGACGAACTACCCGTCGCCGAGGTTAATAAGGCCGATCAAGGCATGGTGTTGGAGAGCTTGCTGCACCTTGATGTTCTTCAAGAAGTTGAAGACTGAGGGGGGCACCTTCTTGGGCCTCCTCCCATTCGACCAATCGGAGTGGTGCCACTGACTTCCAAGCTACTGATTACATGGTGCCTTTTTGCTTTGGAGTTCTTTCGAGAAGTTGACGAGTTATTTTTCCCAATGTCGCTCATCTCTAAGTATAACCATACAACCGTACAAGGATATCGACTGTAATGTCTATTGATCAAAGATGTCAAGCTTCCGTGAACTGACACAAGATGAGAAACTACAGTATATAGCTTTGTTTGCTGCACTTCGTGGGATGTGTCACCGCTCATTTATGGTATGCATAGAAATAAGGAAAAATGCACCCACGCCAGTAGGTGTGGCCTTACACACAACATCAATCGTTTTAATGTTCCAAGTACAATGGTGGTAAACAGAAGTAGCTTCAATGCATAAATAGTACCATGTGGACTGACACACACACACTGAAATCTTATAATCACGTAAAAAAATTCCTAGCATGAAAAAAATCCACTATATACTCCCTTTGTCCCTAACTAGATGACTTTTATTTATATAAAAGTGGATGTATACACACTTATAACATGTCTAGATACATCCAATTTTGGACAAATAGAAGTCATCTAATTCAAACCGAGGGAGTAGAACTCATTATTCTTATGAAATTTTGCACAAAATAAAATGCAATCAGTAAGAACTTTTTATGGTGGATCATGTACAAATTTTGATGAAAGTGAACAATAGTTTAAAATGCATTTACTAAACAAATATTTTGGGAAGGAGAGGTAGTCTGGCCAATTACAGATTGAAGTACAAATATTGTGTTTACTAAACAAATATTTTGGATTTGCTATATATCGATATATGATGATTTTTTGTATTTCAAATAAAATATTCATATCATATCTATAGATTGTCTCGATTGGTCAGAATGTTTTAGCAAACAATATTTTTTTTTTTTGACGTGAATAATAAATAAAGTTTTTACATGTAGTAAATAATGCATACAAAATGAACAAAAAATGTTGAGAATTTAAAGAGAAATCAATAGAGGGACATGTAATTGTTGAATGAACATAAAAGATAGGTTGAGTAAATGATGCATAAAAAATGGTTGAAATATAATGTGAACCATTAACCATGCATGTAGTAACTTTTTCGAAACGGATGCAACTTTGCTACATCTCACTAATTAGGGTTTACATCCAGGGCCAGAAGGCCGAAAAGGGACAATGCAAGACTGAATATTCTCGTATCATGATTGAAATTTAACGCCTCAAGTTTGATTTTGCCCACAACAGCGATCGGCATAGAACTGGCGTGTTAGACAATCCGGGCATTGTGCTCGTTCTAAACCTCCCAAGAAACAAATATCATGATCGAAGCCGTATCTCTTCTTTGCTTGCCATGAGTATTAGTCATATAGAACCAGAATGTTGAGACCCAACAGTGTTTAACTTGTTGTATCGTTTATAAATAGAAAACAAGTGAACTTGATTCATTTGGAAACAAATACACCTGATCCATACATCATATCGTCCCTGCATGTTTGCATGCTCCACCAATGGCCAAAAGAGCACCAGACATGATTTTGGTTCTATAGGTTGGACTTTTTTTGAGCTACCACTAACTAGTGTTAATTAGCTGCATTTTCGCCCAGGATTTCTATTTCAAGCCTCCAAACTCATATAGCTCGCTGGTTTGCTTCCAAAGTACCAGAAATTTACTCTTTCATTCTAAGAAAGCAATTTTACTATGTGTTTTCTTTCATGTTAATTAGTACACGCATGGAGTGATGGAGTAACACTGTAACAGCTCCTACTGTCTGCAGTACACTTGTGCTGTGTGGTTCTGTTTCTGTACAGCATTAGCTCCGGCTCTCAGTTGATGTGTAGCAGTAAGTAGCATGGTACTATTCGCCAGTGAAGACCGACCACATACCTGACTCGAGACTTAAAATTGGTTTGAGGGTCATGTCAGTCCCAGCGGCGACATGATTTTATTTTGCTGTCAGGATTGTACTATAGATCGTCAAACGGTAGGCAACTTGTCTTAACTCATTCGAATTCTTCATTCTTTTATTAAATTTTTGGCGAGTGAATTCAGGGCTTTTTGAAAATTTCAAACTCATCTGCGCAGAACAGAAGAGTTCAGGTTTTGCTGGCTCGGTCATGCCGTAGCAGAAATATAGTATAAATTACCCACACGATAAAGAAGAGCTGTTTTTACTAAATATCAAGGGATTATTTGGGTTTGAGTAACAAGCCACAGTTTACCTCTACATCAAGTAGCGATTGATGCACCGTTGCTAGGTGGTAAACAAACGAGACCCCATACCGGAGTTAACTCGTCTTGAATGGCTTGTCATGGGGAGTGGGGATCTTCTGCGTTGCCCGAGGAATCAGCTTTCCAGTGGCTCGCCTCTCCACCACCACCAGGCCGTCGTGGCCACTGGCCTCAATCACAGCGGCATCATCACCTCATAATTGCTGCCAACCTGGGCACTGGCTACCAACGAATGGGATCCTGCCACGTCGTCTGGTTAACAGTACAGTCTTACCTCCATTCGGTAAAAAAGTTATAAATTTTGTCAAAAGTCAAACCATGTATAATTTGATCAAATCTTAGGAAAATCATCAACCTCTACAATGTCTAATAAATCTTATAACATGCTTAATTAAATATTTTCACAATATATATACATTTTTAATATTTACATTGTTTAGATAAAACTTACACTCCTTATTTTCAGAAAGGGAGGTAATACTAGACTGTAATTAAGGTAATACATTGTCCCATTACTCTTTCTTTCTTGCAACTTGGTGACTCATTTTACCATAGTATTTAACAACTTTCCGGATTATGACTGGACTAGCCCACAACTATTTGGCTTCCGTGGAGATCAATGGGACGTCAACTACGACGAGTAAACTAGTTGAGCGTGTCCTTCCTACCAGTGTAACCCGACCTGCAACTTGTTCTAGCCAGTGATCCACAACAATGTTCCCGGAGATGAAGCTCTTTGTTCTTCTCTCGCCTGGTGGGCTTCACGGGAAGAAGTAGCTGGTTTGGATTGACGAAACCACTGAACACGCATGTCAAGTGAGCTGGGGCGGGTTGTGGGTTCGATGAGGCAAGCGGGTCAGACCGACCGGGGAAGATGGTCTTGTCATGCGAGTGTAGAAAATATACCAACGGGTTTATGATTTTGAGTTGGTATCCTACAATGGTCACATAGACCTAATAAGTGGGCCCAACAACTAACAATAAAATGAAATTGTTAAATAGGGCAAAATGTGACACACTATACTAATAATTTTGGATTAAATGTTCCAATAAAACTAAATCAGGTAAAAATTGTCTCAGATTTACAAACGAGTGGTAGGAAGCAGTGGAATTGACTCTTCAATAGTAGAAGGACAATGAGGTTGATTCTCTATACGATTCATTCTTTTATAGTTAGACTAATTATGAGCAATCAAAGTTTAATTCTCTTTTTTTATCCTCTCTCATCCACATGAGTAAATTAGCTTAGGTGGGAGATAAGAGAGTCAACCTATTCTTTAATTGTATTGTAGTTGACTACTCTTGGATTAACTCCGTACCAATTTTCTAGGCCTTTGACTAAAATTTGGATATGTATGTGGTTCTTAATTGGCCCAATGGTTCGAGATTTTGACTTTGTGCTGTACTTAATAGCTACTCGTCAACTGAGATAAATGAGTGAGTAGAAAGCAAAAGTCATGTTCGAAGTTAAATATAGACGACTTGCCAAATAATCACAACTAAAAACGAGGAAATGCTAGTCAACTGAACCAAAACAATGACCAGGAAAAGGTGAAACCTGAAAACTACTCCAACTGAAGTAATACTACGGGCCGGGTAGCTCTCTACTGAAAATGTCTCCAGCCCACACTTAGCAGTGCTGCACACAGAGGCGCTGTAGGCTGTACCACAAGCAATGAAGTCTGTTTGCAGTGTCTATCAGTGCACAGCTCGTGTATGTCCTATGGCAGGCCTCCCAATAAATGGCAATTCAGTGACCCATCATCCACAACCAGTTCCATTGCCCCTTCCCTCTCAGGCCCCCAGCCTCCCTCTTCTTCAACCCTAGCTCCCTCTCTCGATCTCTTTATTAGTAGCCAGCTCTTCTGCTCTCTCCTTTGCCTATATCTTGCCATCTTCTTCTGCTAGCTTTCTTGCCTCCCATATGCTCCCATCCATGGCGAAGAGTAGCTTCATCTTTTGTTGAGTCTGTTTCTACCGCAAGCTTTTCGAGTTAGGACTGCATGTCCAGCTAGCCGGTTGAAGTTAGGTTAAGGGGGTTGTTGTCTGGTTCAAGGTCTCCACATACATCATACACATGGATGCATAATATGCTTCCATCTTGTGTATCTACTGAATGTATCATTTGGTGATCTCGGACCAGGCTTCAATCCCTTTAACCAGCATCTGCGCACAGTAGGCACATCATCAGGCATATGACAATTCCAGCAGCTGAGGTTTGGTTTGTGGAGTAGGTATATGCACGGTATGCTCGAGCCTTCCGTCTAATATATGCATATGGTATGTCATCTACAGTTCCAGCTCCTCCTCGTGTTCATCTGACAATAAGAGATGTGCAAACTCGTTGCTTCCATATCTAGTTGCCATTCATTACCAGGCTGTATTTTGCTTATAGGAAATGCATAGTTTTAAAGATAAGAGTAGATTTCATCCAAACAAGAATGCATGGCTAGGAGCATGGAAGATGCATGAAACTGGTAGCAGTACATTAATTCAGAATCGGTGAGATGTACTTCACACCACACGTCCACACACAGTTCATCTTACAACATGCAGCCTCATTCTAGCAGTGAAAATGTTCTTCCATAAAACTACTCCATAAAAATACATGCAAAATATCTTATTCCCTCCGATCCATATTAATGGATCTATACAAAGTTGAGTCCATTAATATGGATCGGAGGGAGTACTACAACAAGAAGCTATGGGGAGTCCATTAGTCGGGGACAAGAACTGACCAAGCATTTAAGCAGGAATGGCGCGGCACTCATGTATGACAAAGGAATGGCTGGCCAGGCTAGCTCATTACTTGGCTCACGTGGCTGTTGTGAAAGAGAGATGCCATGCGCATTACTGCTACACATGTTGCATCTGAACGGCGTGCGATCGATTGATCCCATTCACTGCCTCTTCTCTCTGGGAGTTTTGTTCCTTCCTTCTGCAAATCACAGAACTACGTACTACATGCTGATGGGGGCCTTTCTGCATTAACTTTCATATGGCTCAAAGCTACAGGCTGAAGCGCCTCTCGTGACAGTTATAAGAGTAGATTTGTTATGTTAGTGCTCTCTTTTCTTTTACGGAAAACAGCGAGCGCTGGTTCTATTCATTATAAGAGGGGGCTCTCTCCATCATTTTTCCATTTTCCTTCTAAAATATGTGGTTGTCCATAATATACAATCAATGGTGCAAATACATTTAATAGTCCACTTTGTTAGTACCAAAATAATTTAACTGATATGTTTATTTATATGTGAGAAATACCGCGAACGAAATACACGCTCACACACCACTATGCCCACACACTCACTACAGGAGTAACAGCCCAGCCCGACGGTTTTTTCTTGCCGTCGGGCTCATCACAGAAACCCTCGGCTTAAGTGAGCCCGACGGCCACCGTCGGCTTAAGGCCGTCGGGCTGTGATCCATCGGTCTCACGCCGTGGCCGTCGGGCTCGCAAATATCGTCGGGCTAGTAGTGAGCCCGACGGTATAACCGTCGGCCTTACAACTAGAACGCCGACAGCAATACCATCGGGCTCATAGATGGCTCTGCCTTTTTTTTTAAATTATTTTTTTCAACTTTTTTAATTATTATTTTAACTCTAATTTAGTCATATATTTAATCTCATATCACACACTTAATCATAATCTTAGCTCAAACCATCCACTCACACACTTAATCATAATCTTAGCTCAAACTATTCACACTCAGTCAAACTTCCCAGACGGTCACCCATCCTTAGAGTGCTCCAGGCCAAGCACGCTTAACTATTGAGTTATATTCAAATGAGATTCCAGTTGAGATGTCAGACCTTGTTGCTATTAGTATGATAGCAATCATATTAGCCCTCATCTGAGATATTATACTTTTTAATCTTTAAAATTTCAAAAAACACCGTTCTTTAAATTCCAGTTGGGACTTGCAATGAACCAATTCTTGTGCATTGACCTTCAAGAGTCATTCTTCTTAATAATGCACTATTCCTTGGGAAGCTATCCTACTTTGAGTAAAACACCGTTCTTTAAATTGGTATTGCAATTTCTTGCCTTTCTTGAACATGACTAGTGTTTGAATATATATATGAAGAGTGATGATCTCATTTGTGTGCATTTTGTATTCAAATGCAAAATCATAAATAATGTACACATCTTGGGGGAGCAATCCTATATGCTTTAGAACATTAGTTGTCTTCATATGATATTTGATCCCGATGACATGTCTCCTTGGAATACAAACATTTTTTGTCTTGGTACTTTGTGCCATCATGAAAAGTGTAGAGGTTTTGGTTTATTCCTTGATGATATGTTCATCAATTGGTTTCTTGATTTCATTGGTATCTTTTCAAAGTGGTATCTTCAATCATGTGTTGATTTGGGTATTTGATATAATTTGGACAATTTGTTTTCTTGTCACACTTGTGTGTGTGTTTTATTGGTTTACTTGGTGTTTTGTCTAAATTATATCTCGCCGAAAGTCTTGTGCATGCATATTTATTATATGTATATCTTATGGCATGCTTACCTTCGTTAATCCAATATATAGGATAAACTCCATCAAATCCTAAATGGTGAAGATGTGCATGAAATTCAATTTCATATCAGTATGCACATATTTATGTGGAGTTTGTCCTATGTGTTATAGTTGCTCTAACTACTTTGGACCCAATTAGTTTGGGTACCATGTTGTACTTAAATTTGTTTTAGGTACATTTGAGATGCATTGGAAGCTTGTCTCATCTACAAGGAAGGTGTTGTCACCATGTGCTTATTGGAGCCAAGCTTGGATGATCATGAGCTCCTATCTTCTACATCACCAATGCTTTCTTGGTAACAAGTATCTACCTCATGCATACATTTCTAGCTTTCAACCTTGTGTAGGTTGTTTCTTGGCCTGAATCTTTTTGTTGCAATTGATTTGGTTCTTGCAAAACATCTTTATTGCAAATATGAGTAAGCCGGGATGATTACATATGAGGGGACTATATATTCATTTCTATGATTCATCGATCCCAAATATGTTAATCTAGCACTTTCTAATCTATGTCTCGCATATGTAATATTGATGTGTTTCAAAATCATTTGCCTTTTGTGAGACTTGTTATCCTACTCGGAGCATCCCGTTTATCACCTTATCCCTTGTGGATACGTTTGATGCTATGATGAGTGTGTGTTGGAAGTTCATCTATATCCCTTTAAGATAAAATTGAGCTTTGTGCTATGCTTTTAAGAAAAGATATTTTTTGTATATTTATGACTTCCTCTTGGATATCATGTTCTTTACCCTTGTATCTATCTTGTGTGTACATGTTTATTTATAGACCCATATCTTAGTGATTTGTGTCTACTTAGAAACTTATACACATGATAATAGTACATCTTTAATTGATATTCCAATTCTTTAGTTACCACCTCTTATTGCTTTTGACTCTTTGGTGGTCTCTAAAAAGCACAAGCTTTAGTTGTCATGTGTTATGCTTGGTGCATTTTACTAAGCTTGTGGAGCTTTTGTTATATCTCCTTTGGTGTGTGAGTATGGGTAAGACATCATATGCACCATGTGGAACTCCTTTTGAAAGACTATGTTGATGTGTTTGCTCATCCTTGTATTAGTCTCCTAAAATGTCTTTATATCTCACACCCATCCTTTTATTTGCCGCTCCTTACTCATGTTGCAAAACATTTTATTTGTTGCAAATTGTTTTGTTTCTTTTCTCACTTATATTCTCTTGCATGTGCTTGTGTTCGATTTTATCTAGGAGGGAGTGAGGATTCCATGTTGTGCACACTATATTGAAATACAAATCCTATTTGTGCACGTACCTTGGGGAGTTCCCTCATGATATTTAGAACACTTTTTGGATCCTTTTGATTGATTGCATCTTTCGTTGAAGTATCTTTCTATTTGATATTCTCTTGCAATCTTTGGATCCTCAATATAGTTTGATCTCCCTCCATCTATTCTTCATTGGATATGTGCATTTGATTTCACTCACATTATGAGAAATGCACACTTTATGGGGGAGCTTTTATTATATTAGCCTTCTTACTTTTCACTCATTTAGGCAATCAATGCCAATGTGGGAGAAATTTAGAGGGCTTAAGGGAATATGGGTTTGTTCTCTTGCGGTTATCTTGCATCCTTGCTCTTTGTGTTGCATGGCTGCTTAAATTCATTATATAAACCCTCGTAAAAGGGATTGTCATCAATTACCAAAATGGGGGAGATTGAAAGTGCATGGTTGCCCCCATGCGTGGTTTTGGTAATTAATGACAATCCTTATGGACTAATGTTTACATTGAGATATTCTTATAGATCTTGTCCATGGGAAAATATAGGAGTTCATGTGTTGGACTCTTCAAGATGACATAATGACAAATGCTCTATTCAAGGGTTAATATGAAGAATGGTCATGTATAGAGTTGAGCTCATCGCAAGTATGGCTTGGAATAGAAGATTGAGTGAACAATCATGTTTACCCCCAAGCCATCTTACATATCAAGAGAAGAAGATGAAGTGCAAGTTCAATATGATGCATCTCGGAAGATATCTTTTGATTGAAGTTTGCAAAGAAGACATGAAGACGAAGCTTAGCGAGGCCCTCCCATAATGGAGTATGGGGGAGCATTTGGAGAAGTCCTCATTAAGCATGTGCTAGCAAGCACAATCAAGAAATGTGTTTCAACTTGAGAGAGTCAAGATCGTCATCATCCCTCCCATAATGGAGTATGGGGGAGCATTTGGAGAAGTCCTCATTAAGCATGTGCTAGCAAGCACATTCAAGAAAGGTGTTTCAACTTGAGAGAGTCAAGATCGTCATCATCGAGCTCAAGTAGAATGCGCAAGGCAAAGGTATGATCTTGATAGGTTTTCTATTTACCGGTCTCATGGTGTTAGTGGGAGACCGGGTTTTAGGATAGATGGCGTACTATCAAGAGGGGCTCTCGAGTGAGTAACTTGATCGCATCTTTGTGGAGAGCTCAAACCTTTGCATACTTGCCATTTCATCTTTCTTGTTTCTTACTTGGTTTTTCTCCTTGTTGAGTTTTGGTGCTTGTTGTGATCTTCACGACAAGCCCAAATTCACCGAAAACGAATTTCATATGGAAAAATGGTTGCGTTTTCGGTTTTGGAGGTTTGCCGATCATTCCTTTTTAGAGAGATTTTAACCTCCTCCATTTGGTTTTATCTTACATTGTTGGACTATGAGGTTTATCTGCATGATCTTGTAAAGCTCTTCGTTGTGATTCCAACGAGCCAAAAATCATCGAAAACGGAGTCCGGATGGAAAAGATATTGACGTTTTCGTTATCGGTTTTGCTGCAGTTTTTCCTACGCCGGAGTCTCCGGTCCTAGACCGGAGTTTCCGGTCTGTGCATGACCGGAGTCTCCGGACTCAACGTTTTTCTCCAAACGTTGTTCAGCCCCTGGTGGGGGCGGAGTTTCCGGCCCTAGAGGCCGGAGTTTCCGCCCCTGGATGAACTTTCCGGCCCAGGGCACCGGAGAGTTTGTCCAAGCCTCGGCGGTGTTGACAGTGTTCAGCCCCTGGTGGGGGCCGGAGTTTCCGGTCCCAGTAGGCCGGAGTTTCCGCCCCTGGCCGGAGTTTCCGGCCCTAGTGACCGGAAACTCCGGTGTGAAGTTTTCCTGCAACGGCTCTTTTTCGTGGGACCTATAAAAAGGCCCCTTCTTCCCTAGAGAGAGCAGCTCTTCCAAGCACGAATTTTTCCCCTCTCTCTCCTCCATTGTTGACCTTGGAAAGCTTGCCCCTCTCTCATTTCCTCCCATGATTCTTGCATATCTTTGAGGGATTTGAGAGAGGAGATCTAGATCTACATTTCCACCAATCCATCTCTTCTCTAAGTGAGGGGAACCTAGTAGATCTTGATCTTGGAGTTCTTGGTGCATCTCCTCTTTGTTCTTCCTCTCTTATTCCCCCATAAGCATTTGTTGCTTTGTTGGAATTCGAGAGTGAAGGATTTGAGCACTTGTGCTCTTGCCTTTTGCATTTGGTGCATCGGTGTGCTCTCCACGAGGATTCGTGGAAGTTGAAAGTTTGTGAGCTTGTTACTCTTGGGTCCTTGGACCCTAGACGCCTTTGTGGTGGTTGGACCCTTGTGTGGTCACTTGAAGACGTTCGGGAGCCCCCAATCCATTGTGGGTTGTACCCCGGATTGTTGTTGTGGAAAGCCGTTCGGGAGCCCCCAATCCCATTGTGGGTTGTGCCCCGGATTGTTGTTGAAAGGCTCCGGATTCCGCCTCGAAGGAATTCCGATAGTGGAAGGTGAACCAAACCTTTGTGGTGCAGTTCATCGGAGAAGAAGGTGAAACCTTTGTGGTTGTTGAACCGTTGTGTCGGTTCACACCTCTCCAACGAGACGTACTCCCTTAACAAGGAGGAACTCGGGAATACATACTCGTCTCCGCGTGCCTCGGTTATTTCTACCCGAGCTTTTACTTATGCACTTTACATTGTGATAGCCTTCATGCTTGAAGTATTCTATATTGCTATCACCTTGTTGTTTGTCTTGCTTAGCATAAGTTGTTGGTGCACATAGGTGAGCCTAGTTTATTTAGGCTGTCGGCTTGTTAATTTAAACATCTAGTTTTATTCCACAATTATCAAGCCTAAACCGGAAAAGTTTTAAACCGCCTATTCACCCCCCCTCTAGGCGACATCATTGTCCTTTCAACCACTACTTGTGTACCTTAAAATTATTTTTGTAAGAACTTCAGAGCAAACTATCACACAGTTGTAGTTCAAATTTGAATTACTTCCGGAAAATTGACATAAAGTCAATTAAAGAGGCGAATTTAGATAGAAAGTAAGGAAAATCCTCATATTCAGATATTATCCATAAAATATGTTCTACTCTTTGTCAAAATTAAGTGGGTGTCATTTTAGACCATATTTTATGTACTTGCTTCACAAAAAAAGTCATTTTTCACACTTAAAAAATGGAAAATGATATTTCTAAAAAGAATTTTGAAAATCGCTTCGGTGACGTTGTTTCCCATACCATGACACACATATGTGCTGAATATGGTCACTTTATCACAAACTATGACATGATAATGGTAATACATTGGTCATTTGTCTTGAAACCTATGCATGTTTATAGATGTTTGACATTTTCGTGAATTTTCGTTTTGAAAAGTTTGCCAAAAATCAAGTTTATCATTTTTCCTATTAACTAGTACACGTAAAAGGACTCCATGCCAAAGGGTTTCTTTTTTTTTGAGTACCTTTTCATATTTTTCCATTTCTTTCAAAAAACGGTTAAAATGGAGAGCATGGCTATTCATCAAAAGTGGTAGAATTTTTCAAAACTATTGACAGTTCTATGTTGTAACCACTACTTGTGTACCTTAAAATTATTTTTGTAAGAACTTCAGAGCAAAGTATCACACGGTTGTAGTTCAAATTTGAATTACTTCCGGAAAATTGACATAAAGTAAATTAAAGAGGAGAATTTAGATAGAAAGTAAGGAAAATCCTCATATTCATATATTATCCATAAAATTTGTTCTACTCTTTGTGAAAATTAAATGTGTGTCATTTTGGACCATATTTTATGTACTTGCTTCACAAAAAAAGTCATTTTTCACACTTAAAAAATGGAAAATGATATTTCTAAAAAGAATTTTGAAAATCGCTTCGGCGACGTTGTTTTACATACCATGGCACACATATGTGCTGATTATGAGCACTTTATCACAAACTATGACATGATAATGGTCACACATATGTGTTAAAACTATTGCATATTTATATATGATTGATATTTTTTGTAAAGTTTTATTTTAAAAAGTTGCCAAAACTCAAGTTTATCATTTTTCTAAAAACTAGTACACGTCAAAAGACTTCATGCTAAAGGGTTTCCTTTTTTTTAGTATTTTTTCATATTTTTTTTGAATGTAATCTAATTTGTTGAAAAAAACTGAAAAACTGTATAGTGAGCCCGGCGGTAATACCGTCGGGCTTACAATGTGATTAGATAAACGCCGACGGTACTGTGAGCCCGTCGGTGGCCGTCGGCCTTACAACTAGGACGCCGACGGCAAAACGACCCCGACGGTTTTTTCGTTTCGTCGGTTTCACGTTGTGACGCCGACGGCCCCCGTCCGCGTTGAAATGGCCGTCGGGCTGAGCTGTGTTTCCCGTAGTGACTGTTTGCTAAAGACTAGTGTATGATGCATCTTCAGAAAGAATAATCCTTCTAACAAGGCACATTATTTGGTGTCAAATCTCTATAGTTTGATATAAACTTGGTGGCTTCCTTTCAAAAAATATATATATATAAACTTGGTGGCTCAGAGGTAGAGTTGCAACCACCCAACTAAGGCTTGGTTCTCCAATGGATCAAACTTTCCTGTGTAACTAGCTCAAGCACAT
This sequence comes from Poa annua, assembly GCA_026929855.1. NCBI lineage: Eukaryota > Viridiplantae > Streptophyta > Magnoliopsida > Poales > Poaceae > Poa > Poa annua. Next base: position 78,754,137 of record CM049432.1, read on the forward strand.
GCATGTTCAGTCTATGGAGTCTGAGTGTGGAGTAGTTTTCATACATTTGTTAGCATATATTAATCTTGGATGTCGTATAGCATAACCAGGTAGCTGAGCACTGTCTTGGATGGTGAGATGATACTGTTTACTCCAGTAGCGTCCACCGTTCATGCCAATAATGAAAAATAATTGATGTATACAGTATATGGCTTGGATCAAGCGATGACAGTTCATGCATGACACCGACAAGCACATGCGTTGACATTGATCGTTTGGAACTTGTCAAGGCCAAAAACTGATGGCCCCGATCAAGCAGAATCATCAAATTAACGTGCAAACAGATATGTTATCATTGCTCCATCCAATTCCACCACATCAATGCAACGCCGGCCGGCTATATATTTCTTGTCTAATTCAGATGCATATATAGGAGCTAGTTATACGCTGCAGGTAAATTGTTAGAGAGTAGAACTTTGACTCAGTTGCCCTCTGTACGAGTAGGTTGCCAGCATGCATGGGCATGGTCCGCATGGAGCCATGGAGGAGCTGAGCTACTCCTTAAAACGGTGCTTTTCGAAAGTGAAGCAGGGGTTTCACTGTCGAAGACTCGAAGAAGACAAACACGTACTGCAGCTACATCCCTTGCGGACGTACTTGTATACATCTACATGGCTCTCCTCCTCGATCGTCCGAAGCTAGCTAGTGTCCACGATGATGATGAATCGAGCCACATTTGGCCATGGCACAGAAAAGCGACGCCAGAGCCGATCATGTGAATGGTTTGTGCAGTTCAATGGTAGTGGCGGACTGGCGAACCGTGTGCAGTGTGCTCCAGCTCCACCCATTGCTGGGGTGGACTGAACTGAAGGATTCAAAAATATCACGACGAGTGTGAATTGAACTAGTTTTCGGGGGATCTTCATCAAACTTCAGAGAGGTCCGCGCGCGCAGAAATCGCTGAAAGAAGAAGGAAAATGTGTAGGAAAGGATAGTTATAAGCGGACACGATCTTCACAGGATAATGTAGACGGTGACGCGATCTTCAGCAAAATTTAGAGAGTTTGCTTCAGGTTGAACTTACATTTCCTTCGGCCTAGCAAAAGAGTAGCCTCTAAGCAACAAAAATGGGCTTGCGTGGATAAAAAAGAAGCTTCTAGTGCTACGAGCGGTGTTGTAATGTGCTTCCATATGAAGAAAATTTCCTTCAATCTTGTTGACATTGCTTCCATATAAATTGAATTTTATTTTTATGAAAAGAACGTGTGTCGATACAACGGTTTAGAATAGAGAATCTACTCACTTGGAAACTGAAAATTATTTCAATCTATAGAAATAGAAAGTACTATGTGATACTTTATCCATTCATATAAGGTGTTTCAGACATCATACATATTTGCTTAGTTCGAGTCACCAACATTTTACTGCTTTATATGAACATACCACATGCTTCCCTTGGACTATAAATTTGTTTCCCTTGCTCTCCATCTGTCTACAACATGGTGTGACATGGACTAGCTGACAATGCTAAGATCATAATTTTCCCACGCAAAGAGTGATGACCCCGACGAGCATGATAAAGAGCGAGGGGTCACGACTGCCTCAACTGATGTCTATGTAGCCTCCATGTGAAAAAAGTAGGCGATAGAGAAGACATTGGTAGATACACATGCAGTGTTGGGTAGCTTTGACTAGATCATCTAGTTTACAATAGAAGCATGTCAGCTTTGTATGAAGCATATACGAGTGTCAATCGGCTGTGTGCATCAATTGATGCAGAGGCTGGGATTAATAAAATTCCCTTTTCTAAAAAAAATATACGAGTGTCAATAGAAGCTATTTAAAATTACAAGAAAATATCATCGATCAGATGAGACATGGTCGTTCCACTATGGAACATGCATACACAAAATTTATTAGGAAACATTATTATGATTTTCACGGAGACATCGAAGCAAACAACGGTTGTGTTTGAAATAATAAATTGCACGAAAAATGACTGCAGTAAAAGAAGCAAAATTGGCCATGGTTGAAACACAGATATTGACGATAACATAATGTTGATACAATGAAACAAGTAATCAAGAACATAAATGGAAATGGTTGAATAGGCCCCCAACAATAACTCCATTCGGCGCAGCGGCATGCATTCCAGTGTAGGATGAAGGGAATATGCCCTAGAGGCACTTAATAAACATAGTTTATTGGCAATATCCCAATCGTTCATTATATGTTTTATACCATGCTATAATTGTATTAAGCGAAATCATTAATGCAGCTGTGGTAGATAAACAACCAGGTCCCTAGTAGTATCTACTAAGACTAGTTTCGTTGCGCGATTGATGATCGAGGTTTTCCGATCATAGGGCATGGCGCCGGTCGGCAATGGAAGTCATATCGTTAGGTGTAACGATGTGATGGACATACCCAGTATTTATAGGACACAGTCATTACGCCTTAAGACCGTGAGATCAACTCTTATTGTTATCCCTGAAAGATACTTTGATTGCACCAAACGTCATATCTTATATAGTGTGACAATGATAGGTGATACTTTTGGGTATCGGAAGGGGGTAGTTGAGACGAGGGGTCAACAACGGGATTTGTCAGTCTGCATAGCCGGATAGATACTCTCGGGCCCACTCGGTGAGATTATGTCAAATGGGTTTGCAAACATGTGACTAGGTCACCAGCTGACATAATATCATAGACGAGTAGAAGAAAGCGATGTCGGGAACGAGATCATGCAAGGTATGGAGATATCTGAGAATGATGCCCGGACGCGCTAAGTATCGACATGACAAAGGGTTTAAGACTAGACGTCCAGGTTTGATAGATGAAAGTCATTCGTTATATCATAGAGATTAATTCATGGGGTCCAGGCCTACGAGTTAGTCGTCGATCATAGAGGAGTCTTGATCGTACCTGTTATTATATCGAACCGCTAGGGTAACACACTTAAGGGGTTTCGACAAGACAACCGGAAAGGAAAGAGATCACCGGGAACGTACAGGGAATGGTCCGATGGAGATCGGGCAGCAACGAAAGAGTTTTCGGAGCTAGAATAAATTATATATAATATGTTTAATATTAATTAGTGTAATTAATGATTAAATATGATTTTATATATTTATTTTCGAATTTTTGAAGGCTGGTTTCCCTAAATGGGCCTTCTGGTGGAAAGAAGGCCCATGAGGGGGGGAAAGTCCCCCCAGGGCTTCGGTTTGAGGGAGGGCCGGCCTAGGTGGGCCAAATGGGGCCCACCTAGGGCCGGCGCACCCCCTTTGGCTGCACCAGGCAATGGGGGATAGTCCCACATTGCCTGGCTGGCAAGGTTGGCTCCCCCTGGGAGCCTATATAAGAAGGGGCACCCTGAAAGTGCATGGTTGCCCCCATGCGTGGTCTTGGTAATTAATGACAATTCTTATGGACTAATGTTTACACTGAGATATTCTTTATAGATCTTGTCCATGGGAAGCTATAGGAGTTCATGTGTTGGACTCTTCAAGATGACTTAATGACCAATGCTCTATTCAAGGATTTATATGATGAATGGTCATGTGTAGAGTTGAGCTCATTGCAAGTATGTCTTGGAATAGAAGATTGAGTGAACAATCATGTTTACCTCCAAGCCATCATACATATCAAGAGAAGAAGATGAAGTGCAAGTTCAATATGATGCATATCGGAAGATATCCTTTGATTGAAGCTTGCAAAGGAAACATGAAGACAAAGCTTAGCGAGTCCCTCCCATAACGGAGTATGGGGGAGCATTTGGAGAAGTCTTCATCAAGCATGTGCTAGCAAGCACAATCAAGAAAGGTGTTTCAACTTGAGAGAGTCAAGATCTTCATCATCGAGCTCAAGTGGAATGCGCAAGGCAAAGGTATGATCTTGATAGATTTTATCTCTTACCGGTCTCATGGTGTTAGTAGGAGACCGGATTTTAGGATAGATGGCGTACTATCAAGAGGGGCTCTCAAGTGAGTAACTTGATCGCATTGTTGTGGAGAGCTCAAACCTTTGCATACTTGGCTTTTCATCTTTCTTGGTTCTTACTTGGTTTTTCTCCTTGTTGGGTTTTGGTGCTTGTTGTGATCTTCACGACAAGCCCAAGTTCACCGAAAACAAATTTCATATGGAAAACTTGTTGCGTTTTTGGTTTTGGAGGTTTGCCGATCATTCCTTTTTAGAGAGGTTTTAACCTCCTCCATTTGGTTTTATCTTCCATTGTTGGACTATGAGATTTATCTGCATGATCTTGTAAAGCTCTTCGTTGTGATTGCAACGAGCCAAAAATCATCGAAAACGGAGTCCGGATGGAAAAGATATTGACGTTTTCGTTATCGGTTTTGCTGCAGTTTTTCCTAGGCCGGAGTCTCCGGTGCTAGACCGGAAACTCCGGTCTGTGCAGGACCGGAGTCTCCGGACTCAACGTTTTCCTCCAAAGCTGCTTTGAAGTTGTTCAGCCCCTGGTGGGGGGCGGAGTTTCCGGCCCTAGAGGCCGGAGTTTCCGCCCCTGGATGAACTTTCCGGCCCAGGGCACCAGAGAGTTTGCCCAAGCCTCGGATGTGTTGACAGTGTTCGGCCCCTGGTGGGGGCCGGAGTTTCCGGTCCCAGTAGGCCGGAGTTTCCGGCCCTAGTGACCGGAAACTCCGGTGTGAAGCTTTCCTGCAACGGCTCTTTTTCGTGGGACCTATAAAAAGGCCCCTTCTTGCCCAGAGAGAGTAGCTTTTCAAGCACGAATTTCCCCGCTCTCTCTCCTCCATTGCTGACCTTGGAAAGCTTGCCCCTCTCTCATTTCCTCCTATGATTCTTGCATATCTTTAAGGGATTTGAGAGAGGAGATCTAGATCTACATTTCCACCATTCCATCTCTCCTCTAAGTGAGGGGAACCTAGTAGATCTTGATCTTGGAGCTCTTGGTGCATCTCCTCTTTGTTCTTCCTCTCTTATTCCCCCATAAGCATTTGTTGCTTTGTTGGAATTCGAGAGTGGAGGATTTGAGCACTTGTGCTCTTGCCTTTTGCATTTGGTGCATCGGTGTGCTCTCCACGAGGATTCGTGGAAGTTGAAAGTTTGTGAGCTTGTTACTCTTGGGTCCTTGGACCCTAGACGCCTTTGTGGTGGTTGGACCCTTGTGTGGTCACTTGAAGCCGTTCGGGAGCCCCCAATCCATTGTGGGTTGTGCCCCGGATTGTTGTTGTTGAAAGCCGTTCGGGAGCCCCCAATCCCATTGTGGGTTGTGCCCCGGATTGTTGTTGAAAGGCTCCGGATTCCGCCTCGAAGGAATTCCGATAGTGGAAGGTGAACCAAGCCTTTGTGGTGCGGTTCATCGGAGAAGAAGGTGAAACCTTTGTGGTTATTGAACCGTTGTGTCGGTTCACACCTCTCCAACGAGACGTACTCCCTTAACAAGGAGGAACTCGGGAATACATCCTTGTCTCCACGTGGCTCGGTTATTTCTATACCCGAGCTTTTTTACTTATGCAATTTACATTGTGATAGCCTTCGCGCTTGAAGTATTCTATAGCTATCACCTTGTTGTTTGTCCTTCTTAGCATAAGTTCTTGGTGCACATAGGTGAGCCTAGTTTATTTAGGTTGTCGGCTTGTTAATTTAAACAGCTAGTTTTATTTCGCAATTAATAAGCCTAAACCGGAAAAGTTTTAAACCGCCTATTCACCCCCCCCCCCCTCTAGGCGACATCATTGTCCTTTCACACCCCTGGCCTTTTAATTCACCAATTAATTCCCTAATTCTCTCTCGATCTCGTGATTCCCTTTGTCGGAGTCACGCCGAGTAGAGGAGGGGGATCTCTTCCACCATAGCCCGCTGCCACGCTGCTGGTGTTCCGGTCCAAGTCTTCCGCTGCTCGTCCTGGACTGGAGCTTCGGAGGCCGTCGTCTCCACCGTATGTGTGTGACGCCCTGCGAGGTGCTGCGCTAGCGGTACTCGGAGGCCTACTTCCTCCACCCGACCTCGAGGTCATCTTCGTCGTCTTCGTCGCGCCGAGTTCTTCGCGACCTAGAGGTCGGCTACGTCGTCTTCGTCGTCAACGCTTGTGTGGGAGCGTAATCCCCGCTATTCGGTCTACGAGGGTATGTATTCCGATCTCCGCCGTACTTCTATATCTGCATAGTGTAGATCTTGGCTAGTTTAAGGATATCGTTGCTAGGAAATTTTTTGTTTTCTGCACACGATCCCCTTCATAGGACTCGAATAATGTGAAGGAGCAGGTATGGCTGGGGTTGGAGGTTGCAGCGCGGTGGCGAGAGGATTGGGCGATGTAGGAAGAGCGGATGCAACATTGATCTGGGAGGAGAAATCAGGCTACGATTTTAATGGGATATATTTGAGGGCGAGCTGTCACACGGTAATTATGGGGACGTGCAATTTTATGGGGCAAGATATTTTTTGTGAAAACTATGCGCGGGCCATGGGATAAAATGAGAGCTTGATGGTTTTCTTTTCATCAGATTCAGATAGATAGTATTTACCTTAATCAACACGGCATCTTGCTGAACTTATTTACTTATGATTCCTCTTAGTGAACATCTTGCTGATGATATTGTGGCTTGGAATAAAGCTAAATCATTTACGTTCTCGGTGCGGTCAGCCTACTACACTGAATGGGGCCATCAGTTTGGGGGTTGGACTAGGACAATTGATGGACAAGATTCAACTGTGTTAATCCGGTTTGGGAAAAGCTGTGGGATTTACATGTTCCTAATAAATTTTAATATTTATTTGGAGATCTCTACATGGTGTTGTGCCGGGAAGATCAATTCTTGCTTCAAGGCATATAAAAGTTTCACCGCAGTGCCCAGTTTTCCATGCAGAGCTGGAAGACATTCTTCACCTTTTATTTGGTTGCCTGCGAGCTCGTGAAGTGTGGGCTGCTTTGGGTCTAAAGTATTTTATTAATGATCATATGGCTGGTGAGTTTTCAGGTTCTTGAGTTTTAGAGGATATAATTCGCAAGCCAAAACAAAACAATCCCGTGCTAGGGATGTTGCGCGTGCAAGAATCTGTGGTGGTAGCATGTTGATATATTTGGTGGCAGCAAAGAGAATTTGTGAAGGGATAAAAGGTGGCCGATCCAACTCGTACAACGTTTGCTATAAGTGCGCTAACTGCAAATTTTATTCCTACGGCATCTGCTAAGGTAATGGTAAAAGATGTTGTATGGTCAAAGCTAGCAAGAGGTGATTTAAAACTGAATATCGATGCCTCCTATCATCCGAATGGTTCTGGAGCCGTTGGTATGGTTCTCCATGACTGCAACGGTGATGCAATTGCTGGTTATGCTTGTGGGATAAATCGGCTGTTAAATGCATCGATGGCCGAAGCTAGGGCGCTTTTGGAAGGGATGAAATTTCTTGAGAGATTGGGGTGTCCAAAATAACTATTGAATCTGACTCTCTGAAATTAATTCAAGCATGCAATGCTGTTATCGAAGTCTGGAGTCCGGTTTCTGCTATATTGGCTGAGTGTTTCATGATGCCGACTCAGTTGATTTTGTCCATTGTCCAAGACAAGTGAATCAAATGGCGCATGAATTGTCTAAGTTTTCTTATTGTTCGAATTCTGTAGTTAGCTGGGATGGTGATCCCCCTTGGTTTATTCTTCCTTTTATAATCAGCGATGTAACAGTGCTTAATGTTTAAAAGCGGCAAGTTTCAGACGCACTCTTTTCCTTATAGGGTACCTAAGGGAGCTGAAAGGTTTTTAATGAGGCGGCTTGCTGACTTAATGTATAATGTATGGGATTTAAATTTCAAAAAAAAACATCGTGCATGCGCCTGTGTCAAAGACGGGCTCCAGTCTTACATTATTCGTTTTTTTTATCTCACTTTAGCCTATAATTTATTGACGCTAGTGAGCCTTCACTCATGTTAGCCGGGCGAGGTGATGGTTGTGTTCTTTGGCACCACTGGGATACTGGCTTTGATGGGCCGTTCTAACCTACAAGACTTTACATATCGTGAATTTGTGATGAGTCATGCGTTCATGGGCCTTGGCTGATTAAAAACAATCTGTGCATGGCCAGCAACGGCTAGGAAGATTTTTTTTTTAAAGCAACGGCTAGGATATTTCCACCATAAACGAGCGACTGCATCCATGAAAAAAAAACGTGCTAGAAAACATTCTATCAAGCTTGCTGAACTTTTCATGAACTATTTGAGCTTGAGCCAAAAAGCCCGCGAGCTTTAAACAGGCTTGAGCTTGGCTTGTTAAGTCATCGAGTCGAGCCTCTAACGAGTCAAGCTCTTATGTTTTTGAGGGTCTAACAAGTCAATCTCAAATCGTTTTAAGAGACCGAACTATTTTGGCATCCGTACATGCAAGGTAAATAAAACATTGATCATCATCTCCAACCGATCATCTCTTCTCCAACCAGCAGAGTCCGTTGAGTTGTATATCGGCAGCCCATGCGCATATGTCATTTCACAAGAGGCAATCATGGCCCACGGGCTTATGAGCAAGTCCTCATTTGGAGGAATTAAACTAGTAAGTTTGCTGATCCGAGGATGGTACTTTCCTAGGTGCTTCGGTGGTGTTGATTAAAGAGATTAATGATCCTGCAACTCTGGAGGCGCTAGCTTGCCGTGAGGCGCTATCTTTGGCAATGGACTTACAAGCACAACAGGTTATGGTCGCTTCTGATTGCTTGGAGGTGATCAAGTGTATTGACGAAGAAAATCTTGGACTGTGCTGAAAGAGATACATGCTACAAGTGGTGATTTTGCTTCGGTGAAGTTTAGACATGAAGGGAGAGACTCAAATACTGAAGCTCATAATTTAGCGAGAGCTTCAGCCTATTTGGGAGTTGGTCGTCACGTCTGGTTAGGAGAACCACGTGATTTCATTTGTATCCCTACTAGATGTTGTAATAATTCTGTGAACTCGAGGCAACCAGTTTCTGACGCGCTCTTTAGCGGCTCTACTCCGAACAACGGGACGGGGATTGTTTTAGACTCTTAGTAACAAATTTCATATCAGTTCACTGATTTCAGTGAGTTGATGAAAAAAATTCATAGCATCCATGAATTCAAATAAATATCAAAATATTCATTTTTTGATGAATCTGAGATACAGTTTTGGTCATTTGCTCGAAATAAAAATCTGCATTACCGATATTCTGTAGTGGACGAAATATGTTTGAAACCAAATCATACTCACGAGAAACCCTGTTTATAAACACGCCTGAGCTAAAAAAAATAGAAACTGTGGACGCCTGAGCTAATCATCACATACATTTTGCAAGTAAAAACGAAGGCAGACAGCCACATGTCATGTTTGACTTGTTCATGACATCTCATCTGGATACGTTCTCGAAAATGTCCACAAAAATGCGAAAATGAAAAAGCACAACTAAGAGGACCCCCTCCCATCTCCATAGCCATAGATCTTTCTGATCCAACGGTCCGGTATTTTTTTACAAAACTGACCCTGCACTTTGACAATATTACAATTCAGCCTTAGATATAGGGACGACTAAGATCAAAAAACCCGGATCAGAAAAATCTTAACCTCCCACCCACCACAAACCACGTCTGCTCCCACCTCCCCCCTCTATCCGCCGTGCGACACCACCTCTGGCTTGGGGACGGAGCCGTGCTCCGGTGGGGAGGACGTCGCACGCCCGACAGGCCACGGTGGGGAGGGCGGCAACCTGCAACCGGAGGAAGCCGCGCGCACGGCGTTTGGGTCGTGACCGGCCATGGAGGCCACGGTGACCTTCGAGTCCGGCTATGGAGGCGGCAGCAGCGACCTTCCAGTCCGGCCATGTGAGGGTGGATCCGAGCTCTCTGTCTTTGGATCTAGAGTTCTTGATTTTTTGGTTTTTTTCTCGAGTTTGGATCTAGAAACCCGGATCTCGGATCTGGGTTCTTCTAATATTTCCTCTTTTAGTGATCTTGTTCATTTGTTTGTTCCATGAAGATTGTTATTTCTTTTGTGTAGATTCGAATTTTTGTGGTCCAGATCCACAGTGTGATTTCATGATCCGAATTTATTTCAAGAAATAACATTCCTGCTAAGAAATTTCGTGTTGGTTTATTCATGTATTTTGTTCTTGACATGAACTGAAAGTAATATTCTGTTAATGCATGATCGTGATTATTACATCATCTGGTTCTTGTGTGGATCCATGATTTCGAAAATAAGTTCATGTAAAAAAATCCATGGAAAAAATTTGTTTCCTAATATGGAAAAAAATCCATGGAAATTTTTTGTTTCCTAATGAAATTTCGGAAAGCAATAAACATGCTTCCTAATGTGGAGAAATTTGTTTCCTAAATTTCGAGAAGCAATAATCATGCGTTTTAATCATCCTAAGTTTCCAAATTTGTTCATGTGAAAAAATCCAGGGAAAAATTTCAGGGAAATTTTGGAAGGCAATAAACATGCTTCCTAATGGGGAGATATTTGTTTCCTAAATTTCACGAAGCAATAATCATACGTTTTAATGCGGAAATAATTTTGGTCAACGCTTCATGTATGTATTTTTTTTGTTCATGAATGTTCATATGGCAAGAATTTCCTGTGCATGTATCTACATGTTCTTCGGAATTTTTTCATTTTTTTCGTATACATGTTCTTCCGAATTTATTTTGTTCATGTGAAAAAATTTAGGGAAATTCCAGAAAGCAATAACATGCTGAGAAATTTAGGGAAATTTTCCTAATGCATTATGACTTTCCTAATACATAAATTTCCTAATTCATAAATTTCATTGTTAAAAGATAATGACCTCCCTAATCGGGCAATTAGTCGTTCATACATTTTTAAAACAAATGATGATTAAGAATGAGGTGTTTCAAAAAGATAAATGTTTAAAGTTTAGAGTGTTGACTGTAAATGTTGTAGCACGAATCTTGATACAATGAACGGTGATATTTGATAGGTGCGGCCGCTCTTAGTTGTGTAAAATCCGCGTCGACAAAAATGGAGTAACTCTTGAAAAGAACTTGTACACATGCATGGTACATGAGATGATTATTAATATGCATTGTGCGTGAGGATAATGGGAGAACCATACATCAATTGAAACATCGCAGATACAGATTGGTCATCAACCTACAGTTAATTAACATCCCCGCGCGCCAAGTAACTACGATCGAAAGCAGAATGAAAATGGCGTAATTATGCATAAACGTACTGCAATAGAAAATGAAGGAGCTAAACGTGTTGCGACTAGATCAGATCAGATTGCATGGCGCGGGGATGAAGGACAACAGGCTGTTCTCGTTGTCGTAGAGCACGTGGAAGTTGCTGTGCTGGAAGCTGCCGATGATGGAGCCGTCGTCCGACGGCGCCATCGCCAGGCAGAGGTTCCCCGTGCTTCCGTCGATCAGCATGTAGTTCTCCAGCGGCAGCTCCATGTCGGCGCCTTCGAAGTGGAACACGAGCTCCGGCATGGTCACCAACTTCCGCGGCGGCGGCGGCCACTTGAAGCACGTGTCCAGGTCGTCCGGCGACGTGGCGTTCACCAGGGGCAGCCCGACCAGCGCCACGAACGCGTCGTGCACCATGCCGTACGCGGGCTGCGCCAGGTACGTGATCGTGGCGCCAGAGTCGATGATGACCCCGCCCGTGCCGTCGGCGTCGTTGATGGCAAACACCCACGGATCGACGGGCAGCAGGTCGCCGCCGACGCTGATGCCCGTCATGTTGAGGTAGTACATGGTCGGCAGCGCCGGGTTGACGATGAAGGGCGTGGACTGCACCGGGCCGGAGTCGCTCGTGTTGGTGCTGTTGAGCGTGGCGTAGGCGCCAAAGTAGAGACGGCTGGGCACGGTCGCCATGAAGGAGGTGAGGCAGTAGGAGAACCTGGGCGCCCCGAGCTGGCTTACCAGGGACAGCGGCCCACGGCCGAAGCCCACCATGCCGGAGCCGTTGTAGAGGGAGCCTGCGTTGAGGCTCCCGCAGCCGAAGGCGATCTTTGGCACGGTCACCCGCGTGCCGTTGGTGCCGAAGGTGAAGGTCTCGTTGGCGAGCACGCCGGCGGTGCTGGCGCTGTCGCCGTAGTAGTACTGGTAGACGCATGTGCTCTTGTAGCAGGACGGGTAGTAGAGGGCATCGCACATCGGCGACGAGCAGGGCAGCTTCTTGTACGTGGGGGACTTGGCCGGGTCGAAGAAGGGCGTGGGCTGGTCCACGCAGAGCATGCACGGGGAGCACTGCGTCCAGATGAGGTCGCTGCCGGTGTCGAGGATGGCCGCGTAGTCCCGCGGCGGCGTGCCGATGGCCATGTTCATCAGGTACTCGCCCTGGCTGGCCAGCACCAGGATGCGAGCCGTGGTGATCGCGTCCGCGGCCGCCACCGCCAGGGACTGCAGCGCGGCGACGCGCGATCTGCTCCGGCGCACGGCGCGGGAGAGCAGCTGCGCGTTCGTGTACCCCGCGCCGGCGTCGATGTGGGTGAGCGTGGCCTGGAAGCCGAAGCCGCGGTCGGGATGCGCCGCGGCGACGACGAGCGAGGAGAGGAGCAACGGGAGCAGGAGGAGCAAGAACACGGCGATGTTGTCCATTGTAGAGCGTTGGCGAGCGTGGCACGCCACGACTGTGAAGTGTGAAGTGGATGATGTAGTGAGCATGAAGTCTTCTTGACCTGTGTTTTATACCGTGTCGGTGGCGGTGCAATGCGTGTATGACTGTATGAGCAAGTCGACACTGATCCGGAGGAATTTAGGGTTTTGGTTGTACTTCAGTACTTGGGCATAGTCCTGCCAATTAACAAAGCTAACGTAGAGCCGTGAACTAAGGCCTCCATGCGCTGGCCATGCAGAAGATAATTCGGGAATTGGGACGAGAGAATTAAGTTTGGAGCTGCAATGATGCGTTTCGTGCTACTGTAAGATATTCAGGTTCCCGGCCCATGCATTCCGTTGGATCGACGCTGCAATACAGAAATCGAAACTGAAGGTGCGTCGATCTAACGGTGAAAGTAATTGGGATCTACCGAGGAGGGAGGCCCCTCATGCAATGCCATGTGCAGCAGCCAACGAAACGGCTGCCTCTCCGGGATCTGTTTATTACCATCGGAGTCACCAACGGCGCACGCAGCAATTTGAACATCGAGTCGCGTTTACGTCACCGATTGCTGGCTTGCTGCGCGGAATTCGATTTCTGCTCTCGGATCCTGGAGCCCTAGCTAGAGTGATGGGCACGGCACATCCCAACTTGGCTTATTTGGAGACGCCACATTCGTGCTGGATGGATGCAGGAGCAGTTTAGAATGTGGCCACAGAAGTACAGACCAAGTTAGACAGGTGTTTGGCCCCGAAACCTATGCTTATACCTAGAGTTTGAATGGTGTGTGTGGCCACGTACGGTAATATCACATGATCCGCAATTATCAAGATTGAAGCATTTCTGCTGTAGCTCCGGCGGGAGCAAGTTGAGATCCGCAATTCGTATTTTCTTTAAGGGTCCCGCAATTCGTATTTAGCCCTTAGTGCGGCACAGCCTTCCGAGCAACGATCCTGAAGAGTAAAGATTCACAATTATCAAATTGACGATTTGACTTGAGAGCCGACATATATAGGGCAAGTCGATCTGTCACATTAGGGCTGGCCTAACAAGCTGTTCGGATCATTAAGTCTCGGCTCGTTAATGCTCCAATCATTAGGCTCGTTAAGAATAAGAAGCTAAATCTAAAGATTGGCTCGGTTCATTATACGTTCACAAACGCTCACGATCAACTCACTAAAACTCGTTAAGAAGATGTATCAAGATATTCAGCTCATTAATTAAGCATAAGGAAAGCTATACTTACAAAAATATGCTGACATGCATGGCTCCAAGACCACCTACCGTGCGTAAAAATATATTTAAAATATGCATCAAACCACACATATTTACATCCTATGGCTACACTGACAAGCTTAACGAGTAGCTCATGAAACTCGTTAGCTTGATTGTTTAACTCGTTATGTTAACAAGGTAAAATTGTTGCTCGGCTCGGTTCGTTAAAAACGAGTCGAGCTATCGAAACGCTCGTTAAGCTCACCGACCTTCGAGCTTTATGTCCACCTGAGGCGGATAGCTAGAGGACATCCCGCTGGACCTTAATGCTCAGGAGATACATGAGGTGTTCGAGCTTGCAGAGAGCTGGCCGATTACTGGCTCACATAATGGGTGGATGACAACATCACGTGGATATGGGTGAGCAGTGGAGTTTATTCCTCTAGATCGACCTACCGTGCCATGTTCTTGGGACACATAGAGATGAAAGGCGCCCTGCAGATCTGGCGCCCTCGCGCCGCCGCAAAATACAAAGTATTCCTTTGGCTGGTTATCAGAGGAAGATGTTGGACTGCAGACCGTCTAAGCCATAGAGGTCTACCCCACCCAGTGACGTGCCCCTTCTGCGATGAGGGTGGCGAGGACATAAACCACCTGCTTCTTGGATGTGTGTTCGTCCGGGAAGTCTGGACGGCCACTATGCGGCAGTGGGGCACCTTGGCAGCCCCACCTGATCCGGACACGAAGTTAGTGGACTGGTTGACGAGACCGTGCTCTGGGAAGTGTGGTGCGGTGGTGGATCCCGATCCTCCACGGCCGGAGCTCTGGGCAGGGCTGGCGCTGGGTGGTGGGTTTGGTTGGTGGCCGGAGGTGCGAGGTGGAGAAAGGCCGGAGGTGCGAGGTGGAGAAAGGCCGGAGGTGGGAGAGGTGAGGTGGTGCTGAGAGGTGGATTTGGTCTCCTTGCTGTGGTAAATAAGAAGCTATTTATCCTCAGACCCACACGTCGGAAAAACATACCTAATTTGCCCTGCCCTGATTTACTCTCCCTAAATGCGTGTAGCAGGTCCAGTCAATCCTTTTACACGAATCTCCAACCATGATCAACGGTGCAGGCGATAGGTGGACGTCCTCTTAGTTGTGGACTTGCATTTTCGCAGCTACTGCCCTCATATGTTGGTGTCTACGGAGACACCGCAACGATATTGTGTTCGAATGCGCGCGGCTGCGCGCCCGTCCACAGTAGTTGCTAGCTCGCGCATATAGCAGAAGAAGCGGAGAACTGGGGTTTGGCCAAGCTTTTCCGTGGTAGATTAGCGCTAGTGGATAATGGAGATGTCGCGAGTAATACTTTTTGTTGCTTGTGTGGGGGCGATCAAGGCGTATGTGGGGTTGTAATCTAGCCGCTTGGCCACTTCATCTATAAATTTCGACACACCTTTCCATGGTGTATCCTTGAAAAAAAATCCATCATCCAACAAGCGTCGTCCACAGTCCATTTCCTTCTGATCTGCTCTATTGGTCCGTTCTTAATCACTTAGCCCACAACATATAGGCGACAAGGCACAGCGCGAGCAGTTCCCCGACAACGCGGCCGAAGTGCCGGCCCGTCGTTGGTGCACCGGAGACAGCGTCCGGGCTGCCGGTCGGCGCCATCCCAGCCATCTTCGTCGGATCGGTTCCTCCTTGCGACGACATTGGCGCCGGCGAAGCGCCGAGGTACGTCTGGAAGAAGGACGCCGTCGGCGGCGGTATCAGCGGCGGGAACTGGTGCTGGCCTGGGCACAGGGGCTTGAGTGCCGTGGTTAACCTGAAAGATGCAATGATCGTCAGATAGTAAAACCGAGCAGTCAAACTGAACTTCAAAACGAGATGTGTACAGTATTCGGGTGATGCCGAATTACGCGGTGAGGATTGTGCCGTTGGCGTAGCCGCCGTAGCTGCAGGAGGTGACGCTGCAGCCGGCGCCGGTCATCACCAGCGTGTGGTCGCCGAGCATCATGCTGCTGTTGCTGCACTGCATGGTGGAGCACGCCGCGTCCGCCAGTGGCGCCGGCACGCAGAACAGGCTAGAATTAACCAGGTAGGAACTACTGCGTTAGAAAGCTCAAGCAGAGTAATCGACTGATGAGTAGTGAAATCTGACGAAGATTGAAGGCAGGTCGGCCGTGGGTGCCTACTCCATGTTGGCCGGACCGCAGCTGCACTGGACACACCGGTCGGCCGTAACTGCGTAGGTCCCGTTTGGCACGGCCAGCCCGTAATCCGACGCCGACGTTGGGAACGACGAGGTGCATGCTGGACAGGGCGAACATGAGTTACAGGATGTCAGTGAAGAAGCAAATGAAAGAGTAAAATCGTAACCGAGATATTAGTGACGAGGAGCAAGGAGCAACTGAATAATTGAGGCCGTCGACATCCTGATCTGACAGAGCATCTGGGCATGGCGATGAATGCATTTTTGTCCTTGTTTTCTTCAGACAAGACAGTGTGATTCTTATGTACAGTTTTGTTAGTCCATAGTACCCCGTAATGCTACTAATCGCCCGCCACTCGGGCAAAGTGACGAAAAAATTGAATGAAAAACTGACAGTCTGGAGCACTGCTACCAGTATATATGAATGAATGGTACAAAATGTCATTTTACGCTTGTTCCTGTCTTCCTCGGCAAACGTCAGGAATTCAAGTAGCTCATCGACCATTCAGCCTCAGTGGCAATGTTTAGGGTCATCTTTAGGCTAGTGCTATGTTAGTACAGTATGCTACTACTCCAGTGCTCAAAGTGGACGGCATTTCAATCAAAGGTTCGTGCCAGAATTGCATGTTTGTCAACTAGAGCGCGTGGATGAATAAAATGATAAATGTTCACCGACCAAATTTGTCAGCAAGCATCCGACCAAATCCAACCACGCAGCTACGCACGACGGCACGGGCACGTACAGTAATTAAGCTCACGATCGAGATCCGTGAAGAGAGGTATGGCAAGCGCGGGGCTCACCTGGCAGCGGGAGGACGATGATGTCCCCGGCGGCGACGTCGGCGGTGGCCAAGTCGTTGACGCTCATCACGTCGGTGGCCGTGGTCCGGTACCTCGTCGCGATGGCGGGCACGGTGTCCCCCTTCGCCACCACGTACGTGAGGTACACGGTGGGCACTCCGTTGTCGACCCCGCCGAAGCAAGCGCAGTGCAGGGGCACGGACAGCGTGGCCCCGGCGTCCACCGCGTCGTCGGCGCCGGCGCCGGCCTCGAGGATGCCGGTGGACTCCCGGATCCAGTCCGGGGCGGTGAGCCCGCCGTAGACCTGCGAGGCGATGGAGGCGAGCGTGTCCCCCTGCCGGGCGACGTAGCTGACGGAGGTGGCCTTGCGGATGCCGTTGGAGCAGGCGCAGGGGACAGGCACGCGCAGCGCGAGGCCCGCCGGGAGGATGCGGTCGGCGGCGTCGTGGACGGCGAAGTCGATGGCGTTGGCGGCGAGGATGGCGAGCGGGTCGGCGGCGAAGAGCGCGGCCAGCTCGGCGAGCTTGAGGTCGGCGTGGAGGGTGTAGGAGAGCAGCGCGGGGCAGGCCGTGGTGGAGGCGCAGGGCTCGAGCGTGGACTTGGACGCGGCGCCTGGCAGCCGCGTGGAGGCGACGGCGGCGAGGCAGAGTAGGAGAAGGTGGAGTGGGGTGGACGGGAGTGGCATGACGGCGTTCATTGTTGGACGCAGAAATAGTACGTGTATGCTCGGGTGTGCTATGCAGCCTATGCTACTATGCTAGCTTTCGTCTTCGTACGCCTTCCACCTAAGCTGCGCAGGAAAGGCCCAAAGCCAATCTCAGGGAACAGTAAAGCTTCATAGGGTCTTTCTGTCCCTTATTCTTCAGTGTGGAGATAGAATGACTGTAGACCCTCTTCTCTCTTTTAGTTAGCCTTACTTATTCCAATTCCTAATCTATACCATAAAGCAAAGCCCTTTTTGCGCAAGGTTCTCTCCTACGTATACAATTTTCACTGATGGGAGTAATATGCCCTTGCCCCCCATTCTTTGAGAATCAGAAGGATCCTTTTCGAGTTTCCATTTCTTCATTTGGAATCTGGGCTCTTCTATCTTCGACTTATTTTTTTTTTGCTTTATTATTTATTTATTTCATTTCGACTTTTCCCTCTTCCTCTATCCCTATCCTCTAGGTACAGCGTTTGCATCAATAGAGAACCTTTTCCTCCTCATGTCACTTCCAAGGCATATGATAGTTTTATTATCTGTGGACTCTTTGATGAAAAGATGAAAAAACCAAAAAAAAGCTCTGCCCTTCCATCTCTTGGATAGATAGAGAGGGAGGGCAGAGGCCTTTGGTGTATGTGGCGCAAGCACCAAAGGTGAGCATGACCATCATCTGGAGAAAAAAAAATACCCAGCGCACTCCTTATTCCCAGAGATGAAGACTCTAATGTTCCTAAATTTTATGGACTTTCCCAATCTCGACGATTCGCGAGATAATAGCTATTATTCTTTTAAGTTAACTATTATTTGAAGTTAGCCGCCATGGTGAAATTGGTAGACACGCTGCTCTTAGGAAGCAGTGCTTAAGCATCTCGGTTCGAATCCGAGTGGTAGCTGATGTAGAGCAGTAGATTTGAGCTTGACTCTTCGTACGTGGTAGCTATAGCTGGCCAAACGGGCGGCACGGCACGGCACGGCACGCTCCGCCGCCGGCACGGCACGGATGCGGCACGGCCCGTTTGCGGCACGGCTCCAATCGTGCCGTGCCGTGCCGGCACGCGGGCTTCGACTCCGGCCAGAGCACGGCACGGTGAGCACGGCGACGGCACGGCGGCACGGCACGGCACGGTCGGCCCGCTTCCCCTCCACCTCCGGCGTCTTCTTCACGACTCCATCTCCGGCGGAGGGCGGCACGGCGTAGGTGGAGGAGGGCGGGGGAGGGGAGGAGAAGGGCGGCGCAGGAGGAGGGCACGAGCACGGGTGGGCGGGGGAGGGGATGGAGCGACGGGACGGACCGACAACGCAAGGAAAAGGCTAATCGTGCCGTGCCGGGCCGGCCCGCGTGCCCCAGATCAGAGCTGGGCACGAGCAAGGGTGGGCCTCGTGCCGGCACGGCACGTTTCGTGACGGGCCGGGCCGTGCTTGGGCCGGGCCACAAAATGCGTGCCTCGGGCCGGCCCGATTGGCACGGCCCGTTTGGCCAGCTATAGTGGTAGCTGAGGTAGATTTGAGCTTGAGTCTGTCTGAATAAATGACTATATTTTCTAACTTGAATATCACAGATTATTCAGAACAACTAGCATGATCGCCCTCGCAAATGCGAGGTCATCATCTATCGTTGGTTGAAAGTGTTCAATAAATAAAATTATATTTTCATCGATATTATATTATTTTCCATTATGTGATGGTAAACAAAAGTGTTCTGCACCTATTGCAAATGTTTTGGTAATCAAAATATCACATATGTAAGTACCTCTTTCGCAGTTTGAGATTTTTGGTCAATGGATTATCATGTGATATGTTTGACACCGACGTAAGTGATACTCCCTCCGTTCCGATGAATAAGGCCTATATTTTTTTATAAAAGTCAAGTCAAGTAAAGTTTGACCAAACTTGTGGAAAAATCTACCAATAAATATGATATTACATAGATATCATATGAAAATATAGTCCATGATGTTTCTAATGACATTAGATTTATACTTTACAAGTTAATACTTTTTAATAAAAAGTTGGTCAAAATTTACATGGATTGACTTTTTCAAAATAATATAAGCCTTATCCATTGGAATGGAGGTAGTACTGAATTTGTAAAGTTAACTATAGTCTAACACGTTATAGTCTAACACGTGATGTTAGATCATCATATGTGAGGTTAGTTATCTTTGATTAAAACATTGTTGGATCAAAATAAAATGATATGTCCTGCTTAATAGGTAGGTCATACACTCAATAAATTGTAAGAATTATCGTGTTATTTTGTTTCTGCCTCTCGTTTAGTCAGTCCATGTCACAATGTGAAACATTTAAAAAAAATGAACCCGGTAAAACATTGGCCATTATTTTATATATAGTGTCAAATATAAATTGTTTTCTTCTGGGCATATCAACATGTTCATAATGGCAGTCATAGTTAGAGAACTGCTACTCTAAGTTATCCAGACTCTTCACTTATCATAATATTCATCTAATGGTTCTACATATCGATCACATGTATTTTATGCTTTACGTAAAAAATTATGTGGCTTGGATGGTTTATGTTAAGACTCTTTATCCAATTTTCTGTAATAAAAAATGATGTTCGACATTCTCTATGTATCAGACATAGATTTTATCAGACTGAAAGCTCGACTTGGTGTGACCAGAGCTCTTGATTGAAGAACGGGTTCTAGAGTGATCCTTGTGTGGATCAATGAACAAACGTTAAGTATATTTTTCAGTGTCTATGAGAACTAAAAATATATTTTCTAGTAAAGGTTAAGAGTAGAAATACAACTTGCCGTAAAACGGTTACGATGATACACGTTATTACAATGGCCCATACAACTAGAAATCTAATATAGGAGATGTCCTTTATTTTGAAAAAAAAAACATGGTTAGCTTGCGAAGTCGCATATGAATGCACTGTTGCATAATCTACATAGGTATAGAAATATATGGCAACTTCAGAAGTAGCAAGTGTGATTGGACTGAGCAGTTTTCCGAGCGTATGTGGTCCACTTAATAGATCTCTTAGACTTTTAAGGACCATGCTACGCGAATGTTCGAGTCTCACTCCATCCACTAGGATATATTTCACCGTCATCGTAAGATACGGGATGATGTCAAACTAGGTGACACAGAATTATTGCAAAGCACATATAGGTCTCAATGTGTGAGATCTATTGACTGTATTCCTCTTCCACGAGACAAGCATGCACCAAGATGCTATGGGTGTTGAGCTTTTACCAAGTTGTAAACTAGATTAAGTGTTACTCTAGTGCAAGTGCGAGACTGAAAGAAATATGCCCTAGAGGCACTTAATAAAGATAGTTTATTAATCATATTCCAATTGTTCACATACTATGCTATAACTGTATTAAGCGGAAATATTAATACATGTGTGATTAATAAACAACCAGGTCCCTAGTAGGCTCTACTATTACTAGTTTCATTGCGCGATTGATGATCGAGATTTTCCGATCATGAGACATGGCGTCTGTTGGCAATGGAGTCATATTGTTAGGTGGAACGATGTGATGGACTTACCCATTATTTATAGGACATAGTCATTACGCCTTAAAACCGTGAGATCAACTCTTGTTATCCCTGAAAGATAATTTGATCGCACCAAACGGCATATCTTATATAGTGTGACAATGATAGGTGATACTTTTGGGTATCGGAATGGGGCAGTTGAGACGAGGGGTCAACAGCGGGATTTTTCAGTCCGTATAGCCGGATAGATACTCTAGGTCCCACTCGGTGAGATTATGTCAAATGAGTTTGCAAACATGTGACTAGGTCACCAGCTGACATAATATCATAGACGAGTAGAAGATAGCGATGTCGGTAACAAGATCATGCTAGGTATGGAGATATCTGAGAATGATACTCGGACACGCTAAATATCGCTATGACAAAAGGTTTAAGACTAGACGTCCAGGTTTGATAGATGAAAGTCATTCGTTATATCACAGGGATTAATTCATGGGGTCCAGGCCTACGAGTTAGTCATTGATCGGAGACGTCTCGATCATGTCTGTTATTATATCGAACCGCTAGGGTAACACACTTAAGGGGTTTCGACAAAACAACCGGAAAAGAAAGAGATCACCGGGAACGTCCCGGGAATGGTCCGATGGAGATCGGGCAGCGACGAAATAGTTTTCGGAGTTAGAATAAATTATATATAATATGTTTGATATTAATTAGTGTAATTAATGTTTAAATATGATTATATATATATATTTTTTCGAATTTTTAAAGACAGATTTCTCTAAATGGGCCTTCTAGTGGAAAGAAGGCACATGAGGGGGGGAAACTTCCCCCAAGGGAGGAGGGCTGGTTCGGCCAGCCCCTAGTGGGTCACATGGGGCCTACTAGGGCCGGCGCACCTCCCAAGGTCGTGGCTGGTGTGGGAATAGTCCCACACCGCCCGGCTGGTGAGGTTGACTGCTCCCTTGCCCCTTTATATAGAGGGGCACCCCTGCCCTTTTAATTTAACCAATTAATTCACTAATTCTCTCTCGATTTCGTGATTCCCTTTGTCGAAGTTGCGCCGAGTAGATAAGGGGGATCTCTCCACCATAGCCCGCTGCCGCGCTGCTGGTGTTCCGGTCCAAGTGCTCCGTTGCTCGTCATGGACTAGAGCTTCGGAAGCCGTCGTCTCCACCGTATGTGTGTAACGCCCTGCGAGGTGCTACGCTAGCGGTGCTCGGAGGCCAACTTTCTCCACCCGACCTCGAGGTCATCTTTGCCGTCTTCGTCGCGCCGAGTTCTTCGCGACCTAGAGGTCGGCTACGTCGTCTTCGTCGTCAACGCTTGTGCGGGAGCGTAATCTCCGCTTTTCGGTCTACAAGGGTATGTATTCCGATCTCCGCCGTACTTCTATATCTGCATAGTGTAGATCTTGGCTAGTTTAAGGTTATCACCGGTAGGAATTTTTTGGTTTTCTGCCTGCGATCCCCTTCATAAAGTTCAAGCATTTTTGAAACATTTGGTATAAATGAATTCATTTAAAAAAAAGTAACTGAAAAACATACATAGAGTAAACCCGGATAGTTTCGAATTCTTCTTATTTTCTAGCGGATTGGAAGATTTTGTAACTTTTGGCCAAAATTCAAACAAAGTTCTAAAGTTTTCAAACAAGAGTTTTCATAGTTTAAGTAAACGTTGAAATTTAAGCTATTGTTTGTCCAAATTTTTATAAAGTGAAAACTTGCAAATGGTTATGTCTAAGTTTGCTTTGGTCTTCAAAGAAACCCAGAGGGAAATCAGCCAAACTTTTCACGTCCACGGCCTGACTAGTGAGACTGGACTGTCCTGGATACTTACTTCTTTCCAAGAGCTCTCGAATCAAGCTCTTCGGCGATCCTTGAAAACAGCAATTAGTCTTTTTCCTACTCTTTTGGTTGGTGCCAAATCAGGTGAGGCAAATCTCCATTTTCCAACTTATACAACTCTTTGGGGTCCAAGAGAACATTAGATTCCGGTTCTTCAAAACCACTCGCCTAATAGTTGTAATAGTCTCTCTCCTTCAAAATCTCCCGCCTTAAAGACCATTAACATTTGAGATAAGATTTTTATGGCGACAATATGAAAGATGATAATTCACCTTTCGCGCAAAGAATAAGGCAACCGTGTATCCAAGCTTTGTGATACCATATAAACTAGGATTAGGAATCCTATCGTCTCTCAGTTAGTCGAAGGAGCCTTCGGGTTCGACGAGTGATAGTTTTTGGTTATGATCAACACGGCATGGCCTTTCAGAAAAGCCTGGGGATAATTCAACCAGTTGCCCCATGTCACATCAGTGCACGATTGCTTTCGTACCTCCTTTTTATTCCATTCTACTACTATTTTTTTTGTTTTGTTTTGCCAAACTTCAAACTTTCTCAAAAAGCACAGGTCAGACTCCAGTCCCTCAGCTTCAACTCCATTTTGTTGTATCGTTGTTTTCCAAACCTGAAGTTGTAACTCGTGTGAAAATCATAGCTAGCCGATGCCCATCTACTTGTGGAGTATCACAAGTTGCATGTAGTCGTCGTTTGCGGCACATGTTTTTTGTAACTGAAACTCTTGAACATATCCAGTATCGAGTTATATGTCACATCAACATCAGACCAGCCAACATTCCATTCTGCAAAGGAAGGCATAATCCATTCCGCGTGGAGCTTAATCGACGGCGCCCTGCACTACTCGTGCCGGCACCGGCACATATGCTTGTTTAGTGTCTTAAGTTCATGAGTAGGCTGCAGGCCAGGCCACGCATTCGTAGTTCAGTAACCTGAAGATGTCACCTCTGCATGAATCTCGTCTGCATTTTGATGACACCATCTTGTGACGGATTGCTTACATCACACGTGCTGGATCGAGCTCCCTTCCGAGTATTAGCATATCGTGTTCGTGAAAAGCTTCTCCATGCGTCCTGCTGTTGCATGCCGTTGGCCGCGCTGCTGATTACTGAGACTACTGCTGCTAGCTTGCCGCTGTTTTGAATCGGCCGCCGCCGGCCGGAATCAGCCAGTGCTGGCTCAAATCAGCCACGAGTCAGCCACTACTTGCTGATTTCTGTTCCTGCCCCGGCCAGATTGGAAATTCTTGCTGCGATCTGAGATTGGTTGCTGAGATCTGAGATCCAGATTGGGAGTATGATGGCAACCTCTTCTTCGGGCTATATTGCTATTCCTCGCTGCCCGATGATCT
The DNA here is from genome assembly GCA_026929855.1 of Poa annua. NCBI lineage: Eukaryota > Viridiplantae > Streptophyta > Magnoliopsida > Poales > Poaceae > Poa > Poa annua. The sequence continues at coordinate 78,778,256 of CM049432.1, forward strand.
TTGATGGTACCAACTATGCGGACTTTGCCTCCCACATGCGCATCCATATGCGCGGTCTTAAGCTTTGGGGTGTTCTTTGTGGCGAGATCCCTTGTCCTCCGCGTCCCATTGCTCCGGTAGCTCCCATCCCGCCGACACCACCAGTTATTGCTGCTGATGCTTCTGAGGATGACCGGGCTGCAGCCAAGACCGCTGATGATGCTGCGGTCGATGATTATGACCAACAGGTAGCTGATTTCTCCGAGCCTCTCTCCACTTATCGTGAGGCTCAGCCTGCATATTCTCAGTGGAGTGATGAGGATGCCCGTGCTGCTGCTGTTCTCACTGCTAGTGTTCAGCCTCAGTTTGCATCTGAGATTATGGGCCTTGGTACTGTTTATGAGATGTGGGATCATCTTCGCCAGCGGTATCAGCCTTCTGGTGACTCTCTCTATTTATCTGTGATCCGTCAGGAGCATGCTCTCCAGCAGGGTGATTCCAGTGTTGATGAGTTCTACACACAGAGCTCAGCTATTTGGCGTCAGCTTGACTCTCTCCGCTCTGTTGTCTGTGGTACTTGCCCATGTTGCCGGACTGTGAGGTCTGATCTGGAGTTTCAGCGAGTTTATGAGTTCTTGTCTCGGCTTCGCCCTGAGTTTGAGCCTCGTCGTGCTCAGTTGATTGCTCGAGGTCGTGTTCCACTCTCAGTGGTACTTTCTGAGCTCCATGCTGAGGAGACCCGCCTCCGTACTGCTGGCCTGCTTGGAGTTCCCTCGGTGCTTGCTGCTCGAGCCCCTACTGTGTTGGCTGCTACCCCGGCGCCCCCTCGTTCCAGTGCACCACCTCTGCTGGCTACTCCTTCTGATGGTATGGGTCGCTCATCGTCTAGCGGTGGAGGTCGTCCCTCTCGTGGGGGAGGTCGCTCTCGCCCTCCTCGCATTCAGTGTGGCTATTGTCAGAAGCCAGGGCACCCCGAGACTGATTGCTACAAGAAGATGTTGGAGATGGGTCGTACTTCTTCGTCTGGGACTCGCCCTCCTTCGTCGCGTCCGTCCCTCTCTGAGCAGGATATGGCGACGCTTCGACGCATATTGGCTGCCTCTAGCCCCTCATCTTTGACAGGTACCGCTGGTTCTGTGACAACTGTCTCCCGCATTGAGCCACCACCGTCTCCACAGTCAGGTACTTCCTCGTGGGTCTTAGACTTTGGAGCTTCTTTTCATATGACTTCTGACTCTTCTGCGTTATCATCTCTTCGCTCTCTTGAGTCTCCTCTTTTTGTTCTTACGGCTGATGGTACGTCCCTTCCTGTCGCCAGTCGCGGCAATCTTTCTACTCCTTCCTTTTCTGTTCCGGATGTTTCTCTTGTTCCTCGCCTTACTATGAATCTGTTGTCCGTTGCTCAGACTGCTGACTCTGGTTGTCGTGTTATCTTTGACGCTGATTCTGTTTCTGTTCAGGATCGTCACACCAAGCTTCTGGTTGGAGCTGGCCCTCGGCGCCGTGACTCTCCAGGCTTTGGGATCTTGACTGGCTTCGTCTTCCACCTACCGACACCAGCACCACCACTCGCTCACATGCTCTTGCTACTTCCGCTTCCGCTTCATTTCAGCAATGGCATCATCGACTTGGTCATCTTTGCGGCTCTCGCCTATCGTCTCTAGTTCATCGCGGTCTTCTGGGGTCTGTCTCAGGAGATGTTTCGCTTCAGTGTCAGGGTTGTAGACTTGGCAAACAAATTCAGTTACCCTATCCTACTAGTACCTCCGTGTCGGAGCGTCCCTTTGATTTGATACATTCTGATGTATGGGGTCCGGCTCCCTTCTCTTCGAAGGGGGGCCATCGTTACTATGTTATATTTATCGATGATTTCTCTCGCTATACTTGGCTTTACTTCATGACTTCTCGTAGCGAGGTTCTCTCTATATATAAGCGATTTGCTGCCATGGTTCACACCCAGTTCTCCTCGCCTATTCGTGTGTTTCGAGCTGATTCTGCTGCTGAGTATGTCTCCCAGATGTTACGTGGATTTATCGCTGAGCAGGGGACTCTCGCTCAGTTCTCCTGTCCTGGTGCTCACGCTCAGAATGGCGTGGCCGAGCGCAAGCATCGCCATATGCTTGAGACGGCTCGTGCGCTGATGATTGCCGCCGCTCTTCCGCCTCACTTTTGGGCTGAGGCTGTTTCTACTTCCACCTATCTCATCAACCTTCAGCCCTCGGCGGCCCTACATGGTGATATTCCTCTAGAGCGTCTCTTTACTGGCTCCCCTGATTATTCAGCACTTCGCTCGTTTGGTTGTGTTTGCTATGTTCTTCTTGCCCCTCGTGAGCGCACCAAATTGACCGCTCAGTCTGTTGAGTGTGTGTTTCTCGGCTACAGTGATGAGTACAAAGGTTATAGGTGTTGGGATCCCGTTGGTCGTCGGATGCGCATTTCTCGTGATGTCACTTTTGATGAGTCGCGTCCCTACTACCCGCGTCCCTCCTCCCCGGCCTTCTCGGTGGATGACATATCCTTTCTCTTGTTTCCCGACACACCACCCTCTGTGCCTATCGATACTCCTTCGCGCCCCATCCTCGCCGATGACCCACCACCTCCCTCCTATCCACATAGCCCCCCTCCTTCTTCTTCTGATTCTCCACCCGCCTCCACACTCTCTCCTTTTCCTTTTCACTATTCTCGTCGCTCTCATGTTCCGGATGCCTCCTTCGACGCCTCTTCCTCTTCTTCTTCTGAGGTGGCTTCTTCTTCTCATGAGCTGACTCCTCCTCTTCCTCCTCGCCATCGTCGTCCACCTGATCGCTACTCTCCTAGTCACTATGGTCTTTCTGTTGCCCTTGAGCCGACTTCTTATCGGGATGCTCAGTGCCATCCCGAATGGCAGCTTGCCATGGCCGAGGAAATTGCTGCGCTTGAGCGCACTGGCACATGGGATCTTGTCTCTCCTCCTCCAGGTGTTCGTCCCATCACATGCAAGTGGGTCTACAAGATTAAGACTCGCTCCGATGGATCTCTTGAGCCCTACAAAGCGCGTCTTGTGGCTCGTGGCTTCCAACAGGAGCAGGGTCGTGATTATGATGAGACCTTTGCACCTGTGGCTCATATGACCACCGTGCGCACTCTTCTTGCCCTGGCCTCTGTTCGCCACTGGTCTGTGTCTCAGCTTGATGTTCAGAACGCCTTTCTCAATGGTGAGTTGCGTGAGGAGGTTTACATGCAACCTCCTCCGGGGTACTCTGTCCCTGATGGCATGGTTTGCCACCTTCGGCGCTCTCTTTATGGCCTGAAACAGGCCCCTCGCGCTTGGTTTGAGCGTTTCGCCTCTGTGGTGACTGCTGCCGGCTTTTCCCCAAGCGCCCATGACCCCGCGTTGTTTGTTCACACTTCTCCTCGAGGGCGGACTCTTCTCCTCCTCTATGTTGATGATATGATCATCACCGGCGATGATTCTGAGTATATTGCCTTTGTTAAGTCCCGCCTTCGTGAGCAGTTCCTTATGACCGATCTTGGTCCTCTTCGCTACTTTCTTGGGATTGAGGTTTCCTCCACTTCTGATGGATTTATATCTCCCAGGAAAAGTATATCCAGGATCTCCTCGCTCGTGCTGCTCTTGGTGATGAGCGCATTACTGAGACTCCTATGGAGCTCAATGTCCAGCTTCGTGCCTCTGATGGTGATCCTCTTTCTGATCCGACACGCTATCGTCATCTTGTTGGGAGCCTTGTCTATCTTGCTGTCACTCGACCAGATATTGCCCATCCTGTCCATATTCCGAGTCAGTTCGTTTCTGCTCCCACCTCGGTTCACCATAGTCATCTTCTTCGTGTTCTTCGCTATCTTCGAGGCACGATCACTCGTCGCCTATTCTTCCCTCGTTCCAGCTCCTTACAGCTCCAGGCCTACTCTGATGCAACGTGGGCTAGTGATCCTTCGGATCGTCGCTCACTTTCTGCCTATTGTGTGTTTCTTGGTGGTTCTCTCATTGCATGGAAGACAAAGAAACAGACCGCTGTTTCCCGCTCTAGTACAAAGGCTGAGTTGAGAGCTATGGCCAGTTTGACGGCCGAGGTGACTTGGTTACGATGGTTATTGGAGGACTTTGGTGTGTCTGTCACTACACCGACTCCTCTATTGTCAGACAGTACAGGTGCTATCAGCATTACGCGAGATCCGGTGAAGCATGAGCTCACCAAACACATAGGTGTTGATGCCTTCTTTGTACGCACTGCTGTACATGATCATATTCTCGCTCTTCAGTATGTGCCTTCCGAGTTGCAGTTGGCTGTTTTCTTCACGAAGCCCCAGACTAGAGCACAACATAGTTTCTTTCTCTCTAAACTCAGTGTTGTTGACCCACCATGAGTTTGAGGGGGGGGGGGTGTTAGACATGTATAGTCTTATTTTCCTATTTCCCTATAGTATAAGGGACTCTTTGTATATTGTCTATCTGTACGTGTATTGGCCTTTGGCCCCCTGTGAATGATAGTGGCTCATTCCCTAACAGTGATTAGGTTCGAATTAGATCCGGACATCGATTCTATATATGCAGCTTCAGAATACTTGATCTCTTGCCGGAATCCGGCGGCGCAATCATTTCTCTGCGGAATCCCCCTCTAAACTCGGCGGTCACATCAAGAATTTTAGCCGCGATGTAGTGGCCGGTGTCGCGGCTTGGTGAGGTACAGGTCGCCAAACTCTGGGCTCCTCCACAGTACCGATGCTCCAAGAGCATTCCCCTACTTTGGTGCTTGATCCACCATTGAGAATGGGGGAGGAGAATTTTCTAAAGTCGCCATGCATGGACCATCGTCTTGGCCATGGCGGTAGCTTTCGTGCGCGTTCCATGCGTGTTTGCATCCGAACGGTGCAAGAATATATATGGGACACCTTGCCGCGCAAACTAGATAGTATTCGATCATCGGGAGCAAGCTACAACTAGCTTAACTGTAAGCATGAAGCTAGCATTGGTAGCGCTAGTGGTGCCGCTGCTCCTCGCGGCGTCGCTCTACGCTTCGGAGCCGTCGGACAGTACCGCGGCCTTCGCCGGAGACGTCCGCGTCGACCTCACGCACGTGGACGCCGGGAAGCAGATGTCCAGGCGCGAGCTCGTCAGGCGCGCCATGCAGCGCAGCAAGGCGAGGGCGGCGGCGCTTTCCGTGGCGAGGAGCCGTAACCACGGGCGCCACCCCGGCAAGAGCGAGGAGGAGCAGCAGCAGCCTGGCGTGGCCGTTCGCCCGTCCGGCGACCTCGAGTACCTCGTCGACCTCTCCATCGGCACGCCGCCGCAGCCCGTCTCGGCGCTGCTGGACACCGGCAGCGACCTCATCTGGACGCAGTGCGCGCCGTGTGCGAGCTGCCTCCCGCAACCGGACCCGCTGTTCGCGCCGGGAGAGTCGTCGTCGTACGAGCCCATGCGGTGCTCGGGCCAGCTCTGTGGCGAGATCCTCCACCACGCCTGCCAGAGGCCGGATACCTGCACCTACCGCTACAACTACGGCGACGGGACGACCACGCTGGGCGTCTACGCCATGGAGCGGTTCACCTTCACGTCGTCCTCCGGCGAGAGGGTGAGCGCTCCGCTCGGGTTCGGCTGCGGCAACATGAACGTCGGCAGCCTGAACAACGGCTCCGGCATCGTCGGCTTCGGCCGGAACCCGCTCTCGCTCGTGTCCCAGATGTCCATCCGCCGCTTCTCCTACTGCCTCACGCCCTACACCAGCGCCAGGAAGAGCACCCTCCTTTTCGGCTCTCTCGCCGCCGGCGTCTACGACGACGCCACCGGACCTGTCCAGACCACGAGGCTCCTGCAGAGCCGCCAGAACCCGACCTTCTACTACGTCCCGTTCACCGGCGTGACGGTAGGCGCGAGACGGCTCCGGATACCGGTGTCGGCGTTCGCGCTGAATACCGACGGCTCCGGCGGGGTGATCGTCGACTCCGGCACGGCGCTCACGCTGTTCCCAGCGGCGGTGCTGGCCGAGGTGGTGAGGGCGTTCCGAGCGCAGCTGAGGCTACCGTTCGCGAACAGCAGCGGCCCAGACGATGGCGTGTGCTTCGCGACGGCCTCGATGGGGAGGAGCGCGTCGGCGGTGCCGGTGCCGAGGATGGTGTTCCATTTCGAGGGCACCGACCTCGACCTGCCGCGCCGGAACTACATCCTGGACGACCAACGCAGAGGGAGCTTGTGCCTCCTCCTGGCCGACTCCGGCGACTCTGGCTCCACCATCGGCAACTTCGTGCAGCAGGACATGCGGGTGCTCTACGATCTGGAGGCGGAGACCATGTCGTTCGCTCCGGCGCAATGTTGACGCGACCATGCATCGAAGGAGAGCATGCACATCAACAATTCTACACAGACCAGTAAATAAATATACGATTTTTAATTAGCGACGGTAGTTTTCTGATTTTCACAGTTTTAGATGTCAGGTGGGATCCCACCATTATCCCACTTCTAGTTCATTTGTAAATTTCTAATACAATTTTTTGTCCAAATTTTTGAATTAAAAATCCCCAAATGAACTAGAAGTGGGATATTGGTGGGATCCCACTTGACACCTTACGAGATACTTAGCCGTAATAAGTTGTAAATGTTTTTGTTACAGATTCCATAAGGTCCCATCTCGGCTGAATTAACTGAGTTGCCTGCCACCAATAGGTGCTCATAAAAATTTGATTGCTCCGTTGTTCATTTTTCTAATTTTAAAGTGAACTTTTAATCGGTTTTAAATTTCTCTCCCAGGGGGCCAGGATCCCAAGATAACGTATGGCAAAAATGCACTTTTGTCCCTTCAATTAATAAAAAGTCTAAGTATGAAATCACAACCCACTCAGTTGTGTCCCTAATTATTATTATTTTAAATCAATTAATAACATAATTATTTTAAAATTTTCCAAGAAATCCATAAAGCTTCTAAAAATTTGCCGATTGGATATTATATTTGACATTCATGGGATTTTAAGATTTTATAGCCGGGCAACCGCTTGGGGCGCAGGTGGATAAGCTCTTTCCATTTTAATATATAGACAAGTCGATCTTTTGTTTGTTTTGAAAAGATTTATTTTTGCACATTTATTACAAGCGATTCAACATAAACGAGCCCCTAGTTCTGTATAATCGTTCATTGTTATTAGCTTCTCACATATCCAAGTGGGCCAATGATATAAGTCTACAATTTATCGTTAGAATGTATTATATTAGGTGTTCACCTTTTGCGGTAAAAAAGATGATTTTCTGTTTGTTTGGATCCAATAATAGGTGATCGATATTTCTCGGTTCTCGTGGAATGGACCAAGATGTACATCTTCAGAACAATAGTGCCCTATGATGGTGATTGTATCTTCGTCAAAGGGATTATTTTATCGCAAGAGGCAACATTATGAGACATGTGATGACTGTCAAATGTATAATTCCAGAACTAAAGTCATTCATTTGTGGAATTGCTACATATGCCCAGATTTAATATCAGTGTATAGTTTTGTGTGTTGTACTCGGTGTTAAGAAAAAAATACTTGCACTTTGAAATGTGTGTAATGTGGACAAGACTATTGTAGTCCTATTGATTTGATCATTTTTTGCCACTGAGTAAATATATTAAGATGAACAGAACATCTATATGCTATGAAAACAACATAAATAAATGATATATTATCGCCTAGTACTATGCGAAAGTCGTTACATGCATGGTCTAAGGTTCACGTTGTCTCAGAGACATGATCATAGATCTCCAAAAAAATTGATCAATGAGCTAGGGCAGCGTAAATTAACTAATTATTTTTTAGAGATTTTCTTTTGACACAACAAGCTGATGGTATATTTGATGCGTGCATTTCCGAACACCGGAATAGGAATAGCACGATATTAGAGTGTCATGACATCTTTAATAATAGAGGATTGAGAATGTGTTGATTGTACATAGCAGGGTCGTTTCTAAGAGAATATAGTTGACAATTATTTCCGCCAAATCTATTACTCCCTCCGTCCATGTCTACATATATCCATTTTCTATCAAAGTTAGGACACTTATTTTAGGACGGACATGTTTACATACATCCGCTTTCTATCAAAGTTAAGACACCTATTTTTGGACGGAGGGAGTACTACCTCTGATCCATAAAAATTAACGCAAGTTATGTTGAAGTTGTAGGCGATAAGTACAATTATTGCTACACTTATACTGGATCGAAGAGGGAGTATAACGAAGATCATACGACGATTTTCTGTACGACGCATGTCCGACGGACTGATCAGTCCGTTGCTTTGCAACAGCGATTGAGCCAGCAACGTCGGATTGATGTATCGTACAGAAATCGGACGGAAAACGTCGAATGCAAAGCAATTTCGTATAACGAATCCTCTGAGAAAAGACGCATTTACGCTCAAAAGACGCATTTACGCTCCGTAAGAGTTGTGTCACGACCAAGGTTTTGGTTTATTGGTTGGGAAACAATTCGGTGGGGGTTCAGGATTTCCGGTTACCGGAAAATGCTGACGGACGAATTCAAACTCTGAAATTCGAAATGCAAATACAATTTTTTTCATAAAATTCATAATATTTTTTTTCACCTGATATGAGCATTTTTCGGGGGTCCTCGGGAAATCCGGTTAGTACCAAAACCATGAAGTATAGTTGTTCTTGTTCGGCCCACGGGAAATGAAAGAAGCAACTGACTCCCTCACCCGCCGGCAACACCGGGATCATCCATCCCTCTAGCCGTCCCGCGGCGGAGCACTCCTCGCTTCCTCCGGACCTCTTTCCGGCGACCTCCTCCGCTCTGGTGCACTGGCGTGGATGGAGTAGAGGATAATCCGGCATCGATCCGGGCTTGGATTGATCCCTCTTTTTGGTAAGGAACCCTAACTTCGCTTGGATTGTCCGGGGAGTTTATCGGGTTTTTTTCTTTGCTGTTACTGTGGGCACTCCAATACAAATTTACATCCGGGATGGATACTCCAATAAGTCATCCAGTTTAGTTTCCAACTGATTTCGGGAGTTAATAAATGGATGTCCCCCATGCCAGATACGCAGCCGGAAGTAGCTTTCCAGTGCACCTCATCGTATATTCGTTTTGTCACTTTGATTTTTGTAACCATTCCAATTAAAATTCGCTGCTGCATATCCTAAGGCTGTACCCTACGTTTCAGCGGCACAATTTGTTTACTCCAGTCCCCCAAAATTTTCTTTGCAAGCTTCAGTTCTCTAGGAAATTGATTGTCGGTCAAAAAATTATCACCTTTGTTTTACTGTGGCATCTGCAATTGCTCTGACACTTTTCAAGGTACTGACCAGTTCTGCTTTATCTTTCTGGTATAGGAACCAGAGACTGAGGAGGAGTGATAACATAATGAAAACTGGTCTTGTTGCAGCCCTGCAGAAAATTCTACGCAAATGCATCATAGCTGTGCTCTCATGTGGCCCGATGCCCGAACACATTGCGTTTATAATGGATGGTAACCGTAGATACGCTAAAGTTAGATGTATGAAGGATGGCGCTGGTCACAGGATGGGCTTCTCCGCTCTAGCTGCGAGTCTGCTGTATTGCTACGAAATGGGTGTGAAGTATATCACGGTGTATGCATTTAGCATTGACAATTTTAAGCGAGACCCGAGTGAGGTGCGGTCCTTGATGGAGCTGATGGAGGAAAAGATCAATGAGCTGTTGGATAGCAGAGGTGTCATCAACAAGGTTAACTGTAAGATCAATTTCTGGGGGAACTTGGAAATGTTGAGCGAACCGGTGAAGTTAGCAGCTCAAAAGTTGATGGCAACCACCGCTGGAAATACCGGATTGGTGTTCTCTGTCTGCATGCCATACAACTCAACTTCGGAGATTGTGAATGCTGTTAACAAGCTGTGTGCAGAACGGAGGGATATTGCGCAAAAAGAGCACTCAGCCAACTGCAATGGTCATGTTGCAAATAATGGTGCACATTCAGATATTTCAGTAGCCGATTTGGATCGCCATATGTACAGCAATGGATGCCCAGATCCTGACATTGTGATCCGGACTTCAGGGGAGGCTCGACTGAGCAATTTCCTTCTGTGGCAGACCACCGTTAGTCATTTGCAGAATCCAGAACCGCTATGGCCCGAGTTTTCTCTGAGGCACCTTGCTTGGGCTATATTGCAGTACCAGAGAGTTTTTTCATATGTAGAGCAAAAGAAAAAACTGGCAAAGAAACAGTTGTGATCTCATGTCATGTGGAAGGAGGTCACGAAGATATCAAGAAATCTTCGAACTTGCTCCACCTTGCGACATTGATGGTCGAAGATTTCATTATCGCATTCATTCCTCAGCATCCACCAAGCCACATTGATGGTCGAAGATTTGATTATCGCATTCATTCCTCAGTATCCACCAAACAAGAGCGACACAAGTGTTCTAAACTTCTGCTCAAATTCTCCATGGTTTTAGTTGGTCTAAACTTCTGCTCAAATTCTCCATGGTTTTAGTTGGCACAAGGTGTAGAAGTCGGATCATATATATATCAACAGACCATACACCTAGATCCCTTTGAAGTTCAGACTTGTAACTTGTTCGACGATGGTTTTTGTTGGTGCAAGTTCTAGAACTCAGATCATGTATTAGCAGAGCATATATACACACTGAGCTGTGTCTGAACTCCCAACTGATTTGACGATGATCTCATACTGGATGAAATAAATTAATTGAATGCATTTCTGTTTATGTACGGAGAAAATCAGCACGATCACCCCCAAACAAACCCCTCCATCATCTCTATCTCAACAAGATACAAAAGCGGATGAAAAAAGAAAAAGGAAAAAGAGGTGTCTCCAGCGGGTATTCTCCTATTTCTATCTTCATCAGATATGTCAAAGTCTTCTCTTCTACCCATTGTGATCTGATCTCGCACTCAGAGAGTCATCCTGAAGGCAGCTATGGCCTGCATTGTTTACGTTTATATTGGGCAGAAAACCTCATAAATCATACTTCCTCGCTAACAAGCCTGTGAAAACTTGTTAGCATGTCATCAGAATGAGGTGCTCCAGATTGCCTCGTCTCCTTCACCGCATCTCGAGTGCACATCCTTCAGCCTCTCGACTGGGTTGCAGACCCCGCTGCACCTCCAGTCGAACGATGCGACACAAGCGTTCCCTGCTTGTGCCTTCCACTCGCAGTCTGAGACAGAAACCATTTCAGAAAGGAAATCTTAGTGCCACGGTCATCATCTTCATAGATGGTGCATGGTATGCAGAAGAATTGAAGAAACTGACCTGTTTCTGATCCACAGCACATTTCCCTGTCGTCGATGTGCTCCACATCTAGCCCGATAAACCATGCTCCAAGTGATACATCTTCGTTTGCGAATTTGTGCAGTAGTGGCCTGGGTGATAAGATGGACACAGATGGCATCAGTAGCAACTCATAAAATGGAAATACTGCCTGAATGGGCATGAATGATCTCTGGTCTTACTGGTTGACTGAGATGTAGGTTGCAAGGTCCTTTGAGATGGCATATATCTGCCCGGTAGCATGACGGAAGTACTTGTTTCCGTCCTCTCCAAACTTCCAGAACTCAGGCTCGTGGTACTTGGAAGTTCTGAAGATAAGGTCAGTGCAGCAAAGTTTTAGTATTTGTAGGACATGACAATCCAGTGCGACATTTCTACTACAACTTCATGGTGTTTTCAGAAGGATTACTTGTCGGAAAGAACTGGCCCTGACTTCATGCATCCAATATAGACCCGTGGCTTCAGTTTATGATGACCAAGAGTCGTGATGAGCATACCTGCACCACATGAATCGGTTAGTTTTCTCCAAGATTATTGAGATTCCAGAAGGTATACTTGTACACAAACATCATACCTAGGTTGACATGAACATCATCATCCACCTTGACATAGAAGTCAGCATCCCACGAGGCCACAGCAGTGGAGAAGAATGTCTTGGTTTTTGCGGATAGCTTGTGGTACCCTTCAACATGGTCCTACACACATGTATGGTTCGACCAGAATTAGCTTCAGTATGGACACCTCAAATCAGTGATGACAAGAATATTTGGCTGATTGTGGTTTAATAGAAAGAGGAAAGGAATAATGCAATTCAAAGCGTTGATATCATCATCATACCAGCCTAAGAAAGTCATGATGAATAGCATCCTCCGCGTCTATAGCCTTATCAAGGGCACTTTCTGATATAGGACTGCAAAGCATAAATACCAATTACTATTTCAGACATGTTTAAATCCTTGGCAAAAGTTGTAAATCATAGTATCACCATTATGATACATCTCATGGGAAATTGTTTCAAACATTGGAGGATTTAGTGGTGAGTATGCTGCTTCTTTACCAAAGGTTATTAGTTCTGAACTACGAGCAATATATTATATTGAAAGGTTTAGTGAGATCTATCTTCTAGAGTTTGAGCAAAATGAATAACTGCATAAAGCTTTTAAATGTCATTATAACAAGAATGGGAGGCTTTATGGAGCCCTTTTTGTGACTAAAATATGAATCTTTCAATAAAATACTTGCTTACTGGTTATGACTTCTTTTCACCAAACAAGTAAACAAATATTGAGGCATACTGCCAGTAACCTTACCTATGTCCGATCATAAATCGGATAACGATTCCCTTCTCCTGTTCCAGTTTCTTGAGTTTCTCACCTGGTAATTATCAACGGGAGATATGTACTGAGTATTATACATGCTACAAGTACATCAGGCACAACAGAGTAGGAACAAGCAGCAGACAACATAAATCTATCCGACTTAGTAGAAACTATGCAGGTTAAAAATAGTATGACCGGGTCAGCTCTAATGATAAACAATCCTACTCAATTAATTATATTTTCTGCAGCTAACCCTAATTACTATGAAGATATATAACCCCATTTGCATGTTACTCTGCATCGGTTGTAACTAAGACTATGAAATGCAGCATGGAACAGCTAGCCAGCACAAGGAAACAATCGGGTGGCATTGGAAAGCATGAACCTTGAGACATCCAGGTCGCCCTGACAGAATCCCGGCGCTTCTTGCTGCTGAAGGCGGTATTGATCCCGATCACCACAAAAGCTTTATTCCTTTCCTGCCTTACGCCGACTGCGCCTCCGAGCAGCTCCTGCGTGCTGCGCCTCGCTGCCAGCTCCATCTGTAGCGTGGCAATTGACTTGTCCAAGTACCTAGACACAAAACAAAATCCCAGTTAGTTTCCTGATGGACAATGCAAAAAAAATGTTAACAGGTTCAGAAGATTTTTCAGGATTCATGTGAACTCACTGTAAGGCCTCATGAGTCTTTGTAACTTCTCCCATCACGTCCCTATCGTCAGATGGTTTCTGAAATCAAAGAAATGGTGTTGGAAGATTTACATCTCAAAGGCAAAATTGAAGAAATTTCGGAATTGTCTTATTTTAGCAACTTGATCTATCCTGTGGTGAAAATCATGTTTATTATTTTTCTAATAGTATCTGAGACATACAGCAGTATCTGAGACAACAAGATGAGCATAAGTTTCATCAATCAAAACAAAGAGGAGGAAAGAGGCTAAAGTTCAGCGCGTACCGTCTTGGCGACAAAACCTTCAGACTTGATCTGAAGCTCCCCTTCCTGCGGCCGCCGCTGCACCACGACCGGGCTCTTCTTCAAATCCGGCGTCGCTCCGAACCTGACCAATCGATCGCCACGGGAAATATTTCAGCTACGTCGAGCATTGCACCGCGTGACAGATGGATCCAAGATAGCGGGCAGGGCCACAGGGTGAACAACCCAGCAGTGGCTAAGGTAAAACTAATCTAGGATGAGAACTTACTGGTCGGTGAAGAGCATGCCGAGGCCGAAGCTGCAGACGCAGAGGAGCAGTATCGTCCTCGACACCACCGGCCTCCTCTCCCCGGCGACGGCGGCGCCGTGCTTGACCTTCATCTCTTCCGCTCAACCGTCGTCGTCGTCGCCGTCGCTCTCTCTCTGTGTATCGCCCGGTGCTGGGTCGGGAAACTCGGCGTGTGTGCAAGAACCAGAAGGTGAGGGCGGCTTTTATGAAGCTACGAAGTAACCGAAGCTGAGGAGGGAAACAACGACGACAACAACTCAACAAGGGAGGAGAGGAAGAAGACGACTTTTATAATGGGTCAAGGAAAATAAAATGCTACGTTCACAATGCAAGGCTGTGAACAGAGGCTGACTGTTTTTTTTTCTCTCGTTCTTGTTTCGAGAGGGACTACAGAAGATGACTGTTACGTTCATTTGGGGAGGAAGAAGACAGGAACAGCTGCACCATATCGCGAGCGGATTAATTCAGTAGAGTTGTTTTTTCCCCAAAAAATTTATTATTAGATTCACATGTACAGATAACTACTCCGTATATATTGGAGATACACGGGTGTATTAATTCTTCAAGATCTCCAATAATATTCTCAATTAAGTAGCACTACACGATATATATTTCTCTTAACAAGCTACATTAATCTGTCCAGCTCAATTTTTGTCTGTTAATATGCTGAAGAAAATAGCACATGCACATTACTATGGCATTTTTTGTTCTACTGAGCAGCTGTGGTTCTACGTACTTGTAAAAAAAAGTCTTTTTTACATATGCATATTGTTAATTACCCTTTCCATTCCGTCAAGCACTCATGGCTCTACACACAATTTACGGTGTCAACCGACAACACAACTCATATGTGGCACTACCCCTATCAATTGCAAGAGAGTAAAAAAAATGTTCTAAGGAGCACATTCCCTCCCTTAAATGTATGTTGTTTGCTAGAGAAGCGAGGCTTATGCCGAGATTGTACCTCCAACGCGGTTAAAAACAGGGCGAACTCAGCCACAGTATGGGCTCTAGCCAACCAAACCCGGTCCTCTCGGCTCCAAGATATCACACCGGGTAATTATAAGAAGCGCAACTCTCATTTGTTAGAGCGGCTCCACCGGTATTTCAAAACATCATTTTATTAGGTACATATAATACTCCCTCTGGTCAGGATTAATTGACGCGGAAAGAAGTTAGGCTAGTCGAAATGTGTGAAGAGACGTCGACAACCAATTCGGACCGGAGGGAGTAAGAAGTTCAAGTTCAAACAAAAAACCCTTGTGCATCACACAAGACAAAGTTAAGGAAATAAACCGAGCCGGGAAAACAATTAACCACATCACTAAGACATAGTAGAAATGGTTTTCGTCCGGTTTCTTTTATAATAAACCAGGCACCTTCTTCTTAATAAAGAAAATAGATTTTGAAAGTAAATTACGCCAGAATGGGGTGAAAATGAAACAAGTTTTTTTTTTGTTGAGAAAATCACACAGAGCATAGACTGCTTAGTTAGTCAAGATCGGCAGCGCGGCAGAAAACTAAACGCACAGCCCGCCGGTGCGGTCGAGTCTACTCGTCGTGTGGACAGTGGACATGGCGGCGATTCATCCGTGGGTGCACGCTGCACGCCGCGTTGCGTTGGCAGCTCGGCGTCACGTCGCCGGCGCCTTTCCTGCCTGCCTGCTGCCCGGCCGGGTCCGTAATCCGTATCACGTTCGATTTCCGCGTGTCAACGCGCCGCCGCGCGCACGCCGCGTCTCCCCAACGGCAAAGCACCGCGTCTCCCCGTCAAATCATCAAACTAGGTAGAGCACGCATTCTATGCAATAGTATAGCTAGTTGTTGAATAGTGCCATATCATCTATAGTCAATTTAATAACTAACAAATATAATAGCTAAGCATAAGTATAGACTATTTTATTAATGGCCAACGCCCCGCTGTAGCTATAGCCGGTTTAACTGCCCGTTGATCGACGTATGTAGCAAACAAACCTATTTATGTAACAAAATAATTCTCCGTGTAGCATTTTTCGTAAACATATGTAGTATTTTAAGAATGTAGCAACATGTAGCAAAAATTATATCGAAAATGTAGCAAAAATTATGTAGCATTAACAAATGTAGCACAAATATTTTGAGAAAATGCGACATCAGTTACAAACTTGAGAATAATGTAGCAAAACGGAATGTAGCATTTCAGAAAAATCAATGTAGCAAAAATCAATAACATGTGGTACAAAACTCATTATAGAAAAATCTATGTATTATTTTTCGTATACTTGCAAAAAAGATATGTACATGTAGCAAGTTCGGATACCGTATGTAGCAACAAGAAAATCCCAGAAAAAGGACCTTCACCAACAATGGAGTCATCACCATGGCCATCCATGGCGGAGCTCTCCGTCGGTAGATGGCGAGTTTCGGAGGAGGGCCCATCCAAGGCGGAGCTGGCCAGCGAGGAGGCGCTCTGGCCAAATCCTAGAACATCCAGGAGCGGCAGGGGAGGAGCTGGCCAGAAGCAGTAGCGGCGGCACGCGGAAGAGCAGCAACGGGCGGCTGCGGCCTGGGGAGGAGCGGCGGCGGCTGGAGCTGGCCAGGAGCAGCGACGACGTAGAGGAGCAGCATCGGGGCGGCGGCGGACCGGGGAGTAGCGCGGTGGCACGCGACGCAGATCAGCGGGCACGGCGAAGTCGTCACGGAGGAGCAGCGGCGGGGCGGCGACGTACCAGGGATGAGCGCGGTGGCGCGCAGCGGCGTGGAGGAGCAGCGGTGAGGGCGGCGGACCGGGAGGAGCGCGGCGCGGAGAAGCGGGCGTGGAGCTGGTCTGGGCGCGGAGCAGCCGAGGCGCGGTTGGTGGCAGTAGTGCGAGAGAGCAGGGAGAGAGAAGAAGAGTATCGTGTGCAAATGAGAGGATAAGGTTCGCGTCCGTCCCGCGCTGAACAAGCCCGACTGTAGCTACAGTCGGGTGATGAACAACATTTTCCTTTATTAATAGTTGGTCCACCTTTCACCCTCACAAGCATAGGAGCATAAGAACCCGCTTTCATTCTCTCTTCTATTCTATCCCCTCCATGTAAGTATGAAAATACTATTTAAATCCTTACATCCTGCTGATTAGACCTTATTGTACTTAGGCTTAGCTGATATTCTAAAAGTATTGTTTTTGTCACAACAAAGAGGATGGATTTGGATCAGCTGTCCAGGCAGTCTCGAAGTTCCAGGTCGCTTTCGATTCGATCGAGCCTCGCTTCTTTCTTGGTGACTGGAGTCGTTACATACAAACACGGATGGTCTCGGGACTTCCAAGGCAGAGGGCAGCCTAGTCCATGGCTGCTCAAATCTACTCTGGGCTTTGGGGAAAGCGACGAAGCTGGATCATACCAGGGATACTGGCACTGGTTACAGATCGGCCTGAGCTAGAAAACATGACGTATCGAGGTGATAGACGACGAGTCTCTGCCGTTCGCAGACACAGGGAGTGACATTGTTATGCAGGCACCAAGGAAGGATCAGCATGCAACAGCATCTGGATTCAAGGAGCCGACGCACACTCCCCAAAGAACCCAGTGACTTTACCATCACCAAGAAAGAATCTGCGAGCAACCGCCCCATCTGCTTTAATGAAGTCAACTGAATTTCGACAATAGTAGTAGGAGATGTTTCATAATAAGGACTTGCTGCAGTCAGCTCACCATCCAATTTATAATACTAACCTCAAAGCAATCAATCACAAGATTACGGTCATAACTCATAAGTAGTTCTATATGGATCATTTCAGGAAGTAGACAGCTATATGCACACATGGAACATCCAGTCTTCCTGCCACCAAAGAGCATAATTTACACAAGACCACACACTGGTAAGAGAAGACATCTTTCGTGAGATTTGAGTAACTTCCCAAGTCTGCTCAGCACATTTTGACCCTTAACCCACATAGATTTTGACCACAGCACCAAGTCTTGTCAGAGTGTTTTGACGCTTATTCCTCACTGTGGCACGTCCAGTAAGTCAACCCACTGCAAACAAGATGTGACATCAGTTATACTGGCCAAGTGAATGTAGGAGAGAACAAGAGAAGTTGATGAAACGTGCAGACATACCTTATTAGCACGAAAACACATTGCAGAACGCCAGCGACGCCAGTCCACACAGAAGGGCCCTTGTCTGTCAAAGCATCTTGCACCAACAGACCCACTGATCCAGCTAGGCAGACGAAAGAAACAACATATGCGACAAAAAGCCAAAGCTTCGCCCTGCACATTAAAAAAACCTGTTAGAATAATTCAGTGAAGTACCTCAGGAGATAATCCTTATTGGTACCCCCATCTTTGCTGTACTAATACTCTTATATGGAAGACATAAAGAAGGAGAATAGATGTAACGGTGTAACCACATTGCACGATACTAGCAACTACACTATTCTTTTGGTCCAGAAGTATTTCATCAGTTCGAGGTTTTGAATCCTAAATAAAGTTGAGATTTGCACAACATGCATGAATGAATGATCCAGAAAATGAAAACCCTTATGCTCCGTTTGGATGTTTGCATTGGGAGGCTAGACATTATATTGAGATGAATGTCCAATATCCAAGATATTGATATTGAGATTGAATATCAATATTTCCGTTTGGATGTGTTAGATATTGATATCTTAGACAAGATATTGAGTTTAAATGTCAAATACTGTTTGGATGGTATAAAAGTCATGAATTGCAGTTTTTCAAGACTTTGAGCATTATGCTGGCATATTCATATCCAAATTGTATGGAACAACTACATATTATGTGGTATACATACGACAAAAAAGTATATACTCCCTCCGATCTACAAAAAGTGTCGGCCATTTTATACTAAGCTAATACAAATTTTGTACTAGATGAGCGACTCTTTTTATGGATCGGAGGGAGTATAATATTTTCGGGCTTCTTGTCCTGGTAAAATATATTCCTGTTCTACCATTGTTATGTCTCCAGTTAGTAACTTGTAGGAATCATCAGAGAAGATTCAGTCCAGATGAGTAATCTAAATGAAAGGAATTGCGTTTTTACAGCATCAAGACGATGACTACAACAAATTAAACATTTCCAAACTGAACCTGACAAGTTAACTATGAGCAGAACTACAGCATCACGAATTCACGATGATAACCAACTACGTTCCCCGTGCTGTCCCTCATGCACGACGTTGTCTCCTCTTGCACGATTGGGTTTGTTCGTCTTTCGCCAGCTGCCGCGCTCGCCTCGTCGCGGAGGCTGGACTCGAGCAGCAGAGATCATTCCGAAGTATGTCGCCAGCGTCGCCATCTACAGGTCGCCGGCGAGACGTGGACAAACCCGATCAATCCGTATCTCACCAGCAACGCTGCAGCTCCGGATTGACGTGCGCCGACTGTCAGAGCTCGTCTAATCCATTCGTCCCTGCAGTGAAGAAGAGGGAGATGAGATGGGAGGGAGATGGCCGGAGGAGACGGCGCCGGGAAAGGGAAGTAGAGGAGGGAGGCCGGATGGATCCGCGCCGAGCGAGGCCGGAGTACCAGCTGCGCCGCCGCAGCTGCTTAGGTCGTGCCCGAGAGAGACCTATCGAGCGAGGGAGAGGATCAGATTGAGAGCTCGAGTTTCGCAAATATCTCACGATGTCGAGGGGTTAGGCTCGACATTCGCTGGACTCTTTTTTGCTGTAGTGAGCCAGCGCTAGATATCGAGCAACAATATGTAGGTTCAATATCTAACACATCCAAACACCTCGATTTTGGATATTCGGGACCAAAACCTTCCGAATGTCTAATATCAATCCTCAATACAAACATCCAAACGAGGCATTAACTCTGCACTTTTATGCAGAGAAACAAATATTCAACATCGTGGGCTTGCCTAGACTGAGCCCCCAGTTTAAGATTTGCTTTGTTGCAATACTTTACTGTGGCATGTTCCAATCTTGGAAGCAATTTAAGCTAATCCTTACATTTGTTTTGAGAGGAATGGCCTCAAATAAGGTTACAATTTGTGCACAAATGAGGCATATTGGTCTAGGCAAATTAAGCGCAGTCCTTTGTCTCCCAACCAGTGCTCCCAACATCTAAAACATTGTATGACAAGGCTTCCTTAATTTTCAGTTTTAAGATCTTACCATTTATAGTAACAATAACAGTTTAATCAAGCATTGACATTTTGATCTTGGTCAGAC
Source organism: Poa annua (assembly GCA_026929855.1). Lineage (NCBI taxonomy): Eukaryota > Viridiplantae > Streptophyta > Magnoliopsida > Poales > Poaceae > Poa > Poa annua. The sequence continues at coordinate 78,798,197 of CM049432.1, forward strand.
TGTCACTATATGCATGTACTCCATAATTTTGATATTTCCTACTCCCTCCGTTTCACAATATAAGATGTTTTAGTGTAACACATGTTGTGTAGGTTTACACTAAAATGAGTGTACATGTACATTAAAACATGTCTAGATACATGTGTATACAATATACATATGAATGTGAAAAATTGCTAAAACATCTTAAATTGTGGAACGGAGGGAGTACTAACATATAACTACGTAAGAACCTAACAAAAAAAATCAACATCCTTGCTCAGACAGCAGAAAATTTTCGGAACCCATGCAGGAGAATATTCTTTAAGACCGAAAAGAGTTCTACAACGTCATAAGAACCTAGGCAGCAAGAAACGGACAAAGAAATTCAGCAATACAACCAATAAGTTAGTCCAATAAGCATGTACAGAGTATATTGGTTGTAATAAGACCTTATAGTATCGTACGGAGGGAGTACAAAATAGTTCTTTCCAACATACAATCAGGTTTATTTGAAACACCCTGGAATAAAATTGGCAAAAAAGGACCCTTCTGACATAAATACATATCTATTCACTATCAAGAAAAATTGGGATATGCAAGTAACAAAGTGCTGTACAAATGCTGATTTAGGACCCTTCTAACATAAATACATATTCTGTACACTATCAAGAAAAACAGGGATATGCAAGTAAAAAAGTGATGTATGGATGCTGATTTGGGAGCAATGCTTATAGGGAACCATGACAAACACTGGTCAGAGACTGATTTAGCTGTTAAAACAATCAAAATAGGTGTTCAACTTGCTGACTTACAGTGGCCAAAGAAGCACTAACATGGATTTTCTGAACTACTAACTCATAACCAGATCAGTCAACCCTTCAACGCACGCTCAGGTCTTGGATGACTTAGAAACCTAACCAAGATCAAAGATATAACAATTCTTTTTCTCTCTTTTGGTATAAGAAGAGCCAAAGGTACCGAATTGGGAAGATTAGCTGTCCTGAATAAGTCATCTGAATCATAATCTAACATTCGTGGGAATTGTGTCCGAAACTCCACATCACTAGTGCAACTATCTAGTCTCCGGGTAATATATATGTATTCAGGCTCGATTCAATCATCTAATTTCAGTAGCCTATTCTTTGGGAAATAGGCAGTAACCTAATTTTTTTTTCGAGAATTATAGTAGTAACCTAAATTCACTGATCAGTTCGACAAATTAGTGCCTAAACAATGGAGAAATAACCAGACCTCCACTCGTTATCATCGCCGTAGGAGGAGTAGTAGTCGTTCCCGATGTCATCCTTGCTGACGCAATTGAACATGAGCGCGGCCAGCGACGCGAAGATCCCTGCGAATCCCAATCCCCCCACACAGAAAAAACCCATCAATCCCCGACCTCGAATCCAAGGGCGGGCGGCTACACCGCAAAAACCCCGAGCGTAGCGGAAGCGGAAGCGGGATCTCGTTGTTCTCACCGGGCAGGTAGTGGATGAAGGAGACCTGGACGGCGCTGCAGACGACGGCGTCGACCCAGAACCACCATCCGGCGCCGAAGAGCGCGCCCGCCACGCCCGGCCCGATGATCCCCCACAGCATCGCCAGGTTCTCCATGGCCGCAGAGCAAACCCTCCTCCTCCTCCAACTACTCCACCTTCCTTCCGCCGACGAATCCCCTCGGTTCGTTCGTTGCTTCCTTCCTTCTCGCTTTTCTGCCGATTTTTTTTTGCTTTGGTCCGCTCGGTTCGTTGGATATGGGCTTGACTCGTAATCTGATCCAACTCGAGTTGCCATCAAGCCGAATCGGGCCTGGATGGGCCTTATATATACGTACTCATGGGCCTAATGGGCCACCAAGAAGTGGAGTGAGTCACTCACTCGGTGGTGATCGTGGTGAATCTGGCTGGGATTCGGAGAACTCGGAGCAACAGGAGGATCATGGCGCGAGGTGGTGCGTGGGCGGCGGTGGTGCTGTGGTGGATATCGGCGTCGGGAGCGGGCGCGCTGTGGCTGGAGATCCCGCCGTCGGGGACCAAGTGCGTGGCGGAGGAGATCAGGAACAACGTCGTCGTCATCGGCGACTACTCCGTCCTGCACGAGCACCACCAGGTCCACCCCACCGTCTCCGTCAAGGTAATGCCTTCGTTCCTGCTCCGCCCGAACGACGATCAGTGCTGTCAACGAATCACCCATCGCATTGGAGCCGGGTTGGCATTTTCGTAAAAGGTGAATGGAAATGCATTGTACACGGCAGCGTGAGTATTGCTCTTGTGTGCGGTTGATCCGGTATGGCGAGGATCCTTCTGCAAATTAAGTTGTACAGTAGAATGCAGATGTCATGGAGGATATTGTTAGTCGAATAATAAATAGAGTACAAAATAGGAACAACTGGTGGAAACGTCAGAACATTATATGTGCTGTCCCAGAATGATCTTTGCTTGATTTTATTTTAGATGTGTATTAGTTTTGAAGAATGGAAGCCGAATGGATTCATAAGTACTACAGTAATAATTACTCGAGAGTCAGGAGGTATTGTATTGAAAATCCACCTTACCTTCTTCTTCTTTTTTGAAATTTACCTTACCTTCTTCTATAATAGTAGCCTCAACTTCAGCGCCGTAGCTGCATCACATGATCTTATTGCGTATAATGCTGATGCTTGCACTAGGATTCCTTACACGTTTTCTTATTTGTTTTCCGTTTTAAGAGTTATTCATTTTTCCATTTCGTTACTTGCAATTGAGTGGTAAACAGTTTGTACATTCTACATTCTATGTTCTGTCAGCTCTTTCGTATCCATTCCGATTTGTATTGTTCTTGCAGGTTACATCCCCTTTTGGGTATACCATACACGAGAAAGAAAAGGTTTCAGTGGGCCAGTTTGCTTTCACCACAACAGAAGCAGGAAACCATTTAGCTTGCTTCTCAGCTGATGGCGATAGCAAGGGTTTAGTGGTGAAACTATTTCTTGACTGGAAAATTGGTATTGCAGCAAAAGATTGGGATTCTGTTGCTAAAAGGGAAAAGCTTGAGGTGAAATACATGAACTTATGATGTTATACTCTTCATTCTGAATTTGTTTTTTTTCCTCATTTGGATAACAGTGACTTTCTTGAATAGGGAGTTGAACTAGAGTTATTTAAGCTTGATGCGACTGTCCAATCAATACACCAAAGCCTGCTCTTTCTGAGGACCAAGTAAGTCAATGCGCTTCTTAGATCAATATCTGAGGGAATAATTTTGCTATTTGTTTACATCGCCAATATTATCAGTACCAGTATACCACAAGGCATAACCGCTCTGTTCAATAATATTGTGCAGAGAATCAGACATGAGAGATGTCAGTGAGAAGACGAATGCTAGGATCTCATGGTTGAGTATGATGTCGCTCAGTGTTTGCATTTTAGTTTCAGTCTTGCAGTTGCTGCATCTAAAACAGTACTTCCGAAAGAAGAAGCTCATCTGAAAATATACACTCCTCTGCAACAAGCGTAAATTATAGAATTCTTCTTAGCACATGAGATCGAATAAATTTACCACAACCGATGTCAAACAATAATGTAATCAGACTGGTAGCATTATATAACTTAATCCCTAGTTGAGATAACATGGTACTGCTGCTTTTCATGTTCAACTTAGTCTTACAAAATTCAAGTTCTGAAACAAGTCAAAGATTCCCCCGAGTTCGATTCCATGAGGTCACTGCCCCCCTTGCCACATCCAAAGAAAGTCTCTGTAATCACTCTGAGGCCAGCTTTCATGGATGAAATCCTCAAGGTTCCTGCCACAGTTACTCTTGAATGCTAATTTTATCTCACCCATACCGACATCATCGCTGCCCAAGATGGCCCTTGTAACCAATCTTTTGTTGGTCCTTGGCTGTTGCATACTTCTCTGCAGTAACTGACATGCCAAGAGGAAGAATGAGTCAGGGACCAGGGATGGGTACAAATTAAGTACGAAACTGCTTTCCTTCTGTTATCACCTTGCAGTAGTACTTGGAAGGACTGTAGATGCATTTGACAACAACTCTCAGGGACTCCACAAACTCACCAGACAAATTCTTCTTCAGTGCCTGCATACAAAATTCATGATTGCCCAAGATTCGGTAGAATGCTGTCAGGTGGACGTCATCAGGACACCGAGTTTGCTTAATTACCTTGGTGAACTCATGCCCATATATGTGCTTGTAACTGCAGAATGCCAGCCTGAGCTGTGGGATGCTCCTCTTGCTGAACACCTCGAGGACAGTGGCCTCATCGATGGATCCCGCACCGCCGTTCTTTGCATCGTACAGCCGCCTGGCGTCGCATTTCGCGATGTGCCTGCTGGGTTCATCGTGGTGCGACTTATGGGAGGTCGAGAGAGCTACCAATAGCTGCTCGAATCATGAAACGGAGACACCACAAGGAGTGAGTTTTGCAATTGTGCATAGCTAAGTAGAACAATAACAGAAACAAATACTGAAACTGCAAGGAGAAGAAGGAGCTTAGACATAGTACCCTCTGGTAAGGGTGCGAAGGCTCTGTGAGCATGTCCTGCTCCAGGTTCTTCTTGAACCTGGCCAGGTACGCCTGCTTGGTGAAGAAGAGCTGCTCCTGCTTCCGCCGCGTGAATATCTCGACAAGGACCCGGTAGTCTGTCACGGCGCTCTCGACGGCGTCCCTCGCCATGATCGCGTCCCGCTCAGCCGGGTCGAGCATCCACAGGTAGAGCAGATTGCAGAGCTGGAGATTGGAGAGGGTAGGCTCATGCTGAGACTGAAAGCAACGTTGAGACGGTCTACCTACGTGTGATTCTTAACTTACCTCGTTGTCCTGATCGGCGGCACAGGTTTTCTGCAGTCGAGCGGCGAGGTCTTCGCCGAACATTGCGCGGTAAGTCGCCTTGATCTGTTTCCTCTCCGATGGGCTCCGGCGAGCCAGGAGGCGGCTCAGACGGCGCGGCTCGTCGCACGCGCCATGGATCTCTGTGCAGTCGCTTTCGAAGCCTGTCGTGGCAGGAGAATGAGAGGCCATGTTGACGTAATGAACGAACTCGTTCATCAACTGGGGCTGGCTAGCTAGGGCCGCCGGTGCAGAGGTTTATAAGAGGCGGCCATTGGGTCTTGGTTTCCTTTTCGTGGAGGAAGGAGAAGGAAGAAGCTATCTCGAACTGGCCTAATAAGGAAGCAATGAAAAAGGAAACAGGAGGCAAATCTGCGTCCTACTCAGCATTGGTTTTGAGGCATGGCAGGAGCAGGATTTTCAGGGATGAACGATGATGGGGATCACTTGACTTTTAAAGGCCTTTTTAGCTTCTATGGAATGTGAACAGTTAAATTAATGCCATATCTTATAATACCTTTCTGGAATTAAGCATTTGGATGTAGAACTACAGGGCAGCAAAGTAAGTGGTTGACAGCAGAAAAGATCGTACGTGCCAAATACTACTCCTAACTAAGAATGGCAGACGTCGTTGCCTTGTTTGCTGCTGAACATAACTCAACAACAGCTTTTGCGGCCGATCGAGGCGAGGCGATGGTGGTGCTATATCCAGTGGCACCCATTCCGTTCGTGGGACTCCCAGTTGGCTCTGACTCGAACCCCTCTTCTGCCTTTCGTCCTTGGCCGAATTTTCCTGTCCTTCTCGCCGACGGGTCATGCCTTTTCAGGTCGGTCGAGGTCGGTGCGTTCCGGTGTTTTGGTCCTGGGAAAGCACGATCCACCTAGGAACTCTCTCAGGAGTAGTGTGTGCACTACGGCTAGCAATTAGCATGGTCCTTTCTTCCTGCTAGCATTGGTCGTAGATGCTGATATGTTGCCCATTGGCCATTGCCACCGTCGGCTGGAGATCGAGCACTGGTGCTGTCTCATGATCTCTGCCTACGGCTACGCTGGATTCGCCGTGAACCAGGACGCGTCGTAGAACCGTGACAGTGAGTGCGGGCTTTTGCTTGGACGATACTTACGGCTTTGGCCCTGTGCTTGTTTGTGCAAACGTGCGTGTGTGTATGAGTATCAAGCAAATCTTCCCGGCCACTCAACCCCCTCCCGCGACGGCTCTTCTGCACAAAAAGAGTGTAAAGTTGTCCACAAGAAAGAAAAAGATTTGCTATAACGGTAGGCGTTCGATGGTGTTTCGGTCTTTGCGCGGAATTTAAGTCAAATCTATATGTGAGGTATTTGACACTTTGTGTGGATCTTAAGTCATTTTTCTCATCCTTTTTCTTTCAAGTTGTAATTGCATGAGATACAGCCTTGCATGAGATCAGGGCATCCAAGTGCAGGGATCACTTTCCCTAGCGAGGTACACAAGTAGGGAAACCAAAGAGAAACAAAATATCTGTATTGGAGAGCTGTCGTTCAAAAATAACGAGAGGCGCATGTTTGAATTGGCATGTACACAGTAGGGGCGTGTTTGGTTAGTCGCATCAGTTTTGGGCCTCCCGTCTTCATGGTTCTGCTGGGTATGGCCTCGGAGAAACGTGGCATCGACCATGTTCTGCAACTTGTTTGGTTACCTGCCTATCATTTTTTTTTGCCTATTTATTTCGTATTTGGCCGTTTACATGCATCACACACCTGTTTGGTTGCATGCTGGTTTTAGTGATGTTCTCACCATTTTTGAAAATGGTGACCTTACCACCTCTAAGACACATGAACACAAGCACAATTAGAGCTAAGAGTAGTACTACTGCTTATACACATATGACTACCTGGGGAATGCATGCACCATGATGAAAACTAGCGGGGGAAAGGCACACACCCTAATCAAAACATGTTTTGGTCATTCTAAGCCCGGGTTAACAGTTGACAGGGGCATGTGATGCCCCTGATTAGAACTAGTTTTGGGCATAGCCCGGGTTTAACAGCTACCAGGGTACCATGCCCCTGATCAGCATTAAGCACCTAAGCACGCTAGTACTCGCCGCGCTCTGGGCAGGTGTACCTCCTCGCCGTCGAGTCCATGTTCTTGTAGATGTGCATCTTGAGGCCTTTAGCGGTGAGCTTGAAGACGATGGCGTCGTCCACCTCTAGATTGTATCTGTACACGGACTATTCCATTCATCGGACGTCCGCGCGCCTGGACCCAATCTGCGCCGTCCGGAGGTGCAGAAAGATTCGCACTTGACCATTTTACACAAACATCCTCACGCTTTCATGAATTTGCGATTAAGCCCCTCCGCACGTGAGATGTCTATATAAGCCCCAAATCGAACCTGAAACCCTAACGAAACAGACCTAACCCCATCCTCTTCCCCAACGCCGCCGCCGGCCTCCCGCGCCCGCCCCCTCCCACGCCACCGCCGGCCATCCGCGCCCGCGTCGGCGCCCTCCCGCGCCCGCCCCCTCCCACGCCGCCGCCGGCTTTCCGCGCCCGCGCCGACGGCGGCGCCCTCCTTTTTCTCCCTTTTTCTTTTCTTTTGGATCTATCCCCACTTCTTTTTGGATTCGAATTTGAATAGCAAAGGAACCCGAACTCCAATTTAATAGATCGACACCGGATACATTTGCATGAATTTAGGTTATTTTTGTTTGGATCTTCCCCATTTTATTTGGATCTGAATATGAGTTGGATACGGATTTTTTTTCTCCCCCGTTTCTTTTCAATTTGCACGATTTTTTGGTTACTTTTGGATGGATTTGAATGTTCACAAAAAGAACCGTAGTGCAAGTGAACATATCTACACAAGAGTTCGGTGGATCTTAATGCTGGGCAAAAGGAACCAACAAGATTTACATCGGATCTTTCTAAACATTTTCGAGTTACGAATACGAATTTGTGTATTTGTTAAAAAATACGGATTAACAACCTAATTGTACCAGGTTGAAAATGCTAAAGAAAATTAGTTCAAAACATGACACTAAACGAGGGACCTTCTAACAAAAATTCGCAAAAAGTAAGGTCCTTTTTTGCAAATTCCCCACACCAATCTTGATGCAACTGAACGATCTGTGATAAGGTCCAGGCGCGCGGACGTCCGGTAAAAATCCAAGTCCTCTGTACACTACTTCTGGCCAGTTCCTCTCCATCACAATATCGCCGTTGTCCACTACCGCAAAAAAGGTTTAATGTGGAACCCTTAACTATGGGTCTATGGCGCACCAGAAATGCAATGCGCCACAGTTAACTAACTGTAGGCATTGATCTTTCATATCAAACCGACCAACACAAAACTTTATAGATAGGAATAATTCAACTTAAGTACTTCATGAACCACGCTAGTAGCATCGTATCAACAATAAGCAAATATAGCTGTTTCAGTAAATAGAAAAATCATTCCTCACAGGAGGCTGCTGCATTCACCATTTTCTTAATGATAATATATCGTTCCTTACAAATTCTGAAGCCAACATGGACATCTCCCAGCAAACTTGCTGGAACTGGAAGCCGAACAAATCGTCCAGCTCTGAAGCAAATGGATGCTTCTTCAGAACAAAATCGTCCACCCTGGAGCAAATAAATGCTCCTTCAGCAGCTGTTCACTACATATACAAGGGACCTTTTTTTTCAGATTTTCTGTGTTCTAAACAAGCACCTGCCAGTAGGCAGTGAAAGCAAAGGGATGAACTGAAGGCAATTCACAGTTCTACAGGCAAGCACTCTGAAGAACTGGCATTCTGAGAAACAAGGAAACTGGAGCTCGGCCCATCCAGGGGAGCTCCGCCCAGTAAAATGGAGATGCACATCGGTTTGCCCGGCATTGCCGGGGCGACTGCTTGTCACGACAACCCCACCGTGCAGAGCGTCGCATCATGTTGGTATATCGTATCTGTTATCTTCGATGGTGGCCAGTACCGGAAGATGGACCTCCCAAGAATGTTCCTCACGGGAAGCGGGCCCCTGAGATATCACAGATCACAAACAAATTAGACCTGAATTTTACATAGTGGAAGCTTTGGATGCAAATGGAGTTTGGTTGAGACTTTGGATCATACCAGTTATGAGAATCGTAGCTGTTGTTACGGTTGTCTCCCAGCACAAACACATACCCTTCAGGTACAAGCTGCAAGAATAATAACATCAATTTAGTTCACGAATCTCAGTAGGGCTGAAATCCCTATAGACACTCTACTACGCAAGGAATACACGATGCTCAGGGAGTCATTCTCTGCTACTAAGTGGGCAGTTACGTAGCCTAATTGATGCATATTCATTCTTAAATTTCAGGTTTGTCTTGAGCCCAATTCAAAAAAAAAAATTGCCTTGAGCAGAATAAAACATTTCAATTGAACTGCTCAGCTAAGGCTCCTTTAGACATAGCAGTGGCATTTCATAAGCACTATCTATTTATATTTTGTGTGTATGTATAGCAATTGGTTAGAAAGATCTCTTCTTTAGACATAAAAGATTTTATTTTACTTGCATAATTAAAGATTCTCCTAACCAATTGATCCAAAGTTCAACTCAGTTTAGTACAGCAATCACATTTTTTATAGAAATGGAAGATTGCATACCCCTGACGTTATACAGCAATGGCAGTCTAGGCCTAAATACTAAAAGATCGATCAATTGCAGACATTAGAGACAGAAGATAACATACCATTGGCTCCATCTCATAGTTGTGTGGCTCCAACACAAAATCTTCATCCTGAAGGACCCCATTGACAAGTAGCTTGCCATCACGCACCTATCAAAGAACCAAGCGAACCACAGTTATTATAGCTCAATCAAAAGAATGAACTTTATGGAGCACTTCTATAAATAAGTACTGTACTAAGTAGTAACAACACAAAGAAACGAACACAGGCAATGCCATTGGGAGAAACGCTTACTTCGACATAGTCCCCTCCCTTGGCCACAACTCTCTTGATGAACACATCGCTCGAACTGTAGCCCATAGCCTGCCAGAGCATTGCATTGAAACATCAAATTCACTATGGGGTATGAACAAGTAAACATGAAATGAGATAGGAAATCATCATACCTGAAGAGCTGGGGGAGCACGGAAGATGACGATGTCCAAGATTTCCGGTTCCCGGAACACGTACGACACCTGGAGATCACATTATGACAGCAAGTAGTATGAGAAACCAAGTAATAAGTACGAGTAGTAACGAAAAGCTAAAGTAATCATCGACAATCCTCCCAGCCCAGAATGTTTCAGTATATACCTTCTCGGCGAGAATCCTGTCACCGACATCGAAGGTGGGGTACATGGACTTGGAGGGGATGGACCTCGGCTCGGCGAGGGAGGAGCTGTAGAGCAGCGGCACGGTGACAGCGGCGAGGGCCGTCTTGGCGTCGTCGGAGCAGGAGCTAACCCACCTCGACAGCCAGTTGCTCCTGCTCATGGCGCCCATGCTCCTCGGAATTCCAGCAGAAGCGGGAGCGGGAGCAGCAGAAGCACCGATGGACGCCTTCTTGGAGGGACGGATCGAAGGCATCGGCGGCGCGGGAGGAGGGGAGGAAGACGAGGAGGGCGGCGCAAGGTCGCTGCAGGGGAGCCACCTCGCGGTCTGCAGGAACGGGAGGAGGTGCGCGGGGTTGAACAGCCCGATCGAGATCGACGAGGATCCGTACAGAGACGCGGCGACGGGGATCCCGGCCGGGGCCGTCGTGCCCTGGGCGAGCACCGACAGTAACCCCACGGTGACGCGCGGCGGTGGGGGCTTGGACGAAGCAGGGTACGAACGCGAAGGGAAAAGGGCGTGGCTTCCGGCGGATGTGGCGGCGAGGGCCAGGGGCTTGGGGTGGTTGTGGTCGTCGGCGGCGTCATGGCGGTCGCCGCCTTTCCCGAGGTGCTCGGGCTGGCGGGAGGAGGTGAAGATGCAGAAGGGGCGCCAGGAGCCTTCCTGGAGGAACCGGCAGCCGGCGGAGGAGGCCGAGGGTCCGCAGCGAAGGCCGAGCGACGTGGCGAGGTTCTGGGACACGTAGCCGGAGTAGGACACGGTGATGCGAATCGCCATGACGAGCAGGCAGAGGATCCGTCGTAGGGAGTGCGAGAGGAGCTGGATGGGGCTGTCGGGGTGGAAAGAGGGGCGCGAGTTGCGGTCGGCTACTGACTGGAGATCATTCCGGCGGGGCTCGAGTGGAGGGGCGGCGGCGCGGGGGATGGCGAGGTGGCGGCGGAACGGAGGGGACCGATGGACCGGGCGGTGCTAGGTAGGGTGGGATACGGAGGGATAGTCGATCGGTGGCGGTGGGGTTGGTTTCCGTCGGCGAGTCGGCCTCGCCGCAAGGCGAGGTCAACGGCGGCTGTCAACGGGGGAGGCGGCGAAGTGGTGTGGTGGGGGAGAGAAGGGCGGAGGGGGAGGCGACGGGTGTTGTATATAGACGCGTGGGCGTTTCACTGTTTGATGATGGTGAGGTGGAGACTTTTCCCGGGGAAATTGGACATAGCTCCAATGCAAGAAACCAATGAGAAATGGGAAGTTTGATTATCAAAGCAATAGGTCACAAAAAACGTAAATAAGCAATATTGCAAAAATACCAAAGCAACAATGCAAAAACACACTGGCAACATGAAAACAACCGTTCACAATAGAACCAAACTATTTGCAAAGCAGCACAATGACAATGTACCCAACCAACAATATATGTTTAGTAGCATGTCGAAACAATCTAAATAATACTGATATCTCTAACAACTGATTTAAGCTCAACGTCACCGAATTCAACTACTTTGTGTCGAATCGTGGTAGACAATGAACTCATTACCCGCAATCCCAATGTCTTCTAGATCTCAAAGGCGTGTACTAGAGCTACGGGAATACATGCCATGCGCAAGGCACACAGGAGGAGAAAGTGCGAAGGAGTTGTGATGTGGGCCGTGGAGGTGTTCGGGAAGAGGAGGTGACGCTATAACGAGTAATAGTAAGCCGCAACCAATGAGAGAAAAATATTCACAAGGAGAAGAAACGAGGTAAACATCAACGCCCACGAGTGGAAAGGACCAAGTAATCGGTCATCCCATATCGATCATGGGAGTGAATCTTTCAGCTGAGTTTTTCTCGTCTTGGAGGCGCTCATATGATAGGGTGTAAGCGTGCGAATGTACAATATTTTGAATATAAAACACCGAAAGACAATTTTAAATGCTTTTCAGAAATTTGCACTGAGCTTTACCAATACCATTTGTTTTAAAATATAATCATCCATTCATGGTTGAATGTTAGGCGCAGTTTGAAGCTCCAAAAAAACATACTGTACAAAAAATACTGACGGCTGCACTGTAAAGGCGACAACGACTTGAAAAGCCAACAGAGCCATCCACCGAGATAGTAGTGGTTCAATGTTCACCTTCACCATTGCACACCATGCACGTGAGCGATTAGCTCCGTTGCTTCTTCTTCCTCGCAGCTTCCGCCGTCCCAATCAAGCTTCGTTGTCGGGGACCCAAACATGGGTTGCAATCACCAATCAGACTCTAAACTCACGGTGGAGAATTTCATGTGGGAGATTCATTTCATCCGGAGATCTCTGGACCTGGATGGAGTATTTCTATGCTATCCTAGCTTCGTGGGATAATTGGGGTCAGGAAAACAGATCATCCCGTTCACATTTCAAGGCATAGCAATAATATTCTGCATGAAAAGTATACACGCGTTCATCGCAGAAAAAAAATAAGACAAGTGTAATTTCTTACTGTATTTATTTGCGGTCTGAATTGAATATGGTTGACATCAGCAGAACACATTGACAGGCAGAAGAGAGTCACAGCGAGGTTAAGACTTAAGATAACCGAATAACCGGTCAAACCCAGATAAAAAGTATTCGATCAAGGTCAACATAATAGCACTCGACATGTAGGCTCCTCCAGACCTACCAGCTAACCGAAAACGAAGCACTAGCAACAAACAATATCCATTATACAATTTCTGGGCGCTGATGGATGTTTGGGCAGTCGATCGTAAGCGCTGACGCAAGGTTCCTACTGTGTGAGCCATCACAATCAGACGAGGAAGATGGTAGTCGTAGACAGGTTCAGGTAGAGCAAAATCGAGGCAACAAGCATGAACAGGGTGATCCTCGGACGAAAATGTCCAGAACTTGCATGGAAAGGACTGAACTTTTTTCTAAATTTGTTCAGTCCACACAGTGTGCCTATGGCTCAGCCTCAACCGTGTGTGTTTTTAGGAAGGAGGGGTGACACGGACAGTGCCTGACTGGACATACATAGTCTAAGAAAACAGAATGAACGAACTTCAGTGATCATATCATGGTCGGAGGAAGAAGAAGAAACGAACAGAGAATGGAAGCCGGCACATTCCTTCCTTGGACCAGAAGGAGCCTTGAGACCTCAGAGTCGCTGCCATGGCGTGCATGCATTTTGCCAGCGCATCGCTACGCGGGGATTGGAGGAAGCTCCGTTCGTGCAGTCGTATGAACGACTTCCTTGTTATATCACTCAAATCGTTGATCTTAGTGACCAAGTTTCCTAAAATGAGACAACGAATAAAAAGGGTTGGGAATTATAAACAAATAGTCATGACTTGGAAAAATATGTAACGAAGTGTTAGAGTTTAACCTAACTAGGACTTGTAATCCTAACCGGCCCACGTGCCTCTATATAAACAGGAGCCCCGCGTGCCCTTGAGCCGTGTGTGGTATTCACCTAATCTCACGTCTCACATGGTATCAGATTTTTCTTGATCCCAAAACACTAAACAGCTTCCGCCGCCATACCCTTAGCCGCCGCCGCCGCCATCTTGGCCGCCGCCGCCGCCATGTCAAATCCCAGCCTTACCCTCACCACCATGCCCTCCTCCTCCTCCACGGCTGCGCCGTCGACCATGTCCACCCGCGCACCGATCGCCGTCGTCCTCGACTCCTCGAACTACTCCAAGTGGAAGATCTTCATCATGATGCATCTCGGCAAGAACGGCCTCCTCGTCCACATCGACTCCTCCAAGGCTGCTGCGGCCTCCAACCAGGAGTGGGTCATCGCCGACTACACCGTCCTCTCGGCCCTGCATGCGTCGATCTCGGAGGACATCCTCGACCTCGTCTTGGAGCCCGACCAGACCGCCTGCAAGCTCTGGACGGCCCTGGCCACGCTCTTCAACGACAACAAGGAGAGCCGTGCTACCTACCTCCTCGGTGAGTTCCACAATCTGCTGCAGGGCCCTCTCGACGTCACCACCTACTGCAAGCACAACAAGCGCCTCGTCGACGCTCTCCGTGACGTTGACTGCAAGGTCGAAGATCGCGCTCTTGTACTGAACGTGATCCGCGGTCTCGACGGCCGCTTCTCCGGCGCCGCCTCCCACATCAACCTTGCCAAGCCGTTCCCCTCCTTCATCGAGGCACGGTCCATGCTGCTGCTTGAGGAGATGCGCCTCGCCAACAACGCCAAGAACGTCCAGTCCACCGCGCTCGTCGTCTCCTCCAACCCACAGCCCGCGCCCTGCACCGGCGCCGGCTGTCGTGGTGACAACGGACATGGCCGCACCGGCAAGGGTAAAGGCCGGGACAACCGTCGTGGCTCCAACAACAACAACGGCCCTCGCTTTGCTCCCACCCCTGCCGGTCCCTGGTTCTGCTTCAGCCCCAGCCAGCTTCCCGCCGGCGGCCACGGTCGCGGTGGCAACGCCGGCGGCCCTGGATTCCTCGGCCCTCGTCCTCATCAAGCCTACGTCACCATGCAGGCGCCTCTCCAGCCGTCTCCATCGGCTCCAAGTTGGGACAGCGCCGGGTTCCTCGCTGCCATGAACAATCTCGCCAACCAGAACGGCGGGTGGGTCAAGGACACCGGGGCGTCCTCGCACATGACGTCCGTGGAGGGTAATTTCCGTCACCCCAAACCTCTATCTTCTCCTCAGTTTGTCACTGTTGGTAATGGTTCCTCCATCCCCATTACTCGTTTTGGCAACTCTCACCTCTACACTAACGGCACTTCTTTTATTCTCAAAGATGTGTTACTTGTTCCCTCTCTTATTAGAAATCTTTTATCCGACCGTGATCATTCGATGTAATAGTGACGGTGATCTCTACACCATCACTCCGTCGTCATCCCCTCCCTTGGCGTTGGCAGCGGTCGTCGGATCACAGGAGTTGTGGCATCGTCGCTTGGGTCATCCTGGTCGCGACGTCATGGCGTCCCTTAGGAATCAATCTATCATCTCGTGTAATAAAACTCAGCGCGGTCTTTGTCATGCGTGTCAACTCGGCAAACATGTTCGATTACCGTTTGCTCGGTCTGTGTCTGTTTCTAGTGCTCCTTTTGAGCTAGTGCATTGTGATTTGTGGACCTCTCCCGTGTTAAGCAATTCAGGTTTTAAATATTATCTCATAATTGTTGATGATTTTTCACACTATTATTGGGCTTTTCCTCTTCGTCAAACATCCTGCGCTTATGACACAATTAGACACTTCTTCACATATGTCCACACACAATTTGGCAGCTCCATTCGTGCCTTTCAAGCTGACAATGGCACTGAGTTTGTCAACACGTCTCTCAACGAGTTCTTTCTCACTAACGGTGTTCGTGTTCGTCTGTCTTGTCCCTACACCTCTCCACAAAACGGCAAGGCAGAACGTGCTCTTCGCACGGTCAACGACACTATGCGTACTCTCATGTTTCAGGCACACTTGGAACCCGCCTTCTGGGCCGAAGCGCTCTCTACGGCCGTCTACCTGCTAAATCGTCGGCCTTGCAAGGTCATCGCTTTGGCCACTCCGTATGAGAAGCTCTATGGTCACACTGCTCAGTATGACCATCTCCGCGTCTTTGGCTGCTTGTGCTACCCCAACATGGCTGCCACCGCGACGCACAAGCTCCAGCCACGCTCTCGTGCGTGCGTCTTCCTCGGTACCCCTCGTCGCACAAGGGGTTCCGCTGCTACGACCCTACAACACGCCGCATCATCATCTCCCGGCATGTTGTCTTCGACGAGGAGGTGTTTCCCTTTGCCGCCGTGCACGGATGATCATCGCGCCCCAACCTCGGCTTTCTGCAGGACCACGCCAACTCGGTGGCTCCCACACGGGTTTCCCCATCGGTCCCGCAACAGCCGCCGAGTCGAGCGCCTCCAGCGATGGACGCCCATGACGACCCTGATGTGGCTGCGCTGTGGTCGCTACCCAAGCCGCGGCAGTCTGCCGTGCCCCCCACGGCATCAACCCGCGACACCGCCTCGCCGACTCCCGCGACATCACCCCAGCACACGCCTACGGCGAGCCCGGCTTCGTCACCGCCGTCATCTCCAAGCTCGTCAAGTACGTCTTCTCCACCGACGACGCCGCGTCCCGCTGCTTCTCCTTCACGGCATGCACCCGGTCCGCATGAAATGCGGACTCGTGCTAAAGCCGGGATCACCGTCCCTCCTCGAGAACGACTCAACCTCTCGGCCACGACATCAGCTGCTTCCCCGGTACCCTCGACGTACCGTGCTGCTCTCCAGGATCCTAACTGGCGAGAGGCCATGACCGAGGAGTTTCGAGCTCTCATCACCAACGCTACCTGGTCGCTGGTTCCTCGGCCCGCTCGAGCCAACATTGTCTCTGGCAAGTGGATTTTTCGGCATAAATTCCATTCTGATGGCTCTCTGGCTAGATACAAAGCTCGTTGGGTCGTACGCGGCTTCTCTCAACAAGCGGGTGTGGATTACGACGAGACATTCAGTCCCGTTGTGAAGCCGGCCACAATACGCCTCGTTCTCAGCATTGCTCTCTCCGCTGGGTGGTCCATACGGCAACTCGACGTAAAGAATGCTTTTCTCAACGGGTACTCTTGATGAAGTGGTCTACTGCCAGCAGCCGTCCGGCTTCGTCGATCCTCGACAACCGGACCATGTTTGTCAGCTTCATCGCTCTCTCTACGGATTGAAGCAGGCTCCGCGAGCGTGGTACCAGCGGTTTGCCTCCTTCCTTCGTCATCACCACTTCACCGCCTCGGTCTCCGACACGTGCTTGTTCGTGCTCAAGGAGGGCGACGCCCTTGCATATGTTCTGCTCTACGTCGACGACATCATCATCACCGCGTCTTCGACGCCCCTGCTGCAGCGGTTGATCGCGCTTCTCCATGCTGAATTCTCCATGACGGACTTGGGTGATTTGTCCTTCTTCTTGGGAATTGCAGTACAGCGCGCGCCTAAAGCGTTGTTTCTGTCTCAACGACAATACGCCGTCGAGCTTCTCCAGCGAGCAGGCATGTCAGCATGCCACCCCTCCCCCACGCCTATTGACACCAGTGCCAAGCTCTCCGCTGTTGAGGGCGCTCCGGTTGCTGATCCTTCTGAATACCGAAGTCTCGCGGGTGCTCTCCAGTATCTCACGTTGACAAGACCTGATCTTGCTTATGTTGTCCAACAAGTGTGTTTGCACATGCATGCACCTCGCGCTCCACACTTGGCAATGATCAAACACATTCTTCGCTACGTCAAAGGGACTCTCGATATGGGTCTTCATCTTGGCGCCTCTTCCTCGACAACGCTCACAGCCTACTCCGATGCTGATTGGGCAGACTGCCCCGACACTCGTCGCTCCACCTCTGGATACTGCGTCTACTACGGAGACAATCTGATCTCCTGGTCGTCGAAGCGTCAAACCACGGTCTCTCGGTCCAGCGCGGAGGCTGAATACCGAGCCGTGGCTCACGCCGTTGCTGAGAGCTGTTGGTTACGACATCTACTTGGTGAGCTTCATCGTCCCCTCTCGACGGCAACCATCGTCTACTGCGACAACATATCCGCCATCTACATGTCTTCGAACCCGGTTCAGCATCGACGTACGAAGC
The DNA here is from genome assembly GCA_026929855.1 of Poa annua. Taxonomy (NCBI): domain Eukaryota; kingdom Viridiplantae; phylum Streptophyta; class Magnoliopsida; order Poales; family Poaceae; genus Poa; species Poa annua. The sequence goes on from CM049432.1 coordinate 78,815,841, forward strand.
ATATAGAGATAGATATTCACTTTGTTCGAGAGAGAGTCTCTCTCGGCGAGGTCAGGGTTCTTCATGTTCCCTCTAGCCATCAGTATGCTGATATTATGACTAAAGGATTAGCCTCTCCTTTGTTTTTAGAATTTCGGTCCAGTCTCAGTGTATGTAAAACTCCCGCTGCGACTGCGGGGGGTGTTAGAGTTTAACCTAACTAGGACTTGTAATCCTAACCGGCCCACGTGCCTCTATATAAACAGGAGCCCCGCGTGCCCTTGAGCCGTGTGTGGTATTCCCCTAATCTCACGTCTCACACGAAGAACACCAAGGTTTTGTACTCCAGTTACTCCAGGTCAATGACAAAGTAGTCTACTTAGAGCATCCACAACGCATTGCGCTTATGCAGGCGCTTAATTGATAAAACAATTTCCAAAAATTCAATTTTCCTGACTGGACATAGTCTAAGGAAAACGAGCGAACTTCAACAACCATGCCATTCACAAGAGACGCATAGGAAGGTCACGGCCTCTCCTGTCATGCTCATCTCACGAGAGATTTGAAAAGACAGGAATGCACGTGTTTTCTGCAATGATGATAGCAAAGATTAAAAATAAGGCGAGCATGTGGTGTTTGTCGGGGTAAAGGTGATAAGTAATGTAATGCCGTGAGAGTAGGACTTTGTTTCCGCCGTGACAATAGGCACGACTTGGATTGTAAAATTTCTTACAACTTCTTCTTAATTAATGGAAATGGTAAATTTTTGTCTTTTTTTTAAACATGTCCTAGTCAGAACAGAACATGGACAAAAATGAAAGCCAGACCATTCCTTCCTTCAACTAGAAGGATCCTTGAGACCTCAGAGTCGCTTCCATGGCGTGAATGCATGCCAGCCGTGCAGTTCGTACGGACGAATTGTTGATCTCAGTGACCAAGTTTCCCAAAATGAGACAACATCGAATAAGAAGGGTTGAGAATTATAAATAAATAAATTATCATGACTTGGAAAAATATGTAACAAAGAACACCAAGGTTTAGTTGGTAAAATCGTACCCCGATTACTCGAGGTCAAAACTTAAACCATCTCTACTAACATCGCTGAAGTTCGTCCAACATCAAATTTCGTTTTGGCTGTTGGAAATTTGTCCGGCCCTGCAAAAGACCGACCCTATCCATTGAATTTCTATCTATTTCTGGCCGTCGGATCTGCTTTAGATGATTGAGATGTTGTCAAAGTCCAGCCGTGACTTTTGCTTTCAAAGTAACTGAAGTTGTGTCAATGGAACCCCAGTGGCCAGTGCGGATCGACGGCACCATGGCCGACGCGTGCCCTGGCCCTTCCCATCGCGCGTCGTGTTCCGATTCCGCCCGGAGGCGGCCGCCCAGTCGGAGTATGGGTTGTATGCATCGGGATGGTGAGCAGACTGGCCGGTGGTGGTGGGAGCGTGAAAACGGCGGCGGCGGATCGGCTAGTGGGACGGCGAGTAGGGGTCGAGATGGGATGTGCCGCACCCGCGCTCTCCTCCGTCTGCATCTTCACCTGCCCGCGGTGGGCTCCCCCAACTCTCCATCAGCTACCGTTCAGCTTCCCCCAAGTGCATCTGGAAGGCCATGGCACCAAGCTGAAGGAACCCTTCATCGTTCAGTGTCGTCTGCTGCCTGGTTAGTCTGAACTTATCATGTAATGGCCAATTGGCCATTTTGGTTTCCCAAATGGTGCTCTTCTGTTCAGATTTGTGATTCACTGTTCGTCATTATACAGTCTAGTCTATGAATTAGCATTGGCCAATGAATAAGAACGACTTAGTAGGAAAGTTGATTTGATTGTGCCTATTTATCTTCAATAGTGCTAAGGTCTTCAGATGTGCACTGATATGCTATACTCAAATTTTGGTTAGCCGGACGATTTAGACCTCTGTTGATATTGAATAAAAGATTATTTTTTATGAATGTTGTTCACTTGTTTGATTAACCACTTACCCCTAAGTGTATGCAAAATTTTGGAAATCACGCATCATCAAATTCTCAACACAAGTGAATCTGTTTATAAAAATCTAAAGGCCTGCTAGTAAACTTCAGACTCGAGGAGAAGCATTGCTGTGTGTCCACAATATAACTGAGAAATGGTACCTCTGCATAATTAAATATGGTACAAAAAAGGAAATATAGATATCTTATGATAAACAATAAGAACAATATTTATGGTGCGTAGATCTTCGCCCATTCAGGCGGGTTCCATAGGACTGCCCACATAGCAAGTAGCGTGAAGGTGCGACCAGCAATTTGTCTGTAGAGATTCAGAGTTTTTTTTTAACCAATTCATCATCAGCTTGGCCGCTACGGTACTGATTGCTAATAGTGTGCCACATGCTATTGAACTGACGAATTTCGACACTCATCTTATTCCATTTGTCCTTGCATTCCTTTGGCTGTCTCATTCGATCATTCGGAGTAGTTGCATTCTACTCTTCTGGCCGTGATTTGATTCCAAAAAACTTAGACAGTACCAAAATTTCCATCTTTAAAATCCTTTGAGTTATTTAAACAAACATTTTCCTACATAGAAAACTCGGATCATTTGGACTAATTCATTTTAGTTCAAATGGAACATTAAAAAAATATAAATCAATAAAATGGAATGATGCTGACAGGAAGATTTTACCGGTCGTCAAAGTTCCTCTTGTGTCCAAAGCATGTGCAAATTCCTGTTGTCCAAATACATTTTGGTATGTGTGCAATTGCAAGATCAGTAAATGCCTGGAATGTGTGCATATGAATGAGTATAACACTTGGGGTGGTCGTCTATTGCATGCATGGGATTGGGTGGCTCTTACTATTTCATTTGACTAATGGTTTTTTACTATAATTAGCATAAGTCACCGTTCATTTGACAGATCTAGTGAACACATGCAAGTACTATGAATAGCTTCTGCTTGAACTATACATATCCAGTGCATGAATGTGGGGTTTTGTGGGATTCTTATTACTCTCTGTTTCCATTTCAGAATCGGATATTTAAAGAGCTTTGAGGCTTTCGGTTAGTGGGTTCACACCTACTGCTCTGACTTGGCTGATCAAGGTATATGAGCCTCCTTTTTTGCTACAAACAATACTATGTGCACTGCAGTACAGTTTAGACTTGTGTTGATAGAAATCATAGAATATGTTTGTGGGCTGCCTAAAAGACAGCGACATTGAAAATGGGAAATAAAATTATGTTGCAATAAAATATTACTGGCACTAAATGTTCTTAGAATTACAAGACTAACATTATGAAATCTTACTCTTATTACAACTAGCATGGTGGCCCTCGCAAATGCAAACGCATTATCTATGGTTGATTGAAAGTGTTTAAGAAAATAAAAATATGGTTTCATTGATACCACGTTATTTCCCATTATGGGACAATGAATAAAATTGTTTTACAACCATTGCCAATATTTTGGTAAGATAAATATACGCACGTTCTAACAGATTTGGCAATCTGAAATATGGCTAAATGATAAGGGCATGTACAATGCTAGAGAAGACATGTTTTCTCTTAGCCATCCACGTCATTTAGGGAAGTCAAAATTATAAGTTATATAATGCATTATCTCTTATTGCCATCCCTAGCAATTAATGAGAATTAATTATATTTTGGTAGGAAATTAAAGTTTTAAGTGAAGACAAGTGGTGCAATGGTGAAATTAGTCTTCTCTTATTTCGTAAGAGATCATCCCTTAACCAAGGGAAGGCAACCTTCCCTTTCTTCATTCTCTCTCCGCCACCTAGACAATTATCCTACGTGTCAACGTTAAGAGAAGGCTGATGTCACCCCATTGTACATGCCCTAAGTATGCCATATGTTCAAACACCCATGTAAGTGTTATCCGATATGTAAATTAAACTATAGTTTTTACAGGATGTTATATAAGTACACTTTTGATTTAAAAAAAGATGAATCAAGATACATCGGTCTATCCTCCTTAATTGATAGGTCACATTAAATAGTGAGAATTATCTTGTTCTCATATTTCGCCCTCTCATTTACTCACTTCATGTTACATTGTGCAACAATTAAGAAATATGATTGTTTTTATACGATAAATTGTTTTCTTCTAGGCATATCTGCTAACAACTTAATATATCAACAGTTAAAGTTAGGGAAGTATGACTCAAATCTTTCCGGACTCGTAACTAAAGCTTATCATCATTGAATGGTTCAACACACCCGATCACTATTTTATCCGTTATTCAAAATGACTACGTGATTTAAATAACATAGTTCAGTACTAATTATTTGTCAATTTTAAGGTGCACTTTGAATGACATATGCATATATTCTCTTATGTCGATTTTTTTATATGAGAGAAAGAAATTACACGTTTCCAAATATGTCTATTATAATATCCGGCAAAGCAATTCATAAGAAATTTTTGGTCATCCGACTAAAAAGTGGACATTCTCGTCAACAGTGTGTTGACTAATGTTCTTTCAGTGGAGGGTTATTCTCATGCCCACGAGAATTTGTGTTGACTGAGTCATGTGTGCAACATTAAGGTGGTTATTTCTTAGTGTGAGTGACCTTCCATTAATATTACGACTTAATATTGTGGTTTCATTAATATAAAATTTCATGTCTGTGAACTTTAAAATTTCACGGGCATTTTGTGTTAGTGTTTGCCAGATCGCAGTCGATGTTGTTGATATAGGGCTAATGTCGGTTCTTCCATATGTTGTGCTAATATATAGGAAATTGCATCATCCGATCATAGAACAATGTCTGTAGCGTGACTAATGTCATGACTTCATTAATTTTAAATTTCCAAGACACTTCAAACTTCTCATGGCACCTTGTTCGTATGTTGGTGTGACGGGAGTCCAATAAATTTTGTTACTTATATGTACTCGACCGTAGGACTAACATAATTCCTCCGTTCATCCGATTAGTCATCAAACATTAGAAATTTTGACCAAATATCAGTATCTAGAATATAATTCATTAGTACTAATATCACCTTAAAATGTATTTTCATATTATATAAATTAGTATTATGAATGTTGATATTTATTGCTACTCCTTTTGTTTCAAGATACTTGACGTGGATTTGTCCAAATTCGGATGTGTCTACCGGTCTACCCACTGAAACATGTCCAGATATATCAAATTTGTATAAATTCACGTCAGCTGATTTGGAACGGAGCAAGTATATCTTTGTTGAAACTCATAAAGAGGGTAAATAAATAGAGGAAATACTTGATCAGTAAAATGTTCTAAACTGTCTATGCGCATACCCTTATAGTCCTTACCTTTTTGCCACCAGCCCCACCACGTTCTAGTAAAGATTTTTTTTTTCGTTTGGAGCTATCACGCCAGCCAAGATTTTTTCTTCAGGGGCAACAACCAATGTATTTTCTTTTTTAGCCAAGTTTTTTTCACACGTATGGTGCTCTTTCAAAAGGACTCCACTATTAATACGGACGTAGGTGTGTGATATGTTTATCATAATTGTGTCAAATATCTGACATAACAATACTACATTTTCATAAAGATCTCAACCATGCATATATTTAAGATCTAAGTACTAATACTAAAATAAATTTAGATGATACTGTGCTTTGTTTAAATTGTTTAAAAGTGAAACTATCCTATCAAGGATTTTTTTTTAAGGTGAAGATCTGCTGTAACCGAAAGTATTGAACAATTTCATCTAGCTCGGTACGATTGATCAGCCCATAATAGCATGCGATGGAAAAAAGAGCAGCTACCACGTCCCAGCGTAGTTATATATCAGACGTGTTGGACATATATATGCACGGATGTCAGACGTGTTGGACTTTTAATACGGGACACTACAAACATATGCACGTGCACCGGATTAATTAGCGCTTAGTTAATCTTAGCCATTAACTATAGATCTAGCGGCTATAATAATTATGATGATGTGGATTAACGTGGTGTCTCTATTTTAAACCTCGATATACTAAAAATAAGCTTAACAGTACTATAAAATGAGCTAATTGTTCTGAATCGGGCTTTTCGGCAATTGCATTGACACTTCAGCAAGATGGATTCAGAGCACACCAATTGGTACGGCCAACAAAATCCAGAGGTGTTCTCGCCACCGAACCATCCTGTGCACTTGTCCTCATGATCAGGGAACCTCTGCAACCGAGTTCATCTTCAGTTCTTCACTGATCCACTTTTTCGGGATTGCCACCTTCCTCCTAGCTAGCACCACCCGCCTTCTCCTCGCGGACCACCCAAAATTATCCTGACCCAACAGCATCCAACATTCTCGATCGACTCCCCTTCCTTCTCCCAGCCTCCCGGTCGGACCACGCACTCCATGAGTGAGTCACTCGCGACTGCCGGAAATGACTCTGCCACCAGCGCCGTTGCCACCATCGCCAGCAATCAGCAACAACAGCAGGTGGCGCTTGAGACGTTGGATAGCATGGACCATCTGTCAAAGCTGCATCAGATCTTCCGGTCGTAAATTCTTCGTTGTAATGTTGAACACAGAACACTTCATCTTTGTGACCATCGAGCAAGACAAGATGTAGGACGATCAATAGACATGGACACACTAATCAACAAACATGATGATGTTGCCAGGATAATTCCTCCCTAAACTGATCTTGCCATTGACATGTTGTTTGCTTGTTTAATCGGTTTGTTATTCGCAACACACAACAGCTCATCTCACCTACACCTGAAGCCTAAAAATTATCTGATCACTAACCTCCCCTGGAGAAGAACATATTTGATCAAGAAATCAACATAGCGCAATCGAGCAGGCGATCAATGATCCATGAGATCGATCCAAGGCATGGATGGATGGGTCTCAGGAGCCAGGACCCGGTCAGGACAAGACATTGTCGAAGGCGGCGGCGGTGATGGCGCGAGAGAACTCCCGGAAGTCGATCCGGCCGTCGCCGTCAGTGTCGGCCTCTTCGATCATCCCGGTGAGCTCCTTAGCGGTGAGAGCGTGGCCGAGATTGGCCATGGAGTGCGCGAGCTCGGCGGCAGTGATGAACCCATTGCCGTCGCGGTCGAAGATCTCGAAGAGCTTGCGGAGCTGGTCCTCGGAGTAAGGGGATCGGTCATCGATGATCTCAGGGGCGACGAGGGCGACAAACTCTGAGAACTCGACGAGGCCGTTGGAGTTGGTGTCGGCGCGCTGGATGAGGGCGTCGAGCTCGTCTGTGCTGGGCTTGAGGCTGAGGGAGCGGAGGAGGGAGCCCAGCTCCAGCTGCGTCAGGCTGCCGTCCTTGTTGCGGTCGAAGGACTCGAAGATCTGTTGCAGCTCCGAAAGCTGTTCCACGTCGTCCAGCGCCTCAGGCGCCACCTGATGCTGTTGTTGTTGCTGATTGCTGGCGGCGGCAGTGGCGTCAGGGTCTTCTCCGGCAGTCACAGGTGGCTCGCTCATAGCGCGCGTGGTGCGAGCAGGAGGCTGAGAGGAGGAAGAGGAGGCTGGGAGAATTTTGGGTTCTAGCTAGGAGGAAAGTTGGCTTTCCAAAAAGGAGAACTGGCGAAGACGAACTTAGAGGATCTCCCTGATCATGAGGAAGACAAATGCACAGAATAGTTTGGTGGTGGGAACATCTCTGGATTTTGTTTGATGTACCAATTCGTGTACTCTGAATCCATCTTGCTAAAGTGTGAATGCAATTGCAGAAATGCTATAAATTACCTGTTTGTGCATTAGGAAGTCTGGTGAGATGCCACTAGGATTATATATAGCACTAGGAATTTCTATAAATAGCACCTATGATCCACTGCATGCTTCGCACGTCTAAAATTAGTGGTCAATAGACGCCGAAGGATATGGTCATACATGTATTCGCTTGACCTTCCTCTTGTCCACACATTCACATTGTACTCATATTCTCTTAATCAAGCTGAAAGGCCTTTGGTAATATTACATTTATTCGTTTGCAATTTTATTAATTTGTTCTCGCACTCAAGTTAGCCAATCATCATTTTTAATTTCTATAAATATCACCTCTGATCCATTACATGCTTGCCACTCCTAAAATTAGTAGTCAGTATATTACTGCTGGAACCAGAAGGACATGGCCATACAGGTATTATTTGACCTTTCTCATGTCCACACGTTTTCGTGATTTTTAATTAGTTGAGCTAAAAGTTTCCAAGGCTTTATAATTTAACTTTCAGTTCTGGTATAACAGTAGCTCCAGGTTTTTACTGCTGGGTGGTCTAGTAATAGATTCAGGCGCACTTTGTCCAGGGAAACTCTTGCTATGGGACAGTTACACAACCTGTGCGCTGGAGTGAATCTTGCTGATGATAGATGAGGATGTAAATGCTTGTTACGCAAATATGCTAGTTTTACAGTGAAGTCTTTGTACACTGCTCTCAAAATGAATCAGAATACTAGTCCATTAAAAAATTGTGGTTTGTTAAGGTGCCTGCAAAAATAAAATAAAAAATCTTATGGCTTATGTTTAAGAAAAATATCCTAACTAGAGATGTACTTAAAAAGAGGGTGGGTGGGAGAAACTAAATGACTTTTTTGTAGTACTTATGAAAGAATTGACCATTGGTTAACTTTGTTGGGAGCGGAGGAGGGAGCTCAGCTCCAGCTGTGTGATAGGAACAGCTGCTAGTTGGTTAAATTTTTGGGCTAATATACTGATACAAAGTTGTCGAGAGCTACAGCGCAGAGGAGCAAAGGCGTTATTGCTGGTGGCAGCTGAAATTATCAGCAGATCCTGCAGATCGAGGAATGATGGTTGCAGATGAATAAAATGCTGGAGAATAAGAATAGTGGAGATGGAAGTTACTAGCTGGTAGAGTTTTTTTTTCTGGGTTGTAATAAAGTCTGGAGTTTATGCTGTTTGTGGTCGACTAGATTCCCTGTGTCGGTGATAATCCCAGGTTTCCTGTTTCTGCGTGATGAGGTTTTGTAAGAAAAAGTTTGCTAGGTGAGTTGCAGAGGCTGGTGTCTGTTCTGCCTGATGATAGGCCGACTGGCCGAGTGTGGATACTTGAACTGTTTGACCTGGATCTTGTTTCATGGGTTTCATTTTATGAATGAAATCTGGAGTGTGAAGCTCCTTCAGTCGAAATAAATACATAAACCCTGCTGCATATTATTGCGTTGTTTAGGACAGATTGCAGTAGATCAGCAGCCTGGACAAAAAGGGCCTTGCAAGGTTCACTTAATTAGCAAGCACGATTTCAATCGTCGTTGTTGTTCTTGTTCCCCGTGGGAATGCCATCAAACCGGTTGATTCTGAAATGGTGTAGCTCCACCCCGGCCTCCGCCGCGGTTCTGGCCTCGCCATGGATGGCCATCTCGGCAAGGATCGTCCCCACCGCTGGTCCCATCTTGAAGCCGTGGCCAGAGAAGCCTGCCCCGAGCACCACGTCCCGGCCGAACTCCCCGCCGAGGAAGTCGATCACGAAGTCTTTGTCCGGAGTCATGGAGTACATGCACGACTGCCGGACGACCGGCCCGCCGGCGGTCTCCAGGTGTCCCGGCATGAACTCCTCGATCCACCGCGCGACCCGTGCCGCGGCGTCGCCGACGCCGGCGCCCCAGTCCCGCCTGTCCGGGTCGCACGGCGGCCCGCCGTCGTAGTTGATCTTGATCAGGCCCGGGAGCTCCAGCGAGGGCGTGCCGTACACGTGGGGGTCGCCGTGGCTCTGGAAGGTCGGGAACCCGGCCTCCGCCGTGAGCTCCTGCTCGTGGCCCGGCTTGATCTTCCAGTACAGCGAGTACATGTGCAGCGGCTGGACGGGCAGCTCCAGGCCGGCGACGGACTTGACCAGCCTGCTCGTCCACGCGCCGACCGTCACGACGCACTTGGCGCCGCGGAACTCCTCGCCTTTGCTCGTCACCACCCGGACACCACCTCCGGCTTTCTTGACGATGCCCACGACCTCCGTGTTGTCCCTGACGACGGCGCCGTTCCTGACGGCGAGCGCCTGGAACATGGCGACGGCCTTGGTGGCGTTGAGCACGCCGCCGCCGAGCTCGCTGACCGCCGTGACCCACCCGTCGGGGACGTGGATCACGCCTGGCCACCTCTCGTCCACGTCCACCTCCGCGCCGCCCCCGTTCTTGACGGAGGCGAGGAGCGAGGCGTCGCTCCGCGGGCCGATGGAGAGGTGCGGTGACGGGGTGAGCACGCGGTAGCCGGCGTCCGCCTCGGCGTCGGCCCAGAGGCGGCGCGCGAGGCGGACCATGGGCGGGTAGTGCGCCTTCGGGTATGCGTCGCGGATGGTGCGCGACTGCCCGTTGGAGGAGCCCAGGTGGTGGAGCAGGTCGAAGCGCTCGAGGAGCAGGACGGTGGCGCCGCGCGACGCCGCCGCGTGCGCCGCGCAGCTGCCCATGATGCCCGCGCCCAGCACGATCACGTCGAAGCTGGACTCCGCGGCCATGGCGCCGACACTTAGCTCGTTTTTGCTCCGGGCTGTTGCTTCCTTCCCGGTGCACGATCGATCGTTATACTTCATGAGCAGATGAGTGTGCTCTACTACTTAACAAGGAGAAGGAGTGGCAAATGCAATGTTGGATGAGTGCGCTGGCGGCTGCGATTTTCTCTCCGTCCCTGCAGGTCGTAGCCAATCAACGCCACGGTGCTCTTCCACTGTCCCTCCAGGTCCAGTTACAGTATACAAATCTGACAACAGTTAACTGCAACTAGCAACAAACGGTTCCGATAATTTTGGGGATACAGATGTCGGGGCAGTCGTAAGCGCTGACGCTACGTTTCTAGGAGCCGTCACAATCAGATGACGTAGCATTAACCTGCTGTAATATAACAATCTTAACTATACTATACCGGTGGGATGACACACAGGCTCAGATAAGATCGAATAGACGCAACGAATTATCCTAGTCAGAGTCAAAATGCCCAATAATCATGTCCTAGTCAAAACAAGAAACGAAACAAAAATGTGGAGGTCAGCTCATTCCTTCGACCACAAGGAGCCTTCAGACTTCAGAGTTGATCTTTAGTGACCAGGTTTTTCCCAAAATGAGACGGCTAACAAGAACCGATGAGAATTACATTGTTTTACCACAACACAGTAGTCAAAGATTGCAACCAGAAAAGAATAATGTAAGAATTGTGGTAAGAATAGAATAAAGCAGACAGGTTTCCTAACCAAGGTTCTGCAATGGCTTGAAATTGCTTGAGGTCAATGAAAAATCGGTAGTACAATCACACGTATACATCCTGAACGAATCTCCTGACAGAAATTACAAGTGAGTACTGTTAACACTGAGGAGGTTCACAGACTGAAACAACCTACTAGCAACTGTTAGAAAAATCGATCTCATAAACTCCACTACAAGTGCCAGCCAGACTAATTACAAGTTTTTTTTTTCATAAGGAAGGAGATACATGATGAACCCACATTTCGCGGTTGATCAGAAGTTACATCTAGCGCCGGCCCCGGGCCTTTGGCCTCCCTTTCTGCACCATACACAAAACAAAGGGTGTAAGGAGATGTCAATTGGACAAAGAAAAATGTATGTGATAAAAATGTAGCTTGTGATTGACGTTGTCATAATTTTAGAGTGCGAATATTTAGCCAAATACTGCTGAAGAAGAAAGACTGCTGTATAAAGTGGTGCAAATTTTTTTTTGAACACCATGGTGCAAATTTTACTTACAGATGTGCCACCAAAGCTGGACCCTGAAGCTGTGGCTCCACCTGTAGTTAGACACAAGTGGAATGTCAAACAAGTCACAAAAATGACTTTAAGGGAAAACATTTCTTAATTAACACTGAAAGTAGAAAGAATAAAATAGCAGGTGAATCTCAGCATGTGCAGTGACGATGCTAACAAATGAAAGCTGAAAACGTCATAGAATAAACCAGGATATGTTCACGTACTAATGTGTCAATCAAGTATACTGGTGCTGTCACTAACAAAATGCAGTAATGTGTAACATTCAGATAGCACAATTAATTCCATTACAGCTACAAACTGCCATAGAGAAAGCAAAATGCAAGATATGCCAACACTGCTGGGAGTCATCATAGGAATGCAGTGCATGCAGCTGGTCACAGCTCACGTCAAATAACAGAATTAGCGGTTTCTCCATCATGTATTTGTGTATGACTTTGGAAGATCCCATCAGTGCTGATACTAACAATTTGCAGTAAGGATAATTAAATTCTAGAATTCTAATGCAGTTGTAGCTACAAAATGCCAAGAAAGCAAATTGCATGTACCAACCTATGAACACTAAAAACTATCAAGATCTGGGAAACATCGAAGTAATGCAGTGCAGCACATAACAAACTTATGAGTCATACTGTGTGCATGGGATATTTCGCGTACTACATTTTGCCCTTCGTGGCTAGAGACCATTTAAATGCGTACAAAACACACATACTCCCTCTGTCCAAAAATAAGTGTCTCAAGTTTGTCTAAAAGTGGATGTATCTATATATGAAACATGTCTAGATACATTCACTTTTGGGCAAACTTGAGACACTTATTTCGGGACGGAGGGAGTATTATAATCGAAGAAAAGTTTGAGTACCTCCAAATGGTGTAGAGAATAGTGAAGTTCCAGCTATAGCAGGCGTTGAAGGAAAAGATGGGGTGATACTCCCAAATCCAGACGGAGCTGGTGTTGATGCAATTGTTGGGGTGGACGATGTCCCAAATGGTGTGGACAGCTGGGCTGACCCAGTTGTACCAAAAAGGTTGGTTGTGAGACTTGGAGTTGTCAGTGTTGAAAAGAGACTCGAAGTGGATGGAGCAGAAGCCGGCATGCTAAAAGCTGCAAAAGGACTCGATGAGGTTGCTGCAGAAGGGAGCAAAGATTGTTGTGGCTGGCTTGTTACTGGTGCAGAAATCTGTGCCGTGGGCTGTACAGGAGCAGGCAAATGCAACGTTGGATGCACCCTTTTGGCAGCTGCTTCTTGTTTGGCAGTTTCTCTTCTATTTGCCTCCAAAAATGGATCGGTTGCATTACCCAGACGACGCTGGCCATGTAGATATTCAGTTTTCATAGACACGACATACTGATGAAGATTTTCCACCTGTAAAAAAAGTAATACCAGAAAATCATTGGTCTCAGGGCATGACAAAAAAACTACAACGAAAACACAATCTATCTCGTACTTTGTCCACATAATATTGATGGTACAAGAATACTGACAAGTTCACCGCTTTACATGTAGGCACGAAAAATTAACAGAAAATGACAGATAACATGGGTGGAACTTTAAAAATAATGAATAACTTGAACATTTCATGTTAGACCTTTGTACGAACAAGGTGTCACCATAGAAGCAAGTACAAAAAATAACAAGATGTTACCTTCGAAGCAACATAGATAAAATAGTCATGCACATTGGACATAACTTTTGGAAGAGATTGGACAGAAGTAGATGATCTTTTACTGTTCTCAATTTGAACCAGCTGTTCTAGCTCAACAATCCACTTGCAGCACTCATCAAGATACTTCTCAAACTTGTTGACAGTTTGTACCATAAAAAGGGAAGGCCTCTTTGGGATGCCACTATAGAAATCATTGGTTAGTGTCATTGCCACTGGCTGATTAGACAGAGCTCCAGCAGGTCCAGAAGGATTTGTAGAACCACTGACAGATTTAATGAACCTTTGTCTCAACATCATATATGAGCGAATGGCAAATTCTGTGTTCCACATCATTTCATTGACAACAGTCATCAACTCTTGAACGGATGCCTTCTCTCTCTCAATTACCGTGGCAGTCCCTGCAAGTTCCTGTTGAAGCAAACAGATATTTACCCATGAATTCAAGGAGGGATATCTATGAATATGGAGCATGTGCTTTACGAATAGATGTATTAGCCTATTAGGAACCGATGTCACGTGCTCACAAAATCCTCCTAGTACTCAATAACATCCCCTACCTCAGATACTCCTAACAAGGTCATGAACTACTCAAAAAAGCTATATCATTCTGGATATATGTAGAGTTGAATTTACAAAACTTTGACTTCCAATAGCTTCGGAAACATTAAGATTAGATAATAGATAACCATATGGCTAAATTTGTCAAGAAAAAGTACATACATAATATGTAATTGTGTGGGTTTTACAACTATATTATGATAAAAAATAATGGTCACAGTTGCATGTGGAGAGCATGCCGATGTCTAAGAGGAAAGATTAAAAAAACAAAGGGGATATAAGGACCATAAATTACTTCGAAATAAAATGATCAGTGCTGCATGGGATATTAACTACAAAAGCACTCTTCTTTGATTATTAGATTTTGTAAAACTCCAAAAATACAACTGCTGGTCCCATCTAAAGGTAAAACCCTAAGCCTGTATTTTTTCACAAGCCATAATGTTATAAACACTTCTGTGCTGATATATTAATTCAGCTATCCAAATATTCTTTTTTTAAAGATCATATGGTTGATATCACAGGCAACGAAACATGTTATAGTACAAGGCAACATTTGATTGTGAACTAAGCTTTCACATCTAGTGTTTCAATTGCAGGCCACACTAATATTGTTTCACGAGAAAATTCCATTAGAGCATACTCCAATGTGCTAAGATGCTATAATTTTTTCATCAGTCAAGAAACTACGAAATAATACTCATTTAGGCTAAGGTTCTCTACTTATCTTCTTGGGTCAAGTTCGTGATGTCAAGGATGCATACTTATATATATATTCCAATTGAGTGCTGAAGGCCAAATGGCCAGTACTGTTTGTCCACTTGACTGGTCCAATTGAGTGCTGAAGGTCAAATGGCCAGTACTGTTTGTCCATCAAGCAAATGGATGTGTCATGTGTGGAATTTCATTGTTTGCACTGCAGAGATTCTGATAACATACTAAAATCTAATTTCAGAACAGATTGTGTTATCCTTTTAAACTGTCAACGGAGAATGTGAGATTAATAGTTTTTCATCTTTTTGGAGTGGCACAAGACCAAAACAAAGATACACACACTCTGTTCAATGAAAAACATGAGCAAAGGAATATAGCCCAACCTGAGCAATGCGACTTGCATCCAGCTCAAAGTTGATATTCGAGATTGAGGAGTCGTGAAGACGACTGCACTGATCCAACCGCTCACTCTCGTCCTTGTACTCGCGTATTTTATCCCTGCAAAATTGAATGTTAGCAAACCATATTCTAGATTTGCGAGCATAGAATACTCCACTTAATTTAGAGTGTAGATTGCTCCAATATGACACCAATTCCTAAACAGATAATGAAATAACAGAAATTCGATATTTTGATGCCAACTGAGGTAAATAAGATCATAGAACACCAAAAGCACTTGTCTTTCGCCAGAAATCTCAAGCCAGTAGTAATGAAAACTCAATAGTAATGAAAACTACTAAACCAACTCCAACTCGAACGGAAAGCCTCAACACCAGTACAAGTGTACAACTTTTCAGTAAATAAAGAAAATTGGTCTGGGAGACTTCCCAAGACACAATCTTACCCCAAGTCTTAACTGAAATTGCAGACTGCACATAAAAAGTCGCTTCTTTCACCCAACCTAATGACAATACATTCCACTAATCTGACCTAGTAGGCTAGTATACAGTTTGAGACAAGGGGTAACTTTGACCAGTCAGTAGGAGCAAACCTACAGATTAACCAGAAAAATTCTCAAACAATGACGGGCCAACTCATCACACATACAGAAAGAAAATCATACTTTTTTGCCAGAAAATAGAGAGAAAAGTTAGGGAAGCCCTACTCGATCTGAAGAAGAGCCTTCTGCGATTCGGCGTGAAGCTCCTCCCACTTCGTGTTGTACCCGGCGGGCTTCCCCTCCGTTGTATATAGCATTAGCAGCTGCTGAGACTGCGCCGTCGATGCGGCCAGTTGCTGCTGCTGCTGTTGCTGCTGCTGCTGTTGCTGCTGCTGCTGCTGCTGCTGCTGCTGTTGTTGTTGTTGTTGTTGTTGTTGTTGTTGTTGCTGCTGCTGCTGCTGGGGTTGCTGGAAGTTGAACTGAAACGGAGAAGGCGATGGGGACGGCGTTTGCGTCTGCGACGGCGTTTGGAAGGGGTTCTGCGGCGCCGGGGTCTGGAACGGATTTTGTGGCGCCGGGGTCTGGAAGGGGTTTTGCGGCGCTGAGGTCTGGAATGGGTTCTGCTGCGGGGGCGAGGAGAAGGAGAACGCCATTGCCGCGTGCCGCGGAGGGGCTCCTCTCCTCTCCGGCGACGACGAGGGCGGCGCGGGGATACAGGGGCAAGGGGATCGAGGCGGAGTTGTTGATGGGCTCTGGGCCGCGCTCGGTGGGCTCGGCGGGTTCTTAAAACCCTAGGAAACCGAAAAGGTTAGGGATCGGAGTAGACAACTTGACGGTTTTGTCCCCCCGTAGAGGATTCAAATTTTAAAAGCGAGTTGTTTTGTCTGGGTTTGAAATTAGGCCTTTCTGGATTTTAGGATTTCTTTGTTGGGATTTTTGTAGGGTTCTATCAGTAGGGCTGTTTTCTTGAAAAAAAATCTTCTGAATTGTATATGGATTGGTTTTCTATGCCTCGGTTCTCTAGGTTGGAATTAGTCTTTTCTAGATTTTATGGTTTCTTCGTTGGGTTTTTTGTAGGGTTTTATTAGTAGGGCTGTTTTCTTGAAAAAAAATGTTCGAATTCTATATGGATTGGTTTTTCTATGCCTCCGTTTTATAGGGATTCGAACATCCACTTCAGTATATCTATTTCATGGTCATTTGTGTAGTATCAATGAAAATTTCATGTTTTTCCATGTATTGCATTAAAACAACTATTCATGTAGTTTTCATGTGTTGTTGTAATCTGATGTATCCTTGCAAACCTATGAGACTCCTATTTTTTTTTCATATTCTTGTATTTCGCAATCTTGTGATCCATTGAGTCGGCTCTGTTTGGGACAAAGAAAAAAACAAAATTTGGAGGATATTAGTTTTTCTTTGTTATGTTGGGAGAAATGAATGGGTATATGTGATTTTTGAAAAGGGTGGATAACAAGAAGATCGATGGATAACTCGGAGGGAGGGACAACGGTTCGTGCGTGAATTTTGCACGTGGTTGTTGGACCTTCCTTCATATGTTTTGGTCTTTTGGGTCCTTGGTTGTGAAATATGGGTACATACCCAAATTGTTTGGTAGGACCACTTATAGGTATGCTTCAAGAGCAGGTTTTTTTTGGGTCAGGCTATTTTGTTTTGGATATCCGATCCTATTATGGGGTTTATGTTGGTTTTCTGTGAAAGAGGTTGTTGTTAGTTCATCCAAGCTTCCACTTTCATGTTTACGAATCAATTTTGAAAAACATGTCTGATCGTGATAGAAGCTCACTATTGAGTAATCATTTTGGTAAAACTTTAGTTGATTCCCTTGTTTTTTTTCCTTTTGACAAGGCACCCAGCGCCATCTTACACATGATATTTATTGAGGAAACAAAGGCCAATACAAACGAGGTATGACTTGACTCAACACAACTAGTACAAAACAAAAAAAACACCAAAACCCATAGTGGTCTTCTTCATTAGATTGTTTGATGAATGCCTGACCTTGAAACATGCAATGAACAAGCAGACCGACCAAGGATGTGAAGACAACAATAGCCACTCCCATGAACAATAAGATCGAATAACCGCTCAAGGAATATCGGCTGGGGTCCTGGGACTACACACCCTAGCAACACTAGGTTACCCTCACCACCAATTCAGAGGGTTGGAGAAACATGACCTTACCATAGACCAAAAACAAACGACGAAATCCACGATAAGCGATAATGATGCAGTGCAACTAATATGTCTCACATTTTATTTTATGTTGGTTGAGGAGAAAAATGCATAACCCAGTTGGTGAGGTTCCATAGAGGGGAAGTGTCAGTTGATCAACACGAGGGGTTGTCGATCATGTTATGTTATACAATGACTATTTCAACCTCCCAAATTTAACTTCTTGTCCGAAAAAGTTTCGGCGACGCTTTTGGATGTCAAGGGTTCCGTATGAAAGATTTTGTTGACAAGTACCTTCACAAGGCGGAGTACACTTGTGTTGAATCCATGTACAAGTTTTAGTGACAGTAAATGTGTTTGGACCCAAATACATGAGAGAACCAAATGATGTAGACACAACTCCGTGACAATAGGTGCAACAAGATGTTTTCTCGCAATGCTTGTGAACATTAATTGCATGCATTAGAAACAAACAAAAATGTCCATTTTGTTGTCATGGGCAATACAGAGGTCCCGTTGGAGCGTGCATTGTCACACTTCAAACTGTAGCATAGTATGATCTACAGATTTGGTACTCTTTATTCGGCATGGCAAGATACGGTAATAACATCATCTTGCTGGAACACTCTATGGCGTTTGTAGGACTCGCTGAAGACCGGACTCCGGAGTGCAACTGTGTATACACTAGGGGTACTATCTAGCGGATAGCATGTATTATAGCGGCAACAATTGTGGAGGCTATCAAACCGCCCACAACAATCATGATATTTGTTTGCAACGTGGCAAGATGGTTATAGGAAGGACGTGGAGCGGTCATTTGGTGTGCTCTTAACTCGTTGGGCTATTGTCTGCCACCTTGCTAAACCATGGTCATTAGATCAAATGTGAAAGGTTAGGACTATGTGTCTCACGGGATAGTTAAGAGGGAGTGTGGCTATCATGATCGGAAGTGGGACTTCATGGACCCTCTTTTCAAGCCATTTTTGAGCCAAATTCCGACATCCGGTCCGAGTTTCGTAGCTTTCTCTTTATGCATCCAAAAGTTGTGACGAAGTTGTTCGTGACCACTACAAAATATCTAGTGAGCATATGTGGACACTCTAAGAAAACCAATATTTTGATTATCATATGTGATAATGAATTATTCAATAGGGTTGTATCTTACAAATTTGATGAAACAGTCAAAAATAGACAAAATAGAGTGGTCGGTCCGTTCCATCTGCCTGGACACCCTCAAACGGATATACTCCATCCATTTCTAATTACACTTATAAAAATGTTTTAGATATTGCAAGATGAACTATGAGTGAATATACACACTAAAACACGTCTAGATCCATATGAATCCGGGAAAACTAAGAAAAAACTAAAACATCTTATATTTAGAAACGGAACAAATAATAAGGAAGCGTTGGGATGCTGCTGGATATGCTCTTAGGTTCTGCGGTTTCCATGTGCCACAGGAAACAATATTCTTCCACACACAAGCTCTCTATCCAGATTAAAACTGCCACTTCCATTTACAAAAGTTAAGAAAGCAAAGAACAGTACCTAATTTTCTAATTTCTATACACCTTTTGAACTTATCAAATTTGATAAAAGGGAGCAATACTCCAGTTGCAACTGGTAACTCTTCCAAGTCAATAGTGACAATGGTACCAGAAGGCGAGACTATACACTTCAGTGGGCGTTGACCTATCACAAGGTACTATACGGGTTGCCAGAAAACAGCAAGGGAGGTAATATATCCTTCACATCACAGCCTCATATGTTTTATCCTGATCTGGATGGTACTGAACGAACAAATGGAGATTGTCATCCGAGGTCTTGAAAAGAGTAATGTTGACGACCATAAATATTCCATAATGCTAGTCATGGTTAGTCCGAACTGCACGAAATGGAAGTTCTGTTTATACAGCAAATATGATCACCAGTGCAAATAAGCTACAAAAATGTGAACCAGAAGACTGGATAGATAAATCTCTGTCCAGCAAAATCTTCAATGTACAGTACTTCATGCTTGTGACATATTTCCGTAAGTTTCCATGTCGACAGAAACATAAGGTATACATGGTCATCAAACTGTTCCGCCCTTCTTGATAATACACCAAGTTCACTTTTGTTCATTCCTTATTTGCTACAGGCATTCATAAGCTGTGAGAATTTCAGTGGTAGGATGAACGAATGATTTGGAGCTTCTGCTTCTAAGACATATGTATGTCTGCTATGCAACAGCAGTATATATCTCCAAGGACATGGATAATCGAGTTTATACTACCGAGAATCCAGTTCACCAGTATCCGCTCTTCCATATACAATATGAGTATCTTGGTATATTTCACTTGAGGTGCCAATGAGTGATGACGGCATGTTTCACCTCTACTTCATGAGATATGGTGTCGATTCCTTGATTGAAAAGGGGAAGATAACAGAACTTGCTTCACTGATAACTGAGATGTTCCAGCTGTAGCATCATACAATTGGTAGCACCATAACAGACTAGGTCGGTGATGACAGAAGACCAGGGCATTTAGAGATAGCTTGAGTGGGCAGCTATCTCATGTAGTGTAGGAATATGCGCTTAAGATTTTCCTAGGACATACAGAAATAAACGATGAGAAATCTATCTGCAACAATGTGCCTTGAATTTGGAAGATAAGTTACTTCTAGTCGGTAAAGAGGTATAATATGAGTATGTTACCTCGTGTAAGCTCCAATTGATGGACTGGTCTAGTAATCTTTCAGATCTCGTTGAGGACTGTCGACATAGCAGGCACCTTGCATCACTTTGTTTAAGCAGCAAGTTTGGAAGCCGAAAGACAAAGCATGCTGTTCAGGTATTGTTGACCATTTTTATTAGAAAAGCAGTCTCCGTTGCTAATTCCTTGGTTTCCAAATACTTGCTTTCTTCTACAACATCTGTTGTCAAGTTCAGAATTACAGGTCGCTCTGGATCATATAGAGTAAGTTCGCGGACTTTTGCAACCCATTTAGCTGCTTCCCATACACCAAACCTATCATTTCCAGAAAATCAATACAGTAACTAGAAGATCAGGGTAGAATACTCCATATGCAGATAGTTTGCAATATAAGCTCTAGAGGTAGAATACTCTAAAAATGCAGATAACTTATGGCGTAATCTCTAGAATGTAGAATACTGCATATGTGAAATGCTTCACAAAATGGAATTACGTGTGGTGTGTCGAAAGGTTTTGGCCTAGGAGTAAGGTGAAGATTGCGACTATAATGCTGGAACAAGTAATGAGGACTAGCAAGTTTGGCCAAGTACACTGCAGATACTAATGGTCCAGGGAGAGAAGATAATAACTCCGTACTGAGGTAATGCATACCTTGTATTAAATGATGATGTCACAAACACAGCTGGGTAAGGAACATCCTTCTGGATGTTATCATAAGGAGAATACTTCTTGATTGCAAGGAACTCTTCATGGTCCACAGGAAATCCGAACTCCTCATAATCAATCGCTGTAAGAGGTAGAATAGGATGGAGAAGAGTATTGCAAACATCCAAGAAAGGTACCTGGAGGAAAAAATGGAATCTGAATCATCAGTAGACAAATAGATATGGTCTAATAGCACATCTTGGAGATCACCAAGAATGGATGACTATCATGGCCATTCCAACCTCTGCAAAGAATTCAAGAAAGTAATTTTCCCATAGGCGATCTATAACTCAAAATGGTCTTTAGCTGCTTTCACCTGTCACATTTTTTGGTGACAGAAAAACAGTAATACAGGACTTACATGAAATTCACTAGGTTATTCTGCATATAAGTTTGAAATACGTGGACTACATGATATCTGATTGGCAGACCTTTAGCTTTAGCATGAACTATCAATCTAAAAAAGTCTCTACATGCCTTTGCCATTTTGTGCTCAACAGAACTGGCATGTAGTAAAATACAATGATTTCGAGGGAAATGGAGTAAGATACTGATTGCTACACATAAATCATGTATACCTTTAAAACAGCAGCACGAAACAAATCTGGACGAGCATTGATTGCCGAAGCCACCAGGAGTCCTCCAGCACTATATCCCCATCCAGCAAGCTTGTTTTCTTGTATGATACCTTTTTCAAGAAGAAATTCACCACACGAGACAAAATCATATATAGAGTTCATTTTGTTGGTACGTGCACCATCTCGGTGCCACTCCTTGCCATAACCTCCACCACCCCTGAAACAATATGGTTTTAAGTAAATATAAATGTGACCTGTAATAACGCAAAAGGCAAAAGCAGCATGTAGTACTTTCAGGAGGCAAAAGACGGCTTATTTTACGAAGCAGGCTATACATACCTAACATCAGCATATGCAATCACCCAACCACGATCGAGTAGGCTCTTTAACTCACTGCGCCAACGTTTATCCAGAATCTCACCATAGGCACCATGCCCATGAAGCAATCCTGGATTCCCCTCTTGCTTGTGCTTTCGTGAATATACCAAGGTAAGTGGTATCAAAACTCCATCCTTAGATGGAACATCATAGTACTCACAAGCATAGTAGTCAGAGAGCTCATTCCAGTCACAATCTCCCAAATCTTGACTTGGCAAATCAGCTCCATCTGAAGATAGCTTGCCCATACTAGAGGCAAAGGCATTCCCATATAGTACCTTTGTTCTCTCATGAAGCATGTTCTGTTGTTGCACTATTTGCCACTTTCCATTCAGTAAGTTGTAATCAACAACTGCATCTGGCATCTAAGTTGAAAGATTACCAAGTTACTGCTGAGAACTAAAATGTTGTGAATGGCAAGGAATGTCCCCTGATTACAAAGCGTAATGAAAATGGTAAACATGCTCTTCAAAGATTTCCTTTATTGGACACGGGGCTATAATACACAGAAACTGTAGGACCGCATTTGTTCACTACTGTAAAGACAGTTTTTAGAAGCTCTGAACTATTTTGCCTATGGCATGATCTTAGGAGAAGAGAAACATAATTAACAACTCTAATGGGCATAATTTTCGAGCCATCATGCAACCATCCGGCCAATGGCTATAGGTGCCTCCTCTATGGTCATGACGGGCGTCTGCAACCGTCTTGCGCGACCACCTCTACAGCTGTTACGTGTCTCTAGGATTATGACCCAACCACCTCTACAATACGTTGGGGTCTGGTAGCGTCACCGCCAGGAGCCCCCTACAGTCACGCGGGTCTAGCCCTATCATCCTGGGGAATTTCCGCTAGCCGTCCCGTCGGTAGACTCTCATCCTGGGAATTCCCTTGAGGGATTCGTTTCCGAGCCGGGGTACCATAAATTCACTCTATGGGCTTTACTCGCCAACAGTAAGTAAAATCATTCATCTACTTTATAACAGAAGACTGGAAGGCACCTTCAGTGAGAATAGAACCCAACGATATCTAGGGCCAATACATATATTTTTATGTAAACAAATTATATTCAAGAAATAGCAACTTCAACACATTTTGCATACTATTGCATGAACTATGAGTCATGATGACCAGTTATCTCAACTAACATTGGGAGTCAGAAATCCATACTTGCATAGATAAGAAAGATGGTGTCACTGCAAAAAAAAGTACAGATAACTTATTCTGCACTGTCGTGCAAAGTGAAAACTAACTGTCGGAGTGTGGATGGTGCAAAGAATAAAAGCATGAGCTAAGCCAGACAGGAAACAACTACACTTACCACTGGTGATGATATTGTGAAACGCATTGTTGAGGAGTAATAGTCATAGTTTGGGCCGGATAAAATCTGACACACATGATTGGGAAGAGGCAATTCAAATGGGTGAAAATCTGATATATCAGCAGGTACCTGAGAAGCGAAATGGATAGAGAGATATAAGTCATAATTACATAGCGATACCCACTTTAATACAATTATGGCTGCAGCGATAGACGAGAACTAGAAGTGTTATTAAGAAATATGGGAAATTTACTACTCCCTCCAATCCAGATTAAGTGTCGTCGGAAAAGACCTGCTCACGTATAACAAAAGTGCTAGTAGTGGCACTCTTCGGATCGGAGGTAGTATAGTTTAAGATACAATAGGTCATATTACCATGGACACAGTAGATTCAATGACCAGCATAGATTTGCAATGTTGTCACTCAACAACAGAGTACAAGACTGTGTAGGAGACCAGCACAAATAACAGAAATAAGCTGCACTCTCAGCTTAGAATACTGTAGATAAGATCACAAGAAAAGATAATTGACTTACATGAATATTTTCAGGTAGAGGCAGATAAACTGAACAAAGTCTGAGTTTTCTGCCTTGTTTGACAATCAGCACCATATGAGTACTGCAGAAGTCAACATCTTCAAGAAAAGTGCCTGGTTCCTCAAGGAAAACATTCTGACTCAAACATCAAAAGTTAGGTCATAGAAACAGCACAAAGTCACTAGACGCTAAATAAATTCAGAGCAGAACTTTTTTCATAACATCAGTTACAACGAAGTAGTAGTTACCCTAACCCTACTTTACATAGAAAATACTTATGATGGATTTGCCAAAATAAAATTGAAAGTACAACTGCTATTTTCGAAGGACTAATTGTGTATTTATGACAAGAATGTGAGCATATCTAGAGATCAAGTGCATTCAGACAAGACAACTTTGATATGACATATTACTGATAGTGGATACGTAACACGAACCTTCCAACTCTTTGGCCCAGGAGATTCCACATCCGACTGCATTAGGTAATGTGAATTAACACGGACACCTTCTCTTGGAGCATCCGTAAATAAATACAAACGTCCATTATGATGTTCCACAATGCAATGAACTTGGGATTCACCTTCCCATGCCAGTGTCATTCCGGACAAGGGATCAGAAGCCTTTATTAAATATACCTGGAAAAGGATAATCTTGCATGAGCAGCGAAAAACCGACAACTAAAAACAATACAGATAATGTGTACAAAAAGCAGAACCTTTGAGTGTATGTCTGAAAAGACGTTTAACGTTATAAATCGAAAATCCTTGGTATGCCTGATATTCAAATAAATGTTCTCACCAGGTTCTTCCAATATGAGAATATCATCCTTGTTAGATCCAATAATGCTGCAAAACAGCCTAACCAAACAAAACACTTAAGTTGCAGTGCACTACAGCACAGCATAGAAGAGTAGACGCAATAAAATTAAATCCACCAACCGATATGGTCTTCTGTCCTCGTTTGTGACAACATAAACCAGTGCTTTCCCATCCATAGCCCATGAAATATTTGAGACCCGGTCGGCACGAGGTTTATCACAAAGCGTGCCTGTCACCAGATCCCTGACCATTAAAGTGAAGGAGTCCTTATCTTTGTCATACATGGTGTATGCAATGAAGCGGTGATCTGGAGAAACTTCAGACAGCTCCTCATATGAGTATCCTGCATAGCAAGGATAAGCTGTAGCTTTCATAATCTGTATAATCATGAGAAAATGACTAGATACCTTGGAACACCCGCATCAGGACTAAAAGAATGTAGCAATTGGCTACCTCCAAACATGTAGTATTGCACATCTGTACTCCCTAGTGCAGAGTGTGCAAAGAACATAAAGCGTCTCCAAACAGGCGGACAGGAATAATGGAATGGTGTGGATGCACCAAATTATGCTCTATAGCCTCTGATTTCCGTATTCGGTAAATCTAATGTAAAATATTTGTACTTATGTTGAGCATGCAGCAAGATCATCGCATAAAAATATAAATGAAAATCAAACACCATGATTTGGGAAAACAATAATTTATGACACGTCAACAATCAAAACAGTAGCTACAAAGTTCTGGTAACTTGTAATAAGGTCTTGATATTCACCAAATGACAATATCAAAATTAAATCTAAACAACTAAAGCCCTCAAGACTGGGCTGGAACGATAGTGGCAGTGCCAAAACTGATTTCGGTGTTACCTCCGAATCGCTCCGCCTCCTTATTATAGTCCACCAGTTTCTGCTCGATGCGCTTCCCAGCGGTGAAGTCGAACCCAGCAGAGGGGTCGCTATACGAGACGAACTCCCCATGGAGAGCAGCCGAGCGGCGGCAGAGCACGGGGTACTGCTTGCCCTCGTCCGCGCGGCGGTAGTAGAGCCAGGGCCCCCATCGGGACGGCGGCGTGCATGCGTCGGAGGCGAGGCGGGAGGCCATCTCGAGCTGGAGCTTGCGTGCGAGGCGGTCGGCCCCCGCGGCGGCGAGGCAGGCCTCGGCGTAGTTCTCCTCGGCCTCCATGTGCACGTCCATGTGGCGCATGGCGGCGGCGTCGGAGAGCGAGCCCATCCAGGCGTAGCTGTCGTACCACGTCTCGCCGTGGATGGTGACCGGCTCCGGCTTCTGGGGCGGGCGCGGCGGGTTGGGCGGCGGGGGAGGGGGCGGGGTGGAGGAGGGTTTGGGGCGGCGGTGGATGTGGCGGCGGAGGAGGAGGAGGCGGGGGAGGAGGGAGAGGTGGCGGCGCATGGTCGGAGTCGCCGGCGGTGGCGGAGGTTTAAGGTGGGGGTTTTGGTTCGCCGGATTTGGGGGAGGCGAATGATTTGGGGAATCAAAATGGGCTTGTACTGTCCTTTTGGGCTTTGTTATCTGGCAAAGAACAAAATGTAAGAAACCCAACAGGTCTTATGGGCCTAGGTCTTTACATGGACGAGCATGCGGCCCATTTTGATACACTCAGCGAAAGGAAAAAATACATTTTAAACTCTGAACTCATACAAAGGTCTGGTGAAATGAACCCAAGAAGTCCAAATTCCGGTCTAAAATAAACTTTGCACATGTTTTGCACATCGGAAAAAGAGCATCCTGACCGGAATAACATGCTACTCTCAATGATAGTAGGACCCACATGTCATGTCTATCTACTTCCCCAATCTCTTTTTAAATAAAAATCCTCCTCCATCCCGGCCGTGTTTCTTCGATTAGCACGGTAGCCACGTCCGAAGCACGGGCAAGAAGGCGAGCACGAGCAGGAGGCGAGCACCGTAGCCGCATCTAACGAGCATGGGGCAGAGGGCGATCGCGGCGACCGCATTTGGCGAGCATGAAATCACCGGAGTCCGGAGCCGAAGGAGACGTGTTGTTTTTCTTCCCTCGCCTACACCTCGTCTCTTTAGCTAACGCTTGCTCGTCGGCATGTTTCATGGTTGTACCCTGAGGGAAGACTCACGTTGCCATCCCACCTCGAGGCAGCACAAGATGTATTAGAATGGCACGCTCGGGAGCCACCCGTGGGCCGTGGCGGCTGCAGGACGACATGTCGAAGCGTGTTGCTCCTCGCGGCTAGCCGAGCAGGATGATTGGCCAGCAGATCTTGGATTGTTGTCGGCGTGGCTTGCAAGAACGGGATGAGCGAATGAGGCCAAAGAGCAGGCACACCTGCTGCGCATGCACGAGGTGGCCAATGGGTCATTGTTGGATGAAGACGAATCTAACATGTGGGTCAATATTATGAGTGAATGTAGCAATTTTATATTTTCGCCCCAAAAAACATGTCTAAAATTTATTTAAGATCAAGATTGCTAAGTTTGATAGCATTTCGATTTGAGGGTTCATTTTGTCACACATGTGTTTAAATTGGACTTTTTCCCATCGAAAACCTGTCCAGATTCAATGGCACAAGCCAACGGTTGCGCTTCGTTTACTCGCCGACGAGGCCCCGTTCTCGAATCACACAGCGGCATCTCTCCACCCGTCCCAGACGGACCAAACTGATAACCTTTGCACACGCTGACGCGTGGGCCAGGCATACGATCGACCCCACCCGTCATCCACGCTCGCCCATACAGGTTCCGACCGCGCAGCCTCGCCGTGACCGGCTCGCCTACGACAGCAGCAGTGGCGGCGCGACGCACGCCCGCACCGCACTCATGAATCTGGCCACCTCCACGGCCACCCCTCGCCATGGACTCATGCCATTAAACCCCTCCTCCCCCGCGGCCTCCTCCCTCCGCCGCTCCCTCTTCGCCTCCCTCCGGAAGATCTCGCCGCTGACCCCGATGGCGTCCGCCCCCGCCTCCGCGGCCGTCTCCACCGCCGCCGACAACGGCGCCGCGAAGCCGGCGGAGAAGCACCCGGTACAGGTCGGTACCCCCACCCCGTTTCTGCTGCCTTCTCGCTATCAGAGATTCAGAGGTTCTGCGGCTGTGGTTTCAGCTTGCGGGTCCGTGCGGCTCTGTGTCGCTGCTGACACTCCACTCGAGAATATCATACTAGCTCTGAGTCTGAAGCGTATTGCGAATCCTTTGTTTATCAAATTAGTACTGTTGCTATAGAGTCTGGCGAGTGAAGCCCTTTTACTTCTTAGTTCAGCAGAAGATGCTGTGCATACTGTGTGAATTGAGTTCAGGAGTAGCTCCGCTGTTGGAAGTATTTTATGTCACAGCCAGCTGTGTTGCTAGGAAAACAAAGTAACCTTAACTCCTTAAGAAATTTAGGTTGATGCCACCACATTTGGTAATGCAAATGGTATGCTCAGCTGTGCGCATATGAGAAACATCTGTTGAATCCATACTGTCACAGACAGTGGTCCGATTTTTAGCTTATTTGTGTTGGTGTGATTGTTCGTGTCATTAATCAGTAGAACTATGACAGTGGGTTATAGGAAGATCAGATAGGAAGTTTAGTTGTTATTGGGCTGGCCTACTGCACGGCCGGTTCCTGCACTCGACCGGCACCACGGTGTATCTCAGCCCAGAACCCATCAAGAGGACAAGCGCAGGGCCGAGTTGAAGCCATCGGACGGCGCAGCAGGGTTTGCACCAGAAGACAGTGCAAAGAATGTTCCTCTGGATATCTAGCATTAGCTATTTTCTTAGTATATTGTTCAGAAACATAACATCAACCTAGTGCAAAAATGTTCATGGCTTACAGTGCAGAGGTTAACAGCTTGTGTTTTTATCCGGAATTTAAAAACATCATAAAGGCAACAAAAAATATCTTTTTGAGAGAAGCGCGGCAACATTGTAAATTTGTGCTAATACAGATCGACTCTGTAGGCTATAGTTTTCACTATTTGTTACTATAAACTAACCCCTTATGCCATGCAATCATCCAAGAGGAGAAGTAACAGCATAAACTATCCGAGATATCTCAAATTCCCATAACATTCTGACCCATATTTCTTATCAATAACTCCGTACCTGTTTACGTGAAAAAAGCAGATGGAAACTATGTGCCTTATAAAAAGAATTAAAGTACTTTTTACGTTCTGTCCATACCTGATGTCATGCCGTATTGTCCATGTGTTAGACTGCCGCTACTTTCCACAGCTATGAGCCAGCAACCCACCTGAAGAATATCAATGATGAATCAGGGGCAACTAGTCTTGTTGATCGAGAACTGGACGTCACCCGGTTGGCTAGCAGTGCGAGTGTGAACGCTGCTCATATGCTTTTGTGGCCTGCCTCCGCAGGGTGCCTCAGGTTTTCTTCTTTCTATAGAGGGCCACCAGGTCCAGGGGATAGTCCCTGGTTGATCTCATTTTCTGTATTAGTCTTGCTGGTCCATTGTTTTCCATATTGGAAAGATGCGCATACAATGTCACCCCACATTGCCAAATTTACTCTGGTTTAACAAGAATGCAAATCTTTATAAGGTAATAACTGTCAGAATAACTAAGAATTGTTATATTTCTCCCCTCATGTGAAGTGAACTATGCACATTTGTCTTGAAGCTATTTGCGAGATGTGTATGTTTAGTTCCTATCCGATTATACAAAAGAGCCATTACAAAATGTAGTGGTCTAGGGGTAGAGATCCAATCCAGCTTATCAGTGTATCAAGGTGTTTCTTTTTGTTTTTTCCATTGCATTGGAAGTCATAAATCGACGAACTTTTCGTTGGTAGATTGTTGATTTCCTAGCCCATTCTTGACAACTCATCATAATACTGTTACAGGGTTCTCCTTTTAAATCATGCTAGATTGCCATTGAGCAAAATCATGTCAGTTATAGAAAATCACGCAACTTTCTGAAACCCAAATACAGAGTTTGGAGTTGTTTTGTATTTTGACAACATACACTTTCATGACACGTGCATACAGTGTTAGGATGGCCCATCTTTTAAGACTTACTTCAATTTAACAACTCAAAAGAGATGAAATAAGTAGGTTGAATACATAATTATGGACCAAAACATTCCTTGGTTTCAGCCATTTTGCGACAGTTCGTTATGTTGAATCATGTTATTCAGAACCTATTATGTTTAATCTCAACTGACATAGATAGATAATGTATAACTTTCATAATAGTATTATCAAAATCGAGTTATTTTTTTAATTATTATTGCTTGGTTCTGAGTGATGCAGAATTTTCTCATTTTTGTGTTCATTCTGTCTTTAGTTGAATTGCATTTCTTTTACATAGTACACCCTCTGGTCTTCAAAAAGTTGATGCTTTGGATATTGATACGGTCTCCAAAACAAAACTTTGACCATTAGTATTTACCACAATATAATTTTGAACCAAATAATATTGTTATATGATGGAAAGCATGTGCCGGCATGGATTGTACATTGGATCTTAAGACATCCAATCAAAGTATTTTGCAATATTGGTTTCCAAGTTTTAGAAGTTTTACCAAAGCTATGTCTGAAACATCATTTTTCTTACTGGAGGGAGTATACAAACTTGAGGTTGTGAACTTGTGACTTGATTCCGTAGTCAAAATTTCGATCCCATGCTTGAGAACTCACATATAATTAAGAGATTCTTTTAAATGATAGCTGTAATCGCCAATTAGACCAGGTAATGTTGGTTGGAGAAAATAAAGCATCATTTCCAAAAACCCTATGGAGTCCACTAGTCAGGGTGCCTAAAAGAGACGACAGAAGATAGGTTGGACACGGAAAAAATGTCAATTAAGCATTGCTTGGGGCCTTGGATTTTTGCCAAGGAATGA
Organism: Poa annua; assembly: GCA_026929855.1. NCBI lineage: Eukaryota > Viridiplantae > Streptophyta > Magnoliopsida > Poales > Poaceae > Poa > Poa annua. Next base: position 78,846,365 of record CM049432.1, read on the forward strand.
CAGATTGGAATGTGAAATTACAAACCTATTATGTGTACAGCACGATGCATAACTTCCATGCTCAGTATGAGATGTTAAAGCTCAACTGACATGAACTAGATGATACTCTTATAACTCCCATAATAATATGATTAAACATATTTGTTGCTCTTCTTTATTGCAGGTCGCAAAGCGATTGGAGAAGTTCAAGACAACAATCTTTACCCAGATGAGCATGCTTGCGATCAAGCATGGAGCAATAAACCTTGGCCAGGGCTTTCCCAATTTTGATGGCCCTGACTTTGTCAAAGAGGCAGCTATCAAGGCCATCAATGCTGGAAAGAATCAGTATGCAAGAGGATATGGTGTGCCTGAACTGAATTCAGCTGTCGCTGAAAGATTTCTGAAGGACAGCGGATTGCAAGTTGATCCTGAGAAGGAAGTTACTGTTACATCCGGGTGCACAGAAGCAATAGCTGCAACGATACTGGGTCTGATCAACCCAGGAGATGAAGTGATACTGTTTGCTCCATTCTATGATTCATATGAAGCTACACTCTGCATGGCTGGTGCAAATGTCAAAGCCATTACACTCCGCCCTCCAGATTTTGCAGTTCCTCTCGAAGAGCTAAAGGCCGCAGTCTCAAAGGATACCAGAGCAATAATGATAAACACTCCTCACAATCCTACTGGAAAAATGTTTACAAGGGAAGAACTCAAATTCATTGCTGATCTCTGCAAGGAAAATGATGTGTTGCTTTTTGCTGATGAGGTCTATGACAAGTTAGCATTTGAGGCAGATCACATATCAATGGCTTCTATTCCTGGCATGTATGAGAGGACTGTCACATTGAACTCTCTGGGGAAAACATTCTCCTTGACAGGATGGAAGATTGGTTGGGCGATAGCACCTCCACACCTGACATGGGGCGTGAGGCAGGCGCACTCATTCCTCACGTTCGCCACCTCCACACCGATGCAATCAGCCGCAGCGGCGGCTCTGAGAGCACCGGACAGCTACTTTGAGGAACTGAAGAGGGACTACGGCGCAAAGAAAGCACTGCTAGTCGATGGGCTCAAGGCTGCAGGCTTCATCGTCTTCCCTTCAAGCGGAACCTACTTCGTCATGGTGGATCACACCCCATTTGGTTTCGATAATGACGTCGAGTTCTGCGAGTATCTGATCCGTGAGGTCGGCGTCGTTGCCATCCCGCCGAGCGTGTTTTATCTGAACCCTGAGGAAGGGAAGAACCTGGTGAGGTTCACCTTCTGCAAGGACAATGACACGCTCAGAGCTGCGGTTGACAGGATGAAGGCCAAGCTCAGGAAGAAGTAAATGGTGATTGATTGGGGCAGTTCCATCTAGCTGTTGATTGTTGAATAAAAACCTGCTTGATCTGAACTGCACTCCGGTGCATGTACGCTTTTCTTGCAGTAGTTTTGTATCCTGTCTGTCTGTGACTTCATCTCTTGCGTCGTTGCTATTTGTCTGTGTTAGCTGGTGCTGATGGATCAGAGCGGCTGACGGTACAAAACTTGTGCAGAGCAGCCTGCCTACGGCTGCTATTTGCTCGAGCTTTTTCACCTGTCCTGTCTCATCAGTCCATCAAGTCATGAAAGGAACGCCTTTGTAAGAGAAAAAAAAATGTACTTCGTCAGTTCTAGCATAGTTCTACAGGTGACGATCTGAAAGCAATGCCTTTGTAAGAGACAAAAAAATGTATTTCGGCAGTTCTACCATAGTTCTACAGATGACGATCCAAATAATACGACAGACATTATCGTTGCCAAGTTGCTTGAGAGCCACATAACTGTGACAAGCCGCCTCCTTATACCGTGTCAACACTCTGTTTTCTTGATGTCTTTATCAAATCTATACGTGATATGTCCAGACATAAAACTGTTGTCCACAAACACAACCCTGGAGACCTGGGAAACTCGTAGCCGTGAAAACCCCTCCGTGAACGACGTTGCACAACCAGACACCGGTCAGTTCACCCCGTACGAGCCACACGTTCCGGTGGAAAAAAGAACTTCCTCACTACATCACCATCATCCATTTTTTTTAACCATCGAATGATAAGGTTATACTGCCATGCAATTATATAATTAAATCATGCGCAATAAAAAATCATAAGTCGTCCGTAGTGTAATCACAATTCTATGCATGCTCTCTTTTACATGTAACACTCAAGAAATTTGCATAGAAAAAGATACGACAATGTGTATGGTCTTCATGCAATCTATTCACATCATTGATTTCTCTAGCGCCATGATTTTATCTAATCTACGACTGCATGGTATATCCTAAACCATATCTATCTATCTTTTAATTAGTAAAATACCCAACTATTTTATGTCAACTAAATTTAGTCCCTCTTGACTACTTTTACCAATTGAATCGTACATATACCCATGACAACTTCAAGCTTCATTCATATTATTCCCTTTCCTGCACGTTATAAATTTATTAATGAGATTCCCGTTGCAACAGGAGGGGTATCATTCTAGTTGTATAGAGAAGATGAAAACCGAGTAGGTTGTAGATGAGCATATCAAACGATAAATTCACAATTACATGAAAATAGTATAATATGTTTTATTATTTATTTATGTTTATGAGCGATTACAATTAGTGATAATAATATCAAGTACACATCAGACACATATTATCAAACCATGGATATACCTATTGTAACTTGCAAGAGACATCTGACCAAAAATGAGGGAAAAGAATCATTCCAACATTCAATTTATAATTTGGAAGTTTATATCAATATGCTACATAATCATACACTAAAGTCCTCGATTAAGATATTTTTAGATCACGTGCTTTTAGATATCTTAACCATAAATATCTTTAAACCATATAGTATATCAGAAATTAATTAACTGATATAGAAAACAATGATATGAAATATAATGTAAATGTAGCAAATGTATTTTCAAACTATATGCATTACGACTATATAAAAAAATACTACAACTAACATTTAACAAATTTTATGTGATTAACAATTCAAAATAAAAATATAAAATTTTACTCGTCGAGACTTTAGAATGCTAGCATTAAGTAATAGAAGTTTGATATAAAGTTTTGCCGCAACTATTGATTTTGTTTGGCCTTTATTAGTCTTGCGAATAATTGTGACATATATGAGATGCTCATTCTGGTAGCACATGACAAAGTTTAGTGGGGAAGAAAGAGTACATCTCAAACAAGAGTAGGGTGAAGGGTTGCCGCCGCCAACCACCGTCATCGACTAGAGGAAGAGATAACAACGCTTACTTACTCCTTGATGAAGAAGACTGTCGGGGGAGGGAGGGGGGGATAGAGATCAAAAGGGGAGAAACCGTGTCGGGAGTTTTGACGGTGAGCCGTATGGGGTGAAATCGGGAGAGGGGATGACAGGTGGTGACAAAATATCTTCACCGTCATTTCGCGAACGCGGGTGAGCTCGCGTCATCTCCAACACGACTAAACATTTAGGGCATAATTGAAACCACTTATTGAGGAGGACTATACGTTCTAGACAACCAAATGAGCCACAAAGCTAACTAGGCTAAAATTTATGCTAGTAACAAAAAACGCTCCAAGTTGCTAGAGCCAAATAACTGCGACAAGCCGCTTTCAACTGTTACTCTGTCAACACTGGTTTTTCCTCGTGTCATTATCAAATCTATACGTGATATGTCCAGACACAAAACTGTCGTCCACACACACACACAAAGTTACAAACCCCTGGGGACATGGGAAACTCGTAGCCGTGAAACCCCTCCGTGCAGGACGTTGCACCACCGGTCAGTTCACCCCGTCCACGGTTACACGCATCGCAGCGCTCTGCACCTCGGCGTTACTATCTTACCCAGCACCACACACTTGACCAAGCGGGTACAGTTGGGGCAGAGAAGAATCCCTGAGACGATAAGAACACGATCAAAGATGAATCACACACACCAAACGTGCCCGGCCGGCCATATTCTCCCGATGCCGATCCTGTTCCAGGTTCACACTTCACACTCCACGCCGCCGCCGCCACGGCCCCATGTTTGCTTGCTCGATTGTTCGCCGGCGACAGACAGCGACGGATGCAGTGAACCAGAAAACATTATCGCTCGATTGATCGCCTTTGTGCCATCAGCATGTCGCGGCACGAATAGAAAACGCACAGAGAGAGAGAGAGAGAGGATAAACAATGGCGTGGCGCTCGTCAACGGCGTTTTGGCGCCGTCTGATTAAACCCTCATACATCATGACCGGTCGAGCTTTGTTTACTAGTACACCATATGCTATGTCATGCTGGTGCTAGTGGACGAGATCGCCATCGTAGAATAAACCCGGGCTGTCGTACGTGGTTATCTAGCGTGGTTGCATATGGCTGTATATCATGCGAGCCCTGTCTGTCCGGTTGGAGCTACTATGATAGTTGATCGGTGCGTGGTTTGCCGTTGCCGACCTCGACCGCCAATCTAAAACAAAGGGGGGTAGCTTCCAAGATCTTGTTTTTCTCCCATGGCAAACTGCGTGCCGTTCGACGCAGATGACCGGCCATCCTCAGGGTATGATTGGTCCTGAGTCTCTACGCCACAATGTTTATGGTTGGAGGGGTATTTCCATGTGATTTTTTGAAAGTTCGTCGAGATGCAGTGCAATGACCGCCCATCCTGGTGGTATGATTGGGCTTGAATCTGTACGCTAAAGAGTAGCTTAGCATTGTTTATGGTTGGGGATTACTTTCCTGTAACTTTTATGGAAGTTTATTCGGTGCTGTTGGCCCATTGCACCCAGTGACCCAGACTAACATGAGACTGTTATTATTCCCTTCGTTTCTTAATACTCCCTCCAATCCATATTAATAGACTTAACTTTGTCTAGATACGAATGCATCTAGTTAAGTGTTTAGACTAGATATATTTACTCCAACTAGATATATTAATGGACTGTACATACTCAGACAAATACAGTGTGTGTGTTGACATGTAGTAATTCAAATGCCATAAAAACATGTCCAGTACTACAGTATCCACCTTCCACCAAGATATATTTACTCCAACTACTCATGCGGTTTGACTTGGAATCACACTAAATGCTATGACTTCATCCAACTCTCATGAGCGTCAAACAAAATCGTAGGAATTTTGACAATTTTAGACCATCTTCAAATTGTAGGAGGTTCATATTATTTCTCTTTCCCAATCATCTTGATGTTTTCCGTATGATTTTTTTAAACGCCATCAACAAGATGGGCAAGAAGATGGACGACGAGACATAACACCTTTATTCTTGTTCCACACAGCGCCGCCATAGCCACCATAAGTGACAGTCGGCAACACAAGTTTAGGAAAATAATTGTAGCGCCGATCGTAGGTCCAATGTCCCCAACTCCCCGTTGTTAGTGTGACAAACATAAGAGGTGGTGGATCGTCGATTGTCGGACGAAAATGGAGACAATGAGCGATGGCTAGGTTTTCTTCTTTTCTAGTTGCATGTCTATTCTTATGAAGTACAATTGGAATCAAAGAATGATGCTGCCCAAAATGTATGGATTGGGCTCCTACAACTCTATCCCATAGAAATTTGAACATTCGCTTGGACTCAAGACTCAGCCACATTGTATCAAGACTCTTTTCGTGCGTTTCTTTTGCGAAATACTATACGGTATTCCCACGGTTTCATGTGTTTGTAATGCTCTGTTTTGCATTATCAAACATGTCAGATTCTAGTTCTGTATTTTTATTTTTTTTGTTTATCAATCCCCTTATCCAAAGAGACCATTATCGTACCTTATTGGTCTATTGCAGACAGATTAATAACCTGATAGTACAATTAGTACACCCTCTGACATCCGAAGTACGAGTAATTCAAATGCTACACAACATGCCCAATAGTAAATGGTCAGCGGATGCTCCAGCTGTATTCATGTGGTTTGACTTGGGAAGCATGCATGAAAGGCCTATGACTTCATCAAACTCTCATGGCCGTCAAACCCCCAACAAATCCCCTCCCCTCCCTCCATTGTTGTCAACAGTCAAAAGGTCGTCGTCCCCAAAGAATTCATTCGGATGTGAGCGCAGGTCACATGCATTTGATCTCCGATCCTCACCGCCATTTTTCAACTCGGCAAAGCTCGCCCGTGTAACCTGGCTCCATGATCCGCCACCCACCAACAGCACCACCACCCCACCTACCCGACGCGACCACCCAGGGTGCTCTGCTCTGCTATGCTGAACCTGAACCAATGCACCACCAAGAAACTGAAAAATATTAGGTTCAGAGTCTTCGGGGAGTATGAAACCGCATGATGCCGGCCGGTCCAACCGTCACCGTCACCACCTTGACATGAACAAACCATGATCGATCGTTCAAAGATTCAGAGGAACCACGATAGAGCACACCAAACCCAACCGTTTTTCCTGAAACAAGACCAAATCCATCTCCATGGTTTTCAGCCTGTTTTCTCACATGCTTTGGGGGGAAATACATGCAATTTCGTCTTGACCATCGATCGATCGACCACCTGCTCCATATGACCCTACGAGACGTGTGTGTGATGCACAAGGCATGCAGAAGCTTCACGCTCCGGCTTGCTTTCTTGTTCGTGGGAGAAAGATGAAAGAAAGGAAACAAGATTTTGCAGAAAAGAAAGTGTTCGTTCTGTGACGTTATTTTTCCTGCATAGTGGTTGAACTTGAACGCTGGGCGACAGGCGCAAGCTACAAGCCTGGCGATCCTTTCCACGGCCGCCGGCTACCGTAGCGCCACTACCGCTGTTTCCAATTTGTCGGAGCGGCGTCTTCTTCCTCATCTTCCTCCTTTTTCTAATGGCCGGCATCGCTGCATAGTAGCTCATGACTGATGCGTCATGGACATGTTTATCTGTGATAGTATAAACTTTGATGGGTGCCTGACCCAGCTGATGGCTACGGAAAGCAATGTTTACTAGGAGCGACGCATTCTTTGAAACTACGGGGAGATGTTTATTGGCCGGTAGATAGATTAAGAAAAAGAAAAGGGTAAATTAGAAATGGTCCATATGCCGCTGCCTTGTGATTGTGATCTCGCTTATCACGCAAGCGAACATCATGGGATCAACAGGCCGGGTGAGTACAAGTTGACTTCTCACACACACATGAAGGCCCCATTAGTTTGGGTGAATGTGTCTCTCAGATAATAACACTTCAATTCCTTTCTTTATTAGAGAGAAAATTCAAGTTCGATTCTCGCGGAAATAAGGGAGGCAATTCCATGTTCGAAAACAGGCGAACGACTCACAGAGAAAATGATTTCAGTAATCAAATGAGACAACAACCATGTCATGGCCGGATGCTCCTCTTATTTTAGGCATCTCGTCTCACTATGATTGAAGCCCTGAACCTAGAGATTATTTGCCAAAAAAGAAGTACTAAGCAGATTTTAATTAATAATCAAACCGGGTTCGTAGTTAGCTTCTGCGTGAGGCAAACCATCATGTCAAGACCATGTTGCATCTGTAGAAAAGGAGAGAAGACGATAGCATGAAAAGCGCAAGTTGGCTCCTGCTTTTCATCCAAACAGGAGAAGCTGCCTGGGTCACGAAACCGGCGGCGGCTTCTTCTTCTTCTTCCCGCCCATGTTTTTGCTTCGAGAAGAACAGAACCTCCTGCCATGCATGGTCACACAGTGGAAGTAGTCAGTGGGAGCTGAGAGAAGAACAGTGGAAGGATGGCAGGCCACCTTGAGATGAGCAATCCCAGCATTGGGTTCCTCAAGAACATTGGCGGATTAAGATAATCATGCTACTCCTACCTAAGGAGCAGCGTTTTTGTCTGGATCAATGTAGGGGCGATTTAAGTATCACACTAGCTCCGAGATCGACTCTGTATGGTCTGTACTTGAGGCCACCATCACAGACTGCGAAATGTTTCTAGGACCATGTTTATACGCCCAATGTTTCTGCTCCTGCGATCGGCATCATGGAGGTCAAACAACATCAACAGCGTTTCTTGTTCCCGGAGGGAGTATTAACAGGAGGCGACGATAAGACGACCGCAAGACATTCAGAATTATTGGGAATTTTCTGACATAGCAGAATGATCTTATCTTATCCAGAATAATGCAGTTGAATCATTGGCTGGTATGATTGTCCTGATGCAGGGATATACATAGCAACGGCAGCTCGCAGCACACAGCAACGCACTTGTGACAGCTTAACGCTCCCATAATTCTTGCCCTGCATTCATGTTTCTGGTGGGAAAATCTGGAGCAGCAATGGTGGAGCCAGAGCTATGAATTGCTCCCAGTTTTGAATCGACACGGTGGGCTCTGCTGCAGGGAATGGATGATAGGCAGCAAATGGGTACTAGAAATACAAAATGTTATCATGGTGGGCAACATAACAGCTGCAAGTTGCAGGACAAGAAGAAAAATTTACAATCCCCCATGTGCACCGCCATGGTACCATTGAGAAGAAATGGGGAATCACTGCACATGGAGTCCAGCTCGAGCAGTCAAGATTTAGAATTGAGCGATGAAATGTGGTAGGTGCAAGCAGCAATCACATCGTCTGTATGTATGTGCAAGTGCAATGCACACAGGAGTAGACAACTTGGGATATGCAGTTTCTGGCAAGAAGGGGAATGAAGAAAAGCTCAATCTTCCATTGATACACTTGCATGATCTATATACAATTTACAGCTTACAGGAAGAAGAAGGGGGGGAAAGGGAACACCGAATGATCGCGCGATTGCGATACCACGGAAATCTGAGCTGTTTTTGAAACGCAAAACTGTCAGCTTCCGGCTCCTCGGAGGCTCCCGATTGTTGCTGATCTCTCTCTCTCTGACTCGGAGCAGGCGGTTGTGCCGCCCCGGTCGTCTTCACCGATTAGTTATTGGCTACCCTAATGTACAGTTAGAAGAAACGGGCATGGTTTCTTGAACACACAACAAGCTTCAATTCAGACGTAGGTGTCGCAGAACTTGCCGTCCATCCTGTTCTGGACTGCCTTGATCGCCGCCACCCGAGCAGCCGTGGCGGCCCTGTTCGCGGCCATCACCACCTTGTGCACCTGCTCATCTACTCTCGGTAGGTGAAAGGCGTTCTCGGAGGCACGCTGTGCAGCCTGGCAGCGGTACAATTTCACCATTAGAATTGAATTCCACAATGAATTGCATACTCCTAGTCCTGGGGAGCAATGTGTGGAAGCAAATTGATGTATGTATATACCTGCACGGCACGCTCTACAGAGGGATCGGTCGAAGGCAGGGGGTTCTTGAGGGTGCCAAAGTCCCAGTCCCCCGATCGCTTGTCGCCGTTCCGAAACGTGTACATCCCAAGCCCCTGCTTCTTGCCTTCATGCCAGGAGCCGGCGTAGCAATGGCCATTGGCAAAGCTGTAGACGCCGAAGCCATGGATCTTGTCCCCGAAGTACTCCCCCGAGTAGCGATCACCATTTCTGAAACAAATTGCAGAGGAAAGTTAGAAATTGCTGCTTTGATTTGATGTTGCTTGAACTGTTATGGAACATGATGGTATAATAAGTTGGTTGGTTGGAGTTGGAGCAAATGAGGCAGGCAGGCAATCGAACAGTTGTTGCTGCCTCGGAAATTCGGAACAGAACACGAACAGTGTGTTGGCCGAATCGAAGCCGGGGGTGGGGATTGATTCCACTTACCGGAAATGGTAGCTGCCGTGTCCGTGCTTGACGCCGCACTTGAACTCCCCGACGTAGGAGCTCCCGTCGGAGCAGGTCTGCGCCCCGATGCCGTGGCTCTGCCCGCCGGCCCACTCGCCGGCGTAGCAGTCCCCGCTGTAGAACCGGTATACGCCGTGCCCGTGCCGCAGGCCCTGCCGGTACTGGCCCCTGTAGCGGCTGCCCCGCGCCCAGCTCTCGATGCCGTACCCGTCATACTTGCCGTCCACCCAGTCGCCCTCGTACTTCCCCTTGCCGAAGAAGTTGTAGACGCCGCCGCCGTTGCAGCGGCCCTTGTGGAACTCCCCCTCGTAGCAGTCCCCGTTGCTGTAGAACTCGACGCCCTCGCGCACCACGGCCGCCGCGGCGGCGGGGGACTTGCGCGGGTTGGGGTCGTCGTCGCCGATGAACCACTGCACGGAGCCTGAGGGGGAGGAGGAGCGGCGGCGTATCCGCAGGCGGCGGAGGCGCGCGGCGAGGGCGGCGAGCGCGGCGGTGGTGGCGGCAAGGAGGAGGAAGAGGAGGAGGTGTCGGTCGTTGCGGAGGAGGAGGATGAGGAGCAGGAGGAGCAGGGCGAGCGGGAGGGCGAGGAGGAGGAGGAGGAGGAGCGGGTGGTGGGCCCCTCCCGAGCGGACGCCACCGCCGTGGCGGCGCGGGTGGAGCAGGGGCTGCGCCTGCGCCTTCTTGTCGTCGGGCTCCGGGTCCTCGACGAGGACGGCGGTGTGGAAGGAGGAGCAGTTGCGCACCGTGGGGGAGCGCAGCAGCGAGGACGGCGTCCGCGTGAGCTTGCCGGACCCGTGGCCGTCCATTCCGCGCCGCCGCTGCCCGCCGTCCCTCCCCTCCTCGATAATCTCCGTCAGATCTTCTTCCTTCTTGTTGTTCCCGCCGGTGGGGAGGGAACGCAGGCAGATCGGGTCGAGGGTGGAGCAGGGGAAGAGAGAGGGAGTGGGTGGAGAGGAGAGAAGAGAGGAGAGGAGGGAGGCGGGGGCTGAGAGGTGTCTTATAACTACCGGCGGGAGGTGAGCAGCTCGGCTCGGGCGGGCGCCGCCGCGCTGGGCCGGTGCGAGTGCGATGGTGGTGGGGGCTCGCTTGGGTCACTGCCATGTGGGGCACCACCCGGGGTGAGTGGGATGTTGACGGATCCCGCGCGGGGTGGAGACGAGACCCGTGTGTTTCGCGGCACAGAGGAGTGTGTGTTTGATTGGTCCGGGCGGGATAGTGCGCGCAGAGGATTGGAACTGCAACCGTCTAGGATGGCAAGAAACTAAACAAAAAAATAGTTTATTTCATCAAACCTTGATTTTTTTTAGAATAATTTCATCAAACCTTAATAAACTCGTAAAAATCGAGTGTACCGAATTCTGACTACATGGGCCCACAAGTCATACTCATCTTCTCGCGTAAGGTCGTACTAGTCGGACGCCCTTGCAGACTTGTCCGTCAAGCTCACTTTAGTTTACCGTATTTAGAGAATACATGATTACATTATATAAAGACCGTAGAAAATTTATCTACGTCGTTAGTACATCATTGTATTTCATTACATAGCGGTTTTATCAAATAACATAAATACTTTTATAAAATAATAAAGTAATCTCTAACGTCAACAACACGAAGATGAAATTCGGCTCAGGTTTCAGCAAGAATTGGAGCACGGGGTATGGCGGGTCACATGAGGAGGCAAACTATGAGCCGACCAAATATTCGAACGAATAAAATAGAGTACGAGGAAGGAAGAGTAAGGGCACACCCGAAATGGAATCTCACCACGGTGACGACAAAGGAGGAGTGAGACCGGAGGTGTTTGGAATCGACGCGGTCAAGCACGATTGGGCGGTGCAATCATGTTTTCTGTTTTCTTGTAGTACAGTGATCTCAATGAACCATTTTTCCATCAATAAATGAAGCTGATAGACAAGTGCATACACTAATCATCATGTATTCTACTCTTAATACAAATAAATCGGGATTAATATGACGCAGTTAATTCCGGTTAGGATGGAGATTGAACCAGGGAGAACCTCTGTGTGTGGGTGTGGGCCCATGCGGCCGGAAGGTGGGGCGACCCAGTTTCGGATCTGAATCCTGGGGGGGAGGAAGGAGGTGAGTGCGTCCAAGCTTTGGCATGTGCAGCTTTCGGTTGGAAGAGGGAGGGAAGCAGGACGACGAACGGTGGTGGCGTCGGGCGAAACGATCGAGCTCGAACTGGACTGGCGCGTGCGCCGCACAGGTGTGCGGGACGGCTCGTGCAGCTTGGGAACAGAACAGCTAGGCGCACTGGCCTTTTTCACCGGTGGGCTTTGGGTTAAACAACAAACCCATCACGGTCTGTGAAGCCTTTTTTCACTTTTTTCTACGGGACGCTTTTTCCTGTTATGGAAGTGAGAAAACACTAATCTTTCGAGTCATACGCAGCTTAATATTGTAGGACGGATGACTCCAACGGGTCGACCCAAACGGATGGGTCTTTTGTCCGTTTTGATCGTCGAACGGACAGGCGTCCGGTACATGTCCGCACCTTTCTTGTCACTTCATCTAACAGACTTACGCGAGTCCGTCCAGTCGTTCATTTCTTCCTTTTCATTTCTTTCATTTCCAATATTTGCATACGCAATGAACTGGCCGCCGGCGGCCAAGCGTCGACGAGTTTTGTACAACCTCTAAACTCTAAACCTTAATCGGGAACGTGGACTCATATGTTAAAAAAAATTAACAACTGACCACCTCAGTGTGGTTGGCTGCCCAAAAAAGGGGAGGAAAGGAGGACCACGTGGCAAGACTTGTTGACTCTTCCTTATTCGTGGCTGGCGCGGGAGCTGGACTATCTAGTCCTCCTCCCTTCTTTTTTCGGAGACTCGAAGCGCAAAGTGATTGTAGCAAATAGGAGAAAACTATGCGGCACCGCCGCCGGAAGCATGGAGTGATAACATGTCAATAGGAGTGACATGTTCCTCCTGCTCCGACTCCGAAGTCTCCTGCTCCGTTTCCGGATCCCACCTTGGCCTCATGTTTATCGCACTTCTGTTTGTGGCAAGTTGCGCGCGCCGTGGACTCCGCAACCCTGCGCGTACCCTCCATCTCGGCACATGCGCGCGCGCAGCGGCCAAGAAGCCGGGCACCCTTAGCCTCTTCAGCTCCATGTGAGAAGCCTGCAACGCGTCGTCCACATAACGGTGGACGGCATGCAAGCCCTCTTGCAACTCGCCGCCCCAAACGCCGATTGCGTACTCCTCCTCGTCGTGGTCGGTTGAGTCCTTTATTTCCGCCCTTGCCTGCTCCGGCGGCCGCGGCCGTGGCGGTTGCACAGTTATTGATATATCGAAAATGTTATCACGTGTTACAGTAATTGTCATCGGAATCTTAGGCCGACACGACAGAAAGAACAAAAGTATATTCTCAAAAGCAAATGTTGTCTTATTTGTTATGTTGATGAAAAATATCCATTCTGAATCAAGGATCTCAAGAGGCCGAGAACGATTATAGTCAACCGTAGAAGGTATGATCAAATTGTGAGCGGTGTGCTGACTCATACGTTAGCTTTTGATGCCAATAGATATGATCATCAAAGTACGAGTATAATAAAGCGGTATAGTATTAGCTGGATTATACTCCTACATATATAAGATGAATTCCACGGCTTCAAATTCAATTCACAGGTATGAAAAAGAATCTACCAATGGATCTACTTGCACATACACATGGATTATTATTATTATTCTCGTGTTTAAAGCGTCGGCAATTCATGATTGGATTACGGTATGTAGTCAGTAGCTGGCCGTACTAGTGTAGTAGCTAGGACGGTTTCCAGTATTCCATCCGCGGCATACTTGCTCTGCGCTGACGTTGTAGTATAACCTAGAGAGAGTCCTTAACCTCGAGGTCACCGACGACTCCTTTGCCCTCCTCACTGGACACCTTGATCGCCAAGCATACCCTCCCAATTCAGGCGCGTACGTGTGTGCAGAAGTCCAATTCAAAGTAGTACTCCAGCTAGCGTACGAACGGGCAAGACGGCAGTACGGACCCCGGCGATGATTCCCATGTTCCTGCGGGTGGGGGAGACGCCGTAGCGTAGCGAAGCGTAGGACGATAGCAGGGGCACGACGCGACTGGGTCCGATCCCCAAACCGGGGCGCGCGCGTACCTACGTACCACTTTCTACGATGGAATAGGTATACCGAGTTCATTTTTAAACTTGTACGGAGTAGTATTCCTGTTTGTAAAGGTCGGTGGTTGAACTTGTAGATCCCGTTTTATTTTGAAATCCTAAACCAGTTCTCCACTACAGAGAAAAAAAAGCTCAAATTGAATAATAATTTTCTACTCTGAGCTATTGAGATCACCAACACCGTCATATACATCTGATACCTCTTTGCATCCGCCAACACCGTCATATACATCGATCCATGGTCGACTCATACTAATCCGCTGCTTTGGTGGCGTGCTTGCTTACTGTAGGTAGGCTGCACACTCCTGCTCCTCCTACAGACTACAGTAGACTTTGGAGCGTCCGTCTCTAGATGCGCTACGTAGTCGTGCGTAGCAGCTACGCTAGGTGCGTGTCTACATTACACTTTGGAGTGTTGGTACTGTTCCTTTTCCCCTTTCTCGGTTCGCGGCATGGCATGGGTGACTGACGCATATCTTGGACACCGGTGCATAGTGCAGTGCTTAAGACAGTAGGTAGCCTGCTTGTGTAGAACCGCACGTAGCGACCTCTTTTGCTAAGATCGCACGCAGCGCCAATTATTGATCGAAGAGGCCTTCGGCATCGAACTGCAGCGAACATGAGGGAATTCTGCTCTGCTAGATCGATCCTGGCATGTCTTGTTTTGCGAACCAGAAATGGTTTCCATCGAGCGGCAGCCGGCCACTTGCTGGCGTGCATCACGGAGAGATCCAAGCCAAAGCCATGGATGATGGTTGCACTTACACATCATCAACATCAAGTAGCTCGCCGATGGTCCAGATCATATACCTGGCTGGGTCCTTGGACCTCCACTCACTCACTCATCAGCCTCCCACCGAGAGGAAGACGAAAAAAGGGAGCGCGACGTGATCATCTTTTTACATGCTTGTGCGAAACCAGATCGATGGCCTTTTTTCCCTCTCTCCAGCCATGAAACCATCGGTGGCGCCCGCCCATCACGCACATGCATTGCTCCTCCCTCCCGCCAACCAAGAATATATATACATATATAGTATATCTGAGATGCATGCGTCTTGTTCCTCGGAAAAGTTTCGGCGCGGAATAGAAACACAAGCGTGGGTGCTGCAGTGCCACTAGTAGCTAGCTGCATATCTACTGCGTTGATCATCTGGGTAGTGGGTACGTGCTTGCAGAGGAAACTGCGGTAAGATTTGAAATGATTGATTGCTGAATATTCCGGAATGCTGAGATCAGATCACCCGGACCGAATCTCTGGCAGCTCCACTGAATCTCTGGTAAGAAGAGCTGAAGGGGCTCCATTGATTGTGGCGCATAGGTCATGACTCATGAGAGAGAGCGCAGTAGACCAGACGGTTACAGGTAACTTTGAATTACACTCGTCACTCGTCGACGAGACTGAAGGGACACACGAGGCTGGGAGCTGATCACACGTACGTGGAGAAATTGGCCAGAATATACAGTGATAACTCCGTAATCTCCCTCACCTTCTTTCGTTTCTGAAGAAACGGAGAAAAAACATCCAAGTACAATGGAAAAGAAAGAACATACATGCCGCTCTCTCAAGCCTCGTGTGGTCTCGTGGATGCATGCATGGCGTTTGCGAGAATTTTGGCGTCGGGCAGGGAGCACGGCATGGCATGGACCATGCAATGCAACATGCATGCGGCCGGCCACAATGATTTCATCCATTCGCGGCGCCGTCTTCGTGACTCTCAGGTCAGTACGTATCATCCGTAGGTTACACGGAGCTTTCGGGTGTGGATCGATCCAGGCCATGCAGCAGTCCGTGGCCATACGCCCCGGTACGAGCCGCCGCTGCCCGAGTATAACAAAATGGAGGAGATTGCATGCTCAACCAATCATATTGTCTTCTTCTCTAAGAGCATCTTCATGGGTGCTCCAAATACGGCTATTGGACACGCCGACATAATTTTTTTTTCTCCCGGCAATGCCAGTAGTGCAAGAATTACCGGCGCCGCCCAATATAATCGTCCGGCAACTGCTGCTCTCAATCAATCGCTATTCTCTCCAAGATCATCGTACGTACTATCACACTGCCCACTGCCTAGTAATAAAGTCGGCCATACCACCAGAATAGTAAAATATATAAAGAGCAGGGAATGTGGAAAACCCTAGCAGCTATGGACGAGCAAGTCAAGCCACGCCCTGCGGACGAAACCTCCCCAATCTATCCATCTAGCAGCCTGGCACTGGCAGACGGATGGATCGATCGGATACAACACAACACGATGGATGGACGGGAGGGACCCAACCGCGGCAGCAACTGGATTTTCACGATCTGCTGCGGTTGCTAGATAAGCTGCATGCAGCTCGTGCCGTCGTGCGTGCGTGAATTATTGCCAGTAGGTGAGAGCAGCGTTTTCCCCGAACGGCATCATGCAAGAGAGACTGCCCCTACATCTGATATTCTGATCCAAGACAAAGCTAATTAACCTCCGCCGGGTGGAAGGAAAAAATGGGCGCAAAAGCGCAGGGGAGAATTGACTATGCATTGCAGGTTCTCGTTGTGGGGAAAAAAATGGGCACGGCGCTGCCGGGAAGGAATCGTCGTCGCAGCGGCGCGGCCTTTCGCGGGGAAGAAAAAAGGTGAATCCTCCGGTGCCGTGTGCGGGCCGTAGGCTCTCGATCGTCTCGATCGAGAATGGTGGACCGGTGACCTCACCGCCGGTGGTCAAGGCTCACGGCCAGGAAAACGGTTGTGCTTCGCGTGTGTTTTGATTCGAACGCTGGCTGATCGAGCGGATCTCGTTCAGTTGGCCAGTACTCTCCGACGACAAGCAGTGCACTGCACTTTTCTGTTGCGCGTACTGTTTCTCTCAACTGACAAGGCGAGACAGTGCAATTCCCTCTCTCTGATCGCCCGCACTTCCTTTCCGGATTCATATTTCATTCACCTACCTCCATTCCATGGATGGAGCGGCGACACGAACACGAGATCGACCACTACTGTGTAGCACGATCCGCGATCTCTGTAAGTAAACCCACAGAGCCTCCGAGCAACTTTGTACGCTGGCAGCTGCGTTTGTCCCACGATAATCGTAAGACTGACGGTAGTGGTAGTAGAATCATCGAGCTGCGGTTTCTTTCCGTCTCTCTTTTCTGTATCTAGTCTAGCAGGAAATGTCGCCTCCCCGCCTATATGTTTGTCCCGATGGTTTGGTTTGCCCAGACCATTTTGTTCACGCTTTCTCGTCTCCATCGTCCCTTTAGCTTCGATTTGTCCGTGTCTCGGTCGCTTTTGTTTCCTTTAGGCCTTGTTCGGCACACAGGTTTTGGAGGGGATTGTAGTGAATTAACCACAAAGGTTTTGATGAAAACATCCAATACACCCAAAACACTAGATTACACCCCAATACCCTTCCACCCCAATCCCCTGCTCTATTCTGTCCGTTCTGCACACAAGGATTGGCAACGAAAATTGGCAACGAAAATTACACAGGAATGCTATTTCACATGAACGAAAATACATACATAACAAAAACATAGGAAGTGCCAACATGAAATCATTTCTCAGAAAGCTGCAAATATCATTTCCAATCCAGCAACATGATAAAAACATAGGAAGTACTGACGTGGGGCTGCCTTGCGGGTAGCCCACGATGATGCTACCTGGACCGCGCCAAGGATGGAAAGGTCCGCAGAAGGCCCACTCGGGGTACCTCGTATCCTAGTCCAACTCGGTTAGGTCTTGTAACCTGCCGTATCTGTACCAACCACCCGAGACCTGTCTGCCTATAAAGCCAGGAGGGTTGCCCGTCCTAGAGGACACGCTCATAACCACCACAACAAACCCTAGCGAGATCGCAATCTCGCCATTGTAATCGCCTATTCGCATCAGTAACCAGACAAGCAGGAGTAGGGTGTTATCCTCCGGGAGCCTGAACCTGGGTAAACCTCGCTTGTCAACCGTCGTGATCACCTTGCACTCATCTCTCTCCCCATCAATCAACCCGGGGTGCACAACCCTGGGACTTGCCGAGTTAACACCTCGTCAATTGGCGCCGTCTGTGGGAAGTTCAACAAGTGCTAGGATCATGGTCGCACCGGCTCCATCCGCAATGAAGATCGACGCATCCGCCATCAGGGAGTCGATCCGATTCGGCTCCTTCGAGTACGTCATCCACTCGCCAACTCATCGGTCGATGTACGCCGATCTGGACAAAGGTATACACATCACCTTCGGCTCCATATTCTGTTGCATCGATAGTCGTGGCATACTCAGGTCTACGACTACTGCGCTACGCGCAACGGCGTCACCAAAATCGCCGACCGTCGCGCTCGCTGGACCCGCGGAGATCGCGATCGCTGAACCCGCGAAGATCGCATCTGCCGCACCCACGGAGATCGCGACCGCTGGACCCGCTGAGATCGCATCTACTGCACCCGCGGAGATCGCGACCGCCGAACCCGCGAAGATCGCATCTGCCACACCCGCAGGGTTCGCGCCAGCTGCACCCGCGAAGATGACATCTACATCGACAATCTCGGCAACGGCCGCGCGAATCGAGTCTACTACCCCAACCTCGGTCGTGCGGTCAATCAAGTCAAGATCCACCTCCACCACCGCACCCGCACGAGCGACCAGTGGCCCGCGTCCGACAGCCATGTTGCGCGTGCCCTCGTCTTCGTGGAAATCTCAAGTCTACCCCAAGCCAATCGCACTCGCCCCGGCGAGTGTGAGCGCATGGACAATCGCGAAGAGACGCGACAGCGGGTGCGCCGCGCGCCACGTTGCAGCAATTTTCGACCCCGAGCAAGAAGCGGGTGACAGAAGCAGCAGCGGCAGCACCAACTCCCCAACTCAAGTCTACCCCAAGCAAGTCTTCATGGCCGGTACAGCACCGCATGACGACGAAGACGAACCCGCATACCCACTGGAGGTGGACATGCCGGACCAGACAAAACTTGTCATCACGCGGGACATGGCGATCCAAGCCATGAGGCACGTGGACGAAGGCACGTTCCCGCCACCTAACGCACCTCGAGAAGACCACCTGGCAGTCCAGTACTTGCTACGCAAGGAAGGCGAACGAATTCGCGCCGAAAAAGCCGAACTTCTCAGGCGCAAAAGTGACGCGGATGCATCGAGTGCCAGGCGGGCCGCCCTCTCTTTCACATCCTCCACAGAGGTGAACCAGGGAGCACGGCGAACCAGAGCCCGTGTCCCCCACATGGCAGAAGCCGATCGAACAAGGCTCACCCGTAACCTCGACTCGTCCTTCGTCACCGAAGATGAAAACGGGATACCGTCCCAAAGACGGCGAACGCCGCCCTGATATCAGTCGAGACATACCTTCGGCTCACACAGCCACCGGAGGGGGACGCGCGCTCCCTTCTCCACAAGCAACAAATTGCCTCCATAAGGGCAATCGGAGAAGCTCTGGCGGCCAAGGGGCCAAGTAACCAAGCGCACGAACCAACGACGTCGGGCATCCCGGCGGCGCAGCGACAGCCAGTCAAGGACCTCCGCGACGTCCTGACACAGAAGACGGTGGACCGCAGCCGCAAGGAGCGTTCGGCTAGCGTGGCACACGCGAACGACCACGCCGACCGCGACTTTGAGCCGTGCGGCGCAGCATGCTTTAGCTTCAACATCCGCGACACCCGCATGCCTAAAGGCTTCAAGTTGACGGCTGGCACACCAAAATACGACGGGAAGCAAGACCCGAAGCTATGGCTCGAGGACTACCTCATCGCTTGCACCTGTCAAGGAGGAACGTCGACTACAGCAATGCAGTACATCCAGCTTATGCTGACAGATTCGGCACGCGGGTGGCTCACAAGCCAACCCAAAGACTCTTTCCGAACATGGGAAGAATTCCAGGATAACTTCATCAAAAGTTTCTCGGGAACATTCGCCAGGCCAACGACCTACATCGAGTTGCAGGCCTGTAAGCAAGGGAAGGATGAGTCGCTCCGCTCTTACATCCAGAGGTGGACACTCCTCCGCAATACCATGGAACCTGTATCAGAGGATCGAGTGATGGACGCCTTCATGCATGGCGTCGCTCGCCGCGACCTCCGGGAGGAATTCGGTAGGCTCCAGCCGAAGACCACAATAGAACTCATGAGGACAGCCAACCAGTGGGCCGAAGGAGAGGACTACGTCCGCAAAACTTCTCCCAAAAAGGAAGGTGAAACAAGCAACTGGCGCGAGGCACGTCAAAAGAGGAAGGCACGCTACACCCACGATTCAATCGAATTAGTAGCGGCGGGTTATGAAACTCCCCGTGAGGTAAAGCGGGAGAGCAGCCGACAGCACGAGCAAAGTCGACAGCCCAGCTCGAGTCAGTACAACCGTGGCAGCAGCAGCATCGGCCACAGTGATGGAAGTCAGAAGCGCGAGTGGAAGCGCCCGTTGACCCTAGCAGAGGAACTGATGCAACCCTGTAAGCATCACTCGTTCCGCCACCCGGAGACAGGAAAGTGGGGTTCAAACCACCTGTTAAAGGATTGCCGCAAAGCAAGAAAGATCTACCATGCCATGCAGCAAATCATCGCCCCGGTGCAGGCCATACAAGCGGCACCACAGCTAGCCATCCAGGCAGCACCCGCAAACAACAATCAAGTGCAGGCGGCAGGAGCGTTCCCCCAGCCGCAGCAGCAGCAACAAGGCCCGTCGGCAGCAGCCGACACGTACCCAGCCACACGAGGACAGCTGAACATGATCCAGAAGGGACCCCCGTCGAACAGGAGGCAGAAAATCATCACACGCCAAGTACTTCAAGCCATCAACAGCCCGCGCGCGGTACCAGACTACCTGCGCGGGTCGGAGACACCAATCACATTTTCCAGGGCAGATCACCCAGCGGAGGTAGTCCGACCCGGGCACGCCGCACTCGTGATTGAGGCCTTGATCGGCGACTACAGCCTGAAGAAGGTATTCCTGGACGGAGGCAGCGGCATCAACATCATATTCGCCGATACCCTCAGGCGAATGAACATGTCGACAGAGAAATTGCCGGAATCGGAGACCACCTTTCACGGCATAGTACCAGGGCAAGCAATCACACCCATGGGAACAATCACACTCGACGTCATCCTCGGTACACCCGAGCACTTCAGGAAGGAATCGATAGACTTTGAGGTCGTCGACTGGAAGTCACGATACCACGCCATCCTCGGACGCCCAAGCTTTGCCAGGTTCATGGCAGTACCCCACTACGCCTACCTAATGATAAAGTTACCCGGGCCGAAAGCAGTGATCACCGTCCGTGGCGACTTCGGGCTCTCCAACAGCTGCGACCGCGAGTTCGCCAAGATCTCCGAGTTCTTCGGCGTCGAAGAGCTCTTCAAGGCCATATCAGCCGACAACGACAAGACCATCTTCCCGGCTCGCAAGAAGCCTGCCAAAGACGCAGCGTTCAACACGAATGACGACACTGTCACCCACCAAGTCCATCCGACTGACAGCAGAAAGACGGTCAAGGTCTCATCGAGTTTGACCCCCGCATAGGAAGGCGCGCTCGTCGAGTTCCTGCGTGAGAACTGGAAAATCTTTGCATGGCAACCCTCTGACATGCCAGGGATACCCAGGGAACTCGCCGAGCACTCTCTGAAAGTCCACAAGGACGCAAGACCAGTCAAGCAATCCATGCGACGCTTCTCAGGACCCAAACGAGACGCGATCACCATGGAAGTCGACAGATTACTGCACGCCAAGTTCATCCGAGAGATTAAGGACTCGGACTGGGTCGCCAACCCGGTTCTAGTTGAGAAAAAGAAGACGAAGAAATTGCGCATGTGCGTTGACTTCACCGCAGTCAACAAATGCTGCCCCAAGGACCACTTCCCGCTACCGCGGATAGACCAGATCATCGACTCGACTGCAGGTTGCGAACGCCTATCTTTTCTGGATGCCTACTCAGGTTACCAGCAGATCAGGCTGAAAGTCGAGGACGAAGAGAAGACAGCCTTCATCACACCCGACGGCGTTTTTTGCTACCAGACGATGTCGTTCGGGTTAAAGAACGCAGGTGCCACGTACCAGCGGACAATGCAAGCATGCCTCAAGGGGCTAATCGGGCAGATCGTCCAAGTCTATGTCGACGACATCGTCGTCACCACTCGAAAGGAGGATACCCTAGTCGACGACCTCCGCAAGGTTTTCGCCGCACTGGACGTATATCAGATCAAGCTAAATCCAGAAAAGTGTGTGTTCGGCGTACCAGCCGGAGAGCTACTAGGGTACCTTGTATCCGCAAGAGGAATCGAAGCAAACCCCGAGAAGGTGCAGAACATACTCACAATGCCAGCACCAACCAAGCTCAGGGAGGTGCAGCGATTAGCTGGCCGAGTCGCAGCTCTCAGCCGGTTCATTAGTAAGTTGGGAGAGAAAGCCTTACCTTTCTACCAACTGATGAAGAAGACAGACAAGTTCGAGTGGACACAAGAGGCGCAGGACGCGTTCGACCATCTCAAGAAAACACTGACAACTTCTCCAGTCCTCGTGGCACCACTGGAAAATGAGCCGCTGTACCTATACGTCTCAGCAACGAACAGGGTGGTAAGCACGGTGCTCGTAGTCGAACGCGAAGAAGAAGGGCACAGTCACCCAGTGCAGAGGCCCGTCTACTACCTTAGCGAAGTACTCACCTTG
The DNA here is from genome assembly GCA_026929855.1 of Poa annua. Classification (NCBI taxonomy): domain Eukaryota; kingdom Viridiplantae; phylum Streptophyta; class Magnoliopsida; order Poales; family Poaceae; genus Poa; species Poa annua. The sequence goes on from CM049432.1 coordinate 78,868,806, forward strand.
TCCAAGCAGAACTACCCTCATTACCAGAAGCTGGCATACGGAGTCTTCATGACCTCCAGGAAGGTCGTCCACTACTTCTCCGATCACCCGATCACGGTGGTAAGCTCCTCTGGACTAGCAGACATTCTCACAAACCAGCGCGCGACAGGACGAGTCGCCAAGTGGGTTGTCCAACTAGGACCATGGGGGCTGAAGTATGCTCACCCGAAGTCCATCAAGGCCCAAGTTCTCCCAGAATTCACAACCGAGTGCATAGAAGCCCAGCTACCAAATGTCCCCGACCTGTCCAACGCATGGACAATGTACTTTGATGGCTCCAAGAAATTCAAGTCAGCCGGGGCAGGAGTCGTGCTCATCTCCCCCAAAGGCGACAAGCTCAAGTATGTCCTACAGATGGACTTTCCGACGCCGTCCAACAACGAAGCCGAGCACGAGGCCCTGATCCACGGCATGCGGATGGCCAAGAACTGCGGCGCCACGCACCTCATGATCTACGGCGACTCCTACCTGGTGGTACAGCAAACCATGAAGTCCTGCGACGCCATCGCTGACAACATGATCGCCTACAGAGACCTCTACAATCAGTGGGAAGGCAACTTCGACGGCTGCGAGCTGCGCCACATTGGCCGTGAAAGCAACGAGGAAGCCGACGCCCTCGCTAACATGGGCTCAGACAGGGTGCCAGTCCCACCCGGCGTCTTCCTCGAGTGCATCACGCAGAGATCCATCAAGACTCAGAGTACAGCAAGCACAGCAACAACAAAAGGCGATGCCAACCCGCCAAGCCAAGACAAGGTCCCCATGGAGGTCATGCTAGTCGAAGCCACATGGACAGGACCGTACCTGGCATACATACTACATCAGAAGCTACCAGCCGATCCAGTCGAAGCAAAGCGCATCATCACGCGCTCCAAAAGTTTCACTGTCATCAACGGCGAACTCTACAAAAGAAGCATCTCAGGAATCCTGCAAAGGTGCATAGATCCAGTCGACGGCCAAGCCATCTTACTCGACATCCACGCGGGTATCTGCGGGCATCACGCCAGTAGTCGGGCACTGGTGGCCAAGGCGCTACGCGCCGGGTTCTACTGGCTGACAGCCATGCAGGACGCCGAGGAGCTGGTGAAGAAATGCACAGGGTGCCAGGAATTTGCCAACAAGCCACACGCCCCAGCGTCAGAACTCAAGACAATACCATTAGCCTGGCCCTTTGCCCAATGGGGTCTGGACATGGTGGGCCCGCTGAAGAAATCCTCACCCGGAGGTCACACTCACCTCCTGGTTGCAGTCGATAAGTTCACAAAGTGGATCGAAGCCGTGCCCATCACAAGTTCGACTGCATCCACAACAGTCAACTTCATCAGGTCAATCATCTTCAGATTTGGGGTACCAAACGGGATCATCACCGACAACGGCTCGAACTTCACAGCCGAAGAATTCAAGGACTTTTGCTCAGAGCAGGGGATCAAACTCAACTACGCGTCTGTCTCGCACCCGCAGTCCAACGGACAAGTGGAGAAAGCCAACGACCTAGTCTGCAGCGGCATCAAGAAGCGACTGTGCGTGCCCCTAAGACGCGCAGCGGGCGCATGGGTGGAAGAACTGCCATCGGTCCTCTGGAATCTGCGAACAACACCAAATAGATCCACCCAGTACACTCCATTCTTCATGGTGTACGGTGCAGAAGCGGTCCTCCCCTGCGACATCAAGTTCGACGCACCGAGAGTAGTCGCCTACGACGAGTCGGAAGCAGAGGAGGCACTCGAAGATAGCAGAGACACCCTGGATGAAGTGCGCGACATCGCCCTCGCACGGTCAGCCGTGTATCAGCAGGACCTGCGCAATTATCACACTCGGAGGCTGCGACCAAGAGCGTTCGTGGCAGGCGACCTGGTTCTTCGACTCAAGCAAAAGAAGGTGCACAAGCTCGCTTCCCCATGGGAGGGCCCGTACATCATAACAGAAGCAATAGGCAATGGAGCCTACCACCTAAAGGACTCGAAGACAGGAGCAGACTGCAGCAACCCGTGGAACGTAGCACAACTCCGCCGGATCTACGCCTAGTTCAAAACTACCATTGTACAAGAAAAATCAGCGCGGCAGGTTTCAGACGCACTCTTTCCCTTACCAGGGTACCCGAGGGGACTGGAAGGGTTTTAATGAGGCGGCCTGTTCGCAAGAATCAATAAAGTGATTTGAAGAAAATTTGTCTCCTTTACCTATCACCCAGAGGAAGATGAAAAATCCTAGGCCGCCACTCGAACCACTCGGGGGCTGCGCCACACAGGTTGAAATAAAAGCTTAGGACGCTACTCGAACCACTCGGGGGCTGCGCCACACAAGCATGGTAAAAATCCTAGGTCGCCACCCGAACCACTCGGGGGCTGCGCCACACAGGTTGAAATAAAAGCTTAGGCCGCCACCCAACTCACTCGGGGGCTGCGCCATACAAGCACAAAGTCAAAAAATCCTAGGCCGCCACCCGACCGACTCGGGGGCTGCGCCATACAGGTCAAGTTCAAAATCCTAGGGCGCCGCCCGCCATACACGGGGGCTGCGCCACACAGGTCACACTTGTAACCCTAGTCTACCACTCGACTTACTCGGGGGCTACGCCAAACAGGCCCTCCCAGAAAAATCCTCAGCCACCACTCGAACCTACTCGGGGGCTGCGCTGCACAGGTCAAGTTCCAAATCCTAGATCACCACCCGACATACTCGGGGGCTGCGCCAAACAGGTAACACTTGTAATCCTAGGCCGCCACTCGACCTACTCGGGGGCTGCGCCAGACAGGTCCTTGCCAAAATCCTAGGCCACCACTCGAGCGACTCGGGGGCTGCGCCATACAGGTCAAGTTACAGAAATCCTAAGTCGCCACCTGATATAATTAGAGACTGCGGCATACATGTCACACTTGAGAAACCTAGGTCGCCGCCTAGCATTCTAGGCGACTGCGCCATACAGGTCGCAACTCAAATCAGGCACTCACCTTCGAGTAAAAAGATAAACTCTTATAATTCCAAAGTATTTCAATCTGTTGTCATACTTACACAGGCACATTTGCCACCCTATAGCTAACCCTGTACACCAGACGACAGCTACTCTAAACTGCAGGTTCAGCCTTCGGTGCATCAAGGGACCCTACAAGGCGCTCGCTCAGGTCCTGAACCTGCCGGATAATCCGACGCGCAGCCGCCAAGGTCTCGTCGAAGTCGTTGTCACCCGGCAGGACTTCAAGCACCCTCTCAAGCGGAAGATGTGGCCGGTGCATCCGGACGTATGCCAACGCCGCGTTCGCACCAGCCACAAGTTGGGCGTCGACGACCTCCTTCAACCCTTCACCATCGCGGAACCTCTCCAGCAAGGCAGACAACCCGTTCGGCTGCGCATTATGCGGGAAGTACACACGATTGATGTGCCAAAGTGTCTTCCGGCAGCTCTCCAGAAGAAAAGAAGCGCGCCACGTACGATCAAGCATGGTGGCAAGGACGCACCCCCTCGACCGGTTCACCCAGAACTGTCGAGCTTCGTAGGAGTCGCCGGACGCCTCTCGGGTGACTCGCTCCTCAACGCGAACCCGCTCGGCCTCCCAGTCGGGATTAACATCTGCGCACACAAAATGCAAGTCAGAACGAGAAGGAAAGCCACAAAGGACGGCAGCCGCCAAAAGGATACATACCTTGCAGCTGCCGACTGATCAGGTCGATCTCCCCAAGCAAAAAATCCTCACGTCGCGAGAACTCCGCCTTGGGATGCGATTGAGAACGATGCAGCAGCCGCTCCGTATTCTTCAGGGTCGCCTCAAGCTCCGCCACCTTGTTCTTCAAACATGTGATTATCCGCTGATCATTTGCACTGCGTGGAGGGGCCGGCGCCGCCCGACGACGGCGAGCACCCGAAGAAGAAGCCGCGCCACTCGGCTCGGCCACTGGAGAAGGCGGAGCATCATCGCGTGCGGCACTCTGCCAGGGATACGCAAAGTCAATATAATCATGCGACTGCGAAGCACAGATCAACTCAGAAGAAATAGAGCCAGCAAAATCAATATTGAAGACCAAAAGACCCGACAGGGCAATATTCATTACAAGCATGAAGTTCAAAATACAGATCGCGGCGACTGCCGCATTCCTACAACTACGCCTACTCTAAAGCCGCGGACTGCGACCGGGAACGGCCCTTCCGTGCGGCAGCCGCTTCGGTCGCCTTAGCAAGGGCCCTCTCGAACAGTGCCACAAGCTGCGCAGCCAGCTGCGAGGCGCGCTCCTTCACGCCACTCAGCGACGCGGTCCGGCCATCGGGTTTGCGAGGAAAACCGCTGACGACCTTCTCGAAGTCACCTGGAACTTGGTGGCCTAATAGGAGTTGGAAGGTGAGCTCGGAGCCGCGTACCGTCTGCGACCAAGTGAAGTCGGCGATGGTGGTCGCGTCCTCAAACGGTGCAGCCAGGGCGTCCACGGTCGCCGGCGGCTGGTCACCCGGGAAGATGCTCTGATGCACCACGGCCAGAGCTCCAGTCGACTTCTGCAACGCGGCCGCAGACTTCTTCAGCGCGTCTGAGGCATAGGCACAGACCCGGTCGAGGAAGCCAACAGCGGCCGCCAGGTCAACAGTATCACTCGACGCGTCTTCTGGAGGAGCTCCACCGCAGGTCTCTGCGCAAAAATTCAAAGTCAAGACAAGAAAAAGATCAAAGACTCAGTAGGCGCCAAGCCGAAACTTACCCCCAAGAACACCGGCGAGTGAAAGGAGACGACCAACTTGAGTTTTCTCCTGAGCGACCCGCGCTAGCTCCCGCTCTCGAGACTCACGAAGAGCCTTCTCAAGCTCATCAACCCGCCCAGTAGCCTGGTCCAGCGAGGCACGCAGTTGGTCCCTCTCTTTCTCCAGGCGAACATAAGCCGCGGCTGCGTCGAGCTGTTGGCGATAGTACGGCTGAAACAAAAGCAAGATGTCAATAAAGTTGTGGGCGACTATACTAGTCACCCACACCTTCGGGGGCTACTCCCATCGGGAGCGCTGATCGCGCACCCGATGAAAAATCAAGAACGCAAGAAAGAGCAGGAAAGACTTACATGGTCCAGGAGCTCAAGGTCCTCCGCAGTCGAAGAAGGCACGCGGCTAGACGACGCAATGCCGGCAGCCTCAGCACGCACCTTCTCCACCACCACCGGCGTCCCCAACCCAGTCGAAGGGGCGGATGTGAGCTCCACATCCCGAAGGGGGGAGCTAACATTGTCAGAACGGTGGCTGCAGCAAAAACAAGAACACCTGTCAAACCAAAACGTCGAAACTACAAAGTACAACTCGAAGGACACATTGCAAAGAAGCTCACCTGGGGGTGCCGGCGTCGTCGTAGCTCTCCAGGGAAGGCGAAGGCATCCGCGCGAACGAGCGTGGCGCTGCGGAGCGGACTCGAGGAACGTTCAGAGGTTCCTCCCAGCCACCCGAAGACCGAGCACCCGGAGACGTCACGACGACCTCCTCCTCAGCAACGTCCACGTCCCGGGCAGGTGACGACGCGGTGGCAGACTCGCCGCGAATCGGAAGCTTCCGCTTCTTCCGCGCGGGTTCCTCCACCTCGTCTTCCTCCTCCACCTCGTCGCGGGGAGAATGCGCGGAGGGAATCTCTTCGTCCTCGTCCTCCTCCTCGACAAACTTCGACTCATCGTCGGGTCCGTTCTCAGGGAGGGGAGGAACGCTGATGAACAGAGCTCGACCCTGAAGCAAAGTAACACAAGTCGAATCAAAAAGCAAAGTAGACTAAGGTCGAACAAGGATAGAAAGAAAACAAGACTAGACTTACCTCAAGAACGGGGTTCGAGGCCCCGTAAGGAGAAATCGGGCACTTGACGTTGCACATGTCCGCGGCTCGGAGGTTGGTGATGGACCTGACGTTGGCCTCCACCTCCTCATCATCCAGCGGCATGGCGCTGACGCCTTCGGCGGACCACATTGCGTGAGGCCGGGCGCTGAGCGGCTGCACCCGAAGACGGAAGAAGGTGGCCATCAAAAAGACGCCACCCGCCTCACGCCCAAGGGTGTTGGTCAGATCGCGCAGCAGGCCCAGCAGGGGCCGCACGGCCTCCTTCTCCACGACGGACAGCGGGTGCGCCCAGGCGCCGGTCTTCCGCAGTCCGCGCCCGCTGTCGAACGCGTCCAGTCCGTCTTGGTTCGACTGGACATAGAACCATCTCCTGCGCCATCCTTGGACAGAGTCGGACTTCTTCATCTGAAAGTACGCGGTGTCACCGCGTACCTTGATTCCGAAGCCGCCCACGGGGAAGGTCAAACCGCTCTTCCCCACGTTCTTACGAACGAGGAAGAGCGACTTCCACAACGCCCAGTGGGGCGCGACGCCCAAGAAGCACTCGCAGAGCACGATAAAGTCCGCGATGCTCAAGACGCCATTGGGGGTCAGATCGTGGATCTGAACCCCATAGGCAAACAAGAGACCGCGCACGAAATCGTGCATGGGGAACCCGAAGCCCCGCGGAAGGAAGTCCGCGAAGCAAACACGTTCCCCATCGCGCGGAGTGGGGAAGACTTCCTTGCCAGGGACGCGTACCTGGACCTGGTCGGCAGGTGGCAGCAGACCCTGCGCGCGGAACAGCTCCAAATCGGTCTTCTTCATCGAGGACCTCTGCCAATCGCCCTCGGGTTTCTTCATCACCCCGGCGTCATCGGCGGCGGCGGAGGAGCCAGCGGCGCTCTTCGGCTTGCCCATTGCCAAGGTCGCAAGGTGCGTGGACGGATTGCTCGGTTCTCGGGATGGCGGCGGAAATGGTAGAGCGCAGGAGGAAAGAAAGCAAGAAGCGATTGGAGAAGATGACATCCCAAACGTCAAGACACAGTACTTATGCCTCGAAGATCAGCATCTCAACCGTCCATCGAACAAGGGCTTCGAGCGGGCACATCCAGCCGTCCACGTGTCGCACGGAGAAACCAACCGTCACCGCCCACTTCTTCCACTACGCACGAAAACCGAGGCGTCGTCATCGTGCCGCGCAAATTTCGCGCCCACTTCGGTGACGTGACAACTGTGGACCGTGGTCAGCTCTGACAGCGGGGCCCACAACGTCATGTCCCATCGGGCGCAGAAGCGTGCAACAGCTCGTCATCAATCACGTCATCAAGCCAACGACTCCAAAATCAACTGGAGCAACTCGACAGAGTTGTTCGAGTGGTAAGCTTCACAGCTGAAATCAACAAGGTAGGATCAGCCAACGATCCGAGCACCCGAAGAAACCTTTCAAGTGGCAACGCAGTAAGCTCGAGCAGCCGAATCCATCCACAAGTAAGCCAAACAGGCTGAGTAGAAGCAAGCTTTACAAGAAGATGAAGGCAAGGTAATTCGACTGCACAGATTACTCCCATCGGGAGTGGATGGTTCGACTGAAGAAATTAAACTTCGAGTTCAAGATCAAGCAATCCAACGGCGCGTCCAGGAGGAAGGAGTCCTTTGTCCGACTCTACGCTTCGACCAAGCACTCGGGGGCTACTGACGTGGGTCTGCCTTGCGGGTAGCCCACGATGATGCTACCTGGGCCGCGCCAAGGATGGAAAGGCCCGCAGAAGGCCCACTCGGGGTACCTCGTATCCTAGTCCAACTCGGTTAGGTCTTGTAACCTGCCGTATCTGTACCAACCACCCGAGACCTGGCTGCCTATAAAGCCAGGAGGGTTGCCCGTCCTAGAGGACACGCTCATAACCACCACAACAAACCCTAGCGAGATCGCAATCTCGCCATTGTAATCGCCTATTCGCATCAGTAACCAGACAAGCAGGAGTAGGGTGTTATCCTCCGGGAGCCTGAACCTGGGTAAACCTCGCTTGTCAGCCGTCGTGATCACCTTGCACTCATCTCTCTCCCCATCAATCAACCCGGGGTGCACAACCCTGGGACTTGCCGAGTTAACACCTCGTCAAGTACCAACAGAGATAATATCCTTGATCATACAGAACGAGGAACTTAAGTTCAAAACGGTTTATCCTAGCGATACAAGAGGCATATCCATCGCTAGATTCGTCCAGTTTACTGCTCAACCTCACCAGCAGCCTTCACGTTGTGCTGTTCCTCAGAAACTTCGGGTCCATCTACAAGGAGAGAACACACAGACAGATCAGCATGAATGAACAAACAGAAAACATCAAACCAAGGACACGACAAAATAAGCAATGAACTACACAGTTTCATTAGAACAGAGATAGATAAGTAATACAACTTAAAACAACATTGTACATTCATACACTGCTATGTAACAGGGCAGACAAGTTTTCTATCATCACAGAGAACAAAACTAACTGAACTACAATATCTGGCATGAAGCCTGACACCAAGTACTCAACCAACCTGAAACTCCCAGGGCAGGTGTACATTGAACGAACCATAGGATGCAACATGGTAAGTACATAGTCTGCCATGTCCTCAAGACGCTATGTTTAAAGATTATAAACCATCAGATTAGGAGTGAAGTTCAGAGGAGATATTAAAACATGAAGCTAGCACATATTTTTCAGTAGATCGAAAATATGGACACCGGTTTCATATAGCCATATTAGCAGCACAAAAGGTACAAAAAAACATACAACTTGCTGAATCAAATTCAACAATGTTCAGTTGTGCTAGTACATCATCAAGAAGAGATCTATGAACTATATGCAGGTTATGGTTGCTATTGTACAATTATGCAGGAGATGGAACTAACTAATTAACAGATGATCTATGAACTATACTCTTGATTCTGAAACTGAAGCTTATGCTACTGTCTTATTCTGAAACTGAACATAGTGTTAACTGAACCTGAAGACACAATAATGTCGTGCCAGTCACAAATTAAACTTGAAGACTCAAGTATAGCAAAGCAGTAGCTTACCTTAAGGTAGCTTGGCTATCTGGACACGGAGCCACTCGATCGCTGTCCCATCATTATCCGCGACAAGGTTGACAAACATCTCACGGTTGTCTGCATTTCTGAAAACCTCCAAGGCCGGGATCTTGTCGCCAGCTGTGACACCGTTGAGCTTCTTCAAGTCATCCATGCATCTGCTGATTGTGTACTCTTGTGCAGATTCCTTTTCAGCTTCCTTTTTCTTTGATGTTAACGAGCCTTTCCTTGACTTGCACTATTCCAGCTCCAGCTCCACTTCTCTGATTGTTCTTCAGCTTCTTCCTTGAACCACCAACAGCATTCTTTGCTTGAGCATGCTCCACTCGAGGCCTCACTTGAGCAGCAGTACCTTCATCCAACATTTCATGGTCATCATCAATCTCTTCCCTAGCAGTACTACCTTGAGGTCTCTCCATATCTTCATAGCCATCACTTTCAATTTCTGTCACATCGGATGGTGTAGGTGCCGAGGTTGAACTCGATGTGAAGTTGAAAGCTCCAGTAGCAATACTCCCTACAAAATGATAAGTAAGATGGTAAGCAACTAAACCACATAGAGGAGAGATGCTAGTGATTCATATAGCTTACCTTCATATAGTTGTGCTAGTGATTCATAGAGAGGGAAGGACTTGATCTTGAATTTCTTGATCCTTGTCCCAAATGACTACAAAAAGATGAGAAACCATGGTTAGCAAACATATGACAATCATGCACAAGCAACGATAGAATATCAAACATCCTACACCACTTACAACTTCTAGATTATCCCAAAGATGTGGTTCAGCCTCAATTTTGAACTCAGCTTCATTCCATCCTGCTCCGCTTTGGTTTCGAGCATCCTTTAACATCCTATAATCTCTCTTTAAATCTTTCTCCTTGTCTTGAATTTGAGACTTTGTCACTTGCACATATGGGTGCTTAGCAATAAATAGCTTGACCATGGTGTTCCAAGTCTCACTACTCCACCCATTTTGGCTTCTATGGTAACTTGTGTTATGCTCATGAAGGATATCCACTAGGGACTTCTCAAGGGCAGCATTACATGAGGCCCTTGGTCTCGCACCTAGAGGAATGGTAGACACAAATGAAGTGTGGTGTTGAATTAACAAGTGCAGGACCTAAATAAGCATCACTAAAACAACACGTGCATGCCAAAATTAACAAAGCATCATACTAGTAACAGAATACCTTTCGGTGAACCTTTTTTAGTCTTGGGTAAAGGCTTTTTCTTTATTTTCTTCCCAATTGAGTTCGTGAGAGTTTGGTTATACTTTGGAGAGCCTCTTCCATAGGATGGAGCTGCTTTGGGATACATATCTGTTGTGAATAAAAAACAAACACAAGATGATGAATATTCTCAAAATTAGAATATGCACACGATGAAACATTAAATTCCTTATTACATAATCAACATCACATGATAAAGCCAACTAGTAGTTCCTCATGTAGGGGATCGTGTGCAGAAAACAAGAATTTTCCTACCGACGATATCCTAAAAGCATGCCAAGATCTATTCTATGTAGATATAGTAGTACGAACGGAGATCGGAATACGTACCCTTGTAGACCGAAAGCGGGGATTACGTTCCCGCACAAACGTTGTCGATGCAGACCGACGAAGCCGACCTCAAGGTCGTGTAGAGGAAGCAGGCCTCCGAGTACCGCTAGCGCAGCACCTCGCAGGGAGTCGCACACGTACGGTGGAGACGACGGCCTCCGAAGCTCCAGTCCAGGACGAGCAGCGGAAGATTTGGACCGGAACACCAGCAGCGCGGCAGCGGGCTATGGTGGAGGAGATCCCCTCTTCCTCAGCTCGGCGCGGCTCCGACTTGGGAACCACGAGATCGAGAGAGAAATCGGGAATTAATTGGTGAATTAAAAGGCTGGGGGTGCCCCTTCTTATATAGGCTCCCAGGGGGAGCCTACCTTGCCAGCCAGGCAATGTGGGACTATCCCCACATAGCCTGGTGCGGCTAGGGAGGTGCGCCGGCCCCCCTAGTGGGCCCTTGGCCCACTTGGGGCAGCCCCTCCTGGCCCCCCACCGAATTCCCCTTGGGAATTTTCCCCTCTTGGGCCTTCTTTCGTCCGGAAGGCCCATTTAGGGAAATCTGCCTTAATAAATTCGAAAATAAATATATAAAATCATATTTGCATATTAATAACACTAATTAATATCAAACATAATATATATAATTTTTCCTAGCTCCGAAAACTCTTTCGGTGCTGCCCGATCTCCATCGGACCTCTCCCGGGACGCTCCCGGTGATCTCCTTCCTTTCCGGTTGTCTTGTCGAAACCCCTTAAGTGTGTTACCCTAGCGGTTCGATATAATATCAGGTATGATCAAGACTCCTCAATGATCAACGACTAACTCGTAGGCCTGGACCCCATGAATTAATCCCTGAGATATAACGAATGACTTTCATCTATCAAACCTGAACGTAAAGTCTTAGACCTTTTGCCATAGCGATACTTAGCACGTCCGAGCGTCGTTCCATAGATATCTCCATACCTAATCCCGACCTCGTTACCGACGACACTATCTTCTACTCGTTCATGATCTCATGTCTCCGTGACCTAGTCACATGCTTGCAAGCTCATTAGACATGATCTCACCGAGTGGGCCCGAGAGTATCTATCCTGCTATGCGGACTGGCAAATCCCGCTCTTGACCCCTCGTCTCAACTACTCCTTTCCGATACCCAAAAGTATCACCGTTATTGTCATACTAAATAAGATACGACGTTTGGTGCAATCAAAGTATCTTCCGGGAATAACAATAAGAGTTGATCTCACGGTCAAAGGTGTAACGACTACGTTCTCCAAATCTGGGTATGTCCATCACATCGTTCTCCAGCGATATGACTCTCATTGCCGACCGGCGCCATGCCCCATGACCGGGAAACCTCGATCATCAATCGCGCAACGAAACTAGTCTCAGTAGAGGATACTAGGGACCTGGTTGTTTACGTATCACACCCGCATTAATGTTTCCGCTTAATACGGTTCTAGCATGACACAAAAACCTATTATGAACAAACGAGATATGATAAATAATACACTTTATTAATTGCCTCTAGGGCATATCTCCTTCAGTCTCCCACTTGCACTAGAGTACAACTTAATCTAGATTACAACTTGGTAAAAGCTTAACACCCACAGCTAACTGGTGCTGTTCATGCTTATCAAGCGGGAGAGGCTTCGTCAGCGGATCTTCCACATTCAGATCCGTATGCACTTTGCAAATCTTCACATCGCCTCCTTGTACGTGCTGACGTATCACATGGAAGCGTCGGAGAATGTGTTTGGCGGTGGAGTGATACCTTGGCTCCTTGGCGTTTGCAATGGCACCCGTATTGTCGCAGAAGAGGATCACGGGGTCTTGCACGCTTGGGAACACTCCTAGTTCGATGACGAACTTCCTCAGCCACACAACTTCATTCGCGGCCTCGCAGGCAGCAATGTACTCCGACTCCATTGTAAATTGTGCGACTATGGGTTGCTTCCCACTTCTCCAGCACACGGCGCCTCCATTCACCTTGAACACGTAACCTGTCTGTGACTTACAATCATCGGTGTCTGAGCAGAAACTTGCATCTACGTAACCCGTTACGCCAAGTTCTTCATCGCAGCCACCATACACAAGGAACATTTCCTTTGTCTTATTGAGATACTTAAGAATGCTCTTAACAGCTATCCAATGCGGCATTCCAGGATTACTCTGGAACCGGCTTGTCAAACTTAGAGCTAATGCCACATCCGGTCTAGTACTCAACATTGCATACATGATCGATCCTATGGCTGAAGCATAAGGATGTTTCGTCATTTCGGCCTTACCCAGTTCCGTCACCGGACACTGCGCCTTACGCAATATCTTATTCTTGATAACTGGCAGAGAACCCTTCTTTGCCTTCTCCATACGGAAACGCTTCAGTATTTTATCAAGATAAGTACTCTGACTTAGTGCTAATAGGCGCCTTGATCTATCGCGATAGATTTTTATGCCTAAAACATACGCAGCTTCTCCTAAGTCCTTCATGGAAAACTTACTGTTTAAATATTCCTTCACGCTATTCAGAAGTTCCACATCATTCCCAATTAGCAATATGTCGTCAACATATAGTGCTAAGAACACAACCGAGCTCCCACTCATTTTCTTGTAAATACAGGTCTCTTCCACATTCTGAATAAATCCAAAACCTTTGATTACCTCATCAAAGCGAAGATTCCAGCTCCGAGATGCCTGCTTCAATCCATAGATGGATCGCTGAAGCTTGCACACCTTGTTAGCATTTCCTGGATCGACAAAACCTTCCGGCTGTACCATGTACAACTCTTCCTCAATGTTTCCATTCAGGAAGGCCGTTTTGACGTCCATCTGCCAGATTTCATAATCATAGTAGGCAGCTACCGCTAACAAAATCCGAATAGACTTAAGCATCTCTACCGGTGAAAAAGTTTCATCGTAGTCAATTCCATGAACTTGTCGGAAACCCTTTGCGACAAGCCGAGCTTTATAGACGGTCACATTACCATCAGCATCAGTCTTCTTCTTAAAGATCCACTTATTCTCGACGGCCTTACGCCCTTCGGGAATATCCACCAGAGTCCACACTTTGTTATCATACATGGATCCTATTTCGGATTTCATGGCTTCAAGCCATTTCTCGGACTCTAGACTCTCCATCGCCTCCTTGTAGTTCGTAGGTTCGTCTTGCTCAACTAGCATGACGGTGCAAACCATGTTGCCATACCATTCTGGTGGGATCCGAGATCTACCAGACCTACGAGGTAGAACATCTTCCTCGACAGTTTCTCCCACTCCTTCCACGGAGGACGTTTCCGGAATTGCTTCCGTTGCGCCACTCGGAATCTCGAGTTCAGGATCAACGATTTCATTGAGGTCTACCTTCCTCCCACTTACTCCTTTCGCGAGAAACTCCTTCTCTAGAAAGGTACCGGTCTTCGCGACAAAAGTTTTGCCCTCAGCTTGGTTGTAGAAGGTGTACCCAACGGTTTCCCGCGGATATCCTACAAAGACGACTTTCTCCGACTTCGGTTCGAGTTTGTCGGGCTGTAATTTCTTAACGTACGCCTCACAACCCCAAACCTTCAGAAACGATAACTTAGTCTTTTGGCCATACCATAATTCATACGGCGTCGTTTCAACGGACTTGGACGGAGCCCTATTTAAAATGAATGCGGCTGTTTCTAACGCATAACCCCAGAAGGACACTGGCAGATCGGTAAGAGACATCATAGATCGGACACTGTCCAGTAGAGTACGATTACGTCGCTCGGACACACCGTTACGCTGCGGCGTTCCGGCGGGCGTAAGTTGGGGCACTATGCCACAACTCTTCAGATGTGTGCCAAACTCAAAACTCAAGTACTCTCCACCGCGATCGGATCGGAGATGCTTGATTTTCCTATTAAGCTGATTCTCAACTTCACTCTGGAATTCTTTGAACTTTTCAAACGTTTCAGACTTGTGTTTCATCAAATAGATATAACCGTATCTACTCAAGTCATCAGTGAAGGTGACGAAGTAACGATAACCATTGCGTGTCGAAACGCTCATCGGTCCACACACATTTGTATGTATGATCCCCAACAAATCCGACGCCCGTTCAACGAAACCTTTGAACGGTGTCCTGGTCATTTTGCCCATAAGGCATGGTTCGCATGTATCGAGGGATCCGAAATCCAACGAGTCCAAGAGTCCATCGGAGTGGAGTCGCTTCATGCGCTTTATACCAATATGACCAAGACGGCAATGCCACAAAAACATGGCGGTATCGTCACTACACTTAATCCGTTTGGCTTCTATGTTATGGATGTGAGTACTACGATCGAGATTCAACAAGAATAAACTGTTATTCTCGGGAGCATCAACATAAAAGATATCATTCATATAAATAGCACAATTGCTTGACACTGATTTAAATGAATAACCGTCTTGTAACAGGCAAGACCCACTTATAATGTTTACACTCAAGGATGGCACAAAATAACATTTATTTAAAACCAAAACTAATCCCGATGGTAGATGCAGAGGGAGCGTGCCGACAGCCACCACGTCGACTCTCGATCCGTTGCCGACGCGCATCGTCACCTCATCCTTCGCCAGCCGCCTTCTATTCCGTAACTCCTCCTGAGAGTTACATATATGAGCAACAGAACCAGTATCAAATACCCACGTATTGCTCCGGGCGGACTTAAGGTACACATCTATAACATGTATATCAAATATACCTTGCTCTTTGTCGACTGTCTTGCCAGACTTCTTATCCTCCAGATACTTGGGGCAGTTGCGCTCAGGTGATCCGATGGTCACCACCATCTTCTTCAGCTTGATTTCTAATTCGGCCACTTCGAGCATCTTCAGGATTTCCGACAGGGGTTTTGACGTCCCTTTCATGCCGTAGTCCACGATGGCGTTCTTATAGCTAGGGGGCAGAGAAATCAGCGCCCTATCAATAACCACCTCCTCTGGGATCACACTTCACAGATCACTCAGAAGTCGAGCGCAGCCAAACAACTTGGCCAGGTGCTCACTAATATTGTCGTGCTCTTCCATCTGGGCTGAGAAGAAAAGCACAGATGCCTCGTACCTCTCAGCCTTGACTTGTCGTGCAAAAACAACCATGAGTTCAGTGATTATATCATAAGCACCCTTGTTCATGAAGCGGTTTTGCAGGTCAGCCTCCATGGCAAAGAGCATGCCACTCTGGACATAAGAAGAAATCTCCGCCTTTACCCCATGGACAATCCTTTCGATTTCCGGGGCGGTGCTTGGAAGATCACCTAAGGGGGCATCAAGGATGTAGGCCACCTTGTGGGTTTCAAGGATGGACTTCAGATCGCGGAACCAGGACACGAAGTTAGACCCATCGGTCTTAAGCTTCTCTTTCTCAATGAACAGGTTTAGGTTAAAGGAGGGGTGAGACATCTACAATGGAATTTGCAACAACATAAGACTTTGTTCATAATAATTTTGAGTTATAGTATTTTAGAAAATAACTAACATAACTCCCACTCAAACGAACATCCCTCCTGGTCATTTAAGCGATTACACGACCCCCATCCATTGTACCACCCCTCATCATCAAAGCCGGCGGCACAACTTCAAGAGTAGACAAAATCGTCCGCCACACCAATTTTGTGACAGGTGCTCGACCTTTCGGTCTTCCTGTTCCGAGGCCATACCTCTGAGTATGCTAGGCTCGCCACCAAAAACCTCCACGCTGACGCTTGTGCAACATGGATTACACCCACCGTATGTGAACGAAGATATGTCTGACACCCGATCATCACGGCCTGCCTCATAACGTAGAACTTTCTTGGTGGTGCGCGTTGGAGGGAGAACACTAGTGGTATTTTGAAGGGATCATCTTATTCAGCTACCGCCGTGTAACTAATGTATACTATACACACAATCACACAAAATAAGATGCACACAAAACATCAAATGTAATGCAATGTGATATAGTCCATCGCGCCATGGTCTTCTTGGCGCCCGCAGTTTATAAACAATTTAATAAACCTACCTTGACCATATCACATAGCCCCTGCAAAATAAAGTTAGACGCCTCTACTTTATCTTTTGCATATTTTACGTGGCTTGGGGCTTTCGTAAATAGAACCGCTTCATACCTACGAATCTTATGACCACAACAACGATCCAATAATTGCATGTTTAAGCATCCCTTTCGGGCCCTCCATTGAAAATGCGAAGACCAACTAAAGAGAGAGAAACTGACACCCGCCAGTCACATATACGGTACAAGCCGTATGTCAGTAGTGGAACCAGTCTCGCGTAAGCGTACGCGTAAAGTTGGGCCGGGCCGCTTCATCAACTCAATGCCGCTGGAATACACAAGTGCACGCTAGAGGGTAGCAAATAACATGAACGGTGCCCCCGAGCAGAGCACAGGTTCTAACAACGTACAGCTATATCTACGATAGATCGGCTCTGATACCACTGTAGGGGATCGTGTGCAGAAAACAAGAATTTTCCTACCGACGATATCCTAAAAGCATGCCAAGATCTTGAAGGAGATATGCCCTAGAGGCAAATAAATAAGTAGTATTTATTGCATTATCTCATAAGTTTATAATAGGTTTGTGTATTATGCTACAACTGTATTAATCGGAATTATTAATACACGTGTGATACATAGACAACCAGGTCCCTAGCAAGCCTCTATATGAGCTAGTCCATTGGGCAACAGTTGATCGAGATTCCCGATCAAGGACAATGACGTCGGTTGACAATGGGGTCATCTTGTTAGTTGAATAAGGTGGTGGACATACGCAAAGTATTGCAATAAGATCGTATTACGATGTTTGTCATTTGCAATAGATAAGAATATGATAGCTTATTCCTTAGACCGTGAGACCGTACTTATTGTTGCTTCGTAGGAGTGCTTTGAGAGCATCAAACGTTGTGTCTTATATAGCATGACAATAACGGTGTCCATCTTGGGTATTCCGAAAGAGCATCAAGACGTAAGGATCAAGAGCGGGATTTGTTCATTCTTGTAATGGAAAGATACTCTGGGCCCACTCGGTGATATTGCATCTATATAGCTGCGCAGCTTATGACTAGGTCATGGAGATGTAATATCGCAGACGAGTTAATAACCTTCATCGGTAACGAGATACAGCAAAGGCATCGGTGTGTCTACGATCATATCTCGGACAAGGTAGTATCGCAGAGACAAAGGGAATGAATATCATACTTATGGTTCAACGACGATATTCGTGGAATGCACAGGGGTCATCATATATTTCCAGGTATCCCTGACGATCATTGGTGAGCGGAGTGTCTCGACCATGTCTGGAGTGTTCCCGAACCGTAGCGTAACAAACTTAAGGTCTTAGCGACGCTAGGAGATAGGTTCTGGAATTTTATAGGTTTTTATTGGAGAGAGAAAATTGATCCGGAAAGAGTTCCGGTGGTCCGGAAGGAGTTCCGGGGAGCTATGGAATGGTTCCAGGAATGTCCGAAAGTTGTTCGGGTGATCCGAAAGAGTTTTCGGAGTCACGGGATATTGAATTATATATAAATATATTAATTATGAATTAATGGGATTTTTATATTAATTTAATATTAATTAAATAAAGGAAAAAAGGGGCTCCCACCTATATGGGCCCTAAGAGGGCCCAAGAGGGGGAGCCGCACCACCAAAGGGGGTGGGCCCCATAGGCTGGTTCGGCCAGCCCATGTGGGAGCCGAACCCCCCTCCCTTGCCCTTTGTTTAGTCCCACATGGGGGAGCCAAGGGGTTTGCACACAACCTTCCCCCTTTATATAGCAAGGCATATTAATTGATTTAATTCATAGGAAATTCAGTTAATTCCCAATTTCTCTCTCGATCCCGTGGTTCCCAAGTTGGAGCCGCGCCGAGCTGAGGAAGGGGGTCTCTCTCCACCTAAGCCATACCGCAGAGCGCCGTTGCTCTGCGGGATTCCAGATAAGATCTACTCTTGCGATTTCAGCTGGATCTGAATGACCGGGAGTTGTCGCTAGGCTCCGTATGTTTGCGAGTGCTCGGAGGCTACTCTATTGAGGAGCTTGGGCGACGTCGTCTCGCCCCCTACAGCCGCCGCGCCACCCCCCCTCTGCTGCCGGCGCGCCAGCCCCGGTGCTGGCGCTCTGCCGTCTTCCGCCCGACGCCCGTCGACGCAGATCATCATCGACACCCCGGCGTCATCGACTCCGACATCGCGGCAAGTTCTCCGCGACCTCGAGGTCGGCTACGTACGACTTCATCGTCAACGCTTGTGCGGGAGCGTAATCCCCGCTATCGGTCTACATGGAGGTAATGTAACCCGTTCCGCCACCGTTATCGCATGTACTAGATAGATAGATCCTGGCTAGTTAGGGTTTCGCTCGCTAGAAAATTATTGTTTTCTGCACCGTAACCCCTTCAGATCTATTCTATGCAGATATAGTAGTACGAACGGAGATCGGAATACGTACCCTTGTAGACCGAAAGCGGGGATTACGTTCCCGCACAAACGTTGTCGATGCAGACCGATGAAGCCGACCTCAAGGTCGTGTAGAGGAAGCAGGCCTCCGAGTACCGCTAGCGCAGCACCTCGCAGGGAGTCGCACACGTACGGTGGAGACGACGACCTCCGAAGCTCCAGTCCAGGACGAGCAGCGGAAGATTTGGACCGGAACACCAGCAGCGCGGCAGCGGACTATGGTGGAGGAGATCCCCTCTTCCTCAGCTCGGCGCGGCTCCGACTTGGGAACCACGAGATCGAGAGAGAAATCGGGAATAAATTGGTGAATTAAAAGGCTGGGGGTGCCCCTTCTTATATAGGCTCCCAGGGGAGCCTACCTTGCCAGCCAGGCAATGTGGGACTATCCCCACATAGCCTGGTGCGGCTAGGGAGGTGCGCCGCCCCCCCTGGTGGGCCCTTGGCCCACTTGGGGCAGCCCCTCCTGGCCCCCACCGAATTCCCCTTGGGAATTTTCCCCTCTTGGGCCTTCTTTCGTCCGGAAGGCCCATTTAGGGAAATCTGCCTTAATAAATTCGAAAATAAATATATAAAATCATATTTGCATATTAATAACACTAATTAATATCAAACATAATATATATAATTATTCCTAGCTCCGAAAACTCTTTCGGCGCTGCCCGATCTCCATCGGACCTCTCCCGGGACGCTCCCGGTGATCTCCTTCCTTTCCGGTTGTCTTGTCGAAACCCCTTAAGTGTGTTACCCTAGCGGTTCGATATAATATCAGGTATGATCAAGACTCCTCAATGATCAACGACTAACTCGTAGGCCTGGACCCCATGAATTAATCCCTGAGATATAACGAATGACTTTCATCTATCAAACCTGAACGTAAAGTCTTAGACCTTTTGCCATAGCGATACTTAGCACGTCCGAGCGTCGTTCCATAGATATCTCCATACCTAATCCCGACCTCGTTACCGACGACACTATCTTCTACTCGTTCATGATCTCATGTCTCCGTGACCTAGTCACATGCTTGCAAGCTCATTAGACATGATCTCACCGAGTGGGCCCGAGAGTATCTATCCTGCTATGCGGACTGGCAAATCCCGCTCTTGACCCCTCGTCTCAACTACTCCTTTCCGATACCCAAAAGTATCACCGTTATTGTCATACTAAATAAGATACGACGTTTGGTGCAATCAAAGTATCTTCCGGGAATAACAATAAGAGTTGATCTCACGGTCAAAGGTGTAACGACTACGTTCTCCAAATCTGGGTATGTCCATCACATCGTTCTCCAGCGATATGACTCTCATTGCCGACCGGCACCATGCCCCATGACCGGGAAACCTCGATCATCAACCGCGCAACGAAACTAGTCTTAGTAGAGGCTACTAGGGACCTGATTGTTTACGTATCACACCCGCATTAATGTTTCCGCTTAATACGGTTCTAGCATGACACAAAAACCTATTATGAACAAACGAGATATGATAAAGAATACACTTTATTAATTTCCTCTAGGGCATATCTCCTTCACCTCATTACATGATAAAGACAAGTAGACAACTAGTAGTTCGTCATTACATGATAAAGCCAACTAGTAGTTCCTCATTACATGATAAAGACAAGTAGACAACTAGTAGCTACAACTACTCAAAGTCACTCCACATCTGAAAAGCAATCTGGTCCCTCAAAAGGTTGCCTTGCACATTGTTCTCTTGCTGATTGTTTGCTTGGTGGTTATCATCATCATCATTGGGCAGATCCACAAGGTAAGTTGGGTCTATTACAGGTTCAAGTTGGTTCTCAAGCCATTCCTCATCTCCACCATGCATTTTTATAATATTATGGATAACCGTTGTGGCTGCTGGAATCTTCACTTGATTCTCGATTGCGTAGAAGGCGGGAACTCTTAAAATAGGAAATCTCTTTTTTAGAATACCCAAAAGCCTTTCTACATGGTTCCTCATTACGGCATGTCGGAGATTGAATAGTTCCATATTATGTTGTGGCCTTCGGCGTCCATGCCCCCACTCTTTCAAGTGATACCGCACACCTCGGTATGGAGCAAGAAAGGATGGGGTGTTTGCATAACCCCCATCAACCAAATAGAACTTTCCATGAGGTACTTTAAAACCTTTCAGCATGGCCGAGCTGAGTACTCTAGCATCAGTCGCAGATCCCTCCCATCCACATGATATGAATGTGATATTGAGATCAAAATCACATGCAAACATTACGTTTTGGCTAAGGGAGCCCTTCCTATTCCGCCAAGGAGCCTGAAGCTGAGGAGTTCTACTGACAGGCACATGAGAACCATCTATGGCACCTATACAGTTCTGGAAGTATGGAAAGAAGCGATCATCCATGGCAATTTTGGGATGTGGTTCATCTACATATCGATGCCTTAGAAACCGAGTTGCTAGGATGGGGATAATGTTGAAGAATTCTTTGATATACTCATGGAAGGTCGAATTACTATGTTGAAACATCACTTGCAGATCTTGAAATGATGCATTGTGTGAAAGCATATAAAGAAAAAATGCCAGCTTCTCTTCCACCTTGAGAGTACTATCTTCTACCAGGTCCTCAGCTCTCAGGTAAGATGCCAACCATCTGAATATATATGGCTCCATCCTAAAAGCTGTCAAGCAATTCATGAGATGGCCATCTAGCAGTTCCGTAACTTTGTTCTTCCCGTACAAGACAGAGCTATGCCTTTTAATCTTTTGTGTTTGTGAGAGATGGAAGTATAGTGCAGGAAGAATGAAAAACAACAACTCTTCTTCATCATCAGCTTTCCTCTTCCTAGCACGCTCTAGGGCCCGTTCATTCATTGCAGAACTAAAGTACAATAGATTAAGAAGCTAATAAGGGAACAAACATGCATGTTCCCACTTAAAAAATGCCTAACATCGGAGAAAATGGACATACCGTAATCAGGTGTGCTCACAGGGCTCCAAGACGGCGGCGGCTCGTCCACCCCAACTAGAATTGGAGGATCAGGTAGCTACAAGGATACAAGCAGTGCAAATTTAGGTTAAGGTTTAAGCACTACAAGCAATACTCCTACTAAAATAATGAAGCAATGAGTACCAGGTTAGAACAAAAATAACAAATATATTCTGAACAAACATTAAACATGGATGAACTGATATGACAGAAACATCGGAAAGAATTAAAGTACATGGGAAATATGAATAAACTAGGTATGCATTAACACATATTATCTTTGTACATGATGTAACCTAGCATAGAGTACAACAACAACGTCTAAACTTCTTTCTATTGTCGCACCTGTAGTTCATGGCAACATGTGTACTTAAACATCACAGCAAGTAAAAAATGTTTCTGACGAACTCTTGTGAACCAAAAACTCAAGATTTTGATCACCACACATAGTAATCCGTAGTAGATTCTGATATGCCCTCCAAGAACTCTTGTGAACCAAGAACTCAAGATTTATTGACTCAACTTAGATCTAAACCCTAGACAGCCTAAAATTGCTACTGATAACCTAGAACTAAATCAAGAGAAGCAGGGGCAGACGTACCAGGTAGAATTCTCTAGCATGTGCGTCGGAGAAGGAGAGCTCCAGCGGCGTGGGGAGCTCCGGCAGCGGCGGCGGGATCAAAGAATCCGTCGCCGACGCAAGGGGAGAGGCTCCAGGAGCATACGAAGGGAGGCTTCGGTGTCAAGGGAGGATTCGGCGACGGAGGACGGTGGAGGGGACGAGCTCGGCGGAGGGGACGAGCGACGACGACGAGCGACGACGACGAGCGACGGAGGGGCGGTGCGCTGCGCCGCCAGATCAAGCCAACGACAGACCCTTCCTGTCCATGGCTACGATCCAGGATATGTGGAAGGTCTTGATCTCGAGGAAGACGAAGGCTTGCACGTCAGCGAGGGCGGAGGCGACGAGAGACGGCGGAGGGCGGCCGCGCTGCGCCGCCAGTGCTAAAAAAGTCAAGACACGAAGAAACGTGACCCTCCCCACGCGTCTTTGATCCCGTCCTACCCGACGTGGATCGACCGGTTTTTACCGGGCCAGCCCGACCAAACCCGGCCCGCCGAACATGAATGGGGTGTTTTGTGGTGTTTTAAGATGGGCCGGGAATTTACGCTGGAAACCCGACCGAAACTAGCCTGCCGAACGAGGCCTTACAAATTTATTCATGGCCGGCCGACTCGTAGCCCATCGAACATGAATGCATGCATGACAACTTTGGGGCATGGTCCATGACGTAATTACTTGAAACACAAATGTTCGACCACGTCTCATAGTCGCATTTTTGAAGTAGTGACGGTTTTATCTTTCTTACAGATGGATGGAGTAGGATGATTTGGATCCTTACGATGGTGCTTTTTTATCATTCAGTAGGCCCTGGTATGTATGGCCTTTTCTATTTAGACTCCGTATCGTGTTTGCTTATCCTGTATCAAAACTTTTGCCTCTTTTAGAAAAAAATATCAAATTTTACACCGGAAATTCACAAGGATGCCTACGAGGATACGATAATGTTTGCAAAAAAGGTATTCTGAAAATGTTAGACCGGAAATTCAGAAGGATGCCTTGATTCATCTTTACCCTTAGCAATATTGACTTGAGAACCAGTTTCCTTTTCCTCCTTATTTATCATTACTAACGTGGAATATTTAGGCTGGAATTTCACTGCAGGTGTTTGTTTCAAACAAAGAGTTTTAAGTTTTAACCAAGAATTACACTTGGTTGCATCTCATATCTTGAAGAGGCCCATTAGCCCATATGGCCCACCTTAGTACGGGTCCGATGCCGCTTCCCCAAGCAAGCAAGGCGAGAGGAAAGCTCTGAAATCGAAAGGCCTCAACGGGGTCCACGACGCAGGCTCCCTCCCATGGCACCGTGGCTGCTGCTCCCCTCGTTTCCATGGCCTCCCCCTCCCCCTCCAGGCTCCTCGTCCGGCCGCCGCGGCGGCGGGGGCGGTGATGGCGGAGATTGGAAGCCGAACGTCGTCGCAGCCGTCGCCGGCGTCCACCTCGGCCGGTCCCTCCGCCGCCGCCTCGCCGGCCTCCTCCTCCGCTCGCCGGTACTGGCTTTTGCCTTCGTTTCACTTTCATATGTCGCGGCGCCAACTGCTGGATTTCTACTGACGAAGTGTAAGACGAGACGACTATGTTTAGTTACATTTTAGGTATTCTAATAAGTTATGACTGGTGAACTCTGATATGATGATATCCTTCATCAATTTTTAGGTATATAAATGTTAGGTGTTATCATGATCGCATATGTGTTGCCTTTGAACTCTTCACTTTCCATGTTAGCTATTGTTCTATGAATCCCTGCACCCTGTGCATAACTTCATCTGAACTCAACTGTGCAATCCTTAGGAGGTGCGGCATCTTGAGGTCTTGCCAAGAATAGGTGACATTTGGTTTGGGGGATCACAGCTACTTGACGCACAGCAGGTTCTTGGGGCGCTGGGAAATGTGCTATCCGCATCGTTTGTTGGCAGTTCTGCTATGTTCGGTGGAGGCAGATCAGGTCGGAGATACATCGGTAACGGAAATTTGCAGCCAGGACGGCCTCGTGGAATCATTTCGAAGAAGAGGCTGTGGACTAATGTTCTTCTTGCTGTTAATATTCTGTGAGTCTGCATTTTTATGAGATACGCCGGTAATGATTCCCTTCTGTTTGATAGTAGCTTCTGATTAACGCCGTTTACTTTCACCAAAGGGCTTATATCGCTCAGATAGCATCACAAGGAAAGCTTCTTATGTTGGGGGCAAAGGTTGGTAGGTGTTGAAATGTCAAGTTCACTTATATTCTGGTTATTTCTTGTCTGATGCGAGTGAAACAATATTTACAATGGAAGGTCAACAGCCTGATTAATAGAGGGGAATTCTGGCGTTTGGCTACATCATCTCTTCTTCATGGAAATCTTACTCATCTTGCTGTATGTATTCCTGTTTCGGTTCCTTATTAGAACTGTACTCTACAAAATAACCATCGCTGACTTTCCTTACTATCATTATCATGATGCAGTTCAACTGTTTTTCTTTGAATTCGATTGGCCCTACGGTGGAACTCGTTACTGGTCCTAGAAGATTTCTAGCTGTTTATTTCACTTCTGCGGTGGCAGGTGTTTGTTTGTCCTTGTTACCTGTTTTGGAAATCCATGTGGTGGTGATTGTCGTATTGATCTTATGTTCATTCTTGACCCATAATCATTTCTTCATGTTTGAAACTGTAACAGGTTCGCTAATGAGCTACTTTTATTGCCAATCGCCTTCTGTTGGTGCGTCAGGGGCCATTTTTGGATTGGTATGTCTAATTCATTGCTAAATAGTAAATACAGCTAGAGAAATTTTTGTGTGATGTCAAAATCATGGCTGCGTAACTCTATTGTGTGGCAAAATTCACTAGCAATATTAAATTTCGAAATGCCACTGATAGATCAGAACCTAGATCATATGTTGCTATGTGTCCAGATTGTTTCATCAACAATTCATTCTATTCTAAGACCTCAAATTTGAAACTTTTGTTATCACCAGTTATATGCACTACATTGGTATATCTTTGATTGCGCATCTTGCTGAACAAGACCATTAATGTGGTTCATTTAAATTGTTATGCTTCTGCAATAAATAAAAACTTACTTACGATTACCACCAATATTGTTTGCACTCCCAAGGAACTGTAGGCCTAGTCTCATTTACTCAATAAATCTGTGATAAATTCTCTTTACATCCTTTTATCAACTTATATGTATCATCAGGTTGGTGCCTATGCTGTTTATACGTGGAGGCACAGAAAGCTTTTGGGACGTGGAAAGGAAAGTTTAGAGCAAATCGCACGCGTGGTTGTCTTAAATATGGTATTGATTTGTATTTCCACTTATTTCATTTTTCTATGTTATTACTAGTTGCTTTATTCCATATGCAAAGCTCATATGTTTGATTTGGTAGGGCATGGGTCTCCTTTCAAGGGGCATCGACAACTGGGGTCATGTAAGTCTCTTAAACTTATACATAGTTCATTCCACACTGTAATCAAATGTTCAGCTCACCAGCTACTTAAATAACGACAGTTGGGAGGATTGCTTGGGGGAGTGGCCACAGCATGGTTTCTTGGTCCAGATTGGCAATATCAGTATGTAGCAAAGGACGGAAGAGTGGTATTCAAAGACAGGGCGCCCTTTCCCCAGCTATTAAACAGTAAAAGATCCCAGTAGCAGCTTGTAAATAAGGTGTTCCTTATTGTCTTGTGCATAAATAGCTTAAAAATGTGGGAGAGAAAACATGAAAGTCAGAAAGAAAATGCAGCAGGCCAAGGGAGTGGCTGCAAACTATGAGGGATACCTAGTATTGGAAGAAGAAATCATCAACCACATATTGTTTTCTGGAGGCTCCAGTGCCTCTAACTTCACTTGGAGATAATCGCTGTTTTTGGATGACTTGCAAGTTTCAACTGTTAAACCTGTAACATATCTATGGTCAGTCGATAATCGATAGCCGCAGACAGTTGTACAATTTAACATTGTATCAGGAATTACTAGCGCCTGATTGACATGCATTCTATGTACATGAATTCATGATCGATACGTCTAACCATAGGCCTGAGTAATTGCTGCCCTGACAAATGATTATTCTTGTACCAATGTTTCCTTTCTGCGCCTGCATCCGAAGAGATGGCCACATGAGTAACATTTATCTGACTATGCTTCACTGCAATTTTTTACAATCTGTTACGGTATGCTAACATATACGGAGTACTTGGCACCAGCAAAATTGGCTGTCTTGCGTGTCAAAGTCGCTTGGTTCTTGCCTTGTGTAGCTATTTTATACATAGGCTTTAGCTTTGTTAAGCTGAACACGAAGTCACAGTTCTCGCTTGTGTTCAGAAGTAAGGGTGTGTTCAGTTTTTGGATGGGGTGGAACGGAATGGAACCATTCCACCCGTAGGCACGATTCCAGTGTTCAGTTGGGGATTAGAACGGAACGAGTTGGTTCCTCCGAAGCGAATATTCGCCAGAGATGCGGAATACGCCCGTTCCACCAAATCGGTCGAACGAGGTGGAACGGGCCGCTATCGACACCGCCCACCCCACGACTCTACCCTATCCTTGTGACCACACCACGACTCCACCTTCATCCCGCACCGCCATTCCCATCCCTTGCCGCCGCCGGTCCCCATCCCGCGCCGCCGCCGGTCCCCATCCCACGCCGCCGCCGGTCCCCATCCCGCGCCGCCGCCGGTCCCCATCCCACGCCGCCGCCGGACCTCATCCCGCGCCGCCGCCGGACCTCCACTCGCGCCGCCGAAGGACCACATCCCGTGCCGCCGCCAGTCCCCATCCTGCTCGGCCGCCAGACCACCAACTCCCCCAGCGGCGGCGGCGATGACGGGGGAGGAGCAAGGGAGCTGCCATCTGTGGGGATTGAACTACTATGCCCTTCTTTTGGATGAATGTAATGAATTTGGACTACTTTGCAATGATGTTGGCCAATTTGGATGAATATTGTTATGTAATTCGAAATCTGTGTTGTGTTCTTGAACATAATTGTTTTGATTGTGATATATATATATATGTTGCTGTTTTTTGCTGACAATATAGGCGAAATGTTGCCAAAATTTTTATTACAATTGTGATATACAACAGACATACGAAGTGGTAAGCTCACCATTCTTATAAAAAAGGTGACCACATACCACTTTTAGCCATTCCATTCCGCTTCCATTCCAAAACTAAACACAGGGACGGAACAGTTCCATTCCATTTTTTTCCCAACCGAACGCAGGAACGGAACGGTTCCATTCTGCTGGAACCCCATCCAAAAACTGAACACACCGTAAAGGTCCACATACAATGCTCGATTGGATGACGAATTTGCCACATTTCAGCTGACACTCTTCAACCTATATACTAGTTCAATACAAAACATGAGATTTATTCAGCTTGTACCTAAACGAAACACATGAAAGCCAAGCATAACTCTGAAGCCTTTGTTACCAATTTTTGATATTTCAAAAACATTATAACTGTGGCAGAATACATGCGCCACCACATCGAAGATGTGCGTTGTATACTTGTATTATGCTCAATATGTTACAGGTAAGAGTGGTAATACATTCTTCTCTACCATAAGCCCCCAACCTTCGGCGAGACCTTACAATTTGGTAAAGGCGTAGGGCAGCCACCTTCGTGACATAAAGCCCTGTATTAGCATCCTATAGACCTATATCTACAGTTATATTCCGCCACCGATGGTTCGGAATTCATCGTGCAGTTAAAAGTTACAAAAAAAACAAAACCCGACTTCGCAGTACCACATTCCCATTCCTGGTTCAGGAAGATCCAAGCAGCAAAATTGCAACCACAGCGACCTCATGTAAAGGACAACTCTGCAGATAATACATGAGAAACATTTGAAGCAATCCGAGCATCACTTCAGGAATGGAGAGCTGCAATAATACAAAAGAAGATTTATTTTCCTCATAAATTACACAATGACAGTGGATTCAAAAGAAAAGTGAAGAAAAGTGATAGTACTTGTGGGTTTGGAAAAGCAGAGTTCAATTAATGCAATGACATGTTATAAACGGCACACATACTGGTACAAATTTCCATTAGACCTGATTGCATATTAATCCATAAAGGTAGCGGTGTACCAGTAGCACAGTCATAAATAAGCACCCATTGCAACACAAAATAATAGGTATATTCAAAATAACGAATATTTGTCTCAGCGTTAAAGGAAAAGAACCCCAATGGTCTATCTACTAATTTGATACAAATAGCAAATACTGCAGAAGATTCATCAAGCGTCTCAATTCAAGTCATTGCTACAATTAAAACAACTGAAATCAACTAGCCAAATACTAATCATTAAACGAGAGTTGTAACCCTACATGTTACAGAGATAAAGCGACCAGATACTTACAATATGGAGATGGAGCAATCGGAGGAGACTTGGTTGTTCTGCTACTTCGTTTCTTCCGTGGAGGCATCGAATGTCGCAAATTAGGCACTTGGGGTGAATGTATTGGCATCATTTGATAAGCTGGTTCAGGGACTGCATTTGGCACATGATCAGGAGATGGTAAGGGGCGGGGAGGATCTACACGGCCAGGGATTGGTGGAAACGCTGGAGGAAGGTATGGTTTATGAACTGAAGGGGGTGGAACAACAGATGGCTGTGGTGAGTGTACAAATGGAGGCAGCTTAGGGTCTCTACCAAAGCAGGGTGGTTTTAACTTTGGCCCACCAGCTGGAGGAAATGGGTTACAATGAGTACAGGGAAAACATGGGGGCGTGTTTGGTAAAGGGGGAGAAGCCATAGGAGGGAGACTAAAAGTTGGGGGTGTAGGGTAGGGGACACTCCCAGATGGAGGTAAAGATACTGGTACATCTGTAGAAGGTGATGGAGAGGGGGATGGAGATGGAGATGGAGATGGTGAAGGAGATGGACTAGGAGACAAATCTGAGATCGAGTGCTGTAGGTAAGATGACAGCTGAACTCCTTTTACTATACCAAATACAGAGTGATTAAGCCCAAGGTTCCCCGCGTCGGGTTCTTTGATTAGTTGAGCTAGTTGTTTCAATCTATATGGCAAGAGAGTCCCATCTAACATCGATGCCTCAATTACTGCTGGGGCTTCAACTGAAGAACCAATCTCATTCCTGAACTGCAGATATATTCTCTGCATATTTATGACAGCCGGTGAGCTTAAATTGAAAATTAAAAAGGCAGTAAAATTCATAATACCTTGTTGGAAGTGGTATAATAGGTAATACCTCATAGGAGTTCAAGTTCAATCCAAGTTCCAGTTGATTCTTAAGCTCTGTAAGATTGCCCAATATCTGATAAACTGAGTTGTTCAGCACAAAGTTGAATAGTGGGACTGTGCCCGTCCATGTAGAACCAGACTGCACAGGAACAACAGTAATTCCACCAGGAAATCTCAACAGATCAATGGAAGATGGATGCCCAAAAAGTGATGGTGTCAAGGACAGGTTCAGCTGCTGCATCATCATCCCAACTAAGGATGATCTCAGTACACTAAGGGCTGGCAAACTTATTGAAGCATCTTTTGGATAAGGAAGAACACCAAAAACCACATATGTAGAGTATTTAGAAGTTAAGGAGTGCATTGAAACAACAGAAACCTGTTTAAAAAAATATTTGAATTAACCAATGGTGAAGGCAGAAGAATTAAGTGGGTAAAAAAATATAATAATCGTCAGTTTGTCACCTTGCTATTTGGTACACCGATCTCTTCGAATATGTCACTCCCTAATCTGTCCATGTGAGCAGTGAGGAATGACACAGGCTTCTCCAATGTGAAACCAACCTTGATTTGAGCTGAAACAGAGAAAACAATTGTCTTAATCAATATTCAAATCCATTACTATGTATGATTAGACTATAATTCCATGTAGGAAATACAAATGACATTTGTGCAAGCAAACAGCTATAGGAAATTTCTCGTCAAGTTAGAAAAATGAATGAAACAATGCGGTTCAGCTCTGTTGAGTATTGGCACGGTTAAGTATTACCTCTGTTCCTAAATATAATATGTTTAGGATTATTAGTTTATGATGCAAGTGTATGAAAAAACTGATGCAAACCAACAAAAATAACTTCCATATCGACGCACAAGCATTTTTATAGTAATGATAAAGAGAAATGGTTTGAAGTAACAAGCATCAAGCAGTCAACAAAGAATCACCGAGGCACTTCCACATATGGGAACCAATTATCGACTTATCGTATGAAAAGCTTGGGGTCAAATGAAGAATAGTCTATGAGACTGTTAAGGCATGTATGATGCAAGGTGCTTATAGAGGTGCTTAGCAAAATAAACCGGTTGATTAAGCACTAGTGCTTATTTACACAAGAGAAATGCTTAACTAGGCATCTCTTCTATAGTAATAAGCACCAGTGCTTAGAAAAATGCTTGGTTTATTTTTATAAGCACCTTGCATTGTATATGGCCTTAGTGATCCAACCGAAAACCTCGACCAGTCATGACTCCATGAGTTGGAATCTTAGAGGTTCCGTTTCGATCCTTGAGTCAAATACACTTGACTTAACTGTGCCAACAAAAGTAATGGACTGGATCCCTAGATAACGTAGCCACCATTATTGGTAACAATAGAAAGGCGTCAAATATAGAATAACTCTGGTACACTAGCATGGAAAATTGATCTTAATGGGGAAGAGAAAATATGCATATAGCGGGAGCAGGTTATTTACTTGCACGGAGAGCATGGAGAGACTTTTCACACAATTAACCATGCTATTTATTAGTTAGATTTTTTTCTTTGTATATGAAAAGTGAGATAGTTTGAATATAAAAACGGAGGGAGTATATCAGGTATTAGACCGAGTACCTTAACTACATGGCAAGATTAGATTGTCCCGCAAACATTTGAAACCTTTACATTGAGGGTCTTATATTGCGCTTAAATCCATAGAATTTAGGTTTCGGAAAAAATGCTAGCAGACACAGTGGGAGATTGTTTACAGGTGAGAACCCTATTAAACCTTGATGAAAAATACGATGAGTTTGAGCATGGGAGATTGCTCCAGCCATTCCAAACTGGTCCAATATAAAAGCGGTTAAATATTTGATATCTGAGCAAGAACAATTACCATATTTTGCGCTTAAGAAAATGTTTCTCCCAGACTACACCCTCCCAAAATCCCCTTCAGTTTGGAGCTAGTCTAACATAAGAGGAAATATAACTACAGTCCTTCATTGAACAAGTGAATACTCAATAGATAGGCAACATATAAACAACGAAACCTTCATAGCATAACACCGTAACAGTGAATAAAACTTTGTATGTTACATCAATTCTCAAACTTAGGTTTTACTTTCCAAACTGCATACTATAACTACTGTATCTACTATCATAGTACAATATTAATTAAAAATCAAAGCTATCTACACGTGGGGTATTGGTTGAAAAATTTGAAATCAGTTACAACAGATACCTAATCATTCACCAATCACAGACATTCGAACGTTTCAGGGCACCAACCGGCAAAAATTGACTAGTAGTAAAATCGCGCAAAATCCTAGATCCAGGGAGACGGGGACCGAAGTAGCGAACACCGGCCATAGATCGTGACTCGTGAGCTCCCATCTCGTCGATCCATCCGCCTCCGGAATCCTCACTCACCGTACCCAAAATCGCCGAACTACCGCAACTAAACCCAGGGATCATCACGCCCTTACAGCAGCCACGAGGACAATTTTAACCGGCGGGAGACGGGAGAGCTCACCGGCGAGCACGTCTGGGTCGTCGGAGACGTACCCCTTGGGGCGGGAGGAGGGCAGGAGGAGGGCCAGCGCCGGGACGAGGACCCCGACGGCGAGCGCGAGCACGAACACGCACCGGAACGAGACGGCCCTGCCGATCGCTCCGGCGACGCCGCACACCCCTCCTCCGGCAGCGCCGCCGGCGATCGCGACGCCGCCCGCGCCCTGCTCGACATCGAGGGGCTTCCCCATTCCGAGCGCATCTGACTTGGCCCCCGCGATCCCCAGCTCACCCGCACCGTACGGCCGGGTGGGGGGACGGCGCTCGCGGCTGAGTAGGTAAGTACCTCCCGCCGGCGACGGCGAGCGAGGCTGTCGGCTAAGTAGGGTTCTCTTTCTCTCTCACCCTCGAGCTTCCACCTCGTTCCCCTCTTGGATTTATCCCCTTGTTCTCTGCTCAGTGCTAAAAAAGAGTGCCACGATACTATTCGTGCTAACTGCTGTTACTGCTCGTCGATAATTCCGTTTGGGCATCGCCGTCAGTGACGCTGCGAGGCCAAATCCCAGCTCGCTTTCCCGACCAACCACCCGCGCATGTGAGGACATGTGGCGACCTAGCTCACTTGCAATTCTTTTCTCCGTCTACTCCGTGTGTGTGTTTTAAATACTAAAACCATCTTCATCATTCACATGTCACTTGCCAACTGGGGGCGGCACAATGCACTTGTGACTTGTGAGCGCCTAGCTCTGCCTTTTTCTTTTTTTTGCTGTCTGATGTGTGCTCTGTGTTGGGTTTCAGTAGGTGGCCTAGATAGATTGGCTCTGGCTGGCTGGCCCAATCAGTTCGGTTTGAGTGCGATGGGAGGAAGAGGGCACGAGAAAATCAATCCCCACTTCTTGTTTTGTTTTATTTTACACGTGTGTGTTGTTGTGTGTGGTGTGGCTTCAACTGTAGGTAAACAATTGTTCTGTTTTAGAACGATGGTGTAGGTTGCAAACAATACCATAAAAGGTATCAATAGTTCTGTTTTAGGACGACGATGTATCTTGCAAACAATACCATAAAAGGTATCGTCGGTCACGAGGCATCTATTATGCAGTTGCAGATAACCTGCTAAACTGTTTGTCAAACTAGCTAGAAAGCACCAAGGGGCACAACGAGAGCACAACACGTGCCGACACGTATTGACGGAATAAGCAGTCATCGAACTCTAGTCCTTATCCTCCCCTAATATTTTTCTTCTTCCGTTCCCATGTTCTTCTCCGCTCCTGTCACAGAGGCCAGAGAGACCACCACGTGGAACTCCTCTGTGTGTGCCGCCGCCTGCATCTTTTGATGTGTCGTGATCACACCAGTTGATCACATTGTCGCCCGCTCCATTCTTATTTCCTAATCCCACGATGTGTTCTCTATGTCTCCTGCCTCTGGCCAACAATGAGCTCTACATCACACATGTGTTGGTGCTGCTATGAAGGGATGTCTTCGGCACTATGAACTGGCAAGCAACAATGTGAAAATCAGCGTTGCAGCCTGACACCACGATACAACGAGCACCGGCGTGGCGGCGAGGTGCTATGATGCAATGCTAGCGAGATTCGGCGCTGCTATAAGAAGTGGGAGGCTGATGCGAGGGATTTTCGGCGGTGTGGTGGAGGATCCCAAGCTCTGCCGCGAGGGAGGTCCAATGGTACTGCTAGTCGGAATCCAGATGCTTCAACCGGGTGGGTGGTGGTATAGAGGCTTCAGACGGCGCGTTGTTGCTACTTATCCGTGCGGGCATGAGAGGGGATTTTTTGTGTACTGCATCGGGACATGCGCGTGTGGCTATGGATGGTGGACCCACTCTTTTAATTCAACGAAATCACAGAACATTAATATGGACAATGCTAAGTATAGAGTAATTTAATTAATATGATGTTTGCTGGGAATTATAGATTAGAATCTTGTTTTCAATTCCCTCTTTTTCTCTAATTAATTTTACAAATATTGTTGAGTCCCTAATAGTGGAATTTTTTAGGGTGCCAAACACATTATCTTGGTGCGTCGTTGGAGATGCCGTAAGTCAGCTGGCTAGCTTTGTACATACACATCACATGTACACACTACTAATTTGTAGATCAATTAGAGAACAGAGAGGGGGTTATAATCAAGATTCTAATCTATTTCCTAGCAACCATCATACTAGACCACTTAATTAAAATTACTCTATAGTAGCATGGTCCCCATCTTATACGTACGGATAATACAATAATTATATATTGAGAATACGTTGCATCATTGTTGGCTTGTTGTGTATTTGTTGCTCTGTGTGGACAATCTCCCATGGTATATGGGTGACAAGTCTCAGATTTGGAATATATTGTGGTTAGTAACCTGTTATGGCATGTATTTTTAATCGAGTTTATCAGGTTTGTAATATTGTGGATTTATATATCCTTAGTTGGCTTGAAAATAAGATACAACTTTAAGAATATCTACGTTTTATGGTTATAGCTACATATGATTACCAAATTTTCAGCATGGAGGCGACACATGACCATAATGCTCCATGAACATTATTCTGGCCCACCCTGATCGAATATCTTCTTGTCCAACTAGTTTTTTATTTATGTATTATTTCCTCTCTTTTTTTACATGCATGCTTGACTATATTACATAATTTTAGGAATGCACCGAGTTTTCCATAAAACTTGTTGACTTGTTGTCCACGTTTTCGAGATAGCTAGTGTGCATGTAATAATTTGTAGGGCACAACTAGGTGTGAATACTTTCCTAAATAATTAATCATAGACGCGTGCATAATGTAGCAACTTGTTAAGACATCATAATATCCGATGCAAAATATATTGAGTACCATTTTCTACGTGAAATCATGAAGTCAAAATACCAACATATAGCGGAAAAGATAATATGTGTTCTTTCACACCACCGTTGGCCCAACTTCGTTTCATTGCTTGGTGACCTTTGCGATTTTCCATCTTCCTCATGTGGTCGTCCTTCCTCCTTATTTTGCACCCCCTCGTCTTCTCACCCCACCCTAACTTCTTCTTTTTATAGACCGGTCATCACATTGGCATTAGGTCAACTAATCTCCGAGATCAGGAATTTTCTCCCAACAGTTGTACACAATATTTTAAAAAATGCACACTTTTTTCCATAAAACTGCATTTAGGTAGGCCTATCACTCAACCGGCGACAGCCGATCGACTTATCGGCAGCCGCAGTCAGTAATAACAAGCAACAAGCTGTCTCATACTACATTTCCTTTGAATGTTGTTTTCCACGTTTTTGAGATAGTGTGCAAGTAAGAATTGGTAGGGCACGACTAGGTTTGAATACTTCCCTAAAATAACAAGCCACATAACATGCATAACGTAGCAATTCGTTAAGACATCATAGTGTCCAATGCATAACATATTGAGTACCAACTTCTACATGGAACCATAGATCCTAAATAACCAATATATAGTGGAAAGATATAAGTTTGTGTTATTTCATGCCACCATCGGTCCAACTCTGCTTGGCCATCTTTCGTGACATTCCATTTTTTCTAGATCCCTCGTCTTTTCGCCCTATCTTCCATGTCTAGTTGTCGTAGATCTGTCACCGTTAACGGCATGGGGTCAACTAATCTCCCTAGTCTGTGCTTTTATCCTAGGCTTAAGGTGCGTCGGCGTTGGACATCCAGTTGTTGGGTCGCCGTCGAGGTTAACCGGTCATCCACACTCTCCTTGTTCTTCCTTCCTCCCCTCGGACACATAGACCTACAACAACGAAAATTTCAAGGCAAGAACTTTTCTTGAGACATATCTTCACGAGGTAGTATCATTTTTTTTTTTGTAGTTCTATCATTCGGCAGAGCTATTTTTTTCCCTGAAAAAGAAGAAAGGATACGGCCGGTCTAGGCCCATGCATGGCCCAGCCCCGAGCGAAAAATGCCACCGCAAAAACCTAGAAATTCCTGCACGCCTCGCCGCCGGCCGCCGCCATCTCCAAGGATTCAAACCCTACCGAATCCGAGCGAACGGTGTACGAATTTTTTCGAAAACGAGCGGCCGGGCGGGCTCCTTCTCATTCCTCACGCACTCCTCCCCGTTTTAAATTTCAAACGCCCACCTCCAAACGCTCCCCCCCACACTCGCCTCCTGATCTGGCCGCCTGTCCGATCCACCGCCGTCACGCGCGGGGCGGGCGATGATGGACTGCGACGACGACTGGGGCGGCGGCGGCGGCGGCATGAACGCCGTCCCGGAGGGCGTCGTGCAGCACATCCTGTCCATGCTCAGCAACGTCCGCGACGTGGCGGCCTGCGCGGGCGTCTGCCGCCGCTGGCGCGACTGCGTCCCCTACCTCCCCTCCCTCTTCTTCCCGCGGAACGCCTTCGACGCCGCCGCCGTCGGCGGGGGCGCCGCCGACGAGGCCATCGGCCGGATGGTGGCCGCCGTGGCGCGCCTCAGGGAGCTCGTCATCTACTGCCCCTTCTCCCTGTCCCGCCTCCCCGCCTGGCTCTCCCTCCGCAGCGCCTCGCTCCGCGTCCTCGAGCTGCGCCTCGACGCCGCCGCCGACAAGGAGGCCGCCGACGCCGGGTACCTCGACTGCGTCGCCCTCGCCACGGGGCTCGAGGAGCTCCGGCTCTGGGGCGTGCTGCTCACCAAGAGGTCGCCCGCGTGGGCCCCGCTGCAGGGGCTCCGCGTGCTTGAGATCGTCGGCGCGCCGCTAAGGGACACCGCGGTCACGCAGGCCGTCGCCGCATGCCCCGCCCTCACCGACCTCTCGCTGCTCGGCTGCGACTGCTCCGGGGAGGTGTCCTTCCACCTCGCCATGCTCCAGCGGTGCCGCCTAGACTTCCTCGGCGGCGGGACCTGCTGCCTCCTGCTAACCGCGCCCCGCCTCGACTCGCTTGAGGCCCAGGGCTTCACCTGGATCATTCTGCGGGGCGGCCACAGCCTCCGCCGCCTCTCCATCGCCAAGAGCACAGGTGTGCCTTGATTTTCATCGACCACATTATTGCCACCGATAGCTCCGAAATTTACTTTGTGTGTTGTCAATTGTGGTGCAGGAAGGGTGTATAAGGTGGACACCGGGAAGCTCCCAGATCTGGACTACCTCTCGCTGCGCGGCGTCCAGTGGAGCTGGGCCGCCGTCAGCTCGGTGCTGCAGTGTGCCAACCAGGTGAAGCACCTGGTGATGAAAATTGAGTTCTGTGGTGAGTTTGACGTGCTCCAGCCTTTCCCCGAGGTCGATTTGGTCGACTTCTTCAACGCCCACCCCAAGCTCAGGAAGTTTGAGATCCATGGGGCTATGTTCGCCGCTCTTTGCCAGAAAAACAGCCTGAAAAACGTGAGTGTCATGCCACTACTGTCTATTGTTCCATTGCAACATCGTACTACCAAAGCTTTGTATGATACTATGTGTGACCATGGCTAACTCCTGTAATTTGCGAATGCAGCTGGATTCAAGGTTCTCCATCCCTTGCTTGGAAGAACTTTTGATCACCGTGCGCTCACCTCTCAATGCTGAACAAAAGCTGAAT
Organism: Poa annua; assembly: GCA_026929855.1. Classification (NCBI taxonomy): domain Eukaryota; kingdom Viridiplantae; phylum Streptophyta; class Magnoliopsida; order Poales; family Poaceae; genus Poa; species Poa annua. Next base: position 78,906,463 of record CM049432.1, read on the forward strand.
ACTCTTGAGTCCCTTGTGAATTACAGTGTCAATCTGCACTCAATGGTCATCAGAATTTCACAAATGAAGAATTGCCATGATGCTGCTGACGAATTCTTTGAGGAGATATGTAAGTTCAAGTACACAAACTACAAGAAAGTGCGGATTGAATAAACGGAGAGGCCGTGTGATTTATTCTTCAATTAATTTGATTGAGGGCTTCATTTTTTATACCATATTCCCTGATTTTAGTGTTTGTCATTACTGGGGGATTGCTTTATAATCCTCATAAGTAAGCTATGTTGTTTACTTAATATTCATCTAGCCGATTTGACAACTAGAGCTTGTTGTTGAAACAATTTTGATTGAATAATTGAGAACTATATTTATTTTATTGTAAACCCTGATTTGAGTTGCCATTGTTGATGATGTATGCTTGTTTAGTGGATTTGCGTAATTTGCTATGTTATGTTGCTTACTTAATTGTTGACCAGAACTTGCTGCTCCGATTATTTTACTCGATAATGTTCTTGGAAGCTCCTTAAACCTCTATATGTTGCCTTAAACAATTTGTTTTTGGACATTTTATGCCTGAACATTAATGTGCTTTGACGATTTGTTGGCATGATTGGTCATTCACTGACTTAGGATGAATAACTTGGACTAGTGAGATGTCCTGTACTTTCTATGTGTGTCTTATATAGACCAAGCTTAATTGTATGTCAATTTAGTAAGTTTATTTCATAATAGTTTCTCCCTGGCCCCCTATGAGTAAGTGCTTCCGTAGCTATCTCTTTGGAGTACAAAAAGAGTAAGAAGTATATTCTACCTAGGGGTTAAAAAGCCAATTAAGGAAAGCTAATAATTTCGCGGTCTGTTTGAATGTTTTTCTTGTCATATATTATTGGCGCCGTAACCGCTCGGATACCGCCAAAAAAGATGTGAATTCAATTTTTATTTTGAATGCTGCAACTGGATTGCACCAGTCAGGGTGTCATGCATTGAATGTTGAACCACCCAGATTTGAACTCTATTTTCAAAATCTCTGTTAAGCATATTAAATTGTCTTTCAACCATCTATAGCCATCAAATTATCCTTGTCTAAATACCATGGAAGCCTTTCCACTCCATCCAACAGGGAAATGGCCACATAGTTTTTTTTAAAGATGAAATGGCCACATAGTTGATGATGCAATTTTCACAAAAAAATAACTGGTAAAATTGTTTTTCATCTCCCAAGCAATCATACAAGGTGCAGGAACTATACTTTCACTCTTCACTTGCAGATGGCCCGTATTAATAAAAAATACTTCTCATGTTTTTGCCACTCCTTTGTAACATAGCAGCAACCATTGATGAAAAGAATCCATGATGTCCTGTGTTGGATCTGCTGGTATAATGACAAGTTGTAGCAGTAGAAATGAGACAGATGAAAAAACTGACCTACCGGCTTGCGGGTGTAATTCTTACCAAAATCTCTGTTGAACCATCCATATTCCAACTGTATTTTCAAAATGTATGTTAAGCATATTAATATTTCTGAAAACAATCCTTAGCCATCGAATTGTCTTTTCACCACTCATTGCCTCTACTATTGTCTAATGACCTGGTCTTCCTTCCGACTCCATCCAACAGGGAAGTGCTCACAAAACTCTTCCTCTCAGTTTTGTGGTCATAACCCTTTTACATCTCCCAAGAAATCTACACGATGCAAGATCCAAACTTGTGCTCTTTGTTTATATATGGTCCAGACTAAGAAAAAAACACTTCTCAAATTTCTGCCATCCCTTTGCAACATAGCAGCGATGACAGATGAAAAGAATCCATGATATCCTTTGTTGGGTCTGCTGGTATGACCATAAGTTGCAGACTTAGCTATGAAGCCGAAGGAATAAGTGACATGTCGCCTTGAAGTACCAGGTAACTTGAATAGTTTTTCCCCAGTCCCCTATGTTTATGCCCTTTGGTAGCAATCTGTTTCGAGTACCAAAGGAGCAATACGTATGCTTTACCCAAGGAAGCCAACACCACAAACAAAAACAAATTAAAAACCAATTTAGGAAAGACAACAGTTCTATACTCGGTTCAGAGATTTGTTTTTGTCAATTGTTGGTGGTAACCCGCTAACATATGTTGCCTCGAAAATGTATAAAATTTTGAATTCCGGAACTGGATTAACAAGTCACACACTGAAAGCTGAACCGTCGAGATTCCAACTTTATTTATTTGTGTTGAGCATATGAAATTTCTGAAAACCATTGCTTACCATCAAATTATCCTTTTCATCACTCGCCAGCACTTTCTACTGAGTATCGCCTACGGACGGAATACTATCTGAAACGATGATGAAATTTCCATGAAAATTCTCAGGTCATAAAATTGTTTAGATTGCTAGAAAATCATAAAAGATGCAAGATCCAAACTTTCTCTCTTCATAGTAATATGGACCACATTAAGAACATTTTGCATCTCAAACTTTTCCCATCTCCTTATCAACATAGGAGCACATATGAAGGAAATTCAAAATATCCTTTCTTGCGTCCGCCGGTAAAACTACAAGCCATCATTAGCTATGAAGCAGATGCAAAACTGACCTATATAGGCATATCATTAGCTTTCACAAGGTATCTTGGATTTTTATTTTGCATACATCATCAACAATTCAGTATGTATTTTATAGTTAGTCTCGGCTCAGATCTCCGGGCTGAATGAGGGGGCGAGCCGGGGAGGGGTGGGCATGGAGAGCATTACCCTACTATGCTTTTTTTCTCCCTCCCACTCGCTGATCCATCTTTAGATTCGCCTTTGTAGTAGCGAACGACTCGATCATTGATCTTCTGAGCGGGGCGATCATTTTCTTCCGGTTTCTGCGTTTGAGAATATGTGGAAACCGTCAAGTATTCTCCAATGCAAATGATCATATTCCGATGTTGTGTGATCAAGTCAAGTGAGCCAGCATTTATTTTTGCGAATACCAGCATATGGTTTTTGTTCAGCTACACGCTCACGCCAACCCACGTACCTCAGAGACTGCCTCCAGCAGCTTTAGCTGCTCCGGCGTTACGTGTTTTACCTGGTAGACATAGTCAGTAAAATACTCTCCTATTCAGTTTTTAACCCAATATTGTACAGTCTAATATAAATAACAATAATTATTGCATCTACCTATACATACCTTGCTCATGATGGTCCAAAGAACGCCTTGGGCGCAAGGCGGCGTAGTGAGGGACCCCTCATATCTGTAGTAGCCTGAATCCTTGTCTACCCAGGGTGATGGATCGATGGGATCCTTCACTTGTTCATCCTCGTTATTCTTACCGGCAAGCCTCTTGAAGTATGGCCCCAGCTGCACACATCCATACCAGCGAAAACTCATTTCCTTATCCATGAGTTTGTGCAGCATGGAGTGAAACATCAGCGCTATGCTATGACGATGGTGTGCACCACGAAGTACCTACACTGGTCAACGTTTTGCTGGGGTGGCCGGCTTGTTTGGCGGAGAAGAGCACGGAGATGACGGCACGGGCCTTGTTGGAGTCCTCGTGAACCATGTGCATCTCCATGTCGAACCTGCCACCATACCGCTGGCTAGTAAGACTGAATGATGTTGCTAGGTAGGTATGACTACCAGATTAAAGGAACTCGTTAATTTGTTCTTTGCCTCATCTTGTATCTTTCATACAGTATCTGATTTTCCATTTAGACTTCAACCTTGCACTAGGAAGGAGGGCCCGAGGTTCCTTCTTATTGTTAGCTTAGGGCTTAGGCTATCGTTCATCTCTAACCATATGGCAGGGATGCGAACCTGGTGCCATTGACGGTGTGCTCGGAGGGGACATGCCAATGCACCTGCTGGAGCGTGAAATCCCTCTTCTCCACCGTCAACTTGCCATTCGCATCCTTCCATTTCAGCTACACGATCAACGACGACGACACCACCACCATAGCAACAAATGTACGTCAAGTACAAGATCACAAGTTTGAAACCGGTGATAAATCTTTGGTTGTCGGAACAAGGTATTTACCACGAAGTCGTGGCCTCGGTTCTGCATGGTGCAGGCGCCGGCAGTATAGGAATGTTGCAGGGGTTCCATGTCCTTCTCAGCTTCCACCTTGCAGATGTCGATCGGGGACTGCTCTTTGCCGTCGCGACATATGGCCCAGTCCTTATTTAGATCAGCCCATTCGTCCGGCCCGGTCGCGGTTTTCTCCTCGTAGCCGAACAGAGAGTCTGCAAATAACACCAAGATAAACTTACTGAGTAAGTAATCGATCTCGAATGGCTCCCTCCAAGAAGGAAATCAAGTCAGAGGGAAATTGCAAGTGCTTGATATCAATCATGCAAATCGCATTGTCTTCTGGGGAAAATTTCCATGTCTAGCTTTTAATTACGAACACATTAGCAATTTAGCATGATCTTAAACTGCCATTGAAATCCCAGAAGAGAGCATAAGCAGTTTCATGGTGGAAGCACCAATCCGTGCGTACTGACGCTGCTTGGAGCAGTGCATGCACTTACGAGCAGCTACCGTCGGTGCAGGCGCTACCGTTGGCGCCGCCGAGGCTGCAATTGCCGCGGATGAGAAGGCGAAGATGGTAAGAATGGCACACGAGAAGGCGGGGCTCGGCCGGGCGGCAGCGCGACGGTGTCTCCGGCGGGCCTTCTCCATTGATGGATCGATCTTTAGCTAACCAAACTTGAGTTGGAAGCGATCTCTGGAATGCAAGAGAGAATTAGGGAAAGCAAATGCCGTACATCGCGCGTGAGCGGGGGAGCTTCAAAGTAGGACGCGGGTGACTAGAGCACCTCACATATTTTTGTGGGGGTGTTTCTGTAGAGGTGAAGCTCGATCATTGATTTCCTTACGAGAAGTGTTCCCGTGCTTTTCTAGAACTATTTTTGCACGAATTTTAAATCACATCAATGGCTGTGATTAGGGGTGGAGATTGGGGGTGCTAATCCCACCTAGTTAGTACTCCTCTTACATCACTTGTAGACCCCATATAAACTTAATCATAGCCGTTGATATGCTTTAAAATTCGTGTAAAAAAACTTCCGGGGAAAGCACAAGAGCATTTCTCTTTCCTTACTTCCTTAGTTACCACCCGACACTTTTTAAAAACTTTTTACTAGGTCAATTTCAGTTTAGACAAATTATTTGAAACGAGACTATAGTTTCTGCGGAGTCCCCACTGTTTGTGCCCTTTTTCAAGTACGAAAAGAGCAATATGTATGATTTACCCAAGTATCACGAAGCCAATTTAGGAAAGACAAAAGTTCTGTACTCAGATTTTGTCATTTTTTTCTGTCAGTTATTGGTGTTAATCGGTCGGATAACGCTAACATACGCTGCTGCCAAAACGTATTCAATATTGAATTTGAATTCCAAAACTGGATTAAACGAATCACACATTGAATGTTGAAATCCCAGATTTCAACTTTATTTTTATCATCTTAAATTATCCTTCCATCAATTCCCTGCACTTTGTAACTAAGAGCATCCACAGTTCATGACACGTGTCCAAGCGCTTAAGTGGGAGAAATAAACAATTAAAAATATGAGAGTCCCAAGCTTCCAACTGACCTAATTAGTTTTTATCCTGCTTGGATAGAGCCAACGGCTAGTGAAATGTCAGATCGAGCGTCGGAAGGAGCACGATCTCAACGTCTGGGTGGTGCCGTGACCGCATGAAGCGTCTTTTAGCGGTACAGATCCAATTTTTCCGATCACTTAGTATCAAGAAAGAAGATATTTTAGATAAAGAGGTACACACCCCAACATGCATGCAACTAAAGATCATCTATATTCTATATAGGGTATACCCAAAACACCTTAGCTACAAGTATTAAGTAACCAAACAGTAAAATGCATTCTAGGTACTAAAACTATTTGATACGTGCCACGTTAGTCATAATTCTATGAAAATGCACATATGAGTCCTGTAAATTTGTTAAGCATGTCACTCGAGGTCATACCCACGCCATGTCAGGTTTGACTTGTCCGTGTGGAAGGTTTTTTCCACCACCAAGTGGTAATACTTTGCATAAAAACCCTTAGAAAGTCGTGCTCACGTGGCAGTTCGAGGATCTAATTTTCTAGGACATAATCTGGAAATATGGGAGGGGTGACGAAATCAGAAGAAATGGTTTTGAAAGGATTTTTATGTAAATTATTGTCACTTGGTGGTGGTCAACTTGCCACTTGTACAAGTCAAAACTGAGGTGGCATGGATAGAACCTCCGGTGACACACTTAACAAACTTATAGGACTCAGATGTGCATTTTCATGAAGTTGGGACTAACTTGACACCCCTCAAATAGTTTTAGGAGTTGTGATGCATTTTACTCTACGTAAAATTCTATGATCGAGTATCAAGTAGATAATATGCACTTACACATATGAGAGAAGTAACTGTAGTTGAATGTATCTCAGATTAACATCAACATGCAAAGCCCTAGAGAAACAAGTGAACGGGAATCCGGCACCTAGAGGGGGGGGGGGATGAATAGGTGCTATTACAAATTTTAGGTATTTTCAAATTTAGGCTCAACACAAAGGTAAATTCTCTAGATATGCAACTACGGTGAATTACCTAAATGATAATCTAAGCAATAACAAGATAAACAAACTAACAAGACAAGCAAGTAAGGGAGCAAAGATAAAGGGAACCGAGTGAAGCACGCGGAGACGAAGATGTAATCCCGAGTTCCACCCAAGGGTGTACGTCTCGTTTGGAGAGGTGTGCGCTACTACAACAGGTTAGCCGCAACGCCACAAAGGCTCACCTTCTTCTCCGATGAACTCAACCACAAAGGTTTCGAGTCCACCTTCCACTATTGATCCCCTTTTAGGGCGGAGATCGAATCCCTTACAAACGCTTGAGGCACACACCCACAACTGAATTGGGGGCTCCCAAGAAGACCACAAAAGGTCAAGGACCACAAAAGGTCAAGGTAACACCAAGAGTACAACAATGGTGAACTTGGTTTTCCCACCGGAAACCCTAGCCACGAAATCCCCAAGTGAATGGGGGAGAAATGCAAATCCCTTCGGTGAAGATTTAGATCCGGGCCTTCTCCTCCAATCCTCCAAAGATCAATGAATTTGGGTGGGGGGATTGGGAGATCTTGATGATTTGAGCTTTCAAGAATAGTAGGAGAGAGAAAATCTGAGAGCACTCTGTTCTTGAGTGAGTGAGGGGGTATTTATACTCCCCCTCAAAATCAGGCCGTTGGTTGTCTCGGGCACCCGGAAATTCCGGTTTAAGTAACATCCGGAAATCTTGAGCCACGGGCGCGTAGGTTTCTCCAAAGTCAATGCCTTCAATTTGGGAGTAACCTTGAGCCACCAATCTTGCCTTGTTCCTTACCACCATGCCATGTTCATCTTGCTTGTTCTTGAATATCCACTTGGTGCCGATAACATTGCGGCAATCTTTGGGTCTTTCCACCAACTTCCACACTTTGTTGCGCTCGAAGTTGTTGAGCTCTTCATGCATAGCATCAAGCCAATCTTTATCTTCAAGAGCTTCAAAGACCTTCTTGGGTTCCACCATGGAGATGTGAGCTTGATGTTCACTAAAGCTTGCGAGTTGTCTTCGGGTAGAGACCTTGCTTCTCACATCACCAAGCACCTTGTCAAGAGATAGAGCTCTTAATTCTTGTGAGGTGCCAACCCTGTTCAAGCGGCGGATCTCGATTTCCCTCCGAGTGGTGGGAGGAATCGCTTGATCATCTTGATCATTCATGTCTCCGCCTTGACTGACTTGATGGCCTTGATCAACCATTGGAGTGGTGTCCATTGGTGAGGGAGAGGGTTGATCTTGGCCTTGCGAACTGCCACCGGGAATGTCAGCAGGACCGGATATTCCGGGTTCATGGACCGGAAATTCCGGAATTTCCGACTCCAGCTTGAACCGGATTTTCCGGTCCTCCGGAAATTCCAGAAGCAGCTGTAGAATCTTGTGCTTCTTCTTGGCTAGGTGTATTGGGCACGGTGTTGTCGATGGGTGTTTCTTGTGTTGGGGTGGTCACGACTTGTGAAGAACTTGATCCTTGTTGATCAACCTCATAATAGAGTTCAACGGGGCGGTGGACTCCCAACCCCATTCTTCGGATAGCATCTTGAGGTTCATCATCACGTACAACGGAAACACCACTTTGCTCCACGAGGGAGCCGTCATTCTCCTCGAACACCACACTACAAGTTTCTATGATTATGCGCGAGGCCTTATCATAGACTCTATAAGTGTGGGATTCGGATCCGTAGCCCACAAATGTCCCTTCAAGAGACTTAGAATGAAACTTGCCCAAACGAACACCTTTGATGAGATAGAAACACTTACAACCAAATACTCGGAAGTAGGAGATATTGGGCTTGTTCCCGGTAAGCACTTCATAAGGTGTCTTCATGAGTCCTTTGCGAAAGAAGAGCCGGTTGGATGAATGGCAAGCGGTGTTGACGGCTTCGGCCCAAAAGTTGTGAGGGGACTTGAACTCGGCCATCATCGACCTTGCCATCTCAATAAGTGTGCGGTTCTTCCTTTCGGCTACACCATTTTGTTGGGGAGTATAAGCAGCGGAATATTGATGACGAATCCCTTCTTCACTAAGGAACTCGTTTAAGGTGTAGTTCTTGAACTCGGACCCATTGTCACTTCTAATCACCAAGATAGGGACATTTTGTTGACGTTGAGCTTCATTGGAGAAGTCGATGATAGTTTGTTGAGTCTGCATCTTCGTCTTGAAGAAGAAAACCCATGTGTATCTTGAATAGTCATCAACAATCACCAAGCAATATTTCTTGCCACCAAGACTAGCTTCCGGAATGGGACCAAAGAGGTCAACATGGAGAAGCTCCAAAATTCTTTTTGAAGAAATGATGGTCTTGCTTGGATGGTAGATGTCATGCATTTTTCCTTCAACACACGCCCTACACATTCTATCCTTCGAGAAAGAAACATGGTCTTTTAGTCCTAGGATATGGCCACCCTTGTGGAGACTTTGCAAAGTCCTCATGTTGACATGGGCTAGTTGGCGATGCCATAGCCAACCCAAGTCCGCCTTTGCGAATAGGCACATTGTATGGGAAGTGGTGACTCCGGAGAAGTCAACCACATAGAGCCCATTCTCAATGTACCCAACGAAAGACACATTGAGAGACTTGCTCCGCAAGAGAATGACCATTTCCTTTTCGAAGACAACGGTATAGCCCAAACAAGTTAAGGAATGGACGGAGATCAAGTTGAAACCTAGGGACTCGACAAGCAAGACATTCACAAGTGTGATGTCCGATGCCACTACCACCTTGCCGAGCCCTATTACCTTAGACTTAGAATTATCACCATATGTAACGGTCATTTGATCATTATTGGGCTTCAACTCCGTTACAATATCCTTGCTTCCGGTCATATGACTAGTGCACCCACTATCAATTATCCATTTCGATCCTCCGGAAGCAAGGCCCTACACACAATCAATTCTTTGGTTTAGGTACCCATTTTGCAATGGGTGCCTTTTGGTTAGCAACAAGGGTCTTTGGAACCCAAATAGCATATTCAATGTAACCATCAAAAGGACCAATGTATCTAGCATAGACATCCCCATAATAATCAACATATAAAGCATAGTTGGGGTTAGATATGCCCGCAAAGTCATTACGAGTGGGAGTGCCCCTTGTGGCATTTCCACTCGCAGTGTCATCCTTCTTGGCTTGTGCGGACTTGGTCTTCTTCTTGATCTTCTTCTTCTCTTTAGCAACATAGCCTAGACCTTCCTTACTCTTGTGGGGCACTCGCTCATGAAGAGGAGTAGTGAGTGTCCCCTTACCTTTATCAAGAGAGGTCTTGGGCTTGGTTGTCATGGAAGGAACAAACACAACCCTAGCAATATCCTTCACAACATTTACATTAGCATTCAAAGGAGTAGAGGTGCTAGGTTTCTCAAGAGTAGATATCCGAGATTGGAGTTGATCACGAGACTTGAGAAGACGTTCGTGATCACTTGTCAACACCTTGTGAGCATTTCAAGTGACTCGAAGTCTTCGCAAAGTCTAGCATGAGCAACTACAAGCTCGGACTTTTCATTTTGCACAATTTTACATTTAGCAAAGTAGAGATCACGATCCTTAGTGATCTTAGCAAGTTGCTCCTTAAGGAGAGCATGAGCTTCTTGTTCATCTTCGAGAGAGGATTGGAGAGACACCTTAGCGTGTGCATCCTCTCTCTCAATCTCACCTTTTAATTCAAGCTCATCCTAAAGCTCACCTATACGACTCATGATTGAGCCAAAGTGTTTCTTTCCTTCTCCTTGCAAGTTAGTCATGAATTTATTAAAAGCAATGATTTCTTCCTTGACTTCTAAGCTCATAGCATCATCAATGTCATGTGATATGGAGTTGGGGGATAATTTTACCTCGGATGTCTTTGTCATAAGACATCTTGCATTCTTGACGATGGGGCTCTCGTTTGGTGAGGAGAAGAGTGACGGAGGTGTGGAAGAAATGGCTAGTGCGGCCACTTGCGTTGGAGTATCCTCCTTGTCACTATCTTCATCATCGGTGGGATATTGCTCTTGAGTCACCAAGACTATCTTTTGGTTCTTCTTGAAGAAAGGCTTCTTCATGGGCATGGGACCCTTGCCCTTCGTCTTGGCCACGAGCCTCCCACCATGATCCTCTCTTCTCTCCCATGGGCAATCGGCAACAAAGTGGCTCTTGTCATCGCAGTTATAGCAAAGCCTCACTTTGTTGAATGGCTTTCCTCCGTTGGGGGGAAACTTCTTGTCAATCCTTGCTTTGGCCCTTCCGGGGTTCTTCCAAAAGGTTCTTGCCGCAAGACCCATGTGTTGAGTGAGAGTGCTTGAGAGAGCTTCACTAGATAGCTCGACTTGATCATCACACTCCTCTTCATCCTCTTCTTCAACGGTGGCCTTCAAAGCAATTGAGGCATGCTTGTGCATCCCTATGGCTCTAGCTCTTGCATCTTGTGCAATCTTGGAGGCCACCTTGTATGCGGTCATCTCTTGCATAACTTCATTGGATGTCATCTTTGCAAAGCCATGTCTCCCTTGGAGTGTCTTCAAATCCGTTTCCTCAAAGGGCAAGAGAGCGGTCACAAACTTCCTCTTGATCCAAGCATCATTAATGTACACTGCCCCGAGGTTCTTGAAGGAGTTGGCAACCAAAACCAACCTCCGGTACATGTCCTCGTGGCTTTCTCCATCCAACTTGTAGAACCCTTCCACCTCATTGCATAAGGCATCATACCGGTTCTTCTTCATGCTCTCATTCCCGACGAAGATGTCGGAAAGAGCATTCCAAACTTCCTTGGCGGTGGAGAATTGTTGAATGAGCGCCATGTCCTTCTCTCCAACGGCCATTTGGAGTTGATGAAGAGCGGTGGCGTTGAGTTTGCTATCAACCACCTCTCTTCTTGTCAAGTTGGTTGGATCATGGGGCTTGTATCCTTCTTCAATGATGCGCCAAAGCTCAATGGAGGCACTACATAGATGAGACTTCATTAGAAATTCCCATTGAGAGAAATGAGTAGGTTTAAGCTTAGGAGGATCACTTCTAAAGTTTACATGAGGGTGAGGGATAGGAGGGTTAGGAGAGTAATTATGGTTGACATTATGAAATTCCTCTCCTTTGGGGGTGTTAGAGGAGCTAGGTGATTCATCCTTTTCCGCCTTCCCGGGAACACTTGAGGTAACATCTTTGGACCCATCCGAAGATGACTCCTTAGAGTTCCCCGCATGTTCCTTAGGAGGAGGGGAGGGAGAAGTAGCCTCGGGCTCCTTAGACTTCAAGAGTGCCATGAGCATCTCATTCATCTTGAGGAGTTGGGCCTCCAAGGACGATCTCATATCAATAAGATCGGCCATGGTTGCCCCTTTGGCTAACGCCTCCTTCTCCGCCTCTAATTTTTTCTGGGCGGCCCTCTCGGCATCGGATTCCGTCATCGTTGCACTTAGGCGGTTAAGCCCTTAAAAGTGAACCTGGCTCTGATACCAATTGAACGGGAATCCGGCACCTAGAGGGGGGGAGGGGGTTGAACGGATAGACGTCGCCTAGAGGGGGGGGGGGGGGTGAATAGGCGATTTAGAACTTTTTCGAGGAGCCGGAATATCCGGTCCAAGAGTGACCGGAAATTCCGAGAGGCCGGAATATCCGGTACACGAATGACCCGGAAATTCCGGTATGCTTGATAAAGGCGGAATAAAACTAGAGGTTTACTTTAACAAGCATACAACTGAAGGAGATATGCCCTAGAGGCAAATAAATAAGTAGTATTTATTGCATTATCTCATAAGTTTATAATAGGTTTGTGTATTATGTTATAACTGTATTAATCGGAATTATTAATACACGTGTGATACATAGACAACCAGGTCCCTAGCAAGCCTCTATATGAGCTAGTCCATTGGGCAACAGTTGATCGAGATTCCCGATCAAGGACAATGACGTCGGTTGACAATGGGGTCATCTTGTTAGTAGAATAAGGTGATGGACATACGCAAAGTATTGCAATAAGATCGTATTACGATGTTTGTCATTTGCAATAGATAAGAGTATGATAGCTTTAGAAACATTCTCCAAACACAACAAACATCCTATATGTGCTAGAACATTAGTTAGGAGTTAGACCAGATGATTCTGATAGCAAGGAGAAAGATGATGAGTTCCGTAAGCATCATGACATGTTCATGGAAGTGACGATCGTCATGAGCGTATGCCTAGCACCTGAGTTGAAAGTTGTTTCAACACATGGAGCCATATGTCGTGATTGATGCGATCAGAGGTCACTTCAAAGATGAATTGAGTCTTGAGAAGTTCAGACAGCTTAGAAAGTTCCGGACCATTCACATGGGGAGCATACCTGTTTGGAGACTCAGTTGAAGAAGTTGTGTGACATCTACTTCAGGCTTACGAATATCTACGATTTCTAGATAGCGAACTCCAGTGCAATGGAGATTGTGCTTTACCTCCTAGCTGTGAATAGCATGTGCGTAAATATGCTATAGAGACACGGTGAGCTTCTTCACGTTCGTGAACAAGTTCAAATCTCTAAAAGTTGATTCATCGAAGAAGAGTTCTTCGACGCTATGGGTATATTTGATATACGAAGATATAAATGTATTCTTCTTATACTTGATGAAAAGTGTTTGATAATTGTTCTGTTTATGAAACAGTCCCTGATTATCACAAGTATGTGGCGAAGGGTGACGTGACAGTGCACGAGTAATGGCAAGTTCATGGCCAGTAGTGCTCACGCCATCGAGATATCATATTAGTTATCATCAATAGTTTTTGATAAGACATTTTGTAATAGTGAGAATGTGATCTGGTTTGGTGTCTTGAATGTTACAAGACATAATTATTCATATAGAACACATCAGTTGTTTTATGTTATGGAACAAAGCAGTTGTTTCATGTTATGAGTAATTTGCATCACATCTCAATTACATTATGCGTATGATATACATTTATAATAGCGGGAATGATAAAATTATGTGTCCAAAGAACAAACACCATCGAATTTAGTCATAAAGGCAATGAAAGAAGTAATGGATATTTTGGTCCATTTAAGTATTTCGAGTGCCAAAATTGATTAAGTTTGAAATGCAGTATTGAAGTTGCAATACTAGAGGAAATTGATTGAGAGCCATTTTTAATGATTAATCAATGGTGTTATTCCATGATCCGAATTCTTCCATGATTTTGGTAAATAGGAGTATTTGCCCGATAAATTATGGAGTCTGAAATTAATTTGATAATAGATCAAATGGGGTTTTTCAGAAGAAAGATTAGTGAATATTGTATTCACAAGTTTCGATCAAAGGACAATATTTTTGAATTATGGTTCAGCACAAAAGGCTTGTGGAAATTTGTTTTCACAATATTATAATGTCATATATGGTGATATGTGGGGAATTATAATCATGCTCTTTTTAAAATAAAGTGTGGTCTGTCAGAATCAATCTTAGAATCTCCTAATACGTTCGAAACATTATAGTCGATGTCCACTTTAGAAAATAGATACTTTCTCAACGAGAATTCGTAGGATCGACAGTAGTGTCGACATGTATATGATTATGCGATAATTCGGAATATACATGAGTGGTTCTTTGTAGATTGCTCGCATTGGATGAGAGTGTATTCCAAAACCAAATAGAAACAAAGTTCAGTTTGTTGTCTATGTAATTCCGAGAAAAGATGACTTTTCGAATTATGGTTTATGGATTAGAAGTTTGGAATAAAGTGTCAGACTTATGTTGGAAGATGTTCCAAAGAGTATATGTCTGCTAATGAAAATTTGGTGATTAAGAGTGAGGGAGACTAGACAATTATTTTCTGCTTGCAATCCTCTTCATAAAGATCATAATATTTTCATGAAAGAAAGTTCTAAATAAAGTGCTGTTATATTTAATATTGCTGTCAGGTCACAACACTGTATTAAGTATTTCAGATCTTGTTGACAGATCAAGGTGCACTTTATGAATACAAAGAAAGTTGAGAAAATATCGGAATACGAACAAAGGCTTTTTGAGTCTGGAAATCCAAAGTTACATTTTAAAGGATTAAGAGAGTAATTGTTGCTGCAATTCTTATTAGAGGAATAAGATTGTTTAATCGTCATATAAGGTGTTATATGAGAAATGTGACTGTAAGAAAGACGCGGTAGCATGTCTTGTCAAGAAATGTGTCTTGGACAAGATCAAATTTGTTGACTACATTTATGTAGACATGCTTGAAGTCTGAGGGAATTGTATTAATGTAATACTGTAGTTTGTATTAAATTTGTTGACTACATTTATGTAGACATGCTTGAAGTCTGAGGGGTTTGTATTAATGTAATACCATGTGTTGACAGATCAATGATTTTGGTTTGACCAAAATGTCGTTTTAAGTGGGAGTCATAGTTAGTTCACTCAGGTGAAATATGTGAAGAACATATTTTTTGAGTGGGAGCCCAGGAACTCAAATATGTGGATGACACGTTTTTGAGTGGGAGCTCGTGTTATCAAATATGTGGAGACATAATTTGAGTGGGAGTCGAATTCATCTTGTGTAGTTAACACATTGTGAAATTGTACCAATAGAATAGGATGAAGTTGTGAAACTATTTTAAAGCTAGTGTCTATTTGGAAATAGAACGGGAATTTTAAATAGTTAATCGAGTTGTTTTGGATTATATCTGAGGAGTCAGAATAGAATCAAAAGGATGGTCCTTTGAAATCCAATTGATCATTAAGAGTAATGATGCATGAAAGTAATGGTTGTATGACATGTGGGTCTATTATGTAATATTAGACATCATACAGAAACCATATTATCTGCTCGATGAAATATAACTGATGTTCTTGGAATAAGAGCAGTTATGAAAGTAAATTTGGAATTTACTGGAAGTAGAAGTGCGTTAGTTAAGGGATTGACATTTGAATGTCAAGTTTTCTACATTGGTGTGAAAGTATGTAGATATCGCGAGTTTGTAATTGTTACAAGGGGCTCTGCATGGCTGAGTGTGTTTTTCAGAGCAGTTATCTGGTTAGTATAATCAGAGTAAGCGCTGGGAAGCAGAAGTCTCACTTAGTTACGGTATTTGCATATATGTTGTTAGACAACATGGTGATATCAAGCAAGTTGATGCCAGTAAATCGCAAAAGCATGCACAATCATGGATTGTGCAGTAACACTTTTCCACAAGCAAGCATCATCGAATGATTCTTATTTGATAAGGTATTTTGATAAAGTAAAATGCAGCTAGTTTATTTGTACTCTAGTGCAAGTGGGAGACTGAAGGAGATATGCCCTAGAGGCAAATAAATAAGTAGTATTTATTGCATTATCTCATAAGTTTATAATAGGTTTGTGTATTATGCTATAACTGTATTAATCGGAATTATTAATACACGTGTGATACATAGACAACCAGGTCCCTAGCAAGCCTCTATATGAGCTAGTCCATTGGGCAACAGTTGATCGAGATTCCCGATCAAGGACAATGACGTCGGTTGACAATGGGGTCATCTTGTTAGTAGAATAAGGTGATGGACATACGCAAAGTATTGAAATAAGATCGTATTACGATGTTTGTCATTTGCAATAGATAAGAGTATGATAGCTTATTCCTTAGACCGTGAGACCGTACTTATTGTTGCTTCGTAGGAGTGCTTTGAGAGCATCAAACGTTGTGTCTTATATAGCATGACAATAACGGTGTCCATCTTGGGTATTCCGAAAGAGCATCGAGACGTAAGGATCAAGAGCGGGATTTGTTCATTCTTGTAATGGAAAGATACCCTGGGCCCACTCGGTGATATTGCATCTATATAGCTGCGCAGCTTATGACTAGGTCATGGAGATGTAATATCACAGACGAGTTAATAACCTTCGTCGGTAACGAGATACAGCAAAGGCATCGGTGTGTCTACGATCATATCTCGGACAAGGTAGTATCGCAGAGACAAAGGGAATGAATATCATATTTATGGTTCAACGACGATATTCGTGGAATGCACAGGGGTCGTCATATATTTCCAGGTATCCCTGACGATCATTGGTGAGCGGAGTGTCTCGTCCATGTCTGGAGTGTTCCCGAACCGTAGCGTAACAAACTTAAGGTCTTAGCGACGCTAGGAGATAGGTTCTGGAATTTTATAGGAGTTTGTTGGAGAGAGAGAAATGATCCGGAAAGAGTTCCGGTGGTCCGGAAGGAGTTCCGGGAAGATATGGAATGGTTCCGGGAATGTCCGAAAGTTGTTCGGATGGTTCCGAAATAGTTTCGGAGTCAAGGGATATTGAATTATATATAAATATATTAATTATGAATTAATGGGAATTTTATATTAATTCAATATTAATTAAATAAAGGAAAAAGGGGGCTCCCACCTACATGGGCCCTAAGAGGGCCCAAGAGGGGGAGCCGCACCCCACAAGGGGGGGTGGGCCCCATGGGAGGTTCGGCCGGCCCATGGTGGGGCGCACCACCCCCCTCCTCCTTTAGTCCCACATGGGGGAGCCAAGGGGTTTGCACACCCCCTTCCCCCTTTATATACCAAGGCATATTAATTGATTTAATACATAGGAAATTCAATTAATTCCCGATTTCTCTCTCGATCTCGTGGTTCCCAAGTCGGAGCCGCGCCGAGCTGAGGAAGGGGGTCTCTCTCCACCTAAGCCATACCGCAGAGCGCCGTTGCTCTGCGGGATTCCAGATAAGATATACTCCTACGATTTCAGCTGGATCTGAATGACCGGGAGTTGTCGCTAGGCTCCGTATGTTTGCGAGTGCTCGGAGGCTACTCTATTGAGAAGCTTGGGCGACGTCGTCTCGCCCCCTGCAGCCGCCGCGCCTCCCCCCTCTGCTGCCGGCGCACCAGCCCTGGTGCTGGCGCTCTGCCTTCTTCCGCCCGACGCCCGTCGACGCAGATCATCGTCGACACCCCGGCGTCATCGACTCCGACATCGCGGCAAGTTCTCCGCGACCTCGAGGTCGGCTACGTACGACTTCATCGTCAACGCTTGTGCTGGAGCGTAATCCCCGCTATCGGTCTACATGGAGGTAATGTAACCCGTTCCGCCACCGTTATCGCATGTACTAGATAGATAGATCCTGCCTAGTTAGGGTTTCGCTCGCTAGAAAATTATTGTTTTCTGCACCGTAACCCCTTCAACAACCTAGATATATAAACTAGGCTCACCTATGTGCACCAACAACTTAAGCTAAGCAATACTAGTAACAAGATGATAGCAAGATATATGACTTCAAGCACGAAGGCTATCACAATGTAAAGTGCATAAGCAAAGAGCTCGGGTATAGAGATAACCGAGGCACGCGGAGACAAGGATGTATTCCCGAGTTCCACCCAAAGGTGTACGTCTCGCTTGGAGAGGTGTGCGCAACCACAACAGGTTAGCCGCAACGCCACAAAGGCTCACCTTCTTCTCCTGATGAACTCAACCACAAAAGGTTCGAGTTCACCTTCCACTATTGATCTCCTTTGGGGCGGAGATCGAATCCCGTACAACTCTTGAGGCACACACCCACAACTTAATTGGGGGCTCCCAAGTCTTGAGGCACACACCCAGAACTTAATTGGGGGCTCTCAAGTGACCACAAAAGGTCTTGACCACAAAAGGTCTTGGCCACAAAAGGCCGGCCACAAAAGGCGTCTAGGGTCCAAAGACCCAAGAGTAACAAGCTCACAAGTATCACCACCACGAATCCTCGTGGAGGGCTCAAACCGATGCAAATGCAATGGCAAGAGCACACGAAGTGCTCAAGTCCTTCACTCTCAAATTCCAACACAACAACAAATGTTTATGGGGGAATAAGAGAGGAAGAACAAAGGAAACCACAAAGGAGTCAAATCCTTCACTCCCAAATCCCACCAAAAGCAACTAATGCTTAAGGGGGGAGAAGAGAGGAAGAATAAAGAGGAAGAACCACAAAGGAACTCCAAGAACTAGATCCACTAAGTTCCCCTCACTTAGAGAGAGATGGATTCGTAGGATTGTAGATCTAGATCTCCTCTCAACTTTCCCTAAAGAATATGGAAGATTCAATGGAGGGATTGAGAGGGAAGTGAGCTTTCCAAGGTCAACAATGGGGTAGGAGAGAGGGAAAAGTCGTGATGCCTTGGATTGGCTGGGGAAGAAGAAGGGGAGAGGTATTTATACCCCTCCAGGAAATATAGCCGTTGGATGTTTCGACACTCGGAAATTCCGGTATAAGTTAGAATCGGAAATTCCGGTCATCCGGAAATTCCGGTCTAGAGAGACCCGGAAATTCCGGTCTAAGAGAGCTCGGAAATTCCGGCTGGAGTCAGAAGCAAAACCAAACTTTTCCTTAGCCATTTCTGGAGGACTTTTCTGGGGGCACTCGGAAATTCCGGTATATAGAAATTTCCGAGCACAATTTCCGACTGGAGTCAGAACCCTTTTTCTCCTTTCCTTAGCCGTTTTCTTGGATGAGCTGGGGAACCGGAAATTCCGGTAGGGCGGAATATCCGGTCCCAATAATCCGAATCAGCAGAACACCAAAACGAAAACTGCTATAACTTTTGCAAATGAACTCCAAATGAGGTGAGACCAATTTTGTTGGAAAGATAGTGACGAAGATCTCCACACATGGCAAGGTGTGGGACTTTCCTCAAGGAAGAACCGGCAATATTTCCGCCACCGAAAACGCAACAAGTTGTCCAAAGTAAAACCGATTTTGATGAACTGGAGCTTGACATGGAGATGAACCAAGCTCTAATTCCTCACCAACATAAAAGTCAAATAAGAACCAAGAAATATGATATGCCAAGTATGCAAAGGTTTGAGCTCTCCACAACGATGCGATCAAGTTACTAACTTGAGAGCCCCTCTTGATAGTACGCCTATCTATCCTATAGCCCTATCAAGATCATACCTTTGCCTTGAGCATTCCACTTGAGTTGGATGATGACTATCTTGATCTCTTCAAGTGGGTCATCTTTCTTGATTGCGCGTCCAATCACTTGCTTGATGAAGACTTCTCCAAATACTCCCCCATGCTCACAATGGGAGAGTCTCGCTTAGCTTCATCTTCATGTATCCATTGCAAGCACCAAGCATAGGATCTTTTCGAGAAAGCTTCTCTTGGTCTTGCGCAACTCATCTTTTCTTCACTAAGATGATGTCTTGAATCTTAAAGACATTCTTGCAATAAGCTTCACTCAACACATGAGCTTCAAGAGTTCAACACATGAACTCCACAATTGCATGGACATGATCTATAATGATACCTCAATGCAAACATTAGTCCATAGAGATTGTCGTTCAATTACCAAAACCACACATGAGGGAAAATGCTCTTTCAGGGGTGAATAGGTGCTATTACAAATTTTAGGTCTTTTCAAATTTAGGCTCAACACAAAGGTAAATTCTCTAGATATGCAACTACGGTGAATTTACCTAAATGATAATCTAAGCAATAACAAGATAAACAAACTAACAAGACAAGCAAGTAAAGGAGCAAAGATAAAGGGAACCGAGTGAAGCACGCGGAGACGAAGATGTAATCCCGAGTTCCACCCAAGGGTGTACGTCTCGTTTGGAGAGGTGTGCGCTACCACAACAGGTTAGCCGCAACGCCACAAAGGCTCACCTTCTTCTCCGATGAACTCAACCACAAAGGTTTCGAGTCCACCTTCCACTATTGATCCCCTTTTAGTGCGGAGATCGAATCCCTTACAAACGCTTGAGGCACACACCCACAACTGAATTGGGGGCTCCCAAGAAGACCACAAAAGGTCAAGGACCACAAAAGGTCAAGGTAACACCAAGAGTACAACAATGGTGAACTAGGTTTTCCCACCGGAAACCCTAGCCACGAAATCCCCAAGTGAATGGGGGAGAAATGCAAATCCCTTCGGTGAAGATGTAGATCCGGGCCTTCTCTTCCAATCCTCCAAAGATCAATGAATTTGGGTGGGGGGATTGGGAGATCTTGATGATTTGAGCTTTCAATAATAGTAGGAGAGAGAAAATCTGAGAGCACTCTGTTCTTGAGTGAGTGAGGGGGTATTTATACTCCCCCTCAAAATCTGGCCGTTGGTTGTCTCGGGCACCCGGAAATTCCGGTTTAAGTAACACCCGGAAATTCCGGTCACCCGGAATATCCGGGTCTTTGAAAATATCCGAGCTGAATTTCCGGTTGAGATCAGAACCAATTCTAAACTTGACTTAGCCGATTTTCTGAGGGTGACTCGGAATATCCGAGTCCTTGAAATTTCCGAGCTGAATTTCCAGTTGAGATCAGAACCACTTTCTGAACTTGACTTAGCCAATTTTCTGGGGTCGACTCGGAATATCCGAGTCCTTGAAATTTCCGAGCTGAATTTCCGATTGGAGTCAGTACCACTTTCTGAACTTGACTTAGCCAATTTTCTGGGGTTGACTCGGAATATCCGAGTCCTTGAAATTTCCGAGCTGAATTTCCGATTGGAGTCAGTACCACTTTCTGAACTTGACTTAGCCAATTTTCTGGGGTTGACTCGGAATATCCGAGTTGAGGAACCGTAATTTCCGAGTCTGAGAAGAATTCCAGAAACTTTTTTTCTCTACAATTTGGCTTTAGGGTTTGTGATATGAGTTTCACCCAAACTGAAATACTTAGCAATAGGATTAGTATATCATTGGTATTGTTAACTAACACACAAAACACTAGGGATTAAGAAATGTTCTTTCAACAAGATTATTGAACTAAATCATTAGATTTATTAATTTCCAACTAGGATTTAGTCACAATAGTGAGAAGAGCTATAAACATCAAACGACATGATGACCCACAAGTATAGGTTATCATAACAGTCTTCGAGTGAAGTAAAACCCAAATTTATTGATTCGACACAATGGAAACAAAAGAATATTTATAAACCTAAACAGATGAATTGTCGATTCAACTGCACCTGTGAATAGACTTGCTCGAGACAGATTATCAGTAGCAACAGTTTTATATTAGTGACAATAGTGAAATAATAGCATTAGTAGAAATAAGACAACATTTGTGATTATAGTAGACATCAAGATAAAAATATTATAGACATAAGGACGGATGTACGGGCGTTGCATGGATAAGATAATTCGTGTAATATCAGGACATAGGCATTTGCAAATAAATAAGATAAAACACCCAAGTATTAATTAACCATAGGCATGTGTTCCAATTTTATTTGTGTGTGCTTGCAATGAGAAACATGTACATCATCTTTTGTCCTACCAGCTCGTTTGCAGCGGGCCCTAAAGGGAATCTACTGGTAATTAAGGTACTCCTTATAATAAAGTACCTGAGCAAAGCATTAACACTCCGTGAACACCCATGATCCTCACATCACAGCCATGCCCTCCGGCTGTCCCAATTATTGTCACTTTGGGGGCTTCGATTCTGGATAATAATATGTATATACAACTCATAGATATCATAGATATGGTCTAAAACAGCAATTATCTTCATTATACAATAACATGTTCAAATCTGAAATCATGGCACTCGGGCCCTAGTGTCAAGCATTAAGCATAACAAGTTGCAACAATGACGTAAAACACCGAAAACGGATACTAGGCACTATGCACTAATGATATTACAACTATTACATGAACGATCTCATCCAAACTCTACCATCCCCTCAAGCCTACATCGGTGGATTACTCACACATGGATAGGGGAAACATTGATGGTTGATGGAGAGGCGTTGGTGATGACGATGGCGATGATCCCCTCCGATTCCTCGTCCCGGCGGAGTGCCGGAACATGAACTTCTGTTCCCCGAATTGAGTTTCGAGGTGGCGGCGGCGTACAGATGTGTTTCTGGGAAATGTGTCCAAGGGCTTGTCGTTTTTAGGTCAGAGGGAGTTTATATCCGAGAGGGGGGCGTGAGGAGGCGGCCGAGTCGGCATCATGGGGTGTTGGCGTGGCCAGGGGCCTGCCGCGCCACCACCTCATCTTGCTGGCTCGTGGCCCCCCCCCCTCCGTCAGGTCTTCTGGCTCCGTGGGTCTTCGGGCAAAATAGGGATTTTGGCATTATTTCTGATATTTTTCCCTAAAGTTGAATTTCTGCACAAAAATAAGACAACATGGCAATTATGCTGAAAACAACGTTAGTTCGTGTTAGTTGCATTCAAAATATACAAATTAGAAGTAAAACAATACCAAAAGTGTTCAGAAAAGTAGATATGTTTTACACGTATCACGACACCAAGACATAAATCAACAAACAACATATGGTATCTTGTTTCGCACATTATTTTGTAGTTTCATAAATTTTGTACGGGCATGACTTCATTTATATATTTTATAAGAAACTTCATGAGCAAAAATATTAACAACAACCTGTAAAACATTGTAAATACTTCAAAATATCCATATCGTTGGTGCTAAAATAAAAGATCATAGTCCCATTTCACTGTTATCAATGGAAACCATGCTCAAATTTTTTATTTGAAATGTGGTCGGCTGGAGATTAAAAGAGAGCACGCTAGGCATTTGTGTAGTGGCATCATGAATGGCGAGAGAAAGTGTGATCAATGATAGTATGATGTCTCTATAATTATTTGTTGTCGACGTCGACACCAGATCGACATCATTGTAATCGGTGGTAGCATTGCTTGTAAAGCCAAATTTTGGGGCAGAGGCGTTTCAGGGCAAGGTGATAAGGACGGCCTTGTCGACAACGAATAAAGTTGTTCACCGGCGTCATGACATCAAAACATTGTCATTTTTTTAATGGTGAGTTCTTATAGTACCGCTGAGTTCTAATATTATGGCTGGTTTATGCTACATGGGTTCGGAGCAAATTATTTATATTAAAAATGTATACTTCTTATAATTCATTTATCATCACACTTTCGTAACTAGTACAATTGTTTGGTTGCTTAAAATAGCTAACCACATAAAAATACATTTCAAGATATGGCTGTCCACATAAAAGTATGATTTAATATACACTTATGATACATTTAAATAGCATCTGTAGAAGTTATTTTTCGTTTTTTGAGTTGTCACCAATAAAAGAAATTATTTACTCCAACCGAATCCCTTAGGTGAGAAACAAAATATAATTTAAAAATCATGTTTCCATCGATTTATTTGGGACACTTGCTTTTATGGGTGAGTGTGTGGATATGTGTATTTTAACATCTTTGTAGAGATCTTTAGAGCTTACGCTCTAACAATTTCTTCTTCTAGTTGATACTAGTATGCCACGTATTGTGACGTCGCTGACCATTCCTGTTGTTGGGTAATTTTTTATGAGATGTAGTATAACACATATGCTCATAAATAGGCTCATATATACATTCATCTTGTATAAACGCACACACATACGCTATCCTATGAGCATCTTCGAGGTTGAGCCGACGGATCAGGTCTTGTGATCGACGGAGTCAGTACGGATGCCTCGTTGTAAACAAGAGGCGCTCACTCTCACTAAAAAAAACTATCCTACCGAAATGAGAAACACCAAAATCAAACTCAATGTTTAAACTCTGATGTGGAATACAGCCGCCTGCTAACCATCCTACCGGAAACAGATTTGGGCATTCCCTGCCGTAGGCAGCGGAGAAAAGTTTACAAGGACTTCCATGCCGTTTTTTGTCTGGAAGAAATAGCATCTTAAATAGTACGTTGACTTGTTGTTAGCCAGGGTTGAAGAAGTTTCTATGTCCACCACCAGGAGAAAAGCATGGTCAAAGCACGTACGTATATCGATTCAACGTGGCAGATTCTACGTTTCTAGAGGGTTTTACCAATCTCCCTCCGGTGCAAGTGCAACGGACAGCATCATAGCTCCCGGGAATCGACCCCCGTTCCTGGAAGAAGAAGAACCCAATTCACGATCGAGACGCAGTTCCGGACGCCTCTCCCGGCCTGCCAGTTCCACGATCTTGCTTCCCAAGCCGACGAACAGTCAAGGCTCGCATTCGCACGACTGCATCCCACTCACTGCCGATTCCTCCGTATATATAAGACGGCGGCCGCGCGCGGGCAGCTCAGCTCCACCCTCCAAGCATCCAGGAAACCACAGACAATACCAAAAGCAATTCACAAGCCCATCGTGACATTCCAGTTTGCACCGCCGGCGAGGGAGGGGAGCCGACCGAACGATCGATCGATGGCGCCGCGCCAGTCGCTGCTCCCGAGCTTCCTCTACTCGCCGTCTATGCCAGGCGGCGCTGCCGGCATGCCGGACGCGCGACCGAGGGGCGCCGGCGTCGTCGCGGCGTCGCCGAGCGAGCCGCCCTTCGGGAAGATCGAGATGTTCTCGCCGGCGTACTACGCGGCCTGCGGCTTCGGGGGCGCCGCCGCGTGCGGGCTCACGCACGCCGCCGTCACGCCGCTCGATGTCATCAAGTGCAACATCCAGGTACGTACGTTACCAACGTACTTATACCCGAGCTAGCTACAAGCTACCCTCTCCTGTCCTGATGATTCCACGAGAAATGTTTCTCTGCTCTCTGAAACTAAACTAAATCTCCAACAAAATGGTGGTGCCGGTAGATTCTTACATGAACTTTTACGAATCGGATTGCGTGTTGCAAACCACCACGGGAGGACTTCTCTTTTGGACCTAAATTATTGCTGCTTTCGTTGTCAAAAGAAGCTGCCTGCCTCCCGCCAAAGTTGGAACACTTGAGTCTGACCTGTCGACTGAGCACATCATCCATGACGTTTCCAAACTAACGGGAGAGAAAAAAACAACCAAGTCATCGGACGGGGTTGACAGTTCAAAACTACGCATGGCAAAATTTCTGTTGTAGCAAAGGTGCTCGACCAAAATATTCACCATTTCATTTTGTGCAACGAACCATGATCGCAGATCGACCCGGCCAAGTACAAGAGCATCTCGTCCTCCTTCGGCATCGTGCTCAAGGAGCAGGGCGTCCGCGGCTTCTACCGTGGCTGGGCGCCCACCTTTCTGGGCTACAGCGCGCAGGGCGCCTTCAAGTACGGCCTCTACGAGGTGTTCAAGAAGGAGTACAGCGACTTGGTCGGGCCGGAGTACGCCGCCAAGTACAAGACCCTCGTCTACCTCGCCGGCTCCGCCACCGCCGAGGTCGTCGCCGACGTCGCGCTCTGCCCCATGGAGGCCGTCAAGGTCAGGGTGCAGACGCAGCCAGGCTACGCCAAGGGGCTGCGCGACGGCTTCCCCAAGATCGTCAGGGCCGAAGGCTATGCAGGGTACGTGCAATGCGACCGTCAGTGTCGTCAGCCCCTCAGCCTGTCTTTCTTATGAACATGATTGTTTTCAATTTTCAACTGGTGTTTTTCTTGCGAATTGCAGGCTGTACAGAGGAATGGTTCCTCTCTGGGGGCGACAGATTCCATGTAATTAAGCACGCCTTCATATGCTACAAACTGATTGTACAAAAATGCGCGAACTTTCCAAACTGAATTTCCCCCAACATCTGTTGCAGACACCATGATGAAGTTCGCAACGTACGAGAACATCGTGGAGATGGCGTACAAGCACCTCATCCCGACCCCAAAGGACCAGACCAGCAAGCCTGTTCAGCTCGGCGTAAGCTTCGGGAGCGGCTACGTCGCCGGAGTCTTCTGCGCCGCCATCTCGCACCCTGCCGACAACCTCGTCTCCTTCCTCAACAACGCCAAAGGCGCCACCGTTGCAGATGTGAGCACCACTGCATCTGCTGTAGTACCATGTTCAAAGTTCAAACTTGACGTCGCTGCTCGATCTCGTGCGAAAATGCGTGTAATCACCGACTCACCGTGTGTTTTTCCTGCTGACTTCCATCAGGCTGTCAAGAACCTTGGCGTCATGGGCCTCTTCACGCGCGGTCTTCCGCTTCGCATCCTCATGATCGGCACCCTGACTGGCACTCAGTGGGTGATCTACGATGCATTCAAAGTCATGGCTGGGTTGTGAGTACATTTCTTATTTGTAGAAGTATTTTGTTTTCTTAGGCCGTCTTTCTTCGGGGGAATTCTGAAACGATTGGTGATTTTGCAGCCCAACAACCGGTGGAGCTCCTGCTGCTGTGCCAAAGGAAGAACCGACAGAAGTGCAAGCTTCTGCTTAATCTTCTGGAAATTCGAGAGAACAAATATATTTCTTCTGTTGATACCGTATAATCCGTAGTAGATTGGTGATTTTAACATTTTTCCCTCAGTCTGTCAACAGCGTACCGGTTGGTGAAGTTTTCATTAGGTTAGTGAGTAAAAATTTTCCTCTTCGAAATAATACACCTGTAGAAGTTGTAAGTTACTTGAAAAAAAGACAGCATATCACACTCAATGCAAGGGGTGAGTGTGTGCGCGTGTATATGAGCGCTTGCGTTGTACTGTGTTTCTCGAAAAATGCAACTATTCCAAATTTGTACCTGCTTGATGTTCTTTTCTGTGGTTATTTTCTCAGGTGATTGTAACATTTTCTTCGCTCAGTTTGTCAACAACATACCGGTTAGTAAATTTTCATTAGGCTAGAGTAAAAGTTCTCCTCTTCGGAATAATACACCTACAGAAGTTGTAAGTTGCTTGACAATTATTCTTTTTGTCACGCTCAGTGCAACCGTTCCAAATTTGTACCTAGGATGTTATTTTCTGTGGTCATTTTCTCATAGTTTATTCTGTTACAAGAAGGTGCGGTTTCATTCACAAAATGGGAAGTTTTATTGCCCCAGCCCTTTTGCTAATGCCCGGTCACCCGAGATTTAAGTTATTTCTCATATAAAAAAGGCCAATAAAAAAACTTGGTAACGCCCGGTCACCCAAGATTTAAGTTATCTCTCGGTCGATACGAATGAACGATGTGTTTTTGTCGCTACTCGGATTTGTTTGTCCTTTCGTGCCACTCGAAAATAGTATATGAATTTGCCACTCAACATAACTTGTGACCGAACCTGAAAACCCCATCTAAATGCAGCTTAAGCAATGAGTATTAAATTCATTAGTGGGCATAATACACAATTGCACATTTGTGGCTATCATTGTGTAATTTCACATTAGGCCACTAACGTGCAATTTTTTATTTGTATTTTGCATATTTTGTCTCGTGGAGTTGTCGAGTAGGCAAATGCAAAATAACATAAAATTTACAATATTACATGAGCTGCAGTTGTAAGGCCTAATCTCTCCTTTGAAGCAACACTAAGAAGGAGAATCGCAAACTTTGTAAGGAATCGTTGTCCTAAACAAAACACACATATTTAATCAAACTACCAAGACACTAATAAATCTCGGCCTACCGAGAGCTATCCATGTCCTATATAAAATATACCGACTAGTGATATTGGTTAGTTAGTTTTATGTGATATTAATTTAGATTTTGGTTGAGGTTATGTAAATTTGCATGAATGTGTGTTTAATTTTTCATAAACTTGTGTCCAAATATTTGTAAGGAGTTAACTTTAAGTGATCGGCTAGAAACGTCGTTCTTTTTACAGCAATTTAAATATGTCTAAGATTTGAGAAATCTGTAGAGATGGCGTAAGACTATCTTTTGGACTCGTAGGTGGATTGGTTCCTCTTAAAGTTCGTCGTTAACTTAAATAGTTCTACTCCCTCTGTGCAACAAACCGATGTCTGTCCAACACATCTTTTATTGGACAGAGAGAGTATGTGATTAGACAATCATTGCTGGTTAGTGTGATGTGTATAAACAGAGTGCGTCATACTGCTGGTAGTCAAATTAATTAAGACACAGCTGGCTATCTTGTGAGTATCGGCCAAACCAAGTGAATGAACAAGCGTCAAAAAGTCTAAACTGGTCAAAGACTAAGCCCACCAATCCTTTATTTATTTATGTACAATTACATATGATTGTTCAGTCCTCCACGTTAGTGGCTTTGTCCTCCCCATCTTATTTTATCAACCAAGGTGTTACAATATGAGATACCCATAACTAAAACCAAATGCGACTTGTTTATCGTCCGGACGACTAGTATTCTTATGTGCTTCTCTACCTACTACTCCACCTGCCATATCAATCTCATCAAGCCTTGACCAGACTGCTAGGTCGTCAAGAGCAAATTACAAAAACCCACCATAATTAAGAAAATGTTGTATTTCGATGAAAAACCAAACACTTTTGATGTATTTTGGAAGATCTTTGTCGACATTTCCCCAATTATAGTGGGGTTTTGCATTTTAATCAAGGCGCCAATTCCCTGCACGCGATGACTCCCTGTGCTATCTTGTCAGTGACGTGTCCTTCAGTGAATCGTTGAGCTGCGAGCCGGCGGTGATCGACGCCGCGGACCATCCAGCGGAGCCCGACGTGGCGTGGGCCGCTGGGATGGCCATGGCGTGTCCTCTCCCGTAGAGCCGCAGGAAGCCGAGCGCGCCGACGTGGGGCTCCGGCGGCGGCGCGCTGCCTTCCAGCACGCGCACCACCGCGTCCATGCTGGGCCGCTGCGCGGGGTCCTGGTGCAGGCAGCACAGCGCGAGCCGCACGACGCGCGCCGCCTCGGCCTCGCTCACACGCCCCTCCACCCTCGGATCCACGAGGTCCAGGTATCTCCCTTGCTCGTGGAGCTCCAGCGCCACCATCGGGAAGTACTCGTCGCCTCCTGCGGCGACGCTCGCCGTCGAGGACGTCATCGCGCTGCTATAACCGGACGGGGACGGGAAGGCTGAGTGCTCGCCGCTGCCATCGCCGACGACAACGGCGCTGCCGTGCTCCGGCTCGCCACGGTTCTTCCTCCCGCGCACCAGCTCGAGCAGCACCATGCCGAAGCTGTACACGTCCGCGCGGTCCGAGATGGCCGCGTTGCTGAGCCACTCGGGCGCGAGGTACCCGCGGGTGCCCCGCATGGTGGTGAAGATCGCCGAGTGCTCCGACGACATCAGCTTCGCGAGCCCGAAGTCGGAGACCTTCACCTGCCCGCCGTGCGCCAGCAGGATGTTCTCCGGCTTCACGTCGCAGTGCACGATCCTCTGGTCGCACCCGGTGTGCAGGTACGCGAGCCCGCGCGCCGCGCCGACCGCCACCTCCATGCGCTCACCCCACTCCAACGCCGGCCCGATCCCGCCGAACAGGGACCGGTCCAGCGAGCCGCGGTCCATGTACTCGTACACGAGCAGCCGGCGCGAGCCCTCGGCACAGAAGCCGCGGAGGCGGACGAGGTTGATGTGTCGGATGCTGCCGATAACGGCGATCTCCGTGCAGAATTCCCGCCTCGCCTGCACGCCCACGGCCTCCAGCTTCTTCACCGCAACGAGGTCCACGCTGCCTGGAAGTGGAAGTTCCCCTTTGTACACCGAGCCGAACCCGCCGGAGCCGATCTTTGTCCCGAAGTTTGCGGTCATGGACGCGATCTCCGCGTAGCTGAACCGCGCCGGCATGCCCGGGATGACGATGTCGCCGTCGTCGTCGGGATCTTCGTTGTGGCTGCTATCCCTCGATCGCTGATTATGATGAGGTAGATGATTCAGTTGATTCCGAGGGGAGTTCTTGGACTTCACTTTCTTCCCGTTCTTGCTCGCCTTCCCCCTCCGCCGAAACAAGTACCAGGCCGCCATGGCGATTAGTAGGAACACTGCAACGGACGGCAGTATGATGGGCAAAGAGCGTTTCACCGACGACGAGTTGCGTTTGTTATTTGAAGCTCTGGTCGCCGACTTGAACGCCTTGATGTATCCCAACGCCCCCATAGCACGGGTGCTCCAATGGAACGAACCGAGCTGCCTTCCTCCGAGCACATAGCAGATCATGGAGGAGTTGTCGTGGAAGTAGCCGAGGCACGTGCAGTTGGCGGTGCAGCGGGCGCGACACGCGGTGCTGTTGACGCCGGTCGTCGTCGGGGCGTCGAAGGTGGTGGCGAAGTAGGCGATCTTCGCCGCGAGAGGGAGATACGAAACGGATGTCGACGACGCGCTGCCGTTGCTCCCGCACAAGGCCGGCGACGCGAGCACGGAGCCGTCCCCCGGCGAGCACGTGCCGGAGTCCGTCACGGGGGCAGCGAAGAGCGGCGGGCACGTGCAGCTCGAGCTGTTGCCAGCCTGAGCACAGAGCCCGAGGGAGTCGCACAGCAGCGGTAGGTCACAGTCGCTGCCGGGCGCCACGAAATCGCCGACGACGGGCGCCGTGGAGTTCAGCAGCGCGTAGCTCCTGATGCTGAGCCGCCCGTCGTTACCCAGCTTGAGCACGCGGAATTCGGCCGGCGGGAGGACCACGCGGAACACCAGCGCGCCGTCGGCGGCGAGCACGAAGAGCCCCGACGCGTTGAACGACATGGTCGCCACGGCGACGTTGCGGTCCTTGAACGACCGGCCGTCGTTCGACAGGCGCCAGTACGTGGACCCCTGCCACGTGAGCGCGACGTCCGACGCGGCCACGGCGAGGCGGTAGTCTCCCTGGCCGAAATCGCTGGCGCTCCTCGCCGACGTCAGGTACGAGCCGGCGCGCAGCGGCTGGCCCGGGAGCAGGGCGTCGGTGGCGGCATCGAACGACTGCCACAGCGTGGCGTTCCGGGCGTCCAGCAGCTGCAGGTTCCCGTCGTCCCGTAGGCGGAGCGCGGCCACGGTGGCGCGCGTGGTCGCCGACCAGAGCACCGTCGCTCCGTCCGCGTCCGTGACGGCGAGCCCGCGCGCGGTGAGCTGGACCCGGCCCGACGAGCCCGTGGGCGCGTCACGGTTGGCGGACCAGACCGGCGTGCCGGTCGGCGCGTGCAGCACGGCGAGGTAGAAGCTCGCCTGCTGCGTCCCGGGGTTGTGCAGCGCCGCCAAGAAAGCGCCGTTGGTGGACTCGAGGAAGGCCCCGCCGTTGTTGTCGATGTGGTCGTAGCTGGAGGCGGTGAAGTCCGGGTACAGGAACTCTTTCTTCAGCGGCCCCGCGTCGGCCGGCCGCAGGAAGATGAGGAGGAGCAGGCACGCCGGCGCGAGGAGAGAGCGCGGCGCGGCGGGAGGTGGGAGCCGAGGCATCTGCGCGCACCATGAAACGTGGAAACGCAAGGCGCGGGAGGAGAGAGGAGGTGGAGTAGGCGATCGGGGACGTTGACTTGGGTTGGCGCGGAGGAGGTGGGCAGGAAACCGCCGGCGGCGCGGGAAATGGGGTTCGGTTGCGGCGCGGCATGAGTTGTTTTTCTGACTTTCTTGGATCTGTTTGCTGCTAGCTAGATTGGGACGCCCAGCTGAAGGCTGTAAAAATGCGACAGGCGGACAAGGAACATGTCAAACAAGGTCGGCTCAATCAATAAGCATGTGTTGGCAGCTGCTGTAGAAGTCAACGCATTGGCAAGTGTATGGCGGTGGAAGTCAACCGACTGATATATCACAGTCAGTGTGTACAGCACAAGCAGGTGATCGAGAGTACTAGGTCGACCTATAGCAGCAAAAACACGGTGGAGCTTTCCAACTAGTAATTCCGTTGGATGTACTCCATACGGAAAATACTTGAAAATATTTTGTTTAAATTTGTTGGCGTTCTAGCTTGCTCATCGCAACTAATTCATGATATTTTCCTATGACTCGCAGTTGTACATTTTTTGTGTTAAAATACTTTACTTATCTTGCACCGAGTAGTCTGATACACACAACAGAGGGTGTGAAAAATCCACAGAAGAAAAAAATGTCACTTGGCCTTGGGATCTGATTTACTTCCACGCCTTGTATTAAGATACTGAGGGAGTAGTCAACAAAAAAGAAGAGTCCATAGTTGTCAGTAAGATTTATTTGGTTGCTCATCTTCTGAGTCATTTCTCTTTCTTGAGCTCTCTACATAAATCCAGAAGACCAAGAAGATAAACGAGTTTATTTTGGTGCTGAGGGTTACAAAATCCAACTTCTTCATGTTGTATTTGACCCATGACAGATTATCCTCTGCCTAGGGCACAATTGACCAACAAAGTTTTGTGGGTAATATCATGAGAAATTATTGTTCATGGTATCGAATATATGGCATGCCTGCCTTCAAATTCAGAATAAACTGCACTCAAGAGCTGAAGTCAACAAAAAAAGAAATGTCCATACCAGCTGTCCTTACTCCTCATGCGTACCTGACGATACAGAAGAGCTTAAGCATGGATACAGACGAGCAAGAGCTCTATGTACTCCATTAGAAACAAATTAACCAGCCAGCAAAAGCTTCTTGTGTTGCTACGGCACCTTGCTTCTTCTCCAATAGCTCAGCCTCAGGCACAATCAACCAACACGGTGTGTATCATCAATGGCATGACTACCTTCAAATTACAATGCCTAACAGAGCATCATCAATGGCATGACTACCTTCAAATTACAATGCCTAACAGAGCATGATAACTCCTCAATTTAGAGAGACGATAAACCAATATCGATCATGGCAAAAGTCTTAATATGATACGGATTCTGCGAAAACTAAGAACAAACCACAAATTTCCAAAGTGTTGTCCGACATATGGATGAATCGTCCATGAACTTTAGTCGAGACGAATGACACCACCTGACCCGCCAGCTCCACCAGCCACTCCCTTGCCTGCCATGCTTAGATTGAACAGCCCCTCTGCAAATATGCCAAAGCAACAGTAACAGTTCAGTGCAACAGCCAATCTGATAAAACCTTATGACAATTGATAAAGCTCACAATTTGTTTAATGTGGTATCACCGCAGTCATGAATTTGCAAAATAGTCTCTTCGCAAAAAAGGAAAAATCCATATATCTTCTATGACCTCCTGCAATCATCAAATGTAAATCCATATGTCTTGGAGACATCATGCTAGCCAATGCCTTGCCGAGCCATTCGGTAATTCAAAGGTCCAGTGTGGACAAAGCCTTTTTTCTTCTTCTTTTGAACTGGTGGACAAAGCCTTGGCAAGGTGGCCAAAAAAATTCAAACCACTAAGCAAATAGAATTGTATAATAACCTATGGTAGTCAAACTATCTGCAGCGTAGTTTTTTCAAAATTGCTCTTGTAGAACTCTAAAATAAATTATTGTATTCACTAATTATATTTCGTCACATAAATTTATTGATACCAGTCTACTATAGATTTTGATCTCACATCAAACACATTATATACCACTTATGATTTCATAGTGTTTATCTAGATGTATTAATGCAAAATTTGCTGTCATGAGTCAGCAATTGGCAATTTCATTTGTAGTACTTCAAAAAAATGTATTCTACCTTGGAATCAAGGAACAAACGTGAGCAGCAGCTTAAAAGAGACAAGTGCTCCCAACGCCAGCAAGAAGGCATGGATGGCAGAGAAGGAACCATTACTGGGCTGTAGATAAATGCATATGAAAAAGACACGCAAGACCAACCCATGAGCCTCTCGTTATCAATCACATCCAGATCCAATACCGTCTAGGTAATACATGCCGACGAATTTGGCCTGAGTGTGGCGAGCTCGTAGCGGACGAGGTCGCAGGTGGGGACGCCAGCTCGAGCCCCGAATAGCCTTGCATGCTCTCACCTACACGAATGCATCAGCCGCCTACTCGCCACACCGCTTCCATGAAAAACAAGGCAGCAGAATACTCAGGCACCAGCGACATCGTCTTGCGCTTGCCGGCAAGTAGTCCAGCCTTGCGCTACATCTTCTTCTCGGCATAATTGGTTGTGCTGTTTCTTCCTGGTGGCCAAGCAACTCCGGAGCAGAGCGGAGCGGCGATGGGAATCTATGTAACATGATGCTTTATTTATTTATCTTGAATTAAATATCTTTGTGGGGTACAATTCAAGTCCATCGTATGTGTGTTTATAGTATCGGTATAGTTCATGCATTTCTGACAGAGGGAGCTGGTGTTCATGCTTTTCTAGAATTTCAAATTCAACTGGTAAGCAAACTAGTGCGATATCAAAAACCAACTAAAGATGAAACAGAGAAGAAGAGCAAGGAATTCAGACCTTTTCCCCTCCTCAGCGATTGACCTCTGGCGGCAGGGGACGGTTGAAGCCACCACGTCGGTTCATGTACTGCCGCGGCTGCCGCTTGGTGACGGCCCGCACGCCGCTGACATCCGCACCCGGAACATACTTCCCCTTGGTGGAGTCGAAGCCGACGGGGATCCCCATCATCTTCATCATCTCCATCTCCTCCGAGTCGACGTCCCCGTCACCCACCGCCGTGGGCGCCTCCTGGATGATACTGGGAGCAGACGGAGGATCAGACTTCTTGTCATCCTTTTGGTCGGTGACGGGCGACACGTCCCGGCGGCGCTTGTGGCGGCTGGTGTCCGGAGAGCGGGATCGGTCGGAGTGGGAGCGGCGGCGGCGGGAGCGCTCGGCTGACGGCGAGCGGGAGCGCTTTCGGCCGTCGCTGTGGTGGCTCCGGTCGCGGTCGCGGTCGCGCTCGTGCGCGCGGTCCCGATCCCTTTCCTTCTCTCGGCCGCCACGGTCCCGGTCGCGGTGGCGGTCGGCCACGCGGTCCCGCTCGCGCTCGCGCTCACGATCCCGCTGACGGTCGTGGCCGCGGTCGCGATCGCGAGGCTTCTCCTCGAGCCGATCACGGTCGCGGCGGCGGTCTGACATTCTTGGCGAGGAGGGAG
Organism: Poa annua; assembly: GCA_026929855.1. Lineage (NCBI taxonomy): Eukaryota > Viridiplantae > Streptophyta > Magnoliopsida > Poales > Poaceae > Poa > Poa annua. Next base: position 78,941,397 of record CM049432.1, read on the forward strand.
ATGAGCTAGGGTTTCGTCTTGAGTCGGGGGGAAGCGAGGTGAGAAGAAACCGCTACGTTTCATGGGCTTTGTTCCTAGGCCCATATACCGGATCTTTAAAAAAGAGCACTAGAGTCCGATCCCCCCCCCTTAAAAAAAGAGTCCACGTTCTAAAAAAAAAATCCGATCCTGCTTCCAATCGGGCAAGTCTTGCGACGTGATTTCAAATCAATCTCTACTATATAACATGGCATAAGGTGTCCGGTACGTCGTGGTTGTTTTGCTCTTTAGCCCCTCAACTTTTATTTTCTCTACTATATAATATGGCATAAGGTGTCCGGTACGTCGTGGTTGTTTTGCTCTTGAGCCCCTCAACTTTTATCTTCTCTACTATATAATATGACATAAGGTGTCCGGTACGTCGTGTCCGGTACGTCGTGGTTGTTTTGCTCTTTAGCCCCTCAACTTTTATCTAATCAACCCGCAGTACATGCGTTAAAAATCAGTCAACTCCGTCTTCTACCATATATCGAAACGAAACATGGCAGGAACGAGGTGGACGAATCCATCCATGGCGGGGCGGCTCAGATCTACGGCTTGGCGCTTGCCCGCACCCACGACCGGAAGCCCAGCCCTTCCGCTCCATATACCCCTCTGAGACCACCATCCTCGTCAGGGGCGCCACGGGCTACATCGGCCGCTTCATGGTCAGCAAGCTGCTCCGCCGTGACCACCGCGTGCTCGTCGTCGCCCGCCCCGCAGCAGCATTCGTGGCAAGAACTCCCAGGAGGACATCGTCGCCGACCTGGCCCCCGCCAGCGTCGTCGACCCCGACGCGCTCCGCGCCGACCTTCTCCGTGCACGACCCCATCCACGCCGCGGTCCGCCGCCTCACCCGGCGGGCGGCGGCGGGGTGCGAGACCCGTGGCGCGTAGACTACCCTGCAGGCAGCACGCGGCCCACTACGCGCTCCTCTTGGTTGTCTGCGTCCAGAAGTCGTTGCTCGAGTTCCAGCGTGCCAAGTTCAAGCTCGAGGACAAGCTCGCCCCCGAGGCGGCCCGGGACCCGGTCTTCGCCTACAGCGTCGTCCGCCACACCGCCTTCTTCAAGAGCCTCGGCGGCCAGGCCGAGGTCGTCAAGAAGGCCCTACGTCATGTTCGGCGATGGTAAGCTCTGCGCCTGCAAGCCCATCAGCGAGGAGGACCTCGCCTCGTTCATCGCCTACTGCATCTTCAACCAGGAGCCAGGACAAGGCCAACAAGGTGCTCCCGATCGGAGGGCCGGGGAAGGCGCTCACCCTGCTGGAGAATCCACAAGAGACAACATCCACAAGAGATTATCGAGTTTCCATCTGTCTTGGTTAACAGCGTATCACCAGGCTCTTCACCAGGTAGCGTCTTTTGCACAGCACAACATAAGCTCCAGTTCAAAGGATTCGCTTAATTCGACTGGTTGTTGGTCTGGAAATGGGCAGAGTATAAACAGGTTACTTCACGTCCTACTCATTTATGGGAAAACATGAAAACATGTACTTCGTAGTATAGGTTTATACGTAACAACAAATCAATTAAAATCAGTGGAGTGTTGCTACAGACTGTTGGGTTAAAGTTCAATGAACAATCATGTAGAGCTAATGTAGTGGAGTCTATTGGGTCTGACTGAGTTAACTTTTTTTTCTCGTAGACACATAGCTTCACAATTTTCATAACTGACAAGGAAATCGTATATTGCTGAATTTTGTAAGTGTCATTGGAATCTTGGAGAAACAATTATGTGTCTGGGCAATGCAGTGACAATGGAAGTATGGAACACTTCCATTCAGTTACCTGGTGGCTTACTGAATTCATACTTTCGTCTCTCCAGGTTGTATCCCCACCCACAAATCCATATTCTTTCGTATTATTGTTAACATGAGAAAAGTAGTCAAGAAAATTTAGCTTCTTCACCAAAGAACAAAAGGCCATTGGGAGAAAGCAGGACGATCCAAACAAATGGTATGAGAAGTTCTTCGACGATATCGCATAGACTGTTTTACATGTGGCGACAAGTATAATTCTGGACATAAATGGCTCAAGAATATCTCTCTCCAAGTTATTGTAACGCCCCGGGATTTTATCCCCTTTTTATTTGGTGAGTTTGCTTTTTGCATCGACATGGCATCGCATTGCATCGCATTAATTTAATTTGTTGCATTTGAATTAAATTTTCACAATTAAATTCAAATGCATTTCAAATTAATTAAAAATGTGTTATTTTTAAATATTTTAAAAATGTTAAAAACTAGTTTATTAAATTGTCCTTTGAAAACTAAAAATATTTTGTAAAGGTTTCGTGTTCAAATTTGTTTTCTATTTTGTTTTAAAAATATAAAACCGAAAAGTTAAACGGGAGAGGAATAAATCCCAAGCCCATCTAACCCCAAACCCTAGGGTTTCCCCACTGGAAACTTATTTCCCACCCCCTGCAACTTTGCAGCCACCCTCCTCTATTTTCTGGTTTTTGCAGAAAAATCCTTCCACCCCCTTCTTTTCTTTTCCCCCCTTCATTTTCTTTTCTTTCCTTTTTCTTTCTTTTTCTTTTCTTTTTTTTTTTCCTTTTTCTCTTCCTCTCTCCTTCCTTCCCGAGCTCGCACCAACCGGCCGACTCCCCCGCAGCGCCCCGACCCAGCCCCGTCGCCGCCCGCGCCGCCAGCGCGCCTCCGCCCCGCTGCACACCCGCCGCGCCCGCGCCGTCTCCGCCCGCCGCGCCCTGCCTCCGGCCGCGCCGCCGCGCTCCCGGACGCCTCCGCGCACGCCTCCCCTCGCCGCCCGCGCCTGCCCGAGCACCGGCCGGCCCGCGCCGCCTCGCCCTGCCGCGCCGCCCGTGCGCCACCGCCGGAGCCTTGCCGCCCCTGCTCCGCCGCCCCTGCTCCGCCGTCTCCAGCGCCGCCGCCTCCGGCCGTCGCCCCACCGCCGCGCCGCAGCCGCCGCACACCCGCGCCCCGCCCGCAGCGCGCCGCACCGCCTGCTCCCCTGGCCGCCGCTTCCTCTGCACGCCGAGCGCCCCGCTCCTCCTCAGCTCTGGCCGCCGCTTGTCAGCTCCGGCGCAGCCGCCCGCGCGTCCTCCGCCGCCGCCGCAGCGCCCCTTTCCCGCGCCCTGCGCCTCTCTCCGCCGCCACGCCGCCGACGCGCGCTGCGCCCGTCCGCCGCACGCCGCGCCCGCGCCTGCGCTTCCTCCGCGGCAACCGCCGCAGCACAACCAGCGCCCGCCGCCGCGCGCACCCGCTCGCCGCTCGCCGCCGTGTGCGCGCCGCGCTCCACTTCCGCCACGCGCGTCCGCGCCGCCGCTGCCACGCAGCGCCTCCAACCGCGCCGGTCGCCGCCACCGTGCACACCCGCTCAACACTTCCACTCGTCGTTTTCCCCGTCCGGTGGCGTCCCCGTGTCCGCCGCCCGCAAGGTGTTCGGTGAAATGCCCGCAAGACCCCGGTGTCCCTTTTTGTGTCCGAGTTGTCCACCCTTCGAGGTGTTGCTACATGCGTGTGCGTGTCCTCTTCCGGTGCCGCGTTCCCGGTGTCCGTTTGCCGTGCTCCTACGTGCCCGCACCCGTCAACGAGGATGACTGAGTACGACTACGCAACCACTTCCACGACACCGACAAACGACGATGCCCCGGTTCCGCGACGACTACTTCCTCTACGAACCGAAGACTTCGGTTTCGAACCCTAGTTCACCCGATCCGACGTACGGACCCAAACCCTAACCCTAAAACCTATTTTATTAAATGTCATCTATCTTGTGCATATCGCATCATAATTGCATTTGTTGCATCTCTTGGGTTTGCGGGTGTAGCAAATCACCTGAATAATAAATATGGAATGTGTGGAGCAAATCACTATATGTATTGCCCCATTCCATTTAATTTGACTAGATCATCTTTGCCATGTCTTTCCATGTTAATGAACATTTAATTTGTGGAGTAGATAAATAACTTGCACCTAAGTATTAATTGTCGGAACCCCGGTTCCGCTTAATTTGAGTTAAGTGCATCTCAAATTGCATCTCGCCATGCCATGCACCATGCTCATATGATCATGCTGGATCTTTTGCCGTAGTTGTAAAATGCATCTTTTAAGCTTTCCAGTGTTTGTTGCTTCTTCGCGGATACGACGTTGAGATGTGTGAGCTACGACAAGATCTGCTTCCATGCGGGATTCCAGGCAAGCAAAGTTTGCTTTTACCTATACATTGTCTTTCATTCCTGCCTTTTGATCTATGCTATCCTAGTTACGATTCTTGAATCGCGATCCCATCACATGTTTATCCTGCAGCCCATACAGATTTATCCCCACATCCTAATACCTGTTGCATGTTTATCTGTTGGCCTTGCGAGTCGTAGCGCATGCTTAGAGTTGTTTGTGCGAGTCGTCTGTATGTCTTATTTATTTCACCTGCTTAGTATGATAGATTATTCTACCTTAATAAAATGTTGTTCTATATTGGGGTATTATAATTAAAAGATAAGGCACCGGCGGAAGGCCTTGCGAGGTGCTTTGTTCTGCTAAGTGTCGACCTAGGAACTCAGTTCTTGTCCTCCGATCCAATTTTGAGCCCACTAACCGCTTGTGAGAGGCCCTATGGAGCCCCCCGCGGCTTCGATCTAATCCGCCTCTTATCCAGGGCGCCGCAAGTAGTTCGGGCTTTCCATTTGATGCATGCATATGGTTACATAACGATCTCATGATGATGGAGTAGTCGATTCTCATATAGGGTGGCACGTTCTTAGAGTGCTATGAAGGTCGCATCCCGCGGGCACTGGACCTGATTAGCCGTGCACACAATCATGCGGTTCCTTGGATGGGTTGTAGAGAAGAGATTTGCCGTGTTGAGATGCCCTACCTTCTGGCTTGCTTTTGGGTTTGATCGAACGAGTACGGGTCCAGTAGTGCACCCCTGCAGGGTATAATCTTATCGATGAGCCGTGTCCACGGTTATGGACGACTTGGTGATGATGCTGGCTAACAAGATCATAGACAACTTACACCTAATCATTGTTAATTAACCTGACTAGTAATATAGAATTACTTTCACAATAACTTGTAACTAAAATTGTTCAATGTGTGAGTTTTCCCGAATTGCTTCCTCATACTTGGTTGAGGGGGTTAATTCGAGAATGGGTTATGATTGGTGTTAGTTGTAGATGTTTACTTTATGCGCTCTCTTATCCCTCTCCGATTAGACGGAAGTTGTAGCGTGTCTCTTTAGGTTGCTAGTGCTGCTGCCGCTAAGTCCACCTCCCCTATATTTTTGGGAGATGGTGTAGAAAGTAGGCAAGTCGGTTTTGCTTGCCAGGGAGTGCCCTGACCCTCTTTTGGGATGTGCTTTATGTGCAGTCAACAGGTTTGAAGTCTAACGACGTTAGCTTGGGAATCCCTCCGGCTTGGCTGGGCAGGGATATGGCGCCATTGCTTATCTTCAGGACTCTTAGTCCAATTTGTATCTTATCCGTAGTCGGATACTATTTTGCTTCCGCTGTCATTTGAATCTTTGTATTGTATCATTTGTATCTTGACTCGTTCGAGTCCTTGTTGTAATTATATCTTCTGTTGTATTTGTGGATGTATCGGAAACTGTTGTAATGATATCACAATTCCACCCACATAATGCGCATGTTTCAGCGTGCACATTATGTCTGGTGGGCGACCTAAAATCGTTATTATGCGGATTTCGGCGGGATCGCTTAAATCTACATAGTACCGATTTTTGGGCGTCACAAAGTGGTATCAGAGCCTTGGTTTCGATCTCCTTGTTGTTTCGATACAAATGGTTATCGAAGCAGCGGGTCCGCAAAAGCCTGTAGGATAACCTTGCTAACGGTTGTTGTTTTTAGAGTGTCAAAACTATTTGACTTAAATTATTTTTTGAAAAATATCTCAATAGGTTTCTTTTTACTCCTTAACTCAATTCTATTTCTCCTCTTACCTTACTTGTTTTGAGTCTCTTCTCTTATCCAACTTTCAAAGCTTTATGATCCTACGTGTGGGTGGACGATTTCTTGCCTTTTACCCTATTAGGTTCGATCTTTCGGAGTCGTCTTCGTCGTGAGCAACAATCCCTTGTTAGTGGTGTCGAGAATCTCGAGGTGGAGCAACAATCCCTTGTTAGTGGTGTCGAGAAGTTCATCACGGAGCCTGAAGACTCGATAGTTACCCCTCTCTTCTTGTGGTCTCGGCGTGGATCGCGTGACGCGATCCCTTATTAGTGGTGTCGATTGTAACGCCCCGGGATTTTATCCCCTTTTTATTTGGTGAGTTTTCTTTTTGCATCGACATGGCATCGCATTGCATCGCATTAATTTAATTTGTTGCATTTGAATTAAATTTCCACAATTAAATTCAAATGCATTTCAAATTAATTAAAAATGTGTTATTTTTAAATATTTTAAAAATGTTAAAAACTAGTTTATTAAATTGTCCTTTGAAAACTAAAAATATTTTGTAAAGGTTTCGTGTTCAAATTTGTTTTCTATTTTGTTTTTAAAATATAAAACCGAAAAGTTAAACGGGAGAGGAATAAAGCCCAAGCCCATCTAACCCCAAACCCTAGGGTTTCCCCACTGGAAACTTATTTCCCACCCCCTGCAACTTTGCAGCCACCCTCCTCTATTTTCTGGTTTTTGCAGAAAAATCCTTTCACCCCCTTCTTTTCTTTTCCCCCTTCATTTTCTTTTCTTTCCTTTTTCTTTCTTTTTCTTTTCTTTTTTTTCCTTTTTCTCTTCCTCTCTCCTTCCTTCCCGAGCTCGCACCAACCGGCCGACTCCCCCGCAGCGCCCCGACCCAGCCCCGTCGCCGCCCGCGCTGCCAGCGCGCCTCCGCCCCGCTGCACACCCGCCGTGCCCGCGTCGTCTCCGCCCGCCGAGCCCTGCCTCCGGCCGCGCCGCCGTGCTCCCGGACGCCTCCGCGCGCGCCTCCCCTCGCCGCCCGCGCCTGCCCGAGCACCGGCCGGCCCGCGCCGCCTCGCCCTGCCGCGCCGCCCGTGCGCCACCGCCGGAGCCTTGCCGCCCCTGCTCCGCCGTCTCCAGCGCCGCCGCCTTTGGCCGTCGCCCCACCGCCACGCCGCAGCCGCCGCACACCCGCGCCCCGCCCGCAGCGCGCCGCACCGCCTGCTCCCCTGGCCGTCGCTTCCTCTGCACGCCGAGCGCCCCGCTCCTCCTCAGCTCTGGCCGCCGCTTGTCAGCTCCGGCGCAGCCGCCCGCGCGTCCTCCGCCGCCGTCGCAGCGCCCCTTTCCCGCGCCCTGCGCCTCTCTCCGCCGCCACGCCGCCGACGCGCGCTGCGCCCGTCCGCCGCACGCCGCGCCCGCGCCTGCGCTTCCTCCGCGGCAACCGCCGCAGCACAACCAGCGCCCGCCGCCGCGCGCCCCCGCTCGCCGCTCGCCGCCGTGTGCGCGCCGCGCTCCACTTCCGCCACGCGCGTCCGCGCCGCCGCTGCCCACGCAGCGCCTCCAACCGTGCCGGTCACCGCCACCGTGCACACCCGCTCAACACTTCCACTCGCCGTTTTCCCTGTCCGGTGGCGTCCCCGTGTCCGCCGCCCGCAAGGTGTTCGGTGAAATGCCCGCAAGACCCAGGCGTCCCTTTTTGTGTCCGAGTTGTCCACCCTTCAAGGTGTTGCTACATGCGTGTGCGTGTCCTCTTCCGGTGCCGCGTTCCCGTGACCGCCCGTGTCCGTGTCGCGGTGCCCGCTCGTGCGCGTTTCTTCCCGGTGTTCGTTTGCCGTGCTCCTACGTGCCCGCACCCGTCAACGAGGATGACTGAGTACGACTACGCAACCACTTCCACGACACCGACAAACGACGATGCCCCGGTTCCGCGACGACTACTTCCTCTACGAACCGAAGACTTCGGTTTCGAACCCTAGTTCACCCGATCCGACGTACGGATCCAAACCCTAACCCTAAAACCTATTTTATTAAATGTCATCTATCTTGTGCATATCGCATCATAATTGCATTTGTTGCATCTCTTGGGTTTGCGGGTGTAGCAAATCACCTGAATAATAAATATGGAATGTGTGGAGCAAATCACTATATGTATTGCCCCATTCCATTTAATTTGACTAGATCATCTTTGCCATGTCTTGCCATGTTAATGAACATTTAATTTGTGGAGTAGATAAATAACTTGCACCTAAGTATTAATTGTCGGAACCCCGGTTCCGCTTAATTTGAGTTAAGTGCATCTCAAATTGCATCTCGCCATGCCATGCATCATGCTCATATGATCATGCTGGATCTTTTGCCGTAGTTGTAAAATGCATCTTTTACGCTTTCCAGTGTTTGTTGCTTCTTCGCGGATACGACGTTGAGATGTGTGAGCTACGACAAGATCTGCTTCCATGCGGGATTCCAGGCAAGCAAAGTTTGCTTTTACCTATACATTGTCTTTCATTCCTGCCTTTTGATCTATGCTATCCTAGTTACGATTCTTGAATCGCGATCCCATCACATGTTTATCCTGCAGCCCATACAGCTTTATCCCCACATCCTAATACCTGTTGCATGTTTATATGTTGGCCTTGCGAGTCGTAGCGCATGCTTAGAGTTGTTTGTGCGAGTCGTCTGTATGTCTTATTTATTTCACCTGCTTAGTATGATAGATTATTCTACCTTAATAAAATTGTGTTCTATATTGGGGTATTATAATTAAAAGATAAGGCACCGGCGGAAGGCCTTGCGAGGTGCTTTGTTCTGCTAAGTGTCGACCTAGGAACTCAGTTCTTGTCCTCCGATCCAATTTTGAGCGCACTAACCGCTTGTGGGAGGCCCTATGGAGCCCCCCGCGGCTTCGATCTAATCCGCCTCTTATCCAGGGCGCCGCAAGTAGTTCGGGCTTTCCATTTGATGCATGCATATGGTTACATAACGATCTCATGATGATGGAGTAGTCGATTCTCATATAGGGTGGCATGTTCTTAGAGTGCTATGAAGGTCGCATCCCGCGGGCACTGGACCTGATTAGCCGTGCACACAATCATGCGGTTCCTTGGATGGGTTGTAGAGAAGAGATTTGCCGTGTTGAGATGCCCTACCTTCTGGCTTGCTTTTGGGGTTGATCGAACGAGTACGGGTCCAGTAGTGCACCCCTGCAGGGTATAATCTTATCGATGAGCCGTGTCCACGGTTATGGACGACTTGGTGATGATGCTGGCTAACAAGATCATAGACAACTTACACCTAATCATTGTTAATTAACCTGACTAGTAATATAGAATTACTTTCACAATAACTTGTAACTAAAATTGTTCAATGTGTGAGTTTTCCCGAATTGCTTCCTCATACTTGGTTGAGGGTGTTAATTCGAGAATGGGTTATGATTGGTGTTAGTTGTAGATGTTTACTTTATGCGCTCTCTTATCCCTCTCCGATTAGACGGAAGTTGTAGCGTGTCTCTTTAGGTTGCTAGTGATGCTGCCGCTAAGTCCACCTTCCCTATATTTTTGGGAGATGGTGTAGAAAGTAGGCAAGTCGGTTTTGCTTGCCAGGGAGTGCCCTGACCCTCTTTTGGGATGTGCTTTATGTGCAGTCAACAGGTTTGAAGTCTGACGACGTTAGCTTGGGAATCCCTCCGGCTTGGCTGGGCAGGGATATGGCGCCATTGCTTATCTTCAGGACTCTTAGTCCAATTTGTATCTTATCCGTAGTCGGATACTATTTTGCTTCCGCTGTCATTTGAATCTTTGTATTGTATCATTTGTATCTTGACTCGTTCGAGTCCTTGTTGTAATTATATCTTCTGTTGTATTTGTGGATGTATCGGAAACTGTTGTAATGATATCACAATTCCACCCACATAATGCGCATGTTTCAGCGTGCACATTATGTCTGGTGGGCGACCTAAAATCGTTATTATGCGGATTTCGGCGGGATCGCTTAAATCTACATAGTACCGATTTTCGGGCGTCACAGTTATTGAACAGTGGGTTGGTCTTCTTCATCTTGAAGATGATTCTCATGAAGCTGAACCTGTAAACACTCATGCCGAAGCAAAAGATACTGAGCTCTCGGCATTGTTTGAATGTACCACAATCGGCGCTAAATGTCCTAACTTGGTTTGTTTGCATTCTTATTACAGGTTATCACCGGGTGTTTGCTCTCGTCGATATAATAGCCTCATGTTCACTTGCCTTTTTTTACAACTTTTTCCTTTTAAGCACATGTTCAGTTTGAATATATTTTGGTGTGCATTTATAGCTTGGTGTGCAATTATATTTTCTTAATTTGAGATTGATTTTGTTCTCGGTCTGATAAGATAATGTGTTATGATATGTGAGATAGTTCAGAATACTCATAACGTATGCAAATGAAAATTATTATGTAAGTGGCCACTATATCTTTTACTTTTGTGTGGATTGTTTTATAGTAGGACATGGTAGAGAATTGGATTCTAGGAGAAAATCAGTTTACCCTAAAACAAGATTCTCAAAAACCAAAATCATTCAATTAATATGTTTAATTTATCACATGTTGCAACATATGGGCAGAGAGTTGTTTTATGTGAAAAGCAAAAATTAAATTATTTTATCAGCCCGTAGCAGCGCACGGGCACTTTTACTAGTTTAAATATAGTTTATGTTCAAATAATTTTATTCAATTTTTTAACCCTATTTTTTCAAGTTTTTATACCACCGCTAGAATTGTTCACCTATAGTTTATATATTCATTTTTTTGTCCCCTAAATTAAAATTGAAGTAACATAGGTTTTATTGTAACATACTCCCTCCGTTTTATAATATAAGATGTTTTAGCCATTTTTCACATTTATATGTGCACACATGTATCTAGACATGTTTTAGTGTATATGTGCACTCATTTTAGTGTGCATCTAGACAACATGTGTTATAGCTAAAACATCTTATATTGTGGAACGGTGGGAGTAGTTTTTATTCTAATCGTTCAAATATAACTCAAGTTTATGATAATGTTGTGCATTCTCGACACCTTGTCAGCTCTCTCTCTCCCTTCAAACTTGTCCCTTCTGTGACATTTCTTTGTTGTCGAGTCTGTGTTCATGTTTTTCGAGATGAAACATTTTAAAGAATGCTAGCATATGCTCTAAGCAACCTTCAGGTTATAAAATATCAGTGCCTTACTTCTCTTGGTCACTTCCAATTTCCCCTTCAAAGTCACTCTAACTTTCTCACTATCTTATTGGTCCTCCTGACCATGATATTCCACAAAAACTTCTGCCACCCCACAGTCAGTTGTGCTATCTGACATTTTTGTCCAACCAAGATCACCACTCAGAAACAACATACCATTACCCCGTTTATTACCGGCAAATAGTCAATAATACTTCATCCATGCCTTTACATGAATGTGCTCACTCACGTGTATCTTCAACTCTACAGAGATAAACTAGGACGCTCATTTTTTTTACAAGGCCTCATCTCTCTCGAGGTACTGTAGCTTGAAAAAACAGTTTAGACAAACTCACCAATGAAGTGAAAACACACATTCAAACTATCACACGGGATCCGTGGTTACCTTCGTAGAAAATTTACCTACATTACATTGGACATCATATTCGTGACGATGCAAGAGAGTAGTAAAAAACATATGCCAAGACAAGTGTCAGTGGTTACAGTCAAGACGGATGCCAACGAGTGCGAGGTACCGCCGCTGCCACAAACCATGGACGGCGAGTAGTTGTGAAACCTTCCAAAGACGTCGATGATGAAGGTATTGAGTTCGTGACGACGTGTTGTGGGTTGATCTTCTTCCCGTGATGGTGATCACCTACCGTCATGGCCGCCGCGTCAAATTGGAAAGAAGGGTATAAACAAAAACTGAAATCACACGCATCCGTAGAGATATCCGGTCGGGATGAAGAGATGTGCATCGTGTGTTATGGGCTCAAATTGCAATTCGTTCACATGGTGGACCAGAACAATGTGCACAAATGAGACTAGGCGGGAAAACATCTAGAAAGACTGGTAATAGGAGAGATCATGGTTAAAAAACACGGGATTTAAATGTGAGAGTTCGTTTGAGACTTCGACCACGAAGTCAAAGGTTTGTTTCAAACTCTTTATATTTATTTTTTGTTCTTACTATGGTTTATTAGAATTTCTGTTTTTCATATATTTTTTATATTTTAATTCTTGAGATTTTAAAAAAGGTTCAACGTTCGATTTTCATTTTCTTGAAAAATATTCAGATTCATATAATAAAAAACAAAACGTATAATAAAAGTAACAAAACAAATATAACTCTAGCTGTTATTGGGTCGCATTTGTTGAGGGCCAGCAAGGGGACTCGGCAGGCGGGAGTGAATCCCTCCCGCCTAGTGCGCTCTGTAGGAGCTCCCGAACTACTAATGGATTGGAACGACCCATTGGGCCATGGAATCGCTATCCTTTTCCATGCGCTCCGGTTATCTTTGCTACAGCGACGTCGTTGTTCTTCCAGGCGGTGCCCATGTCTATCTTGACACTACGATTCTTTATCTCGGCGAGCTGCCGGAACCCCTCAATCTGGCTTGTACGTATCACCATCTTATATATAGGGAAAAATAGATTACAAACGGCCGGGAACATTGAAATGAACCAATTCGCCTTGCTTTGTTTTCCGTGAAACGGGAAAGGAGCCGGTTGGATTCGCACTCTTTTGAATGGTTGACTATGTACTCTTGTTTTTCCTTACGTATAGTACTCGAAAGTGTGGATCAGTCGGTGTCGCAGGGCCCCTCGTCAATTTCCTACGCGCGAAAGGACCAAAATTTGCAGGCATTGCTTTACTTTCCGCTCTACTTTGATTGACTTTCTCATTTCTATAGTATAGCAACCTTCTCGAGTAACTTTCGCCTTTAAAATTTGTATGAATCCTCTCTCACACACACACTGGGGAAAGAGGAAAGAAGCAGAGCTCAAAAGACTCGAAAGGCACGCAGCAATGCACGAGGAGAAGGGGCTGACACGTACGGCGGGGGGCGGCATGCACTTTGACAGCGGCAGTCAAACGCTAATGAATTACTAGTTGAATGCCCGTGCGTTGCTACGGGTGCCTTAAATATTTTCCTCACTCATCGACATGCTTCATATTCACCCCATTCAAATAACGTCATCATTATACTCCGTAATCACCCTAATCACAGGAATGTGCCAATCTCCATGTCGGTGTTGTCTAACTCCGACAAAGAAGTTTGCATCATAGCCCATGACTTTGAGTTTCTAAGAGATAACACATTGAAATGTAAAAGCAACATTGATCAGGATATCCATTATTTGTGTGCCTTCTCGACCATTTTGATCATCTTCCATTCATTTCCGCCCATCTTTTAGCTACACGATTGTTACATTGTCCATGTGCTTTCAACATCTCTAGCATGAACTTTCCTACACATACAAACCAGGCATGTTTATTGTATTTTTTCACCTTAATATAGATAATCGAATGTCCCATGTTTATTTTTTCACTTATGTATAGTAGTAATCCTGACATCAATTGCCGTCACTATCCTCTATAGTCACCTTATTCCAACAGCATGTTACTTATCGACATGTCGGGGTTTTGTCCAATCAATCAAAATGTTCATTAACTGTTTGATTCCTTGGACATTGTGTTCTTCTACTCCCTTTCACTCACAATTTGGCTATGATATTGATTTATTCTCCTCTTCAGCATTACGTAGCCATGTTTTTTTTTACTTTGCAGACTGCAGCAAGATAATATTTTTCGAATTGTTCTTAGTTCAGCTAAAATATCATCAAACAACAAATAATGCAATGAGTGAATAAGTCACATGTCTAGTATAAATGACATGTCCAATTAAACTCACGCTAATTTATTACCTGGGACCCTATCATTTGGAACGGAGAAGGAGAAGAGGTGTTAAATTTCCCTTCATGGCCAAACTCCTAGGTCGACTTAAAGCCTGTAATACAACATGCAATATTTTTTTCTAAGATTGTCAGCATGTAATAAAATAAATTTGAGAGTAAAAAAACATTCACATAAACATCACAGGATTTACAGAGTATGTGTTACAGATTTCTTGCACATGATCAGAAAAAGGTGTGTGCCACACCTTGTGCACACCGCAAGTAGAAGCTAGCTTAGCAAGCGGATGGGCATCCCGATTGAGGTTTCTCCCAATCTTAACAATTTGACAGCCATCTAGTAACGATCTAGTGTATTCAACATTTGAGACAGGGCTAAGGAACAACATCACTGTAGCAGCACAATTCGATTCCAATCTAGTAATTTTCAGGTTGCGGTCCAGACCCATCTTCAAGCCAACCAGAATGGTGCGCGCTTCCGCATCTTCGACTTTCAATGGGTACGCTAGCTGCGACCACAACATGCAATAATTTTACCGGTGAGTACAGAGATATACATGCCTAATGATCGCTAGTACAACATGTATGTAAAATCAAAATAACCACACTAATTTGATCACATTGAAAGATCACTTGCTCTTACTTTGGTTCGCACATAAGTTACTTTACCATCTCCTAACATTCCTAATAATCCCTACTACAAACAAAAGAACCACTCACCAACTCTGGCACCTAGAAACATTCAACAAATTAGACTTGTGGGCGCCAAGTGAAGTGATTGTGTGCACGGGCAGTCCCTGCCTGGACAGTCGTCGTTGCCGGCCGCTAAAGATGGTTGCTGTAAACTTTGGCTAAAAAGTGAGATTAGCATGACATAATGCATTAGTGAATAAAACATCAATAACTTAGAGTTATTTCAACGCAAAATGAAGCGTGTGCTGGGCCATGGTCACACATTAGCATGTTCTTGTGCACCAAGATGCATGCACATACACACCACTATGTAAACCCACTATTTTTTCTTCTCAAAAACCACATCCAGGGGTTGGTCCACATGAGTACTTCACGGTTTGACCCGTATACAAATTCGGATTGCCTTGTACTCCAGTATTCAGTCCTCAAGCAACATCCATCAAAGTGCCAAACCGCTGCATAACCAGGCATGTAAAGGATTATGTAAGAAAACACTGAGAACAAAGCTTCCATAGCAGTACAACAGGTACTACCACTAACCATACCATTTGCCAATTCTCCATAGTTGTGTCTTCGGAGAACTTCTTGACAGCTTCAACCTTTGATAGAATTGCCCAGGATTTTTTTCAGTATACAAAGGTAAAAATAAAGTAAAATATTCTGAGTGTATGTTCCCGTACAGCCTCACTACATGAGATTGGGTGTTTTCACGTGCTGGGAATCAAAAACCTTGCTGCTATAAAATGCCTCAGTCGAGGATCATTGCACCTTGCTGCTATATTTTAACTTTTCGATCAACTTTTGAATATGTTGTGGCATAGAACTACATGTACTTGTTTTGATAAATAAATCAAGAATCTATTTGGTGGGATCATGCATAGAATAATCTGATTTACAATAATTTTAGCTGTAAATAGGCATGAACGAGAGCAAGTGCATGTTGTGCAGCTTCTCCTTCAACAGCTTTTCAAGACCTAGAGCCAGCTCCATAGCTGAAACCACAAGAAACCTCGAGTAAAATTACTGGAGGACTGTGCATGCAGCCATCATTATTTCTATATCACAAGCTAGGTTCAGATATTTAACAACTTCTTATATTTATGATTGTTTAATTTTCTTCTCATCTAGTCATATATATTTCCAATAACACTTTCAGATTCCAACACAACGCCAATCGGGCGTGATGTAAAGGTCATTGGTGACCAGCTATATAACTTATGACCAGTTTTTGTAACAAAGCAGACGCGTGATGAAAAGGTCACTGGTGACCAGCTATATAACTTATGACCAGTTTTTGTAACAAAGCAGACAACCAGCTAAAAACATATATAAGTTCACTGAGGCCATGTTCAATTCATATAAGTTACTGGTGGCCATCTACATAACTTATGACCAGTTTTTTCAATAAGGTAGATAACCAGCTAATAAAACAGATATGGCCATGTTCAGTTCATAATAAGTTAGCTTTGCATACACCTATTTTACCATGTCTTTTGTTAGAATTGTTGTTACTCTCCCTAGCTGCATAATCTGTCAAAAACGGTGTGCCCCTTCGTATCCACTGAATATTAATCAATAGACGCCGACATGACCTAATAATCACAAACACACTCGTCTCTCCTGTAAACTGTCTCAGGAAGAACTGCAACCATACAAAAATTCAGCATACCGAGCATGGCCTTTCTCATAGTGGTCAAACTTCCCTACCCTCACTCCTTGTGTGTTCAGATGGACAGTTGGACACACACAAGTATTCATTTCACCAAACATCGCCTGATCAATTTTTAGCTAGCACTCATGGTACAATGGTGTATCAAGTAAAGGGGCAAGGAACTCGATTATACCTGGTACCCCATGAGCTCCTCGGTGTGGTCCCTTTCTTCTTCACTTGATTCCTTAAAGAAACTGGGAAAATAAACAAAGGTATTATAGACAATTACTGACAGTGTTGACTTCAGAACATTGTACTGATTTATTTGGCAATTGAGCATCAGTATGCCACTATTCTTACTTGGCAAATCTCTTGAGGTCAGCATTGTCGTAGTCAAAATTAGGCATACATGAAGTTGTGCGTATATGATGGATTGTACAAAGCAACCTGAGACAGTGTTAATGTCACTAATAAATCCAAATTCCACAGTAGCTAGCATCGCCGATTCTAAGTAAAATAGAAGCTATCCCAATTTCTAAGAGAATAGATAAAAATTCCAACTGGTTCATCACATGCAGTTGGTCATGCTCTTATTAATACATGATGCTAGGCGAATTAAATGGCAGTTGGTCATGCTTTGTGGGTGAATAGAACTCCATTGTATTCACGTATTTCCTAGACTCTGAGTATCATGTAAAGTCATGCTTTTATTAATACTTTGTAAAACAATAAGCTAGCATCAAGCCATGGTGGAACATGTCATATAAGAAGATGTTCATACACATAAACTGGAGCAGCTTATGTCTGAAACCTGAAATCCATTTAGAGGCAAGTGAAAGGACTCCAAATACAGAACAAAAATCTACAGGTTTAGATAACAAAGTCACTGCTTATTCTGCTTGCTCTCATGATAGATAATATTCAAGTTAAATCTGAACTTTTGAACCATTTACAGTTAACAGAATTCCAGGTGAAATAATACAACAAAGAAAATGATAGAAAATGGGCCTACCAACAGAATTCCAGGTGTGTCATTTAGTCAAATTATTCTACCACAAATGGGCCTACCAACAATTGGACTCACCATCAGATAGAAAATGATAGCTCCGAATCCTTTTCTTCTACCCAAGTCTTGCTTAAATCATTTTAATATCTGCATATAAAACATGGTGCAGTGTTATTGATTTTGAACAATTCATAAAAAGGAGAATGATGCTCATAGGAAAGCATTTGTATTTGTGTGAAGCATTCTAGTAAACACATGACATGCAAGTTAAAATTAGTCACAAGGCAGTTAGGGTGTCAAGGATGAAGGCGAAGTGGATGCATTATCGGTGACCTCCTTCCTGATTGCGACCTGCTTCTCCAATCTCCGTCCTCCTGTGGAGATGGATGATCGTGAGAGTGATTGAGGATGGAGAATACGATGCAGCTCTATGCATTAATCCTCAGTCTGTGCTTGTAGCCCTGTAGTAAAAAAACATCATCAATCAGACTTTGGAAAATAACTTGAAGGAAATATCATCACTCTCAAGGTCATCTTGCGCCCACCGCGGAGAGGCGGAACCAGAACACGCCAACGACCAGCGGAACTCAAAATCGAAAAGCGAACCTAATTGGTGGAGGGCGCATATCTCACCTCCTGTTGCGCCGCCTCCTTCTTGTGGTCTTCGCTGTCGGCGGCCGGAATGCGAGCGGGGTGTCCTGGCTGGCGGTGCGGTACCTCCTATGGTGGTCTTCAGCAGCAGCGGCGGCAGCAGCCTTGGCCCTCTCCGCCACCTGCGTCCCGGGATCTCCAGCCACGTCTGCTGCTCGAAGCCGCGGGCGCAACAGCGAGAGGACGGAGGGATGGGGAAAGCTTTGGGAATGGGGCGGTTGGGCACTAACCGCGGGATCCTGGGGGGCGAGTGCGTGCCCTAGGTCGTGGCTCGCGTCCGGGGCGGGCGGCGGCTGCGCTTGGTCGGCGCCGCCGCCTCTGCGGGTGGTGAGCACCATGGTTGTACGCCCAGACGGCGGCGCGGCGTAACCCGGCGCCGGAGTAGGGCGGCGGAGGGGGAGGAGCTAGGGCGGAGGAAGGCGGTGCGTGGGGTGAGGCCGAGTGGTGCTCGACTCGATTAGGAGGAGAGCAGATCTTCCCGAGTGCACGGGCACGGACGCACGGTCAAACTCCTGGCGGTGTCACCGAGCAGGTACCGCTTTGGGTACTAAGCGGTGGAAGTAGGTTGTAATATTTCCATTCAGAAGATCGAACGGGGTAGAGACGTTGAAGAGACATTGGATGGGCAGGATGCGTTTTTCCAGCTGGCTGAACTTTTCCTGGAGAGGGGGTACCAAGTACCAACTCCCATTTAATAGTAAAGATTATTCCATGACAGTGCAGCTGCTTTTAACCCCTCTGATGAATCAATCCAAGTGTGCAATCGGGTAAAGTGGTTTTTGGTCACTGCCGGATGGGATTTGGCCAAAGATATTGTCCCTTGTCAAAGCGGCGGACCAGCTGCTGCACTGCATGCTGCATCTGCATTTCGGAGGTAAAGCAAAACACCTCCGTCTCGATATATTGCTAAGCACAAACCATGATGCTACACACGCCACTCTACATGGTTGTAGTACTAAATTAACTTAACATAAAATGCGGTATTTTGATAGGTTTGTCTGGATTAAGCATTGTGTACATGTAAGAAAGCCGGTCAATGGTGATGTCGCGTCATGTATGAATAATTGGGAAGACAATGAAAGGAAGATAAGATTGAAGGGTTTTTGGACGTCGCTCGAGAGTGGAACCTGAAATGTCTGGGAAGCTCAAAACTGACATACAAACCTACAACCCTAACCAACTGTCACCCATCAATTAAAAATGAAGGGCGAGAGACGGGAAAAAAAAGATTATTACACCTTAGAATTTATACTCTGATGGTTGTCGGTTAGTTTTTCTTATAAACTGTTCTACTCATTTTGATTTAATCAATCCAACTTATTGTCAAGATTTAACTATAATCACAATTGACAATGGTGCAAAAGCATCCTTTTGGCATACACCATGGTTGGAGGGAAGGAAGCCAAAGGATATTGCTCCCCTCGTCTTTGCTTCCTCGAGCAAGAAGGGGAGCACCATTCGTGAGGCCTTGGTTGGTGCGGGTTGGGTTAACAAAGTGAGGCTTCATGAGGATTTTACCGGTGCACATTTCTCTCAATTCATGGACCTTCGGACACTTCTCCTCAACATACAACTTGACCCCAACACTTGTGATGAGATCCGTTGGAAGCTTACGGCAAATGGAGAGTACACGACAAAAACCGCATATGAGTTGCAATTCATGGACACCATTCTTTCCTCCATGGAAAAGATAATTTGGAAGGCTTGGGCACCGCCGAAGACCAAGTTTTTTCCTTGGCTTGCCAACCAAAATAGGGTGTGGACGGCGAACCGGTTGGCTAGGAGAGATTGGCCAAATTGTGGCCTTTGTCCCTTTTGCAAGCAAACGATGGAGACGGTGGCTCACCTCTTCGTCCATTGCCGCCTCACGCGTAGGCTTTGGGGAATGATCAAGGATTGGCTTGGGATAAAAAACCGTGCTAAAACGCTAACCAAAAACCATGGTCAAAAAGACTTGTAGGTAGTCTTCTCTTGAGCCGTTGTGGTACCTTCTTCACTACGCCCTGGTCAGAAAAGGCAAGGCCGTAGTCCTGTCCATACCCCCGTAGATGAAACAGCTACAGATCATACAAGTTTTCAGCCAGCCAGCTCTGCTCCGCAGCGATGCTCGCTCCATCAGCAGCTTTACATGGGCTGATCATCTCCGTGTTCAGAAAAGCCTGGTCCGATCCATATCCAGCCCGTAGACTGCGCCACAGTACGACGCCACTGTGCATACGCATTCAGCGACGAATGCAGCTGCCAGATTCGCATACACAGAGACAGAGAAGACTGCGCGGTCAAAGATCGATTAGCCTGCCGCCTCAGGCTCAGCTGGCTACACAATCGATCGAACGCTGCAAGCTACGCACTCCATGATCGAAATCAAAAGCAAGATGGGAAGATCCTTGAATCAGAAAGGAAGAAGAAATAGTTATGTGGGGGTATTTCAAAAACATCAACTAAAGGATAATCAACATCAAGAAGCATGGAGAAAATGATGAGCGAAGTTAGCAGTATATATACAGTTAAAAGAATCAGCCGAGACAGCCTCGGGAGTCGTGCACTCATGCAATTTATTACTATTCGTAGTTGCTGCTGGTCTAGTCAGTGGTAGGCCTATAATGAGATCTCTCTCATTATTTTTCTCTCTCTGCTGATTCTTGTCCATGGTAGTAACGGCCTTGGAATCGCGGCCGTTGATTGTACCGTCCTCTCGAGCTTCTCAGAACCGGGCCCACCACCAGCTCACCCGTGGCAGGGGCATCTTCTGCCGGTCAGGCTGACTGGCGGGGCCACATGGACTCGGAACAGATTTGTCCATGTATTAAATAATTTTGTCTTGGACTGCTGTCTCCGGGCAGGGGCCCTGGAGATGGAACGACCAAGGAATTGGTGCATGCACCACAAACGAAGCATCACAAAAACTTTACATTGATAATATTGTAGGGTCCTTGAAACGAACAGTGAAAAATAATGGCAAAGGTATGTACTCCAAAGAAAGCCACTGTTCAACCAATCACGCAATGTAGGATTTATAGACGCTACCGACCACTATTGTCTACAGATTTGCATTTCTACTAGTAAATCTAGTAGAAAAGGGGTCTGTGGTAAACTCAAAGGATTGGCTTTCACCAAAATAAAAACTACACAACACGTATTACACACTTACCATTATCAATTTATATAAAACACATTAACTTGGTAGAACCATAGTGGATCCACCAGACCTATAAGCAACACCCAAGCTTATTCAAATATTTGACATTTCAAGTGTCTACAAAATGAACAATACAAATTGGTAAAGGGATAAATACTGCTCAAAGTGAAAGCAAGTAGCATCCTCCTAATAACTTTTGTCAACCCTTTGTAACTTTAATTGTCGAGTAAAGTACTTCTGCTACCATATTGTTTACCTATTAGATATATGTCAAAAGATTTCTACCTTTACGGACTGCAGTAACATGCCCGTTAAATTTTACTTAATAGTGTTTGCCCACAAGCTGGTTTGATTGCACCATGCAAAAGTTCCTATGAAGTGGAGTGTAAGTGAATCCTAATAGAAATTTTTTGTACGATTCAATCGTACTTATACTACATATGAATATTTTTATACTAATGACAATCCTCCCAAGTTGCCCTGAATTATCTCGCGGAATGTACACCACT
Organism: Poa annua; assembly: GCA_026929855.1. NCBI lineage: Eukaryota > Viridiplantae > Streptophyta > Magnoliopsida > Poales > Poaceae > Poa > Poa annua. Next base: position 78,962,839 of record CM049432.1, read on the forward strand.
CTCTAAGTTTACATGTACATGTTATTTTGGGCATAGACACACTCTAATAGGCAAATTTTACAATTGGTCTTTCAAATATTATTCTTGGTTGATACAACAGTACTAATTTATGGTACTCCTCCATCTTAGTTTGTTATACATCTAGGTATCTAACAACAATCAGGTTATCCCATTTGTAGACTATGCTTAGTATTTAGTTCCCTAAGTTATTAGCCTGCATGGGGATTCGAGAACCTGATTTATTGCATGTGTGGGAAGAATTAACTCTTATGAAAATGATCGGCCAAAAAATCGAAGAGTCAAATCTTTCATGCCTAGTAACATTCTACCACACACTTTTGCCATCATCACTATTCTTCAATGATATTTACCACTAGCAGTTTTTTTATTAAGTAAGATTCAGGTTGGCATGAAATTGTTTCTATAAGCAAAGTATTTGAAAACCACGTATTTGTATATCTAACAAATCAATCATTTGTTTTTTTTTAAATTAAATCAACTTTTTTATATGCTTCGAAATCAGTTTAGTTTCCTCGATATTGAGGTAAACAAAACTACATTTTTTGGTATTGCCAAACATGTCAAAGTATATAAGAAATACACAACCATGCTATAAAGTGGCTATTTCCGAGACATGATACATTGATTTTTTTAGGTACACTATTAAAAAAACCACAATATTTCTGGAAACCACGGTTTTATTTGAATATTCGAAGAATGCTCAGCTTTCCAAACTCACCCTGAGTTGGTTTTGCCTCCGTTTTGTTGTGCTCTTATTTGTCTATGAGGTAGAATGCAAAGCTGCTTTTATATGGAAGTATGGTGTTTTTGGCATCCGTAGGGTTTTACTTATGCTCAGTGGCATTTTCACGGCATATGTTCTTTACGAAGTTATATAATGATCAAATAACATTTTCCCCGAGCGTACTATTTGTCTGGGAAAGCTATGAATCATGTTTCCTACAGTACAATTGGAGTCAACGTCCGTGAATGGCTGCAGACTGTACGACGTCAACTGTCTATGAACCCAAATCCAGTACCAATATTATTTTACTGTATGTATTCACTGGTTGAGAAAGCGCGCGCGGCTACACACATCTTTCTCCAAAGAAAAGAAAGAAAAGAAGAAAGCTAGTGTCTGAAGAGGAGCAGCTGGGCGTACATCCAAAAGGCTTTTTCCATGCTGCAGGCATGCGTGTGAGCTCGCTCGTACGTGTACTACGTAGCAGCAGCAGTAAAAGAAGGAAAGTATGAAAGAAAAGGGCTCTGTATAGTATACGCGCGTGTGGGCCCGGCAGCGTGGGGAATCTGGCAGAACTATCACGTTCGTTCCGAAGGCAGCAGTCAGGGACAGGCCCTTTTGGGCTCTCTTCTCTTCTCGGAATATCGTGGGAACCCCGCCGTCGTGCCCGCCTTGGCAGCAAAACAAACAGCGCGAACGGCAGAGGCGGGCCGAAGAAGAAACAGAACCCGATGCAAGACACACAAACATGATCGATGGATGCAAGGAACGAGGAGGAGGAGGAGGAAGATCTCTTGCCCGGCCTCCACGCTTCCGGCTCTGTTGGATTAGACTTGCCGAGATCTTCCTCCTCCAGGCGCCCAGCAGCTACTGTATCCGCTGCTCTCAAATCATGACGACGCTGCCGCCGCTTCCCGGGTTTTCGTTTCTGAAGCCATGCAGCAATGCAGCTGTAAATGTACTGCACATCTCTCTCTACCTGTGTTCACCTCTGCCAATAGCTAGCAGCAGCCTAGGGCTACAACTACGTACGTACGCAGCAGCCAGCAGGCAGGCTCTCGGAAGCAAGCAAAGACTCGCCTCTCGCCCCGGTGACTTGTTGTGAGCTCGACCGATCGACCCTGCATGCCATGGCTGCAGCTGCCTTTCCAAACTTTGACCCGTTGAGCGCAACGCAAAAGGCAACCGAGAGAAAGCGGGTTTCGAATCAGGGAACTGACTCCCTGCACTTTCCCGGACTTGCCGTGCAATGCAAACAAAAGATCTGCTCCACTCTCGAACCGTGTCTTCAGTGCAGCGCTTGCTAGAACTGAACTGTACATGAAACACCTGATTTGCCTTAAATTAGTTCGGCACGCACATGATTGATTGCACAACTTGCTGGAGCAGAGCAAACGGTCGATCGAGCGATTCGTTCGTACGGTACAGCGATTAGAGTTGAGTTCGGAGTTTAGAGGTCCCTAGCTAGCTAACTAAGCACTTGCTAAGTGAACTCTGAAGGAGTGGACCTAGCTAACTAAGCACCTGCCTGGTCTAACTGCAGCAGGGAACACCAACACAGCAAAATGGTCGTCGCGCCGGTCCACGGATGCATGCATGCTATCGTGCTACTGGGTGAGTGAGTGAGACGATGACTGGCTAGCTAAGCTAAGCTAACTCCTAGCTGGAGACGACGAGGCGGCGGATGGCTGCTGCGACGGCGGCGCGACCGACAGGCTCAGGCCCTCGCCCTCCATCGCCTGCAGCCGGGCCTTCGTGGCGGGGGATGTGGACGGTAGCTCCTCGTCATCGGGCGAAGGCGGTCTCTTGGTGCCCGCGCTGGGGCGCGGGGCGGCGTCGAGGTGCACGCCGAAGAGCTTGGTGGGCGCGGAGGACCGGGCCGCGCTGCTGCTGCCGGCCTCCGCGGCGCCGCTCTTCTCCGCCGCGAGGTGGTTGGGCGGAGGGGAGAGCTCGTCGGCGATGGTGAGCGAGCTGCTCGACGTCGTGCTGGTCCCGGCAGATGCGTTGTTGTTATTGTTGTTGTTCCCGGCGGCGACCTTGCGCGAGGGCTGCTGCTGCATGCCGAGGCCCTGCAGGAAGGTGGCCGCGGCGGGGCTGGGCGCCACGGGGCGCACGTGGTTCTGCACGAAGTAGATGATGTCGTTGTAGAGCTTGCGCATGTGGGCCAGCTCCTGCAGCAGCGCCGAGTTGCTGCGCCGCAGCCGCTCGTTCTCGTCCATCAGCGCCGCCGCGCGGCCCTCCGGCATGGGCGGCGACGTCGCTCCGGCGCCGGGGCCGCCCAGCGCCAGCAGCCGCGGCTGCTCCCGCCAATGCGGCGGCGGCTGCTGCTGCATGAACGGCATGCCGGCTGCGTGCGCCGCTGCTGCCATCGCCCCCGCGTCGTCGCCCTGCATGAACTGCTGCTGGTGGTGGTGAGCCACCGAGACGCCCGGGTGGAAGAGAGGGAAGTGCGGGGCCCCGAAGAAGGGCGGGGGCGAGGACGACGTCGCGGACCCGGACGTCTTGCGGCGGTGGATCTCGCAGAGCAGCTGCTTCTCCCCCTTGCGGAAGAACTCGTTGGCGAACTCCCACCGCTCCGGCACCACCTTCCGGAACCCCTGCATTGCCACACTTAATCGTCAGCATCCATCCATGTAAGATGTAACTCCATGCATCCATCAAACACAAACACATGCACGTTGTACGTATGTAAAACAGAGACGTCGACGGGCAGTGGGCGCTTACGTAGGTGTTGAGCTGGCGGACGAAGGAGGAGAAGTTGTTGTGCTTGAAGTAGTTGGGGAGGATGTCGCGGGCGAACTCCGGCGGGCGCCAGACGACGAAGGTGGAGACGCGGTCGTCGCCCCAGGAGACGATGTGGTCGGTGGCCGGGTCGTCGACGAGCTGGTACGTCTTGGTGAGGAACGGCGCCGGCACCGCCTTCTGCGCGGCCGCCTGCGCCGCCGCGTCGGACTCCGACCAGCTGCCACACCTCTCCATCACTGCTCAATAGTGGACTAGCTAGAAGATCTACGGTTCGGTCTATGGACGAAGTGGAACAGTTGGAGGAAGAGTCGGCGGGCGGAGGAGGTTTGTAAACAAGCAGGTAGCTAGCAAGCTCGGGGTTTTAACTGGAGGTGGTGGCTCTGGTTTTAACCACCACGACGACGACCAGGGGATGGGGTGTGGGGTGGTGAATACGGAGGAGATCGATCGACGGGGAGCAGTGGATGTGGAGAAGGGAGGAGGTGGGTGTGCATCGGGGAGCGTGCTTTGTGGTGGGCGGTGGGGGTGGTGTGGGAGGGAATATGTGTCGTCGTCGTCGCTGCCTCTGTCTGTCTGGGTGTTTTGGAGACCAAGTTTTTTGAGATGAGATCCAACTTTCAAGGTCGACCCGTGACGCTTGCGCCATCTCTCTGCACCGCAGCCTCCCTTTGTTATTTTTCTCGGCTTTCTCAACGATCTTTTGCGGCCCTTTCGATCTCCGGTTTATTTTTTGGTTTTCTCTTCCCTTTTTTTTTATCTCAGAGCTAGCTAGCCTTGGAGAACGGTGAACCGTTCGTCTGGCTAGACCCTCCGTACATCGCGTATTTCCGGAAAAGTCCCTTCCCTTCCGGCCGGACAACAGTCTTGGAAGCATCTCAAAATCTGATCTCTCGCTCCTGTGTTTCTTTTCTCGTCGCAGAGAAAGAAAGAAAAACGGTGGCTGCCAATGCCAATTCCTATTGGCCGGTCAATGCTACACAGACGTGCAGGAAAAATAAACAAGAATTGCGTTATGTGTTCCGCTCTCTGTCTGTCGCACGTGATCCTCTGCTTGCAGTTGCAGGGTACTACGAAGGAGCATCGGTGAATAGACTGGTTTCAGTCGGATCAGATCGCTGTTCCACGTCCATGTCCATGTGGCCTAAACGGTGCACATCACGTGCTGTCGCTCGTCGGAAGCTGCGGGTTTTTCTCTCGGGGATTTTATACGTTCGCCACTAGGTACAGTAGTTGGTACGTATTTTATACGTTCGCAGCTCAGTTTCCCGTGTCTCCAGCTGACAGGAGTCCATCCCTTCAAAAAAAAAGTTGCTGACAGGAGTCCATTGCAAAGATACGACCACAAACAGCCTCAGAGTTTTTGCAATGTGACTCTCGGTCGTTTGAGCAAAAACAGGAGGAACACAGAGGTATGGATACCAAATAAAGATGCACCTAGCTTATCACTACAAATCCAAAGTGTCTTTGATGGTTCGGTAGATGCCTTCTGCCATCGCTTCGACAATGGTTCCCTCTTCAATCTCATCTCATTGGTGATTTATGTTTACGTGTTTTCTAGCTAGATCATGTGAGACATCTGGTCAGGGACGGAGCCAGGGGGGCTGGCTGGGGCCATGGCCCCCTCCATGGTGGATTTTTTTTCGAAAACCCCCCTGTAAATTTGCATATTTGATTCCATATTTAGCTAAAATTACTCATCTAGCCCCCTCCAAGCTGTTTCATATGCACTTGGTCCCCTTTGTGTTTTGATCCTGGCTCCGTCCCTGCATCTGGTGTTGTGTCGTGTGGTTCTGTTCCGTACCGAAGCCGGGAGCATGTTTGTAATGAAATAAGCTTATTTGATCAATAAATAAATAGGGCATGAAAGATGGTGTTGAGACATAGAGAGAGTCCATTAAAAAAAAAATGTGGTGACCGCGTCATGTGGGTCCACACCCTTAAGGCGTAGCCACATCGACCTTGTGCTTGTCACCACGGCAAACACCTTTATCAAATCCTACTGTTTTACTCCAAACTCCTTATTTTCCCCATAGGTTTATATGTTTCAGAAGGTTTTCTACAATATCAAAATAAGAAAATGAGTTTATACCTCCAAACAATTAGTATAGTTAAGTAAATGACAAAGAAAATGTGACATTAAAGTCTAAAGGAACAAGTACATTTATTACATATCAACCGCTTCGATAGACCATGACTTGGTCCTATTTTTAAATAGGTGACAATAAGAGCATCTCGACTTTGGCTCGGACCAAATGTATTGCATGTTCGAGAATTCTCATATGTTGACGAGCAAAGTGTTTCGACTTGTGTCTATGCCTTAAGGTACAGTGATCTTAAAACTCTCCTTCCCACGACATTGTGTTGAGTCTTCCAATGCCCCTCTAATTTGAGCTTTTTCGCAAGCCCTTCTCCGGTGCATTGGTGTTTAATTAATACTTTTATTCTATGGCCTCCAAAAAACCTCTTAACCGTTTATAAAGATCCGAACATGAGATCTATAAATGGTATTAAAAAATTCTAAGAACAAAAATACTGAGACACTACAATTTTAAGGAAAGATTGAGATTGGGGGGGGGGGGGGGGGTCTTTCGGTCAAGGTTTTACCTTTTTTAATCTCACAGCACACTTAATGTTTCCTTTATATTTTTAGATGAAGTTGAATGGACATGTGCCCCAGCAAGTCCGGCTTCAAGGTTGGGAATCATTCCAATTATTTCAACATTTCAGATGAACTTGTTCGACTAACTTTCGCTAGGATCTAGGGGTTAGGGCATGCTTCTTGGGTGTGAACTTTGACTTGATCAAGTTCTTTCTTTACTCCAACAAACCGCTCTTAATTGTGCGAGTTCCAAATCACTCAAGAAAGTAAACTATCTACGCAATAAAGCCATCGTTAAGACCCCCTTCACTTTTTTTTTTACCGCTCTCGATCATCAGCACTCATTTCACATGGGTAAAAAGTAAAAACCTGCTCACATTTGCGGCCTCAGTGGTCCATATAGTACATCATCGTCAATGCCAAAATATACTAAAGGGAATCTCGCAGTTCCAACTTCTCTGATGTGCCAAACGGGGTGCATCTTATATTAGTATGAAGTAACTATTAGCGCTTGTTAGATTATCCTAATTAAGCATGTAAGTGCAAAATTTGCTTGATACACACGATGTGCAACAAGAATCTAATATATATGCCAGCCAAGTGACCTCACATATTCTTTGAAATGTCCCTTTTATTAGGCAAAATTAAGTGTAAGGGAGGTAGATGGGTGCAAATATTTTAGACTCACAAGGCCACTACAAGAATAACCCCCCTCTAGCAACACATGATTTACAACCATTTTGATATGTGTTGCCAAACTTTAGTCTAGATACACATGTATGTGTAGCTGCCACCATCCGTTCTCTTGGTCCTCGCGTGTGTCTACTGCGCTGATGGATGCGTTCTAAAATTTGAAAGTCGTAGGGGAATTGTTTCACCCTGCAGCGGGAGCTTTTGGCGCATATAATGAAATGTTACCCCTGTGTAACTGGGCCAAGTTCGGTAGGATATCTACCCACGTATCAAGTATAGCAACTACAATCCTGATCTAGTACTAGTCCGATCTGTGAGCCTCTTCCTCCGCCTTCCACCGCCGTGTTGCCCTCCTCCTCCCTTTGCGTCCTCCCCCATCTGCACACATCTGCATCTGGGCCTCCTTCATCGATCGACGCCGTTCAGGGAAAGCAAATGGTCCTCGTCGCACGATTTATAGATGGTGGAACACCCTGCTCATCGCTCTGCGGGTTGTTCTCGATGGAGGTAATGGGGCACAAGCGCCCGTTCGACTCCATGACGATATTGAGGGCTCGAGCCAACCAAATGCACCCAGCCGCCAACGCGCTCACCACGAAGGGAGCCGTCATAGGAGACTTCCATCAAAGTTTGCCGCAACGTTGTCTCTTAGCTGCTTCCAGTGACGAGGTTAGTCCTGCTATTGGCGTTTCTGTAATCTGCAGTACATGATGCAACAGGTAATAGTCGGGGCGTGGTGAATCGATGGTGCTGCTAGCTGAGTCTGGACTGAAATTTTTAAATGAGTTTTTCTTATCAGATCATTAGATTAGTATTGTATGTCTAGTTTGAATTAACACAAGTGATTCTGGTTGACATATGTAGGACCCGATCTGATATGTCCATCATGTGAGAATATATAGAGAAAAACATTATCGGCATGTTTTTTACTGGTTTATTCGTGAGACAATCCCCCAGCCTCCAGGAGTCCAGGGTACTTCCAAAGCGGACAAGGTCCATCTGGCATGTTTGCTACTAGTTTCGGTTTATAAAATTACTGGGGCAGGTCAGTTTTTCTTTCATATTTTGACCCCTAATCAATGTTGATTCATTTCTATGCCCAACAGGTAGAAGACAATTTTCAGTCAACTCCTTGTGACCAGACAAACTAAACATCGCGCATTCGAGATTTGGATTTGACGGTAACGATGGGAGACATGGAATTATGTGATTTTCTTTACCTTGCAGATTTTGTGCCTACATGATGTGGTTCAAGTTATCAATTCGTTGCCACTATTAACTTATCTTTTGTATTAAACATTTCCTCTCAGTTGTCTTGTTCTTGAACTGCATAATTGCAACCAGAAAGAAGGGATTGATAATAACGGAACATGTGGGAGGACAAAGGTTTTGTCCTATATCATTTTGATTCAATTGTAAGTAGTTATAGATAATTACTACCTCATGTGTGCATCATGCAGGTTTCTTGGTCGGCTATAATGAGGATTTGTGATCCCTTCCTCACTCTATGGGTAAGCATGACTTCGTTGGCAAAATAAACTTAAATTGTCCCTTCTTTTTTATTTTGGAAAACATATTGTGTTGACGAGACAAAATGAATTGCTGGTTCATAATCTAATAAGCACACCGTAAATGCTAAATGCCTTGTCATATATGCATCTTGATTCTTCCTTCTATTTACTTTAAGGAGGGAATAACTTGATTTATGTATTCTCCCTTTTCTATACTTGGAAGGCTTCCCAGCTCATGGTAGATGACAGGAGACGTCAAATTTTATTCCCGGTGTGTGAAACTCTACTTATTAGTTTTATTTCATCAATAAGTTAATTAAAGGATTTTGGTCTTGTTTCTCATGGAGGACCCGTGATATTTATTTCTTATGCAGATTCTTCTTTTTCTGTGTGGTAGAAAATATTACTTGTGGGTCTGATGTGCCATTTTAAATGCATAGGATAGCAAACATGCCTTTGCATGCTGAATTAGCTATGGCGTGCCACCAAGGTAATTATTTCTACAATTTTCTAGCAAGTTAATTCACTACATTCTTCACTGTTCTTTCTACTTTGATACTGAATATAAGCATTTTGTTTATGCAGGTCACATACATCAGAAGACTTGCTATATTTAGATTTCAGCTTTGAACTTGTTGGCAAAATATTACAGTGGATATGTATTTATCTAGGACTAGGTAGAATGTCATATTTTTATGTAAGAGTGTAAACCGTGTAAACTTCATAAGATTTTCATGTCTGGAATGTTGTTTCTAATAAATATATATTTTTTTGTTGAAAGGCAGTCATATTCTATGATTTATGTGTTGTCGTATGTCATCTATGAATTATGTGCACTTGCTGAGAAAAACTTTTACAATGTTCCAAAATTATCAAACCATCTCATCTAAAAAATAATAATTTATACCGAATTTCAACTCCATATACAATACCTCTACCAACACATACAATTGTTGCCTTAAATCTGTAGCTATTTCTGCAACGGTTATTCTTTTTTTAACCAACGCTCGTATATGCGTTGCATTATGTCTTTGCAACGCCAGATAAGGCAACACATGTTTATCTGTTGGTAATGTTGCTTGCAACGCTTATATGAACATTTAGATACGCATGAGTGCGTTGCTGTAGGGGGGGGGGGGGGGGTCTTGTCTTAGTGGCATCACTTTCTTTCCTGTCATCCACGATCACCCCACAGAAATGTATACCTAGAATGCGCCTTTTCTCCTAGGGGAACATATGAACTTTGTTTGGTTATGGCAGCGAATGAATCTAGAGCAAGGTCATGTTGGACTAAATGACTTGTGTGTCCAATTCCATGTAGAAGAAAGAGTTTTTAAATCAGGGCATAATACAACCAAAATATCAGTATTGGGTGTCAACCAATCCAAATATTGTTGTTTTGTGGTGATCGAAATTTATATTTAAATTTAATTTTGGCGAAAACTATGATGATAAAATGTTCAGTTTTGATATTACGGTACATTAGAAGTTGTGTATAGATAACAAAAAATACATTTTGATTGGCATAACATATCACCGTATGAATGCGGTGTTTTAGAATTCACATTTTTATGATTGTTAATGATCCGTTTAAGTACTTATATTTCAGTATCAAATACATTTAATCACGCGTCTTCTGATCATTATTCAACACATGTTACCTGTAAGACACACTTAAACAGAAAAAGGTGGAAAAGATAGTAGTTCCATTTATGCTATAGAATTTTTTATAACTTTTTTGATGTAATCATAAACTTGAAACTTCTATTAGGATATCTTTTTTAAATATACTTAGTAGATTTTCCTCCCAAATTATTATATATAATTATGTGTGAATTCAACTCCAAAAGAAGGCGAATACTTTTTCTTTTACAATTTTCAGCTTAAGTGTATACAGCAAAAACCAATACAATTTTGGCTACAAGAACATTCAGGTTCAACAAAAAAAAAATTTTTTTTAATGAACGTAAGGTATAGAAGAATACACAAATATTGGTAACATCTTATATTAATTTTAACTGTGCAAACTATATATGGGGATATATACTTATAAGATTGAAATATACTCAGTAATACAACAAAGTAATATGAAAGTATAAGAGTTTTGCTATAAAATATATTGACTGAACCCATACTAGGTTAAAAGCTTGTATGATCCTACCGAAAATGTAAGTTGCTACTAAATAATAAACATCTAGTAAGTCCAAATGAAATATGGATACATCTAGTCCAAAATGTAAGTTGCTACTAAATAATAAACATTTTATTATTACGATCTGTCATATTTTCAATGTTAGCCGTGTTCCACTGGTGATGAGATGCAACTTCATCCATCAGACAAAGCTCATTAATAAAATATGATACGAAAGATGCAAGCCATGACATAATTAGGTTGTTGTATTCTAGATAAGCTCACCAATAATAAGGATATCTAAATAATCATGTTAAATTAATCTACATAATCTCAAGAATTACAAAGATCATCAATAATATACTAAGATTAATAAAATAAGCGAAATCATCTCATTGGGTTAGGGAAGTGATGTACAACTTAGTTACCAGATTTAAATCCTCATGTATACAAACTTTAGTTGATCAATGACTCAGACATGAACTGTGTGTGTTAAGATGCAAATTTTTTTATATAACAAAAATGTTAGTAGAAAAAGATACAACTCACCTCAATTACTGATGCACTTGAGGCATTAGCAGAAGTTCGTTTGTTATCCACCCAAGAAATTGAGCTTAAGAGCCAATCAAATGCGGAGGTAGAAAATTTTCGTAACACCACGACCTGCGTTTGGAGAAATTTTTGTAGCAAATTGAACAAGAAATTGAGCTTAAGAGTTATGTTTTGCAGGTTATTTACTGGTGCACTTATGGTTGTCCCTACAATGTTTGTAACACATCGATCTGCTTTTGGAGATAGCTTCACGGCTAGAGGTTGCATCACGGGATTCGTTTTCCTTCCATGAAAGGCAACATAATCTTCGCATTTGTCCTCCATCACGTTACACAACTCTATATTTTTCTTCATGATATGTAATTTGCCTTTTTTATTTCTCGTCCGGAAACTTATGAAGTGGTTGTGTTGCGTGCATTCTAGTTATGAAGAGAGAGGGTGTAATTCTGAGATACAAGCTAGCGAAAACATGAGGAGCACGCGGTCAAGTACTCAAGTCATGTTCAGCACCAGAGCTTCTCACGTAGAACGGCCGAACCCGTCCGCGCGGGCTAGGTTCGAGGCCGGACCGGCACGGGGTGCACGGGCCGCACGGACCATGCGGGCTAGAAGCCGAGAACGTACTCTTGCCGCTGCGGACCGGCACGGGTGCGATAGGCACGCTCCCGGTACGGCGCGGCGCGCGCCGGCGCAGACGTTGCTGGCCGGCCGCCGGCGGTGCGAGATCTCGAGCCAGCCAGCCAGCCAGTAGCTCTCCCTGCCACAAGCCTGGGCACTACGCACTAGCAAGGAGAAGTGCCATAAATAAGGGTTTCCGTTTCGGGGCACCTGCCGCGATCCTTTCAGGCGCGACCTGCGCCGCTCACCCGCGGCCGCGCTCGCACGCCTGGATATCTGCATGGATATGGATGTGATCTTTGGCTTGCGCGGGCGGCCGTTGATGCCAGCCACCGCCAGCGCCCAGCGTGCAGGCTGACCGCGCGCGGCGTTATGGCTGCCACCGCCTCTTGTGTGTGTGATTCAGTGGCCGCGGCAGGGGATGTCCTTTTCCTTCTCCGGTCTATCACGGCCTGCGGCCGGTGCAGCGATTCGAAAATCGAAGGCGATACTAGGTTCATGGATAATTGATTGGATCGGTCCACACATCCTCTTGATGCCCATGCATGCGACTCGACTGTTCGACAGAGCCAGAAGAACATTGGGCAAAATATGTATGGGAGTAAGAAATCAACATTGGCAAAGTTTGAATCAGTTTCTCAGTCCAACTACCATTTCATTGATCACCCATATCAGCCAGCAACACTACAATTTAAGGACGACAAGCTAACTATTAGGGCTCCAGGGCACTACGTCACTCCAAGGGGGCCTGTCCGCTGTGTGAAATTTATTGGACATTTATCGAATCGACTGGATTGTGAATGACGCCTGTTCCATCTCTTCCCACTGGCCGGGCTACAGCGAACACTGAGGGCTGACAAGGCACATTAACCTCTGAACCCGATAATTATCAGCTCGACGACGACGTCTAGAACCCCGCGCTCGCATGCATGCAGCCGCCCCTGCAACATCGCTCTTCTCCGTGAATATCCCCAGGGACGTTAATGTGTCCGTCCACCAGTTCGTAGTATCAGATTCAGACGACAGGCAATCAAATTAGGTAAGTAAATATTTAGCGACAATCTTACGGAGAACCTTTCCGTCCTGGAGTATAGTATAGAAGTAGTGGGTGGTGGAAGGACGAAGCATCTGCAGTAGATCGCACATGCAATGCAAACCCTAGCGCTAGGGCTAGGGTACAAGAAGATGGTAGCAAGCAGTACAAAGGGCGACGGTAAACGTGCCGCGGAGACGAATCTTTGGGGTTCTTTTCTGGTCTAGCTAGCAACCGGAGCGAGGAATATGGCCATGGAACCCCGCGCGCGACCGCGTTCGACAAAGCATGGACGCAGAGTATAAAAACTGCATGGAAAAGCTTCGCTACGACCGAGAAGAAACAAAAAGAATGCGGGAAACTTCTGCAAAGCGCCGGTTATTCTATCCTTTGCGGAGAGATGGGCACGCACGACGGATCCGGGAGGAGAAAGCGTAAACAAAGTCGCCGAGATGGATGGATCCGGTGGTGCCGTGTGTGTGTGCGTGCAAAGGAGGACGAAGGGGAAGGAGGAAAAGGGCTTGTTGGCATCGGAGCCGACGGAGAAGACGACGGGAGCGCGCGGAATCCCACCAAAAGCCGCCGCGCCGGCTCGCTAGCTCGTCGGCACGCCGGCGGACGCATCCGAGGCCAGTGTGCTGGTTATTACTCGCTGCTGTGTGCATGGCTACAAGATTGTAGCAACATGCATGCATGCAGACGCAGGGCCCTCCCTCCCCCTTGTTCAAAGGTTCCTTGGCTTGTCCACATCCTCCACCACCCACCACGCACCCTCTTCCCCGTTCCCGAGAATAGATCCAGAAGCTAGCTCAAGCACGTACGCACAACACAACAGTGCCCCGTATCGGAATCGTATCCCCGCGACCGTGTATACGAGACCGAGACACGAGCGTATCAGTGGTGGCCGGGGTCGGCCTCACGTGGCATAGTTTGGCGCGGCCGGGAGGAGGACCACCGTCGTCCGGCGATGGCGCGCTCGCCTGCAAGCCTGCCTCCTGCGGCGGTGCTAGCACGTCGCTGTGCGCCGTGGACCGGGGTCTGGTCGGATCTGGCCGCATACCGGCACACCATCTGCTGGCGGTGTGGGCGTCGATCGATCCGGCAGTCGCGCGGCAGGGAAAATGTGATATCGCTACCAGTCAGATTGGGTCTGACACCAACATTTTGGTCGCGAGCTAGGCTAGGCTGGCTGGCTATATCCCGAGTTAATTCTATCATGATTTTACGTGTACGTTTTACTGGGACGATGATACAGGTTTCTACTGTATAAGGGATGATCGAGGTTCGTTGAGCTGAATAATGCATCCCTGGCTCTCTGGTCGACGAATGTACGGCTATATATTGCCGGAAAGATAAATGGTACGGCATAGTCAAGTACACGGCCGTATATATGCTTGCATTGCATCTTAGTTTTTGTTTTGCCACACACCAGTGCACGTTATTGTGGCATCTTATACATACGGTCATACCCGATGACGGATCATTATCATGTTTCTATCCATAACTCTAGATCTTTGCATTGAAACTTAACCTATCATGTGAAACGGACTCCTTTGAATTTAAGATGCATTTTCGCCGTTGGCACAAACTAGGATCGGAGCTCCATCTAAGGTTCCAACTCACTGAAGAGAGACAGTAACAGCGTACATGTAAAAGCACATTCAAATACCATAACTGAATTATGAAATGTTTGATGCAATAACATTTCCCCCAAAATGTGTAATAACATTTGTGATCGTTTTTCAGATGACATGAACATCTTGAGAGCAAAGCAAGAAATAATTTTTAATATCCGATATTTAATTGTAACCACAAAAAACATAATAGTTTTATACTCCGTATAAACAAAATGAGAGAAAAATATGTACAAAACGGTCTTAGGTCTCTATGTTAATTAGATCTTTGAAAGAAATCGTGTTACTTCATCTCATCGATTACCGGTTGCTTCAGTGTGCTGGTACACAGGTTGCCGCAATGTTGCCCTTCCCTTACATGTGGATGTCAAAGAGGCGCTGTGCTATTAGACGTTTTAGTCGATCAGTTTTCGTGAGGAGATCACTCTCGTGACCGAAACGTGTGACCTAACTACGGGAGTCTGGGGACATCATCAACGCACCTAGATAGTGTATCTTGGTTTGGTTGTCCACTAAACCGACATCGCCATCCAGATTGGCGCGGTCTACCGCCATAGATCTTCCGATCTCGCCCAGAGCTCCCGTCTGAAAGGTGACGCCTAACGCCTTAGGTCCCACGGTGGGCGCCAACTGTCGGGTTATTGGATTCTTAGGCACGTAAGGAGGTGCCATGCTCCAATGGTGTAGAGAAGGGAAGGCATGGCGGCTTCTAGGATCGGGATTGCACACAAGGGTTTACCCAGCTTCGCACCTTGCAGCGGTGGCAAGGTCCTACTGAAGGGGTTACGGTGCAGAAAACAATAATTTTCTAGCGTAGGAAACCCTAACTTAGACAGGATCTATCTATCTAGTACATGTGATAACGGTGGCGGAACGGGTTACATTACCTCCATATAGACCGATAGCGGAGATTACGCTCCCGCACAAGCGTTGACGATAAAGTCGTGCGTAGCCGACCTCGAGGTCGCGGAGAACTTGTCGCGATGATGAAGACGATGACGCCGGGGTGTCGACGATGACCTGCATCGACGGGCGTCGGGCGTCGAGCGGAAGATGGCGAGGGCGCCGGCACCAGGGGGTGCGCCGGCGGTAGAGGGGGGTGGCGCGGCGGCTGCTGGGGCGAGACGACGTCGCCCAGGTTCCTTAAAAAGGGTTACCTCCGAGCACTCGCAAACATACAGAGCTTAACGACAACCCCCGGTCATTCAGATCCAGCTGATATCGCAGGGGTAGATCTTATCTGGAATCCCGCAGGGCAACGGCGCCCGACGGTATAGCTTAGGTGGAGAGAGGGAGCAAAACGCGCGGAGAAGCAACTCGGCCGGCCTGCTATACAATTAATTGTATTTTCCAATGAATTAATCCAATTAATATGCCTTGCTATATAAGGGGGGGAGGGGGTGTGCAAACTCCCTAACTCCCCCATGTGGGACTAAAGTAGGAGAGGGAAGGGGGGGGGGGGGGGGGGGGGTCGGCCGAAACCCCACGGGCTGGCCCCCTCTTAGTCCACCTCGGACTAGGGGGCCCAAGCCCCCCTTTCCTTGGTTGTGCGGCTCCCCCCCCCCCCCCTCTTGGGCCCTCTTAGGGCCCATGTAGGTGGGAACCCGACTTTTTCCTTTATTTAATTAATATTGAATTACTATAAAATATAATTAATTCATAATTAATATATTTAAATACTATTTAATATCCCGTGACTCCGAAACATTTTCCGAACCACCCGAACAACTTTCGGACATCCCAGGAACCATTCCAGAACTTCCCGGAACTCCTTCCGGACCACTAGAACTCTTTCCGGATCATTTCTCTCTCTCCAACAAAAACCTATATTATTCCAGAACGTATCTCCTGGCGTCGCTAAGACCTTAAGTTTGTTACGCTACGGTTCGAGAACACTCCATACATGGTCGAGACACTCCGCTCACCAATGACCGTTAGGGGTACCTGGATGTATATGACGGCCCCTGTGCATTCTACGAATATCGTCGTTGAACCATAAATATGATATTCATTTCCTCTGTTTCTGCGATACTACCTTGTCCGAGATATGATCGTAGACACACCGATGTCTTTGTTGTATCTCGTTACCGACAAAGGTTATTAACTCGTCTGTGATATTACATCTCCATGACCTAGTCATAAGAAGCGCAGCTATATAGATGTAATCTCACCGAGTGGGACCAGAGTATCTTTCCATTACAAGAATGAACAAATCCCGCTCTTGATCCTTACGTCTCGATGGTCTTTCGAAATATCCAAGATGGACACCGTTATTGTCATGCTATATAAGACACAACGTTTGATGCTCTCAAAGCACCCCTACGAAGCATCAATAAGTACGGTCTCACGGTCTAAGGAATAAGCTATCATATTCTTATCTATTACAAATGACAAACATCGTAATACGATCTTATTGCAATACTTTACGTATGTCCATCATCTTATTCAACTAACAAGATGATCCCAGTGTCAACCGACGTCATTGTCCTTGATCGGGAATCTCGATCAACTGTTGCCCAATGGACTAGTTCATATGTATCACACGTGTATTAATAATTCCGATTAATACAGTTACAACATAATACACAAACCTATTATAAACTTATGAGATAATGCAATAAATACTACTTATTTATTTGCCTCTAGGGCATATCTCCTTCAGTCTCCCACTTGCACTATAGTACAAATAAACTAGCTGCATTTTACTTTATCAAAATCCGTTATCAAGTAAGAATCATTTGATAATGCTTGCTCGTGGAAAAGTGTTACTCTGACAATCTGCACAATCCATGATTGTACATACTTTTGCGATTCATTGATATCAACTTGCTTAATATCACCATGTTATCCAATAACATGCATGCAAATATCGTAACTAAGTGAGACTTTTGTTTCCCAACGCTTACTCTGATTATACCAACCAGATAACTGCCTAGAAAAACACACTCAGTCACAATGAGCCCCTTGTAACAATTATAAAACTCGCGATATCTACATACTTTCACACCAATGTAGAAAACTTGACATTCTGATGTCAATCCATCAACTAACGCACTTCTACTTCCAGTAAATCCTTAATTTACTTTTACAACTGTTCTTTTCTTAAGAACATCGGTTATATTTTATCGAGCAGATAATATGATTTCTGTATGATGTCTAATATTACATAATAGACCAACATGTTATACAACCGTTACTACCTTGTATCATTACTCTTAATGATCAATTGGATTTCAAAGGATCATCCTTTTGATTCTATTCTGACTCCTCAGATATAATCCAAAACAACTTGACTAACTATTTAAAATTCCCGTTCTATTCCAAAGAGACACTAACTTTCAAATAGTTTCACAACTTCATCATTCTCATCTATTCTACTGGTACAATTTCACAATGTGTTAATTACACAAGGTGAATTCGGCTCCCACTCAAAACATGTTTCCACATATTTGTGAACACGAGCTCCCACTCAAAAACGTGTCATTCACAAATTTGAGTTCCTAAGCTCCCACTAAAAAATATGTTCTTCACATATTTCACCTGAGTGAACTAACTATGACTCCCACTTAAATCGATATTTTGGTCAAATCAAAATCATTGATCTATTATCAATTCGAATTTAATACAAACTAAAGTATTACATTAATACAAATCCCTCAGACTTCAAGCATGTCTACATAAATGTAGTCAACAAATTTGATCTTGTCCAAGACACATTTCTTGACAAGACATGCTTCCGCGTCTTTCTTATAGTCACATTTCTCATATAACACTTTATATGATGATTAAACAATCTTATTCCTCTAATAAGAATTGCAGTAACAATTACTCTTTTAATCCTTTCAAATGTAACTCGGATTTCCAGGCTGAAAAAGCCTTTGTTCATATTCTGATATTTTCTCAACTTTCTTTGTATTCATAAAGTGTACCTTGATCTGTCAACAAGATCTAAAACACTTAATATTGTGTTGTGACCTGACAGCAATATTAAATATAACATCACTTTATTTAGAAGCTTCTTTCATGAAAATATTATGATCTTTATAAAGAGGATTGCAAGCAGAAAATAATTTTCTAGTCTCCCTCACTCTTAATCACCAAATTTTCATTTGTAGACATATACTCTTTGGAACACCTTCCAACATAGGTCTGACATCTTATTTCAAGCTTCTAATTCCAATCCATAAACCATAATTCGAAAAATCATCTTTTCCTCAGAATTATATAGACAACAAACTAAGTTTTGTTTCTACTTGGTTCTGGAATACACTCCCATTCAATGCGAGCAATCTAAAAAAAACTATTCATGTATATTCCGAATTATTGTATAATCATATACATGTCGACACTACTGTCGATCCTACGAATTTTCGTTGAGAAAAATATCTAATTTATAAAGTGGACATCGACTATAATGATTCAAACATATTAGGAGTTTCTAAGACTTATTCTGAGAGACCACACTTTATTTAAAATAGAGTATGATTATAATACCCCATATATCACCATATATGACATTATAATATTGTGAAACATATTTCCACAAGTCTTTTATGTTGAAACCACAATTCAAAAATATTGTCCTTTGATCGAATCTTGTGAATACAACATTCACCATTCTTTCCTCTGAAAAACCCCATTTGATCTCTTATCAAATTAATTTCAGACTTATGATTTATCAGGCAAATACTCCTATTTACTAGTAATCATAGAAGAATTCAGATCAAGCAAAAACACCATTAATTAATCATTAAAAATGACACTCAATTAATTTCCTCTGGTATTGACACTTCAATACTATTTTCAAACTTGATCAATTCGGCACCCGAAATACTTAAATGGACCAAAATATTCATTACTTCTTTCATTGCCTTTATGACTAAATTCGACGGTGTTTGTTCTAGTAATAGAACTCTTATTTATAGGACACGCTATTTTATCATTTATACAATTATGAACACTTATCATACAATCGATGTAATTGAGATGTGAAATCTTTATTCATAATATAAAACAACTGGCTTGTTCCATAACATAAAACAACTGAACTTGTCTTATTACATGAATAACTTTGTCTTGCAACAATCAAGACACACACTCGCTCACTATTACAAAAGATCTTATAAAAAACTATTAATGATAACCATGATAACTTCAGGACGTGAACACCAAATGGCCATCAATTCCTTGATCACCATCTTCAGCGCCAGGTCACATCATACTGCGCCGCATATATGTGATAATCAGGACCTGTTTCACAAACAGAACAAGTATCAATACTTCATCATATACCAAGAGGCGAATTCATAATTCTGTATATATCAAATATATACCTGTAGCATCGAAGATCTCTCCTTCGATGGAATCAACTTTCTGAGAATTGAATTCAGACACAAACTTGTAGAACTTCATATCGTCGGCCTTCAAAATGTACTTGCGCACATGCTTCTCATAGCTAGGAGGTAGAGATATCAGGACAGTCCGAATGGCACAAGAATCTGCCATCCAGTAATCAAAGACCATCGTCAGCTGGAAGTAGATGTCATACAATCTCTTCAAATGTGTCTCGAGACAGGTATGCTCCTCCATATGAATGGTCTGGAACATTCTAAGCTGCCTGAATTGCTCACGCTTTAATTCATCCCCGAAGTGTGTCTTTATCGCATCAATCATGACGCTTGGCTCCTTGCGTCGAAATAACTCTTTCAACTCAGGTGCTAGGCATACAGTCATGGTGATCTCCACTTCGATGAATATGTCTCGACGCCTACGGAAATCATCTTCCTCCTCCTCGCTAGCAGAATCCCCTGGTCTTTCTCCTAACGGTTCATCGAGAACATACAGAATGTTGTTGTGTTCGAGGATGTTTCTATAACCCTTGTACCATCTGATGAAGTTGGACCCGTCGGCTTCTAAGGTAGCATCCGGCCTCTTGAGGAAGTAACTGAAGTATAGTTGCGTAGTCTACAGATGTGATCGCAAAAGAGGTAAGGATAAGTTTATAATATATAGGTGAGTTTTAGTTTTATAATCACATTATCAAAAACACACCACACCAAGATTATTATCCCTAAAATAATAATGGCGATTACACGACCCTCATCCACCACACCACCCCCCGATCATCACGGCCGGCAGCATAGCTTCAAAGGTGGACATAAAATGTCGATCACAACAACTCTGTGACTCGTGCTCGATCTTTCGATCTTCCCGTGTTCCAAGGCCATATTTCTGGATATGTTAGGCTCGCCAATCAAATCTCGAAGACCCTGCGCGTGCAACATGGCTTACATCCATTGTATGCGAACGACGAGATGTGTGACACCAGATCATCACGGCCTGCCTCATAACGTAGAACTTTCTTGGTGGTGCGCAACGAGGGAGAACACAATTTTGGTATTTGTTAGGATCATCCTACTCAAGATGCTACCGTTGTATATCTAGCATATAAGCAATGAATAGGATGCACACACAACAAAACACAATAATGATGCAATGAAGTGCGATGTGACATGGTCGATGCGCCTGGACCTTCATGGAGCCATATGCCTGGCCCCCGGCGCCCCGGCATGGCTCCGAGTCTACAGAACCCTCCATTGCCTCCGACAGTACGAGTAATATCAAAACTTACCGTAACCATGTCATATAAAATAACTGAAAGGAAAGACGTCGCCTAGAGGGGGGGGGGTGTGAATAGGCGAGGAGCACTTTTTACAATTTAGGCTTGATAAATGCGGAATAAAACTTAGTGTTTAACTTATCAATGACACAACCTAAATATACTAGGTTCACCTATGTGCACCAACAACTTAAGCTAAGCAAGACAAACAACAAAGGGATAGCAAGGTAAAGAACTTCAAGCACGATGGCTATCACAAAGTAAAGTGCATAAGTAAAGAGCTTGGGTATAGGGATAACCGAGGCACGCGGAGACGATGATGTATTCCCGAGTTCCACCACAAATGGTGTACGTCTCGTTGGAGAGGTGTGAGCAACCACAACAGGTTTGCTCAACGCCACAAAGGCCTCACCTTCTTCTCCGGTGAACTCGACCACAAAGGTCCGAGCCCACCTTCTTCTCCGGTGAACTATGAACTCCTTTGGGGCGGAGAACAATCCCGTACAACAACCTTGGGGCACACACCCACAACCGAATTGGAGGCTCCCAAATGACCACAAGAGGTCTTGACCACAAAGGTCCCAACTAGCCACAAAGGCCAAAAGGTCCTATGCCACAAAGGCGGCCACTAAGGCGTTTAGGGTCCAAGACCCAAGAGTAACAAGCTCACGAATTTCACCACCACGAATCCTCGTGGAGGGCTCAAACCGATGCAAGATGCAATGGCAAGAACACACAAAGTGCTCAAGTCCTTCACTCTCAAATTCCAACAAAGCAACAAATGCTTATGGGGGAATAAGAGAGGAAGAACCAAGAAACCACAAAGGAGAGAAATCCTACACTCCCAAATCCAACCACAAGCAACTAATGCTTATGGGGGGATAAGAGAGAGCAAGAACAAAGGGGGAGAACCACAAAGGAACTCAAAGATCTAGATCCACTAAGTTCCCCTCACTTAGAGGAGAGATGGATTGGTAGAATTGTAGATCTAGATCTCCTCTCACTTTTCCCTCAAAGATATGCAAGAATCATGGGAGGATTTGAGAGGGGGCAAGCTTTCCAAGGTCAACAATGGCAAGAGAGAGAGGGAAAAGTCGTCAACCTGAGGAAGAAGAAGGGAAGGGGTATTTATTGCCCCTCCTTGATTTCTAGCCGTTAGGAATCTCCAGTCCGGAAATTTCCGAACTGAGGTCCGGAGATTTCCGTACCCCGGAAATCTCCGCTAGGAATTCCGACGCGAGCTGAGAAAAGATCAGTGCTGAAGGCAAATAAGCTTGGCGAAAAACTGCAACTTGTTGTCCAGAAATATCCGAACCAGGGCCGGAGATTTCCGGACCCCGGACATCTCCGGTCGAAACTCCGAAGGAAATCTGAACTGAGTCAGTACGCAACTGAGATCTGGACTTGGTAAAAATCTTCTTCCACTCAGAGATCTCCGGACAGGGGCTCGGAAATCTCCGAGCGCCGGAAATCTCCGAGCAAGATCCGGACATTTCCACCCCTTTGAAAAACTGCAGAAACAACATAACTGAAAGAACTTTTGCAAATAAACTCCGAATGATTTGAGACCAACTCCGTTGGAAAGGCACTGACAAGGAAATATTGCAAACCAAAAATAGAGCAAAGTCTCCACACATGTGAAGGTGTGGAACTTTCCTCAAGGTTGAACCGGTAATATTTCCACACCGAAAACGTAACGAGTTTTCCAAACTAAAACCGTTTTCGAAGAACTTGGTCTTGTCATGAAGATCACGACAAGCACCAAAAACCAACAAGGAGAAAAGCCAAATAAGAACCAAGAAAGATGATATGCCAAGCATGCAAAGGTTTGAGCTCTCCACAAAGATGCGATCAAGTTACTCACTTGAGAGCCCCTCTTGATAGTACGCCTATCTATCCTATAGCCCTATCAAGATCATACATTTGCCTTGAGCAATCCACTTGAGCTAGATGATGATGATCTTGATATCTTCAAGAGGACCACCTTTCTTGATTGCGCTTGCTAGCACATGCTTGATGAAGACTCCTCCATATACTCCCCCATACTCCATCATGGGAGAGTCTCGCTTAGCTTCGTCTTCATGTCTCCGGCAGCTTCCCAGGGTCTTGCACTAGTCAACCTTGATGACGATCATGGCATGACATCATCCTCCATGAGCTATATTAATTGATCTTCTTGTTGCAAGCCCATGGAAGATACCATCTTTCTTCATATAGGTGATGGCTTGACAACTTCAAGCCATACGTGCAATATGCTCAAAACACACATTAGTCCTTAGGGATTGTCATTAATTACCAAAACCATACATGAGGGCACATGCCCTTTCAATAACGCCTCTGCAAAACAAAATTAGACGCCTCTAGCTTTATTTACTTTTGTAAGTTTTACGTGGCATATAAGCTTATTCGTAAGAGAATCGCTTCCCTACCTACGAACTTTGTACCACAACGTCGATCGTATAATTGCATGTTTAAGCATCCCTTTCGGGCCCTCCATTGAAAATGCTTTGCCGACTAGAGAGAGAGAAACAGACACCCGCCAGCCACATATACGGTGCAAGCCGTATGCCAGTAGTGGAACCAGTCTCGCGTAAGCGTACGCGTAAAGTCGGCCCGGGCCGCTTCATCAACTCAATACCGAAGGCATCGTAAGTGCACGCTAGAGGGTAGCAAATATAAGAAAGACGTCCTCATTTAACATGAGTTCTAACCGTACCAGCAGTACTACGCATAGATCGGCTCTGATACCACTGAAGGGGTTACGGTGCAGAAAACAATAATTTTCTAGCGTAGGAAACCCTAACTTAGCCAGGATCTATCTATCTAGTACATGTGATAACGGTGGCGGAACGGTTACATTACCTCCATGTAGACCGATAGCGGGGATTACGCTCCCGCACAAGCGTTGACGATGAAGTCGTGCGTAGCCGACCTCGAGGTCGCGGAGAACTTGCCGCGATGATGAAGACGATGACGCCAGCGTGTCGACGATGACCTGAGTCGACGGGCGTCGGGCGTCGAGCGGAGGATGGCGAGGGCGCCGACAGCAGGGGGTTGCGCCGGCTGCAGAGGGGGGTGGCACGGCGGCTGCAGGGGCGAGACGACGTCGCCCAGGTTCCTAAAAAAGAGTTACCTCCGAGCACTCGCAAACATACGGAGCTTAACGACAACCCCCGGTCATTCAGATCCAGCTGAAATTGCAGGGGTAGATCTTATCTGGAATCCCGCAGGACAACGGCGCCCGGCGGTATAGCTTAGGTGGAGAGAAGGGGCAAAACGGGCGGAGAAGCAACTCGGCCGGCCTGCTATACAATTAATTGTATTTTCCAATGAATTAATCCAATTAATATGCCTTGCTATATAAAGGGGGGAGGGGGTGTGCAAACTCCCTACCTCCCCCATGTGGGACTAAAGGAGGAGAGGGAAGGGGGGTTCGGCCGAACCCCCCATGGGCTGGCCCCCTCCTAGTCCAACTCGGACTAGGGGGCCCAAGCCCCCCCTTTCCTTGGTGGTGCGGCTCCCCCCCTCTTGGGCCCTCTTAGGGCCCATGTAGGTGGGAGCCCCCTTTTTTCCTTTATTTAATTAATATTGAATTAATATAAAATATAATTAGATCATAATTAATGTATTTAAATACTATTTAATATCCCATGACTCCGAAACATTTTCCGAACCACCCGAACAACTTTCGGACATCCCTGGAACCATTCCAGACCTTCCCGGAACTCCTTCCAGACCACCGGAACTCTTTCTGGATCATTTCTCTCTCTCCAACAAAAACCTATATTATTCCAGAACGTATCTCCTGGCGTCGCTAAGACCTTAAGTTTGTTACGCTACGGTTCGAGAACACTCCAGACATGGTCGAGACACTCCGCTCACCAATGACCGTCAGGGATACCTGGATGTATATGACGGCCCCTGTGCATTCTACGAATATCGTCGTTGAACCATAAATATGATATTCATTCCCTTTGTTTCTGCGTGTCCGAGATATGATCGTAGACACACCGATGTCTTTGTTGTATCTCGTTACCGACAAAGGTTATTAACTCGTCTGTGATATTACATCTCCATGACCTAGTCATAAGCTGCACAACTATATAGATGTAATCTCACCGAGTGGGTCCAGAGTATCTTTCCATTACAAGAATGAACAAATCCCGCTCTTGATCCTTACGTCTCGATGCTCTTTTGGAATACCCAAGATGGACACCGTTATTGTCATGCTATATAAGACACAACGTTTTATGCTCTCAAAGCCCCCCTACGAAGCATCAATAAGTACGGTCTCACGGTCTAAGGAATAAGCTATCATATTCTTATCTATTGCAAATGACAAACATCGTAATACGATCTTATTGCAATACTTTGCGTATGTCCATCATCTTATTCAACTAACAAGATGACCCCACTGTCAACTGACGTCATTGTTCTTGATCGGGAATCGCGATCAACTGTTGCCCAATGGACTAGTTCATATAGAGGCTCACTAGGGACCTAGTTGTTTATGTATCACACGTGTATTAATAATTCCGATTAATACAGTTACAACATAATACACAAACCTATTATAAACTTATGAGATAATGCAATAAATACTACTTATTTATTTGCCTCTATGGCATATCTCCTTCACCTACGTGCTGCTATAATTCACTAGATGCGAATATATGTACATGTTACAATGTAGGTTGTGAGGCGTGTTCCTTGAGGGGAACATGAGGTCAGCTTATATAGGCAACGTGCCTTCTCCTATAAGGAAAGGCTAACCGACCTAGATTAGAGATTAGGAGTCCTATACTAACACGGGATAAATCCTAACTTGTTCTCTAAGGTGAACGTCGGTTCGTCTGGATCCTGATCGGCTTGTAGGCTTCCTCTTGTGCTTCAGCCCACTGGGTCGCTCGATAAGCCGAACACCTTATCACCTCTTGGGCCACCCTGATAGGCTGGTTTGATCCTCGTGGTCGGCATACCCGTTTGGTATATCCTCCACATTGTCCATAAACAAACATTGTTTTACAAAGCACATTGCACAAAAGATTTTCCAAAGGGTGCATGAGATCTAAAGGTATGACAAGTCATTCATTTGCCACCCGAGATTTTTAGCATCAAAATTTGTTATAGACAGAGTGGACCCAATCGACTGACATGTATGGCCCGTATATGGTTTGATGGATCAAAATATTCTAAGGACAGACCAAAACATACGAGTAACAACACTTAAAATAGGATATGTCACAAGGATGATGACGATGTAAAAGGTAAGTGATCATATAAACTATAAAATCTTTGTATGAAAAAGTAGAATATGGATATTTCATTCAGGTGCATTCTAGATTCTTTATCATACCAAACACAGAGCATACACATGTTGTCAGCTATTAACTTAACTCAACTCGTAAGACACATTTGTACTCTAAAATATTCTATAATTATGTATACATAATATGATACTAGAACTGGTCAAGAAATTTGCTCAAGTGTAGGATTTTACAAATCTCTATTTTAGTACTTAAGGGTACTAAAATATATACATGAACACACATACACATTGACAATTAGATATGTATGAACAGTGGCGGATCCAGAAAGAAATCAAAGCCCGGGCAAACTATGAATTATAAAGCTAATAACACTATTTTTTCCTTGAATGAACAGTGAATTAGGCTTCTCCGACCGGCCGGAAGCCCGGGCCAGCGCCGGGTAACAGGGACGCTGCGTCCGCCTATGTGTATGAACACTATTAAGTCAAAGACTTCAAATATGTCATTAGAAATATTTTGAGTTGAACAAGTCTAAATTTTGAAAAAAGGAGAATCTCACGACACACATAGTAATTTTGCAAAAGCAAACTTGTAAGTGATATATAGTAAAACTATATAAAAATGAACATTTTAACTAGTTCGTAGAAACTTAATTATGTGGTTAACTATCTGATAAAGTAATAGAAAATCGTAATAGTTAAGATTCATTATAAAATAACACTAAGTTTTAAAGAAGTATAATAGTTAAGTATAAAAATATATTTGTAATTTGTAGACGATCCAATTTTTTCTTTTGCCTAGCCATGTGTAGAGGATCTTTACTACTAATTGGCATTTTGCCTCGTACGTCATACAAAATGGTCTAGTGGTCTGCCACTCGTGTTGCCTGCTTTCCGTGGCCGCCCCACGAACACGGGCCAAACCTAGCAAAAAATGTTGGCCTCACGCAAATCGCACGTCTCTGCCTCTCCTCGAGCGAACAGGAGAGGAGGCAAGTCTAGGCATCTGTGCGCCGCTACCCGGTTGAGCTCATATGGTGCCGCCTTCCTCCCCCGGTATAACCAGATCCGTCGCCACCACCATCATCCAATCTCCCCGACCAATGCGTTCTCCGCGCCGACCCCTCCCCTCTAACAAGTCGGATTAGCAAGGCGTCGTGGTCGCCATGCAAGAGTTGGGATAGAGGAGGTCATCCATGGTGCTAGGGGTCTCGCCTCGATGAAGGGCGCAACGTCCATGTGGGAGATCGGCAAGCATACCACACACATCCAAAAGAGTGTGACAAATTTGTCCCACCCAATATGTATGACTCCTCTTTGTACAAATCTTCTTGTGTATCATGCGTGCCTTTACTTGACTTCGTGTGTTCTCTATTTTCAGAACGGTGACACCACCGCCATGGTCGTATCTCCATATGGGACGCTTACCTAAGCGTTGACTTGTGCTTCTTTAATTTGCACTAAACCGATGACTGTCATGGATATCGCGTTTGCTTCAGTTATCAGTAAATTTTCTGCGTGAGGCTTTTTTAGGTTCGGCCCGAGAAATGCCCATGTATATCGACGGGTATACCCACGTCGCCATCGTCATTCGTCAACTAATCTCCTCGACTTATATTTGATGTGGACCAAGTTGCATATATAACACCTGCATTGATCTTTATCTAAAAAAAAGCACCTGCATTTAACGAATCTGCTATGCAGTTTCATATACGGTATTGCAATGCTAGCTACCAGATATATGCACAATCGCCTTCCATTTGTGCAACTGTTAAATTTGGTCGACATGAGGCCCTGCCAAGTGATACCTGTCAAAAATGCAACGGTAGATGAGCGGAGTCCACACCTCCTGCCTGCAATCAACAGTGCTACTATATGCATGGTACAAGCCATGTTCTTCACTCTCCCCCCAGCAGACGATCGAACAGGCGACCGAATTCAAATATCCACCGTCGAGATGTTCGTGTGGACCGCACGACTGTTTTCTATCATGATTCGGTACAATTTAAGTTTCCTCTGGGTTTCAGCAGAAGTACCACTGTACTAGTCACCGATCAGAAAACGCTGATACACAGTCGCAGGTCCCAGTTTTACCGAGTTACCTGTGCTGGCTGGGGCTGCCTGCCTGCCTCAGGTTCAGAGTACATATGTTCACCATGAATGGATTGAAAGTAATGAGCTCCAACTGCTCTACAGGGGAACAAATCTACCCTTAGCAACAAGCTCTGAATCACACTCATCTCAGAGTCATCAAGCATTCGGGCAGGGACCAATCACTGGCGACGGAGAAGAGAACAGCCCTACACTACCTCCAGGCTCACACTCGCACCTGACACAAGATTCCCTGTGGCATCGCAAATGCAAGGGTGGTCACTCACTCACTCACACACTGGCCAGTGACTGAATAATTACTCCAAGCCGGCCAAAGCTACTGTCTACTAACTTCCAATTAGCCTTGCCGGCTTGTTAGCACAGATCTCGAGGCGACATGGGGTGTTCATGCCCTGGAATGCACAAGCGGCTGGAAAAGAAAGGGCCCTGGCTGGATAACGGCTTTGCTTTGCCCCTTTGCCCTCAATTAGAAGTCAGCATGCTACAAAGCGCTACGCACGCATGAAAAAGGGTGAGAGGAGCCTAGTCTTTTCTTCTAATCTGTCGTCCCTCGCTAGCCGCAGCTCCTGGGCGCTTTTTTGCCCGGCCGCGAAACAAAATGGGGGGAAATGATAGGGCAATTGACTTGCTTTCGTGTTCGAGAAAAGCAGGGCCTTTTCACCATGTGGCCTTCTCCTTGCTTTGGTCTCCACAAAAGTGGTGGGATAATCGTACTGTAAAGATGGTTGAGATCTTACATATGCTGGGAGCCTAGCTAGGACCCCGAGTAAACAGAAACTTCCTCACTTTTTACCTTTATCTTATACTGTTATTAGCCTTTCATCACTATGGAGGAGCACATTTTGTCAGTAACACACCACATGCATTTTATTGTAGTTTCTGAATGTTCACTGATTTAGTCAGATGATCTGTAACCATTATCTCCAAATGGTATACACTGAGTGATATCAACGATAGTTTCTCTTCCAAGCATGATCATCCGATCTACTGACCTGTTATTTTATCCCATGCATCCTATAACCAACGGGGAAGAAGACAGACAAGAATACCTATTCCTTGAGAATAAAACTGTCCTGGCACGAGTACAAAGATTCATTGTCGCACAAGAGCACCAAATCAGGGATCCTAGCTAGAACCGGTAGAGAAAGCTGCACAGCAGGGGTTAGGTCGCGACATGGAGTTCCGCCATCCCATCGCCGCCGCCGCCGGTGCCGCCCGACCCACCCGGTTCCTCTGAGCGCCGGCCGCCCTGAGCTTCCCCGGGGTATGTTCCCCATCCCCCACACCTTAGCCTCCGCGGGTTTCTCGTTTTGAGTCTCCTGCGCCTCATACGTGTCGTCCCCTCTCCCGTGGATCTCGGTGAGACCTTTTCCCTCCTGTGATTCCGGCTTCGCCGCATCCCCGAGTTGGACTTCCCTTTGCGAGGTGGTGCCTTGGCATACTCTGCAACTCTTTATCCATACCTCGGTGGTCTGCAGCTCCCCGCAATGGCGGACAAGGGAAAGATGACCTGGAGCGCCTCTTCTTCAAGGGTTCCCCTCCATGATGGAACGGATGAGGTGCGCGCTAACAAAGAGCGTGTTACTTTGTTGCTGAATCGGCTGAATCTTGCTGCTGGTGAAGATGAGAAGCTGGTCTGGAGTGATGAAGAAGATGAGGCACCCCCGACAAAGTGGTCTCTCATTGGTAAAGTTCTATCCCCATCTCTCCTGCATGTGAATACCATCATGGGAGCGATGCGTCCTGCTTGGGGCAATCCGAGGGGTCTGAAGGCTAGGCCTGCTGGGGATAATATGTTCATCTCTGATTTCGCCACTCTCGCGGACAAAAACAGAGCTCTGGAAGGCACTCCTTGGGTGGTGAATAGACATGTGGTGTTGTTACAAGACTTGGACCTCAACCTGAAGCCCTCTGAGATTGTCTTTGATAAGATGTTGATTTGGGTTCGTATCCTAGATATCCCTTTCACTGGAATGAATGAAGTTAAAGGAGCAAAAATTGCAAGGTTGGTGGGTGAAGTGGACAGAGTGGATGTGGATGAGGGAGGAGATGCAGCTGGGTGTTATCTTCGAGCTCGGGTTTCTATCCCAATTGAAAAACCTCTGAAACGGTTCATCACCATTGAAAGGAAGAAGATCAATGAAATTTATGTTGTCCAGTATGAGAGACTCCCTTTCTTTTGTTTCTCCTGTGGAATCATGGGACATTCTGAACTAGAATGCCCGGACCCATCTGACAGAAATGCCGATGGGAAGAGAGACTATGATAATAGCTTGAGAGCTCCGGAGATCAAAAAGAGAGGCATCCAGAGTTTTGGGGCTGCTGCTGCTAGCTCGGATTGGAGCAGCAACCGCAGTAACAGAAGTGGTTCGCACTCAGGGTCCAGAGGAGGTAACTACACGCCTCATCACAAACCCATGGCACCGGATGTTGATCCGCCCGGGGATGATGATGATGTGACAAGTCAGGTGAAGAAACCTTCTACTGGCAAAAGTGTCCCAGGTTGCATAACATCCACTAGCAGGCAACTTTTCTCTATGGGCAAAGGTGTTGAAGGAAAGGAGAAGAGGAAAAGAAAAGCCACTAAAACGTCGTTGAAGCAAGGTTCGGTGGCTGAAAAAATACTTCTGATTGAGGGAGGAGAGGTGAAGAGCCCTGGGCATCTTCAGGTGCCTGTTTCTGCTAGTGGGGATCTTCTGATGCCCCCAACTTCTGTGGTGGATGACTCGGGGGTGAAGAAACAAAAAAAGGATGAAGAATTCTCCATTTTGGCGGGACCTGCAGCGCAGGCCCGCCCCACCCAATGAAAATCTTAACTCTGAACTGCCGAGGGTGCGGTGCATCCGAGGCAGTTCATGAGCTCCGCGATTTAGCGGAGCAGCACAAGCCGGAGCTGATTTTTCTGTCAGAAACCAAGTTGTTGGCAGAAAAGTCGGAAATGTTGCGTTGGAAGTTGGGTTTTGAAAATGCTATTGGTGTGGACTGTACTGGTCTCAGTGGGGGACTGGTGCTCATGTGGCGTACTGGCAACATTGTGCGTCTGAAATCTAAGAATAAATCGCATATTGATGTCTCGGTCAGTAATGATGAGCTGGCTGGTGGTGAGTGGCGTTTCACTGGTTTTTGGTTTTTACGGTGAACCGCGCCGTGAAAATCGGAAGGATTCTTGGTACTTGTTGAAATTCCTACGCAGTATCACTACTCTTCCGTGGCTGTGTGCTGGGGATTTTAATGAGGTGTTGGCTCAAGAGGAACACTTTGGGCGAAATTCTAGAGAGGAATGGCAGATGGAGGGCTTTCAGAGTGCTGTGGACAGTTGTGGCTTCACTGACCTTGGGTTTTCTGGTCTGCCTTTCACATGGGACAACCGGCAGGAGGGGCAAAATAATGTCAAGGCCCGGCTGGGTAGAGCTTTGGGTGATGAAAATTTTGTCAATAGATTTGGGGCAACATCTGTCATCCACATCCAAACTTTTGAATCTGATCATAGTGCGTTGGTGATTGATGTTCAAAAGCATGTTGTGCCGGTGGCTGGGAGGAGTGCTAAGCAATTCAGGTATGAGAATATGTGGACTAGGGACCCGAGTTATCAAACTATGGTGAATGATAGTTGGGCTCCTAGTGGCAATGGTCTAATGGGCCTGAAATCATCGCTGGCCAAATTGAAAGGTTCTTTTCAATCTTGGAGCCATGAGGTGTTTGGTTCTGTAAAAAGGCAGTTGAAGGAGGTGAGAAAGAGACTTGAAGAGCTCAGAGCCCTGAGCCTGTACTCTGGTCCAGCTAGAGCTGAGCGCGACCTGCTCAAGCGTATCTCTGAACTGCTGGCCCGAGAAGAAACCATGATGCGCCAACGCTCTCGTATTCAGTGGCTAGCCGAGGGAGATCGGAATACCCGGTTTTTTCATGCAAAATGCCGAGAAAGTGTGCAGCGCAACAGGATTCATCATCTGAAAAAGCCTCGTACCATCTGTGATGATCAGTCAGGGACAATTAAATTGGCTGCAGATTTCTTTGTGGACCTCTTTCACACTCAAGGCAATATTGACTCTGATGCTATTCTGCAGTTTGTGCCCAACAAGGTTACTACTGAAATGAATGATTTCCTGGGAAAACCTTTTACTCCAACAGAGATCAACCAAGCTTTATTTATGATGAAACCGAACAAGGCCCCAGGCCCAGATGGCTTCATTGCTGGCTTCTTTCAAAGGCACTGGTCTCTTGTTGGTGATGTGGTTTGCGAGGCAGTCTTGCAATTTCTTGAAGGTGGCCCGTTGCCTCCTGAGATTAACGAAACTGTGTTGGTGCTGATTCCTAAAGTCAAGCACCCTCAGGAGATGGCTCAATTCAGGCCGATTGCGCTATGTAATGTCATATATAAATTATGCTCCAAGGTCTTGGCCAATCGCCTTCGCTTGATCCTGGATGATCTCATTGCTGAGGAACAGAGTGCCTTTGTCCCTGGTCGCCTTATCTCGGACAATGTGCTAACTGCCTATGAATGCATCCATTATCTGAAAAAGAAAAAAGGGAAGTCTGGAGCTTGTGCGGTGAAGCTTGATATGGCCAAGGCTTACGACAGGGTGGAGTGGAGCTACCTGCGGGGTATTATGCTCAAGCTAGGCTTTGCGGAGAGTTGGGTGAACCTCATCATGAAATGTGTGGAGACTGTCAGCTTCGCTGTGAAAGTTAATGGGGAATTATCAGAAGTTTTCCTTCCTACCAGGGGTATCAGACAAGGCGATCCCATATCTCCCTATTTGTTCCTCCTCTGTGGTGAAGGTTTGTCATGTCTACTTAAATTCTCTGGCTTGAATGTTCTTGCTAAAAGCATTCGGGTGGGCATCCATGCGCCTTGGATCTCCCACCTTCTTTTTGCTGATGACTGTCTTGTGTTCACCCAAGCCTCTCTAAGTGGTGCTGACAGGTTGCAGCATATTCTGGACACTTATCACATGGGTTCGGGCCAGCTTGTGAATAGATCAAAATCAGCTATCTTTTTCAGCAAAAACTGTGATGAGGAGGTTAAAACTGTTATGCTGAATAGATTGTTTATTGATCGTGAAGCGCTGGAAGAGAAATATCTTGGTTTGCCTACTGCTCTTGGTAGGCAGACAATCTCGGCCTTTGACAAAATATGGGCCTGCATCAAGAAACTGTTGGGGGGATGGTGTGAGAAATTTCTGAGCCCGGCTGGCCGTGAAATGCTGATTAAAGCAATTGCCCAGGCCATCCCGATTTACTCCATGAGTTGTTTTGTCCTTTCAAAAAGTACCTGCAAGAAGATAATGTCTATTGTTGCAAATTTTTGGTGGGGTGGAGATGGGGAAAATAGAAAGATGCATTGGAGGAGATGGTCTGAATTAACCCAGCCCAAAGCCCATGGTGGTATGGGGTTCAAAGATCTCGGCCTGTTCAACACAGCTATGTTAGGGAAGCAGGGATGGCGCCTTATGACTAATCCTAACTCCCTATGTGCAAAGATTCTTAAAGGGAAATATTTCCATGACTGTGACTTTCTCCATGCTCGTCAAAAAAGGGGTGCCTCCCACACGTGGCGCGCTATTCTTAAGGGCAGAAAGGCTCTTGAATTGGGACTGATAAAGCGCATTGGCAAGGGCACTAAGACAAGCATTTGGGATGACATGTGGATCCCGGAGGTGCCTGGTTGCAGACCAATCTGCAAACCTCCTGGTGCTGAGGCGGCCTTAGTTGCTGAGCTTCTATCTACTGATGGACGGAGTTGGGATGAAACTGCCCTGAACACGAATCTGTTGTTCCCTGACGTGTTGGCGGTGAAAAGGATACATCTTGGTTCCTTACCTGCGGATGTCTGGGCTTGGAAGGGGGAAAAGAATGGTCTATACTCTGTTAGATCGGCTTATAAACTCCTGGCTGCCAATGCCAGAATCTCGGAGCTCCATGCCCAACAGTGTGCTTGTCCATCTTTTGATGAAAAGAATCCGGTGTGGTGTTAAATCTGGAGGTTGGCTGCCCCTCCTAAGGTTAAGGCCTTCTGGTGGAGAGTGGTGCATAACTTTATCCCGGTTAGAGCTATCCTTCACAAGAGGCATATGGAGGATCATGCTAACTGTCTTGACTGTGGGGCTGTGGAGGATACAGTGTTTCATGCTCTGACTATCTGTCCCATCTCAAAGCAATTTTGGGTTTTGTTTAAGGAGTTATTTGATATAAAACTTCCTCAACTGCATCCCCTAACCTGGGCTACAGATCTGCTGGATGGATCTCTTTGCCCTTCTTTGGATGCTTGTGCTATTCTGTGTGGTATGTGGGCTGTGTGGAAAGCTCGCACAGATCGGCGTCATGGTAAAACCCCTGTGAACCTTGAGGCTGCTTGCAGATGGGCCCGGGACACTGCTGCTGATTTGGTTGCAGAAGCAAACACTCTGGATCGCTCTGTCCCAACTGTGCTGGAGATAGCGAAACGGTCTCCTCCGTCACTTGGTACTCTGAAAGTGAATGTGGATGCAGCTTTTGACCAGGGCTCGTTAGCTGGGGCGACAGGGATGGTAATCAGAGACCACCGCTGATGTTTTATAGCTGACAAAGCAAAAAGGTATGATCACCTACCTAGTGTGCTGGTAGCTGAGGCCCTCGCCTGCCGGGATGGAGTCCTTTTATGCCAGAATATCAGAGCTAAACATGTTGCTCTTGCAACGGACTGTCAAAACCTGATCGAGCTTTGGAAGACAAGGGAGAAAAACAGATTGGAGGTGCTCCCTATCCTCTATGATATTCAAGAAATTTCGAAGAATTTTAGTACGTTCAGTTTCACTTATGTTAAGCGGGCTGCTAATATGGTGGCTCACTGTTTAGCTAAGCAAATTTCCGTTACTAGATCGGAGAGTACCTGGATGGAACAGGCTCCGGCGTGTATCACCTCATGTATTCAGCATGATAACTCTATGGTTGTTGTTTAATATATTTCTCTTAACTCGCAAAAAAAAAAAGCTAGAACCGGTAGCCGAGAACAAGACTTTCAGCTCCTTCCTTGGTTGTTTTAGGTGGAAAGCAAGCACAACTTCTTCTGTTCCGAAAGAAAGGCGAGGTCGCATGCACTCGTGTTAGCTGTCTCCCCATACCAACGAGTTTCTCAGCTACACAACTCACTTGTATTTGTATGGATGGAACGTGTGCTTGCCTGCTTGCCAATACCATCAAATACTCCTGTTAGAATACATGTACAAGTGAGGGCCGCCAAGGGACGCCTTCAAGCGATGCCCTATTTCACTTCTGCTACGACATCAACACCACATTCTCGCCATGGTCTACATCAGCGTGGTCTTCATCAACATACTCGTCAACACACTACAGTTGCCGCTACAATCTCGACCAGAAAGTGGGACATGCGTCCTCTAACAGTATTTCAAGACGCGACGACACAACATCGACAACGGAATTGATCGCGTCCCATGGATAAGATTGCATCAAGAGATAAACTCGGCATCACTATCGTGAATGGGCATACAACTACGCACACGGTTCTGGGAAAACTGTTGTGCGTTCGGTGGGTTTCCTAAAATCTTGGCAACTTTTGGACTCACCTATGACTGCCACATCTGACATCCGAAGGACGTCCTCGACAGTACCTCTCAAGGTGCAAAACGCCGTCTCTGATGGTTCCCCTCGAGGGTGCAAAATGTCAAAAAAACTACAAGAACAACTATGTCATACACACTGCACAAGTTTTTGTGCCTCCGGCATCGCGGCTACACCGACTACGACGAGTACTTCATCGACCACGACTATCTCGACGACGGCTCCATCATGATCAGCTACCTCGACATCGACATCAAGGGTATGCCGTCTATAGCACATTGGCCACATCTTGAGTCAACAACGTCCGAGTTGTCACTTGCGTCCATGCCGGTCTCTCCCGTTGTGACTACGGGAGGGAAGAGAGGAGAGACCATCAAAATTATAGACATAGTTGATGAAGAAGATGAGGAAGTGATAGAAGCGCAGTACTTCAAATCTAGTTGTAACAGTCGGCTTCACTCCCACTTTCACTCCCGCTAGGACCAATAGGTATTTTTAGCAATGAAAAAAATAGCGCGCTACAAAATATAGCGTGACTCTTTTCAAAATGCTACAAACGCTATAGCGTGTTATAGCGTGCTATTTTTGAAATAGCGTTTGACAAAAAAACTGTAATATATAGTCTGAATAAGTGAATATTAAGGATTTTTTTAACAGAAATAATCAGTAATACTTGCAAAACCAGTCCACTTAACCAGATCCATGGCACAAACGTAAAATAGGAGATACATATCCATGAACAAAATAACAAGGTTTAAAACAGAACCACGTGTACAACATTAATCTGAATTATTGGCATCATCTTCTTCTTCACTAGACGAACAACCAGATTGCACACCATCATCATTACCAAAGACAGGAAACATCTTCTTCCTAGGAACTCTCTTTCCTTGTGATGTTGATCCTTCAACTTGTATATCATCAGGTTCATAGGAGCTTGGGAGCTCTTCCTAGGAAGTAGGAACTCTATTTCCTTGTGATGTTCTTCTTAGGAGCTTGGGAGCTGGACTTTTGTAGTTTTGTTACATATTTGGGCCGATGGGAGTTGGGCTTTTGTTTGGGCCAATGGGTTACATATCCAGTTTTCCAGTTTTTTTGTAGCGTGCTATAGGCTATATTATTTAGCGTGGTATAGCGTGATATAGCACGTATATAGCGTGTGTAGCGCCGTAGCGAGCATTTTAGGCTAAATATAGCGTAGGCTCCTCAGAAACGCTATAACGCGCTATAAACGCCGATATAGCGCGCTATTTTTTTCATTGATTTTTAGAATACATCTACTCAGATATAGATTAGGACCCCTTTGTGTAGTCCAAGTCTTCCTACCTCCTTGTACCGTTCTATATATCCAATCGGAATCAGATCAATACAACATTGAACATATCAGGGTTGTATAATTTGTACCATTTATACCTAGGTTCTAACTCGAGTGGCAAACCGATCACCCTGAGGCTGCAACTGAAATGAGTGCCAACTGATCAGCACAAATGAAATGAGTAGCAGTTGGTGAACTCACTCACTTTTCCTCCCTCTCCTCCTCCGTCTCAGCAGTAACCGCAGTCTGCAGATAGATCGTGGTCGATTCTCTTATCATTCCCTGCCGCGGCAGCATTTCGGCAAAGTGCCCGGTGGCCTGCAACAGCATAATCAGGGTCAGCGAGAATGTAACTTTGAACACGTTATTCTACGTTACGACCCTTCTTTCTTTCCATCTTCTTCAACGTACGCGAGCAAAAGCTGCTTCCCATCACATGCCACTCACTACTCACTACTCACTAGCCGGCCGATCCATGGTTGGATGTGGATGCATGCCTGTACTGCCTCGCAGGCTTTCTTTTGTTGGCTTCTCTTCTTTTCATTCTGCTCCATCAAAAGAAGCTCTCTCTTTTACCACCAAAAGCCTGCGTCCGGCCGGATTTCAATCAACGCCGGGGCAAAGCGACGCGATCTCATCTCTGGGGGCTCATCTCCCCTGCCATCATGCTCCTATGCTGCTTACACGTGAGTGAGCGCCCCGTACGTGCTGCTGCTGCACGCGAGACTTGCAACTGGACAAGAAAGCCGTGATCCGAGCAGATAAACTTAGGGTGTGTTCGTTTTTGAAACCGGGTGAAATGAAATTGAACGGTTCCGTTCCGTGAGCCCGTTCTTGTGTTTTTTTTTGAGAATGGAGTGGAATGGGGTGGTTCCAGAAAAGGGAATATTCCCTCAATATGCGGAACCGACCGGTCTGGCCGATTCGGTCGGACGAGGTGGAACGGAACAGTAATCATGGGCGATTAACTCTAATTTAATCAAGTTTAGCAATAATTGAGCAAGATTAGAGATAATTAATTAAATTTAGCAATAATTAATCTAGATTAGGAAATAATTAATCGAGTTTTATGCCGTTCTCATTCCATTCCATTCCACCCATCCTAGAAAAGAACACAAGAATGGAACGGTTCCATGACAATTTTTTATCCAAAAAGAACACAAGAATGAAATGGTTCCATGACCGCGGAATGAAATGGTTCCATTCCATTCATTCTAAAAACGAACACACAGAAGTTGCAACGGTGGTTCTATGGTTGTAACGGTGGTCTCATACTCAAATCTATCCTCAGGATCATATGCTTGTATCGACAGTACGAGGATAATGAACATGAATAAGGGAAAACAAATATGGTTGAGGGTAAACTGCATCGTGCTGGACTTCTCATCTCTAGCTGCTGTCATGCCTTGTTGTTCTGAACTTCCCCTAAACACACTGAGCAGTATATGTTCCTGCGGATCCTCTTGAGAGAAAATATCAGCATCGCGCTGGACTTCGGTCTCTATGTGCTTTCATGTCATGTTCTAGACTTCCGACAATCTATTAACGGTCCTAAACACTGAACAAAATATGTCAATATGTTCTCTCGATAGAGGAAAGGGAGCTAGCTGAAATGGGCGACTCGGCAACTGTCCCTTGGAAATGAGAAAATTACAAAAAGCCACCATAATTGCGGCTAGGTTTTCATATAACCACCGGGATTTCCAAAAATTGCACGGAGCCACCGGTTCAGCGCTAATGACTTTCGGATAGCCACCACTCATGAGCTAACCGTGCACGATGCCCAGTTGACTGGCGACTTTGACACAACCATTATTAATTGTGGACTTTTGTGCAATTTTACAAAAATTACATCCAAAAAAAGAGAGGAATAAGAGGCCAGCAGGAGCTTGCCGTGGACCTCGCCGGCGCGCAGCAGATGCAGGCACGCACGCATGAGCAGCAAGCAGATGCAGCGACGGCCGGAGCAGAAGCGGCCGGAGCAGGCGGCGGCTGTAGCAGGGGCGGGGCACGGCGTGGGGCAGCCAGGCGCGTCCGGAGCAGGCGGCGGTCGGAGCAGGGACGTGGCGCGGCAGCGCCGGGCGCGTGGTGTAGGGAGATGGGGCTGGAGGGCGCGGCGGACACGCGCATCGGCGGGTGGATGCACAAGGGGATCAGCAGCAGCGTGCAGCGGCGGCGCGTGCCCGCAACCTTGCGCCGGTCGCCGCCGCTGCCGCACCTTACCCGCGCGTCGCCCTGCAGCTGCCCGGTCTGCGAGCACACGCACCCACCCGTCACAGTTGCCCGGTTGGCCGACAAGCGCGTCGCAGCTGCCTGGCCGGCGAGCGCACACACGCACAACAGAACACAGCATGAAGCACAGCTAGGGCACGTACGCAGGGCATGCCCAGCGAGCACAAACACGCACATCGCGGCAGGCTGGCCGCCGGCGACCGCGCACACACGTAGCTAGCTGGCGCCACCTCCCCGCCTGGTCGCGGAGGACAGGGCCACGAGCACCTCCGCCGCTTACGGGCCGAGATGTGCCAGGCGAGGCTTCCGGCGTGTCAAAGGGCGTGTCCTCGTACAGGCCGCCGGCGGCCGTGGCGGTGGTCGGGCTGCCTGGGGACGGGTCGATGATGGTCGGGCTGTTTTTTGGGGGGATATTTAGTTTTTAGAAAATTGCACAAAAGTCCAGAATGAACGGCTATTCACGGCGCAAAATTAAATTTGCCACGTGGCCTCTGAAACTGGGGCCCGCCTGTCATAATAAGGGTTAACTGAGCGTCGTGCACGGTTAACTCACGAGTGGTGGTTATCCGAAAGTCCGCTGGACCGGTGGCTTCGTGCAATTTGTAGGAATCCCGGTGGTTATACGAAAACCTAGCCACAATTGTGGTGGTATTTTGTAATTTTCTCCTTGGAAACTGGACGCCTGGACGGGCTTATGATGGGTTCTCCAGACCTAACCAGAACATGCGATTGGGCCTACTTATTAGACAATGCACTCTAGCCCAATAAGTTTCCCATGGATTACATTCTTTTGTCGATCTATGACGGGCCTCAGAATTAGTCCGGATGGACCAGATTCCTGTGATGGCTACGCTTGAAATGTAGAATTCATCGACTCGTGCCAAGCAGAAGAGAAAAAAAACGTTGGTTTGGTCCTGTAGAAAAACTGGGGAGTGATTAGGCGCCCTGGCCCCTCTAGCAAAAATAAGAAAACGAAGTGGCACTTCCAAGAAAGAATTGGAAATGAAAGGTTAAATGCATGCATGCTCCTGTTCAGCAAAAAAGGAACTTTTTGCGGTGAAGGCTCGCTATACGCGGAAATACACATAGACTGTTTCAGTGGCACACATACTACTACTCTAGCCGTTTCACGCTTTGGCAGAGAAATCGGGAGTGAGATCCTAGCAAGCGAAAAGGGAGACTGCACTTGTATTGGACGGGTTCTGCTCCAGTGCTCTTCCCCTACCAAATGTTCTAACTCGAACGTTCGACGCATTCTTATTGCGCCTGATGTTTGACTGATTCTGCTAGACCAAAGATGACAACAATATCCCGATTCCTACACATAATTCATTGATGAAGCAGAAACTTATTGAATGATGAGTATTATCAAAAAACTTACTTAGAACTCAGGAGTCAGGACATACCACTTCGTATGAGTGACTCAAGGGAACATAGCGGACAAGGGTTTTTTCTGCCTCCTACCGATGCCATGGCTGATCCAACTTGCTCTTTGGCCTTAGGGCCATGATGATGCGTGGATCCATGTCGTCATTGCCAACGGAAGGGCTCTGTTGTCATATGTTTTTGTGTTTGGTAAGGTTGTGTGTCCTATTTAGGGTGATAAAACGGAGGCAACTCCCTGACGATGAAATAAGGTCCTTCCCGTTTAGCCCCGTTCCGGCAACGCCAATACAATGAGCACATACAAATGTCAGATGTTGAAAGTGCATTCTATGCACTCCCAGATTTTGGTGACTAATGACAACACAAAAAGTATTCTAATGTTTGTGATGAAACATGCAGGGTCTTTTACAGGTTGACTGATAAAGAGGAACACTTAGTTTGCCTAAGTTTCAATCCAACTACACTTGGTCTTTCTTCAGAATTTCAGTCAGGAAATTTCCGGGGCTCGGAGATTTCCGGTCCCCAGACCGGAGATTTCCGAGCCATTCATATTTTTCACTAAGTCTGAATTGAAATGCGTACTGACTCCAACTCAAGCTGAGCCGGAAATCCTCCCGGAGATTTCCGGCGCTCGGAGATTTCCGAGCCCCAATCCGGAGATCTCTGAGTGACAGAGGGATTTCGACCAAGTCCAGAACTCAAAATGTGTACTGACTCCAAAACAGTTTTAGCCGGAAATGCTCCCGGAGATTTCCGGCGCTCGGAGATTTCCGGGCCCCAATCCGGAGATCTCCGAGTGACAGAGGATTTTCGACTAAGTCAAGAAGCCCAACCAGTACTGATCCAGATTCAAGCTCAGCAGGAATTTGCTCCGGAAATTTCCGGGGTCCGGAGATCTCCGGTCCTCAACCCGGAGATTTCCGGGCTGGCAGCTGTGCAACGGACAGATTTTCGGGAGGGGTATAAATACCCCTCCACCTACCTCCAGCATTCTAAGCTTACAGATTTTCTCTCTCCTCCATTGGTGCTGAAGCTCGTTTCTCCCGGATCTCCCAATCTAGCCACTCAAATCCGTTGATACTTGGGGATCTGAGTGAGAAGCCACCGATCTACATCTCCACCGAAGCGATAAACTTCCCCCCTCTATTTCTTGAGGGGCAATGAATCTAGGGTTCCTTTGTGGATAGCTAGGTTCAACCTTGTGTGTTTTGATCATTTGTGGATTCCTTTGTGGAAGTGACCTGTTGTGGTCTTTGTGAGAGCCCCCAATTCAGTTGTGGGTGTGTGCCTCACGAATTTGTATGGGACTTTCTCCGCCCTTAAAGGAGTCCTTAGTGGAAGCGTGGATTCGCACCTTTGTGGTCGAATTCACAGGAGAATAGGGTGAGGCCTTTGTGGCGTTGAGCAAACCTTTGTGGTAGCTCACACCTCTCCAACGAGACGTACACCTATGTGGTGGAACTCGGGATAAAATCTTGGTCTTCGAGTTCCTACGGTTGTTTCGTTCCACTCTCCTTTACCGCATCTTTATTTCCTGTACTTGCTTAGCTTCCTTGTTGTTTATCACTTGTGTCACCTAGTTGCACATCTAGACAACTTACTTTCCGCTAGACTAAAACTGAAAAAGACATAAAAATTGGTCACCACCTATTCACCCCCCCCCTCTAGGTGGTCAACTGCCGTTCAATTGGTATCAGAGCCAGGTTGTCTCTTAAAAGCTTCACCGCTTGAGACCAACCTTGGACAATGCAAGTTGACCCAAAAGAGGGTTCCGAAACGGACGCCGCGACTTTGGCGGCAATGCAAGAGAAATGTGCCACTATGGCCGATATCAACTCTTTGGAAACAAAGTTGACATCGTCCATACAAACCGAGTTCAAGAAGTTTCATGATATGCTTGAGTCTCTCAAGACATCTAAGGAAACCTCTCTTGCATTGCCCTCAAAGCCTCCGGTGCTTCCGGGCATTACTCTTGATGTGGACCCCGAATTGATAAAGGGAAAGAAATTGCCTTTGGATGGGAAGGGTGATGCTAGTAGTTCCTCAACCCATCAAAACACTCCATCATCCAATGATGAAGTGCCTAAAGGCTACAACGCCACTC
Source organism: Poa annua (assembly GCA_026929855.1). NCBI lineage: Eukaryota > Viridiplantae > Streptophyta > Magnoliopsida > Poales > Poaceae > Poa > Poa annua. Next base: position 79,005,691 of record CM049432.1, read on the forward strand.
CTCCCCCATCCCAATACCATACCTCCGATCCCATTATTCCTCATCCGCAAGTTTCTCATAGGGGTGATCCCCCGTTGCTTAAAGACTATACTTTTTCTCAATGTCAATACATGATGAAGTCTCATGTTTGCAGCTCTTCAATCGAGTTGTGGCGAATCATTCAAGTTGGATACAAGCCGCATGATCCGACCAACCTAACAAGAAGAGAAGTGGTGGAGGCTCAACTTGATGCCACCGCTCTCTACATGATCCAAAAGGCGGTTGGGAACAAGGACATGCCTCGCATCCAACATCTCACCACCGCCAAGGAGACATGGGATGGTCTATCCGAGTTGTTCGTTGGAAATGATAGCATGAGAAGGAACCGCTATGACTCTTTGAGCAATGAAGCCGAGGGCTTTTTCAAGCTTGATGGTGAAGACCATGAGATGATGTATCAAAGATTGGTGACCGTAGCCACAAGCTTTCGAGAAGTGGGTGCCTCTCATATTGATGATGCTTGGATCAAGAGGAAGTATGTTAGCTCTATGATGGCTTGTGAGCCTACCGACGTCAAGAGTCTTCAAGGAAGACACAACTATCATCTCATGACGTCTAATGAGGTTATGCAAGAGATGGCCGCATACAAGGTGGCCACTAAGAATGCTCAAGATGCAAGGGCAAGGGCTCTTGGAATGCAAAGAGGCACAACCAACCTCGCTTTGAAGGCTACCGTTGAGGAAGACAACGATGATGATGATCTTGGAAGCTTTGCCGCCATGTCCGAGGAAGCACTCAAGATTGCTTACAATGACCATCTCGCTCTTGCGGCTCGCACCTTTTGGAACAATCCCTCAAGAGGCAATTGCGTTTTGACAAGAATGCACCTCAAGCCGATAGGGTCTCACCCTCCAAGTCAAGGACATGTTACAATTGTAAAGACAAGTTCCATTTTGTTGCCGAGTGCCCTTATGAGAAAAGAGAAGAGCATGGTGGACGTCTAGTGCTCAAGGACAAAACCAAGATGCCTCCCAAGAAGTCCTATGGAAAGAAGAGGCATTTTAACAAGAAGCCTCGCATCATGTTGTTGACTCAAGAGGAGTATCCCACCGATGATGAAGAGTCGGAGGAAGAAACGCCAAATGAAGTGGCGGCCCTTGCCACCACCTCGACAACTACCGTCTCTCCATCAACGACAAGAACTCCTTCAACTACGACAAGCTCTTCATCGTCTCTATTCACATCGCCTAATGAGAACTCCATCACCAAGAGCTCAAAGTGTCTTATGGCAAAGGCATCGGAGGTACCTTCATCATATTCCTCTCTCATGAATGAAATGAATGAGCTTGATGTTGCCTCTAGCTTTCAAATCAAGCAAGAGCTTGTGGCATTCGACTCCTTTATCACTAACTTGCAAGGTGATAGCAAGAAACATGTTGGTGCCCTCATGGTTCGAATTGGTGAGCTAGAGCATCTCAATGAAGAGAAGGGTAAGATAGAAAGAGAAGACGCTATTTCTCTATCTTATTTGAAGTCCTCTCTTGAGAAGATTGAAGAGTCTCATGCTCGTCTTGAGGAGCAACTTGAAACTATTGAGGAAACTCATAACTCCTCACATGCTAAGCTCATTAAGGATCGTGATATGTACTTTGCTAAATTCAAGGTGGCTCAACAAGATAAAGCCGAATTTGCGGTTGGGCATGTTCGACTCATTGAGGACATGGAGAAGCTCGTCATAGCTCACAAGGATTTGGAGAGTGAACATGCTCTTCTAAAAGAGTCGTATGCCCAACTCCAAACTCGGCTAACTAACCTTGATTCTCTTAGCATCTCTACCTCTAAGTGTTCTTATGATAATGCTAATCTTGTGAAGGAGAATGCTAGGTTGAAGAGTGAGATGACTAAGGTCGCCACATCCAAGATCATCCTTCTTAAAGGTAAACAAGTTGTTAAGACTCCCATCGTGGAGCCTCACACTCGACAAGGAAAGGAAGGTCTTGGATATGTGCCTCCCATAAAGATGAATGCCAAGAAGGGCATTCCCAAGAGCATCAACCCCATCCAAGCCAAGAAGGCCGACTCCATTCAATCCAAGGAAGGTCTTGCGAGTAGGAATGTCACAAGGGGCAAGCCTACTCGTAAAGATCACGCCGGGGACAACAACCCTAACTATGCTTTATATGTCGATTATTATGGGAATGTTTGTGCTCGTTACATTGGACCCTACTATGGTTTTATTTCATGTGCTATTTGGGTTCCTAAATCTCTTGTCGCTAACCATAAAGCACCCATTGTGAAGCAATGGGTTGCTAAATGAAAGAATTGATCTCTTGTAGGACCTTGCTCCCGGTGGTTCAAAATGGATAATTGATAGTGGATGTACAAGTCATATGACCAGGAGCAAAGAACTCGTTACGGAGTTGAAACCTAATGAAGATCAAGTAACCGTAACTTTTGGTGACTTATCAAGGTCTAAGGTAACCGGGTTTGGCAAAGTGGTAGTTGCCCCCGACATTTCTCTAGTCAATGTCATGCTTGTTGAATCTCTTGGCTATAATTTGTTATCGGTTTGTGCCTTAACAAAGATGGGGATCTCTCCCTTCTTTGATAAGGACATTGTGGTCCTCTTGTGGAGCAAGTCGCTAAGAGTGGCTTTCGTGGGACACGTGGAGCATGAGCTCTATGTGGTGGACTTCTCCGGAGCCACCACTTCTCAAGCCATGTGTCTCTTCGGAAAAGCCGACGTGGGTTGGCTTTGGCATCGCCGACTAGCTCACGTAAACATGCGTACTTTGCAAAGTCTCCACAAGGGTGTCCACATCCTTGGACTAAAAGATCATGTTTCCTTTTCAAGGGATCAAATTTGTAGAGCTTGTGTGGAAGGCAAGATGCATGATATTCCTCATCCAAGCAAGACCATCATATCGTCGTCCCGGATTTTGGAGCTCCTTCATGTTGATCTATTTGGACCAATTCCGGAGATAAGTCTTGGTGGCAAGAAATATTGCCTCGTGATTGTTGATGACTATTCAAGGTATACTTGGGTCTATTTCTTCAAGACCAAGGATGAAACTCAACAAGTCTTCATCGACTTCTCAAAGGAAGTTCAACGCCAACATGACCTTCCCATTTTGGTTATTCGGAGTGACAATGGGTCGGAATTCAAGAACTACACTCTTAACGACTTTCTTAGTGAAGAAGGCATTCGTCATCAATATTCCGCTGCTTACACTCCGCAACAAAATGGCGTTGCCGAAAAAAAGAACCGGACTCTCATCGACATGGCGAGATCTATGTTGGCGGAGTTCAAGTCTCCCATTAACTTTTGGGCGGAGGCTATTTCCACCGCATGTCACTCATCAAATTGCCTCTACTTCCGCAAGGGATTGAAGAAGACTCCATATGAGATCCTCACCGGCAATAAACCCAACATTGGCTACTTCCGAGTGTTTGGATGTAAGTACTATTATCTCGTCAAGGGTGTCCGGTTGGGTAAGTTTCACTCTAAATCTCTTGAGGAGATTTTTGTCGGTTATGGTAGCGAGTCCCACACTTATAGAGTCTTTGATAAATCCTCCCGGACTATCATAGAGTCTTGTAGTGTGGAATTCGATGAAAATGATGGCTCCCAAGTGGAGCGAGTTGGTGTTTGTGATGTAGGTGATGAACAACATTTTGATGCTATTAAGAAGATGGGGGTGGGCTTTCTACGCCCAATTGAAGTCCATCAAGAAGTTGTTCAAGATGACTCAAGTTCTCCAATCAAGGAAACCTCACCATCACAAGAACCACAAGGTGGCTCACTCATAGAAAATGATGATTCCCTTCAAGATCAATCTCAAGATCCTCCTCAACAAGGGCATGTTATTTCTTCTCAAGATGAAGCTCATGATGAATTTCAACAAGATATTCATCAACAAAAAGATCATGCCTCCTCCACCAAGATTATCGAAGCCAACTCCACTTCTCCAAGTTCTACTCAAGGGCATGATCATCCTTCTCCACCTCATGAAGAGACTTCTCATGATGATCAAGGCCCTCAAGAAGGTCAAGACGAGGATCCAAAGGATCAAGATAGTCAAGAAATTGTCCCCACCACAAGGGCGGCAATTGAAACTCGTCGTCAAGCTCGCTTTGCAAAGTCTTTGGAACTTAGAGCATTATCTCTCGACAAGGTCATTGGTGATATTCGAGCAAGGGTCTCCACACGAAGTCAATTAGCTCACTTTAGTGAGCATCAAGCACACATTTCCATGGTCGAGCCCAAGAAAGTCTTTGATGCTCTTGAAGATCCCGATTGGCTAGGGGCTATGCATGAAGAACTTAACAACTTCGAGCGCAACAAAGTGTGGCGTCTAGTTGAGAAGCCTAAATATTGTCGCAACGTTATTGGCACTAAGTGGATCTTTAAGAACAAGCAAGATGAACATGGTATCGTTGTGAGGAACAAGACGCGGTTGGTGGCTCAAGGTTTTTCTCAAGTCGAAGGCATCGATTTTGGAGAAACTTTCGCGCCGGTCGCAAGACTCGAATCGATACGTATTCTCATCGCTTTTGCTTCTCACCATGGTTTCAAATTGCAACAAATGGATGTAAAATCTGCTTTTCTTAATGATCCATTGCAAGAACTTGTTTATGTTATACAACCCCCGGGTTTTGAAAACCCCAACCATTCTCACCACGTCTATGTCTTGGACAAAGCTCTCTATGGCCTTAAACAAGCCCCCCGTGCATGGTACGAGCACTTGAGAGAGTTCTTGGTAGACCGTGGATTTGAGGTTGGGGTAATCGATCCCACTCTTTTCACTAAAAAGGTTAATGGTGAACTCTTCATTTGTCAATTATATGTCGATGACATTATCTTCGGTTCTACTAACCGTGTGTTCAATGATGAGTTTTCCAAGCTAATGACCGACAAGTTCGAGATGTCCATGATGGGTGAACTCAAGTTCTTTCTTGGCTTTGAGATAAAGCAATTGAGGGAAGGGACTTTCATGTGTCAAGCCAAGTATATTCAAGAGATGATCAAGAAATTCAAATTGCTTGGACTTAACGGTGTGACGACTCCTATGCAAACCAAGTGTCACCTACAACTCAACCCCGACGGTAAAGACGTAGACCAAAAGGAGTATCGTTCTATGATTGGGTCTCTTCTTTATTTGTGTGACTCTAGGCCCGATATCGTTTTAAGCGTGGGAGTGTGTGCCCGTTATCAAGCCGCGCCTAAGGAAAGTCATTTGGGCCGTGAAGAGAATCTTCAGATATTTGGTTCATACTCCTTGCTTTGGGTTGTGGTATCCCAAAGATGGCACCTTGTCTCTTTGTGGATACACTGACTCCGATTGGGCGGGCGACATTGATGATAGGAAGTCCACATCCGGGACGTGTCAATTTCTTGGAAGATCTTTGGTGAGTTGGTCCTCGAAGAAACAAAATTGCATCTCTTTATCCACGGCGGAGGCCGAGTATGTCGCTGCCGCAAGCGGATGTACTCAACTTCTTTGGATGCGGCAAACTTTAAAGGATTACGGTGTCCACTTGGACAAAGTGCCGCTTTTATGTGACAATGAGAGTGCCATGAAAATTGCATACAATCCGGTGCAACATTCAAGGACCAAGCACATTGAGATTCGTCATCACTTCATCTGCGATCACGTGGCACGAGGAGATATTGATCTATCATATGTTCACGAAGCCCTTTGATGAAGCCCGCTTTTGCTACTTGAGGAATGAGCTCAGTATCATAGATTCTCGGGGTTTGGCTTGAACTCCGTACACACACTCCAACGTTTAAGGCTTTATAAGACCTAGAGGTACGCATGGACTTAGGGGGAGTGTTTTCCTAATACGTTGGACTCTTCCTCCCCCTATTATGCATATAGTGACATATCATTGCTAAAACTTCAAATTAAATCTAATTTGTGAGCTTCAACGTTGAGATGTAGTTACGGAACCAAGATATATCTTCGCGGTACCATGCTACAACTCATACACGGTGGCCTAGGCCACCAACACTCCTTTTTCCTTGGATTATATTTGGTTTTATTTTTTGATTCTCACTTGCATTGTCTTTGGTTCTTTTGGTAAAACACACTCTTGTTGGTCTTCATTTGTGTTATATGGTTCTTGCAACTTTAGTGTGTTATTCAGTTTGAGTGTCTATCCTAAGCCTTTCACTATCCTGTAAACATGCTTTTCCCCACTCATGTCCCCTTTTGGTTTCTTGTTCCTGTAGTTTTTGGGTTTGAACGGAAATCTCCGAGCCTTACTCGGAAATCTCCGGGCCACCAGAGAATTTCGAGACTAAGTCTATTCAAAAATCAGCACTGACCTGTGATGATTTTTGACCGGAAATAGTCCCGGAAATTTCCGGTGTCCGGACATTTCCGGGCCTAGACTCGGAAATCTCCGGCCCCTGCGATTTTCAGCACCTAAGTCCTTTTTCAATTTCGGCACTGACCTCAGGCGAAGCTGAATCGGAATTAGAGTCGGAAATCTCCAGGGTCCGGAAATCTCCGGTCCGATGTCCGGAAATCTCCGAGTGTGCCAAAAGTTTTCCAGGGCTAAGTCCTATCCGGAAATAGCCCCGGAAATCTCCGAGCCTCAGTCCGGAAATTTCCGGTTCAAATTTTCCCTGCCTATATAAGGGCACGGGTGGACCGGCCGGTTCGGCCAATTCTTCCACCCCGTGCCCTAACTCTCTCTCTCTCCTCCGAAAATCTCCATTTCCCATTCCTCGCTGCGGGTGGATCGTTCGAGTGTTTCTTGCGTGCTTCGGGGATCTGCTTCTCCTCGTCAAGGGCTTCGTTTCCATCCGCACGCTTTTCGCAATGTATTCCGATAACTCCTCTTATTTCAAATCTAGGACGAAACTTGTTTTCGTTTAACCTAGCCGATTTAGGAGGTTGTTGTTTGTTTCCTTAGTAGAATTGCTCCCCTAGGCATGTTCTACCTTCCACATGCACAGATATGTTTTTCATCCATAGATTTTGTTCAAATCTGTCAAAATTTCGTGCAGACCGGAAATCTCCGAGTCTGGCTCGGAAATCTCCGGACCCCGGAGATCTCCGAGTCAGACCCGGAAATCTCCGGCCTGCTCAGAATCAAAACAGCTAAGTCTAGAAACTGTGTTTGTCAAAACTTTTCTAGTATGTTCCATTTTCAATCTCGGACATGAGTGCTTACCCCATATGCTTTCCATCCCCTCTATGCTGTGTATTTGCAGGTTCCAACCCTCGTGGCCGCTTCAAGCAAATTGCTACTCGCGGAAGAGCCAAACCAGTTCACTCACGCCCTCCCGGTGGGTCCTCAAGTGAAGACAACTCACAAACTGAGACCTCAGCCATCCTCAGGAAACCTATTGGTGCTAACAAGAAGAAGAGGACCGAGCTCCGTCTTGAAGACTTCAACAAAGGCTGTTTTCGCAAGTGGCGAAGTGACCTCTCCTATAATGTGGAGTCTGATGATCCCACATACTTTTGCACTGAGATGGCATGGATCTACAGGGAAGTCTATCAGAAGTTCTCTGTTGACAAGCTAATCTGCCCCATGAAGTGGATTGACTTTGACAAATTAATGAAGAAGGCCGATTATTTTGGTGGTGCTACGAAGGTTTGTGGACTTCTGGGTTAGGAGCCATTGATGCAACTACAGCGTCTCTCTTATCCATCAGTTCTATGCCACTGTGGTGTTTGACTCCTCAGAGGATATTGGGATGACTTGGATGTCTGGCAGGCAGCGCTTGACTTCCTCTTTCAGAGAGTTTGCTCAGATTCTTGGATGTCCTTTCCGTGGTCTTTCTACTGTAGCTGGTGCCCGCATGCATGTCCATGGCGTGTCTTACAACAAACACGTCATGACTGATCTTTACCAGCCTGGAGGGAAGACTGGCTCTCAGAATGGCCTCCTCCCCACTTATGATATACTGCTTCGCATGTTCCGTTGGACCATTGCTCCCATTGCCGGCAATGCAGATAATATTGCCGGGGCTCTAGTAAACTTGATGGCCAAAGCTCATGATGCCTATATTGGGGAGTATGCGGTTGAGCAGGAGGTCTATAAGGTGGATGTCATGGACTTTATTTTCCACGAGATGTCACTAGCAGTTTTTGAGAGGAAAGTTCCTCCATATGCTCCTTATATAATGTTGCTCATCAAGAGCCTCTACAAGCTTTCTGAGCAAGACGGTGAGGACTTTGATGCAGCCTTTGCCACTCAGCCTCACAAGCCAGCCCTGCTTGTCCAGAAATCTGCTCACTTGGTTCAACAACAAGCCACCATGCATGAGATCAATGAGGATGACATTTTTGGTGGTCCATCTCGGGTTCCCTCCAATCACAACATCAAGAAAGCTGTCAAGCCCCTGGGTAGTTCGAGCAATTGAGAAAATCATGAACATGAACTGTTGCATTCACAGTGAGAACTACTCCATCTACTCTCAGAACCATCGCATTATGCAGCGCCAAGAAGCAATGATGGCTCACTTGAAGTTGCCTGCTCCGAAGCACCCTTTGAAGCCTCGGGTTTCTTTCAAGGATTGGAATGCGGATGGTCTCACATTTGATTGGGATGATGCTGTGCCAGAGGACAGCGATCTTGAGAATGCTGACACTGAGAAGGAGGAGGAAGATGATCAGGACGAGGGTTCCGACTCTTGATTCATGGGACGTTAGTGGAACCTCCTCCCTTTTTGGTATCTTGATGCCAAAGGGGGAGAAGTATCTCTAGGACTCTCGGGATTTGCATGGGTGTCGTAGTATCGGCATATTTGATAGGAGACGGGGGTCCTCTAGCCTACGTATGGATTGTGGGGAAGAAGGTTGGTGTCGTCGAGGTCGGGATTGAACACGGCGAGTTTACCCAGCTTCGGATCCCACAGCGGTGGCGGGATCCTACGTGCTGCTATAATTCACTATGAGGCAATAGCCGTGAACAGGTTACAATGGGTATGATGCCTATTGAAGTTGTCTCTGCCCTAAAGGCTCCCTGGTGGCCGGCTTATATAGGCGGCCAGACCCCAGGGTACAAGGCAAGTACTTGTCCGGCAAGTAAACAGAGTCCTAGACCTAGCCGGCTTAGCTGCAGCCTTCCGTCTTGGGCTCGGTGGCTTGAAGGCCTTCGGCCTTCCGCCTTCCTTGGACCGTCCGCCTACTTCCTTGTACGTCAGCTATCTGGGCCGCTTGGCAGGCTTCGGCCTTACCACCCTTGGGCCACCCTGGACTAGCCGAATTGATCCATGTTGGTTATACCCCTATTTGATATATCCTCAACATTAGCCCCGAGAAAGGTTAAAGTTCTCCAGGCGCCGGCTTCTTCTTGATTCTTCATTTGCCAAAGTTTGGCGGCTGCAGGACTTGAACCATTCTGAAAATCAACGAGGCATGCGTGTCTTGATGTTGACATGCGGCCGCCTTTATCCATCATGGGAAAAGACGGCTACTCGGCAATCTTTGCCGAGCATTCTTCTTGACGGTTTCCACCTAGCCGGCTCACGACAGTTTGAAAACAGCCTAGGCGGGAATCTCGCCATGATCACAAATTGCGGGAAAAGAGGAGGCTTGGGGATCGTGCAATCGTGTGCTGCAACGGATGCTGGACACGTGTCCGACTGAAAACGCCGTTACACAGGGAGCAACGCCTGGCCCTAGAAATAGGTAGCCAAACGGTCCATTTTCTTTACCCAAACTTTGCTCTCCGTGCGCTCTTGCCTCTTCCACTTCTCCGCTTCTTGCCTCCGAGCGAGCTCCGGCGAACTCCTCTCCTCCGACGACCTCTCCTTGCGGCGATGTCCACCGGTCCAACTCTCTCGACGGCGTCGAGCGGTCCGGCGACCGAGACCGCGCCCGCGACGGCGATGGGCGGCGCAATAACCCGTCCCGCAGCGACGGCGACGGCGGGCAATGTCACCGCCGTCGTCCCTCGGACTTCTACCGTGCGCGCGCCAGCGGCGGGCCCTTCAGCTCCTCCACCAACCACCGCGGCGACGGCTGGCGCCCCCGTCGACGAGGAAGAGGAAGCGGCGGACCTCGGGTCCCGCTACTGGCTTCCTTCCATCATCGACGAAGACGCCCTCCAAGATTTGGAGGCTGTCGGCTACCTCCCCACTCGGGAGGATTGCCGGTGGAGGGCCTCCTTCGGAGACGTCATCCCGGCCCCGGAAGCCGGAGAGCGGGTAATCCTCACCTCCCATCTTGTTAGGGGAATGGCGCTTCCGCCTTCCGCCTTTTTTAGCGAGGTTTTGGATCATTATGGGCTCCAGCCCCACAACATTGCACCCAATAGCATATTAGTCCTAGCCGGCTTCACAGCTCTGTTCGAAGGCTACCTAGGTATTAGGCCTAGTTTAGACTTCTTCAGATACTGCTTCCGTTGCCGGCGACAGACGGTGCCGGACGGCGGGCTGGCAACCTGCGGCAGCGTCACCTTCAACTGCCGCGAGGGCCGCCAATGGTATCCCAAGATACCATATCTCGAGTCCGTCAAGGGCTGGACCTCCACGTTCTTCTACTGCCAAGATATGGCAGCGCCGGGCCGCCAAGTCGGCATCCCGGCATTCGTCAATGCGCCACCCATGCCTCGACCATGCTGGGACGAGGCGGTGCCCAAGTTGACGGAGGAACTCCGCCTTATTCAAAGGCGGATTGAATTCCTCACGAGGACGATGGCTCCCCCTCAGCTGGATGGGGTCGACACTGTCATTTGCTGGCTCGGTCGGCAAATCCTCCCCCTGCGGTACAGCCCGCACAAGATGTGTCAGTATTCGCCTACTGACACAGCCTCTCTTCGCGTGAGCGAAGAGATATTGCCGGTCGCCGACCTGGCATTCCGGCTCCGCAGCCTCGTCAAGGCGGGGCTGGTGAAGGCGGCCGAGGGCGTGCCCATGCACACCCACGACAACCCTCCCCTCGAGGTAAATATTTTCTTCCTTCGCCCCTTGTTTGATAGCTTTGCCGGCGAGGATTGAGTTCCTTTAACTTGTCTTCTTTTTCAGCTCTCCGAGTTGGGGGAGGATGACCTGGCTCCCGACTTCTACGGGTCGGAAGCCGGGAAGACGAAGAAGCGCAAGACGTCCGACGCTGCTTCCTCTACGGCGAATGCCGAGAGGAAGAAACGGATCGCGTCGGCTACCGAGCCGACTCTCGCCAACATCGGCGAGAACGCGGGGATTAACATCCCGCGAAGGTACTCAATTCTGCCTTTACCAGACGACAAACCTCTTCAATACTGGCCAATTGACTGTGCTTGCTTTTTATTGACAGGGAAAGGGTCGCAACCTCCCGGTTGACGACCAAGCTTCTTGGTAAAGGGAAGCGGCCGCAAGGCGGCTCGCCGGCTACCGTGCCGCCAACTCCTCAGCTCCACGCCGGCAGCTTTATGGGCGACGCTCGTCGTCAGCCCCCAGCTCCGGCTTCAGGTGCTCCGCCAAGGGCCCCTTCCGCCGACCGCGCGCCCAAAACTCCCCTTCTGCTGGCTGAGGCTACGGCCGATGATGCCGCTCAATCGCGCGCCGCCAACGAAGGGTTGCTGGAGTCGTCTGCCGGCGGGTCTCGGAGGGCAGCCCCGACTGCGGGAGGCGGCAAGGTCAGGGACCCTTGGTCCACCTTTAAGGAGGCCAAGGAGTCAACTTTGGCATTTTCCAACTTCGCCTCGCAGGCCTTCGCCGACTTGGAGGGCGACTTATCTGTAAGTTCTTACCACTCCGGTATATACATAGCCTTTCCTCCGAGCGCTTAGATGGCGAGTCAAAAGAAATTTTGACAGCCGGCTTAGTGGTTATTCGACAATATGTTATATGCCTTTGTTTTGTCTTGCAGGGCCTTGTGTCCCCAAACGTCGAGCTTGTCTCCTCCCGAGCCGAGATAAACCGGCGCTGCCGCGACCTGAAGAAGGAGTGCGAGGCCAAGGACCTGCGGATTGCCGAATTGGAGGTGGCCCGCAAAAAAGATGAAGGTAGGGTTGATCCTTTTCGCCTTCAACTATGCTTTTGACTTATGTTTCCGTCAATCATTTAGCTTAGCGAATCCATATTTGTAGAACTGCTAGACCACGCCCAGGATATCCTGAAGGCGTCCACTGATATGCAAGCTCTTATGAATGAAGCTTCCGACTTGGCGGCCGCCAACTTGGAGTTGAAGGAGGCTCATCGGAAGGAGATGGAGGCCCAGCAACTCAAGTTTGCGCAGGAATCTAGCCAGCTCACTGGTGAGCTGGAAAGCCTGCGCAACAAGTTGGCGGAGGCGGAGAAGACGGGTGCGGAGGAGATCTCCAAGCAGACTTCTCGCGCCCAAACTGCGGAGGACGCGCTGTCAACTCATATGATTGAGTTGTCCGCTTTCCGTAACTCGGTCCTTGGTAATTTCTTGCTCCTTTTTTGATGCTGCCATGTTGCTTTAGCCTGAGCCAAACTAATGGCTTTATTTTTTATGCAGTTCCCGCCGGTTTAGGCGATGGCAAGGTTGTCAGCCCCGCCTGGATCGCCTTGCGGCGTCCAAGCGGTTTGCCGCCAAGTTCTTCACTTCGTCCGGCAGCCAGGAGCCGACCGAGTTCAGCGACGTGCCCACCATCTTGGAGCAGGCGACCAAGCTGCACAAAAGCTCGCTGAAGTCGGCGGCACGGGGTGGAGCCAAGACCTCCCTTGGGTTGTTCATGGCGCACTACCCCGAGGCGGAGATAGAAGCCGTCACTGAAGGCATGCGGTCAACATATGAAGACGGCAGCGAGGTTGAGCCGGCCGCTGTTCTGGACAGCGTTGCCGGCTACGCCACGCGAGTTGTCGACATGGTCGACACTTCAATCTTCTACCGGCGCCATCCTGTGCCTGGTGGAGAGGGAGCTGAAGCTGCCGGCGCGGCCGAGGCGGAGGGGAGTGATAGTTCCGGGGCTGAAGTTCTCAGCCCCCAAGCCTGATGTAGACGCTCCCCCGAGCCATATCTTTTCTGTCCTTGCCTTCTGTTAGCCTTACTTGTCGGCCCCTGAAACAATGCAACATTTGTAATATTTGTATATACTTTTGCTGTCGCTTTGCTAGGCGGAAAGTAGCTGACAAGTTTTATTTTGTCTTTATTTATATGGCCCGCCTTAATTTTACCCTGACTTATATGCTTGACTTTTTGTATGTTGACGAAACCTCAGCCAGTAACTTTAGCTGAAACAACCAGGGCTAAACCATGCGTTTAGAATCAGAGACCAAAGCCAACATGTTGGTGTCAAAGACATACTACTAGGCGAACCACATATAAGTAATCAGAGGTAAAGGAATTAGGCGGCGCAAAAAGGTTTATTTTTGCTTTGGGTTGGCTCGAAAGCTGCAAGTATCTACCAGTTTGAACCTTTGCACGGAGCTAGAAAATAGGTAACTTAGATACATAGGGGAAATATGATTGTAAGAAAAGACAAAAGATGGCATGCTTCTCAACACAGATGAGGAACCATAGACTTTTATTTCATAATCATATTTTAACTTATTACAATTATAAATTGCTAAGTGTAGAAAGGACGTAGCTGCTCAATATTCCAAGGCCGTCTTGTTTGCTCGAACGGATCGTCAATGCCTTTCTTGCGCTTGGTTCCCCTTTTTCCTGCCGCCTTCTTGCGCATTTTCTTTTCGTCTTCGTCGCGGATGTCGGCTAGGTAGTAGGAACCATTGAGCAGCGCCTTTGTGACTATAAACGGTCCTTCCCATGGCGGGGATAACTTGTGCAAGCCTTTTCTGTCTTGAATTAGGCGGAGAACCAGGTCACCTGTTCTGAAGCTTCGCTTCCGCACTCTCCGGCTATGATAGCGGCGAAGTTGTTGCTGGTACAAGGCGGAGCGATGGAGAGCGACGTCTCTTTCTTCGTCTAGCAGGTCTAGCCTATCCTGTCTTGCACCTTCTACGTCTTGCTCGATGTAGGCTTGAACTCTTGGGGAATCGTACTTCATGTCGGTAGGTAGCACTGCCTCCGCGCCATATACTAAGAAGAAAGGAGTGTAGCCAGTAGACCTGTTTGGCGTTGTGCGCAAACTCCATAATACCGACTGTAACTCATCTGCCCAAGCGCCGGCTGCCCTGTGTAATGGAGCTTCGAGACGAGGCTTAAGTCCTGATAAGACTAGGCCGTTTGTACGCTCTACTTGTCAATTGGATTGAGGGTGTGACACGGATGCCAAATCAAGCCGGATGCCCAGATCGTTGCAGTATTCTTCTATGTCGCCTTGGGACAAATTGCTGCCATTATCGGTGATAATGCTGTGTGGAACTCCAAACCGAGAGATAATTACCCAGAGAAAATTGGTGGTTGTTCGTGCGTCAAGTTTGCTGATCGGTTTAGCTTCGACCCATTTGGTGAACTTGTCGACATCGACCAATAGGTGAGTGTACCCACCGCGCGCCTTTTTGAAGGGACCCACCATGTCTAAGCCCCAGATCGCGAACGGCCAGGTGATTGGGATCGTCCTTAGCTCCTGTGCCGGCAAATGAGGTTGACGAGCGTACAACTGGCAACCTTTGCATGTCTTTACGATGTTCTCGGCGTCTTCTTTGGCGGTGAGCCAGTAGAAACCTTGGCGGAAAGCTTTGGATACAATGGACCTAGCGGAAGCATGATGCCCGCAGGTGCCAATATGTATGTCCTTCAGAATTTCCCGGCCTTCTTCCGGCTGTATGCACCGCTGATAGATGCCGCAAGTGCTTCGCTTGTATAGCTCGCCTTTTATTATCGTGAATGGCTTGGCTCGCCTTATGATCTGCCTCTTTAGCACCTCATCATCCTCCAGCAACTTTTGGTCGATTAGGAAATCGAGATATGGGACTGTCCAATCCAGCTGTGTTAAGTAGACAGCGAAACTTGCCGCTTCTACCGGTTCTTCTGCGTCGGGGTCCATCAAATCGGCGCCTTTAATGGATGGCTTGTGCAAATGCTCCAGGAAGATATCTTTTGGTACCTTTTTGCGTTCCGATCCAAGTCTTGCAAGTGTGTCCGCCGCCTCATTCTCAGCTCTTGGAACATGCCGAACTTCGTAGCCTACGAAGTTTTTTGCGAATTCATCAACCTTGGCTCTGTAAGCCGCCATTGTTGCACTTTTCGCATCCCATGTTCCGCTTACTTGCTGCGCGACCAAATCTGAGTCGCCATAACAGAGGATTCTTTTGACGCCTAGGTCGTTTGCCACGTGTAACCCATGAAGCAAGGCTTCGTACTCGGCAACATTGTTGGTTGCTGTGAAGTGGATTTGTAACACGTAGCTAAACTTTTCACCTTTAGGCGTGCGTAGAACGACTCCAGCCCCCGAGCCTTTGAGCATCTTTGATCCGTCAAAGTGCATGACCCAATATTCTGATTCGGGGAGTGTCGTTTCCTCCATGGCCTCTGTCCAGTCGGCGACAAAGTCGGCAAGCGCTTGAGACTTAATGGCGGTCCATGGTTTATAGACTATATCAAAGGCGGCGAGTTCGATGCCCCATTTGACAACTCGACCCGTTGCCTCTGCATTGTTGATTATGTCACCCAATGGTGCCTTGCTGACTACTGTCACTGTGTGTTCCTGGAAGTAATGCCTAAGCTTTCTGGCGGCGAAGAATACACCATAAGCCAGCTTTTGGTAATGCGGATACCTCTGCTTGGAGGCGGAGAACACTTCACTGATGAAGTAGACCGGTCGCTGCTCACACGCCGCGGCTTCGTTCTCCTTTCTTTCCACAGCCAAGACAACGCTGACAACAGCTCCTGTTGCCGCGATGTACAACAGCATTGGTTCCTGTGATCGAGGTGCTGCCAATATTGGAGCGGATGTGAGGGCCTCCTTAAGTTGTTGTAAGGCGGCATCTGCCTCTGCTTTCCACTCGAAGTTGTCGGATTTCTTCAATAGCCGGTAGAGAGGCATTGCCTTTTCCCCTAGGCGGCTTATGAAACGACTGACGGCTGCTGCCGATCCGGCTAGGCGTTGCATGTCCTTCAGACAAGTAGGTCTGGATATGTTTGGGATGGCCTTGATCTTCTCCGGATTAACCTCGATCCCTCGTTCTGAGACGATGAACCCTAGCAGTTTGCCGGCTGGAACGCCGAAAACGCACTTGGCGGGATTGAGTTTCATCTGATACCTCCGGAGATTCTGAAAAGTTTCTTCCAAGTCCTCTAGGAGATCCGCCTTCTTTTTTGACATTACCGCGATGTCGTCTACATAGACGTGAACATTGCGGCCGATCTGTTCGTGCAGGCAATTTTGCATACAGCGCTGGTATGTTGCCCCTGCATTCTTCAGGCCAAAAGGCATTGTAATGTAGCAGAAAGTCCCATATGGAGTTGTGAAAGATGTTTTCAGCTGATCTGACTCTCTCATCTTGATTTGGTGGTATCCTGAGTAGGCGTCCAGAAAACAAAGCAGCTCGGAGCCTGCTGTGGAGTCTACGACTTGGTCAATTCTAGGCAGCACAAAGGGATCCTTTGGGCAGCACTTGTTAACACCAGTATAGTCGATACACATCCTCAGCTCTTTATTCTTCTTTGGAACGAGTACAGGATTTGCCACCCAGTCGGTGTGTACAACTTCTTTTATGAAATTGGCGGCCTTCAGCCTATTTATCTCCTTTCCTATAGCCTTGCGCCTCTCATCTCCAAAGCGTCTTGTTGCTTGTTTCACCGGCTTGGATCCTTTTATGACGTTGAGCGAGTGCTCGGCAAGTTCCCTCGGTACACCAGGCATGTCGGAAGGCGACCATGCAAAGATGTCACGATTCTCACGGAGGAACTCGACGAGCGCGCCTTCCTATTTGCTGTCAAGGTTGGAGCCGATGACAACTTGCTTAGACTTGTCACCTGGGATGAGGTCCGCCTTTTTGGTGTCTTCTGAAGCTTCGAAAGTCTTCTTGACATCCATCTTTGGCTTTGGCATGGAGTTGTCTGAATCCGCCCCGAGCAGCGCGAGTTCTTCCTTGTGGATGACGGCTTCTGCGAAGGCGGCCATGCCACGCTCGCACTCCTTGGCTTTCTTGAAGTTGCCGGAAACCGTGATGGTTCCGTTTCCCCCCGGCATTTTAAGCTTGCTGTAAATGTAGCACGGCCTTGCCATGAACTTGGCGAAAGCCGGTCGTCCAAAGATTGCATGATAGGCGCTTTTGAAGGGGACAACTTCGAACCGGAGGAACTCTGAGCGGTAGTTCTCTTTTGGTCCGAAAGTTACCTTCAGCCTGATGCTTCCCATTGACTTTGCTTGCCTGCCGGGCACTATGCCATGAAAGGTGAGGTTGCTGTGATCCAGCTGATCCTCTGATAGGTTCATGCGGCTTAGTGTGTCGTAGTACAGGATGTTGAGGCTGCTGCCGCCATCCATAAGTACCTTTGTGAGTCTGAAGTTGTCGACAATGGGATCGACGACAAGGTCGTACTTGCCTGGGTGAGGGACGTGATCAGGGTGGTGGGTGCGGTCCCAAGTGATTGTTGCCTCCGACCAGTTCAAGTACTGAGGGACGTCCGACATTGTCGCGTTGAGTTCGCGCATCTCCGCCTTATCCGCTTTAGCCGAAGGCGTGCCGACAAAGCACACAAGAGATTCTTTGACCTTCGGATACGGCTTCTTTTTCTTGGCGGCTGCATCATCTTCGCTTGAGATAGACATGTCGTCGTCATCCTCATCCTCCTTGCTGTCTTTCTTGTCGTTCTTCTTTGACTTCTTTGACTTCCAGCCGACTCTGGGATCCTTTTTGAAGTCGTCCATGAAACGGCACTCTCCAAGCATATGGTTGACCTTGCCCAATGAGGCGTGGATGGGACACGGCAAAAGCTTTGCCTGTTCATAAGTGATTCGCGCCGCCTTAGGCCCTGAGCCGGCTTCGCGACTATCTTTCTTATTTTTCCACTTCTTTTTGTCGGCGTTTCCTTGGAACGCTGCGGCTACCTCATTGGAAGGCCCAGCTTTGTCATCCGCCGCCTGCTTGCGCTTGTTGTTCCGCTTTGGTATGATGTTGACGTCTGGGTCATCGTCCCGGGCGTCGTCATCCGCCGCCGCGTATTGGGCGGCTAGGTTGAGCATCTCACCAAGGTCCGTGATTTGCTCGTGGACGAGCCTATGACGGAGCAAGGACTTCTTCTGTAGGACCGTGTAGAAGGCGTGGATAGCCTGTGCGTCCGAAACACCATGACAGTTGGCTTTTTCGGATATCCAACGGCTGACAAAATCTGTCATGGTTTCGTCCGGCTTTTGGATACAGCGCTGCAAATCCGTGTAGGTATTTGGACGCTTGTATGTTCCTTGGAAGTGCTGGGAGAAAACCTTTTCCATGTCGTACCAGCTATGGATGGACTTTTCAGGAAGGTTGTCGATCCAAGCTCTTGCCGTGCCTTCCAACATGAGAGGTAGGTAGCGGACGGCAATATGGCTGCTCCCGCCGGCAATCTCTATGGCCATGGCATAATCGGATAGCCATGAGTCCGGCTTAACGAGGCCGTTGTACCTAGAACAATTTTTTGACACTGATGTCATGTCCTTAGGGAACGGCTCTCTGCGGATGGCATCACCGAAACACTTTGGTCCAGAGTATAGCGGCTCCTTTCCTCTTGCTATGTCTTGTAGGCGGTGTCGTGCGTCTTTTGGATCGAGCTGCCGTGCGCCTCTGTTTGCGTCCGGCTCGTCCTGCGCTGCCCGGCTTATGCTGCGCCTGGGCCCTTCTACTTCCTCTCTCTTCTTGCTGCCAGTGCTACGCTGCGGAGATCGGCTTCGACCTCTCCTGGGAGGGTCGTTGCCGGCATCTTTTCTAGGCGGTGGCCTGTTGTTCCGGCTACCGCCATTGTCGCGTTTTGGCTGAGATGGAGGTGGTAGGTCTCCTCTGCTTCCTGTCCTTGAGTTCTCGTCCCGCCTTGGCTTTGGCGGCGGCGCCTTCTTTGGAGGTGGCGTTGCCTTCCTTTTGTCGCCATGGCTACTGGAGCCAGACGGGCCTTCGGGGTCGGCGCCGGGTGCAGCTTTGCACTTGCCCGACTTAGACTCTAGGTCTCCCCCGCGAGCATCCGCCATATGGCCGTAAGAATCAGCGCGAGCTTGTTGTTCTAGGGCCTTGCTTACGAAGTGTCTTGCGTTGGCCAGCTTTTCTTCCGCCGTGTAAGTGTTGTCGTCCAGGGTATCTAGCGCGGCGGCCGCGTTGAGGACCGGGGTGCAGAAGACAACGTCTCCCCTTCTGTCCACGCGCTGTGGTGTCGTGCGGCAGTCGAACCCTAGATCTTGAGCCGCTGTTGTTGCTTGCGCAGGTGGCTCTTTTCCGCGGCGGTTTTTTGATGACCTTTTCTCCTCGAAGAGTTGCCGGCTTGTTTGGCCGACATCTTCTCCTGTTCTTTCTCGATCTTCTTCGCAAGGCTCTCAACGTGCTCCTCTCTTTCTCTCAGGAAGTCAGAGTGTTTAAGCATGTTAAGCCTAAGCTCTTCCACTGCGTCGAGTGGGGTGTCTTTGTTCACCGGAGTATTCATGATCTCCTCTACTTCTTTGATGACGGAGAGAAAATCCGTGGGTTTGCTGCTGCCGCCTTTCTCGAGGCCAGCTTTCTTCTTCGCGCGCACCTTGTCGGAACTTTCAATGAGTTGGCCGGCAGTGGTGTCGCCGGCATCTTCTGCCGGCTTGTTCTGCGCCTCCGAAGTAACTGGGGTTGTCTCGTGACCGATAACAACCATCATAGCCAGCTTGTCAGGCATGTCTGTATCCGCTGTACCCTCTGAGGGAGCCGGATTACCACTGGAAAAGCGGGTTTTGATCTTCTCTTTGAAAAGACTAGCATCATCATCGGAGTCAGAGTCTACGTTGACTTGAACGGTAGATCTGGATCCGGCATCTGCCATCGCATCCTCCTGTAGAGCAGGGAGGATTGACTCAGGATCGTTGTTTTCCGGCTGGGAGTCGGATCCCAGTCCGACAACTCCGACGAAGTGGAAATCAGATTCGGCCGACTCCTGGGAGAAGGCGGATTCACATCCATCTTGCCGGTCGACTGCTTGGTCGAAGGGTTGGTGGGTGGGGTTGAAGAAACGCGGTAGGCCGTACGCCTCTGGCGTGTACCCGATGAAGACGTCGATCCCTCCGATCGGCACGATTGCGCATCCGATAAGGTAGTCGTCCGCCAGGAGCCAGGACTCATCCGAGTTGACGTAGCTATGGCCGTCATACCTTGTGACGCGACCGACGGCGATCTGCTTGCCCACGCCGCCAAGTGTTCCCGCCTGGAACGTGACGCCAGGAACCTTATGCCCCACGGTGGGTGCCAACTGTCGTAGTATCGGCATATTTGATAGGAGACGGGGGTCCTCTAGCCTACGTATGGATTGTGGGGAAGAAGGTTGGTGTCGTCGAGGTCGGGATTGAACACGACGAGTTTACCCAGCTTCGGATCCCACATCGGTGGCGGGATCCTACGTGCTGCTATAATTCACTATGAGGCAATAGCCGTGAACAGGTTACAATGGGTATGATGCCTATTGAAGTTGTCTCTGCCCTAAAGGCTCCCTGGTGGCCGGCTTATATAGGCGGCCAGACCCCAGGGTACAAGGCAAGTACTTGTCCGGCAAGTAAACAGAGTCCTAGACCTAGCCGGCTTAGCTGCCGCCTTCCGTCTTGGGCTCGGTGGCTTGTGGGCTTCGGCCTTCCGCCTTCCTTGGACCGTCCGCCTACTTCCTTGTACGTCAGCTATCTGGGCCGCCCGGCAGGCTTCGGCCTTACCACCCTTGGGCCACCCTGGACTAGCCGGATTGATCCATGTTGGTTATACCCCTATTTGATATATCCCCAACAATGGGCTAGGAGCACTTCTTTCTTTTCGTTTTGTTTCCTTCAGTGTTATTGTTTTTGTTCGTCATGTGTGTGAGACATGAGTACTGTTAAATTCTCTATTGTAATAACTCTTTATCTAAGTTTGTTGCTTCTATTGTGTATGTGTGTGTTTTGTAAAATCTAGGGGGAGTGTTGATCCTAAGGAATGTGCACTTTGTATTCCAAAGACATCCTTAAATAGTGCACTCACTTAGGGGGAGCTCCGTCTATATTTTGCAAATACATTCTTTTTTGTTGTTGTCATCATTCGCCAAAAAGGGGGAGATTGAAAGTGCATTCTATGCACTCCCAGATTTTGGTGACTAATGACAACACAAAAAGTATTCTAATGTTTGTGATGAAGCATACAGGGTCTTTTACAGGTAGACTGATAAAGAGGAACACTTAGTTTGCCTAAGTTTCAATTCAACTACACTTGGTCTTTCTTCAGAATTTCAGTCAGGAAATTTCCGGGGCTCGGAGATTTCCGGTCCCCAGACCGGAGATTTCCGAGCCATCCATATTTTTCACTAAGTCTGAATTGAAATGCGTACTGACTCCAACTCAAGCTGAGCCGGAAATCCTCCCGGAGATTTCCGGCGCTCGGAGATTTCCGAGCCCCAGTCCGGAGATCTCCGAGTGACAGAGGGATTTCGACCAAGTCCAGAACTCAAAATGTGTACTGACTCTAAAACAGTTTTAGCCGGAAATGCTCCCGGAGATTTTCGGCGCTCGGAGATTTCCGGGCCCCAATCCGGAGATCTCCGAGTGATAGAGGATTTTCGACTAAGTTAAGAAGCCCAACCAGTACTGATCCAGATTCAAGCTCAGCCGGAATTTGGTCCGGAAATTTCCGGGGTCCGGAGATCTCCGGTCCTCAACCCGGAGATTTCCGGGCTGGCGGCTGTGCAACGGGCAGATTTTGAGGAGGGGTCTCCACCTACCTCCAGCATTCTAAGCTTCCAGATTTTCTCTCTCCTCCATTGGTGCTGAAGCTCGTTTCTCCCGGATCTCCCAATCTAGCCACTCAAATCCGTTGATACTTGGGGATCTGAGGGAGAAGCCACCGATCTACATCTCCACCGAAGCGATTTGACTTCCCCCCTCTATTTCTTGAGGGGCAACGAATCCAGGGTTCCTTTGTGGATAGCTAGGTTCAACCTTGTGTGTTTTGATCCTTTGTGGATTCCTTTGTGGAAGTGACCTGTTGTGGTCTTTGTGAGAGCCCCCAATTCAGTTGTGGGTGTGTGCCTCACGAATTTGTACGGGACTTTCTCCGCCCTTAAAGGAGTCCTTAGTGGAAGCGTGGATTCGCACCTTTGTGGTCGAATTCACAGGAGAATAGGGTGAGGCCTTTGTGGCGTTGAGCAAACCTTTGTGGTAGCTCACACCTCTCCAACGAGACGTACACCTATGTGGTGGAACTCGGGATAAAATCTTGGTCTTCGAGTTCCTACGGTTGTTTCGTTCCACTCTCCTTTACCGCATCTTTATTTCCTGTACTTGCTTAGCTTCCTCGTTGTTTATCACTTGTGTCACCTAGTTGCACATCTAGACAACTTACTTTCCGCTAGACTAAAACTGAAAAACACATAAAAATTGGTCACCACCTATTCACCCCCCTCTAGGTGGTCAACTGTCGTTCAAATGTTGCACGTGCTCCTAAGCACTTTATGAGCTTGGATGACGAGTCATGTATCAATAAAGCAGCTAATTCTTGTATCTTGTTATTATACATGTTGGCTGTAAAGCTGATTATTGATGACATGACACTATGTTAGAACAAACACCTAACTATACAACTGAACTTGCTATAAGAAATAGACTGAAGAGGCAAGGGATTTATTTGGCTGGTCCCAGTCGACGCTTGTTGTTGCTAGCCTGCTGGCTCTTGAGATAGAATCTTGAAAATGGCGACGACATGGACCTACTCGGCTAGTGTAGAGTTCTTCTTTCGTAAGAGGCGGACGAGGCAATTAGTGAAAGGGTCAAGCCGACATGTGGTGGCTTGTCCTCACCGTAGAAGGCCGATGCGGTTCTGGAAACATCATCGCTCAAGAGTTGAAACTCAAGAGAGATGTAAGGTAACGGGTAACCCTTTGATAAAACATTATCCAACCGAAGAAACTACTCCGAACCAGATTAAATGTCGCTACAAAACACCTACACACTTACCATCGGATATATGGGAACCGAGTCCCATTTCTATTGATAGGACAATACTACTCCCTTCGTTTCGAAACAAATTATGGATACCAATGTAGGTATGGAATGAGCTTAATTAGAGCTTGGATGGACGCATGTGCCCCAGGTGCAATCCCACTCCGCGGGCAGCTAATTAGGGCATCTCCAGTCGTCAAGCCCCCCCCCCCCCCCCCCCCCCCCGGACTCAGAAACGGCGCTAAATTATACTCGTTGGAGGGGCAACAACACAAAGCTGGTGGGGCAGAATTACCAGTCGAACACGAACCCAATGTTCCCAACGCCGTGAGCTCCACCCCGCGACCTCCGCCCCGCGACCTTCGGCCGCGCGACCTCCGACCCGCGACTTCTAGGCGGTGGCGCGATGAGGCGAGCTCGAGGAGGGTGGCGAACCAGGTGGCGACGCGGGCTCGGAGGCGGCCTGCTGCTAGCGCCCATGGAGAGGTCGTCGCTGGAAGGGGTGGGTGGTGGGTGGGAAAAGAGATGAGCACGTGGTGGGCCTGAACAAAAAAAAAGAACATGTGTGGCTGACAGTGGGTCAGTTTGCATGCAATCGCCCCCCAGGCCGAACCCAGCTCCTTGTGTTTGGCCTGGGTGCGGCGGCGCTAATTCAGCGTAAAACGGCGTTTTTTTGGATCCTTGGGGACGGCTGGTAGCATTCCGGCGTTATTTAGCCATCTGAGTCTAAAATCGAAGCTAAAAAGCACTCCCGGGGGGCTATCGGGGGTTGACTGGAGATGCCCTTAATGCATGGATGTCCTAGACGCCTCGCCTCCGCTGCAATTCAAAGCGTGTGCATGGCTAGCCCGGCTCCTTTCTCAGTTTGCAAGCGTGTGCATGACTAGCTGGGCTGAGCAGTGGAGAGAATTTAATGCAGGACGTGACCAGCGACAAGCACATATTGAAAACTCAATCTCACAACCCAAACTGAAAAGGGAAATTCTAGAAAAGCTAGAACACAAACTATTTCGAAACGGAGGGAGTACTCCCCCACTATGACCGACATAAGCTAATTTGTGCATGCGTTGGTAGATAAATCGGCCCGGACGTGATGAACACGCGTGGGTCCGGAGGCAACAATTGGACGGAGAATGCTTGTACTTCCATGGATTATCGCCACGTGGGGTGCTAGGCGCGGTCGGATCGTGATCGGCAAAAGCCCAAGCGGGTCCGAGTCATTTATAGGAGAGTACCAAACGCCAACCGACCAACTGACCAGTACCCTGGGAGCTCCGTTGACCGTGTTTGGAGCCGATGGCAACTCGCCGTGTACGCTCGCTTTTACAATTCACGTCCGTTTGTGCCGTACCTATGCATCTCTCAATCTACCGTACACTCATGGTGAGAATTAAAATATGCAGACGGTTGAAAGATCAAAACACACGAGATTAATTTATTTACCAGCTATGTAGACTGGTTAACTAGTATATAACATCGGTCAGATAACAATCCATTCGCAAACTACCACTTTTAACTCGTCAATCACCAAATGGTACCACTTTATCATTGAGCGTCACAGAACTACCACATTTGGTTTAAATTTTCGTAGAAAACTCATATCGCCGTCTGCGGGCGAATTGACAACGACGCTGACCGTTGAGCCCACCTGTCAGGATTACGTGGAGAGCTCAGACAAATTAACATCACAACTGACAGCGGGTCTAATAAAAAAATCAATAAATAAATACAATCTGAGAAATAAAAAATTGTGAGAAATATATATGTAAATTCCCCACGCCCGACATCCACCTAGACTCCACTAGTCCCGACCACCCGTTGTCGCGCCACCTAGGTGCAGCACGACCGCGGCCAATACCACCACCCTCCACCACGGCAACGCCTTCCCATCTCGAGGCCTAGGGACGCCTCCATGCCCAACGCCTCTCCCCTGCGATGACCTCGATCCCCTCCCGTCGTGGGCCACATGCACTAGTTTCTGTGGACGGGCGCACGCCACCTCTACTGAAGCCTCATGCGCGTCCTACAAACACACTAGACGTCGCTCTTGGTTTAGGTTCGTCGCTTGCCAGCCTCGACGTGTGCCCTATGCCAGCCCGTCCCGGTGCGGCGCTCCGGACGCTAGCCGTCCCGGACCTCTCCCCGCTCGATGACGTCGTCGCCACTTTGTTTGAGGAGCTCAACGATGAACGTTGGGACCGTGTCGCAAGCAGCCAGCGAGTGGCCGTCGTCTGCATCACCGGAGCATGTTCACTTGGCTGCCTGATGCGTCTGCTGACCGCGCCACCGCGCGTTGGCTGGCCGCTCGCGCCTACCGCGCCGCCCCTCATCAACGGCACCCCTGTTTTGTGGATTTTAAAAATAGATTTAGATTTATTTATTTATTCAAATTTTTAAGTTTTTGTTAGACTGGCAAATGGGTCCCACTATCAGTTTTGGTGTCACCATCACGTAATTGACGAGTCAAAACTGATAATTTTGCACTATAAACTCCACATACTCACCATCGTGGTCCGACGTGGACGCTATGCCCCATTGCACGTTCCTTTTCGAAGCCAGCTATACAATGCTCCACTGCCGATACGTGGACAGCAACGTCGGAAAAAAAATAATCTTCCACGTGTCAGGCAGCGGTGAACTGACCGACCCTAGGCACGAGCGCCCAATCAGAGGAAGCGAGTTTAATTTGATGGCCAAAGCAGTAGTCGGCAATTCTTAAATCTAGCTGATTACGGCTGATCCGCGTTCGCTGAGACATTTCATGGAGACGTCCTTCTCACGGAAAACGGAAGAAAGCGAAAGTTTATCTGAACATCTCGGCGCTAGCTAGCTGTGTAATTCCTTCCAGGAAGGAGCAGAAAGGCAGAAGAAGGACGTACAGAAACTTAATAAAAAGAAAGAAAAAATATCACACTAATTGAAGAGAAAGTAGTAGCTGCTGCTAGTGTGTGCTGATGCTACAGAGGAAGCAGCACAGTCCACTCCAAATCCGCAACGGCCCTACGGTCCCGGCTTCTTCTTCCTATAAATGGGCGTCTCCACTTGCGGTTTCGACAACAGCACAGCCAAAAATACCTTCCTCAAACAGCAGCCACTAGCTAGCAAGCTCAAGCTCGAGCTCGATCGTAGTTGTGGTTCCAATCCTTTGCAGCTACAACACACACACGTCCTACTCTTAGCTCGATCGATTGAAACCCTAGCTAGGTCACTCATGGACTTTGACTTGCTGATGAGCTCCAGCCCGGAGGCGCAGCTCGCGCTGATGAACACCATGCTTCAGCTGGAGCAGGCGCTCAACGACCAGTCGCTGATGATGATGGCCGACGTGTCGCCGCCGATATCGCCCGTGCAGACCCCTGGCAACAGCCTCTCTCCCCCGCCACACGCCGTGTCTAACTGCACCGCCGTCGACGCTCCCGGTTATTACTTCCAACAGGACTACCTGCACTCCCCTGTCGCCGGGTACGGCGCCGGCGCCGGCGCCGGATCAGGAGGGCAGCAGGAGCAGTACGTGATGTCTCCAGGCGCCGTCATCGTCGACGGCCCCGGCGGCGCGCCGCAGCAAGGGTACTCGTCGGCGTCATCGTCGGACGCGATGCGGGAGATGATCTTCCACATCGCGGCGCTGCAGCCGGTGGAGATCGACGACGCGGAGGCGGTCCGCCCCGCGAAGCGCCGCAACGTGCGGACCTCCAAGGACCCGCAGAGCGTGGCGGCGCGGCTGAGGCGGGAGCGCATCAGCGAGCGCATCCGCGTCCTGCAGCGCCTCGTCCCGGGCGGCACCAAGATGGACACCGCCTCCATGCTCGACGAGGCCATCCACTACGTCAAGTTCCTCAAGTCGCAGGTGCAGTCGCTCGAGCTCGCCGCCGCCGCCACCGCCGCGCACCACCGTGCCGCCGCGTTCGGCGCCGGCGCCTACCCTGCCCCACTGCAACACGCGCCGTGGTAGCTCACCGACGCTCCATCTACTACAGCTTGGTGATGCAATAATCGTTTCGTTTGTTATCGTCGCCCGCGCACGCACCAGCTCGATCTCGTCGTCCTCGATGGCTTTTGGAGTTCCTCGGATGATTTCTGTAGCTCTGTGCTTCTGTCTGTGTGTGCATGGTCACATGCATGTGTAAAGATGTAGGAACCTTCTAGTTACATTTATCGTCGTCGTTGTTACCGCATGCTAGCTAGCTAGCCCGTACGTACGTGGTTTGCTCTCCAAGCTTTTTTTTGGACTCGCAGCCCGTGCATGCGCATTGCCTACTCTTTTTTTACCTTATCAATGGAGTACGTACTATTTTTCAAGCATCCATGCACAGTGTGATCATCCTTTGAATTTCGTTCGCATGCATGCACCTGAATGCATGAACAAGAACCATCGTCCTTTTGCTCGCTTCGCTCATTTAGCAGTACCACGTACGTACGGCAGATCGAGGCGATCGACCTGACTACTCTAGAAAGTTGACCGTTCATCAATGGCGCAGCACGTCTCTGGTCGGCTAAGCTGCTTCGTCTACCTCAAAACATGTCAGTAGATCGCCGTGGCTTTGCTGCTTCCATGTCGCCTCGCCGTCCGCCGCATCTGCTCACCATTCGCACGCCGGGAAAGAGAGAGCAATAACTACTGCTTGGCCGATGCTCCGTGGAGCTGCCGGCCGAGGAGGACGCCGACACGGCCGGCGACGTGATTCATCCACGAAGCAAGCGGAAGCTAACGCATGCAAGTTAACTTGGGATAGCCGCAACGGTAAACGAGTGAGCCAATCTTGTCGCCGGCCGGCAGGGTCAGGTGTGTGTGCAGCAACCGTTTGTGCCGTCGCGTGCTCTCCGCATGTGGCAGTGTCTCTACTTACGTCCACCGGCCTTGAATACCAACAGTTTAGTTTAGGGGGGCCTCATCCTCATCGATCGATCCATCCATGTAGAAGTAGTTGCTGTTGTTTCGAAACCGTTGCCGAGTTATGGCCGTGGATGGTCCAGGATCTATCATATCGATCGGTAGTGTTCGGTATCGATCTTTGCATGCAACTTGTATGTCAGTGCTGTGGTCCGCCGTGCATTGCATTGCATGGACCGGTGGTGTTCCTAGAAGCATCACATGGTTGGAACATGGAATATATGAGCATTAAGATATCTGTCGTTGATATCGTATAACTTGTGGGGTTTCCTGTCTTTGTGATGCATCATCAATTATTGATGTTCTCTCTTTGTATACTCTGCACTGAACTATTATTCCAAAGTCCTAACTAATTAAGGACATAGAAAGTTTCAGCTCGGCCTTTTAAAATTAGCCACACTTTTGATCGAGGTCTAGCAAACGAGGTAAGCTCAGTTGTTCATCGAAGTTACTAGCTATTACCACTTTTAATTACTTTTCCTAAAAAACAGTCAAAATTACTAATAGGTGAGTTGTAACTAGTGTATCCGAGGTGATGACCCCCCCCCCCCCCCCCCCCTCTTTTCTCTCTTGAATGCTCCCCTTGAATGTCGCATGTGGTGCTCCGCCCTCTCTCCTATCTCGCCCCGGTGGCTCGGCCGGAGAAGAAGGCGGAGAGGGTGCCCGACCCTCTTATGCATAGTAGTCGTAGGATTTGCTTTATGCCCGTGTGGCGGTTTCACGTTTTGTCGTCTTGGAGTTGCTGACTCGCCAATGCGAGATTAGTTGAGGCGACTGGACCATGTTGTCGGTGCCTCCATACGGTGGGGTTGGACGTTGGTGGCAAGATCCGGCGAGGCTCTCAGTTCAATAAGCGTGTTAGGATCTATATCGGGACAATTCTAGCCTGTCTGAGTTGCCATGGTGGTGGCTTGAGGTGTGGGAGGCCTGGATCTGGTGCTCTACAGGGTGGTTTTGCTCTGGCTGCCTAGCGCTGCGTCAAGCAGATGGTCGGAGGCTCGCCACCATGCTCTTGTGGCGGGAGAATGAAGATGTCGAGCTCCTCTTTCAGTAAGCCTTGTATTCCCTTGTGGTCCAGCTCGATTCAAGTAGCAATTCCACTCTCAGCTGGTCGCGTAGCGAGGGAGAGGTGATATGCTGCTCTTTCTCGACTATTGTGCAGGGTTGGCGTCGGGAGACCTTGGAATCTACGTCTCCTTTGACGACTCCCCAGCATAGGTGATGTTTAGCTGCCCCATCCTAGGTAAGAGGGCTGGCCCCGCCGTGCTAGACAATTGGTCTGCTTGAGCTTCTTCCTCCTCCGGAGGATCTTCACTTGATTCTGCGTGACACCGACACCCACGTTCCGCCGTGCTAGAAGTTTCTTCGTCGTCGGCGACCATGGTCTTGGTGGCGTTCTCGTGATCTTAGTTAGGGTGCTTTCTACACTTTGTAGGGGCCTTGTTTTAATTACTTGTTTCTTTTCGGTCCTCACTGTAATTACAAGACTTAATGAAGATTCCAGGTCCTTGGATGCATTCTCCCGTTAAAAAACAGTGTATTCATTGCATGCATGTAGATTTGTGGGTTCAACCGACAGTAAACCTTGCTCAATGGACCACTGGATCTGTAATCTCCGTCATCAAGCCTCTGTCTAGCGCGTCGGAACATAGTCACCTTTCATGTATACGATCGAGAGCATAATGCAAAGGGAGATTACACTGTATACGATCTGTATTAATCCCCTACATGGGCATGCATGGCAAACGAAGAACGTGCACGATAAACATTTAGTAGAACTCCCCTAATTAATTGACGGTGAAACCAGAGAAATTAACGTACAGTAGTTATAATTAGATAATACTTGAAAGCAGTGATCAACTGATCACGCAGAAAAAGGTCCAAATATAAAGCAGATTTGGTTGACGCGATGAGATGCAGCACTCCACTTCACTCAGCTCACTGATTAGCCAAAAGACAGACCGATGCTAGAAAATCTACGAATATATATATCCACGTCTTTTTAGAAAGCCACGTGGTAATGAGCTAGCCGATAGTGAAGTTGCCGCTCTTATGTCACCCATAACTAAGACGCCGTGAAAAGTTTATAACAACGCGGTTTGAATGTTTCCAAATCCTAGAACCTGTCGGCCGGCGACGACGGCAATGCAGCAACAGCTCGATCGATCACGGCCGCTCTCAGCCGCTCCCCGGCTGACCGAGAAGGCTCGGAACAGAGCTAGATGCGATTGATCGAGCTCGGATCAGCTGGAGCTGTCAGCATTTCACACAGCACACTCGCCGGATCGCCGCCACGTTAGGAGAATCAGCGCGGCGGTCGCCGGATCCTCACCAAGTGTCAGTCGCCGGGGAAGGCCGGTCGCCGTCGTGGTGGACACGCGTCGCGCGGCGAGGCGCCATGGCCCCGCGCGCGGGGTCAAGCTCGGAGTAGAGATCTCCGGGCGATCTTTGGACGACGACTCGATCAGGTGCGTCCCCCTTGGGAGGCAGGTGTTGGATCATAGGAAATGAAAATTTAGGAGCCTACGTCAGGTACCACCAACGCCGGCGCCGTATATCTCCTCCCCTCTCAAGTCTCAACCAACCTGATCTCGAATCTCTCCGGCCGGTCTTCGTCTCCTTCCTTGCGATATATGCTCGATATATGGCCAATCTTTCGACGCCTCTTTTCCATATATTTTTGCTTAATTTTTCAAAAACTTTTCAGTCACACTCACCACTGCTTTGAGAATTGAGATACACTCTGTAGGACTAATCAGGTCGTGACGCGTGTGTGATCTTCTGGCCTTGTCCGTCTTTCTTATGTCCCCCGGTCTGTCCGTACGTCATCTTCAATACCCATCGTCTTCTCCTCCATGAAATGTAGACCTCTCCTTGTAACATCCAGCAGAGAGCCTAATGTATGTTGGTGTGATGTAGGAGTCGTTGAAGGTTCACGTAGATAGGAACATGTCATAGAGGGGAACAAGAGGGCGTCGCATCGGTCCCGGCCGTGAAGTGCTTGTGATGGACGGCTGTCTGGTTCGGAATACTTACCAGTACCTTACTTTGTTGGATGATACGATAATCAACATGTGAGGAATTGTGTGTATAGTTACCTCAGGAGCATGCATGAACCGATAGTTTTCTCATCATCCAAATAATGCCTAGCTTTAGGATCCCTATCCAATTTTGTGGGGGCTGGTGCTGATTTTGGGCCCGCGCACCAAACCTCATATATCGGAAATGTTTTGGGGGCGGAGGAAGCCGGGTGGATGCTGCTCCCGATCGAGAAAGAGCGTATGTTGGGCAGGATGCATGCACCTTAACCACCCATGGAAGTGGACTAGCTAGGATTCTAGCAAGGTATACTGTATTCATCTCATCTCCGATCGAGCCAATAAATAATGCAGAAATTATGAAATAGTAGTATGATTAACAACCAAGTTAGAAGGAACTTTGTGGCACCTTGTTAGTTGTCTACTCTGCTATGACGTGTATTGAGATTCCTGTCAATCTTCTCTGGATACTGTGTGTGATATCCATGTAAACTAGGTTGGTAATTGTGCAGGATTTATTGGACCCAACAAAATTATTAGAACGTGGAATTTTCGGAAAATAATAATTTTTAAAAGACTCCATCCGTCCCCACAAATGTGCCTATAAATAAAGTAAAAATTCAACATGTTTAAGTTTGACCAAATAAATATAAAAAATATGAAGACATATAATACTGAATCATTATCAACATATTCGCTGAAAGAATAATGTACTTATGAAATATTGTAGATGCTACTATTTTTCTATATATTTAGTAAAACCTAGAAAGTACTTATTTTGTAACTCAATTTATAAGCCATCTATTTGGGACAGAGCAAGTAGCCCATTAGTTAGCAACCTAGCAAGATGCAACTTCTTGTGCACCTCTCCAGCACAAGGTTTCAAATTAGTAGAGTCGAGCGAGTTAGACTAGGTTTTGCTTTGCTCATACTAAAATTACCGAACTCAGAATCCGTGAAAAGTGGTTCATAATAAGAGCATCTCTAACGGCGCCCTCAAACTCACACACTCAAATAACTTTTAAGGTTCAACTTTTACACAAATTCTACTCGGAAGAACGAGCAACACATAGCAGAAATCTTAAACAGAACTGGATATATTTTGATTTTGGCGTGAACAAACTAGAGTTTTTCCCCGATTCATAGCAGAGACATGTTCATCACCGATCCATACATAATTATACATTGTTCTACACTAATCCAAAAGCTAAACTAGATTACGGTCGCCGCCTAAACCCCAATGTCGAAATTTGGCTCACCGGAGTCTCGGATGCGGCGGCGACGACGCGGTGGAGACCGATGACCTTCATTCCTCATCGGAGACGAGGTCGATGACGTCTTCGGCGTCGGCCTCCCAATAGGCTTTCTTCTCCGCGGCGACCCGGTTTGCCTCCATGGCTTGGTGGAGGAGCATCACCTCCAGCTCCTCGTCGTGGGTGACCTGAGCCTGCCTCTCCTCCGCCTCACGCACCGAACGGAGCAACACTTGAGCCATTACGGACCCAATCGCCTCGTCGGGGATGAAATCCTCCGACGCCACAAAGGACTCGAAGGCGGCGTCGTCGTAATCCTCCGCCGGAGGAAGTGCCTGCAGCGCGGTGGAGGTGCTCGAGCCGCTTGCGCCGCTTGAGCTTCCTTCTTCGTTCAGACGGCGGCGGACCTCGCGCTCAGCACGGAGGGCGTCGATCTCCTCCGCCTCGCGTCGGAAGAAGGTTGGCGGGACGCGCAAGCCGATGTTGTTGTACCGTAGCGCAGACCGCTTCTGAGCGTCGTCGCTCGTCACCGCTTTCGCGCGGCGCTCATCGGACAAATCCCCGTCGAAAGGGTCTGCACGGTGCGGCAGGGTCGCGGGCTCGCGCTTGGGGCCCATCGGGCGGCGGGTGCAGTCTCCGGCAGCGGCGGATTGCTCGTCGGAGAAGAGCGCGCTGTAGGGTGGATTTCTCATCGGCGGTGCGAGCGGATAAGGTTTTTGCCCTACAAATGTGCCCGAGCCCAGCATAAAAAAGGATGGACACGCCGCCTCAACGGGCGCCCTTATCCCGTATAAGGGCCGGTTCGCGTTCACGGGCTCTACTATGGGCCAAAAACAATCTCGGCCCGTGAAGTCGCCAGAGTTATAAGGGTTTGAGGGCTCTGTTAGAGATGCTCTAAGCTTGTAGTTTTCTCGATTCGAGCTCGAGCTAGTTTTAAGCTAATGGAAACAATGAAAAATCCTATATTTAGAGACTATTGAGTTAGTTGTAAGCTAATGGAAACAATAAAAAATCCTATATTTAGAGACTATTTTGTCATCCAGTTTAGGTCATAGCAACTCAAAACAAATGTGCATAAATATTGTTCCATTCGAAACAAAGACGATATAAATTCTGTAAAATAAGTTGCCTTTCTCTCTCTCTTAGAGTATTTTGGCCGAAAACAATAGTATGATGAAAGAAATTTGCAAAATTTGCAAGGCAAATACCACATATCATTTTAATGTCTAAATTTTCTATTCATTTTTATGCGAACATAGTACAACGTAAACGAGCAAATACTCGCGTATACACTCACCCCTGTGAACGCGTGCACACAGACGCATACCCTACCCCTAAATTTTCATTTCACTTGGATACATATATACGGAAGAAAACATATCATCCACAACATATAAGATAAGTTGCCCTATTTCCTTTTAATCTATATATCATAGTATTTATACCTAATAATTATATTATGTTGACTTGGGCTAGTGTTCGCTCAAGATTAGCTCGTTTCCTTTATAGGACATACGTACCCCGGTCATTTCTCTTGCACTGATATGGAGTAAAATAAAAAAACGAGTCAATCTCGAGCCGCTCACAAGTGTGGAGCTATGGTTGCAATCCTACTCAAGCATAATATCCTAGGACTTTCCACCTGGTGCAGCAAACGTCACTCATTGTCTCGTACAGGCGGGCTTTTGGTTTGGGAATAAAACAGAGCCAAACCAAATTTGGGCAGCTACCAAAAATCCGAAATTTCGCTGATGCTTGTCGAATTTTCTTCCTATTATTCATGTTATGCAAATCTTTAGAGAGGGTCATCAATTTAGTGAGTGTTCATTCATCGCAAAGAAAATAGTGGTGCATTCGTATTAAAACGCTAGAAACCCTAGTTTGCCACCGGATTAGTTTTTTTTGTGTGGAAGACAGTCCGAGCCAGGAATCCACACAAAATTGTCGGTCACTCGATCACTACTGCCACCTATGATAGATCAGAGCGGATTCCTTTTTCAGTCTACATCTATCTAAGTCTACTAAAAATTTACAGATAGTCTCCTATTCTCTTCCTCGCCCCGCCCATCACGATCGCAGTAGGGTGGTAGCAAGCACAAGGGTAGGACCAGAGCAGCCGAGCAGGGCAGCCGCCCAAGTCCCGGACCCTCGCCATTAGATGCGGGTTAGCGCGTACACGCTATAGTACCATCCCCACCCCAACCACCGGTACCCGTCGTCACCAGCAAAGTGACCTTCGCCGGCGGCCGGCACCACGCATGTCTGCCGTAGCCATTGAATGCCGCTCACCTAAAATTGGAAAAAGTCCATTTTAAACCCTGAAATTATAGAGGTCCGGCGAAATGAACCTCGAAGTCGAAATCCCGGTGGTTTGAACCCTGAACTTTACAATCCCGGTCTAAAATGAACCCTGCAGATGTTTGGCACACCAGGAAGACTAAAAATCCCAGGACGGACCCGCATGTCAGATTCATCTCTATACCTAGTTCAGCTCCTTATCTCGAAAATTCACCAAGCTGTGGCCGCCGGCGGGCGTTCGAGCTCGCTGTCACGGAGTCGGCCAGCCGACGCCGAGGTCACCGTGCTGCTGGAAGACGAGGTTGAGGCGGGAGGCGTCCGTGAGGGCGTCCGCGACGGACGGTCATGCCAGGCGGCGTCTGCGAGGGTGAGCACGCGATTGGGGACGGCAAGGTCGAGCAGGCGGCGTGCGTGTGTGCGGTGTTGTACCGTGCTGAGTGCGCCTCCATACCTTGCCGCGTCCATGTGTGCGCTGTCGTGCCATGTCGCTTGCAGTTCGCTGCTGCCATGCGTAGCTGTGCGCGAGCGTGCCATGCCTGCTTGCATGCGTGCGCTGCCATGGCATGCCACTTGCGTGCGTGCACGCTGCCTTGCCATGCCGCTTGCTGTTCGCGGCTGCCGTGCGTCGCTGCGTGTGCTGCTGTGCTTGCGAGTGCTGCTGCCGACACACTCCGTTGCCACACACCAGCACGAGCTTAGGGATGAAGATGAATCAGACATGTGGGTCAATATTGTCCTGTAATTTCGTTTCAAAAAAAAAATTGTCCTGTAAAAGTTTTGTAATTTTATTTTTTTCTCTGAAAAACATGTCGAAGGTTCGTTTTAGACCGGGATTGTTAAGTTTAGGGTTCAAACGACCGAGATTTTAACTTCGGGGTTTATTTCCTCAGAACTCTACGAGTTAAGGGTTTGAAATCTACGAGTTAAGGGTTTGAAATGGACTTTTTCCCCTAAAATTCTAGCGGCCGATCGATGGAAGACGCAGAAGCACGCGGCCAGCCGGCCAGCCCTCGTTGCCTGTCTCTCGCCGGGGCAGCCGCCCAAGACCTGAACCGGCCCATGTGGCCCCTTGGCTTTGTCGGACGGCGACGGCGACACTGCTCCATCGGCTTGTAGGTGTAGCCCGTTTGAGCAGTCGAGCACTGTACCGGATCAGTGGAGCTTGATGCTGACACGAAAGAGCTTGTTTCTTTTGTGTATCGGTTGACGTATAACTGTATAAGACACTATTGATAATATATTGCTTTGGGTGCAATCTTACTGATAAGTGATAATGAACTTATGATTACACCATTCGCAAGAGAAAAAATGAACTTATGATTACAGGGTCTGGTTCTGGCTAGTATAGGAATCTTCGAGAATTTCAGTCTAACCCGGTAGAGAACACACTTTCTGGTGGACTGGCGTATCCAATCTCGGTAGACAATTGTGATTTTTCCAATGATCTAGACATAATATATAAGTGTGTAATTACAAAATGTTAATTTAAATTCAAGAAAAGCATGAGGAAAAGAAACCGGAATCGCCTATTAATAGGAGCCACCTTAAATTGGGCTGTGTATCTAGCCCATCATAAAAATCTTATGTTTTATGTCGAACCTGTTTCGTATGTTGGATCTAAAATTTTGTAGCACGCTACATACATGATACATGTTGTGCCTATGATCACATATCCGAGATTCGCAACACTTCAATATAGGGTAGTTGAGGTTGGGTACACCATATACCCTGATCCACCATTGCCCTCTCAACGCAACCCAGGTAACTTTGGATCGAATGTTTTGTGGGTGCTTACACACTGAAGTCAGTGCATGATTGTATCATGGACGGAGATAGGGAGACCGATATGAGCCATGGCTCTTCACTTGATCTTATCTTATGTGCTTTTATATATATGTCATGAAAATTTCTTATGGTTCATAGAAAAAATGTCTACTTCATCCTTGTTACGAGTAAGATTGCACTGTTGGTCTCCTTTACCCTCTTCCCTAATCCTAATGTCATATCTCCGCCCCTGGTTGTACACAACTAAGACAACCACACCAACTACCCAGACGAACAAAGTGGCACGCATGCAACGGCTGCCGAACTCGTTTTTCAACAACATAAATGCAACATTTTGTAATGCTAAAAATCGTCTTACGTTTGAATGTACTCATTGAACGTCTTATGATATGGGATATAATATAAGTTATAAGAGCGACTCAAATTTGAGATGGGAAAAATTACATTATTCCCTTCAATTTGCGGGCCTAGCTTGGTCTCCATTTTTTTTTAGGGAATCCATCTTTTTTAGTGGCTTATCGTGCTCTTTTATTTCTTACAAGAACCTCTCCTGACAAATGCTGGCCTAACGACTAATTCCGGCCCAATACTATTAATCCAATAGCACACGTTAGATCATCAGTGAGCCAACAAAGATATAATAATGTAAGTTTGATGCCTGTGAGGGATGAGAAGATAAAATAAAATGGACTTTGACTAAGGACGGTGTGTGTTCTGAGTCAAATCTTTGTATAGGAAAATGAATGTGAATGAAATTAGCTTTCCACAAAAATTTATGTGGAAAGTGAAAATACCACACAAGATCAAGATATTTCTCTGGCTTGTCCTTAAAAATAGGATCCTGACTAAGGATAACCTCTTGAAGAGAGGATGGATAGGGAATTCGAAATGTTATTTCTGTGATCAATTGGAGACTGTTGAACATCTTTTTCTGTCTTGTTCAACAGCTAGGTTGATCTGGAGTATACTCCGTTGTGCCTTTAATTTTCAAGCCCCGCCTGATTCAATTCAGTTTTTTTTTAGAGTTTGGTTGCACAAATTTGATAAAGAGAACATGAAAATGGTTTTAGCTGGAGTAGCAGCTATTTTCTGGGGTATTTTGGATGCCCGAAATGCAATTTGTTTCGAGAGAAAAAGGATACATGATCCTTTGGCTCTAGTACACTATGTGACAAGATTAATTAATTCTTGGACAATTTTACAGACAAAACAGGGAAGCCGAGAGGCGCTGCGGTGGGGAGCAAGACTAGTAGAGCGGGGTGCAAGTCAAGCTTTTCATGCTGCGCAAGGATCGCGCCCAGGAGTGCTAAGGATTGGTGCTTAATGAAGACAACTGGAAGTTATTTTAGAGGTTTAATTTGGAGTCTGTATGCGCGACTCTCCTCTTGTAACGAAGTCTAATGGTTTTTTGGGTCGATTCTATCATCCTATAGGTTTTATCTAGCTCTCTTTTCTTGGGTGTGAGAAATTGCGGAGCGATTTAGATCTGTAGTTTACTGCTTTGTTTTACTCTCCTGTATGAACAACTTGTTCCCTGGTTTCTATTAATAGAAATCGGAGGGGAGACTCTTAAAAAAACAAAAGTTTGGTGAATTGGGCCTTGGCTATCTAGAGGCCCAAAGCTGCATAGGCGGACCAAAACCATCCAAACCGACATCGAGAAGCCTTTCCTCTCCTCCTCCTCAGATTCCCCATCGCAAATTGGCAAATATCCTCTCCAAATCAAGTCCCCCCAATCCGACCTAATCGGCGATCCGTCGCCATGTCCCGCACGGGGAGCCGCCTCGCGTCCGCCGTCGTGCGCCTCCCCGGCCGCTCCAGCAGGGTCTCCACCTCGCCCTCACCTCGCCGCCGCTCCCTCTCCCCGTCGCCCTCCCGCGACCGCCACCAACGCCAGCACCGCCGCGACCGGTCCCCCGTCCCCTCCCGCGACCGCCATCGCGGCGGCGACCGGTCCCCGGTCCCCTACCGCGACCGCCGCCGCGACAGGTCCCCCAGCCCCTACCGCGAGCGACGCCGCGACCGCGACCGCTCCCCTAGCCCCTTCCGCGACCGCCGCCGCCAGTGGTCGCCCTACCACAATGACCGCGGCCGGGACATGGATCGGGACCGGGCTGAACCCCCCGTGCGCCGCGGCGGTAAGGGCGGCGGTGGCGAGTGGTCCGCGTCGGACGACGACGACGACGAGGAGCTCAAGGGGCTCACCTACTTCGAGTACCGCTGCGCCAAGCGCCAGAAGCTCCGCAAGAATCCGAAGCGGTGCATCTGGAAGATCACGCCCAGCCCGCCTCGGCGCGACGACGAGGCCGACGAGTACGGCTACAGCGACGAGGAGGAGAAGAAGAAGGAGTCGCCGAAGAAGGACTCGTCTGGTAAGAGCGGCGACGAGGAGGAGGAGAAGAAGAAGGATTCGTCCGAATCTGAGTCTGGTGAGTCTGATGATAGCTCATCCGAATCCAGCGAATCGGATTACTCTAGGAAGAAGAAGAAGAAAGGGCGTAAGAGCAGACATCGAAGCAGCAAAAAACATAGCCGTCGTGCCCATCGTCGCCGCCGCTCATCAGATATAGGAAGTGAAAGTGACGGCACTGCCGATGAGGATTCTGAGGGATCTTCTGATTCGGAGGACTCTAGAGATAGGAGGAGGAGGAAGAGATCATCACGAAAGCACAGGAAGTCTAAGAGGAGGGGACGGAGCTCCAGGAGGAAGAAGAGTAAGAGTCTGGATATACCCTCTGATGGAAGCTCTGAGGAGGTGGAGGTTGCAGGCTCTAGCCCTATCTCGACGGACAGTAAGAAGTCGGACAAGAGCTCAAGGAAGAAGAGGAGCAAGGAGTCTGATTCTGAAGATTCCATCCCTGCTGATGCGGTTGCCATCACTGAAGACATGGATGTTGAAAACGCAGATGTGCAAGAGATTGACCCTGAGGCAATTAAGTTCAAGGAAATGCTTGAGGCTCAGAAGATGGCTGCGCTGGAGAATGAGATGCCGGTTGGACCAATGCCACTCCCGCGTGCAGATGGTCATATTAGCTATGGTGGTGCACTGAGACCCGGTGAAGGTGATGCTATTGCACAGTATGTACAACAGGGGAAGCGTATCCCACGGCGTGGTGAGGTTGGTCTGTCTGCAGATGAGATTCAGAAGTTCGAAGATTTGGGCTATGTGATGAGTGGGAGTAGGCACCAGAGGATGAATGCTATCCGTATAAGGAAGGAAAACCAGGTTTATAGTGCAGAGGATAAGAGGGCTCTGGCCATGTTTAACTACGAGGAGAAGTCAAAGAGAGAGCACAAAGTTATGGCTGATTTGCAGCGCTTGGTTTCAAGAACCATTGGGGAGGAGACAGGGCCTTCACATGATCCATTTGCTGCTACAGATGACTGAGTAATTATTTCTAGCTATTTTACAAAGAAATGGTTGCCAATATTATGTATGCGTGTTTTTCCTGTTGTTCCTATAGTAGTCGTGATATCGAATTTGTATTTTTGTAACTTCTGTTTTGTATCGACCGTACTTAGCTTACAATGCTTATTATCCTACATGTTGCATCTGTGTTCATGATATCTGTTATGTTTGTCAAGTTGACTGATTTACCATACTATGATTTGTCGAAGATTTATCCCGTTGATAAGATAGAATGGCCATAATCGTTGCTCAGCCGATGGGGCTTGCGGAAGCGGAAGTGACAGGCGAACTGAAGAAGTTGAACAAGCACGTAAGAAAGATGAATGATCTGAAGAAGTAGGCTAATTTGATAGCTGCATGATTTTATCTCTGTATGGTAGCTCTAGGATTTCTTTATCTGTTGATTGTCAAATTTGGCATTTGTGTGTGTTAAAAGACATAACAGATATGCATAAGTTAGTTTCGCTGGGATCACTAAATATGCTTGCAACGTGCAAGGTGTTTTGGGAATTCTTCACAGTAATGATTTAGAAATATTTTCTCTCTATCCAAACAAACTACTCCTATTGTATGTCTACATTGAAGTTTATTTCTCGTGATCATCAAAGTCTGTATATGTGGGTCATGTGGACATGATTGTGTTTTAGTTTGACCAAGTAGCATGTATCCTTGTTTTTCTGTATTTCATATGGGTTTGTAGTAAAACAACCATCGACTACAAGATTCAAAACTGTTGAAAGGAAAAACTGTCCTCCCATGTAGGATAGATAAATTGAAGGTATTAACACATAGTTTGAGAACAGTTAGCAATGTGCTGTATTTAGGATGGTACTTCTGAAACGTTGTTGACTTCACCAGATAAATGATTCTGTTCGTACAGATAAACACTGTAACTACGAGGAGAAGTCAAAGAGAGAGCACAAAGTTATGGCTGATCTGCAGCGGTTGGTTTCAAGAACCATTGGCGAGGAGACAGGGCCTTCACATGATCCATTTGCTGCTACAGATGACTGAGTAATTATTTCTAGCTATTCTATAAAGAAATGGTTGCAGATATTATTTATGCATGTTTTCTGTTGTTCCTATAGTACCAGTGATATTGAATTAGCATTTTTGTAACTTCTGTTTTGTATCGACCGTACTTAGCTTACAATGCTTATTATCCTACATGCTGCATCTGTGTTCATGATATCTGCTATGTTTGTCAAGTTGACTGATTTACCATACTATGATTTGTCCCATATTTATTCTGATTTAAAATAGAATGTGCATACGAATTTTGTATTTCTGTGTGTTAAAGACAGAGCAGATATGCATAAGTTAGTGTCGCTGGGATCAGTAAGTATGCTTGTAACGTGCAAAGTTGCTTTGGTAATTTTTCACAGTAATGATTTGAAAATATTCTCTCCATCCAAACAAACTATTGTATATCTACATTGAAGTTTATTTGTCTTGTGATAATCAAAGTCTGTATATACGGGTCATGTGGACATGATTGTGTTTTAGTTTGACCAAGTAGCTATCGGTGGGATTTGGTTAACCATTTACCTTCTGGATTCGAACTTAAAGAACCATTTTTGATAAATGGTTAAAATAGATTGACCATTAAGTTAATAGGCTTAGAATGGTTAACCATTGGTTATTTAGGTCGAACCACTTTCAACATTATGCAACTATGGTAAATACTCGCAAAGCTTCGTTTGGGCCTTTTTGCCAAAAAAAATCTCCCAAAGATCACACGCCTCAAAATCTGACAGCAAATTGGATGATCTCTTTTCAGATTAGCTGCTACGCAGTACTAGCAAATCATGTATACTGAATAATAGAGATGCCCGGAGTGCGTAAGAGACTAATAAATAATATTAGACACAGATCTGGCCGGCTATTGCCTCCCGTGCTGTCTAAGGCTGCATTGTGGAAACCTCGCGATTTTTACAAGAAAATCAGGAGAAGAAACTCTGCTGATATCTGGCTGGCTGTAGACCTGTAGTTCATATGAAGCTGAAATGCTGAGCTTGCCGTATCCAGTGATGTACCCGAGGTGGTCTTTGGCATTGGGACGGACCGCGGGTCACTGGAGAAGCGCTTGTAGCTTCACCGGAGAATGTCGCAACCACCGGTGCGGTTCAACTGTTCAAGGTCGGTTCTTGCAGCATCAGGGAGATGGTAGATGCATAGAGCCCTTTAGGAAGATGGGCAGGCCCGCGCCGGGTGGGTGGAAGCAGGAGTCGCTGAGGAAGATGGACAAGTGGGCTCGTCAGGCGCTCCGTGCTCGGGAGGGACTTCGACACTGGGTGTGGACTGTCGAGGGCCTATGGCGCAGGCACTGTGTTCGAGAGGTGCTCGGGAAACCATTGGGTGTCTTGGATGGAACCTAAAAGACCTAACCAATTTTGAGGTGAATCGTTAAGCCCACTGGTCTCTTTTTCAGGTTAGGTTAACCTAACCATTGGTTTGATGGAACAGAGTCCCATTTTTGCAAGTAGCCTGTATCCTTGTTTTTTCTGTATTTCATATGGGTATGTAGTAAAATAACCATCAACTACAAAATTCAAGATTGTTGAAAGTTGACCTAACCATTGGTTCGATGGAACAGAGTCCCATTTTTGCAAGTAGCCTGTATCCTTGTTTTTTCTGTATTTCATATGGGTTTGTAGTAAAACAACCATCAACTACGAGATTCAAAACTGTTGAAAGTAAAAACTGTCCTCCCATATAGGCTAGATAAATTGAAGGTATTAACACATAGTTTGAGAACAGTTAGCAATGTGATGTAGGGTATATAGCTTTATTTAGGATGTTACTTAAGAAACGTTATTGACTTCATCAGATAAATGGTTTTGTTTGTACATATATTCATTCATCTGGCTACAGGTTGATAATTTCACATTGCGAACTGGATGCATACACCTTCTTTTTGTATATATAAGCAGCTGAGAATTGTTAAGAACTCATTTATGGGCTTTGCCACCCTGCTAACATTCGTTCATCAGAAGTTGCTAACTGTTGTGAATCGGTTCTTCGTATGACCAGAATATTCAGTCTGATAAATTGATTATGGATAACAGTTCC
The DNA here is from genome assembly GCA_026929855.1 of Poa annua. Taxonomy (NCBI): domain Eukaryota; kingdom Viridiplantae; phylum Streptophyta; class Magnoliopsida; order Poales; family Poaceae; genus Poa; species Poa annua. The sequence continues at coordinate 79,048,336 of CM049432.1, forward strand.
ATCTTTGCACGATCAACAGACAACAGTTGATCCACGCATCACCTTATTTTGAAAACGGTAGAAACAATAGCTGTTTCTCTTCACCAGCCTTTGTGGGAAATTAATGTTCGCCTCAAACCAAAGCGCTGATGCATTTAGCTACACATATTAGTCATTTTCTTAGTCTGCCATCTGGAGTATGGATCACGGGATGAGCTGACTGACTCACAGCCCGAAAAAGAACACATGGCCGAAGCATCTAGTTTACTGTCGCAAGACATTTTTTTATCCTCTGTAGTTGGTGTTATCTTGCTGTAGTAGGCCTGATAACTGTGGCGTTACGCGAAGCGTTTGGACTGAGTGTGTTAGGTTGTGTAATGGTCTCTTTCGGATATGTTCTATTGGATACACTCTTTTGGATGTCCAGAAGTTCCTCAAGAGTCAGCATTTTGCTGTATTTTGTGACAACAACAAAAATTCACTTCACCATGGCGCTACATCGCTGTACTTACTCCAGTCTCATTCTCCATCGATCAGTTACCATTTTACTGGAGAAAGCTTGAACTAAAGAATTCACTTCACCATAGAGTACTGTTTAGCTGCCTGATTGCTGACAAGATTGAACTAAATTTTATTTCGCATAACTGAATTATATAAGATAATGCTTGCAAACGATGGAAAAATTACAAAACTGATACAATCAGTTGAGTATTTTCTACTAATCTCTAGCTATGAAATCAACCACTCGCTCCATGAGCGCCACCGCCTCGGGTTCGCCGTGGTCGTCGACGAAGAAGCCGTGCCCTTTGCCTTCCGACTGGAACCACTCCAAGTGCCCGCGCCACCCGCTGGACTTCACGGCCTCGTAGTACGCCCGGTCTCTCGGCAGCCTTTTGTCCTCGGACGCGGCGCAGACCAGCATCCTGTCGCACGGCAGCGTCCTCAGGCTCGGCGCGCCGGCGGCCAGCGGGTTCATCCTCGGATCGTCCAGCCCACCCATCGCGCTAGGGAAGATGACCGTCCACCTTTTCTTGACACTCGCCCTGTATTCCTCTTCCTCCGTGGCCAATTTCTCTTCACCGCAGAACGAGGGGTGGAGCAAGATGGCGCCTTCGATGCGCACCTGCGCCGCCGCGGTGGTATGCAGACCAGTCATACCGGCAGCGATTGCCATGTTGTGGGCTATGTTCCCCCCGGCGCTGCAGCCAGCCAGGAAGACGCGGCCGAGATCGCCGTGCTCGGACAGCCACGGATCGGCGCCGGACACCGCCCAGTTGAGCGCGGCCCAGGAGTCGTCGTAGGCCGCCGGGAGCGGGTGCTCGGGAGCCAGACGGTAGTCGACGGAGACGATGAGGGCGCGCGCGTCGCCGGCTAGCGAGTTCACGTACCGGTGGTGGCCGGGACAGCCGGCAGACCCGACCATGAAGTAGCCGCCGTGGAAGAAGACGACGATCGGGAGCTTCTTGGTGACCACTGTGGCGGTGGTATCGTCGGGTTCAGCAACCGCGATGTCTGGCAGGTAGATGCGGACGGAGACGCCGGTGGCGGCGTCGATCACGACGTCTTTGGAGGTGACGCCGGTGGCGGCGTCGTAGCCGGCGGGCACGGTGTCCATCCCGCTCAGACGGACGACGTGGCCGTCCTTGTATAGCCGGAAGCAGCCGGTCTCAAGAAGGATCTCTCTCCTCCCGGAATCCATTGTCCTGCGCTTGCCAAGCTCTCGATCGGCGCAAGCCGCAGAGCTGAGCGGCGGTTGTGAGCAAGACCAGGCCAGCAGCCAGCGGGGGCCGATCTGGATTCAGGACATGTGAGGCCAAGAGGAACGACGCGGATTTTACACAACTAAGAGCGGCCGCACCTATCAAATATCACCGTTCATTGTATCAAGATTCGTGCTACAACATTTACAGTCAACACCCTAAACTTTAAACATTTATCTTTTTGAAACACCTCATTCTTAATCATCATTTGTTTTAAAAATGTATGAACGGCTAATTGCCCGATTAGGGAGGTCATTATCTTTTAACAATGAAATTTATGAATTAGGAAATTTATGTATTAGGAAAGTCATAATGCATTAGGAAAATTTCTCTAAATTTCTCAGCATGTTATTGCTTTCAGGAATTTCCCTAAATTTTTTCACATGAACAAAATAAATTCGGAAGAACATGTATACGAAAAAAATGAAAAAATTCCGAAGAACATGTAGATACATGCACAGGAAATTCTTGCCATATGAACATTCATGAACAAAAAAAATACATACATGAAGCGTTGACCAAAATTATTTCCGCATTAAAACGTATGATTATTGCTTCGTGAAATTTAGGAAACAAATATCTCCCCATTAGGAAGCATGTTTATTGCCTTCCAAAATTTCCCTGAAATTTTTCCCTGGATTTTTTCACATGAACAAATTTGGAAACTTAGGATGATTAAAACGCATGATTATTGCTTCTCGAAATTTAGGAAACAAATTTTTCCACCTTAGGAAGCATGTTTATTGCTTTCCGAAATTTCATTAGGAAAAAAAAAATTTCCATGGATTTTATCCATATTAGGAAACAAATTTTTTCCATGAATTTTTTTACATGAACTTATTTTCACGATCATGGATCCACACAAGAACCAGATGATGTAATAATCACGATCATGCATTAACAGAATATTACTTTCAGTTCATGTCAAGAACAAAATACATGAATAAACCAACACGAAATTTCTTAGCAGGAATGTTATTTCTTGAAATAAATTCGGATCATGAAATCACACTGTGGATCTAGACCACAAAAATTCGAATCTACACAAAAGAAATAACAATCTTCATGGAACAAACAAATGAACAAGATCACTAAAAAAGGAAATATTAGAAGAACCCAGATCCGAGATCCGGGTTTCCAGATCCAAACTAAAACCAAAAAATCAAGAACTCTAGATCCAAAGACAGAGAGCTCGGATCCACCCTCACATGGCCGGACTGGAAGGTCGCTGCTGCCGCCTCCATAGCCGGACTCGAAGGTCACCGTGGCCTCCATGGCCGGTCACGACCCAAACGCCGTGCGCGCGGCTTCCTCCGGTTGCAGGTTGCCGCCCTCCCCACCGTGGCCTGCCGGGCGTGCGACGTCCTCCCCACCGGAGCACGGCTCCGTCCCCAAGCCAGAGGTGGTGTCGCACGGCGGATAGAGGGGGGAGGTGGGAGCAGACGTGGTTTGTGGTGGGTGGGAGGTTAAGATTTTTCTGATCCGGGTTTTTTGATCTTAGTCGTCCCTATATCTAAGGCTGAATTGTAATATTGTCAAAGTGCAGGGTCAGTTTTGTAAAAAAATACCGGACCGTTGGATCAGAAAGATCTATGGCTATGGAGATGGGAGGGGGTCCTCTTAGTTGTGCTTTTTCATTTTCGCAAGAGGAATTCAGTTTATCCTATGTGTGGGGTGTGTTTGGTTTTGGAATGGGGTGGAATGGAACGGAACGGTTCTGCACCTAGGTGATTCCAGTGTTTGGTTCTGAGATAGAACGGAACGAAGTTGTTCCCCAAAAAGGAATATTCTGCTAAGATGCGGAATACACAGGTCCGGCCAAATCGGCCAGACGGGGTGGAACGAGTGACGCTAACCTCTCTCTCCCGTTCGTGTGTCTCCCTCTCTCCTCGCTAACCTATCTCTCTCGACGGAGCAACCCAGGAGCGGTGGCGGCCTCGTCCAGCGCGGGGACGAGCTCGGCCAGGCGCGGCGGCCTCGTACAGGCGACGGTGGCGGCGACCTCGGCTATGCCTGGGGACAAGCTCGGCCAGGCGCGACGGCCTCGTACAGGCGACGGTGGCGTCCTCGGCTAGGCGCGAAGACGAGCTTGGCCAGGCGTGGCGGCCTCGTACAGGCGACGGCGGCCTCGGCCAGGCCAGATGACGGGCATGCCAGGCGCGGGTGCAACCTCATACAGGCGACGGCGGCAGCCTCCTCTCCCGTGATTTGGAATGATTCCCGTGATTTGGGAATGATTAGAATAAATTAGGCTAATTGATTGTTTAGATTAAAATAGGATATAATTAAATAAATGTTTAGATTAATTAGATTTGATTCCATTCCGTGGATTTCAAATCAACCAAACATAGGAATAGGGTGGTTCCATTCTGATAGAATGGAATGGAATGAAAGCGTTCCATTCCACTCCATCCCAAAACCAAACACACACTAAGGTCTTGGGATGACGCATGTCGGGAAGTAGAGTTCAGTTGATTGCATCGGTGAGTTCATTGGCTTATAGCCAGTACACGCAAGCTCCTATGGTTCACATAGACAGGTCCTTCTCCAAGGCCAGATGTCAGCACGGAAGGCAATTATCCCTGTCCGAAATACTCAATAAAATCAACTCGTATCAAAGCTCGGAAAAATATGCTAGTAATACTAATCGGAATTTCAGCCCACGATGGTCTAACTAACTTACCATACCATCAAAACAATAATAACAGTTATGTTTTAGCCGAATTTAGCATCTATGTATTCTACTCCTTAAACACCAACTCGCCCTCTCCATAATTTCATCCATGACCATTCAGGGGCGAAAGCCAACAACAACTCCATCACAATGACCGGCCCTTCAGTTTGGGTGTGAGATATGTAGCCGTGTGAAGGCCTGAAGGGGATCGTGCAGTCCCGTCGTAAAGGCTCTGTCTGCATTGGGCCCAAGTGTGCAGGCGACATACCTTAGTTTACATGAACAATTACACACGATGGAACAATACAATGTATAACATGTGAACAAACCCATTAGATCGTTGATTGCAAATTTAATTTTGATGCTAGTGTCTCCTACGGATTCCTTACGCGTGTTATATTAAAAAATCTACGATATATATTTTTTATTTTCATGCGTGCATACCTACTTATTTGAGAAAGTAACTGTAGAATTTGTACACACGGTATCATAGAAAGGCACATTGTAGTGAGCATGTATAATAATGGAATTATGTGTGTGCAAAAGTAGTGGAAACACTAATGTATTATGTTTCATTTGATTATAATAATCAATGCTACATGCATAGATCACCAACATGTAATCAACTTACTACTAAATGGACAGTAAAATACATTGGACTATGAAAAAAATCATGTCAACTGATCAATTTATATACTTTATCAGTTTTTATTTATTTGTTTACGTAACAATACACTACACACCCCTATTAAGATATTTGTTAGGTTCTATAGTTTTGAATTTGTACCTATATTTGTAATATTAAACAAAAATATTGAAATAATAATATACATATACACTATATAACTCATTAACGGTTAAAATAAGAGGTTGTGCATTTTCCTTTTTGCGTTTAAGGTTGTCTTATATCTAGTCAAGAGTAATATCTCACAAATAAAAAACTTTTGCGCGACTCAAATATTTTTTCAATGGTAAACAAGGCAACTATAAAATATAAAATATTTGAGAAAAATATTATATTGTTAATTATGCTAGCTAAATAGTATACACCATATATTTGTCAAACCATATTGTGATAATTTTTTAACTAAGTATAAATTTAGTGTAATTATATTTATTTAAGTCATCACAATCCAAAACTTATTTGAAAAGGACCTATGAGTGGGTCCAACATAGGTGACAACATGTATCCCGAGGGAGTTCTTTTGGCGCTAGTTGTCGGCTTCATCACAAGAATTAGAGAGAAGACGCCATGGAGACATGAGGAATCTCGTGTAAAATTCAAACTAACTGATAGATCTGCGAGATACCCTCTAACAACACAAAATATTATAGGTATGAACGGGTTGAATTCTTAAGGAGATAGTGAAGCCTTGAGAATAGATGGCGTGATTGAAAATTTAGCTGATACGTGATCAATTACAGATTAGTCATTAACATGAAGAGTTCCATGTTTTGTTTCGTTTACGGTTTCATGGTTTTATGGTGTTTGCATCAAGTTGAAAATCCTGTTTCGGTTTTCGGTTTTGGGTTGAAGTGTCATGTGTGATACAAATCGTGATTTGTGTTTAAATCTTATTGAAAGTTCGTCTTAGACTATGTTTATAATTACAGCAAGGTAATTAATATGGACACTACTAGAATATGTACCAACGTCCCTGCCACCAAATGATGCACGTTGTATATGACTGTATCTCCATGTCCATGTGTATCGTCTTGTGCCAAGTTCGTCGAACCACAATGATAGGGTACGTGAAGGTTGGCAGCCGTTGATACTCCGCTGATTTTTTTTAAATAATACTTTTTTATTAAAAATTCGGGAAATATTCCGCAGATTTAGGAATTTTTAAAAATAATGCGGCCTCGGCCCGGAGGAGGCCGAAATGGCCGCGTCGGCCCCGAGCAGGCCGACCAGGGCTCGTCGGCCCAGATCTGGCCGACCAGGTGGGGAGAGAGGTCACGGGCCGGCCGACTGCCTGATCGGCACCGAGTGGCTCGGCTTCGGCCACGTCACGGCCGAAGGGCTCGTCGGCCACCTCTGGGTCGACCAGGAGCCTTGAAGACCCGCGCGGCTTCCTCTTCCTCGCGCCGCCGGCCTCTCCTCTCTCTCTCCTGTTCTTCCTAACCCGAAAAATGAGCACCGTTTTCCCCGCGATTTCTTCCATCTAGCCACAAGAAAGTAATTTTAGGGTGTTCCTAATGCTGTGGGGTGGCTCATCTACGATGGGGTAGGCGTTTGGAGGCGATTTGGTGGCGTTTGGAGGTGCGGATCTGGAGGTCTTCGTGCTCGTGGTGGTGCTCTGTTGGTGCTCCGGTGGAGGCACGAGGTGCTGCGTGCGCTGCTCCGGCTGGTGCGGTTGTGCTGCTGTCACGCTTCAAGGGTAAGACTTTTTTCTATATTAGGGTTAGGGCTTGTGTTATATGTACATTAGGATTTAGTTTGCAGGTAGGGTGTAGTTAGTCCGGATGGATTTGTAGTTAGTATGGTAGTACTGGTAGTTGATAAATGCAGACTAGTGTGTAGTTACCGTCTCCATAGTTTCATGCATTAGGGTTAGGGTTTGTGTATAATCTTGGATTAGTCTTAACGTTCGTGTTTACGTAATCTGGTAAAATTGATTCCATGTATTTTAATTATGTAGTAGTTTCGGTAGAATTTTAGGTACGATGTGATATTAATATTTGATGCGTTATAATATTTTTTAGGTGAGCAATTATGTCGAACATAGTAAAGTTTGTTTTCTACTACGGTGCCGGTTCAGTAAAGCAAAATGAGTATGGGATGGACCTGAGTGAGTTTGAGCACGTCGAGTTGGATCTGACTGGCCCTGAAAATTGGTCTGTTAGTCAGTTAAAAGATTGGTTGGCACAGTGTTTGAGATTAAATGCAGAAACACACACTGTCGGGGTGCATGCGTTATGGTCCAGGTCCAGTAAAAAATTTTGGTACACTCTGAGGCCGATTGATCGGGATTCTCAGTGGGTGAACTGGTTACAAGGTTGCGAAAACAGGGGAAGCCACCCAGTTGCCTTGTTGCTTCCTGTCGTTAAGGAGGTAAATGTCAATCCTCCTGAAGGCGAGGGTGGGCACGATGCAGGGCAGAGCAGTGCAGCAACCATGGAAATTGAACATGATGACAGCCATGGTTATGATGGAGGCAGTGGTTATGAATCAGGGCAGAGTAGTATGGCTGGAGGGCATGATGACAGTGAAAATGTGGAGGCAGATGGGGATGAGGAAGATGGCCGAATGCAGGACGAGATGGAAGATGAAGATATTGAGGGTGATTGCGGGGACGGCAGTGATTCTGATTCGTCGAATGACGCAGAGTACGAGCCGGAGGTGCCTTATCCAGCTTCATGGACTCAGGACATATCATCTGGCATGACTCTGGACGATGGTCATGATTATTCCTGGCAATATCACCAGAGCAGCATGGCTGTGGGAGCAATGTACGCTGACAAGCAACATCTGCAGGAAGCAATCATACAGTGGTCAATGTCGACATCAAGGGTTTTCAAGACAACTGTGTCGAGTAAGAAATATCTGACCATGGAATGCTCGAGGATAGATTGTCCGGGTAGGGTGCACGCATATGTCCCCAAGTTTGATACAAACTGGATTGTGAGTGACATGGTAATGCATACATGTCGTATTCCCAGCATCCTTTAGGATCACCGTAATCTGTCATCCACGCTTATTGCTCGTTTGTTTTACACGGATATAGTGGAGAGCAAGGCGATGGAAGTGAAGGCAATAAGGAACAAAGTCTTCACGAGATTCAATTTCAACATTTCTTATGGCAAGGCCTGGAGGGCTAAGGAGAGCGCGCTGGAGCAGAGATTTGGGTCATTCTTTGACTCATATGATTCTGTTATCCGTTTGCTCCGCACGCTTCAGGCGAGGAATCCTGGCACATATGTTGATCTTCAAGACTTCTACATGCCAGAGTTCCCTACAGTTAGGGTGTTGCACTGTTTGTCCTTCTCTTTTGGTGTATGCATCGAAGCCTTCAGCCACTGCCGACCAGTGTTATGTGTCGATGGCACATTTTTGACCGGCAAGTACAAGGGTCAGATATTGACTGCTATTGGCCAAGACGGCAATAACCAACTGTTGCCCCTTGCTTTCGCTTTTGTTGAGAGCGAGAACACGGATAGTTGGACGTGGTTCTTTAGGCAGTTGAAAAAAACAGTTGTCAAGGATAAGCAGAATGTTTGTGTTCTACATGACAGACATGCGGGTATACTCAACGCTATAAAGGCATTAACAAACCCTGGACCAGATGAAGAAACACCGTGGGTGGATCTTCAGAGTCGTTGGTGCATGCGCCATCTAGGTGCTAACTTCTTCTCATAGTTCAGAAAGAAGAGTCTCATGAATCTGTTCAAAAAGCTCTGCAAGCAGAACCAGGAATGGAAGTACAATTTTATCCGTGGCAAGCTTGATGAGTTCACGAACAAACATGTTCGGGAGAGGAAAGCTGCACGTACTGCGGCTGTGGCGTTTCATGTAGCCGAAGTAGCGGCACAAGCAGCTACAACGCATGCACCGCCTGAAGAAGAACCGATCGGTCGGTGTGATCTGCCAGGCTTTGACCCACCGGACACGAGGAGAAAGGGTGGACGGTTGATTAAGAATTTCCAGCAGTGGATTGAGCATGAGCCCGTGGAGAGGTGGTCGTTGTTGCACGACTCATACGGAGCCAGATATGGCGTCATGACTACAAACCTTACCGAAACATACAATTTTGTCCTCCGAGGGAACAGAGCCTTGCCATTAACTGCCCTTGTGGAGGGAATTTTCCAAGGCACGGTTAATTACTTCAGAGTCAAACGCCAGCAAGCCGAAATGCATATACTTCGCACTCCAAACTCACCCTGGTGTGAAAAGATTACGAAGTACATGGATGCTAAGATGGAGAAGGCACGAACTTTCCAAGTGGTTGCCATCGGAAATCAGGAAAGGAGGTTTGAGGTCCGCTTACCTACCGACAAGTTCGGTTGTGGCAATGTGTTGAGAACACATGAGGTGAAGATTGGAAATGAAGCATGGCCAACCTGTGAATGCACATGCAACAAACCGAAATTGTTTCACCTTCCATGCTCGCATGTACTTGCTGCTTGTGGGCAGCTTGGTTTGGAAGCAATCTCGTTTGTCTCACCATACTTCAGTCGTGAAGCTGTCTTGAACACATGGACAAGTGAGATGAAAGGATTCCGAGCCATTGGTAATTTCAACACCGTTGAGCCAAGTGAGAGGAGTTCCTGACCCAAGGTTACTTCGTCCGGGTAGAGGTAGACGGCAGTGTAGACACATACGTAATGATATGGATGAATCGGAAGCTGGAGGACCTACCAGGTAATGTTTTCTATGCAACCAATTTGGCCATAGGGATACGAACTGTCCGGAGTTTGGACCTGGTGATGCTACGGTACGTAGAAGAGGCAACCGAGGCCGGAGAGGAAGAGGAAGAAACTAGAGTACCTTTATATTTATAATAAATGCAGACTACGTATCTGCCTCTATGTACTACTCTGTAATCGTGGAACCATTATGTTTGGATTTGTACTCGTTTAGCTACAAAGTCAAAATTGTAATTTGTTTGGATTTGTACTCGTTTAAATTTTGTTATTTGGTCATTCTATTATCATTTTAATCTGTCCTTAGAGAGATGGCGGGGATGGCGTTGCTTAACCCGGCGGTGGACAGCAAGCATCGTGCTAAGCTAATGCAGGATAATGTTCTCCAACCTCTTATCACTCGTGGTCAGAAGGATAATTGGCAAATACACCCAGCTTGGATCGATCGGTAAGTTTTATATTTACTTTGCTCATAACATATACTTGTCAAATAGTTAACAATTTTCTGATACATGCAGTTTGACCTGTGCTGGGCTCCTACCCTTTGCTCGCCTTGTTGAGGCGTCAAATGTGAGTGGTCAGCTTGCGATGAACCACTGTTTGCTCACCTGCTTGGTGGACCGATGGAGACCGGAGACGCACATGTTTCACTTTTGCTGGGGCGAGATGACTCCTACTCTACAGGATGTCTCCTACATATTGGGCCTTCCTATAGCTGGTGAGTCCATAGGTCCGTTGTAGGCCCCTAATATGTGGTCTGAGGATATGGCAGACCGGTTCTAACATATAAATCCCAATGTAACTGTGTTTATGTATGAGGATCACGGACCCAAGCTTGATTGGTTGCTTAAGTTCCAGGTTAGTACTACGTCATTGTCTTGTTTCATCTATCGCTTCAGCTAATCTTTATCTAACTTGTACAATTATTGTTTTCGGTGCAGATACATAATTTTGGTACGATCCAGATGTCCGAGGCCCAGATTACTCGGAGCCTCGAGGCGTACCTTATGTGGCTGCTAGGAAAAGTGATGTTCACAGAGAACCATGTCACCACTATCAGTGCGCGATACATCCCCATCGCATTGGAGATTGCAAGTGCGACACAGTCGTACCACATCACTAATCGCAGCTGGGGTTCTGCAGTCTTAGCGGCCACGTACCGAGGTATGTGCAACGCGTGCTTTCTTACGGCGACAAAGTCAGCAATTCTTGGATGCCCTATGCTGTTACAGCTGTGGTCGTGGGAGAGGTTTCCCATTGGACGACCTGACATTTCGGCTGCCGACCCGTGGCCCCTCAACCATTATTTCGACGCGGACCACATAGACGACCCTACTTTTGGCACACTTTGGACACATCGTAAGGTATGTTCAATAGAAGTTTACTATTTATGCTTGTCAATGAGTATGTTCCTGTTTACTTATACAATTTACGTCTGTGTTTTGCAGAGACGATTCGCTCGAGATCAGGTTAGGAACTGCTACCCGGCATTCAACAAGCAGTTTGACGTTCTCTCTGCGGCTTCAGTTATTTGGGAGCCATACTCGCCTGACGCGATCGCGTCGAAATTCCCTGGAGGAATTTCTATCATGTGCACGCGAGATGAAGCATATTGGATGACGAAGTCGAAGATTATCTTCGACGTCAGTGTTGAGGAGATGGCCCAGCAGCGTGTTATGAGGCAGTTCGGTCTGCGTCAGATGTCGGTTCCCCCGCCTATGGATGCCCCTCTACCAGACATTGTCCACCGGTACGTCCATTTCTTAACCACACAGTTTTGTTTGAACACTTGTCATCCATAATTATGCACATGTTTCTTGTCTTGTAGATGGAGCAGGAAGGGAACTAACAGGACTGCGACACAATGGTTGCAAAGAGTGTAACCTTACGTGGCCGAGTGGGTTGATGCGCTGACTCGTCTCTGGGAAGAGGCGCAACCCTTTGATCCGGCGGAGTACGACGAGTACCTACAGTGGCACGTCAGTTCCGCAAGGGTTTCTCTCGTTCATCACCCCCAGCCGGATGTGATGCCGGCCCCTGCTACGTGGGATATGTACCCCAGCCAGTCTATGTTCGGCTCACGGCAACACGCGGTACAAATAATTAACTTCTCTACAATAATTTACTTTTTTTTATATTGTCCTTCATTTCCTAAATGTCTATACCACTTTTAGGCTGAGTTGACGTGGGATCTTGGGAATGATATAGACCAGTTAGACCGTTCACTTTTGACCGGGCCTTTGCTTACACGCGAAGAGCATCAGTCTTGGTTGCAGTCCGCTGCCCAGAGAGTGCGACGGATCTACGAGGCTATCACGTGTGTCCGCTCGTCAGACGTTCTCCAACATGCTGCATGACGGCCACCGCATCCGTCCACGCAGCTGCCTCAACGGCGGGCACGGCGTAACGTGCAGCCACCTCCGGAGGCACACCGACAGCACCCGCGTCCACGTGTCGCACCACCTCCACCTGACCAGCCTGGAGGTTCGGGCTGGCAGCAGCAGAGTTACCACCAGGGGGGCTATCAGCAGAGCCCCGCTGGGGGCTACCAGCAGGGGGCCTACCAGCAGAGCCCCACTGGGGGCTACCAGCAGCGACCCTCTTCGGAGTACCAGCAGAGCCCCTGGACCGGCTTCCAGCCTCGTCCACCACACGGTATGTCGATTCGTACTACTACATTCTCATGTATTCAAACTATTTACAAAATAACATGTTACATAAAATTTCTCGATTCTAGCACAATTCGACTTCGACTTGGGGCATATTATCTCCGACCATTACTCGGGTGCGTCGGGTTGGGCGAGTCAGCCGGACGTGTTTCCCGATGCGGACACCCAGTGGCTCAACATGTACAACACTCCTCCTCCACCCCCCACACAGGATACACAGCAGGCAGATGACGGGTCTTTGGTTCCTCCACGAGTCACCCGCCCACCCCATCGGTTTGGATGGAGCACTCCTCAGCCACATCCGCCACGTCGTGGCAGAGGCGATGACTGAGACTCTACTTATGTATCAGAGACATATGTTCGCTATTTTTCATGTACCGTAAGACCTATGTATGAGACATATGTATGCTACTTCTTTCTCTCGAGGCGCGAAACGGTGGCCAGAGAAGACATTATGTATCGTTATGTACTATACTTATTTCTACCTATGTAGCAATATTTGATATGTACGTAACCGGTATACATTGGTACGTAAGATAAGATACAACAAATCTCGATTACATACCGATCACACCACAAAACAATAGGAAATGAAGGTACAACTACTAATTAATCGATACTGAAAGAAAGATACAACATAACTCAAATTAAAATTATACCTATCTCCCATCAATGCAGCATGCACCATCCGCAGATTTAGCACCCTTGCCCTTTGATGATGATTCCGGCTTCTTTCCCGCACCCTTGCTAGATGTTTCTGCCTTCTTCTCCTTTCCCTTACGCAGTGCTTCAACCCACCTTTCATTTGACGACGGCATGAAATCGTCGTCATCATCGCTGGAGTATACCCAGAGAAAGGAACGACCGTACCTCTCACGTATGTCTTGAGTTCGATGAATCGGCTTATTGGTAACATGCCTATCGAACTTATCCGCAAGAATCAAGATTTCAGCACGGATTTGTTCTGTGGTCCTATACGGAAACCCATCTCGGCATAGCCTCGCCCCTAACAAAGCGAGATGTCTCTCACTACCAATAATTTCTTCAAGTGGAACTTGTCTACCATCTACCTTCAAATAGGTGATAATCTTAGCTAGATGCTCGGATGCGGCTATATGAAAGCCGGACACACACTTCTCACAAGGTACAATACACACCATGCTGGCGCTCTTTGAGAGTATCACGCTTAGCCTAGAGTGGTCTTTATAGGACAATGGTGGCGGGAGGAACATGCGGGAAACGGTGGCGGGAGAAATGGGCGGGAAACGTTGGCGGGAGAAATAGGCGGGAACGGCTTGCGAGAGAAATAGGCGGGAAACTGTGGCGGGAGAAAAAGGCGGGAAAATCGGTGGCGGGAGAAATAGGTGGTGAGAAATGGCTGCATGCAGCCCTCGGCTTTCCCTGGGCCGACAGGGTCTGGTTGGCCACCTCTCAGTCGACCAGGTCCATGCCAGATCCATGCAGGCGCGCAGATGCGGCCGACGAGCCCTGGTCGGGCTCCTCTGGGCCGACGCGGCCTTTTCGGCCTCCTTCAGGCCGAGGCCGCATTATTTTTAAATATTCCTAAATCTGCGCAATATTTTTCGAATTTTTAACAAAAAAAAATATTATTTTAAAAAAATCAGCTTGATACTCCTACACCCCTTCGACCTTGGGGTCCCATGGAACCGAAACCTCCAATCCGCCGTCCGCCGCACAGAGTCAGATCGGCAGACGACATGGCTACATGGAGCTTAGCTGAAAGCCGGAAAGTGCGCGCCCTGCAGCGAGCCGTCGCCGTCGTAGCAGCAGCGACAAACGATCCGCGGGGGCCTGAGAATCACGCCGGCATTTTTACTCCTCGATCAGTCTACGCCGTCGGTCGCCATGGTTGGTTCGTCCCGGGGAGTTTTGGATAAAACCGTCAGGTAAATCGGGGTGTGTGACGTTCCCGTGCGCCGCGAAGCAGAAGAAACAAGAACAGTGGCGACACCGACATGGACGGGAGCGCAACTAATCAAGAAGGAAACTGTCCGCCGGTTTCAGCGCCGCGCGCACGTTCTTGAGCTCCCCTGCCCTCGAGATGCTGCCGGAAGGAAGCATCACACCCCGTCCACGTCCACCGTGCCACGTCTACTGAAAACGACAAGCAAACTCCTCCGTCCTCACGCCTCCATACCCGCCGCTTTTAATGGGCACCGACGATTGATGGGAGCAGAGCGAACTCGCCGACGGAGCAGGAGCGGGATCCTCGTTTTCCGAGGACAAAATGCGGGGTGGCAATGGTGGTGATTGCGAGCTCGGGTTCCGGGGCGTGATGGAGGAGGAGGAGGTGGTGTCGGCGTCGGCTTCGGAGAGGACAACGCGGCGGCGTCGACAGCGGCGGTGGGGAGCGGAGGCGGACGACGGCTACTCGCCCAGCTCGACGGGCGGCAGCGGCTCCTTCGACTGCGACTCGGTTCGTGCCTCCTCGATCGGTCCTCTCCTCCTTCGGCTTCTATCTCGATTTCGTCTCGGTCGATTGGCATTTAGGAATCTCTCCTAAAGCAGCACTTACGAGTGTCGAGCGGTGGCATGCTGGCACGGCCATGGCGCCACGCAGATCTAGCTAGATAGTCCCATGGCGCTTCGATGGTTAGTGCGATGGTCTCAGCCTATCAGCCTTTGCAGAAAGCGGGAGGCACTCCGATGGTTAGTGCGATGGTAAAACCCAGAGCTAACATGATTAGCAAAATACCAGCACATTTTGTGATCGAGACAAACAAAGCCTGAGGGCCCGAGGCTCCTCTGAGACGTAAGGATAGGCACCACACCATCATCGCCATCTTGAATCTTGCATCGCTAGCTGGAGCAAATGGGGGGCACCCACCCACCCACGATCGATCGGATTCTCTCTGTGCAGGCTGCAGCCTCTGTTTGCTTCACAAAGATTAACTTTTTTAATCAGTCAGTGAGGCTAAGGTGACGATGGTTGGCTGCAGCCTTTGGCCGGGTTCGTGCGCGCGGATGGCGACATGGACACAGATCTGGAGACAGACGACGGGCTGGCCGCCACTTCGTCCTCCAACGGTGAGCGCACGCAGCGCACAGCTCACGCTTTGTATTCTTACCAGTGTTCTTGCTCCGCTGGAGCTCGACTTTACAGCCCTTAAAAACGAGTTCGTGTTCTCTGAAGCTTCTGCAGTGCTCACGGAGCCGCACGACGAGGTGCAGTGTGAGGCCGAGGCGAACGAAGAGTGGGCGCAAGCGCGGCAAGAACCGGCCAAGAGTCCGGCAGCCGGAGCCATCCAAGGTACAGTATATGGTAGGAAAGTTTGAATCTTGCAGTGGGATTTGATGCTATATCAGGCTGTTGATTTTCTTGTATGCCTGCGTGCTGTTCGACAGAATACCAGAACGAACGACGAGGCCGGACAGAGCCTGTTTTCCTGCATGGAACTAGGAAGGGGTTGAAGCAGAGGCCAGCCTCGCTCGACTTCGGCAGCCCGGGGTTCACCGGAACCCCCTTCTCTCCAGGCTTTGTGGTTGGACGTGCGGGGTTTGTAAGCAAGGGACTTCTGCCATCACAGATCAGCTCAGGGGTGTTTCCTAGTCCCGGTACACCAAGCTATCATCGCCGGCACCGTTCATCCGTCTTGGGGTACCAAAAGGGGTGGAGCTCGGAGAGAGTGCCCCTTCCTTCCAAAGGTAATAATAGAAAGTACCCAGCCAGCAGCATGGCATTTCCTTTCAACAATGGGAGGACATTGCCCTCAAAATGGGAGGATGCCGAGAGGTGGATCTTCAGTCCGAAATCTAGTGATGCGCTTGCCAAGACCTCGTTGCCCCATGCTCCGCGGCCGAAGGCCAAAAGTGGTCCTCTAGGACCTCCTGGAAGACTTGGTGGGCAGTATTCATCGGTATCTTCATCTGTATCATTTTTTGACAATGGGAGAGTTGGACATTTGGCAGCAAACTCGCCTTTCATGGCAGGAGTACTGATACCTGAACATTATTCTGGTGTAAAAAGTAATGTTGCAAGGTATGCAAGTGGTACAGCTGGTGAAGAATTCGGTATTGGCATTGTAGATAGGTTGTCACTGCAAAACAGCGGGTCTCCTGCAATCCAGTCTACCAGAGTGCGCCGGCGACTAGATACTCCAATCGAGCCACCTGCTTCATTGCCTAGTAACCAAGAATATATACGAGGTATTCAGAAAAATTTATATCTATCCATCGTTTTGAGCCTATTACTTGTTGTTGAATTAAGGTCTATAAATGTGCAAAGGAAAACTTTTGTTTTATTTATTGAGCATTATGAAAATTACAAAGCTCCTCGTGAGTTGCAGTTAGTAGTTTTAGGCGTTTAGTTACTTGATAATTGATCATAACTGTATCATTTCTCTTGTGAATATCGTAGAAAGTCAATCATATGCTCACTAATTGTAATGAAAATTCAGTAATTCTTCAGCTTCTGTTTTTTTTGGTTGCATATCAGACAAAGAGATTGAGTTCAAAGAAGATTCAGCCCCCATTATTATTCCTACAATTTCAAAGAAGGATACCGCAACTCAAACTAGTCCAGAGCTAAGTAGGTCATCTTCGCCCAGCGCCAGGCCTTCATTTGTCCGCTCATTCTCAATGCAACAAGCCAAAGAAAGGGGGAGTTGTTTCTCTGATCTTGAGATCAGAGATGTGCAGATGGATGACCGAGTGACTCTTACCAGATGGTCCAAGAAACATGAAACACAAACCTCTTACAAGAATTCAGCGAATATAAAGGCGGTGGACTCGAAATCTCCTTCCTGGAAATTAGCTGAAGCAACGTACATATCAAAGTAAGGGACCAATGCTTAAGATAAATGCTGCTTCTTTGGTCGGTCATACACTTATTTTTTTATCTGCTTCATAAAGCAATATATTTAGTTGAATTCTGAATAGATATAACATGCTCTGATTATCTCTTATGAGGTGCAACCATCCAATTATTTACAGTTGTTACATAATCTGCAACTTATATGTATTCCATGAAACTATGAAATGCTGATCACTCTATACATTGTTAAAAGGGCTGAGAGAGAAGAAGCAAAAATTGCTGCTTGGGAGAATCTTCAAAAAGCCAAAGCTGAGGCTGCAATTCAGAAATTAGTGGTACCTTCTTCGCTCTATTTTTGACAGTTTTTCCATTTAACCAGTTTGATCCGTGCTGAAATATATTATTAATTTGTAAATATTATACGTAGCATCACAGGATCCGAATATCCTCTTCCTCCATGATAATAAGAACTTGAGAAGCATCTTTCATTAGAATGACTGCTTAGTGGCAAGCAAGTATGCAATCCAATTAGACAGGGCATTAGTCATGTTCTTTGGAGAACTATTGCTTTCAGCCATTCTTTCTCAGATATAACCTTTCTAACATACATTCTAGGAGCACAAGTAATACTAGCTCATTGGAAGTGATTCGTGGGCCTAATCCTTATAGAAAAATATTGGGGCCCGTGTGAACTTTAGCATGTCTATCAATAACTGTTGTTCCATGTTAATTTTGTTGAGTATATATTTGTATATCGGTATTTAATGCTCACAGTGGAGTTCTTTCTTGCATTTCTTGCCGCAAAATTGTCCATTGTTTAATATTCTGTATTGCAGTCTAGTTGACCTTTGAATTGATTGCATCCACACTTTGATTATCTCAGATGAAACTCGAGAAGAAAAGATCATCTTCTCTTGACAGAATTATAAACACCCTCAGATCTGCTCAAAGAAAAGCACAAGGGATGCGTGATGAAGCAACAGCCAGCAAAGATGAAAAACTTTCCAGGAAGTCCAAAAGGAGATCACACGTGGCAAAGAACGGCCAAATGAGATCTCTGAGTGGCTGCTTCACTTGCCATGCTTTCTAGTGTCATAAAAGTCCACTACTGAGTAAGTTGCATACTGATACATGCCGTACATGTTATCTGTGTTGATAAATATTCTAGATGTCTTGTTTTAAATGAAGCCACAATCACATCAGCATCTATGCTCTGCTCTTTCTGTTACATCAGACAGAATAATATAAAACCATGACAACGCCAATATCCACTTCTCAGTATCATCCTGGTAAACAGTTCAGCTATATGCCCCAATGATCTTTGCACATAGTTTATAATTCTGTCACCTAATTTAGTGTTCGGTAGTTCTTATAATCGCAGATGAGCACATAATCTGTCAAATTTCTAGGGATTGTATTGCAAATTTCTGTAACATGTTCAGTAGGTAGGTTAGTCACTTGGGTAGAGCTTCTAAGAATATGACTGCTGAGAAACTATTTGAAGTAAGTGGCCGAATCACCTCTGGTGGAGGTAACATTTGTGACCTTTACATCCCAGTAATATAGCTAAGCTTTAAAGTTACCTAAAATCTTTTACACTGTCAACGAAAAAGCAATCATTACTCTTATGAAATTTCAAACCAAGTGACCTGTGGTGTCATTCTTACATCGCATGAGTTGTTTTGACATCTTATCTCCACTGCATGTTTTTGAGGAAAAGCTCTTGAGATACTGGCATATATCGCTCCGGTACTTTCTGTTCATACTCTTTCAGAATATGTTTCACCTCTGATTCTCTAGTCACTTTCTGTTAAACTAAATCTTCAGGCCTTCAGCAAGGAGGTTCGAGTGAAGTTGAGAGACTCGGCGGTGCACTACTGAGACAGACAGTGAGTCCCTCCCTCAGTTGTAAACTGAACCCGGTGGCATTTTCAGAATATGCTCCAATGGGGACTGATCATGCAAGCATGCGCTGTCAAGATATGGATTTGGAATCTGCCAGGCAGGGGACAAGATGAAATGGAGTGAGATGCCTCTGCCTCATCCCATGTGCCCGCTTTGATACCACCCTCACAAGGGTTAGCACAATAGTAGAGAGTCTCCTCTACCATTAGCCGCTGGTAGCCTTGTATTTGTAGGTGCTACGCTACGGGCAGTGTGACCCTTGCTAGTCGCTAGCCATTGCGTGCCTGTGCTTCAGGCCTTGTAGGGGAAGGTGTTGTTTCTGCTTTTGGTTTAGTGCTTCAGGTGTGTGCAGTGTATGCTGTGATCGTTCGAGAGATCTGTAGAGGAGCTGAGGCACAGTTGAGTGGGATTCGATGTACTAGTATTAGTATTTGTTTGCTAGAACTGTTGCTGCTCTCATGTGTCTTGCTTTCAGCAATAGTAGGTTGCATGGTTCAAATGTTGTTTTGACCCGGAAACATAATACATCTTGTCTGGCTGTCTGCCGGCGCCTTGTGGCTGAGATTCAAGATCACTCAGATTTGCCCTACAGATGCTTCTTTGGAAGGAGAGAAAAAAAGAACTAGATAAGGTAGACTTTGTCATGTCCGCTGCTTTCCAACGTTCAGATAAAAAGCAAAGGTTCAGATAAAAAGTGTCGTACAAGGGAGGTTCTTCGTGATCTGTCCCTAACCCGGATCGAAAGCAATATGATTCAAGTACAACAAAAAAACGTGATGCTTTTACTTACAAGTCTACCCTATGATGTCACGCCATTCCCGCTTCTCGTACTTTGCCAATTGATTGATTGATTGCCGGTAACTCATGCACTGTCAAATTAAATCCAAAGAAAATTACTCCTATGCTCGTCAACTAAAAAAACATTCAGTGCCTCTTTGATTCGAAGGGTTGTAAAATGTAGGAATAGGAAAAGCTTGGAAACTTGATAGGAATGCACGTGTAAACCATAGGATAAAAACAACGATCTTTATTTTACATAAGTTGTTTCAGAATGTTAAAAACATAGGAATTGTGCAGCCGGTGACTTAGTAGGCTGCGACGCAACAAAAATTCTTGGGATTGAACTGATTTTTTTGTTGAGAAATACAGTACAACACAAACGCTCATATACACGCGCACACACCTACCACTATGAACGTATGCACGCACACCCTACTTCTATACCTACTTCTATAAGCACCTCCGAGAGACTGACGGTGGACGTCACCTGCCACTGAAAAACAATCACCCCACCTAACCATCTTGACACAGACAAGTTTGGGATTGAACTAAAATTTATCCTAGTGTCTAGCTCAACGTCTCGGGTTGGATGCGCTTTGAGGAAACTCTTAGTGTCAAAAATTTCATGCTTGCAGTGCATGTTCTCCATCATATGCAGAACTTCAGTGTAATTAATCGGTTTTACCTTATCCAACTGTAACGGACCTATGGTCCTCCTTCTTTCAACCAAGTAACCATTTGAAAGTTGCACAAAGAGTTAAATACACTGTGGGTACCTGTATTTTTTTTGAAAGCACAATACGATACTCATACTTTAGAATACGCACGAGATGGTACTCGAACTTGATGGGACGTTAAACCACGGTACTTTTCTACGTATGCAGCGCGTACAATGAGTCGAGGAAGCAGACGTCATTTAAATGGAGGGGTTGTTTGCAAATTAGTCAGAATGCATATAAGTGTTAGAGGGGCGGCTAGATGAATATAGCAGAGTCGGGGGGTTCTGTGCAAAATGGTGTTGCCAGCGTAAATCGATAGAGAAATTCCCCATTCTGTAACCCTTAATCGATAGAGCAATTCTCTTCTTCTAAATCGCGAGAGCAAGATGGCCGGTGGAGGAGGTCAATGGCGAAGGCCCTGCGCCGTCAGTTCCTCAGACCTGACGCGGGAGCTGCGGCGGAGGAGGTCGATGGCGAAGGCCTTGGTGCGGGCGTGCTCGGGCTCCTCTGTGTCGAGGTACACGCCGACGCGGGTGCCGCCCGATGAGGTAGGCGGAGTCCACCACGGCGACCATGCGCGGGTCGACGCCGAGGAAGAAGGGCCACATGGCGTGATGTAGCCCCGGAAGACCGTGCTTTGGTGCTGCACGGCGAGGCGACGGAAGAACTCGTCGGGGCCCTGGAACCAGAAGTAGTCCATCCGGTCGCGGATGGGGCCGAGCACGGGGATGCCGTAGCTACTGGGGATCGGGCGCGGCGGCACCGCTGAGGTGGCCGCCGGCGAAAAGAGCTGCAACATGCCTAGCGTTGGGATGTACTATGCGGTTATGTGTGGTGGATCGCGAGCGAGCTTGAGATGCAAGTGGTCGAGTCGTTGGAGCTGGTAGTGCGGCAATGGCTAAGGCGCATGCTTGTTCGGAAGCTGTGATTACAGCTGCTGTATGGGGTATCGCCTCTGCCACTATCGAGTCTGACTCCAAGAACCTTGTACAGGCACTGCGAGGTACAAACTACGATTTGGCTCCTGAAGGTGCTATGTACAGGAACATCCGTTCTTTTATTCCATTGTGCTATGCCTCTGAAGTAATGTCCAGCAACTCTGGCTTGATGGATTGCCGAACGATGTAATGGTGCATGTGGCTAGCGATTGTGCTATGCCTGTGAAGTAATGGAAGCTCCTGAATGTAGTGTGTTATTTTTCAAAAATTCAGAAGTTCAGAAGACGACCTGAGCCGGAAGATGATCTGAACATGAACATAACTAGTGTGTTAGTGTGTTATTGTTCTGAAGTTGTAAAATGTAATCTGGTATTACGAATTATGGTTATGTAATATGGTACTATTAATTTGGCTATGTTCTTTTTAGTTATGTGTGAATTTGGATGCATTATGGACATGTAATAACATGAATACATCAACTAGATATAAAACATAAGAACATCAATTTTTTATGTCATGTCCAGAACTGAAAACATGTGAGGTACCAAGTACATCAGTGCCACAACATATGAGGTACCAAATACCCTTACACAAACTTGGCGTACAAATTAAACCATGTATCAACTAGGTAGCATTACAGGATATAATGGAAACTACCTAAAGACATCAAACATTGATGTTTTATTTGTGGGTGGGTGAGTCGGTACTGAACTGCCATTAGTTGCATGTCTCTTTGAACCCAGCGCAGCCTCCTGTTCTTTCTCTTTTCTTGCTTCAGCTTCCAATCTTCTTGTATATGCTATTTCAAACCCAGCAATTCTTTGTTCCTCTGCTCTTGTTGCATTTACTCTTTTTCTCTCATCTTATTTTGCTGCTGCAGCTCTCTTTTTCTCTTCTTCCTTTGCTGCAGCTTCTCTCTTCTTCTGTTCTTCCTTCGCTGCAGCAGCTTGTTGTTTTTGTAATTCCCTTATGGTCTTTCTTTCAGCTTCTTGCTTCCTAGCACAATCTTTTTTAACTTCAGCTATAATCTGTTTTGTCCTTTCTCTGGCTAACTTATTCACACGAGCCTCCTCCTTCTTCTTAGCACTTCTTTCAGCTGCAGCTTTTTCCTTTTCTCAAATTGTTCTGCTTTCTTGAGAGCTTGTTCATGCTTCTTCCTTGCCTCAGGTTATTTGTACTACCTTGGCTATCCCGAGTCTGGTTCAGCAACATCTGTGCAGCTGTCAGGAATGAACTCTCAGGGACATGTTGTGCTTGAATCACTCTAGGTGTAGGCATCTGTAAAAGACAAACATAGAGAGTTAACCAACATCACAAACACATAAATGGAAATGTACAAACAACTTCACATACCTGCTGAGACAAGTTGTCAACCAAGAGATCATCAACAATTGGTGGTGGAACATTTCCATCTGATGTAGTTGAATTTGGTGGAGGCACATACTCCTGTTATGTAGTTGGATTAGGTGGAGGCACTGCAGATGGAGGCGGCAGCCCAGCCTTCAAGTACTTGCATCCTGCTATGTTATGATCAGGTTCCTTACAGTAATTGCAGTGCATAATCACACCATGCCTACTCATTTTCTTCCCTCCACTTGCATGAGGAACTTCGCCAGGTCCTTTTCTTCTTACTTTTGTTGGTCTGCCAACATGTTTTTGATAGAATGGTGGGTTTATGGGGGGCCCAAACATCTTCTGCCACTCACTTGTATCCTTGCAAGGGTAGATAATGTTTCCATAGGCTTTCTGGAACATTGCCTTCGAGTAGCATGGATCAACAAGGTCAAGAGGATCCACATTCTCAGACCTACAACAAGCAATTACATGTAGACATGGGATGCCTGATTTTTGGTACCTACCACAAGTACACAACTTCTTCTTGATGTCCACTATGTGATCAGTGCCTCTATCACCAACATGAAATAGGCCATCTCCTGCTCCAGTAACTTCAGCAAGGTTAGCCATTTCTGTTACCGTGTCAACTTTCTTTTTTATCTTAGGACAAACTTGACCAGGCCATTTCTCAGACTCAATTAGCTTTGTGTAATGCCTTGTCATTAGCTTCCCTTTAATCCTTTGAATCATTGATAATATTGGCAGTTCTCTACTGTCCAAGATGTACCTAAAGAAAACAAATCATGTAAGCCTTGTTATGCTCAAACAATGATGTTACATAGAAATGTGCTTACACAAAACTGAGACTTAAATGACCATGCTTACTTGTTAAACACTTCACAATTATTGTTTAGGAGTACATCACATTTCGGCAGGTCACTCTGAAATGCTTTTACCCAAGTGGTAGGCTCTAACTCATCTAGTCAATTGTGCGCATCCATACTCAAAACCTTCATTTCTTCCATGTATTGTTCAAACTTTGTGACAGTACAACTCCTTGCTATCTTCCACAACTGATTCTTCAGCACATCACCTTTGAATAATTGCTGGAAGTTCTGCCACATATGCCTAACACAAAACCTATGCTCTGCTTCAGGGAATAGTTCATTGACAGCATTAATGAGGCCCTACATTATTTGAAATTGGCAATTAGGTGATGAGCATGAAGCAAATACAACAAGGAACATGAAACAATTATTTGAAGTTGATTAATTACCTTCTGTTTATCTGACATGATAGTCCAAGGAGCTGTGTTTATTATGCCTAGATCACCCTTCAGTGTATCAAGAAACCATTTCCAATTAGCAGTATCCTCCACTTCGACAACTGCTATAGCTATAGGAAAAATGCAGTCGTTAGGATCCATCCCTACAGCTGCAAGCAACTTCCCTATGTACCTAGTCTTTATATGACAACCATCAACAAATATAACTGGTCTGCAGCCTTGGAGAAATCCTCTCTTGCTTGCATCAAGGCACATGTACAACTTGCTGAACCTTGCCTCCGCATCAAGAGATAAGTAGAAAGATGAACCTGGATTGCTTCTTCTCACCTCATTCGCATAGTCCCAAAGTAGCTTGTATTGTCCTTCCTCATCTCCATGGATGATTTCCATCGCATGCCTCCTTGCTCTCTGTAGTTTCATCCTTCCTGGTGTCATATGCCATTCTTTTTGAATTATCCTAGAAAAGTTCTGCAAACTCATGTTTTGGTCAGCTCTGAAGCTATCTAGATATTTTTGTGCAAGATATTTGGATGTGAAGGCCTTGAGTCTCCATTTCTTGCCGCATGTATGCTTATCAACATGCCTTTTTCACCATGAAACATTTTGTCCGGCTGTCATAAGAAACCCACAAGAACCAAGTGCATGGCTTGACATCATCTTTCCCACAAGGCTTGTCATCATCTTTCCCACAACAAATAACCTGCACTCTTTTCTTGTCGTTGATTGGCATCTTTAGATCCCTTCTGTTTTGACAAGAGTATTCTCTTATAGCTTTTCTCACAATTTCAATACTCTCAAATACTTGGCCTACATGATATTTAGGAGCGTGTAGATCAACTTCCCTAAATGTTCTGAACCTCAATTTCCCTCCTTCATCTTCGGAGCCTGGTGCCCAAAGATCTTCATCTTCAGAGTTATTTTCATCTTCATCGTCTGTTTCCACCTTCTGTTTTCTCTTCTCTTCTATAGTGTTACTTGATGTTTCACCTTGAATTGTCTCAGCCTCCTCTTCATCAACATTATCTGCATATAGGTTATCATCATCGTCTCCTACATCATTATCACTGTCCACAATTGTAGGATCAAAGTCGGAGTCACATGCATCTTCTTCTCCTTCATGCTCTGCTGTATCCAACACATTGGCAGTACAAGTGCTTGCAACTCTTCTTCTGGTTCGTCTTTTTCCTGTATCATATTGGTGATTCACTTGTTCAGTTACTGCTCCTGGCTCTTTTCCATCATCTACACCTCCTTGCTGTTGAGTAGGTGCTTCAACATCAGGGTAAACAACCTGCATACGAACATGTGCTTCAACATCACCAACTCCAGCTCGGTGTGGTTCTTCATCGTCTACTCTGTTATGCACATTCTTGCAAGGGCTTACATTTGGAGGCAGTTTTGATATTGGATGTCTCACTACATCATCTTCATCACTACTGTTCTCCGGGAAGCTGCCATCATGATCTAGGAAAATACTAAAGAAATGGTACCCAATTGCCAGAAGGTTCATCATTCTATCCACATCATCATCACATTGCAGTGCCCTCAAACCATTCCTCTCGAGTGACAACATTGGCACACAGTAGTAAGCCTTCACCCTAACTGCCATCTCCCAGCCAATATCCTCGACGATGTTCTCAAGCATAATTGTGGACCATGTCACTTTGTCTAACTGATCGAACCAAACAGCACGACCGTCAACATAGCTACGGTTGCGTCCATGACCAACAAAATGCCCTCCATGATTTATCTCAACAGAGAACCAAGTGCTGCGATTACCTGCCACCATACAAAAATTCATCAAAATCATGTGCAAATTAACTTCTTCAGTTCAGTTCATAAATCCTAAGGCTAACCCGCAACCTGCATAACTCCGAACAGAAATGGATCGGAACCAGCGATCCCTCTGTAGTTAACTCATACAAGCCGAATATCCAAAAAACACTACTTTCAGTACAAATACGTAACTATAATCAATACAAAACACTGGCAATCCTAACTGTACTCTGTACTCATACAAGCCCTTGCAGTAGTTTTAATCCCTAGTCAGGTAGGA
Source organism: Poa annua (assembly GCA_026929855.1). Classification (NCBI taxonomy): domain Eukaryota; kingdom Viridiplantae; phylum Streptophyta; class Magnoliopsida; order Poales; family Poaceae; genus Poa; species Poa annua. Next base: position 79,074,574 of record CM049432.1, read on the forward strand.
GCAGTTCTGTAGGATCGATCCACGATCCCCTATCCAGCGATCCTAACTGTACTTTGTACTCATACAAGCCGTTGCATTAGTTTAATCCCTAATCCGGTAGGAGCAGGTCTGTAGGATCGGTCCACGAACCCCTATCTCTAGCGCTCCTCCACTACTTCTAATGTATCGCAGTTATGATCAATACATCGTTTCCTTCGAGATTGATGAACGACAGAACTTACCGTATGCAGGGGGAGGGGTTCCTTCGGGTCGACAAACTGGGGCCATCGTCGCTGCTGCCGCCGCCTTGCCGACGAACACGAGCCGTGGAGACAACACACCAACGCGATCGAAATCTAGAGAGGCGAAATTTGGGGCGGCGAACTCGGGGAGGGCCTCCCCTGTTTCCCTGTTTTGCGAGTGGAGACGGCAAGGCGGCAAACTCTGATGGAGAAACAATTTCACGCCCCATCAGAAACAATATCGGGAGTTAAAAGACATAAATTGACTGGGATTTAGGGTGCTAATTGATTTAATGCAGCATCTCTAACTTATTCAAGCCACGTCACCAACCACTACCGCGTGTACGCACTACATACGTCAAAAAGTACCGTAGTTTCACGTCCTATCAAGTTCGAGTACCATCTCGTGCGTATTCTGAAGTATGAGTACCGTATTGTGCTTTTAAAAAAAGTACAGGTACCCACGGTGTACTTAACTCTTGCACAAATATGGCCCGGTCAAAACATTTAAGCCAATATTTTTGTAACATGCTGGCCTTTTAGGCGCCATATTACTCCATCCCATGTCTCCACCCTGTAAAACGAATTGAGATTTTAGTTTGTATTGTCAGTTTGCTCTTTTTCCTTTGATCCAGGTGGTTGGGGTAGTGGATCATTCTGAATGTAATTTTTCTTTTCTTCCGAGGGGGTCATTCTGAATGTTGTGTTGCACACGATCGAACATCTTTTCCATTTATTTGGACTTTGGATGCTATACTCTACATTATCTTGTGGACCCAAGCTGGCTTGGATAAGATACTTTAACATGAAAAAAATGATGCCATGCACGCCTCTCTCCATGTGGTGGCCTAAGAGAAGTTGTTGGGCGTTATGAATCTTCATGTTTATCTCTAGTGTGACGCCCGAAAATCGACACTATTTAGATTTAAACGCTCCTGTCGAAATCCGTAGAATAACGATTTTAGGTCGCCCACCAGACATAATGTGCACGTCGAAACATGCGCATTATGTGGGTAGAATTGTGATAGCATTACAACAGTTCCGATACATCCACAAATACAACAGAAGATAAATAATACAACAACGACTCGAACGAGTCAAGATACAAATGATACAATACAAAGATTCAAATGACAGCGGAAGCAAAATAGTATCCGACTACGGATAAGATATAAATTGGACTAAGAGTTCTAAAGATAAGCGATGGCGCCATATCTCTGCCCAGCCAAGCCGGAGGGATTTCCAAACTAACGTCGTCAGACTTCAAACCTGTTGACTGCACATAAATCACATCCTAAAAGAGGGTCAGGGCACTCCCTGGCAAGCAAAACCGACTTGCTTACTTTCTACACCATCTCCCAAAATATAGAGGAGGTGGACTTAGCGGTAGCAGCACTAGCAACCTAAAGAGACACGCTACAACTTCCGTCTAATCAGAGAGGGATAAGAGAGCGCATAAGATAAACATCTACAACTAACACCAAACATAACCCATTCTCAGATTAACCCCCTCAACCAAGTATGAGGAAGCAATTCGGGAATACTCACACATTGAACAATTTTAGTAACAAGTTATTGTGAAAGTAATTCTATATTACTAGTCAGGTTAATTAACAATGATTAGGTGTAAGTTGTCTATGATCTTGTTAGCCAGCATCATCACCAAGTCGTCCATAACCGTGGACACGACTCATCGATAAGATTATACCCTGCAGGGGTGCACTACTGGACCCGTACTCGTTCGATCAACCCCAAAAGCAAAGCCAGAAGGTAGGGCATCTCAACACGGCAAATCTCTTCTCTAAAACTCATCCAGGGAACCGCATGATTGTGTGCACGGCTAATCAGGTCCACCGCCCGCGGGATCGACCTTCATAGCACTCTAAGAACGTGCCACCCTATATGAGAATCGACTACTCCATCATCATGAGATCGTTAGGTAACCATATGCATGCATCAAATGGAAAGCCCGAACTACTTGCGGCGCCCTCGATAAGAGGCGGATTAGATCGAAGCCACGGGGGCTCCATAGGGCCTCCCACAAGAGGTTAGTGCGCTCAAAATTGGATCCGAGGACAAGAACTGAGTTCCTAGGTCGACACATAGCAGAACAAAGCACCTCGCAAGGCCTTCCGCCGGTGCCTTAATTTTTAATTATAATACCCCAATATAAGACAACATTTTATTAAGGTAGAATAACCTATCATGCTAAGCAGGTGAAATAAAATAAGACATACAGACGACTCGCACAAACAACTCTAAGCATGCGCTACGACTCGCAAGGCCAACAGATAAACATGCAACAGGTATTAGGATGTGGGGATAAATCTGTATGGGCTGCATGATAAACATGTGATGGGATCGCGATAAAGAATCGAATACTAGGGTAGCAGAGATCAACGGCAGGTGTGAAAGACAATGTATATGTAAACAAGCAAACTTTGCTTGCCTGGAATCCCGCATGGAAGCAGATCTTGTCGTTGCTCACACATCTCAACGTCTTATCCGTGAAGAAGCAACAAACACTGGAAAGCGTAAAAGATGCATTTTACAACTACGGCAAAAGATTCAGCATGATCATACGAGAATGATGCATGGCATGGCAAGATGTAATACAATGCAGGTAATTTCAAATTAAGCGGGAAAACAACCCCGACAATTAATATTTAGGTGCAAGTTATTTATTTACCAGCAATATTAAATGTTGGTTAACGTGGCAACACATGGCATGGGTGATCTAATTAAATTAAATGGAATAGGGCATTATATATTTATTACCCCTAATATTCCATTATTGATTATTTAGTTAATTAACAAATTATACTAAGCAATTAAAATAACCGATGCAAAATGGCATACAAAAGGCATATTAATACTCCTTGCATTTTTCTGATAAATAAACATTTAAAGATTATTTTAATTGGAGTTATGAATTAAAAGTTATTAACATTTTAGTTTTAGGGTTCTTTCTGTAAATTACAGGGACCTATCTGTGATGGAAAAAGTGCTGGGGAGGGTTCCAGTGTGAAAACCAGAGAGCCAGGGGGCTCTGTGCAAATAGCAGCGCAGAAAAAATCTCTTCTCTACCTTTTCTCACCCAGGGGATACCTACCCGCGAGGCTGACTTGCGGGACCGGTGGCCACACTGGCGGGTGCACGCGGCCGCCTCCGCTGTCGCTGACCTGCGGGGCCCACGTGTCAGTGTGTGCGAAACAAAGAAAAAAGGGGGACTTTCATTCCGCGAGCCCCGGGGTCGAACTCGCGACCGTGCGCACGGGGAGGATCGGTGCTGTTAGCCAGGGGAGCGGGATCGTGTTGTTGTTCATAGAGGAAGCGCCTTGTTTTTGAACCAAATCTACTGTTCTAAAAACTGTCGAAACTGAACTCGACAGAGAGTTTCAGAGAAACTCTTCTCTCGACAGGGGCTGGACGCGGCGACTTCCAGTGCGATGCGGGCGGGTGTGCAAGCGGGGCGTGGTGTTGCGGTGTGGGTGGATGCTGGATCGGGAGGAGCGGGCCGTGCGGCAGGGGGAGGACGAGAGGCAAGCCGGAACCTTTGAAGCTTCTCGGGCCCGGCCATGGCGGGATGGACACGGACAGAGGAGGTCGAGGTTGAAATCCAAGGTATACGACACGAATTCGAGAAGGGGAGCAGGGGAAACGGAAGAGATGCTCACGTGGAGTTCGTCGGAGGAGTCGTTCGCTGTCGAGGAGGACCGAGTCGCCGGAATCGCGTGACGGAGGCCCGCCGGAGCCGAGGGAGATGGGGACGAGGGCGACGAATTAGGCGAGCCCCTGCTCGATTCTTTCGGGGAGGAGGACGAAGACGGGGAGGCGATGCTCCGGGGCTGTTCTACGGTTCTTCGACGTCACTGGCGGCGCCGCGCAACGGCGAGGTGCTCCGGCGGGATGGTGGCGGTGGAGGAAACAAAGGGGATGGAGGGGGGAAAAATGGCGGCGACGCGAGGGGAAGTGGGAGGAGGAAGGTTAGGGTTTCCAGAGGGGGAGGCTGCGGCTAATAAGGAGGGGAGGAGTAGGGAGCATGTGAGGCAGTGGGGGCCATGGCCATGGTTGCCTCGCTGTAAAGCGAGCTCTCCCTCTGTCTCCGTACGAAGAAGGAGATGGGTGGAGTGGGTTGGGCCAAGGCTAGATGGGCCAAGTGGGCTCCGGCCAGGTTCTGGTTTTTTTCCCTCTGTTTTATTTTTTCCATTTCTTTTCTTTTTATTCTTTACTGTTTTTTTGTGTTTTTAAGCAAAATAGAAAAAGAAGGGAGATAGAAACATTTAGCAAAATTAAATAGTTTCAAAGATATACAATTTAATATATTAGTTTTAATATTTGAAAAGAATTTAAATATCACATTTAAATTAATTTGACTTGCAATTAGATTTAAAAGTAGAATTTGTATTTTAAGGGTGTGATTCAAATTTAAATGCAATAAAATAAAACAAGTGACAAATGCATGATGATGTGATGTCATGATGATGCAAAAAAAGAAAAGCAACAAAAATCTAAATTGGGATAAATCCTGGGGCGTTACAATCAACATCACTAACAAGGGATCGCGTCCCGCGATCCACGCCGAGACCACAGGAAGAGAGGGGTAACTATTGAGTCTTCAGACTCCGTGATGAACTTCTCGACACCACTAACAAGGGATTGTTGCTCCACCTTGAAATTCTTGACACCACTAACAAAAGGAGTTGCTCCCTTGATGAAGACGACTCCGAAAGATCGAACCTAATAGGGCAAAAGGCAAGAAATTCTATTGGATACATACATAGGTTTGTACTTATATGCTAATTTGTTGATAAACTAAAAAGGATTCACATCGATAAAAAAAATTGTGTCGGTAACAAACGATAAATAGCTCCATTTACTTTTTTGTGTAGATTAAAATACAAAAAAAAAGTTCTAGAGTGCATACAATACATACATTTAGTTGTACGTTTTATTTGAAATAACTGAAACCTTTATAGTCGTTTCATCATTTTAACGAATGAGATAGATGCAGTGAGTTTGGAGCTGCTGGCTCTATTTGAGAACTCTCTATCCCATATCTCTGCCGTCAGCGTCCACCATAGCATTGCGGACCCTATGTCACGCAACACCATTTCTCTCCCTCCGCCTCCCTCGAACCATATTCTTTTAAAACGGTCGTCCTTACGCAAAGTTTGCCCGTCTCTTTATACACACCTCTGGTTTCGTCAAGCACCTGGGAGACTGGGACTGTAGGCACCTTCATTCCCGATGTCGTGTCCCAAGTCCATTGTTAACTTGCACTCAACCTACGCTCCCATTTGGTGGCTACCCAACGTTGGTGAGCTGAGCATTGCACAGCCTATGTCGTGCAACACCATTTCTCTCCCTCTGCCTCCCTCGAACCATATTCTTCCAAAAACAGTCTTCCTTACACAAAGTCTGCCCGTCTCTTTGCACACGGTTTCGTCAAACACCTAGGAGGTTGGGACTACAGGCACCTCCATTCCCGAATCGCGTCTCAATTCCATTGTTAACTTGCACGCCACCTACGCTCCCCTCTGGTAGCCACCCAACGTCGCTGAGCTGAAAGACTTCCTACAATACTCGCAGTAGTTGCACATGAAGACCAATGTGGCCTCTCGCATCGGCAGTCTTTGTCACAATTGCCATTAGTAGCGCTCGACTCGGTGGTGGTGGCAGCTGCGTTGAAAGGTGCCTTACGGGTGGAAGGATGAGTTACCTGCCTTGTTGTTGGATGCCACCTATTACTGATGAAAAGTATGTGGGTATTTATCTGTGATTCTTTTCACGGTATAATTAGGTATATCTCACTTTTATTCAGAGGACGAGACAGATTATGTAAGAAAATGCATTTGTTTTATTTTAGATGGTTGAATGTATATAGTAAAAAAGGACCTATATTTGTCTAGCCTCAGTTGCAATTATTAGAGTGTAGAAAAGTCATGACCATGAAGCATGTACACAATTTAACTTTCATGACATTTGATTATTGTCGCAGTATCATGATCGTCCAACTGAGTATTGTACCGCTTATGTACTTCTCTAAGTTTAATTAATCGTGTCATAAAATAGTGAGCCCATGGTAATATTTTCTCCTTCACTGGTACTTTTTTATATACTTTTCGCCATATGTCGTTGTTCGTATTAGAACAGACGCGACAAGACGTGTCTTTTTCTTCTGTATAATCTATCTAATCAAGATTACGCAAGATAAGGTCATGAGCTGACTGGCAAGCACTATATAGTTCGGGCAACAGTAATGTGTAGTATTAGCGCAGCCACATGCATGCGCACGCAACGTTTTTCATGTATCCATACTACAACCTACATGGCTGCATATATACTCTATAAAAGGGAAAAGCGAAAAAAGAAATTCAGCATATGACCGCATAAAGAGATCATTATATATATTGTACTATTTGTAATCGGCGCGGCGCATGCCGCGTCCTGAAGAAATTTTTTGGTAATGATAAATAAGTATGTTTCCTTCAAGCAAATGTCAGACTATTCCAAATAGAATTATAAAACTTGTATGGCAATTCACTCGGTACAGAAAGTTGTATACAACAAAGCAAACAGTCAAAGAAAAAATAATTGAGGAAGGCTCTTGTAGAATTTCTCACGAAACACTATTCTGAACTCAGAGTATCACTGCATAAGCAAAGTATATTTCAACTGACTTTACATTATCCATTGAGGAGTAAACAAATAAATGTACATACGTAATCGGTAATTGACACCATTTGCAAATCACATGGCTTAGTTTTGAGGAGTTTCATCTAGTGTGGATATGAACCACTCACATAATACTAGTCAAGGGTTGGTTTCCTCAACTAATTATGTTCCGTCCGTCTCGATTTATAAGGCTTACACATACCTCTAGGTCCGCGATGAACCGAATAGAGAGGATGCTTTCAAAACAGGCTTGCGCCCCGCTTTATAAATAAAGCAACCAAACACAGTTTACAACCACAACCAAACGAAGAATGCTAATAAAAGTTTTGCTGGGGCCACAGCACAAACGAGCCCAAGGAAACCCAACTAGTCCTGATACAAACTCTACAAGGTAGAGCTCAACGGCTGGGCGGAGACGAAAGGAGGCGTGCCGCCTTCAGGAGATCCTCAATAATGCCGTCCAGCCGCTGTCTGTCCCTCTGTCTAGCCAACGGGTGCCACTCCTGCAGGTAAGCCAAGAATTTAAAAACGGAGTCAGCGGCTCGGCGTGGGAAGACATGCTCGATGATCATCTTGTTACGAATCGTCCAAAGGGTCCAGGTCATTGCGGCGAACACCAACCAGAAGAGGGACCTCCTCCTCCCGGTATGGTTAGCCTGCACTTCCAGGAACTCTGCCAAGTCGAGGGCCTGCCACTCAGGACCCAGGGACTCAGCGAGGAAGCTCCACAGGAATCGAGCAGCGGGACAGGAGAACAGGATATGGGTACCCGTCTCGGGGACCGCACACAGGGGACAGGTGCCATCACCAGGTCCCAAACGCTTCGCCACCTCCACACCCGACGGGAGGCGCTCGCGGAGAAGCTGCCAAGTAAAGATCTTGATCTTTAGAGGCAAAGGCGCCTTCCAAAGATGCGTAGTCCAAGATAACACAGGCCCTCTAAATAGGGCCCAGTAGGCGGAGCCGACTGAGAAGTGCTTTGCTGGCGTAAGGCTCCAAGCGACCCTATCCTGACTATCCGACAGAGACAGGGGGAGCGAAGCGAGCATGGACCTCCAGCTCGCAACCTCCCCTGGGCCGAACGTGCGGCGGAACCCAATGTTCCACTGTCCCTGCTGGAAGGCAGAGGCAATCGACACCAAAGGGTCCCTGCAAATCGCAAATAGCTCCGGGAACACAACTCGTAGTGGCCTTCCGCCAAACCAGGAGTCAAGACAGAATAGGGTATCTCGTCCGTTACCTACGGATGAAACCGCCCCTAGCCTGAAATGCTCCTTAATAGATTGGATGGCATGCCAGAATTGGGATCCCTCTTTACGCTCACACGCTAATAAGGGGCAACCCCTAAGATACTTGGCTTTCACCAAGTCCAGCCAAAGGCCCCCTTCACCTCGAAGAATTCTCCACACCCAGCGTAGCATCAGTGCCTTGTTCATGTGACGTGACGCAAGTATACCTATGCCCCCAAACTCCTTGGGGACGCAAATATCGGCCCATTTCACCATGTGGTACTTCTGTTTCCCAGACGAAGCTTGCCAGAAGAATCTAGCCAGCTCTTTGTCGAAGCTAGCATGGACCCCGTCCGGCAAGATATACATCCCCATCATATACATAGCGAGGCTAGACATGCACGAGTCAATCAAGATCGTTTTACTACCCTTGAAGGTGAACCTCCCCTGCCAAGGTTCCGATTTTGATTTAACTCGTGCAATAAGGGGCTCAAAATCCTTAGATAGGATCCGAGTGTCCCTGACCGGCATCCCCAGATACGTAACTGGAAAGGACGCAGACCTGCAATTCAGATTGTCTGCAATCCTTTGCTGGTCAACCTCCGAATACCCTAGAATGACGACCTCACTCTTGTCGAAGTTGATCTTAAGGCCCGACATGGCCTCAAAGCAGAGGAGTATGAACTTGAGATTAATTATATCTAGTTCTGACCCCTCTACCATGATCATAGTGTCATCAGCATACTGTAGGTGAGTCACACCTCCCCCTGGGTGAGAGTACTTGAGAGTGTCTCACTAGATAGCTCGACTTGATCGTTATACTCATCTTCATCCTCTTCTTCAACGGTGGCCTTCAAGGCAATTGAGGCATGCTTGTGCATCCCTATGGCCCTAGCTCGTACATCTTGAGCGATCTTGGAGTCCACCTTGTATGCGGTCATATCTTGCATGACTTCATTGGATGTCATCTTCGGGAAGTCATGTCTCCCTTGGAGTGTCTTCAAGTCCGTTTCCTCAAAGGGCATGAGAGCGGTCACGAACTTCCTCTTGATCCACGCGTCATCAATGTAGACCGCACCGAGGTTCTTGAAGGTGTTAGCAATCAACACCAACCTCCGGTACATGTCCTCATGACTTTCTCCATCCAACTTGTAGAACCCTTCCACCTCATTGCATAAGGCATCATATCGGTTCTTCTTCATGCTCTCATTCCCGACAAAGATGTCGGAAATAGCATTCCACACTTCTTTGGCGGTGGAGAATTGTTGAATGAGTGGCATGTCTTTCTCTCCAACGGCCATTTGGAGTTGATGAAGAGCGGTGGCATTGAGTTGGCTATCGACCACCTCTCTTCTTGTCAAATTGGTTGGATCATGCGCCTTGAATCCTTCTTCAATAATGCGCCATAGCTCAATGGAGGCACTACATAAATGAGACTTCATTTGAAATTGCCATTGAGAGAAATGATTAGGATTAAGCTTAGGAGGATCACTTCTAAAGTTTACATGAGGGTGAGGGATAGGTGGGTTAGGAGAGTAATTATGGTTGACATTATGAAATTCCTCTCCTTTGAGGCTTTAGAGGAGCTAGGTGATTCATCCTTTTCCGCTTTCTCGGGAGAAGCACTTGGGAGAACATCTTTGGACCCATCCGAGGATGATTCCTTAGAGTTCTCACCGTGCTCCTTAGAAGGAGGAGAAGGAGAGGTAGCCTCGGGCTCCTTAGACTTCAAGAGTGCCATAAGCATCTCATTCATCTTTACGAGTTGGGCCTCCAAGGACGATTTCATGTCCATGAGATCGGCCATGGTTGCCCCTTTGGCTAACGCCTCCTTCTCCGCCTCTAATTTTTCACGAGCGGCCCTCTCGGCATCGGATTCCGTCATCGTTGCACTTAGGCGGTTAAGCCCTTAAAAGTGAACCTGGCTCTGATACCAATTGAACGGGAATCCGGCACCTAAGGGGCGGGGGGTGAATAGGTGCTAGTTCAAATTTTAGGTCTTTTCAATTTTAGGCTCAACACAAAGGTAAATTCTCTAGATATGCAACTATGGTGAATTTACCTAAATGACAAGTTAAGAGAAACAAGATAACAGGACAAACGAGTAAGGGAGAAAGGATAAGGGGAACCAAGTGAAGCACACGGAGACGAAGATGTAATCCCGATTTCCACCCAAGGGTGTACGTCTCGTTGGAGAGGTGTGCGCTACCACAACAGGTTAGCCGCAACGCAACAAAGGCTCACCTTCTTCTCCGATGAACTCAACCACAAAGGTTGCGAGTTCACCTTCCACTATTGATCCCCTTTTAGGACGGAGATCGAATCCCTTACAAACGCTTGAGGCACACACCCACAACTTAATTGGGGGCTCCCAAGATGACCACAAAAGGTCAAGACCACAACAGGTCAAGCTTACACCAAGTACCAACAATGGTGAGACCTAGGTTTTCCATGAGGAAACCCTAGACTCGAAATCCCCAAGTGAATGGGGGAAGATTACAAATCGCTTCGGAGAAGTAGTAGATCGGGGCCTTCTCCTTCACTCCTCCATAGATCAACGGATTTGGGTGGAGGAGTTGGGAGATCTTGAAGATTTGAGCTTCAGCAATTTATGATGAGAGAGAGTGTAAGAGCTGGGAATGGCTGGACGTAGGTGGAGGGGTATTTATACCCCCCTCCACCAACTAGCTGTTTTTTACTGCACAGGCCAGAACTTCCGGTCACTTAGGCCGGAACTTCTAGTCACCCCGGAAAGTTCCGGCCAAAGTTCCGGAGGAACTTCCGGCCTGGCCAGGGCGCAGGCAGTTCCAGACTTAGAGAAAAACCAGCATGTTCAGCACCGGAACTTCCGGTGGTTTGGCCAGAACTTCCGGTCACCCGGAAAGATCTGGCCAAACTTCCGGCCAAAGTTCTGGCTTTGCCCGAGCGCGAGCAATTCCTGACTTAGCCGATTTTCTCGTTTGTCTGGAACGGAACTTCCGGTCGAGGGCCGGAACTTCCGGTCGCCCGGAAAGTTCCGGCCAAACTTCCGGTGAAAGTTCCGCCTTTGCCAGGGGCTAAATCCTAAAAGGACTTAGCCGTTTTCTGGCCAGATGGAAATGTCCGGTGCAGGCCCGGAACTTCCGGCCTGTCAAAACAGGAAAAACTGCCAGCCAATTCTCTCAAACAATCCTGAAGATCTTCATCCTTTTTGTTCTTCAAGGTTATGTAGTATCTGAAATACTCAGGCACACCGTTAAACATCCTTTTCGTGTTGTCATTCCTATCCAAAACTCAGGAGACATAAAATGCTCTTTCAATCTCCCCCTTTTTGGTTAGAGATGACAACACAAACGGGATAAAGGATTTGCAAAACATAGACGGGCTCCCCCTAAATATGTGCACTATTAAATCTTGTGTTTGAATACAAGTGCACATCTATTTAGGATCACAGCTCCCCCTATCTTTTACAATCCTAGCAAGTTCATCAAAGGAAGAATAGATAGCATAACTTGCTGAAATAGACAATAAGGTAAGACACGAATAAACTGATTACATCACAACACAATGTTTCACATGTCTTACCACATGCTGAAAGATAGAGTTCCAAACCTAACGACTAAAAGTTCCAGAAGCACAAATTAAAACCGAAAGAGAAATAAAGGTTTGTGCTTCCACCCTTACAAATCCCCGAGAAGTCCTAATAGATAAACTTCTCCCCCTTTGGCATCTTGCGAGACAAAAAAGGGAGAAGATCGATGCTAACGCCCCAAGAGTCAGTCGGCGTCGTGGTGCAGGCCCTCCTCATCTTCATCCATGGCATCTTTGTCATCTGTGGCATCTTCTGGCACATCAATGTCCCAACTAATCCCTCTGGCGTTCCAGTGCTCGTAAGCAATGAGTGGAGGAGGAGCAGCCGGTGGGTTGGGTATCTTCAGGTGAGCCATCATAGCGGACTGGTTGGTGAGGATGGCATGGTTCTGCTCGTACATGGCATTGTCCTCCCTGTGCAGACAAGAACCCATGTGCATGATCTTCTCAAGAGCCCTCACAAACCACGAACGCTTCTTCTTGGCAGCCTTCTTGACAGTGGGATCAGAGGGAGCGCGGTTGCGCCCAGTGGTGGCTTCCTCATCATCATAGGTACCCATGGGGCGAGATGGAGCAGCCAAGTGGGATTTCTTCATGTGGAGACGAACAGGCTTGTGAATGGTGCACTCAAGGGCAGCGTCCACATCAATACGCTCCTCAGGGGTGAAAGGAAACCTGTCCTTAATGAGCAGCATGATGTAAGGTGCATAGGGAGGCACCTTCCTGTGGAAAATAGCATAGTGCATCTCGCGGAAAATGAAGTCCATGACATCAAAGGAGAATGCATTGGGCTCTAGCACTGAGTCTGAGAGGTACGCTTGGCTTGCCAATGCCATGAGATGGACAAGTCCTCGACGAATAGCATCATTGTTCCCAACACTTGGAGCAATGGAGTGGCGGAACATCCGAAGGACAATGTCATACACGGGCTTCAAGCCATGAGTGCCGCCAATGGTGCCATTAGTCTCATAGCACTCGGCCATGTCATTCTTGTCGTAGCGGTCATCATCATTGTGCAGTCTCATACCAGCAGGCTCATCTAACCCTTGGAAGGGGTAACCAAGAAGAGCAGCCAAATCCTTGATGGAAGCCTGAAGTCTGAATCTACCTGACATCCAAGTCATCCCAATGTTGGGGGAGTCATCAAACACCACAGTGGCGAAGAACTGATGGATCAAGGGAATGATGTAGTTGCATTGACGTGTCATAAGGGGCCGAAGCCCAAGAGCATCCACAATAGTGACAGCACCCCCATAGTAGTTTCTCTTCTTCTCAAGATAGTCGAAGTCAATGCTCTGAATCGGGCACACGCGCTTCTTCTCAGAGAAGCCGCAATAGAGCTCATCATGAAGGAGCTTCATGTCCAAGTTGTGAAAAATTTGGTGCTCCTTCGGATTGGCATAGTCAAATGAGCACCTCCAGTGATAGAAATCCGAGGCAGACATGCGTAGAACTGAGACAGCGGGCCCCTTGTTTTTCTTGTTAGAGCGAGCTGCAGAAGACTGAACCCAAGCTGGATCTGGCTGATGCTCTTCCTCAGACAAGATCTCCTCTTCTTCTTCGTCTTGAGCTGGTCCACGACTTGCACTTCTCTTCACAACCTGCTTCTTAGCGCGACCAGGGCGACTACCAGCCTGACTCCCTGCCCCTGCATGAACACAACATAGATATAGAGGAAAGCACGGGGATAAGCACTCGTGTCCAAGGAAACAAGATTCAGTAGCAAAAAGAATTAGTCCTGAAATTTCTGATTTTGGGCCGGAAGTTCCGGTTTCAGTCTGAAAGTTCCGGTCTGGGGGACCGGAAGTTCCGGTCCAGGAGACCGGAAGTTCCGGTGCCCCGGAAACTTCCGGTACTTCTTCCGGGCAAAGTTCCGGTTTCTCCAGGGGCTGGAGAAACTGGACTTAGTCGCAGGAGGAATTGCTGGAATTTTTCCAGGCATCAGAAGTTCCGGCCTGTAGGCCGGAAGTTCCGGTTTTTCAGACAAAAACCGAAAATTCCATGTAACTTCTAGAAATTTCAACAAAATTTCAGATTACTACTGAGAGATTGTAGGGCAAGCCTAAGAGATGGTTTCTACCAAGGGGTTCTACATAATATGTTCTAAATTCACTAGGTTAAACGAAAGGAGATTCGTCCTAGATTTGAAAATAGAAGACATTACCGAAGTCCATGGTGAAAACCGAACGGAGAGAAAGGATCCCCTCGTCGAGGAGATGCAGATCCGGCTTTGAACCGAAGAAATCCGAGGTCGGAAGGCCTCGGATTGATTTGGTGGAGTTCTAGGGCTCGGGAGAGGAGAGAGATTGGATCTGGGCTGCGCGGGGTGGAAGAACCGTTCAAAACGAAACGGTTCACCCAGCGCAGCCCTATTTATAGACCCGAGCCACTTAAGCCGGAAGTTCCGGTCCGCACACCGGAAGTTCCGGTGCACCGGAAGTTTCCGGTCTTTCTTCCGGGCAAAGTTCCGGTTTCTCCAGGGGGTGGAGAATTCCGGACTTAGCCACTGGAAGAAAGGCTGGAAATTTTCTAGCACCGGAAGTTCCGGCCTGGAGGCGGCCGGAACTTCCGGTGCCCCGGAAACTTCCGGTCTTTCTTCCGGGCAAAGTTCCGGTTTCTCCAGGGGATGGAGAATTCCAGACTTTGTCACTGGAGGAAAGGCTGGAAATTTCCTGGCACCGGAAGTTCCGGTCTGAGACCCGGAATTTCCCTACTTAAGGAAAACCAAACCAAATTATCTGGAAAATAAAAAAATGGACATGAGCGATGGAATAGCAGGGTTCAAGGGGGAAGGCTTAGGTGAGAAATCCAAACTGATGATGGTACTTCACACTCAAGTTGCAAAAAGCAATAAGTTGTCAAGAAGACCAACTTGAGTGTGTTTTCCATAGAACCAAGAAGATGCAAATGAGAAATCAGCGTAAGTCATTAAAACCAACTCGTCCTAGAAAAATAGGAAGAGGTTGGTGGCCGAGGCCACCATGTTGGAGTGTCGGGCATGTCACCGCGAAGATATATCTTGGGTACAAACCACTACTCGTCGTTTTAGCTCAAGATAGTCATAAGAATGAATATAGAGATAAAAGAACACTTTTATCGGCATGATGAGGGGAGGGATGGTCCAATGTATTAGGACCGCACTCCCCCTATATCCATGCCTACATCTAAACAAGATAAGATGCAATTACGTCCTAGGAGATTGTGCAAGCGATCAAGCTAAGGACCTCGAATCAATGATATTTAGCTCATTCCTCAAAAAACAAAACCTTCCTTACTCAAGGGGCTTCGTGAAGATATCCGCCAATTGATCTCTTGTGCCTACATAAGATAGGTCAACATCTCCTCGGGCCACATGATCTCTAATGAAATGATGGCGGATCTCAATATGCTTGGTTCTTGAATGTTGCATCGGGTTGTAAGCAATCTTGATGGCACTTTCATTGTCACATAGAAGAGGCACTTTGTCGCAATCGACTCCGTATTCCTTTAAAGTTTGCCTCATCCACAACAATTGGGTGCAACAACTTGCGGCAACAACATATTCGGCTTCGGCGGTGGAAAGAGATATACAATTTTGCTTCTTTGAAGACCAACTCACCAAGGACCTCCCAATAAACTGACAAGCATCGGAGGTTGACTTCCTGTCATCTTGATCTCCCGCCCAATCGGAATCCGTGTACCCACATAATGAGAAATGTGCATCCTTGGGGTACCACAATCCAAAGGTTGGGGTATAAGCCAAATATCTAAAGATCCTCTTGACCGCCATATGATGGCTTTCTTTAGGAGCCGCTTGATATCTTGCACAAACTCCTACGGCTAGCACTATATCCGGTCTAGATGCGCAAAGGTAAAGAAGAGATCCAATCATGGAGCGATATACCTTTTGATTCACATCCTTACCCTTGGGGTTGAGCTCAAGGTGGCATTTGATTTGCATTGGGGTAGAGGCACCCTTGAGCTCAAGCAACCCGTACTTCTTGAGCATGTCTTGAATGTACTTAACTTGGTTGATGAATGCCCCTTCCTTCAATTGTTTGATCTCAAATCCTAGGAAGAACTTCATCTCACCCATCATAGACATCTCAAACCTGTCAGTCATAAGCTTGGAGAATTCTTCGTTAAATGCTTTGTTAGTAGATCCAAATATAATGTCATCCACATATAATTGACAAATGAAAAGCTCTCCATTTACTTTCTTAGTGAAATGGGTGGGGTCGATTTCCCCAACTTGGAAGCCACGGTCTACAAGTCGTTCTCTAAGGTGCTCGTACCACGCTCGTGGGGCTTGTTTAAGGCCATAGAGTGCCTTATCCAACTTGTAGACATGGTTCAGATACTTGAGATCCTCGAACCCCGGTGGTTGCTTAACATAAACAAGTTCATTTAGTGGACCATTCAGAAAAGCGGATTTAACATCCATTTGTTGCAACTTAAAGTTATGATGACAAGCATAGGAAAGAAGAATACGAATTGACTCAAGTCGAGCCACGAGCGCGTAGGTTTCTCCAAAGTCAATGCCTTCAATTTGGGAGTAACCTTGAGCCACCAATCTTGCCTTGTTTCTCACCACCATGCCATGTTCATCTTGCTTGTTCTTGAAGATCCACTTGGTGCCGATAACATTGCGGCAATCTTTGGGTCTTTCCACCAACTTCCACACCTTGTTGCGCTCGAAGTTGTTGAGCTCTTCATGCATGGCATCAAGCCAATCTTTATCTTCAAGAGCTTCAAAGACCTTCTTGGGTTCCACCATGGAGATGTGAGCTTGATGTTCACTAAATCTTGCGAGTTGTCTTCGGGTAGAGACCTTGCTTCTCACATCACCAAGCACCTTGTCAAGAGATAAAGCTCTTAATTCTTGTGAGGTGCCAACCCTATTCAAGCGGCGGATCTCGATTTCCCTCCTAGTGGTGGGAGGGATAGCTTGATCATCTTGATCATTCATGTCTCCGCCTTGACTGATTTGATGGCCTTGATCAACGAAAGGTGAAACTGATGAGGGAGGAGGTGGATCTTGGCCTTGGGAGAACTGCTCCTTGGAAAATCCTTGGTACCGGAAGTTCCGGCAAGGGGGACCGGAAGTTCCAGTCTTGGCACCGGAAGTTCCGGATCGGAGACCGGAAGTTCCGGACAAGGGACTGGAAGATCCGGACCAGACACCGGAAGTTCCGGTCCATCGACCGGAGGTTCCGGGCCAAAGGCCGGAAGTTCCGGTGTACCAGAAATTTCAGGGGCATATGTAGTTTCTTGAGCTTATCCTCGTTGAGACAAGTTGGGCACGGCGTTGTTGTCGAGTGTTTCTTGTGAGGTAGAACCTTGTTGAGCAACCTCATAGTAGAGTTCGACGGGGCGGTGAACGCCTAACCCCATTCTTCGGATAGCATCTTGAGGTTGATCATCACCTACAACCGAAACACCACTTTGCTCCACAAGGGAGCCGTCATTCTCCTCGAACACCACACTACAAGTTTCTATGATAATGCGCGAGGCCTTATCATAGACTCTATAAGTATGGGATTCGGAGCCATAGCCCAAAAATGTCCCTTCAAGAGACTTAGAACCAAACTTGACCAAACGAACACCTTTGATGAGATAAAAACACTTACACCCAAATACTCGGAAGTAGGAGATATTGGGCTTGTTCCCGGTAAGCACTCCATAAGGTGTCTTCATGAGTCCTTTGCGAAAGAAGAGCCGGTTGGATGAATGGCAAGCGGTGTTGACGGCTTCGGCCCAAAAGTTGTGGGGGGACTTAAACTCGGCCATCGTCGACCTTGCCATCTCAATAAGTGTGCGGTTCTTCCTTTCGGCTACACCATTTTGTTGGGGAGTATAAGCAGCGGAATATTGATGACGAATCCCTTCTTCACTAAGGAACTCGTTCAAGGTGTAGTTCTTGAACTCGGAACCATTGTCACTTCTTATCACCAAGATAGGGACATTGTGTTGTCGTTGAGCTTCATTGGAGAAGTCGATGATAGTATGTTGAGTCTCCACCTTCGAATTGAAGAAGAAAACCCAAGTGTATCTTGAATAGTCATCAACGATCACCAAGCAATATTTCTTGCCACCAAGACTAGCTTCCGGAATGGGACCAAAGAGGTCAACATGGAGAAGCTCCAAAACCCTCGTCCATGAAATGATGGTCTTACTTGGATGGTGAATATCATGCATTTTTCCTTCAACACAAGCCCTACACATTCGATCCTTCGAGAAAGAAACATGGTCTTTTAGTCCTAGGATATGGTCACCCTTGTGGAGACTTTGCAAAGTTCTCATGTTGACATGGGCTAGTCGGCGATGCCATAACCAACCCAAGTCCGCTTTAGCGAATAGGCACATTGTATGGGAAGTGGTGACTCCGGAGAAGTCAACCACATAGAGCCCATTCTCAATGTACCCAACGAAAGACACATTGAGAGACTTGCTCCGCAAGAGGATAACCATCTCCTTTTCGAAAACAACGGTATAACCCAAACAAGTTAAGGAATGAACCGAGATCAAGTTGAAACCTAGGGACTCAACAAGCAAGACATTCACAAGAGTGATGTCCGGTGCCACTACCACCTTGCCGAGCCCTATTACCTTAGACTTAGAATTATCACCATATGTAACAGTCATTTGATCATCATTGGGCTTCAACTCCGTTACAATATCCTTGCTTCCGGTCATATGACTAGTGCACCCACTATCAATTATCCATTTCGATCCTCCGGAAGCAAGGCCCTACACACAATCAATTCTTTGGTTTAGGCACCCATTTTGCAATGGGTGCCTTTTGGTTAGCAACAAGGGTCTTTGGAACCCAAATAGCATATTCAATGTAACCATCAAAAGGACCAATGTATCTAGCATAGACATCCCCATAATAATCAACATATAAAGCATAGTTGGGGTTAGATATGCCCGCAAAGTCATTACGAGTGGGAGTGCCCCTTGTGGCATTTCCACTCGCAATGTCATCCTTCTTGGCTTGTGCGGACTTGGTCTTCTTCTTGATCTTCTTCTTCTTCTCCTTAGCAACATAGGCTAGACCTTCCTTACCCTTGTGGGGCACTCGCTCATGAAGAGGAGTAGTGAGTGTCCCCTTATCTTTATCAAGAGAGGTCTTGGGCTTGGTTGCCATGGAGGGAACGAACAAAACCCTTGCTTTATCCTTAACACCATGTGCATTAGTATTCAAAGGAGTAGAGGGGTTAGGTTTCTCAAGAGTAGATATCCGAGATTGGAGTTGATCACGAGACTTGAGAAGACGTTCGTGATCACTTGTCAATACCTTGTGAGTATTTTCAAGAGGCTCGAAGTCTTCGCAAAGTCTAACATGAGCAACTACAAGCTCGGACCTTTCATTTTGCATAATTTTACATTTAGCAAAGTAAAGATCACGATCCTTAGTGATCTTAGCAAGTTGTTCCTCGAGGAGAGCATGAGTTTCTTGTTCATCTTCAAGGGAGGATTGGAGAGACACTTTAGTGTGAGCATCCTCTCTCTCAATCTCCCCTTTTAACTCTAGCTCATCCTCAAGCTCGCCTATACGGCTCATAATTGAGCCAAAGTGTCTCTTTCCTTCTCCTTGCAAGTTAGTCATGAATTTATCAAAAGAAATGATTTCATTCTTGACTTGGAGACTCATACCATCATCAATTTCATGGGATATGGAGGTAGGAGACAATTTTACCTCGGATGTATTTGCCATAAGACATCTTCCATTCTTGACGATGGGGCTCTCATTTGGTGAGGAGAAGAGTAACGGAGGTGTAGAGGAGATGGCTAGAGCGGCCACTTGAGTTGGGGTATCCTCATGATCACTATCTTCATCATCGGTGGGATATTGCTCTTGAGTCACCAAGACAATCTTTTGGTTCTTCTTGAAGAAGGGCTTCTTCACGGGCATGGGCCCCTTGCCCTTGGTCTTGGCTACGAGCCTCCCACCATGATCCTCTCTTCTTTCCCATGGGCAATCTACAACAAAGTGGCTTTTGTCATCACAGTTATAGCAAAGCCTCACCTTGTAGATTGGCTTTCCTCCATTGGAGGGGAACCTCTTTGTCGATCCTTGCTTTGGCCCTTCCGGGGTTCTTCCAAAACGTTCTTGCCGCAAGACCCATGTGTTGGGTGAGAGTACTTGAGAGCGTCTCACTAGATAGCTCGACTTGATCATCATACTCATCTTCATCCTCTTCTTCAACGGTGGCCTTCAAGGCAATTGAGGCATGCTTGTGCATCCCTATGGCCCTAGCTCGTACATCTTGAGCGATCTTGGAGGCCACCTTGTATGCGGTCATCTCTTGCATGACTTCATTGGATGTCATCTTCGGGAAGTCATGTCTCCCTTGGAGTGTCTTCAAGTCCGTTTCCTCAAAGGGCATGAGAGCGGTCACGAACTTCCTCTTGATCCACGCGTCATCAATGTAGACCGCACCGAGGTTCTTGAAGGTGTTAGAAATCAACACCAACCTCCGGTACATGTCCTCATGACTTTCTCCATCCAACTTGTAGAACCCTTCCACCTCATTGCATAAGGCATCATACCGGTTCTTCTTCATGCTCTCATTCCCGACGAAGATGTCGGAAATAGCATTCCACACTTCTTTGGCGGTGGAGAATTGTTGAATGAGAGGCATGTCTTTCTCTCCAACGGCCATTTGGAGTTGATGAAGTGCGGTGGCATTGAGTTGGCTATCGACCACCTCTCTTCTTGTCAAGTTGGTTGGATCAAGCGCCTTGAATCCTTCTTCAATAATGCGCCATAGCTCAATGGAGGCACTACATAAATGAGACTTCATTTGAAATTGCCATTGAGAGAAATGATTAGGTTTAAGCTTAGGAGGATCACTTCTAAAGTTTACATGAGGGTGAGGGATAGGTGGGTTAGGAGAGTAATTATGGTTGACATTATGAAATTCCTCTCCTTTGAGGGTATTAGAGGAGCTAGGTGATTCATCCTTTTCCGCTTTCTCGGGAGAAGCACTTGGGAGAACATCTTTGGACCCATCCGAGGATGATTCCTTAGAGTTATCACCGTGCTCCTTAGAAGGAGGAGAGGGAGAGGTAGCCTCGGGCTCCTTAGACTTCAAGAGTGCCATAAGCATCTCATTCATCTTTACTAGTTGGGCCTCCAAGGACAATTTCATGTCCATGAGATCGGCCATGGTTGCCCCTTTGGCTAACGCCTCCTTCTCCGCCTCTAATTTTTCACGAGCGACCCTCTCGGCATCGGATTCTGTCATCGTTGCACTTAGGCGGTTAAGCCCTTAAAAGTGAACCTGGCTCTGATACCAATTGAACGGGAATCCGGCACCTAAGGGGGGGGTGAATAGGTGCTAGTTCAAATGTTAGGTCTTTTCAATTTTAGGCTCAACACAAAGGTAAATTCTCTAGATATGCAACTATGGTGAATTTACCTAAATGACAAGTTAAGAGAAACAAGATAACAGGACAAGCGAGTAAGGGAGAAAGGATAAGGGGAACCAAGTGAAGCACGCGGAGACGAATATGTAATCCCGAGTTCCACCCAAGGGTGTATGTCTCGTTGGAGAGGTGTGCGCTACCACAACAGGTTAGCCGCAACGCCACAAAGGCTCACCTTCTTCTCCGATGAACTCAACCACAAAAGTTGCGAGTTCACCTTCCACTATTGATCCCCTATTAGGGCGGAGATCGAATCCCTTACAAACGCTTGAGGCACACACCCACAACTTAATTGGGGGCTCCCAAAATGACCACAAAAGGTCAAGACCACAACAGGTCAAGCTTACACCAAGTACCAACAATGGTGAGACCTAGGTTTTCCTTGAGAAAACCCTAGACTCGAAATCCCCAAGTGAATGGGGGAAGATTACAAATCGCTTCGGTGAAGTAGTAGATCGGGGCCTTCTCCTTCACTCCTCCAAAGATCAACGGATTTGGGTGGAGGAGTTGGGAGATCTTGAAGATTTGAGCTTCAGCAATTTATGATGAGAGAGAGTGTAAGAGCTGGGAATGGCTGGAGGTAGGTGGAGGGGTATTTATACCCCCCTCCACCAACTAGACGTTTTTTACTGCGCAGGCCGGAACTTCCGGTCACCCCGGAAAGTTCCGGAGGAACTTCCGGCCTGGCCAGGGCGCAGGCAGTTCCAGACTTAGAGAAAAACCAGCATGTTCAGCACCGGAACTTCCGGTGGTTTGGACGGAACTTCCGGTCACCCGGAAAGATCCTGCCAAACTTCCGGCCAAAGTTCCGGCTTTGCCCGAGCGCGAGCAATTCCTGACTTAGCCGATTTTCTCGTTTGTCTGGAACGGAACTTCCGGTCGAGGGCCGGAACTTCCGGTCGCCCGGAAAGTTCCGGCCAAACTTCCGGTGAAAGTTCCGCCTTTGCCAGGGGATAAATCCTAAAAGGACTTAGCCGTTTTCTGGCCAGATGGAAATGTCCGGTGCAGGCCCGGAACTTCCGTCCTGTCAAAACAGGAAAAACTGCCAGCCAGTTCTCTCAAACAACCCTGAAGATCTTCATCCTTTTTGTTCTTCTAGGTTATGTAGTATCTGAAATACTCAGGCACACCGTTAAACATCCTTTTCGTGTTGTCATTCCTATCCAAAACTCAAGAGACAGAAAATGCTCTTTCAAACTCCACAGGTAGACCGAAAATAGGGACCAACTTCCCCATTCACGTTGATGGATGTGTTACCACTCATCACCAGCTGCATGATCCATCCACTCATCCTATCATCTATCCCCCTCCGCTCTAAAACCAAGCGGAGGAAGGCCCAGTCAAGGCGGTCGTACGCCTTCTGAAAATCTAGCTTGAGGAACACGCCTTTCTGACGGCGTGTTTTCACCTCATGAATAATCTCACTAAGAGATAGGATTCCATCGTGTATGAACCGGCCTTTTAGAAAGGCAAACTGGTACGGGTGCGTGATCCGCTCCAACACGGGGGCGAGTCTCATGGCGCACACCTTAGATAGGATCCTATAGACGACGTTAAGGACAGTGATGGGGCGAAACTGGCGGATGTCCGTGGCTCCCACTACCTTGGGAATCAGGGTCGCCACACCATAGTTTAGCCGTGATATCACCAGTGTTCCAATATAAAACTCTTGGAACATAGGCATATCACGGCCTTAACCGCTTCCCAGAAAGTCTGGAAAAAGGTCACCGGAAGCCCATCCGGTCCCGGGGCCGAATTGACTTTCATCTCCATCACTGCCTTCTTCACCTCTTCCGGCAAGAATGGCAGGGTTAATTCAGCATTCTCCCTGTCTGAGACTCTAAACCGTACCGGCCATAAGTTCACTGCCAGGGAAACCCCGGAACGGGGACCAGCCGAGAAGAGCTCCTTATAGAAGGAGTAGATATGGGATGAGATCTCGGCCGGTATCTCCAGCAGGCGATCATTCTCCCAAAGGCACGGAATCGAGCATTTCCTGCGACGGCCATTGGCTATCGCGTGGAAGTATGTTGTATTCGCGTCGCCCTTTAGGAGCCAGTTTTGGCGACTTCGATGTCGCCAAAATAGCTCCTCACCGTATCGTGAATCTTGTTAGAAGTATAATAGTATTATTGTTGTCTAATTGTAACTCCCCACTATTAGGGGGTTTCCTGCATATTCACACCTGTACATGTCCTTTATATTGTGCCCTTTGGCCTCCTAGAATACAACAAGTCTATTCCTAACATGGTATCAGAGCGGTTTTAGATCTTGCCGCCATCGTAATCTTTTTTTTCTCCGAAGTCGCCGCCGCTGCGCCCCGGTCGCCGCCGCCCTCCGGCCGCCACCGCCGCGCCCCGGCCGCCCTGCCGTCGCCAGCGTCCGGCCGCCCAGGCCGCCTCCGCCGCGCCCCGGCCGCCCCGCCGTCGCCAGCTTCTCCGACGTCGCCGCCGCTGCGCCCCGGTCGCCGCCGCCCTCTGGCCGCCACCGCCGCGCCCCGGCCGCCCCGCCGTCGCCAGCTCCGGACCCGCCCCGGCCCGCCCCGCCCGTCACAGAAAGAGAGTTATGTCATCCTCGGGCTACGTTGCAATCCCTCGCTGCCCGGTGATTTTTGATGGCGCGAATTATCCTGATTTCGCTGCCTTTATGCGTGTCCACATGCGCGGTCTTCGTCTTTGGGGTGTGCTGTCTGGCGAGGTCCCCTGTCCGCCGCGCCCCACTGCTCCCACGACGCCTATTCCACCGACGCCCGTCTCCTTTGCGTCTGACGCTACTCAGGCGGTCAAGGATGCAGCCAGGAGTGCTGATGATTCTGCTATGGCGGCTTATGACCGGCAGGTACAGGAGTATTCGAACGCTCTTTCGACCTACCGGCTGGATCTGACTGACTTTACTCAGTGGATGGATGAGGATGCCCGTGCTGCAGCTGTTCTCACTTCCAGCGTTCTGCCTCAGTATGCTGCCGAGTTCATGAGTCTTCCCACTGTTGCTGCTCAGTGGGCTTTTCTTCGCCAGCGTTATCAACCGTCTGGGGATGCTCTTTACCTATCTGTGGTTCCCCAGGAGCATGCTCTTCAGCAGGGTGATTCCACCATTGACGAGTTTTATACTCAGAGTGCTGCTATTTGGCGTCAGCTTGATTCCCTTCGTACAGCTGTGTGTGACATATGTCCCTGCTGTCTGACTGTGCGCGCGGATCTGGAGTTTCAGCGCGTCTATGAGTTCCTATCTCGGCTCCGCAAGGAGTTTGAGCCCCGTCGTGCCCAGCTGCTTGCTCGCGGTCGTGTACCGCTCTCTGAGGTCCTGTCTGAGCTTCGCGCTGAGGAGACTCGCCTTCGCAGTGCTGGACTTCTTGAGGTTTCCTCTGTTCTTGCCACTCGTGGCCCCCTGCGCCGGCACCTTCGTTGCGGTCTTCAGCACCGCCGCTCCTCTCCAGTCCTCCGGTCCAGGGTCAGGGTCAGACTCAGCAGTCTCGTGGTCAGTCCCGCCCCACTCGTCCTCCCTGCTCCTACTGTGGCCGGACTGGCCACGATTTCTCTGGCTGCTGGAAGAGGGATCCCAGTTTACGTCTGCAGTACCTTGCTCGTCAGCAGTCTGGTTCGTCAGGATCTTCTGCAGTTGCTCGTCAGCAGGTTGTTTCGTCAGGATCTTCTGCAGTTACACTCTCTGAGCAGGATATTATTCGTGGTCTTCGTGGTCTGCTCGCTGCTACAGGATCTTCCTCGTCGGGCACTGCTGGTTCTGTGCCTACCTCTTCTGACACTGCGCGCCCACCATCTTCTACACAGTCAGGTATGTCGTCCCCGTGGTATCTGGATTCTGGAGCTTCTTTTCATATGACTTCCGCGTCTTCTATTCTTTCTGCTCTCCGTTCTCTTATTTCTCCTGTCCGTGTTATCACAGCCGATGGTACCTCTCTTCCTGTTTCCAGTCGAGGTTCCCTTTCTACCTCCTTTTTCTCTGTTCCTGATGTTTCTCATGTTCCTAGTCTTAAGATGAATCTTTTCTCTGCTAGTCAGCTCACTGATTCTGGTTGTCGCATCATCCTTGACGCTGATTCTTGTTCTATTCAGGACCGCCACACTCAGGCCCTGGTTGGAGCTGGCCCTCGTAGCCGTGAGTCCCCGGGGCTCTGGGAGTTAGACTGGCTTCGCGTTCCACCTTCTGCTTCTTCATCGACCAGTTCTTCTGCGGTTGCTGCTTCCGCCTCCAGCTCTTTTCAGCAGTGGCATCATCGTCTGGGTCACCTTTGTGATTCCCGCTTATCGTCTTTAGTTCGTAGTGGTCTTCTGGGGTCTGTCTCAGGAGATGCGTATTTACATTGTCAAGGTTGTAAGTTAGGCAAACAGATTCAGCTTCCCTATCCTACTAGTGTGTCTTCATCTCAGCGACCGTTTGATTTAGTTCATTCAGATGTTTGGGGTCCGGCTCCCTTTGCTTCAAAAGGGGGTCATCGCTACTATATTTTATTCATTGATGATTTTTTCCGGTACACCTGGTTATATTTTATGCGCTCTCGCAGTGAGGTCCTCTCTATTTATCAGCGTTTTGTGGCCATGGTACACACTCAGTATTCCACGCCTATTCGTGTTTTTCGTGCTGATTCTGCAGGTGAGTACATCTCCCAGCATCTGCGTGGTGTTCTTGCTGAGCAGGGCACCCTTGCTCAGTTCTCGTGTCCCGGCGCCCATGCTCAAAATGGTGTCGCCGAGCGTAAGCATCGTCATATTCTTGAGACTACCCGTGCCATGATGATTGCTTCCTCCCTTCCGCCGCATTTCTGGGCTGAGACTGTTGCTACGGCGACTCATCTCATTAACATTCAGCCTTCTGCTGCCATTCAGGGTGGTATTCCTCTCGAGCGTCTCTCTGGTAGTTCTCCAGACTACTCGACTCTTCGTTTATTTGGTTGTGTTTGCTATGTCCTTCTCCCTCCTCGCGAACGCACCAAACTGACTGCTCAGTCGGTTGAGTGTGTTTTTCTCGGATACAGTGATGAGCATAAGGGCTATCGTTGTTGGGATCCCGTTAGTCGTAGGCTGCGCATTTCTCGTGATGTCACGTTTGATGAGACGCGTCCCTTCTATCCTTGCCCCACCTCGGGTACCTACCCGGTGGGTGATATATCCTTTCTTCTTTTTCCGGATACGCCTCCCACTATCCCCTCGTCCTCGGCGTCTTCTTCGACCGCGGCGTCCCCTTCGACTTCGGCGCCACCTTCGACCTCGGCGCCACCTTCTACCTCGGCGCCGTCCTCTCCTAGTACTCCTCCGTCTAGTTCCCCTAGTTCTCCTTGTTCTCCGGTTTTGGATTCTTCCTCTCCTGTTTCTTCTTCCTCTTCTTCTGATGAGTCGTTTTCTGCCGATGAGCCTTCCTCTTCACGACTTGTTCGTCTGCGACGTGCTCCAGACCGTTACTCTCCTAGTCAGTATGGTCTCTCTATTACCTCCGAGCTGACTTCTTATAGGGATGCCGAGTGTCATCCGCACTGACAGCTTGCCATGGCCGAGGAGATTGCTGCGCTAGAGCGCACTGGCACCTGGGAGCTTGTTTCTCCTCCTCCCGGTGTTCGTCCTATCACGTGTAAGTGGGTCTATAAAATTAAGACCCGCTCTGATGGATCTCTTGAGCGATATAAAGCTCGTCTTGTAGCTCGTGGTTTCCAGCAGGAGCACGGCCGTGACTACGATGAGACCTTTGCGCCCGTGGCTCATATGACCACTGTGCGCACTCTTCTTGCTGTTGCCTCTGTTCGCCGTTGGTCCGTGTCTCAGCTTGATGTGCAGAATGCATTCCTTAATGGCAAGTTACGTGAGGAGGTTTACATGCAGCCTCCTCCTGGGTATTATGTTCCTTATGGGATGGTTTGTCGTCTTCGGCGTTCTCTCTATGGGCTGAAACAGGCCCCTCGAGCTTGGTTTGAGCGTTTCGCCTCTGTGGTGACCGCCGCCGGCTTCTCTCCTAGCGCACATGATGCTGCACTTTTTATCCACACTTCTTCTCGTGGTCGCACTCTTCTCCTTCTCTATGTTGATGACATGATCATCACTGGAGATGACCCTGAGTATATCGCCTTTGTTAAGGCTCGTCTTCGTGATCAGTTTCTTATGACTGATCTTGGTCCTCTTCGATACTTCCTTGGGATTGAGATTTCTTCTACTTCTGATGGTTTTTCCATCTCACAGGAAAGGTATATTCAGGACCTTCTTGCTCGTGCTGCTCTTGGGGATGAGCGCACTGTTGAGACTCCTATGGAGCTTAATGTTAAGCTCCGTCCTACTGATGGTGAGCTCTTTTCTGATCCGACGCGCTATCGTCATCTCGTTGGGAGTCTTGTCTATCTCGCCGTCACTCGTCCGGATATTTCCTATCCTGTTCATATTCTGAGTCAGTTTGTCTCAGCTCCTACCACGGTTCACTACGGTCATCTTCTTCGTGTTCTTCGTTACCTTCGTGGTACGAGTACTCGTCGTCTTTTCTTCCCTACCTCCAGTTCTCTCCAGCTCCAGTGCTACTCGGACGCTACGTGGGCGAGTGATCCCACGGATCGTTCGTCTCTTTCTGCTTACTGTGTTTTTCTTGGTGGTTCGCTGGTTGCTTGGAAGACGAAGAAACAGAAAGCAGTTTCTCGCTCGAGTGTTGAGGCTGAGCTACGCGCTATGGCCTCGTTGATTGCGGAGGTGCCCTGGTTACGGTGGTTACTTGCAGATTTTGGGGTCTCTGTTACGACATCCACTCCACTTTTGTCTGACAGTACAGGTGCTATCAGTATTGCACGTGATCCGGTCAAGCATGAGCTGACCAATCATATTGGTGTTGATGCTTTCTACACACGTGCAAATGTGCAGGATCGGGTTGTTACCCTCCATTATGTGCCTTCAGAGTTACAAATAGCGGATTTCTTCACCAAGGCACGGACTAGAGCGCAGCATGTTTTCTTTCTCTCCAAACTCAGTGGTGTTGACCCAACATGAGTTTGAGGGGAGGTGTTAGAAGTATAATAGTCTAATTGTAGTCTAATTGTAACTCCCCACTATTAGAGGGTTTCTTGCATATTCACACATGTACATATCCTTTATATTGTGCCCTTTAACCTCCTAAAATACAACAAGTTTATTCCTAACAAATCTTTCTTACTACTCCGTATGTAATCACTCCTTTTCTGTGCCTTCGCTTCCCAAATCCCACCTGCGCGTTTGATCGAGTTTATATTGCTACTTGCTAGTGAGTAGGGACTAGGGAGTGAGGGCTTCGGGATGTGATTGTCGATTGGGAAATCACATGGGAACGGGCTGTACGTTTCATGATTTGCTTCAGAATAGGGCCCAGTACAGTAGATCGAAAGGAGTTGTCATGCCATTGAACCATGGTGACACCAGCACGACCTGCGTCATCCATTCAGTGCAATAAGTCAATAGACACATGTTCAAATGCTTCAGATTCACAGAGTGACATAGCCTTTTTTTCTAGGACGATGTGGACTAGTCATTTAGAAGAGTAATGTTCTCTCTTTCAATAGCTTCGTAGATTATCAACTCAACTATCTTTTCAAACTAGCAGATTATGTTAGACGTTGTGTGATTGTATTGTACATGAGAGCATACCCATACCCCCAACTAAAAGTTAACCCACATAAGACCGGTCGACATGCCATCACCATATCAATCGGAGACGCATCAAGGCGATTAGTAATTATGTTGATTTCATCACATGCAACTATCATGTGAAAAACGGAGTCTATAACGTGCTTCTTTAACAAATACGAGTTTTTTGGTCTATTAATTGTCAAATAAAATCTTGATACACCAAACATCTATAATAACAATGGGTTTATATTCCATTTTGTGTTGAAATAAGAAATTTATATGAGTTGTTTACTATTGACATATTATATTTGTTAGTAATTACTAGTCAAAGTCTTGTTTCATCGGATCAAAAGCCACCTTGCATTTTAGGGGCTGGGCATGGGGAGTAACTAGAGTTTAAAGAATTACAATTTTACTTGTCTTGTAAGTGAACTTGACAAAAGAAGCTCCTAGAGTTCATACGAGATTACCCATAAAAAAAAATTCTCAGGAGCGGTTAGCTCACTAATATTGTCGAGAGGCGAAGGTGCCACCTCACGACAATTCAGCCTTGCGCATTAGAGATACGTCTATCTAATCGTTTCTTCGAGACGTTCCAAAGGAGATGCATCACTCCTCTACCAAAAGAAAGCGCTGAGGGAGCGGCCACGTTTTCCTCACGAAGATAGAGGTTCGCTTACGCAAAGTTGCCATAAAAGGGGCCTACCACCCCTGCGAGGGAGGCTGGCACGTGAACCACGAGGATTCTATTCTAACAACTTCACCGATGATAAAAGTCGCAGCTTGGGGGTCATGACTTCTATCTTCGAGAACAGGACGGTGTCGCGTCATTTGTGCTCGAGTGCTATTTCGCTCCAATTTATAAAGGAGGTGCATGTAGAGAAGATAACAAGTGTGCACAAGCAATGTCAAAAAACTATATATCAAGCGACTTACACCGGTCAAGAACCATACAATTGTTATGATGACAATAGACATTTTCCATTCGCAGAATCATGAAATTAAGTTTTCTTCAGGAATTTTCTCTACGATGATCATTGTCTTTACCACAAAAAATATTGTATCACAACTTTGAAGTTGAATTCAATAACATGTAAAGACCAAAACCCTATGTTTTTGCTGCACGCAACCCCGGCAGGTCGGCCCACGGTGAAGGGAGACACCAACCACCGAAATCCCCACCGGCGGAGGCTAGTCGCGGGGCCCCGCCGTCGACTGATGAGCCGCCCTGGCCTCGGGGGGATATTTTTGTCCGGAAGCCGCCATGGAACCAACTAACGGAGCCGGCGCCTCCACGCGGTGGACGCTGATTAGTCACCAGGTCGCCGTCGAGGTAGCCTGCGCGTGGAGAGCCCGCCACGTACTAACTTCCGGGCCGGAGCACTCCCGCCCGCTCCACTGCCCACGACGACCAGGATCCTCTGCGCCGCTCCGCTACCCACACCACCACCACGCACCAAACTCGCCGTCGTCGTCGTCCTCAAGTCTCACTCTCGCCACTCGCCCTTGCCTTGCCTCTCACCCACCACTCTCTCCTCTACCTCCAGCCTAGCTCTTCCAAGAAACGCATGTGAGTGACTCGCTAGCTGCGATTTCAGGGCGAATTCTCCCCCCCCCCCCCCCCCCCCCCGCGTCCGTGAGCGTTTGATGCTGTCGACGGAGTGAAGGACAGTCATGGAGTTCAGGAACAACAACGGCGGCGGGTCGTCCTTCGAGCGCAAGCCGGCGGTGGACGGGTCGGCGCCGCTGACCAGGCAAGGGTCGGTCTACTCGTTGACGTTCGAGGAGTTCCAGAGCACGCTCGGCGGGGGTGCCGGCGCGGGAACGGGAGGCAGCGGCCTCGGGAAGGATTTCGGGTCCATGAACATGGACGAGCTGCTCCGGAGCATCTGGACCGCCGAGGAGAGCCAGGCCATGGCTTCCGCCTCCGCCTCTGCCTCAGGCGCTGGCGGCCTCGGGACCGCGCCGCCGACGTCGCTACAGCGCCAGGGCTCGCTCACCCTTCCCCGCACGCTCAGCGCCAAGACGGTCGACGAGGTGTGGCGCAACCTCGTGCGCGACGACCCGCTCCCACCAGTGGGGGCGGACGGTGGCGAGCCGCAGCCCCACCGGCAGGCGACGCTTGGGGAGATGACCCTGGAGGAGTTCTTGGTCAAAGCCGGCGTGGTGCGGGAGATCCCCACCACCCCCGTGCAGCCGGCGCCCATGCAGCCGCGGCCGGTCCCTGTTGCCCCTAAAGCCGACAATTCCTTCTACGGGAACTTCCCGAGCGCCAACGACGCCGGCGCGTTGCCGCTTGGGTTCCCGCCGGTCGTCATGGGGGATCTGGCCCTGGGCAACGGGCTCATGCCGATGCCAGTAGGCATGGGTGGCGGCGCCGTTGCTGTGCAAACTGCGGTCAACCCGGTTGATTCTGGCAGCAAGGGGAGCGAGGATCTGTCGTCGCCGTCGGAGCCAATGCCGTACTCGTTTGAGGGGATTGTGAGGGGGAGAAGGACTGGGGGCGGCGTGGAGAAGGTGGTGGAGAGAAGGCAGAGGAGGATGATCAAGAACAGGGAGTCCGCAGCCAGGTCCCGCGCCCGCAAGCAGGTCTTCACATTTCCTACTCAATCCATGCATCTGTACTTACTTGAGTTACTTCTGATGAAGCCACGCAGAACCGAAAATATGATCATATATAGAAATAGCATTTCAGATACCTCAATCTGTAAGCTTTCCCTGTTACACCAGTGTACCTTCTTGTAAGCTTGGAAACATCTGCTGAACTTTCCTATTTTGGTAACAATTTCCTTGTCTGCATAGGCTTATACGATGGAGTTGGAAGCTGAAGTTCAGAAACTCAAGGAATTGAACGAGGAACTGGTTAAGAAACAGGTAACTTTTCTAGAAACCCTGACATGTTTAATGTGCAACTTCTGTGCATTTTGTGTAAAGGGGGATTTATACCAAGACATTCTGAAGTGGATAATTTCAGCTTGTAGACCCCACTTTAACTGCTTTGCTTAGTTTGTCCATGTTTTTGGCATCAGAGTTGAGGTGGAGCATTCACTATCACTTATTCATGTATCTTGGTACAGCCTCTGTTTCTAAGAAACAAAGGAGAATGCCTACATATTTATTGTCTTTTAACTGAATTGTGAAATATTAACTCTCTTCTGCATTATCTATTTTGATGTTTTAGATTCAGAATAATTTACTATTGCAGTAGCTTCCCTTGTCCATTTCAGGTGATGGTATAGTTTCATGTTCAGAAGTGTTGCATCTAATTTCACCCCATTCGTTTACTTGAAGAAAAAATCGCCCCATCCTTTTCTGGTTATATCAAGAATGATCAGCACTATTTTTGTATGAACATTCTGTATATTTGTCATATTAGCAGTGGACAGGATATCATGCTCACAATTAATATTGTTGTAACTTGTACCGATCCGAAGTAGCAGGAGTATCACACATTTTTTTACTACCAAACAGCTCAGTAAATAGGGCAAATAATACCATACTTTGAACAAGAGTATGAGCTCTTTTATTGACTATGCTAATCCTTTGTTTTCCATCATCATGCAGGAAGAGATCATGAAAAAACAGGAAAACGAGGTAATTGATTGTCTTTACAATTTACCTATCTCTACGTATAGATAACATGGTATTCAGTCCGCTTTGCTAAAACAATATAAAAATTAAGCCATTATTTGGTACATTCCATTTCTTCTTGGAATGTTGAGTGTGACGCCTGAGTGCTAGGCATACTTCTATAACATCAATACTTGTGGTTTTTATTTTTGTAAGGAGAGTTTCTATGTCAGTATTTTCCTACAACTTTACGAATGTGTATGATTAAGTTAACCTTTAGAATATAATTGAACGAATTTAAGGATAAACATCACATAATTTAGAGTTAGAATAGGTGGCATGATTCTTCTATGATTTAACTTTGGCTTCTACAAAAAAAATGTCCTGGCATCTGTGTGGCATCGTGACAGGCAGAGTCACCATGTAGAATGTGAAAAAATCGGAAATAGGTTAAATGGCAGAATAATGCATCAATTTGGGTTAAATAAGCAGTTTATGAAAAGAGGAAGAAAAACTTAAATGAGGTATTCTTTGTCACCATGACACATAAAGGGGGCAAAAAGGTGAAAGTTTCTATAAAACAAATCTATTTAAGTATGTAAAATTACATGCTGGAACTTAAATTATAAACAACCGAAACGTGTCAGAAACGTGTCAAAGAAAATACAATTGGGAGTCTCAAACTTTGATCGGTTGTGGAACAAAAACAAAGTATTTAAATATCTGTATTACTTTTGAATGTGATATCTATCACTCTATCTTCATATGCCATGGTTTGACAAAGTTTGCATATACAGTTTTAACGAAAATGCAAATGCATCTTTTCTCAATTTTATTTTGCTGCACTTCGTTCATATCAGCGAGTAATAACTTCCTTTGAAAAGTTGCCCCGGATCGAAATATGTTATTTCACATAATTTCAGTAGTGAACACTCAGATCCCGTTAATGACGGTAAATTGTATCTCTCTGCTATCAGGCACCCGAAATGGCCAAGGATCAGTTCGCACGGAAGAAGAGACAATGCTTGCGAAGAACATTGACCGGTCCCTGGTGAAGATCAAATAGTCGACGTGAGGTCTGCCTGCTTGTACATATGATTCCTTCTATTGTAAACCCGTGATGGTCCGACTTGCGCTTGATTGACCTTCATCTAGCTCCCTCTTCCTGCTGCTTCCGTATCAGCTTCAGCGACTGACCTGCAGCCTAGTGTGTAGTCGAGGAAGGGAGCCGTAAGAACCTCTGTGAACTTGGCAATCCTTCAGAACCTGTGTAGTGTAGAGCTTGTGTCTGGGTTTGCATAACAGTATGTCATTATCAGTTTTCTTTTAGCTTTGCACCTTAGTGAAGAAACTAGAAAGTTGGATGAGTCTCAGAGGTCGATGTAAGTAGTCATGGGATCGAAGAAACGTCCTGCGCCCGGCTTCATGGCTTTGCTAACTAATTACTACTAGTAGTAGTATAGTGCATACTATATGTGATGGTTATACTTGCAGACTTATATGTGATGGTTGTAGTTTACTGTGCCACTTGCACTTTGTCTTGCTGCTTTGCGTGCGTGTAACGGAGTAGGCAGACTTCCTTAGGTGTTAAAAATGTTGCCTTGATCTGCTCCCGTTAATTGTTGTTGTGAAAATTCAGACACGGCCTTTGAGTAGAAAGTTAGTGCAAAAACCCTTTCGCTGTCTGAGATAGGGCATCGGATCTTTCATTGGCATATGCTACCGGGAAGTGGGAATCTGGGAAGCACATGTGGCAACGGATTTTTCTTAGTTAAATACATCGGTCACACACAAACTTGTTTTAAGCTTGCAAATGCCCCTGTAAACATGTAAAGTCGGGCGGAACGACCGTTTGAACTTGTCTCGCAGTGTAAAAAGTAATCAGATTATTTCGAATTTGTACAATCAGTTGCCCCGCTTTGTGGCCAGGACAGAAATTTTGCTGACAAAAAAGTCTCGGCCAGAAGAAATTGCCAAAACTGGACGCTAAGTTCCATGAAAGGGCGGCCAAGACGTGCGATGTGATGGCGTCGAGGGGTGGACCCATGTACACCCTTGTGGGGGCATAGCTCAAAATTTAAATTCTTAGTATTTGCACAAATTTTAAATCCTTCGCATCGAATTGGTGCAGCCCTTCAAGTTTAAATGTTAGTGTTGCAGCAGGAGTTTGGTTTATCATCTGGCTGGCAACATTCAGACTTTATATCAAACGAAGGCATATCGAGGACAAAGCAAAATTCCGAACTTACATAAAACTTAGAATTCACACCTAGGGAGTTGCTTTCGTTTTACACAGCCAGTGTTGGGATTCTACCGAGCCCGTGTTTTTTACATACAAAATTCCTAATCCTATATCAACTTTATAAAAGAATTGCCTGATGTAAGATTACTTGGTAGAGATACATGAACTGACTACATTGATTAGAAAATAAAGACTTGAGCAAAATTTTGAGATTTTTATACCCTTTCTTCTTCCATGACACAATTCTGTACTTGTTTGAAGACAGCCTTACAACAGTGACAAAGATACCAAACCACATATATTAGAATACAAACGGAGATTCTCCCATTATTTAACAAACCATCCGTTGGTCCAAATTCAAAAAACGAAACAAATCATCCGTTGGTTCAGATGGGCTGAACGCAAGAACATCCAAATATCATCCACCGCCAGAGCACAAATCGGCTGTATGACCAGCCCGGCCCATCTCCGTTTTGTATCCCTAGCCCAGCCGGGTTTCCGACCACTTTGCCGATGCAAAGCAGGGAAAGCGGCGGCAACTAGCCTAGGTTGCTGGCTACCTAGTACCTAGCCAGCCACAGTCCGGCGGCATGGATACGCTGCAAGATCTTGGCAAGATTTTCACTGGATCCTTGCCAGAACTGAACATTCCGTGTTTCATGCGTACGGCTAGCCTAGCTAGGTCATCATCATACAGTACTTCAACATCATGTTCGACTTGACCTATGGACGGCGAGCAGAGCAGCCGAACCAGGAGTACATGCATGCACGTAGGAGTATGACGCTTTGCTGCAACCTGTTCTGTACGTGGTTTCACCGCGGCGAGCTCTTCCATAGTTCCATGGATGGAAGTCGCGTCGGCGCGGCAACGGTCACTATAGGAGAACATGTTTTTAGAGACACTTTGAAATGCCTCTAAAAATCCTCAAAGTGCCTCTAAGTATTTTTAGAGACACTTTGAAAAGTGATGCATTTGATCGTGTTGCTAAAAAATACAGAGGCACTTTAAAGAAAGTGCCTCTAAAAATAAATATTTTTAGAGGCACTTCTAGGAATGCCTCTATAATATTTAGGGGCACTGGTTTTGTAATGCCTCTAAATATTTTTAGAGCCACTTCTAGGAATGCCTCTAAAAACATGTAAAAATAGAGAATGTCACATCAACATGCCTCCATATTCTCAATAAATTGCACAAATCAACAAATTGAAATTTATTCTTCATTTGCTCATACAAATTCACATAGAAATATAGAGACTGCCACATCAACATGCTAAACATCATTCTCACATCTACATCATTCTCACATGTCAGTTCATACAAAAGACTCCCACATTTATTGCAGAATTTAGTACAGAGCTAGCCATACACTGCATATTCAGAGATGAAGGTACACAGTTGAATTTAGCCATAGATGAACTTGTTCTCCACTGCATATTCAGCCTTTGACTCTTCCACCAGCTGACACATGGACAATGTATCATATTAGGATAGGATGTACCACTGGCCTAGATAACTTGACAATAAAGCTCACTGAAGTTCATAGTTTTTTCTATATAAAGTTGGACAGAAGTTCAACTGACACACTTACACATGAATTTTAACTATAAGATGGCTTGGAAATGTAACTAAGGAGAAGCCCAATTTCACACTTACACACTTACACACTTACACATGAATTTTAACTATCATATTTGGTGAGATTTTCATTCAGTTTTCAGGGAAATAAATGTGACTGAAACCCAACTTCATATATAAGTTAAATGAAAATGATACACAACTTACCAAGATGACGACTCCAGCTGCACTTGTCGTTGCGTCTTCTTCATCATGTCATCCTTTCATTCCGAGATGCTTCTTTGGTTTACCAACTGTTCTCCAAGGCTGCTGCACCACTGTTGACTCAGCTGACTCTTCCACCAACTGATACATAGACAACTGTATTAGGACAGTAGTAGCATTACACAAGCAAAAAAGAATTATGTAAAGTACCAGTACACAAAGCAAGGGAAATTGCACAAATGAATTATGTAAAGTATGGGATTACTCACATTTTTCCTTGGCCAAGGGATACACTGGGCTGTAGCAGCACCCAAGTTTGTAATTCTTCCTTGTGAACGTGGTAATACTGTGGTATCCTTGAATATTCTCTTCCAAACTTTGCATTTCTTTCACATTTATAACCTTGGCATATATCATCTTGAAGTAGTTGCACAATCCCATAAGTGGCCTAGTAACATTCTCAGGTAAAGTTCTACTCATAGCTAGGGGCAGCAGCTCTTGCATGATGATGTGACAATCATGACTTTTAAGACCATTTAGTTTACCATTTTGAACTTTGTGTTCAAGATTGGATGCATGGCCATCAGGAAATCTTGTGTCCCCAATTAGTTTGCAGAAAATCTTCCTCATTTCTGGAGACATGTAGTACAGTGCTTTAGGAACCACAGGTTTTGGTCCAGTCAGATCAGCATGCAGATTATTTCTTATCTTCCACTGCTTTAGGTCGAGCCTTGCATTGACTGAATCTTTGGATTTACTGTCAACATCTAGTAGAGTGTGGGCAATGTTCTCAAATACATTTTTTTGTATATGCATGGCATCTAGGTTATGTCTGACAAGTAAAGTCTTCCAGTATGGCAGTTGAAAGAATGCACTTTGTTTCCTGAATGTTGATTCAACAGTATGAATATATTCCCCTTCGACATCTCCACCCTCAATCTCAACACCTTCACTGTCAACACCCCTCTTTCTTTTCTTCTCTAGGTTTTTTGACTTCTGCAATTTACCATAGTCAGTAACCATGTGCTTGGTTAATTTTGAAATAGCCTTTCCTGTCAGCTGGACTGGAGCATCTCTGTTTTCAATAGTTCTATCAAAGGATTCTGCATCTTGTCTGAATTCGTGGTTAGCAGATAAGAATCTGCGATGACCCATGAAACATGTTTTCTGTCCATGCTTTAGCCTGCGTGAACTAGTCTGAATAAGACAGTGAGAGCATGCAGAAATGCTCTCTCCACTTATGATTCCACGACCTTGCCAATCACTAATTGTCCATAAAAGAGCTGCATATAGGCGAATTTTTTTCCCAAAAGATGCATCATGTGTTAGCACACCATGATTCCAAAGCACAAGCAGTTCATCAATTTTTAATGTTCATCATTCTCACGAGGAAGTGCAGTTTTGAGAATGCCTTGCAGCCTGTGTACAACTCTTTGCCGCCATCGTTCACTAACTGAGCATATCCTTCAGCATCAACATCTTCCTCTTCAGAGCCCTCGTCATCTTCTTCATTTTCACCTAAGTTGGTATTATCATACATACCAAAACCATCCATGAGCATCTGTGACATATCGTCAGTGTCAGCAAACTCCTCTTCATCTGAATGATCATTTGAACCATCTGAGGCATCATAATTGTCGACCATTCCTGGTGTTTCCCCATGAAAAATCCATGTGCTATACCCATTCATAAAGCCCTCACATATCAAGTGTTCATTAACTTGTTTCTGAGCTAACCAGTACCTATTCCCACATATTTTACATGGACACAAAATCATACTGTTCCTTTCTGAATTGGTCATTGCAAACTGTATGAAGTTGTTGACACCAAGTTTATATTCAGAACTATATCGCGGGGCTACTAACCACCCCTTGTCCAGAACAGAGGACGCAGTTCCTGTTCCT
Organism: Poa annua; assembly: GCA_026929855.1. Classification (NCBI taxonomy): domain Eukaryota; kingdom Viridiplantae; phylum Streptophyta; class Magnoliopsida; order Poales; family Poaceae; genus Poa; species Poa annua. The sequence goes on from CM049432.1 coordinate 79,112,768, forward strand.
ATGGGCACATAGTAATCATGCAATCAGGGCACGTATCTAATATTCAGAACACTATTGTTTCAGTACCAACTAACGGAGGAAATACACTCAATGAATCATCCAATCAAATATGCACAAAAGACAAGTATAATATGCGCAAGTACTAACCAGATGTACTTCCGTTTAGAACGCGCTTGGCTTGGGACAAGTAGGTGTTGCGCGGATCCATGACGCCTGCGAGGAGGATACTGACATTAACTCACAGCAACATGAGAAATATCCATGGCACATCTCTGAACCGAAGTGTTCATCTCTGAACCCAAGTGTTCAGAGAAGCACAGTGTTCATATCTGAACCCAAGTGTTCATCTCTGAACCCAAATGTTCAGAGAAGCATAGTGGCACGCCTGTGTAATACTAGGGGAAAGGAAGCAGGGAGTAGAGCAGTTGCGAGGAGAGAGGTGCGACAGGGAGTAAACCAGTGCGGGAGGCTCGACGGGGAAGAGAGTCAGCGATGCGTAGGCGGCGTTCCTCGTCGTGGCTGCGATGACGTGGCGTTCCTCGTGGTCGGAGCGGGTGCGATGCAGCAGCGGCGTTCCTCGAGGAGGATGGGATGCCGCGGTGGCGTTCCTCGTCGTCGGAGCGGGTGCGATGCAGCGGCGGCGTTCCTCGTCGTGGCTGCGATGCCGCGGTGGCGTTCGTCTTCGTCGTAGCGGGTGCGATGCAGCGGCGGCGTTCCTCGACGAGGGTGAGGTGCGATGCGTAGGCGCCGGCGCAGGGAGCGGGTGTGGGTGCAGCGGCGGCGGCGCAGAAGCGCCTGCGATGCAACGGCGGCGTTCCTCGTCGCGGGTGGGTGGGTGCGATGCGGCGGCGGGTGGGTGGAGTCCAATTTAATTTTGTGATTCACACCCTGACGGTGTAATGAAATCCGACCAAGGAGTTAATGAAAAAATGACCAAGGATTGTAATGTAAAAGTGACCAAGGTTTATTTCCCGGGGGTTCCAGCTGACTTCTTGTCATCTCGTCGGCGGCGCTGCATCACGGACCACGCGACCACGCCGTCCATCAAGGTTACCATTCTATCGCCGTACAAGTAGAATCATTTTCACGTATTCCTTGTATGACTCATACTACTGTATGATTCTAAAGTAGAATAATGTTTGAATCATTTTCCTATGGTACCACTGTGATTTACGAAATTAATATAATATGAGCATGAGTAGTATTGTATGTTACTTTATTCTTCGTCTCATACTAATATTTAGAGGCACTCTACAAAGTGCCACTAAAAATAGCATTTTTAGAGGCACTTGGACTGAAGTGCCACTAAAAATGCCATATATAGAGGCACTTTGACAAAAGTGCCACTAAAAACGCCATTTATACAGGCACTATGTGCAAAATGCCCCTAAAGATCATTTTTAGAGGCATTTTCAAATAGTGCCTCAACCAAAGTGCCTCTAAAAACATGTTTTCCCATAGTGGGTCGGCGACACAACGTGCAGTGATGCAGTACTGGCGCCGCCGTACTTTGGCTCCCTCGCAAACACAAAGCTATGGCGAAGAAGCCGGCAGTGCGTCGACGCACATACGGCCGTCCGGCGGCGCAATTGATGTCGTGGCCACCAATCGAACGTACGTACTCTGTCATCTCGCCGACGAGGATGCATGCATCATGCATGATCGAGAGGAGGAAGAAGCCAGCCGCTGTGACTGATCGTTGTTGCCGACCGGGCGCTAGCTGCACGGAGGACGGACGTGCGCGCGCCTCGTGTCGCCGGCCGGCCGGCGGCTCGGTAGCTAGACGGTAGTGCTGCTACAGTGAAATGAAGACTACCAAGATTCTGAGCATGTGACTGAACCACACACAAAGATACGGTGATCATTGGTCGTGGAATTAACGAGCGGTCCGGAGTCCACGTATATAGAGTTGAGGTGGATTGATTAATGTTCTGTATACACAGTTCTACGTACATGGAATGAACAGATTGGAATGATCGGCGTGGCATCAGGCGCCCAAGACGTGCAAGGCGATCACGTACCAGTAACCGCATGAATGCGTCTCAAGTCTCAAAAATCGTTGGAACCAAACAAAACACAGGATCATTCGAACCACATTTGAATTTTTACAATTTAGTGCAAACGTAGTAGAAGCTACACTGTATTTTTATTGGTGATACAGCTAAACAATGTTGTTTCAATACCATGTGCTAAGCATGCACACGTTGATTAAATTTTATTTGCTAGACAATTTTTATCATGAAAAACTAGCGTCAATGGTTCACGTATGCTCTACAAGTTCCTATAAAGATGCATGCTTGATCATATTCTAGAAATGGCTATTGGAACATTTATCATATCTTACTTGTACATATCTTTACAAAAAAATAATACTCCCTCCGATCCATATTAGTGGGCACAACTTTGTCTAGATACACATGTATCTAGTCTAAATACTTAACTTGATACATATAAATTTAGACAAAACTATGTCCACTAATATGGATCGGAGGGAGTATAAAGATTATGCATTGCAGAAAACATAGTTTTGGAAGAAACTTTGTCACAAAATACAGCTTGGTAGCCTTTGATGAATTGATAAACATAAACACACAAACTAAGAAGATATAGAAAATAGTAATACTGTAACATGGTAAAAAAAATGACGGAAGTATAAAAGTTCAGTATAAATTGTGTTCGTTTTCATTCTCTTTAGGCAGAAATTTTTATTTGACCGGCCCTGGTTCAAAGAAGGAATTGGCGACATCTGGCCACCGCATTTGTGCATCACCACCGCCATTAGATTTGTGAATAAAGGTCAGAACAATTTGATGGTTTTCAAAGATCTAATCTAGTCAATTCTCACGAGTGAGTACTCGTACGGTTAGTATGCGGCGAGATAAAGCGGATAAGCTGACGAAGTCGAGGAGCGCATGAGACGGAAACAAAACATGATTTAGGATTACTCGAAGTATAACCAATCTATGAGTTAATATAAAAAACCGGGGTTATGTTGTTGTTGCAAAGTGTCCATTCTCGATAAGAACCGATAAAAATCTCGTGACACAATGAGTTAAAAAAAAGTCTCTAGTAATCTAACAGAAAAGTTACAGTCTTTCTCTTTTTTGTTGCAAATGTCAGTTGTTTGATGATGTTTATTACGGGTGCAATACGATGTGGGGCTTGTGCTCATGTACGTGGCAAATGATTGTACTGTACTATCATCCAAGCAATCGTCACCACGCTGTGATCACAAGGAAATTTGGCAGAAACCCGGCGTCGGCAGGCCTTGCACGGCAGCTAGCCCCCAACAAAATCCAGGTGGATCCGCCCCCCAAAAGCTCCTACAAGGCCGAGCTGTTGCCGAATCAAATCACACCCGTTGCCGCGCGCTCACGACGGAGGGCAGACAGAGGCCTCATTGCCTTTCTGGTACGTGTGCGTGCGTGCTGAAGGCCGTATCGGCGCCACGGCGGGGCGGAAGATCGTGTCGCGCCTCGCTCCAACGCCAAAAAAAACTACTCCCGCTTGGCGCTCGGGCTTCCGGCGGTCGGAAGCGACCGGTGTCGGAGCACTTTACAGCGTCGATGGATCGGATCATGGAGCTCGCTTCGCTGCCGGGAGTGTGGCGAGCCCAGGATCCCAGCTCCGATCGTCCGGACGTACGTGCCCGGTGCCCGTGATTCGACGTTATACCATCCGTACCGCGCTAGCACACACACTCAATCGTTGGGAGAATATTGCTGCCGGCACGGTGACCTGTTTATGTTCGTCCGGCCGGCGATGAGATGCTTCCTTCGAGCTCGAGCTAGAGCACGTACAAGCGGATGACTTCGATCGGGATAAGAAGGCGACAGTAGTATATTAGTATAAGATTTGTCCGTTGCTGGACGAGGAAATTCCAGGCCTGTTTAGATATAGAAGATTCGATTAATCCTCGGGCATTACAGGCTTACATCAGTGGTTGCGGTTAGCTAGAGCCCAGGTCTTTTCCTTTTTCTTTCTTTCTTTGCGGCAACAACACCAGCCAAGAGCTTACGGACAAGCTCGGTGTGCAACTGTTGAGTACGACAGAGTAATAGGTCCTGATTTTGTCTGCAGAAAGGTACACTCGCTTTATTTATTTATTTAGTATCCTACTCCTAATCCAATGCATGGCCCGATTAAATATGGCGTCAAGTGGCAGGAAATTTCGTCGCAAGGTTGTGAGCGAATGAGATCGGGTTCAGTATTCAGATCGACTTCTCGACCTGTCTGTCCATATTTGGCATAACTTGGCACACCGTCTACTGAGCAATGTGCATTTAGTCGGATAATGCTTGTTTCGAGTAGTAATCGAGACAGAGAGAGAGCGCAAAACGAGAGAATGAATATGTGATCTTTATTCATTGAAGATGATGTACATATATAGGGGGTGAAGCGATGTGTGTAGTCGGTTCCTGGAGACGATAACCGCACGACGGTTCCATCGCGGGAGCAGTTACAAGTAGAGATTTCCTTATTGAATTTCTAAAACTCCCCACTAATCTATGCTTGTCGATGTAAATATTAATCATCTTAAAATAGACTCCACCAAAACCTTGTGGGAAAAATGTGAGAAATAGTGTAGGATATGTGGGTAAAACTCCTTCAAACCAAGTGAGAAAATAAGGAGAAAATTATCCAACATATAATAGTTATTGCCTCTATTAACTCAACATGAGATATATCATAGAATTAGAGAACAATAAGTATGTTGAGTATACATTTCTAAAAAAAAAACCGATGGGGGAAAACAGAAAGTAGGACATATAATCTCATTTTGATATTACCTCATTAAAAATCTTGATGAGAACTGGAAAGTAAACTTATAAAGGGAAAAATAGTGTAATATGATGCTTTGAAAAGAATGTTGTTTTGAAATCATTAATTGCGTGTATAGGAGCTGATTGATTTGTCATTTGCTTGACAAGTTGTTGTACAAAGATTACGACTAAAATTGCACGCATTTTTAGCGTGGCAGAATCTCACAATCAACGTGTTTATGCTGTATGTAGTGATCTCCGGTGTTTACACAAAGTTATTGTAGTAGCAGTAGTTTACTTTGATCGTATTGGAAGTAGGTAGGGCTTGGTGAGTCGTTCCATGTCCATCGAAGATATTTATGCCAAAGGGCTGTGTTATACGGTCAGGTCCATATGCCAGTTGACGCTTGGAGTAAAAGGAGACGTACGTACTGGTACCGTGTTACGTGCGCGATACGCGTGGGGAGAATTGACACCGGTTCACAAGCCACCACCACATTGCCCTCACCGACACCGTCCGGTTAATTATTCGGTGACTTATCACCGTCCGCACGGGTCTGCACATGCCCTTGCTCCTGTTGACATTATGCTTTGCCCGCACCATTGCACGAGCCAGCCAGCCACCCGGCCGATCCATCCCAGCCATAATTTACCTACTCCTTTTACGGCAAATCTCGTAATTACGACGCGTAATTACCCTCGCTATCACCTAATAATCCAGTCCAGTACCACTGTACCAAGTAGTTGTACGTACTGATGATCAAATTATTCTGCAACTGCTCGGTACTTGCGCGTGCAACTGTTGAGCAGGATCCATGTCTTCGTTCTAGCTGCTTCTGTCAGTATCACGAGTTGTTTAGTGGTGGAAGCAGTCAGGATTTCGCTTGAGAAGGTGGCAGAATTAGCTGGGGTGGTGGTGCGTGTAACTTACACTAGAAGCAGCATCGTTTGATCACGAGCGTACACGGGCTTTGGTGTCAGTGCGCGCTGAGTATGTTCCAGGAGGCCGAACGCGAGCATCAGTAGTTAAGTTACGTGGCGTTCTGCTGTCAGAAATAATAGTACACTGTTAACTTCTGGCTGAAGTCTTTTTTGCATAATTTCGCAGTCTTCGCACGTGGCCGGAGAGCCGCATTTCGCAGGACAGGGAACTGCTCGGCCAGGTCACACTCCGTTGAACGCTAACGCAAAATTCCTATCTCCTTGTCTGGTTTGACACGCAGATCTACTACTAGCTACAGCAGTCGCCACCAAGTTGTCATGTCATTCCCACCATGACGACGACCTAGGAACAATCACAGCCCCCCATTGGGAGTTCACCTCACTCACGAAGCAATCTAGATTTAGCCCGGTGATCAAGACAAGAATAGTTCACACCTGCGCATATATGCATGTTGACAAAACCGCACACAATCTTCGCCGTCCATTTCCTCGTCGTTGTCACTTATATTCTGATAGCATGATGCCGAGATATATAGATTCCACGTAGCCAAGTGCAACAAGTATGCCGCCGGAACTGTCACCGGTCACCGCGCTAGTGCCGGCGGGGTACGGCGTGACTCACACCGTCAGCAAAGCCAGACGGCGGCGACGCACGCAACGGCTAAGATTTGGACGTCTCGTCAGCTTGGATGGCTAAGATTTCATGGTCACCTCAACTTTTTTTTTATGGGGCTCGGGTTAGTCTAGTTATGACAAGTTGATCCTTGGCACCAAACGCTGTGGTTCCACATCGAGAGGGACGTCGAAAGTGCTGCAGGCGTGGTTGAACCACATCACTTCCCTCGATGAGATGACACGCGACAGGTGTTATATCTTGGTGAAAACAAAACAAGTCTGGCCGTACCCTTGTTTCACGTAAATTTTACATAAGCTATGGTCTACAGTATCATGCCGATTCCAACGCACTGTGATGTGCCAACGTTACAATCAGGGATTCAGGGTCCAGGATTCGTAGTATGTTAGTGCACAAATTCATTGGGTTCAGTCTATGTTTATAGTGTATTTTTCTATACTATAATTGAGAATTAGATTGGTGAATATTATTAAGAATTTTTTTGGGTTCATCTGAACCCAATGCTTGTACGCCTACTCCGTCACTGGCGCTAGTCCTGGATGTTATGTGCTAAAACATAGACGCTATCAAAAAAATGTTGCTTTTGTTTTCAAAACCACAATTACATAATTTTTTTCGTATGTGTTATAAATTATCTTTCAAAGGCCACTGGTCTCATGATGGTTGGACAAGTAGAGCATATTTCGTAAATTATTTGCATTTTTATGTTTTTAATGTTTAGAGAATTTTGTAAATGAGATTCTGAACAAGTATTCCATGCAAAAACTAGACCAACATCTGTTAGAGTCATCTAATCACCCACTTTGACCATGCTTAGCCCCTATTTTCAAATATACATGTTTACAAGTGATTTATAAGTTGAATGTTACCTCTTTAAAATTTACATGACACTTAGTATTAATCGAGCGAATTTTTATGCTAAGTTAGATGATGGTATTATTTTATTTAATTAATCCTTTGTAATTTTAGTTGATATGTGCCACCACTCGTGTGTTGTCTAGCCCTGCAACTTACTCCTCTTGGTCTAGATTTTGGATGAAATCACGTTCAACACCACGTTTCCAAAACATTTAAACGTTCAAATATAAACCAACATAAATAAATGATACACTAGATATTCTCTACTAATACAACCATCATGAGAAGAGTGACACTTAAAACACAGTCTAAATTTTAACCGGTATCGTGTTCATCCTCTAATGGCCCAAATCTCCGTCGAGGCCGGCCCATGTGACCCATTGGCCTCAATATTTTGGGTCTGGTTCGCGACCCGGCCCATTCCCATCGTGACAATATGTTTGAAGTTGCACGCTTTACGGCCTTCGTGGACCCAGATTGTGCCACATCGGCACACCATACCGCCCTAATGCTTTGTTTGTAGATTCAAAGGGTTGCCACTGAAAATCGAAACAAAGGTTATTTTGGGTTGTAGTTTGCATATAGAGTTAGTTTTATGAGTTGCACAAAGCTACTACTCCCTCTGTTTCTAAATTTAATCAGTGTACACATGTCTAGACATGTTTAGTGAAACGTCCACAGAAAGAAATCTACGAAGATTTCCGTTTAAAAACGGAGGGAGTAATATCAGACTTGCAATTCGATAATTGGATAGCACCGACTCAACAATTTCCAAGAAGCCGTAGAAGCAAACCCAATCGATCATCTGGATCTCGCGTACTGTATAGATGTAGATGTGGTAACGTACACACAGCCGTACACTGAGTACGTACCAACCGGAACCTGAACAGTGCCGGTGCGGTGGGCAGCTCCAGCTAAGCTTGGGCGTGAGATCGATGATGGATGAACCCATAGTGTCATGATCATCAAGAGGTGCACGGTTCCTGGGAGACCAGAATCATGGCGCACCACGGGTGGGCTCCGACCATTATCTTGATGCCGCCATTATTGGCGATGAACACCCAAGCAGCAGCAGCAGCAGCATCCCCCTTTCCCTTTCCTGGCCACATCCGGATCCCTATCCCTCGACTACTGTTTCCTTTGGCCATCCCCGTGTGCTGCTGCTCTCTTATGTTGGCCTTTCAGGCCTTGGGCTATGATGAATGAATACAGGTGTCCCCTTAATTGGCTCTTCTGTGCAAGCATCACAGCTCTATGATAGGCTGTGGCCAGAGCTGGACGTTAAAAAAATGTCACAAGAACTCATGTAGCATTGGTAAACACTTGCATGTACGGTTTATATATTTTTTACAAACCAAAAATTGGCTTTGGTAGGCAAAAAAAACCTAGGCCAGCACAGCACAGACCGCCACTGGATCACACATCTCGCTCTCGCTGCCCCGGGACAACCCCCAGCGCCAGGACATCAGATCTCCAAAGTGGGGCCACGGCCCATGTCCACTGGGCCCACCCCTGTCCTCCCTTCGCTTTCCCTTTCCCACACCCGCACGGCCACGCCATTTCCTTTCCTTCCCGCTATATAACGCCACAGCTCCTCCTCTTCCGTTACAGCCCGTCCGTCTCCTTCACACCGCACCGGCCGTCTCCACATCCAACCGCGGACGGCGGAGAGGAGATTCATCATCAAAGCAGGGAGCTTTCGAACGCAGGCGTACGTACGATTCATCCATCATCAGACTGTGGTTTGTAACAACAACAATGGTGGACGTGGAGCACCGGATGGCGGGCCTCGTCCCAGCGGCGCACGCGGCGGGCCTACGCCGCCTCTCCACCCGCGCCGCGGCCGGGCCCTCCTCGGCGTCGGCCTCCCCGCGCCACGGGCTCTACTCCTTCCACGGCGTCGCCTCCTCCGTGCTCTCCCACCTCCGCGCCTCCGGCGTCGCCATCCTCCCGGGCCTCACGGACGCCGAGCTCGCCCGCGCCGAGGCCGAGATGGGCTTCACCTTCCCGCCCGACCTCCGCGCCGTGCTGGCGCTCGGGCTTCCCTCGGGCCCCGGGTTCCCGGACTGGCGCACCCGCGCGGGGCTCCGCGCGGCCTTCGACCTCCCCGTCGCCGCGGCCTCGCTGCAGATCGCCAGGGGCTCGCTGTGGCCGCGGTGCTGGGGCGCCAGGCCCGCCGACGCCGACCGCGCCAGGCGGCTGGCCCGGTCCGCCATCCGGCGCGCGCCGCTGCTGGTGCCGCTCTTCGACCGCTGCTACCTGCCCTGCCGCCCCTTCCTGGCCGGCAACCCCGTGTTCTTCGTCACCGACGACCGCGTCCTCTGCTGCGGCCTCGACGTCGTCCACTTCTTCACACGGGAGTCGGACTTCCACCCCAGTCCCACGGACACCAGCAGCATTTCGTCCCCGCTCGCGGCGACAACGCCCTCTTCGACCGCCACCACGAGCTGCACGCGGCGCAGCCTCGACGCGGCCTGCGGCGGGCAGGCCCCGCGCTGGATCGAGTTCTGGAGCGACGCGGCATCCGACCGCCGCCGCCGCGACTCCTCATCCTCCGAGGCCTCCACCGCGTCCACGTACTCGTCGGGCTCAGGCAGCTGCTCCTCGCCGCCGCGGAGGTCGACACCGCGCTGGGTCGACACCTACCTCGACAGGCTCGGGTCGGTGCTCAGGGAAGGCGGGTGGCGGGACCGGGAGGTGGACGAGATGGTCGAGGTGGCCGCCTCCGGGATGTTCGACGGCGAGGACGCGCCCCCCGCCGCAGACGCGGAGGCCGTGCTGGACACCCTGCTGCTGCGGACGGACCGGTGCTCGGACTCGCTCCGCCGCGCCGGGTGGAGCTCCGAGGACGTGTCGGACGCGCTCGGGCTGGACCTCGGCCGGCGCTGCCGCAGGGAGGAGCCGCACAGGAGTGCCGTGCGCGTGCCGCCCGAGATCGCCGCCAAGGTCCGGCGCCTCGCGCGGGCAGTGGGCAGGTCCTGAGTCCTGACCGACCGATCGATCGATCTCGCCGGCGTCGCGTCGGCAGTAACTTGTTTTTTTTGCTTTCTTTTTCTTCCCTGGAAGCTTAGGAGGGATTAAACAACACTTGTAATACTATGTTAGTGAGGAAAAGTAAACTAGGCCATGTTGGTGCGCAAGTAAATTAAGCAGTGTTCACGTGCATGTGTACCGTTAATCGCAAAGAAAACAATGTCCGAGAGATTATCACCTTCTCTTCCTCCGTCCACTCAACCCCTTGTTCCTCCATGGATGCTGGCATCTTTTCGTCCCGTGTCCATGTGTTGGATACTACCGTTAGCTGTGCCTGTGCGGAATCTTTATCAGCCACCGTTGGTTGGTCGGTGGGTGGGTGCAGATGCAGGCTGCTGCTTCTTTAAATCCACAGAAGAGATTTACCAGATCCTTCGAAACTTCCATCCATTCATCAGGGCTTATTTCATTCATAGGATTAGGAAAGTGCAGGAATAGGAAAATTAATAGGATTAGTATGACATGTCTAGTTGAATCATATGGGAAGAGAAAGTTTGTTTAAGAGGTGCTGACAGGATGAGGATGCGGGCAAGTTGCGTCTTGGACGGGGCGTGTTAGAGATGGGCAACACAAACTACGTACACGATCTATGTTCGAGAATTCAGAATCCAAGTGAGGATTTTGAATCGGTGGAACATGTGATCGCGATTTGGTTTCAATTCAGACATGTTTATCCTTTTGTTGCTACAAAATTGTTTATGCAAGCATTTTCATAAATTTGATGTGGTATGATTTTTTCAAAAGTTTAGACTTCATTTGAGACCAAACAAAAGTTTTAGTACCAAAAGTGAACCTGCCTATAAGTTTAGGGACGAAAAGTCGACTTTCTTACATTGAAAACGCAAGAGATCGACCGTGCGTGCTAGAAGCCTAGAACTGGTTAGAAGTTTACGAACCGTTGGTAATCCATCGCATTAGCGCATTGATCCACCCCCTTGCATTAGTTGACCAACTACCAAGTCGATCGCTTTACAGAGCAGAAGGTGCATGCATGCTTTCCTTGGGTGCTCATTTGCGTGATGTCTGTAGTAACAATCACTGCACCCACAATCTTTCCTAAGCACAAGGAAAGGGAGGATTAGGCGTGGCCGTGCACGCACGCACGTCCGTCCCTTTCGCCACGGTGTTATCACCCTAAAGGAAGGCTTTGTCCCTTGTCATCGCTGGTGGGCGGTAGCCATAGCCTGGTACCAAGTTGCACACGCCCGCGCAGGTACCCCGTGATGATGATGATGCCATGCTCCGTCCGTCCGTGGAGGCGTGAACAGGGCTGGCTTTGCTTGTGACAGCTTTGAGATGGATTGGGCGCTCGACTCGAGAGCTCTATGCGCGCGGCGGCGGTGGTGCTCTTTTAATGCGCCGGCGTGATCGCCGCCGGGGAGCAGTTTTATCAAAGGAAAGCCATCTGCGTCGCGCTTTGGCGCCCACCCGTGTTCGTGCATGCATGCCCGTGTGTGTGTGTGTGCGCAAGCGCACGAACCTGCACGCACATGTGGTCCTTTCTATTTGGCTGCTCCTGCTGAGTTCTGCAGAAAGAGGGACACTATCATCGTACTGTAGATCACACCCGATGTCTCATTTCCATGGTTTCACTGTACCCATTACCAGCGTACGTTGCGGATAAAAGCCCTATTAGCATACGGGTTTCGGGAAACAAAATACCTATAGATATCTAAATGGGAAAATCTTATACCCATTGGGTGGAGAGGGTACGGGTATGGATTAATATAAACCATACCCGCATACCCATGTACCCTTCTAATGATATTATTGCTGTAATGATTATTTTGTGACCCTACCTACATTAAAATTATTATATACTTTGTCACGACTTTGTCAATTTGAGTTGTATGACTATGTGTTCTTATTTTATTATTTAAATATGTTATTGTTTATGTGCACGTGTTGTTATATACATGTGTTGCTTTTGTGGAAGTGTTGTTGTTTATAATTATATGTATAGTGGGTTGCTTTTGACAACATGTTACTATTTATAATTTTGTGTTGTGGTTAAAAATATGACGCTGGTTAAAGTTATCGTTGTTTTCTAAATAAGGGTATTTTTACCCGCGGGTAACCCTTTACCCTGTCGGGTGAAGGGTACGGGAAAAGGTTGTACCCACATAAGGGTATGGGTACGGGTGACGGGTAAGGTTCAAGGCGACGGGTAAGGGTATGTGATGGCTCTACCCTTACCCATACCCTGCGGGTGCCATCCATAGTTTCACATGCAAATCTTTACATACGACCTAACACTGCCACCACCCTCTAGCGACAGGACTAAAATTTGAAGTGTGGGTATTTTTCACGAAGAACATTTGTGAGTGTTGGGTTAAATACCCATGAAACACGACACGTATGAGAGGGCAGCAAAGGCGAGCGATTAGGGTTTTCATCCCACCCGTCGGCGAAACGGCCTCCGATGGCCTTCTAGGCTTTATAAGGGTTTCGGATCGGGCCTCTCGTCGGCGGAATGGTATTTGTTTACTTTTTTTTAGTTTGTGTGCCTTCATTCGGGTGGTAAAACGGTGGCTATATCCTGGTGTTCAAAGTAAGGTGCCCTCCCATCTATCTCATGGTGCTAGCGTAAACGGAGGGCGCGGGGAGTCATGAAGTGAAAATGTGGTTTCCAGATGGAACACAACAAGGCTATTGATCCATATGATTTCTTAGCTTAATTATATCAAGAAAATATGCGACACCATCAAAGTGGACCTACTAGAATTGGCGGATCTCTTCATGCACACTCGAAAACTAGAATTTGTTCGCCCAAATTTGGTTAATAATTGTGTTGCCTAAGATCAGGGCCGGTTCTTGGGTTTCGAAGGCCCCGGGGCGAGGTTCATCGATGGGCCCAAAAACACAAAAAAACCAGTCAAATTTTTTACTAGAAGACGAGGGCGGGAACAGTTTAACGTTGTCAGCTTGGCTCGCTTTGCCTGCAAAGGGAGCACCGCTCGTTCCACCGGAAAGCTTATCGAACAAGTGGTATGTACTAGAGTATATGGAATTTTGTACGTACGGGGAGTTTGCCGTCATGTTTTGTGTTGTGTATGGACAACTCAGCAGCTGTTGTATCCGTGGAGCACGTACGCAGTAGAGAGAACGGTCGGCGTTGGTGGACCATGCCAAAGCCACACTTATTAATGCGGGACGCGACGCTAATTAACAGTTCGGCTCTGGTGCCGGAAGCATCTCGCCGGCACAAAATATTCCGGCCACGAACGACCGTGATTGAGTGAGCGCGTGTGCTGGCTTAGTACGGACGGCATGACGTCGAATCACGGGCACGTACGTACGTCTGGGCGCTGTAAAGCGAAGCAAGCTCGCCGATCCGATCGATATATGTATCTCGCTACCGACCGCCGTCAGACACCGGAAGCGCAAGCGGGAGTGGTTTTCCTCGGCGTTGGCGTGAGGCGGGACACGATCTTCCGCACCGCCGTGGCGCCGATACGGCCTTCGGCACGCACGCATGCACACGTACCAGAAAGGCAAGCTAGCGATGGGAGGCCCCGCCCCCGCCGCTTTGTTTGTTGTGACTGTCTCGTCGCATGCCGGCGGGGGCTTGCAGACATGCAATTATCATGAGGGTGCTCGCCGCCGGCCGGGGAAGGCAAGGGGCGTGGTTTGATTCCGTCACAGCGCGGCTTTGTATGAGCTTTGGGGGCGGATCCACCCGGACTTTGTTGGCCTTGTCATGTGCAATGGGGTGATATCATCCTTCTCTTAGCGTTGACACGTAGTATAATTGTCTAAGTGGCGGAGAGAGAATGAAGAAAGGGAAGGTTGCCTTCCCTAGTTAAGGGATGATCTCTTACGAAATAAGAGAAGACAAATTTCACCATTATACTACTTGTTTTCCCTTAAAACTTTAATTTTTTACCAAAATATAATTAATTCTTATTAATTGTAGGCATGACAACAAGAGATAATGCATTATACAACTTATAATTTTGGCTTCTCTAAATGACGTGGATGGCTAAGAGAAAGCATGCCTTCCCTGCCATTGTACATGCCGTAAGCCGTCTAACCAAAGGCCTTCCGAGTTCCGACGCCCATTTCCTTCCCAAATTTCCTATTTCCTTGTGATTAGAACGTCGTAACCGTTACTTGGATGATACAGTACTGTATAATCATTTACCACATACATGTGCGCAGGCACGATATCACCAAACTTTTAAGAAATGCTGCACCCGTACAAAACCAAGGCGGGGATGATTTACAAGGCGGACACGGCGGTTTCAAAAAGATAAATTCGAAACATAAGTTTCTTATAACATTCTAGCAAACTATCGAGTCTTGTTGATTTGGCAATTTGGCAGTGAAACCCCTACCCTTTTCCGATTCCCATATTGGTTTCTACGTAGGATTTTGTTGTTTAGCATCTAGCTGTTTTAGTTTTTGTCCACAGTCACTTTTTTTGGCCGTTCATCTTCTTTAAGATTCGTGCGGTCCGTCCGATCGAGAACTAGAACAATTTTTGAATGTGAACAAAATTGTCAGATATGAATATTTTTTATGTGAACAATTTTCGAATTTGAACAATTTTGAATATGAACATTTTTTTAGCAAAAAAATGCGTCAGCTGACATCACACCGTGGCCACGTGGCAACCTTTGGTTGGTCAAAAAATGTGCATGTGCACAAATTAGAAAGCAGCTAGCTGACAAATAGATTCTGCATATCAATTTTATAACACCAAAACAGATTTCTCCCGCCTTGCCTCCATCCCTTTATACTCCTTGCCTTCAAATCGGTCTTGCTTAACCTCGCCGCATTTTCCCTATTTGTTGACGCTGCTTTGTTCCAGCTCTCTTCTACACACACAAGGACGAGATCTTCTGAATGAATGCCTCGGCTAGATCCGTGAAAAGTTGAATGTTTTCGACCTTTTTCACGGGTTAATTTCAGATCCGGTACCGGAGAAGCCGGATCCGGCGACAGGGAACCCTAGCTCCATCCCTCCTCTAAATCACGCTCGGTGGTGGGGGTGGCTGGCGCATACTCATAATTCAACTAGCTATCGTGTTGCACTCCGTCCTCTCAACCTTCTCAGGCTAGAGCCCGCTGGGAATGAAAATGAATACAATTTATACCAAACATTTATACTTTTTGGCTCTTATTTTGTTTATGTTATCCTACTATATTATATTTTTATAATTATTCCCAAATTTTATAACGAAATGATTTGAAATATTACTAAATATTTTGTGGTGTTTTTTGTTTGTAGAATTCATCGAAAGATACTAAGCTGCATTTTGTCACAACTTTGGAACGGAATTGTGTTTTTCTTTAATGCAAAATATTTATATTTATAAACACTTTTGGTAAGATCCTTGAAAATACGATCTCACGAATGTTATAATGGCCATTTTCTACTGCATGATCAAGTAAGAATCTATATAGAAACTTGTAGAGTATATTGTGAACCAATGTCACGCTAGTTTTTCACGTTCAAAATTGTCTAGCAAGTAAAATTTCAGCATAGTATGCTTGCTTAATACATGGTATCGAAGCAACATTGCTGAGAGAGATCACAGACGAAATTTGTAGTGTCTGTTGTACTCTACGTTTGCATATGTAAATTGTATTATGTGAAATCCTCTTAGGCAATTTTGTTGTTATCATCTAGTGGAAATAGGTCTCTCTTTATGAAAAATATGTTACGGAGAATTAAATATGAAAATATAGTTATAACGGTTTCCGTAAACCTGCAGGTGTCGTGGGTTTTTATAACCGGCGACAAATTGTAGGTTGGTATAAGGCTAATATCCTGATGAATAACACATACAATTACACAAGGATGTGAGAAGGTTTGGCCCCGGATTAGATAGGCAGTCAAGACCCTACTCTTTGTTAAATAAAAAAGTGCCCTTTATCAAAATCCAAAGTCGTATTGCTTCCGGATATTTTTCGAGTACTCATAAATACATTTTCTTAGTCATATTTTTCTGTACAATGTGCTTTGTGTCCCTTTTTTGCTTTATCGTGATGAGTAATGTGATGTGTCAACACCGTGCAATATTTAATCCACCCAAGCATGGATTAGTAGGATACTAAATAAATAGCAAAGTGAGTGTACCTTTCTGCAGACAGAATCAGGACCTATATTACTCTGAACAGTGCACACCGAGCTTGTCTGCAAGCTCTTGGCGTTGCCGCCATGAAAAACAAACGTACCCTAGCTAGCGGCAACCACTGCTGTAACGAACGAGGAGGATCATGGCCGTCACAGATTCCAAGTCCAGCAACTGACAAATCTTGCAATACCTCACGCCTTCTTATCCCGATCGGACGTGGTCCTTCACCCCGTCGAACAGTAGTATACTCTCCCTCTCCGTGGAGTAGGAATTCCGAAGGCCTACGTACATGGACAGTTCATACTGCTGGGTTTTCTTTGCTAACACCCGGCCGAGACATTACAAGAAGACGAGGGCGGGAACAGTTTAACGTTGCCAGCTTCAGCTTGGCTCGCTTTGCCTGCCGAGGGAGCACGCGCCCAACAAAGCATCATCCTCCGTTACACTGGAAAGGGCGTGTCATAGTTTTTGTACAGAGTATTATATATCCAGGCTTGTACGTAGTACGTTTTTTTAAAGAGGTTTGTTCGTACGAGTTTTGGCCGTCATGTTTTGTGTCCCTGGACCACAGTTCCCAGCGGTTGCATCGGCCAACAGCAGCTCGAGGCTCGAGCACTGCACTTGTTGAGCTCGATCGTGCAGAAACAGAAACAGACGGTGTTCATGGACCACAGTACAATGCCGCCCTGGCCCCTGATGTTTCGTCGTCCTGGACGCTATTAACAGTCCCGCTCTCATGTTGTTGGGGGTGCTCCGGCCGGCCGAGCAATCGGAGCTGGGATCCTTGGCTCGCCATCATACTCCCAGCAGCGCGAAGCCAGCTCAAGATCCCTTCCGATGTAAACCATTGCGTTGCCACCTACGGCGCTTCCGACCGCCGGCAGACATCGGAAGGAAGCGCAAGCGGGAGTAGCTTTCTAGGTCGCGGGCGTTGGCGCGGGGCGAGACACGATCTTCCTCAGCGCCGTGGCGCCGATACGGGCGCAGGGCTCCGCGACACGGCCGCCAGCCTACCTCTGCAGCGGCACGCACGCACACCAGAAAGGCTCCTCTGCCCTCCGCTTTGTTTGTTGTCTCCCTTTTGTTCATGTCTCGCCGCAGCGCCAGCCAAATTATGAGGCCGCTCGTGCTCGTGGCTGGCTGCAGGTAGCTCGCTCGCCGGGGGAAGCACGCCAGGACGTCGGGCGGGTGCGGCAAGCGGCAGCGGGCGTGGTTTGATTCCCTCACACAGCTCGTCTTTGTATGTGCTTTTGGGGGCGGATCCACCTGGATTTTGTTGCCCTGCGGTGGCATGCCAAGCCGTGCAAGGGAGGTCTGCCTGCCGACGCCGGTGTGCTCCGAAATTTCCTTGTGATCAGAGCGTGCTGATGATTGCTTGGATGATACAGTACAATCATTTGCCACATACATGTGCATAGAGCCCGCATCAAGCTTTAAGTAAGGCTGCACACATCTACTCGTACTTGCTCAGTCTTGTCAAGTTGACACTCCGGCAAAAAAAAGTTTTTTTCTAGCTCACATATTTTATTTATATATATATATATATGTATATTAAAGTAGTAACCAATTATTATAAACATAATTACTACCCCAATTTTACTTCCTATCACTATTTGCTTCTCCATGCGCCTCCCTACCTTCTCCACATCCTTTCGCTCCACCTCTCTTCCATACTCACTGACATCATTCCATCTCCAGGATTTCCTCGGCTATAGCCGTAAAAAAAGTCAAATAATTTTCACCTTTTTCACGCATCCAACGACGTTGATGTCAGGGCTATTATCGGGGACGGCGGATTCAGTGTCCGAAATGTGTATCGACGAAGAGATGCATGTCGCAGGATGTCGCCAACTCCTTCTCCTCGTTGCGCTTCATCAACTCCACCTACTTCGAACTAGGGCCGATCTAATAATATTTGTGTCCCAATGCACATATAAATGAATATTAGTTGTACTAAACTTTTATACTCCTGGTCAATTTTTTATTTTGTTAAGATATTAAGTATATTTTTATATTATACGCATCATTTAACAAAACAATTGGCAATATTACAAAATGTTAGTTGTTGTGTTTTTTGTTTGTATAATTCACTGAAAGATACTAAGCTGTATTTTGTATCGGAGTTTGTTCCAAAACTAGTCTTTTTAAATGAATAATCTTCATACTTCAAAAATAATACTCCCCACGTTACTGAATGTAGGGTGTATAAGTTTCTGCACGAATATTAAGACAAACTATTTTGTATATAGTGTACTAAATTTGTTTTTGGAAACAATTGCGAGAGATGAGTTCTTAATTGGTATAAAATGAATACAATCAGTTAAATCGCTTGTTGGGCCAAATTGTCTATAAATAACAAATACACCTTATATTTTGGATTTTTATTCAGAAAACTATACACCTTATATCAAGGAACGGAGGAAGTATTTGGTAAGGATTTAGTCAGCTCTACCAAACTCTTTTATAGCCATTTCTATTGTATGGTCAAGTATCATTATGGAAACTTGTAGAGTGTATAGTGAACCAATGAGGCTAGTTTTCATGGTCCAAACTATCTAGCAAGTAAAATTTTAACAAAGCGTGCATGGTGAGTACATTGTATTCAAACAATATTACTTAGAGTGATCAACGATTAGAATATAGTGTAGATTCTACTACGCCTATATATGTAAATTGCATAATTTCAAATCATTCGATGATATGTGCTTGTTATAGTCTATTGGACACAAATTGATCCCCAGTTTATAAAAAATATTTGTCACACGGAATTTAACATGGAAATCTTGTTACACCGATTTCCGTAAAGAAGAAGATATTTTTGTTGTATGTGTAAATAAGATAAATTAATGTTTCATATAAATTTATTTGGAGCAGCAAATTTCTCTTTTTCATCTATGCCACAAAAATTGCCATATTATCTTTCTTTTGTGCAAACATAGAATTTTCGGGAGTAGTTCCAATTTTTCTTTTTGATTTATTTTTATATTCGAAATGTTATTTTTGGATAGTGGGTTTATCTACACATATGAGGCAAAGATAATTTAACCTCTACTCTCTCCTACCTTGTCCGGTTCTCTAGGAGTAGAGGGAGATGTAACTCCACACCTAGTTAGATGACCCCCACTTATGTGAGACGTTCAACTACATCATGATCCATGCATCAATAATTTTTCAAATATCAATACATTATCAATTATTTTTGGATTTATGTAATTTTTTTATTGGCGTCATGTACTGGTAAGAAATTTCAAGACATGCATTAAAAAAATTAAAATCATCGTATTAACATGATCTTTTTTATTTTATCAATTAATAGAAATCATATCATTCATTAGATATGCACATTCGACGATCGTGATAGTTATTGGAGTAACGCACATTCGTTAAATATGCGCACATACATGAGGACTGTTATGGGAATTTTCTTACAAGATGAGTTGGCAATATTTGGTTGCAGCGGGTGGATTCAGGAGAGGAGTGTGGGGGGGGGGGGGGGGGGGGGGGGGGGTGTTAACGAGGGATATCAACGCGTTAGATTCCGTAAGTCCAGCATCATTGTAGTTGTTGGGTATCCAACTAGTGTGGTATCGTGGTGTTAACTAATACGGTCCCGAGAATTAAGCAACGGCCTAGTGACAAGGGTTACAGTGACACATTCTACGCTTAGGGTTCGACTCGAACGAATTTTTGGTGCCACACCAAGTAGGGTTCCGTATAAATAAACAAGTAGGGTCCCGTTTCGCTGACTGCAGAAGCAATCTGTTGTTTTATTTCTGTTAGCCAGCTGTCTCCCCGGCTTTTCTTGATCAAATCGGAGGTTATTGATACTACGTGCAGCGGCCCAGGACGCATGCATGCCGAGTTCAATCCATTTCACGGGCCAGCGCAGCAGCTGATAATGAATCGAAGGAAGAACTAAGAAGAGTACTTAACTCCGTTTTCTTCTGTCCCTTGCCTGTGTTATATGCTGTCACTGTGGATCACGATCGTCATGGAGTTACTTGTAGGCCGGTGGTCGCTGTGCACGTCCTGATGCCGCAACGATCATTCCAATCTGTGCACATTCAACGTATAAGGAACATGATTATTAATCCATGTCAACTCCATGTGTGGACTCCAGACCGCTCGTTAATTCGCCGGTAATCCACGACCAATGATCACCGGATCTCTGTGCGTGGTCGAGTCACATGCTCGGAATCATCAGAGTCTTGACTGTGTAGCAGTGTAGCAGCGCTACTACCGTCTGACGAGACGCCGGCGAGAGGAGGCGTACGCACGTCCTCCGTTCGGCGCGGGCGGGATCGGCAGCAATTGCGCCGCCGGCTTCGCTATATTTCAGGGCTACGACTTTACTGTACGAGGGAGCAAACGTACGGCCACGCCAGTCACCCCTCACCAGTGCTGCACACTGTGTCGGCCGAACGTTGCCGCACCGACGCGACATCCATCCATGACGAGCTCCCCGCCGTGAACGAACCACAGCACGATTACCGGCGACCCGTACACAGGACAGACTGGCGACTGCGTGCATGTCCCGGCTTACTCATCCTGCCTGCTCGCCAGTCAGTAGGTCAAGTCGAACATCATGTGGCAATGTGGCATGAAACACGGCATTGTTCACTTCTCGCAAGGATCCGGCGAAAGAAAATCTTGTGAATATCTTGCATCGTATCCATGCAGCCGTATACGCAACAGTTGCACCC
Source organism: Poa annua (assembly GCA_026929855.1). Classification (NCBI taxonomy): domain Eukaryota; kingdom Viridiplantae; phylum Streptophyta; class Magnoliopsida; order Poales; family Poaceae; genus Poa; species Poa annua. Next base: position 79,133,784 of record CM049432.1, read on the forward strand.
TACACGAAACATATACTTATGAGCAACCTCGTACCATCAGCAATGGCCCATGGCAACTAGAAAGTCCGGGCTAACACCTAAACATTTATCAGTCCTCTTAAACGTACGAGCACGCCTCACACAAATGTGGAGATTTTTTTATAATACGAATTTTAAAAGAAATTTGAATAATAGAACCCGAAAATAAAAAAAAACTGACATATTGCACGCGGCATGGGCCGCTTTGTTTTTTTCTAAAGTTTTATTAAAATAAAATTTGTCTAACCGTGTCTCGGTTTGAAATGAAATATATTCGTATCGACGACTAGGTTCAGTTCCCGTGATCCGGTTTTGAGTTTCGTCGCCTCTAAATTCTTAGTTTTGAATCATAATTCGTACAATTGTTCAAAGAATTTTGTCGAGTTCATCGCATTCGGTTTACCGTTTCAAAAAAAATCACGAGTAGATGTATATTACCCTTGTCCACAACTTTTACGTTGTATTTTTTTTTGTTTCAACACACTTAATTATGTTTTCTCTCAAATATATTTTTTCTATAGAGGCTACCAAAAACATAAATACGTCCGATCATTGGGCTATCCATGAGAAAGGTTTTGCCAACGTGCATGTGTTAGGTGTGAACTATTCTTATTTTGATCAATGGGCTCTGATTGTTTGTAGGTCGTCGTCATGGTGGCGACTCGTGTAGCTAGTAGAAGAACTGTGGACGAGGGAAAAAAACGAATTGCGTTAGCGTTCAAACAGAGTGTGACCTGGCCGAGCAGTTCCCTGTCCTGCGAAATGCAGCTCTCTCCACGTGCGCAAAATGCATATAGTACTCGGCCTGCTCGCTGACATCTGCACAGAATGTAGCGAAGAATTTGTTAATTACTGTAGTGTTTTGTCTGTTAACAAGCAGCCACATTACTTAATGATGCTTGTTCCTCGTCGGACGCATGCTGCTAGTGTGAGTTACACGGTGCCCAGCTTCTGTCACCTTCTCAAACAAAATCTGACCAGTCCGATGAATCACGAAAAAATTCAGCGATCCTGCAGAAATAAATGGGCCAGGCCCAAAACGAGGCGGGGGTGCTTGCTGTATACAGTACTACTCCTCTCCAGTCCCTTCCTTTTCTGGCCCAATCCGAGAGCGTGTCCAACTCGTCCTTTCGAGCGAGCGAGGGGAGCGCCTATTCTCCGGCCGACCACCCCCTCTAGGGAGAGTGGCCCGACACAATAGCGTACGGCCTGATTTTCTTTTTTTCTTTTTCTTTTTTCTGTTTCTTTTTTATTTAAATTTTTTTGTTTTATTATTTTTTGGATGTTTTTTTTTCGTACGCATGTACAATGGGGTGACGTCAGCCTTCTCTTAGCGTTGACACGTAGGAAAATTGTCTAGGTGGCGGAAAGAGAATGAAAAAAGAGAAGGTTGCCTTCCCCTAGTAAAGCGATGATCTCTTACAAAATAAGAGAAGGCTAATTTCACAATTGTACCACTTGTCTTCCCTTAAAACTTTAATTTTCTATCAAAATATAATTAATTCTCATTAATTGCTAGGGATGGCCACAAGAGATAATGCATAGTACAACTTATAATTTTGTCTTCCCTAAATGACATGGATGGTTAAGAGAAAGCGTGGCTCCCTACCATTGTACATGCCCTTAGCTCACGGCCACCCCCTCTAGGAAGAGTGGCCCGACACAATAGCATACGGCCTGATTTTTCTTTTTTTTTTCTTTTTTCTGTTTCTTTTTTTGTTTATATTTTTTTTTTGGATGTTTCTTTTTTTGTTTTCTATTTTTTTAAAGTCTTTCTTATTCTATTTAAATTCTCAACAAAAAAATTCAAATTTAAAAATTGTTTAAACCTAAAAAGTTTTATGTTTTAATTTTATTATTTCAAAAATTGTTCATATTTAAAAATATTCAAACTAAAAAAAAGATTCAAAAAATTGTTTATATTAGAAATTTTTGTTTAGACATGAATATCTTCCAAATTTTAAAAATATTTGAAATAAAAACAAATCATTTTGTACGGAGAAACCAGCGACCCATAATGTGTCGGCCCATTTAACTACCGAGTTGGGGGGTGGGCGTCCGCTATTGCCGCACGACCAGGTCGGCAAATAGGAGCACCCATATTCTCCGACCTGGTCGTTAGCACGACCACCCCCACGAAATGGGCCGGCCCAATAACACTTCTTCTTTTCTTTTCTGTTTTTTTCATTTCAGTCTTTACAGAAAAATAGCATAATTTGAAAAATATTTGTGTATGATTTTTTTCTTTGAATTTTAACAATTTTTAAATTTGAACCATTTTTCAAATCTAAAACTTTTCATTTCAATAATTTGCAAATGTGAATAATTTTCTAATTTGAACACTTTTCCAAATATCTAAACTTTTTAAATTTGAATAATTTTCGAATTTGAACATTTTTTGAATTTGAACAGTTTTTATATATGAATATTTTTAAATTTGTATTTTTTTATGTCAACAAAAAATCCCATGAATGGAAAAAATGTATGAACATAAAAAATAATAGATAAAACCATCAAAATAATTATAGTTGAAAACTTAAATAAAATAAAAATATTGTAAAATAAAAACCGAAAAGAAAACAAAAAAAGAAACATCCAAAAAATAATAAAACGGAAAATGAAAATATCTATACCTAATAATAAAGGGAGGAAGGCTTCTGCTCAGATTTTCGCCGTCCATTTTTTAGACGATTTTGCCCTCCCACCGAATCACCTATTACAACCATTACCACCACCAAACAGAAAAACGGTTGTTGTTTTATTTTACAACCTTCTCGATGGACCAAGGACCATGGTTTCCTCCATCCATGGAAGCACAGAAAAACAAGGGAGGAGTGGCTATGAATTTCCCCAAAAAACCAGATCCCAAGTGTCATCTGATTCCCCTTCTTACTCTAGCCATGGCGGTCGGATTGGGCCGACGGGAGACGCGGTACCTTTTCAAATATTAGGTGTGCTATTTTGATTTACCTCTTCCCCCGTCGCCAACGTCTTTCTCCATGTGTTGTGATTTTTCAGGATCTGGGGTGTGGTATTCTTATGTCGCCAACGTCTTTCTTCATGATGTGTCGCTGACGCTGAGTTAGTGTGAATCCTTTCCCATGAAGTTACATGCCCTGTGCTTGGCGAGTCATGGCAAGTGATGGCCCGTACGCAGTCTGCCGAATTGGTTAACCCCGCTGAGACCATCGACCATGTGGAAACAAATTTCCGGGCGGAGCTGTCTCCACATCAACTACCAATGTGCCAGCTTCGTTCTTGCGCCGTGCTCAGTGCGGAAGGTGTTGAGCTTGCACATGCAGGAGGGTACTGCTTGTGTGGTGTACCTTCTCTGCTTTTTTCTCAATCCAAACCTGATGTTTGCAATCAAACTCTTGGGATGGAAGTGATACTAGATGCTACGTGGTGTGCTGCCTGTTGTATCCACTCATAAAATTCAGAAGCTACTGCCAGTTTTTTCTTGAGATTTACATATTGTCCTCCTTTTTCTCTTCATAGTATTTTGTGTTTTGTTTAATTTCTCTCCATCGTTTTAAAGCGAAAGGCTGGAAGAACTGAATCCAAACCTAAGTACCCATATGAACTTTGTCTTCTCCTTTTTATCTTCTACCTTTTTTTCTTGATATGAACAGACAATTCACATCGGTTCTGACTTAACAAAACAATGAAATCAGATTGCAAAATGTAGGTGTCGTCAATCTTGGAGGGGACGTTTATGTGTTCGAATAACATTTTTTCTCTCCCGCGTAGCAACGCACGGGCATTTTACTAGTAAACAAAAAAAGAAAAAAAAAACAGGAAAAAAACAGGCCGTGCGCTATTGGGCCGGCCCACTCGCCACGGAGGGGGTGGTTACCGCACGACCTGGTCGTCAATTAGGATTTCGCGCGAGCGAGCTAGCTATAAGAACCGCGGGAAGTCGAGCACCTCCCACCAATCTCTCCAAGTTCACAAAACCGCGAACGCCCGATCCATCTGATCTCGCAACAGAGGATCGATTGCTTCAATCTTTACGCCATGCCTTCCACCCCCCTACGAATTCTACATATGACTGAGTTCTCAGGGAAGGGCCTCGAGCAGGTAAGCAACATCTTCTCCAGGTCCAAGAAGATGAAGGTCTACGCCATCATCGATGTCTTTGACATGGGCTTCACCTACACCTTGCGGTCCTTGCCCCCCGACCGCTCCGGAGGAAACAACCCGGTCTGGCACGACAGCTCGCTGCCCCTCTTCGTCATGGCCAGCGGCGAGGCGAGCACCCTCCACGTGCGCCTCCGCGCTCGGCGGCGCGTCCTCGGCGACCGGGACGTCGTCGAGCTCATCATCCCGCTCTCCGACCTGCTCTTCGACTCGTCGGCCGGGAGCGTTCCATCCAAGCCATACATCAGCAAGGTCTGGGAGGTGGGTTCCACCCAACAACGGGGTCTTTTCAAATTCAGCTACAACCTTAGCAAGGTCATGGACGTAGGACTGGGATTTAGTGGCTGGCCCATGGCCGGTCAAGCCGTAACTCTCTCTTTATATCCACCGTTCATACTCGATCCAATGGATCATATTGACCCAAAATTTGAACTCAGAAATTTAAATATTTGAGAAAACTTGAAAAAATTCCAGTAAGAGAAAGTTTTTTCATTTGGATAAGTGGTTTATCATTAAAAAACGTTTAAGTTTTTTCTCATATAAAGCTATTAACTCATAAACGATGGATCCAAATGACATGCAATTTTGTTTTTTTTAATTTTTCTGAAATATTTTAATTCCGAGTTTAAGTTTTGGGTCAATCTGATCTATTGGATCAAGTATGAACGGTGGATACAAAGAGAGAGTTACGGGGTGACAAGCCATGGACCAGTCACTGAATCCAAGTACATGGACGTACCGGTACCGGCGTGTTCGACGCCTGCTCGGAAGGTTCGTCGCACCGATGAGGATGATGTATTGATGATTAGTTAGATGTTGTTCTGAACAAAATGGATTTTTTAAAAGGTAAAACTGAATGGATTTTGGTTGCTTGTATCCTCTCAACATTTTCTTTTGAAGTTATTCACATCATGCATGAGATGTGTATGCATTTTAGCATCTGTCATTGCTTCTTTTGCCCAATTAAACCCTAAATCAATTGATACCCGATGACTTAATGAATCGTTTGGTTTCCCATATATGGCTATTATTGAATCGTTTGGTTTCGCATAATCAAGCGTACGTTGGACGACAAAATTAAGTGAATTCCGAGAGAGGATACATGCTGGGAATCATTTTTTGCTGCTGCTCAAACCATATTTGATTCATAAATACGTAGCCCCACGGATTGGTGTAGTGTGAGTACTACAGATATCCCCAAGGATTGGGGGTGTGAGTGACTACGGAGAGCCCCAAGAACTGGGGTGCAAGAGCGCGAGTGCGACGGATCGACCTACGGGTTGGCAACCAGCAGGCCCAGCCCGAAAGCCAGAAAGGTCCGGTCGCGGTCAGTGATGACCATGCCGTACGTGGACGGTGACTCGCCGCGGCTGGGAAGCATCTTGGTGGTGCAGCAGTCGACGGCGACTATGGCGTCCATGTACATTTGCTGCAGTGACTGGAGCTCGCGGTCGGACTTGGACTCCAGAACCGTCTTGCAGTTCTCCAAGTTGAGGTGCGCAGTGAAGTAGTCCTGTGTGCAGGAGAAGAGAGCCTTCTTCATGTCGGCGGAGGCCGATGGCAGCATCTGGTCGATCGCCGCGTCGGTGGCCTCGTAGGACCTGAGGACCGCGGCGGCGGCGATTAGCGCGTAGCTGCGTACGTCGCCGCTGTCCGGCGAACCCTCAAGCATGCCGACGCAGAGATCGTACAGGTGGTCGCTAGTACTCGCATTGCAGCAGGCCGCGGTAATGGACGTCGGTGGGACGTCCTTGCATGCGCGGGCCTCAGCACCGGGGACGAACAGGAGCAGCAGGGTTAGAGACAGGGCACTGGTCTTCTCCATGGTGTGGAACCTGGATGTAATGCAGCTGTGATGGTGTGTAACTGTATCTCGCAATAGATTCCTATATTTATGTATACATATTGAGATCTATTCATCATGGTGCACGATAATATAGATCATCAAATTAATGGTGAGTACATATTACGTATAGTTAATTCTAAAGTAAAGATAATACACAATCAATACAAGATCAATACATGATGCATGAAGAACTTATGTGGATAATGAGAACAATTGTACATGCACTCACTAGTAGAAAACAGGCTAAAGGACCAAACTCCAAAACCCCATTTGTCCCGGTCGTACTGCAAACCGGGACAGATGGGGCATAAAACGCGCCGAGCAGTTCAGGCGACACCCATTTGTCCCGGTTCCAGTCATGAACCGGGACAAATGTCATGGTTTCAGTTACGCGCCCGAGCCACCGCCGCGTTTTTTCGACGCGCACGGAATACGAGCGGAAATACGGCGCCTCCGGCGATTCCTCTGCCCTCCGCCGGCGATTCATCTTCCTCTCCGGCGCTATAAAATGCATTGCACAGTACTACTCCTCCACACACCATTTCTCCGGCCATCTCTCCTCTCTTTTCTCCGTCCCTATGGAGCCACTCGTGCCTCGGTCCGATGAGTTTTACGACTACGAGAAGGAAGGCATGCGGTTCAAGGTGTGGGTCACCCTTCGTGCATGGCGCGTGGAGAAGTGGATCGGCGATGTGAATAACAACTTCCTCGAGGCCGCTCCGATCAAAGCCGTTGGACTCGATTGCGAGTTCACCGACCCTCGACGGAAGGATACTCCGCAGTGCGCCGCCGTCCTTCAACTCTCGGTGGCGATCGAGACTCTTGTCTTCCAAATTTGCAAAGCTGATCGGGTGCCACAGGTCCTCGTGGATTTCTTAGGTGACGAGACAATCAAATTCTACGGCGTGGCAATCCATAATGACATGAAGATGCTAGCCTACTACGGAATTATTATTCGGTCCGCGGTCGACCTGCAGAGGGATCGCCGAAACCCTACCGGCAATTTTACTCCTAGTCTATATGCTCTCTCTAATGCGGTCATTGGGACAAATCTTGAGAAGAAGAAGAAATACAAGAAGAGGAAGTACACGGACGATGACAAGGAAGAGACGTTACAAAAAGACCTAATTTTCGGATGGGGCAACGTTCCATTGAGCTACGATCAAGTCGTATATGCTGATTTAGACGCTCGCCTTGGCTTCGAGATTGCACGGAAGTGGGATAGTCTACGCGGCTATAATACGGACAATGATCATCTTAATGTCGTTGATGAGTAGACTATCTATGTATTCCGTTACGAAAATATTCTGTGTGCGCGTGTTCTCTTGTATTGACCGAAATATATCTAAAGTTTGCAAAAGTGTTTTCAAATTCCAAAGTTTGCAAAAGTTATTTAAAACAGAGAACAGAAAATGGTTTTTTATTAGTTAGTCAAATTCAAACATTTTTCATATTCATAGTTTTTCCTAAATCCAAAGTTTGCAAAAGTTATTTAAAACAGAAAACAGAAAAAGAAAATAAAAAAATGAAAAAACCTCCATCTGTCCCGGTTTCAGTCACAAACCGGGACAAATGGCCTCCTTGTTGTCCCGGTTTGTGACTGAAACCGGGACAAATGGGGGGTGCTTATATATACTGATCAGCAGCCCCCTCCCAAAACCATTGGAGGCATTTTTTTTTGAAATGGAAGGAGGGGGTGTGTGCTAGTCTGTTTTTTTTGTATGCATGCAAGGTGTTTGATGAAATGCCCGAGAGAGTTCACGAATTGATTTGATGTACACTTAAAGAAGTTTATTCTTCTTTTCGATCAAGATTAATTTTTCTCTCATTTCATTTGTAATTAATTGATACCGTGCATGTTCAGTGTTTATTTGTCGATGTTCTGTAATGGTTATTGATGTAGTTCATTATATAATGCAGATGGACCGACAATGGATGTATGGTGACCGACGCACTGCCGAGTACATGACAGGTTTGAGAAAATTTCTAGAGAAAGCTCAGGCCCACAATACCAATGGTTTCATGTGTTGTCCATGTGTCAACTGTCAGAATAAGACAGATCACCCAAACGTGAGAACCCTTCAAAGTCATCTTATTCGGCATGGTTTCATGCCCAGCTATAATTGTTGGACGAAGCACGGAGAAAAATGTGTTATGATGGAAGACAATGAACAAGAGGAAGATGATGACAACTATCCTATGTTCCCGGAGTACGGAGATTCTGCAACGGGGGAAGCTGAAGCTGAAGAGGCACCAGATGAGCCCACTGACGATCTTGGTAGGGCCATTGCTGATGCAAAGAGAGAGTGCGGAACTGAAAAGGAGAGGTTGAAGTTCGACCAGATGTTAGAGGATCACAAGAAATTGTTGTATCCAAGTTGCGAAGATGGTCAGAAAAAGCTGGGTATGAAGGAGATATGCCCTAGAGGCAAATAAATAAGTAGTATTTATTGCATTATCTCATAAGTTTATAATAGGTTTGTGTATTATGCTATAACTGTATTAATCGGAATTATTAATACACGTGTGATACATGGACAACCAGGTCCCTAGCAAGCCTCTATATGAGCTAGTCCATTGGGCAACAGTTAATCGAGATTCCCGATCAAGGACAATGACGTCGGTTGACAATGGGGTCATCTTGTTAGCAGAATAAGGTGGTGGACATACGCAAAGTATTGCAATAAGATCGTATTACGATGTTTGTCATTTGCAATAGATAAGAGTTTGATAGCTTATTCCTTAGACCATGAGACCGTACTTATTGTTGCTTCGTAGGAGTGCTTTGAGAGCATCAAACGTTGTGTCTTATATAGCATGACAATAACGGTGTCCATCTTGGGTATTCTGAAAGAGCATCGAGACGTAAGGATCAAGAGCGGGATTTGTTCATTCTTGTAATGGAAAGATACTCTGGGCCCACTCGGTGAAATTGCATCTATATAGCTGCGCAGCTTATGACTAGGTCATGGAGATGTAATATCGCAGACGAGTTAATAACCTTCGTCGGTAACGAGATACAGCAGAGGCATCGGTGTGTCTACGATCATATCTCGGACAAGGTAGTATCGCAGAGACAAAGGGAATGAATATCATACTTATGGTTCAACGACGATATTCGTGGAATGCACAGGGGTCGTTATATATTTCCAGGTATCCCTGACGATCATTGGTGAGCAGAGTGTCTCGACCATGTCTGGAGTGTTCCCGAACCGTAGCGTAACAAACTTAAGGTCTTAGCGACACTAGGAGATAGGTTCTGGAATTTTATAAGTTTTTATTGGAGAGAAAGAAATGATCCGGAAAGAGTTCCGGTGATCCGGAAGGAGTTCCGGGGAGCTATGGAAGGGTTCCGAGAATGTCCGAAAGTTGTTCGGGTGGTTCCGAAATAGTTTTGGAGTCATGGGATATTGAATTATATATAAATATATTAATTATGAATTAATAGGATTTTAATATTAATTAAATAAAGGAAAAAGGGGGCTCCCCACCTAAATGGGCCCTAAGAGGGACCAAGAGGGGGAAACCGCACCACACAAGGAAGGGAAGGCTTGGGCCTCCTATTCCAACTCGGACTAGGAGTGGGAGAGCCCATGGGGGGTTCGGCCGAACCCCCCCTCCCCTCTCCTCCTTTTAGTCCCACATGGGGGAGCCAAGGGGGTTGGCACACCCCTTCCCCCTTTATATAGCAAGGCATATTAATTGATTTAATTCATAGGAAATTCAGTTAATTCCCAATTTCTCTCTCGATCTCGTGTTTCCCAAGTCGGAGCCTCGCCGAGCTGAGGAAGGGGGTCTCTCTCCACCTAAGCCATACCGCAGAGCGCCGTTGCTCTGCGGGATTCCAGATAAGATCTACTCCTGCGATTTCAGCTGGATCTGAATGACCGGGAGTTGTCGCTAGGCTCCGTATGTTTGCGAGTGCTCGGAGGCTACTCTTTTGAGGAGCTTGGGAGACGTCGTCTCGCCCCCTGCAGCCGCCGCGCCACCCCCCTCTGCTGCCGGCGCGCCAGCCCCAGTGCTGGCGCTCTGCCTTCTTCCGCCCGACGCCCGTCGACGCAGATCATCGTCGACACCTCGGCGTCATCGACTCCGACATCGCGGCAAGTTCTCCGCGACCTCGAGGTCGGCTACGTACGACTTCATCGTCAACGCTTGTGCGGGAGCGTAATCCCCGCTATCGGTCTACATGGAGGTAATGTAACCCGTTCCGCCACCGTTATCACATGTACTAGATAGATAGATCCTGGCTAGTTAGGGTTTCGTACGCTAGAAAATTATTGTTTTCTGCACCGTAACCCCTTCAGGGTACCACACTGGAATTACTGCAGTGGAAGGCAGAGTGTGGTGTGACTGACAAGGGATTTGGAAAGTTGCTGCAAATAATTAGGAAGATGCTTCCAAAGGTCAACGAGTTGCCCGACAGCACGTACGAAGCAAAGAAGGTTGTGTGCCCTCTAGGATTAGACGTGCATAAGATACATGCCTGCCCTAATGACTGCATCCTCTACCGCGGTGAGTATGAGAATTTGGATGCATGTCCAGTATGCACTGCATTGCGGTATAAGATCAGACGAGATGACCCTGGTGAAGTTGAGGGTGAGCGTCCCCGGAAGAGGGTTCCTGCCAAGGTGATGTGGTATGCTCCTATAATACCACGGTTGAAACGCCTGTTCGCGAATAAAGAGCATGCCAACTTGTTGCGATGGCACAAAGAGGACCGCAAGCAAGACGCGATGTGTAGACACCCCGCTGATGGGTCGCAGTGGAGAAAAATTGAGATAGAGTTCCCGGAATTTGAAGATGACGCAAGGAACTTAAGGTTTGGTCTAAGTACAGACGGTTTCAATCCGTTTGGGGAGCAGAGCAGCAGTCATAGCACATGGCCTGTGACTCTATGTATTTATAACCAAGACGCGATGTGTAGACACCCCGCTGATGGGTCGCAGTGGAGAAAAATTGAGATAGAGTTCCCGGAATTTGAAGATGACGCAAGGAACTTAAGGTTTGGTCTAAGTACAGACGGTTTCAATCCGTTTGGGGAGCAGAGCAGCAGTCATAGCACATGGCCTGTGACTCTATGTATTTATAACCTTCCTACTTGGTTGTGCATGAAGCGAAAGTTCATTATGATGCCATTGCTCATCCAAGGCCCGAAGCAACCCGGCGACGACCTTGATGTGTACCTCAGGCCATTATTTGAAGAACTTTTACAGTTGTGGCGGGAAGAAGGTGTACGGGTGTGGGATGAGCACAAACATGAGGAATTTGACCTACGAGCTCTGCTTTTTGTAACAATTAACGATTGGCCTGCTCTTGCTAACCTCTCAGGGCAGTCGACCAAGGGGTACAATGCATGCACACACTGTTTGTGTGAGACTGAATGTTTATATTTGGATAAATGTAAGAAGTGTGTGTATCTGGGGCATCGTCGATTTCTTCCGATCAGGCATACCGCAAGGAAGAAAGGCAAGCATTTTAAAGGTGAGGCTGATCACAGTAGGAGGCCTGTCAACCGTACTGGTGAAGAAATATTTGATATGGTCAAGGATCTAAAAGTAATCTTTGGAAAGGGTCCTGGAGGACAACAGGTTCTGAAAGACGCTAACGGGCACGCACCCATGTGGAAGAAAAATCTATATTTTGGGAGCTACCATATTGGAAGGTCCTAGAGGTTAGATCTGCTATCGACGTGATGCACGTGACGAAGAATGTTTGCGTGAACCTGCTAGGCTACTTGGGCGTGTACGGGAAGAAAAAAGATACAGAGGAAGCACGGGAGGACCAGAAACGTGTGAAAGAACGAGACGGCCTAAGTCCCGAACACTACGAAGGTCCTGCCAGCTACGCTCTTACCAAACAAGAGAAAGTAATATTCTTTGAATGCCTGAGAAGTATCAAGGTCACGGCTGGGTTCTCGTCGAATATAAAGAGGATAGTAAATGTGAGACTCCAAAAATTTCAGAACCTAAAGTCTCATGATTGCCACGTGATTATGACGCAATTGCTTCCGATTGCACTGAGCGGGCTACTATCAGAAAATGTTCGAGTACCCATTGTGAAGCTTTGTGCATTCCTCAATGCAATATCTCAAAAGGTAATCGATCCGGCGATTCTACCAGGGTTGAAAAATGATGTGGTCCAGTGTCTTGTCAGTTTTGAGTTGGTGTTCCCTCCATCCTTCTTCGATGTTATGACGCATCTCCTGGTTCACCTAGTCGAAGAGATTCAAGTTCTCGGTCCTGTATTTCTGCACAATATGTTCCCATTTGAGAGGTTCATGGCAGTCTTAAAGAAATATGTGCATAACCGTGCTAGGCCAGAAGGAAGCATCTCCAACGGCTACGGTAACGAGGAGGTCATTGAGTTCTGTGTTAACTTTATTCATGACCTTAAGCCGATAGGTGTTCCACAATCACGACATGAGGGTAGACTTAGTGGAAAAGGCACACTAGGAAAGAAAACAAAAATTTGTATGGATGGACATTCTTTCACTGAAGCACACTATACAGTTCTACAAAGTTCTACCTTGGTGGCCCCGTATATCGATGAACACAAGAATTTTGTACGCTCTCTACACGCGGGGAAGTCTGACAACTGGATTGTACGTACACACATGGCCACGTTCGGCGGTTGGTTGCGAGCACATCTTGAAAATAAAGACAAGGTTGATGAAGAGTTACACTTGTTGGCCAGGGCACCATCTACAACTATATGTACTTTCCAAGGGTACGAGATAATTGGAAATACATTTTACACGAGTGTCCAAGATAAAAAGAGCACGAACCAAAACAGTGGTGTTCGCATTGATGCAACAAACAACAATGGGCAGAAGAACACATATTATGGTTGCATAGAGGAGATATGGGAACTTGACTATGGACCTTGTTTTAAGATCCCTTTGTTTCGGTGCAAATGGGTCAATCTGAAAGGCGGGGTTGAGGTAGACAAGATGTACGGAATGACAACAGTGGATCTAAACAATCTTGCGTACAGAGACGAACCATTCGTGCTAGCCAATGATGTGGCTCAGGTTTTCTATGAGAAAGACATGTCTAGCAGACCCAAAAAAAGAAACATCCTGGGAGTGGAGGAGCCTAGGCGTCACATAGTTCTTTCAGGAAAAAGAAACATCGTGGGAGTGGAGGACAAGACAGACATGTCAGATGATTTTGATGAAATTCCGCCTTTCGTAGTGAACATTGACCCAATCATCAAGTTGATTGAAGAAGATGCTCCATGGTTCCGACGCAGAAGAACTGGCGGTGTTGTCTGATGGAGATGTTGGTGCGATATGTAATAATTAATATATTAAACTTTTGATATGAAGAAGATGCTCCATTTTTATCTGCATATCAAATGGATCCGTCGGCGTTGATAGAACAAAACACACGATTTCACCTGCATACAGCCCTACGGTGGCTCTTGATGAGTGCCTGCATATCAAATGCACCGTGGGGCGTATGCAGGGAATCCGAGTAATTTGTATATATTCCTCAGTAGATGAATTGAACTATTCTTTTGATAGAACAAAACACACGATTTCACCTGCATACAGCCCCACGGTGGCTCCTGAGTGCCTGCATATCAAATGCACTGTGGGGCGTATGCAGGGAATCCGAGTGATTTGTATACCACACACCACCCGGCTAGGCACTAGAAGGAGGAAACACTGAGTGCTCGCCTCGTCCGAGAGGGGGCTATATATAGGGTCACGGGCTCAACCAGTGGTACTGATAGTGTTGATCCAACAGCTCTCAAGTGCTCAAAAGAAGCACACCCCTGATCCAACGGCTAACAAGTGTTTCAAAGAAACACACGATCTGTGTGCTTCTTTAGTCCCGGTTTGAAACTGAAAGCGTTAATCGAACATCTCAGAAGCAATCAAAAGAAACACACACCTGATCAAACGGCTTACAAGTGCTTGAAAGAAACACACGATCCGTGTGCTTCTTTAGTCCCGGTTTGGAAGTTAAAGTTTGCAAAAGTTATACAAATTCACATTCAAAATAGTTTTAAACTAATTTAAATAATGGTTATAGAAAAGAGAAAATGTTTTTGTATTAGTTAGTCAAATTCAAACACTTTTCATATTGAAAGTTTTTTCAAATTCCAAAGTTTGCAAAAGTTATACAAATTCACATTCAAAATAGTTTTAAACTAATTAAAATAATGGTTATAGAAAAGAGAAAATGTTTTTGTATTAGTTAGTAAAATTCAAACACTTTTCATATTGAAAGTTTTTTCAAATTCCAAAGTTTGCAAAAGTTATACAAATTCACATTCAAAATAGTTTTAAACTAATTAAAATAATGGTTATAGAAAAGAGAAAATGTTTTTGTATTAGTTAGTCAAATTAAAACACTTTTCATATTGAAAGTTTTTTCAAATTCCAAAGTTATTTAAAACAGAAAACAGAAAACAGAAAAAGAAAAGAAAAAGAAAAAGAAAAAGGAAAAACCCCATCTATCCCGGGTGGTGGCACAACCCGGGACAGATGGGGTGCTATCTATCCCGGTTGGAGGCTCAGCCCGGGACAGATGACCCCTATTTGTCCCGGGCTGAGCCACCACCCGGGACAGATAGCCTCTCCCATATATAACCAACACTTAGCCACGGTTCGAGCCACAACCCGGAGCAATTTCACATCGACGCCGTCAGGCTGCCGAATTTTTCCGTCGTGCCGCCGCCTCCTTCCTCGCCGTCCCCGCGCCTCCGGCCATCCCGACGCCGCTGCGCACTGCTGCCGCCCTCGCCGTCCCAGCGCATTCGTCCTTCCCCGTGCGCGCCTCCGGCCATCTTTCCCGTCTTCTTCCTCGCCGAGACCGGAGCTCCGCCGAGCCATTGCCGAGGGCGACGAGGGTGAGTCCTCTTATCCTCCTCCCTCTCTCTCGACGCAACCGCGCCGCACTCCGCCGCCACCGCGTGCGTCACCTAGAAATCAAACCCTAGCTTCAGTTCACCATTGATGACGTCAGCACGACGTCATCATTTTCAGAAACTATGTTAAACTATAGAAAATCATAATTAAATTATTTTAAATCAGAAAATACAAACTTTTTATCAAAATGTTCATAAAAATAAAATACATGTCGTTGTGTCATTATTTTGTGTGTTTGAATAAGTTTGAATAAACAAAAAAAATTGTTGGAATATCGTTGCAAATACAAACTTTTTATCAAAATGTTCATAAAAGTTTTTATATTATCATAAATTATTTGAAAACTTCATAACATATCTTTAGAATAGATTTTACATTTAATTCTTTTCTTATATAGAATATATATTCATGAAAATCATTTTGTGTTTTGAAAATAAATGAAGATCATTTTAAGCTAATGAAATGTTCATTTGGATAATCCATTTATTATAAAATATATGAAGTTATTAAAGTTATTTAGTTGTATGACATATCGGTAAAGTTATTTAGATGTTGAGTTATTAAAATTATTTAAATGGATTGAAATCTCTTGCAGAAACTATGGACACCCGTAGAAATCTTCAACAAGAAGAGGACATGTTCGGCATCATTCGCGAAGGTGATGAATTGGACCCCGGCAGAAACCATGAACAAGAAGAGGAACACGTAGACGATTTCACCGGGCAATTTCTGAACGAGTCCGGTGATGGACTGGAGGGGCATTCAGACGGAATAGACGTCACCGACAGTTCAGCTCACCGAGAGTTCACCGACTCTACTGTTGGAAAGTCGGCCGCCGAGGTAGATATATGCCCTCAGGTTTTTGTCTCCGTTGAAAAGATTTGTGTGTATACATATATTAACTATCACTTTTTCTTGTTTTTAGCCGTCGGCGGGCCATGAACCGGGACCAAGCAAAAAAGCAGCGGTGAAACGAGGCGGGCCACGGACCGGGACCAAAAAGCTCCAAAGGAAACATAAGTACCACATCGAGGAGATCAATGAAAAAGGAAAACCGATTGCTCCCGCTAACCACGCAAGGAAATTTGTAGCTCAGTGCGGAGTCATCGTTCGGGACAGACTGTCCATCAGGGCTCAAGAATGGTATAAGCCAAAGGTGCCAAAAGAGGGGGTTATTTATGTCTCGAATGCAGACAAACAACTCCTTTGGGACGAGCTCATGCAGAATTTCACTTTACCGGAAGAGGAGGATGTAGAGGAGCCGGTTATAGAGAATCGATGCAAGGCCTGGACTTATATTGAGATGGGTGAATTGTTCCGCAGCTGGAAGAAAAGTCTTAACAAGTTCATAAAAGAAGGTAAAACTCCAGAATTTGTCGGAGTCTATGAAAAGATAAAAGATGAGTGGCCCGAATTTAAGGCGTACAAGCAATCGGAAGCCGCTAAGGCCATGTCAGAGAGAAATAAGAAAAATGCAGACAAAAAGATATATCACCATAACATGGGGTCAGGTGGCTACCTGACGGCCCTGCCTAAGTTTCTGAAAATGGAGGAAGAGTTTTTGGCTGAAGGTATACAGATCGAGACATTTGACTGGCCAGACCGGCTTAAGGCTTGGTTCTATGGGCATGGTGGAAAGTTAGACCCTGAAACAGGTGACTGTCTTTTTACCAAGGAGCACGGACCTGACCCTATTAAAGCTCTCAGAGAGGTATGGAAGGAGGTCACGGAAGGCAGGTTCCACCCTAACAGAGAGAAGGACGAGCTATCGCGAGCCCTTAAGAATCCTGAACACAGTGGACGAACAAGAGGAACCGTCGGCTCTGTACCGTGGATACTTGGGTTTCCCAAAGATGTTGGCACTTATAGAAGCCGATCGAGAAAGAAGAAAGAGATTGCCGACCGGGCCCAGTGGATGGAAAATAAATTACTACAACATGAGAAGGAGATAGCAGAGCTGAAGGCAGCGCAGACTCGACGGATGCCCTGCGAATCTGAGACGCCCGAAGATCCTTCTCCTGATCCAAAATCAATGCGGAGAAGCAGCGTGGCTTCGACGGAGCTCGATCGCCACAATGATATGCCGGGTCCTCGTCACCCCGTGGATAATATCGTGCAGCGGGAACTTTGCGACCTACATGTGCCATGCTTGAACATAACAGTGAAGGTGGCGCACGACTTTGCCCTACCGCCTAGCCCAAATGGAACTTACCATCGTCGCCCTATTCCAGATGGCTATGCTGTTGTCGGGGTTGATGAGGTTATCAAGACATATGAGGGAATTAAGCTGGACTTCCCTATGGGTGAAGACGAGGTTGAGTTGAGATTTTCCCTTAAGAGTACCTGCTTATGGGAAAAAGAATACATCGTGTTCCCACATATGCAGCAAAATCGCCCTCCCAGTCCACAAGCCAGTCCACATAACTACAACAACGACAACCAATACGCTAGTCCAGACACCCCCCACAACGACAACCAAGGCGCTAGTCCATCTCCGCCGTCGCGTGAGCGTACTCCGCCGCGTCAACGCACTTCATCGCCTCCGCAAAAGAAGCGGAAGTGCACCGCTGCGTCGACTAGTACTCAGAAAAGCGAAACGGGGAAGTCTCGCTTTGTGAACTCTCGCAAAGATGTCTATACATGGGTCGAGGAGATCCAGACTTCCCAGAGAAAGAAGGCAAAAAAGATGTCTTTGCCTGTTCCGGTTTATTCTTCGGAAGCGATACGGTGGACCATAGAATTTCTTACGCATCCGTCGCAATATGAACTAAATATGGACGATGACTACACACGCGTTCTGGTGCGTACATCTAAGAGAGTGCGGGAAGAACAAAAATCTGCTGCCACCCAGAAGAGAGATGTTCCACAGCTCGGAATGCAGGCGGGACAATCGGCCCCTCCACTCATATTGGCGCCTTACAACCGGAACCCGGTCGATGATGTACTTTCGCAGCAAGCTAGAGATATGGGTATAACTCTGGCAGAGCTTAAGGCATTGCAAGCTGGCGAGAGTGTCACCATACATGAGGTGGTGCGGACATATGTGAGAGGAGAAGATCTTGTCGACCCTGCAATGGTGCGCACTCTACCAGCTAGGTTGCACCAACTAAATGCATGGTACTTGCGTACCACGAAAAGTCAAGACGGAGACTGGCTCTATGGGAAAATTCCAAAGGATTTTTTTGGCCCAGGTGATGATGAGGTTCAAATCGAGTATTGCGAATTATGGCAGTTATTCAATTTTGACGCGCTCGACAAATCTATCATCAGTGCCTTTTGCATGTAAGTAATTAAATTATGTATATATGTCAGTAATTCTCTAGCTCTACTTATTTTTCATTGCTTGTAATTATCCTTATCACTATATTACTTTTGTACTCTATTATGCAGGCTGAAAATTATACAATCTCGAAAGCTGGGACTCAATCACAAGATTGGATTCATTGACCCTAATCGAGTTCATCATCATGGTTTGTTACATTACCCAGATCAAACGGAGGAGCTTTTGCTTACTTATTTGATGGCGCAACATTACAAAAGCATCATAATTTTCCCGTTCAACTTCGAGTGAGTTGTTTACTTTCTTATACATACTCGATGTTAATTAAGTATATGTAATTGATGATTTAGTTATTAACAAATATAAACATATGGCAGATTTCACTGGGTATTATTTGAGATTGATGTTGAAAAGGCAATCGTTGATGTCTTGGACCCATTATCGAAACCTGAAGAAAAGTTCGACGACACGAAACAGATGCTCCATAGGTAATTTCGTTCATTATCACAATCGACCTCGTCTTTTCTAATAATATATAGTAATTAGTTAACTTCTTTACTAATTTTTCATACCGTAAACTTCAGGGTTTGGGACAAGTTCACCGGTTTCCACAAGGATGTCGGTATAGCTAAGAACCTCACTTTTAAATGGCGAGAGGTAAGACGTACTAGCTAGGTTCCACATACGCATATTCTTAATTTCAGTCTCACAATACCATTTTTTCAAAAAAATTTATTATTTTTTATTGATTTCTTATCTTATTCTATCATAAAGTGCGCGAAGCAGCAACAAGGCACCAATTTGTGTGGATTCTATGTCTGCGAGTTCATCCGAATTCACTTCAATGAGGGTGTAGACTGGAATAGGGTACGTTAACAATTCATTCAAACTTGTTCATTTTTCAAATTGAATTATTTTCATAATGGTTGATATATTGGTGTTGATCTCTCCTTTTTAGTTTGAGACGATCCGGAACAGGCTTGATGCAAAAGACCGCCTACTACCAATCGCGGAGAAAATTGCGGGCTTTCTGCTTGACTATGTCATAAAGCCAGGCGCATAATGCAGTATAATCCGGCCGCCAAAAAAGACCACCCCGAGGAAAAAATAGGGTCTAATGCTTCTCTGTCATGTAATGATCTCTGTTTGTAAATATTTAGACATGATCTTCCGGTTGTAAATATTTGTTTGGGAGAACTCGTGTACTAGTAGTATTCATGACTATATCCCGAGGAAAAAATCGTGTATTCATGATATATATTACATAGTAACGTATAATATGCAACTAGATCTTGTTTGAAATGAAACATAAATGAAAAAACACAAACACAAAAGAATCAGTAACAAAAATAGAAAACAAAAACAAAAATAGAAAACAGGAAACAAAACAAAAGAAACAAAAAAAGAAAACAAAAAATCATATATACTGTCTCGGTTCGTATTACGAACCGGGATAAATGAGTAGGAGCCAGAGGCTGTCTGGTTTGGCCACGTGACCCCCCTACTGGTCCCGGGCCGTGGCGTGCCCGGGACAAATAGGGGAGGCTATTTCCCGAACACGCTGTCCCGGGCGCGTGACCGGGACAAAAAACCCTCCCGGCCCGGGACCAGTGGCCTGTTTTGCTCTAGTGACTACAAGAAAACAAGTAATTACCGGCGTGAGTTTTTTGACATTACAGGCGGGAACCGCACATGCCGGTAAATTCACGCCCTCATACTTAACCATTTCGTGAGAAACTAAAAAAAGTAAAAATATATTCATTAGAACAGAAAACACTAAAATAATCTAAAATTTTAGTAACATATGTACAAGTGCAATTAAAAATATTTCAAAAAAAGTGCATTTAAAAACGTACAAGCAATTCTAAACAAATTATAAACTAACATCTACGTCTACTATCTACACAATTAACATCTAAATATATACAAGTAACATTTAAAAATCAACACATCTAAATCAATTAAGACTACACACCTAAATCAACTTATATTTCACCTAAAATTCCTAAATGTAACAATCTTCACATGTGGGACGTTAGTGCGACTAATGGTATGACTTCACTAACCTTGAGGTTCAACTCCTACCACACTTTTGTAGCCATTTTGTGAGTGTCGGTCTGCTGATAGTCAAATAATGTTGTCAGTTTTTGTACTCAAACTTACGTACAAGATTTGATACTAATCAGGTTAAACTTCATTTTATTTTGCAAAATACTCGATATCCTAGTAGCTCATTTCCTTTCAACCATGTCCAGACGGGAAATTATTCGGTGGAAACTAGTGAATACAACCAAAGAATCATGTTTAAAAGTGAAAAAGAAATTCCCAACAACAATAGACTGCGTTGGTAATGTAGTATTCTATAGAGATGTAAATATGCAAGTAGAAACTCAAAATCTTTTAGCAGGTATGAAAATGACAAAATCAGTACTATTCAATAATGTACTTGTAGTTTTTTTTTTTGGGAAAAAACCCTTACTTGACCGACTTGCAACAACAACGGAAATCGTGACGCAGTTATAACGCTACCGTGGAGATGCTCTTATAACGCTAGTTTGGATTTCCCCAGCCAAGTTAGCAAAAAGTAACAAGTGTTGGCATCCACTGAGCGAGACACATTGCCATGCCTAGGGCTCCCAAGGAAGGAGTGCAGCAGAGAATGCACATGGGTGAGGTTGAAGAAGCTGATGAGGAAAAAAAAAGTGTAGCAGATAAATCGATAGAAACATTCAATTTTACACTGGTGAGTGCATCCTACCACATTCAACTCGATCGAGAACTTGCATATGAACAACCCTGCCAATGCTGATAGCTAGAGGAGTCCTAGGGGCCAATAAGTGGTGTGCTATATTACCTAGCAAGCATCAATGCCGTTTATGCATGTGCAACATTTACCATACCCACATGCAACAATGCAACCAAGTCTGTTGGATCAATTTCCATTTTCATTTCATGTGTTACCAAGTCTAACACACGGTGCACACAGCACATATACGCTGGGGCACATCACGTTGCCTGCAATACTGCAGACATCGTCAGGAAGCTTTTTCGTCTGCGGAGGAACCGAGAAGAGATGAGCATGCTCAAGTGTTTCCCTCACGGTCTCGCCATGCCGGCACAGGCGCACCCAAGCTGGTACGGCTCTATTCCATTCCTCACGCATGAATGTACACGAGATGATGAGCTAGCAGCAAACACGCGCATGAGAAGTGTAATCGTTCATGCATGCAGGTGTAGGAGCCGGGTTGCGAGCAGAGGTGGGAGATGGGCCAGCAAAGCCACCGTGGCAAGTAGTTTCGAGGGCACGACGGCGGCGGACATGGCGCCTGCTCCTGAACAGGTGGAGGCGATACGGTGTCTGGCCCTGGGAGGATGGGTGGAGGAACAGCTGCTGCCGCTGCTTACCCCGGTGGAGGAGGCGTGGCAGCCCAGCGACCTGCTCCCCTGCTTCTCTCGCTCCGCAGCAGGCTCTGCCGAGCAGCAGCAGGCCATGACGATGACGACGGAGGAGCTGCAAGCCCGGGCCTCCGACGTGCCGGACGACGTGCTGGTGTGTCTGGTGGGCAACATGGTGACCGAGGAGGCCCTGCCGACGTACATGTGCATGGGCAACCGCGTGGCGGGCTTCTGCGACGACACGGGCTGCAGCGACCTCCCCTGGGCGCGCTGGCTCCGCGGCTGGACGGCCGAGGAGAACCGCCACGGCGACCTCCTCAACCGCTACCTCTACCTCTCCGGCCGCGTCGACATGCGCCAGGTGGAGAGGACCGTCCACCACCTCCTCCGCAACGGCATGCAGATGCTCAGGCCCTCCAGCCCCTACCACAACGCCGTCTACGGCGCCTTCCAGGAGCGCGCCACCTTCATCTCCCACTCCCGCACCGCCAGGCACGCCGCCAACCACGGCGACCGCTGCCTCGCTAAGATCTGCGGAGTCGTCGCCGCCGACGAGAAGCGCCACGAGACGGCCTACGCCAAGGTGGCCGCCAAGCTCTTCGAGGTCGACCCGGACGGGATGGTTCGCGCGCTGGCCGCCGTCCTGCGCGACAAGATCACCATGCCCGGCCAGCTCATGAAAGACGGCCGTGACGCCGACCTCTTCGCGCACTTCTCGGCGGTGGCCCAGCGCGCCGGGGTGTACACCGCGAGGGACTACGGCGACATGGTGGAGCACTTCGTGCGGAGGTGGAAGGTGGCCGACCTCGCCGGAGGACAGCTCTCCGGCGAGGGACGGCGCGCTCAGGACTACGTGTGCGGGCTGCCGCGGAAGATACGCCGGATGGAGGAGCTGGCCCACGACCGTGCGATCAAAGCCGCAAAAGAGCCCGAGTTCACAAGGTTCAGCTGGGTGTTCGACAGGTCAGTCTGCATCAGAGCCTGAACCAACCATCCATCTACTGAATTCCGACGCCATGAATAACAATCAGAAGCAGCAGAAGGATCAAATACTAGTACTGTTGATTGGAGTTGAGCCAGTAAGTGTGAGTCGAGCTGGTTAATTAGCTGCAGGCGTGCAACCTATGTGTGTATTGGTTAACTGAAGCCTGTACGAGTCATGTTTGTGCAGTAAAATGCACTCTACCAGTATATGATCTTGTGTGAAGTGATTAGGTCTTACAAATGATGGTACCGTATGTTTCCTCCCATTGTATGGTTGGAAACTCTGGCAAATAACTAGCTGCAACCTGTGCAAGTGTATGTGTGTTGGTGTTCTGAATCATTTATGCACTAGTCTAAGCAAAACTATGTTTCGCAGTAAATATATTGTCCAGAATGTAGCATAAAGTTGGATTTTAATCTCAGAAAGTTTGAGTTACTTGAAACGAGCTGGTGTTTAAAATCTAGAATGACAACAAGATAAAGAACTCGGATTCTTAAGCAGGGACGACAACTGGATACGGAAATAAGAAACCAGACCCCCGCCCTATCTGGACCGCAAAAGAGTTGTAAGATTAGCTCACAGTCATACCGGTCAGCGCTCGCCCGAGCAGAAGATTGTGGTTATGGATCGATAACCACGCTGCGGGCCCCAGCGTGAGAAAAACAGCTCGTGTGAGAATCTGGCTCCTTCCTCTATCATCTCTTTTCCCCAAGTTTATCCCCTCCGCCACCGGCCCCAGCTCGGCTCGCTAGCATCTCCGCCGCGTCCGTCATTGGCGGCGGGGCCGGAGCGGCGCTGCTCGTCCTCGCGCTCCTCCTCCTGCTCCTCCGCGCCGCGCGCACCCTCGCCTCCCGCTGCGCCTCCTGCCTGGCCGCGCGGGCGCGCGCCGACGGTTGGGGCAGGTTCCCGGCGCTCGTGCGAGTCTGGTGGGTGCTCGCCTTCGCGCTCTCCCTCGCCCTCGCCTACGACGACTCCCGCCGCCTCATTGACCCCGATTACGCGCACGTCGCGGCCAACTACGCCGCGCTGCCGGCGTTGGGCTTCCTCTGCCTCGTCGGCCTCAGGGGTCCAGCGGCGTGGAGCTGGAGTTCAGCGACGATGACAGCAGCGCCTCCGCCGCCGTCCACGAGCCGCTGCTACTGAGCCCGGGTGCCTGCGGGTGACGCCGTACGACGCCGGGATCCTCAGCCTCGCCGCACTGTCCTGGCTCAGCCCGCTGCTCTCGGCCGGGGCCAAGAGGCCGCTCGACCTAGCCGACATACCCTTGCTGGCTCACAAGGACCGCTCCAAGTTCTGCTACAGGGCCATGAGCAGCCACTACGAGCGGCAGCGGGCCGAGTGCCCCGGTAAGGAGCCGTCGCTGGCATGGGCGATCCTCAGGTCCTTCTAGCGTGAGGCGGCCGTCAACGGCTCCTTCACCGCGGTGAACACCGTCGTGTCCTACGTCGGCCCCTACCTCATCAGCTACTTCGTGGACTACCTCAGTGGCAAGATCGCCTTCCCGCACGAAGGTTACACCCTCCTCGCCATGTTCTTCTAGGATGGAATCACGGACGAGGGCGAGGCCGTGCGTGTCGAGGCCGGCGAGGCCCTCGCGACACTGGGACTCGACAGCCCGCGCAACTGCGAGCGGATACTCGACGCCGCCGCGCACAGGGAGCGAGGAGCTCGGTGTAGCTCTCCCTCCCATCCATGGCAGGGCAGGGAGCGAGAAGAGAGATGGGGAAAGGTAGCTGGGACATTGGACCCGGCCGCTACAAAGTACTCCACCCCACTCCTAGCCCTAATTAATATTCCCTTTCACTTAGCCAATTAAGTATCATAAGTGTCACATATGCAAAAATATTGATATGATAAGTATTTAATGAAGAAAGATGTGATGGTGGTATCATAGGTAAATACAGTAACATAGCGGATTTCAAGACAAGATGAGTCTATAGGCTAATAAATGCATGACTATATGATACCACTCATATGATACTCCCCACTATTTAGATGGTAACATAAACTAGTATCATAAATATGATACCACTCTATGATACTTCCTACTATGACTAGTCTTAGCCTAAGTTGAAAGCTCGCGTCCATCCGCCCGCTTTTTTTGGATCTCCGAGGACGAACGGCTAGGATAGAACGGGCGGGCGAACAACCGTCTGGAAAAACCGCTCTCAACTGGATACACATACAAGAAAACCTGACACATTCTTACATGCCCACATTTTAGTGATCATGCTGAATAACATTTCTGAATGTTTCGATCCCACGGCTTTGCTCTCCAACGCTCAGCTCGGTGCTGTATATTCTTGAATATTTAATCCTTGTGATGATGCTTTAAATGGTTTTCCTTTTATCAAATAGGAAGTTGTTCTACTGTCCATTACAAGTACTGCACAAATAAGATTGACGAATTCAATTAGGGAACAAAAATCTTCCCGTGTAATGTGTTTTATGCACAACTGCTGCATTAGTCTACCACGAAAATAGATAAATCAACATATACTAGACAATAAGGCGCGGCGATACGCCACAACCGTGTGTTGTATATGTGATGATTGTAAATAGAATATAACATTACTAAAACATTGAATTTTTTTGAAATTCTTTTTTTGGAAAGAGGTGTCGTTATTTATATGAAGGGATAAGTATGCGGGAATTTGCGAAATAGTGAAAGTAAAAGTTTGTTTTATTATGGTCATTTAAATATTTTTTCATATTTTCCTGGTGCGTATATTTAAAGTTATATTTAATCTATAATTATAAGAAATAAACTTGAAATTTGTCTAAATTTACACCGCTATGAGTTTCTAAAATATTTTGCATTTTGTTGTAAATTAAAAAAAATAGTGTGGTTATTTTGATATTTTCTCCTTAATTATCTGATGAATGTATCTAAAGTTATAAAGTTTGAAATTTGATTAAACTCACACCATTTTGAAACTTTCAAAAAAATTATATTTTGCCACAGGTAATTAGGTTTTTTTGTGTGGTCATTTTGATTTTTTTATATTTTTTTCTGATGGATATATTTAAGCCTATTATTATACCAGAATTAATTGTTTGCTGTTTTTTTCCTGAGGAAAAAAGTGAGGAGGCTGACATGCGGGACCCACGGTGGCGTCATGATGACATCACCATCGACCAGCTCTGCCGGATGCGGTGGCGGCGGCGTTGAGCACGCCGGCGGCGAACCAGCTCGGCGCACGACGTGCGGCTGGTCGCGTTCGGCGCGCGTCGACTCAGGCCGTCTTTAGGTGGCGGCGCCGCCGCCCATAGGACGCTGGAGCGTCGCCGGCGGCGCGCTGATGCGGCGGCGCCCGTGGAGCGCGGCGCAGACGAATCCGGCGCGCCTGTGACGTCCCAGCTCCGGATCTCCAGCGGGGAGAGAGAGAACGCGGCGACGCACCTCCCCGCGTCCGTATGTCTGAGCGGGGAGGCCCGTAGCGGCGGCAGCCGCCAGCGGCGACGGTGATCTCCGGATCGCGGGAGAGAAGAAGGAGATGGGGGCGTCTGTGGGGTTATTTTGCAAAAAAGTTTATGAGGTTTACCGTAATCACGAATAGGTCCTGCTCTGTACTGGAAATTGGAATGCGGGTTGAGATTTTGTTTTCCAAGTGGCTTTTCTGCAAAGATGCAGGGTGACCGGAGGAAACCGCAGGCGACGTGGCGCCACATTATTTGTCTAGACGGCAGTGCTACAATAATGCACATTTTGCGGTTGGTTTTGGGCGCATCTCAGTCGTCCGACGCAGCGATCGGACGGCTGGTGAAAAAATAACGACATGGACGCAAGACAGGAAGCAAATCCTTCCAACTTTCATATATAGTGTATATATATGTATGTATATATGACAGCATATCTTGCTAGCCCCGAACTTGTAGGTCCTTTTGGGCTTAAGCACATTACTCATTGCTATCGAGAAAAACAAATGAATTTTTGCACTCTCTCACCTGGTAACCGTTTCCGGGGCCTAAATTTGCAAGGTAGATATTTTTCTTGATGGCCAATCTTTCACTAGATCTTTTTATTAGAATTCCTCGGAAAATGTGTATACTCGCTCGGTGCTCAGCTCGCTGTTGTATACGGACTAGGATTTTTACAGGACCTTATGGCGCCAGGACCTTATCACAAACCGTCCATAGACCGTTGAGTGCCTCAAGATTGGTGAAGTTATTTTATAAAAAAAGACCCCACTTTTTTTAAATTATATTATCAGAAGTTTTTTTGTGGATCCTTTCAACTTCATATCTGAAGCAATAATATCTGCTAAATTCAAATTCGTATCCTTTGAACTCCAGTATGGATCTTTTCCAAAGATTAGTGGATCCTTTCAAGTTTGTTGTTTTTAAAATCAAATCCGAATCCAAAGAATTTGTATCTGTAAATTCCGAGTTTGGATCTTATTCCAAACGACAGAGATACTTTTAATCCCGATAATATCTGCTGAATTCAAATTTGTATCCTTTGAACTCCAGTGGATCGTTTCAAAAGATTTGTGAATCCTTTAGAGTTTGTTGTTTTCAAAATCAAATATGAATACACAAGAATTTGTATCTGTAAATTCCGAGTGTGGATCTTATTCCAAACGACAGAGATACTTTTAATCCATTACAAAGATCCGGTTAAGATCTATTCAATTACAGTACAAAGATCCATTTAATTCAGCACAAAGGTCCTCAGACAAAGAGATCTGGTACAAAGATCAAAAGAAACAGGGTTTACAGGGTGGATCCTTTTACTAGCAAAGAAATCCGAATCCGAAGAGATCCAAATCCAAAGAAACATGAAAAGAAAAGAATCCAAAAAAAAGGGCCGGCAGGGAGGACGCGAGGCGCAGGCGCGCCGACCTTTGAGTGCTTCCGGGAGGACGCAGAGGCCTCCCTGCTCGAGCGCGTCGCGGCCTCCCTGCTCGCCGCCGCCGGAGGGCGCGGGAGGGCGCGGCCGGGGTCGGGGTCGGGGTCGGGGCGCGGGAGGGCGCGGCCGGGGTCGGGGTCGGGGCGCGGGAGGGCGCAGCCGGGGTTGGGCGCGGCCGGGGTCGGGGGCATGCGGGAGGGCGCGGCCTGGGCGCCGCCGCGCTGCTGTGGTTAGGGTTTCCGTCTCGATTAGGGGGTTATATATACAGCTCTCGTACGGGAGGACCAAATTGTGAAACATGGCAAACGTGGGGTTGTTTTTGCAAAAACGTCACACGCGAATTTTGGAGCATATCCGGACGGGGGGATAGGGTGCGGGCGCCCTAAGGTCCGGTAAAGTGATTATCCGGTTGTATACTCGCTCTTATCCAAAATAGTTAAGGTGGTACTAGTATATCTTTGATCGATTTTACCCTCTCCGGATTAGCTGACTTTAAGTACAAAGTCAGCAAAGCTGCAGTACCGCTGACTTTGCCCATTTGCAAACAGTATTTCCTCAGAGTGATGGATGAACAGTCTGTTTTGATCTGGGCTGTCAAGTTCCGATCCAACGGTTCGCACTTGCAAAGTCAGGCTACTGTAGCGTGACATTGCAACCGCAAAGTCAGCCAAGCTGGGCCGGATTTTACCACATGTACTCGGCTTTGATGACACCGGAAGTTTGCGTATGGGCAAGTGTTGCAGTACCACTATTGTAATACTTTAGAGCAAGTTTCACAAGATTAAGAACACATATTAAAGAACATTAAGTGTATATAATATAATTGAGCTCTTTTACGGTGATTGGGACGGTATATGAGCTACCGTCGGTACTGACGGTCATGATTTTTCTTAATCATTGATTAAGACATGATTTATGTTAGCCCTTGATTAAAAATAGATGTAGTTCTTTCGGAAAAAACAAATTTAAAGTTATCCCGGAAGGTTGTAACCGTGTAACTCACACCACGTTCCATCGTGACCCATCTAAAAAAAAACATCATGAATTCGTGCTCAACCTTGAGCCGCAACCAGGCATTAAAGAACACATATGATCATTAAGATTAAGAACACATATTAAAGAACATTAAGTGTATATAATATAATTATGTCTTTTTTAATACCGAGAACCATATGATCATTATCGTCTTGTCTGGTTCCACACATATAATCTAGATATTCAAGCAAACAATTTATCGCCTTGACTCAAAAGTAATTTTTTGGAAGTCACTTGAGAAATACAAAATGATAAGAAACATATTGGACCATAGTAACTCCACCTCTTAAGTCTGGAGAGCTAGATACCATATGAAACAAAGTGTGTCTCGCTTTGCTCGTTTTTCTTCTCGAAGAGTAACAACAAAAATCATTGGAAGCAAAAAAGATATTTGAACCTTTTTGTAAGATTTATAATCCTAAATTTCATAGAACTTATGTTGGGTATATTTCTAATGACAAAACTATGCAAATAAAATCCTCCAACTAGGTTTAACATTTTTCTAATGGATCCGCTTTCCTTAGAATATCGCTACATCTATGTTGTACATTTTTTTTAGATAAAGGAATTTGATTACTTAAGAGCTTTAAGCCTATGTTGTACACATGACATCAAAATATTGATGGTATGTCACCGTGATACGCATATTTGATTGCTGAGTGAGGACCGTGAATTCCCACCCCTTTGGTAAACGCATTTAGAATGCAAAAGTCCAAGTTTGTTTGAATTTGGGTTGGTTGGTTAGTACTCTCTCCATCTCAAATTAGTTTGTACTGAATCTACGTCAATTAATTTGGAACGGAGGGAGTACAACATGATTCATATGTATTTTTGATCCTTTAAATTAACCCCGTGAAACAATTCATTTGTAATGAATTTTTTATTTCACCTCATCTCAAAGTTACATTTAACTCCTTAGACGTTATCGTGTTTGAAATGATTATTATAATAACCACATACTGTGTTCAAAAACCGTAGTTCTTATGACAAGGTTGCCAAAAATCCCGCGCTCTTCCGGTCCTTTTTCTTTATTTTGAAAAATTACAAACCATATGAAATGGGCTAATAATGCGAGTTTGATTTTTTCCATAAGAAAGATATTGTAACTCTTGAGGCATGCTTTTATTGTAGAAGCGATTATAATAAATTCCCCTCTTTTTTCTCTAGAACATTGAGTTTTCTTTGGAGTTGAGTAAAATATTAGATTTATCTAAGATTTATAAACCTATAAATCAGAAAAATTGCACTCTTTTGATCCAAAATAAGTGTCGCGGTTTTGAACTAATTTCCGAGGGACAATAAATAAATAATATACTTAAGATAGGTTTACCACTTTTTTCAATGGAACTGCTATGCGGAAGAAATGTCATCAAAATTTATAAGCATGTCGCTGTCAAAGATTTGTTTAATGCATGGAATACTATGGTTACAACTGGTAGACTGAATTCCCAACCCCCCTCCAGGAATTGAGTTTACCGTGCAAAATGTCCTAACTCGTTCAATTGTTTTGGTTTTAGGGCATGTATAATGGGGTGACGTCAGTCTTCTCTTGACGTTGCCACGTAAGATATTTGTGAGGAAACTGCCTTCTCTTAGCTAAGAGATGATCTCTTACGAAATAAGAGAACACTAATTTCATCATTGTACTATTTGCTTTCTCTTAAGCATATAATTTCTTACCAACATATAATTAATTCTCATTAATTATTGCAGATGACAATAAAAAATAATACATTGTACAACTTATGATTTTGCCTCTCTAGTTGACATGGATGGCTAAAAGAAGGCATACCTTCTCTAGCATTGTACATGCACTTAGCTAGTCTAACGTACCTTTATGTGTTTCTCCTCGAATTTAACCCCATTCTATAACTCACTTGCCCCGAACTTCTGATTTCACCTCCGCCACAAATCATATTTGAAATGTTCATACGTTATGAAGTTCAAAATGCAAATGGTCCTACGGTGTTCAACCGTCGATCGCAGCCGTCTCCGGACATTTGCTTCTTACTAGTACTCAAATAGTCAAATGCTTGCTATATATCAGTATATGTCATCAATTAACAATCCTTCGGTCAAGCAATATGCATGCTCATGTTTTCCAAAAGCACATGGTGCCACAATTTTGGACCCTCCAGCACAAACCTGCTGCCAAGATCTTCACAAGCAAGTGGTCAGAGGAAGCAAAGAAGAGAGAACCTTCTTCCAGCACATATCCCAGCCTCACCTGGAATCAAAAGCACCAGGCTCATCTTTGACCCTTCCCCTGAAGGCGGCCAAACCAGTCCACAACAGGTACTACAGGACTCAAAACGCAAACCCATCACCGTT
Source organism: Poa annua (assembly GCA_026929855.1). Classification (NCBI taxonomy): domain Eukaryota; kingdom Viridiplantae; phylum Streptophyta; class Magnoliopsida; order Poales; family Poaceae; genus Poa; species Poa annua. The sequence continues at coordinate 79,164,548 of CM049432.1, forward strand.
CGTGCACGTACGTATGTAACCGAACAGGGAAGTTCTGAGGATTTTTCACCCAAAGTCACGCGTCGATTGTCACTTCGTCAGTCAGCAGAGAGAGCCTCCCCACGCACGACTCCACCTTCTCCACACCGCTTTTGTTTCAGTTGGTGAGGCGTTTACTCGCGATCAATCCATCGCCGAGTTGGATGCACAAGCAACCAACAACCAACCAACCCCCCAGCGAAGAAAAACAAGGCACACTACACCAGTCGTCAGTCCAAGTCTACTGATCTGTGCGTTTGTTTCCTGGTGCGTGCGTGAATGTTGAGTAGGATGCAATGCAGCTAGTTAGCTAGCCGGTGCATCCAGTCAAAGACAGATCCAGTCGTCCGGCCGGCCAATTCCAAATGGAAGATGTGACTTTGGAGGAGGAAATTTGTGGATAGATAATTATAGATAGTACATGCTCCGTAGTTGGTTTTATGGAATCTTCTTCTCAGTTCTTGGTCTAAAGAGCGATGTCGATAGGAACTCTCTGCGGGGGGTTGGTGCAACCAGGACTTGTTGTGCTATGCAGATACATATGACTGTCGTAGTCGGGAAGCTTTACTTTATTCATGACGGGTTCTCACTGGAAGAACGAACGCGGTGTTGTCCGTACCGGGATGCAAGCCGAGGACGAGGTACGTACGGGTGCTTCCAAGATTCATGATGAACTGGGTACGCAGATGGAGCTCCCCGGTTTGCATTCATGCAGCGAGAAAAGATTTGCGGCAGAGCCCAAAGCTCTTGGATTAACCCCGTCTTTGCGTCCGGCTCACGGCGTGTTAGGGCAATTACAATGATAGAGAAGGCTGGTCTTCTCTAATCCCTTCACGTAATTCAGAGAAGACACTAAATTTTAGTTTTATTGTCATCTCTATCAATTAAAGATGATTAATTAAATTTTATTGTAAAATCTATTATATACTAAAAGCAAAATGAGTTAGTTTTCCGAGGCACCAGGTTAAGCCAAATCATCTTTATTAATTTTAGTGGTTAGATTTAAAATAGATGGTTAAGATTAAAAAGCATTTAAAGTTACGTAACTTTCTTGACACAACTTATATTGGTAGACGAGGCATTTTGTTTGACCCGTACAATTTCTTTTTTTTACACGACTCCCGGCCGTACTGGATCCAGTACATGGAAATACACCAATATAGTTTACGTTTCTCTCTCTAACTCATTAGCTTCTTCTCCTATCTTTTTTAACATATCACAAACATATATGTGGAAACGATTGGCCACCGAGTCTATTAAATAAATAAAGCTTGCTGGCAGGATGGTTAGGAGGATGGTTGTATCCTCAGCCCACCAGAGTTCAAACCCCAGGTTTGACGCTGGTGTTTCTCATTTAGGTGAAATATTCTTTCAGTGGGAGGCGACGTTCCCGTCGACAGCGAGGCGCCTGTGGTGACTTCGTCAATCTCAAGACCCGTCGGTTCAGTCTCTCGGAGGTGCTCATAGTGGTAGGGTGTGCGTGCGTGCGTTCATATGGGTGAGTGTGTGCGCGTATATATGAGCGCTTACGTTGTACTTTGTTTCTCAAAAAAAAATTAAACGGGGTGTTTTTAGATGGAAAGATGTGGAAGAATATAGAGTATAACCTAATCAATTATGTGTAAATCGATATGGATATCAACGAGTATATACACGTAATAAAAAGGTGAAATGTAGAAGTTGAACTAACCTCACATAAAATTTATGAAAGATTATGCGAGAAGTTGAATTTAAATAGTTTGGACCCAAGATCAACACACGTAAGGTTTCCAAATGACACTAGCCTCAAATCGAATTGTTTGAATTCACCCGACTAACAAGAAAAATAAAAGTCTGAGTCCATGGGGAGCAGTGGCTCCGTGTATTAGTGTATTAGTATGTGAACATTGGTATTTACGAGAACATGTAGAACTATAAGAGCCAATATCCTTTATTCGATAAGACAACAACCCAGCAAACCAGAACATTATCATGAATAACACATTATTCTAAAATGACGAAGCTACACACCCAGTAGATCAACTGGTTATTTTTTCACCTTCTAAAGCCTTTATAAGTTGCTTTAGGTGAAGGGAACCGGACATACCAAAAAGATTAAGTGAAAAGTTGAATTTTAAATAGTAGGACCGTAAGATCGACGCATGCACCATGTGCCACCAAATTTGTCGAAGTCATCCGACCGACGAGGAAAAAAGATTAGCCCATGGGAACCATCGGCTCCGGGTGCATCCAAATATCCTAATTAGATACAACCTGGTCCAACCACCAAAATATTGTCATGCATAACACACTAATCTAACATAGTTAAACTATACTTGGTAAAATTGATTGGCTATTTCCGAACCTCCTAAAGCCTTATAATAAGCTGGAGGTGAAGGAACAAGACATATCTTAAAATGTGTACAATAATTTAATTTTGGGTAAGAAGAAGTGTCACCGTTTACGATCTTATAAAATGGAATAAGCATGGAGGATAGATTTATCTCTATAATCATATAATGTAGTGACGAAAGGTGAACTATTTGAAATGGTAATTGGATTTGAGCTTGACGATACATTTATTAATAATCTGTTCGTACAATATCAGCACAAGAAAATAGGGATATTAATCAAGAATTGCAAGGAAGTGAAGGATCGGTGGTCCGTTATTATACACGTGCTTGCATCAGAAGTTTCAACATAACTTGGGTTGTTACGATGAAATACCGTAGATTACATATCAACGCTAATGTGCCATTATAAATAGTGTCAGATAAAGTGCATGCTATCTTTTATTAAAGTTTAATCATAAATTTTAGATCTGAGTTTTAAAATAATTGAGTTTTAAAATAATTCAGATGATGCGAATAAACGTGATACCACTATAATACCACTGTAGTAGCTTTTACGTGTATAATATATTCGCATATACTATTCTTTTTTCAGTCCACAATAATTTGTGACATTTGCTGTTCTTGGTTATTTTAGACAAGCTAAAATATGTTTGAGAAAAATGAAGAAGCTGCCCTCGCATTTGCGAGGGTCAACATGCTAGTTACATTAATAAGGAATGCATATATATGGTACAATGGATAAAATAATTTGTTTTAAATTGGTTGAGATCTTCACTTAAATAAGGGAAGGCCTCCCTCTCTCTTCATTCACTTTCCTCCAACTAAATAAAATTTGAGGTGGCATCTAATATAAGGCTGATGTCACCCGTCATACATGCCCTACGTCCATTTCGTGATTTAGGGAAAAGTTGACCTAATTAATTGAGGTTATTTGTTTGTTGATCAGTGTCGCGTCATTTTTTCCATCACAACGGAAGCAACCGTGTCAATGTTCGTATGTTTCTTTGGCAAAAAAGTTCATCTTAAAACATGAATTTGTGTAGGTTGGGCGAATCAAACCTTGCAGTCGGAATCCATCATTTGCACCTTGAAATTTTGCATGCCGGTCTAAATTCAACCCTAGACATGTTTGATGCACGGTAAAAAGAGTGCCCTGGACCGGTTTATCAACTGCCTCACTCACTAGACGGCCCCGCATGTCATTCATCTCCTTTCCCAAACCATCTCTCTCTCCATTAAAAAACACAGAGAGGTGCATGAGATATGGCGTCACTGACGACGAACTTGCCATCATGCTCCAAAGCTCCGTTTCCTCCCCCTAGCCTCGTTCTCCCTGCCCACAGAAATGAAACGTCGCACAACGAGTCGTTGTCCCACACATGTTCTTACTTCTTACCAAATGATATGGGATATTTCTGTCCCGCCAAAGTCAATAAGATAATAGAATGATGCAAAAAATATAAACTCCATTTTTGTTGTATTTCCATACGTGGGTGTCAGGTTCATCATCTTCTGGTGAAAGTTTTTGAACAATTTACAAAAATGTTTACTTTTTACTCTGAAAACTGGTCCAATGTTCAATTTAGATCGGGATTAATATTTCAAAGGTTGGAATGATAGGTTTCAACCTTGGGGTTTGATCCAATTCAAAGCAGTGGCGGAGCCATAAGGAGCTAGCCGGGTGCACAGGCACCCGGGTAAAGTTAGTTTCCTTCCTTGTAATTAGCCACGTGCACCCCTGTAATCAACTATTAGTGCACCCTGGTGAGCTTAATCAGTATAAATTACATAGTAGTGCACCCTGATTGAATTTGCTCTAGCTCCGCCACTGATTCAAAGGTCGGCTTGTGCATCATTTTGAAAGAAAAAATGTCCAATTCAAAGGTTTAAATAGACTTTTCCTTCTTCCAAGACGCAAAATAGTAGTATTATGGAGTAGAAGCCGAACGAACTTCCATACAGAGAAATTCCCCGTGCGTAGCTTTTCCACGCGCCTTTGCGTTGTCTCACTCTCGCGCCCGATCGAAGATCGCGGAAGAAGGGGTCGAGAAATTCCAGTCGCGAAACCTCTCGAAGGCCCGTCCGCCCAGGTGCGTTGACGAAAGGACACTCAAATTCGTCCTCGCTCCTCCATGCTCGATGGTCCTCTTCCATACACACGTCCCACCGTGAACCGTCCGCATCCTCACACCCGCTACAAGCCACGAGCGCACGGCAAAGCGTCGTTCTCCGGTCCACGACGGGAGCTGTCCATGGAGCTCAGCAGAGCGCACAGCGGCCACGACTCTCTGGTCTAGCTAGGCGAAAGGAAGCTTCTTATTTGGACCCGATCGAAGCTAAGCAGAGCATTCACGAAAGCAACCGCCCCTCTCGCGACGGCGTGACGACCCAAAGCTCGCTAGCTCCTCCGTCTCCTCCTTTATATCCCCCGCGGCTGCGGGCACAAGCGAGGCTGCCGGAGGTAGCTAGAAGAGAGACAGCGAGAACAAACAAACAAACCCAGCAGCCACACCGCCGTACGTGCGGGTTACATGGGCGGTCGGAGGGCGGTCGTCACCGGGTTCTACGTCTGGGGCTGGGAGTTCCTCACCGCCCTCCTCCTCTTCTCCGCCGCCGCATCCTACTAGCTAGCTTCTCCCCTCTTTGATTATAGTCTAGACTCTACAACCATATACATACATACACAGATCGACGAGTGTATCAGCCGCCATCAGTAGATAGCGAGAGTTAGCTAAGTACGTATGCCATCGACGGCCATGGTCCAGCAGCAGCAGGAGAAGAAGGGTGGTGGTGGTGGTGGCGGGATCAGGGCCGGAGGCGGAGGGCCGGCGCCGTTCCTGACGAAGACGCACCAGATGGTGGAGGAGCGGACCACGGACGAGGTGATCTCGTGGGGCGAGCACGGCCGGTCGTTCGTGGTGTGGAAGCCCGTGGAGCTCGCCCGCGACCTGCTCCCGCTCCACTTCAAGCACTGCAACTTCTCCTCCTTCGTCCGCCAGCTCAACACCTACGTACGTCGTCCAACACTCTCTTTTACTTCCTGCAGCTTAATAACCGTACGTACGTAGTTTATTTAGCTTGTTTGGTTTCTAGTTTGTGTTTACCTTGTGGTTGTGGTCGATCGAGATCGAATCGAGATGGTCGACGACGAGCTCGCCGGCCGAACGCTGCACGTACGTCGAGCTCACCGAGAACGAGCTTAGCTTGTCCGGGGAGATATCAGGTACATACGCACGACAGCTTCCAGACACGTCTCTGACCCTGACGTGTCCACCGGCATTTGTTGCCCACACGACAACGAAATCAAATCTATCCTTAGCTAGCCTAGTATATAGAGCGCAGCTTAACAGCTACGTTTTCCTTCTTTCTTTTCCGGCGATGAAGCTTTGCTTGTTCTGCCGGCACTGGTTGCGTTGCGTGACCACGGATCAGTACAAGTACTGTCACGGAGCCAATTAAGGCATATGCCATATCGTTTCTGGTTGGGGGGATCAGTAGATCGAATTTGGCGTCTCGATCGATCGTCCTAGAATTTACTATAGTAGCACCACATGTCCACTGTACGACGTACGTCTTTGTTTAAAGCGCGTTTGGACTTTTGGACACAGGACGCCGGTATATATGGGACAGAGTGAATAGAAGGTGAACCATCTAGCTCGAGCTTTGCTAGGTGCTACAGTAAAACTATAGCCGGCGTGTTCGTTGGACGGAGTCCTACGACTAATCTGGAGTGTGGAGGAAGATATGACACTCAAAAGCTTTGTTTTGGTCGACCTAAAATTAACGTAGAAAACGAGCAAAGCGTTTTTTTCTTGTCGTGTCGATATCTCATGTCGTCTGATGCGACTTCATAAAGCATGTGTGCTGACCATTGACAAGCTAGGTAGACAGGAAATTAGCTAACGCGTGCGTGTCATCCGTAAGTCAAATCTAATCTTTTCCGGTTTCACACGCCGAGCAAACAGAAGACACTGGCCTACTAGCTGCTTTTGAGAAAGGTTGAGAAAATAAGAGGAAAATGGAGGATGCTGAAAAACGTTGAGGAGGTCCGAGATGTCACCAACAACTACTCCAGCGTCGACGTCGTCTTCCTCTCATTCTCCTTTTTGGCAACATGGCCGGTTCTCGATCTGGAGGTGACGGCCACCAATACTTTATTAAGTGGTTGGTTTCGCTTGCAAATGAACAACTTACGCAGCATTAGTGCATTATTACTCAAAGAATTGGAAGCCAACAGATTCCATGATAGCAAAGCTGGCCAGGGTGCTTGATAATCATGTTTAATTTGACACGACAGTCGATCCATTAGTCTATCTATTAGTACAATCCATATATTGAAAAACAATCAGGAAATAAATATATAGAATTGCAAAGGCATCAGAAATCGTCGCATTTTTTGGCAAGGCAAATGGGGTTGCGTGTGATCAGAGAAAGTACTGCACCTGTTAAAGAATACATGTGTCATATTAGGAAGTTGATGCGCAGTCAAACTTCTCTCATGTATAAATTAGTAATAACTGTGGCAAGTGAAAAATATGAGTACAAGTAACTAAGTTGGACACTTCACACTTAACTACTTTGTGTTTCTTTGAAAAAATCAACAATTTAAAGGAAACTAAATAGTGAAATCCATTTTGACTCCCGGGTACCGTATGCAGCTGATTTTTTTTATTTTAGATGTCAAAAAAATCCTAAATTAAATTACGTGGATATATCTTCACATATTCTACATGTGCATAAAGTCGTTTCGCGAAAAATCGATATTGTTATGACATGTGTAAAAAAGATTTTAAAAGAAAGTCTTAATTAACACCATATTTTAACTGTTTACAGATGCTACAAATGTAGTTTTTTCCTACAAGTGCTTTTGAAAACAAAATATTTAAATTTCTATGGGCAAAACATTTTTCTGTATTTTATTATTATTTTGAAATGCGTTTAAAATGTTTTTCAAATGAAAGGGGCAAATGCACCTCGGAGCCCAAACGCCTCTCTCAAGAGAATCTATATTCACAAAAGAAAGAAATCATTTTTGTGTGTTTTGTTTGGTATGATTACTTGTAATCTAAGAGGGTACACGATTCTCACAAATTCTGGATAAAAACATATGTGATCTCGATGCCATCAAATTATTGGACCCTCCAATTATATTTCCCTCTATCCAATCAAGTAAAATATTTAGAAGAACCATGGCGTTTTATTTTCATAATTTATTGTGTTCTTTTTCGCATATGATTGAGAACTAACTATTTCTAAGTCACCAATAAGAACCATCTGATTGAATCTTGAGATTCATGAAAGTACAAAAGTGATGGAAACATGCTGATCAAACAGCCATTTATTGTTTAAATCACTTTGTTTCCCTTTTCCCTTATTAGAATCGTGCATTATTTTCGGATACATGGTGTGGTGCTGAGCTATCTCAGATTTGGAATCAGAGGCAAATAATATTTGTGCTTCAGAGACGCCGTTGTTGTTCTAGTTTACGGTGTTTCTTTCTCTAAAATGGTTTGTTGCATTTGTCGTTTATGGCTCATTGACCATAAAACTTCCGTATGATTATGCCATGAGTAGAAGATGCACTGAAGATATCCCACACTTCACTCTTGTACTCCATCCGTTTTAAATTAGATTACTTCCATTTGTCAAAAAAAAACATGAATCTAGTTCATCTAATTTGGAACGGAGTCAGTAGCAATCAGTGGAGGAACATTAAGAACATACCCCATTGAATTGCTAGTGAATGAGATGTCTACTTCCGACAAACAGAGAGTGGATGCTGACACATAGACTGGAATCTTTTTGTTTATAGAACATGTATAACTTGTTATGTGCTCTCCTAAAGGCTAATAAATTGCAAATGTATCCCCCCTCGTACAACTGAATGTTCGCCAAATGGGACTACTGTGTAACTGTGTTGGATACTGACGAACGGTGGGAACTATCCTTACGCAGGGATTTCGGAAGGTGGTGCCGGACCGATGGGAGTTCGCAAACGAGAACTTTCGGCGAGGTGAAGAAAACCTCCTCTCCGGCATCCGTCGCCGCAAAGCGACGACGGCGACTCCTCAGTCCTCAAAATCCTGCGGCAGCGGCGTAAACGTCGCGTTCCCTCCGCCACTGCCCCCTCTGCTGCCTCCCGCGTCGGCCAGCACGTCCGGCGCCGGAAACGATCACAGCTCCTCGTCGGCGTCGTCGCCGACGCGTCTGGACCTCACCAGCGAGAACGAGCAGCTCAGGAAAGACAACCACACGCTGGCATCGGAGCTGGCTCTGGCGCGCCGGCACTGCGAGGAGCTCCTGGGCTTCCTCTCGCGCTTCCTTGACGTCCGGCAGCTTGACCTGCGTCTGCTGATGGACGAAGACATGCAAGGGGCGGCCCTCGCCGAGCGGGACCTCGCACGCGCGAAGGAACAAGAGCACGGCCCCGAGGAGAAGAAGGTGAAGCTGTTCGGCGTGCTCCTCAAGGAGGCGACGACGACGACGAAGAGGGCGCGGTGCGACGAGGCAGCGGCCAGCGAGCGGTCAATCAAGATGATGAGGATCGGTGAGCCGTGGGTCCGCGTGCCATCGACGGGTCCGGCACGGTGCGGCGGCGAGAACTGATGCGAGCGGCGAGGCGGCCAGACGGCGCGCACGCTGTTTTGTGCGCCTATGGGTAGCACACTAGCACTGTGACACTGTCTGCGGACTGCGGTGATGGCCTGAATGGTTCCATCAACGTAGTGCTTAGGCAAAGTAATGAAAAGCAGACTTAAGGATACTAAACTCCAAAGGTAACCGTGTAAATTGATTAAGATATGCTGGAAAAGTAGGAGGATTGGATGATGAAGAATATAGGAAGATTGCTTGTTGGAGCTCAACGCAGCTGCATCAAGCGTCTGGAGAACTAATGCTGGAAGTGCTAAATTTGACAAGGTGTGGAACTATCAAATTACACCCTTGTTTAGATGTACATATTGGCCCGAGATTTTATCGTGACATTACTGATCTGGTTCCATATTAGTTTCTGCTAACTATTAAGCTTTATCTATTGATTTTCAGTGTCCATTTATCAAAACAAAATCTACTTATTTTCAGTGTCAACATTTAATTTTAAAAATGCCTAAGGGTTGGGCTAGATGAGAGTGATAGTGTACAAACCGTGGCCCATTACACACCCAACTCATGCTATTGGCTTAGCCCAATCTATTGCGGGATCTGTGCAAATTATCCACGCCTAGGTGGCCCAATACCCTCTCTCATGCATCTATGTGACAACAAAATCCTGTGTTTTCTTGAGACAACAAAATTCCTATGTGAAATGGATAGACCATTTTTATTACGAATGGTATATCATGGTGTATTGTTCGTTGCTCCATGTGTCACTCTATACTAAGTTGATAATTCATCTTTTTTGCAATGTTACCCCACTATAAGTAGTCTAACTTCTGGTCGGTGTTGTAATAATTCACGAGAAGATAAAAGAAGACAAGATGGTTCAAATGTGCACGTTGCACGTCTTCGAAATATGAATGTAATTTCTAGTTTAGTGATTTTTTTTGTTAAAACAATCTAAAAAATCATAAAATTTATCTTCCAAAAACCACAAATGACCTTTATGATTACAAAAAATTATGTATCCTAACATGTTTGCTCTTTTATTAGGGACATTATAACTGAAACAAATTGGAGCTCCCTCAGGCCACCTCACATTTCGGCCGTTAGATTTGCTACTGCTCATGATATTGACCGTTGGATCTCTTTGCCAAGCTAGAATGGGCCAAATGAAGCTGAGGGGCGCTACTCTGAACATCAAATCTGCTGAATCTGGTTAACTGGGCCCGAATGCCCCGCTAAAGCCCACCAAGTGAGACCGAGCGTTCGCCCTTGACTGCTATGTTCCCCTTCCCCTTCTGCCTCTCTGTCCCAAACGTTCGCCCTGACCCCTCCTCGCCCTCCACCTCTTCCTCCGCCCCGGCCCCTCCCCATCCACCTCACGTCCTTACCAGGCCACCACACCCCTCCAGGTCTCGATCTATGGTGAAACCTAGATGGGCGCCCGATTCCCTGACCTCGACCGCGTCATGGAGACCCACCTCAATTTGTTTCTCCTCTTCGTAGGCCTTTGTCCTCCACCTAGCTCGTTGGCGGCAACACTGCCAGACTCGACGCATCCAAACCTCACGTACACGAAGTGTCATAAGAGTTCATAGAAGGAGGGGGAGGATCTGCGGCTGCAAGCGAGTTGTGGAACCTGGAGAAGGAGGGGTATGAACCAGCACAGATCCGTATTACCCTCTCAGGTCTGAACCTTACCAGTTCTTTTGGAACTTCTCAGTGGCTTCTCTGTGAAAAAAAGCCTAAGCCCAAAAGAATTGGATTTTAAGCCGTTTTCAGGAGAAGCCCAAATCAGTCCATCCTTCACAGCGGGGGGAAGCCGGGGTACCCCAACTTCCCGCAACCGCCGGTGGCTTCTCGCAAATGAATCGAATCGTTTTTTGCATTGCCCCTGTATGACATGAAAATTACGACGATTTGCCATGCGCTGACCCAAATCGTTTTCTCCTCTCCTCATTTCCTTCTTTTCCTCTCGTGTTTGCATGTTGCCTCCACCCTCACTCCTTCCGAGCCGCCGCCGCCGCCTGTCGCCCGCTCCCAACCTGGCCCGCGACTTCCCCATCCCGCCAGCCCCAGCTTGAGCTCATCCGTTCCGCTTCGGTCGGCTTGACCTGTTGTTTCTTTGGCTCGATCTGCTGCGGCAAGCCTGCAGATCTTCGCGCCCGACCTCTCCCGTCAAGCTTGCAGATCGGTTCCGCTCCGGCCGTCCCTAGAGATCTCTCCGCCTGGCCTCTCCTGATGCGTTTGCTGCTGCCTCCTCCTACCTTCATTTGCTGTTCAATCTGATGTGTTTGTTGTTGCCTCGCATGGGCATGTCTGCCAACTGCTAGATGCAGTTCATGAACTGCTAGATGCAGTTCATGTCGCTCGTACAGTTCCTGGAAGCCTGTAATTTGTTGGTCCTTTCAGATAGTACGTATGTGTATTTTTTTATGAATGGAATTCTCTTCATATATGTGTATATCGCAGCGCTTTGACAAACGAACTAAAACTTAGCATAACATCCGTGTCTTGCTTTATCTATAAATGATGTCTGTTTGAAGTAATTATCACTTTTATGATGTTCAGAAATCATCCTAGGGCTATTACAGACTTTTCAACGTATTGTCCATGCAATAAGCTATGACATTGGAAGCTGAAAAGAACTGGACTCCAATTTGTCAGGTGCTTATTTTTACTGTTGTTTCTCTGGGAAGCTCAGACCGAAGTGGCTTATGCACAAGCTGGAGCCGAAAAGAACTGGGCCTTAGCCAGCTTATTCCTTTCTTCACCTATGGTGACTACGATTAAAACAACATATACGGTTTTATTTTTTCTCATACTGCCACTATATGAGCGAATCTGAGATCATTTCCTCATTTTATTTTATTTTATTTGCAGATGTATCTTGCATTCTTGTTCTTGCATCTCAACTTTATATGTTAAGAGCAATGCAGTAATTTGATTTAACAAGTTTCTTTTAAATGTATATGAAACTTAATTCATGGTAATATAAATTTTATGTCTATTTCAAGGGCAATAATATCCAAACTTCTGGCCCTTTTTCCCTTGCTTGGCATCAGGTCTGCATATGATAAATCTTTCATTTCTTCTGCTGTATGCATTTTATGGCAGTGGCTTGTGGGAGGGAAATATTGTGGTCACAAGGGAGAAATGCTCAAGCATCTAGAGACTGATAAGGTAGGGCAATTACTTTTGATGAACTAAAGGAGTTAACATTCATCTACTAAAATTTTCCATGAAACTTGCTGAATTAGACAGAAGATGGCTGATGGAGCCGGTGTTTTAGTCTCATAACATTGATATTCAACATTTTTATCTTTTGTCATGTCAAGTGCATGCTTGCCTGATTTCTATTGTATGCATTAACTAACATCATGCATTCTTGCACATGTACATATAGCCGTTCAGTAATTGGAAGAATCTCTCAAGCAGTATAGCATGTGATATTTGAGAAAACTCTAATAAATAACAGCTGAAGTGGATGCAAATTACTTAGGGTCCGTTTGGTTGGGAGCACCGATAGGGGTGGGCTGGATGGTTCACGTTTATGATGATGAGATGGTCCAGCGGTTCTGATTCCTCGTTTTGTTTGGTTTTAGGAATTTGAGCTGGTATGGATCGAATGCGATTAGCTTTCTGGTTAATTGGAATTAATTAGCCTGCAATTAGTGCGTTATTAACGGAAAGTTCCTTCGTTATCTCTGTACGTGAGGACGAAGACGAACACGGGAAAACAGGCCAAGCTCCAGGCGACCCGCCGGAGCCCTCGGCCAAAGCTCCGACGAGACCTCGCCGGCGTCCTCGGCCAGGCATCCGAAAACCTCGCCGGCGCGACCAGCACGAGCATGCCAGCGCCCACGGTCCAACCTCCCACGCGACCTCGGCCATGCATCCGAGGAGACCTCGCCGGCGCGAACCAGCACGAACTTGCCGGCGCCCACGGCCCAACCTCCCACGTGACCTCGCCGGCGCCAGGCATCCAAGGAGACCTCGCCGGCGCGAACCAGCACGAGCTTGTCGGCGCCCACGGTCCAACCTCCCACGCGACCTCACCGGCGCCAGGCATCCGAGAAGACGTCGTGCTCAATCGTGGTGTACGCCGGCAAGGAGAGCTCGTCGGCCGTTCCCGTGCTTGCCAATGTTCAGATTAGCCCAACGAAGAAGATGATTAAGCAGCGGTACACAAATTAGGAAAACATGGATCGTTCGACCCGGCCGATTTTGAGGAATCATTTGACTCAACATCTTTAGGGCATATTCCCCTATCGTGAATGGTTCCACCCACCTACTTTATAACCAAACACATACATAATGTGAACCATCCCACCCGACTCATCTGAATTCTTGGAACCAAACACATGATTAAGTAACTCTGTCAAATGCCTAAATAGCTTTGCTCGCTTCTACCTCACCATATGGTTCATAATTACTATTCGGAACTAGGAAAATGTAATATATCACATGATGTTGTAATGTGGCACAACCATCTTCGAAACACTGCCTTTTGATTTACTATGTATTCTATTTCATATCAGGTACTAATTGAATAGGACTCCCCCTTTTGGAGACAATATATTTGTAAATAATTGGATTGAAATCCCCGACAGTGTTGCAAGTCCAAAGTTGGGCAAAATACATGATATACCCTCACAAAGAAGATGAAACTTATGTACTTCTGTTTCTTTGTAGGTGAATAAAATTTCTTCAGGTCAAAGATCCAGTGGAGTTATGAGTGCCTCATAGCCAACACAATGTAAGTAAAATGACAGTGACCATTTGAGTCGAGAAATTCAGTGCAATTTGTTGAGGAGACATGGACAAGAGCTTTGTTCCTTTAATGATCTATGTGGTTTGGTTAATTGGTTTAATGTTGTCAGACGATTTTTTCTTTGGTTCAGATGCTTCAAAATCGTTTAATGGATGTTGTGCCCAGTTTTTACTAGGTAGAAGAAAATATCTTGCTAACATATATGGAGAGTTTGGGTGCATGTTCTTGAAACAAAGCAGATTCATAAAATGGTCGATGATGGTGTACTCTTTGTTGCAAAGATCACAATTGTGGTGATTCCCCCCCCCCCCCCCCCCCCCCCCCCCCCCACCCCCACCCATACTATGGAGAAAATCTCTCATTGAAAGCATGGCTTTTCCCACGCGAGAGTCCCAGTCACAGTGAGACTTACGGTTGAGAAGCATGTGCACCGACCGCTGGTTTTGGGGTTCCGATTCGTGGAGAAGCATCTATTAGATCTATGGTGCCGGTCTGAAATTGTTAGGTAACTGGCTCTCAGTTTGATATATGTTCGTTTATTTTCTTTATTAGACCACTGGATATAATTTGCATGACATGTTAACTGCAGTTTGCCGCGAACTCGTTGCATAAAAGACTTTTATAGCAAGCAGGAATGATAAGTCATTTTTTTCTCTTCCAGGATAAATGGTGTTGTTGACTTCATTTGGGAGCTGCACACTGCGCTCCCCGTTACCCGTACCCGTACCCGTATGCGGGTATAGATTTTCCCCATACCCGACACCCGCCGGGTACCCGATACCCGTCGGGTACCCGCTAAAGTCTTGCAAACAGCAAAATCTCAGGTTCTTCGGCTGGATTGCCGGGCTCTCGCTGGACTCACTCATCTCCATGTCACCTGAGGACATGTCTCCGGGGAGCGGCAGCGAAGCGCAGGAGGTTAGGGTTTGAATTTGATGTGGGGTATGTGTTTTACCATATGACATGTGGGGTCTCCCAGGTATGCGGGTAAAAGGGTATGGGTATGGCATCCCCATACCCGCACCCGCATACCCGATGGGTATAACTTTTTCCTGCTAAGTATACCCGTGGGTATTTTTCTAGCCCAAACCCTCCCCATTTAAGGCGGGTATCGGGTACCCATTGCCATCCGGACTCTCGATCCTCACGCGCCAATTTCAGATGTAAATTATGACATGAATCTCAATTTTTAAAATGTTCCAGCTAACTGCAGGTTTCCTATATAGTTATAAGCTTTAAACTGGATCCCACGATGAATAAAGCGCCATGTCTGAACAACCATCACTCCACCCTAATTATAGCATTAGGAAATGAGAATATACAATAAATAAACAAGAACTATCTATGTATATGGAAAATTAGGTGCTGAAATAGCTCATGTTGGCGTTGTAAAATTAACAAGAAATGCATCATGCCTAAAAAAAGAAAGTAGCTATTCTTCTCACTTTCATGTTGATCACAGATATTTGGTTGACCAACGCAGCTGGTATATCCATAGCTCTTTGAAATAGAGTTAAAAGACCGTGATTCAAAATATATATCGAAGACTATTAATAGATATATTTAAATATTCAATGGAAATCTAGTGTTTATACCATATATTCAATGGAAATCTACAGTCCGTCTACGCTGAAGTAATAGGCTGCTCTTAAATCAATCGAATATTTCAAACTGTTGTTTGCTTTATATTGATCATCTTGAAGGCGGCCATATTAGCAGCATTTTAGTATTACCATGAAACAGGCTTCCGCCCTGCTTTATAAATAAAGCCCAAAAGGCCGAACTGATACAAGGCAACGAGGAAACCCTCTTACAACAGATCAAGAATAAACAACACAACACAAGAAAGACCAAGACTTGCCACCGAAGACATGTGCCGAGACTAGGGGAAGGGACTCCACGACGACGCCCCCAAGAGGGTAACGACGCAAAGCGTCGCCGTCGACGAGACCGACGGTCAAAGGTTTTCACCCGAAGCCCTCGCACGGAAGGTGTCCACAACAACTCCCCCAAGAGGGTTACGACACCCACATGCATCGCCGTTGTCAGCGTCAAAACGCTGGACTTTCGTCCGGACCATCCTTCGCACACGCCCGCTATCCAAATGCACGATGCCCTCGAGACTGGCCTTCTAAACACGATCTGGGAGATGTCGAAGCCGAAACGCTGCCACCACCAAGGTCTCCCGCTGTCTGCTCCTTGCCACCCACATGACTAAGGAACAAGACCATCGCCACCGCCACGTTGCTCGCCGCAGAGCAGTCCGTGCAGTACACCTTCCAGGGCCGCCGCCCCGACATCCGCAACCTCAACCCGAGGGACCAACAAGCCGCAGGGTCAATGTGATGGACAACTAGGGTCGACGACAAGTCCAAGTGCCCACGACAATGATAACCGTAACCGATAAGAGGAGATCCCGTCCTCTACGGCCATAGGCAGTCACCGACCGGACGCAACAACATGTCCAGTCAAGCCCAGACCAGCCCACCTGGCCTAGGTCAGGCCCGACCAGTCCCGCTGCCACGCTGCTGCGCCAAGGTTGCAGCTATCCTCCGTGGATGAACTCTGACTGTATGCACCGGGTAAGGCCCCTACAACCCAGATTGGGCCCAACAGGCCTAGATCGGGGCTGACAAACCCTAGCCATGGTCACAACCCGAGCTCCACCTACCCCTGCCGATGTGCTATCCCCGAGAGCCGCCTCCGTTGAGCCACCGCCGCCCTGGCCGTCGAACACCCGCCATGGCACTTGAGGGTCAGCCAGCAGGAAGAGGTCGCCGCCCCGCTCGAGCTAGCACCGCCGCCGTGAAGCGCCGTCGTCACCCGTGCGTACAGGATAACCGCAGGGCCTCCACACCGCCGTCGCCGCGCCGGCGCACCCCCCGCGGAACGCGCCTCCTCAAGCAGCCTCCACCGCCCACACCGCCATTGCTGCGAGAGGAGAAGTCAGTCCCACTACCGCCAGCGCCCAGGCTGCGCCCGGCGTCGCCGTCCGGCGGCGGCGGGGAGGAGGAGGACGAGGGGAGGAGGGCTGGGTGGGGGGGGGGGGGGGGGGATTGGGGATCCCTCCCCCGTCGCCCACGGGAGCGACGCAGGAGAGGGAGAGGAGTTCTCGCATTTTAGTATTACAAGTAGCAAAAAATCCTATATGTTTCTTTTCTTTTCATGTCGGTATGGAAATATACTAAAACCACAAAACTCCATAATGTATGTTGCATTGGTTCTCCTTGTACCTTTTCTTTTCAACTAACCAATATTCAACAGTAGTTACTAAACTGACTTGAACGTGTTGACATAGTACAGAAAATGAAGGCTAACAAAAGTAATACCATGGGAAACTGGGAGAAAGAACATCACCTCCAATGTAGAATCATTACCAACTCCAATAGCAGAAGAACAATTTCAGTCTCAATGTGGGAAACAGACTATCAATCTACAGGTTGAGTACAATTTAGAATCATTCTCAAATGGATTTCATATTCACATAACAAACCTAGAACCAGATCCAGATGCAAAAGAACAAGCACGCTACCTTTGAAGATTGTATGAAGCTATGACTGGACCAATAATCTACATGAAGCACTACAGCTGGATTGGCGAACAAGGACCAAGGAAAATAAGCTAGAAACGATTGGATAAAAAAAACATGATCAATGTCATTGCACAACAGCGTGGGACTTAACTCGATCAAATAGAACAGCTTCTTGAGTGTTTGGTGAAAAGGGTGTTGCATCCTTTGGTGGCTCCTGAAGCGACCTGCAATATCCAATGCGTGAGGATCGTCAGCGACCTCTGCGTTGGGACAAGATAGCTGGCGACGTGGTGGCAGACGACGGGCGCAGCGGAGCAGATACCTGTACAGCGAAGGTGGGGTCGATAGGATCAATCTAGGACGTTGCTTTATGTTGATCTAAGTTGTGTCGTTTGATCCGTTTTAGTGGTTTGGATCTGATGGTTCAGATTGACCTGTGTACACTTTGCGTGGATGGCTGTAGCAAAGCTAATGTTGACTTTTTTATAAGTAGTAGATATAAATAAGGTATGCAGAGGCCGAAGATCTCCCCATTTCGAAAAAGACGTGGCATGTAGAGGTTTTATTGGTTGCTTTATTTATAAAGCTGGGCGTAAACCTGTTTCGAGAGCGTAGAGATTTTATTCACATTTAGCATTGAGCTACACATTTAAAGTTGTTGCATTTGGTTACCCATTCACAATAGAGTTTCAGAAATATCCTTTAAGTTTAGACACGATTAGTTAGATAGAAATATTTAGGTTTAAAAGTGTTTTTTGTTATATATTAATAACACAATAGAGACGCGCACACACACCGGGACGCCCACGTAGACTAATCTCCATATGAACAAATGCATGCACGCACGTGCACATCAGAGAACCTCCATATGAGTTATTTTTTTTAATGAAAACAGGCAAGAGCTGATTTTATTTCATTAACTAGATGATATAATTGGCATGGAAAACACCCATCCCTTAATAATGCAAAAAAAAAGACAGCTTTCAACCCCTGTTGCTGGATCGGATTTTCACCTTACAATATCCTCGATAATATTTTTTCATTGGATTGTGATCCGTTGCAGATTCGAATGCAGATATGGAACGTGATAAAGTCTTAGAAAAAATAATGGTAAAAGTCATAGAAAAATAACGAAAAAGTCACAGAAAATAATTACTAAAAAGAAAACAACAGATCAATCATAGAATAAATAATCATAACACGGTAAAGTGAATGAATATAACTTGATCACAAGAACAACATAAGTACATATAGATACACTCATGTAAACCCAAGTGCCAAGTTACTCTCCAAACATGGTTAAATAGCTTGATGGTGTAACAAAATTGTAATCCATAGTCGGCCCAATGAGTATATATAATAAGTGAGTTTATGATTAACGAATAAGCCGAAAACTCACTAGCTAGCTACTAACTATTATATATTAAGTGGTCTTTTCGGTACAAAGATCGGATTGTTCAGTTAAAAATCATCGGATAAATCTAATTAATATCTTGATAATACCATACACGGGTGTTAATTTGGAACCAGACCGTCGGATTTCTTAAAATGTGATCTGGATTGGGCAATTGATTCATTGCGAAAATTATTCTGCATCCCTATGAGTAGGGGCTTTTTCGCTTTATTTTTCAGTCTAGAGTGCCTTATTAGCATGAACTTTGTTTTGCCCAATCTACACATCGAAACCTGTTTTTTCGCACCCCTCTTGTAAATCGATGAAAATTTGCCTTTTATTTTAATTTAAAACCGGCATGACGGCACCCACTGCTTGAAAGTTTTCCCTATAGGCCAATGGAAAACATATATCGGGGAACTACTTACCATTTCAATGCGCTGTCTAGCGCGATAAGATTTTGAGATTGACAAAGTCAGTAGAGCCGCCACACACCTAGGTGTAGATGCGAGAGAACTCATATGATCAAGTGTAACACTTTGATCTGAGCGAGCTAGTTTCCACCACAAGAAAACTAAAGCACATTTTGCACCTAATGAATTTCTAAGTTACATAGAATCAGACACTCCCTTGTACTGTATTTCCTAACATAGTCCTGAACACGTGTGTGACTGCCAAACGACCATATCATTCTCTGATTAGACCCGTGCTTACGAATCTCGTGAGTCATGACTAAGATAGCTAGCTTGCCTGCGTGGCGTGCACATGCCATCTGAGATTATGGCCAAGGATCCGCGTTCGAATCGCACAGAATTCAGCTAGCCAATGGGCTGGAAGACGTACACAGTGCCATGGCGACGATCGAAAGATCGCCCGGCACCTGGACAGGACAGGAGCAACCTTAGCTGGCGCTGGAGCCCAGCGGTGTCTCTTCTTCCTTCCGCTCGGTCCCCGAACGATCGAGCTCAGATTTCCATGCCGCGCACGGACAGGCGAAAGGAAATGCCGACGTGTCGCGCTCGCTCGCCCGGCACCAAAGAGGCGCACTCGGCAGGCTCACTGCGGCACTGCCAGCGCCGTCCTTGGCATGAATGATGCAGATCGACGAGGGGCCAGGTCATACATCATGCATGCCGCGAGCTAGCCTCGTACGATCAATCTTGCCGGCCGGCTAGCGCGGCGTACGTAGGTAGGTAGCGAATAAGGCGATGGCAAGGTGGCCGGCCGGAAACGGAAGCGGACCACCCCGCTCTGTTCTCCTCGTGCGTCCGACGTGTGCCATCGTCGGCAAGACCTACCGCCTGAGCTGGACTCCAACGGCTTGTCGTGACAGAGAAAGACTGGGGTTGAATAGACGCCAGCTCAATGGCGACGACTACTGCACAGCAGTGCCCACGTAGTACGTCCGAACTGGAGCACCGGCGACGGGGTTGGTGAGGTCGATCTGTCCGTGACACGCCGCCCGCCGGGGTTTTGGAGTTGAGCTCGGACGGGGACATGGCAGGTCGCCCGCGTGCAGGTACAGTAGCTAGGTGGCATTCGAGCGCACGGAGAAACGAGAACAGGCATGGGAGGAAACGAGGTGCAACTATACTACTCCTTCCGTTCTAAATTAGATGACTTCTATTTAAATAAAAGTGAATGTATCTAGATATGTTATAGTCTACATACATCCATTTTTTGACAAAAGGAAGTCATCTAATATGGAGCAGAGGGAGTATTACAGTGTGTGATGTTGTGAGTTTACTATGGCTATTGTCGGTGTTACTGTTAGCCTAGTGATGTTGACATTGCTGACGTTGTTCTCGCTGATGTTAGCTAGTGTTGTTGTTGTTATGCGCATGTGCCCATATATATCCTAGTGTTGCTAGATGTTGTATACAGTAGTATTCTTGACTAGTTTCTCTGTTAAACCGAATCATTTCTTCTTCTAATATCAGTGAATCGATAATTGCTTTTCATAAAAATATTACCATATCTTGATAGGGGTAGGCATACTAGCATCAGTACTAATTGACTGGAATACATAATTTTCAACATAGGCAATGAGACAATGATACAAAAATATCGCCTATTCAATTCGAAATTCGTTTTGATTAATATCATTGTGGAAAACACACTCTCAATGGTTGCAGCCGCGACTGGCAAAATCAATGCTAGTTTCACCATAAAAAATAGCATCAGTACTAATGCACTAGTATGCTTCTTTGTCACAACTAGTTTGCAGCAAAGATCACTATAACTCGTTTCAAATTGAAGAGTTCGAATCCCCACTAACATTTTCAAGGAAGTTAACAAGTTGGATGCTAAGATCTTCCATCTTACTTTTACTTTTCAAATCATAAGGAATGTCGTGTTACTCTGAGTAAATATTTCTTTCAGCTCTACAAGCAATAGACCTACATCTGCATGACACTTAATTTGGTAGTAACACCTATTTTATATGCAATGGGTCCAGAGTTTACGCTTTGATGCTGATCCCCGAGGAATATGCATAGCATTCATATCTGAAAGTTCCATACCATGTTTGAGACCGAAATCATTAACCTTTATAAACTAATCTTCAAGACCTTGGTTTCTCATCTCTTATTGTCTTCTTTTGGTTGCGCCAAGATATGAAACGACATTCACAATGTCTTTTATGTTCTTAGGATTGCATCATTCACCGTGTCTAAGTATTTCCCTAAAAGGTTGAGATGAGGCGAGACTGATTTGTTAGATTGATCTCACGTGCGAGCCCAACGGCCCGCACGATCCCCTTGATTGCGCCCTGATCGGGGGCGCCCGTTCCCTCTTAATGGACGGTGTGCCCCTGTGACCTGCGCTATATAAAGAGGTGGGGGGCCGGGGCACACGGTACGAGGTTCACCGCGCCGCCAGTCACCCCACCAATATCCCCTCCGATCTAGGGTTAGCGCAGCGCTCACAGGAAGCACCACCGCGCCGCCACTGCTCCGTCACCGCCACCGTCGACAACCATGGCCTCCGACTCGAGCTCCTCGAACCAGAGCCAAGGTATGCATCTCTGATCCTCCCTCTCCCTCTCTGTTATCTTGACGAACTCGATGCAATAGTACTGCTACCGAAAGGATCTAATTCCTAACAGTTATTAGGATCTAAGTATCAGAGCAATTTGATTCTAATTTTGTTTCGGTAGAGATTGAAAAAGAAAAGAAAAGTACACCGGAGGGCCTCGGGCTCGCCGGCAAAGAACGCCGCCGTTCTCGGCCGCGCCACTCCTCTCGATCCGGTCCGCATCGGCAAGCCGAGGGACGGACGAAGAGCACGGGCAGAGGAGGGGGGCTCAGCCTTCACCACTGCCGAAAGAAAAGAAACCCTAAACCTAGCCAAAACCCAAACCCTAACCAGAAAGGAGGGGAAAGGAAAAAGAACTCACCGGCCACGACGTCGCCGGCAAAGGGCACCGCCGCTGGGCCGCTTGACGGAGGTGCGCCCACCCGTGGGTGCCCGCAGCTCCGGCAAGAGGGCCACGGAGGCGCCGTCATCTTCTCGCCGTCGTTTGCGCCGCGTGCATGGATGTGTGAGAGAAAGGCAGAAAAGGAGGGGAAAAGAAAAGGGGTGGCGGCGCGGAGTAGCTGTCTCCGGCGAGCGCCGCGGCCGGCGGCCGGCGCGATTTTTCCGCCGCCGTTCGCGCGGGACAGAGAGCAGAGGCACGGGTGAGAATGAGGGAGAGAGTGGCGCTAGGGTTCACGGGATCGACCGGTTCGGTCGCCCTTGATCCAGCGATAAGAGCGCGCGACCGTCGGATCCAATCGGACGGCTGGGAGCAAACCCTAGATCGCCGTGGGCTGCTGGGCCGAAAACGCAGGGCTGGCAGGCCGTGGGCCGTGTTCAGCAGGCCGCTAAGGAGCGCGCGCGGCAGATAAGCCGTGGGCCGCTGCTCAGGCCGTTTTTCTCTGTAAATTTTCACAGTTTCATTTTTTACAGAAGCAGTTTATTGTTCAGTTTTTGAGCAAATTTCATTCAGTTTTTTTTACTCAATTTATTCCAACGAATTTTTTGTCTAGAAAATACAAAGTATACAGAATGTTTCTGAAAAGTATAAAGTTTATGAATTTTATTCATAATTTCCGCTGCAAATAGTTTAAAAGTGTTTCTTAAATTCTAAATAGAATTAAAAGTAAGAATTAAAAGCATGATAAAGTGATATTAAAGATGATTATGATTTTTTTATAAATGACCAACGGTTGTTAATAGCATTATCATGATTTATTAATTATGTGTTAAATGGTGCATTTATTTCTTTTATTGCCCAACGGTGATATTGTTTTAAGTTGCACAACAGTTGTATGCTTTAACTTATACCAACGTTGGATTAAATGTATGCAATTGTTTTTTGTTATCTTATATCCTTGTGGTTTCAGGAAGTTTTCACCTGATGAGCTGCCTGAAGGATGTTCCTACGCTCAGAGGTGACAATTACTCTGAGTGGTGGAAGAAAGTCGAGCTGGCCTTTGTCTGTGCTGAGGTCGACAGGGTTGTGACTACTCCACAGCCAGTCAAGCCAGCAAAGCCAGTAAGAGCATCTGATGATGATGATTCTGCTTGGGAAAAAAAGAGCTGGACTATGCTCCAGTAGAGATGGGCTACACCCTAGAGAACCAAAAGTGGGTGAACGCCAATAAAAAGTGCATGGCATTCATAAAGAACACAGTTGAGACCGCTATTGTGGGCTCAATTGAAGAGTGTGCCTCTGTAGGAGAGTATCTCCAAAAGATAAAGAGCCAGTTTACTGGTTCTTCAAAGACATATGCTACCCAGTTGCTCAGACAGCTGGTGACAGAAAAGTATCATGGAGGTACACATGGTATAAGGGAGCACATTCTCAGAATGAGCAACATGGCTGCTAAGATTAAGTCCATGGAAGCTGATCTGGAGCTCAAGCCTGCACTTATAGTTCACTTGGTGATGGCTTCACTGCCACCACAATTTGAAAATTTCATCATCAACTACAATGTGTCGCCTGAAAAATGGGACATTGAAAAGACAATTGCGATGCGGTCGCAAGAAGAGGAAAGGCTGAAGTCCCAGAATGGGGGCTCCTTAAACTACGTGAAGGACAACCAGAACAGGAGCTACAATGGTTCTCCTTCTAAGCCATATGGCAAAGGCGCTCATCAGTATAAGCCACATGGCAAAGGGCATCCGAAGTATGAGAACCAGCTTCCAGTGGACAAAGACACATGCCTCCATTGCAAGAAGAAAGGGCATTACAAGAAAGATTGCCCTGATTGGCTCAAGAGCATAATGGCAAAGAAAGTTATTGATACAGTTTCTTTTGTAAATGAATCCCTCTATACACAGTTTTCAAAATCTACTTGGTGGATTGACTCAGGTGCAACTGTTCATGTTGCAAATTCTTTACAGGGATTCCATTCGACAAGGACTTTGCAAAGAAGCGAAAGACACATTGAAGTCGCGAATGGAGTTCAAGCAGAAGTTGAGGCTGTTGGCGACGTCTCCTTGGAGCTAGCTGATGGTTTTAATATTATGCTTAGAGATGTGTTATTTGTTCCTTCCATTCACAGAAATTTAATAAGTGTATCGTGCTTGGATAAAGACAATTTTGAATGTTATTTTGGTCATGGCAAGTGTGCCATATGGATTAAAGATGCTTGTGTGGGTATTGCTTTACTTCATGATAAGCTTTATTTGTTATCCTTGCGTGAAAAAGTGCATTCTGTTTGTAATGTGAATGAACAAATTCCCTTGTCGAACAAAGAACAAAAGAAAAAGAAAGCGAACTCATGACTCGTCGAAGTTATGGCACTGTCGATTAGGCCATATTTCGAGGGGAAGAATAGAAAGCCTCGTTAAAAATGATATTCTTCCTCCGTTAGAGTTCTCAGATATTGAACAATGCATAGATTGCATAAAAGGAAAATACGTAAATAAAATTAAAAAGGGTGCAAACCGAAGCACAGCGACACTAGAAATTATTCACACCGATATTTGTGGACTATTTCCGGTGAAAAGTGTGGATGGCTATGACTCGTTCATAACATTCACAGATGATTATTCCCGATATGGTTATATTTATCCAATTAAAGAAAGATCTGAGGCATTGGATAAATTTAAGATATTCAAAGCTGAAGTTGAAAATCAGCATGATAAAAGAATTAAAATAGTCAGGTCCGACCGTGGGGGGGGGGGTACTACGGTCGGCACACTCCATATGGTCAAGTACCTGGACCTTTTGCAAGGTTCTTACAGGAAAATGGAATAGTCGCCCAGTATTCTATGTCGGGCGAACCACAACAAAATGGAGTAGCTGAAAGGCGTAACCGTACTCTTATGGATATGGTGCGCAGTATGATGAGTTATTCCACACTGCCATTGGGATTATGGATGGAGGCGTTAAAAACCGCCATTCACATTCTCAACACAGTACCAAGTTGGATGGAGGCGTTAAAAACCGCCATTCACATTCTCAACACAGTACCAAGTAAATCGGTGCCCAAAACACCGTAGAGTTGTGGACAGGGAGAGTTCCTTCTCTAAGCCACTTGAAAGTCTGGGGGAGCCCAGCTGAGGCAAAAGTTTTTAATCCACATATTGCAAAGTTAGACCCCAAAACAGTGACTTGCCATTTCATTGGCTATCCTGATAGATCAAAAGGGTGTCGTTTCTACTGTTCAGACAGACACACAAAGTTTGTAGAAACGAGACACGCGGTCTTCTTAGAAGACGAAATGATGAGGGGGAGCATGGTAGGCCGGAAAATTGATCTTGAGGAGAAGAGGGTGTGTGCACCTTTTCCGATGATCCATGAGCCATTTTTCGCCCTACCTGTTGTACCTGCACCGACAATCCCAGAGGTTGTGATGCAAGCACCTGTTGTAACTCCACCCGTGACTTCAACGAGGCAAAATTTGGAACCTGTCCGCCAGGAGCCGAATCAACCCGTTGTTGAGCATGAAAGGGAGCAGCGACAGCCACATATAGAAGAAGAGTCGCAAATTGAGACACATAATGTGCCAGAGAATGAGACTCTTAGAAGGTCTACAAGAGCTAGGAAATCAGCTATTTCTAGTGATTATAAAGTTTATAACACAGAAACACTTCATGTGGAAGGAGATCCCACTTCATATGAAGAAGCCATGAGTAGCGTTCACTCTTCGAAATGGCTGGAGGCCATGGAAGATGAGATGAAATCAATGAGTTCTAACAATGTTTGGGACTTAGAGGAAATTCCTAAAGGAGCCAAAACAGTAGGCTGCAAATGGGTCTACAAAATAAAGTATGACTCCAATGGGAAAGTAGAAAAGTATAAAGCAAGACTTGTGGCAAAAGGATTTACGCAAAGAGAAGGAGTAGATTACAATGAGACTTTTTCTCCGGTCTCATGTAAGGATTCTTTCAGAATCATCATGGCACTAGTTGCTCATTTTGATTTAGAGTTACATCAAATGGATGTAAAGACGGCATTTCTAAATGGAGATTTAGAAGAGAATGTTTACATGAAACAACCAAAGGGGTTTTTCATGGAGGGGAAGGAACATATGGGATGCCGCCTAAAGAAATCCATTTATGGGTTAAAGCAAGCCTCTAGACAGTGGTATTTAAAGTTTAACAATACAATTAAAAGTTTTGGATTTAAAGAGAATGTTGAGGACAACTGCATTTATGCAAAGTTTAAAAGTGGGAAATATATTTTCCTAATTCTGTATGTGGATGATATTCTGCTTGCGAGCAATGATGTCAGTCTACTACTAGAAACAAAGAAGTTCTTGTCCTCGAATTTTGATATGAAAGATCTTGGTGAAGCTTCTTATGTTTTGGGCATAGAAATTCATCGGGATAGAAATAATGGAGTGCTAGGACTATCACAAAAGGCATATTTAGAAAAGGTTCTAAAGAAGTATAATATGCACAAAAGTAGTACTTCACCTGCTCCTATAGTCAAGGGTGACAGTTTTGGGAAATTTCAATGTCCCAAAAACCAATATGAGATCGATCGAATGAAAGCAGTACCATATGCTTCGGCTGTTGGAAGCTTACAGTATGCACAAGTGTGCACTCGCCCTGACTTAGCTTTTATCACCGGGGTACTCGGTAGATATCAAGAAAATCTAGGCCAAGAGCACTGGAATATGGTAAAGAAAGCTTTGCGTTATGTGCAAGGCGCAAAAGACCTCATGCTAACATATAGAAGATCTGATTCCCTAGAAATAAGAGGGTATTCAGACGCAGATTTTGCGGGAGATAAAGATGATAAAAAGTCCACGTCAGGATACGTGTTCACTCTCGCAGGAGGGGCTATTTCGTGGAAAAGCTCCAAACAATCATTAGTTGCATCGTCCACGATGTATGCAGAGTTTATAGCATGTTATGAGGCCACGGGGCAGGCAGTATGGTTAAAGAAATTTATACCCGACTTGAAAGTGGTAGATTGCATTGACAAACCACTAAAGATGTACTGTGACAACCAGCCCGCAGTATTCTATGCTCATAACAACAAGTCGAGTAATGCTACAAAGGCAATAGATATAAAGTATTATGTTGTGAAAGATAAAATCCAGGATCAAACTATAAGTCTCGAGCATATAAGGACAAAGGATATGCTTGCGGATCCGCTAACGAAAGGCTTACCACCCAGTGTGTTCCAGGAACACACAGCCGGCATGGGTTTAATGGAAAGCCTATGATTTCTGGATTACAGAGGCCCAAAAGTAACAGGATTTGTTTCAACATAGAAAAGTATATAGTGGCTGTCTGATTCCATCGGCAATTGAGCTGTGATGATGAAACTTGCTCTATGTATTAATCCGTCCTGAAACGAGTAAAGTGAAAGGTAAAAGTAAAAGTTGAGATCAAGGTGGAGAATGTTAGATTGATCTCACGTGCGAGCCCAATGGCCCGCACGATCCCCTTGATTGCGCCCTGAGGGCGCCCGTTCCCTCTTAATGGATGGTGGGCCCCTGTGACCTGCGCTATATAAAGAGGTGGGGGGCCGGGGCACACGGTACGAGGTTCACCGTGCCGCCAGTCACCCCACCAATATCCCCTCCGATCTAGGGTTAGCGCAACGCTCACAGGAAGCACCACCGCGCCGCCACTGCTCCGTCACCGCCACCGTCGACAACCATGGCCTCCGACTCGAGCTCCTCGAACCAGAGCCAAGGTATGCCTCTCTGATCCTCCCTCTCCCTCTCTGTTATCTTGACGAACTCGATGCAATAGTACTGCTACCGAAAGGATCTAATTCCTAACAGTTATTAGGATCTAACATGATTAACTACCTTGGGGCGGGGGATCCACAAAGAGAGTCTTGGGAAAACGTTCTTAATTACTTCCATCCTAAGTTCCCCATTCATTTTCTTTGAAGGATAGAAAATGGACATGTTTCAGTGACATTTTTTTTGTCCGACATGACATTATGTATTTTGCCACGTGTGAAAGAAATATAGAAAGATGACCTTTTCCTATGTTATGCATAAATTGTTCTTTCTAATATATTTTCTGTGATTTGGAAATATGTTAATTGTTGTGTGAATAATTATTTTTTATTCAAAGTGTTTGTCCCCACCCCCACCCCCACTACACAAAACATGCAATGATCTAATTAAACAAATTCATATATTACATGTAAGGAACAACTTGGTATTTTATATCACGTATATTTCATGAACATCTGTCTGACACATTCTCGGTCATCGTCTAGATACCGAAATATCTCGGTCCTCAAGAAAAAATTCTTTATTTGAAACAATTTCAAGAAAATTTCATGAAACTTTAAGGTTTGGTAAAAAACAGTTGTTTGAAATTTCATCATAATGATATTTCTCCATCCACCAATATTTCAGTAATTTAATATAATTTAACATGTATCTCTATTTTTATGGTAATAATTAAAAAACAAACACAAACGATCACTACTTTCTCACTTGACTTACTTATTTATTTTTATGCACTAGCCTATCTGAAATCTATAGTATTTCTTGCATAGCTCCTAATGAAAATGGTGATATTTTCCACAGTTATTTTGGTCATGTAGCAAAATGTTGAGGATCCAAGAGGATGAAATTATATTGATTTGGTGAAAGTAAATGTCCAACTTAATTATAGGTAATCTTCTTGTGCACCAATTTGTCACAATCGACCTTGGTCTAGAACGGATTAGAAAAAGTGGTATGTGTTTGGAGTTTATTGCCAGATATTTTATGTTGCCATATAAATGGTGATCACTTAGTCGATGTGCAATAGTTGATACTTGATACCAATTATTTGTGTTGACATATAATAAGTTTACACACTTTGTTCGCATTTTTTAAAATGGAGGCAAGACATTTGTCTCACATTAAGAAGAAAAGAGTTAGTCCGGTGAAAACCATTTGTCCGTAGAAATGTGTCTATTAGTTTTGTTAGTTTAAACAAAGTTATAGCCTAAAGAGTGAATTCCATTTTTACCCCCTAGTTATCTAATGAAACTTTGAATCTGATTCTACACCATTTAAGCATTTTGCTCGCTTTACACATAACCGACATGTTAGGTCTATGTAGCAATAAAAATGCGTAAATCTCAAAGGGCATATGATCGATCATGTCTAGCCTTCATTCTATGTCCGTTCTCGTCCCAGTTATCTTTTTGGTATCCTATAACCTTGATCATTACCACACACTTTGGGCCAACACCCAACAGACACGCATACAAGAATTAGGGTACAAAGTTTCTTAACGGGAATCTGGACCAACGTTCACTAGCTATGCCACAAAAGCACAATAGAGAGTAAAAACTCGAACTCACACTTACCTAAATGACACCGAGAAGAGAACTTGCCTATGGCAAGATGGTTAGAAGGGTGGTTGTACCCCCAGCCCAGCAGAGTTCAAATACCAGATTTGACGCCGGTGTTTCTCATTTAGCTGAACATATTCTTCAGTGGGAGGCGACGTTCCCGTCGATAGCGAGGCGCCTGTGGTGACTTCGTCAATCTCAAGTCCACATCCACCGACTCAGTCTCTCGGAGGTGCTCATATGGGTAGGATGTGCGTGCGTGCGCTCATAGGGTTGAGTGTATGTGCGTGCGTTGTACTGCGTTTCTTAAATAAAATTACGCCGAGAAAGTGACGATAGTTTAAGAAGCCACGATATGAAATATGCTCTAAGAAATACTCATTTTTGGTGCTTATCAACAACATCAATGAGAGTATATCATTGACTAGGTAAACACTATACACGGTACATTTTCATCAGCGTCATCCTGAAAATGTAAAAAAAGAAAGTGCTGCTTCTTCTCCACTGACTTCACTAGAGAAGAATTGCAACACAAAAAAAAGAGTTCTCTCTAGCTACCTTATATCTTTCCATGCTAATTAATGACTAAGTAATCATTCTATTACTTCGCCATGGTGATTAATTATCATCGGTGTTGCGCTCCTCTCCGTCCACACCGACACTGTTATCCTTCCACAATTTGGCGAGCAGGCCATTCCGGGGAACGGGGAATGGGCTGTACTCAACCTCGTCACTCGATCCAGCAATCTCGCACCTGCAAAATCAAGCACCAACACACACACACACATACACATCAATCATCGCTCCATGCATTTCTGAATCTCGCTACTCCACAGCTGTCTCCATGGCAGTGATCGCCGACGTGCAACGGTGCAAGATACGGGACGTGGAAGGACCACTTTGGCATGATCGATCGAGCATATATTGCTGTTGGAGTATGCACTCCGTGGAGCTTGGCGGCAGGGGAAGCGTCCAACGAAGCGGCACCAGTCACCACAAGGACAAGAGAGGATATATTGAGGATCTTTGTGGATAGCAGAAGGGAACGCACCTGTAGCCGGTGACCAGGTGGTGGATGAGGACCAGCATCTCCAGCTTGGCCAGCTCGTTGCCGGGGCACGCGTGCACCCCGCTCCCAAACGGCGTGAAGGTGTTCGGCCGCGGCGCCACCTGCATATATATATAACCAGAGAAAATGCATGAGAGATTTGGTCCAGAGATAGAGATTTTACTACGTTCTAGTACATGCATGTATACACAAGTACAGTTCACAAGATCATTCAGAAGTCATTGTATTGGTACAGCTGAATTGAGAAGTTGACCAATGAAAAAGCAGATTTAATGCATCGAAAGGAACAATTTTTCAGTTTCCCTTTTTTGAAGGCCACAATTAATTTTCAGTTTTTCCGGACACATCCACATCAAGCATTGCACATTTGCACTCCAGCCAGGGAGGGAGACTACACACTAAACACACATACCTCGAATCTAGAAGGGTCGAACTTCTGTGGATCCTGGAAGTAGTCCGGGCAGTGATGGATGTTCCTGAACAGCGGCATCACCTTCCATCCCTTGGGGATAAGGAACCCTACGCGCCAGAGAAAATATTCAGGTCGTCGTCGTCGTCAGAAAATGAACCCACCAGAGACGGTAACAAAAATGGAGCACCATATATATGTATATATACAGCTCTACATTTACGTAGTACCGCGTACGTACGTACGTCCACCGTATAGCACGTACCTTTGTACTCCACGTCAGCCACGGCCTCCCTGAACGTGAAGGAGATGATGCTGGCCATCCTTAAGCTCTCCAAAATCACCCTGTGCGTTAGCGTCATGCTCCTCGTCTGCGCCCACGTCAGCGGCCGCTTCCCGCCGTCGTTGGCCTCGCGGATGGCCGTCTGCTCGGTCCTGACGGCATCCATCAGCTTCGGGCGGTCGTGGAGGTACTTGACGATCCAGGTGAGCACGCTGGCCGTCGTGTCCTGCGCCGCGAACAGCACGCCGATGACGTTGTCGGCGATCTGTTCGTCCGTGAGGAGCGCGCCGTCGCCGCCGTCGTGGTTGCCGTCGCGGGACTGCATCAGGCAGCCGAGCAGGTCGGAGCCAGGCTCGCCCTCCGCCCTCCGCTCGCTCACGATGTCGCTCAGCACGCCGTTCAGCTGTCGCCGCGCCTACAAGCATGCATGCAGTAATTTAGATTAGTCCGTACGTGTAAGTGTATGGGCTGGACGGTCGCATGTTGGTTGGTTTTGCTAAATTACCTGGATTGCCTTGTAGTAGAGTGTTCCGGGAAAGCTGTTGGGGAAGGAGTTGTAGCCTTTCTCCACGACGGCGTAATTTCGCCTCAGCTCCTCCTTCCGCCGCTCGTCCAGCCGGCCGCCGAAGATCATCACGATGCCGACGTCGAACGAGAGCTGGGGAAAATGGTAACCACCGATTATTATCCAATGGTATCACCTGTACATCCACGAACCACGACATCTAGGTACACGTGTAACAGCTAAGCAAGCTTACCCTCTTCATGGCGTGGAAAGTGCTGGTGAAGTCGCCGCTCGCCGCCCAGGACGAGAGCGCGGACCGCACGGCGGCCTCGACGTCCGGGACGATCTTGCGCAGGGTATGTGGCGCGAGCGGGGCCTGGACGAGCCTGCGCAGGCGGAGGTGGTGGTCGCCCTGGTGGAAGAAGAGCGCCGACGGGCCGATGAGGCGCTCCTTGCTTCGCGGGTACGTGGGCTTGAACAGCTGCGCCCGCGACACCAGCACGAACCGCGCCGCCTCCGGGCTCGCCAGCATCACGCACGGGCAGCCCAGGATGTGCGTCTTGAAGACCTCGCCGTACCGCTTCTGCTTCGAGGAGAAGAAGACGCCAGGGTCCTGCGAGTAGAGCTGGAGGGTCTCGCCGATGTAAGGCAGGCCCATGGAGCCCGGGGGAAGCTTCAGGGAGGCAGCCGCTTGCTCGTCGTGGATGCCATGGCGTTTGCTCCTCTGCCGGATTGCGTAGTAGACGACGTAGGAAACGACGGCTAGACCAATGATGATGCATACAAGGATGAAGGAGTTGGCCATCCAAATGATCCCTTCAGAAGGATCACTTCTTAGACCAGGTTGTTCGTGGCTCGTTGATCTTTTACTTCGAGTGTGAATCTAAGCTATATGTGCTGCTGTTGGGAGAGAAGAGAGAGAACGAGAGCTGTGAGTGTGAGGTCGACGAGAGGAGAGAAAGGAGAGATCGAGGAGAAAAATCTTTGATGGATCTTTTGAATGGTGTGGTGGAGAGCGGGGAAGGCCTTGCGTGGTATTTATAGAGGGCCCAGAAAGCGAATAGCGATTTGGAAGCTCGTGGGCTTCTGCGCTGGCAGCTGTCACTGTGAATTGTCCAAGTCATGCGGGTAAAAAACATGCATATGGAAAGACAAATTTTCCTCTATAAATATTTTTCTAAAGCTACGGTATAGGGAATCCTGATGAAATCCAAAGTCAAATTGCATTACAAGTTCCGCACCAGTAAGGGAAAGCGGTATTAAAATATTAGATGGCTTATATTTAACAAAAAATTGATGTATCTAGAGTTGTAACATGTATATGTATATTTACTTTTAGATAAATACGAGTCATCTAATTAGAACGAAGCGAGTAGATGACTTGCATTTATACATAAGTGGATATATCTAGACATCTAGATACATCCATTTTTAGACAAATGAAAGTAATATATTTTATGATGAAGGGAGCAAAAGTTCTAAAAAAATAAGTTCGAACTACTACCGACAATATGTGGAACATACAACATTACATAATCTAAACAACATGTATAATAGCCAAAATATCTTATATTTAAAAACGAATGGAGTAGCTAATATGTTCACTCGCGTCACTAATGAAATCCAAAATCCGACTATTGGCCCAGTGTCATGTGGAGGGCAATCGGACACTCGGCAAACCTGCTATACGTTGTGCGCCTTATGAAATATACTTGTGAAATGAGGTACATTGCATCGAGCAAAGTAGTTCAGTAAAAGT
The DNA here is from genome assembly GCA_026929855.1 of Poa annua. Taxonomy (NCBI): domain Eukaryota; kingdom Viridiplantae; phylum Streptophyta; class Magnoliopsida; order Poales; family Poaceae; genus Poa; species Poa annua. Next base: position 79,197,979 of record CM049432.1, read on the forward strand.
CCGAAAAGAAGTGGGACACATGTCATAGGAAACGCGGTTCACGGAAGGGGACGACACCACCTTTCTTTAGTGAGTGGCAGCAAACTCGCAATTCGGCAAATAATTGATAAAAAAACTGCCACTATTTTTTGATCAACATTTTTTTTGGCACCAAAGGTGCATCCTGCCATGCAACACAATATTGCAAATGATTCTCAAGTTGTTCGTTACAAAAATGTTTTGACATCTCCTAAGTGCCAAAAGGTTCTTTTATGAATCAAATGCAAATCATTTGGTGCAAAATAACACATCACTTATTTTCACATAAAGCAAATCATACTGTATGAACAACCAAATACTTTAATTTCAATCTTTCTAGATATTTTTTTCACATTTTATTTGGTGCAAAATAACACATCACTAATTACCTAATTTCAGATAAGTAATTCAAAATTGAAATAGATGTGTATTATATTTTGGTCCTAATTGTTGCCAAAAATCATTGTCAGTTACCCAGTAAGATTATGTGCAATTGCCATATAGGGTGTAGAAAGATTTATATCCTAATTATGAATAATCGGCGAATTTGACCATGTTTTTAAAAAAACATCGATAAGTCAATAAAAACATGTATCCTTTGAAGGAATCCACTAAAAGAATGGTTTAGAATTGGCATGTCAATACAAATATTAATTTTAATCTAATATACAAAATGGACATAATAATCTAAATGGTAAGAAACACATAAATCGGCGTGAGGAACGTTTTAAAAAGCAAATGAAATTACTAGCTTAGTCCAATAGCCATACTTGGGCTTGTTTTGTGTTCAATGTGTTCGTAGTTGTACAAGAGATCCGGATCGGAAGTCCGGAACAAGCAGCTCATGTGGCATTAGGTTTGCTCGTCGGCGCCCGAGTTGGTACATTGATGCGCGATGCTCCGTGGAGCTCGCCTATGCCAAGTTTGATCCCTCTCTCATGTGTCCATAAGCCTTGATCCCGTGTGACCCCTATCATTTTGTCCCCCCCCCCCCCCCCCCTACATCGACATTGTTTTTCGACACGAAAGATTGTCATTCGTGGGTTCTCGTATGGGAGTAGGGAAGGTCCTGGCTGAGAGCCTCTCCTTGACACCTTCCATGGCGGCGGGAGGTGTGAGGCGCGGCCTTGTCGACTGCTTCATCGTAGAATGTCCACCTCAACATCACCAACCACGACTTATCTAGTTATCTACGACCGGCCTGGACTACGGCCACTCGGCTGCCCTGCATCTCACATTGATTTACTGTAATTAGGCCCCAGTAAAACTATTGCAACCACGTGTTTTTTTCTTTAGGGAAGGAGCCACGTGTATATGCACCTAATTTTATGGGCCAAGCAGCCGTCCGTGATGGGACACATGAGTCTCTGGCCTATGCCGTACGTACGCCGCCAGCTGGCCGGTAGGTCCCTGACATTTGGGGCCACCAATGATGAGGCCAGCAACAAAGTCGCACAATTCGGCCCATGCACCCCGTAGGGCCTTCTTCCTCTCCACAGGATCCTCCCTCGCGTCAGCCAGCCGCAGCCCGTCGTCGTGTGATATCCACGGCGAGATACGGAATTCGCCAGGTGTTGCCCGCTCCGGAGGTGTTCCAGCCAGCCGTCGACGGGGTCACGGTTCGCGTCGCCGTCGCCGCCAGCTCGGACGGGGGCACACGCGTCGACAGGCGGCTTCGAGACAGCTCGATCCGCCGGACGTGGTGGTGGTGGTGGTACTGCACAGTTGCCTCCCGGCGCGGCCGTCCACACCGCCGCCGCCGGCTTCAGCTCCGGACAGTAGACGCGCCGTGCAAGTTGTGTCAACCCCATGCGCGCACGGCATTGGTCTTACCTTGTGCGCTCGGCTTCGTCGACGCATGAACGAATCGACCGACAAAGCAGGAGTGGTAGCACGCTGTAGTACGGTGCATGCTGAATTTCCTGATCCAAGTTGTTTGCCCACGATGCCCTGCAGAATCTGCTTATCTGCATACTCGCGGCTGGCGCTCTCCTTTAACCCACGAACGTTGGTAATTTCAACAGACAAACACAAATATATTTGTAGCACCTCTGAACCAAATTTAGGAGTCGGGTACAAGATTGTAAGCAATGATTGATACACCTATCTGAATTTGCAAAATGATTGTAAGCACATCTTGCCACTATACACCTATTTTTCATTTGACTTCGGTCAAGGAGGATGGAGATCAAATCATATATTTGGCTCAAATTATAATATTTTGGTTTTTCTAAATAGTGCATTGGGAAAAGTATATCTAGTTAAATACACTACTACAAATCAGGATTGGTTTGAAGTAGAGTGTACTACGGGCCCGTCGTCGGAGACTTGGGTAGAGCGAAGTGGTACGGATCGTTACCGATCTAGGTCACGCCTGTTATACATATAAAAAGATGTTTTTTACCTTAATTACATGAAGTCCACATGCCCATCATGAACAACGTAATTTTTTCCTTGTTATAGTTCCTAGTTTGCTCCTAAGGATTCAGACTTCAGATCGACATTTATCGATGCCGATGAATCCCTTTGTTCAGGTTGCATTGCTGCCAAATAAATCCAAAGTGCAATCTACGTAGCCCTTGATTCTTCTAATGAACCTCTGGGCATTAAACTAATTAACCTCTGCCGTTTCGAGATCTCTCATGCAAATTTGACACAAGTAGTGGTTCGGCCAGATGGGTAGCTCCATTTATACTCTTTCCAGAGAGAGAAAACTCGTCTAGTTAGGTAACACAGTCATAGACAGACACACTCATAGCTAAACTCACATATTTGTTTAATTTGCTTGATTGTAGAGCAGTTGAAGGACGTGATCACGGCAGGTCACAGGTGGCTCCAGCCCGTAGTTTTCTTTACATCCTTAATCGAAGAGAAGAAAGCATGCTCTGTATTATTATTATTATTTTGTGAAAAAAACATGCTCTGTATTATCTGTAGTTCTGTACCCCTACATGCATGTTTCTTCAGTTCTTCTACACGCGTCTCCAGCATCACCACATGAACAAAGCGGAATCATTTATTCCAGCTCCTATCACGAAATAATTTTTTCAAAGGACGGGATTGATATATTGATTGTTAGGGACAGAACTATTCCTATTGTTCGTGCTTAAATCCCCAAAGTTGCATTCGTCTGCAAATATTGATCCATATATGAATGTCGAAAGGAACTGCATTTTTTACGAGGATTAGGCTTTCATTCGGGAAAGGGAAGGATGCGGGGAAGGACAGTCGCCCTAATTAGAACAATAAATTAGGAATGTTGCGTCTACCTTAAACCTGGATTCTTTTTTCAAGGTATAAGGTGGTCGTATTCACCGACCAAATAGATAGAAAGAGTTGACCCAGTTTATAATAAAAAAACGGATCCAAAAACCATACAATCTGTATAAAAGAATCACACAAACGAAATGACCCGCCGTCCACATGACCCAAGTAGACAAACGCCACAACACACACCGCCCGCTCCGGGACCGCCGCCCCGGCGTAACAACCAGATTAACCTTCGCATAGATCGAAAGTGATCCAGTCAAGGTCGACGAAGCTTCTGCCCATGCAGTATTCTTTTTTTTACGATTCATCCAAGTTGCCACCAAAACCACCAAGTTCTGAGGCCGCCGCCCCAACGTAACAACGAGATCACAGGAACTCATTCTAGACCTGGATTTCATTCTAGACCATTATCTCGGTTCGTCACCGTCAGTAACTCAGTACTAGACAGGATCACAGGAACCTGCGGTCGTCGAAAGCCTTGAACCCTGCGAGTCTGGGACTCATCGTTGTGATCTCTCGAACTAGCAGGACAAACTGATGGTCTAGATCGATCTCGACCAACGCATGCGTGCAATGTCAACCGAGGAATACAGGGAATCAACCAACAGTGCTTGCTTTCTCCGGCCGGAAGACATACTCATTGCAAGATGAGAGGAAGCTGTGCACCGCGAGGTGAAGGAAGAATATTAAAAGAAACGGCCCAGAAAGGATATGATGATACCCACAAAGGAGGCAGCAAAGAGGGAGTAGAGCATTAGAATTTCAAGAAGTGGGGGGTGTTTTCTGTAAAAATACAGCGTGAATCTTGATGCACACCCCACCCGCTGAACGGTGAGAGATAGGCCAGGCGGCCACACCTAGTTGCGGGAGGAGCTCCTCGCGGCGCGGCTGAGTGCGGCGGCGAGCGGCGCGGCGCGGAGGACTTTTTTGCAAATATGTGACAGTGACCGTGCGATCGTGGATGGACCGTTCGGATAAGCCCGGCGGCCACACCTAGTTCTGGGAAAACCGCACTCTCACGAGAGGAAGAGATAGAGATCACGAAAGTTGCGTCTACCTCAAACTGGATTGAATTCTAGACCATTCTCTCGTCTAGTCACTCGTCAGTAGACTATATCTAGATCAATCTGGAACCCATGCATGTGTAATGTCAACCGAGAAAAACAAGGAATCAACCAACAGTGGTTACTTTCTCCGGAAGGCTCAGTGCACAGTACCTGAGATCACGACGCGGTACGACCGTGATCCGCCGTGCCGCCTCACGCTGGCCGATCGGCGCCAGGTCGTTCGTGGCGGCCCTTTCAGACAGTTCAGCTCGTACGGGCACCCTGTAGCGCGATAACTGAACCGCTGTGCGCACCGGCGTCGCCATAGCCAGTAGTTTCAACGGTGGTGCAGCCGCCGTCGCTGTCGCCGTGATCCGCTCGGTCGGCCTGTTTGAGGTTGCTCTAGAACCGGCCGTCCTTGCTCGATCGATCTGTGCTTGTCCTTTATTAATTTTCTGATCGTGGATTCTGGCGCGGCCGGCTGGCGTGGACTCCGCGATCACCACACGTCGCGGCGCGCGCCGGTGAACGCCGTGGTCGCCATGGCACCGGTCGCGGGTTCGGCCACCAAACCGCGCCGTCCGCGACCACGGGAGCACTTGAACGACCGCGTCGACGCCAGAAGCCGCCGGGTCGACATCGGACGCGCGCTCCCGCGTGCTTAGCGATCAGCCGATCATGGCGTTATCCCTCCCGGTGCAAGTTGCAGCTCGAGGGAGAGGCGGTCCCGGAGTGCACAGTGGCCGCGGCGCTACGGTCCACCGACCGAGTCACAGGTTCTGGCCCACGGAGCGCCGCCGGTCGATGTCGGTGGCCGGAGCGCCGATTGGCCGCTCCCGTCGCCGTCGCCTAGTACGTGTGTTCCCGGTGGCGCAGGCCGCGCCCGTCGCTGTGCAGGCCACATATACGGCTCCGAAACAATGGCTCTTCTCGCCCGGGTTGTTCTCGTCAGGTGATGGCCCGATGCGTGTTGCCGACGGCACGATAGAGATTGATCCGATTGCGATTCGGGCTCGCGATCAATCGCTCACCGACTTCTCTCCAAGTTGGTACGGATGATCTGTTCACCGTTCATGTGCTCGTTCTCGAGGACCTTTGTAAGATTTCGTGCACCTCTGAATGTTGCTCTGCTCCAGACCCTCAAACTTTACCGTGAACCCTTCTCAATTCCATCGGTAGGAACTCCAATGTGTTAACGCCTAGTAGCTAGATCAAACGACGCCGAAGATGGTGATGAACTAATGCGAGGATCCCAATATGATACATGTGAGCTCGTTGACAGAGGGCTGCTGGTTCAAAGTAGAGACAGAAGTAACAGAATTAGAGAGAGTCCTTAATCCTTACTATCTACTCCCTCCATTCTGAATTAATTGACTCAGATTTAGTTCAAGTTGTACTAAATCCAAGTCAACAAACGTGTGTGAAGCGGGTGATTTCCCTCTTGTGTAGTTTGCCTGTGGGTTCCTGGTGGCAGTGTTCTGGTTAACACAATGTTTTCTCAAGTACACCGTACACGGCGAGCGCTCTACCCGGTAGCGGCCAAACTTCTCAAAATGCTCAAATTCTATCTTAGGAGCATGGTTTGAAAAGTTTGGCCACTCTCTAAAGTCAAGTTCTTTGCTTGGCTTGTGCTTAAAATAGACGTTGCACAACGTTTAGCCAAGAGAGGTTGGCCCGATTGTGGGCTTTGCACACTTTGAAACGAAGCACCGGAAAACATTGACCACCTCCTCTTGCGTTGTCGGTTTATTTTGCGTCTTTGGAGCCTCTTCGAGACATGGGCGGCCTCCTAGACCTCGACTTGCTCGCTTGGCTAACCCAATCGCTTAAGGGGTGTGTGGAAATGTTGTCGGGGACCCTGCCTCCCAACCGTCAGTCCCTCCAATCGCACTTCATGCTTACCTCTTGGAAGATAAAGAATGTGCGCAACATGAGGGTGTTCGGTAATAAGCAAGCGTCACCAAACATCATTTTTGCGAAAATTAAAAGATTTGTTCACATTAAAAAATTATTCAAATTTAAAAATGTTAAGATTTGAAATTTGTTCACATTTAAACTTTTGTTCACATTCGAAAAATTGTTCGTACGCGAATATCTTCCAAATTTAAAAACTGATCACATTAAAAAATTGTTCATATGCGAATTACTTTTTTGAAACTTTTTTTTCTTTTTTATCATGTTTTTGTTGCTGTAAAAACTGGAAAGAAAAAAACAGAAAAAAGGCAAGGGAGGAGCGGTTTGTGGACCTTTGCTCGCGCACAGGTCGTGAAATAGCAGCTCCCGTACATATGGCCATCATCGCAGACGCACGATTGGTATTGGGCCGCGGTTTCGTTACTTTTTCTTGCAAGCCCATGTATCAGCAAACAAGCTACAAAGATACAAAGGATGAAAGGGTGAGACTCTCAGATGATGAAATGGAGGGTGATGCATCACAATCTGATAGCTTTGGAACAAAAGTGATGGCTATTACTGGGAATGGAATGAAGACTAACATCAGCTCACAGGACGAAACCGTGCCGAGGCAAAGTGGGAGATTGGCCAACAAAAACACTGAGGATGTGTCGGTGCTGGAGAGAGCAAAAGGCATCAAGGCTAAGTGCATGGACAAGGAAGAAGGTACAACCTCTCTCTTTCCTACTGTGCTTAACTCTGATGATAATACTTTGTTGGACATTGCTAGATTAGTTGGTGTGGAGTTAGGAACTTCTTTGGAAATGGTGGAACATAATTTAAATCTTATTAGATTACAAGAAGAAGCAAGAGTGGCTATGTTTGGGGGACAGGCAAATGATGCTAAAAATGCTAATGAAGAATCTGTTAGTAAAGATCTAAATCCTGGTGATATAGATGCTATACTACAGGATCTCATTAGTATGAATCAGGAAAATTTGGATGAAGGAATAGAACAGTGCAATTTTTTGGGAGGCAATGGAATGGATCAGTTTAGAGATTTAACTAATAAATCTTTTAGTGAGGTTTATTCTGTTAAATCGCCTATTAAGACGGTGGTGAGAAGGAGGAAAAAATCTAAAAGATAAAATGTTAAATGGTTTTATTTGGAACTCCAGGGGAGTGGGTGATAAGGCCAAAAGAGACTTTGTTTGCGATTCTGTGAATAAATACAAACTTGACTTTGTTGGTGTCCAGGAAACCATGAAAAAGGATTTCTCTGAAACAACCTTGTTGTCAATAGGTGGAGAAACCTCGTTTGATTGGTCTTGGACTCCAGCTAAAGGCAAATCAGGGGGGATTCTACTAGGGATAAATATTGATACCTTTGCTGTGGTAGATAAAGAATTTGGGGACTACTTCATAAGAGTTTTAGTGAATAGTAAAGTGGATAATCTATCTTGGAACCTTGTTGTTGTGTATGGTGATGCCCAACCTACTGGAAAAGCTAAATTTCTAGTGGAGCTGGTGCATATCATTAAGAACTCGAAGGTCCCTTTGTTTTTAGCCGGGGATTTTAATCTCACTAGAAGAGCTAGAGATAGAAACAAACCTGGGGGCTTAAATAGATGGAGCATGCTCTTCAACTCTATCATTGCGCAAGGAGAACTGATGGAGATTCAGCTTAGTGGGAGGCAATACACCTGGTCCAATAATCAAAAGGATCCAACCTTTGCTTTGTTGGACAGAGTGTTAGTCTCTCCGGCTTGGCAGGAAAATTTCCCTCTGGTGACAGTTACAACTCTAACTAGAGATTTATCTGATCATACCCCCCTGTTGATTTCGACAGGAGAGGCGATCAGAATTCCGAAAACGTTTAAATTTGAAAATTGTTGGTTTCTCAGAGATGAGCTCGAGGAGATTCTAGCTAAAATTTGGAACCAGGGAGTGAGAGGAAGTACAAGTATTGACAGATGGCATAATAGATTTGTAAAAATAAGAAAGTCTTTAAAGGGTTGGAACATGAATTATGAAAGTGCTAACAGGAAACTGAGAATTGAACTTACAAATGAGATAGAGTTGTTGGACAAGAAAAGTGAGGCTGGTGGACTATCACTTGTGGATTGGAACCATTTGCAACAATGTCGTGACAAACTCAAAAAAAAATTAAAAGAAGAAGAGGTTAAATGGTTGCAAAGATCGAGAGAGAAAGAACTACTTGAAGGGGATAGTAATACAAAATACTATCACTCTAAGGCAAATGGGAGACGAAGACGGAATAGAATTGTAAATTTACACCAAGAGGAGGGGCTGATCGAAGGCCAAGAGAATTTGAAAAAGTATATTACATTCTTTTACAAAAAGCTCTTCGGTCGATCTGATTCCACACAAATTAGATTGGATGGAGGAGGTGTGCAGCAACTTGAAAGAGACGAGAGAGTAGGCTTAACTGAAAGATTTAGTTTAGAAGACCTGAAAAATGCGGTGTTTGGGATGGAGAAAAACAAATCAGCTGGGCCTGATGGTTTTAATGCAGACTTCTACCAGAAATTTTGGAATATCGTTCACAGAGATCTGTTTTCTCTAGTGACAGATTTCTTTGACAACAAAATTAATATTAATAGGCTCAACTATGGAATGATTACTCTAGTTCCCAAGGGGACAGATGCGGACAAAATTCAAAAGTATAGACCAATATGTCTTTTGAATGTTGTCTTCAAAATCATTACAAAAATGATTGTGAATAGGCTGAATCCTGTGATTTCAAAAGTTATAAAGCTAACACAGACAGCTTTTATTAAGGATAGGTACATTATGGAAGGGGTCACAATTTTACATGAAGTTCTAAATGACTTACATGTTAAAAAGAAGCCTGGGATTCTCTTTAAGATTGATTTTGAGAAAGCTTTTGATAAAATCAAATGGGCTTTCTTGCTTCAAATTTTAGAAATGAAAGGATTTCCGAGCAAATTCAATGATGTAGTGATGAAAATTGTTTCTGGTGGTAAGGTGGGGGTAAAAGTTAACGGAGAGAATGGCCCTTATTTTAATACTCATCAGGGGCTGCGACAGGGCGACCCCCTTTCGCCTCTGCTCTTTGATTTGGTAGGTGATGCGCTTGCTATTATGATAGAGAGAGCAACAGATAATGAGGTAATTAAGGGGCTGTCTTGTCATCTAGTGGAAAAAGGGGTGTCGATTCTACAATATGCGGACGACACTATCTTACTTCTCCAAGATGATTTGGAACAAGCAAGAAATCTTAAATTCATTCTTTGCCTGTTCGAACAAATGTCGGGGCTTAAGATAAACTTTCACAAAAGCGAAGTTTATTGCCTTGGAATAGATAGAGACGATGAAAGAAAGTTTGAAGAGATCCTTACGTGTAAAAAAGGCAGCTTGCCCATGAAATATCTTGGTATCCCAGTGGATGAGACTAGGTTGAATAATAGTGAGTGGGACCCTTTAGGAGAAAAAATGATGAAAAAGTTAGGTTGCTGGAATGGTAAGAATATGTCTATTGGAGGGAGATCTCTGTTGATTAACACTTCTCTATCTAGTACCCTTCTATACATGTCATCTTTTTATAGGATACCTGTGGGCCCTAGAAAGAAATTTGACAAAATTAGATCAAATTTTCTGTGGAGTAATTTTTTGGGAAAAAGGAAATACCATCTGGTCAAATGGAAGACTGTGTGTCTTCCGAAAGACCAGGGCGGTTTGGGAATCCTGGATTTAGAGACTATGAATGTGGCTTTACTTGCTAAATGGCTTTGGAAGTTGTTTAATGTAAAAGGATTATGGCAAACAGTGCTCCAGAACAAATACTTGAAAAACACCACTTTGGGACAATGCTCTCAGAAAAATGGCGATTCTCATTTTTGGCAAGGGCTTATGGAAGTAAAACCTTTATTTCTTTCATGTTGTCGGTTTGTGGTTGGGGATGGTAGGAAGACAAGATTCTGGGAGGACTTGTGGATCTCAGATTCCTGTTTATCCTTACAAATGCCCAGGCTGTACGCAGTTTCAAATAATCTCAATATAACAGTTAGGGGAGTTTTTTCCGCTGGAATTACTTCCCTATCTTTTAGAAGAGCACTTACGGGGGTCAAGTTGGAAGAGTGGAGAAAATTGTTATCCCTGTGCGAAAATGTCGAGTTAAATATGGAGGATGACAAACTTAGCTGGTTGTTAACTGCCTCCAGACAGTTTACGGTCAAATCCTTTTACTCGGCGATGCAGGTGGTGGAGAATGTTCCCTATAGGTTCATGTGGAAGGTTAAACTCCCTCTGAGGATTAAAACCTTCCTATGGTTGATCCTGAGAAAGAGCATTCTAACGAGAGATGTCCTGCTGAAAAGAGGGGGAAAGTGTACTAAAAATTGTCTTTTTTGTGGACAAGATGAATCGATTGACCATCTTTTCCTTCGGTGTCCGCTAGCTAGATACATGTGGAATGTTGTAAGTGTGGCGACAGGTCTTAACTGCCAGTTTGTTGACGTGCAACATTGTCTCACTGTGTTTCTTGCGGGTTTTCAGGTTAAAGCTAAGAAGTTGTTGACGGTAGGAATAGCAGCGGTTTTCTGGGGGATTTGGAAAGCTAGAAATTTAGCATGCTTTGAGAACAAATGGCCTTCGGAGCCAATTGAAGTGATATACAGAGTATGCTATTGGATTGATTGGTGGGCTAATTTGCAGGGAATGGAAGGAGCAAAGCTGGAGCTACAGCGGGGCGCAAAACTTCTGGTGCGAGTCGCGGATGAAGTCGGGGCTAGAAGCTGGGCAAACTGGAGACCAAGATTAGAGGGATGAAGAAGAGCAGATCTCTGGGGTTGCTGGGAGTGTCCTTTTGTTTCTGTCCTTTAACTAGCACTGTGTTAGCGAGTAGTTTTGTGTGGTGGTTGCTATGTTTTGTAACTAGCGGGTGGGAGTTTCACTTGGAGGCTGCTGTGTTGTGGAGAACTGAACTCTGTTGCTCTGGTTTCTATTAATGGAAATCAGGGAGAAATCCCTTTTAATTCAAAAAAAATCAGCAAACAAGCCCAAGCCCGGGATTGGCCTTCTCTAAACTCAATAGTTATTGTCTCAACCCCCTAAAAAAAAGGTTATTGTCTCAAAGCTGCAGGATCGGCCATGCTGCTCATTCTGCAAGAGGAAATCACGTTGTCGTCCTCACACGCGGGAGACCAGCAACGAACGGAAAATACCAATAGCTAGATGATCAACCATTGTGACATGGAGTAGCTATTACAGTACTAATTTACTACTCCCTCCGGTAATCAGGTTACAGTCCAACCTGAAACGAATTGGCATGGTGACGGCGGTGGCGGAGGTCCTGTGGTGCGGTTCGGCGAGGTGGCGGCGTCTGGAGGATGGCGCGGAAGAGGCGGCGCCATGGCGCGGCTGCGGTGGGGCCATGGTTCTGGAGCGGTGTGGCGCTGGATGCTCGAGCTGCATCTGGGCCCGAGCGGGCCGCCGTTGGGCTTCTCTGCGGCGGGATGGAGGAGCCATTCCCGGCGGTGAAGGGGGACTCTCGACGCGGTGGAGGCGCTGGCTGCTGACGGATGGAGACATGGAGTTGTGGTCGGGCGTGCAGCGTGCTCCCGTGCGTGTGCTGGCCATTTGGAGGCTCGGTGGATGCCACAATGCTACCCTGTCTTGCTTGTTGCTCCCCCTGCTTTGCGGACGATCAAACTCCGGGCGAAAGCTTTGCGCCGACCTGGTCGGGGCCGACGACGGCGGCGCCTTCGGGCGTCGTTCCCTTCTTGATTGCGTTGTTTGTGGAGGTTTGGTCCCATCCGACGTGAGCAGCATCTCCGGGTGAAAACCTGAGCTCCTTGGAGCGGGCGACGGCGACGGACGCGTCGTTACCTTCTTGAAGGCGTCGCCTTGGAGTTGTTGTCCCTCACAGTGCAACGGGTTCGTGATGGCCGGACGGGTTGGCGTTGTGGTCGGGGAGGTGGATGTCGGGACGGCGGCTCCGGACGGTGGTGTTTCGTCGAGGCGGCGGCCTCAACCTCCCTTGCAGCAGCGGCCCAATGAGGCAGGGACGCGGTCTTGCGTGGTTTTTGGGTGGTGAGCTGGTGTTGTGTGGACAATGAGCTCGCCGACTCGTCTGGATCGTCTTCGGAGGTCAATCTGGTTGCTACGCCGGGACGGCGGCCCCGGAGAAGGTGGTTTTGGGTGGTGTCCTGGTTCTGTGTGGACAGTAGGCTCGTCGACCCTGACTGGTTCGACTTCGGGTGATGCGGAGTTTCGTCCTGGTTGCTACGTCGGGGCGGCGGTCCCGGAGCAGGTGGTGTGTGTTTGTGGTGTTTGGTCGACTTGTGTCGTGTTGACGGCAGGTCGCCTCGCTTGTTTGGTTTTTAGGCTCTGTTTTTCTTATAAACAGGACATTGTACAGTTTATATGGTTTTTGGACCCGGTTTTCCTTATAAACTGGGTCATCTCTTCTATCTATTCGGACGGTCGATACGACCACCTTTATCAAAAAAAAAAAGACCTCTGCCTGAGTTCATGACGATTGCACGCGCGTACCCGAAAGGCGCGCCCCCGGCCTGTAACGGACAACCCATACCGATCTCCTTCGCCGCGTCTCTCCCAACACGCACTCCCCTTTCTATCCATTTCTTAATGAGCCGCCGGCGGCGGGTCGCAGCACCATGGAATGGAGATAAGCCCTTCCTCTTCTCGTTCGGAGCAACGGAACTTATCCGTTCCACCGATCCACTGGCTCAAAGCATCCAGCTGGGCTTGCTTAGCCTATAAATTCCCATGCACGGCGGCCATGGCTATCCACACCACAGCTCAAACAGCAGACCGATCGAGTAGCAGAAGCCAAACAGCCAAGGGAACAAGAAACACCACGTACGGTCAAATGGGGAAGCAGTCGGCTATCCTCTTGCTCTTCGTCTTGCTCTGCTTGGGCTCCTGCTTGGCCCAAGCACAGATCCTCTTCCAGGTACCCGCACTGATCACATGTTCATGCATGGTTGAGCACCTTCGTCTAATTAAGATCATACTGTATTTGACTGTTGATCAAAGATTCTAAATGTGTACCATATGATCATGATCATACATGCAGGGGTTTAACTGGGAGTCCTGGAAGAAGCAAGGCGGGTGGTACAGCTTCCTGGAAGGGCACGTGAGCGACATCGCCGCGTCGGGGGCCACGCACGTCTGGCTCCCGCCGCCGTCGCACTCCGTGGCGCCGCAGGGGTACATGCCCGGCCGCCTCTACGACCTCAACGCCTCCAAGTACGGCACCGCCGCGGAGCTCAAGTCCCTCATCGCCGCCTTCAACGCCAGCGGCGTCCAGTGCGTCGCCGACATCGTCATCAACCACCGCTGCGCCGACGCCAAGGACAGCCGCGGCATCTACTGCGTCTTCGAGGGCGGCACGCCCGACGCCCGCCTCGACTGGGGCCCCGACATGGTCTGCAGCGACGACGCGCAGTACTCCAACGGGCGCGGCCACCGCGACACTGGCGCCGGCTTCGCCGCCGCCCCCGACATCGACCACCTCAACCCCCGCGTCCAGCAGGAGCTCTCCGACTGGCTCAACTGGCTCAAGTCCGACCTGGGTTTCGCCGGGTGGCGCCTCGACTTCGCCAAGGGATACTCGGCCGACGTCGCCAAGGTGTACGTGGACAACACCAAGCCCACCTTCGTGGTCGCAGAGATATGGAGCAATCTGCGCTACGACGGCAACGGCGAGCCGTCACGCAACCAGGACGCCGACAGGCAGGAGCTGGTCAACTGGGCGCAGACCGTCGGCGGCCCGGCCTCGGCGTTCGACTTCACCACCAAGGGCGAGCTGCAGGCGGCCGTGCAGGGCGAGCTGTGGAGGATGAAGGACGGCAACGGCAAGGCGCCGGGGATGATCGGGTGGATGCCGGAGAGGGCCGTCACCTTCGTCGACAACCACGACACCGGATCCACCCAGAACTCGTGGCCATTCCCCTCTGACAAGGTCATGCAGGGCTACGCCTACATCTTAACCCACCCAGGAGTTCCATGCATCGTAAGTACTCCATCAACCGACTCCACCATGGCATAACTAACTAGCTAGCTTCCATATTAACATCCACTTAATTTGTATACAGTTCTACGACCACGTGTTCGACTGGAACCTGAAGCAGGAGATCAGCGCACTGGCTGCCGTCAGGTCCAGAAACGGGATTCACCCGGGGAGCAAGCTCAACATCCTCGCCGCCGAGGGAGATATGTACGTGGCGATGATCGATGACAAGGTTATCACCAAGATCGGGTCACGGTACGATCTCGGGAGCATGATCCCGTCCGACTTCCACGCCGTCGCGCATGGGAACAACTACTGCATCTGGGAGAAGACCGGCCTCAGAGTCCCAGCGGGGCGGCATCACTAGCTCTCATCGCTATTCTTCTTTCAGGACTATTTTATGCCTGGAACAACAAAGACTAAATAACGGGAATACGATTGTAGTATGATTTTTCCTTCGGTGAGGTACTGGAACAAAAATCGGGGATTTCTGTATCTTCAAAGAAAAATGAATATGAAACTGACGTATCCGTGAGTAACACCCACAAGGTCCTGCACCTTGCGCTCGCGGGCGCGGCGCGCCGCGGCCAGGTTGCGTGGGGAGACGACGCTGGTGGCCACGATGCCGCACAGATCGTCCAGAGCGGGTCGAAGCTGGGGAGCCAAATCATAGACGGCGCACGCACTGCACCGCACGCGCTGCTAGGCGTGGCCATGTCTCATGAACGCCTCCGCGGCTGTATGGCGCGAGGAGAAGGAAGGCAAACAATATTTAGCTGATGCGGGCATTTCATCGAATAGTTCGCGTGCGGGTGTGACGACATACATGCGAATGAACGGGCACGGGGATGGAGCGCATAGGAAGATGGGTCCTTGGAGCTGCGTGTCAGAGATCATATGACAACGATAGGATGAGTAGCGACCAAATCCTCATCTCCAATCTTCTTTTGTGTGTCGGGAACGTGAACGGCATTCGGAGTGTGCCATCGTCGGCGTCATGCTAATTGGCCGAGCTCGCCTGAGACGTGGAGGAGAGGCCGCTGCTCCATGCCGGACCCGGAAAATCATGACCGCACGGTGGGTGGTGGGGTGGTGCTCGGCGCAGTGCTCCTGGTACGCGAGTGGTGGGATGGCTCTCGGTGCAGCGCTAGAAGATCGGCATACTCGTCCCACTGCCTGCGTAGGAGACCACACCGAGACACAGAGCCAAGCCGCGATGAGGGTGAGGTCGTCCTGCGCCGCGTCAATGGCCCCAGGCTAGCTCCCCTCCATCACCACGCCTTTCCCGGCAACCCATGCACCACGCCGCCGATGCGGCAGCTGGACGCGACCTCGGCTCCTCCATGTGTACAGCAACGCCGGGAGATGGGTGTGCCGGCAGCCACAACCTGATGTATAGGTATCGGTGGGGCACATCGCCATGAACAACAAATATCACCTCGATAATGAGATATGGAAGAAGATGAATATGACAATGTGGGTCAGTGCATTCAGTGAGAGTGCTAATTTAGATTTTTATTTATTTATCGTCAAAACAGCTCCAGGGTTTGGTTTAGACCGGGATTCGCAAGTTCAGGGTACAAACGACAGGGATTTGGAGGTTAGGGTTCATTTCGCTGAACCTCTACCAGTTCAGGGTTGAAAATAGACTTTTTCCTATACAATAAGCCACTTTAAGGTGGTTAAATTAGGAAACCGACAGGGCCTTTTTCTTTTTTATATAGAGCCGGTCTTCCCAATAGCAACCGTAGATGAACCCTATTGGAAAGTAATCAAGTAACGACACACGTTGTTGGCTTGTCGCCACTGCCCCTCGCCCCGACTCTCCTCCATCTTGTTCGTCCTCTCCTTCGCTGCATGAGCGCACGCCCGGAGGAGGCAGAGATATGCGTGGCGGGAGGAGGTCGAAGCGTGCGGAATCCAGCGATCCACACACGCTCCTCTTCCCCGCTGGTGGCTTCCCTTCATCTCCCAGCATCGGTTGGTGACGAGGAGCAGGGTGACGAGCCACAGGGCACGCCAAGCGTGTGCAGCTCGTCCATCAGTGGAGCCACACACCCGTCGCACGCGCCCCTCCTCCTTGGCTTGTCTCTTGCCACAGAGGAGCCAAGAGCCGAGTCACCACTCAATTGTCTCTACATCCCTCTACCAGCTCCACCTGCCATTTTCGCCCCGATGCCAAGCTGGCAGTTGAGGATATGAGTTTTCCTTTCCCGACATAAACAAGGGTTGCAATAGCAAACTTAAGGACACTTCCATAATATATTTTTTATGAAGTTACATGCACACTTGATTCTGAAGCTATAAGCCCTCACCAAAAAAATTATTCGCAAGTTTGCCGGAAGTTGGGTGCGGGGAGGGGGCACCTAGTGCTTCGCCACCAAACATGTCGTTCAAGGTATGTTTTTTTGTTCTATTCATGATTTTTTTTTGTTTCCTTGTTGATTTCAAAGGATATGTGTGAAGCACCTCCTAGAAATATGTACGAGCAACCTTTCCCTTCCGCGTGGATGTGGTGAAATGGTTCACAACCTGGTGATATTCTATTGGTTGGAATTAATCTGAAGTCATTCAATCTTAGCTGGATACAATAGATAACTGGATTTTTCTAGCCAACAATTAATAACCAGCTTCACAACTATTGAATTTAGAATACTGAAAAAAAGGTGCCTCAGAGGAGGAACTCGGAAGTGCCATTGTTCTTGCCAATTGCGTGAACTTCATAGATATTATACCAAAAGGTGTGTTAAACTCTTTTTGTATATATTTGCAGTTCTATCTTGTTTTTTTAATACAATAGATGAAAAAAATTCAAGCCAGTAATTAATAAAGATGATTGACACATTTTGGCTGACCGATTGGAGCATCGACGGTGAGCAGCGTCGGATGAGCCACGTGGCGAGATCATGGTGCCTTTGACTTTTGTCCGTAGACCAGTCCACCCTTCATGTTGCTGCCTCTCTGACCCCATGTCGAAGTCAGCGTCTACCTCAGCCCCACGCACGCCGTCGTCATCAGCGCGCGCGTCGCTCCCACCACTCGTCCACGCAGCAAAGCAATCCACTGCACAAACCCATCGAGAAGCAGCGCCAGCTCTCCCTCATCCACACGTTTTGCACGGAACCAGCAGCGGCTGGATATATAATAGGAAGGAGTACCTGTAGTAGTCTAGTAGTAGTAAGTGGAAAGATCAACGACGTTGGTCCGAGCAGATTCCACGTCCGTATGTCCTCCTGGCGCCCTTCTGTCTACGACATACTCGCCGCGTATATTCCGATGTTACCCAAGGGTATATAATCGCGTCCGACCGCCCGGACCTCCTCCAACCTCACTTCAACAACAATACTCCACTCCCACTCGAACCTCAAGCAAGCTAGCGCCACCCAGCACAGCCATGGCCACTAGCACGATCATCCAAGACTGCGCCGCCGGCTGCCGTGACCGCGGAGGAGGCTCCGCGGCGGACGCCAGCAGCAGTCGTCCGGCGGGCGAGTTCGCCGGCCGGTCGACGATCTCCCCCGAGCGGGAGCACGGCATCATCGTCGCCGCGCTGCGGCACGTCGTCTCCGGGTACAGCACGCCGCCGCCGGAGATCGTCACCGTCACCGCGGCCTGCGGGCTCTGCGGCATCCACGGCTGCCTCGGGTGCGACTTCTTCTTCGCGGCCGAGGCCGCGGAGACGGCACCAGCACCAGCAGTCCTCCAGAGGAAGATCAGGAGGAGGAAGAAGAACGTGTACCGCGGCGTGCGGCAGCGGCCGTGGGGGAAGTGGGCGGCGGAGATCCGCGACCCGCGCCGCGCCGTGCGCAAGTGGCTCGGCACCTTCGACACCGCCGAGGACGCCGCGCGGGCGTACGACTGCGCCGCGCTCGAGTTCCGCGGCGCGCGCGCCAAGCTCAACTTCCCGTGCTCTGACTCTCAGGCGCCGCCTCTGCCTGACCTGCCTGAAGAACACGGCCGGAACGGCGTTGGCCGCCATGCTAGCGGCGCGGTGCCGGAAAATGAGGCTCCGATGACGCCGTCGCCGTGCAGTGCGGATGCCGACGAGGGGACGCCGCCGGGGGAGTGGCAGCTGGGTGTGGACGGAGCCGGTGACCAGCTGTGGGATGACTTGCAGGATTTTATGAAGCTAGATGGCGATGACCTGTGGTTCGCGCCATTTTCGAGTGCGCCATCTTGTATATGAGCTCTTGTATAGAGAATTAGAGACACCAGCAGTTGGTTTAGACTAACTGACAACTGCATTGATTTATTCGTGTAGCTGACATTTTTGGACAAAGCATACCTGATTCGTTACATTAAGTGTGAGTATATCATGCGAAAATGACATCCCACACACTCGCTCGGGTACCTGGCCTATCTGGTCCACCCAGAGAGCTTTAAGATCCGTGCTGAGTCGCACTGGTCAGCGCGGTCGCAGATGCGGAGAACGTGGTTACCGGACGTAAAACAGCGCTGCCTACCCCACGCTGCCTAACTTCAGCCCGCTAACTTTTCTTGTCAAAACGTTACCGTGGTAAAAAAAAACGGTCGCGGCCTCCTCCCCCTCACTTCTCCCCCCCGATCTAGGTTATATCTTCTCAGCGCCGCCGCCAGCTTCACCGCATCTCCGCCGCCACCACCATTGTTCACGACCAAACTTGAACACAGAAGCCGCCAGCCACCTCGCATGTCCAGCGACTCATTATGCCGCAGCGGCTGTGGAGCATCCCGCTCCGCTTGGAAAGCCCAGAGCGACGGCGAGCCCGTCCTCGATCAGATCTCGCAGCCACCACAACTTTTGTGCGCCTGCCAGATTCCGCTTGCTCGGAGAATCGCCCACACCCAAAGGAACCCAGGGAGAGAGTTCTACCAATGCCAGAGATTAGGAGGGCATGTAAGAAACCCACCACAAATCCTTTTTTTGCCTGGTCTTTTGAAACATGTCTGGTCTCGTTTTTCCTAGCTTCTTTACGAGACACGACTGTGTATATGTTTTCGCAGGAGCCTTATTCGTGCAACACTTGGATATGGGTCGATCTCGTGAGCAGATACGTAGACCAGATCGTGAAATGGAGGCATAATTTCGAGCTAGACAGGATGCAGCAAGAGTTTGCGGCAATGAAGATGGAACTAGATGCGAAGACGCAGATTGCCAGTTCTGCTGAGAGAAGGTTTTTGGATCAGCGCAAGACACATCGAGAGGAAATCCGCGAGATCAACCTCCGGATGGCCTTTTTGCAGCAATTGATTAGCCGAACCCAATCCGCCGCCGGGAAGATCAAGATCCTACGCATCTGCCTACTGATGGCCGTTATGGGAACGCTCGCAGTTCCAGGTTCAACATTTGCCACGATGGCTGTTCTGATCTTAGCAGGCCTCATGTTCTTAGTGAAGTTGTGATTTAAATTCTTAGTTTTTTAGTTCCAGGCTTCACATTTTTGTCTGCTACGAAGATGTGTGGTGAATAATATCTGTACCGTTTTTTCAAGTTTTTCAAATGTGTGTAACGGAATCACCGCATGATTTAAAAAGTTGTAGCCATTTCTGCGTCTGGTTTTTTTGGTGAAAGTCATGGTGAACATTTTTTGAGAGGCAGTAAAATTGTTATACATTTTTGGATTCTAAAAAGAAAAGGGGTGAACACTTTAGGAAATTTTTAGATTCTAAAAAGAAAATGGTCTGAACACTATAGGAAATTCAGGTCATCTGCCTTCTCAGAATATGTTTTTATGATTTAGGTTTTTGTGCTCACACACACCCTTTGTTTTTTGATGCAACGATAGGAAACAGATTGCTTCAGAAGGACACATGCCCATCACTCTACCCCTCAACATCGTAGCTTTTCCTTTCGGCGTAGCCGTTGAAGAGTCTGAAAAGCTCGTGTGGTCACATCAGACAGGGGCATGACAAAGTCCTCACCTTTTGTCAGATCACTGACGCCATGTGATGGAGCACAGCGCCTAGCCACAGCACAAAACCCAAAACAGGGGTTCAGAACCACACCACAGGGGTTCAGCGCCCAACCGATGCTGTCTTCTCCACACACAGAGCTGGAAGGAAGCGAACCCATGGATCCTGGCAACGGGAAGAAACCTGGAGTAAGCATTCTACCCCCCTTTTCTGCAAATGCTTTGCAGCCTGCTCTGCCCAACTGTTTATTATAGAATCTCAGCCTGAGTTTGTGTGTTTTTCTGTGTTTTTCCTGAAAAGGAGCTGATGCGGAGAGCAGAATCCTGGGCAACCTACAAGCTCAGGAGTGCAAGGAAAATCACGGAACAGATCGGTGCCGATGCAGCGCAAGAGCAAGAGCAAGAATCTGATCTATCCGAGTCTGAACACGAGGGCGCTGGTACAAGGACTTGCCGAAGTTCAGCACGACATGCCTCAGCTGTCATCGCCACATTCTGTGATGGAAAGAAGAAGGTTGTTACCGAGATTGGGTTCGGAGGGCTGCTTCACCTGGGTTCGTTTAACAAGGTAAACTTGAAGTTCACGATATGGCTGCTTAGCAGAGTTGATCTAAAGACTAGATCCATGCCCGTCGGTAGGGATGGTAGGGTTTTGTTACGCCCAGCACACATGCACAATGTCATTGGAGTCCCTTCAGAAGGAAGACAGGTTTGCGGACTGGAGCCTAACAATGCGCAAGAGAGAGTTGATTTTGTTAGACTGGCTATGGGGGCCAGTCAACACATCAGCAACCCATTGAAGGCCGCACAGTCTGTTGTGACGAGGGAGTGGAAGGGGGAAGTGTCTGTCGAAGCTGCGGATGAATTCAAGATTGCTTTTGTTGTTTGGATCAACGGCCGCCTACTTGCTCCAACAGCCAAACACAACCTTGGCTGCTCAGACTTCTGGGGTTCACTTTACAATACGGGAGAGATTAGAGAGTTCAATTGGGGTGCATATTATCTAGCACACATGATGGAAGCAGCATCAAGGGTTCAGTCTGACATGAAGTCCAAGGCGGCTACAAAGTTGATCACATCATGTCCCTTGATCTGGCAGGTAGAACTTTACACTCGAGGGCTTTTTTTTACTCTAAGGAGATATTCCTTGATCTGTTTTTTATTTTTGTCGTTTTCCAGTTGTTGTGCATGCATTGGCATTGCACTTATATCTAAAATAGAACACTGTTCTTGGCACAGATTTTATACATCGACAACATCAACCTGGGCTGCCTGACCCAAGCCCACACGGTGTTCCCTCGCATCAGGGTTTACAACAATGAGGCAACCATCAGCAAGATGATAACAGAAGACATGATCACGAAGCCACCCGGACAGGGAGAAGCATCATGGGGCGCTTCAAAGGTGAACCAGCCGCAATTCACTTCCTTTTTCTGGTCTACCACATAGTGAGACTTGAAAAATCTATGGACTTTCCAGAGTCGTCGATAAAGTCTGCTCAGCATTTTTTTTGTTGCCCTTGATACTTACGAATGACTGTTGTATACATCAGGCAATCCGAAGCGAGCTGTCATGTTATGCAACCAACGAGACCAAGCAAGCAAGCTCATTCCAGGGTAGGGGCACTGAACCAGAGGCGGGGTCTGGCAAAGAACCGGACGAAGTGTTGTTCGGCCCGGCGACATCAACATCTTTGTTAAGGCCCGTGGGGGCTATTGATTACTGTGAGTTCATCAGACAAGGATACCCCGACATGATCCAGTCAGAATTGGTCGACTCCCTGAAGGCCCACAATGCGAGATGTATTATGCACTCCAATATATACAAGGACTCAATCATACGTGAGAACATGAGGTTGGCATCACGTTTGCTTGGAAAAAAAATCCAAACAGAAGCAATGTGTTGAGGTTCGTCGGAGTAGAGAGGACTACCTAAGTGCCGGAGAATCGGAAGCGGAGGGGGACAACAAACGAAGCAGAGTCAGTAAGAAGAGTAAGCCCAGAACTGGTGTTCTTTATTTTGCTGCTCTGTAAAAACAGCCCCGAAACGCATGACTTTTTAAAATGTTTCCTACTTGTCCTAGGTGGTTTGACAGATGACTGGATGACACCCACACCAATTAGGCGGATGGGATCGAGACAGAGTCTGATACGCACTGGGGAAAGTAAGTTTTTTAGTTTTTCTGTGAAAAACGCAGCCACTAACCATTTGACAGTTTAGAGAGTTAGTTTGTTTACTTTTGGGGGCATAACGCCTTACTGATCAGACTGTGATTTAAGAAGGTCACAAGATTTTAATCAACTTCACATGTTTATGAATTATATGAATCTAATGAAGTTTAGTGTTGGTTTGTCTAAGACTATAGTTATTTTTAGTGACATTTTCAATAGGTTTCCCATTAACATGATTTACAGAATTAAGTTATGTCTAAATTACACAAATTGAGTCTCTGATTTATATAACAACATATCATTATATAAAATTGTTTTCAACAAGTTTTAAACACATCTTTATAAGTTTGTATTTCAAAAGGGGTTGAGTAGGCTTAGTTTGATACTTCTTGTCAAAATACATTACTTGTTTTATTTTTGTAAAGTAAACAAATTAATAAGGTTAACAGAATTTAAACTATGTTAAAAACCACAATTAAGATTTCTGATTTTTAAATGGAAGTGACATTACTAAAAATTAATTTTAACAATGCAACATTGTTAAACATATCCTAAGGTTTCCAAAAATATTTATTTGAAATTTTCAGATTTATGAATTTGAACCTAGGTCAAATTTACTCAAATCTTCCATTTGAAATTTGAATAAATTTAAACTAGTCAAATTTGAAAATGTACAGTGCTAAAATATTCTACTTGTCAATGGCTTTCCAATGGTATAAAGTTTGTCAAAATTGGCTTTGTGAATAAAAAGTTATGATGGTTCAAAGTGGAAGGGACTTTTCTGTTAAAATACAATTTAATTCAATTCGGAAATAATCCAGAAAAGGCTCTGGGCTACGTGGCGTGCTGTGGTTGGACCGTACCGGTTCGTTAAGTTGTCTAATATACACCATTGGATCAAGATCGGAGGGCTCGGGAGCGATGACCTTACCCTGGCGGCGCTGACTTCGCCGGAAAATGGAGACGCGGCGGCCGGCGGCTCGGGCGTGGATGTTGTCCTCGCTCCGGTGGTCCCATGCGCTCGTGAAGACGATGAACGGGTGCGGCTCTTCATGACGAACTTGATGGAGGGCACGATGTCCTCTATTTCTTCTCGGTGCGGCGGCGAAACTCGGATGGAGGTACGGCGGAGCGGGGCGCTCGGACACGTCGTCGGGGCGGCGTTCTGCTGCAGAAAACAGAGGTCGGAGGGGATCAGGAGGGTGCGTAATCGAGAGGGGAGGGTAGCTGTACAAGAATCAGAAGCGGAGGCGCACTTGGTTCGCCGGAAACGAAGTAAAACGGCGGCGGCGTCGAGCGGCTCCGGCGAGCAAATACGACGACCTCGAGGCTTTGTTTCAGGAGAGGGGAGAGGGGAAATGGAGCCGAGGCCTTGAGGATTTAAAGGAGGGAAACGGGGCGCTGCTTCTTGCCTCGGGCGAGTGGGGGAGAAGTGGGCGTCGTGGGGCGGGTCGTGGCCATCGTGGGCGCTGGAGGTTGGGGACGACCGAGACTGACTGGTGGGTCCCGGTGGTCAGAGAGAGAGAGGGGGAGAGGGCCGCGGCTGGGCGGGTGTTGGGCTCGGCCCAGTTAGTTTTTGTTTTTTTTGTTCTGTTCTTTTTCTTGTTTTCCTTTTCTGTTTTTCTTATTTCTTTTGTATCTTTTATTTTATTTATCCAAATTAAGTCACACTAGTTTCTAAATTTTTCTAAAAATCATATCTATCAATTAAAACAGTCATAAACATATTTTGATTACTTTTCAAAATTGACAATTTGAAATATTGATTAGATGTCAGTTTGACACTATTTGCAGAATTTAAAATAAAATTTCAAGAAAAGGATTTCTACCATAAGGAAATCAAAAGGGATATCAGAATACCTATGTTTAAAATAATATATTCAAATCCATTTTCAAATCATATACTTGAGTCAAATCTATATTTAGAAATAGGAAAATATTCTAAATAGTTTTATGACATTAAAATATTGACCTAGGGTTTATTAAGAATTCCAAATGTAATGTTTTTGAATTAATACATATACGAAACATTTTGAAATGGGCATACCAAAAATAATTGAAGGTACTTTATAAATATGGTATTAGGATTAAATGAGTATTTATGATATCTATTTAAAGTTCAACACTTAAGTTTGAAATAAAGTTTACTTGATTCAATTAATATCATAATATATTTGAATAATTCATATAATCCTTTTTGTTTGATCTTCTTGGTCAAAAGTGATTTATGGTTAATAATAAATAAAAAATTTAAATTTTAGTGATTTTTAAACATTCCAAAAATTTGGGATGTTACATAGCCGTTGCTTTTCTTTCCTAAGAATACCAGTGATATGACGTGCCCAACCAGAGAGATGTTTGCGCACTGCACGAATTTTATTATTCCATCTCTCAATTGGTGAACGTCCCACTACCGGTCTTTCCCATACCTTCTTAACCATCTCATGGAAGCCTTCCCTATGTAGCCAACCAAGTTCAAATTTGAACGGTTTTCTACTTATAGGGTGCGGCGTTCCCGTGTTCAGAAGTATAGGAGCATGGTCAGACAGTTTCTCGATACGTTCTAGAGCGCGAACCGTCACCATTGGGTATTTGTTTTCCCAGTCGGTGCATATTAACACGCGGTATAGTTTTTCGTAAGTCGGATCGGGTAGACTATTAGCCCACATGTACTGCCTACCAACCATTGACACCTCTCTTAGATCTAAGCTGTCAATGATAGCATCAAATAAGAAAGGCCAATGGGAGTCAAAACGACCTTTACTTTTCTCGTGTGCAAATCTAAGCAAATTAAAATCGCCTCCAATTAAGATAGGATGCGGATTATCCTTTGCAAGATTAACGAGCTCATGTAAAAAGTCAGCCTTGAACTCATCCTGGACAGCTCCATAAACAGCAACGAGACTCCAATGAAAGTTATCGGCTTTGTTGCGAATGTTGAGTTTAATATGAAACTCACCAACCGAACTAGCTAAAACGTCCATGGTGTCAGCTCGTACACCTACAAGGATGCCACCCGAACGGCCACGAGGCGGGCGAGAAACCCACTCAAAGTCTCTACCGCCAGATAGGCGGTTGAGTAGCCCTGGTGTGTAGTCTTGTTTTCCGGTCTCCGAAATAGCTACAAAATCTAAATTATGATCCCGACAACAATCAGCAATGTGAACATGTTTATCCAAGTCGCGAAGACCTCTGCTATTTGTAAACATGCCATTCATCGGGAAACAATTTTAGATTTTCAAACTTTTGGCCTCTTACTAGAACGTTTTTCAGCGGAAGTTCTGGATTTCCGACCAGAAGCTCTTAGATCATACAATGATCTTGGTTCTGTCTCATCCAAACCGACCTCTGACACTACCCCAACAA
Organism: Poa annua; assembly: GCA_026929855.1. NCBI lineage: Eukaryota > Viridiplantae > Streptophyta > Magnoliopsida > Poales > Poaceae > Poa > Poa annua. Next base: position 79,223,654 of record CM049432.1, read on the forward strand.
GACTCGAGAGAAGCTGACCATCCATTGTGACATTCACCTCCTCATCGTCCGAAAAAGGGTTATCCGCAATAGTGGAAACTTTTGGAATTACCGTTAACCGGTCACATTCCATATGTTTCAGCACACTCACAAAAACCAAAATACTACTACTAGAATTACCAAGTGAAACACCTAAACTACTCAAATTAGAAACAATGCGTGAATCAGAAAAGCTCAAAAAAGATTTAGACGAGAGAGAGTTACCACAAGTGTCTAGGTTCTGCTGAGCCTTGCGCCTCATCGCCTTCTTCGTCACATCCTCGTCTGTCGCCGAAGCGCCACCTAAGTCCATGGCGTGTCTCCCGCTCCGCCTCAAAGGCATGGGCGGTACAGGAGTCACCGGCGAGGACCGAAAAGGTGGCGTGGGTGGAGAAGAGGGAGCGGCGATCCTAACCGTAGCCCCCGGAGGTGTCATGGGTGGAGTAGAGACACTCTCCGTGGCCACAGTTGGGGGCAGCTCCGGCACAGTCGAAGACGACGGGGTCACAACATCAGGGGCAGGCATATGGTCGTTATAGACTTGCCCCTTAGCCGGTCCAGTGGCATATGCTGGAGAAGCATCAACTGCAACAGGTGGCGTAGAAGCATCCGCCGCGCACAGCGGCCCAACAGCAGCAGCATCATCCGTCGTACCCGGCAGCATGCAAACATCCACGACTCGCTGCTGGCCGGAAACAACATGAGCGGCTGGTCCAGCCGTGGCCCTTGGAGGCAACGTTGCAGCCTTGGACGGGCCTGTCAACAGCGGCAGCTTGCTAATCGCTGACTGCAGTAGCACATCGCTAGCTATAGGATCAGCATGCTCAGAGGCAGCTCCGGTTGATTTCCTGCTGTATACAACACCTGCACCAGAAGTTGTCCGTTTCAACATGTGTGGTCTTCCGCGCGCAGGAGACGCCATCCTTCGGACCTCACCACACGCGGATGCAAGAGGATCAGGAGCAGCTGCAGCGATGAGACTCGGCGACAAACATTTGGCACGCTCCACAATTTGCACAGCTTGCGGCGTGCGCGGGCTCGGATTGAAGGGTGTCACAGCGATCATCATCTTACCCGGTGGCGTAACCGAGACGGATTTACCACGTGATTGTGTATTACTCGAACTTGCATTGTCCACCTCCATATTGGTCACCGTCGGAGCTCGTTGAATAGTAGGTTCTTGCTTATTCCCATTACCATTACCATCAAACCCCGGGGCCCCATCCATGTCGTCATCTTTCCGTTTCCAGAATTGGGACTTGAAACTAGGATCAGGAACAAAGTCAGCAGCCTCTAGACGGAACCGAAAATCAAATCCATACAAGCGAACCATAACCACAGCCCTAACATATTGTCCATTTGCATCAGAAGCAGACTGAAAGCACTTAGTGTCGAACATGGCTATCTGAACACGAACAATACCACGACTCCGAAGAGTAACAAGATCGACATCGTGAGGGGCACCCAACATAGTAGCAATCGCCCATAAGCCATGGAAATGCCGCAAAGCATGAGGCACCCCCTCAACCTGAACCCAGAAAGGCTTCAAAACCACCATCGGAGGGATGTCCTGGAACTTCCACGAAGTAATAGTGATCCTTGCCGTGGATGAGGGAACACCCAGCTGTATACCATCAATACGCTGGAGATCATCAGCGGAAGGGACATCAATCGTGAACGCATTCTCCCCATGTGAGATCGCCTCCCACCTCCACTGTGAATGTCCTGGACAGACTCTCGCCATCTGAGACTAAACAACCAAGGCGTCCACCGAACCCTCAGAAACTGTAACAAGAGCAGTCGGTAGCCCAGATGGAATCAGATGCTCCTTATAAACATTATCCGGAAGATACAAATTCAGCGTGTCGATATTAGCAATGCCAGTAAAGTAAGACATCGGACGTGGCATCTTGAGAGTAGGACATCTCCTCGTGGGATGGGCCTCGGTATTACAAATTAAGCAAAAGTGGATGACCGGACAATCTTTTGATGCATGAGTCTCAACGGCACACTTCCAGCACCGTACTGGCTTCACCGGAACCTCCGCGACAACGGCCGGAGTCTGAACAATAGGAGCAGCAGTAGTAAGTGAATTCCCAGGGACCAAAGCGATGTTCGCAACCCGCCGGAAGACCTTGCTGGTTCAGAGGTTGAGGGAACCCCAGAGGAGGACCACCCACAACAGGTACACACACGTAACGTGAGGACTCCCTGAGAGATGACATGATTCTTCATACAAGAACTGAATGGCTGATGACGTACTACCTGAGACCATGACTTGAAAGTTCCTATGAGCACGGCAATTACACATCATCAAAATGTGACCTGAATCATGATTGCTATGATCGTTTTTAAGAGCTACAATTAGTATGTACACAATTACATTGCAAGAAAGTCCGAGACACAAGATGCAGAGAGCATGCACACTTTTGCACCAAGACAATCCCAGAACTTCAATGTTAACTAGTAGTAAATGGAAGAGCTAAAGTGATCCATATACCACTACTGTTTCATTCATTCGCAAATCAGCCACAAAACCTACATCATCACGGAAGGTCTGTTGGTGCATTTCCGGAGTGGACACCATCCAGTCCACGCCGATTTCCAGAGTGGACACCACATCCAGTCCACGCCAAGCGAGATGAAGAAACTAGTTCTGCACATTTGGACTGTAGCTTGGTGAAGTCGGGCTATAAGCAGGAGAGGTGGGGCTGTACTCCGTACCATGAGCCGGGGAGTATTTGGGTGAAGTGGGAGAGTATCTGGGAGAAGTCGGGCTGTACTCTGTGTCATGCGCCAAGGAGTGATCAGGTGAAATTGGAGAGTATCGGGGAGAAGTCGGGCTGTACATCTGGGAAGCTGGGTTGCTGTCAGACAAGTTAGGGGAATAACTTGGCGAGCTTGGGGTGTACTGGGGTGACATAGGAGAGTAACTAGGTGCAGTTGGACTATACAGAGGGGAAGTCGGGCTATAGGATGGCACGGAGGGATCATGACTGTACACCAATGAATATGGACTGTGAACAGGTGTAGACTGGGCATATACAGGGGTGGTAGGGCTGTAATAAGGTGAAACCGAATAGGGCATGGGCGAAGCAGGCCTGTGAGAAGGTGACGGGGAAATATAAACTGGAGAAGCAGGAGCATATCGAGGTGTCACGGAACTGTTCACCGGTGACAAGGAACCGTAGACAGGGGAGGCAGAATTGTATACCGGTGAGAAGGGATTGTAGACTGGAGATACAGGATTGTACACCGGTGAGATGGGATTATAAGAATTGGGTGTAGTGTTGAAGGAGGAGTATGGTGGAGTTACTGAGCTGTAACTTGGTGGGACTGGACTGTATTGAGATGTTGTTCTGGACAGCGAGGAAGTAAGTCCATTGATATAGGGTGAAAACTGGCCATCCCCAAATGGTGAAGATTGCGCATATGGGCTTAGCAGGTAACTCGGTGTAGAGACTGGCGAACATGTGGTCTTAATGGCATCACCTAGACCATCAGTGTAGCTTCGGAGGTCAATGTCCATGGCCTGCTGCAATATCTCAGTGTTCAGATACAACTCGCAGGCCCCTGTGCCAACTGGTGCAAGCTGACCAAGCATGATGTTCTCAGAGACACCTCCAACTGGGTCGGTTTCGGCATATGCAGCAGCATCTAGTAAGATCATAGCGGTTTCCTCAAATGAGCATCTCATAAGGGGCCCTGTGTCATTCTTGTTGATGCCATGCCTGGTGATGGCCATCAGATAACCTTTGTGTGTCATCAAGTCACAGAGAATAGCCAGATGGCGATAGTTCACATAAGATCCATCAAAAGAGATGACTTGCCGCAGCTCATGCAACAACGTTCGCCGAACAGCCTCAATTCCAAGCACTTCTATTACTTCAATCAGATGGTTGCTAGTCGTTCTCGACGCATCAACATCATCATTGCACAATACTTCCAAGAGATTAATCCCTTCCGTGTCAAGCATCCACTCCACATCTGTTGTGAACCCTTCATTTTGGTTGAACTTGGTCACCTTTCCAGATTTGATAAATACCTTGGATATCTCAGGTATTCCACAGAGAGACATCTTTGCCAACATATAGCTCTCTATCTGTTTGAGGAAGAGGTAATCCTGAGCAACGTCATCTGGAAGGCCTTCTCTTGGGACTTCCTTTTCATGATTAATCATGCGCACTCTAAGGATAAGCTTGTCGGCATTGTCATCAGAATATATACATGTTAGGTCAGTGCCAAACTCACATTTGATCTTATCCACTATGTTAATGATGCTCAAATTCTTGTCAATCATTGTCTCACGATCCAGTTCAATTCGAAGCAACCAAGGGGACACTGTCTCCAGGTCAATGTCATCATCAGGCATTTCACAGAAGGACTTTACAAGTTCAGCATCTTCTTCAATAACAGTATCAGTAGGATCAGGATCATACCATAGCTCGGTAGCACGGGTCACACTCTGCAGAGAGGTGTATTCCAAGGCACACTGAACTTTCTTAGCCAGTTCTTTCTTCTTGTTCACCTCAGGTTTCAGGTAAACAGATAATGAAGGAGTTTTTATGTTCTTTGTAACATTAATGATTTCTATCAGCCTGGGAACACCTAGAGTGACATTCTTAGCACTGACACCGGCATAATGGAACGTGTTCAGGGTCATTTGGGTCGTAGGTTCACCAATGGACTGTGCAGCCACACAACCAACCATTTCACCTGGAGATACCACGGACTGGTGAAAACGGGATTCTATTTCCCCAATAACCCACTCGAAAGCTTCCCTGGTAAGTCCGTACTCTCTCAAGACTCTCTTGCTAGCTAGTGTGCTGCGAAGTAGTATATTGAAGAGCAAGGTGGCATTCTTTTGAGCCTCAATGTTTATTGGGTCAACACCATCAACAACTCGTAGTCTGGCTTGCAGTTCATCTACAGCTTCAACAATCTCCACTGGGTGCAAATCGAGTGAGGGCTTATTTGCATCAATTTTAAAGATCTTCTGAGCATTTGACACGACCCTTTTTAAATTCACTGGCATCGGCCATGTATTTTCACCATTTTTAGCAATCTCGCTTGCAAGCAGGTAGCGGTCAGCTGCTAATAACCGGACCTCAGAATCAAACACCTCCCTGATTTCAGGAATGTCTCTCAAGTCCTTAGCATGTTTTTGAAGCATGTAACTTGGGTTCCAGTTGTCATCATGCAACTCATACTGAAAAGTGCTGTCAAACTCAGTCTTTTTCATCTTCAAAGACTCCAGTTTTTGCGACTCAATCGATACAGCATCCATCCCATCTTCACCATACAAGAACTGAATTACATGGCCCAGTGAGTTCCTGACTGTACCGTCATATTTTACCATGATGTCCTCCATAGCCTTGACAAGACGGCGCTGAATATATCCAGTTTCAGATGTCTTAACTGCAGTGTCAATGAGACCTTCTCTACCACCCATAGCATGAAAGAAGAATTCCTGAGGTGTTAGACCAAGAATATATGAATTCTCCACAAAACCACGACTTTCAGGTCCATAATCATCCTTTGGGAAGTGAGGCAGTGTTCGATTAGTGAAGCCAAATGGAATGCGCTTGCCCTCAACATTCTGCTGACCAACACAAGCAGTCATCTGTGCAATATTGATGAAACTTCCCTTAGATCCAGCAGAGACCATTGTCTTTAGGTTGTTGCTATCAGATAAGCTGCTCTGAGCACAACTTGCTGCGTCATCACGAGCCTTGTTCAATACCTAGATGCAAAAGGTATTTTGGTATGGACAGGTTTGCAACTTAGAAAAAATAACATATGCATGAAAACAAGATGCTTGAGCTTTACCTGATTTACTTTATTTTCAAATACTTCCAGCACAGTTTGCCCTGCCTCAGCTCCTAACTGCCGGTCACGTGAAAGTTGGATAAGGTCCTGCACCCTAGTCTTTGCTTTTGAAAGTATGTCACTAACTTTTTCCATCGTTGCCATGTCAACAATGCTGTCACCAATTCCAATACTAAAGCCGTTCTGTAGAAGCCAATAGTTCACAAGCCATTGTGTATGACTTAAAAACTTGCTAGCAGCATCCGGTCCAACCTCCGCCCTTCAAAAAAAAAGATAACTAGTAACTATAGTTGATCTGGTATATGCTTAAATCTCAAATAAATAGCGATGTTACAAAGATAAGATGCAACTTCGTTAGCCACAATATGACATGGTATATGCTTACCAAATGGCATGAACTAAACTTCCAGTTGAGGTTCCAAGAGTTCTTTTGCAGAGAATCCCAGATAGAAGATGCCCCTTCTCTATCCTCACAACAGTGTCCCCAGGAGTATTGAATCCGGTCTCCACATCAGAGTGGCAAGCTGAAAACCTTACAAGATTAATCTGCCTTGGAATAATTAAGCTGAAAACTTGCTTCCCAGTCCACCTCAGCTTTGGTTTCAATATGGCAGGCGTAGGGATCTTCCCATCGAAGTCTTCCCACCACATCAAGATATTCATAAAGACATCCTGGGGCACAAACATGGATACATCGATACAGTGACAGATTCCAGCTAAAAGAGTTCATACCTAAGGGGACATTTATATATGAATTCGCCTATTAATTTACCTTTTCAATGAATGTATCTCTTCTGGAAATTTTGAAACATCCAAGGAGCGTATCCTGGACAATCCCCATAACAGGCCTATTTGATTGTGGGGAAACAATGCATTTTGGAACCATCATCAACTCCAGAACCTCTGCTCTGGTTTCAAATGACTGGGGCACATGCATGTTCATTTCATCCCCGTCGAAATCTGCATTATATGGTGTAGTGACTGACAAGTTCAACCGGAAGGTTGAATAAGGCATAATTTTAACACGATGCCCCATGATGGACATTTTATGGAGACTAGGTTGTCTATTGAAAACAACATAATCTCCATCAGCCAAGTGCCTCTCAACCTATACGCGGAACCAAGAAACATATCAATCAAAACAGTACATGCTTCAGATAGAAGTTAGAAAAGAAGCCATAACAATGAAGCAAAGACACATGCCTTGAAACCAATTTCTAAATGCTGGTCACTGCTTTTCCGCAAGTATCTGAGATCAAACCTCCTCCCGTCATCCCTTACAATGAACTTTGCTCCAGTCTTGCACGGGGGAGGATAGGCCCCGTACTGTACAAGTTGCTTTAGTCTACAGACAGAGATTCATATTATAGGTGTACAACGAGGCTATGAATAGTAATATCAAGAAATGCAAAAGTAAATCGATATCTACCTCTCGATATTATATGGAGTAAACAGACATAGATTCATATTATAGGTGTACAGCGAGGCTATGAATAGTAATATAAATGCAAAAGTAAATCAATATATACCTCTCGATATTATATGGAGTAACTGTTTCTGGGAATGTCAAGTTCAAAGCTATACTCCAGGGCACCCCCAGTTCATCTATGCTAATGTTCGGATCTGGTGTGATGACAGTCCGAGCTGAGAAGTCAACACGTTTACCCATCAGGTTCCCTCGAACACGACCTTCTTTAGATTTGAGTCTGCAGCATATAGACTTGATAGGCCGTCCGGAAAGCTGTGTAGACTGCATTTCAAGGGGGCAAAAGCATGTGTGACTGACTACATGATAAATACTAAGATATATTCCCTCCGTTCCAAATTAGATGACTTCCATTTGTATAAAAGTGAATGTATCTAGACATGTTACAAGCCTAGATACATCCACTTTGGACAAATCGAAGTCATCTAATATGGAACAGAGGGAGTAGAAGTTTCCTTTAACTGTACTGACCTTTGGTTGACCCGAGAGTTCATTGTTAAAGTAAGTCGCAACCAGAAACTGCAAGATCTGTGCAGACTCATTGATTATGTGGGTTGCACATCCATTATGTATTTTCATTCTCAAATCTTTGTTCTGCCTAATAATCATCGCCAGCTGATGTGTCAGATCATCCTGTACCATGAGGGAACATTGTGCAGCATTTTACATCACAAAGTCGATCTAGGTAATTTTCCCAATGAAAAGTCCAAACATGTATTAATGTAAACTAGAAATAGCTATACCTCACTCCTCATGGAATTGCTCATGACAACAGAAGGTCTAACTGATGGTGGAGGAATAGGAAGCACTTGCAGTATCATCCAGTCAGGACGAGCATAGCCTGGATTCAAGCCTAATCGAAGGCAATCTTCATCACTTATAAGTTTGAGAATTTCCATAACCTGTAAATAATATCAGGTCACATGCTATACTATTTTTTTCATAGACCATTAGGGAAAGCCTCGAAGGCAGACAGAATGGGAGAATAACCTTCTCTGGAGAAAGGCTTTGCCTCTGTTCGACAGATTCAGGAAGTTCCTCGGTGCCTCCCAAGTTCCTCTTTGGAGCTTTATATTCAGCTTTAATGCACATGCCTTCAACTCTGATAATTGGCTGTACATGACCACAACCACTCTTTCTCTTTGTACTATCTACATCCTTCTTATTCTGAGTCTCAGGACAATCATCTTCAAGACATTTAGTATGTGTGTTGCAAGCTTCAGACATATATTTTAGCCTATCTTTCGAATTTCTAATTCTCTGAGCTTTCATCACTATGCCCTGAAAAGATAATTAGTATCAACAAATTAGCGAGCTACAAATGTAGTAGAAGCTGACTTCAGTTTAATAGTATGGATCACTATTGGTTGCGGAAGTTCCTCAACTGTAGGAGTTCTAGTACACTTTTAGGTAGATAGTGCAGCTCTTTTAAAACACCCAGGTTATGACTGGCTGATGCCAGTCATCATTAAGCAGGCACATCTCTGGACCTCCTGGCCTAGCCATGTACTTGTATCAATATAAGTACAGGCCAGTGCCCCCCTCCCCCTTAAATTGGTATACAAAGAGACTACTGCACTTAGGGATGGGCAAAAAGGGTTGGACTTAAACCTGCTAAAACCACCTGAGAAAAACTAGTTAATCTTTGTTCTTTGCATCTGAGAAAATTAATCTGCTAGTACAAAAATTCGTATACACCAGATTCATGGTTTTGCACACCATTAGATGCACTTGTATCAATATAAGGACATGCCAATACTCACACCCCTAACTTCTAGAATCCACATCAGAAAAATACAGTTCTTGTTTCAGACATAATTCCTATTTAGCCTCTGCAAAGCGACGAAAGGAATTATGATGACTGTGGGTTGATTCAGCGTTTCAGCCACTTCACAATCCAAACACTATGACATGATGACATGATGGTGCGTACCTCGTTGGCAAGGAGCCTAGAGCAGTTGATGCAGACGCATCGGAGCACTGCTAACACAGTCTTCATGAACCCAATGTGAAAAATGGGCTTGGCAAGTAAAAGGTGGCCAAAGTGGCCAGGACAATCAGCTGAACCTCCATCACATGTTGCGCACCGAGCCTCTCTCTTATGGTTAACAGCGGCGCCTAGTTTTGGATCTGACAGGCCATCTGTGGAGTCGATGTTTAGCACAGACATTGCCTCCTGAACAGACATTGACAATTGATCAACAAAACAATTATTTATCGACCAACAAACTACTGTTAATCCAAATACATTAACAAAGAAGATGCACAACTTACCATTTCTAGTAGAATTTGGAATATCAGAACGACGATTACAGCATTTTCAGGAAAAGTGGGGGCATTTAATAAAGCACCAGTTTACCATAAAGCATGATACAATGATACCACGTATAACACATAATTTGATCAGAAGAGACCAACTGAGTGTACTCTATGCGGATAGTAAAATAGCACTCACAAATTGCAACAGATGAGAATTCTTCGCTCTCTATAAGTTGCCAGATGCTTCAATAAGTTGAACCTTAATGAAACGCTCAAGCAAAACTTATGCTGCTACCCATTAATGCTACTGCATCATTGATTGAAACCCAGCTCGATCCAAGGACGAGACTAAACTTCCTTAACGGTGCACCCAGATTTCAACATCAAACATTAAGTGGAAGTGAACTCACGATCGAACCCCTTGAAATTAATCGTCTGAAGCCAGCAATATGTTTTATTAAAGCAGAACCTCACTTAAATCTGAGCTGAACTAGTAAGGCAGATAATTCATAATTTTCCACCTATACTTGGATATCCAATCTCGACCCAAAGCTACGATCAAATCCACAATGCCGCACCGCACCCAAAATGTTCACCATCTAACGCAACTCTCAAGCGCAACGCGCAAATTCCCCCCCAAAATTCGCTCGGGAAGCTCGTCGCTCAACCTCTCGTGATGTTTCCAATTCCCCCAGAACTAAACCCCAACCTCCATCCTCGAAACAAACCCATCCAGAAACCCGCCGCCGCGTCGGCGTCGCACGAGTAACCAAAATTAACCTCCCAAAGTAACCTAGCCCGCCCACGCACAGCTCGCTCGCTCCCCAACACAAGCGCGCGCGCCAGGCGCCACCGCTGGTCCGAAACCTCGACCCGGGCCGTGGAGGACTCGAGGGAGGAGGACGCGTACCAGCTCGTCGCGGCTGAGCACGCCGAACTGCACGGCGCGGACCTTCGCCACCTCCGCCGGCGAGTACCCGAACCGCGCGTCCCCCTCCATCGCCTCCGACCGGATAGCTGGTGCGGTGGTGCCTGGTGCGTCTGCGTGGAGCGCGGCGGCGGGAGGCGGTGGAAGCAAGCCTGCCTGTCTGCTCTCCGTCTCCGCCGTTTCCACCGCCAGCCACCGGTGGAGGGAGGCGAATCTAACCGGGCCGCTTGCCGGGATGTCTTAATTTATAGAGCCTGTCCTGCGGCCATTGTGTAATCGGTTGATCACGGGCCGTATATTTTTTTCTTTTCCTACGAGACGGGCCGTATGTCAGTCAAAGGATTAGTCACGCCCTTGCCATTTTCTCCGTTTAGCCCCGGTCAACTGGTCCCTCAAGATATTCTCAAAAAAAAAATGGTCCCCAAGAAAACAAAGCCCCGGTAAACTGGTCTGAGCAAATCTATCACAGCCAGGAGAACTTGACTAATTTTTTTAAAAGCACAAATAATATACTGTTATGGGAATTTAAACAATAATACACATTGACCAACAACGAATCTTAATCATCCACGCCGTCTAATCGACCACGACATCGGCCACGTAACACCGAGTGTATTATTTTTACAACTTTTCAAACCGTGTATCATCTGTGAAATTTATTAAGAAAAATGAATTATTGAAAAAAATAGTCGAGAACCTGCTGTGATATGATACTTAGGAGGATGTTTTATCTCAGTCCATCGTTTAGATGGAATATTTTGTAGTGAAAAGTCTTGACCTCAGTGGTGCTCATAAGGTAGGTATGATGTGGATACATTCGTGAGTCTATGCGCATATATGCATCTATATAATACGTCTGCTATATTTACTTTATTTTGAATTTCGAACATTTTGACTGTGTGCATATTGTTATGCAGAGACCGGGTGTAACGCTTAAAAGTTTTTAAGTAATTTATGAAAAAAATAAGTGTTGTGGCGAGTGTGTTTCGTAATGAAAAAAATCTAGCAAAGCCTTATCAGTGACAGTAAGAGAGTCCACCACTTGGTTGAGAATTAATATTGATCTGAATCAAAGTTCGGCCAAGGAATTTTGAAGAAATCGGCGGTGACAGCTAGCTTATCAGGTTACGCCGGAGTAGATCCCCCACGGCCCACGGTCAGATGTTCTACTTTGTTCGAGCCCCACTCCCACCCATCAAATCTCCTCGCCGTCGCCCTCCACCACCCAGTGGGCAGTGGCAACAGCGGCGGCGACGGGAGGCGATAGCTGCAGCGGCGGAGAGGACCGGAGTGAGTAATGAAAGAGGGAGCGGGGACGGCGACGAACGCCAGAGTAGTGGCGGCGCTTCTCGAGCTCTCCGTTCGCTGCGTATTTTGGTTTACCCTCGTGCCCCGAATCCCATGGCCAGAAAATTGTGGAGCAGCGGCAACGCCATACCCCCAAAATAGCACAAGATTTACCTTGGGACCTCCATGATTGGCGCGCGGTAATGCCTCATCGCCACCCCTCCCATCTCTTTCTCCGCATGTCCGAGCCTCTCCCCACCCGAGCTGCTACCAGAGTCTTCTTTCCCCTTCCATTGTGGAAAACTTCTTGCCAACACAGGGACAGAAGAATAGGGATTCAGTTGAGGAGGTATTGCAATCTTCTCATTGTTCTACTATTCATTAGGTTTATTCAGTTTGCTCGGTCTAGGGTTTTTTTCTTGTTACAGCATGATATGCAATTGTTCAATCTGGGCATAAATTGCGTGTATTCGTTGTTCACGTGGATGGAGCAGAATTTTGTTCTGCCGTAAAATAGTACTTCCTCTTTCCCAAGTTATATGACATTTTGGTATGCTATATTAGCCTATCAAAACGTCTTATAATTCGGGATGGATGTAATAAATTTCTGCAAGACCCATGCGAATTGACAATCTTGATAGTAATTTTAAGCGCGAGGAAATTACCAAATGATTGGTACTATAGTAATTTGTTGTTGATGTGTGAGGATATCACTGTTATTTGATACATACGATACTGCATTGCACGAACTGATGCTTCTGAAATCAACAATATGCTATTTACGTTGTATTGCACAATCGTGCATAAGCGGATGCAAAAGCCAGATACATGTCAGAGTAGCCCTCACAAGTTTGTGCAGCTACCATGTTAGAAAATTCAGTATTTTGAAATATTATGCCTTATCGCAAGTATGGGCCTGCCTGCTTGGACATTACATGGCTTATCCTGTTGGCACACAATTTCTGATAACTTTTTTTTTTGATAGCTTAAGTTTGAATAAGTTACTTTTTTGCTAGCACAAAGGACCAGTCAACAAAAAAATAAATCCGCAATCAAATTAATAAATTTTATCAAATCTGTAAAGTAATGCACATGATATTTTCTGGTAGAATTCTACTGATTTTGTCTTGTTATGAAATTTTCAAGCATTCACTTGATAGATGAAAATGGTTGAAATCATATGAAATTGTTAATATTCGAAAGTGTAAGTCTTTCAAATGAATGCATCCCATTCTGGTTTATCAGTCAAGCAATTTGAACTTATTTCATATGATATCGGGTAGTCATGACTCGTGAATGTGCAGCAGTATTCTGTTTTCTTTAGCTAACTTGCTGATTACTTGTCAGGTACCCAATAGTAAAGCTATCCATGATAATTATTTGAACTCACTATTGGGTAATATCCTGCATGCCGCGGGATGGACGTACTGAATGTTGAAGGTGTGCAACAAGTATCCGTTGATCCAAACACGGCGGATTTACTGGAAAGCTTGGATGATCCAAAGCCTCTCATTTCATTTGATATATCTAAAATTTCCCCAGATGGTCATACCAGACATTTAAGTGAAGATTTAAGCTCCCTTACAATTAATGATTTACGTGTAAAAAGGGAGGAGATTGGCCACAACCAGCCTGGCCACAATAGAAATTTTAGTGAAGATTTAAGTTCCCTTGCAATCAATGAATTACGTGCAAAGAAAATCGAAGAAAAACGCCATAATCAGTTTGAAGGAAAGGTGATAAGTCGTCATAACTCAGCTGAAAGAAACATTTTTCAGGCTGCAGAAATTGCCGAACGTTTCATTCAGGCTCTAGATAATAGAGTCCTTGTCGAAACTGCAGCACCAATTGAATCTGTAAAAGATGCTGTTAGCAAATTTGGAGGGATTCTTGACTGGAAAGAGGTGACGACTCTTATTTTCAAATGTCTGCATACATCTTATTGCCTTGTTTTGGCTCCATGGACTTACATCTTTATAACCTTTTTGTGCAGAGGCGTAAAAATGTTCAAATCGCGCTTGATAAGGTGCGGGAAGATGCACCCGAGTACCAGAGAAGATTCAAAGTTGCAGAAGCTGAGAAAAGCCAAGTTCTGCAGGAGCTGTGTAGCATCAGATGGATCATAGAAGGGATGAAACTGAGCCTGGAGAAAGCACAAACTGAAGCATTGCAAGCGCAGCAAGATTCAGAGATCGCTGAGATACGATGCAAAGAGATACAACAGGGTATCGCTCACAAAGAGAGTGCTGCAGTGAAGGCAGAGATTGATCTTGCCAAAGAACGCTACACAACTGCCTTAGCAGACTTGCAGTCAGTTAAAGATGAGCTAGAACAACTTCAGAAGGAGCACACTTCTTTAATTACTCAAAGGGAGAATGCCGAGAGTAAAGCATCCGAAATTACCACCATGTCTCAGGAGATCGAGAAGACTGTTGAGGACCTCACCCTTGAGCTCATCTCGCTGAAAGAGTCACTTACCTCTTCACACGCTACCCATATTATAGCAGAGGAGCGAAGAATAAATGTGGCGTTGGCGTATGAGCAAGAAAAGGAGAATTGGCAGAATGAGCTGAAGCAAGCTGATGATGAGGTTCAAAAGCTGAATGATGAGATCTCGGCCAATAAAGATCTTGAATCCAAGCTAGAAGCTGCCTCAGCATTGCTGGTGAATCTGCAAGGTGAGTTTGCTGCTTATATGGAAGGAATACTGCCTGAGAAGGCATGTGAGGCTGGAGAGGAAGTGCAACCAATGGTTAGTGTTCGGATTACACTGGCGAAGACCAGTAAGGAGCTTGAGGACATGAGGACGAACGTTGAAAAGGCCAAGGACGAGGTTAAAGGGCTTTGGAATACTGCTGCTGCATTGCGAGCTGATCTAGAGAAGGAGAAGGCAGACGTCACAGCATTGAGGGAGAAACAATACCATGCATCCATTTCTGCCTCGTCAGTCCAGGAAGAACTGAGAAAGATGACACGTGAGCTCATGGTGGTACAGGAGAGAACTGATGCAGCTAGAATGCCCATAGAGCTACAGCAAGCTACTCAAGAAACAGAACGAGCAAAGGCGAAGGCTCGGTTAGCCAGGGATGAGGTCACGAAGGCTAGGGAAGAGGCAGACAGAGCCAAGGCAGAGGTCAATGTCGTTCAGTTGAGGCTAGAAGCAGTGTCAAGGGAGATACTTGCGGTTAAAGCATCAGAAGAAATTGCAATGGCCTCAGCAAATGCACTGCAAGAATACAAACATGAGGGAGAAGTTGAACCTCGAGCTGAGGGAAGAAGTAAGAACAACATGAAGGTGTCACTCGAAGAGTATGATGCATTAAGCAAGAGAGCGCAGGAAGCTGAGGAGCTAGCAAAGAAGCGGGTTATCCAAGCGGTTGAGAAGATAAAGGAGGCAAAGGAGGGAGAGGTTAGGAGCCTGGATAAGTTGTATCAGTTGAGCAAACAGATAGATGATAGGAGGGTTTCGCTGAGGGCGGCGCAGGAGAAAGCCATTGCAGCACAGGATGTCAAGTTAACAGTGGAGAACGAGCTGAGGAAGATGAGAGCAAAGCATGATCAAGAGCATAAGACGGACCTCGCGATTGCCGATATCTGTCTTCTGAAGGGCGCATGCTCCTTTGATGCAGCGGGATCATCTGGATCCAATCCTCAAATGCACGGAGCATGCCTGCCTAGGGCTGACACCATAGCGACAACTTCAGTAGCAGAGTCAAAGGCGCGAAAGTCATTCTTCCCTCGGTCTATAGTGACGATGTTTATGGCTAGGAAGAAGACACATTTGAAGTGAACTTCACTTATATCGGTAGTTTGGTAAATTGAATTTCTCTGGTATAATTCTTCTGTACATGTAAAAGTAGGTTACACTTTTTTTTGTCATGCTAATTGTAATTATTGTTCAGAAATGAAATCTTATTTCGTCCAGAGTGTCACCTTGCGATAATTTCTTTTTCCTAAATGTGCCGGCCGAGAGATTCTACTCGGCCTTCTTTGTTCTGCCTTAACAGTATTCTTTTAATATATTTCCTTATTGATAAAAAACATTGCTCGTGCATCGGTTTTGCTATTCCTCACTCTCACTCGAGAGAGAATTAAGTTAGTTCTCACTAAACTCTAATCTCATTAGATTTGCATCGTGATTTGTGTGAGATATGGGTTGCACATGATTGTATATGAGTTGCAACTGAGATTTTACACCTGAGTTAAAACTAATATTTGTCAGTTCTCACTCAGATGACGTCATCTAGTTGCATACGCACCTGAGCTTACTCTGAGTCTCTGATTCTCGTAGGTGGCATTGATTTTCATCCGTAGACTAATATATACTAGGCAATAAGGCGCGGCAATACCGCACCCGTGTAGTAAATAAAATTTGGATTTGGTGGTTTGAACATTTTAAAATAGTACGCACCCGCATAGTAAATAGAATTTGACTTCGGTTGTGTCCATATTTTTAAATTTTGTAGGTGTAATATGTTTACACATCATAGTAAATAAGATTTGAACTTAGTATTTGGATAGTTAATTTTTTTTGACATTTAAAGATATTAATTTGGAAATAGTAATTTTTGGTTGTTTTTTGTGTAAATTTGAACCAATCCAAATTTTTTTCAAACGTGTTGCATTGTGCCAGAAATATTTAGTTTTTTTTTGATCATTTTGATATTTTCCCATTTTTTGATGCCTATATGTAAAGATATTGTATTAATAAATTTAAGTATTTGTTGTTTTTTTTTGTGTGGGAAAAGGGGAGAGAGGCTGACTGGCCTGGCCCGTGCGGACGTCATGTTGACGTCATAACCGGCCGAATCTGGCGCCCGTGGCAGCGGCGGCGTCGACCACGCTGGCGGCGCATCCGCGTGAGCCGGACCGCGTGGTCTAGCCCGGAGGGTGCGCCTCGTGATGGAGTGGCTGAAGGTGGTGGCGCCGCCTCCCTTTGGTCGCCGGAGCGCCGGCGGAAACGCACGAAGGCGGCGGCGGCGATTGCGGTGCGTCTGCGGGTTCCCGGGTCGTCAAACCCAGCGAGGACAGAGGAGAGATCAACGGCGCATCTCCCCGCGGCAGCTGATTCGAGCGGGGAGGCCGGGAGCAATGGCGAGGAGCGGCGGCGGCGCCGGCGACTTTCTGGTCGCGAGAGAGAGAAAGGGGTGGAGGGTTTCTGGCGTGTACTTTTGCAGAAAAGCATCTGAGATTTGTCAAATTCACGAACAGGTCCTCTGTAGTTCTGATAAATGGAGTGCGGGTTACAGACTAAATTTTACAATGGCTTTTGTGCAAATAGGCACGGTGACCGGTGGGTACCGGCTCCGACCAGCCAGTGACCGGGCGACGTGGCGCCACGTGATTGGCGCGGAGGGCCGCGGTACAATAATGGCTAGTTTGGGGTGGTTTTGGGCGCATCCTGACCGTCCGACGCGACGATCCAACGGTTGAGGTAAAAAGAGTGACGTGGACGCAGGACTGGGCTCTAATTCGTCCAACTTATATATATATAGGGTATATATCTACTCTCCGATTGCAGCTAGCCCATTTTATATGATCCAAAAATCCGACGTTTTTGGTGGCGCCGATGTGGGATATGTTTTGGTCTAGAGTATCAACCATTCCCGAGTACCAACCATTGACGCATCGGTTACGCGGCGGATATAGTAAGTACATGCGACAAATTAAGCAGCGATCGAGCTGCAGCTAGCCTGTCCAGAGTCCAACCCCGCGTGAAATGTATCCTCAGATTCGCAGGCAAAGTGTTACTTATTGTTCGTTGCGCAGTTCACGCAGGCACGTCCTCCTGCGCGACGGCGACAGAATCAAACGCCAACCAACCAACCAATCATCCACAAGAATATGCAAGAGACTCAGCTCGATTGGCACTTACAAGCAAGGAACAAAACCACCACCACCACCACGTCCTCGGAGGAAGACGAGACGACGCAACGAATCGATCCCAGCCACAGCCCACAGCCAGCCGGCCGGACGACTGCGTGCCGGCCTCGCCTCACCGGCCGGGGTCTCTGTCCCAAACGCTTTCAGTCCGAGATAAAGGCAAATGGCAACTTCAGGACCGGCATAATAACAACCAGCAAGATGCCAACTGAGCTTAAATTACATCAGTTTTGTAAAATGAGAGCATAAATTACATGGATTTTATGGGGACTGCAATGCCAACGCAGCTGTCTGGACCCTGGGAACTGGAACGGCTCATGCACATCTGAACGTGTGTGGATCACCAACAACCCGAGATTTTTCCAGACAGAGAACTTCGGAAGAAAACTGCCGCCTAGGCAAAACAACACAGAGGTCGTTGGCTCGTTGCAGCATTTACCAATGATCCCCTTCCCCGTCCTCGCCGTCCTCCTCATCGGCGTCGGCTTTCGGATCCACGACGCCGACGCTCTGTCAGGTGAGTCTTGCTAGCTTCATCAACCCCCCAGCAGCAGGTTCTTCGTTAGACTCGGCGCGCGAGCTAGCAACCAACCTCTCGTGAGCATTCGTTCGTTCCTTCGTTGACAGGGTACCAGATAAACTGCGGCGCCGGCGCGGAGCTCGTGGCGGGGAACAACGTGACATGGGTCCCCGACGGCCGGTTCATCACCGTGGGGAACGCCACCGACGTCCCGTCCCCGCTGCCGATGCTCTCCTCGCTCCGCTACTTCCCGGACGCGTCGGCCCGGAAGTACTGCTACGTGGTCCCCGCGGTGAAGGCGGCCAAGTACCTCGTCCGCACGACCTACTACTACGGCGGGTTCGACGGCGGGGACGCGCCCCCCGTGTTCGACCAGATCATCGACGGCACGCGCTGGAGCCAGGTGGACACGGCGGGCGACTACGGGGGCGGCCGCGCGACCTACTTCGAGGCCGTGGTGGCCGCCACTGGCAGGGAGGTCAGCGTGTGCCTGGCCAGGAACGCCGCCACCGCGTCAGGGTCCAGCCCTTTCATCTCCGCGCTCGAGGTGGTGCCGCTCGACGACTCCGTGTACAACTCCACCGACTTCTCCGCCTACGCCCTCAGCACCATCGCGCGCCACAGCTTTGGCCACGACGGCGTCAGGTAACACAGTGGGGTCACCTCACCTCACCTCACCATGCCGGTCATGGCATGCCTCTCTGCTACAGATTCAGTACGTGCTTGGTCATGATCGTGCGAAATGTGCCAATTTGCAGCGATACCGGCGACCAGTTCAGCCGGTACTGGCAGCCGTACAGCGACGGGAGCCCGGTGGTGGAGAGCCAGGGGAGCGTGGCGCCGGCGGCGTTCTGGAACAGGCCGCCGGAGGACGTGTTCCGGCGAGGCGTGACGGCCAGCCGCGGCGACGTCCTCGACCTCCAGTGGCCGCCGGCGCCGCTGCCCGCGGCGACCTACTACCTGGCGCTCTACTTCCAGGACAACCGGACGCCGAGCCCCCTCAGCTGGAGGGTCTTCGACGTCGCGGTCAACGGCCAGCCGTTCTTCGCCGGCCTGAACGTCTCGACGGCGGGCTCCATGGTGTACGGTGCCCAGTGGCCGCTCTCCGGGCAGACCAAGATCACGCTGACGCCCGCGCCGGGGTCGCCGGTCGGGCCGGTGATCAATGCGGCGGAGCTCATGATGGTTGTGCCACTCGGAGGGAGGACGCATCCTAGAGACGGTAATAACCGATCATTGCAGCTCCCATGCGCCATGGCTGATTCAGTCTGAATTGTCTAGATCATCCGTGTATTTTACCATGTTGCTGCAGTGATCGGCATGGAGGCGCTCGCGGGAGGCTTCGTGAATCGGCCGTCGGACTGGAGTGGCGATCCTTGCTTGCCTGTTGGGAACTCATGGACCGGTGTTACCTGCAGTCAAGATCCGCTTGCTCGAGTAACTTCCCTGTAAGTTCCTATTTGCTCCATTCTGCATTTTCAATCGTTCTGTTCAGTGTTTCAGTCGCTCTGAAGAATAAACAATGGACATTGTGCATATTTTTTACTGCAGGAACCTCACGAATTTGAATGTTGGAGGTTCAATATCTGACCACATTGCTAATCTGACTGCAATCTCGAGCATGTAAGCCCCTTGACACAAACTGATGTTAGATGTGTGTGCTATTTGAAAAGTTTAATGCCTGACTTCGGAAAATTTCTTATTGCAGTTGGCTTGTGGGGAACAATCTGACAGGACCAATTCCAGATACGAGCCCCCTACATCATTTGGCTTCTCTGTAAGTAGAAATCCAGGCCATCACATTCTGCAAAAATGATTCTTTGAAGTTTCATAATAACTGCTATTTACAAATGAAAATCCTGTATGTTCCCTTTCACTAATTCGGATTGCATTTCTGACCTCAAGGCACCTGGAGAACAACCAATTGACAGGGCCGATGCCTCCGACGCTGGGAGACCTTCCCAAGCTTCAAGAACTGTAAGTGGCTTGAACATAAAACCCATAATTCGAACATGTAGTTTATCTAAAAAATAATTCGAACATGTAACCCATAATACTTGGCCAAGTTATTGCTACATCATCCACCTATAATCTTGCTAACCTGACCTGTTTCAGTTGAGGCCATCCACTAGTTTTGACAACTTGAACTCTTGTTTCCACAGGTTTGTGCAGAATAACAATTTACAGGGCATCATTCCAAACAATCTCAGGAGCAGAACGGGCATTGCATTCCAGTGAGTAACTGCGAGTACTATATTTAGTTCTCGAAATGGAACGTTATCTCTTAAGCTTGTGATTGCGTATAATCCTGCCGTTAATCGCGACGAATTTTATCTTAACTTGGCAGGTATACACCGGGGAATAACCTCAGCTAATGATGATGTTATAACGGAACGAACATAATATCAGATGTTCATGGCCATCGATAGAAGCACTGTGAGAATGAGGACGCGCATATCACACTGGCAGACGATACATACTTTCTCCTTTTAGTATTGTCAACGTTTTGTTCTCTCTCTTTTTGTATATTTTTGGGAGGCACAAGTGTTTTTTTTTCTTTCAAAAAGGGGAATGAAGCACCGTTCTCTGGTATCCATGTCACTGTATATTATGAACTGCACATGACTTGGTTCCATTTATTTATCTGTATATGTAAAGATGTTTTTTTACGGAGGATGACAAGATCACAAGAAGATATTTATGACATCTGTTCTCTTGGTTAAATTTGTTATGGAGGCTGACAAGAAGATACTTATGACATATATTCTCCTGATTTTATTTATTCACTATTCATTGGTCGATGTAGAGGCTGGGGAAAATCCCTCTAATCCGAAAAAATATGGAAGTCTTGCTACACACCTACACTGCCACGTATTGGCGCCTGAGAGCCCTGTACAGGAGTAATGCATTTGTATTTAGTAAATAATTTATTGGTTGCTGATAAATAAGGAACCATATAAAAGTATATGGGCATAAGAATAAGAGTACGAAAATACGAAGCATAAAAATATTTCCTAAAAATCTAAAGTATAAAAAATCCCGAATTACAAGTACACCGAAACCCGAAGTACAAAAATACTAGAATCCAAAAGTAAAAAACACTAAAAGTCGAAGACCAAAATTCACAAAGTACAAATCAATTAGTTTATAAATTTATGAAGTATAAAACACAAACGACTACGCCAAAACCCAAAATATAAACATATCGAAACTCGCAGTATAAAGTACGAAAAACCTGAAGTACAAATAATCATGATCACGAATTACAAGAATCACAAAGTACAAAAGTTAGAAAAAGCAAAGGTACAAATTACAAGTACATTAGTTTTGCAACTACAAAATAAAGTTCGTCCAATCTTATCAAAATGAAAGCTAGTTTTGAAAATCTCCAATGCGAGGGGCTTGAAAGTGAAAAACTTCATACTTTGGATAAATGCTTCTCAAGATATTTTATTTTGTATTTCGGTTCTGAAAAATGAAAGTGATAAACGGTTCTCCCACCCCTCCGTGTCTCTCTCACTCGTGTCTTCATCCTACCTCACTCCTCATTGCGACATACGACATACGGTGATCAAAGAGATGTCGCGGGAGGTTTGCTATACTGGAATATATAGGGGAAAGATAAATCAACACTTGGCGAGACAGGGACACGTGTGACGGAGTCGACCTTTTCCTAGCCATTCTATGTTTTACGAATAAATGGCAATGTTCCTTGCTTGTATTGTAATAAGATTTTAATCAGATGTAACTTATTAAAAGCCTGCGAATGCAAGAGGATGGAATGGAAATGAAGGAGCTTGGAGCCTTGGACTGGTTGAGCAAGACACGGTGTCAGGCTTGGAACATGGCCACGCACTCAACCCAAACTCAGAAACGGTTCGATTGCAGGCCGTGCAAAAGGCCGAGGTTGTCCGCGAGCCAGCCCGTTGCCGGACGGACCTCCCTACCAAGATATCTCCGTCGCCTCGCCTGCCATCTCCGTCTATCCCACTCCATCCTCCACTTCGCCGGCGATGAGCTCCACTCCCCAGACGCACACCCCGTCTCCGCGCACATGAGCCCCCCAAACCCCATCTCCGTCCCCGCGCGCATGAATCCTCCGAACCCCACCCCGCTCCTCTCCCTGCGAGGCCCCACCAACCCCTCCGCCCCCCTCCGCCGGCGCCCGCCCGCGCCCGCGGCCGCCAACACCACCGGAGCCGCCTCCCCGCAGGACTGGTTCCGCCCGCGCGACTCCGACCCCTCCACCTCCGGCGGCCGCGGCGTCGCGGCGCGCGACCCGGGCGTGCGCGTCAAAGCCAAGGACGGCACCGAGGAGAAGGGGGAGCGCAAGCGGCGGTGGTGGGAGCGCTGGTCCAGGGACAAGGAGAGCTACCTGGTGGACGACGTGGACGCGCTCCCGATCCCCCTCACCGTCCCGGGCACCGACCCCATGTCAAGGGAGGAGCTCGACCGCCGCCTCAGCTGCGACGTCATGGTCGATGTGGGTGCCCATGTCCATGTCGCCGTGTTTCTTTCTTTGTATGCGGGTGGTTTGAGGTCGGATGGATTTGGTCGGTGCCGATTTTGAGATGGACCTGTTTTCGATTGATTGCAGGAGTGCAGGACTGTTTCGTACGAGTGGACGGGCAAGTGCCGGAGCTGCCAGGGGACGGGGCTCGTCACCTACTTCAGGAAGAAGGGCAAGGAGACCATCTGCACGTGTGTGCCATGCTCTGGCATTGGTGAGATTTCTTGCTCTCCAGACCCGGCTCATTCTTATTGATTGTTAGCAATATAAATTACATGGGTGAAAGGAAGGAGAGGTAGCAAGGAAGTTGCTATCACACAGACATGTGTTCTACAACTTCTAAGTAATTTTAGAAATCTGCAAGAAATCATGAAGATGACAAACATCGGTAAACATAGCCGGGAGATGTTATTTCTCTTTCCAATCTATGAAGGTGCATCCTGGTCACGGATTTCCTTCGACTTTCATCACATGAGCAACACCATCTTATATGGAAATTAATGATTCAACCAGAATATAACACTGGCTACCTCATGCCCCTTCGTTTTTCTACACATACTCTCTCTTGCTTTCATACCCTACTCCCCATCTCAGTTACGCCACTGGAAACTTAGCATAGCACGAGTTCACTATAGTGTGCATGGGCAACTAGTTGCACAAAATCTTCTCTAGTCTTCCTCTCTTGTATGTGAAAGACTAACAAAATTTCTTGCGCAATTTTTGAAAAATCAAAATACATCGTCTTTGTCATAGTCTCATAGATCTCTCACATTGGTGAAAACTTTCGTCTTCGTCATAAAACTGTAATAGTATCTATGTTTAATTAGCCCTTACCGAATATGATTGTATCTGTTATAAAATGTAATTTCTGCAACTATATTGGATCCATGCGCAAATGTTATAACCTTATAATGTGGTCCATTAAAATACTTGCTCTAGATTTTGTTTTCTTACCTTGATCCATCTGTAGCCAAGATCTTTTTCACTCTAGATTATTGAAGAATTTCTAGGCTGTTAATCTTCAGTTTCTTTGACTACCCATATACTTCTGGCGATCACTGGATTCATAATTTTCAAGAACTTGCCCGCAAGAACCTGGAAATAGCAAGAAAGGAGGTGTAACAAATACTAACGCCAGTAGTCTTAGCTACTCCGAACCCGGAAATCTGCATCCGGAGTTGAGTCCCTGCTCCTCCGAACCTAAGACAGTAGTCTTAGCCACTCACACAGAACTCAACACTTTTCTGTGGTTGAGTCCATGCAAATTATTGCAGGCACGGACTTCGATCTGAAAGGATCCATTTCTTCACAGTACATCGCTCCCCACCAAGCAAATGAACTAGCGGATGGTTCTTTTCATGCTTGCTTGAATAGAAACTAGATTTCCTGAATCCAACCAAAACTTTGGCAGTGGAAATTATGCTCATAAATCCCTAGAGGTTATGTCGAAATGTTCGAAAAGTACAAAATATTATGCAACTTGATCATGTGACACATAGGGTACAGAGAAGTATCAGTCCACTGTCTTAATCGGATCAAATTCTTTGGGTGTGCCATGAGGTTACTTAGCTAACTGTTTCATTTCAGCGGAAGCTTGAGCTTAACTGTAAGGGGGCATGCTACTATAACAAATAAAAACCAAAAGTTACCTGCATCCAAATTTGAGTACCTGCTCCTCCGAACCTAAGCCAGGAGTCTTACTCTTACCCACTCACACAGAACTCAACCTTTTTTCTGTGGTTGAGTCCATGCAAATTATTGCAGACATGGACCCTTTGCTCCCCACCAAGCGAATGAACTAGTGGATGGTTCTATTCAGGCTTGCTTAAATAGTAACTAGATTTCCTGAATCCAATCAAAACTTTGGCAGTTGAAATTATGGTCATATATCCCTACATGTTATGTCGAAATGTTTGAGAAGTACACAATATTATGCAACTTTATCGGATCAAATTCTTTGGATGTGCCATCATGTTACTTAGCTGACTGTGTCATATGAGCGGAAGCTTGAGCTTAACTGTAAGGGGGCATGCTATTAACAAATAAAAACCAAAAGTTATACTGCAAATATCCCGACTTCATAGAAAAAACCGTGATGAATTTTTTTGTAAGACTTGTAGGTGTTTTCCATTTTTGTATGCCCTTTTTTCCAATGGATGAGTGGATTCCATGATGGTTAGCTGATGGCAAATTGTGTAACCTTTGTTTGTTATGGAACTGTAAGCAGCTTGAGCTAATCAGATTTCCAGTAGAGCTTGTGCCGTTAGCTAATATTCGTACAAGAAAGGAGATATTGACATTTTGTCCATATTATGGTGTTCTTCTCTTACTGTATTCACTGCACATTCCTGTTGGCAGAAATTTATGTGCTGACTTATTCATTGTGTCTGTTGGACGGGCATCTTATTTGTTTTGTAGGCTATGTTCGGAAAATTACATATAGGGAGGGGGCCGAAAATTTGGATGAGTTGGACAATGGAAGACCACCATAATTTGATGGTATTTTCTGTTAGCAGCGGTAATTTATTAACTGGTACTGAAAAGATTGCGTTTACAACCTTCGATGAACATGTGATTTTTTTTCTACTACGCGGTCTCTATTTCAGGCACGGTACAGGACAGGATGCCATTCTTTAAGAATTGTAAACTTATCTTCGTAGTTATATTGTACTTTTTTGTTCATCACTTATAGATGTATTATCACAATTCACAAAGAAGGAAAGAATAATTTAAGTGATAAACTGGACCAGTTTTGAAAGAACTTATGAGCTTATATTGTCCCGATCAACTAGAGATCAGATTCTTGCTTTGAGTGTTGGCATGCTCCATCTATTGCCCTCTTTTCTGGGTTGAGATTGCTTTCGGCGCAAGCTCTAGAAGAATCTCAACTTCTGTAACTTTCTGCGCCTTCAGGCATTTGTATTCTGGCCACCTTGATTCTTTTCAGCACAAAGCACCTATAAAACCTTCATGAAAGGCACGCAGAAGCTGCCTGAAGAGTCCAGTTAACTCCATCACCTCTGGCTAACTGCAGCAAATCAGTTGCAAAATGTCGCACCTGAGCATTCTGACCTTCAAATACAATCTAGCGAAACTCCGGTTCAAGCCTGACCGGCCAGCCGGAAGGCTGCTGTCCTCCAGAGACCGGCAGCCCTCCGACCTGTCGATGTACAAGCTTGAGGACGAGGAGATGAGAAAAGTGTTCAACACGATCGCCGGTGAGCCTGGCCGGGTCTCCAGGAGCGATCTCCAGAAGCTCCTGCAGAGGTTCGAGAAAGCTGACGCTGCTGGTGAGGCGAGGGAGATGATCTGTGCCGCTGACAACAACAAGGATGGCTATATGGATCTGGAGGAGTTCATGGAGGTCCACAGGAACGGAGTACAGCTGGGAGACATACGCCGGGCCTTCTTCGTGTTCGACAGGGACAGGGATGGCAGGATCACCGCGGAGGAGGTGATGGACGTGCTGCTCAAGCTGGGGGAGACGTGCAGCCTTGAGGATTGCCGGAAGATGGTGAAAGAGATCGACAGGAATCATGATGGGTTCGTGGACATGGATGATTTCATGGCCATGATGACTCGCCCAAGGAAGAAGGCCTGAGCACCCTGATGTTAAAAGTTGTGATCGTGCTTGCTTATGTACCCAGATCAATAATCTACCAGCCTGAAATAGATGCTGGTTTAGCGCATATGAGATGCTCACCTCTATTTTTATATTTGCCTGTAACAAAACTGGAACTTGGTTCTGAGCACGATGATGTAACGTAATAATAAAACACTTCCATCTTAACCAGCGCATGAAATCGAATTACTAGAGCTAATGCTTGACAAAACCAGGATATGGGACGAAAACAAATTAGTGATATTTGCAAGTTCGCATGGATAAACTTTATATGGTGTGTATGAAGCCATCAAGCTCAAGCTTAAGGCTACATACGTATCGATTGCATGAATAAATTAAGGAAAATATACTGACCTCTTTTAAAACAAGGCAAAAGATTTGTCATTTCCATTGATTAAGAAGTCTTACAATCCGTGGTGAGGATGCCATGGTTAAAGTAAAAGATCACTCCCGCGACATTACATCACTAAGCGCTTTTGCACTGGCGAGACACCACAACGTCGCCTCCTCCTAGATTTTTATTACTATCATTACGGCGCTAGAGGAGTGGTTTCAGAACACACTCACATTTCTTTCTTTCTTTCCACATCCCATGCGACAAGCATGGCAAGCGTGGCCATCGCCTTCTTATGAGGCCCTCTCTTATGTATCATGTCTCTCCACCATTCCTTCATGAATCGAGCTTGGCGCCATTCGCTTGGCATCACATCATGGAGCCCAAGCCACATCTTCAAGGAAGACCAAATCCAAATAGTGAAGCGGCATTTGAAGAGGAGATGACTGGCTGATTCATTCACTTGGTTGCAAAGATTGCACCTTCCACAATCTTGCACCCCCTTCTTTCAAGCCTATCGGCCCTCCACATGCGGTTTTGGAGGATTAGCAACGCAAAAATCTTGCAATGGGGGGAGGAGGTTTCCAAACCAACAAGGGCATGAATGATCTAGCGTGCCCCAAAAATTGCATCTTGTAAGGACGACAACGAGGACCATGCATGGTCATTTCTAACTTCCAAGTGATCGTGTCCATGGTTCCATGTTGAAGTTGCACATCTTGAAGCATCTCCCAAAGCATTGCAAATTGTGTGATATGCTCAACGGAAAGTCCTTCTTGGGTGTTGATTTGAGAAGCCCAAAAATTCTTGTCAAACGCTTTTTTTTACCGTGCACTTGAGCTTCTTGGAGAGGCTAAACACGAGGGGTGCTATGTATTTGGGACTTCGACCATGGAGCCAAGATGACTCTCAAAAAAGCGCCTTCTCACCATTTCCGATGACGACGCTTGTAGCCACCGTAAAGAGGTCGTGGGCTTTTGAGTTATAAGAATTTCCGAGGTCCTTCCAAGGTTTTGGGTCGTCACTCCATTCGAACCAAATCCATCTTTGACGAAGGGCCGAAGCAGACTTTGCAACTGCCCAAATAATTACAGTGTACCTATTAGAATAGTTGTTTCGACTGAACATACGTTGTAAAAACACAAAATATGAAGAATGCGGTAGCACCGTTTTCTTTGATCCACAGAGAATTTGTAAGAGCTCCAAGAACTGGAATCGTACACAAATTTGCATGAAATTCGCACAAACGAAAGAGTCCATAGTAAGTCTGGGGAATGAACTTTTGTTAAATCATATTGAAGCATTTGTAAGAGACCAAATATCACTGCAGAATATTCGACACGTAATGATACTGCCGGCCTAGTCCAGGAATCGAGTTCCATCTTTTGTGTGGTTATCAGGTCCATATTTTTGTGTGTGCAGCGTCACCTTGCAGATTCGCATATTATATGCCGGTATTATTTGGCTGTCTAGCTTTGAACGATTCTGATCTATCCGTGTTGCCTACTCAGACGCACTCGTAGCCATTTCCCGCTCAGTCCACGTGCAGCAGATTCCTTGATTCGTTCAAAGCTAGGATCAATTATGATCTAGCAATCTTATTCTAACCAATTTCGTATGACTCGTGATGGTTATGCGTCCGCATCCAGTAAAATGCAACGATATGTTGAGAGCTAGTCGAATGCAAGCTCAGTTGTCAATGTAGCAATGGGCTAATTTAACTGTACACTATCTGTGTTTGAATCCGGATTCATATACGGACTTCAAACATTAGATAAGGATGCATATATCTCAGCATATGGAATTATGGATCCATGTCAATCTTTTCACGCATTCTTGGAGCTTCGCCGTGCATATATAAGAGCAACCAAGGTAGGAGGTTTACATCCACTCGGACACATAACGGCTAACCTGCCTAACAGCCTTAAGCGACCACTCCTAGCTGAACAGTTCTTCTTCACACTTGTAGCTTGGTGCAATGGCGTCGTTCCTGTGCTTCCTGACGCCGTCCAAGATGAACCTGCAGCGGTGCCTGAGCAACGACGACGCCGGCGCCATGACGGCGGCCGAGTTCAAGGAGTGGCTCCGGCGGTTCGACGCGGACGGGGACGGGCGCATCAGCCGCGACGAGCTGCGGCGCGCGATGCGGGCGCTGCGGGTGCGGTTCACGGGGCGGCGGGCCAGGCGCGGCATCTCCTTCGCCGACGCCGACGGCGACGGGTACATCGACGACAGCGAGATCGACGGCCTCGTCGAGTTCGCGCGCAGGAACCTCGGACTCCGGATCGTCGCCTGTTAGGAACAGAGTGTGTACTGCCTTCGTGTGGCGCGCGCACGGGATGACTGCTGTAACTAGAATAAGGTCATCCCTGATGCGGAAATTAGTAGTAAATCACATGTTCTCTAGCTATCCTTTTGTTTTCCTCTAACAGCTGAAGCCGTGCGCAGAATTATATAGCAGGTGCATGGCATCCGCAGTTGCATGACTGCCTTCTGTTGCTACTGCTAGCTATCAAACCTTTTATGAAGAGTTTCATGCAGCTGCATAGAAATATATAGTATAGTACAGAATATTTTCCTGATGTGAATGTTAATTATATTTTCTCCGAAGGAACCAAAAAACATAAGTAGTGATGATGGAATTGCAATGCAAATATGTACCTGCAAACTTTTATTCAAAATTGTGAAGTGAGCCTAGCTCAACTGGTTGTGGTGGAACCAGTCCACCCAGGTTCAAATCACGGACTTGGCATGGGTGCTCGCATTTTCCTGAATTTTCAGGATTTAACCGGCGATATGCTTTCAGTGGTACGTGACGTGCGCGTAAACAGCCAGGCGCCCGCTTCGTTAAGATATGGGCGCATCAGTCTCTCGGAGGTGCTCATAGGGGTAGGCTTTACGCGTGTGCGGTCATAGGGGTGTCTATACGTGCGTATTTGTGAGCGTCTGTGTCTATATTGTGTATCTCAAAAAAATCAGTACTATATGTACATACAAAGTGAAAGCACAATTCTAACTTGCTAATAAAAATCCTATCACTCTCACAGCCCAAATACTCAAAGAATTCGAAAAAATAGCAGCACCTCTTCTTTTGTATTTATCACTACACAGCCCTAACAAAACACCTAGGATGTTGACCCATAACGTTGTTTTCACCTCTCTTTCATCTCCTTCTATCGCCATATATAGCCATTTTACCACTCCCTCCGATTCACTAAAAGTGACGTCGGAAACAAACTTGCCTAGTACAATTTCATGGCTGCACTTGCGACTGTTTTTCTGAACCGGAGGAAGTATATGGTTTTGATTTTCGACAAGTACGATACTCATAGACAGTGGTGGACCATGACGCCTAGCAAAGCACGGGCCAGTTACAACAGTCTGGGCCGAATGAAGCTACTGGTTGAGAATTGCTGAGACTTAAAAAAAACAAAGCTTTAATCTGATGGGCCAAAATATCTTAGTAATTTTGCTTTTCATTTCCAGAAGACCGGGCCATAGCCTAGTATGGTGCCCAAGAGGATCCGCCTATATCTCATTCCAATGTACCCACTCCTATCATGGTGCTCTAGAGGAATCTCAAAAAAAAATCATGGTGCTCTAGATACTTAAATGGGATACACTAAATTTGTTGCCAATGTTTAGAAACAAATGAACATCTTGGCTCTTGACTCACAAGATCAGCAACAAGGAGACTCTCTAGCCAAATTCCTTCACATGGTTGTGTCAACAATAGACTTGGCATCACAGGATGGGCAACACCATGACCTTCCCAATTACCTTCTTCATATCATGACGAAGTCAATGTTTTTTGAGATCATAGAACCACTTGAGTCCAATCGCCTTTGAACATTGGGAAGGTAAGTGAGATCCCAAGTCTCAAAACTCTTCGCCCATCGCGACATGCTAACAACAACAAAGAATTATTATTTTTTGAACAACAAAGAATATAACGTAACTGGAATTGGTATTTTTTTAAGTCTAGTTCAAACCTAACCTTATGTATAGCAAATTGAACTTTGAGCAACAACATGAAAGAATATAACGAAATTGGAATTGGTACTTTTTGTTGCTCTAGTTCAAACTTTACCTATGTATACCAAGTTGAACCTTGAGCAACAACAAGAAAGAATATAACGAAATTGGAACGATATTTCTTCTGCAACATGAGAAAAACGGAACACCTATATAGGGTTGGAGAATTCTACACGCGTGCACCATAACTACAGGCCAAACCTTGGCAAGTTGGCATCTTGTTCCATCTTTGAAAAGCCTATATCCTGCCCGACTTTCCACTGTAGAAATTCGATGCTGGGATTGCCCCTTTGCTCTCATATTCCCACATTGGTTGGCGACGCTTAGCCTGTGCAGCTTTACACGATTCTTCATTCCACATCAATCACCGAAATGTACTGCTTATCTCCAACTTTTCTTCCATTTCCGTTTTCTCTTGTGCCACTAGCTTGATGCAGAGATTTTTGCTCCTCTCAACGAGACCCAATCAAACCTGCGTCATATATATATGTCGATTCGAAAACCCTATCTCTCAAGATATGTAGAGAATCTACTCCGCGTGAGAAATAAGCTATGCTGTATGTGTACGTCGAAGTGTGATCAGGGTGACGATTTCTGCCGTGTAACTGGTGCAGGCCGTGCGCCTATATAAGAGCTATACGGCTGAACCTGCTGCTGCACATTCAGATACACACACCTGCTCTCGAATCTTGATCGTCGTCGCGGAGGAGGCCAACCGGAGGATCTGTGCTGCAAGCTAGGTAGAAATGGCGATCAGGAACATGCAGGTGGCGACGCGGTCGCTGGACGGCGACATGACCGTGGACGAGTTCAAGGAGTGGCTCCGGCGGTTCGACGTGGACCGCGACGGCCGGATCAGCCGCGAGGAGCTGCGGTGCGCCATGCGCACCATCCGGACGCGGTTCGCCGGGTACAAGAGCAGGCGGGGCATCGACTACGCCGACTCCGACGGCGACGGCTACATCGACGACAGCGAGGTCGACGGCCTCATCGACTACGCGCAGAAGAGCCTCGGGCTCAGGATCGTCGCCTACTAGACTGTTTTCAGCTAATTTTATCCCATCAGCTCATGCTCCCTGCTAGAATAAGCGACCCAGCGCTTGCTTGTTACCCTGAACTGTTGCTTTCTTGTGTACTTTACTTATACTGTATTTGTTAATCTGTGCGCCGGCGTAGTACGTGTGCGTTTGTGATCTATTCCCTCTGTTCTAAATTAATTGACTCAAATTTAGTGTAAGTTGTACTAAATCTGATTCAATTAATTTAGAACGGAGGGAGTAGTATGATGATGTGTATGCCCTACGGCCGGCAGGCTACCTGCCTGGCTCGTGACATCGTTTGCCGTCGATGTTAATTTGCGCTGAGATATTGACGGCCTTTAGATTTTGAAAAGGAAAATGTTGTTCATCACCCGAACTGTAGCTACAGTCGGGCTTGTTCGGCGTGGGACGGACGCGAACTTTATCCTCTCATTTGCACACGATACTCTCCTTCTCTCTCGCACTACTGCCATCAACCGCGCCTCGGCAGCTCCGCGCCGCGCTCCTCCCAAGTCCGCCGCCGCCTCGCCGCTACTCCTCCGCGCCGCCGCCATCGCTGCTGCGCGCCACCGTGTTCCTCCCTGGTCCGCCGCCGCCCCGACGCTGCTCCTCCGCGACGACTTCGCCGCGCCCGCTACTCTGCGTCGCGCGCCACCGCGCTACTCCCCGGTGCGCCGCCGCCCCGATGCTGCTCCTCTACGCCGCGCCGCCGCTCCTCCCCGGGCCGCAGCCGCCCATTGCTGCTCTTCCGCGCGCCGCCGCTGCTGCTTCTGACCAGCTCCTCGCCCGCCGCTCCTGGATGTTCTAGGATTTGGCCAGAGCGCCTCCTCGCCGGCCAGCTCCCTTGGATGGGCCCTCCTCCAAAGCTCGCCGTCCACCGACGGAGAGCTCCGCCATGGATGGCCATGGTGATGACTCCATTGTTGGTGAAGGTTCTTTTTCTGGGATTTTCTTGTTGCTACATACGGTATCCAAATTTGCTACATGTATGTATCTTTTTTGCTATGTAAGTATACGAAAAATACTACATAGATTTTTCTATACTGAGTTTTGTACCGCATGTTATTGATTTTTGCTACATTGATTTTTCCGAAATGCTACATTCCGTTTTGCTATATTATTCTCAAGTTTGTAACTGATATCGCATTTTCTCAAAATATTTGTGCTACATTTGTTATATAACAAATGCTACATAAATTTTGCTATATTTTCGATATAATTTTCGCTACATTCTTAAAATGCTACATACATTTACGAAAAATGCTACGCGGGGAATTATTTTGTTACATAAACGGGTTTGTTTGCTACATGCGTCGGTCAACGGGCAGTCAAACCGGCTGTAGCTACAGCCGGCTGACGCCTAGCGTTGGCCTTTTGAAAAGGGGTATTCCTCGGGCTCTGCACTAATTGAGGCACATGCCATTTTACTGCTTGTTTATCATTCAAAATTATTACATAATGGAGCACAAAATGTTTGTAAGAAAACCCATTGAAAAGGCATGCATTATGCAATCTATGAGTGAAACGTCATCCACCCTGGTTGAAGAAATCATGTGTGACGTTAGATCCGGTTGGCATAAAATCCCAGTGCTCCAGCAGAAGGAGATAAACCCATGATTGAATCCAATGCACAACCATTTATACTTGTTATAAAACAAAATCTATTCAAGCACCCAACTCATCTTTGTCATTTAGCCATCGATTTGCTCACATCATACTATTTTATGCTATGTAATTATAGAATTAAATCATGTGTATGTGCAACGCTCTAATTAGTTTTGCCAAGCAAGTGATTTTTTGCTAGTTATTTTAATGATGAAAATCATGTAATTGTTATTCAAAATTATGTGCCCTTCCTTCTATATGTAATTGTTTCAAAATATTATCTCGCAACATGCATGGCATCTTCACGCAAATCATCTGCATCATGTGTTTCGTCAGCCCGATGATTTCAAATTATTTACATTAATCAGATACACCTTAAGAATGACCTTTAAATTTGAAAATACATAGATATTTCATGTCTATTTAATTTATCCTCTTGGTTGCTATGATCGGCTATACTTGCATATCGACATAGACAAATTCATGTTTCATGTGTTTTCTTAGATTTATCAAGAGATACAGGATGGGAAGCTCTTGGCTAGTTAAAATATATGTTTCGACGAATAAAAGTTGGAATTTATGTTCAATTCAAACTTTGGTGATATTGATAACAAACACGATCCCATTCGACCAGTTCCAGACTAATTTTGTGATATTGGTTGGAAGGGCAAGTTATGTGTAACAAACATGATAAGTCATATGAGAGGGAAAAGGGCACGAGATGAATCATTGTTTAATAATCTTCTCTGGTTCATAGAAACATCATTTCTTACAACCATTCCAATTTCGTTTAGGCCAGTTATGTTTAGTGGGCCTGCAATTTCTATTAAAAAGTATATAAATATTCACTTTTTAGTGAGTTGTTGAGTTTACGCGTAAAACAATGTATAGAAATCTCATATGACCATTCATAAAGACGATATGCATACAAGTCTATGAAGCCTCAAAATGGGAGCAAAAACAAGGAACATTTAGTCCTCTTTGGCCCATGCCTGTGGGGACCCCGGACTAGCTGTCCGAAATACCCTTGTGCCTACAACATCAGCGATCCCGTGATCAGTCTGTCGCTGGGCACAATCGACTGGTATCAAAAGAACATCCATAATTACCGAAAGAATTACTTACTTGAGTGAAGCCATAATCTTCAATAAGTTATTGCAGCGGAAAACACCAATCAACGTGGGGCCCGAGTCATTTGCCAAGACACCTACAGGCAGCTGACTGGGAAGACGGCCTAGTTTGCAAAGACGTCATCGGTCTCTCGGTCTTCATCATACTTCTTCTTGAACACTGGACATGGGAATATCCAGGGACACAGCCATGAGTACATTTACGTACTCGCAAACTACCCCAACATGAGCATGCGCTATTCTTTTATTTGTTTAAATAAAGCTTTGTTTGCCTTGAAAACTCTCTATCTTTATTGAAAAAGGAAAGAAGGTCTTCAGAACTTTTCCCATAAATCTGCCTTTGTAAGAAGTCTCTTTAAAACTCTTTCCCAAAAGGGGCCATCTTTGTTGAAAAAGGTAAGAAGTCTGTTTAATAAATATTTTTATCGAAAAATCACCACTTTATCTGTTTCTCCAAAACTCCTCCTTTTCCTGGCCATGGACCGCCATGATAAATATTCTCCCACAACCTCATACCGATCCGTTGGTATAGGTGTATGGAACATTCTCCAAAAACTCAAACCTTTTCCAAGACTATCTCCAACAACCTCATACCGATCCGTTGGTATAGTGTATGGATCATTCTCCACTTCATCTTTCTTTTTAAAACTCAAATCTTTTCCAAAACTTGCACATGGTCTAAGTAGGGTCTTCAACTGTCCATATCCGAGGACTCGGCTATTCGAATAGTTTAATTACCCTCTGCAGAGGTAGCACGCTTTTCCCACACTCATCCGATAACTCATCGTGTCAGCCACGCCTCGCCATACCAGCGGTATGCGAAGTTGGGTCACCGACCCTAGTCTTTCCTTTGCTCATGCTAGTATAGGATCCTGCCCCTATGAACCATTCCATCTGCACCTAGTCCAGTTTCCCGTCGGAAACCCTAAGTGTGAGGACTCATAGGTTTTATCTGGCGGTGTATACGGACATCCTTCTATCCTCCTCCTTATCTACTCATAGATTTTTGAGCGAGGACCCAGGTCAGGGTTAGGTCACCAAACCACTCCCTCATGCATAACAGAGTCGTCTCTGTTGATGCAGTGTCCCATACTAATAAGAGCAAACTATATGACTAGGCCCTTTCCCATATGTGGGTAAATGTGGTCGCACAGAGTATCGGTTGCTTGACTGAGTACTAGGACACAATGTGCTTTTCTAAAACCATCTTTCTCCATTTCTTTCCTTCAACACCATATCATAGTGCTTTATATCCACACAAGTTTTCAAAGGAGTTTTGAATAAACAAATCTTGGTTTTTCCATCCTATAGTTTGAAAAAGAATTTCCATCTAATATCTCCATACCGGGTGTCAAAATAATATACTGGTATTTAGGGAAAAAGGGTTTTCAAACTCATAGCCTTAGTGGCAGCCACCACTTAAATCACATATGCTCTTTATAAGTAAAACATGTGAACCAAAATAGGTGTATAAAGATGCAAGCTCAGGGGATAGCTTGCCTGATTCCAGTATGATGTTCTTGGACTTCTTCTCACCGCTCAAGAGATAATTATCATCCTTCTTCGATAAAACCTTTCCAAATACCACTCCGGTAGCGTTTATAACTAGCGTCGCAACATGAAAATAAACAACACGCAATAAGCAAACCAAACCACGAGTGGCATATAAACAAGGGACAAACCACAAGTATCCAACTAATCACTCAAGCCACATACATAGCACTAGTTTAATCAAGCAACGAACTAAATCTATATTCACTAGGGAATTATACTCACAGGAGTATAAGACCATACACATGCCAAAATATAGAGCACCAAGGCATCCTCAATTAGAGGTAATTAGTAACCACTTTTCTCTGATCAGGAAATACTTCAGACAAAAGTTAAGTCACCAATTAATCTCTATAATTTAAATACCTCACCAAGCTAAGGTGGGTACACTAACAAGATATTTAATCTGATACTCACTTAAGTTCTTCAAGTTCATCAAGCTAGGCAATATTTTACTCATACCAACTTTTCCCACAAATTCCACTAACAGTACTAACATATTATAACACACTAAACAATAACAACTAGAGAGTAATTTGTGACACAACCACCATTACAGCAATACAATCTTATATGCTCTAAATAGTCACTCCATATACCAAGCAACACAATTTGGTTTCAATTTAATTGAATTAGCCATTATTTGATTATGTCTTAATTATGGCAGAAACTAGTTGAACATGTTTAATTACATATCTTAAGTTCTGTTGATCACAAAAATACAAACTAAATTTCTACAGAAAGCTACTGATGTGCCTGAGACAACACAATTGGATTTGGGTCAATTGGAGTTACCAAACTCCCTACACAATGGTCTCAATCCAGAAGCATACTAATCAAGTTTTAGCTATCAATTACATTCTGTTGCTCTAAAAATTAAATCCTTTTTGGGGTGACTAACCATAACTAAATGTGACTCAATAAAATTGGTCTCCACTAATTTGGACTAACAGAGTATCAGAAACAAACAAGTTTAGATTTTAAACCCTTCGTGGTATTTTGAATAATAAATTTTCATTATTTATCTAAATGAGGTGAAACCAGTTGGGTTGGTTAGAAAACTTCATAAGCTTTCCAGAACATTTTAATTTGATTAATTTGGAGTTATAAATATCAAGATATTGAATTTACACACTTAACCCTATTTCTGTTATTTGTAGTATTTACAGAAAAAGGCCAGAAAAGACCCAAACCTTTTTAATTATCACCACAGTCAATCAATGACTCCTAAATTCAAACCAAGCTATTTATATGTTCTCCTATACATATAGAAGACAAACCAATTGGATTCAGTCCAAAATTCATCTCCTAAAATCTACAAAAAAACACCAAAGTGCTAGTGGTGTGTTTACAAGAATGGATAGAGTTTCTGTTTTAGGTTTCATTTGCATGCAAGGCCTACATATCTGGCAAGTATCACTTCAGGCATTCCATAGAATTTTGGTTTGCAATATTTGGACCTATAAAACTCTAGATATTAACTATTTAGTAAAAAGGATACACTTTACAAGATTGAAGCTAGACAGCACTTACATACATATTTTTGCAAACCACCAGTGTGGCATGTTTAAGAAAACCCATATGAATACTACAAAATTTGAATCACTCAAATATCTATCACAGATTTACCACAAATGATTTAAACCTACACTGCAATTTTTAACAGAAATTAAATTCTATAATTTATTTGCTGGAAAAAAAAGAATTGGGCTGGACCTGGCCCAGATCTGGCCGAGCGAACAGAGGCGGCCCAGTCACGGCCCACGCGCGGCGAAGCGGTACGCGCTGCCTCTTCTCTTCCTCGACAGAGCAGGGGCGCGGGGAGGGAGATGGCCGGAGCTCCGGCGAGGACGGCGACGGCGCTCCGGTGACCCTAAAATAAAATGGCGATGTCCCGGAGTTATAACACGAGGAGGGGATCTCAGGGGGACGAGAATGGCGGGGAATGGTGGACGGAGGTGCTCGCGGGCTAGAAGGAACGGCGGCGGTCGGAGCGGAAGAGGATGAAGACGGACAGCTCGATTCGCGGCTTCCCGCGGCGATTCCTTGGACGGGGATGCAGAGGGCGACTAGGCGGAGCTAGGGGTGGTCTCTAATTGGCGCGGGGTGGTCTCTATCGGCGGCGAGGCGCGACGCCCCGCTCGGCTCCGTCTCGGCTCGGAGGAAGAAAAATGGGAGGGAGAGGAGAGGGAGAGGAAGCCCGGGGAGGAGAGGAGTGTCTCGGGGGGGGGGGGGGGGGGGGGGGGGTTTATGCTCGCCCTCGAGCGGCAGGGGAGAGGAGAGGAGGTGGGGGGGTCCGGGCGGCGACGCACGTCGCCGGGGTGTCTTCGGACATGTCGGCGGCGGCACGGGCGCGTGCGACAGGGAAGCGCGGCGCCGATGCTGGGTCTAGAGGGGGCAGAGGAGTGAGGGGCAGAGGGGGGTCCGGTCAGCAAGAGCACAGCGAGGGGGGGGGGGGGTCTGGCGGCGAGCCAGGGCGTCGGGGAGCACGGCGACACGCCCTCCTGTAGCCATGCCGTGCTGCGGCTACAGGAAGGAGATGGGGGTTTCACAAAAAGGCCCCTAGCAAGTTATTTTCCATCACATCCAAGTCCTTTTCTATTTCTTTTAATTCCTTTTGAAAACCAGTAGCTTTTAGGGATTTTATTTGGGTTACTAAAACATTTTATAAAAATTTGAAAATATTTGGGTAGGCCCCCATATACATGTAGAAGCTCCACAAAATTTGGTATTTGAAAATAAA
This sequence comes from Poa annua, assembly GCA_026929855.1. Lineage (NCBI taxonomy): Eukaryota > Viridiplantae > Streptophyta > Magnoliopsida > Poales > Poaceae > Poa > Poa annua. The sequence continues at coordinate 79,262,434 of CM049432.1, forward strand.
ATGTTTTGAATAACTTTTGTTCACAGGGTTTAAATATGGCATTTTTCTTAAAAACAAATTTATAATCCTTAAGAAATTTTAAAGCAAGTTCAAAATATTATCTTTGAACTCTTGGAACTTCCTTGACAAATATATTAACTTCAAATAATCTATAAGTTCATAGAGAAAATATTTGTTTGAAGGAAATAGATAGTTATGTAGGGAAAATAATTTATTTAGATCATTTCTTCAACTCCTGATCTAAATTTCCATTTGTTGAATAATTTTAGGAGTTTGTTTCTATTCAAGTCTCACCCAACTTTGTTATCAAGTGTGTCTTCAATTTAACACTTAAAGTATTTTGGTGTAATTATTCATCCACGTAAACAATACAATAATCATCACAATCAAGGCCACAACATTCAAACCCTAGAAGTAATCATATCACCATTCAAATAGCAAGTCACACAAGTTCGAACATAGCAATGGGAAGGGAACACAATCATTAGTGAAACATTTCAAAAAGTTTTTGTTGGTTCTGAATTTTGGGTCTGGTAAAAATAAATTTTTCCTGGTTCCAAAATTTGGGATGTTACAGACTTCCCCCCTTAAAATAAATCTCGTCCCGAGATTTGTTAGGCGGGTTAACATGGGAGTACGAGGCAAGGGTTTTAGGTTGGTTATACTTCCGAGGTTGGGGCTTCTTTAATAAGGTCATCACGTGAGATCCTGACAGATTTATGTTGTGAGGCTTTTTCTGTTGATAAGCTTATGTGCTGAGTTCCGATCTTTTATGATGGGGTTGTCTTGACGATTGACTTGTATGGATAGTCTTGGTCGGATGTTTCTGGATTCTACAGGGCCAAGGTGTACGGATCTAATTATATTGTTCTGGTATACCTATTGCAGGTCTTCCCCCCTTAAAAGGGGTCTTGAACCGGTCTTGTGGGAAGTCGCAGCTGGAGTTGACTTGGAGGCAACCTTCTTCTGGACTAGTTTGTCCACATCTGTCTTCATATTTGTCCTTCTTCAGCTGAATAAGGGAGGGACTTCATTGTTGACTTCATTGGTTCTTGATCTTCGTGAAGCTTTGGGAAGAATTGCAAGAGGTCCAATCTAGGGTATCGAGCTTCCAGAGGAGTCTAAAAGTCAATTCGAGTGTCCTGAGATAGGTGGTTTGAGGAGTGGATCGATGATTGTTCAAATGTTACGGGTTAACGGGCCTTAGAAAAAGTTAGTGAAGAACCTTCGCACCCGTTGTTTTTCCCAAACGTAACTTTTTCTTTTCTTGTTTCAGAAAATCATATCCTTGGAAAAACACTATAATTCTCCATGTGACTTTCGTATTTGGAACTTGATTGTTTCCTAAGTTGTACACTTGACTTAAGAGAATTATTATTTTCCTTTATTCGAGTTCTAACATCGTTTATCTCACCCATGTGGTGAAGGAATCCACTTAGTCCTAGCAAAGCTTTCTATTGGTTAATTGTATAAGAATGTGGTTGTCTTTTATGACATCGGATTGCCTTAGTCATACAAGAAGAATTTGTTAACAAGGTAGCTAGTCTTGTCATCAAACTACTTTTCATATTCCAGAGGCTGAGATGTACTGGATTATCTGACGTTCTATTTAGTTTGGGTATGACACTCAATTGTTTGAGCATATAAAAGTGATTTGTTAGCAAGTTCATGAGGCTTGTTACCAAATTACTTGTATACAACACGAACATTGGAATATCACACTATTTTTTTAGAGAGATTAATAATAACAGCTTCTGATGTATGAGTTTCCGAATACTCAATGATAGTCCGGTATATTAATTACTTGTTACCAATTTAAGAAATCTCTTTTTAATCTCTTTGACGCAGTTCCTTCTTCTTGCGGTCTCTGAGCTTGAATCTTCTTAGCAGTTCCTCTTCGAGATCTTGACGCACTTGCTCCAGATGGTGCTTGAAGGTCGTTATCTGATTTGCCGGTTAGGTTGCAATAATCTCAGGCTATTGGTTAGAGATCGGTGGTCTTTTGTATCTTGCGAAACTGTCAGTTCTTATCGGGAGACGGTTGAGATAAGAGGAAGTTTTCAAAAAAAAAAAATTTCCTAAGAGGGTTTACATCTGCAACAAGGTGCAACTGACGAAAAGGAGTTTTATAAAAAGGGAATTTTGGTTTACTTTGTGTTGCCATCAAGGCGTGATTGTGAACGCGCAAGAAAAACAACACACTAACAGAGAAGTCTCAAACAAACAACAGGGAAGCATAGTGCACATAAGCAAAGAGCACACAAGGTACATTTAGTATCAAAGGATGTCCTACTCGTGGTAATCGGGTAGTACACCCGAGGGTCCTATCATGTTTTTCCTATGGGCCCTGGGTTAATATGGTTGGTGAAGCCTTCACTTTGTCGCCTTCGTCTTTAGCTGGAGAAATTGAGATTGTCGAAGGAGTAACTGGGTGGAATTGTTGATATTGAGTTGAGGTCTTCTGAGGTCTTTTGCTTTGTTGATAATATTGGTACCGGCGGATCTGTCACCTCGACGTGGAATGTTCAGTACTTGCAATGGAAGCTTCTTCTCGTAGGTGCTAGCTAATGGGGTCTCATTTGGGTGCATCGTCAAGTATTTTGAACAGGTAAGAGATAACAGAAGAATCCTTGAAAAATCTTAAAATAGAGGGGTAAGACTTTGAGATATTTGATAAGGTGAGAGGAGTGGAAGTTATTTTTGGACTTCCTTAGATAAAAAAAAAATATGTTTTTGGTAACAATATATTTTTAACCAAATAGTTCTTTCCTAACTAACGTCCATGCTAACTAAGGTCTGTTACAGTCAGGATGGCTCTGATACCATTTCTGTGGGGACCCCGGACTAGCTGTCCGAAATACCCTTGTGCCTACAACATCAGCGATCCCGTGATCAGTCTGTCGCTGGGCACAATCGACTGGTATCAAAAGAACATCCATAATTACCGAAAGAATTACTTACTTGAGTGAAGCCATAATCTTCAATAAGTTATTGCAGCGGAAAACACCAATCAACGTGGGGCCCGAGTCATTTGCCAAGACACCTACAGGCAGCTGACTGGGAAGACGACCTAGTTTGCAAAGACGTCATCGGTCTCTCGGTCTTCATCATACTTCTTCTTGAACACTGGACATGGGAATATCCAGGGACACAGCCATGAGTACATTTACGTACTCGCAAACTACCCCAACATGAGCATGCGCTATTCTTTTATTTGTTTAAATAAAGCTTTGTTTGCCTTGAAAACTCTCTATCTTTATTGAAAAAGGAAAGAAGGTCTTCAGAACTTTTCCCATAAATCTGCCTTTGTAAGAAGTCTCTTTAAAACTCTTTCCCAAAAGGGGCCATCTTTGTTGAAAAAGGTAAGAAGTCTGTTTAATAAACATTTTTATCGAAAAATCACCACTTTATCTGTTTCTCCAAAACTCCTCCTTTTCCTGGCCATGGACCGCCATGATAAATATTCTCCCACAACCTCATACCGATCCGTTGGTATAGGTGTATGGAACATTCTCCAAAAACTCAAACCTTTTCCAAGACTATCTCCAACAACCTCATACCGATCCGTTGGTATAGTGTATGGATCATTCTCCACTTCATCTTTCTTTTTAAAACTCAAATCTTTTCCAAAACTTGCACATGGTCTAAGTAGGGTCTTCAACTGTCCATATCCGAGGACTCGGCTATTCGAATAGTTTAATTACCCTCTGCAGAGGTAGCACGCTTTTCCCACACTCATCCGATAACTCATCGTGTCAGCCACGCCTCGCCATACCAGCGGTATGCGAAGTTGAGTCACCGACCCTAGTCTTTCCTTTGCTCATGCTAGTATAGGATCCTGCCCCTATGAACCATTCCATCTGCACCTAGTCCAGTTTCCCGTCGGAAACCCTAAGTGTGAGGACTCATAGGTTTTATCTGGCGGTGTATACGGACATCCTTCTATCCTCCTCCTTATCTACTCATAGATTTTTGAGCGAGGACCCAGGTCAGGGTTAGGTCACCAAACCACTCCCTCATGCATAACAGAGTCGTCTCTGTTGATGCAGTGTCCCATACTAATAAGAGCAAACTATATGACTAGGCCCTTTCCCATATGTGGGTAAATGTGGTCGCACAGAGTATCGGTTGCTTGACTGAGTACTAGGACACAATGTGCTTTTCTAAAACCATCTTTCTCCATTTCTTTCCTTCAACACCATATCATAGTGCTTTATATCCACACAAGTTTTCAAAGGAGTTTTGAATAAACAAATCTTGGTTTTTCCATCCTATAGTTTGAAAAAGAATTTCCATCTAATATCTCCATACCGGGTGTCAAAATAATATACTGGTATTTAGGGAAAAAGGGTTTTCAAACTCATAGCCTTAGTGGCAGCCACCACTTAAATCACATATGCTCTTTATAAGTAAAACATGTGAACCAAAATAGGTGTATAAAGATGCAAGCTCAGGGGATAGCTTGCCTGATTCCAGTATGATGTTCTTGGACTTCTTCTCACCGCTCAAGAGATAATTATCATCCTTCTTCGATAAAACCTTTCCAAATACCACTCCGGTAGCGTTTATAACTAGCGTCGCAACATGAAAATAAACAACACGCAATAAGCAAACCAAACCACGAGTGGCATATAAACAAGGGACAAACCACAAGTATCCAACTAATCACTCAAGCCACATACATAGCACTAGTTTAATCAAGCAACGAACTAAATCTATATTCACTAGGGAATTATACTCACAGGAGTATAAGACCATACACATGCCAAAATATAGAGCACCAAGGCATCCTCAATTAGAGGTAATTAGTAACCACTTTTCTCTGATCAGGAAATACTTCAGACAAAAGTTAAGTCACCAATTAATCTCTATAATTTAAATACCTCACCAAGCTAAGGTGGGTACACTAACAAGATATTTAATCTGATACTCACTTAAGTTCTTCAAGTTCATCAAGCTAGGCAATATTTTACTCATACCAACTTTTCCCACAAATTCCACTAACAGTACTAACATATTATAACACACTAAACAATAACAACTAGAGAGTAATTTGTGACACAACCACCATTACAGCAATACAATCTTATATGCTCTAAATAGTCACTCCATATACCAAGCAACACAATTTGGTTTCAATTTAATTGAATTAGCCATTATTTGATTATGTCTTAATTATGGCAGAAACTAGTTGAACATGTTTAATTACATATCTTAAGTTCTGTTGATCACAAAAATACAAACTAAATTTCTACAGAAAGCTACTGATGTGCCTGAGACAACACAATTGGATTTGGGTCAATTGGAGTTACCAAACTCCCTACACAATGGTCTCAATCCAGAAGCATACTAATCAAGTTTTAGCTATCAATTACATTCTGTTGCTCTAAAAATTAAATCCTTTTTGGGGTGACTAACCATAACTAAATGTGACTCAATAAAATTGGTCTCCACTAATTTGGACTAACAGAGTATCAGAAACAAACAAGTTTAGATTTTAAACCCTTCGTGGTATTTTGAATAATAAATTTTCATTATTTATCTAAATGAGGTGAAACCAGTTGGGTTGGTTAGAAAACTTCATAAGCTTTCCAGAACATTTTAATTTGATTAATTTGGAGTTATAAATATCAAGATATTGAATTTACACACTTAACCCTATTTCTGTTATTTGTAGTATTTACAGAAAAAGGCCAGAAAAGACCCAAACCTTTTTAATTATCACCACAGTCAATCAATGACTCCTAAATTCAAACCAAGCTATTTATATGTTCTCCTATACATATAGAAGACAAACCAATTGGATTCAGTCCAAAATTCATCTCCTAAAATCTACAAAAAAACACCAAAGTGCTAGTGGTGTGTTTACAAGAATGGATAGAGTTTCTGTTTTAGGTTTCATTTGCATGCAAGGCCTACATATCTGGCAAGTATCACTTCAGGCATTCCATAGAATTTTGGTTTGCAATATTTGGACCTATAAAACTCTAGATATTAACTATTTAGTAAAAAGGATACACTTTACAAGATTGAAGCTAGACAGCACTTACATACATATTTTTGCAAACCACCAGTGTGGCATGTTTAAGAAAACCCATATGAATACTACAAAATTTGAATCACTCAAATATCTATCACAGATTTACCACAAATGATTTAAACCTACACTGCAATTTTTAACAGAAATTAAATTCTATAATTTATTTGCTGGAAAAAAAAGAATTGGGCTGGACCTGGCCCAGATCTGGCCGAGCGAACAGAGGCGGCCCAGTCACGGCCCACGCGCGGCGAAGCGGTACGCGCTGCCTCTTCTCTTCCTCGACAGAGCAGGGGCGCGGGGAGGGAGATGGCCGGAGCTCCGGCGAGGACGGCGACGGCGCTCCGGTGACCCTAAAATAAAATGGCGATGTCCCGGAGTTATAACACGAGGAGGGGATCTCAGGGGGACGAGAATGGCGGGGAATGGTGGACGGAGGTGCTCGCGGGCTAGAAGGAACGGCGGCGGTCGGAGCGGAAGAGGATGAAGACGGACAGCTCGATTCGCGGCTTCCCGCGGCGATTCCTTGGACGGGGATGCAGAGGGCGACTAGGCGGAGCTAGGGGTGGTCTCTAATTGGCGCGGGGTGGTCTCTATCGGCGGCGAGGCGCGACGCCCCGCTCGGCTCCGTCTCGGCTCGGAGGAAGAAAAATGGGAGGGAGAGGAGAGGGAGAGGAAGCCCGGGGAGGAGAGGAGTGTCTCGGGGGGGGGGGGGGGGGGGTTTATGCTCGCCCTCGAGCGGCAGGGGAGAGGAGAGGAGGTGGGGGGGTCCGGGCGGCGACGCACGTCGCCGGGGTGTCTTCGGACATGTCGGCGGCGGCACGGGCGCGTGCGACAGGGAAGCGCGGCGCCGATGCTGGGTCTAGAGGGGGCAGAGGAGTGAGGGGCAGAGGGGGGTCCGGTCAGCAAGAGCACAGCGAGGGGGGGGGGGGGGTCTGGCGGCGAGCCAGGGCGTCGGGGAGCACGGCGACACGCCCTCCTGTAGCCATGCCGTGCTGCGGCTACAGGAAGGAGATGGGGGTTTCACAAAAAGGCCCCTAGCAAGTTATTTTCCATCACATCCAAGTCCTTTTCTATTTCTTTTAATTCCTTTTGAAAACCAGTAGCTTTTAGGGATTTTATTTGGGTTACTAAAACATTTTATAAAAATTTGAAAATATTTGGGTAGGCCCCCATATACATGTAGAAGCTCCACAAAATTTGGTATTTGAAAATAAAATGTTTTGAATAACTTTTGTTCACAGGGTTTAAATATGGCATTTTTCTTAAAAACAAATTTATAATCCTTAAGAAATTTTAAAGCAAGTTCAAAATATTATCTTTGAACTCTTGGAACTTCCTTGACAAATATATTAACTTCAAATAATCTATAAGTTCATAGAGAAAATATTTGTTTGAAGGAAATAGATAGTTATGTAGGGAAAATAATTTATTTAGATCATTTCTTCAACTCCTGATCTAAATTTCCATTTGTTGAATAATTTTAGGAGTTTGTTTCTATTCAAGTCTCACCCAACTTTGTTATCAAGTGTGTCTTCAATTTAACACTTAAAGTATTTTGGTGTAATTATTCATCCACGTAAACAATACAATAATCATCACAATCAAGGCCACAACATTCAAACCCTAGAAGTAATCATATCACCATTCAAATAGCAAGTCACACAAGTTCGAACATAGCAATGGGAAGGGAACACAATCATTAGTGAAACATTTCAAAAAGTTTTTGTTGGTTCTGAATTTTGGGTCTGGTAAAAATAAATTTTTCCTGGTTCCAAAATTTGGGATGTTACAGACTTCCCCCCTTAAAATAAATCTCGTCCCGAGATTTGTTAGGCGGGTTAACATGGGAGTACGAGGCAAGGGTTTTAGGTTGGTTATACTTCCGAGGTTGGGGCTTCTTTAATAAGGTCATCACGTGAGATCCTGACAGATTTATGTTGTGAGGCTTTTTCTGTTGATAAGCTTATGTGCTGAGTTCCGATCTTTTATGATGGGGTTGTCTTGACGATTGACTTGTATGGATAGTCTTGGTCGGATGTTTCTGGATTCTACAGGGCCAAGGTGTACGGATCTAATTATATTGTTCTGGTATACCTATTGCAGGTCTTCCCCCCTTAAAAGGGGTCTTGAACCGGTCTTGTGGGAAGTCGCAGCTGGAGTTGACTTGGAGGCAACCTTCTTCTGGACTAGTTTGTCCACATCTGTCTTCATATTTGTCCTTCTTCAGCTGAATAAGGGAGGGACTTCATTGTTGACTTCATTGGTTCTTGATCTTCGTGAAGCTTTGGGAAGAATTGCAAGAGGTCCAATCTAGGGTATCGAGCTTCCAGAGGAGTCTAAAAGTCAATTCGAGTGTCCTGAGATAGGTGGTTTGAGGAGTGGATCGATGATTGTTCAAATGTTACGGGTTAACGGGCCTTAGAAAAAGTTAGTGAAGAACCTTCGCACCCGTTGTTTTTCCCAAACGTAACTTTTTCTTTTCTTGTTTCAGAAAATCATATCCTTGGAAAAACACTATAATTCTCCATGTGACTTTCGTATTTGGAACTTGATTGTTTCCTAAGTTGTACACTTGACTTAAGAGAATTATTATTTTCCTTTATTCGAGTTCTAACATCGTTTATCTCACCCATGTGGTGAAGGAATCCACTTAGTCCTAGCAAAGCTTTCTATTGGTTAATTGTATAAGAATGTGGTTGTCTTTTATGACATCGGATTGCCTTAGTCATACAAGAAGAATTTGTTAACAAGGTAGCTAGTCTTGTCATCAAACTACTTTTCATATTCCAGAGGCTGAGATGTACTGGATTATCTGACGTTCTATTTAGTTTGGGTATGACACTCAATTGTTTGAGCATATAAAAGTGATTTGTTAGCAAGTTCATGAGGCTTGTTACCAAATTACTTGTATACAACACGAACATTGGAATATCACACTATTTTTTTAGAGAGATTAATAATAACAGCTTCTGATGTATGAGTTTCCGAATACTCAATGATAGTCCGGTATATTAATTACTTGTTACCAATTTAAGAAATCTCTTTTTAATCTCTTTGACGCAGTTCCTTCTTCTTGCGGTCTCTGAGCTTGAATCTTCTTAGCAGTTCCTCTTCGAGATCTTGACGCACTTGCTCCAGATGGTGCTTGAAGGTCGTTATCTGATTTGCCGGTTAGGTTGCAATAATCTCAGGCTATTGGTTAGAGATCGGTGGTCTTTTGTATCTTGCGAAACTGTCAGTTCTTATCGGGAGACGGTTGAGATAAGAGGAAGTTTTCAAAAAAAAAAAATTTCCTAAGAGGGTTTACATCTGCAACAAGGTGCAACTGACGAAAAGGAGTTTTATAAAAAGGGAATTTTGGTTTACTTTGTGTTGCCATCAAGGCGTGATTGTGAACGCGCAAGAAAAACAACACACTAACAGAGAAGTCTCAAACAAACAACAGGGAAGCATAGTGCACATAAGCAAAGAGCACACAAGGTACATTTAGTATCAAAGGATGTCCTACTCGTGGTAATCGGGTAGTACACCCGAGGGTCCTATCATGTTTTTCCTATGGGCCCTGGGTTAATATGGTTGGTGAAGCCTTCACTTTGTCGCCTTCGTCTTTAGCTGGAGAAATTGAGATTGTCGAAGGAGTAACTGGGTGGAATTGTTGATATTGAGTTGAGGTCTTCTGAGGTCTTTTGCTTTGTTGATAATATTGGTACCGGCGGATCTGTCACCTCGACGTGGAATGTTCAGTACTTGCAATGGAAGCTTCTTCTCGTAGGTGCTAGCTAATGGGGTCTCATTTGGGTGCATCGTCAAGTATTTTGAACAGGTAAGAGATAACAGAAGAATCCTTGAAAAATCTTAAAATAGAGGGGTAAGACTTTGAGATATTTGATAAGGTGAGAGGAGTGGAAGTTATTTTTGGACTTCCTTAGATAAAAAAAAAATATGTTTTTGGTAACAATATATTTTTAACCAAATAGTTCTTTCCTAACTAACGTCCATGCTAACTAAGGTCTGTTACAGTCAGGATGGCTCTGATACCATTTCTGTGGGGACCCCGGACTAGCTGTCCGAAATACCCTTGTGCCTACAACATCAGCGATCCCGTGATCAGTCTGTCGCTGGGCACAATCGACTGGTATCAAAAGAACATCCATAATTACCGAAAGAATTACTTACTTGAGTGAAGCCATAATCTTCAATAAGTTATTGCAGCGGAAAACACCAATCAACGTGGGGCCCGAGTCATTTGCCAAGACACCTACAGGCAGCTGACTGGGAAGACGACCTAGTTTGCAAAGACGTCATCGGTCTCTCGGTCTTCATCATACTTCTTCTTGAACACTGGACATGGGAATATCCAGGGACACAGCCATGAGTACATTTACGTACTCGCAAACTACCCCAACATGAGCATGCGCTATTCTTTTATTTGTTTAAATAAAGCTTTGTTTGCCTTGAAAACTCTCTATCTTTATTGAAAAAGGAAAGAAGGTCTTCAGAACTTTTCCCATAAATCTGCCTTTGTAAGAAGTCTCTTTAAAACTCTTTCCCAAAAGGGGCCATCTTTGTTGAAAAAGGTAAGAAGTCTGTTTAATAAACATTTTTATCGAAAAATCACCACTTTATCTGTTTCTCCAAAACTCCTCCTTTTCCTGGCCATGGACCGCCATGATAAATATTCTCCCACAACCTCATACCGATCCGTTGGTATAGGTGTATGGAACATTCTCCAAAAACTCAAACCTTTTCCAAGACTATCTCCAACAACCTCATACCGATCCGTTGGTATAGTGTATGGATCATTCTCCACTTCATCTTTCTTTTTAAAACTCAAATCTTTTCCAAAACTTGCACATGGTCTAAGTAGGGTCTTCAACTGTCCATATCCGAGGACTCGGCTATTCGAATAGTTTAATTACCCTCTGCAGAGGTAGCACGCTTTTCCCACACTCATCCGATAACTCATCGTGTCAGCCACGCCTCGCCATACCAGCGGTATGCGAAGTTGAGTCACCGACCCTAGTCTTTCCTTTGCTCATGCTAGTATAGGATCCTGCCCCTATGAACCATTCCATCTGCACCTAGTCCAGTTTCCCGTCGGAAACCCTAAGTGTGAGGACTCATAGGTTTTATCTGGCGGTGTATACGGACATCCTTCTATCCTCCTCCTTATCTACTCATAGATTTTTGAGCGAGGACCCAGGTCAGGGTTAGGTCACCAAACCACTCCCTCATGCATAACAGAGTCGTCTCTGTTGATGCAGTGTCCCATACTAATAAGAGCAAACTATATGACTAGGCCCTTTCCCATATGTGGGTAAATGTGGTCGCACAGAGTATCGGTTGCTTGACTGAGTACTAGGACACAATGTGCTTTTCTAAAACCATCTTTCTCCATTTCTTTCCTTCAACACCATATCATAGTGCTTTATATCCACACAAGTTTTCAAAGGAGTTTTGAATAAACAAATCTTGGTTTTTCCATCCTATAGTTTGAAAAAGAATTTCCATCTAATATCTCCATACCGGGTGTCAAAATAATATACTGGTATTTAGGGAAAAAGGGTTTTCAAACTCATAGCCTTAGTGGCAGCCACCACTTAAATCACATATGCTCTTTATAAGTAAAACATGTGAACCAAAATAGGTGTATAAAGATGCAAGCTCAGGGGATAGCTTGCCTGATTCCAGTATGATGTTCTTGGACTTCTTCTCACCGCTCAAGAGATAATTATCATCCTTCTTCGATAAAACCTTTCCAAATACCACTCCGGTAGCGTTTATAACTAGCGTCGCAACATGAAAATAAACAACACGCAATAAGCAAACCAAACCACGAGTGGCATATAAACAAGGGACAAACCACAAGTATCCAACTAATCACTCAAGCCACATACATAGCACTAGTTTAATCAAGCAACGAACTAAATCTATATTCACTAGGGAATTATACTCACAGGAGTATAAGACCATACACATGCCAAAATATAGAGCACCAAGGCATCCTCAATTAGAGGTAATTAGTAACCACTTTTCTCTGATCAGGAAATACTTCAGACAAAAGTTAAGTCACCAATTAATCTCTATAATTTAAATACCTCACCAAGCTAAGGTGGGTACACTAACAAGATATTTAATCTGATACTCACTTAAGTTCTTCAAGTTCATCAAGCTAGGCAATATTTTACTCATACCAACTTTTCCCACAAATTCCACTAACAGTACTAACATATTATAACACACTAAACAATAACAACTAGAGAGTAATTTGTGACACAACCACCATTACAGCAATACAATCTTATATGCTCTAAATAGTCACTCCATATACCAAGCAACACAATTTGGTTTCAATTTAATTGAATTAGCCATTATTTGATTATGTCTTAATTATGGCAGAAACTAGTTGAACATGTTTAATTACATATCTTAAGTTCTGTTGATCACAAAAATACAAACTAAATTTCTACAGAAAGCTACTGATGTGCCTGAGACAACACAATTGGATTTGGGTCAATTGGAGTTACCAAACTCCCTACACAATGGTCTCAATCCAGAAGCATACTAATCAAGTTTTAGCTATCAATTACATTCTGTTGCTCTAAAAATTAAATCCTTTTTGGGGTGACTAACCATAACTAAATGTGACTCAATAAAATTGGTCTCCACTAATTTGGACTAACAGAGTATCAGAAACAAACAAGTTTAGATTTTAAACCCTTCGTGGTATTTTGAATAATAAATTTTCATTATTTATCTAAATGAGGTGAAACCAGTTGGGTTGGTTAGAAAACTTCATAAGCTTTCCAGAACATTTTAATTTGATTAATTTGGAGTTATAAATATCAAGATATTGAATTTACACACTTAACCCTATTTCTGTTATTTGTAGTATTTACAGAAAAAGGCCAGAAAAGACCCAAACCTTTTTAATTATCACCACAGTCAATCAATGACTCCTAAATTCAAACCAAGCTATTTATATGTTCTCCTATACATATAGAAGACAAACCAATTGGATTCAGTCCAAAATTCATCTCCTAAAATCTACAAAAAAACACCAAAGTGCTAGTGGTGTGTTTACAAGAATGGATAGAGTTTCTGTTTTAGGTTTCATTTGCATGCAAGGCCTACATATCTGGCAAGTATCACTTCAGGCATTCCATAGAATTTTGGTTTGCAATATTTGGACCTATAAAACTCTAGATATTAACTATTTAGTAAAAAGGATACACTTTACAAGATTGAAGCTAGACAGCACTTACATACATATTTTTGCAAACCACCAGTGTGGCATGTTTAAGAAAACCCATATGAATACTACAAAATTTGAATCACTCAAATATCTATCACAGATTTACCACAAATGATTTAAACCTACACTGCAATTTTTAACAGAAATTAAATTCTATAATTTATTTGCTGGAAAAAAAAGAATTGGGCTGGACCTGGCCCAGATCTGGCCGAGCGAACAGAGGCGGCCCAGTCACGGCCCACGCGCGGCGAAGCGGTACGCGCTGCCTCTTCTCTTCCTCGACAGAGCAGGGGCGCGGGGAGGGAGATGGCCGGAGCTCCGGCGAGGACGGCGACGGCGCTCCGGTGACCCTAAAATAAAATGGCGATGTCCCGGAGTTATAACACGAGGAGGGGATCTCAGGGGGACGAGAATGGCGGGGAATGGTGGACGGAGGTGCTCGCGGGCTAGAAGGAACGGCGGCGGTCGGAGCGGAAGAGGATGAAGACGGACAGCTCGATTCGCGGCTTCCCGCGGCGATTCCTTGGACGGGGATGCAGAGGGCGACTAGGCGGAGCTAGGGGTGGTCTCTAATTGGCGCGGGGTGGTCTCTATCGGCGGCGAGGCGCGACGCCCCGCTCGGCTCCGTCTCGGCTCGGAGGAAGAAAAATGGGAGGGAGAGGAGAGGGAGAGGAAGCCCGGGGAGGAGAGGAGTGTCTCGGGGGGGGGGGGGGGGGGTTTATGCTCGCCCTCGAGCGGCAGGGGAGAGGAGAGGAGGTGGGGGGGTCCGGGCGGCGACGCACGTCGCCGGGGTGTCTTCGGACATGTCGGCGGCGGCACGGGCGCGTGCGACAGGGAAGCGCGGCGCCGATGCTGGGTCTAGAGGGGGCAGAGGAGTGAGGGGCAGAGGGGGGTCCGGTCAGCAAGAGCACAGCGAGGGGGGGGGGGGGGGGTCTGGCGGCGAGCCAGGGCGTCGGGGAGCACGGCGACACGCCCTCCTGTAGCCATGCCGTGCTGCGGCTACAGGAAGGAGATGGGGGTTTCACAAAAAGGCCCCTAGCAAGTTATTTTCCATCACATCCAAGTCCTTTTCTATTTCTTTTAATTCCTTTTGAAAACCAGTAGCTTTTAGGGATTTTATTTGGGTTACTAAAACATTTTATAAAAATTTGAAAATATTTGGGTAGGCCCCCATATACATGTAGAAGCTCCACAAAATTTGGTATTTGAAAATAAAATGTTTTGAATAACTTTTGTTCACAGGGTTTAAATATGGCATTTTTCTTAAAAACAAATTTATAATCCTTAAGAAATTTTAAAGCAAGTTCAAAATATTATCTTTGAACTCTTGGAACTTCCTTGACAAATATATTAACTTCAAATAATCTATAAGTTCATAGAGAAAATATTTGTTTGAAGGAAATAGATAGTTATGTAGGGAAAATAATTTATTTAGATCATTTCTTCAACTCCTGATCTAAATTTCCATTTGTTGAATAATTTTAGGAGTTTGTTTCTATTCAAGTCTCACCCAACTTTGTTATCAAGTGTGTCTTCAATTTAACACTTAAAGTATTTTGGTGTAATTATTCATCCACGTAAACAATACAATAATCATCACAATCAAGGCCACAACATTCAAACCCTAGAAGTAATCATATCACCATTCAAATAGCAAGTCACACAAGTTCGAACATAGCAATGGGAAGGGAACACAATCATTAGTGAAACATTTCAAAAAGTTTTTGTTGGTTCTGAATTTTGGGTCTGGTAAAAATAAATTTTTCCTGGTTCCAAAATTTGGGATGTTACAATGCCTTCGGTCCATTTAGGGAGAGTACTAATGGGCTGCACTTTCTCTTCTTAGACTTCTTATTTTCATCTTACTATTTGTTATCTTCTCTCTTTTATGTATGTAGTCTCTCCAGTTATGCCTTCATATATTTGGTGTCGCGTGGAGCGGGCGTACCCTCAGGTTGATCCAATTTTATCATGTACATCAATAGTACCTAGAAAAATAAAATTGTAGCATAAATATGAAAATTTCATATTAGTATTAAATAATAATAATTTTATGGATATTACTAGAAATATCCAGGAAATATAATATCTATAAAACTGTTATTTTTCTACGCAAAAATAGCATGGGGAAATATCACCTACATCGGAGATCCGATAGACCATCATTGAAAAGTATATGTTGTGACATATTGCTCCCTAATGAGTGACGTTTACCGCCTGTCACCGATTCACTACATCAATGAGCATGTACGAAACGACTTGCGGGTGCCATATTTAGAGACGTTTTTAGTGCACCACGTCATTATGAAGAATTTGACAATGATCGTTCTTGTGATGCTCGAATAACATTGCAAAGAGATTTTTGTGACAACTATTATGCGATGATTGTACCTTGTTACATAAAACCTCTTGACGAGCCACCCCACTAGAGAGAACGATGTCGCTTACCTGGTCACCAACGAACTAGGGTCGAGACTCCAACGGAGAGGTGAGAGCTTTAGAGGGACAAAACATTAAGTGAAAATGAGCTTTGAGATGGAATGGGATACTTCAGGGATCAAATTGACATGCTAAAAGAGCATCTCTAGTGAATTCTGGAAAACGCGGCAACCCCTATAATAAACGACGTCCTTAGGTTTCAGGGTGAAAAAAAGACCCAACCAGATCACGAAAAACGACATGGCCTAGAGAAAAAAATCTGGTGAATGGGATACTGGACCCGACTACCGAGTGCCCCATATGTCGAGTTTTTGGGTCGATTTGTTCTTATGACCTGAATAGCCACTTGGGTTTAATTTGCCGCTCAATGCAGACCATCAAAGAGTGGAGACTTGCATCCACCGGGGTTATTGGTCTTCAATTATTCATGCAGATAAATTTTGTCCAGAAAAGCAGCATGCATAACATTGCTGCTGGCATGTACTCCCCTGGATCTCCTCTGGTAAGCAAGCACCGGCCCAACATGAGATGTGGCCAAAACGCCCGACCCCCCCTAGTGCAGACGAAGCGCAGAGGTAGCACCTGGCCTTAAAGCCGGGCCACGCGATGCAGCTGCATTCGCTCGCTGTACTGACCTGACCTGATCAGTGATCACGCACGCCCCAGGATCAAAGATTCAAAGGTACCATCTTTAATTTGGACCAGTTCACTTGAAATCAGAATTCATTCATTCGGAGGAGGATGAGCCGCAGCCGCAGCTGCAGCTGCCTCGCCTGCTTGGCTGCTTCCCTCATGGCTGCCATGAATCTGTGCGCAGAGCAAGAGCAGGCAGGATGGCAGGCCGTCCCATGGCTGGCTGAGGCTCTGCATGGAATGGCAAGAACTGAGCAAGGGGGCTGGCCGCAGCGATTGACAGCTAAGTCACCTCATTAAATTTAACACTGTTGCCTGTGGCTGTGAATCTGTCTGTGATCACACCAGTCCAGGTAGGACTTAGGAGGAGGATGCATTACACGACAGTCTGGGAGATCGTTCGGTCGATGTGCTAGCTACCTAGGGCCGGGCCGGTCCGGCCCGGCCCGCGAGACTCGTAGATAATCAATCATCGTCGTCTTTGGCTTTGTCCCACGCCACAACAGCTTCCTCCAACTTAACAAATCTGCCAAAGCTTTGGAAGCCAGCGGCGACCGTGGTGTGGCACTACGTTCCTTGTAATCTTCCTCTGTAACGCGCCAGCTCAGCTTTGACCGGCCGGAGTGGCCAGCATGCTGCGTTCAAAAAATGGGCTTGCATGCATGCATGCATCCAGATGCCGGCGTTTGGTTGCAGGATTAAACCATGCATGCATGTGACGGCAGAGTGCTGAAGAAACGCCTTCACTGAACTACTCAAACTTTCTTGCGCATCGGGAGTTAAAAGAAGGGAGGGTGTGGTGTGGCGATTGCAGACAAGCATGGGAACAGCTACGCAACACAACGATCGAGCAAGGACCACGCCATGTGACAGCAAAATTTTACCACCATTTTAATTAACTGGCCCATTCTCAATACAAAACATTCAGAGCCATACCTAGATATTAAGTAATTAATTTGACTACTACTACTACTACACGAAATGCGACGCTACCATCCATACATCCATCTACCCGGCAATGACTAGAGACCAACGAGCTAGGAGCAAAAAGTCCCTTTTACACACCACAAGAATAAGGGTATTCCAACAAGATCATCAACAGGTGGATGATGGACATCAAGTTAAAATCACTACCCAATCACACTCAAATTAACTATTACTTCGCTAATTGTTCCTCATGTCCCCTCCCTAGGCCATTTTGCTTGACCCACGAGCTTGCAGCCTCACTCTCTCGTGCCTCCTTGACCTCCAAGATCCTGAAAATGTTGCATGCATTCAGTTAATGAAATTTGTCTCTGATAATACAATTTTCTGCGCAATTATTAATCTGGTGTCTCCAGTCTCCTGTTACCAAGTACACATGAGAGAAATATGCGAAGCATGTTTCCGGCCGGCTCCAAACTTTGAGAAATCCCAGAGGAAACGTACGTACGTACGTACGTACTACTAGCTAGTGGAATGTACTGCTGCACAAAGAGGCTCTTGCAGTTGCAGGTGGTTTTGGAGATCCGGAAAATGTCAATCCGACAGGCGGATGGGACAATGCATACCACTGTCGCAGAGACTAGATGCGGTACTGGTTTGGAACGCTTAATAATAAGAAGAAATTAAAGATGTGAGTGATAATTTACCGTGTGGGCCTCGGACGACGAAGTGCCGGCGCCGGCGCCAGCGTCGGCGGCCGCGGCGGCGTTGGCCTTCTTGGACGCCTTCTTGAAGCCGAGCAGCTCCTTCCACCGGATGTTGGGCGCGCGGGGCGCGCGGCCGTGGCGGCCGTCCTCCGTGCGCAGCTCCTCGCGCAGCGTGGTGGGGCGGCCGTGCGGGGCCTCCCGGAGCGGCAGGAGGCGGCCCTTGGAGAAGAGCTCGTCGGCGGCGCCCATCATGGCGGGGCGGCCGCCGACGGAGAACTCGAAGTCGGCGTCCCCCGGCGCCGCCGCGCGCGCCGAGAGCGGCGGCGGCTCCAGCGCGAAGTCGCTGGAGAAGGACATCCGCGGCGCCATGAAGGACGACGACGTCGAGGAGGACGACTGGTGGTGCTCCGGGTTGTACATGTTAACAAATGCCATGCATTGTCCTCACGCACGGGCCTCTGGCTGGCCGGCTGCCTCCCCCTCGCTCTAGCGGACCGCGAACCACCGGCAGGCCGCTCCTCTATAGCAAGCTAGACAGTCACTGAACTCTTCGAGCTAGTGAGTGGAGTGGAGCTCGTGTGTGTGAGGGTGGGTGGCCAATGGCTGTACTTGCTGGTTGTGGGTGGTGAGGTGAGTGATGAGCATAGTGGGCCGGGCTGGGGGTTATATAGAGGGATGGGCAGCGGAGGGGAGCGCGTGTGCATCGGATGGACGGAATGTGCGTCAAGGCAATGCGAGGAGCCTAGCATCTAGATCTGCCGTACGTGGAGCGTGCTAGCCCTGCTATACCGAGCTGAGTGAAGAGGATGGTCCTTGCTTCATCCTGTGGATGCCCAACTGAAAAATATTGATTTTTGGTAAATGTGGCCCAAGCACAATATATCCAGTTCAGTTCCATGAACTAGCTGGTTAAGAGCAAGTTCAATAGTATAGCCAACAGTTGGCTATAAGAAATTGCCATGTCATCTATAGCCAACTATATAGCCAACATGTACAATAGTTAGATGTGATAATGTACTACTCTATTAAAATATGGCCCACCATCCACACTCACAAAGTGCCTATGAGCACGTGCTAGAGCTGGCTATTGCATAAGAGCTCACTCCCCTTCTCTCTCCTCTTCTCTCTCCTCCATGTCATCTAATAAATATTATTCTAATCCTTATAGTCCGCTTACATAAGCTTATTGTACTTGCTCTAAGGATGACTCCAACGGGACGACCCAAACATGCGACCCTTTTATCCGTTTTTTATTCGTTGGGTCGCCGAACTGACAGGGGTAGTCCATGTCCGCCTCTTTCTTGTCACTGCTCCCAGTGGGCCCGACACATCCAGTCCGCCCGCACAAGGTTTAAGCCATATCATTTTTTTCTATTTTGAAATATTTGCATACAAAGGGAGCCGGTCACCGGCGGCGAAGCGCTTTCTTACCACTTCTAAACCCCAAACCCTACCCGGGAACTTGGAGTAATATGCAAAAAAAAACGACCGACCAGCTCACTTTGTTTGGCCGCCTGTAAAAGGGGAGGAAAGGAGTAAGAAGAAGGTGGTCGGACTTGTTGCCTCTTCGTTGTATGTGGCTTGCGACGGGGAGCTGGACTATCTGGCTCATCCTCCCTTCTTATTTCGGAGATTGGAAGCGTGAAGCGGTACCGGCAAATAGGAGGAAACTTTGACTCCTTGCCTCGCCATCACCGGAAGCGTGGAGCGGTAGCATGTCAATCAGAGTGACATGTTCCTCCCGCTCCGGCCCCGGAGCCTCCTGCTCCGTCCTCGGATCCCTCTGTGGCGTTCTTCCGGTCAAGCTGCAGTTTCAACAGTTAGCTGCTCCTCATAATTATAAATTGTTCCACTTGTCCAGGGATCTCGACGCAGTAGCACACAATTGTGCACATCACGCAAAACAATCATGTCAATCTAAGCCTACCAATTCTTACGGGAACTCGGCTCATAGGGCCTCTAGATGCCCCATCCTTGCTGCTGCTTGCCAAATGCAACATTTGGGCTTTGTAATCTCTGATGTACAATATGCTTCTGAGTTATATGTAATTGGGCACTCTATGCCCTCCCCTTGTTAAAAAAAGAAGATAAACATGACAAGGTACAATAGATGGGATTTCCCCTTAGAGAGGAGGAATAGTGGTGCTTGAGAGTTGAGACCTTTGAGGATATCAAGATTAAGCTGAATATGTCCCGTTCTTCATGTACGGAGATAAACTTGAGACACTTATTTGTGGACGGAGGGAGTACCATTTTATCCTAGGATCGAGCTCTTTTGGATAACCAAAAACAATAAGATCTTCATACATCAGAGACATATTTTCCTGCTAGAGAAGTCAAATTACCTCAATAAATTAGCCCTAGTTGGCCACATAACGAAAAATTAATATTCTTGGCCATATATAGATTGGCTAAACAATGATTGTATAGCTCTTTGAACCTCTTTGTAAACTACTTTTCAAAATTATATGTTGCTTTATTAATAGATTACATTTGGATCGAGTACTACTGCCTATGTTTCAATTATTATGTGTACAAATTTAGTTAAAGTCAAACCTTACTTACTTTGACCAAATATATACTAGAAACATATCAACATGTACATATTATATATCAATACATTATGAAAATATATTTTACGTCGAACAAATTTTAGTTTAAAAGGGGACAACGCTCGAGCCTCAAATTTATCAAATTTATAATCATTATTCAATGGAATGGAGGGAGTACAAACTGCAAAGTACACCTCATAAAACGAACTTATTATCACCATCCATGCGTAGGTGGTCAGCATTCATGACACAGTACAAGACATACATACTGGCACACACGACGGATCAACGATCCTACTTTTCCCCAGGTTTTATCTATTTTGGATTGCCCTGTTTGTCTCGACGCATGCACGCGCATACGTACACTGCACCGCCTGTGAAGCTGTCGAACAGATCTTAATCAAGCGGCAATGTAGCAAGCACCCTGATTATACTACTATTACAGAGAAATAAACTGGACTGAGTATGTATACGTGGACAAAGCGATAGCACATGCTAGTTTCCCTTGTGCAAGTGGAATCACACGCGGTCCACAGACATTCTCTGCAGCCCGTGCCACATCTCCGGTTTATCCTAAGCATGAGTGTTCTGTGCCGCCTAATAACGCCGATAATTGTTGCTGGCATGTGAGACGAACACTGGCCTGTTCAGCTCAGTCCAAGCAGTGTATGGCTAAGCTAACATTTTATTTTAAAGCTAAGTAAAAGTAAGCTGGATTAGAGTATAGTCGCTGCATGGCGACTTGACTGGAACGGATGAGCTGGGAGACACCACGACAGCGCCAAATTCTATAGTCCTGGCTAATACTACACCCACTATAGGTTTGAACGTTTTGCCTCGAAGAACGGCCAGGTACAGTGTTAACATACTCTTTGGGCCAATTACCTTTGCAATGTTGTAGGATATAGTTATCTTAATAGTATACTGTAGATCAATCTGTAGACGTACATGCCGGAGCAGACGGTGCAGTTGACTGGGGCTTTGACCGGCCGGCCGGCAGGGGATAAGCTGGTGAGGTGGACAGGTCGAAAAGACCACGTGATCCCGGCGGGAGATCCTCCCGGCGATCCGGTACGGCGAGTGCGCGGGCGTCCCATCCTGATCCGGCCGTCCCTGCATCGAGTGAGTGACAAAGACAACCAAAACCTGCATATATGCAGTGTCGACTGATCATGTGCGCTTCTGCTAGCCAAGCTAGCTAGACTGTGCTGCCATGCTATCTGAGAGAGCTCGAGGCAGGCTAGCTCGCTCGTGCAGTGCAGTTGCCATGCAAGAACTGCGAGGCGCTACTGTAAACGTACAGAAAGAGAGAGATAGAGGAGGGAGACGACCGGGAGAGAGAAAGAAAGATGCCAATGCGGTGCCATCCATCCATCCATCCATCCATCACCCATCATTTGGGGTTTTGTCCCGTGGTTCTTGTAGCTACTGCGCTAGTTAATCAGTCTCAGTACGTACCGCTGTACGTAGTACATGCGTTGTACTCCGTACATTTACATGCTCAAGGTACGAACTCCATCGCCCAACCCAGCGCCTCCAGGTTGCTTGGCTCCCTAGCCGCAAGGAGAAAGGTGATCATTTTCCCGCCCAATCTTCACGTGGAGGGAGGGCGATCCGGTTCCTCTATTATCTAGTTATATAGGGTGCTGGTTTTGTAGGTTGTGAACTTGTGATGCATCGTTGGATGGTGTGGGTGGCGTCCGGACAAATATATTTGCCTCACCTCCATTCTCAAACCGGCCTCCTTTGTTACGGTGTTTCGGAGTTGATCGCATTGTGTGTTTATCGATATGTCAGATTGATGGTTTTAGGGTTTATTGACGGTGCCCGCAAGATGGCGGCGGTGACCCCATCATGTGCGTATCTCCTTCTACTCTATCTCATTGCTACAACGATGTCTCCGACATCATGTCGGAGCAAAAAGAATGTGTCGTTCAGCAGTACACATAGACGGTTGTCTACGCATACAACTGGAAGATGGTGCATCATGTGCTAGACTCATCATAATAGCAAGATTAATTACTAGTTTGCCTCCACTTAGCAAGGAAACATTCATTAATTAGCACATCTTTGCCCCCTCTTAAATTGTATCCTCGGTTCACTCCTATTTGACGTCGTAGTCGTTGGGGCATCAGCTCTAAATTTTGGTAACGTGTTTGCGGACATGGTGTACCAGTTTGATTCTTTCAACTATAATACTTCTGTTTATAGCAAACTGCTAAGATTTATAAAGCTACAGATTAGCGGTGGAACCGTGTAGAGTTTATGTGAGGAGGTCATCTGTCTTTCGTCCTTGTGATAGTCGTTTCGGTGGTGTCGAGGGAGCGGGATATACGCTGATTTCTTGCGATGTGGTTATGCGGCATGGCTATCGCGATATCACTGCTTGTGGTCTTACCAGTTGGCTGGCACTCGCTTTTTTTTAGGAAACTAGCAAAGTGGCCCTCGCAAATGCGAGAGCATCGCTCTTAGTTTTGTCGAAAGTTTCAATTAGTTAATTTGGTGTATGAAGATATGTATTTATCATGTTAACTTATTTGCTACCAAATACACACCATTTAGACAAAATTATATCGAATAAATGAGTTAATTTCATCAGATATGTATTTTTTCTTTTTGCAAAACTATTTAGTCTCTTTTTTGTGGAATATAACACTAGATAAAATAAATATCAACTTCACTCCTTCAATGTAGCAACATTGTCTAAATGGTGTGTATTTGGTAGCAAATAAGTTAACATGATAAATACGTATCTTCATACATCAAATTAACTAATTAAAACTTTCGACAAAACTAAGAGCGATGCCATCGCATTTACGAGGGTCACCTTGCTAGTTTTGCAAAAAAAAACATATCTGATGAAACTAACTCATTTATTTGATATAATTTATACATTCATACATGAGATTACGCGGACACCAACCATACTAATTCCTAGCATGCTCGCTAGATCAATTGGGTCTAATAGCTTAGAAAAAATTATGTCATGTAAATAAACCTATGCGTGGGAAATTTTTGAGTCAATATAGGACTCGATTGAGAGGGCATCTTCTTTAGTGTGTCATAATTGATGTTTTATGTAATATTTATATTTTATTATTAAAATAACACGGTTGCATGCTCACTAAAAATGTGATGTTTATCAGCTCTGAGTAGTCAGATTTCCAGCAACAATATATTTTTTAGTCGAGTGTATGTTCTTTTAACATACAAATATTGTGAAAAACTGCCTTTCAATTAATGTAGTATTAATTTGTACTTATCTTGCCATTCTTGCATTACAGTGAAAATTGTCTCGGGCTTTTTTTATGAGATTGAGAATGGATAGTCATGAAGCTTGTGCCAGCTAGATTTGGTTACGTAGTTTTTAAATCTAGTTTGGATTCTGATAGAGTAATTGGTAATATGATTTCCTTTTGATTTTATTTCTGTTCATATACTCAACCATGTATTTGTATTGATCCAGATGATAACTTATAGCCTAGCATGTATAATTAGTTTTTTAATTAGATTAGATCAGTTTTGTGTTTGCATTAGCAGCCGTGTGTTCACACAAAATTTAGATTCAATTAGTTGAGATGCTACAATTATTCAGATCTCTAGACCTAAGTGTGGGTGTATGGATTTAATTTCTTACGGTAAGCGCTGTCCGGCGTCGTGTATGTATGGTCTGCCGCTTAGCTAGCTGCAGGGTGCTGGTGCTGGGCAAGGTCTCCCGTCGCCTCCCGTGTTCAATCTTGGCTCAACAGATCGGTTTTTTTTTTTCATAAGCACCGATGCAGCCTGCCTCAACCGGTCGGTCTTCTATTTTATGTGAGCAGCGATCGGATTTAATACGTGCGTGCACGCTTGTGTTGTACTCTTGTTAAGCTGACCGATCTGGTCGCTTTGCTCATGACAGTAAATACGTGACAACACAATCGTGCTGGACATTGATATTGATAATTAAAGGTTACGTTGTTACCGATATATCGTTAAATCTTAACCGTTTAACTTAGATCTTAGCATCAAAATTAATTTAGATGATGTGGATTAACGTGGTGCCTCAAAAACTAACTCATTTTACTTTTAGTATATAATAGAAGATGTAGCCAGCGCTACTTTTCGATTATTAAGAGAAATGACAGAGCCAGTGTTACAAAGTATGAAATAAAGGGAGAATACAAAGGGAAAGGAAGACTAGAAGGCATCGGCACTCGCGTGTGCCTCACGGAGAACTTCATCGTCTCGTCTTGCTCAAGCTCATGTGCCATGGCGTGTAATTAAAAATCTACAGCTGGACTCCTGTGTTCACTCTGGCCTACTTATAAACTGATGAGTGGAGCATAATTAACCGCGTTCCGTCGGTTTGATCCGATCAAAATTCATTCAAACTGGAGTACAGCAGTACTATACTCCCACACACACACACACACGCATGCATGGACTGGCCGGCCAGCCGGGAAGACAGTACGTGGGCATGCAGGGCAGGGCAGGTCTGATGACTCCTGCGTGCTGGCGCGTACGTACGAGCAGGACGATCGATCGACAAGGAGCCGTGCTTTTAATCCTTGGTCCCTGGTCAAAACGGGCGGAATGAATAGCCACGTACTAACTACAGTCTACAAGCCGATCGAGGACGACGACGCCACTGTCGTTCGTCTCCGGCATCGAATCGCCTGCGCGCGGCATGGCTGAATTGAAGTGGAGATCGGAGAGACAAGCTGCGGCCGGCATGGCGTGCGTGCTGCCGGCCGGCCGGTCCGGCGCCGACGGAAGCGCGGCGCACTGTGCGCGCGTGTACGTACTCCGGCCAGCCACGCCCCTCTCGCGATCGAGCAACGTGCACGCACTGCATGCCTGTCCGGCCATATACATATTTGCATCCATCGAGATCTCGCGGGCGGCAGCAGCGCGAATTGGAGGGATCGGGATGGATGGACGGATGGCGAAGCACGTAGGCCCGCCCGCGCGGGTAAGCATGCACGTACTTATGGGGAGATTGATTGGCTGACTGGTGTCCTGGGCCATGGATGGATCCTGCCTCCCTTGGATTTTACCAAGATGGAAAATCTACCAGCTGTTGTAATAGTTTTGGAATTATTTTTAAATAATATACTTTTATTATGATTGATCCGAGCAGCCGAGTCCAAGCTCAGCAAGGCGGTGACTGAGCCCACATCATCGCCGCATCGAGAGGAGATGCTCTAGATCCCAATGGGGGAAAGCGGAGCGCAGTTGGGGTTGTTTCTAGGCATGCACCCTTTGTTATCAAGCTCGAGGGGAACGCAGTGAGGCCGCACCTGACGGATTGCCGTTGTTTGATACGACCGGGAGCGGGCGGAAGCGGGGCCGTATGCCCCGTTGCCTCGTCCTCCGATGGTGATGGGCAAGTCTACAAAAAGGGGATGAACATCCTTGATACCAAACTTGGCGGGCATCTATTGATTTATGTCCCGTGAACCTGACGGATGACGTGTCTGGAAAATTTTGGTACCCGGCAACGGGTTCAAAGGCTGGGACAAAGACAAGGAGAAGGGTTTTAGACGAGTATGGGTGTCAACCCGGTCTGACCCGACAGGTGCCATCCGTAATCTACTCGGCCCTGGTCTATGGACTATAGATATTCTATGGTGATATAGTGCATATATGATGCTTGCCACTCTGTGTCTGTTCTGCAAGCCTTATAGTTCTATGGGGTCCTATACGATCTACTCGTCCAGTGGCATCTTGCATTCTTGCTAGGTAGTGTCGTCTTCCTGCATTCTCTCTCCAGAGTCCAGACGGCCTGACTTCAGTAACAAGCTGCCGGCATCGTAAAAAAACAAGGTGAGGTTTTTCTTCTTCGCAGGGAACAAGCTGCAAGTTATTTTGGCTAGCAACTATTTCGCCACGTGAAGCCTCAGATTTGTGGTCTCCTCCCGTGGGTGAAAAAAAAAGTATGCTCTACCGTGTGGTAATTCACACCCTCTAGGACGAAAGCACCATTTCTAATTCTGCCCCTGGAGCTTGTGTAGAGCACGCAATGACACAAGTGAGCACGTCTACGAGTATAGCACGCGCGCGACGATACCAGCTGCGGCGTGAGGAGATTCGGCACGGCTTTCCGCGTAAATAACGGCAAATCCATCAACTCCAGCTGCTCCTGCTAGAGTAGCTTGTTCAAACTTGGCATGCGGCGTTCGTTCTTCGTTTGGGTTCCCGTGTCTTTCCTCGCATATATGGGCCGCTGCCTCTGAGCAATGAAAACCCGCATCGGAAACAACACACTCTCCAGAACGCCCGCAGGTCTTTGGTCCGGCTCCGAGCCCGACGGCGATTGTGAATGGAATTGAATTGAATCCACTGATCGAGATGCCTATGCTTGGTATGCTTAGGCATGGCTGGAGCAACCACCATTAACGGATTGAGAGCTGATGCTTGCTGCCACTGATGCCTGGATATCACGTCTACACACGGCCGGAGAGAGAGAGAGATCAGCTGCCATCTGAGTGAGTACATATGCGGCTGCTAGGCCGGAGTGAGCGAGGTAGGATTTGACTATTTGAAAGGTAGCACTTGGAGCGGACCGTGTGGCTTTTGTGAGTCTCCAGAGTCCAGACCAAGCTGGTGCATGGACGGATGCGTAGTGCAACGTGCCCCCGACGATCCGGCCGGCCCCGTGCTAGACCGCTACCTTCTGCTCATATACGCCGTGGTGTGTGTGTGCCAGTTGGTGCTGCACCGGCACCGGCTTGTCGGGTGTGCGCAGTTTGACCGTCCAATGGCAATCGGCGGACCGGCCGGTGCATAGTCGACGCCAGTGGCTGCGAGCACAGGTGATACTAAAAAGGGACCTGATGAGACGCAGTAATCTTAATACTAGCCACAATGGACAATGGAAGTAGCATGGACGAATTCCAATGTAATATGATTCTACTTCCTCGGTTTCAATTTACTTTACGTTCTGGGTTTAGTCAAAATCACAATAGGTCGGGGCGGTCGTCCTATCCGTGCATCATCGTCTCTCTTTCGGGGTGAAGGCCTTGACCGTAGCCTCGCCTTCAAGCGTTGGGCTCGAGGGAGAGAAAATTGCAGATAACACCAACCTTTAGTGCAAAAGTTACACAGAAAACAGAAATCAAACATCTTTTGTGGCTAGCCCCAGTTTTTCGCTTAATAAGTTACATCTAGCCCAAAACATTGATTTAGGGGCTTAACATTTAACTAACATGAGTATTATTATACCACATATCATAACTATACGAGAATCTCCATCATCCATATTATTTGATGGTTGAATCTAAAATTTATGAATAGTAATTAACAAGATAATTATAGATATCTTACCAAGTAATCTAGCTTGACACGATTAAGTTGAAATACTCTCAACATGAAAAATCGTTTTGTATATAATAATAATGTACGCGTATTTTTTTTCTTCAACGGTCTGTTTTATCTATTTTAGACTCTCATATTTTTCGCTACAGAAACAACTCTCATATTTGATCAGACGTGAAGAGCGTTTATAAATACTGAAACTCGTGTGTCAAGATAATATACTAGCTAGTCCGTTAAGAAGAAAAAACTCAAACATGAAGAGATGTATATGCGCGGGATATTCAAGCTAATTATTTTGTGTGTAAGTGTATGAGTGTATGTCATGACATGGTGATGGTGGTACATTGTAAAAACAAAATCTAGCCAGACAACATAATCGATGCAGTAACATAATCAACTACCTTTGTTATAATATATATCATAATATCATATAATTATGATATACAGTGTAAATATACAACATAATGATCATGGACCCACAAGTCAGAATCTTGTTAAGCACCAAAACTATGTTTTGGGCTAGATGCAACTTATTAGACGAATAACCGGTGCTAGCTGCAAAAGATGTTTGATTTCTGTGTTTTGTGCAACTCTTGCACCAAAGGTTGGTGTTATCTGCAATTTTCTCCTCGAGGGAGGTGTTTCCGGTGTCTCGAGCGTGGACACCAGGTCAACGCATGCCGTGGACCTTTCAGATGCATCCGATGTCGTCGTCCTGGTCATCGAGAGCGGTTCTGCCATGCACGCTCTCCTGCTGCTCGTTCTTGCTCTCCAGATGCTCGAGCTCGTTCTCCGGAGGCTTGTGCTCCTTGCCAACAGAACCGTTCTCCGTCCGCTCAGCCTCGTCGCCCCTCGCCGTCTGAGAGTTCTCCTAGGGGTTGCGAGCAGTTCACTGACTCTGTCTTCCAGTCCCACCTTGCCTTACTGCGTTTGGAGCTCCGTCAGCTGGTTGTTAATTGCATTGAGGAGGCCTCTCGCCCCCTCCGTGAAGAGGTGGCAACTCTCAAGTTGTTGTTGGCAGATGTTGGTGGTTCTTTGCAGCCGACGAAGGCATGTGCTTCTGATTGCCATGGGCTCACCCCTATGCAGGCTTCGTCACCCCTTGACTCCATTGAGCAGAAGTCGCCTGTGGTTGAGGAACCACTTCACTATGGTTGTTACTATCCTCGTGGCAGTCTGGGCTCGTCGTCGCAACTTGTATCGACGGCTGACTCTGAGGGCGAGGAGATGGGTGGGATCTTGGCGTCGGTCATGCGGATCACACGAGAGCTTCAGGAGTCATGTGGTCTTGTGGAGCTTTGTGAGAGCCCTGATTTGACATTGCCTGAGCGGCACATGAAGGTTGACTCGCCGACAAAGATGGGGTCGATGGGAGAGGCCTTGGTGATGCCGATTGCACCCTCGCTGCCGTTGGTGGAGCCCAGTCGATCGCTCACCCTTGTGGACTGTGGAGGTCTGGATGCTGCTTTTGCTTCCTCACCCATGGTTGTTGGCCAGGTGGCGTCTATGGAGGTTGAGGTTGATGAAGTAGGTGCTTTGGCACCTAGCTCTGAGGCGTTGAAGTCCATCCGGTCACCCTTATTTGACTGTGATGGTATGTTGGCACGTATTGATGAGGCAGTCTTCCTGAAAAAACTTGGTGGTTTGCTCGCTTCCTTGGAGGCAGCTAGCCCTGGGTCTGGCAAGGCGATTGTTTGTCTCCTAGCAGAGGAGGCTTCTACTGGCAAGATCAAGAAGGTGAAAAAGGCTCTTAAGAGCATAGGCAAGAAGAGTGGTGCCATTTGCAAGGTGGTCATGGGTGATTGTTGAGACCATTTGAGGTTGTCAGGTTGTCAGTTCGTGGTTGGGATATGTTGGGCAAGTTTGTGTGCGGTCGTGTTGCTTCTGGATGTTGCTATAGGTGTTGGTGTTTATGTTTATGTCGGTACATGGTGTTAATGTTCGTTGTATGGTTTTCGCCCGGTTTCTTCCACTAATAAATCAGGCACCTTCTTCTTAATAAATATAAGGCAAAGCTTTTGCCTTTCGTTAAAAAAAAACACTTTGTCAAGTTTGAGCAAATATTGGGGAAAAAATTAACATTTACAATAAAAAAATTATAGTATTAAAATTATTATAACTTATATTTTCATATTGTATGCATTTGATTTATGAATGTTGATATTTTTTACAATATTTTTGGTCAAACTTAATAAAGTTTGACTTTGACTAAACCTAGAACGTAAAATATATTGAAATGGTTCGGACCATTGTGTAACTAGTAGCATAAACTAATATCATATGATACTAGTATATGATAATTCTCACCGTGACTAGTCTAAATAGTCTCACACTACAGGAGGGTGAATATATAGGTTAAAGACATAAACTAATTTCCCAGCTTACAGTTTGATTTTAAGGAGTACTACTGTGTTTATAGATGAAATTAAATACATAAACTAATTAAATAACATCGGTGTTTCTGTTCATCCGTGGAGCTGGAGCTCTACTCCCAGATAACTGAAACACCTCCAAAAAGGATCAACAATTGTAGCCATATCATCGATATTCCAAAGCTACGAGTAACGGTCAAAGTTAGCTCACAGAACGAGGATATAGCTTCACATATTAGCTGCAGGCCTGGAGTAAAGTATGTCTTGATACTGTATAATATCACATCAGATGACATAGCGTCAGAGGTAAGCACCGGTCCAGGTAGATAAGCATCTCCTTTACTTCTTGATAAGGGTGAGCCTGCTTGGTCTCCGATCTTGGGGGCAAAGTTGAAACTGTTCACGCAAACTCTCCTCTCCTCTTGGGAAACCGTGCTTAGTGAGGCCGACGTAGTTTAGTTTAGTCATAATTTGGAGCTTAAGATGCTTGAGTGTCGTTCATGTTCTCCAAAGTATCAAAGGTGACACATGGCAAGTTTTATTTTTTATGTCGATCGATAAGAGGAAGGGGGGCTGTTCCTGGTCACATGCACAATGCTCATTGTCTTGTTGCGCGGAAGAAAGAGAGAGGGAAAGAGAATGTAGAGTGGGACCTTGGTCACCAGATGGTGTGGTCAATGCTCTAATAGTCAATTGAGTTGATGCAACCCTAGGTTGATTACCAACCAAAATGTGGGGGCGTTATGTTTCACATCGAGACAAAATGCCTGTCATGGAGTATATCTGTCATTTGCATTAGGAGTTTTCTCCAAATGACCGGATTTTTACGGAAAAGGAAAGTTTGGAATTTTAATTGTGCGAATGACACCAAGATGTTAGTTTTTTTTAGCTAACCGAGATGTTAGAGCCTTAGAGGGCCGAAACCCAGGCAGCCCATCCTAACCATCAGGCAGGCCGGAACGCATCAGCCAACTTAATGGTGGAACACAAAAGGTTCAAAGAAATTCTCAAAAAAAAAAAGTTCAAAGTTATCCCTTCCTGTATTCGACAGAAATGTACATGCTTGAACACAAAATGCATTTTAAAAAGAAATGTTCAATAATCTACGGGGAAAAGGACATTTATTTCGACCAATCTCTTGCACTGAACGAAGGCCAAAGATATGGTTCTACGCGGCGGGCACAAGGCAATGTGTCAAAGTTAACTTGACAAAAACGAAAATCTAATAACCGGTCAAATTGGATAAGTCAAAAGAGAGAAATGATCTCAATGGAAATATAATAAAGAAGTCCCAAAAGATAAAAACAATTATAAGGTCATTACTAGACACATCCCTTTATTTCTTATTGCTAAACTCCCCATGGTTATTTAACCTGGCCGTTTAAACCTACATATGCGACGATGCAACATCTCCCTTCAACGATAAATGGCCAGCCATTACTCAACTTATGGTGTAAATCCGAACGTGAGTTATAGACTATGTCATGGCCAACAAACGCCTCACGTTCGCTCAAGCACGCATATAGCTGACCATTACCTTGGCGATTATGTATCTACCAAATGATGTTTTCTCATATCGTAGCCTATAATAGTCGATGGTCTATCTATCCCGTCAAAGATAGTTATAGCTGAAAGTTCGCGATCACCATCACTTAGTGCAATAATCGATGGATCAAGGAATCTGATGAGGAGTCAACACCGGTCATCATTGCTAGCTCCTCCAAAAGGCTTTGGGCGACAATTGTTAAGCAATAGGTTATCTAATATAGTAGCCTATATAAGAATTATTATGGGAAGCGATACCTTGTTCTCGGCTCGCGTTGCATGTTATATAGCGTCATAGGCATGTCGGTTACAGGAGATATTACAGGTTTAAACTGATCTAACTTGATACTCAAGATAGCCCGAGATATGCTTTATAAACAACATATTCGGTTCACAATATAACAACCAGAATATATCTCTAACAACTCCAATATATCTCCTAACATCCCCCCTAATCAAAACTTGGACAAGCTTTTAAGTCTTGAACAAGTTTAGATTATTGTTGAATGCTTCAAGCTGTCGCTTTGGTAGGGGCTTTGTAAATCCATCAGCAACTTGATCTTTGGAAGAAATAAATTTGATGTCCAACAGTTTCTGTGCAACTCTCTCTCGCACAAAATGAAAGTCAATTTCTATGTGCTTTGTTCTTGCATGAATACCGGATTGGCTGATTGATAAGTAGCTCCCATATTGTCACACCATAGACAAGGAGTTACATTCAATTTTACACCAAGTTCTTTTAGAATTGTTTCAACCCATATTACCTCAGCTGTAGCATTTGCTAAGGATTTATAATCCGCTTCTGTAATTGAACGTGAGACAGTTGCTTGTTTCCGGGCACTCCATGAAATAAGATTAGGTTCAAAGAAGACAGCAAATCCTCCCGTGGACCTTCGATCATCAATGCAGCCAGCCCAGTCAGCGTCTGAGAAAGCACTAATGAGGGTAGATGAAGATTTCCGAAAGGTGAGTCTTGTGGTGATGGTGTCTTTGATATAGCGAAGAATTCTCTTGACAGCTGTCCAATGAACCGAGGTGGGGGCATGCAGAAATTGACACACTTTGTTAACTGAAAAAGAAACATCTGGCCTTGTCAAAGTGAGATATTGGAGACCGTCTACAATGCTTCTATACTTGGTACTGTCCTCAGGGCCTAGGAGATTTCCTTCATGAAGGGACAATGGTTCTGTTGCAGACAATGGTGTTGAGAAGGATTTGAAGGAGATATGCCCTAGAGGCAATTAATAAAGTGTATTCTTTATCATACCTCGTTTGTTCATAATAGGTTTTTGTGTCATGCTAGAACCGTATTAAGCGGAAACATAAATGCGGGTGTGATACGTAAACAACCAGGTCCCTAGTAGCCTCTACTAAGACTAGTTTCGTTGCGCGATTGATGATCGAGATTTCCCGGTCATGGGGCATGGCGCCGGTCGGCAATGAGAGTCATATCGCTAGAGAGCGATGTGATGGACATACCCAGATTTGGAGAACGTAGTCGTTACGCCTTTGACCGTGAGATCAACTCTTATTGTTATTCCCGGAAGATACTTTGATTGCACCAAATGTCGTATCTTATTTAGTATGACAATAACGGTGATACTTTTGGGTATCGGAAAGGAGTAGTTGAGACGAGGGGTCAAGAGCGGTATTTGCCAGTCCGCATAGCAGGATAGATACTCTCGGGCCCACTCGGTGAGATCATGTCTAATGAGCTTGCAAGCATGTGACTAGGTCACGGAGACATGAGATCATGAACGAGTAGAAGATAGCGTCGTCGGTAACGAGGTCGGGATTAGGTATGGAGATATCTATGGAACGACGCTCGGATGTGCTAAGTATCGCTATTGCAAAAGGTCTAAGACTTTACGTTCAGTTTTGATAGATGAAAGTCATTCGTTATATCTCAGTGATTAATTCATGGGGTCCAGGCCTACGAGTTAGTCGTTGATCATTGAGGAGTCTTGATCATACCTGATATTATATCGAACCTCTAGGGTAACACACTTAAGGGGTTTCAACAAGACAACCGGAAAGGAAGGAGATCACCGGGAGCGTCCCGGGAGGGGTCCGATGGAGATCGGGCAGCGCCGAAAGAGTTTTCGGAGCTAGGAAAAATTATATATATTATGTTTGATATTGATTAGTGTTATTAATATGCAAATATGATTTTATATATTTATTTTCAAATTTATTTAGGCAGATTTCCCTAAATGGGCCTTCCGGACGAAAGAAGGCCCATGAGGGGGGGACCCCCTTGGGAATTCGGTGGGGGCATGGAGGCCGGCCTAGGTGGGCCAGATGGGGCCCACCAGGGGTCGGCGCACCCTCCTTGGCCGAACCAGGCTGTGGGATAGTCCCACATTGCCTGGCTGGCAAGGTAGGCTCCCCCTGGGAGCCTATATAGGAAGGGGCACCCCCAGCCTTTTAATTCACCAATTAATTCCCGATTTCTCTCTCGATCTCGTGGTTCCCAAGTTGGAGCCACGCCGAGCAGAGCAAGGGGATCTCCTCCACCATAGCCCGCTGCCGCGCTGCTGGTGTTCCGGTCCAAGTCTTCCGCTGCTCGTCCTGGACTGGAGCTTCGGAGGCCGTCGTCTCCACCGTACGTGTGCGACTCCCTGCGAGGTGCTGCGCTAGCGGTACTCGGAGGCCTGCTTCCTCTACACGACCTTGAGGTCGGCTTCGTCGGTCTGCATCGACAACGTTTGTGCGGGAACGTAATCCCCGCTTTCGGTCTACAAGGGTACGTATTCCGATCTCCGTTCGTACTACTATATCTGCATAGAATAGATCTTGGCATGCTTTTAGGATATTGTCGGTAGGAAATTTTTTGTTTTCTGCACACGATCCCCTTAAGTGGTATCAGAGCCGATCTATCGTAGATATAGCTGTACGCTGTTAGAACCCATGCTCTGCACGGGGGCACCGTTCCTGTTATTTGCTACCATCTAGCGTGCACTTGTGTATTCCAGCGGCATTGAGTTAATGAAGCGGCCCGAACCGACTTTACGCGTACGCTTACGCGAGACTGGTTCCACTACTAACATACGGCTTGTACCGTATATGTGGCTGGCGGGTGTCAGTTTCTCTCTCTTTAGTTGGTCTTCGCATTTTCAATGGAGGGCCCGAAAGGGATGCTTAAACATGCAATTATTGGATCGTTGTTGTGGTCATAAGATTCGTAGGTATGAAGCGGTTCTATTTACGAAAGCCCCAAGCCACGTAAAACATGCAAAAGATAAAGTAGAAGCGTCTAACTTTATTTTGCAGGGGCTATGTGATATGGTCAAGGTAGGTTATTAAATTGTTTATAAACTTCGGGCGCCAAGAAGACCATGGCGCAATGGACTATATCACATTGCATTACATTTGATGTTTTGTGTGCATCTTATTTTTGTGTGATTGTGTGTATAGTATACATTAGTTACACGGCGGTAGCTGAATAAGATGATCCCTTCAAAATACCACTAGTGTTCTCCCTCCAACGCGCACCACCAAGAAAGTTCTACGTTATGAGGCAGGCCGTCATGACCGGGTGTCATACATCTCGTCGTTCGCATACAGTGGGTGTAAGACATGTTGCACAAGCGTCAGCGTGGAGGTCTTTGGTGGCAAGCCTAGCATACTCAGAGGTATGGCCTCGGAACAGGAAGACCGAAAGGTCGAGCACGAGTCACAAAATTGGTGTGGTGGACGATTTTGTCTACTCTTGAAGTTGTGCCGCCGGCTTTGATGATGAGGGGTGGTGCAATGGATGGGGGTCATGTAATCGCTTAAACGACCAGGAGGGATGTTCGTTTGAGTGGGAGTTATGTTAGTTATTTTCTAAAATACTATAACTCAAAATTATTATGAACAAAGTCTTATGTTGTTGCAAATTACATTGTAGATGTCTCGCCCCTCGTTTAACCTAGGTCTGTTCCTTGAGAATGAAAAGTTTAAGACCAATGGGTCAAACTTCATGGCCTGGTTCCGCAACCCGAGGATCCTCCTCACTCCCCATAGGGTGGCCTACGTCATTGAGGACGCCATAGGTGACCCTCCTGCAGATGATGCCTCTGAGGATGAGAAGAAGGTCTTCCAGACCCGATCGGAGGATTCTGCCTTTGTCCAGAGTGGCATGCTCTACGCCATGGAAGCCGACCTGCAGAAGCGCTTTGAGAAGATAAGCGCCTTTGAGATCATTTCGGATCTTAAGGCTGTCTTCGCGCCGCAGGCTAAGGCTGAAAGATATGAAGCTTCTGAGCTTTTCTTCTCAGCCAAGATGGAAGTGCATAGCAGTGTGAGCGAGCATGTAGTCAAGATGTCTGGCTACGTTCAACGCCTGAATGCTCTGGAGTGCAAGATTCCCGATGAGCTGGCGATTGACAGGGTGTTGCAATCATTGCCACCAAGCTACAAAGGCTTCGTCATGAACTACAACATGCAGGGCATGGCTAAGTCCCTGGGTGAAGTGTTCGTGATGCTCAACACTGCTGAGGTAGAGATTAAGAAGGAGCACACGCTGTTGATGGTCAACAAGACCGTTGATTTCAAGAAGTCCGGTGGCAAGGGAAAGCAGAGCTGGAAGTCCCGGAGGGAGGCAAAGTTGGCTGCCAAGCCCAGGACTAACAGGTCTGGTCCCAGAGCTAGCGTGGAGTGTTTCTACTGCAAGGGGAAGGGTCACTGGAAGCGCAACTGCCCCAAGTATCTGGAGGATAGGAAGTCTGGCAAGACGGTCGACAAAGAACAAGGTATATTTGATATACATGTTATAGATGTGTACCTTACATCCGCCAAGAGCAATACGTGGGTATTTGATACTGGTTCTGTTGCTCATATATGTAACTCTCAGGAGGAGTTACGGAATAGAAGGCGGCTGGCGAAGGATGAGGTGACGATGCGCGTCGGCAACGGATCGAGAGTGGACGTGGTGGCTGTCGGCACGCTCCCTCTGCATCTACCGTCGGGATTAGTTTTGGTTTTAAATAAGTGTTATTTTGTGCCATCCTTGAGTGTAAACATTATAAGTGGGTCTTGCCTGTTACAAGACGGTTATTCATTTAAATCAGTGTCAAGCAACTGTGCTATTTATATGAATGATATCTTTTATGTTGATGCTCCCGAGAATAACGGGAATCCGGCACCTAGAGGGGGGGGGGGGTGAATAGGTGCTATTACAAATTTTAGGTCTTTTCAAATTTAGACTCAACACAAAGGTAAATTCTCTAGATATGCAACTACGGTGAATTTACCTAAATGAGAATCTAAGCAAAAACAAGATAAGCAAGTAAGGGAGCAAAGGGTAAAGGGAACCAAGTGAAGCACGCGGAGACGAAGATGTAATCCCGAGTTCCACCCAAGGGTGTACGTCTCGTTTGGAGAGGTGTGCGCTACCACAACAGGTTAGCCGCAACGCCACAAAGGCTCACCTTCTTCTCCGATGAACTCAACCACAAAGGTTTCGAGTCCACCTTCCACTATTGATCCCCTTTTAGGGCGGAGATCGAATCCCTTACAAACGCTTGAGGCACACACCCACAACTGAATTGGGGGCTCCCAAGAAGACCACAAAAGGTCAAGGACCACAAAAGGTCAAGGTAACACGAAGAGTACAACAATGGTGAACTAGGTTTTCCCACCGGAAACCCTAGCCACGAAATCCCCAAGTGAATGGGGGAGAAATGCAAATCCCTTCGGTGATGATGTAGATCCGGGCCTTCTCCTCCAATCCTCCAAAGATCAATGAATTTGGGTGGGGGGATTGGGAGATCTTGATGATTTGAGCTTTCAAGAATGGTAGGAGAGAGAAAATCTGAGAGCTGCATGTTCTTGAGTGAGCGAGGGGGTATTTATACTCCCCCTCAAAATCTGGCCGTTGGCTGTCTTGGTCACCCGGAAATTCCGGTTTAAGTTACACCGGAAATTCCGGTGCCCCGGAATATCCGGGCCTTTGAAAATATCCGAGCTGAATTTCCGGTTGAGATCAGAACCAATTCTGAACTTGACTTAGCCGTTTTTCTGAGGTTGGCTCGGAATATCCGAGTCCTTGAAATTTCCGAGCTGAATTTCCGATTGGAGTCAGTGCCACTTCTGAATCTTGACTTAGCCAATTTTCTTGAGGTTGACTCGGAATATCCGGGTGGTGAACCGGAATATCCGAGTCCTTGAAATTTCCGAGCTGATTTTCTGATTGAAGTCAGTAGTGCTTCTGAACTTGACTTAGCCAATTTTCTGGGGATGACCCGGAATATCCGAGTTGGGGAACCGGAATATCCGGGTCTGGGAAGAATTCCAGAAACTCTTTTTCTCTACAATTTGGCTTTAGGATTTGTGATATGAGTTTCACCCAAACTGAAATACTTAGCAATAGGATTAGTATCATTGGTATTGTTAACTAACACACAAAACATTAGGGATTAAGAAATGTTCTTTCAATCTCCCCCTTTTTGGTGTTAGATGACAATATCAAGATTTGCATAGAAACAAACAGCAATATCATGTTTTTGGCAGAAAATGGCTCCCCCTAAATAAATGCAAGTATGCAACACAAAATAACAAAGGATAGGAGCAATTTTATAACAACAACCACAAGATATCACAAAGGAGAAACGAGACAAAATGAAAGATTATGGAAGCAATTGAGACTAGATAGATTTTCATACCTTGTGTATATAGAATATGAAGAGAATACCAACACAATCAATTTGAAGTCTCAACCATGATATAGAGATAGCATCAACCATTTTCTCAATACACAGTTATCACAAATGACAAAAAGAGAGTTTCACAAGAAACTAAAAACACGATAAATGGACACAAGCGCAAATAAATGATAAACGCATAAGCTTGTGCCCGACCCTTGCAAATCCCCGAAGAAGTCCTAGTAGAGCAACTTCTCCCCCTTTGGCATCGAAACGCCAAAAAGGAAGAAGAGCGATACTACGTCCCATGGAAGTCTTCAGTCCGAGGGGTCCTCCTCCTCCTCATCATCATCATCATCAGCATCCTCATCAGCATCATCGTCCTCATACTCCTCAGACGCTGCCTCCTCATCCTCATCTTCATCCTCCTCATCATAGTCATAGCCTGTGGTGTACGAGCTGCCACCAAGGTCCTGGTCAATCAGTGTCCATGGAGCCAAGGAACCCTGGTTCCACTGAGCAAAGGACAGGGGCTCAGACAGATCAGCAGGAGCAGGAGAGCCAGAAGCATGGTGAAGGATCAAGTCTTGCTTGTAGTCCTGCTGACGGCGATCCTTGTAGGCATTGTATTGCTCCTTGCGGATGTCCACATTCATGCAAATGATGTTGCGCTGGAACCAGTTCAGCTTCTTGACATGCGCATGAGTGGTGGGAACATGAGTAGAGGTAGCAGCAGCCCTCCTAGCATCACCCATGAAAGATCCACCTAAAGCTGATGTAGTAGAAGGCCTAGGAGGGGGCTTGACCACAGTCTTCTTCACATAGAGCTTCTTGAAGTCATGTGGCACCAAATCACTGCTGCTGACGTTGAGGTTAGGGAACTTAAACAGGAGAAGCTTCATTATGTATGGAGCATAAGGAATGGAGACCCTGGTGGTCATAGCTTCATACATCTCATTGTAGATGTAATCCATCACATCTACTCTCCAGTCAGTATCAGAACCCGAGTCCTCCACAATGCGGTTGGCGTGAAGGAGCAGGTTGCAGAGAGGGGTAACCACGTTGTCGTTGTTGCCACCACTCGGTGCAATGTTCTCACGCAGGATGCGCACAAGAACATCATACAAAGGCAGCAAGTCACGAGAGAATCCAGGGGTGGCTCCCACACCATATAAGTGAGATGTCTCCTTCTTGTTGAGCTTGTAGGGGTGGTGCATGCGAGTGCCTTGGGGATTGTCACCATCAAACCTGTAGCCCAGTACCTTGCCAAACTCCTCGAAGTTGGACTCACAGTATGATTCCCAGTCATCAATTTCATGGTCTTCTTCGAGTCACCCTTGATCACTAGGGTGGCGAAGAACTGCATAACAAGTTGCGCGTTGTAGGCACAACGGATGAGCGCCAATCTCTCCAAACCCATGGTCTTGACAATGTGGATGGCCTCTGAAAAAGCAGTTTTCTTCTGTAGTGATGCAAAGTCAAACGGGTGCATGGGTCGAATTGGCTTCGACAGTGAGAGATATAGATCCACAAATATATGCTCTTGCGCTTGGCACCAAAAGCTGCGATCATCGAGAGAGGTGTCTCTTGCGCTGAGGTACCAGTCCCCCTGCCTCAGCTGAGAGTAATCAACAGAATGCATCTTGGAATAGTTCGGACGTTGGGGACTAGGGGCATTCTTTCTCTTCTTAGATGAGGGCTTGCTGGCAACAGCTTTCTTCTTCCTCTGAGGTGCAAGGCCCTTTCCTTTGTTGACTGATTGCTTGGAGACAGGTGCTCTACCAGTGTGCCTTGAACCCCCTGCGGACGGACTTCCACCTGAACCTGTGAATTTGAGCATAGATGGTAGCATAAGGTAAGTGCACACAAGTCAGGAGATAATACACACATTAGATAGGCATTCGATGGATCATATGTAGTTAAACATGAGTTAATCTTAAAACTGCAGTGTTTGGCTCGGAATATCCGGGTCCGACATGACCGGAAATTCCGAGTCAATCTGGACCGGATATTCCGAGTCAGACAGAAACTGCAG
This sequence comes from Poa annua, assembly GCA_026929855.1. Lineage (NCBI taxonomy): Eukaryota > Viridiplantae > Streptophyta > Magnoliopsida > Poales > Poaceae > Poa > Poa annua. The sequence continues at coordinate 79,302,861 of CM049432.1, forward strand.
ATCTGAGATTTGACTTGGTCTAAAACTAGATCGATCCAATGTAATGCAAAACTAATGTATGTAGAAGGCAGGGAATAGTCCTAGGAACAATCTCTACCAAGCAACATTGAAACAAATAACTCCACATCAAGATCCAAGTGCAAGCACATAAGGAAGAAAAAAAGTAAGTTACCCTCATACATTGAGGCCATTGCTTGGAGGAGTGAGTCCCCGGGACGGAGGAGGAGCAGATCCGGCCGAGAAAGAGGTTCCCCGGCGGTCGGAGTGCTCCGGAGGGGCTTGGGAGCAGCAGGGGCGGCGGCTGGAGGAGAGGGAGGTCGGGGGTGGAAGAAGGGCACTAATGAGCCCTTCACCCCGAGCATGCCCTTATATTTCTGGACAAACTGCCAGACCGGATATTCCGGTATAAGTAACACCGGATATTCCGAGTCACCGGATATTCCGGTTCAAAATGAACCGGATATTCCGACCTGCTGAACCAAAATCCCAGTTTTCAAAAGGATGACTTGTGTGCAATAGAGAGAAATGTTTTCAGGGGAAATTAGGCTTGGGATAGATTTCCAAACTGATATTGGTACACCATACTCAACTCACAACAACCAAATCGAACCAAAAGAGCCAAGTTGAGTAGGTTTCCCACATGCATGAAAAGGAGGGCAAATAGCAACAAAAAGCTCCAAATAAAATCAACTCTTCAAGGAGAAGAGGTCGGTGGCCGAGGCCACCATGTAGGAGTGTATGGCATGTTACCGCGAAGATGTATCTTGGGTACATAACCAATACTCGTCGTTTTAGCTCATTAGTCAGAAGAATGAATATAGAGATAAAAGAACACTTGCTATCGGCATAATGGGGGAGGGATGGTCCAATGTATTAGGACCGCACTCCCCCTATTTCCATGCCTACATCTAAACTAGATAAGATGCAATTACGCCCTAGGTGAGTGTGCAAGAGATCAAGCCAAGGACCTCGAATCAATGATATTAAGCTCATTCCTCAAAAAGCAAAACCTTCCTTTCTCAAGGGGCTTCGTGAAGATATCCGCCAATTGATCCCTTGTGCCCACATATGATAAGTCAATGTCTCCACGGGCCACATGATCTCTTATGAAATGATGGCGGATCTCAATATGCTTGGTTCTTGAATGTTGCACCGGGTTGTAGGCAATCTTGATGGCACTTTCGTTGTCACATAAAAGAGACACTTTGTCGCAATTGACACCGTACTCCTTTAAAGTTTGCCTCATCCATAGCAACTGAGTGCAACAACTAGCGGCTGCAACATATTCGGCTTCGGCGGTGGAGAGAGATATGCAATTTTGCTTCTTAGAAGACCAACTCACCAAGGACCTCCCAATAAATTGACAAGCACCGGAGGTTGACTTCCTATCATCATGATCTCCCGCCCAATCGGAATCCGTGAATCCACATAATGAGAAATTTGCATCCTTGGGATACCACAATCCATAAGTTGGGGTATAAGCCAAATATCGAAAGATTCTCTTGACCGCCACATCATGGCTTTCTTTAGGAGCCGCTTGATATCTTGCACACACTCCTACGGCTAGCACTATATCCGGTCTAGATGCACAAAGGTAGAGGAGAGATCCAATCATGGAGCGGTATACCTTTTGATCCACATCCTTACCCTTCGGGTTGAGCTCAAGGTGGCATTTGGTTTGCATTGGAGTAGAGGCACCCTTGAGATCGAGCAACTCGTACTTCTTGAGCATGTCTTGAATGTACTTTGCTTGGTTGATGAACGTTCCTTCCCTCAATTGTTTGATCTCAAATCCGAGGAAGAACTTCATCTCGCCCATCATAGACATCTCAAACCTGTCAGTCATAAGCTTAGAGAATTCTTTGTTAAATGCTTTGTTAGTCGATCCAAATATAATGTCATCCACATATAATTGACAAATGAAAAGCTCCCCATTAACTTTCTTAGTGAAAAGTGTGGGGTCGATTTCCCCAACTTGGAATCCATGGTCTACAAGTAGTTCTCTAAGGTGCTCGTACCACGCTCGTGGGGCTTGTTTAAGGCCATAGAGTGCCTTATCCAACTTGTAGACATGGTTCGGATACTTGAGATCCTCGAACCCCGGTGGTTGCTTAACATAAACAAGTTCATTTAGTGGACCATTTAGAAAAGCGGATTTAACATCCATTTGTTGCAACTTAAAGTTATGGTGAGAGGCATAGGCAAGAAGAATACGGATTGACTCAAGTCGAGCCACGGGCGCGTAGGTTTCTCCAAAGTCAATGCCTTCAATTTGTGAGTAACCTTGAGCCACCAATCTTGCCTTGTTCCTTATCACCATGCCATGTTCATCTTGCTTGTTCTTGAATATCCACTTGGTGCCGATAACATTGCGGCAATCTTTGGGTCTTTCCACCAACTTCCACACTTTGTTGCGCTCGAAGTTGTTGAGCTCTTCATGCATGGCATCAAGCCAATCTTTATCTTCAAGAGCTTCAAAGACCTTCTTGGGTTCCACCATGGAGATGTGAGCTTGATGTTCAATAAAGCTTGCGAGTTGTCTTCGGGTAGAGACCTTGCTTCTCACATCACCAAGCACATTGTCAAGAGATAGAGCTCTTAATTCTTGTGAGGTGCCAACCCTATTCAAGCGGCGAATCTCGATTTCCCTCCGAGTGGTGGGAGGAATCGCTTGATCATCTTGATCATTCATGTCTCCGCCTTGACTGATTTGATGGCCTTGATCAACCATTGGAGTGGTGTCCATTGGTGAGGAAGAGGGTTGATCTTGGCCTTGCGAACTGCCACCGGGAATGTCAGCAAGACCGGATATTCCGGGTTCAGGAACCGGAAATTCCGGACCACCGGAATTTCCGAGTCCATCTTGACCCGGATATTCCGGTCCTCCGGAAATTCCAGGAGCAGCTGTAGAATCTTGTTCTTCTTCTTGTCAGGGTGCATTGGGCACGGTGTTGTCGATGGGTGTTCCTTGTGTTGGGGTGGTCACCACTTGTGAAGAACTTGGTCCTTGTTGATCAACCTCATAATAGAGTTCAACGGGGCGGTGGACTCCCAACCCCATTCTTCGGATAGCATCTTGAGGTTCATCATCACCTACACCGGAAACACCACTTTGCTCCACGAGGGAGCCGTCATTCTCCTCGAATACCACACTACAAGTTTCTATGATTATGCGCGAGGCCTTATCATAGACTCTATAAGTGTGGGATTCGGATCCGTAGCCCACAAATGTCCCTTCAAGAGACTTAGAATCAAACTTGCCCAAACGAACACCTTTGATGAGATAAAAACACTTACAACCAAATACTCGGAAGTAGGAGATATTGGGCTTGTTCCCGGTGAGCACTTCACAAGGTGTCTTCATGAGTCCTTTGCGAAAGAAGAGCCGGTTGGATGAATGGCAAGCGGTGTTGACGGCTTCGGCCCAAAAGTTGTGAGGGGACTTGAACTCCGCCATCATCGACCTTGCCATCTCAATAAGTGTGCGGTTCTTCCTTTCGGATACATCATTTTGTTGGGGAGTATAAGCAGCGGAATACTGATGACGAATCCCTTCTTCACTAAGGAACTCGTTTAAGGTGTAGTTCTTGAACTCAGACCCATTGTCACTTCGTATCACCAAGATAGGGACATCGTGTTGACGTTGAGCTTCATTGGAGAAGTCGATGATAGTTTGTTGAGTCTCCATCTTCGTCTTGAAGAAGAAAACCCATGTGTATCTTGAATAGTCATCAACAATGACCAAGCAATATTTCTTGCCACCAAGACTAGCTTCCGGAATGGGACCAAAGAGGTCAACATGGAGAAGATCCAAAACCCTCTTTGATGAAATGATGGTCTTGCTTGGATGGTAGATGTCATGCATTTTTCCTTCAACACACGCCCTACACATTCGATCCTTCGAGAAAGAAACATGGTCTTTTAGTCCTAGGATATGGCCACCCTTGTGGAGACTTTGCAAAGTCCTCATGTTGACATGGGCTAGTCGGCGATGCCATAGCCAACCCAAGTCCGCCTTTACGAATAGGCACATTGTATGGGAAGTGGTGACTCCGGAGAAGTCAACCACATAGAGCCCATTCTCAATGTACCCAACGAAAGACACATTGAGAGACTTGCTCCTCAAGAGAATGACCATTTCCTTTTCGAAGACAACGGTATAACCCAAACAAGTTAAGGAATGGACGGAGATCAAGTTGAAACCTAGGGACTCGACAATCAAGACATTCACAAGTGTGATGTCCGGTGCCACTACCACCTTGCCGAGCCCTATTACCTTAGACTTAGAATTATCACCATATGTAACGGTCATTTGATCATCATTGGGCTTCAACTCCGTTACAATATCCTTGCTTCCGGTCATATGACTAGTGCACCCACTATCAATTATCCATTTCGATCCTCCGGAAGCAAGGCCCTACACACAATCAATTCTTGGGTTTAGGTACCCATTTTGCAATGGGTGCCTTTTGGTTAGCAACAAGGGTCTTTGGTACCCAAATAGCATATTCAATGTAACCATCAAAAGGACCAATGTATCTAGCATAGACATCCCCATAATAATCAACATATAAAGCATAGTTGGGGTTAGATATGCCCGCAAAGTCATTACGAGTGGGAGTGCCCCTTGTGGCATTTCCACTCGCAATGTCAACCTTCTTGGCTTGTGCGGACTTGGTCTTCTTCTTGATCTCCTTCTTCTCCTTAGCAACATAGCCTAGACCTTCCTTACCCTTGTGGGGCACTCGCTCATGAAGAGGAGTAGTGAGTGTCCCCTTACCTTTATCAAGAGATGTCTTGGGCTTGGTTGCCATAGAAGGAACAAACAAAACCCTAGCAATACCCTTCACAACATTTGCATTAGCATTCAAAGGAGTAGAGGTGCTAGGTTTCTCAAGAGTAGATATCCGAGATTGGAGTTGATCACGAGACTTGAGAAGACGTTCGTGATCACTTGTCAACACCTTGTGAGCATTGTCAAGTGACTCGAAGTCTTCGCAAAGTCTAGCATGAGCAACTACAAGCTCGGACTTTTCTTTTTGCACAATTTTACATTTAGCAAAGTAGAGATCACGATCCTTAGTGATCTTAGCAAGTTGCTCCTCGAGGAGAGCATGAGCTTCTTGTTCATCTTCGAGAGAGGATTGGAGAGACACCTTAGCGTGTGCATCCTCTCTCTCAATCTCACCTTTTAGTTCAAGCTCATCCTCAAGCTCACCTATACGACTCATGATTGAGCCAAAGTGTTTCTTTCCTTCTCCTTGCAAGTTAGTCATGAATTTATCAAAAGCAATGATTTCTTCCTTGACTTCTAGGCTCATAGCATCATCAATGTCATGTGATATGGAGTTGGGGGATAGTTGTACCTCGGATGTCTTTGCCATAAGACATCTTCCATTCTTGACGATGAGGCTCTCGTTTGGCGAGGAGAAGAGTGATGGAGTTGTGGAAGACATGGCTAGTGCGGCCACTTGCGTTGGAGTATCCTCCTTGTCACTATCTTCATCATCGGTGGGATATTGCTCTTGAGTCACCAAGACAATCTTTTGGTTCTTCTTGAAGAAAGGCTTCTTCATGGGCATGGGCCCCTTGCCCTTCGTCTTGGCCACGAGCCTCCCACCATGATCCTCTCTTCTCTCCCATGGGCAATCGGCAACAAAGTGGCTCTTGTCATCGCAGTTATAGCAAAGTCTCACTTTGTTGAATGGATTTCCTCCGTTGGGGGGAAACTTCTTGTCAATCCTTGCTTTGGCCCTTCCGGGGTTCTTCCAAAAGGTTCTTGCTGCAAGACCCATGTGTTGAGTGAGAGTGCTTGAGAGAGCTTCATTAGATAGCTCTACTTGATCATCACACTCCTCTTCATCCTCCTCTTCAACGGTGGCCTTCAAAGCAATTGAGGCATGCTTGTGCATCCCTATGGCTCTAGCTCTTGCATCTTGTGCAATCTTGGAGGCCACCTTGTATGCGGTCATCTCTTGCATAACTTCATTGGATGTCATCTTTGCAAAGTCATGTCTCCCTTGGAGTGTCTTCAAATCCGTGTCCTCAAAGGGCATGAGAGCGGTCACAAACTTCCTCTTGATCCAAGCATCATTGATGTTCTCCGCCCCGAGGTTCTTGAAGGAGTTGGCGACCAACACCAACCTCCGGTACATGTCCTCGTGGCTTTCTCCATCCAACTTGTAGAACCCTTCCACCTCATTGCATAAGGCATCATACCGGTTCTTCTTCATGCTCTCATTCCCAACGAAGATGTCGGAAAGAGCATTCCAAACTTCCTTGGCGGTGGAGAATTGTTGAATGAGCGCCATGTCCTTCTCTCCAACGGCCATTTGGAGTTGATGAAGAGCGGTGGCGTTGAGTTGGCTATCAACCACCTCTCTTCTTGTCAAGTTGGTTGGATCATGGGGCTTGTATCCTTTTTCAATGATGCGCCAAAGCTCAATGGAGGCACTACATAGATGAGACTTCATTAGAAACACCCATTGAGAGAAATGAGTAGGTTTAAGCTTAGGAGGATCACTTCTAAATTTTACATGAGGGTGAGGGATAGGAGGGTTAGGAGAGTAATTATGGTTGAAATTATGAAATTCCTCTCCTTTGGGGGTGTTAGAGGAGCTAGGTGGTTCATCCTTTTCCGCCATCCCGGGAACATTTGAGGTAACATCTTTGGACCCATCCGAAGATGACTCCTTAGAGTTCCCCGCATGTTCCTTAGGAGGAGGAGAGGGAGAAGTAGCCTCGGGCTCCTTAGACTTCAAGAGTGCCATGAGCATCTCATTCATCTTGAGGAGTTGGGCCTCCAAGGACGATCTCATATCAATAAGATCGGCCATGGTTGCCCCTTTGGCTAACGCCTCCTTCTCCGCCTCTAATTTTTCACGGGCGGCCCTCTCGGCATCGGATTCCGTCATCGTTGCACTTAGGCGGTTAAGCCCTTAAAAGTGAACAAGGCTCTGATACCAATTGAACGGGAATCCGGCACCTAGAGGGGGGGGGGGGGGGGTGAATAGGTGCTATTACAAATTTTAGGTCTTTTCAAATTTAGACTCAACACAAAGGTAAATTCTCTAGATATGCAACTACGGCGAATTTACCTAAATGAGAATCTAAGCAAAAACAAGATAAGCAAGTAAGGGAGCAAAGGGTAAAGGGAACCAAATGAAGCACGCGGAGACGAAGATGTAATCCCGAGTTCCACCCAAGGGTGTACGTCTCGTTTGGAGAGGTGTGCGCTACCACAACATGTTAGCCGCAACGCCACAAAGGCTCACCTTCTTCTCCGATGAACTCAACCACAAAGGTTTCGAGTCCACCTTCCACTATTGATCCCCTTTTAGGGCGGAGATCGAATCCCTTACAAACGATTGAGGCACACACCCACAACTGAATTGGGGGCTCCCAAGAAGACCACAAAAGGTCAAGGACCACAAAAGGTCAATGAATTTGGGTGGGGGGATTGGGAGATCTTGATGATTTGAGCTTTCAAGAATGGTAGGAGAGAGAAAATCTGAGAGCTGCATGTTCTTGAGTGAGCGAGGGGGTATTTATACTCCCCCTCAAAATCTGGCCGTTGGCTGTCTTGGTCACCCGGAAATTCCGGTTTAAGTTACACCGGAAATTCCGGTGCCCCGGAATATCCGGGCCTTTGAAAATATCCGAGCTGAATTTCCGGTTGAGATCAGAACCAATTCTGAACTTGACTTAGCCGTTTTTCTGAGGTTGGCTCGGAATATCCGAGTCCTTGAAATTTCCGAGCTGAATTTCCGATTGGAGTCAGTGCCACTTCTGAATCTTGACTTAGCCAATTTTCTTGAGGTTGACTCGGAATATCCGGGTTGGTGAACCGGAATATCCGAGTCCTTGAAATTTCCGAGCTGATTTTCCGATTGAAGTCAGTAGTGCTTCTGAACTTGACTTAGCCAATTTTCTGGGGATGACCCGGAATATCCGAGTTGGGGAACCGGAATATCCGGGTCTGGGAAGAATTCCAGAAACTCTTTTTCTCTACAATTTGGCTTTAGGATTTGTGATATGAGTTTCACCCAAACTGAAATACTTAGCAATAGGATTAGTATCATTGGTATTGATAACTAACACACAAAACATTAGGGATTAAGAAATGTTGTTTCAACGCTCCCTCTGCATCTACCATCGGGATTAGTTTTGGTTTTAAATAAGTGTTATTTTGTGCCATCCTTGAGTGTAAACATTATAAGTGGGTCTTGCCTGTTACAAGACGGTTATTCATTTAAATCAGTGTCAAGCAATTGTGCTATTTATATGAATGATATCTTTTATGTTGATGCTCCCGAGAATAACGGTTTATTCTTGTTGAATCTCGATCGTAGTACTCACATCCATAACATAGAAGCCAAACGGATTAAGTGTAGTGACGATACCGCCATGTTTTTGTGGCATTGCCGTCTTGGTCATATTGGTATAAAGCGCATGAAGCGACTCCACTCCGATGGACTCTTGGACTCGTTGGATTTCGGATCCCTCGATACATGCGAACCATGCCTCATGGGCAAAATGACCAGGACACCGTTCAAAGGTTTCGTTGAACGGGCGTCGGATTTGTTGGGGATCATACATACAGATGTGTGTGGACCGATGAGCGTTTCGACACGCAATGGTTATCGTTACTTCGTCACCTTCACTGATGACTTGAGTAGATACGGTTATATCTATTTGATGAAACACAAGTCTGAAACGTTTGAAAAGTTCAAAGAATTCCAGAGTGAAGTTGAGAATCAGCATAATAGGAAAATCAAGCATCTCCGATCCGATCGCGGTGGAGAGTACTTGAGTTTTGAGTTTGGCACACATCTGAAGAGTTGTGGCATAGTACCCCAACTTACGCCAGCAGGAACGCCGCAGCGTAACGGTGTGTCCGAGCGACGTAATCGTACTCTACTGGATAGTGTCCGATCTATGATGTCTCTTACCGATCTGCCAGTGTCCTTCTGGGGTTATGCGTTAGAAACAGCCGCATTCATTTTAAATAGGGCTCCGTCCAAGTCCGTTGAAACGACGCCGTATGAATTATGGTATGGCCAAAAGCCTAATTTATCGTTTCTGAAGGTTTGGGGTTGTGAGGCGTACGTTAAGAAACTACAGCCCGACAAACTCGAACCGAAGTCGGAAAAGTCGTCTTTGTAGGATATCCGCGGGAAACCGTTGGGTACACCTTCTACAACCAAGCTGAGGGCAAAACTTTTGTCGCGAAGACCGGTACCTTTCTAGAGAAGGAGTTTCTCGCGAAAGGAGTAAGTGGGAGGAAGGTAGACCTCGATGAAATCGTTGATCCTGAACTCGAGATTCCGAGTGGCGCAACGGAAGCAATTCCGGAAACGTCCTCCGTGGAAGGAGTGGGAGAAACTGTCGAGGAAGATGTTCTACCTCGTAGGTCTGGTAGATCTCGGATCCCACCAGAATGGTATGGCAACATGGTTTGCACCGTCATGCTAGTCGAGCAAGACGAACCTACGAACTACAAGGAGGCGATGGAGAGTCTAGAGTCCGATAAATGGCTTATAGCCATGAAATCCGAAATAGGATCCATGTATGATAACAAAGTGTGGACTTTGGTGGATATTCCCGAAGGGCGCAAGGCCGTCGAGAATAAGTGGATCTTTAAGAAGAAGACTGATGCTGATGGTAATGTGACCGTCTATAAAGCTCGGCTTGTCGCAAAGGGTTTCCGACAAGTTCATGGAATTGACTACGATGAAACTTTTTCACCGGTAGCGATGCTTAAGTCTATTCGGATTTTGTTAGCGGTAGCTGCCTATTATGATTATGAAATCTGGAAGATGGACGTCAAGACGGCCTTCCTAAATGGAAACATTGAGGAAGAGTTGTACATGGTACATCCGGAAGGTTTTGTCGATCCAGGAAATGCTAACAAGGTGTGCAAGCTTCAGCGATCCATTTATGGATTGAAGCAGGCATCTCGGAGCTGGAATCTTCGCTTTGATGAGGTAATCAAAGGTTTTGGATTTATCCAGAATGTGGAAGAGACCTGTATTTACAAGAAAATGAGTGGGAGCTCGGTTGTGTTCTTAGCACTGTATGTTGACGACATATTGCTAATAGGGAATGATGTGGAACTTCTGAATAGCGTGAAAGAATATTTAAACAGTAAATTTTCCATGAAGGACTTAGGAGAAGCTGCGTATGTTTTAGGCATAAAAATCTATCGCGATAGATCAAGGCGCCTATTAGCACTAAGTCAGAGTACTTATCTTGATAAAATACTGAAGCGTTTCCGTATCGAGAAGGCAAAGAAGGGTTCTCTGCCGGTTATCAAGAATAAAATATTGCGTAAGGCGCAGTGTCCGGTGACGGAACTGGGTAAGGCCAAAATGACGAAACATCCTTATGCCTCAGCTATAGGATCGATCATGTATGCAATGTTGAGCACTAGACCGGATGTGGCATTAGCTCTAAGTTTGACAAGCCGGTTCCAGAGTAATCCTGGAATGCCGCATTGGATAGCTGTTAAGAGCATTCTTAAGTATCTCAATAAGACAAAGGAAATGTTCCTTGTGTATGGTTGCTGCGATGAAGAACTTGGCGTAACGGGTTACGTAGATGCAAGTTTCTGCTCAGACCCCGATAACTGTAAGTCACAGACAGGTTACGTGTTCAAGGTGAATGGAGGCGCCGTGTGCTGGAGAAGTGGGAAGCAACCCATTGTCGCACAATCTACAATGGAGTCGGAGTACATTGCTGCCTGCGAGGCCGCGAATGAAGCTGTGTGGCTGAGGAAGTTCGTCATCGAACTTGGAGTGTTCCCAAGCGTGCAAGACCCCGTGATCCTCTTCTGCGACAATACGGGTGCCATTGCGAACGCCAAGGAGCCAAGGTCTCACTCCACCGCCAAACACATTCTCCGACGCTTCCATGTGATACGTCAGTACGTACAAGGAGGCGATGTGAAGATTTGCAAAGTGCATACGGATCTGAATGTGGCAGATCCGCTGACGAAGCCTCTCCCGCTTGATAAGCATGAACAGCACCAGTTAGCTATGGGTGTTAAGATTTTACCAAGTTGTAATCTAGATTAAGTTATACTCTAGTGCAAGTGGGAGACTGAAGGAGATATGCCCTAGAGGCAATTAATAAAGTGTATTCTTTATCATATCTCGTTTGTTCATAATAGGTTTTTGTGTCATGCTAGAACCGTATTAAGCGGAAACATTAATGCGGGTGTGATACGTAAACAACCAGGTCCCTAGTAGCCTCTACTAAGACTAGTTTCGCTGCGCGATTGATGATCGAGGTTTCCCGGTCATGGGGCATGGCGCCGGTCGGCAATGAGAGTCATATCGCTAGAGAACGATGTGATGGACATACCCAGATTTGGAGAACGTAGTCGTTACGCCTTTGACCGTGAGATCAACTCTTATTGTTATTCTCGGAAGATACTTTGATTGCACCAAACATCGTATCTTATTTAGTATGACAATAACGGTGATACTTTTGGGTATCGGAAAGGAGTAGTTGAGACGAGGGGTCAAGAGCGGGATTTGCCAGTCCGCATAGCAGGATAGATACTCTCGGGCCCACTCGGTGAGATCATGTCTAATGAGCTTGCAAGCATGTGACTAGGTCACGGAGACATGAGATCATGAACGAGTAGAAGATAGCGTCGTCGGTAACGAGGTCGGGATTAGGTATGGAGATATCTATGGAACGACGCTCGGATGTGCTAAGTATCGCTATGGCAAAAGGTCTAAGACTTTACGTTCAGGTTTGATAGATGAAAGTCATTCGTTATATCTCAGGGATTAATTCATGGGGTCCAGGCCTACGAGTTAGTCGTTGATCATTGAGGAGTCTTGATCATACCTGATATTATATCGAACCGCTAGGGTAACACACTTAAGGGGTTTCGACAAGACAACCGGAAAGGAAGGAGATCACCGGGAGCGTCCCGGGAGGGGTCCGATGGAGATCGGGCAGCGCCGAAAGAGTTTTCGGAGCTAGGAAAAATTATATATATTATGTTTGATATTAATTAGTGTTATTAATATGCAAATATGATTTTATATATTTATTTTCGAATTTATTTAGGCAGATTTCCCTAAATGGGCCTTCCGGACGAAAGAAGGCCCAAGAGGGGGGGGAACCCCCTTGGGAATTCGGTGGGGGCATGGAGGCCGGCCTAGGTGGGCCAGATGGGGCCCACCAGGGGGCCGGCGCACCCTCCTTGGCCGAACCAGGCTGTGGGATAGTCCCACATTGCCTGGCTGGCACCCTATATAAGAAGGGGCACCCCCAGCCTTTTAATTCACCAATTAATTCCCGATTTCTCTCTCGATCTCGTGGTTCCCAAGTTGGAGCCGCGCTGAGCAGAGCAAGGGGATCTCCTCCACCATAACCCGCTGCCGCGCTGCTGGTGTTCCGGTCCAAGTCTTCCGCTGCTCGTCCTGGACTGGAGCTTCGGAGGCCGTCGTCTCCACCGTACGTGTGCGACTCCCTGCAAGGTGCTGTGCTAGCGGTACTCGGAGGCCTGCTTCCTCTACACGACCTTGAGGCCGGCTTCGTCGGTCTGCATCGACAACGTTTGTGCGGAACGTAATCCCTGCTTTCGGTCTACAAGGGTACGTATTCCGATCTCCGTTCGTACTACTATATCTGCATAGAATAGATCTTGGCATGCTTTTAGGATATCGTCGGTAGGAAATTTTTTGTTTTCTGCACACGATCCCCTTCAGGATTTACAAGTATTCATGCCAACTTTTGCTAATAACTCATCTGCATACTTTGCTTGGGATAGAACAAGACCACTCTGAGTTTTCCGTACTTCTATGCCCAAGAAAAAATGCATGTCACCTAGATCCTTGATAGCAAAGTGTTTATTTAGATCTTCTACTAGTGTTTGCATTGCTCGACTTGAAGAACCCGTAACAATGATATCATCTACATATACCAAACATAGACAGTGATACCTGACTGATTGTAGATAAATAAAGATGTATGTCCTTGAGATGGAAAGAATCCCAACTCCTGAAGCTTAGAGCTTAGACGCGAGTACCAAGCCAGAGGCGCCTATTTTAACCCATATAAAGCTTTGTCCAATTTGCAAACATAGTGAGGGGAACTTTTATCTTCATACCTAGGAGGTTGTTTCATATATACTTCCTCTTCCAGAACACCATGTAGGAACGCGTTCTTGACATCGAGCTGTCGCAGATTCCAGCCTCTACAAACTGAAATAGACAGAACAAGTCGTATGGTGGCAGCTTTGACAACAGGACTAAAAGTGTCCTCATAGTCAATACCAAATCTTTGCTTGAACCCTTTTGCTACTAATCTGGCCTTATATCTCTCAACAGTACCATTTGGATTTTTCTTGATGCGGAAGACCCATTTGCAATCAATCAAGTTTTTGTTACCAATGTGAGGAGGCACAAGATGCCAAGTCTTGTTCTTCACGAGAGCATCATATTCTTCACCCATAGCTTTACACCATTCAGGATTAGCTAGAGCATCTTGCAAACATGTTGGTTCACCTGTAGTATTCACGGAAAAATTATAGCGAATACATCCATCAGTCCAAATTTTTGGATTTGTGATACCCTTTTGAAGTCTTGTTTTCGCTGCAGGATTAGCTGCAGAACCCGAAGCCGCAGAGGATCCTGGCGCTGGATCTGGTGGTGTAGAGGCGCGCACGGGCGGCACGCGCGCCCCACCAGCCGCGCGGCGACGCGTGTAGACAGTGGGTCCCGGGGGAGGACCGGATGATGATGGCGTCTGACGTGGCGGGGACGTGGAGGGATCGCTGTCGGCAGGCGAATCAGCCGCCGAATCTGCGTCGGGATCTGCATGCTCAGGCGGATCGTCATCGGGATCCTCATCCGAGGTTGTCAGCGGATCCGCCTCGGGATCAGGCTGGTTTGTCTCTTGTGAAGAATCCGAATCTTCTCCGTTTTCACTCGAATTTTCACTGTTTTCATCCAAATTTCCTGCTGTATGACTACGAGAACATAATGGTGGAATAAAATTATGCATATGATCATCAGTATTTTCACCCTCGTGATTTTGTGGAATAAGATCTTTTGGAAGGAGAAGAATTTCTTTCCTAAGAAGGGCGCCGACATTTGGATGGAGTTTGGCAAAGGGAAAAACAGTCTCATCGAAAACCACATCCCGAGATATGTAAACACGGCCTGTAGGAATATCTAGACATTTAACCCATTTATGACGTTGACTATATCCAAGAAAAACACATTGTTTGGATCTAAAGGAAAGTATATGTGAATTATAGGGACGCAAATTTGGCCAACATGCACAACCAAAAATTCGGAGATGTTTATAGTCAGGTGTAGATCCTAGGAGACGTTCGGATGGTGTGGCATTGTGGATGACTTTGCTAGGCATGAGGTTCATGAGGTAGGTGGCGGTGAGAAAAGCTTCATCCCAAAAATTTAAAGGCATAGAAGCATTGGCAAGAAGAGCAAGGCCAATTTCAACAATGTGACGATGCTTTCGTTCAGCTGAGCCATTTTGTTGGTGAGCATGTGGACAAGAGACATGGTGTGTAATACCAAGTTTGTTGAAGAAGGGGTGAAGTTTCTCATACTCACCACCCCAATCTGTTTGCATGGTTATAATCTTTTTGTCAAATTTTCGTCCAACAAGATTCATGAAATTACGAAAAACTTCAAACACATCTGATTTGTTTTTTAGGAGATATATCCAAGTGAATTTACTAAAATCATCTATAAAGCTCACATAGTAATTGTGACGGCCTACAGAAGTAGAAGCCGGCCCCCATACATCCGAAAACACTTGTTGCAAAGGAAAAGTAGACACACTTGTTGAGATCGGATAAGGAAGCTGATGACTTTTAGCTCTTTGACAGGAATCACAAACAGACTCAGAACTAGAGGGTTCTTCATAAGGAAGACTATGTTTCTTGAGAATTTGCTTAACAACTATATTTGAAGGATGCCCTAATCGACTATGCCACCTCTTCATAGAAGGCTTGGTGGCGACACAAACTTGCTTGGAAGTAGACGATGATGTTGTTGACACGATGGGGTAGAGGCCTCCTTTGCACTCTCCTCTAAGAAGCGTTCTCTCGGTTTCCCGGTCTGAAAGAGCATTTTCCCTCATGTGTGGTTTTGGTAATTGAATGACAATCTCTATGGACTAATGTTTGCATTGAGATATCATTATAGATCATGTCCATGGAATTGTGGAGTTCATGTGTTGGACTCTTGAAGCTTATGTGTTGAGTGAAGCTTATTGCAAGAATGTCTTGAAGATTCAAGACATCATCTTGTGAAGAAAAGATGAGTTGTGCAAGACCAAGAGAAGCTTTCTCGAAAAGATCCTATGCTTGGTGCTTGCAATGGATACATGAAGATGAAGCTAAGCGAGACTCTCCCATTGTGAGCATGGGGGAGTAATTGGAGAAGTCTTCATCAAGCATGTGCTTGGACGCGCAATCAAGAAAGATGAACCTCTTGAAGAGATCAAGATAGTCATCATCTGACTCAAGTGGAATGCTCAAGGCAAATGTATGATCTTGATAGGGCTATAGGATAGATAGGCGTACTATCAAGAGGTGCTCAAGTTAGTAAGTTGATCGCGTAGTTGTGGAGAGCTCAAACCTTTGCATACTTGGCATATCATATTTCTTGGTTCTTATTTGGCTTTTATGGTGGTGAGGAACTAGAGCTTGGTTCATCTCCATGTCAAGCTCTTGTTCATCGGAAACGGTCTTACTTTAGAAAACTTGTTGGCTTTCATCCATGTGAGGATTTATAGCTTGTTTTATCTCCATACTAAGCTCTAGTTCATCAAAAACGGATTTCGTATGAATATCTTGTTACTTTTTTGATATTTGAGGTTTTACCGGTTTACATGTTTTAGGAAAGTTAAACCTTTCCCCATTTGGTTTTATCCTAACATGATGGCCTATGATGTTTCTATGCATATTCAAGTAGAGCTCATTGTAACGATTACAACGAGCCGAAAATCATCGAAAACGGAGTCCGTATAAAAAAGTTACTGCAGTTTTTGTTTCGATGTTTCTGTCAGTTTTCGGGGACTCGGAATATCCGATTCTCGCAGTTTTTCTCGAAAAAGAGGCACTGATTGGAACCGGAAATTCAGGTCGGAAATTTCACTTTTGGACGGAATTTCCGGTCTAAATTCTGGGTGCAACGGTTCTATTTTCTGGGGGGTATAAATACCTCTCCCCTTCTTCTTCCCTTGCCCAACCAAGGTAGCACGAATTTCCTCTCTCTCCTACTCCATTGTTGACCTTGGAAAGCTTGATTCCTCTCAATCCCTCCATTGATTCTTCCATATTCTTTAGGGAAAATTGAGAGGAGATCTAGATCTACAATCCTACCAATCCATCTCTCCTCTAAGTGAGGGGAACCTAGTGGATCTAGTTCTTGGAGTTCCTTTGTGGTTCTTCTCCTTTGTTCTTCCTCTCCTCTCCCCGCATAAGCATTAGTTGTTTTTGGTGGGATTTGGGAGTGAAGGATTTGACTCCTTTGTTCTTCCTCTCTTATTCCCCCATAAACATTTGTTGTTGTGTTGGAATTTGAGAGTGAAGGACTTGAGCACTTAGTGTGCTCTTGCCATTGCATTTGCATCGGTTTGAGCCCTCCACGAGGATTCGTGGTGGTGATACTTGTGAGCTTGTTACTCTTGGGTCTTTGGACCCTAGACGCCTTTTGTGGCCGGCCTTTTGTGGCCAAGACCTTTTGTGGTCAAGACCTTTTGTGGTCACTTGAGAGCCCCCAATTAAGTTGTGGGTGTGTGCCTCAAGACTTGGGAGCCCCCAATTAAGTTGTGGGTGTGTGCCTCAAGAGTTGTACGGGATTCGATCTCCACCCCAAAGGAGATCAATAGTGGAAGGTGAACTCGAACCTTTTGTGGTTGAGTTCATCAGGAGAAGAAGGTGAGCCTTTGTGGCGTTGCGGCTAACCTGTTGTGGTTGCGCACACCTCTCCAAACGAGACGTACACCTTTGGGTGGAACTCGGGAATACATCCTCGTCTCCGCGTGCCTCGGTTATTTCTATACCCGAGCTCTTTACTTATGCATTTTACATTGTGATAGCCTTCGTGCTTGAAGTCATATATCTTGCTATCATCTTGTTACTTGTATTGCTTAGCTTAAGTTGTTGGTGCACATAGGTGAGCCTAGTTTATATATCTAGTTTGTATGCTTGTTAAAGGAAACCTGTAGTTTTATTCCGCCTTTATCAAGCATACCGGAATTTCCGGGTCACTCTTCGGAATTTCCGGGTCATTCGTGGACCGGATATTCCGGCTCATCGGAAAAAGTTTATAATCGCCTATTCACCCCCCCCCCCCTCTAGGCGACGTCTATCCGTTCACGGTCCTTTATCAAAAAATGCCAAGGGTGAAATTCTAGGAAAGCATCATTATCAAGAGCAAGTTTGTGTACTGAAAGAAGATTTTTGGTTGCACTTGGAACATGAAGAACGTTTTGAAGATGAAGATCACGATTATGAGTTTGAATACATGAATGACCAATATGCATAATTTTCATACCTTCTCCATTTGCTATGTGGACCTTGTCATTGCCTTGATACTTGTTCTGGATCATCAACTTCTCCAGGTTGCCGGTGATGTGATCGGTCGCGCCGGTGTCAGGGTACCAGTTGGTGTCGATGCCGTAGGCATGAGCAGCATTTGCGGTCTTCTCACATTCCCGCTCTTGCTCACGAGCGTGATCACGTTTGTTGTTGTCGTTGGCATACCTCCACCAGCAATTGCTAGCCGGATGGCCATGTTTCTTGCAGATCTGACAGTCAATATCTTGATACTTGGAGGGAGCGCGATCACCACGGTCACCGCGGTCACCACCAGGACCCCGCCAGTCTCCGCCTCCGGGACCGCGCCAGGGACCTCCTTGAGGTGTACCACGACGATCACCGGCGCCGTAGCCACCACCGTAGCCTCCTCCGTAGCCTCCTCCGTAGCCAGGGGGACCACCACCGTAGCCGCCAGGACTACCACCAGGGCCACCACCGTAGCCACCGGGGTAGCCTGAAGGAGATAAGCCCTAGAGGCAAATAAATAAGTAGTATTTATTGCATTATCTCATGAGTTTATAATAGGTTTGTGTATTATGCTATAACTGTATTAATCGGAATTATTAATACACGTGTGATACATAGACAACCAGGTCCCTAGTTAGGCTCTATATGAACTAGTCCATTGGGCAACAGTTGATCGAGATTCCCGATCAAGGACAATGACGTCGGTTGACAATGGGGTCATCTTATTAGTTGAATAAGGTGATAGACATACGCAAAGTATTGCAATAAGATCGTATTATGATGTTTGTCATTTGCAATAAAATAGAATATGATAGCTTATTCCTTAAACCGTGAGACCGTACTTATTGATGCTTCGTAGGTGTGCTTTGAGAGCATCAAACGTTGTGTCTTACTCCCTCTGTTCCTGAATGTAAGAGCTATAGTTTTCCATACGGATATTAAGACATGATAATTTGACATACTATGAACTCATTTGTTTTAGACAAAATTCAGAAGAGAGGACTCCCTAATAGACAATAAATGAAAACAATCCATAAAATCACTCCGTTCGAGAATGAAACTCACTTTTTCATCGGTAAATTCATCCGAAAATCGTTGTAAACCATATATTTTGATTTTTTTCTCAAAAAACTATAGCTCTTACATTCAGGAATGGAGGGAGTATATAGCATGACAATAACGGTGTCCATCTTGGGTATTCCGAAAGAGCATCGAGACGTAAGGATCAAGAGCGGGATTTGTTCATTCTTGTAATGGAAAGATACTCTGGGCCCACTCGGTGAGATTATATCTATACAGCTGCGCAACTTATGACTAGGTCATGAAGATATAATATCACAGACGAGTTAATAATCTTTGTCGGTAACGAGATACAACAAAGACATCGGATGTCTACGATCATATCTCGGACAAGATAGTATCGCAGAAATAAAGGGAATGAATTCATATTCATGGTTCAACGACGATATTCGTAGAATACACAGGGGCCGTCATATACATCCAGGTATCCCTGACGGTCATTGGTGAGCGGAGTGTCTCGACCATGTCTGGAGTGTTCTTGAACCGTTGCGTAAAAAACTTAAGGTCTTAACGACACCAGAATATAGGTTCTGGAATAATATAGGATTTTGTTGGAGAGAGAGAAATGATCCGGAAAGAGTTCCGGTGATCAGGAAGGAGTTCCGGGAAGGTCTGGAATGTTTCCAGTGATGTCCGAAAGTTGTTCGGGTGGTTCAGAAAATGTTTCGGAGTCACGGGATATTAAATAGTATTTAAATATATCAATTATGAATTAATTATATTTTATATTAATTTAATTATTAAATAATAAAGGAAAAAGGGGGCAGCCCACCTAAGTGGGCCAATTGTGGCCCACTAAGGTGAACCGCACCAAGCAAGGAAAAGGGGGGCTTGGGCCCCTAGTCCGAATTGGACTAGGAGGGTTCGGCCAGCCTCCCCCCTCCTCTCCTTTAGTCCCACATGGGGGACGCAAGGTGTTTGCACACCCCCTCCCCCTTTATATAGCAAGGCATATTAATTGGATTAATTACAGAAAAATACAATTAATTGTATAGCAGGCCAGCCAAGTTGCTTCTCCGCCCTATTTGCCTCCTCTCTCCACCTAAGCTATACCGCCGGGCGCCGTTGCCCTGCGGGATTCCAGAAAATTTCTACCCCTGCGATTTCAGCTGGATCTGAATGACCGAGGGTTGTTGTTAAGCTCCGTATGTTTGCGAGTGCTCGGAGGCTTCTCTTTTGAGGAGCCTGGGCGACGTCGTCTCGCCCACCTGCAGCCCAGCCGCTACGCCACCTCCCCCTGCCGCCGGTGCACCCCCCTGCCGCCGGCGCCTCACCATCTTCCGCCCGGCGCCCGTCGACGCAGGTCATCGTCGACACCCCGACGTCATCGTCTATGTCATCGCGGCAAGTTCTCCGCGACCTCGAGGTCGGCTACGTACGACTTCATCGTCAACGCTTGTGCGGGAGCGTAATCCCCGCTATCGGTCTACATGGAGGTAATGTAACCCGTTCCGCCACCGTTATCACATGTACTAGATAGATAGATCCTGACTAGTTAGGGTTTCATAGGCTAGAAAAATTATTGTTTTCTGCACCGGAACCCCTTCATAGCCTCCTCCATGGCCACCTCCGTAGCCTCCTCCGTAGCCTGGAGGGCCACCGCCGTAGCCGCCAGGACCACTGCCATAGCCACCAGGACCGCCATCGTAGCCGCCACCATCTTGCGGTGGTCCACGGCGATCACCATCATAGCCATAGCCATCATTGTTCTTCTTCTTCTTGTTGGGTTCGTGGTCACCGCGGTCTCCTCCGCGATTTGCCACGTTGGCTGAGGAATCAAATTCCTTTTGGCCACCTCCGGAGAGCATCTCCTGTCGCATATCATGTGCTGCAAGTAAACCATGCAGATCACTTACCGAGCATGAGTCCATGGCGTTCACCGTGGACACCAGGCCGTTGTATTCTTCCTCGAGCCCTTCAAGATGAACTCCACCAGTTCTTCATCATCGATGGAGCGACCGGCGGCGATGAGCTCGGTGGCAAACCCGCGCATCTTGGCGATGTACTGGTCCGCCGTCTTGTTCTCTTTCTTGGTGTTGGAGAGTCTGCTGCGCAGACTTGTTCCACTTGCCTTGGATCTGGATGCAAACATCGAGTTGATGAGTGCCCAAAACTCTGCGGCATGGTCCATACTGACGGTTTGTACCAGAATTTCTGGCGACAGAGAACCGACGAGATAACCCAGCACACGCTGGTCTCTCTCAATCCAGTTGTCGTAGGCCGGGTTGTTGATCTGGACCTCCTTGCCCTCCTTCTCCACCGTTAGAAATTCCGACGGCGTGGATTCTTTTCCGTCCAGCTGACCAAGCATCCGTGCGCCCCTCAGCGCCCCTCAGCGCCGGCATGATCTGGGTCTTCCATAGCAGGTGATTGGATCTCGTCAGCGTCAGCGTCACCGAAGGCGGGTTGCCGAGTCTCTGCATCGTGGTGGATGAGGAAGAAGTCATGGCAGGGATTGAGGTGGGTGTTTTCGCTCGATGTCACGGAAGAGTCTGCTCTGATACCATATAAGAATTATTGTGGGAAGCGATACCTTGTTCTCGGCTCGCGTTGCATGTTATATAGCGCCTTAGGCATGTCGTTTACAGGAGATATTACAGGTTTAAACTGGTCTAACTTGATACTCAAGATAGCCCAAGATATGCTTTATAAACAGCATATTCGGTTCACAATATAACAACCAGAATATATCTCTAACAACTCCAATATATACTCTATATATGAAAGGGCGTGAGATTCACGTCCCAGACTGGCTCCACGTCACCCGAATGTCTCCGGCCGTCCGATATACCCGTCCAACGGCTAGGATTGAAAGTTTCTGCAGGCAAACTCCACGGGTACTGTAGCTCGGGGCTTTCCTCCAATCACAGCAGGCCACGTCGCCCAGTCGCCCGCCGGTGAGCTCCGGTTCCACCGGTCACCCAGCCTTTTTGCACAAAAGCCACTGCAGAATAGAAGAAAGAAACCCGCAGTCCAACTTTTACTACTGTAAAGGACCTGTTTGTAATTGCGCCAAACACCACAGGCTTTTCTGTAAAAAAGCCACACCACAATCCCCTTCCCCCTTCTCTCTCGCGCGAGCTCCCGGGGTTGCCGCCGCACGTCGCCGTCGCTACGGTCCACCCCGACTGAATCAGAGCAGACAGGAGGCTCCGCCGCGGTTTCCTCTTCCTCCTCACCGGAGGAACTATGCCCGGACGGCCGGACCCGTCGCTGCTCCGCCGGAGTTTGCCGCCGGCATTTTTCCTGTTCGGCGCCGCGGGAATGGTCGCCGGCGGCGGCTCCGACCATCGTTTTGCGCGCCGCGCCTCCCGTTAGACGCGCCTCGCCGTCCTCGACCCGAGCTGAACTCCCAGGAGTCGACATCGACCGCCGTTGCGCCGCCATGGGCCGCCCGCGTCCGCCGCCCGCTGACGTCCAGGGCTGACGTCAGCGGTGCCTGGCTGACGAGCGGGCCCGCCCGTCGGATTTTCAATAATTACAGAAAAATGTTAAATTCAAAAAAATCATAACTTCCTACCTACAGCTCAAAAAAATGCAAAAAAAAAGCTACAATTCCCAGAAAAATTAAATCTTTTTTTTAGGCGCAAAACAGTAGGGAAAAATCCCTACTGTTTAATTTTCTATTTTCTCATTGACAGCTGTACAGATTACAAAGAAAAGTTCATAAAGTGTCCACCCATTGGGTCATCCCTTCCTTTAAGGAGGGTTTAGCTCTATGCATAATCAAACTAAAAGAACAAATAAAGTCCTGGAAACAAGTCTCAAGACAAATATGCTGAGAGTCAAAAATACATCTGTTTCTATGGGTCCAAATACTCCAGCAACCAATAATGAGAATTTCCTTATAGCATAAAAGCTTATAAGTTTTCTTGGCTTGAAATAACATGGAGAAGAGGTCCAGATCTGTATCCCATTCAAGATAAAGTTTCCACCAAAAGTTCCTGCTGAAGTCACATTCAAAGAATAAGTGGATAAATTCTTCAGACATCCCCTGAGTGCATAGGACACAGCCATAGTCCTCAATCTGAAACTGCTTTCTGGCTAGGAGGTCCCTTGTGTTCAATCTATCTTGCAATAGTAACCAAAAGAATATCTTATGTTTTGGGAGAACACAAGATTTCCAGATCCACTGGAAAGGTGATGGTGCATTATTATTTGACATTAAGGTCTCATAAACCCTCTTACTCGAATAACTTTTATTGCTGGATGACAAAACCCACTTATCAACAGTAGAAATATCCATGTGACTTGTCAGCAAACTGTTGAACTGGGCAAATTGATGAACAGCAGGGACTGAAAGTGGGGTATGAAACAAATCCAATGACTCATCATCAGAAAATACAGCAAGTGCATGTTTAAGGGAAATGGATTGAGACTTCGCAAAGGAATAAATGTGAGGCAGTTTATGCCTAAGGAGCTCATCAGACCACTTATCCATCCAAAGTCTTACAGTTCCACCATCACCTGGTACACAAGCAGCCAGCTACAGGAAGTTATCAAGTAACTTTAGACAATCCTTCCACCAAAAAGAACCAACAGGGCCAGTGCCTTGTGGTATTCTATCATTTCCATAATGTGCTTGCCATATAAGCTTAACCCATGGTAAATCATCCTTATTCATGAATTTAAAAATGTACTTCATGAGTAAGGCAATATTTTGGGTTCTGAGGTTTAGGATGCCCAATCCACCCAATCTCTTTGGCTTGCATACATTATCCCATTTTACCAAGCATTTACCTTTTTTATGAATATCTTTGCCTCTCCAAAAGAAACCCCTGGTAGATCCCTCAATATAGTCCAGGAAACCCAAAGGCAGTTTCAAAGTGCACATAGCAAAATTGAGAATAGCAGAAATGATGGATTTAATCACCACCAGTCGACCATCATAAGATAGTGTATCAGCAATGCCAACCAGTCTTTTGTCAATCCTATGAATAATTCCAATAAGGTCTTCCATCTTTGGTCTAGTAGTCCCCAGAGGCAAACCAAGGTAAGTAAAAGGAAGGACCTCAATTTTACAACCCAGGATCAGTGCGAGTTCAACACTTTTGTCTTGGTCAACATTGATGGGCACCATAGAGGATTTACTGAAATTGATCTTTAATCCAGTAGATAATGAAAATTTATCCAGGATAACTTTCAACCTTCTCAGTTGTTCAACACATGCTGGCATAATAAGCAAAGTATCATCTGCATATTGAATTATGGGATAATCTAACCCGAAGGAACAAGACAGGGGCAAATCAATCTCTCCAGATTACCAAGCAGCGTTAATGACAAATTGAAGAAGCTCTGCAGTAGTCACAAACAGCAAAGGAGACAAAGGATCACCTTGTCTAACTCCTCTTTTACACCAAATTTTTTTCCCTGGTATACCATTCAAAAGCACTGAGGTGGAAGCAGAATGCAGGATTTTAGATATCCATTTCAGCCAGAGGTCTCCAAACCCTAAATGTTTTAACATTAGTAGAATTGCAGAATATTCAACCTTGTCAAATGCTTTTTCAAAATCCAACTTCAAGATAATGATCTCTCTCTTAGACTTGTGACAGAGGTGAATGTATTCAAATGCCCAAGCAAGACAGTCCTGAATGGTTCTATTCTTGATGAATCCATACTGATTCTTGTGCAATGCTTGGATAATAACCTTCTGCATCCTATTAGCTAGCAGCTTAGTCAACAACTTTAAAGTGATACTGACCAAAGAGATAGGTCTATAGTCATTAACATATTCTGGATCAGTTTTCTTAGGAATAAGAGTTATGAAGGCTGAATTGATACTGGAGATATCCAAATCTCCTGCAAAGAAGCTAAAACAAAAAAAAAATCTTCACAACCAACACATTTATATGCATGTGTACACAATTTTTTTAAAAAAATATTACTAAACATTACATACTTCTTCATCCATTAATAATGACTTATAATCCACAACTCAGGAAACTTAGGAAAATGCAAAAAAAAAAAAATCTAGAAAAAGATTCTTCACAGCCAACACATTTGTATGCATGTTTACACAATTTTGCAAACAATTGTTCCCAAACAATATATAGTTTTGCGTATATTAAATAATGAGTTGACGACAAAAATATATCCCAAAATGCCAAAAGAAAACTTGTGATTTCTTTTCCAAAAAGTAATAATATTTACAAACAACACATGTTCATGCATGTTCCTACAATTTGAAAATAATAATTGCAAGAATTGATTTATCTTTATATGACATTATTCAAAAAATTACGACGGGAAAATCAAATTTCTCACACAAAAAAATATAAACCAGACAACACATCTCCGCACATATTTTTAGAGTTCAAAAAAAAATTACAACCTTTTTTGCGTTCCTCTTAACAATGCAACCCTTTGTCTTAAAAACATAAGCAATGCTCCTCTTAATAATGGAATCATCTGTCTTAAATACGTAAGCAATGGTCCAACTGATTAAATTTCGGATTTTTACAATTCAAAATATTAAATACCGTCAAAAAAATGAAAAGTGGTCAAAATTAAAGATATTCAAACTACCATATTCAAAATTACTTTATGACACGCCATGTCCGCGCCAACTCCACTTTACTTTCACTTCTTCTCTTATTCCCATTTACTTTCACTTCTCGCATGCTTCCCCCTACACATAAAAAAATACGCCTCTTTCCAAAAAAAGAAATTTAAAAAAATTCAATGTTTTAGTAACGTTACGTTCTATTTACAATCATCACATATACAAAACACACGGGTGCGGCGTATCGCCGCGCCTTATTGCCTAGTATCTCCTAACAGCCTATTCCTTTTGGAAATGTTGCACGAATGTTAAATCTCTCACATATTATTTCAGAACTAGGTGCATTTTAGCACAACTCAAATTTTATCTCAAAATGAAGATTTACATCCAAATCATTAAGCCTTGACGATATGTAAAAAAATAATGTAATGGTTTAGATAATTTGATTAGATGGTAGGTCCAAACACATTAAAAAAAACATTACAGCGTGAGAACTTCATTTGTTGAATGGCTTTAAGACGATATTTTGTACACTTGATCTAAAGTATAAGCCGAGTTCTATTCTTATGTAAGTTCTAAAGAAAAATATTTCGACATTAGTTTCATTTTGTTCTTCTTCTTGAGCTAAACCCTCTGTATTGATTCACGTATGTAGTATAGTTGTCTTCTTATCATGGTTTTAGGGCCAGTTTGTTGATAACCATGTCATTAGATGCCAAATGGAGTGTCTCGTCCTCGCATGGGCTGGGAAATCGATTTTTTCCTTCCTAGCCGAGCAAGTATATGAGGGAGTGTGATTTCTGAGTGAAAGAGAGAGTTGTTTGGTTGGTGACCAGGCCTAGTGGAGGATTACATTAGGCCTGCTAACAGGATTAGGATCCTATCCCGCATAAAAACGCCGATTGTCGTAAATCCTATACATCGCATACGTGCGACGAGAAACCCGCAATGAGCGGATGGCCCAACCCCATTGAGCATTTTTTTCTCTTTTTACTTTTACTTTTTATTTTTTATTTTGTGTTCCATGTTTTTCTTTTTTACCGGTCATTATTTTTTAAAAAATTCATATTTTAAAATTGTTCAATTCTAAAAGATTGTTGGGATCTAAAAACTGTTCATAAAATGTTTCAAACTTAATAAATGTTCAGATTTAAAAATTGTTCAAATTTAATATTATTTAGATTTAAAATTGTTCAAATTTGCAAAAAAATAGATTTTAAAAATTGTCTGGACTAAAAAATTGTTTTAAAACCTTCATTATTGAAAATTGATAATCTTTAAAAGTGTTCAAATTTTGAAAACAAGTCACCTTAAAAAATGTTCAGTCTTGAAAATGTTCAAAAAAAAATCGATTGATTAAACCGTATTTCTAAATAATTAATCTTGAGACTTAGGAGAATTATCAAAACTATATTGCAAAGAATAATAAATCGTGCATGTTAATAGGCCACATTATTGCGGCCCAACTACTCCCAAAGCACCAAATGCTACAGGTGGGACCCAATGGCCAGTTCGAATGTTAATTCACGGTTAGATCCAAATGTTTGCACACTGGTACGTATTAGCATCAAACCTCCGGTTCTGAGTGATCCCCCGTCATTCTCGCGGTTTTTGGCAATTTGAGCATCAAAGTCACGGTTTTATGCTAACAACTCAAATAAAAACAGAGAGAACCCAGAACTCGCCCAAGAGCTTAGTACAATTAATCAACCACATCAAAAGATGCATTAGGCCAAAATTTTCATTCTTCAGCTTCCAACAATCAACATGACTAGAAAAATCAAGCAAAGATATATTATAGTACTGTACATGCTTAGTACTGACTACCTATTTGTTATTTGTATTTTTTACAGTGCTTCTTGCTCCAACATGTTGATGGAAGGAAGATCAGAGATATATGGAAGGAACTGAGTAAAATTCAGACCCGCTACCTATCCCAATTCCCACCATTCGGAAGCATCACGCAGCTCGACCGGCACATGAGCATGCTCCGACGAGCACACGCCGCCAGCTACCATTTACACTAGTGCGCGTCTACTCCTTGGCCACGGCGATGGAGTTCTTGCAGTGCGCGATGGCGGCTTGGATGGCGCTCTGCAGCTCCTCCATCGTGCTCTCCTCCGATGACGTCGACACCTTCACCGACCCGCCGACGGACAGGTGGCCGCTGTTCACCGGGGACGCGCGCAGCGACGCCGGCGCCGACGAAAGCTGCCCCCGCCTCCGCCTCCACCGCTCCCGCTCCCTCGCGACAGCGGGCCCGTTCCCCGAGAACGAGTGCGGCCTCCGCCGCTGCTCCCGCCGCTCCCTCTCGCTGTGCCGGGAGAAGGAGGCGAGCAGCTGCTCCACCAGGGACGCCATGTACTTCTTCACACGCTGGCCCACCTCCATCGGCCCTCTCTTCACCTTCCTCTTGTCCTCGGCCGTGTCGTCTCTTCTCTCGCCTGCTCTCCACGCGCTGCCGAGGCCGGAGAAGAAAGACGAGGGCTGCTTGTTCTTGACCCTGTCGCTGTCCCTGTCCTTATCCTCGCTGCTGTCGGGGCGGCTTGTGGTTTGATGACGGTGGTTCGCTTTGGCGTAGTTGTTGTGGCTGAGGTCGCTGCCGACCCGGCCAAGGGGTGCCGTCCGGGACATACCGGCGGCGGCCGGAAGCGGGATGGCGCGGAGGTGGACGAGGAAAGGAGGAGGCGAGGAAGGGAGCGAAGGAAGGAAGGAGAAGGAGAAATCGTGTGAGGGCGACGGGGAGGATTGTGGCGGTGGCCGTGGGGGAGGAGGAGGAGGAGGAGGAGGCGTGGTTGGCATGAACAGAGGTGGAGGTGACCGTGGCCGTGGTGCGGCCATGGAGCTTTGGGCTGCTGTAGGGTTTGTCCTTCCGCGCGCGCGTGGGACGTGGGTGTGGCTAGAAGGTTAGGTCGTCGGCAGCTATTGTGGGGGCCTTTGGCGCGCACAGGAGAGCGTAGGAACGAGGAGCTTGATCAAGGTGTATGTAAACCTGCCAGGTGAAGGTGGTAAGAACTGGTAAGCAAGAAGTGAAGAGGATAAGTAGTGCTAAGAGCAAGCTGATTGAGTGAGAAATTTATGAAGTAGATTTAAGGAAAGAAAGCTGCGTTAACAGGGACACTTTTGACGCGATGATCCAAGAAACGATCAACGCAGATTGGTGAAAATTTCATTCATATATCATACATCTATAAAAACTCGGCCTTGACCAAACAAAACATAAGCCACTTTGGACATGTCCAATACAAAGTGCTTAACATGTGCTTCAAAAAAGCAAACAAGATTTTTCATAACCACCAATGCATAGGATATGTGGCCTTTGAGCTTTCTATAGGAGAGGTAATCAGTTGAGCATAAATATCCACTAGTGCTTATAAAAAAAACTCACATAGCTGAACTTGCTAGGTAACCGTCTTAATGGTGAGATACCATATATTTGGCTAAGGATGGCAATGGGTAGGGTATGATGCGGGTAGAGCAATACCATACCCATACCTGCGTAGTTAATGGGTATAAAACTCTACCCATACCCATGCCCACGGGAATGAAACTTTACCCGTACCCATACCCGACGGATACCCATACCCGTTGGGTACCCAACGGTAGATCAAATAGTGCGCATGCTACATATAATTTTACATTCATCAATAATACATTGATAAAAGAAAACTATATTTATCTCAACTCATTATATATATATTTGAGTACATAATAATTATCTCAACTCAAATTGATAATTGATGAAAAATATTTCATAGGTTTAGAAGCTCACGAGATGAATATTATATCTCCATGGGTAAGATATATAAATGGGTAGGGTACCGGTATACCCATGGGTACGAGATTATACCCGTGCCCTACCCGTGAATTAATGGGTAGGGTACGGTTACTATCCATGGGTATAAAACTGTATCCATACCCTACCCATATGGGTACGGTACCCGCGAATACCCGTACCTGTGGGTAAAATTGCCATCCTTATATTTGGCTGAACTAGCACTAGTAAAACTGAAATTGTCCAAAAACATATGACCCTCTCATTACAAATGTGATGCTCTAACCTCTGAGCTGCATAATTTGTCTAAGCACATGTATTACATACCTTATACGGAGTACTGCAGAAAAAATTATTGACAGCAGAATGCGGCAATCTGGGATCACACGCTATCATTTCATCATGATTTGAAATGGCCCACGCTAATCGGACATCAGTACAGCTCGATCGGTGGCTCGTTTAATGGGATTCCGTATTATCTTGACATGTACATGCACCTGTAGCTCCATCCGGACCATCATAACGCAATGCCCCCAACCCAAAGCAATAACCCCTGCATGATTATTATTTTTTGAACTGAATAGCCCTGCATGATTAGCCAACCAACGAAAGATCTTTCTGGTCACAAGTGCAGTTCCTCCTCCAGCTAAGAGAAACTAGCAAGACAAAGGATACACTGTTCAGATTTCAGAAACTGATCATTTGCGCTACTGTTACTTAACAATGCAGTGCAGATGCAGCTACACTCAGCAGGAGGTAGAGCCAAGATTGCGCCTGCAACAATCAGAGTCGTGCAGGGGTACATGCCACTGTACGGCTGCTCGATTAACCGATCGAGCTAAACAGAACCAGCTCAGATGCACGCATGCGTATATGCATGGTTAAGAGACTGATGCTTTTGTTTGGTTTTGCGTTGCATGATTTGGACAAGAATGGTATCCACCCAACTGATGGGGCCTTCTCCTTTTGGGTCCTTCCCCCTGTCCTGCTCCCCAGCTAGCTCTCATGAGAGCAATCTCCAATGGTGACACCTTCTCTGGTTGTTGCTGTAGCATAACATATTAACATATAAACATCGCCAATGAAGTTATGTGTCGTACCGCCGTCGTTTCTGACGTACGTTTGTCCAAATAACCTCCTTAATTATGCCACTTCACTTGTTTAACATGCAAACCATTTCCCACAGGGATCTATCTCCCTACTAGAATCTGGATTTGCCGTTTTAAGCTCTTCGATCCGAACAAGCAGGAGGAGGGATCCACATCCACACGTGGTGTGCAGGGTTTTCGCCGGACTGGGGAGGAAGAGGACTAGCTCATGAGCACACCCAGACAAGGAGGACCGCCACATGAATGACTCGGTACCAATTCCTAACGTCGCCTTCACAGTTTGAACGGAGCCTGTCGAGCACCTAACCAGCTGAGCTGATCTACAACTAACCAGTAACACCGTTTAGTTTGTTAGTAGTACTACTGTAGTATAATTCGGCGTTTATAAGTTGCTGAGCTTAGGAGGAAGGAGTACTACCCCATCCATGTCAGGTGTCGCGTGCAAATCCCCAGTAGGTGAGCTGTTGTTTTGGCGGGGGCTGTAGCATGCTGTTAGTTGCCTGGTCGCTGGTACTCCTGGCTTTGGCACGTCGATCTGCTTCAGAAGAGACAGAGATGGAGTTGCCAAGTGACAGTGTCTCGAAAGGGTGGTCAATCTGCCGAGATTCGTTATTTGTCTTCGACCCGCCTTGCCGCGCCGCCGTCTCAGCCCATTCTGCTCCCGTCGTCCTTCCCCACTCCGGCGGCAACCACCGCTTCATCCGTCAACTACCTCCGTCCTCCCCGCCCTTCCATTACCCTGGCTTCTTCTAGCTCCACCAACCGGACGTCCTCCTGATGGACATATATGGGTCACACCTCACTACTTCTTACTCACCCTCCTACACATAAGCAACATCGATTTGTCTAGTCCTTTACGGATGTTATGGACACACATGTTTCCCATAATTATCAAATGTTAAACTAACTTCACATTCAGTAATCAATCGATGACTAAGAGCCCAAAGATATCTTATGATTATTTCAAAGGGAAAGACTGCTCGCATAAGCTTCATGTATTCAAACAATCGCCAAACAATTTTCTTTTTCTCGACTATCATCATTCAACTCGTCTACAAAAGAATATCAGTGATCCTTTAAACCTACTATACAATCAAGCTATTCTAGTGACTATGTCGGTACAAAAGAATATCAGTGATCCTTTAAACCTACTCAATGAATGAGTGTCAAAAAAAAAACTGACCAATGAATCTCCAGCCTACTTGTCAAGAATACTTTGTATTGCTTGACTAGAATGGTCAATGTATAAAAAAGAATTGTGTGGTCAACTGGCTAACGATCCTGGTAATGAAAAAATGAATATCTATCAAAGAATGATTTCAGCAATTAGGCCTGCCCCCACGTGACCAGAGACATCTGCCGTCGAAGACTCTGAACATGCAAATAAACACCAAAGAACAGGTTAGCAGTTTACAAAGCAGGAATCAATATCTAGTAGTGGTAAACATAACCAAGATGGCCATCGAGATCATCAATACCTATGGACGTCATTTACCCTCCATTGCTTCCTTCTTTTCATGACAGCTTTGGCAGAGGAAAGGACCTTGCCAACCTTGCATTTTTTCGTGTTGCAGTGGGTTAGCATGTATGGAGATCCCCTGACCAGATGCCAGTCTTAACTGGCAAACTGCACAGCTGGAGGGTTCAAACATGCGCTGAAGTGCGTATCCTGTAGTAAGCCTGCAGTTAAGGAACCATGGAAATATAAAAAGACATTATGAGGTTTACAGGCAGGTGAGGATTTGAAGAATTCTTACATGTTATACATAAAAACATATCTACATTTCAACAATAGAGAACAAAATACAGTTTAGGGAAATACTTAGAATCACATCTCCTAAGCTTGTAGCCCAAAGAAAATATTAACTTGTTACTAGTTACAAGTATATTGATGTTCATTCAGATCTGATGAGCCTGCACCGCATTGAAGTTATCAGTCTAAAAAACGAGGTGTAAAATTAACTATCTGATCCACCACTCTGAATTTCAGTCCTAGCTTCAATTCTAAGCTTGCGCAAGTAAAAGAAAGGCTATCTATAATCTGTTTACTTTGAAGAGCTCTTTTTCATGCTGCTCATAATATTATTTATTAGAACATGTTACTGATAAAAATTGGTTGATGTGAATGATACCGTCAACCATTTCTGGCTGGCGTGAAAACACCAATGCATAGATGACCAGAGAAAATAAGAGAACCAAATGTCTGGGGATTACAAAAGGAACCAGCAAACACATTGAACACTAACATGCAGGAACAGCCAGAAATGGTTTGACACCATCAATCCGCAGTGCCAAATCATCTGCTAATAATTCTGTTCCTACTATCCTTTAGCAGACAACAAGATCTGTTTGTTGTCCATATGAGACAATCAGATATAAGATCTAGGTAACCAAAGCAACTACAAATCGGAGACTAATACTAAAATGCCTCTATCATTTATATATTATCTTGTAAATTTACAGTGGTGGTATGTACTCATCAGGAGTTCAGGACATCATATTCGCATTGACAATATGATTAACTAAGAATATGATTTGCCTGATGATTAACTAGTATGTTGATAGTTTCAATTTGATGAATATAGTAATGTACATGTCTGTACAACACAATGCAAACCCTAAAATTGTACACTGGAGCATTTAAGTTCTTTTTCCTTAGAACTATTACAGAACTCTTAGCTAGTATACCTTCTAGAAAGCATCGCAGATCCATCCTCAAATAATTCTTCCACCACATCCGGCTCAGCATATTCCATGTCTATGGTAATCGACACATCTGGATGTTTTCGGCGGAACATATTATTGAGTACAGTCTTCCCCTGCCACTTGGTTGGAGGACTAGGAGCTAGTTTTTCTGGAGGCAGTATGTCCACCACGATGCAGGTAGTATCGTCTCTTGGTCCTCGAGGTGGGACTGCTTCCTTCAGATAAGAAGCAAAATATATATCACGGAATAAAGGGTCAGAAGTTTGAGTCAATTAACCAATCGAAATGGTTATAAACCTTTATTTTAGGGAAAATGGTGGTAAACTAATTACATTGACAATTCGACTGGCAGCTATATCAGATGGGTATCCACGAGAACATTGAAGAGCCATTTCAAAAGTCAAATCATCCCATACGCCATCACTTGCAATAATAATTCTTCCTCCAGCATTGGACAGCTGCAACAAAAACATTAAATAAAAAATCAAAACAGTGTTACAGTGGTCTGACGTAAAAACATGTCATATCATGAACCACAAATGTCGATTACGGAGGCGATTGCGAACAAATAGAAAAATCAAGATTAATAGCGGCACACACAAATATTCAAACAAAAAAGGATATATGCAGAGCAGAAGTATTTTCATATGAGTAAACCTTCACTTGCTTCACATGAGGAACAGGAATAATACATTCACCAACATCTATATCCCCGATTGATCTAGATAGGCACAAGCCACCTGGCCAGCATCTTAAAGGACCAACCTGAAACAGAAAACATAAATTTGTAGAAAGATTGTAGCAAAGCAAGACAAATGGATTAAACCACTAACATAATGAATCAAATACAATAAGAATTCAGGTAGAGATGAATGCGCTTAGAGTGATGGAAGATAACATGAACATTCTCTAAATCAAACAAATTTGGATTACAAATAACATACATAGCAAAGTAAATTCATCAATCCTACAGAATATACATAGAATGGTTCATAAAAAAACAGAGAATGGTAATCATATAACAAAAAGGAAATCTAAGAGTGGTGCACCCACAAACAGAACAAACAAATCAAACCATCAGCTGATACATTGTGTTATAGGCAGTTAACCGTGCATCTACACTGCATATCCCAACTCAATAGCACATCGCATTCCTAATGAAAGAGACGGACCTGTGGACCACCAACAACATTCAGTTGCCCAACCTTGCTTCCCCATGCAGTGACACGTTCTACCCTGTATATGGACGAGTTATAAAATGCACGGTTCTCAATAAATAACATCGAAAAGCAGAACTTACTCATCTCGGTTGGAGTCAAAGCGATGATCAGCTGACAAGTGGTATAGTGAACCGTCAGCAGACTCTAGTATGCAGCGGGAATCACCAACTGATGCTACTGTTACAACCCACTCGTCTATTATCACAAATGTCACAGTTGTACCAGAAGTTTCAGCTGAAACAACAAAAGTAATGTTTCAGAAAACAAGAAATGCATCACTCAACTTCACAGGTGTCAAAAAGGACATCTTAAACAAAAGCACGATTGTTGCAACGCAACTACGTCTAGCGTCACAACTAACTGATGAAAATATCTGATGGTGTATTAACTAATTGACCAGCTGGACTGTCAACAAAAGGTTCATACAGCTTTAATTCGTCCCTAAAGACAAACAAAAAAACTTCTAAAACCCTGCTTGGATCGACTACATGAATTCCACAGGAAACAGTTCGATTCCTGCAAGTACCAGGAAGAATATCCAAGTTCAAAAGAGGGACCAAACAGTAACATCCTTGAGGACAAAAAACTTATCACCAACAAGCTAATTCAACAAGGATAAGGATGGGCCTGATTTACCTATTGCTTGCAAATCTTTATCCGTCTTGACAAATGCTGCGACAAGTGAACGTGGAAGCACTGCAAGCCACTCATCCCTGCTCAGGCCCGACGGAGTAGCACGCAGGACATTGTTCAACAGATTGTTCTTCGCGTATATGGCCGCTCCAGATCCGTTGTGCCCATCAAACAGCTGCCAACAACATAACGCAGTGGACAGTGGTGATCAATCAGCAGAAACAAGCCACTAGCTCCGCATTAAAACTCGGCCAGTCAGTCAGCCACTAGATAAATCTCAAATGATATGATAGCAGCGCACTGGTCAACGTGACGATAAAATTAAGGCGCAGAGGGTATGTATGTGGTATGTGGAAGCACAATCTATCTAGGCCTGATCATCAGGTGGATCAGAGGTATATAACCTTTTTTTTCAAACTAAGATGCATGTGGTGTCTCCTCATACGTACGTGCTGCAGTGTTACTTGATCGCCAATGGAGCCATGAACTAGCTGACTTACGTGCAGATAGATAAATAAAAATTGTTAACCAAAAAAAAAATCTAGCAAACTCCCTTCCTTCCAAACGCAACAAGGAAAACATGCAGGGTGTCAATCAATCATGTACTGCAGCTAGCTAGCTACAGGAGTTGCCTCCATGTCTCCAGCCGGCCGACGCGTAATTCCTGGCGGGTAATTCTAGCCAGAACCTTCATTCTGTACAGACAGACAGACAGACACGCGTAGGGGAGTGTAGGGGGAGGGGAGGTGGGCAATGCAATGCAGTACCGCGAAGACGGAGAAGGATGTGGATGGGTCGCCGTGGACGCGTTGTCCGGCGTGGGCGAGGAGCAGCGTGAAGTCCTCGCCCTTGCGGCAGCGCGCGGCCTCCCCGCAGAGCACGTCCGGGCGCTCCATCCGCTCGCTCGTCACCTCCCGCCGCAGCAGCACGCCCAGCGGCACCGGCATGGCGCCCCGCCCGCCCGATCACAACCCCCCGCCAAAAACCCTCCCTCGAGCCGGCCGCCGCGGCCAAACTCGGCAACAGCACGCCACGCGGCTTCCTCGCCCGGAATGGGGAGAAGGGGAGGCAATTGATCCCACTCGGTCGTGGGCGCCACGCGGGAGGCGATCGGCGCCGGCGGAGACGCGATTGACCTGCCCCGGGAGATTTGGGGAGGGAGGGAGGGAGGGACGGGATGGGGGCGGGTGTTGCGATTTTATCGGGGTCGGGGGGGAATGGAAACGGAACGCGCAAATCGCAGCAATGCGGTTCTGATTCGGTGTGATTCTTCCCTCTTCTTCCTCCAGACCAGGTGGCGGTTGGGTGCATGCGAGCTGGATACGGTGGCGGCGGCGGCTGAGAACCCGAGAGGAGAGGAGGGAGGGCCGGCCCGGCCGGCCGGTACTGTCGCTTGTTCGGATATGGTTATGGTGGCGTGCCTTTGACGGGGTCCGGTGCACGTCCGGCGGAAGGAAAGTGGGTGGCCAGCGTGGAGATTTCACCGGGCCGTGGACCGGGCCGGACCGAACACAGAACCGGTGGACTGGACTACCACCGTTTCTACTCTTTTTTTGGCCCATCACATATGTGACACCATTTGCTCAAAAGAAAAAGATGTGACACCAAGCACTAGTTTGTTTTAAGAGTAGACCCCAGCCCCTTCCCCTCCAGCTGCCTTATCGGCCGTAGTGGGGAAGGGGAGAGGTTGTCGGGCCCCTTAGTAGTCAAACGAAGTTGTAGATTATTATGTTATACACTGGCATGTATGGTGCGGTAACACATGGTGTTCTTGCGTCGCTCGTCTAGGTTATTTTCAGGCTGCATTAATTCTGGACTCCGTGAAGCTCTTTGGAGGTTGCCTTCCTTGGAAGGACGTGAGGCTTCGAGGTAGATCTGGTAAGCTTGGTGGGCTCAACATCGGCATTTTACTCGCGCCTCTTCGCCATCTTGGTGATGGGATGGAGGACGGAAAAGGGTTGGTTGCTCTCGCTTCTTATACTCCGTGGGAAAATGGAGCACGTGCAGCCACATGAGCTCCGAAAGTCGTACATGTTTGATTGTGCATGTGTTACTTCAGGCTAGAGGGGGCATTCCTCTCGGGCAGCTCCATTACATGCAAAATGAACACAATATTAAATGACATGACTATTTTTAGAGTGTCTACAACATCTCCTCGTGACTATTGTGAGACCGAGTGGTCAATTGCTACAATCTATAGGTCTGCAACGGTATATCACCAAACATCTTGTGTAAGCTTTGAATCGACTTGAAGTCAGGCATTCCCAACTCAATTTTACGTTATGTTTTTCGCAACTTGACTTGCTAGTAGCTCATTATTGTGTTTAGGCGACGCACTAACAACATTCTATGATGAGAATAACATTTTGGAAAAAATGTTGTGCTACAACTGAGGAGCCATGTGATGTACTCCTACATAATAAGCATGACGACACACATATATGGCTCCCATTCCATTCATCACCTCGGATGTTACTTGATCCGATGTAATCTTGACCTACTATATCTTGAACATTCAAATTATTTTTGATGCAATGACAATGCAAATTATTGTCTACAATGACAATGCAAATTGCATGTTTGAGAGTCAATGAAACCGTGTCTTTGGCACACGAGTGATTTCAAGAAACCGCTCTTTATCAATCCTTCGTTGTCCACAAACCGAGGAACGATGCCATTTATCACCGAGGAGTATATTATTATGATATCCACCAAACAACATCCAGTTGTTTTCTAATTCGTCCACACATGTTTGTCAAAGGAGCGTGGTAATATGGAACAATATAACGTATTTTAAGGTCATTATAAATTGTTCTCTCGATTACACCTTTTACGTGCCCTCTAGAAAAACATAGTCCCTCCGTTTGTAAAAAGATGTCACAAGTTTTATCAAACTTGCACACTAAAACATGTCTAGGATATAAATTTGGACAAACTTGTGACCGACGGAGGTGTATCATTTTCCAAATGCACACGACTTAAACGTGCATTTATGAGTTCATACATTTGGTCAAACACCAAAAATAAATGCAGCTATCGGCAGCCTGAAATAATTTGGCCTGTTGTGGCGCCGTTGGATCACCCGATTCGCGTCCACACTGGCCCCGGAGCATGCGTCACCTTCCAAACCCGATCACTATCTCCCTCTCTCCTGTTCAACGAACAGATCAAACGGAGCAAGGCAAAGCCGGCCTTGTCCCTATCCCCCAGCCAGCTCCGTCCCCATTATTGGTAGCTCCGCTCCGCAGCCCGCAGGCCGGCCAACCCCTCCTCTCCCGCCCGCTCAACCCGGTTCCTCCTCTCCATCCCTCTCGCTCGACTCCTCCCGTCGCTTGAAGCGGGCCGGTCTCTCCGCCCCGCGCCGGCGACATGGAGCTCAAGCCCGGCATGTCGGCCCTCGTCACCGGCGGCGCCTCCGGCATCGGTAAGGGGCGCCCTTCCTAGTTCCTCCCCCCTTTTCCCGTCCGCGCGTGCGTCGTTTCGCGAAATTTCGGACGCGCCTCGCTGCTGTGCTCTGCGTGTGTTAATTGCGGGGCTGACTTCTTGTGAGCCTAGTAGTCCAGTCCTGCGCTTGTCTGGACTGGAACTGTAACCTCTTGGTGAGAGCTTGATGTGGGAACTAGCTAGGGGTGGGCTAATTAAGTGTTCTATTAAATGCTGAGTGCTGTGAAGGTTGGGCCCCCACTGTAAGATTAAGCCAGCAACCGTAAACTTTGTTCCAGCATAGATGCCAAATACTGCAAGCACGAGTTTATTCCGTTGACGATCTAGCTGATTCTGCGCAGGACAATGATTTTTTAGTAGACTGTGTTTAATGTATTGACATTTCGTCGTGTTTTACTTTTTCAAGGGAAAGCGCTTTGCATCGCTTTTGCACAAAAGGGTCTATTTGTGACTGTGGCGGATTACTCTGAAGAAAATGGAAGAGAAGTTGCTTTGCTAGTTCAAAAGGAAAACAAAAAGTTCCATGGAGATCACGGAGTACCGTCCGCCATATTCATTAAATGTGATGTTTCTGATTCAGGTAAGAACCGCATAGGTGAAGTAAGCTATGCCGTTGAATTTGCTTGAGTACCTGATTTTGCAAACTATTTTTTCATGCCAAATCGTGGAAACGGAAGTACATAACACCAGAACTCAACTAATTGAGTGTCAGATCACAAGTGTTGCAAAGTATGATAAGCCAGCTGTAACTTTGTCATATACTATAATTCTCAGGCATTACATTCTCAATAATACATAGTGCAAGACCATACCATTACAGAGATCATGTAACCTCGGTACTATCTGAAAACACTGTGAAACTTATAATATTTTGATTATTGTTGTCACTGGATAAATGGATGTGCAGACTACTTGTAGTACTTTTTCAACTGTTAAATAAATGCACAATTTTGCTTGTGCTTCAGGTTTGCCATGATCATGAAGTTACTCTGATTAAATATGCAGATAATCTTGCTGCTGCTTTTGAGAAACATGTACAGACATATGGTGGACTAGATATCTGCATCAATTGTGCTGGAATTGCCAACATGACATTAGTTTATAATGACACATCTGATGGAATTCGCACGTGGAGAAATGCAGTAAATGTGAACTTTGTTGCTGTTATTGATGGCACTCGCATTGCAGTAAGTCTATCATTATCTATTGGGATATTTTTTCATATTTATTTTTAAATTATTTTAACTTGTAATTTGTGGTAACAGTGAGTGCTATGCATGCTCTTTATTGCTTAGATATATTACTATAAGACAGAAATTCGCATAGACTTCATTGTCTGTTCGTCCAGTTATTTCCAGAAAAATGTAGGTAGTGGATCTCCATCTCTTTGTTTTCATGAAATGATACTGAAGGAAGTTAAGAGGTAATGTTTTTGTTGTTATTTGTCTTGTCTGGTTTCCTTGGGAGCAAGAAAAAGGATGACCTTTTGAATGAATGGAAGTTACTGGAGTATGAATTCTTCATTTGAATTGTCTAACATGTTGCTTTATTTCCTGCAAAGGCCATATTCACAAAACTTAACAGTTAATATATTCACCAGAGTCAAATAATGCGATCCCTGAAGAAGCCCGGTGTCATAATCAATATTGGCTCTGCTGCTGGCCTTTATCCTATGACCGCCGATCCCATATATAGTGGGACAAAAGGTTCATACACCACCCCGTATACTCTTCTTCTACCTTTTCTTCTAGTGCAACAGATTGCATTGCCCATGGCTGGCCAATTTGATCTTAACTGTGATTGTTGATTTGATGGGGAAAGTATGTTTGTTAATCGTTCTACATCATTAAGATACGTTCAATCACAAACTGTACACAAGTTCACTTTTTAGTCATATAAAATGCTGAATACTGTTGTCGTCAGCTCTATCTTTAGTCATATTTTCTACTCAAATATCCTGTAACTCGCCTCCTAGGAGGGTTGTAATCTGAACTCTTATCTTTTCAATGAAATGAAACACAAAGCTCTTTTGTGTTTTCTCGATTAAAAAATGCCGAATATTGTTGTCGTCAGCTACACTTTCCAATCTAAACTTTCTATTCCTTGATTATGTTTTATGATACGTATATGTTTGAAGCATCTGCACACTATGTGATTACAAACTTCATTATTGGCAGGTGGTGTTATTCTGTTTACACGAGCACTCGCTCCATTGAAACGCCATGGTGTTCGTGTCAATGTGCTCTGCCCTGAGGTATTAAACGAATTGCATGATGAGAATTATATTATTTCTTCCTTTCTACCATGTTTGCTTTCTGTAGTAGTTGAACTATTTATTTACTAACCTTGTGAGAATCTGCTTATATGTTTGATGGTTTGTCAAGATAACTTGACAACGGTACAGTATACTGCAATGTTTTCTCCATTACAAAAAATTGTATCACCAAAATGTCACCATATTGACCAGATAGTGTGATCACTGGTTCTCAAGTGCCAGCAACAGATACCATTAGGGTCACCATGCACACATGAAAACTGCTAGGCATGTATTTGAGCTAAATTGCAAAATCAACTAAACAGGCCAATGCCCAAATTTATAGGTGATTCATCTTTTAAAAGACTGAGGATATCACGATTTGATGCAATTTGCAGGATTTGAGTATACATTAGAATGCCAAATTTCATTTCAGACAGATTGGTACATAATTTTGTCTCATTACTTACTGTTAACAAATAGAAGGTACACATGCAATGATGATCTTTCATAAGTGTTATTTGTTGACTCATGTTTGCAGTTTGTACAAACTAATATGGGTGAGCAAATAAACCGCAAAATAGTAGATGCAACCGGTGGTTTTTTGGAGATGGAAGAAATTATTAATGGTATATCATCTCCCATCTTTTAAAACTGTAATTAAGTATGCTGTCGACTTTCAGTTTTTTACTGTAATTTATATGTCACAGCTACTGCAGGTTACTTTTCTGTATTTGATGGGTTGTTAAAATTATACAAAATAAGATGGGCATTTGCTCACATATATTATGTGTAAAGCATGAGTGTATTATTGAATTGAATGATTACATGATCACTTGGGGCTTCAAACTTGAAAACTTCAATTCTAGGCCCCTCTCTTTGTATAAGTGAGTGATGGTAGGCCATAACTTTTGTGGCCTGCAGAGATAGTTGACGTAGCAGTAGAATTTCACCAGAGCCTGGTTTTCTTGGGAATATCACCCGCTGGAAAGTTTTTAGTTTCCCCTTTCCCATACCATTTAGACCTAAACACATGTTCCA
The DNA here is from genome assembly GCA_026929855.1 of Poa annua. Classification (NCBI taxonomy): domain Eukaryota; kingdom Viridiplantae; phylum Streptophyta; class Magnoliopsida; order Poales; family Poaceae; genus Poa; species Poa annua. Next base: position 79,344,194 of record CM049432.1, read on the forward strand.
TCTATATACTGTTCACATATCAATTGATGAAAGTCGGTGATGAGAGGTAAAAAATATGGGTTATGTTTTGTTGATTTGCAAATTTTAAGAGGTTAAAGGACTTAGCTGCGTTGTAACATAGTTTCTTGGAACGGGTCAATTTATCCAAGTCAACCATCACCCCAGGTGAGTATGGTTCATTCAAGACCTTCAGCTAGCTTCGCTTAGCCTAGGGTTCCTTTGTTTATTTGACTTCTGTATGTCAGTTCTGTTTTGGTTGTTTTGGATGTCAGGCTAGCTTTGCTGTTGTTTGCTTTAATTGGAGTTTCTAAGTGTTGGCATATTTTCGCCGTTCCTCTTCTAATACAAAACGATATGCATTTTGGTGAGTATGAGAAAAAAAAAACGGGAGTATGATTTCGACCCACCGTCCCATCGTAACTTCCTTATATGTGTTTGGGGATCTGTAAGTTTAAGCATCTACTGTGGTATCAAGTACATATCATCTCTTGCATATGATGTTTCTCCCTTTTTTTTATGTTGGCTGAAAAGAACATCTTATGTTATGTAGGTGCATTTGAACTTATAAAAGATGAGAGCAAGGCTGGTGCTTGCCTTTGGATTACTAAACGAAGAGGCATGGAATACTGGCCATCACCTGAGGAGCAAAGAAAATATCTGTTGAATTATAACAAGTCAAAAAGGACAGTAACAACGAATGTATTTCCTAGCATCCAAATACCTGAGTTCTTTGAGAAGATGTAAGTAGTCCTGCAGCCCTTTTATGTTATGTTATGTTATGTTTTGTTTTATTTAATTATTTATTTCGACGCACTTTTGGATTATTTTGAGTACATAACGACTCCCTACTCCCAAGTCTTTATTAGGTTTTTCTGGTGTGGTTCCTTCCTAAAATGGTTGAAGTCATTGATTCAATCCCTTAAACTAACTTATAGACACATGATCTTCATAGCACTGCAAAACAAAAATGTTTTTGCATTGTATACACCAGCCTACATATTTTACCATGCCTCTGTATTATGTATTCATTAGAGAAGTACTTTAGAATATTGTGCTGTAAGAACTACAGTTTTACTATTTTCATGCAGGGATTGTGGGTTAAAGTCGAATCGCTGATATTTAGATTTATGTTCTTGTGTTCTTTCCCAATATCGTTAGTTCTCGGTACTTGCATTTGTTAGTAAAGTACCTGACCAAATATCTGAGGTTTGACTTTATGTTACTTCCATTTGTCATATTGGAGTGTTCAAGCTTTCTTGGTAGATGCTGTGCAGAAATACCCTCAATGTCTGTCTTGAAATGGTCTGTCCAGTTGTGCAGTTTACTTGGATGTTATAAAATTTTATATACTCCGTTACATGTAACAATGGACAATTGCAAAGTGAGCTTTGATACACTATCAGATTTTCCACGAAAAGCTGTTTCTTACAGGTGATATGAATACCTGTTTCTGAAATCTAGGTTGTATATCACCTTTGATTGCCCAGTATAATTTGTTCTGAGAGGTGTCACAGCAAAACTATCCACCCATTTTTAACACTATATGAAATCTCAACAGTATATTGCATGTCATGTCAGTCAAGGTTCACACACACCAAATCATTCTTCACGAGTATTCCGCAAGTTTATTATGTTTCACGCACTGGAAACTCGTGAAGACATTCACTTTGATTTGTTGATGCTTGTCTTCATATTTTGTAGAGTTGTTCACACTCTCAGCCATAATTTCCGCCATGCTACAAGACTTGATCGTGTACGATTGAGATTGCCCATTGAACCACAAAATGCGCTTGTAAAGATAATATACGCTGGTGTAAATGCTAGTGATGTAAGTCCTTGGATTTGTGTTTTCTAATTTATTTTATTTGATTCCCCGTTTTTTCTTTTTGAAATGGGGCATCCTGTCCTCTGCATCTTGATTATGCACACAGACTGATCTCCCATTGATTAACTTTTGGAAGCTTTTAATGGTGTCTTGCAGGTAAACTACAGCTCTGGGCGCTATTTCAGTGGTAGTGCTAAAGAAACAGCTGCACGCCTTCCATTTGATGCTGGTTTTGAGGTGATCAATGTTCTTATATGTCTATGTTAATGCCATAATCAATGTTGAAAAGTCTTTAAATGTTTTTCTGTCTAGTTTCTGACAACACATCATATGCTTCCATATTTTAACTCGAAAATTTGGTGGGACAGAGCTATGTTTAAGAAATCGGATATTTTCATACAGAAGATTTTATTGCTCATCCGGTCTCTAAACAAATAGGCTATTAAACTATAGATAAATTGTCGATACATCTGTAGCCTCAACATACTGAAACAATTCCTATTCGTACAAGCTAAATTGTCCAATCAATGGTGGGAAATTAATGATTTTTGTTCACCTATTAAGAATTTCAAGCATAATATTGCCATTGATGTCATCTTTCCCTTGTCGTTTTTCATGACAATTCTAATATATCCAGGCTGTGGGAATCGTTGCTTCTGTTGGAGATGCAGTCAGGCATATCAAAGTTGGCAGTCCTGTGGCCCTTATGACTTTTGGAAGCTATGCTGAATTTACTATGGTATACTGCGGTGTACATGCACGTCTATTTGTTACACAACAAATTATCAACTAACCCTTGTCCTCCTTTCAGTGAAATCATCTGCAGCCTTTTGATTTTTCACTTTTAAATATTATTACCTCTGCCTGTGAGTTAAGTTTTTTATCTTTACATCTTCCTGATGAAAGGTACCAGCCAAACATCTTCTTCCAGTGCCAAGACCAGACCCTGAGGTTGTTGCCATGCTAACGTCAGGATTGACTGCTTCAATTTCTCTTGAAAAGGTTATCTTGATATGCAGTTCTTTTTTGGACGTATACCGTGTGTCTTTGACCTCATATTTACTGAACTAAATCTAAGTTCAGCTCTAGAATGTATCTTCCTTCCTGTTCTGATCTAAGTTAATTTCTGTTGCCTTTAGGCAGGTCAAATGACATCTGGGCAAGTTGTTCTAGTTACAGCAGCTGCTGGTGGAACAGGACAGTTTGCTGTTCAGGTCAGCTGATGCTGTTTTGAAACTGTTAATATGAGTATATGACTTCTATTTTTTTGATTTTTTGCTCAATTGCTTATCTATTTGAACAGTTTATCTAGGATGCATAAATAGAATGATTGAATTTGCTGGATGAAATATAACCACTTCATCAGCTGGAACTTCTATACTTGTCTGCGTAGTTAACTAACAATTGGGGCCATCTTTTGACCATGCAATCCTCATGATACTTCTATGGTTTTTTGCTCAAACATGCTTGGAAGTGGGACATTTTCATTAAGAAGAAACCACTAAGATAGTGGAGCTGCCAATATTTACAAGTATATACAAAGAACACTGCATCCACCAACGGCGAGGCCAGGAAAAGAGAAGAGAAATAGAAGAAGAAAAAGAAAAACACGACCATCCTCACTGAATGGCCTACGATAACCTAGACCTAGACCATCACACAGGACAGAAAAGATCTGAGGCCTGTGAGCACGAGTGCTCGACACACCAAAGCTCAAGAGAGCTCACGACCAAGCGACGACCATGACCTTACACCATCAATTAGGAGGCAATTGAGAGGGCTGGACATAGATAGGGAAGTAGCTCGCTGAGGATTGCACACCGCCGATCAACATGTCAGTGGTGACAAAAAACAGTGGAAGCGCCCGCTGGATCACTCGTAGGGTGGCATCATTACCATCCAGCATCGCCAGGGGTGGAAGAAAGTGCACTTTTCATCCCTGAACTCTTGAGAAAGTTCACTTTTCGTTCTAAAAACTTTAGTTTGGTCCAAAACAAACCCTGAACTCTTGGAGAAGTTCATATCCCATCTAACCAGGGAAAACGCTACCTGAAAAAAAAAACCAGGGAAAATGCTTACGTGGGCGAGTGGCTGAAAAAAATCTGGACTGGCCGGTTCCATCCAGTCAAAATCCCCATCCCCTCTTGTCAAAATCTCCACTCAGAACGCTAAACCCCCAAACCTTCCAACACGAGATCCGTGCCGTCTCACTCTGCTGCCGCTGGTTAGTCCCCCATGCTGTCCACGTTGACCCTCAAGCTCATCAGTCCCATCCGGCAGCACCCACCACTGCAAGAGCACCCAGGCTCCAGATTAGGTGAAGACCAGATCTAGTAATCTGGCGTCAGCAACTTAACCATATTGCGCCTCGATGTGTCGTGCTGCTGTAGGGGCTCGTCATACTGAGCAGCCATTGCACGGGAGAGAGCTGAGGCATAGTCGCCGTCGGAACTCACCGTCGTGCCGCCGGGAGAGCACTATGGGGAAGCCGCGATGTTGGGAGGAGGCACCATACTGACCACCTGCCAGTGGCAGCAGGCAGCTGTGATGGCGGCACAGAATAGCGTGAGCAAGCACGTTGGCTAGGGTATTGCCTCCCAGGTCGCCCCTCCCAAGCAACACGGCAGTTTTGTTTTTCCCAGTATCGCTTTCAGAATGCTGGCTTGTCATTTATAGGAATTTGCAATGTGTTCTCTTTTGTCGATGTGCTATTATTTTTTGAAATGTAACTGTTCTTGAATTTTGTACTGAACCATATCACTATGTTCTGAATGTTTTTTCTGTCACTTCCCTAGCTCGCAAAAATAGCAGGCAATAAGGTTGTTGCCACATGTGGTGGTGAAAGTAAAGCTGCACTTCTGGCTTCCTTAGGAGTTGATCGGGTTATCAACTACCAACATGAAAAAATCAAAGATGTAAGCTTTCTTCTGGCTCTACTTTCCATACTTTTGCCACTTCAGATGCAATTCTCACATAATGCGTCAGTCTGTGTGTTACGTGTTTACTTCATAACATCTCCTTGTTTGATACATTTACAAATATGTGCTGAATATATTTTTAGCCGATGTACCTGCTATCTTTTTTGTGCTTGTATTATACATCTTACCAGGATAAGACATTCCAAGAAATATAATTCTTACACATGTAATAGCCTTTCATGTGATGCCGATGATGCACAATGTTGGTTCGGAATGCTTGAAAAGCTGTAGTGTCTCCGCTGAATATGTCTAGAATGACTATTATGATGTGGAAATTATAAGTTTGAACCTTCAAGCGACTAATTTATTTATGCAGATCCCTTATTTGTTCTTCACAGTATGTTCATTAATTACTGATTTTTTTAATGCTTGATTCCAGGTTCTTAAAAAAGAGTTTCCAAGAGGTGCAGATATCATATATGAATCTGTAGGTGGGGAAATGTTTGATCTGTGCCTGAATGCACTTGCAGTTCATGGACGTCTCGTAGTAATTGGTATGATCTCTCAGGTAAGGTTGTCAGCCTATGAAATATTTCATGTTTGATTTATATATCTGCTGTGAATATGGGAATACTGATGGAAAGCTTATCTACACAGGCCATTGGTCATTAGAACTGCAGTTTCTTTTTAATTCTTATGTTTTCATTTGGTGGAGTGAAGAAGCACCTCTCTGAGTATATTCTGAGATTCCCTTGCTAACTGTTCATATAATCTGGCCATCATCCATCTGTATTTGGAATTGACGTGTGCGTTCACCTAGGAAAATCGTTGATCTATCATACTCTATTTACACCATGTAACCTAGGAAAATCGTTGATATATCATACTCTATTTACACCATATAACTGAATTAATATCAGCTACTCATTTAACCCATGCATTCCCTCCGATTGGAAATGAGATACATCCGTCTTTTGACAAATCTATGCCACCATTTCCAATAGGAGGGAGTACATTTTTTACTTAGATATCATAACTTATGGCTGAACTGATACCAGCTAATAGTGAACAACCTTTAATGTTTTCAGTATCAAGGAGAGGTTGGATGGAAGCCTAAGAATTACACTGGATTATGTGAGAAGATTCTTGCTAAAAGTCAAACTGTGGTACGTGTATGCAGAAGAACACCTTAACTTCTTGGTTGTAATATACTGTATTCAATGGCCATTTAAGTAAATTGACCAGGAAAGGATGCATCTGCGATACTAAGAAATTTGATACCAGAACTTGGATTCTCATAGATCCATATCATCAAGTAAATTTTACCAGTTGGATCTGATTTCAAAGAAATAATGACCATCTGTGTTTAAAAAGTCATGTGCTATATGGTAGTTCCCTCAGCAATGTGTCAGGCACCCAGCTAGTTCTCACTGTAGTATTGACAAAAGTGATATTCCTTTAGCCTGTCAGAAATATTAGAGCAAGCATGGTATTGAGTTAGTTTTTTGGCTAGTATGTTCAAACTAGTGGAATCTTTAGGTATGACCATATGAATGGAGTATCTTTTTCTAGATCAAGGTTTACAATTACCCTTGTTAGTAGAAATACCATGTACTCTTTGGAACTTTGAGCTCCATCTCTGTTTAAAAAATTATGGACTCCTTCCTTTCCAATTTCAGGCTGGATTTTTCCTGGTTCAGTATGCTCACCTGTGGCAGGATCATCTTGACAAACTATTTGAGTTGTATGCCTCTGGAAAGCTAAAGGTATGCTTCACCGTATAGTTCGCTATTTGTGACTTATTTTATAATAGTTGAGAAAACAAATTGTGGGTGCTTGGAACTTTAGATGTCTACCCTACTTTACACTACCAATTATTGGTCACTATTAAGTATTTAAGTGAGTCAAACCATGGCTAAATGCGAGCAAGCAAAGATATGGGATGCCATGCTGGCGCAGCATGTTATAAAGGGAGGAGGGATAGAGTACCTTACCAAGATTTTTGTCACCATTGGTTCTCTATGACTTGTAACCAAATGTTCCTTCAGTCAACAAGAAAGAAACCCCGATCTATGCAGAGCATTAAGCCATATCTTATTTTTACCATTGCTTGTTACTCATATCGTCTACACATGAAAATATTGTTGCGAATAATATTTTTAAACAAGGGGGAATGCACAGTTCCTTCTGCATATTTTGCTGTGATTGCTCTTATGCCTTCTATTTGCAACCTAGTTTTGTCTGATTTCCTTGTTATTTAGCTTATTTTATTTTCACACAAAAAAACTGATATTGTGTCCCATTTTCTAATTAGCTTCCCATTGTATTGTCGTAGCATGGGAATTGCTATTCTTCATGTCACCTGTCCACAGACCCACAAATGGCCCATGGATTCACAGTATCATATTAAGTATGTACGTGTTTGTTTTCCTCTTGTTCTAACCTAGCTTTACCTGTCACCAACACATACAACAGGTGTCCCTTGACCCTAAGAAATTCATCGGTGTTACTTCCGCGGTGGATGCTGTAGAGTATCTTCATTCTGGCAAGAGCGTTGGCAAGGTACTACACCTAGGATATCCTCATATAGGGGCAGTCTTTCCTTGTTCTCGTCCGCTCTGTTGAGGCTCACAGATTTTCACGTGGAATCTTTTCAGGTCGTTGTCTGCATTGATCCAGCGTACAGTCAGACACTTGCTAAGTTGTAGTCTGCTCGGCGGACGTGAGATGCATTGTCTTTCGTCGTCGCAAAGTATGACGCGGCAAATGTAACATATGAAAAATGCACACGTTATAGGTGCACGTACGGCATACGTCTTTGAGCTGAGAACCGAGTAGTTGCATAAAAGTCACCGTGTGGCTCAGTTATCTGATTAGTTTGCAGCCGGCAGTACTTGCATTATAAATAAATTGCTCACTTCAGTGCGGTGCATTATAACCCATCAAGTTTTGTGCCAAAACTTGGTGGCTGAGTAGGGGTCCATTTGCCTGGACGAAACCTTACGGCTGTTGCAAAGTAAAGCTGTGAGCTCGAGCTCATGTTCTTTGGGCTCCTTAGAAAGAGTGCTCATAACATTGGGGAATTTTGTTGATGGTGGACTGTTTTTCATTTGAGCTATCCCTTCGTCTGCTCCTCAACTCCTGAACCCTCTCCTGGTTTCACTGGTTGGTGGATGCAGACCAAGCATTTCCTCCCAAAACCTTGGCTCCTAATTTTCAACTGTTAAACGTTGCCTGGCCTATACGTCAAGCTGCCTTCGACTGGAGTTGCCTTTGGCAAACAAAAAAAGGAAAGAGAAACGAGTTTTTGATTTGAATTTTCGATGTCCTCAAATTGGGGAGCATTCTTAGATCTCGTTTAGCACCATCAACATTTATGGCCATCATATTATTTGTCCAATTTAAAACTTCTAAGTAAAAAAACCATGTTTGGCTACCACAAAGATTTGTGAAATTAGTCATCATTTTAGGTTGAAATCGTGAAGTTTCATTAATATTTTATACCCAACGTGTTCTGCTGTAACGGAGTTAGGAATGTCATTTCAATTGGAATTCGAGCGAATGTCTTGGTATGTTAAATCCATTCTTGTGCCTAATCCTGTCATTTGATTACATCCAAATGGAATGAAGTGAATTGACTCGACATCATCATTTAGTTTCATTTTTGTCAAATGAAATGAAATAAGATGTGCCAAATGAGGTGTAAGTGATATTCAGAAGAACTAGATGATGCCCCGCACGTTGCTGCGGGAATTTGTTGATACATGAGATAATTGAGAAAGTAAAAGTGATGATGTGCATTTTATAATTGATGATCTTGGTCAAGCTAAAAATATCTTATGTTGCTAACTGAGAGTTAATGCATCCCATACATATTTATGAACTTAAGAGTTTGAAACAACACTCTATCCGATGTACAAAACATATATAAATAATATTAAACACTGAGATATGCCTTACAAACTGAACCCTTTTAGTCAATATCATATAATCATTTAAGATATGCTATTCTCACATATATTTTGATAGTCACGAACATATATATATCATAACAAAGAGTGCCAGGTTGGTTCCTACTGTTCTTTTTTCTTCTACGAATTATAAACTTTGGATATGCTACATCTCCATTGATGCATCATGAAGCAAGGTCACACAATGAAGTCAAGGATCAATAAATAAAATAAATAACTCAATTCACTTACTCAGGAAAGAGGGCAATTGCCTATTTTTCTCACAAGAAAACTGTAAGTGAAACATCTAGAGTACGCAATTCCATGCATTGAGCAGGATACATGTCCCATTTCCACCTACTAAGTCATTGTGCACCCATCGATTGTACCTTAGATATAGCATCGTTGTTATTTTCCAATTTCCCTAACTTCACTTGCAAATATTATTTGGACAATAATGAAGCAGACGTCGCCTAGAGGGGGGGTGAATAGGCGAGGAGCACTTTTTACAATTTAGTCTTGATAAATGCGGAATAAAACTTAGTGTTTAACTTATCAATGACACAACCTAAATATACTAGGTTCACCTATGTGCACCAACAACTTAAGCTATGCAAGACAAACATCAAAGGTAGCAAGGTAAAGGACTTCAAGCACGATGGCTATCACAAAGTAAAGTGCATAAGTAAAGAGCTCGGGTATAGGGATAACTGAGGAACGCGGAGACGATGATGTATTCCCGAGTTCCACCACAAAAGGTGTACGTCTCGTTGGAGAGGTGTGAGCAACCATAACAGGTTTGCTCAACGCCACAAAGGCATCACCTTCTTCTCCGATGAACTCGACCACAAAGGTCCGAGTCCACCTTCCACTATGAACTCCTTTGGGGCGGAGAACAATCCCGTACAACAACCTTGGGAAACACACCCACAACCGAATTGGGGGCTCCCAAATGACCACAAGAGGTCTTGACCACAAAGGTCCCAACTAGCCACAAAGGACTTGACCACAAAAGGTCCTATGCAACAAAGGCGGCCACTAAGGCGTCTAGGGTCCAAGACCCAAGAGTAACAAGCTCACGAATTTCACCACCACGAATCCTCGTGGAGGGCTCAAACCGATGCAAGATGCAATGGCAAAAACACACAAAGTGTTCAAATCCTTCACTCTCAAATTCCAACAAAGTAACAAATGTTTATGGGGGAATAAGAGAGGAAGAACCAAGAAACCACAAAGGAGACAAATCCTACACTCCCAAATCCCACCACAAGCAACTAATGCTTATGGGGGGATAAGAGGGAGCAAGAACAAATGGGGAGAACCATAAAGGAACTCAAAGATCTAGATCCACTATGTTCCCCTCACTTAGAGGAGAGATGGATTGGTAGAATTGTAGATCTAGATCTCCTCTCACTTTTCCCTCAAAGATATGCAAGAATCATGGGAGGATTTGAGAGGGGGCAAGCTTTCCCAAGGTCAACAATGGAAAGAGAGAGAGGGGAAAGTCGTCAACTTGAGGAAGAAGAAGGGGAGGGGTATTTATAGCCCCTCCTTGATTTCTAGCCGTTGGGAATCTCCAGTCCAGAAATTTCCGAACTGAGGTCCGGAGATTTCCGGACCCCGTAAATCTCCGGTAGGAATTCCGACGCGAGCTGAGAAAAGATCAGTGCTGAAGGCAAATAAGACTTGGCGAAAAATTGCAACTTGTTGTCCGGAAATATCCGAACCAGGGCTGGAGATTTCCGGACCCCGGACATCTCCGGTAGAAAATCCGAAGGAAATCTGAACTGAGTCAGTACGCAACTGAGATCTGGACTTGGTAAAAATCTTCTGCCACTCGGAGATCTCCGGACTGGGGCTCGGAAATCTCCGAGCGCCGGAAATCTCCGAACAAGGTCCGGACATTTCCGCCCCTTTGAAAAACTGCAGAAACAACAGAACTGAAAAAACTTTTGCAAATAAACTCCGAATGATTTGAGACCAACTCCGTTGGAAAGGCACTGACAAGGAGAGGGCTACCAAAACGTAACGAGTGAAGGTGTGGAACTTTCCTCAAGGTTGAACCGGTAATATTTCCACACTGAAAACGTAACGAGTTTTCCAAACAAAAACCGTTTTCGAAGAACTTGGTCTTGTCATGAAGATCACGACAAGCACAAAAAACCAACAAGGAGAAAAGCCAAATAAGAAACAAGAAAGATGAAATGCCAAGCATGCAAAGGTTTGAGCTCTCCACAAAGATGCGATCAAGTTACTCACTCGAGAGCCGCTCTTGATAGTACGCCTATCTATCCTATAGCCCTATCAAGATCATACCTTTGCCTTGAGCAATCCACTTGAGCTAGATGATGACGATCTTGATCTCTTCAAGTGGACCACCTTTCTTGATTGCGCTTGCTAGCACATGCTTGATGAAGACTCCTCCATATACTCCCCCATACTCCATCATGGGAGAGTCTCGCTTAGCTTCGTCTTCATGTCTCCGAGAGCTTCCCTTGGTCTTGCACTATTCAACCTTGATGACGATCATGGCATGACATCATCCTCCATGAGCTATATGAATTGATCTTCTTGTTGCAATCTCATGGAAGATACCGTCTTTCTTCATATAGGTGATGGCTTGACAACTTCAAGCCATACTTGCAATATGCTCAAAACACACATTAGTCCTTAGTGATTGTCATTAATTACCAAAACCATACATTAGGGCACATGCCCTTTCAAGCATAGTGCAGACCAACAGTAGGAAGCAAGAAACGGCCAGCGCATAAACTTACTTCAGTATGGTTCATCATTTGTCCAACTTGCAACAATGTCTGAAAAATAATAATCCACTGTTCTGTTCTCAAATCACACCGAACACTTGAAAGAATATATGGTTATGACATATTACTCTCATTGACAAATAAGTAATTCAAGCCTCTATCTCACAGCTTCTTGACTTCAATTATTTGTGAATAAGCAAGAGACCGCTTGTGAGCACACAAGAAAAACCATAGAAAATATGGAATATAAGAAAAATGATAGAATAGATGGTATATTAGAAATTTATGGGCCATGGTAATAATAAGATTCAGCATTCCACTTCACTGCACTTTCAGATATTATGGGGAAAAACACAAATAGCCATATAGTATCCAATATACGACCTCTCTTTTTTGTTTAACACCCATGCTAGTAAAATAGAATGGAGATACACATAGAGCATCCACGATAAGAATCACACTGCATCTAGAGAAACATTTCTCACATTAAATTACGTTGCAAAAAATGCCTAACACAAAATAAGGCAAAGGTCCACTGAAACTGGGCAATGGTTTTAGTACTGCAGAAGGAAGAAGTATGTATAAACATGTACCAGTAACATGGGTGGCCTTACTGGAGTCGCCACTTCACACGTCCATCCCTACTCTGGCCTTCAGTTCTCATTCTTGTGCATGTATGTGTTAGAAAAAGCTTGGCAGCGAGAGGATTAGACATAAGAACTTGGATCTTGCATGTTGGCGTACTGCAGATCCATAAAGAACATAATCAGATAACGAAATAAGAGAAATTACATCCTATTAGTACCAACAACCTACGCAGCTTTAGCCTTTAGTAGAGCTTGAAATATTGCCGCGTTAGGAGAGGAAGAAGAGGACACTGAAGACGCCCACCCGTAGTGGTGGACTCGAAGTTAAAACGTGGGAATCTGCATAAACTCTTCATTTGCATCCATCCGTTACTTATTCTTGGCTAGATAGTGGGGAATTAGTGAGAAGAGAAGTGCAATGGCGCAAAGAGTGGATGTGGATGGGTGCAGGGGGGAGAAGAATAACCGTGATTGGCCATTATTTGCACATTGAAGAGGACGGAGTAACGGGCTGCAGTTTCTGATTTGGGTGCTTCGTTAAAACTTAGGGAAATTAAATGGACTGAGTAAAAACGGAATCAAATTGTGCAAACAGAAGTTGTGACCGCTGAGGTAGGATGTTGAAGTGGGATGCTTTTTTACCTAGGTGGCAGTTGGTGACGTGGGAGGCTTGCATGTTCAGAGAAATGAGGTAGTGGGTGTTTCCTATTTAGAAATAGAAGATGATGGGTTTAGGGGTTAGAGCATCTGTAGCGGACACTGCATTTTCTGAACCTGCAAACATGATATACAATTTGCAAAAAGCGCGTATGCAAGTCGAGTAGTCTCGCGTGGCAGACCAGATACTGCAAATTAAAACTGTATATTGCATATTCAAAGTTCAGGGGAGAATTTTATCTTTACATACAGAGTCTCGCTGGAATACTCGTCGGAGCACGCCCGATCAGCCAAAATCTATCTCGACTAACATGGCCCTAACCCTACAGACCAAAATGAGCTCACCGGAGCTCGCAGGGTGCAACCCGTCGGAGGAGGAGTCATCGTCGATGAAGATGATGACGCCTTCCCCTTGCTGGTGTTGGCCTCCTGCCTGCGGTGGCGGCGGTCCTGCTCGAGACCTTGGTCAAGCTGGTCGATGTCGACCTCGCGGCAGCGGCTTTTGGCGTCCGCTTGGTGCTCCTCCGCGAAGCTCGCCTGCACAGCGCCGGGCACCGTGTCGAGGACCTCGTCGGGGACGAAGTCCTTGCGGGTCACCGAGGAGTCGAAGGTGGCTGGATCATAGATCTTGAAGCTGTCTTCGTCCACGGGGACCTCGACCGGAGTGTGTGGCGATGGCGTCAACGCCCAGGTGTCGGAGGAGGTCTCCTCGTCGACGGGAGGCGCGGCAGCCGCGGGCGGCAGGAGATCGTGGAGGAGATCAAACTCCTTCATCTCCCGCCGCAACAGCGACGTCGGCGGCACGAGCCCCTCCCCGTCCATCTCCTGCTCGAGCGCTTGCGTGCGCCGTCGACGATGACGCAGCGGCCATGTACTCATTTGATCTGGGTTGATTTCTTCTGCCTTTAGTCTGGTCAAATGACATCTGGGCAAGTTGTTTTAGTTACGGCAGCTGCTGGTGGAACAGAACAATTTGCTGTTCAGGTTTGATGAATTTTGACTTTTGAACCATCATTGTGGCTATATTTTTGTTTGATTTGATGCTATTCTCAGTTGCTCATCTACTTCTGTAGATATGTAGGAGGCACAACTATAATGCTTGATTGATATTTTCTTTTTGAAACTTGCACAAGTTAACTGTTTCATGCAGTTGGAATATGTGCAGTTCGTCTTTCGTGGCTAGCACTTGGGCCATATTTTGGCACCTTGCATGTACTTTTTTCTTCGAGATCCTGCCTCTTGCATGTACCTTTTCATGCATTGAATATGATATTTCTAGGACATGGGCAAGATCATCATGTTTGATTCTTCTTTTTGTCTTGTTATTATATTTTGTTATCCTTAACAATAACTGTATGTTCTGATTATTTTTCATCACTTCCCTAGCTCGCAAAACTAGCAGGCAACAAGGTTGTTGCCACATGTGGTGGTGCAAATAAAGCTGCACTTCTGGATGCATTAGGAGTTGATCGAGTCATCAACTACCAACATGAAAGCATCAAAGATGTAAGCTTTCTTTCAGCTTTAATTTTCATGCTTATACGATTTTGAATGCAGTTCTTATGCATGTGTTGTGCTCACGATTCGTAGCACCTTATTCTGCTTTGAAAAAAATGTATTATCTGGTTCATTATATCTTCCTACGCGTGGTTGTGCTCTACCTCTACTTACCAGGATTGAATCTTTCAAATAACACAATCCTTAAACATATATAACCTTTGGTGTGCAACAGATAATGCGTAGTGTGTTAGAATTCTTGGATTGCATTTATGATGTAATATCTCTAGTCAATGTTTATTGTCATATCGCTGAAATGATCAATTTTAATTTGCAATCCGCTGTCATTTATTACAACGATCCCCTATTTATTTTTGTCACATTTTAGGAATTAATCCTGTAAAAAATAAAGTTGGGGAACTAATGACTGTTTGACTATTGGTCCAGGTTCTGAAGGAGGAGTTCCCAAGAGGTGCAGATATAATATATGAATCTGTAGGTGGCGAAATGTTTGACCTGTGTTTGAATGCACTTGCGGTCCATGGACGTATCATTGTGATTGGTATGGTTTCTCAGGTATACTTTTGACATACTCTAAACCTGCAGTTACCCATTTCCACTCTGGTGGCGACTTCAGTGGTTGAATCGGGATATGGTTAGTTGTTCCATGCTCCACCAAAGTTAAAATATCATGGATGTTAAAAGATAGATGAGCAGTTGAGGAGCTGGTTTGCACAAGTTCATCCATTATGCATCTGCACTAATAGTTGGGAGCGTGTTGATCCACTCTTATTCTTTTGATACGTTTCTGATTTTTCCCTTTTTTTGTTGTAATTGTCCTTATACTTTTTTTTAAGAGAAGTGCTCCGGTGCTTTCCCAAAAAATAAGTTGCACGAATTTTAAAGCGCATCGACGGCTATGATTAGGTTCACAAAGTAATCAAAGAGAGTACTAATCATGTGGGCTCTAATCACAACCATCGATTTGCTTTAAAATTCGTGCAACATGTTTTTTGGGAAAGCACCGGAGCATTTCTCTTTTTTTAATTGTCCTTATACTTGGTTTTAAATCCTTATACTTGGTTTTAATAAGAATTTTTAGCTTATCCCCGTACTTTATTGGTATCAGTATAGTAAGGAATCTTTGATGTCTTAGTATAGTGTGGCGTGTGTCGAGACATGATACTTGGAACTATTCTGTATGTGTGTGGTGCCATTCTTGGCTTTATTTATAAAGTCGAGCCTGAGGCCTTATGATTAAAAAATATATTTTCAGTATCAAGCAGAGGATGTTTCAGTGATACCACGGAATTACAATGGGCTGTGTGAGAAGATTCTTGGAAAGAGCCAAACTGTGGTACGTATGCGCAGCAGAACACTGGAAATTTTCAGTGTGCATGCACGACACAATCTTTCTGTGTATTTTAATTGTTCATGACAAAGAGCGAGTCTTTGCTGAATTTGCAGCTGAATGGGCCACAATATTTGTAAAAAAAAATGTGGTTTTCCATTAGACGTATCGTGTCGACCTCTCTGATAAGCCGGTGTGAAAACTTCAATAATCAGGATAGACAGCAATAGAACCAGCAATATAATTAAGCTTTCAGTAGTTTTGTACCGCTCCCACGGTCCAACCTGCCTAAAACTATGGCAAATTTTACAGTACCCGGGTACTCCAGAACCGTGTTGTGTGTGGAGTACCAGAAAGATCTGACCATCCATGATGCAGGGCAATTGTGTCAAATTTTTGTGCAGGTGTCGTGCAAAAGAAAAAATAATGATGGTCAAAACTGCATGTTGGACTTTTTGCATGCATCTTGATAGAGCGAGGAGTAGCCATGGGATGAAAATTCACAAGAACACGGCTGCTGCCAGGCTACCGATGTCGGCATCAATCTGTGTCTGCTTCTCGCTACTGCGTCTATGGCGAGATCTGAGGTTGTGAACATGGCGGAAGTTAGGAGCGCCATCAGGATCTAAGCGGGACCTCATCGCCGCATTAGAACGTCAACGCAGGGGCAAGCAGTCGCGGGCGGCCATCTGCATGAGCGGCTGGGGGTCATCTCTCTACTGAACCGCCTCCGTCTTAGCCAAGCCCGTAGCGGCGCAGGTCACGGCCCATCTTATTTGTGCTCTGGTCGTTACGAGAAGATGAACTGATCACCGACCAATTTGAAGATGATGAACTGTATCGTCCCCGGGCCGGCCTCCCATTATAACGATGCCGCCGAGCGAGAACACATCCACGCCACCGTCAGACCACCACCATCACAGCGTTGTCGCTGGCTCGACCTGGCCGAGAACGAGTCATGCCCTCCTTTACGCCACCACCACGGCACCACCGGTTCATGGATTAGGTTTGATACAGGAGATATTTGTCCAGAAAACTCGAGACAAATATTTACCCTTTTGCCCCCTCCGATAGAGGTACTCCATCAGTTTTCCTGAGCTTAGAGCCCGTACTCCATGGGGCTAAACGTGGAGTACCATATCACGAGGACCACAAGATCAAGCAAAATGGACGGTTCCTGTTAAATTTGGGGTATTGTAAAAGTCCTCAAAACTCTACTATGTGTACTCACAAACTTATGGGGCTGATATTGAATCATACATATAGTATTTGCCTCTAATGTAGTTCCTTCTGTAGTACCTTAAAACTATGCGCTCTTATTTTCATTTCGATTTCAGGCCGGATTTTTCCTTGTTCAGTATGCTGACCTGTGGCAAAAACACCTTGACAAACTTTTTGACCTGTATGCTTCTGGAAAGCTAAAGGTATGCGAATGTGTTTTTTTGTTTGGTACTCGCTTCATCTCGCCCATTTTTATCAAAATGGATGCTCAAGTTAAAGCTGTTATTGACTGAACTATCAGTTAATGCTGGATGCCGCTTCCTTGGTTCCTAATAACTGTATTTTGCTTCTCTAACTTAGCTCATTATACGCACCGCGTACTGCAGGTTTCTCTTGACCCCAAGAAATTCCTAGGTATTGCTTCTGTGGCGGATGCGGTAGACTATCTTCATTCTGGCAGGAGCGTTGGCAAGGTATCACCGTTGCCATATAAATACACGACAGCAGAATTGCATCTCTTGTCTATTGTATTTCACCTTTACATTTTTTTTATGTGGGACTTCTTCAGGTGGTTGTCTGCATCGATCCGGCATACAGTCAGACCCTTGCTAAGCTGTAGTCAGTGTGCATCGAGAGTATAGTACAGGCAAGGACATGCAGAGTAACCTGTGATAAAAATGGTAGGTTACAGGTAGAGACAGCCTTGGGATCTTCCATTGATTTTCTCGTCTATTCTACAAATTAGTACTTAGTTATTGCATGTTTTATTTATTACAAGTTTTAGTGGTCAGTATACGAAAGAGACATTGGCATGGAAATCGGTAAGCTTGTAAGTTGGGCATAATGGTGTAGTGTGATGTATTTTGGTAATTGAATAAAAGTTGTGTTTTATTTGAACAAGATGCAGCGTGCTTTACTTATTTGAACAACAAAATGTCGCGCTCAACGGTGTAATGTTTGATGTATGATAATGTTTGAATGAAAAAAAAAACGTTGGGATTAGTTGTTGTTTCCTCCAGCTGACCAATACCCTACTAGCACAAGGATACAAGGGCCAGTTTCCTGTGGCGTCTGATATTTGAAAACGGTAGGTCCGTCTGCACATTTCACAAAACGAAGCACTTCCGCCGTCTGACAGGTTCAGAGATGGAACGTGAGAAAGAGACAATCTGCACACAAACGACACTTATTTTTCACTCTCTCCTTGAGTTGAGAACAACATAAGACAACGAGTTAAAAGTACTACACTAGTAGGTTATTACAGGTGAAATTCCATCATCATCATCATCATCGATCTAAAAACGAAGTTACATGTGAAACATACATCCACATGGTGAGCTTTTACAGGATTAGCCATCTGGTGAGCATAATTACATACAGCTAAAGCATATGCTATGACAGGGTAGGTACGTACAAAAGAATGATTAAAAGGACACACTCTGGCACTTGACTCTGACTGGCTGTGGCGGCATCCTACGGGCTTACTCGGACCCACTCGTAGCGCCCATCCATGGGAGCGTCCTTGACGACGTCATAGTTGTACCTTGAACCAAAAGCACAAGATCCAAACGTTAGAAAACTCCAACTCTTCTCTTCTCTTGCAAATAATTGACTGAGCTCTGAGCTGAGCTGACAAAACAAAACAAAATTTAAGTTGAAAGGGCTGTTTTCTTATTTTTAAAAGCACAAGATACCCTCCAAAAAAAAACGCTTTATCTTAGTGGTGGAAACTCCCTATTCCAATCTGTGTAGTGAATTCGTTGGAATTCCGGAATTCCGAAGCACATGCAGAGAAATTGCAGGGCGGAGCGCACATGCATGCAGACGATGCTGCTATAGCTAGTGAAGTTTATTACTGTAAACCTTGGTTGGCGTTTTCAGTGTCCGCGACCTCCTCCGATTGAGTGCAGCAGCAGCACCAAACTGACACCCGAGATCTTCCGCAGCAGTCAGAATTTACAGGCCCACTGCTGGTAGTCTACGGGGCCAGGAGGATATATCCTCGGCCGGAGGTCACAGTACTTTGGTCCGAGGAGGAACTTGAACTCTATAGCTAGCGCTGAGACGATCGATGATATATATTGGCTAGACTCACTAGACTGTATGTGTGTGCACTTACTTGGCCGCGAAGCGCCGCGCGACGTCGGTCTCGGCGGCGGCGAAGAAGGCCTCCATCTCCTCGTCCGGCGGCGGCGCCTTCCCCTTCTTCTTCGCCGCCTTGTTGTTGGGCCTGCAAGCGCAAGGTTAGTTGTTTGTGAGGAGAGGAAGTAGATTGAGAAGGAGAGAGGCGGTGTGGGAGACTGACAGGTCGGCGCACGCGGTGACGTCGCACTCGCGCTTAGTAGCGCGGCCGCAGGTCGACACCGCCGTCACAGCAGCTGCGGCGGCGGCGGCGGCGGCCATGGTTTTTTCTCTTGGCTGGCTGGATGGTTCGCTCTCTCTTTTTCTTTGGTTTGGCACTTTGGCTAGTGTGCTTCCGTTGGACGTTGGTGTGTTACAGGGACTTGGTGGGATGGGGTGAGGGGATAACGATAGGATTAGGTGGGAAACGGTGGAGTGGAGGCCGCGCTTTCTTGCTTGCTAATGGGTGGCCGGAGGCCAGAGATTCCGATCAGTAATTAAGGGCGGCTAGCTACTCCTACAAGTAGCTAGCGCATGAGAGGCGAGGAAGAGGGAGATGAGACGGGAAAGACAGGGGAGCGGGACGTAGGTGTCGCGCTCCCGCGGGCGCGGGGTGGAGTACGTGGGTCTCCACTGACTGCATGCTCACCGGAGCGCGCGGGGCGGGAACTGTGGATCCTTTCGTGGAAGTAGAGCGCTTTGGTGTGATCTACCGTAGTAGATGCTTCGGTGTCCTTGCCCGGAATATGCCGTGCTTGTGGTGTGGGTTGGTGAATGCTGAGTGAAGTGATCGATCGGTCTGTCACGTGCCGATGTATGTACCTATCCTCTCGCATGGGTCACCGGTTGGCGGTTGCTAACGACAAACCGCCGAGTCTGGAGTATGGACCTACGTGCACAGGAGCTACCTACCTACCTTCGCGCATTGCCCAAACTGGCGGGCCTGGCGCGAAAATAGCAAACCATACATATAGGGCCAGGTCGTGTTTGGTAGCCCGGCCCGATTGTGAAAATCTTCTCTCGTCCAACTTCTGGTTGTTTGGTAGCCCGGTTTTCTCTCCTCAGCCATGCCCACCTTATACGAAAAAGGCCTCTCAGCCATGCCCATTTGAGAAGTGGAAATCGAACCGGGTCAGACTAGCCTCATACGAAAAAATTCCCACGTGAGGACCCATCGAGCGTCGGCGCGCGAGCCCCTCCGGAATCCGCCCGCATCCCCCCCCCCCCCCCCCGGTCTTCTCTCCTCCTCCTCTGTTCTCCTCCGGCGAAGTGGCGAGTGGAGGCCTCACCCCGCTGCCCTTCGCCGCCCACGGTTGCGGCCTGCGCTCCATCGCGCCGCCCTTCGCCGCCCGGAGCTGTCGTCATAGTTGGGGAAGAGATTGAGGATTTCCTCCATCGACATCGAGCGAGGATTCCATTGCCGCGATTTGGGAAATTTTGTTGAATTGATTGATTTTTATTTTCAGTCCAGGGACCTTTGTGTAACAATTTAGACCTTTATGCAATTTCGATTTCTGGAGCCTAGTCCAAGTCATACAACCCACCAAACACCATCTCACCCCACCACATCTCAACACATACAGGGCACCAAACAAACTGAAAAATCTCATCCCAGCCTAGCCCGGGTGAGCCCCCATAGCAAATTTGGAGGGGGGGTCCAAAATGATCCGTGCATAAATCATCATCAAATATTTAAATATCAACTCACCATCATTAATTTTTAGATTGATATAATTTATAATTTAGATTCATGTACTAATATGAAATTTTTGTGCACGCATTGATATTTTTTTTCAAAACTATGTATTAACATGTTTTTTATTTTATCAACCCATCAATTAGTACAAATAATATTGACCGTTGATGCAAATCAACGATCAATAGTTTCGGCTTTCCAGTGCTAAAAGTCCAGCTTTCGACACGGGTCTTTATCGACGGCGCGCTATATGTCATTTTTTTTATTTTTGTCGTATTATAGTTTGAATTTCTATTTAAAGTCCATATTATTAAAAGAAAAAATCTCTCACTCGGCCTCCGCCACCACGGAAAAATCTCCCACTCGGCGTAGGAGGGCGAATATAGCATCTCAAGTGGAGAGTCCCTGACGAAGGCTTTAAATTTGTAATTTGACAATTTCAAAAAAAAATGTAATTTGACAAGAGATGCAGCATCCTCCACCACCGGATCTGAAATTCTGACCGAACGAGGCCGAGCAGAGGAGCAAATCGCTCGCTCGCTCGCTCGAAAGAAAAAAACATAACGGAACCTCAGGCCCTCGCTCGAGACCTAGCTGCCCCGCCCGCCCCTCGACAGACCCGCCCTCCCGCCCCTCGACAGACCTCTCCGTACGGCGGCCCGGCCCCTCGTCCGACCTCGCGCCCTCCCCCCTCGGCCTCGCCTAATCCAATTTCCCGCCGACCCCCGCGCGGCCAACCGCGGCCCGCCTCCGCAGGTAGATAATTTAGGTTGCGTATTTTGTATAAATACAACGCTGATTTACTGTTATTCCCCGAGTCCAGTGCGACTCAAACGCTGCAACGTCTTGCCACAGATCGACGCCTAGAGGTAATCAACTAACCATCATGATTTTGCTGAACTGCAGATTTTTTTCGATCTACTCCAGTTTAGGTTTTAGCATGGGCCTGTACAACAGAATTAGAGATACTAAATAATTTGTAAAGTTTGTATTACAAAGATGAATAGATGTATTGGCAGTACTTCCGAATACTCCCTAGTACTGTACTTCCGTTTAAATTAACTGATCAGCACACCTAATATCCTTATTATTATGGCAGTTTAGTATGGACCACCGGCCGGCACGAGCTTCCGTCCAGGTCCAACCCACGATCTGAACCCCTGCAACCCGGCCGCCCGCATCTCTCCTTTGCACGCCGCCGTTCCTCTCCGTGTGACCCTGGATCCCTGGACCCTGCGCCGCCGCCGTCCTCTTCTCTCCTCTCCCTGGACCCTGCAGCGCCGCCACCCTATCCTCTCTGTTGTCGCAGGCGCTTCTCCTTGCTGCGGCCGCACGGGCTCCGGGTCTCCCGCAACTTCGCTCCCCGAAGGTGAGGTGTCTCCTCGTATCAAGGATCTTACTGTTCCCAACGACTTCTCTGTGAATCAGCCGGGGATTTGCGACAGGGCTATGTGTGGTAGTGCTAGTTCATACAGATGCATCTAGTGCCTACGTGCAAGGTAGTCTTCATCTTGTGCCACATTCTCTATGATCTTGATCACTCGAGCAATTTAGGTAGATTGCACCTTTTGTTTTCAGTCACACAAGTACACCATATATTAGTGTGTCAGTTCGAATGTTAGGGCTGCTTAGTACAACGCCGTATTGGAAATATGAATAGATAATGTTCTACAAATAAGTGAATCAGAGGTTCAAACCTACAAGTTGGTCATGACCGAATTAAAAGATTGAATTTCTGGGTACTCAATTTTCCGTCGGCGACAAATCTAGGAGACCGAATTCAAAAAAGAACGAAATTTTGAAATCTGGGTTCAGAAAAACTGTGAATAGATGCCCCTCAGAAAACAATTAAATTTACACTTTACAGGTTTTAATCAAATCCTGAATTTCATAGTTTACTTTAGGTGACTGTACACAAATTATCAAACTATTTTGGGATGGGATTTTGTTAGGATGGGTTCATAGGAAATAATAAGGTCCCTTCTTTCGTGCCAATTATTGTGACAGAACCATATTCTTTTAGTTACGCTGTTGATCTGGTGAGTGACCTTCAAGTGGGGTTAGAAGTGGCCGATTTTGGGCTGGTCTCTGTTTCTTGACGAAGAATTTCAAATATAACGTCTGTATAGAGCTTCCAAAGGCAGCTCAGAATTTCAGTCTAAAGCTTGTTTTCCTTACAGAAATCTATGTTATATGGTAGTCCCTCCATTCCAAAACGTCTTATATTAAGGATTAGAGGTAGCATGTTTTATCGTGCGTCGCCTCAAAATTGATTTTTGATGAAGTGACTAGGGTTAGATTGCATACTTTTCCCCGTTTATTTGTTTTGCTGAGTCCCGTTTTTTCTTGTCCGGTCTAGAGAACTATTATACGGCTTTTGCAAATGCTTAAAGGCAACAACATTTCCAACCTGAAGACCTTGTATGAAGTTCTATCAGTGAGCGAGGATGCTGCGTATGACGAAATCCGTGCAGCGTACAAGTCTGCTGCTTTAAGTACACATCCTGACAAAGCACAGACAACTCTCGAACCATCTGTGTCTTCCAGTGAGCATCATGGGTTTTTCGGTGTGCAGGAAGCATGGGAAATCCTACGGTATCCTAAATCTCGAGCAGAGTACGACAAGCAGCTGCAATCATCAAGACAGAGCCTTCAAATTATCGCATCTGATATTGAGATTGATGATATGACTGTTGAAAGTTCTGCCGATGGTGTGGAGCTAGTGTACCCTTGTAGATGTGGTGATTATTTTTTGATCACATCTCGTGAGCTTAGTGAAATGGGAATTTTGTTGAGTGAAGATGGGGAAATAGCACTACAGGCACCTGACGATGTATCGACGTCTGTTGTGCTGAGCTGTGGGTCGTGCTCTCTTAAAACACGACTGGTTATAAACAAAACTTGATTATTCGTTTTTACCTCCTGGGTTGTATGGTCAGAAGATATCGATTTAAGCATCTTTGGATACACCTGTGATCTTTTGTACATGAGCACCTGATGGCTGTAATCTTTTTCAATTCTAGACACTGGGAATTAATGGTGCCTATATGGGCTGTTATTTTTATTGTTAATGCCTGCTGTTATGACTGATACTCTCACCAGTCACCTGTTCTGATGTTCACCTGTGCAACAGCTAAAATGAATGCTCACTGCTCATTTCTTTGACTTGGATGACTCATGTCCTCCACTCCCTTGGATGATCTGTCAGCATCTGTTGTTTGTAGAACCTTCTGTAGTTTTGTTGCATCAGGGGTACGCGCATGCTGTTTTGCCATGCACCCCGCCAAAACCAAACCTAAGCAGCAAGTCGTTTTCAGGATCGCCAAGTTGATACACCCGGAGTATGTGCATCTTGATCTTTGATTCAAGCTGTGCAAACCCTACAGCAGCAATGTTGTGTTGCATCTTTCGTCCAGTGTTTGCTTCAGGAGAGCACAGCATCAGGAGGCTTGAGAAGCATGATTTGACACTGCCGCTGCGACTGAAAACGCACATACAGAAAGTCAAGATGGCCGGTTAATGTGAAACGTTGATGCATTGACAATGCAATTTCCGTCCTCCTTGGAGCTAAACACGGACACACTACCTAAACACATTGTTTTTTCAGTAGACTAAGACGATGTCTGTTACTTCTAAGTTTGATGCTACCTCACGATCACGTGCAGGTGATACTGAACGAGATGAGGAATCAGCACGAGCCGGGCGGCGACCGTGGCATCGTCCACCTACATGGACCGGCCGGCGACGTTCGGGCATTGCCGTGCCGGCTCATGGAAATGGCGCAAGCGGAGCAGCGGCGGCAACAACCTCGCCGCGAGCCCAGCTCCTGCTTCCAGGGCTCAGGATCACAACCGTGGTACAAGTTAACCATCGCCACCATTACAAAAAGAAGATCTTTCATTCTCCACAAATGAAGGAAATCCCCAAATCTTCGGTATACAACGGCTGCGTCCGGACAGGACTTTGACTAGAGTGAAATGAGCTGCAGGAGAAATAAACTAAAAAAAAAAAGACAGTGGAAGAAGAAGGGGAAAAGGCTATCAGCGTCAGATCAGCCGTCGTCTCGGCGGCCGAAGAGGAGGGCGGCGAAGCTGGCGGCGGCGCAGACCGCGGCGACGGCGTTACCCTCGCAGAGCAGCACGCGGAAGGCGAGGCGCGCGATGTCGGCCGTGGCGCGGCGTCCCTCGGCGACGAGCGACCTCCGGGGCTTCCCCGCGAAGGCGAGCAGCACGAGCACGGTGATCCAGGTGATGAGCATGGCGGGGGCGGCGACGGCCAGCGCGGCGCCCATGGACAGCAGCCCGAACACGGCGCCGTACATCACGGACGCGTACAGCGCCGCGGGCCACACGGCCGGGGCGGACCCGCCGCCGGACGCGGCCGACGCGTAGTACCAGGCGCGCACGGACCCCAGCAGGCTCCACGAGGAGGAGAGCAGCGCGGCGTAGACGGCGAGGAAGAGCGCCGCCCAGGTGCGGCGCTTGCGCATGGCGCGGAGCAGGAGGGAGGTCCAGGGGGGCCACGCCGGCAGGCCCGGCTCGGGCGCGTCCTGATCCGCCATCGACGGAGCTCGGATTCTTGGTCTGCGGCGGGAGTGATTTGGGGGTTGGCCTGGGGCTTTGCCGTTGCCGGCGTGCGTGAGCTGGTTGGTTTACTTGCCTGCGAGCTCAAGAATCGCTTCTTTGCTTTCTCTGCTTGCTCATCTTTTTTTTTTTCCTTGATGACAACTTTTACAGGTGGTGCTCGACATCTTTCTTTTCAATAGTTTACTTCCGCCTAATGTTTTTTTGTGTGGAAAGTACAAAGTGTTTCGACTTGGTCGGCTCGTCATGAGCCCATCAGGCTAAGTCCAGCCCGTCGTGTTCCGGCCCGGATACCACCCCTTCATTTTCTTTTCACTAAAAAGATACATTCCCTTTGGGGTTTTTTCACTAAAACTGTACATGCCCTTCGGTTTTTTTCCATAAGATAGTCCTAGTATATTAAGGGGATTAGTAGGGATATATAATCCCCACTGAGATTGAGTGAAAACCCTTCACTCAGTCTCATAGGTAGTGTATTGCGTATCGAGAGAATTCAGAAAGAGTAAACTGCACCGGCGGTACTAATTCTTTTCCAATACTTTCACTTTGGTCCTAATTCTTAAAATTGCACAGATAGATCCTAAATCTTTCGTAAGTTGTTCATCGGAGGTTCTAAATCGGTTTGGCCCTCGTTGACCAGTGTCACGTCAATAGTGGGACCTAGCAAGAATATCATTCACCCTGCATATTTTCCCATATACCACGTGGCTGTATTTCATCCGAAACAGGTCTCACGTTTACTCTTCTCTTTCCAAATCAGATCGAATCTCATCCATGACGCGTGTAGGGGAGAGAAAGAAGGAAGTGCCGCTGGGTGCGCTGCCCCACGTCCGGCCTGCCGGCGGCGAGGCGCTCGTTCTGCTGCCCTCGTAGCAGCCGCCATCTACGCTTGTTCCTCTGCCCAACTCGCCACCCAATGGCAAGTCAGCGTAGACTCTATTTTGGAAAAGAATACAATTACATGGGGCTATTTGAAAAAATGAACGATGACTGGTATTCCTCATAGGTCCCACAATTGACGTGGTACTGGTCAACGCAGGTCAAACCAATTTAGCACCTCCGATGAGCAACTTACAAAGATTTAGGATTCAAATATGCAAATTCAAAGAATTGGGACCAAAGTAAAGGTAATGGAAATGAATTAGGACCGCTAGTGCGGTTTACTCGTCTAGAAAAGAAGAATAAAACCATTCAAATACGCCACAATCGAGCTTGAAAATTTGTAGAGGGGTGGTGGCACAATGCTCTCCAATTGCCACCGTGGATCATCTTATTCTTCTCATACACTTCCGCAATAAATTTGTCACGATTGCACCATGAGATTCTCGAGGGTGATCATCTTATGTCGGGTCAATTTCCTCAATTTGTGGGAGCGTCCTTAAACTTGCGCGAACCTTCTCACCAAGATTGAGCTCCTCTCACCAAGATTGAGCTTCATGACAGAACAAACCGTCTAGCGCGTCGAAGCACCTAATAAGAACAAACTCTAGAGAACCCAAGCACCCAACGGTAACAACCTTAACAAATTTTCAAGTTTCACGAATACTCGTGAAGAACTCAAACTGATGTACCAAATGTAATGGCAGGAACAAACTCAGTGCTCGCCTCTTTCAGTTTGAAATCCGACCAAAGAAATCAATGCTATGGAGAAACTATCATTGACATGTGTTGCCCCGACAATCACTCCCGTTGACCCATTAGCAACTACCCCGATGATGACGTGCCATCATCTTAAGATTCTTGACAAGTTCGGAGTGACGTTACTTCCACCTCATTGGCTCCAACACCGGCGAAAAGATGGTGATGTTTCTCCTGTATGACTACTATGAATCCGACGCTGACAAGGTGGTGACACGATGTTCGGCCACAACCATTTCGTCTACAAAAGTGTACTTCCACTACTATATCTCGACAAACTTGGAGATCGCTGAACCCTAAGATGTGCAATTTTGACTGTCCCGGATTGAATGGACAAATGAGCCAAAGGGAGGAAGAACCATCTGAAAAAGAGATAAAAGGAAAAGCTCATGCCGCCATCTGCCGTCGCACAACCTCCTCCGTCGCTAGCGAGGTAAAAGGGACACCGTGAGAAAACTTTGTTTGTAGCGGCAGCAGCACCTCAGGAGTAAATCGAAAATGACCCCGAAGATTAGGTTTTCTCACGAAAGAGTCATCTAGTTGGGATAGCGGATGTACAAACCCAATACATGGAGTCTAATCCTCACGGACACAACTTTTTTGCTTAACGCAGATTCGAAGTATACTTCATACTCATGCTTAAAAAATACTATACATATTCCTAGTTGGAGAGGCTGGAAAAGTAAATTCCTCTCTCATACTTACAGAGAAAAAAAGACAGATCATCGAGTCACACAATCTTCGTATGTCCCTTCGATCGTACCGATCGTTTCTATAAGCACGTTTCGTTTTCAGGATCGCATCCCTGCCGCGCAAAGGATCATTCCTACACCTGGATGGCAAAAAAGATGTGTGCACATCTCGATCTTCGATTCCTCCGTGCTCCCCGAAAGCTACGTCGAACCACCACCAGCATTCCAGCAATGTCATATTGCGACAAAACGATCACCCCGCTTCGATCTTCTGCGACAAGCTAGGTTGCACGCAAGTAATTGAACCCTCGACTCTCGGTGCTTCGTGACTTCACCAGCTGATCTCACCGTGTGCTGCTCCGGCCGTTGGGTTCTCACACTTGGCATCGATCGAGTGGGTGCTGAGGTTGGTCATGGCGTTTGCTTCAAGAGATGCGCGAGAACTACGGCCACGATCGGCGAGCGCACACGGCGGCCACGCAACTGCACCGGCGAGCGCACAATCTGACGCTGCCGCGGCAACTGAAAACCCACACAGGAGTGTGGTCAAATACGGCCGGTTTATCCAACGGCGACGTCTCACCGTAAAAGCAATGTATGTATACCGGTTTAGTTGGTACCTCGGATCAAGGAACTTCATCTGGATTAGAAAAAACACAAGTGTTAGTTAGTTGTAGTTGTGGACTTGTGGTTGTATTGTGTAGGTGGGTGCTACTGTTGAGTTCATTAGTGCTCACTGATGACGGACGAATTGACGATCCTACTTCTCTCCTCCTTGGATCGAGCACGGGATCACTGACTAGTTAAACACTTATTAGCAAAGAGAAGAAGAAGAAACTAAAAGGGAATTCAGTCAAATCTATTCTATCTGAACTGGACCTCGACGCCGCAATATCCAGTACACTGTCGAGCTCGAATATAACTTACTTAGCCTTGAACCCAAAGAAATATAGACTCTAGTCTAGCTACACAGAGACTCCCACACAGTCGAGAGCTACACTTCTCTGCTTTAAGCTGCAGAGCACCTGTCATGCGCGTCCACATCGACCGGAACCCCATTCGCCGTCGTCCGGCCACGGCGACAAGATCCCATTTATACGCACAGCTCGATCGGCAGCGATCACAACAGCACAGGCATCGATCGATCGCCGGTCGCGTGAGCGTTGCCTGCGGTTAAGCTAGCTGGAGCGAGCGATGCCTTGCTTGGCGCACGAGTACCACCCGAGGCTCCCGGCCAGTAACCGCTGCAAGTCCCTCTCCTGCCTCATCAGGGAGGCCTACGCGCACTGCCATGTCCCCTGCGTCGGGAGGATGCACGGCGCCGGGTGGAGCTCCGACGATGACGACAGCGACGACGACGACGACGCCCTCGATACCAAACAGGTGAGCGCTGGCGAAGATCTGAGAACGAATGCTCTGGTTGATTAACTAGCTAGGCAGTAAATTCTTCATCCGAGCTAAGGAGGTTGAGCTTGAGCATGATGGCGTGTTCTTGCGTTTACGGTGCAGGTGGTACTTAACGAGATGAGGAATCGGCAGCTGAAGAGGAAGGAGTCGAGGTGCAGCGTGGAGTCCCCGACCCTGTCGAGCACCTTCGTCTGGTCGTTCACTCCGCTCGATCCGTGGACCGTTCTCGAGAAGGTCTCCAGTCCCGAGAAGTGCGTCGTGGCCGCCGTGGTGGAGGAGGATGAGAAGGAGGCGGCGAGCGACGACGGCCACGGCGACGCCGACGACGTCCAGAGCGAGGCCTTCTTCTCGGTGAAGAGCTTCTTCACGCGCAGCACGAGCCGGGCGGCGACGGTGGCGTCGTCGACGGACATGGACCTGCCGCCGGCCACGTGGGAGGGCTTCCGGGACTGCGAGGGGTGGCCGTTCGGGCTGTGCCGTCGCCCCGCCGTGCCGCCGCTGCCCAGCACGCCGGCAGACTCGTGGAAGTGGCGCAAGCAGAACAGCGGCAGCAACCTCGCCGCGAGTCCGGCTCGCGCTTACAGCTGCAAGATTACAAGGAGTTTACCGGCGTCACCGTTAGCCAAGAAGAATCTTAACTGAGTTTACCGGCCGGACTCTTTCACTTCAGGTATAGTTCACCTCGTTGTCTCATGTGGAGACAATTTGAGCTTGATCTTGTTGATTGTCGT
The DNA here is from genome assembly GCA_026929855.1 of Poa annua. Lineage (NCBI taxonomy): Eukaryota > Viridiplantae > Streptophyta > Magnoliopsida > Poales > Poaceae > Poa > Poa annua. Next base: position 79,373,833 of record CM049432.1, read on the forward strand.
TCTTCTCTTTTTTCAAAGAGAAGAACAGCAAGTTGAAAAAATGTGCACTTAAGTTTCAGGTGTCCTTTAATCTCAATAACTCAAGTTCAGATTTGTAGAGCTGCATATCAAGCATGCATGATATAGTTTATTCCCTTCACTTTGTTCTCTTCTGAAACACTCCTTTCTATCCAAATAGTCGTTTTTTTGTTCCATTTGTATGAGGAAAAGACAGAATTTTGCACCACAAATGCAAATGCATATATAACCAAAGTGAAACAGAATCGCACCTGCGCACGGTTGGCTAAACTTTACTCGTCAACTGACATGACATTACCAAAGGGAAAAGAAAACTGGATGCCAAAGCAGTGGCATCGGCAGAATCGCTGGGAGGGGGCCGGCGGAGCACTCTGCAGTCTGCACTCCCGTGCTCCACTCCGGTCGACACTGTCGACAATGCTGCAGCCTAGCTACGGCGGCTATGATATCTGAAAATTCTGATCCGGTGGGGGGCCGATTCTGCGCGAATACTCATGTCAGGTATCTACCGGCTGCTCTTCAGTCAATGCGAGCACTGCTCCGGTGTGTAGGATTGTTCAGTGAGACATGTGGGTCGGCAATGAGAGGAAGACGACGATCTTTTTCGGTGGAACCCGTGCTTTTGCTGACAAACAACAATTCAGATTATAGGACTGACTGCGCAGTTTCATTGGAGACGAAGACCGAATTATAGTAGTACTGGAGTATACTAGTACATCACTCGCTGTACATGCATCGAGATTGGCTTCATCATAAGATAATGGGATGACTCCTTCAAGTGGAGGCTTTCGATAAAGCACATCCTCCTCGATGGCGATGACTTGATGAGCTCCCGCGATTCGAAAACAAAATCTTGACTTCAGGGAGGGAAATGCTACCAATATCTTAATTTCAGATAGCGCAAGCTCGCCATGTATCGAGCAGTCCTGGACTAATTGTAGGATGGTACACTGAGGGTGTGTTTGGTAGCCTGTATCTCCTCAGAAAAATCTCTCCCGACCCAATTTTTTGTTCTTTGGTAGATTGGGTCGTGTCTCTTGGGTCATGCCCATCTCATACAAAAAGCCTATTCAGCCAGCCGGGGAGAGAAGTGAGAATCGAGCTTCACTCCTCAGCCAGGCCGGGCTCATGCAGAAAACTTCCCACCAGTGGGACCCACCGAACGCTCGCGTCGCCCAAGCCCGCTGGAAACCGAGCTCATTTGCCCCCGACTCCATCTCTCTCCCGGTCGTCACCATGCGCCCCACCGCGCCTCTCCCCGCCTTGGGCGGCGCCGCCGCGCCTCTCCCCGCCTGCAGCACCGCCGCGCCTCTCCTGCCTCCAGCGCCGCCCCGCCTCGCTCCACCCTACGTCGCCCTGCCTCCAGCGCCGCCGCCCCTCTCCACGGCCGTCAAGCGCCTCCTCGCGCCTCACGACGGCCGCCAAGCAGGCTGCTGCCCGCCGGTCATTGTCGCCCTTTCTGCAAAATTTTGGACTTGTGTGTAATTTAACCTGGCTCAGCTCATACGATCTACCAAACAACATCTCCTTTCAGCACAGCTCAACTAATACGACCTACCAAACACAGCAATTGAAATGCATCCGTGCATGGTCAGCCAAGCTGGAGTGGGCATGTATGAGGTGAGAATGCTCATACAGGCTACCAAACACACCCTGAGTGTGAGGCAGTACTTGGGTTTAGGTTTCAGACCCAGGAGATTAGTATGACTTCCTGTAATTCACAAATTAAGAGAACTACTATGGCTTTAAAGCTGCTGCGAGATGTAGGAGTTAGCGGTTGTGAATGCTTTTGGATGATAGCTGACATGCATCTGTGCAATATGTAGCTAACAGCCACTAAACTGTGCTATTTAAGCCAGCTTGACATTTTGACAATGAAAAAGGGAACTTTACCGCCTTTGTCAACACAAGGTCGCACTCAACAATCAATGTAGCTGTATGCAAATTTAGAGCAGTAGCATGACCAGCCAAGAAATCCAAGATCCTATCGTTAAGAAAAGCGAATTACTACCATGAACTCCACTTGGGCACCCGTTATTTAAAGAGCGCATTTTTTATACATAATCAACTTGCATGTGTTGATGAAGTCGTCTCATAAAAAATCGATATTTTCGCATGTGTAAAAATTAAATAAAAAGTCTCATGAAAAACCTTATTGACCACCAATTTGTTCTCACATGCTACAGAATATCAGTTTTAATGAAATGACTTCGTGAAAGATGGCATGTTAAGATCTATGCCCGAACAATTTTTACAATTTTTTTGGCATTTCAAAAATAGGTTTAAAGTGCATTCTAAAATCTAAATATGCACCGAAAACTCCTCCCCATCACTTTTCTTATTTGACAACAGTCAACCCTCAACTTAAAAAAAAAACAGTCAACCATCAAGGCAAACATTGATTTCAATCTGCATAATTAAGCATGATGTTGTTAGAAACATAAATGGCATAAGCACCTTCTTAGTCAGCTAAGCCATGGTCGTTTTTTCATATATCTTCTTGTGTTCATCCAAAAATTTGCATTGGCTGTTATATTATTACTTGGATATAGTAGAAGTCAATTTAAAACTATTTTTTCAAAAAAAAAACATTTCACACATCATTCATAGAAATGGTATATGTACATGCATGAGAATATACAAGAAATATATGTATGGGACAAGTGCAAACACACATACTTGGAGCCAATGGGTTGCATCGGGGTAGGACTATCTTGACCTCAACCTACAAAACTAGTGTTACATTCATATGGCTCAAATCGACCCATAATATCGAAACCTATGAGTAGTGCATCCAGGTGTGTGTCTATGTCCACTATAGAATAAAAGACCCCAAAATACAAAGTTACAACCCAACCAATAATATCTTCGGTGTTGTGCAGTGTCGTCATCCATCAACATCCTCCTTCACCGAAGCATCCATCAGAGAAACACACAATATGACGTGACATAGATCCGTAACATCTCATTCCATTGTCGATTGATTACTTGATTGTGGAACCCTCCTCTTTGTGGATCCTACATCGGGAAAGCCTCATACAAGACCTAGACCGTCTGCCTTCGTTGGTGCAACGTTGCCAGTCACCCTTGATTTCGAATGAAGCGTTACACACCATCCCACTCTTGCATTGCTTTCTATATCTCCTCAAAGGATGTTGTATCCTACATTGCTAAAGCATGCATGCATGGAGCTAGAAGATAGCCAATCTCCAACATTGTCACACCACCCACAAGGTTGTCAACGACGACGATAACCTAGTCGCCTCCCTTTTGCATACATCATTGTATAAACTAAATGAAAGAGGAGCAAAGCATTGCAAATCTCAAGTAGATGCAAAATTCAATAATTTTGGTACATCAAGGGCGAAAATCTAGTATCGTGGTCGTCGAAGATCGAAGGTGAACCGGACGAAAATTTGCCACCCAGATATCCGGTGCGTAGAACAACTGGAAGAGGACCATGCCACGCGAGCACACCTCATACGAGCCGTCCAATCTGGCATCGCGCCCATCCCAGCCCTCCATCGCCCATCACCGGGCCCCACAAACGCAACTCCGCTGCCACCTCACCACCCCTCTCCTCTTCTGCCGAGCGGAGTCCTCCCCTGAATCCCGATCACACCGCGCCGCCTCGATCTCCTCCTCCTTCCCCAATTCCGGCGACGCCGGGGACGACGCGGCCGGTGCTAGGAGGTCACCTCCGCCCTCCAGTCTCTCGCGGACGCGGTAGTGTTCGCAGGTGAGCCGCCTCGTCGCTTCCCGATCGTAATCACCACCTCTCCTCGCCGCTCCTACGTACGTTTCCTGTTTTCCTTTCAAGGCGATGTTTTTCGGGGAGATCTAGGGTTCGCCGTGGTTAGCCGGAAGCAATTGCGATTTTGAATATCTCACTGTGGGATTTGGAATAGTCCGTGGCATAGATCACGATACAGGACAATCGATTCCTGCGTTTTTCCTCTGTTAAAAGATCCACTCCTGATCTATCTAGATGCACTGACACCGATGCAGTTATTCAGAGTTCCGGTCTCTGTTCGTGCAATTCTGTGCTGCATGTCACCACATTTGGTTATTCATTCGCCACGAATTAGAAGGTTCCTGTGATCTTCCGGCTACCTGGAATTATTACTTATTAAAGCTGCGTACACCGGAGAGTTATTATGAGTGATCGATGCTGTGAGCCACTTGCTTGAAGGGTTCGAGCATTGTCGGGGAAACTGGCAGATTGGGAATTGCTATATTTCAGCTTGCTTTTTCGAAGTTGTATGATCAGGCTGAGAACGTTGGTTTTATTTGCTCACCGTGTACTGAGAATTTTGCAATGTGCCGGCAAGGCAACTAGGTTTTGGTGAAATTGGATTACTAGGAAAGTGAAACCTTTTTAATTTTGATGCAGAGCTACTGTTGTATGAGATCAGATATAGTATTTTCACACTGTTTTCTACTTTCGTTTGCTAATGGTCACCAACTTTTAATTTGCAGGCTGGGTGTCATTTTACCTGCGGTCGCTGAGGCCTATATAACACTGCTTTGTTAAAAATGTCGGAATTCCATGACCTTGAGTTACTGGATGGGATAAGGATGCCATGGAATGTTATTCCGGGCACAAGGGAGGATGCTTTGAGTTGTGTGGTCCCTGTTTCTGCCATCTATACTCCTCTGAAGCCAATTCCTAATATGCAAGTAGTCCCATATTCCCCTCTTCGCTGCCGCATGTGTCGTTCTATCCTCAACCCCTTCTCTAGTGTGGACTATAATTCTAAGATCTGGCAGTGTACATTCTGCTTTCAGCGCAACCACTTCCCTCAACACTACTCCGCGATCTCAGAAAATAATCTCCCCCCAGAACTCTTTCCTCCGCATACCACTATAGAGTACATATCCACTGCTGAAACAGGTCCTGCGGCGCCTCCAGTTTTCATGTTTGTCGTGGACACTTGCATGATCGAGGAAGAAATTGATTATTTGAAGTCTGCACTGGCACAGATTGCCGAGCTTTTGCCAGATAATTCCCTTATTGGATTCATTACTTTTGGGACATATGTGCAGGTAATAATTCTGTGTTTACTCATTAGTGATCTATTCATAAATGTTTCTTTCAGTATTCATGCTTGATTTAGTATTCAATAATGGTTCATGTAGGTGCATGAATTGGGTTTTGGCTTGCTACCGAAGTCATATGTGTTCAAGGGAACAAAGGAGGTCAGCAAGGAACAAATATTGGATCAAATGGGCTTCTTTGCTGGCAAGCAAAAGCCCACAGGGGTGATAGCTGGATCTAGGGATGGTCTTTCATCAGAGAGCATCTCTAGGTTCCTGGTGCCTGCTTCTGAGTGCGAGTTTGTGTTGAACTCTGTAAGAATGAATAGCATCCCAATAGGAAATCAGACTGTTCATATAGTTGTTCATATCTCAAACTTTCAATGTGGCAAGTCTATGATATGATTTTACTGTATGTATAGGTTATTGAAAGTCTGCAAAAAGACCCCTGGCATATTCCAGCTGATCAACGTGCATCGAGATGCACTGGAGCTGCATTAAGTGTAGCGGCCAGTCTCCTTGGCGTTTGTGTCCCTGGATCAGGTGCTAGGATCATGGCATTTATTGGTGGTCCATCTACAGAGGGGCCTGGTTCCGTAAGTCCAAATAATAAATGATTGTTGATTGTTTTGAGCTATTTGTTATCTTTAACACTATCATAACTGCTGGTTCACATGTTGTTTAGATGTACTCTCAGAGCACCATCCTTTCATGTTTATCAAAATGTCATACTCGGAGTACACCACTGTGTTCGGTCAAATTACTCTGAGTACATATACTGATTATGCTTGGGCCTTACGTCATCTATGATTTTCAGATATCACAATATTTGTATGATGTATATCTATATCTTCCTATGCTATCTTGTGTAGTATGATGACTGTTTTTCAAATTTTCCAGATTGTATCCAAATCCTTATCAGAGCCAATTCGCTCACACAAAGACCTTGATAAAGACTCGGCTCCACTTTATGATAAAGCTGTTAAGTTCTATGATCAGATTGCCAAGCAACTTGTGCACCAAGGACATGTTCTGGATTTATTTGCTTGTGCAGTCGACCAGGTCTGTTGTTTATTTTATGCTCCTTTCATCCATGTATAGAGGTCGTTGTAGTACAGTCAAATTTGAGAAAAGAGTGTGGCTCTGTTGGTAAGCTGTGGGTGCGCATGCCGCTCACCCTGTGCTCGAGTCTTTTACTCCTTTACTCCATTTGGCGCTCAGGTCATTTCTTCTGTAAATATATGCCGCCAAGGGCTAGGAGTGGCTGTAGACCTGTAGTACAATAAACCTGTATTTTTTTACGAGCATCTATAGAACTACTTAGATTTGTAGAAAATGGTTTTGAGTAGATTTGGCATAAGAAAGTACTGTCATATAATTGCATTTGTAGTATTGGTTAAGATATAATTAGACCATAGTTGTGTACTGGAGACAGCCTCAATATCCATAATGACAAGTAAAAGAGAATGGAGGGGGTCTTAAGTATGAGGCCATACATACCTTTCATGGATAGCAGCTTGCTTTATGCCATCTCTAATGCTTTTACCCTTTTCTCCTTGTATGAACTAATCTTTATGGAACCATTGAATATTAATTATGTGTGTAGTTTCTATTATAATCTGTAGTTACTTAACTGTTGCTTCTGCAGTTGTGCTGAAGACCATGTCGCTATTACATATGCATGTTAATGTATTGGAACATATCATTAACATGCATAATTCTAAGATATGGATTAGTTTTCTGATGAAAATCAATAACATCAGTGTGAATTAGCTACCCTTTTTGTGGCCAAATTTGGCCATAAAGCATTAGTTTAGCTGTTATCGTGTGAGTCATACTGCCAGTGAGGGACCTCAAGTTCTATACACAGGTACTATTGCATTGTTTGCATGTAAATGTACGAAACTACACAGTTGTTCCGACAGTTGTCTAATAGGAGAACAGAGGGTCTGTCTGTAGTTTTTGTGCTGTGTTGCGCTATGGCATTTAGTTATTTACAAGAATATTCGCTAATTATAGTAATATTTTGCTCTTGTGGATACAGCATGCTGTCAACTAACTGTTATATCCGAAACTGGATGAAAGCATCTGTTTTTGAAAAGCTACCACACTACCATACGGAGCCACATAACTTCACCTTTGTGTACATTTCATGCAAGCATATGGTTATTTTGTTCTGAAATAATAATTTCTTTTATGTTTGAGTTTTCAGATTGGTGTTGCTGAAATGAAGGTTGCAGTTGAGAAGACTGGGGGTATTGTTGTGCTTGCTGAAAGTTTTGGGCACTCTGTTTTCAAAGACTCGCTTCTCCGCATCTTTCAGTCAGCAAACAACGACCTTGGATTATCATTCAAGTAAACTATTCTTTTCTCTAGATCAATTTACTCTGCATTGTAAATCGGGTGTTTTGTAATTTTGTTAAATCATTATATTTGAATGAGATAGGGATTGAGTGGCCATCTTTTTGGAACTTCCAAATGCACATTGCACTTATCCTTTGACGAACTACTGCCTCTTGTGGCTCTTTTCACCATAGCGTGAGGCTTCCTCTTTTTAGAACTTTATACTATCCTATGAAGTAGTACATGTGCTCACAGAGCTATTAAGGTAGCTCATCTGCTCTGAATATTAAAGCCACCCGCATGGGCATGGACGCCTAATGGTGTGACTGGCTGCCATGCACTGTTTATAATACTACCTGACATGCATAGTTTGCAATGTTAAACCGTCTGCATGTATGCAAATAATGAATCTGCCTTGAAGCACCCTTTATTTACCTTAGACTCAGAAATTTATGTAAGTTATTCATCATTACCTTGACACTTGGTCTTGTCAAACACTGTTTTTGTCTCATTATGATAATACCATGTAGGATGTTTTCTGAACATGGACAGTTAGGGCAGTTAGATAAAGACGATTTGGCTTTGAATAACATCAATAAACCTAAAATTTCTCAATATTTTACATCCATTGTCTGTATGGGGTGACATTTGGATTTGTAATTTGATATTAATATGTGTTTGAATCGCCTCAACAGCGGTCTCCTTGAGATTAACTGCTCAAAAGACGTAAAGATTCAAGGCATTATTGGACCTTGTAGTTCTCTGGAGAAGGTACAACTATGCTGTTAAATTTTGTAAGCTAGAAGCTTATATAATGATAAGACTCCATTAGTGTGCTGTTCTAATGTTGCAGTTATCGCATGCAGAAAAGTCCCTTGTCTGCGGATACTGTTATTGGTCAGGGAAACACTAGCGCTTGGAAGATGTGTGGTCTTGACAAGAAAACATCACTTTGCTTTGTATATGATATCTCAAGAAAAGTTGGTCCAGACTCAATAGCTCAACAGACAAACAACCAGCTCTACTTTCAATTTGTAACCTAGTAAGGAACATTTTGATTTTAATTTTTTCTAAGCATCTGGTTATGCTTTAAATGACTTACCTTGCTGACTTGGGGGTGTCACATTCAGCTATCAGCATCATGATGGTCAGATGAGATTACGTGCTACAACGATCTCCAGAAAATGGTCTTCCGGTTCTGATAATGTGCAGGCAAGTTTCTATCGTTGGTCACTTTGGTACCCATGAATTACCAGTGATGTTTCTTCTAGTGAGTGTAGTTCTTTTTCGACACACAAATGTGTCTCGTTGCATATTACAACAACAACAACACTGTTGAAGGCAGAAAAGTACAACCCACCAATGTGGCCAACGGCCAAACCAAACAATACTGAAAAGAGAACGAAACAAAACAACAAAACTGAAGGTAAAGGTAAACTAAGCTACTCCCTCTGATCCTAAAAATGTGTCATGAAAAATGACCTAGCTACGTACAAGTTCCTAGATACTTACGATACTTAATCTGGACCAGAGGGAGTACCTACAATAAAATTGCAAAGGCAAAAGACATGCACTAAGAGGTGACATCCGTCTAGCCAGCTTAGTTGATTTTTCTGATATGAACAAGTATAGATGTTCAGAAAACAAGCATATTGCTCATGTCCGTTCATTATCCACTATGTTATCTGGTTTTCCATTGTTGTTCTGTTGAACAAAAAAACTTATTTGTTTGTTAAGAAACTTTGTCGTGTTTCAGGAGCTGATTGATGCCTTTGATCAAGAAGCCGCTGCTGCAGTTGTGGCACGCTTAGTCTCCTTTAAGATGGAAACTGAGGTATTTCCAAGATATCTCTCATAATAAATAATTTACAAGTTAAGGGAAATATTATATCACTTTATTTTTCACTGTTTTGCACACAAGCTGCATGCATATCTTGCTTCGCTGAGATGGACCTTTTTAGTAGTATCTGTTCAGCTATACAGAGTGCTCAGCTGTATTGTTGTATTGGCTTAACATTATCCTGTTCTGCATGCTTTCAGGCTGATTTTGATCCAATAAGATGGCTTGATCGAGCTTTGATACGTTTATGTTCCAAATTTGGAGACTATCAGAAGGAAACACCGTCATCCTTCAGTTTGTCTCCACGTCTATCAATATTTCCCCAGTTTATGTTTAATTTGAGGCGTTCTCAGTTTATCCAGGTTGCGGGTTCGACTTTCTTCATTAATTTGGTCTTGAAAAATCGTGACATGTTCACATGCTAAATGGCTTACCCTTTTGCAGGTTTTTAACAATAGCCCTGATGAAACTGCATATTTTAGGATGATGTTAGAGAGGGAAAATGTAGGCAATACAGTTGCGATGATTCAGCCTTCACTTATATCCTACTCATTTCAATCAGAGCCAATGCCAGTTCTCTTGGATGTAACTGCAATTGCTACTGACAGGATCCTTTTATTGGATTCTTATTTTACTGTTGTTGTCTTCCATGGAATAACCATTGCACAATGGCGAAAGGCAGGTTACCAAGATCAAGAAGGCCATGAGGTAATTTTTGTCAGCTATGGCAGAATAATGTTGGATTGCTGAGATGCAAACCAAGTTTACTTTATTTGTCATGAAGACGCTATCTAGATTGCAATGTAGAGGGCCTTTGAGTGTTTAATCTTGCTTGATGTTCAGGTGTTTGCCAATCTGTTAAAAGCTCCACATGAGGACGCTGATGCAATTATCAAGGAGCGGTTTCCTGTACCCCGTTTGGTTGTCTGTGATCAATATGGATCTCAGGTATTTTCTTAGTCTTGTTCTTGTGCAGACACTTGGTTGAATTGGATAGTTACTTGTTGGAATAATCCTGTGCGTCACCCTCTGGCCTCTACACAGTTCTAGAAATATCTATCATCAGCACAGCTCTAGAAGCATCTACGCTGTACAACTAGTATTTTGACTACCGTAACTTAGTAGCTAGTAGTAGTTTCTAGAATACACATGAGCTGTAATCTGGTAGAAGACACTAGCTAGTAGTAGATATTTTCCTACCTAGGTCGGTTGTAAAGTCCTATAAATAGGACATGCACCCAAAGGGGTGGTGCAGCGTGAACCAGAGATGTAGTCTCCGTCGGAACCGTGGTGTGTGCCAGGCCGGCCGGAGAGCTCTCTGGCTAGTACTGCGTGTGTGCGTGTGTACCTTCATGTACGTGTTTGAGTGAACTGAAGAGGAATAGAGTAGGGCGTATGTGCGCCCACGGCGGCGTTCGTGCGCCGGCCGGGGAAATTCTGTGTCTCCACCTCCATTGCTTGTTAGTGCGAGTGAGAGAGAAAGAAGAGAGAGAGGTGCAGCCAAGGTGCAGCCAAGGTGCTGCGCCAACAAGTTAATTATGCTAGACAGAATATTTAACTTGATTTAGACCAAGCCATAACATTCACAACGAAGCAGCTACACTATAAAGCAGCACCGTTTCTACAAGCCCTTTATATGGATGAAGAATAACCGTTAATCCCATACGAGTATCACTGAAATGTGGTCATTCTTATAATGCAGTGGAATTATTTTACTGGTGTGATTTTAGTGTGTAAAGTATAGCTGTGTAACTTAGTAGTATGCTAGAGTAACGTCCTATGCCATCTTAGTAGAACATATGAATGCTCACACGATACTTCTGACTAATTATTAGATTTATGTTCTATCTGAGTTAGTTTGGGTGTACCTGCAGTGTGAACAATGCACTTGCTTTTGTCCGTCCTACAAGCTCGCCTGTACAACTATTGCTCTGTCAGGATATAAAAAAAAATTGCAAAAGAAAGGCACAGTGTGACCAATTTCTAACTTATCTGGGAATATTTTGTACATTCAAGGGTGGGTTCTGAGTTTAGGGTTTAGGTATTTGTGGATCCAAAGATTTCAAAGATGTCCATCATGTTGGAGCATGTGCAGCTGCAAAAAATCAGGCCAAAATATGATCCATTCGCCCTGCACAAAAACTACAAAAGATTCAACTTATTTTATTAACATAGCAGCTACAAACAGTTACCCAAATTTTCCATTAGTTCCCGAGTTTTTCCTTTGACATGCACGAGTACCTAACCCTAAAATCTAGTTCTTGTCGTTGCATTTACATTTTGCTAGTTCTCAACATTAGCTGCAAGTTATTGTCTTGGTCCTTCTCTTGTCATGCTAATTGCTACCCCCTCTGTTCCACATTAGATATCTTCCATGCGGCCACATGTAGATGTATGTAGACTTGCTACATGACTATATACATCCACATGTGGTCACATGGAAGCCATCTACTCCCTTTGTTCCATAATAGATGACTTATGTTTGTATAAAATTGGATGTACCTAGACTTGTAACATGTCTAGATACATCAATTTTGTTACAAATAAAAGTCATCTAATATGGAACGGAGGGAATACTTTGGACCAGCGGGAGTAGATATTTTTGTCAATCACGAGTTAGCTTTTTGTCATGTGTTGTTGCTCAATATTGTACTTTCCTTTGAACTGGCAGGCTCGATTTTTACTAGCAAAGCTCAATCCATCTGTTACGTATAACTCGGAGCATGCTGTTGCACCTGGAGGAGACGTGATATTCACGGATGATGTGAGCTTCGAGGTCTTCATGGACCATCTCCAGCGGTTATCGGTCCAGTAGGACATCTCACCGCATAGAGCAATTTTGTACTTACCAATTATCTCTTCTGCTGTACAGAAAAATATCTTTTGTTACTGAATATATTATTTATGATGTCTTGCCAGTTGCTCGTGTGATCTTGGTTTGATGCTAATAGGATTCGATAAAAAGAAAATAAAATGATGCATTTCTGAACAACACTGTAGTCTGTATCGTCTTTTTTCTGTAGATGTCAATGTACTAATATTTTCTGTTCCAATATGTGTGGGGATGCTCGTTGCTGCGGGGTCGCGCGTACTACGACGCCGTGGCCAGCAGCGCATGGCACGGGTCCGAGGGGGAGGTCTATGGGTTCTTCCTCGGGAAGCCCGGGTGCGAGAACGTGAAGCAACTCATGGACGGTGTTGTTGCGTTCATATTTGGCGCCTGATGGAGAAGTGGCTGAGTGTTGGAAATCATGGGCTTTCGCTCATCCAAACAATCAATTTTAAAAGATCTCAAAGATCATTCATTCAAACAATCAATTTAAAAAGATCTCAAAGATCATACGACTGCCACTTTCATCATATCAACTTGGTTCCAGACCAAATTGCCACTCCTGCGTCAAGTGAAAGATACAGGCCACCTCCTGGATCTTGGCCCCGTGTCTGTCAAGTTTGGGACCTTTTCTCTGCAGGAGACCACCGGGGTTTCCAGCTTTTCAAGACCTTTGGGAAGCCCCTAGCCGCAGCTATGCAGAGTCTATGTTTTGCATGGTTAGCACGTATATCGCTTGGAGCATTTGGAAGTGTCCCAATGCCCTAGTTTTCAACAACATCGACGAGCCCCTCTCTATTGTCTATTGGTGATGCACCCAAAACGACCGCCTTTGTGCTGACCACAGTAATTCTGCTCCTACAACTACCCGAATGCTGCTACCATGGTCGCTTCGACTAATTCATACATATCGATCACCTTACCGTTGATATATCTGTTTATTCTGCACTTGCTAGTTGATCATGTTTATTGTGTAGATATGTTACTTTGTACTTGCATGTCTAGTATGATGGTCATTTATGGTATTTACCGGGATCAAACTATATAAAAGATGGTCATTTATTGCAATACTCCAAATACCTTGCTGTAGGTTATTTTCACTGGTTGCTTCACTGACGGCCCTCAAACCAAATGTGTTGTGGGAAACAGACTACACAAAATGGTGTGCAAAGGCTGTCCTTGGGCTCACGAATCACGATCATGAGTTGCTTTCATGCATCAAAGGCAAGGCTGAAGGAATGCTTACTCCTGAAGAGGAGAAATCGTCCGAGGCTGCTGGTACCCTCTTTAGAGGTGTTGTTCTCGATGTTATTGGTGACTAGCTGAATGCCCGCGCGTTGCTACGGGGTTTAAATTTGTTGTAACATAATATAGTTGAAAAATTAAATGTGTTAAAAAATCAAATGTTTAGAAAATGTGTAGATGTAGCTAGAAAACAACATAATTCTGTAATTGGGTCAATCATAATACAATTTATTGTATGTTTGTATTATAAATTTAAAAATCATCTTCTTCTGTTGTACCAAAATAAATACGTTAGGTTCCACGTTCCACCTTGTTTACGTCCAACCTCTGGAATTCCACAAAATTTAATCCCGTGAAAAAATCTGAGAAAAAGTTGGTCGTTGATTTATGTTGCATGTAAAAATATCCTAATTCCCCTCTTCCTTCTTAGCTACTCTCTTACCTCAGGTTTACCTATACCAAATTTCCTTCTAGTCTATCTCCTTTCTCTTAATTAACTGCCCACAACCTCACTTTTGCTTACCAAACTGTTCTGATTTGTATGTAGCTCAATAAAAAAACTTAGATTATGAAGTCATATTTTCAAATGATTTTTTCTCGAATTGATGGAGTTTGTTCTCTCCGTGATTGAAAGTAATTATTCAAAATACTCATAAGACGATTGAAACATTATCTCATGACCACGAGATAGAAACATTTGTGTGAAATAAAACAAAAAGAAATCTAATGCAGATCAAAAGGGACGTAGCAACTGAGTATTATGGAATCGAAAATAAGGGAGCTAAATACCCGTGGGCTTGTTACGAAATAACTTCTTACATTACATTGTGGAACATATAATTTATTGTCGTGCTTAATGTGGCACCATTAAAGTTTCCCTGGTAATTTGTTGTATTTCTCAAACACACAGTCGACGACAGTCATGTTATTTTTGCCCTTATAGTCTCTTCAGTGATCAAGTTGATTTTGTTTCGTGTCGTATTTCGACTTACATTATCTTAGTCCCTTAGCTTTTTTGCCTCGAAATGATATCGTTCGGTTGTGTCTTCTCAAGACCAATGCGCTATCTAAGTTGCAGTTTATGTTGCTTGCGCCTCACAATTCATATTCGTATGTTTTCAAGTACCCTCTTTTGCAACATAATTACCTTATAAAAAGTTATATTTTACATACATTATACAATGCTAGTTATCAACGGTAAAGAAACAATGTTTCCGTAATTTGATACCCTGAGAAAGTGATGTGCTAAATTTTAACTGAACACATTATATCCAGATAGATATACCCTTCTCTTATACCTATTTTTTTGCCTCTGACCCTGAAATTACAGTGAATATTGAAAACTCATATTTGACATAAGAACTTGAGGATATGAGGTGATACATCTTATTTTAAATTTCCCAATCCAAAATAGACAAGAAAAGGCTACTACAAAATAAAAATCAGATGTGCTCTGTCACCACTTATTGGCCACTATCTGGTCGCCTGCTCATTAGCTACTTATTCATGGACCACCTCTACTACTACACAATCTACCCACCTACCTCCTCGCCTAAATCTCATGTGTAGGACTTTTTAAGCATGTGGGGCCCACATGAACGGGAATCCGGCACCTAGAGGGGGGGGGGGGGGGTGAATAGGTGCTATTACAAATTTTAGGTCTTTTTAAAGTTAGGCTCAACACAAAAGTAAATTCGCTAGATATGCAACTACGGTGAATTTACCTAAATGAGAAACTAAGCAATAAGAAGATAAGCAAGTAAGGGAGTAAAGGGTAAAAGGAACCAAGTGAAGCACGCGGAGACGAAGATGTAATCCCGAGTTCCACCCAAGGGTGTACGTCTCGTTTGGAGAGGTGTGCGCTACCACAATAGGTTAGCCGCAACGCCACAAAGGCTCACCTTCTTCTCCGATGAACTCAACCACAAAGGTTTCGAGTCCACCTTCCACTATTGATCCCCTTTTAGGGCGGAGATCGAATCCCTTACAAACGCTTGAGGCACACACCCACAACTGAATTGGGGGCTCCCAAGAAGGACCACAACAGGTCAAGGACCACAAAAGGTCAAGGTAACACCAAGAGTACAACAATGGTGAACTAGGTTTTCCCACCGGAAACCCTAGCCACGAAATCCCCAAATGAATGGGGGAGAAATGTAAATCCCTTCGGTGACGATGTAGATCTGGGCCTTCTCCTTCAATCCTCCAAAGATCTATGAATTTGGGTGGGGGGATTGGGAGATCTTGATGATTTGAGCTTTCAAGAAAGGTAGGAGAGAGAAAATCTAAGAGCTCAATGTTCTTGAGTGAGTGAGGGGGTATTTATACTCCCCCTCAAAATCTGGCCGTTGGCTGTCTTGGTCACCCGGAAATTCCGGTATAAGTACCACCGGAAATTCCGGTACCCCGGAATATCCGGGTCTTTGAAGATATCCGAGATGAATTTCCGGTTGAGATCAGAACCAATTCTGAACTTGACTTAGTCGATTTTCTGAGGTTGACTCGGAATATCCGAGTCCTTGGAATTTCCGAGTTGAATTTCCGATTGGAGTCAGTGCCACTTCTGAATCTTGACTTAGCCAATTCTCCTGAGGTTGACTCGGAATATCCGGTTGGTGAACCGGAATATCCGGTTGGTGAACCGGAATATCCGGGTCCTTGAAATTTCCGGGCTGATTTTCCGATTGGAGTCAGTGCCACTTCTGAATCTTGACTTAGCCAATTTTCCTGAGGTTGACTCGGAATATCCGGTTGGTGAACCGGAATATCCGGGTCCTTGAAATTTCCGGGCTGATTTTCCGATTGAAGTCAGTAGCACTTCTGAACTTGACTTAGCCAAATTTCTGGGGTCGACTTGGAATATCCGGTTGGGGAACCGGAATATCCGAGTCCCTGAAGAATTCCAGAAACTCTTTTTCTCTACAATTTGGCTTTAAGATTTGTGATATGAGTTTCACCCAAACTGAAATACTTAGCAATAGGATTAGTATATCATTGGTATTGTTAACTAACACACAAAACACTAGGGATTAAGAAATGTTCTTTCAATCTCCCCCTTTTTGGTGTTAGATGACAATACCAAGATTTGCAAAGAAACAAACAGCAATATCATGTTTTTGGCAGAAAATGGCTCCCCCTAAATAAATGCAAGTATGCAACACAAAATAACAGAGGATAGGAGCAATTTTATAACAACAACCACAAGATATCACAAAGGAGAAATGAGACAAAATGAAAGATTATGGAAGCAGTTGAGACTTAGATAGATTTTCATACCTTGTGTATATATAGAATATGAAGAGAATACCAACACAATCAATTTGAAGTCTCAACCATAATATAGAGATAGCATCAACCATTGTCTCAATACACAGTTATCACAAATGACAAAAAAGAGAGTTTCACAAGAAACTAAAAACACGATAAATGGACACAAGCGCAAATAAATGATAAACGCATAAGCTTGTGCCCGACCCTTGCAAATCCCCGAAGAAGTCCTAGTAGAGCAACTTCTCCCCCTTTGGCATCGAAACGCCAAAAAGGAAGAAGAGCGATGCTACGTCCCATGGAAGTCTTCAGTCCGAGGGGTCCTCCTCATCATCATCATCAGCATCAGCCTCCTCCTCATCATCATCCTCGTCCGCATACTCCTCAGACGCTGCCTCCTCATCCTCATCTTCAGCCTCCTCATCATAGTCATAACCTGTGGTGTACGAGCTGCCACCAAGGTCCTGGTCAATCAGGGTCCATGGAGCCAAGGAACCCTCGTTCCACTGAGCAAAGGACAGGGGCTCAGACAGATCAGCAGGAGCAGGAGAGCCAGAAGCATGGTGAAGGATCAAGTCTTGCTTGTAGTCCTGCTGACGTCGATCCTTGTAGGCATCGTATTGCTCCTTGCGGATGTCCACATTCATGCAGAGGATGTTGCGCTGGAACCAGTTCAGCTTCTTGACATGCGCATGAGTGGTGGGAACATGAGTAGAGGTAGCAGCAGCCCTCCTAGCATCACCCATGAAAGATCCACCTGGAGCTGATGTAGTCGAAGGCCTAGGAGGGGGCTTGACCACAGTCTTCTTCACATAGAGCTTCTTGAAGTCATGTGGCACCAAATCACTGTTGCTGACGTTGAGGTTAGGGAACTTAAACAGGAGAAGCTTCATGATGTATGGAGCATATGGAATGGAGACCCTGGTGGTCATAGCCTCAAACATCTCATTGTAGATGTAATCCATCACATCTACTCTCCAGTCAGTATCAGAACCCCGAGTCCTCCACAATACGGTTGGCGTGAAGGAGCAGGTTGCAGAGAGGGGTAACCACGTTGTCATTGTTGCCACCACTCGGTGCAATGTTCTCACGCAGGATGCGCACAAGAACATCATACAAAGGCAGCAAGTCACGAGAGAATCCAGGGGTGGCTCCCACACCATATAAGTGAGCTGTCTCCTTCTTGTTGAGCTTGTAGGGGTGGTGCATGCGAGTGCCTTGGGGATTGTCACCATCAAACCTGTAGACCAGTACCTTGCCAAACTCCTCGAAGTTGGACTCACAGTAAGATTCCCCAGTCATCCATTTCATGGTCTTCTTCGAGTCACCCTTGATCACTAGGGTGGCAAAGAACTGCATAACTCACCCCGGGCGTTCGGTCTGTTCGGTTTGCTCGGTCCGGTCTTTTCGGTCATCCAAAATTTCGGTCATCTAGAAACGCTACCCGAATTACCTTTGGTCTTTTCGGTCTTTCTGTATTTGGTCTTCGGTCTTTTCGGTTCGGTCATCGGTCATGACCAAATTGACCAAATAAATGAAACATCATCACAAGTTTATATATTTGACAGTACAAAACAATGATCATTTCAGGTATTTATCACACTAGAAGTAGCAATTCTCAGTTCATCATTCTCAATTCTCACCTTGCAACTTGCAAGGTGCAGGAGAGATGAATCCAAGTACTGAGGCACGACGGTACTCACAGGGTGCCTTCTCCGTGTCTACATCTTAGACACTAGTGGTTGGGGATGTGCCGGCGGCTGGGGTCGAAGACAGAGGCGAAGCAGGGAGCAACGAACAACCAACATGACAAGGTGATAAGCCTTCCTAGCTGGCAGTGTACCTACATGGGTTTTGGGTCTTCGGGAGTGATGTCAACTTCGGTCTAAATGGGTATTTCGGTCTTTCTGTAATGGTAACCGAACAAACCAATATTATTTCGGTCATCGAGTTGTTGGGACCGAATATGTGATCGGTTATTTTGGGTTCGGTCTTTTCGGCCTCGGTCTCGGTTATTTTGGGTTTGGTCTTCGGTTACGGTTTTTTGTGCCCACCCTGATGCATAACAAGCTGCGCGTTGTAGGCACAACGGATGAGCGCCAATCTCTCCAAGCCCATGGTCTTCACAATGTGGATGGCCTCAGAAAAAGCAGTCTTCTTCTGTAGGGATGCAAAGTCAAACGGGTGCATGGGTCGAATTGGCTTCGACAGAGAGAGGTATAGATCCAAAAATATATGCTCCTGTGCTTGGCACCAAAAACTGCGATCATCGAGAGAGGTGTCTCTTGCGCTGAGGTACCAGTCCCCCTGCCTCAGCTGAGAGTAATCAACAGAATGCATCTTGGAATAGTTCGGACGTTGGGGACTCGAGTCATTCTTTCTCTTCTTAGATGAGGGCTTGCTGGCAACAGCTTTCTTCTTCCTCTGAGGTGCAAGGCCCTTTCCTTTGTTGACTGATTGCTTGGAAACAGGTGCTCTAGCAGTGTGCCTTGATCCCCCTGCGGACTCACTTCCACCTGAACCTGTGAATTTGAGCATAGATGGTAGCATAAGGTAAGTGCACACAAGTCAGGAGATAATACACACATTAGATAGGCATTCAATGGATCATATGTAGTTAAACATGAGTTAATCTTAAAACTGCTCTGTTTGGCTCGGAATATCCGGGTCAGTCATGACCGGAAATTCCGGGGGACCGGAAATTCCGAGTCACGATGGACCGGATATTCCGAGTCAGACAGAAACTACAGATCTGAGATTTGACTCGGTCTAAAACTAGATCGATCCAATGTAATGCAAAACTAATGTATGTAAAAGGCAGGGAATCGTCCTAGGAACAATCTCTACCAAGCAACATTGAAACAAATAACTCCACATCAAGATCCAAGTGCAAGCACATAAGGAAGAAGAAAAGTGAAGTTACCCTCATCCATTGAGGCCATTGCTTGGAGGAGTGAGTTCCCGGGGCGGAGGAGGAGCAGATCTGGCCGAGAAAGAGGTTCCCCGGCGGACGGAGTGCTCCGGAGGGGCTTGGGAACAGCAGGGGCGACAGGTGGAGGAGAGGGAGGTCGGGGGTGGAAGAAAGGCACTAATGAGCCCTTCACCCCGAGCCTGCCCTTATATTTCTGGACAAACTGCCAGACCGGATATTCCGATATAAGTTACACCGGATATTCCGAGTCACCGGATATTCCGGTTCAAAATGAACCGGATATTCCGACCTGCTGAACCAAAACCCCAGTTTTCAAAAGGATGACTTGTGTGCAATAGAGAGAAATGTTTTCAGGGGAAAGTAGGCTTGGGATAGATTTCCAAACTGATATTGGTACACCATACTCAACTCACAACAACCAAATCGAACCAAAAGAGCCAAGTTGAGTAGGTTTCCCACATGCATGAAAAGGAGGGCAAATAGCAACATAAAGCTCCAAATAACATCAACTCTTCATGGAGAAGAGGTCGGTGGCCGAGGCCACCATGTAGGAGTGTATGGCATGTTACCGCGAAGATGTATCTTGGGTACATAACCAATACTCGTCGTTTTAGCTCATTAGTCACAAGAATGAATATAGAGATAAAAGAACACTTGCTATCGGCATAATGGGGGGAGGGATGGTCCAATGTATTAGGACCGCACTCCCCCTATTTCCATGCCTACATCTAAACTAGATAAGATGCAATTACGCCCTAGGTGAGTGTGCAAGCGATCAAGCCAAGGACCTCGAATCAATGATATTAAGCTCATTCCTCAAAAAGCAAAACCTTCCTTCCTCAAGGGGCTTCGTGAAGATATCCGCCAATTGATCCCTTGTGCCCACATATGATAAGTCAATGTCTCCACGGGCCACATGATCTCTTATGAAATGATGGCGGATCTCAATATGCTTGGTTCTTGAATGTTGCACCGGGTTGTAGGCAATCTTGATGGCACTTTCGTTGTCACATAAAAGAGGCACTTTGTCGCAATCGACTCCGTACTCCTTTAAAGTTTGCCTCATCCATAACAACTGAGTGCAACAACTAGTGGCTGCAACATATTCGGCTTCGGCGGTGGAGAGAGATATGCAATTTTGCTTCTTAGAAGACCAACTCACCAAGGACCTCCCAATAAATTGACAAGCACCGGAGGTTGACTTCCTATCTGAAGGGGATCGTGTGCAGAAAACAAAAAATTTCCTACCAACGATATCCTTAAACTAGCCAAGATCTACACTATGCAGATATAGAAGTACGGCGGAGATCGGAATACATACCCTCGTAGACCGAATAGCGGGGATTACGCTCCCGCACAAGCGTTGACGATGAAGACGCCGAAGCCGACCTCTAGGTCGCGGAGAACTCGGCGCGACGAAGATGACGAAGATGACCCCGAGGTCGGGTGGAGGAAGTAGGCCTCCGAGTACCGCTAGCGCAGCACCTCGCAGGGAGTCGCACACATACGGTGGAGACGACGGCGTCCGAAGCTCCAGTCCAGGACGAGCAGCGGAAGACTTGGACCGGAACACCAGCAGCGCGGCAGCGGGCTATGGTGGAAGAGATCCCCCTCCTCTACTCGGCGCGGCTCCGTCAAGGGAACCACGAGATCGAGAGAGAAATTGGGAATTAATTGGTGAATTAAAAGGCCAGGGGTGCCCCTTCTTATATAGGCTCCCAGGGGGAGCCAACCTTGCCAGCCAGGCAATGTGGGACTATCCCCCATTGCCTGGTTCGGCCAAACCAGGTGCGCCGGCCCTAGGTGGGCCCCATTTGGCCCACCTAGGCCGGCCAAGCCTCCCCCACAAAATTCCGTTGAGGGTTTCCCCCCCATGGGCCTTCTTTCGACCAGGAGGCCCATTTAGGGAAATCAGCCTAAATAAATCCGAAAATAAATAAAAAAAATCATATTTGCACATTAATTACACTAATTAATATCAAACATAATATATATAATTTTTCCTAGCTCCGAAAACTCTTTCGTCGCTGCCCGATCTCCATCGGACCCCTCCCGGGACGCTCCCGGTGATCTCTTTCCGTTCCGGTTGTCTTGTCGAAACCCCTTAAGTGTGTTACCCTAGCGGTTCGATATAATATCAGGTATGATCAAGACTCCTCAATGATCAACGACTAACTCGTAGGCCTGGACCCCATGAATTAACCCCTGAGATATAACGAATGACTTTCATCTATCAAACCTGGACGTATAGTCTTAAACCCTTTGTCATGGCGATACTTAGCGTGTCCGAGCATCATTCTCAGATATCTTCATACCTAGCATGATCTCGTTACCGACATCGCTATCTTCTACTCGTCTATGATATTATGTCAGCTGGTGACCTAGTCACATGTTTGCAAACTCATTTGACATAATCTCACCGAGTGGGCCCTAGAGTATCTATCCGGCTATGCGGATTGACAAATCCCGCTGTTGACCCCTCGTCTCAACTACTCCTTTCCGATACCCAAAAGTATCACCGTTATTGTCATACTAAATAAGATATGACGTTTGGTGCGATCAAAGTATCTTCCAGGAATAATAATAAGAGTTGGTCTCACGGTCTTAAGGCGTAATGACTATGTGCTATAAATACTGGGTACGTCCATCACATCGTTACACCTAACGATATGACTCCCATTGCCGACCGGCGCCATGCCCTATGATCGGAAAATCTCGATCATCAATCACGCAACGAAACTAGTCTTAGTAGAGGCTACTAGGGACCTGGTTGTTTATCTACCACACCTGTATTAATGTTTCCGCTTAATACAGTTATAGCATGGTATAAAACATATAATGAACGATTGGGATATTGCCAATAAACTATGTTTATTAAGTGCCTCTAGGGCATATTCCCTTCACTATCATCATGATCTCCCGCCCAATCGGAATCCGTGAATCCACATAATGAGAAATTTGCATCCTTGGGATACCACAATCCATAAGTTGGGGTATAAGAAAAATATCGAAAGATTCTCTTGACCGCCACATCATGGCTTTCTTTAGGAGCCGCTTGATATCTTGCACACACTCCTACGGCTAGCACTATATCCGGTCTAGATGCACAAAGGTAGAGGAGAGATCCAATCATGGAGCGGTATACCTTTTGATCCACATCCTTACCCTTCGGGTTGAGCTCAAGGTGGCATTTGGTTTGCATTGGAGTAGAGGCACCCTTGAGATCAAGCAACTCGTACTTCTTGAGCATGTCTTGAATGTACTTTGCTTGGTTGATGAACGTTCCTTCCCTCAATTGTTTGATCTCAAATCCGAGGAAGAACTTCATCTCACCCATCATAGACATCTTAAACCTGTCAGTCATAAGCTTAGAGAATTCTTCGTTAAATGCTTTGTTAGTCGATCCAAATATAATGTCATCCACATATAATTGACAAATGAAAAGCTCCCCATTAACTTTCTTAGTGAAAAGTGTGGGGTCGATTTCCCCAACTTGGAATCCACGGTCTACAAGTAGTTCTCTAAGGTGCTCGTACCACGCTCGTGGGGCTTGTTTAAGGCCATAGAGTGCCTTATCCAACTTGTAGACATGGTTCGGATACTTGAGGTCCTCGAACCCCGGTGGTTGCTTAACATAAACAAGTTCATTTAGTGGACCATTTAGAAAAGCGGATTTAACATCCATTTGTTGCAACTTAAAGTTATGGTGAGAGGCATAGGCAAGAAGAATACAGATTGACTCAAGTCGAGCCACGGGCGCGTAGGTTTCTCCAAAGTCAATGCCTTCAATTTGTGAGTAACCTTGAGCCACCAATCTTGCCTTGTTCCTTATCACCATGCCATGTTCATCTTGCTTGTTCTTGAATATCCACTTGGTGCCGATAACATTGCGGCAATCTTTGGGTCTTTCCACCAACTTCCACACTTTGTTGCGCTCAAAGTTGTTGAGCTCTTCATGCATGGCATCAAGCCAATCTTTATCTTCAAGAGCTTCAAAGACCTTCTTGGGTTCCACCATGGAGATGTGAGCTTGATGTTCACTAAAGCTTGCGAGTTGTCTTCGGGTAGAGACCTTGCTTCTCACATCACCAAGCACCTTGTCAAGAGATAGAGCTCTTAATTCTTGTGAGGTGCCAACCCTATTCAAGCGGCGAATCTCGATTTCCCTCCGAGTGGTGGGAGGAATCGCTTGATCATCTTGATCATTCATGTCTCCGCCTTGACTGACTTGATGGCCTTGATCAACCATTGGAGTGGTGTCCATTGGTGAGGGAGAGGGTTGATCTTGGCCTTGCGAACTGCCACCGGGAATGTCAGCAGGACCGGATATTCCGGGTTCAGGAACCGGAAATTCCGGGCCACCGGAATTTCCGAGTCCATCTTGACCCGGATATTCCGGTCCTCCGGAAATTCCAGGAGCAGCTGTAGAATCTTGTTCTTCTTCTTGGCAGGGGGCATTGGGCACGGTGTCGTCGATGGGTGTTTCTTGTGTTGGGGTGGTCACCACTTGTGAGGAACTTGGTCCTTGTTGATCATCCTCATAATAGAGTTCAACGGGGCGGTGGACTCCCAACCCCATTCTTCGGATAGCATCTTGAGGTTCATCATCACCTACACCGGAAACACCACTTTGCTCCACGAGGGAGCCGTCATTCTCCTCGAATACCACACTACAAGTTTCTATGATTATGCGCGAGGCCTTATCATAGACTCTATAAGTGTGGGATTCGGATCCGTAGCCCACAAATGTCCCTTCAAGAGACTTAGAATCAAACTTGCCTAAACGAACACCTTTGATGAGATAAAAACACTTACAACCAAATACTCGGAAGTAGGAGATATTGGGCTTGTTCCCGGTAAGCACTTCATAAGGTGTCTTCATGAGTCCTTTGCGAAAGAAGAGCCGGTTGGATGAATGGCAAGCGGTGTTGACGGCTTCGGCCCAAAAGTTGTGAGGGGACTTGAACTCGGCCATCATCGATCTTGCCATCTCAATAAGAGTGCGGTTCTTCCTTTCGGCTACACCATTTTGTTGGGGAGTATAAGCAGCGGAATACTGATGACGAATCCCTTCTTCACTAAGGAACTCGTTTAAGGTGTAGTTCTTGAAATCGGACCCATTGTCACTTCGTATCACCAAGATAGGGACATTGTGTTGACGTTGAGCTTCATTGGAGAAGTCGATGATAGTTTGTTGAGTCTCCATCTTCGTCTTGAAGAAGAAAACCCATGTGTATCTTGAATAGTCATCAACAATCACCAAGCAATATTTCTTGCCACCAAGACTAGCTTCCGGAATGGGACCAAAGAGGTCAACATGGAGAAGCTCCAAAACCCTCTTTGACGAAATGATGGTCTTGCTTGGATGGTAGATGTCATGCATTTTTCCTTCAACACACGCCCTACAATTCGATACTTCGAGAAAGAAACATGGTCTTTTAGTCCTAGGATATGGCCACCCTTTTGGAGACTTTGCAAAGTCCTCATGTTGACATGGGCTAGTCGGCGATGCCATAGCCAACCCAAGTCCGCCTTTGCGAATAGGAACATTGTATGGGAAGTGGTGACTCCGGAGAAGTCAACCACGTAGAGCCCATTCTCAATGTACCCAACGAAAGACACATTGAGAGACTTGCTCCGCAAGAGAATGACCATTTCCTTTTCGAAGACAACGGTATAACCCAAACAAGTTAAGGAATGGACGGAGATCAAGTTGAAACCTAGGGACTCGACAAGCAAGACATTCACAAGAGTGATGTCCGGTGCCACTACCATCTTGCCGAGCCCTATTACCTTAGACTTAGAATTATCACCATATGTAACGGTCATTTGATCATCATTGGGCTTCAACTCCGTTACAATATCCTTGCTTCCGGTCATATGACTAGTGCACCCACTGTCAATTATCCATTTCGATCCTCCGGAAGCAAGGCCCTACACACAATCAATTCTTGGATTTAGGTACCCATTTTGCAATGGGTGCCTTTTGGTTAGCAACAAGGGTATTTGGTACCCAAATAGCATATTCAATATAACCATCAAAAGGACCAATGTATCTAGCATAGACATCCCCATAATAATGAACATATAAAACATAGTTGGGGTTAGATATGCCCGCAAAGTCATTACGAATGGGAGTGCCCCTTGTGGCATTTCCACTCGCAATGTCAACCTTCTTGGCTTGTGTGGACTTGGTCTTCTTCTTGATCTCCTTCTTCTCCTTAGCAACATAGCCTAAACCTTCCTTACCCTTGTGGGGCACTCGCTCATGAATAGGAGTAGTGAGTGTCCCCTTACCTTTATCAAGAGATGTCTTGGGCTTGGTTGCCATAGAAGGAACAAACAAAACCCTAGCAATACCCTTCACAACATTTGCATTAGCATTCAAAGGAGTAGAGGTGCTAGGTTTCTCAAGATTAGATATCCGAGATTGGAGTTGATCACGAGACTTGAGAAGACGTTCGTGATCACTTGTCAACACCTTGTGAGCATTGTCAAGTGACTCGAAGTCTTCGCAAAGTCTAGCATGAGCAACTACAAGCTCGGACTTTTCTTTTTGCACAATTTTACATTTAGCAAAGTAGAGATCACGATTCTTAGTGATCTTAGCAAGTTGCTCCTCGAGAAGAGCATGAGCTTCTTGTTCATCTTCGAGAGAGGATTGGAGAGACACCTTAGCATGTGCATCCTCTCTCTCAATCTCACCTTTTAGTTCAAGCTCATCCTCAAGCTCACCTATACGACTCATGATTGAGCCAAAGTGTTTCTTTCCTTCTCCTTGCAAGTTAGTCATGAATTTATCAAAAGCAATGATTTCTTCCTTGACTTCTAGGCTCATAGCATCATCAATGTCATGTGATATGGAGTTGGGGGATAGTTGTACCTCAGATGTCTTTGCCATAAGACATCTTCCATTCTTGACGATGGGGCTCTCGTTTGGCGAGGAGAAGAGTGATGGAGTTGTGGAAGACATGGCTAGTGCGGCCACTTGCGTTGGAGTATCCTCCTTGTCACTATCTTCATCATCGGTGGGATATTGCTCTTGAGTCACCAAGACAATCTTTTGGTTCTTCTTGAAGAAAGGCTTCTTCATGGGCATGGCCCCTTGCCCTTCGTCTTGGCCACGAGCCTCCCACCATGATCCTCTCTTCTCTCCCATGGGCAATCGGCAACAAAGTGGCTCTTGTCATCGCAGTTATAGCAAAGTCTCACTTTGTTGAATGGCTTTCCTCCGTTGGAGGGGAACTTCTTGTCAATCCTTGCTTTGGCCCTTCCGGGGTTCTTCCAAAAGGTTCTTGCCGCAAGACCCATGTGTTGAGTGAGAGTGCTTGAGAGAGCTTCACTAGATAGCTCGACTTGATCATCACACTCCTCTTCATCCTCCTCTTCAACGGTGGCCTTCAAAGCAATTGAGGCATGCTTGTGCATCCCTATGGCTCTAGCTCTTACATCTTGTGCAATCTTGGAGGCCACCTTGTATGCGGTCATCTCTTGCATAACTTCATTGGATGTCATCTTTGCAAAGTCATGTCTCCCTTTGAGTGTCTTCAAATCCGTGTCCTCAAAGGGCATGAGAGCGGTCACAAACTTCCTCTTGATCCAAGCATCATTGATGTACTCCGCCCCGAGGTTCTTGAAGGAGTTGGCGACCAACACCAACCTCCGGTACATGTCCTCGTGGCTTTCTCCATCCAACTTGTAGAACCCTTCCACCTCATTGCATAAGGCATCATACCGGTTCTTCTTCATGCTCTCATTCCCAACGAAGATGTCGGAAAGAGCATTCCAAACTTCCTTGGCGGTGGAGAATTGTTGAATGAGCGCCATGTCCTTCTCTCCAACGGCCATTTGGAGTTGATGAAGAGCGGTGGCGTTGAGTTGGCTATCAACCACCTCTCTTCTTGTCAAGTTGGTTGGATCTGGGGCTTGTATCCTTCTTCAATGATGCGCCAAAGCTCAATGGAGGCACTACATAGATGAGACTTCATTAGAAACACCCATTGAGAGAAATGAGTAGGTTTAAGCTTAGGAGGATCACTTCTAAAGTTTACATGAGGGTGAGGGATAGGAGGGTTAGGAGAGTAATTATGGTTGACATTATGAAATTCCTCTCCTTTGGGGGTGTTAGAGGAGCTAGGTGGTTCATCCTTTTCCGCCATCCCGGGAACACTTGGGTAACATCTTTGGACCCATCCGAAGATGACTCCTTAGAGTTCCCCGCATGTTCCTTAGGAGGAGGAGAGGGAGAAGTAGCCTCGGGCTCCTTAGACTTCAAGAGTGCCATGAGCATCTCATTCATCTTGAGGAGTTGGGCCTCCAAGGACGATCTCATATCAATAAGATCGG
Organism: Poa annua; assembly: GCA_026929855.1. NCBI lineage: Eukaryota > Viridiplantae > Streptophyta > Magnoliopsida > Poales > Poaceae > Poa > Poa annua. The sequence continues at coordinate 79,401,691 of CM049432.1, forward strand.
CCATGGTTGCCCCTTTGGCTAACGCCTCCTTCTCCGCCTCTAATTTTTCACGGGCGGCCCTCTCAGCATCGGATTCCGTCATCGTTGCACTTAGGCGGTTAAGCCCTTAAAAGTGAACAAGGCTCTGATACCAATTGAACGGGAATCCGGCACCTAGAGGGGGGGGGGGTGAATAGGTGCTATTACAAATTTTAGGTCTTTTCAAATTTAGGCTCAACACAAAAGTAAATTCGCTAGATATGCAACTACGGTGAATTTACCTAAATGAGAAACTAAGCAATAAGAAGATAAGCAAGTAAGGGAGTAAAGGGTAAAGGGAACCAAGTGAAGCACGCGGAGACGAAGATGTAATCCCGAGTTCCACCCAAGGGTGTACGTCTCGTTTGGAGAGGTGTACGCTACCACAACAGGTTAGCCGCAACGCCACAAAGGCTCACCTTCTTCTCCGATGAACTCAACCACAAAGGTTTCGAGTCCACCTTCCACTATTGATCCCCTTTTAGGGCGGAGATCGAATCCCTTACAAACGCTTGAGGCACACACCCACAACTGAATTGGGGGCTCCCAAGAAGGACCACAACAGGTCAAGGACCACAAAAGGTCAAGGTAACACCAAGAGTACAACAATGGTGAACTAGGTTTTCCCACCGGAAACCCTAGCCACGAAATTCCCAAATGAATGGGGGAGAAATGTAAATCCCTTCGGTGACGATGTAGATCTGGGCCTTCTCCTTCAATCCTCCAAAGATCTATGAATTTGGGTGGGGGGATTGGGAGATCTTGATGATTTGAGCTTTCAAGAAAGGTAGGAGAGAGAAAATCTAAGAGTTCAATGTTCTTGAGTGAGTGAGGGGGTATTTATACTCCCACTCAAAATCTGGCCGTTGGCTGTCTTGGTCACCCGGAAATTCCGGTATAAGTACCACCGGAAATTCCGGTACCCCGGAATATCCGGGTCTTTGAAAATATCCGAGTTGAATTTCCGGTTGAGATCAGAACCAATTCTGAACTTGACTTAGTCGATTTTCTGAGGTTGACTCGGAATATCCGAGTCCTTGAAATTTCTGAGCTGAATTTCCGATTGGAGTCAGTGCCACTTCTGAATCTTGACTTAGCCAATTCTCCTGAGGTTGACTCGGAATATACGGTTGGTGAACCGGAATATCCGGGTCCTTGAAATTTCCGGGCTGATTTTCCGATTGGAGTCAGTGCCACTTCTGAATCTTGACTTAGCCAATTTTCCTGAGGTTGACTCGGAATATCCGGTTGGTGAACCGGAATACCCGGGTCCTTGAAATTTCCGGGCTGATTTTCCGATTGAAGTCAGTAGCACTTCTGAACTTGACTTAGCCAAATTTCTGGGGTCGACTCGGAATATCTGGTTGGGGCTGAAGAATTCCAGAAACTCTTTTTCTCTACAATTTGGCTTTAAGATTTGTGATATGAGTTTCACCCAAACTGAAATACTTAGCAATAGGATTAGTATATCATTGGTATTGTTAACTAACACACAAAACACTAGGGATTAAGAAATGTTCTTTCACCACACCCAAGCTCTTCGGTTCTCTTCCCCATTGCCATCATCTGCATCCTCTCTTGCGCCTATGCATTCTCTTTGTGGGCGGCGTCACTGGCTTCATCTGGAACCAATCAGGCTGGCCTAGAATCCGTCCACCACGAGCTCACCAGCTGCCCGCCTCAACACCTCGTGTAGATCACCCCGATTAACCGCCTCATCGGCTTCAGTATCACCTGGTGGAAGTTCAACCACAACGCACCACCTACAACCGCCTCGACTACGACATGAACCTCTAGCGTATGACGCTCTTCGACCAAGTTTTGCAACAACGGGTTGTCAGTCTCATACGAATGCCTTTGTGTATTGGTGTCATATCCTAGTTTTTCGATTAGCTACAAGCACTGCAGCTTTTCATGCAAATCATGCCATCACGCACCATCTCGGTTGTTTGGAGCTAACTCTCCCAAATCACTTATTCTCTACACAACACGTAAAAGAACACATAGACATATGAGTATTTGCGGTCGAGCTGCGTGAGACAACTCAAACTTTTCTTCCATATATTAGATGGATCGACCCGTGGGAGTCATCCTGATCACCCCATCTCTAGTTACATACATTTCTAGTTCCATATAGTCAGGTGGCATGTGTAAGAATGAGTCTAGGCTCTCATCACAAACATGATTTTGTGTAAGTCTATTATTAATGGAAAAGTACTTAAAATCGATTTTTTTAAAGATCCTATTAAATCTGGTTGTGCAAACTGATCGCTAAACTTCATTATCAATTAACCACGTCAGGCCATTTTTAAAATTTCCCCTCACAATATATTAGGTCAGCAAGCCCGCCTCATTAAAAACCTTCCAGTCCCGTAGGTACCATGGAAGGAAAAGAGTGCGTCGCCAAACTTGCCGCCTCAGATAAACATAGTTACATCGTTTACAAGTTTTGGCAAAACAAAGTTAGGGGATCATCGTCCCAAATACAATCAATACGAGCATCAAAACTATGCCCGGCTAACTCGTGTGCCACCTCATTGGCCTCCTAATTACAATGTTCAAAAGTGATCTCCCTGAAACCAATCGCAAGCATATTACAATCATAAAAAAAATCACCGTAGAAGAGGTCACAGAAAAGACTCCCTTCTTCATCGTATCAATAACCTGGGAATTGTCTGATTGTATTGTTGCTCCCTAGAAAGTTAGCCATACTCATTCCCTTTCGAAGCGCAGACGTCTCGGCCATAAGTGTATCAGCAACAAATGGTAGGTCTTTACATCACACATAATGAATTCAGTTTTACAGCAAAGAGCGGATGCCTGCGAGGAGGCGGATGACATTGAGTCCTTTTTATTTTGAGGGATAAAAAATCTCGCAAACCCTTAATAGATAAATTTACATGCATCAAGCGCAGCCAACTAATCTAACAAACGTGAGAATGACACGAAAATTAGCGAACAAATTGACCGGCATCCTCTCTCCCTAAATCCTAACAAATCGTCTAACAATCCCACAAATCCTCTCTCTTCCTTATATCCTCTCAAGATTGGATACGTGCAGTTGCCAAGAGAAAAAATATATTCCGTGCAGCCAGAGCTAGAGGAAAAAGGAAAGAAGCGTATGTACGTGAGATGGTACATTTTTTTTTCTAAATCTGCTAGCTGGTACGACATGAAACCTTGAATGGCACCAGCGTTTGTTTAGGACGATTTTTTGTTTGCGGCCTGAGGTGGTTAGCTAGGGATAATTAACGATCCTAAAACTAAGTGATTTCCATCTATTGTGCACGCTGGGAGTCAGAAAAACAACCATACCTATTTTGAAACTGAACGCTCTAGATTTAGGAATAGAGAGAGTTGTGTTTTTCTTATTTTTTTTCTATTTCTAAACCGTTATGTTCACTTATAGGTGGCAGGGCATGTAATTAATTCGAAGCGTAAGGGCAGTTAAAGTGTGACACCATTTGGATTGTGACACCATACCACACATTATGCTTTAATAGTAAAGATAACATATTTGATCCATATATGAATTTACTCAATGGAAAATATGTGTGGGATGCGCTAGAGATCAAGTTTTAGGTCTAAATCTTAGGACTGAACTATATCATGGAGCAGTTCCACGACTATATGATGTATGATAACTGCTCCATGATTGACTATATGATATATATCATGGCGCCAGTGTAGTTTACTGTTCGAGTATTAGGTTTTGGAAGGATATTTTGTTAGGCGACATGTAAATCATTTTGTAGCACAGTACAAAAATATGTTATGTCGCTAGTGCTCTATCACAGCTTTCATTGAACATTGGTGAAGAGTTTGAACCGGCAATAAGTGGGTTTCATAGTTGTACTTTTGTCAGATATTTATGGTGGTCCAGTTATCGAATGAACATGATAAGTTTGTTTGGAGGCTCCATGTCCTCGTGAATCTTTTTCCAAAATATATATATGTACATAGCGACCCCATGGATGAACATAAATGGGCACACGGGGTTTGTTTCAAAATATTTGTGAACATAAAATGCCACGCACTAAAAAAAGTTACGCTGTTCTTAATCGAAAAATTCTACTCCAGTACTTATTAAAGATAAACCGGCTAAAATAAATCACAATGTTGTAAAAATATGTTGATTTTGTGAGACACAGTAGATCATTGAGAAGTTGCTTCTCCTGTGTCCCTTTGCTTATCTTTTATGTCGTATGTTACATATCACTCATACTTTTCCTCGACCAATCGGTATCATGAATATTTTCAGAAACTGGTTGAAGGAATTAAAGAAAAGAACAAAGGCTGGAATTCTCAACAACAGATAAAAAAATACGGTAGGTCGTAAGTCTACGTCGTTCCCTCACATCTCTATACAGAGATGACCCTGTACGACAGGACTCTATACCACACAAACGTTGGCCATCCGGAGCGGAACCACCATTTGCGTGTTACTACGCCATGGCCATCAGGAGCGCAGCCACCATTTGCGCCGCCTGGGCAGCCACCCGACCATGCCGGCGACCAGCCGGAGATCGGAGAAGAAGGTTACCCCAGCAGCTACCGTACTTATCTGCCACATTTTCACCACAAATGCAGGGCGTGTGCGCACACGGCAAGAACGGTGGCGCTCTGCAGGACGCCACCAACGAAGCCGAAGCTGAAGTGGACGACGAGGTGTTGTTAGAGTCCCCGGCGCACTTCCGCATCTACAAGAGCGGGAGGATGGACCGCCTGAACGAGCCTACGGTCACGCCCGCCGGCCTGGACGCGGCCACCGGGGTCACCTCCAGGGACGTCGTCCTCGACGCCGAAACCGGCGTCTCCGTGCGCCTCTATCTTCCCAGGCTCCCAGACGATCAATCCTCCTCCACGAAGCTCCCGGTACTCGTCTACTTCCACGGCGGCGCCTTCCTCATCGGCTCGGCCGACGATACCACGTACCACAGCTACGTCAACGCGCTCGCCGCCGCGGCGGGCGTGCTCGTCGTGTCCGCGGACTACCGCCTCGCCCCGGAGCACCCGCTCCCCGCGGCCTACGACGACTGCTGGGCCGCGCTCCGGTGGGCGGTGGCGCCGTCCACGCAGGAGCAGGACGAGTGGATCTCCATGCACGGCGACACGGCCCGCCTCTTCCTGGCCGGCGACAGCGCCGGCGCCAACATCGTGCACGAGATGCTCGTCAGGGCGGCGGCCTCCGGCGACGAGCCGAGGATGGAGGGCGCGATACTGCTGCACCCGTGGTTCAGCGGGAGCGAGGCGATCGAGGGGGAGCTGCCGGCGGTGCCCGTGTTCAACGGCATGATCTGGTCGTACACGTGCCCCGGCGCGGTGGGCGGCGCCGACGACCCGAGGATCAACCCGCTGGCGCCCGGCGCGCCGTCGCTGGAGAGGCTCCCGTGCGAGAGGATGCTGGTGTGCGCCGCGGAGAAGGACGTGCTGGCGACGAGGATCCGCGCGTACCACGGGACGGTGGCCGCCGGCGCGGGCCGGGCGGCGTGGTTCGAGTCGGAAGGGGAGGACCACGATTTCTTCCTCGGGAAGCCCGACTGCGAGCGCGCCAAGCAGCTCCTGGATCGCGTCGTGGCGTTCATCGCCGAGACTTGAGCTTGTGAGTTTGTCGTATGCGCGTCGTGGCGTTCGTCGTCGTGGGTGGCTCGTTTGTTTCGTTTACAAATCACTAGGGTGTGCTTCTTGATCACTATACTTCAGTACTTCACTAGGGCGATCCATCTAAAGAGAAGATCACTGGGTGTGGTTCTTGATCGAGTTGCTCTTGGGTGTGGAAAATTGCTAGCTAGGCTAATGTTATTAGGCAAATTAAGAACTTATCTTTTTCATTTAATTACGTAGTACTCACTGCATTCAGAATTGTTGGATGTTCTACTTTTTCTGAATCACGTGTATATGAACGTGTTTTATGAGTCTATAAGTCTATTCACTCCTTTCGTCCATAGGTTGACCAGAATTAAATATTCAAACATTCTATAGTTTGGAACGTTGGGAGTATATGAGAATTATCAATATATGTTCAAAGACACGCGTCATGAAACATAACATCACATAGATCCCATGTATTGTCAATATACGTGTTGCAAGACCGGACTGGATGGGCATTGGGCACTAGGTTCGACCTTGACCACAAACGGAGCTCCCGTCGTAAGGATTTTAAAAGGCCCACAATAGTTCTTGTGGAACAATCAGCTAAGAAACCTCAATTCTCAGGAAAATAACATGTCTATTGTGGTATGTCATAATCCAAATTCTCATATTTTTTCAATTTGATCAAGCTTATATTTGGATGGATATTATTTATAACACCTCTCTATCCTCCACGATAATAGCTTTTTGTATCAAACTTTCATAGCGATAACCGAATGAAATTGATAGTACGGGAAATTACGGAAATGTATCGAACTTTCTTGCTAAACGAATTCTCAAGGTTCTCTCATGTTTAAGATGTATTTGGAGCCTTTACACATGAATTTGGAGTTGAAATCCAGTTTGATATTTGTAAGTTCAAACTTAGTGCAATGATAGGTTGAATAATTTAAATAGAATTAGCATAAAATACCTCCAAGTTTCACGCGACTCACAATTTTCCTATCAATTTAGAAAGCATAATCTCATTTGAGTTGCACTTGTCGATCATGATTGCACTAAAACCAGTTGCCTTTTCTTCTAAACCGTGCCTGCACTTTATGAGACTTAAAAAAAATAGTTAACTGAGATTTAGCAAAATACTCATTCCCTTTCAAATTAGATGTCTTTTATTTATAAATATCTAGACATGTTAAAAAATTAGATACATCCACTATTAAATAAATCAAAACTAATAATTTAGAATTTTAAACGAATAAGATAATTTCCACGCCATATGATATAGGATACGGTATGTAAAATAGTCTAAATTATGGATTATCCAGATCTAAATGATTTTAATATGAATAATCTAATTTTGTACCGAAATGTCTTACCTAATATAGCATAATTTGCACCTAGTTTGCAACTAGTGAGTTGTTGAGTTCGTCCGCTGAACAATATCTCACTTAAATAGTCATTATAAAGACTATAGAGTATAAATTTGTTAGTTATTAAATTATCGAACAATTATTTAGTTGTATCGTTTGATAATTTACTTACACGCCTATTTATATTTATCCGGCTAATTTTGTTACTGCTCCGAATCCGCCCCGTTTACATTTCCAATCCGCCACCATAGATATGCTCCGAGTCCACATTTGGTCATTATCTGCTCCGCTTTAAATCTGGTAAAGAATCATGATAAAATATATAATAAAGGCAAAATCCGATCTGATCCGTTCAAAAACGTTACAGCTATAACCAACCTAACATCATTTAATTATCACCCTTCAACCAGCCAAAATCTTTTTCTATTCTCTCTCCTCCCACCAGCCTATCTCATTTAGATGTGCGCTGCGCACAGAATCTGTGTAACCAGGCCTGTGTGCAGCCGCACGTTGAAAGGGAGGCCTTGCCGCGTGTCTATGTTTCTCTTCAGAAACAGGAAAACTGTTTCGTGTAGGCAGCGCGTAGCCGGAGCCGCATACTTGTGTAGTTGTGCGGATCGCGCAGAGCGATCGTGTGCTCCGTCCCTCGTCGTCTAAAGCAGAGAGCAGGGGCGGAGGAGCCTGCGCCGACGCCGTCGCCCCCATCGGCGCTCCCCTCCTCCGCTCATCCTCCTGCTGACCCTCTCCGCCACCTCCATCGCCCAGTCTCTCCTCCTCTGCAGCCGCCGCAGCCCTCGCGCTCTCCTCCGCTTCCGTTCTCTCCTCCTCACTGCAGAGAGGGAGAGAGAGGGGCCAGAGGGGGTCAACAATGGTGGTAGGTTTCTCTCCCCCCTCTCCTATATTCTGGCGGCCCCTTGATTCAAAATACCTTCTTAGGATGGGTAACCGGAATGCTGAATCAGTAATTTTATATGCGAGGATTGGAGTATTTCGTAGAAATTGCTTGTAAAAACGAGTTCTTCTGCAGTCCGTTCTATTTTAATTGCCGCGGAGCACATGGGTAGATAGATCCCTCGTGTTCGTACTTGTCATCACTGTCAAAGCATCTCCCCGTGCACGATTTGGTCTGCGTGTGGGATTCCGTGGTTTGTTTGATCGGAAAATATGTTTTTTTCCCCTTCCTGGATGTGCCCTGGACCTGTAGCATTGGATCGTCCTGTGCTGGTTTCGCTATATAGCAGTCACCAGACCTCATGTTGCATTGACTGATTGTTTCTCACACTATGCCATCACTTTACTGGTCCTCGTCTGCATTTTTGCACATCGGTCACTATTAGGATTACCCCGGGTATGTTGGTGTGAATGTGTGATATTTTGTCAAAAAGATTGACCTAGGTGAAATCACAACACCAGATAAACCCCTTCTTCATAGGACACTCTCATTCTCGTCTGTATCTTATTTTATGGTCTATCCAATCTTTGTATGTTTCTGCAATCCTATTTGATGCATTCTGAACCTGTGCTGCTTTTGCGTTCGGTGTTTCTACTGTCACGTGATCTTTTGTTCCCTATGTTGTTCATAAGCAATTTACAGCTCGGTGCTCCTTAGTAAGGAATTCCATTGTTTTAGTTTATGTTACGGTGGTCCACATCTATGATGAATTCTCTGGCACTTCAGCTCATACATTTGAGTATAGTTAATTTGAACCGGAAAGTGCAGTGTTTATCCACTTGATACAAACATCATCAAGCCGTTCTGCAGCAATGTCTTTTGGTTTATCTTACTGCAGGTGATACAATGTGGCAAACCTGGTTAATCTGATCACCTTTCTTAGATTTACCAACCTGATTACTTCCCTTCGTGAAATCTCTGATATGCATAATGTGTGCTACTATTCCAGAGAACTATTCTTCCTGACTTCTCAAAGCTAGGATAATTCAATTACTTACGCACCCCCCCATAATCAAAATTTAAACAGTTTCTTATTGTAATGTTGTACATTTTTTGGGGATTAGCGTAGTGTCTTGTGGGGAGGAAGGGGGTTTGTTCGATAAAAAAGATGGACCTTCTTATGGTATTTTTTTTTCATAGACTCTAGAACTGAATCTTGTTGTGCTGAGTTCATACTAGAGATTTCAGTTGTGATATTTTGTGGTTGTTTTGGGCTTATGATGCAGTAAGTTCTTGCTTTTGTGGTGCTTTGCTTTCAATATTGATCAAGGCGTTCTTAACTCATGTCACAGGACTGGCTTAGCGATAGCGGTGATAGTGATAATTTTGACTGGGAAAGTGATGGTGAGGCTGAACCCTCATCCGCTCCGGCCTCGAGGAGCTTGGATGCAGCTGGCCCGTCAACACTCGTACACCAGGTAGTAACTGATAAAAAAATGTCTCTTTCATCACAAGACTAGCCCGATTTGTTATTTGTTATTATTATGACCTTACTGTGATATTTGTTAATGAACTGTTTATAGGATTCCAATGGGTGGGCCAATGGGGATGCACCATCTACTTCTTTAATCGAGGGATATGTGGGAATGGGTTTCCCAAAAGAAATGGTCGTCAAAGGCATTAAGGAGATCGGTAATACTAAAAGCAATAAATTTCATTTCATTTGTCGTAGTGTGTTTGCACCTTTGTTTCAATTGGGCATTTTGCTTTCAGGGCACAGTGATTCAAATGCATTGCTCGAGCTACTTCTCACTTATCAGGTATTTGTTTATGTGCTCTGTTACTAAATTTATCCCATGATGTTTTTTTCTGCATGGTGGCAAGGATGTATGTTACAATTGGTCATGTCAAAATGCAGACACTAGGCGATGACGCTGCAGTGGGTAATTGCTCTACTTCTGGCTTCATCCCCCAGAATACTGAAGATGACGATGATCTTGATTCTGACTATTGGGATGGAGACGGTGATTCTGATGGTAGAGAGCCGGGCTCTGATGGCTCCAATGATGAGGTAGATGATTACTTATCATTAGTTCAGTTATTTAATAGAAACCTTTGATCATATGTATGCTGATAGGTATGAAATCTTTGCCATGCATACCTTGAGCACCCGTTTACGTACTTTTTTATCTTGTTTGTTTATCTTGCTCCCAGCCTTTCGTCAGTTTAGAATTGCATTGTGAAGTTTGAGCACTTGATTTTGCTTACATAAACCTAGCACAGTGCACATGCACTGGCAACACTTTATAGTAAGTATTTTTGGATACCATTTATAGATACTTAGTGTTTATCCGAAACAAATGTCAAACGTAAATATTTGAGGCTCCAGTGATTTTTGATTGGTAGTGACGCTGCTCTAGCACGATACATTGTGGTAGAACTATCAAAGCATATATTTAGCAGAGCTAAAAGGAAGTGATTGGCTAAATTCTTTTTGTGGAAAGGTTCTAAGTTGCAAGCGAACTAAAAAATATTGTAAGCATATAGTACAATTAAAAGAGCCATTTGTGTCAATAAGAATCTGCATTTGATATACTGTTATTCTGTCGGTGATGTGCATGTATTTCTAATGTATTGCAGTCTAGTTCATGGCCTTTTATCATTGTTGTGGAGGATATGTTGTTTGATTATCATGCATGTCAGTGTTTTTTTTATTGAAACAGGTCTTATTTTTATACCAAAGAGATCCATCATGTTCCACAGCTAGTGATACAAATTTATAAGGCAATGTCGATATTGTAGTCTCACATACCTGTTTTGTACATCCCTAGTCTGAAGAATGGAATAATTTATATAAACTTGATTTGTGCTGCTTGATGATAGAGAATATCCTTCATATTATTTCAAATAACTAATTTACAGTTAATACCAATAAGAGATATGTCAAATGAATGGTAATTCCATTCCAAGGGAAGGCTTACTACCAATTTTTTCTGACTGCTGTACATGTTACTATAGCAACATGGCCTGTTGAGTTGATATGAGTTATTTGGATTTCACACGCATAATCTGACTTCTTGATCGTTGCTAAAACAAATTATCAAATAATATTGTGAAGGCATACCATGTGAAGGCTGGTATTGCAACATTTTTTTTTTTACTTGATCAGCAGCACAATATCCTGGATTTGGGGAAGTGCAAATATAGCTTAGTTTCTTCAGTCTGTCTTATGTATGCCACAGCTCCTATAACATCTGTTGAAATATGCAATTAGATGGCTTATGCTGCTCTAAAAAATAAGATGGCATGTTATGTATGATGTAACTCAGAGTCGCACGAGTTATATAGTAATATCATATCTGAGTGATAAATGTCAATACCTACTCTTCTAAATGAACACCTATGTTAATATTATGCTTTGTGGAACATCTTTATCTTTGATCTTCTATATTGGTATGCATGAAGTTGATTATCATGTCAGTTTTGAGTTGTCTTTTTTTTGCTGTTGGTGTGACTGTCACATTCATAAGGCTGCACACATTTTCTTCTTGAATAAATCATTTGAAATTTCAATGTAGGCATTGTTGATAACTCTGTGCATCATGGTTCCCGTCAATATTAGAATCAGTGTACCTCCTGGTCAGTAATTATAATATATATAAGGACTAAGTATTTCACCATTACTGACAGTCTTGGCTAGTTTGTCGCTACAAATGAAAGCAAGCACATTATACTATAAGGACTAAGTACTTTACCATTACTGACCACCCTACCACATGTGGTCTCTTATCCTTGTTCTTTCTTGTCTTTTTCGTGAAGTGTACATATAAGAATACAAATTCGGTAACCTGCTTTAGAATTGCTCATATTTAGCAGCGAGTCCTATTTTGACCATTGGCAGGCACACACTAATGAACTTCCAATCAATTTCACACTAAATAAACAACACATAAGTAATAAATGGAGAAGATAAATTAGGTAGGAATCAGTTATATCATGGCAATCTCCTTTATAATATGGATTGTAGGAACTAGGAAGTAGTAGCTGTAAAACCAATCGAGGATACAAAACCGGTAACCATATTTCATTAGTCACAAACCAATCAATGATCACCAACAACATACAGCTACTGATTATAGGTTTTCCTATATAGTCTCTAGCAACAGGACACAACAGACTAAAATATAAACGTTAACTGGATATTTAAGAAGTAGAAAGGACAGATTGATACACCTGTAGATAGAACACAGCTGGATTAGATAAAAGAGCTGTCTTTCGTATGTAATGAAGAGTCTTTAGTATCCTTTTCCACTTGTAAAGAGAGCCTAAATAACTGGTTTTGGAAATAATGACGGTGCTGACGACATAGTAAGGTATATTGCCATGACCGTAGGCTGTTTCTGGCAGCAAACAACGATAAGAAGCAGCACGATATACCCGAATAATTTATTATGTTTGCTGAAGTAACATATATCTTCAACATGTATTCTAATGGTTTAATCAGAAGTTAAACTAAAAGCTGAAACACTGTTCTTTTTCGACATGAAAGAACAAGAACTGAATGATTAACGTATGAGTTAGCATAACCCAAAAACATTCATTCAGATGTTGTATGTTATAGAATCTGGATTGAAACATAGGCATGGTAACGATGTAATAGTCTATCATATACTACATCTGTTCCATAATTCTTGTCGTGGTTTTTCGATGCACGGTAAAAAGCAAACAATTATGCCTATGGATATTGGATATCTCGAGATGATCGAACAATTATGTATATAAGTTAGGGTAGGGGAGATTAATTTGCAAGTGATAATGGTAAGAAAAATAGGGGGTTTTCAGGTAATGCGATGCAGGCTAGGATGATGCTCCTTTTAAAGCTACAGATAGTCTATCTTGAGCCACTGACTGATGTGCTGTAGAGAGAGTAGCAAAAGATGCTCAAGATTACTCATGCCTGATTTACTTGTGCAAGAAGTGCACCTGCAACAAATCTAGCTTCATGTAGTTGTGCATGTAACATCAGCTTACAAAGTATTATACATGAATTGTATAGTTATATAATATTTCGACTGAATAACTGTGCTACTCAACACTACAATCAGATGTCCAATCTCAGAAAAATGTCAAACAACTAGTAGGCATATCAGGGTAGTAGTAGACGGTACATTAACATAAGGTTTGAATTTATATCTCAGTCACGTACAGATGAGCAAATGGTTGAATTAGCAGCAGAGACCAGGCAATCTAAGTCACTTTTGTTAGGCAACAGAATATCAGCGTATTCTGTTTGCACATATCCTCATCCCTCCTATAAATAGTGCCTGTTGTATAGAAAACAGGCCATTATGGCCAGGATTAGATGATTAGTAGGGTTTTTCCCTTGTATATCTTATATCTTATGCCACAACAAAAACATCCAATGTGAAGAGAAGTTGTGAGCGGTATTACTGGAGCTTGAGGAGGAACACCTGACTCATGCCCCGGCAGCGTTACTGCTTCCATAGTACATCTGCTGCTACCTCCATAACATCCATGTCTGTAAGCACCCTCAAGCTCCGCAATGCACCTTAACACGTGGTTAGGTGAATAGGCGGTCACCGCCTGTCAATGTGGCCAGGACCGGAGGAAGCAGGAGGGGAGGCGTGGCATGACGAAGCGTGGGTGGAGGAGAAAGGGAAGTGAAGGGAGAGTAAAATAGTAGTATGTGCAATCTGTGAACAGAGAGGGAGAGGACAATTGGCTCTCTAAAGCCATCTCAACCACACAAACCTAAATCAGACGGACCAGAATTTTTGTGACTTAGAAGGGTTTTCATCATGATAGAGTACTGCGAATCACGTTCATGGGTTGCTGTGGTTTTGCTTTTTTGTGAGATGTTTTTGGCAAGTCTATATTTTTCTAGTTAACCTAACCCACCATGTACTTATAGTATACAATAGATTCTCAGCATGCTATCACGCAGGAATGTAATGTTTTAGGAAGTGAGGTTAAATATTATCTTAACAATAGCTCCCCAAGAGTAATGAGTGTATTATTGTCATGCTTGTTTGTGGTCGTAATGAAGTAGAAAAAAGATATATTTAGGCACCACCCTCTTCCCCGTTGGTTCCTATGGTTTTGAATATTAGTTACAGTTCATATGGATTTGAATATGGTCCATCAGTTTTTATCATGGAAACACCATGATGAGACCAGATAGTTTGGTTTCATCACTGCTATGCACCCAGCCCAGAGTGGTATCATATGAAGCTACAAAATTGGGCATATTGACGATGAGTGTCTGCTATATATTTTTTGATCCCTCCCCCTCTTTCCCTTAGCTATAGTCATGTAGTTGGCACTTAAAAGGAAGAAAAATATAGCAAGTGCTTTCTAATCTCTGTTTTTGTTTTGCTTTTGTGCAGGGTTTTCTACGAGATATGTCAGAGGAGGAAAAAATGATCAACTCCTTGGTAGACATGGGCTATCCTGAAGGCGAAGCAAATGTGGCTATTAGCATATGTGGTATGCCTCGTTTTTGGAAATTTTTAACTGATGATCATGCTTTGATGGAAAAAAACCTTATTCTGTATATTGTTGCTAAAAATTTCCTAGGTGTGGATGCTCCTCTCTCTGTATTAGTTGATTCGATCTGTGCATCACAAGCTGCACGAGAATATGAGGTATATTTGGGTTTGACTGTACAATTAAATGACAAATTTATTTTCTCTTCTAATTTGATGTAAGGATGCTGGAATTTGTGTGTTGTCAGGTTACTCATAGATGCTCTGATTCCTTTGGCGTGAGAAAGAAAGCAAGATTGATGGAAGAGGGCAACAGAAAGAGGAAGCGTTATGGCGGTGGAGCACAAGGAAGTCGACCCCCCTTGGATGAAGACTCAATTCCTCTCCCAAACCCAATGGTTGGATTCAACCTACCTGGTGACATGCTACGGACAGTGTCCAGGAGACTTCCTAAAGAAGCTATTGGTCCACCATACTTCTACTATGAAAATGTGGCGCTGGCTCCAAGAGGTGCATGGAGCACAATTTCTAGACACCTGTATGACATGCAGCCAGAGTTTTTGGATTCTAAGTATATGTGTGCAGCTGCTAGGAAAAGAGGCTACATACATAATTTACCAATTGAGAACAGAAAAAAGATCCTTCCTGATGCTCCAAAGACCATATTTCAGGCCTTCCCTCATTACAAAAAATGGTGGCCGTCTTGGGACAATAGAAAACAACTCAATTGCTTGCAAACATGTATATCAAGTGCAAAGCTGACGGAACGGATCCAACGTGCTCTTGCAAACTCAAGTGATCCACCACCTCTTAGCGTTCAGAAATATGTAATGGATGAGTGCAAAAAATGGAACCTTATTTGGATGGGAAAGAACAAGGTTGCCGCTCTAGAGCCAGATGAGTATGAGTTTCTACTCGGTTTCCCAAGAGACCATACGAGAGGAATCGGCAAAACTGAGAGATACAAATCTCTAGGCAACTCTTTCCAAGTAGATTCTGTTGCATGGCACTTATCAGTTCTCAAGGACATGTATCCCAATGGTGTTAATGTCCTATCTTTATTCACCGGTATCGGAGGAGGAGAGGTGGCTCTGCACAGGCTTGGAATCCACATGAAGAATGTGGTTTCTGTTGAGATAGGTGAAGTTAACAGGAGAATTTTAAGGGGCTGGTGGGATCAGACACAAACTGGCGACCTGACTGAGATTGCTGATGTTAAATCTCTCGGCAAGGAGAGAATTGACTTTGAAGTTGATAGATTGGGTGGCTTTGACTTGATAATTGGGGGCAGCCCATGTAACAATCTTGCCGGCAGCAACCGACATCACCGTGATGGCTTGGAGGGCGAGCACTCAGCTTTATTCTTCGACTATGTCAGGATCTTGAATGATGTCAAGCGTGCTATGGCGAGGCCAAGAATGTAGCCTAATCATTTTAGTGCATGTTTTATTGTTTAATGCTTATATCTCTGAACTGCAACTACAAATGTGTTTAAACACTAAGTTGACGTGAAGGATATGCATTTGGGAGAAAGATCAAATTGTCCTTAGCTATGATTTATTGTTGCCAACTAACTCTTTTTGGAGTCTAATTTTCTACACGCTGAGGGTAAGAGCTTACTATTTCTTATTTTGTAGAAGCATGCCTTCTAATATGGAAGTTATTGTTGAACCTAGTAATAGTTAGTTCAAAATTCAAAGCTTTTCCCAAAAGACACGATACTCTGGAACCTGAGCTGCTGGTGCCTCATGAATGGGCTGGATGGGCAGTGGGGGATACAGGAGTGGGGAGGAAGTTTGTAGATGCTGCCATGTTCGGTGACCACCTGCACCATGGGCGGGAAGCTATTCCTGGGGATCAATCAAAAGGAGCCTGTTCCCTGGATCAGTTGCTGTCAAATTATGTGAGGTTTGTTCTGCTCGCTGTGTATAGTTTGTTTTGATCATAGTGATAGTGGATGTGGATTGATACTTGATAGGGGTTGTGTCCTCTTATGTATGTTCTGTTTTGATCCTAGTGATAGCACATGTCAGATGATACCTGTAGTTTTGAATGATTCAATTTGTATGGTTCAAATGTGATGCAACATGAATCTACACAGTATTCCTCACCGTGATCCAGGCCCCTTTTCATATTAACATTGCACGGAAATGGGTTCCACTGTATGAAAAGTAATGTGTTCATAGTTACTGATTCTGACTTCAGTGACCAGATGAAGCATTGAACTAAATGCTAGGAACTAACCATCAGGGCAATGGGCTATCTGGATCTATTGTCTTTTTTCTTATTCTAGTCGCAGTAGTATTTGCAGAGTGTCGTTTCAGGATGTCCGGCGTCTACTTGATTAGTATCATATGGTAACACATGCATACATGGTGCATTTTTGTTATCTCGCTTTTTGTCCTAACCATCAATTACGCGGTCATGTTTTTTTCCTTTCGAGCTCTGATTGTAATACATGCATAATTGCATACACACAAGCACACTACAATTTTGCAATCTTATCATCAGTTAGTTGATCCTATTTGGTTGCATTCATCGTGTCTCCTTTTTGCATATATTATGGCCGCTGTCTGGTAGCATAGTGCTAACTGGAAGCGCATGCTGAACCTCTGTCAGTCCCCATACCTAGGGTTTATATGATACTTGTAGAGTAGAAACTATGCGCATAAGGATTTATATGGTCTGTTTTTACATGAAAAAAAAGGAAAAGCGGTTATAATAACATGTTTGATAGTTGGAGGATTCGGCACAGCTCTTCTAGTCTCCTTTATTTGCTTGATTTTCTTCATTCAGTGTAAGGAAACCAAATGTGCCTACTGTCTAGTTTATTTTTGGCTTGGTAGTGTGGTGCCTGGTTGTAAAATGAAGAGCCTAGCCAAGATGGTACTCCCTCCATACCGGTTTATAGGATGCAATTCCAAAACCAGATATTTCCAAAATATAGGATGCAATTTAGCAATTAATACCCACTTTAATTACGCATGTTGCTTCCCTCCACCAATCATCATGTGTTTTATTTAAAACTCTAATTAATTAGGCTAATGCATGTGCTAGTCATTGGTCATTTGTACAATAAATATTGTATTTAACAAGTTTTCTCACCCAATAGACTCATGCCTTGGTTATAGAGAATTGCTAATTGCATCCTATAAACCGGTATGGAGGGAGTACTTGGTTGTTAGAAATAATGTAGCACTGCTAACCTGTCTTGTGCACTACTCAACTATTTATATTCTCATCGGTGGTTGGACTGTGCAGTTTGTGAAGGCTTGTTTGATCTGATCCAGTTCACAGTCGTTTCCCACCGCCATTGTTTACCTTAGCTGATTGTGTGTAACATGATTTTACAGATTGGGGAGTCAGCAAAGATGGGAAGCTTGAGATTCAGGAATGTCAAGAGGGTCTCTCAAGATAAAACCTGGCTATTTTTGGCCGTGGTGTAGGTGATATTGAAAATCCAGCAGAACTGTCCGAGGGAGCTTCTTGAGGAGCGTTTCTTCACCATCCTGGGCTGCAGTGCCAGGTGGGTTGCAAGAGCCAAGAGGTACTGGCTTACCTCAGCCGGAGCATAAGAAGCACGTTGACAGTTCTGGTGGCCACGAAATCCGTGATGGAGCATGTCATATAGCTCAAGAGTCTCCTGCCGTCGCATGTTGATGTTGCGTTCATGAGCATGAAAGCTGAAAAAAATTGGGTTTCCAGCCTAGTTAGTTGCTCCGTAAGTTTCTGAATGCCTGATGAAATCTGTAGACGTTGTGACGACGACGGTACAAGGCAACAGACACGCATTGAAACAACTACCTAACTGAACTTCTTAACCACTTCCCAGCCAGATGAAAGGAAAATCATATACTTACTAGATTAACTGAACTTGTTAACTGCTGATTTTGATTCTATTTTTCTTTGCCACACAAACAATTTAGCCATACATCGCCGTCAGATTGTACAGCTACTTAATCAAGATCACGTATTAACGGCATTACCCGATCGTGGCATTCTCAAGGCCAGAAAGGACGTGTGGTCATGCGCACTCCCCCACTCTGCTGCTCACTTGACACCTTATCGCCACTTAAAACATACCGAGCTTTCCAAGCTCGGAATAGCCAACACAAACACCTTCGATCTCCTCCACTCTCCATGGCCATGGACGCTGACGCGGCCGACACGGTAGTGTTCGAGGCCCCGGCGCACTTCCGCTTCTACAAGAGCGGTAAGATCGAGCGCCTCAACCGGCCACCAAACCTGCCCGCCGGCGTCGACGAGGCCACCGGCGTCACCTCCAAGGACGTCGTCCTCGACGCCGGCACCGGCCTCTCCGTGCGACTCTACCTTCCCAAGCTCCAACAACAGAACCCCTCCACAAAGAAGCTACCGGTCCTCGTCTACTTCCACGGCGGCTCCTTCCTCATCGGCTCGGCCTTCGACGCCACGTACCACACCTACGTCAACGCCCTCGCCGCCGCGGCCGGCGTCCTCGCGGTGTCCGTCGAGTACCGCCTCGCCCCGGAGCACCCGCTCCCGGCCGCCTACGACGACTCCTGGGCCGCGCTCCGGTGGGCGGCGTCGGCGCAGGACGCATGGATCGCCGAGCACGGGGACCTGTCCCGTCTCTTCCTCGCCGGCGACAGCGCCGGCGCCAACATCGTGCACGACATGCTCATGAGGACGGACGGCCGGGACCCGATCAGCATCGAGGGCGCGATACTGCTGCACCCGTGGTTCAGCGGGAGGGCGCCGATCGAGGGGGAGCCGCCGGCGGCGACGATGGTCACCGGGATGCTCTGGTCCTACGCGTGCCCGGGCGCGGTGGGCGGCGCCGACGACCCGAGGATGAACCCGCTGGCGCCCGGCGCGCCGGCGCTGGAGAGGCTCGGGTGCGTGAGGATGCTCGTTACGGCGGGGATGGCGGACGGGCTCGCCGCGCGGGACCGCGCGTACTTCGACGCCGTGGCCGGCAGCGCGTGGCGCGGCGCCGCGGCGTGGCTCGCGTCCGACGGGGAGGGCCACGTGTTCTTCCTCCAGAAGCCCGGGTGCGAGAAGGGCGAGCAGCTCATGGACCGAATCGTCGCCTTCATAGCCGGTGCCTGATCATTCCATTCCATGGAGGTGATCTTCCTGCACACATGACTGACTGTGACTGGTGTGTTTACTTGAGTATAAATCCGAAAATGTATTTTAGAAAAAACAAAAAAAATAAATCCGAAAATGTGTTGAGGTTTTGTGTCTCCAAATTTCACTCTGGAAATACCAGCGCGTCTCCTGTTACTGTACAACGTGTCATTTCCAACTACGATAGCCACGAGCCTCATGTGGTTGCTGCACAATCTTGCCACAAAAGTACAGGATAGATCGCAGAGCACGTGCAGGATAAATCGGGTGTGATGCTCAACATCAACATCCCGCACCAAAAAGACATTTTTGAATCCCGCGTGTTAGAATATATAACCGTATTGTATTTGTATAGATATACGGTTGTATATGTGTAGTCCTTGTATAGCTGTCCGTGTATTGTACGGAACGAACTCTGCCTTGTAACCTCTATATAATGATCAATACAAGGCACCACAACGTGTGGTTTCCCCTATCTTACATGGTGTCAGACGCATAACCCTAACCCTAGCCTGCGTCGCCCTCCGCCTTCCGCCGCCGCCGCCGAAGCCACCACACCTACCGCCGCCGCGCCGACACCGCTGCCTCCATGTCGTCCCCTGCCGACGTCGAGACGGCCAAGGCGCTGGCCGCGACCAAGGAGCGCCAGGACGCTGAGGCTGAGGCCGCCAAGGCCAAGATGGCACTCGCGCCCACCGCCGCTGGGTCCGGGTCGAGCACGGGGTCCTTCTCCCTGACCTCGCTGCACGCCCAGGCCGTCGGCCTGCACTCCATCAAGGGGCATGTCCCCGTCGAGCTCGCGCTTGACACCGGCGTTCATCGTCAGTGGCGCACCTTCTTCCGCGCCGCCTGCCGCAAGTACGCCCTCCTGGATCACCTAGACGTCGACACCCCCGCTGCGCCAACACCGGAGTGGTCTCTCCTCGACGCCACCATCGTCTCTTGGCTCTATGGGTCTGTCTCGCTCAGCATCCTCGACGCCGTCATGACGCCCGGTGACGATCCTCTCGCCGTCGAGCTCTGGAACAGCATCAACGGCCTCTTCAACGACCACAAGATCAATCGCCAGCTCCACCTCACGGCCGAGCTGGGTGCTGCCCAGATGGGGGAGATGAGCATGACCGACTATCTTCAGAAGGTCAAGTCTCTCTCCGATGGGCTTGCTGACCTTGGCTCCCCTGTTGATGACGCCAAGATGGTGATCCACTGCCTCAACGGACTCTCCGAGCAATACGAGTCTGCCGCCGACCTGATCTCCCTCATGCCCGGGATTTCCTTCACGCAGTGTCGCTCCTTGCTCGCGCTCCAAGATATGAAGCGCAAACATCGTCGCGCCCGTAACACGGACACGGCCCTTTACACCAACGCTGGCAACCCTGGCAAGGGCCCCGGCAAAGGCAAGAAGAAGAAGAAGGCCGCTCCTGACGCTGCCAAGGAGGTCACGGCCGTCAAGGCGCCCGCACCCCCGGTGACGCCAACGGCCGCCCCTCCTTCCTGGCCCTCCCCGCAGCACCCCTGGAACGGCGCCATCCAGATGTGGCCCTATGGCCATGGGGGCCTGCTCGGCCGGCCGCCGCCTGCCTACGCCCCGCCTCCCAGCTATGTGCCGAGGCACACCTCGTCGCCGGCGGCGTTCTACGCCCAGAGCCCGTATGACGTCGTCCCCGTCCCCTACGGCTACGGCTACACACCTGTGCAGCCCACCCATGGACTCGGTGCCCCGACTCCATCATCACCAGCACCGTCGACGGCCTCGTGGGACCAGACTGCGTTGATGCACCAGTTCCAGACCATGGGGCTGCAAGCACCCACAAGGGAGTGGGTGATGGACACCGGCGCCTCTTCCCACTTCGCGTCCGATCCCGGTATGCTCACTTCCGTGTCCCCTCCCCCCTCCTCTCGGCGTGCTGTCGTTGTCGGTAACGGTTCCACTCTTCCAATCACCGGTACCGGGCATGCGTGTCTTCCTATTTCCACTTCTTCTCGTCCTCTTTACCTTCGTAATGTCTTAGTTGCTCCCAACATAGTTAAAAACCTTTTGTCTGTTCGTCAATTCACCATTGATAATCGTGTCTCCGTCGAATTTGACCCTCTTGGTTTTTCTGTGAAGGACCTTCTAACCAGGACCGAGATTCTCAGACGCAATAGCTCCGGAGCTCTCTACTCCATCTGCCCTTCATCCACAAGCCGGCCATCAGCTTTCCTCGTCGTTGATCCTGCACTCTGGCACCGCCGGCTAGGGCATCCTGGACAGCCCGTCATGGAGTCCTTAGCTCGTTCTTCGATTATTCCTAGGGAAAAGAATAAAAGTAGCTTGTGTCATGCTTGTCAGTTAGGCCGTCATGTTCGTCTTCCTTTTTCCTCTACCAATCGTGTAACCACTACTCCGTTTCAAATAATTCACTGTGATTTGTGGACATCTCCCGTTGAGAGTATTTCTGGCTTTAAGTATTATCTCGTTTGTCTCGATGATTTTACTCAGTATGCGTGGGTCTATCCTTTACGATCCAAGTCAGAAGTTTTCTCGCACTTGTCTTCCCTTCATGCTTTAGCGCTCACCCAGTTTAGTGCCCGCTTGCAGGCTATTCAGTGTGATAATGGTCGTGAGTTCGATAATTCTCTCCTCCATACGTTTGCCCAGCACCATGGAATTGCACTCCGCTTTTCATGTCCATATACTTCGCAACAGAATGGTAAAGCTGAACGCATTATTCGTACTCTTAATGACATTACTCGCACGCTCCTCATCCAGGCCAGCATGCCGCCTCGTTTCTGGGTCGAGGCCCTTCACACAGCCGTTATGTTGCATAATCGGCTACCTTCCAAGGCAATCTCGGACCGTGTTCCCTTTCATGCCTTACTTGGCGTGGATCCTGCGTATGCTGGTCTTCGGGTTTTCGGATGTCTATGCTACCCCAACACCACCGCTGTTGCGCCGCACAAGCTTGCGCCTCGCTCCGTGCCCTGTGTGTTCCTTGGGTATCCATCCCAGCATCATGGTTATCGCTGCCTTGATCGCTCCACCCAAAAGATCATCATCTCCCGTCATGTCGTGTTCGATGAGTCCAGCTTTCCCTTTGCCTCCAGTCCGTCTTCGTCATCTCCCACTCCTTCCCTGCACACCTATGATTTTTTGCAGGATACTACTGAGCAGCCGATGTCGTCGATGCCGTTCACCGTGCCAGGCACGGTACCACCGGCCGCGGGCCCTACCATGGCACCATCGACGCCGCCACGGTCACCGCCACCGTCCTCACCACGGTCGCAGTCGCCACCTGCCGTGACGCCATCGCCTGTCGCGACAGCCCCTGACGAGCGCCCTATCGGGGGCCCTTCTCCTGCTGCAGCGGCAGCACCTCCTGCTACTACGCCGCCAGCAGATACTGCCTCGACCCCGGCTCCGACCCGCCGATTGCGGGCTCCGCCACCGCCACCATCTCACACCATGGCCACTCGTGCTAAACGGGGCATTGTGAAGCCGAAGCCGATTTTTGATCTTCATGTAGAGGGTTTATCTCCAATACCGAAGACCTATCGTGGTGCTCTCAAGGATACGAATTGGCATTCCGCTATGGTTGAGGAGTATGGTGCTCTTCTCTCCAACAACACTTGGGACCTCGTTGATCCACCTCGCCATGCCAACATCGTTACTGGCAAGTGGATCTACCGTCACAAGATGAAGTCTGATGGTTCTTTGGAACGATACAAAGCTCGTTGGGTGCTCCGTGGGTTTACTCAGCGCGAAGGTATTGATTTTGATGAAACTTTCAGCCCGGTCGTCAAGCCAGCCACTATTCGCACGGTGCTCTCTCTTGCGCTCTCTAGTGACTGGCCGATTCATCAGCTTGACGTCAAGAATGCGTTCCTCAACGGCACTCTCATAGAGACTGTTTATGCTCGTCAGCCTTCTGGATTTACTGATCCTAACTTCCCTGATAAGGTATGTCGCCTCAACAAATCACTCTATGGTTTGAAGCAGGCGCCTCGAGCATGGTTTCAGCGGTTTGCCTCGTTCATTGCATCGGTTGGTTTCATTAGCTCCAAGTCCGACAGCTCGTTGTTCGTCTATCGGCGTGGCGCTGACATGGCCTATCTCCTGCTCTATGTGGATGACATCATCTTGACTGCGTCTTCCTCGACACTGTTGCACAGTTTGATTGCCTCTCTTCGTACCGAATTTCGTATGACAGATATGGGCGCTCTTCATTACTTTCTGGGCATCTCTGTCACACGCAGCAAGGACAGTTTGTTCCTCTCACAGGAGAAGTATGCATTGGACCTTCTTGACAGAGCTGGTATGTTGCAGTGCAAATCCATCTCTACTCCCGTTGATACTGCCTCCAAACTTTCAGCCAAGTCCAGTGATCCGGTTGCAGATCCCACTGAGTACCGTAGTATTGCAGGAGGTCTTCAATACCTTACATTCACTCGGCCAGACATCTCCTATGTTGTGCAGCAGATCTGTCTTCATATGCATGATCCTCGGGCTAATCATTTGCTATTTGTGAAGCGTGTTCTTCGCTACATCCGCGGCACCACTAGTTATGGCCTCACCTTGTTCCGACGCAGCTCTGACAAGTTGACGGCCTATTCTGACGCTGATTGGGCAGGTTGCCCAGACACTCGCCGGTCTACCTCTGGCTATTGTGTTTTCCTCGGCGCTAACCTGGTGTCATGGTCTGCTAAGCGGCAGCACACGGTTTCTCGCTCCAGCGCTGAGGCCGAATACAGGGCAGTTGCAAATGTGGTTGCTGAAACATGTTGGTTACGACAGCTTCTTCAGGAGCTTCATCGACCGGTGACTGGTGCCACTGTGGTTTTTTGTGATAATGTGAGCTCTGTTTACATCACACAGAATCCTGTCCATCATCAGCGCACCAAGCATGTGGAGATCGATCTACACTTTGTACGAGACCGTGTCACCACAGGCGAGGTCCGAGTTCTTCACGTTCCGAGTTCTTCCCAGTTTGCGGACATTTTCACCAAAGGATTGCCATCGCCTCTCTTCTTGGATTTTCGGGACAGTCTTAACATTCGTCCACAGCCGTTTACGACTGAGGGAGGGTGTTAGAATATATAACCGTATTGTATTTGTATAGATATACGGTTGTATATGTGTAGTCCTTGTATAGCTGTCCGTGTATTGTACGGAACGAACT
This sequence comes from Poa annua, assembly GCA_026929855.1. NCBI lineage: Eukaryota > Viridiplantae > Streptophyta > Magnoliopsida > Poales > Poaceae > Poa > Poa annua. The sequence continues at coordinate 79,426,340 of CM049432.1, forward strand.
CTGCCTTGTAACCTCTATATAATGATCAATACAAGGCACCACAACGTGTGGTTTCCCCTATCTTACACCGCGCAACTATTTTTATGAACCATGAACACATATTATGGTATTAGAAACCATGAGCCTGTTTTAAACCCACAATTGTTTTTTTAAACCCCTAAGATTTTTAGTAACCAGGTAAATATTTTATTGATACGATGAAAATATTGTCCTAACCCGTGAATTCTTTCCAAAATCTCATGGAAGTATTTTTCTTACCCTGTGAATGCATTTTTTACCAAGACAAGTTTTTAAGAAAACATGAAAACAAATCGTGAATATATTTGTCCACATGTGAATATTTATTTTAATTCAACTCATAACAAATACAGAACCATGTGTAATATCTTCTTTTAGAGGTAGTGAATATTTCTGGAAGCAATAATATTTGGAACGAGTGAACCATATATTGGAGCCAATGAAAATAGTTTTTTTACGCGTGAACATTTTTTAATTTTATGTGAAAGCATGTACTTTAGTTCCGCATTTTTGTTTGTACCTATCGATTTCTTTTTGAACCCCCCCCCCCCCCCACCCCCACACTTCTGTAGAATATTTTACAAATCTCATGGTTTCCTTTTGAACATGTGAAATATTTTCTAAATCCTATGCAATTATTTTTGTGAACGATGAACACAAATTTTAGAAATGATGAACATTATTTCCCAGCCCAGAAAAATCTAGTTAAACCTTAACATTTTTTCGGAAGCACATGAACATTTTATTGGAGCTGTGAAAATATTTACTAACCATTAATATTTGAATCATGTGGAAGTATCTTACGAACCGCATGGAATTATTTGGACTCCTGATTTTTTCTTGAAATATTAAGAAAAATCACATGAAGTTTGTTAACCTTTGAACATTTTCTGAATAATGTTGGTAATTTTTTGTGAACCATGAACATGTTTTAAGCGTCATGGACAGATTTTCGAAATTTTGAAAAACGTTTATATATATTTAAAACACTAGTATATGTGATACCCCATGAACAATATTTCGATCACATGAATCTGCCTTAAAATATAAACTATTTTCTTAAAAGAAAACTATTATTTTGAACTTATGGACATTCGTAATCATGAAATTATATTTAATATAAAACAACTAAAAATGGAAAATAGAAAAAAAAGAATACGGTGAATGGAGAAAAGAATATGTCGCACCAGGACATGTTGACCATTGGCAGCCCATAATTAAAACCACTAGTGTATGTTATACCCAATGAACAATATTTCAGACACATGAATCTGCTTTAAAATATAAACTATTTTTCTCAAATGGAAACCATTATATATTTTTGAATGTATGCACTTTTATAACCATGAAAATATATTAAATGTAATACAACAAAACATACAGAGGAAGAGAAAACGTGTATACAGTAAAATGTGAATTAAACGAAAATAAACAAAATAGGAATAGGAAAACGAAAGGGATAAAAAGAATACGAAAGAATAATTTTTTTTTGGAGAAGAATACGAAAGAATAGAGCATAGAGAAAACAAAATGTCGCAACAGAACATGTTTTTCACTGTCGCCAACCTACAATTAATGAAGCTTCATCGCCACTCGCGCACTCACTCAATAATTGCCAACGCACTTAAACTCACAGGCTGGCTACCATCCAGTACCGCGTCGACACGTATCCCAACAGTCAAGACGACCTTGCTTCCTACAGTAGTTCAGCCCCGAGCAACTCCGGCAACCACACTTGATCCCAGCTTGCGCGGCCATGGAGTCCCCCGCGATCGCCGACGAGGTAGTGCTCGACCGCGCCTCCTTCCGCATCTACCGGAGCGGCAAGATGGACCGCCTCTCCCAGCCGGCGCGCGCGCCCACGGGCATCGACCCTGTCACCGGCGTCACGTCCAAAGACGTGGTCATTGACGCCGGCACCGGCCTGTCCGCGCGCCTCTTCCTCCCCGCCCGCCCAGCAGACCCCTCTAAGAAGCTGCCCGTGCTCGTATTCTTCCACGGCGGCGGCTTCCTCATCCAGTCGGCGGTCTCCCCGAAGTACCACGGCTACGTGGCGTCCCTGGCCGCCGCGGCCGGCGTGCTCGCCGTCTCCGTCGAGTACCGCCTCGCGCCCGAGCACCCGCTGCCTGCGGCCTACGACGACGCCTGGGCCGCGCTGCAGTGGGCCGCCGACGCTCGGGGCGACGAGTGGCTCGCGGACCACGGCGACGGCAAGCGCCTCTTCCTCGCGGGCGACAGCGCCGGCGGCAACATCGTGCACAACGTCCTGATGAGGGCGTCGGTCCAGCCGGCGCCGAGGGTGGAGGGCGCGATCCTCCTGCACCCTTGGTTCGGAGGGAACGCGGCGGTGGAAGGCGAGGACGTGGCGATGGCCGGGGACCAGGCCGTGGTGTGGAACTTCGCGTGCCCCGGCGCGGTGCGCGGCGCTGACGACCCCAGGATGAACCCGATGGCGCCCGGCGCGCCGGGGCTGGAGAACCTCCGGTGCGAGAGGATGCTCGTCTGCACTGCCGAGGGGGACTGGGCGGCGGCCAGGGGCCGAGCGTACTACGCTGCCGTGAGCACGGCCGCGTGGCGGGGGAGCGCGTGGCGCGGGGGCGTGGCGTGGTTCGAGACGGAAGGGGAGGAGCACGTCTTCTTCCTTAAGAAGCCGGACGGAGACAAGGCCAAGCAGCTCATGGACCGTGTCGTAGCGTTCATCGCCGGAGCGTAAAGAATAGATGATGACGGCGGCCATGGTACAATCCAACTACGATGCCGTCTTGACGTTTCAAGATTTGTTCTTTTCTTCTGTTTGTGTGTGTAAAATACTAGCTCCATTGCCATGGATTTCTGCATGATGCATGACCAACTCCATTATCGGACCTCGCGTGAAGACTTCGATATGATTCACATTTCAGAAAGATAGTGGTTTCGATTTACAGAGTAGATGTAATTTTACGATCCGATCCCGATGTACTACACGTCCCGCGGTTGATGAAGGACGCAACGGCCGCCATCTCGTTCGCCGCCTTCGCCGCCACGACGGGGTCGGACCTCGCGCGTTTCATGAGGTTGTACTGATGGTCCTCGCCGTCGGTCTCGTACAGCACAACCTCCTGCCCTCCCCACGCGCTGCCCCTGAGCGCCTCCACGTACCTCCGCCCCCTGTCCCTGACTCGATCGAGCTCCGCCGTCGTCACCAGCACTCGTCGGCAGCCCAGCGCCGCCCAGTCGCCCGGCGGCATCACCAGCGGGTTGGAGACCGGGTGGTCGATCCCGTACCTGCCCGCGCAGACGAAGCGCCAGATGCTCTCCAACCTCTCCGCGGACGTGTCGGGGTCCATCCCTTCCGACGGCACCGGAGCCCTGCCCATGAACAGCGGATGAAGCAGCAGCATCCCTTCGATCCGGCCAAGGAGCCCGCCGCTTCTTCCGGCCCTCATCACCACGTTGTGCGCCACGTTGCCGCCGCTGCTGCTGCCGACGACGAAGAGCCTACCGGCGTCGCCGTGGTCGGCCAGCCACGGCTCCGAGTCCGGTCCCCCGGAGTCGACGCAGCACGCCGCCGTCCAGCGGAGCGCGGCCCACGCGTCGTCGTAGGCCGCGGGGACCGGGTGCTCGGGGGCGAGGCGGTACTCGACCGACACGGCCACGGCGCGGGCCGCGGCGACGAGGGCGTTGACGTAGCCGGTGTAGGTCGCGGAGAAGGCCGACTCGGAGACGAAGGCGCCGCCGTGAACGTAGACGAGGACGGGGAGCTTCTGGCGCGGCGGGACGCCGTCGGGGAGGAAGAGCCGCGCGGCCAGGCCGCTGGCCGGATCGATCACCACGTCCTTGGAGGTGACGCCGGTGGTGGCGTCGGTGCCGGCGCTCTTCCGCGATGGGGTGCTGAAGCGATGGACGCGCCCGCTCTTGTACACGACGAGGAACGGGGACATGTCAACTTCGATCTCTTCATCTGAATCCATGGCGTACGTACGGCCGGGCCGGAAGGAAAAATCCGCCGGCGGACTTTTGCTGGGTTTCCGGTTGCCCGTCGATACCTGGCCGACGAGCCGTGTATGGTGTTCAAAGGGAGAAGGTGTAACTCCGGTTCAACGCAGAGACGGGTCGCTTCTGCTGGCTGCTAAGAATTATTAGAGAGTGTGATTTGCGTCTGATGCTTTGCATCCGGTTTCGTCCAACACGGTCTATTTGACTGCTATATCGATGCAATGATTTGATCAGAGGGCGAGTGTCACATGCAGAAACATTGGATGCATAACAGAGTTCATATGAAATTCAGTGTTAGGTGATGAGTATATAGATGATCGCTTAGAAGGATTGACCCTTTTTTTCTTTCTGGCTTGTACCAGCTAAACAGTGAAAAGAACTCCAATTTCAACATCTTGAAAACATATGCATTTTTACAGTGTACTCCCTCCGTTCCGAAAACATATGCACATTTTTACAATGTTACGTGATGAGTATATAGTTGAACTAAATCTGAGTCAATTAATTCAGAATAGAGGGAGTACATGTTTTTGTAAAATTTCTCGAAGAAATGCCAGGTTGTCGTGAAAAAGATAAAAAGAAGAGGCAACAATTTGGTGTGTTTTTTTCACTATGTGGAGTCATTTCCATGTAGGAACGACCAAATCGACCATTCCTACGGAGCCATACCCATTGGAGCTCAAAAGATCTCGTGACTGAACGTATGAGGAAGAGTGGGAGGGGGGTCGTGTCGTTTTTAAACGTGCGCCATAAATATCCATACCACTCACTTCCTCGCCCACCCCCTCTCTCGGTCGCTCTTGTTACTCTCCACTTGTGATGGTTCATAACCCGCATGCACATTTTGAGCACCGCAATGATCATCGGCCGAGGACGATCTGGCCGATGACCTCTGCTCCCTCTCTCGGTTTTTTTATTCGACACCGATGACTCGCAACATCACCGTCACAACATCAACCACTCCGTCAATGCCATATGACCTCAAGCCTCTCTTGCGCTTGTAGGAGCATATATATGTATATACACGTTTTAGAGTGGTTGGCATTTTTTAGAACCGTTAATCCACCTGATCTAACGATTTTACAATATACGGTACCAGATTGACGGTACCGAACGGTACCACGGTACCGAAATTGTGTGGGACCAGTACCAAAATTACGTGGGGTCGGTACCAAAACTATATGGGACCGATAGCATAATTATTTGTCTACAATTATTTTTAACGGTAAATTTGTCAATGGTCACTTTCTTCCGCCGCTCGTCACACCCACTAAGGGCATGTTTGATCACGGAGGGAAATACGCCTACAGAAAAGTCGGCATTTCAGGAATTCACAATGGCACATGGGATCAGTAAGGGGAGGTAGAAGAAGCCCCGGTCACAAAATTATGAGAAAATCCATATATACATAAATTGGGCACATATAATTGATTTTTTTCCAAGAAAATTAAATTACATGAATTCTACAAATTCCAGAAATAACTGATCGCAGCACACATAATATGTACATTGTACAGAAAAATCCAGCACATTGAAATCTTTACAAGATTATCCTGACTCCTGAGATCAAAACAAATTATTCTTGCAATCAATTCGTTGGAGGCTTTGCAACTCCTCCAGCAGCTCTTCTCCCGCACTGTTGTTCCGCTGCTCTTAGACTGTTATTTCGCTCGGGGAGAATTGATTATAACCCCCCTGTTGGTACGCCAGAGCAACATAATCCCTCTTGTTCGTTGTCCTTCCTTCCAACCCCCATGTTTTGTCTAATCAGTGCCGATGGCCCTCTTTGGAGTATTTGTCTCCTGATTAAGTCAATAATCAGAAATATTAGTCTAATTGTAATCTTAAATTACAAGTCTTACTGGTAGAAGCGGAGAGCTCGCCACGGACATGCACATGAGCAGCAAATTATGACCTCGAACTGCTGGCTCTTCGGCACGCACGGAAGGCGGCGAGCAATTCAGAAGGTCGACGACGTAATTCGATGAGGACATGCGGCAGAGCTGACGCGTGATGGTGGACCTGGGTCGGGGACTAGAAGGAACGTGTGCAGTGGCTTGGAGCGGAGCATACGGTGGCGAGAAGGTTCCTGCTCGTCGGGTGTAGGCTGACGAACACGAACATGAACCTACGATTTGCCGGCGCACGAACAGGCGATGGTCGCGGCTCCGACGGCGGAGCGGCCAGATGCGATGGAGGCGAGTTCTGCGGCTCCGGCGACGGCAGATCCGGCGCAGCTCCGGCGGCTCAGAGAGTCAGAGGCCAGGGGCAGCGACGACGAGCCCCACAGTCCAGGCGGCCAGGTCGCAAACAGGGCGAGGAAAAACGAAGGAGCAGTTTCTCTGGGTAGATTAGTCATTTTAGCTGATAATCAATCTTTTTGATTATTGCCTTACTTAGGAGACAAATTCTCCAAAGGGGCCATCAGCAATAATTAGACAGAACGGAGGGGTTGAAAGGGAGGAAAACGAATAAGGGGGCTTATGTTGCTCTGGCGTACCAACAGGGGGGGTTATAATCAATTCTCCCATTTCGCTCGGCCGGCGACCACTACTCCCCGTCGCTTTCGGGCTCCACGGGTTGCTACCGCCGCCAGCCGCTCTAGCTCCTCTGCCCATGATCGTCACATGATCATCAGTAACAGCAGCAGCTCCGTAGCTCGCTGTGCGTTTGGTCGTGCTCAAACTCCAGTGAACAACGTGCTCTCAGGCATGGCGCCCCCGCCCTCTGCGCGACACGCCGCAGCTCACCATTCTCTGCCTGTTAAGTAAAGTTTCAGCGAGGAAGGCGCCTTGCTCTGCAATTTAGGTTGTTCTTGTTGCATCAACCTGCAAATTCGGGAAAAGCTTTGTAAAATTAAATGAAAGTAAAAAACAAATAAGCATGCTGATTCTACTAACAGCTGAATGCAATTACTAGTATTGTGCAAGCCATGTGATCAGTGTAACTACTGTTATACAGATGAAAAGATCAGTGCACTTAGCAGTTAGCAAACTATCATTTCCATGTATAAGAAATACTTTACTTGAAAAGAAGAATATACTCCACATCTGCTGCCTATCTCTCAGTGATCTACACTGCCAGGCGACTTTAGCGTGTTCATCATTATTAGAGAAATCTGTCTACTGGTTGGTATTGAGATTTTCTTAATTACAGATGCACTTGAGAAATAGAACTAGGAGAAATAACATTGAATATTGCCCTCCAGTAGGTAATTGCAGATGCACTTAATTACAGATTTTCTTAATTACAGTTAGCATGGGGCTCTAGTTTAGCAGAGAGGTGGATAATTGGGGGATTCAGTAGAAATTTCAGGATATCTAAGCCCAGCAAAAATTAGATCATTTGCCATTACCAAAATCCCAACCAAGCACACTGTTCCTCCATCGCTGGACAACACAAGGAAAAGAATCCTAGCAACCAAACCACCAGGAACAACACACACATGGCTCATATAATCTCTGTGTTCAGATATGTGAGGCGAATGAGAGGCATCAGTGTTCAGGAAGCATGTCATCCTGTTCTACGCACACATCAAAAGCTATGCGAATCAAGTTAATTCAATTCATAATCATGGAATTGGAAGCAGCTCACCTAGCTTCGATAAGACAGAGAGTCCAAAATCGCAGGCCTCGAGGACCTGTGATCTGCGGTGGCGGAAGCAGCTACCTTGCGACCACGCGATGCAGATAGTCGCACGTCGGCGCCGCGCGAGACCATCCCGCCGCCGCGCGACCACGCCAAGGGGCCGCCTCCTCTCTCACCTCCGGCGACCAGGCGGGTGCGCACCCCGCGACCCACTCCACCGCTCGCCCGCCCGCCGGAGCACCCCCGCGGTCTGCAGAGCTCCTCTGCACCCGCCCTATTCAACCGGCAGGCGGCAGCCTGCCCGAGCTCCTCTGCCCCTGCCCTCGTGAACAGCCCGCCCGCCCAAGCTCCTCCGCACACGTGAACCAGCAGCAGTAGAGGAGTCAGCGACCACCTGCCCACCTCGATTTCCCCTGGACGTGGCCTTCTGTGGACTCGGCGGCGCCGACGGCTGCGGCAGTCATTGGAGGGAACGGTGGCGGAACCCTATTTCCTGACCGACCCGAACAGAGCGGCTTCTGTTGGACTAGAACAAGAATCGATCGGAACCGGTGTAGTACTAGTTTCGAAAAAAAAGAATAGATCAAGATTTAATCAATGGTTAAAATAAATTATATGGTAATAAACGGCTCAGATAAATAGTAGTAAATGGTACCGACGGTACCACCCGGTACCGTGCCAATCACCGTAAAAGAGCTCATATGTATATAGGCTGGACCATAGTTCGGGGTTGATTACACATGCACTATTGGGATAAACTTTCCGTCCACCGATTTTATCTATCCGTAAGAATGCTTTTTGTTTCATGCCCAACCGGTTTTGGGTTATATTATGTTTAGAGTTTAGATTTGGGGATATTTTTTGCATATTTCATTTTAAGCCGATTTGAAATTAGCTCGATTAGATCGATCAGATGCATGGTTAAAGTTATATGTTTACTGTTTGGGGTTCCTCCGATATCCCGATGATTAGTCGTATATAAGATACACAATTTTGGGCGTATGGACAAATTAACGGGGACACCCTTGGAGATGGCCTTATCAATATGGAGTTATTTATCGTGATCTTCGAGGTGCATCTCCCATCCATATAATGCAACTTGCGTGAAGGACTGTAATATTGGTTCCGATGGTTTAGTGATGCCCTCAACATGGATACAAAATTTACATGGCCACTTAGATTTCTAACAATGAAAGGATGTTTCTATATATTTTTCTGCTGTTTCAAATTTATTAATCATGTATTTCACGAAGAGTGCTCAATTTTAGTAGGATGCTATCTTGTCTTGCGGGTCCTTGGTACAGGATCCACCCATGCACTGTTGTTGGTCCAAGAACATGCACTATTTCTACTTACGCAGAAAGGGGAAGCAAGCGATATCCTTAATTCCCTGTAGGTAGCACACATACTATGCATCGGCATCCGATCGGACCACATTCACCATAAACCGTGCCCGAGTTGTATTTTTGTTTGCATCGTTTCACGCATCCAGATTGACTTGGACATGCCTTAGAGACGGTGTATACATCACAACCCACATGGAAATATGACCCACCGTTCACTCTCTCCATTGCCGCAATCTCTGCAGAATTTCAATAGGAGGAGCAAGGATAAGCCGAAATGTTGTGCGGTAGAGAAAAGCATGCCTGCAAAAATACCTGAACAGAGCACCAAAAGGACAGGGCATAAGAACACCCCCTGGACAGTCTTCATCCTGGATATGTAGAAAACTATGTATTGTGCTTAGGGTGGTTGTATCTATAGCTTCTATCAGGTGGATATGCAATGGATCCACACTGATCGGTGCTTATTATAGCGGCCATATGATCTGGTTATATGTGGAATCAATTAATAACCGAGATCGGAATAGGTGAAATGGTGGTGGACGTGAAATTTATTGTTTTTTCATATTTTTTTTAGAATAAATTTAGTGTTAACTAAACATAAGGCATATGCCAGATATGATTAGGATCCAATTGTATGGTCGTTAATCAATACATGCTTCTTCGCCGATCCTAACCGGTTGATTTTGGTCATTCAACCTGCTTCGGTACACCCCCTAGCTACATCGACGGTGAAATGTTTATAAAAAAGACAACAAAAATTGAGATGTAAAAAACAATTTCGGAGCATTAAATTTGTGTTTACAAGAAAATATACCCCTTTCCCTAAATATTTATGTGTAAACACTGAACATGAACTTAGTAAAAATTTCAGACTTTTCTTGACATTTAGAATGCCCTCATTTTCACAGGTGTCAGCATATGATTGTCGACACAATTTCAAATTTACGATCGTGGTCTTACTAGTAAGAGTCTTCGAAATAGGCAAGATGATGGAGCTTTAGAAATGGTTTGGGCGGCAAACGAGATTTTCAACAGGGGCAATGGGTGGCCACTCGGTGTGAAGAGAATAGATTGTGGAGCTAACCTTTTCCAGGAAAAATATGTGTAAAAAGGTGGAGAAAGTATGATGATCTCGGCACTGTTTTTCTTAGCAGTGTAGTTGGAGTTTTAGTTAAACTAGTTCTGTCTTGCTTAGTGGGTATGTGGCAGTTTTTAGATGTGTTGTGTTGCGAGAATGCTGAGTTTCTGGGTGTGTGAATCTGGAGATCCCAGGTTTGGGGAGTGCTCTGAATTATGTTTTTGTATGTCTGGACCTGTTGTTGTGCGACTTTTCTTTAATGAAAAGCTGAGGTTCTTGTTATAAAAGATATCAAGAAACGACTAAAAACGGAACGATCAAACCAACGGGGACACGAGATTTTAACGTGAAAAACCCCTCCAAACAAAGGAGAGGAAAAAAACACGGGTGTCAGCCATCAATACTTCACTATATCGGGGTGATGTTACAAACGTCGTGGGTTTATAATGTATGCTATCCCAACATGCGACTTACAAAAAGTATTTATAGATGGAAAAACCCTAAGTCGGTTACGGCTCAAGCCTACCGACAACAGGCCTCCGCTTCGTTCCGAAATTAGCCGCTCACTCCATATCGTCATATGAATTTGGATCACCATAAAACAACAGTCCTTAGCCCTTCACTCGAAAAAAATGGATCTTCCATCTTGTTATTACGATCTCTCAAGCTCGCTTAGGAGTATGTAACAGTTGTGGGTACTTGGCCTCACGTTAGCATGCATCCCATGGTCGATCTGTCGTGCTGATGATGGCCGCCGCAGACCCTGCATATCCATCAGGGCAGTTCTCCTCATGATTTAAGTTGTCTTTCAGAACGCCACCAAAGGCCAAAGGGCTCATTCTCCATATTCTCTTAGAACCAGATTTGAATCGGTTTGCCAGGCCTAGGGTGTAAACTGAAGGGTTTGGTTTGATAGTTCGTTGGCAAACTGTACCCGTGCTCAAAGTTTTGTGGCTGCCAGTGTTGTTTACTCTTAGCTACTATAGATACCCCTTCCAGGGTGTATTCTAGAAAAATATGGTGTTTCCTCATTCAAACTGTACAAATCATTTTCCCTCTTCAGAACAAGGACTGCTTTCGATGGTTCGGTGATGTTCTCAGCATGGACCAAAAATCCACAAATGAATTTCACATGCAACTAACATTCTTCGCAGTGGAAGTTTTAAAAAAAAACTAGGCAAAAGTTTTGCCTTTTATATTGATATAGCAGAAGCGAACATGATACGGCCGAGGTCAAAAGAAAAAGTGAAGTAAGGGCATGCTAAACGAAAGAAAATTGGCCCCTTGAGATCGCAGTGAAAGTTATAACCCTTATGCTATCCAGTTGGTTAATCATGATTTTCGCAAAGAGTGCTCAATTTTAAATAGGAATCATACAGAAAGATCTAAGGTACAGAAAGGTCTAATTCTGTATCCGGCATCATACATAAATATCTAAGGGGCTCTGAAGTTCTGAATCCAGGTTCTAAACCCTGCTAGAGTGACGCGTATGATGAAAGTGGTACGAGGAAGAGGAGGAAAGCTCGGGAAGGTTGGCTTTGCTTACTACTCTATAAACCTCAAACTGTAGCGTGAGAATGGGAACCTGGATTCAGAATTGGTATTTTATTGCTGGACGGCGGACAGTACCCGTTACTGTGTGAACTTATGTTTTTTCTTATATATAATTGGTATTTTATTGCCTGACTTTAAATTAATCAAGCCGCCACCAGGAGATTCAGAATTGTGTCTTTCTGTAAAGCCACTTCTAAGTTGTATAAGATTTCCCGGTGTTTGATGAAGCAGCGAACCCCTGCTAACTGATTTATACTCATATTTTTCAGAAGTTTATTTAATCCTTTTAAGCATAAAATCGAAATAGTACCTAGGCTGGAAAGAATTATTGGAGTGGGTACGTAGATGTGAGAAGAAGTGCATTGTAGGGTTAATTAAAATTCAGTTTTAGGTGAACAATCTATTGAGGATCCCCTATGAGGATGGATTTTTAGGCTTCTCCGGGTAAACAGTGAAAAACACTTGTAAGAATAGCTTAATTTTTCTAAACAATTGTATGGTGTACATGTTTGTGCATTCTACTTATCTGTAAAATTTCCATAAAAAAGACATACGCCACGTCTTATGAAAATAGATGAACTAATTGAGTTATAAAACACTACTTTTCGAGAATTAGTTTTGTCCTTTTATACGTGTAAGAAAATATGTATTTTTCCTTAACATTTAAGTGTAAACATTGAACATAGACATGTACATGGTAAAATTTTCAGACTTTTCATCTCATTTTCAAAGGAGGGACCATATTCTCATCAAAACCATTTAGAATTTACAATCGCGTTCATACTAGCAAGAGTCTTAAAGAGAGAGTGTATAGATCGTTCACCTTATTAGTACGATCTCAAACTTGCCGAAGATAGATATGTAACATTTGTGGGTATTTATCCTCGCTTTAGCATCCATCTCATGATTGATTTAGATCCATAAGAGCAACCCACTTTGCGCTTCAAGCTGTTTTTCGGAACACCAACGAGGGCCAAAGGACCCAGGGGCGGAGCCAGGATTTGGACATAGGGGGTGGCGAGCAAGGAAAACCTCGGAGCTAGCCGATGTCTCCGGGAGGCGGCCGATCACGATGACACTGGGTCAAGTATATTAAAGTATCCGACAATAAAACAAAATTCATTATCAAACAAATGTTTGGCTATAAGGTAACATGTATAAATATATCCTCACAACCACTAAATTAGCCAGCAAATCGTCATACATATTAACAAGGTAGCTATTATTTTTACTGATTTAAATATACGTATAATGGTACTGTATCCCCAATTTTACTAATTTAATTTGGGCATGACTACTACAGCATATAATGATTAGCTATGTCTATTAGTAGTTTTACGTATTTGTATGATCTACTCAGAATTAAATGAAATAGAGCACTAAATAAATAAGGTGGTGGACATACGCAAAGTATTGCAATAAGATCGTATTACGATGTTTGTCATTTGTAATAGATAAGAGTTTGATAGCTTATTCCTTAAACCGTGAGACCGTGCTTATTGTTGCTTCGTAGGAGTGCTTTGAGAGCATCAAACGTTGTGTCTTATATAGCATGACAATAACGGTGTCCATCTTGGGTATTCCGAAAGAGCATCAAGACGTAAGGATCAAGAGCGGGATTTGTTCATTCTTGTAATGGAAAGATACTCTGGGCCCACTCGGTGATATTGCATCTATATAGCTGCGCAGCTTGTGACTAGGTCATGGAGATGTAATATCGCAGACGAGTTAATAACCTTCGTCGGTAACGAGATACAGCAAAGGCATCGGTGTGTCTACGATCATATCTCGGACAAGGTAGTATCGCAGAGACAAAGGGAATGAATATCATACTTATGGTTCAACGACGATATTCGTGGAATGCACAGGGGTCGTCATATATTTCCAGGTATCCCTGACGATCATTGGTGAGCGGAGTGTCTCGACCATGTCTGGAGTGTTCCCGAACCGTAGCGTAACAAACTTAAGGTCTTAGCGACGCTAGGAGATAGGTTCTGGAATTTTATAGGTTTTTATTGGAGAGAAAGAAATGATCCGGAAAGAGTTCCGGTGGTCCGGAAGGAGTTCCGGGGAGCTATGGAAGGGTTCCGAGAATGTCCGAAAGTTGTTCGGGTGGTTCCGAAATAGTTTCGGAGTCATGGGATATTGAATTATATATAAATATATTAATTATGAATTAATGGGATTTTTATATTAATTTAATATTAATTAAATAAAGGAAAAAGGGGGCTCCCACCTATATGGGCCCTAAGAGGGCCCAAGAGGGGGAACCGCACCACAAAAGGGGGTGGGCCCCATAGGCTGGTTCGGCCAGCCCATGTGGGGGCCGAACCCCCCTCCCTTGCCCTTTGTTTAGTCCCACATGGGGGAGCCAAGGGGTTTGCACACCCCCTTCCCCCTTTATATAGCAAGGCATATTAATTGATTTAATTCATAGGAAATTCAATTAATTCCCGATTTCTCTCTCGATCTCGTGGTTCCCAAGTCGGAGCCGCGCCGAGCTGAGGAAAGGGGAATCTCTCCACCTAAGCCATACCGCAGAGCGCCGTTGCTCTGCGGGATTCCAGATAAGATCTACTCCTGCGATTTCAGCTGGATCTGAATGACCGGGAGTTGTCGCTAGGCTCCGTATGTTTGCGAGTGCTCGGAGGCTACTCTGTTGAGGAGCTTGGGCGACGTCGTCTCGCCCCCAGCAACCGCCGCGCCTCCCCCCCTCTGCTGCCGGCGCGCCAGCCCCGGTGCTGGCGCTCTGCCTTCTTCCGCCCGACGCCCGTCGACGCAGATCATCGTCGACACCCCGGCGTCATCGACTCCGACATCGCGGCAAGTTCTCCGCGACCTCGAGGTCGGCTACGTACGACTTCATCGTCAACGCTTGTGCGGGAGCGTAATCCCCGCTATCGGTCTACATGGAGGTAATGTAACCCGTTCCGCCACCGTTATCGCATGTACTAGATAGATAGATCCTGGCTAGTTAGGGTTTCGTACGCTAGAAAATTATTGTTTTCTGCACCGTAACCCCTTCAGTGGTATCAGAGCCGATCTATGCGTAGTACTGCTGGTACGGTTAGAACTCATGTTGAATGAGGGCGTCTTTCTTATATTTGCTACCCTCTAGCGTGTACTTGCGATGCCTTCGGTATTGAGTTGATGAAGCGGCCCGGACCGACTTTACGCGTACGCTTACGCGAGACTGGTTCCACTACTGACATACGGCTTGCACCGTATCTGTGGCTGGCGGGTGCCTGTTTCTCTCTCTCTAGTCGAAAAAGCATTTTCAATGGAGGGCCCGAAAGGGATGCTTAAACATGCAATTATACGATCGACGTTGTGGTACAAAGTTCGTAGGTAGGGAAGCGATTCTCTTACGAATAAGGCTATATGCCACGTAAAACTTGCAAAACTAGATAAAGCTAGAGGCGTCTAACTTTGTTTTGCAGAGGCGTTATTTTATGTGACATGGTTACGGTAAGTTTTGATATTACTCGTACTGTCGGAGGCAATGGAGGGCTCTGTAGACTCGGAGCCATGCCGGGGCGCCGGGGGCCAGGCACATGGCGCCATGAAGGTCCAGGCGCATCGACCATGTCACATCGCACTTCATTGCATCATTATTGTGTGCTGTTGTGTGTGCATCCTATTGATTGCTTATATGCTAGATATACAACGGTAGCATCATGAATAGGATGATCCCTAACAAAATACCAAAATTGTGTTCTCCCTCGTTGCGCACCACCAAGAAAGTTCTACGTTATGAGGCAGGCCGTGATGATCGGGTGTCACACATCTCGTCGTTCGCATACAGTGGGTGTAAGCCATGTTGCACGCGCAGGTCTTCGAGTTTTGATTGGCGAGCCTAGCATACTCAGAGGTATGGCCTCGGAACATGGGAAGATCGAAAGATCGAGCACGAGTCACAGAGTTGTTGTGATCGACATGTTATGTCCACCTTTGAAGCTGTGCTGCCGGCCGTGATGATCGGGGGTAGTGTGGTGGATGAGGGTCGTGTAATCGCCATTATTATTTTTAGGGATAATAATCTTGGTGTGGTGTGTTTTTGATAATGAGATTATAGAACTAAAACTCACCTATATATTATAAACTTATCTTACCTCTTTTGCGATCACATCTGGAGACTACGGAACTACACTTCGGTTACTTCTTCAAGAGCTCGGATTCTACCTTGGAAGCCGACGGGTCCAACTTCATCAGCTGGTGCATTGGTTTTAGAAACATTCTCCAAACACAACAAACATCCTATATGTGCTAGAACATTAGTTAGGAGTTAGACCAGATGATTCTGATAGAAGGGAGCAAGATGATGAGTTCCGTAAGCATCATGACATGTTCATGGAAGTGACGATCGTCATGAGCGTATGCCTAGCACCTGAGTTGAAAGTTGTTTCAACACATGGAACCATATGTCGTGATTGATGCGATCAGAGGTCACTTCAAAGATGAATTGAGTCTTGAGAATTTCAGACAGCTTAGAAAGTTCCGGACCATTCACATGGGGAGCATACCTGTCTGGAGACTCAGTTGAAGAAGTTGTGTGACATCTACTTCAGTCTTACGAATATCTACGATTTCTACATAGCGAACTCCAGTGCAATAGAGATTGCACTTTACCTCCTAGCTGTGAATAGCATGTGCGTGAATATGCTATAGAGACACGGTGACCTTCTTCACGTTCGTGGACAAGTTCAAATCTCTAAAAGTTGATTCATCGAAGAAGAGTTCTTCGACGCTATGATGAAAAGTGTTTGATAATTGTTCTGTTTGTGAAACAGTCCCTGATTATCACAAGTATGTGGCGAAGGGTGACGTGACAGTGCACAAGTGATGGCAAGTTAATGGCCAGTAGTGCTCACGCCCTCGAGATATCATATTAGTTATCATCAATAGTTTTTGATAAGACATTTTGTAATAGTGAGAGTGTGATCTAGTTTGGTGTCTTGAATTATGCAAGACATAATTATTCATATAGAACACATCAGTTGTTTTGTGTTATGAAGCAAAGCAGTTGTTTCATATTATGAGTAATTTGCATCACATCTCAATTACATTATACGTATGATATACATTTATAGCGGGAATGATAAAATTATGTGTCCAAAGAACAAGCACCATCGAATTTAGTCATGAAGGCAGTGAAAGAAGTAATGGATAATTTTTGGTCCATTTAAGTATTTCGAGTGCCAAAATTGATTAAGTTTGAAATGCAGTATTGAAGTTGCAATACTAGCGGAAATTAATTGAGTATCATTTTTTAAATGATTAATTAATGGTGTTTATTGGTTGATTCGAATTCCTCCATGACTTTGGCAAATAGGAGTATTTGCCCGATGAATCGTGGAGTCTTAGATTAATTTGATAACAGATCAAATGGGGTTTTTCAGAAGAAAGATTTGTGAACATTGTATTCACAGAATTCGATCAAAGGACAGTATTTTTTGAATTATGTTTTCAACACAAGAGACTTTTGGAAATTTGCTTCACAGAATTATAATGTCATATATAGTGATATGTGGGGAATTATAATCATGCTCTATTTTTAAATAAAGTATGGCCTGTCAGAATCAGTCTTAGAATCTCCTAATACGTTCGAAACATTATAGTCGATGTCCACTTTAGAAAATAGATATATTTCTCAACGAGATTCGTAGGATCGACAGTAGTGTCGACATGTATATGGTTATGCGATAATTCGGAATATACATGAGTAGTTCTTTGTAGATTGCTCGCATTGGATGAGAGTGTATTCCAAAACCAAATAGAAACAAAGTTCAGTTTGTTGTCTGTGTAATTCCGAGAAAAGATGACTTTTCGAATTATGGTTTATGGATTGGAATTAGAAGTTTGGAATAAAGTGTCAGACTTATGTTGGAATGTGTTCCAAGGAGTATATGTCTGCTAATGAAAGTTTAGTGATTAAGAGTGAGGGAGACTAGAAAATTGTTTTCTGCTTGCAATCCTCTTCATAAAGATCATAATATTTTCATGAAAGAAACTTCTAAATAAAGTGCTGTTATATTTAATATTTTTGTCAGGTCACAACACTGTATTAAGTATTTCGGATCTTGTTGACAGATCAAGGTACACTTTATGAATACAAAGAAAGTTGAGAAAATATCGGAATACGAACAAAGGCTTTTCAGCCTGGAAATCCAAAGTTGCATTTGAAAGGATTAAGAGAGTAATTGTTGCTGCAATTCTTAGGAATAAGATTGTTTAATCGTCATATAAGGTGTTATATGAGAAATGTGACTATAAGAAAGACGCGGTAGCATGTATTGTCAAGAAATGTGTCTTGGACAAGATCAAATTTGTTGACTACATTTATGTAGACATGCTTGAAGTCTGAGGGATTTGTATTAATGTAATACTGTAGTTTGTATAAAATTCGAATTGATGATAGATCAATGATTTTGGTTTGATCTAAATATCGAATTAAGTGGGAGTCGTAATTGGTTTACTCAGGTGGAATACGTATGGAACATATTTTTGAGTGGGAGCTCAGGAACTCAAATGTGTGGATAACACGTTTTTGAGTGGGAGCATGTGTTGTCAAATATGTGGAGACATAGTTTGAGTGGGAGTCGAATTCATTTTGTGTAGTTAACACATTGTGAAACTGTACCAATAGAATAGGATGAAGTTGTGAAACTATTTGAAAGTTAGTGTCTATTTTGAAATAGAACGGGAATTTTAAATAGTTAGTCGAGTTGTGTTGGATTATATCTGAGGAGTCAGAATAGAATCAAAAGGATGGTCATTTGGAATCCAATTGGTCATTAAGAGTAATGCTGCATGAAGGTAATAGTTGTATGACATGTGGGTCTATTATGTATATATTAGACATCATACAGAAACCATATTATCTGCTCGATAAAATATAACCGATGTTCTTGGAGTAAAGAACAGTTATGAAAGTAAATTTGGAATTTACTGGAAGTAGAAGTGCGTTAGTTAAGGGATTGACATTTGAATGTCAAATTTTCTACATTGATGTGAAAGTATGTAGATATCACGAGTTTGTAATTGTTACAAGGGGCTCTGCATGGCTGAGTGTGTTTTTCAGGGCAGTTATCTGGTTAGTATAATCAGAGTAAGCGCTGGGAAGCAGAAGTCTCACTTAGTTACGGTATTTGCATGTATGTTGTTAGACAACATGGTGATATCAAGCAAGTTGATGCCAGTGAATCGCAAAAGCATGTACAATCATGGATTGTGCGGTAACACTTTTCCACGAGCAAGCATTATCAAATGATTCTTATCTGATAAGGGATTCTGATAAAGTAAAATGCAGCTAGTTTATTTGTACTCTAGTGCAAGTAGGAGACTGAAGGAGATATGCCCTAGAGGCAAATAAATAAGTAGTATTTATTGCATTATCTCATAAGTTTATAATAGGTTTATGTATTATGCTATAACTGTATTAATTGGAATTATTAATACACGTGTGATACATAGACAACCAGGTCCGTAGCAAGCCTCTATATGAGCAAGTCCATTGGGCAACAGTTGATCGAGATTCCCGATCAAGGACAATGACGTCGGTTGACAATGGGGTCATCTTGTTAGTTGAATAAGGTGGTGGACATACGCAAAGTATTGCAATAAGATCGTATTACGATGTTTGTCATTTGCAATAGATAAGAGTTTGATAACTTATTCCTTAGACCGTGAGACCGTGCTTATTGTTGCTTCGTAGGAGTGCTTTGAGAGCATCAAACGTTGTGTCTTATATAGCATGACAATAACGGTGTCCATCTTGGGTATTCCGAAAGAGCATCAAGACGTAAGGATCAAGAGCGGGATTTGTTCATTCTTGTAATGGAAAGATACTCTGGGCCCACTCGGTGATATTGCATCTATATAGCTGCGCAGCTTGTGACTAGGTCATGGAGATGTAATATCGCAGACGAGTTAATAACCTTCGTCGGTAACGAGATACATCAAAGGCATCGGTGTGTCTACGATCATATCTCGGACAAGGTAGTATCGCAGAGACAAAGGGAATGAATATCATACTTATGGTTCAACGACGATATTTGTGGAATGCACAGGGGTCGTCATATATTTCCAGGTATCCCTGACGATCATTGGTGAGCGGAGTGTCTCGACCATGTCTGGAGTGTTCCCGAACCGTAGCGTAACAAACTTAAGGTCTTAGCGACGCTAGGAGATAGGTTCTGGAATTTTATAGGTTTTTATTGGAGAGAAAGAAATGATCTGGAAAGAGTTCCGGTGGTCCGGAAGGAGTTCCGGGGAGCTATGGAAGGGTTCCGAGAATGTCCGAAAGTTGTTCGGGTGGTTCCGAAATAGTTTCGGAGTCATGGGATATTGAATTATATATAAATATATTAATTATGAATTAATGAGATTTTTATATTAATTTAATATTAATTAAATAAAGGAAAAGGGGGGGCTCCCACCTATATGGGCCCTAAGAGGGCCCAAGAGGGGGAACCGCACCACAAAAGGGGGTGGGCCCCATAGGCTGGTTCGGCCAGCCCATGTGGGGGCCGAACCCCCCTCCCTTGCCCTTTGTTTAGTCCCACATGGGGGAGCCAAGGGGTTTGCACACCCCCTTCCCCCTTTATATAGCAAGGCATATTAATTGATTTAATTCATAGGAAATTCAATTAATTCCCGATTTCTCTCTCGATCTCGTGGTTCCCAAGTCGGAGCCGCGCCGAGCTGAGGAAAGGGGAATCTTTCCACCTAAGCCATACCGCAGAGCGCCGTTGCTCTGCGGGATTCCAGATAAGATCTACTCCTGCGATTTCAGCTGGATCTGAATGACCGGGAGTTGTCGCTAGGCTCCGTATGTTTGCGAGTGCTCGGTGGCTACTCTGTTGAGGAGCTTGGGCGACGTCGTCTCGCCCCCTGCAGCCGCCGCGCCTCCCCCCTCTGCTGCCGGCGCGCCAGCACCGGGTGCTGGCGCTCTGCCTTCTTCCGCCCGACGCCCGTCGACGCAGATCATCGTCGACACCCCGGCGTCATCGACTCCGACATCGCGGCAAGTTCTCCGCGACCTCGAGGTCGGCTACGTACGACTTCATCGTCAACGTTTGTGCGGGAGCGTAATCCCCGCTATCGGTCTACATGGAGGTAATGTAACCCGTTCCGCCACCGTTATCGCATGTACTAGATAGATAGATCCTGGCTAGTCAGGGTTTCGTACGCTAGAAAATTATTGTTTTCTGCACCGTAACCCCTTCAAATAAGTACCCAACGCATTTCATATTTATTATTTAGTTGAACTACTAAAGTACAACTAAAGAACAAATTCAAGATGTAAACATGATCATGGATGGCAAATTAATATTCATTAAGGACCCCTCCTCGACTTTTTTGGCATCAGATTTGACCCGACTTACCCGGTTTAGGGTGTTAAGTGAAGGGTTTAGATTGATAATTCGTTGTCTAAATTATCACCCTCTCCAAAAAAAAAAATAGGCCGCCAGTGTTGTTTCCTCTTCGAAAAGATATAAATTCTTTTCGCTCTTCATGAAAGGTTGTTGATGGAACTGTTTATCTGGATCTTGGAGGTGAATCTCGCATTCACATGCGACTTGCATGGATGACCGGTTCCGATGGTTCACTAATACTCTAAACATGGAACAAAAACCCCCAAACAAATTTTACATGGCCATTCACATTTTATTAATCATTCATTTTGCGAAAGGGTGCTTAACATTAATAGGGTGCTGTTTTGTCTTAAGGGTCCTTCGTAGAGGATCCACCGATACAATATTGTTGGTACAAGAACAAGACATGAATCAAACCATTATTTTACTTAGGCAGAAAGGAATGCGAGCTGATATCCCTAATTCCCTACAGGTTCCACGCAAACTATGCATCGGCATCCGTCAAGGGCACATTCACCATAAACCGTGCCCGAGTTGTATTTTTGGTTGCACTGTGTGGAACATTCAGATTTGCTTGAACATGCCTTTGAGAAGTTGTAAATATCACAACGCTCAGGGAAATATGGTCGACCATCCACTCTCTTCATTGCCGCAATCTCTGCAGGATTTCAACAATAGAGCAAGGATAAATAAATTGTTCTTACATGTGAAATAGAATGTAGTAGGGAAAAACTTTTCTACAAAATACCTGAGGAGAGCACCGAAAGGACAAGGCATAAGAACACGACGTGGACAGCCTTCATCCTTGATATGCAGAAAAATATGGACTATAGAATGATTGATTTAGGACTTGTGTTCCCGGTGGTTGTACTACAGCTTTGTACCTTGTGAATGTGCAAAGAATCCATATGGGTCGGGTGCTTTATAGCCGTCATGGTGTGCTCTAAGTCGAATCAAATGATAACATATTAATACGCATAAAATGGTGGATGTGAAGCCTATTAATTTTTTTTGTTAGCATAAATTTAGTGTTTGCTAAATATAGGGCATACATAGCAGATCTGAATGGGATTTCATTGTATGGTGGTTAATTAAGACATGGTTATCCTCTCCTAGTTTTAATTGATTTTGGATGGATGTGCAACTGTGAAGTACTATCGTGTCCAAGGTTTGACAGGACGAAATTCTTGGACACAAATTCAAATTCAAAGTCAAACTTTAAAAAAATGCAAGGATGAATATGACATAAATGCAAATGGTCTAGGATTTTTCAACCGGTAAACGAGTTACAGGGGTGATCGAGAAATCCGATTTGAGGTCCGTAACCGTGTTATTTTGACCGCTAACCAAATCCGTGCTCGTGTCACTGTACTATGCACGTCGTATACAAGCTGTACAATCCCAGGCTTACACAGGCCTAGTGTGGCCATGCGGGATACAACAAGTTATTTGATCAGCAGAAAAATATCTTTTGTTCTAAATGTTTCTTTGGCATTTTATGAAAATTAGGTTGATACTCCTAAACGGCCATGCGGGTACTGCGTATGCATTGATGGCCACCCCGGCCCCCAAATCCCAAATCGCTAAAGAATGAACTGTGGGCCAGTGGCAGAGGAGCTGTGTCCAGCGGCGTCATTAGAACGAGATCGTGAGTTCTTTCTTGCAGGGACTGGGTTTAATGTTTTCCGTTACCTGAGACTGGGTTTTTTGTTGTTGTTGTTGAGAATTAGTTATACTAGGTTTAATATTTCTCACGATACTGGAATGAAACTTTGGACTTTTTTCCCTTTGGTCAGATTGGGCTTAATTTTATTCTTGATTAGCTAAGGCCTTTTTACTAGTTATGGGTAGGGCCGTTGCTTCTATTTAAAGACGGCATGAAATGAAGGCCCAATTCTCTCCCAAAAAACAAAATGAAGGCACAATGGGGACACCGGTAAAGAATTTTAAATAATTTGCCTGGTGCCTACGATAAGTGAAGTCAATTATGTAATTTAATCTTGGACTGTGCTACATAGCGATCGTGCCCCAGGATTACGGAACTAACGGCGCGCACTACCCCGCCAAATCATGCGCGCATGCGAAACTCACGCGCGCCAGCGCGAGCCAGCCCTGATCCAGCTAGCCAGCCCCCGATTCAGCGAGCCTCCAGCCCAACGGAAAAAAACCCATCACGTTTTCAGGCCGAAGAAAAATAACAACCAGACCAACTACCCACGTACCAGATATTTTAGACACAAAACCACCTGGATCTACCTACCACGTACCTAGGAGCTTCTTCCTCCCCACGGCATGGAGGCCATGGACGAACAGGGCGACCTGCAGCAAAAACAGGACCAAGAAAAACTGCAGGTATGGGCAAAAAATTCCTACTACCTTCACGATCTGCTCCCCCACCACTAGCATGAACCCCCCCCCCCCCCCCACCCACCCCACCCCACCCCAGGCATGGACAGGAAAAAAGCTCACCTTCCCTAGTAAAATCTTCCCACATAGAAAATTTAACTAGATTTCGATGGATCATAATCACCCCAACAACATAAAACTTAGGGAACACAAACACTGCCCCATCATAAACATCAGTTTATGTGTAGGGATTGCAAAAGAAGTACCATAGACTATCCAGAAACATTGAACAGACCAACTAATGTTGAGTACATAATTCGAAATTGAAAAGAAAAGGGAGAAACTAGACAAATCTTAGTCTGGCAATTATGTGATTCGTACCTGATAAACAGGAAATAAGAATTTGTTAACTACAAACTAAGTAGCTGAGAAACTGAAACACTTGGATACTAAAAAGTGGTAACCTTTGGCTAAGCTAGTCGTAAACTAGGCACTGAGCACCTGGTAATCTGAATTCTAGCAAAAAAAAAGCCCCAACTGTATTTCTCTTCTGCACAACTAAGGCCGGCAATGGGTCGGGTAATGGCCGGGTCGACCTGTTCCAGACCCATGCCCATTTAGCAAATGGGCGAGGGTCTCTGCCCATGACCCTGACCATGGGTCAAATTTTGGACCCATGCCCGTACCCGACGGGTTGCCCGACCCGATGGGCGACCCATCGGGTTTGTAGACAGCACAAAAATATATGATATTATAGCATTTAAAATAGAAAAATAAGCGAAATAATCCACAAATAACACACAAATAACCCACATATAACACACAGTTGTCATCAAGTACTCAAGTTCCAGATTCCGTTGGAGACTTGGAGTGCGACGACGGCGTCGGCGTCAGGGACAGGGCGGCGACAGGGCGTAGGGGACGGGGGTGGCGGCATAGGGGACGGGGAGGCGTCGGCGACGGGGCGTAGGGGACGAGGACGGTGGCGTAGGGGGCGGGGCGGCGACGTCGGGGAACGGGCGGGGACGGGGCGCCGACGAGGCGTAGGGGACGGGGGTGGCGGCGTAGGGGACGGGGCGGCGTCGACGACGTGGCGTAGGGGAGGGGACGGGGACGGCGGCGTAGGGTATGGGGCGGCGACGTCGGGGACAGGACGGTGGCGTCGCTAGGAGAGCATCGTGAGAGACTGAGGGGAGAGGAATAGAGGATTGCGGCTGGGAGTGAGGAATCGTGCAGACCTAGGGTTTGTGCTATTGGAGTGGATGGACTATTGGACTGGGCTGCTGGGTTGGAGTGGATTAAATTGCTACTTCTTACACTGGGTCCCACATGTCAGCTAATCGGTTTGCCCATCAGGTCGCCCATGGGTAGAAATGTCTGCCCATACCCTACCCACGACTAATCGGGTCGCCCATGGGCAAGACCCATGGGTGAATATAGCGACCCAAATCATGCCCATTAGGGTCGGGTGCCCATGGGCGGAATTGCCGGCCTTATGCACAACGTCCCTTTCATCAGCAACGGCGAGAATACACGACTCTGCAAAACAAAACAAAAATAGAAACTCACTTAGTTGCCAACACATAAAAAAACAGCAAAAAGTGGCTAACATAAAACAAATTTCAAGCTAACTTTCTGTAAAAACTTTGCAGTTTGTAGCTAAAAGTACTAATGGAAACAAGAGAGCTCCACTCGTACTTTCGAATGACAACGGACTGTACTGCACACCAATACAGTGAATGCAATTGCACAAGCAAAAAACAAGGTTAGTTGTGTTGGCGCAGAAAAATCTAGTACACCTGTATGTTTGCTTCCTGCATGTAACAACCATTTTTTTAATCAACAAAAAAAACCCAGAAACCAAAGATGGCTACGCTTGATGCGGAAGTTAAGATTGGATGGACCGAAAGATCTACTGAACACCAATTAGTACAAACAGAATCAGGTGTGTGCTTCTCTACTTATGTGTGTTTGGCATTGTACTTGTATTAGATTGACTGAATTTATAAAGTAAATTACCAGGCGCTAAATGAAAAAATCTTTCAAAATTGCAGCTAACACATTTGTTGCCAAGGATGTACTTGCTACCTTGCCTGCCCAGGTTCCTCAAACATTTCTCAGAAGCAACAATTCAGAGGGCGGGTGCTCGGTGTCACGACAAATTTCTGAAGAGCCTTCCAGCCACAATGCCGAGACGTTTCTTACCCTAGGTGAATCTAGCTGTCAGACACCTAACACTCCGGGTGATGCTGCAAACGAGACATATGCAGAGGTGGTTTCGCCTGCACAACAACCATTCACGTCGATGAAGTTTGACACACTTGAGGCGGCTGAAGAACATTACAGGATGTATGCAAAACAGAAAGGTTTTGGCATAAGGTATGACTACAGGAGAAAATCATATGTTGATGGTCAGATTGCACGAGTTTCAATCGTTTGCCACAGGCAGGGCAAGAGGCTTGTGCAAAAGGAAAACCTAGAAAAACCAGTTCTTAAAGAAAGAAGAAGGAATATCGTTGAAAGATGTGAGTGCCCAGCGAGAATGTTTGTAAAGCGGAGATCAAATGGATGGATAATTACTGAGTTCAATGACAACCATAACCACCCTTTGATCCCTAAATGGTCGTTGACTCGATACCTCAGATTACACAGGAATATCCCTGAAGACGAGGTCGAGTTCTTAAAGTTGCTGCACTCACGCAATCTACAAACAAGCCGTCAGATCCAGATCATGAGCAGGTTGTATGGTAAAACCATAAATATGCCATACTGAAGGAGATATGCCCTAGCGGCAAATAAATAAGTAGTATTTATTGCGTTATCTCATAAGTTTATAATAGGTTTGTGTATTATGCTATAACTGTATTAATCGGAATTATTAATACACGTGTGATACATAGACAACCAGGTCCCTAGCAAGCCTCTATATGAGCTAGTCCATTGGGCAACAGTTGATCGAGATTCCCGATCAAGGACAATGACGTCGGTTGACAATGGGGTCATCTTGTTAGTAGAATAAGGTGATGGACATACGCGAAGTATTGCAATAAGATCGTATTACGATGTTTGTCATTTGCAATAGATAAGAGTATGATAGCTTATTCCTTAGACCGTGAGACCGTACTTATTGTTGCTTCGTAGGAGTGCTTTGAGAGCATCAAACGTTGTGTCTTATATAGCATGACAATAACGGTGTCCATCTTGGGTATTCCGAAAGAGCATCAAGACGTAAGGATCAAGAGCGGGATTTGTTCATTCTTGTAATGGAAAGATACTCTGGGCCCACTCGGTGATATTGCATCTATATAGCTGCGCAGCTTATGACTAGGTCATGGAGATGTAATATCGCAGACGAGTTAATAACCTTCGTCGGTAACGAGATACAGCAAAGGCATCGGTGTGTCTACGATCATATCTCGGACAAGGTAGTATCGCAGAGACAAAGGGAATGAATATCATATTTATGGTTCAACGACGATATTCGTGGAATGCACAGGGGTCGTCATATATTTCCAGGTATCCCTGACGATCATTGGTGAGCGGAGTGTCTCGACCATGTCTGGAGTGTTCCCGAACCGTAGCGTAACAAACTTAAGGTCTTAGCGACGCTAGGAGATAGGTTCTGGAATTTTATAGGACTTTGTTGGAGAGAGAGAATTGATCCGGAAAGAGTTCCGGTGGTCCGGAAGGAGTTCCGGGGAGGTATGGAATGGTTCCGGGAATGTCCGAAAGTTGTTCGGGTGGTTCCGAAATAGTTTCGGAGTCATGGGATATTGAATTATATATAAATATATTAATTATGAATTAATGGGATTTTTATATTAATTTAATATTAATTAAATAAAGGAAAAAGGGGGCTCCCACCTATATGGGCCCTAAGAGGGCCCAAGAAGGGGGAGCCGCACCCCACAAGGGGGGTGGGCCCCATGGGGGTTTGGCCGGCCCATGGTGGGGGCGCACCAACCCCCCTCCTCCTTTAGTCCCACATGGGGGAGCCAAGGGGTTTGCACACCCCCTTCCCCCTTTATATACCAAGGCATATTAATTGATTTAATTCATAGGAAAATCCAATTAATTCCTGATTTCTCTCTCGATCTCGTGGTTCCCAAGTTGGAGCCGCGCCGAGCTGAGGAAGGGGGTCTCTCTCCACCTAAGCCATACCGCAGAGCGCCGTTGCTCTGCGGGATTCCAGATAAGATCTACTCCTGCGATTTCAGCTGGATCTGAATGACCGGGAGTTGTCGCTAAGCTCCGTATGTTTGCGAGTGCTCGGAGGCTACTATTTTGAGTAGCTTGGGCGACGTCGTCTCGCCCCCTGCAGCCGCCGCGCCACCTCCCCCTCTGCTGCCGGCGCACCAGCCCCGGTGCTGGCGCTCTGCCTTCTTCCGCCCGACGCCCGTCGACGCAGATCATCGTCGACACCCCGGCGTCATTGACTCCGACATCGCGGCAAGTTCTCCGCGACCTCGAGGTCGGATACGTACGACTTCATCGTCAACGCTTGTGCGGGAGCGTAATCCCCGCTATCGGTCTACATGGAGGTAATGTAACCCGTTCCGCCACCGTTATGACATGTACTAGATAGATAGATCCTGGCTAGTTAGGGTTCCGTTCGCTAGAAAATTATTGTTTTCTGCACCGTAACCCCTTCAGTGGTATCAGAGCCGATCTATGCGTAGTACTGCTGGTACGGTTAGAACTCATGTTGAATGAGGGCGTCTTTCTTATATTTGCTACCCTCTAGCGTGCACTTGCGATGCCTTCGGTATTGAGTTGATGAAGCGGCCCGGACCGACTTTACGCGTACGCTTACGCGAGACTGGTTCCACTACTGACATACGGCTTGCACCGTATATGTGGCTGGCTGGTGTCTGTTTCTCTCTCTCTAGTCGGCAAAGCATTTTCAATGGAGGGCCCGAAAGGGATGCTTAAACATGCAATTATACGATCGACGTTGTGGTACAAAGTTCGTAGGTAGGGAAGCGATTCTCTTACGAATAAGTCTATATGCCACGTAAAACTTGCAAAACTAAATAAAGCTAGAGGCGTCTAACTTTGTTTTGCAGAGGCGTTATTTTATGTGACATGGTTACGGTAAGTTTTGATATTACTCGTACTGTCGGAGGCAATGGAGGGCTCTGTAGACTCGGAGCCATGCCGGGGCGCCGGGGGCCAGGCACATGGCGCCATGAAGGTCCAGGCGCATCGACCATGTCACATCGCACTTCATTGCATCATTATTGTGTGATGTTGTGTGTGCATCCTATTGATTGCTTATATGCTAGATATACAACGGTAGTATCATAAATAGGATGATCCCTAACAAATACCAAAATTGTGTTCTCCCTCGTTGCGCACCACCAAGAAAGTTCTACGTTATGAGGCAGGCCGTGATGATCGGGTGTCACACATCTCGTCGTTCGCATACAGTGGGTGTAAGCCATGTTGCACGCGCAGGGTCTTCGAGGTTTGATTGGCGAGCCTAGCATACTCAGAGGTATGGCCTCGTAACACGGGAAGATCGAAAGATCGAGCACGAGTCACAGAGTTGTTGTGATCGACATGTTATGTCCACCTTTGAAGCTGTGCTGCCGGCCGTGATGATCGGGGGTAGTGTGGTGGATGAGGGTCGTGTAATCGCCATTATTATTTTTAGGGATAATAATCTTGGTGTGGTGTGTTTTTGATAATGAGATTATAGAACTAAAACTCACCTATATATTATAAACTTATCTTACCTCTTTTGCGATCACATCTGGAGACTACGGAACTACGCTTCGGTTACTTCTTCAAGAGCTCGGATTCTACCTTGGAAGCCGACGGGTCCAACTTCATCAGCTGGTGCATTGGTTTTAGAAACATTCTCCAAACACAACAAACATCCTATATGTGCTAGAACATTAGTTAGGAGTTAGACAAGATGATTCTGATAGCAAGGAGCAAGATGATGAGTTCCGTAAGCATTGACATGTTCATGGAAGTGACGATCGTCATGAGCGTATGCCTAGCACCTGAATTGAAAGTTGTTTCAACACATGGAGCCATATGTCGTGATTGATGCGATCAGAGGTCACTTTAAAGATGAATTGAGTCTTGAGCGGTTCAGACAGCTTAGAAAGTTCCGGACCATTCACATGGGAATCATACCTGTCTGGAGACTCAGTTGAAGAAGTTGTGTGACATCTACTTCAGGATTACGAATATCTACGATTTCTAGATAGCGAACTCCAGTGCAATAGAGATTGTGCTTTACCTCCTAGCTGTGAATAGCATGTGCGTGAATATGCTATAGAGACACGGTGAGCTTCTTCACGTTCGTGAACAAGTTCAAATCTCTAAAAGTTGATTCATCGAAGAAGAGTTCTTCGACGCTATGGGTATATTTGATATACGAAGATATAAATGTATTCTTCTCATACTTGATGAAAAGTGTTTGATAATTGTTCTGTTTGTGAAACAGTCCCTGATTATCACAAGTATGTGGTGAAGGGTGACGTGACAGTGCACGAGTGATGGCAAGTTCATGGCCAGTAGTGCTCACGCCCTCGAGGTATCATATTAGTTATCATCAAAAGTTTTTGATAAGACATTTTGTAATAGTGAGAATGTGATCTAGTTTGGTGTCTTGAATGTTACAAGACATAATTATTCATATAGAACACATCAGTTGTTTTATGTTATGGAACAAAGCAGTTGTTTCATGTTATGAGTAATTTGCATCACATCTCAATTACATTATGCGTATGATATACATTTATAATAGCGGGAATGATAAAATTATGTGTCCAAAGAGCAAACACCATCGAATTTAGTCATAAAGGCAATGAAAGAAGTAATGGATAACTTTGGTCCATTTAAGTATTTCGAATGCCAAAATTGATTAAGTTTGAAATGCAGTATTGAAGTTGCAATACTAGAGGAATTGATTGAGAGTCAGTTTTTAAATGATAAATCAATGGTGTTATTGCATGATCCGAATTGTTCCATGATTTTGGTAAATAGGAGTATTTGCCCGACAAATTATGGAGTCTGAAATTAATTTGATAATAGATCAAATGGGGTTTTTCAGAAGAAAGATTAGTGAATATTGTATTCACAAGATTCGATCAAAGGACAATATTTTTGAATTATGGTTTCAACACAAAAGACTTGTGGAAATTAGTTTCACAAAATTATAATGTCATATATAGTGATATGTGGGGAATTATAATCATGCTCTATTTTAAATAAAGTGTGGTCTGTCAGAATCAGTCTTAGAATCTCCTAATATGTTCGAAACATTATAGTCGATGTCCACTTTAGAAAATAGATATTTTTCTCAACAAGAATTCATAGGATCGACAGTAATGTCGACGTGTATATGATTATGCGATAATTCGGAATATACATGAGTAGTTCTTTGTAGATTGCTCGCATTGGACGAGAGTGTATTCCAGAATCAATTAGAAACAAAGTTCAGTTTGTTGTCTATGTAATTCCGAGAAAAGATGACTTTTCGAATTATGGTTTATGGATTGAAATTAGAAGTTTGGAATAAAGTGTCAGACTTATGTTGGAAGATGTTCCAAAGAGTATATGTCTGCTAATGAAAGTTTAGTGATTAAGAGTGAGAGAGACTAGAAAATTGTTTTCTGCTTGCAATCCTCTTCATAAAGATCATAATATTTTCATGAAAGAAACTTCTAAATAAAGTGTTGTTATATTTAATATTGCTGTCAGGTCACAGCACTGTATTAAGTATTTCAGATCTTGTTGACAGATCAAGGTGCACTTTATGAATACAAAGAAAGTTGAGAAAATATCGGAATACGAACAAAGGCTTTTTGAGCCTGGAAATCCAAAGTTGCATTTGAAAGGATTAAGAGAGTAATTGTTGCTGCAATTCTTATTAGAGGAATAAGATTGTTTAATCGTCATATAAGGTGTTATATGAGAAATGTGACTATAAGAAAGACGCGGTAGCATGTCTTGTCGAGAAATGTGTCTTGGACAAGATCAAATTTGTTGACTACATTTATGTAGACATGCTTGAAGTCTGAGGGATTTGTATTAATGTAATACTGAAGTTTGTATTAAATTCGAATTGATAGCAGATCAATGATTTTGGTTTGACCAAAATGTCGATTTAAGTGGGAGTCATAGTTGGTTCACTCAGGAGAAATATGTGAAGAACATATTTTTGAGTGGGAGCTTGGGAACTCAAATATGTGGATAACATGTTTTTGAGTGGGAGCTCGTGTTATCAAATATGTGGAGACATAATTTGAGTGGGATTCGAATTCATCTTGTGTAGTTAACACATTGTGAAACTGTACCAATAGAATAGGATGAAGTTGTAAAACTTTTTAAAAGTTAGTGTCTATTTTGAAATAGAACGGGAATTTTAAATAGTTAGTCGAGTTGTGTTGGATTATATCTGAGGAGTCAGAATAGAATCAAAAGGATGTTCCTTTGGAATCCAATTGGTCATTAAGAGTAATGATGCATGAAGGTAATGGTTGTATGACATGTGGGTCTATTATGTATATATTAGACATCATACAGAAACCATATTATCTGCTCGATAAAATATAACCGATGTTCTTGGAGTAAAGAACAGTTATGAAAGTAAATTTGGAATTTACTGGAAGTAGAAGTGCGTTAGTTAAGGGATTGACATTTGAATGTCAAATTTTCTACATTGATGTGAAAGTATGTAGATATCACGAGTTTGTAATTGTTACAAGGGGCTCTGCATGGCTGAGTGTGTTTTTCAGGGCAGTTATCTGGTTAGTATAATCAGAGTAAGCGCTGGGAAGCAGAAGTCTCACTTAGTTACGGTATTTGCATATATGTTGTTAGACAACATGGTGATATCAAACAAGTTGATACCAGTGAATCGCAAAAGCATGTACAATCATGGATTGTGCAGTAACACTTTTCCACGAGCAAGCATTATCAAATGATTCTTATTTGATAAGGGATTCTGATAAAGTAAAATGCAGCTAGTTTATTTGTACTCTAGTGCAAGTGGGAGACTGAAGGAGATATGCCCTAGAGGCAAATAAATAAGTAGTATTTATTGCGTTATCTCATAAGTTTATAATAGGTTTGTGTATTATGCTATAACTGTATTAATCGGAATTATTAATACACGTGTGATACATAGACAACCAGGTCCCTAGCAAGCCTCTATATGAGCTAGTCCATTGGGCAACAGTTGATCGAGATTCCCGATCAAGGACAATGACGTCGGTTGACAATGGGGTCATCTTGTTAGTAGAATAAGGTGATGGACATACGCGAAGTATTGAAATAAGATCGTATTACGATGTTTGTCATTTGCAATAGATAAGAGTATGATAGCTTATTCCTTAGACCGTGAGACCGTACTTATTGTTGCTTCGTAGGAGTGCTTTGAGAGCATCAAACGTTGTGTCTTATATAGCATGACAATAACGGTTTCCATCTTGGGTATTCCGAAAGAGCATCAAGACGTAAGGATCAAGAGCGGGATTTGTTCATTCTTGTAATGGAAAGATACTCTGGGTCCACTCGGTGATATTGCATCTATATAGTTTCGCAGCTTATGACTAGGTCATGGAGATGTAATATCGTAGACGAGTTAATAACCTTCGTCGGTAACGAGATACAGCAAAGGCATCGGTGTGTCTACGATCATATCTCGGACAAGGTAGTATCGCAGAGACAAAGGGAATGAATATCGTATTTATGGTTCAACGACGATATTCGTGGAATGCACAGGGGTCGTCATATATTTCCAGGTATCCCTAACGATCATTGGTGAGCGGAGTGTATCGACCATGTCTGGAGTGTTCCCGAACCGTAGCGTAACAAACTTAAGGTCTTAGCGACGCTAGGAGATAGGTTCTGGAATTTTATAGGACTTTGTTGGAGAGAGAGAATTGATCCGGAAAGAGTTCCGGTGGTCCGGAAGGAGTTCCGGGGAGGTATGGAATGGTTCCGGGAATGTCCGAAAGTTGTTCGGGTGGTTCCGAAATAGTTTCGGAGTCATGGGATATTGAATTATATATAAATATATTAATTATGAATTAATGGGATTTTTATATTAATTTAATATTAATTAAATAAAGGAAAAAGGGGGCTCCCACCTATATGGGCCCTAAGAGGGCCCAAGAAGGGGGAGCCGCACCCCACAAGGGGGGTGGGCCCCATGGGGGTTCGGCCGGCCCATGGTGGGGGCGCACCAACCCCCCTCCTCCTTTAGTCCCACATGGGGGAGCCAAGGGGTTTGCACACCCCCTTCCCCCTTTATATACCAAGGCATATTAATTGATTTAATTCATAGGAAAATCCAATTAATTCCTGATTTCTCTCTCGATCTCGTGGTTCCCAAGTTGGAGCCGCGCCGAGCTGAGGAAGGGGGTCTCTCTCCACCTAAGCCATACCGCAGAGCGCCGTTGCTCTGCGGGATTCCAGATAAGATCTACTCCTGCGATTTCAGCTGGATCTGAATGACCGGGAGTTGTCGCTAAGATCCGTATGTTTGCGAGTGCTCGGAGGCTACTCTTTTGAGGAGCTTGGGCGACGTCGTCTCGCCCCCTGCAGCCGCCGCGCCACCTCCCCCTCTGCTGCCGGCGCACCAGCCCCGGTGCTGGCGCTCTGCCTTCTTCCGCCCGACGCCCGTCGACGCAGATCATCGTCGACACCCCGGCGTCATCGACTCCGACATCGCGGCAAGTTCTCCGCGACCTCGAGGTCGGCTACGTACGACTTCATCGTCAACGCTTGTGCGGGAGCGTAATCCCCGCTATCGGTCTACATGGAGGTAATGTAACCCGTTCCGCCACCGTTATCACATGTACTAGATAGATAGATCCTGGCTAGTTAGGGTTCCGTTCGCTAGAAAATTATTGTTTTCTGCACCGTAACCCCTTCACATACGACCCGAAGGAGATAGCAAACCTACGTGCCTCTTTCCGCCATGATGATCGATACAAAGACATGCAGGGTACACTTGAGTATTTCCTGAAAATGAAGGATGAGGTCAAGGATTTCTACTGTAAATTCTTAAAGGATGAAGAGGGCATGGTGGAGTGCATGTACTGGATAGATGGACCTGCAAGAAGGGAATACAAGCACTACAATGACTTTATGTCGTTTGACACAACATATTGCACTAACAGTTACAAGATGCCGTGTGCTCCTTTTATCGGCATTAACAGTCATGGTCAATCGATTCAATTTGGCTGTGGATTTGTGAGGAATGAGCTTACAGAAAGCTTTGTGTGGATGTTCGAAACATTCCTAGAAGCTATGAATGGGCTAGCACCACTCAACATCATCACTGACCAGGATTTTGCAATGAGGGCTGGCATCGATAAAGTTTTCCCGCGCGCAAGACACAGGAACTGCAGGCTTCACATAATAAGGTAGGCGCAGGAAGTGATTGGGCCTCTAATGTCAAGGAACCCTGACCTGAATGAGGACTTCAAAAATTGCCTAAATGATAGCTTATCTCCGCAGGAATTTGAAGAAAAGTGGCTTGCAATGGTAGAAACGCATGACGTCGCTAACAACACAGACTTGGCAGCTTTGTGTGACAAAAGAACTTGTTGGGTGCCAGCATACTTTATGCACGACTTTTACCCCTTCCTCCAAACAACAGGCAGGAGTGAGGGCTTCAATGCAGTGCTGAAACTGTACGTGAACCCTAATAATTCAATCTCGGACTTTGTCTGCCAGTACGCACCAATACAAGAGAAATACCATAATGCAGAAGACAAGCAGGAGGCTGACACATTAGTTACAACAGCATCAACATGGTGTCGCCACCCAATAGAAATACAAATGTCACAGACCTATACCCGTGAAATCTTCTACAGGTTCCAGCATTAAATGTCCAAACTAATGTCCTACAACTGCCAACATATCATGGGGAATATATACAAAACAATTTGCATTGCACAATTTGAGCCTCACTATGGTGACCAGTCATATACTGTGCATGCAAATGTTGGAGCAGAACACTATGAGTGTGAGTGTACTAAAATGGAGAGGGATGGCATGGTCTGTTGCCATATCTTAAAGGTATGCTCATAAAAAGCTTGGGTAACTTCCCAAATTGACTGCTCTTACTTGCCACATTAAATAATGAAAATTACCACAAATACATAGACCAAGTTGCCACATAACACTAACTTGCAAAAAAAAGAACACAAAAAGTTGCCACCCTAGACAAAAATGATTTTTTTTGCCACAATGCATGTACCAGGTTGCCACATTACACACATTAAAGTTGCCACAGTGCATTAACCAGCTTGCCACATTTACATTATAACTAGTGTTATTTTTACGCCGCAGGTTATGGTTGCCACATAACATGAACCAAATTTGCCACATTACACACATTAAAAAAAGTAGCCACAATGCATATTACCAGGTTGCCACATAACACTAACTAGTGTTATTTTTGCCCCAGGTTATGGTTCATTTAGGTGTTACCCAAATGCCGGACGCGTATATCAAGAGAAGGTGGACTCCTAATGCAGAGGTGAATCAATCAACCATGAACCACGCTCCCCCAGACGGAGACATGCCACAAGAATTGTCGTGGTGGTGTCACGGCAGATGCCATAGGATGGCAAATTTGTGGGGCCGATGGACGTTGGTGGATCCGGGGAGGGATAGCGAGTTGAAGAACTCGCACGGAGAGGATCCCGGTAAAAACCGAGATCTCCCAAGAACACAAAACAAGAACAAAGCTCAACGGGGAAGATCTAACAAATACAAACAAATGCACGAAGGCACCAAGCACACCCACGATATACCCAGGTTCAGGGCCCTCGTGAGGAGGTAACACCCCTACTCCTGCCTTTCTTCTCTATATATTGATGGTACAAGAACTACAACTTGCTACAAGATCTATCAAAGGTAGAAGTACTAGGAACTAGATGAACTCAAGGTGAAGAGGAGTAACTGCTCTAAGAGTAAATGCAACTATAGTTTTGGCTCTCAGGTTGGTCTCTCTCTCAAGTTGGTCCCTCTCTCCCGTTGGTCCCTCTCTCCCGTTGGTCCCTCTCTCCAGTTGGTCCCTCTCTCCCGTTGGTCCCTCTCTCCAGTTGGTCCCTCTCTCCCGTTGGTCCCTCTCTCCAGTTGGTCCCT
Source organism: Poa annua (assembly GCA_026929855.1). Taxonomy (NCBI): domain Eukaryota; kingdom Viridiplantae; phylum Streptophyta; class Magnoliopsida; order Poales; family Poaceae; genus Poa; species Poa annua. The sequence goes on from CM049432.1 coordinate 79,462,747, forward strand.
CCCTCTCAGGAGCAGTTATGGCGCCTTTTATAGAGTTCCGGCCGGGAGGGCCGGGAACCCTAAACTGCCTCGGCCCCACCGGACAGGTCTAGCCGGGATGTTGTCACCGGCTAGTGCGACCTAGTCGCCGGACTATCCGGTGTAGCCCCCGCGTCATCATCTCGCTAAGGACGGCATGCGCCGTCCTGCATCATCATTGTCCCCTTGTCAGAGACAAGACATGTCTTTGCCCATCCCGGATAGCCTTTTCCGGATTGCCGGGCTAGGCATGTCAGGTCTTGTCGTACCGCTGTCGTACCGGCTGACGCGCTTCCGTGTCAGGCGGGAGGTGACCATGCTTCCGTGTCAGGCGGGAGGTGACCATGCTGCCGTGTCAGGCGGAATGGTACTCCCCCCCGCGATATACGGGAAAGCCTGCTCTAGACCGTTGACGGCCTACCGGGAGCTCTCTCGCCGGCTACCTCCTCTCTTGCCACTGGGAGCCTCTTCTGCATAATATCAAGATCGACATGTACATTCCGGTTAGTGCTTACCCGGGATACCTATCCGGTAAAGCCGAGTACGCCATCACCCGGGAACCTCCTCGGTGTCCCAGGTCCGGGATCCTTTCCGGAGATGTCCGAACTTATCTCAGGATGAGTAACTCTAGGCCTAGCCTCCCGAAGATGTCTTAGCCTACCCGCAAAGACATCTTCGAGAAGCTAGTTCTTAGAGGGACCATCCGCTCCTGCCCGTGCTGCGAATGCGAGGGTCGGGGATGTCTATTTATAGCCGCAAGACCTGATCCTTACGGACGCCACGGGGCACCTTGGCCTTTCCCTGCGTCCAAGTGACCAGCTGCCCTTTCGGCATACCAAGGGGTGCCCTTTGCTGTCGCCAAAGGTCAAGCACTGTTATTATCCATTATAATTTACCGGGATCTGCCCCTACCCGGAGGGCAGCCCCCCGACACTAGTCCCCGAAGCTGGTGCGGCACAGCGACCCCGGATGATGTGCGGGATCAGCTTTAATAACAAACTTTCTTCCGGGAAGACATGACATCAATCTTTTATTCCATGCCTAGATTAATTCTTTCCGAGATCCTCTCACCGAGGTGGTCTCAACCGGGAGGCGAAGCCTGCGACCGGGTAACACCATTTCAGCAAAACTTGACCGTTGAGTTCCCGATGAATCCGAGATATCGATTCTGGGCCCACCCGACGTCCCGTCTGCGCAGAGGCGCACTCGAGTGCTTCTGCGCACGCACGGTGTCGCTTGGGTTCTCGCGCCATGGAGCCGCATCTGATCCGGAAACGAACCGTTGGGGCCTTGTGGCCCTCGGTGTGGCCGGATCGAGCGCTCCGATTAACGCCACGTGGCCCGCGGCACAAAATAGATCCCACCCACGATCGTGGAGATCGTGGGCGGGAAAAACGGGAACCGCTCCGGAATCCCCCCCCGTAAATAGGGGACCGGAACGGTCTCCCTCACTTCTTCTCCTTCACACTTCCTCTTCTCCACCGTCTCGAGCTCGCCGCCGCCGCTGCGCTCGTTGCCCGTACGCCGTCTCGCCGGAGCTCGCGCCCCGTCGTCCTTCTCGCACGCCGTCGACCTCCTTCGCTGGTGAGTTTTTCCTCTCCACTCCGATGCATTTCTTCGGTAGAATAACTGCCGGACTCCGGCCGTGCCCTAGCACGGGCACGGCTGCGCCGCCGCCGGTGACCACATTCGAGCGGCGCGCCCGAAGCGCACGGCGAAGAATCACCGTGGCGCTAGGGTGTAGACTAGTTACCCTTGTTCGTGCCTCACTTGAGTTTAGCAAGATCCATTTTTCCTTCCTTTAGTTTTGATTATACGACCCACGGTAGATCTTGCTTCCCATGAACCCGGTAGTTTTCAGCAGTTTTACGCCCCGACATCCTCATTTCGGATAGATTAACTCCGACTAACCGCCGCTGCATCTGCAGAATAGCCCGAATACTCCCGCGTACTTCTCCGAGATGGGTGAAGAACGTGCCCGGGGGTGTTGGGACGGATCTGAGACAAAGCGGTCGGATCTTGATTGGCTGTACCGGACTCACCGGATTCCTCCGGAAGTCGAGAGCCGTCTACCGGGAGAGGAGGTGGCGCCGGAACCCCAACCCGGGGAATTTGTGGTATTCCTATCGCACTTTGAGCGCGGGTTTGGGCTTCCGGCTAGCCCCTTCTTCCGCGACTTCCTCGACACGTACAACGTGCAACCTCACCACCTTCCCGCCAACGCCATCATGATGCTTTCTGTCTTCATCACTTACGCGGAGGCGTACCTTGGCATATGGCCCTTTGTGGATCTCTGGGCCAAGTACTTTATCCTCCGCCGACAAGCCATCCCCAACCCGGATCAGAAGGTAAAAGACTTGGTCGACTGCGGAGCGGCCACCGTCATCCCTCGCGCGGACTCCGGATTCCCCATCGTCAAGGGATTAGAGTCTTGCCGGAAATGGCAGCGCAGCTTCTTCTACGTGAAGAACCGGGAGTCCTTGGAAGATGGCCCGGGATCCTCGAACCCGGACTTCATTAATCTGCCGGAATTCGTCATGGGTCCTCCGCGCGAATTCGGTCGCTGGAAGCATCTTCCCGACAGCGAGGAGATCGGATACATGCACGATGTTCTGCAGGTGCTCACCCGGGATATGACCGGGGATGACCTCTTGCGCTGCTTTATTGTTCGCCGGGTCTGCCCCCTTCAACACCGAGTGCACAAGATGTGCCACATGTCCGGGAACTTCGACCCCACCAGGACCAGTATCCATAGGCTAAGCCACGGGGCGATCGTCCGTCGTGCCCGAGTTATTGCTCGGACGGAGATGACGGAAGATTATGAATGGGGGGTCATAGGGGGATCCCGGAAACGACCGGTTGACCAGGTGCTTATATCAGTCTTTCACGCCTACGCCTTCGTACATGCGCTCACCTGGACACCGACACGACCTAACTTGTTTGCGCAGTTGTTCGAGCGTCAGCACGAAGAAGACGCCGTCCACGTCAACGGGAACTACGCCCCGGATTTCCCGAAACCGGCCGTGATGCCGAGAGAGGATCCCGACGGCGAGGACCATCTTGCCATCCCTTTCGTTAAGGCCCCGGGTAATCCTTCAACCTCAGAGATGGTTTCCATTTCCTCGGATGATGATGAGGTTGACTGCGAGATCCTTGACGTTATTGACGCTCTACCTCTGAATTGGGCCTCAGCTGTGGTTCCGAAACCGTCAGCCGGGACCAAACGTGCCGAGAGCCGGAAGCGCGCGGCTTCCGAGACAGATGGGGCTGAAGCCTCCGGCAACCTCACCAAGAAGAGTAAACCGAGCAAGAAGACGACCGAGAAGCCTCCTCGACGCCGGCAGAGGGGTCCTCCCCTTGTGGATTCCGGGTATGTCTTTCTTGCCTCATGTTATTTGATTCCGCTCTCTCTATAACTTCTACTAAGACATTTTCTTTCAGTGACGCGCTCGAGCTCCCGACACATACTGGTCCTCCTCCTCCGGGAACTCGGACTCCTAGTCCGGTTCGGGCCTCTCCACCTCTTCGCCCTTCTGCCCAAGGAAATGAATCCGCCGCCTCCGGTGCCGCACCGGCAAGCGTCGCGACCTCGGATGCACCTCCGGTGATCGACGAGATCGCGCTGCAGGCCACGACCACCCCGGGAGAGATTGTTCTTCCGGATAGCCCGCGCCGGGTTCCCGGACTGGAGGCAGAGATCGCTAGCCCTCGCCGGCAACCTGCGGCGAGTGGGGCCTCTCGGCCAGCCGCGCCCAAGGCCATCCCGGAGAAACGGCCTATCGCCTCCTCCGGGCCTGCAGAACAAATTCCCAAGTCTCGCGGCAAGACTTCTGGGCAGAAAACATCTTCTGCTCCGCCCGCAGCTGCTCCGACATCTTCTTCCCAGGAGTTGGTGCCGCCCCCGGGTAAGTTCTCACCGTTACCCCCACCTCCTGCCGAGATCCCTACTGCCGCCTTGCGGATTGTGCGAGAAACGGTCAGCTCCTTTGCATCTTCAGGATCTCGGGACATCGCTGCCACCTGCGTTGCCGGCAGCTCCGGCATCCGGGTTGTTGATGACTTCAACAAGGCCTGGCTTGCCGCCGATGCTTCCGAGACTGCAGGGGACTTGCACGCTGCAGGTCCGAGCCGCAGCGCTCAAGCTCTGCATGCTCTCCAGGTTGCCGCGTTGGACGTCACCCGAATAAGCGAGGTAAATTTTTCTTCTTTTATCCAAAACACACTTGTTCCTTCCACCACCACTAGTCCCCGAGATTGGTGCTTAGTGCTCTAGATTCCACCGAATAGCAGATCACTAGGTTCCAATCTTAGAGAAAAATTAGGACACGAATACCGAGTCCCCGAGACCCTCCCAACCGGGTTCTTTACTTCTTTTTCCATACTGACTTTGCCTTCTTTGTCTTGCTATCAGGAGTGCAGCCAACAACGCCGCAACATCTTCAACCGGGTTCTCGCTGAACTCGGTCAGTCGAAGAAGTCCGAGGAGCGCTTCCGGGAAGAACGGGATGCCGCGCGCCAGATCTCGGTGGACCAGCAGGCTGCCCTTGGTACCGCGCAAGCCGAGATTGCGCGCCTCAACGGCGAGCTCGCCAAGGCCCAGGCTACCATGTCAGAGATGAAGAAGGGCTTCATCGAGGCGAGCAAGAAGCAGAAGGAGACCCTGGACCAGTCAGTGTCACGCGCGGATAACGCCGAGGCCGAGTTGGGTCTTCTTCGGTCGCGTTCTGACACTTGGCTCGCCGAGCTCACCGTGCTGAACCGGGATCTCAACAGTGAGTAATCCGACAACCCTCCTCTCCTGTTATTTCCTTTATTTGTTGTTCCTCTTCTTGTGACTTAGTCGTTTTGACAGCTCTTCTTTTTAAAGGAGAGTTTGAGCACTCCCGCGAAGCCGCCGCCAAAGCTGTTGCCGCCGCCCGAGAGAAGCGTGCCGGGAAGGGTCCCATCTCGGATGCCTGGGACAATGAGGATCACCTCACTGCCCTGAAGGCCCGGATAGTACCTCTCCGGACTATCGGGACGGAGCTCCTCAGCGCGGCGATCCACGTCCACGGCGCCTTGTGGCCGTGCATCCGCGGGAAGCTCTCGATCCCGGAGCTCTCGCGCGCACTCCTGGGTGCCGGTAGTCGCATCCACGCTTGGAAGCGCTCCGGTGCTAGAGCTGGTGCGGATCAAGTCTTGACCCAAGTACTCAGCTGGTACGAGGGTCTTGATCTGGCAGCGATCCTGCGGCTGCGGACGGTGTCGCCTTGGGTCAAAGATCCAGCAGCGGCGAGAGGTGGCGCATCGCATTGCGAAGTGGGCCAGCATCCGTGCCTTCACCGCCAGCACCGTTCCTTCAGAGTCTGAGTCAGACAACGAGGACTCCGAAGAAGATTACGCCGCTTCCGGCGATGGGGATGAAGAGATCCTGGAGGGAGATGACGCTGCTTCCGGTGCTGCGTCCGAGAAGGTAGCTTCCCGGGATGCAACATCTTCGCCGATACCCGAGGCCACCGAGACCGAGGTGCATCCCGACGTCCCGAGTGGTGCTGCTGATGCTGAAGGTGAAACTACTCCTGCTCCCGAGGTCGCCGTTCCTGAGGTCGTCGTCCCGGAAGTTGCCGTCGAGAAGCCTACTTCTCCCACCGCTTAAAACACTTAGCAGCAAATCCGTTAAATCCCCGGGATGCCGGGTGCAATATGTATCGTACACTTAAATTATTTCTGTTTCACCGTGAACTATTTACTCGAACAACTATGTCAATGTATTCGGCTTTTAATTCCCGAATTGCCTTTCATGTTTACCGTACTTAGGTAATTTCTGCTCTTGTCTACCATTTCGGCGTTCGACAGTCGAGTCACAAAACTCCTCATACGGCATACATTACTTAAAACAATCCGAGTTCCTACTAACCGAATTCCCGACATAGAAAATAACTAAGTTAGTAAAAACAAGCATGCCGGATAAGTTCCTGCGCCAAGTCCCCGAGACCATTTTCGTGTTCCCCACCTTCCCTCTCTTTGCTCTTGACTACCATTTCGGCGTTCGTCAGTCGAGTCACAAGATGATTTCACATGACATACATTACTTTGACCTTGAGAATCGGATTCGGAACTTTCCCGGCATACACACAGTAAAATATAAGATAGCTATCCGGCAGTCCCCGGGTTCCTTCCCGGGATGCCGGTATAAAATAGTAAATGAATTTGACAAAAATAACAAGACAAGCTCATAACCAGGCAGTCCCCGGGTTCCTCCCGGGGTGCCTTACTTTCCTTAATACTGAAAAATTGAGATACAACATACACTGAACCTTTTACGTGTAAAAGGGGCGAAGTAGAGCTACATTCCATGGACGCTTGGTTTCCTCACCGGATTTGTCCATTACACCATTCCTAGCCTCCTGTGCATCTACAAGGTAATAAGAATCATTGTGCAATGCCCTGCTTATCACAAAAGGTCCCTCCCATGGAGGTGACAACTTATGCATTCCGGCCGTGCGTTGGATGAGCCTCAGCACCAGATCTCCCTCCCGGAACACCCTTGGGTGTACTTTCCGGCTATGATAATGACGGAGGTTTTGTTGATAAATTGCCGACCGAGATAGTGCCAATTCTCTTGCCTCTTCGAGTAAATCCACATCATCTTCTCGGGCCTCCTTTGCCTCGGTCTCGATGAACATTGTTACTCTCGGAGAATCATACTGTATGTCGGTTGAGAGTACTGCCTCAGCTCCGTATACCATGAAGAATGGGGTGTACCCGGTAGATCTATTCGGTGTAGTCCGGAGACCCCATAACACCGCCGGCAACTCCTCTATCCAGCATCCCGGAGTTCTCAACAATGGTTCGATCAAGCGAGCTTTGATACCAGCCAAGACTAAGGCGTTAGCCCTTTCGACTTGCCCATTTGCTTCCGGATGTGCGACTGATGCTACATCTAGCCGGATTCCCTTCTCAGCACAAAATCGAGCGAATTCCCCCACAGCAAAGTTTGTTCCATTATCTGTGATAATGCTGTGTGGGTATCCGTATCTCAAGATGATGTCTTTCAGGAATTGCACAGCGGTGTGTCCATCGCACTTCCGGATTGGCTTGACCTCTATCCATTTGGTAAATTTGTCCACCATTACCAGTATATGTGTCATGTTGCCCTTTGCCGGTTTGAATTGCCCGACCATGTCCAAACACCATACTGCAAACGGCCAAGTGATGGGGATTGTTTTCAGTGCTGACGCCGGCATGTGTATCCGGTGAGCAAATCTTTGGCATCCTCCACACTTCCGGACAATATCTTCTGCTTGCTGCAACGCAGTGGGCCAGTAGAACCCATGCCGGAACACTTTTGCCACCAGGGCCCGGGATGATGCATGATGTCCACACTCTCCCTGGTGTATCTCCAGGAGCATCTCTTGCCCTTCTGCCGGTTCCACGCATCTCTGGAGCACCTCGGTGACACTTCTCTTGTACAGCTCTTGGTTAATGACAGTGTATGCCTTTGATCTTCGCATTATCTGACGGGCTTCCACTTCATTCTCCGAGAGGGTTCCTTCCAAGATGTACATCATAATGGGATGTGCCCAATCCGGGACAGGTCGCACCGGGAACGCTGGAGCGTCTATGTCCATTGGTTCTGCCGACATCACCTCTATCATCATCTGTCTTTGCCTCTCTGAGCACTGGGAGGCAGTCCCCGGGTTCGATGTTATGCTCCCGACATCTACTTCCATGGGTACTGCATCTGAACCAGGCTCCTTGGGGATGAAGATAGAATCTGACTAGGGTGACGGCTGAATAGATGGCTTCCTCAAATGCTCCAGGGCTATCCCGGGTGGGATGGCATCCCGGGATGATCCTAGCTTAGACAAGACGTCCGCTGCTTCGTTCTCTCCTCTGGGTATGTGCTTGAACTCGCATCCTTCAAAAAATCCGGAAATTTTTTGCACATGAAACCTGTACAAGGCCATGTTTGCATCTAGGGCATCCCAATTCCCCGATACCTGTTGCACCACGAGGTCGGAGTCACCGAAACACTCTATCCGGCGGATACCGATTTCCTTAGCGACATTTAATCCGTGAACCAAAGCCTCATACTCCGCGACATTATTGGATGCCCGAAAATGGATCTGCAACACATATTTCAGTACATCTTGCTTCGGGGAGGTGAGAACCACTCCGGCACCCAATCCGATCTTAGCTTTTGAGCCATCGAAATGCATCTTCCAGAAATTGTAATCCGGTATCGGAGGTTCATACTGCATCTCGGCCCAGTCTACCAAAAAGTCCGGCAGCGCCTGCGACTTGATGGCATCTTGTCTCTCGTATGCCGGAGCGTACGGAGACAACTGGATGGCCCATTTGGCTACCCGGCCGCTAGCATCCTTGCAACCGATGATCTCGGCGAGAGGAGCTTCGCACACCACTGTGATCGGGTGTTCCTGAAAATAGTGCTTGAGCTTGGTCACTGCCATGTACACCCCATATGCCATCTTCTGGTAGTGCGGGTAGTTCTGCTTGGATTCCGAAATCACCTCACTGAGGTAATACACCGGTCTCTGTATAAGCTTGCCCCCTTCTTCCCTTTCTACCACCATTGCGACACTGACTACCCGGTTGGTTGCTGCAATATATAGCAACATAGGTTCCTTGGGTAACGGGGATGCCAACACAGGTGTTGTTGAGAGCATTCTCTTCAGATCGTTGAAGGCCACATCAGCTTGCGGGGTCCAAACAAATGTTTTGCTCTTCTTCATCAGTTGATACAGAGGCAAGGCCTTCTCCCCAAGTCGGCTCACAAACCGACTTATCCGGGTTGACCTCGATTCCCCGGCTTGAGATGAGGAAACCGAGTAACTTCCCTGCCGGCACACCAAATGTGCACTTATCCGGGTTCAACCTCATCCGGAATCTTCTCAGATTCTTAAATGTTTCCCTCAGATCATCTATTAATGAGGCTTTTTCTTTTGTTTTTATGACTATGTCATCGACATAGACCTCGCCATTCCGACCTAACTGATCATGCAAGCATTTCTGCATGCATCTCTGGTATGTAGCACCAGCATTCCTCAATCCGAAAGTCATAACACGATAGCAATAAGCCCCGTAAGGGGTAATAAAAGTGGTTTTTAATTGATCATCCGGATTCAAAGGTATCTGGTGGAAACCAGAATAAGCATCTAGAAAAGTTAAAAGCTCACTCCCGGCAGTGGAGTCTATCACTTGATCTATCCGGGGCAGTGGAAAGGGGTCTTTCGGGCATGCCTTGTTGAGGTTGGTGAAGTCGATGCACATGCGCCACACCTTAAGCAGGAGGGGGTCATCTTTCTTCTTTTCCACCAGGACCGGATTCGCAATCCAATCCGGGTGCAGTACTTCCATGATGAACCCGGCGGCCAGCAGTATGGCTAGGTGTTCCATGACAGCAGCTCTTCTTTCATCCGAGAGGCGCCTAGTTGGTTGCTTCACCGGCTTCGCATCCGGTCGAACAAACAGAGAGTGCTCAGCCAACTCCCTCGGGACGCCTTGCAGATCGTCACTCGACCACGCAAAAGCATCCCGATTCTCACGGAGGAAGTCAACGAGCTCGCCTTCCTATTTGTTGTCCAGATTGCTGCCAATGATAACTTGGCGTTCCGGGTTGCTGGGGTCCACGGACACCTTCTTGGTCTCCTTGGGGGGCTGAAATGACGCACCCTGCTCCGGGTTCACCATCCCGGGCATTCCGAGCTGTGAGGTCTTAGCCATCACCACCACCTGCTGGATCCTCTTCTTCTCTTCTGCGATCACCAGGGACTCAGCTAAGCACGACCCCGCCGAGGCACACTCCATGGAGCGCTTGTGGTCTCCCGAGATGGTGATTATGCCGTTAGGTCCCGGCATCTTCATCTTGAGGTAGCCCATGTGTGTTGAGATCATGAACTTGGCGAGGGCCGGTCTGCCGATCAGTGCATGATATGGGCTCTCGAGATCCACGACCTCGAACTCCAAGCTCTCGGTTCGACAGTTCTCCCGAGTTCCGAATAGCACCTCAACCCAGAATTTTCCCATGGGTGAGCAAGAGACCCCGGGCACAATGCCATGGAAGGTTGTCTCCGTGGGCAGCAGGGTGTTCATGGATACTCCCAGCTTCAGCATCGTGTCCTTGTACATGATGTTAATGGCACTGCCATTGTCAATCAGAACCCGGCTGAAGCGGACGTTGAGGTTGGGTCCGACAAAGGTTGGGTTCACCACCAATGCATACGCTCCCGGCTTGGGCATAACCCGGGGGTGATCCTTCCGACTCCAGGTGATCTCCATCTCGGACCAGTGCAAGAATTTGGGCACTGCCGGGATCACAGCATTCACCTCCAGAGCACGCTGCCGCACACTCTTCCGGTCCGTAGGCTCAGTCACGAAGACCACATAGCTTTGGTGCGCCTCCCGGTAGTTACCCTGCTGCTGTCCGCCTTGGTTGCCGTTGTCGTTCCGGGTGTGCACCACACTCACAGGGCGAGGTGGGGGTCCTCTCGGAGGGGGGGGGGGGGAAGTCGGACATTGTTGACCCCCGATGTCGGAGGAGGGGGTCTCGGAATATTGGGCCGAGATGTCGGAGCACTCGGCCGAATACCTCCCGAGCTGCCCTCCTGCAACGTGCGCTGATACCAGCTGCACTGCCGAGTAGAGTGGTTTGCGGGCTTGTTGGCCTCCAGAGTGTGGTAGCAGCATGGCTTATTCAACATCTCCTCATACGTCAGGGGCTTCTTCTGCTCCACCCAGGTCTTCTGCACCTCCTGACTTTGACCCCAAGCTGGGCCACTTGTCTTTTGACGCTGGTTGTTGCCGACGTCCTCCTGCTCCCGGGGGGCTATCTCCTGCTCCCGGGTTACTGCTGCGACATGCTGCGCGGCATGGTGGTATTCTGGCTGATTCCTCTTGTGGCCGAACTCTTGGCGATCATGGCTCCTGCTCGGTCCTGAGCGCTGAGGTCCCGCATTCCTCCTGTTAGAGTCTCCGACATCCACCAGGGGTTGCATGGGATCTCCAAGCGTATAGGTATCGGCGATGCGCATGGTTTCCGCCAAAGTCGTTGGCATCTTTCTCTGCAGTTTCTGCCATAGCATAGAGCCATGCCGGCATCCTTGCGCAAACCAGGAGATGGCCTGCGCCTCCACCACTCCTTCGCAAGAGTTGCGGACATTGCTCCACCGGGTAAGGTACTCCCGGCCAGTCTCATTGCTCCTTTGCCTACAGATTGCGAGCTGCTGAGGTCTGTTGGGCCTCTTGTACGTGCTGGTGAAGTTGCTGATGAATGCTTCTTCAAAGTCCAACCAGCAGTCTATACTGCCAGTTCTCAGATTGTTCAACCAGATCCGGGCAGGTCCTTCCAACATCTGCGGTATATAACGTACCGCCCATCGTCTGTTTCCACCGGCTATGCTTACTGCAGTTACATAGTCGGTCAGCCAGTCCTCCGGCTTCTTGCTGCCGTCATAGGTCTTGGCACCCCGGTTGAGCTGAAAGTTCCGAACAGGAGGTTCCCGCATGATCCGAGGTCCAAAGCAAGCAGGTCCCGGAGGTCCTTGCTCTTCCACCATCTCGGACTGGTGAATCCGGTCCAGCCGGAACCTTGCATCTGCCGGGTTCAGCTGTCTTGTTCCTATCCGAGATCCCAAGGGGTTCTCGTCGGGATGATACTCGAGCTGCTGCATCCCCGAGTTGCCATCGTTGAGCCTATCCTGCACGGGGATCTCGGCTTGACGGGGGGCGGGGATGATGTCCCTGTGCGGGTTTCCCTGTTCATGGGGAGGATTCCGGGGTGGATTACCACGGCCAACCGGGTTATTGTTTCCCACACCCAGGTTACCATCTCCACGGGTACTTCCCGCCTGTCCCGGGTTATGCTGTCCGGCTTGCCCCGCCTGCTGGATACCGGCAAATGCCGGGTCATAGGTCTGTAGCTGCTTGTTCCTCCTGGAACCTCTACTCCGGCTCCGGCTCTTGCTCTTGCTCTTGCTTCTGCTCGGATGTGGGGAAGAGGCTTCCACATCCGACATCCGGCTATTGGGTCTGGCTGAATGCACCTGTGACCCTGCTCCGAGGTTCTTCTTCTTGAAGGCCTGGTTCTGCCGGTTGGCCTCAACCACCAGCTCGTTGACCCTCTCCTGTTGCTTGCGCAGGGCTTCACCGGATAATCCTACCAACTCGGCCATGGCGGCTTCGGCGGCCCTAAGAGTTTTTGCCGGTGAACTGTACACTGGCTTCCCCGCAGAAATCCGGCTTCCGGTGTTGCTAGTGGTGGCTCCACCAGCCAGCTCCTCATTCACCATTCTTCCCTTCTTGCGCAGATCTGCAATGCGCTTCTCCCGGGAGTCTATTTTAGTGAATCCGTGAGCAGCATTGTACTCCCGGAGGCTAACGCTGAGCTCGCGACGGAGCTCGGCGATTTCCTTCGCCTCAGCGAGAAGCAACTTCCGCTGCTCCTCCAACTCAGCCGAAGTGGCCCGGGTATCCGCTCCGGTAACCACGGGTACAGCTAATTTGGCTACCAAACCCGAGAGGGGATCCGGACGGCGTCGCGGTTGGGACGGCTGCGGATCACCATCTCGGGCCGCAGGTCTTTCCTGCGGGGGTTTGGCCAAACGAGGGACGCCGTCGGTATCGCCATCAGCATCCTGGTATTCCTCCTCGGTGGTTCCGACCATCATCACTGCGACGGAACTCGGGGAGCGGTCAGCGCGTAGACCCCGAGCTGCGCAGAGCATGGGAGGGTCCTCAGCCTCCAGGACTAGGTCCGGGTAGCTACCGGCAACCTCGGTGGCCACATAGATGGTGAAACCACCGAAGTCGATAAGACATCCATTCCCCGGGAACGGTTTGTTCCGGAAGCAACCTGCGTTGTTGGCGACGAAGTCCATCTCCCCAAGTCTTACGACTAGGCCAGAGAGAACCCGAACGTCGAAACGTACCGGGGAGCCCGTCCGGATGTGTACACCAGCCAACGCCTCTGTCAGCCCCACGGTGGGCGCCAACTGTCGTGGTGGTGTCACGGCAGATGCCATAGGATGGCAAATTTGTGGGGCCGATGGACGTTGGTGGATCCGGGGAGGGATAGCGAGTTGAAGAACTCGCACGGAGAGGATCCCGGTAAAAACCGAGATCTCCCAAGAACACAAAACAAGAACAAAGCTCAACGGGGAAGATCTAACAAATACAAACAAATGCACGAAGGCACCAAGCACACCCACGATATACCCAGGTTCAGGGCCCTCGTGAGGAGGTAACACCCCTACTCCTGCCTTTCTTCTCTATATATTGATGGTACAAGAACTACAACTTGCTACAAGATCTATCAAAGGTAGAAGTACTAGGAACTAGATGAACTCAAGGTGAAGAGGAGTAACTGCTCTAAGAGTAAATGCAACTATAGTTTTGGCTCTCAGGTTGGTCTCTCTCTCAAGTTGGTCTCTCTCTCCCGTTGGTCCCTCTCTCCCGTTGGTCCCTCTCTCCAGTTGGTCCCTCTCTCCAGTTGGTCCCTCTCTCCCGTTGGTCCCTCTCTCCAGTTGGTCCCTCTCTCCAGTTGGTCCCTCCCTCTCAGGAGCAGTTATGGCGCCTTTTATAGAGTTCCGGCCGGGAGGGGCGGGAACCCTAAACTGCCTCGGCCCCACCGGACAGGTCTAGCCGGGATGTCGTCACCGGCTAGTGCGACCTAGTCGCCGGACTATCCGGTGTAGCCCCCGCGTCATCATCTCGCTAAGGACGGCATGCGCCGTCCTGCATCATCATTGTCCCCTTGTCAGAGACCAGACATGTCTTTGCCCATCCCGGATAGCCTTTTCCGGATTGCCGGGCTAGGCATGTCAGGTCTTGTCGTACCGCTGTCGTACCGGCTGACGCGCTTCCGTGTCAGGCGGGAGGTGACCATGCTTCCGTGTCAGGCGGGAGATGACCATGCTGCCGTGTCAGGCGGAATGGTACTCCCCCCCGCGATATACGGGAAAGCCTGCTCTAGACCGTTGACGGCCTACCGGGAGCTCTCTCGCCGGCTACCTCCTCTCTTGCCACTGGGAGCCTCTTCTGCATAATATCAAGATCGACATGTACATTCCGGTTAGTGCTTACCCGGGATACCTATCCGGTAAAGCCGAGTACGCCATCACCCGGGAACCTCCTCGGTGTCCCAGGTCCGGGATCCTTTCCGGAGATGTCCGAACTTATCTCAGGATGAGTAACTCTAGGCCTAGCCTCCCGAAGATGTCTTAGCCTACCCGCAAAGACATCTTCGAGAAGCTAGTTCTTAGAGGGACCATCCGCTCCTGCCCGTGCTGCGAATGCGAGGGTCGGGGATGTCTATTTATAGCCGCAAGACCTGATCCTTACGGCCGCCACGGGGCACCTTGGCCTTTCCCTGCGTCCAAGTGACCAGCTGCCCTTTCGGCATACCAAGGGGTGCCCTTTGCTGTCGCCAAAGGTCAAGCACTGTTGTTATCCATTATAATTTACCGGGATCTGCCCCTACCCGGAGGGCAGCCCCCCGACAAGAATCAAGACGGCAAATGAAATGTGCAGTATACAGCGCTGACCTTACAAAACTAGCAAAAATCGCGTGCCAATCAGATGATGGTCAACGCATATTGGCAATGCACATAAATCAACTTAAAACTGAGTTGACTGCCCTCAAGAAGAGACAGCAGCGAACAACTACGATTGCACAATCTACAGGGCAGACTATGACGAGGGGACCATCCGTGTATGTGCGTAAAACTGCGGTTCCGCCTGCGAAAACAGCACTACGACAGAAACCTCCAGCTTCTCGTGGTGACGTGGGGCTACCTTGCGGGTAGCCCACGGTGAGGCTACCTGGGCCGCGCCAAGAATGGAAAGGCCCGCAGAAGGCCCACTCGGGGTATCTCATATCCTAGTCCAACTCGGTTAGGGCTTGTAACCTACCGTATCTGTACCAACCACCCGAGACCTGGCTGCCTATAAAGCCAGGAGGGTTGCCCGTCCTAGAGCACACGTTCAGAACCACAAACCCTAGCGAGATCGCAATCTCGCCATTGTAATTGCTACTCGCATCAGTAACCAGACAAGCAGGAGTAGGGTGTTATCCTCCGGGAGCCTGAACCTGGGTAAACCTCGCTTGTCAGCCGTCGTGATCACCTGGCACTCTCCTCTCTCCCCATCAATCAACCCGGGGTGCACAACCCTGGGACTTGCCGAGTTAGCACCTCGTCAATTGGCGCCGTCTGTGGGAATCAAACAAGTGCTAGGATCATGGTCACGCCGGCTCCATCCGCAATGAAGATCGGCGCACCCGCCATTAGGGAGTCGATCCGATTCGGCTCCTTCGAGTACGTCATCCACTCGCCAGCTCATCAATCGGCGTACGCCGATCTGGACAAAGGTATACACATCACCTTCGGCTCCGTATTCTGTTGCATCGATAGTCGTGGCATGCTCAGGTCTACGACTACTGCATTACGCGCGGCGGCATCATCAAAATCGCCGACCACCGCGTCCACTGGACCCGCGAAGATCGCATCTGCCGCACCCGCGGAGATCCTAACTGCTGGACCCGCGGAGATCGCATCTGCCGCACCTGCGGAGATCGCTGCCGCAGCACCCGTAGAGATCGCATCTGCCGAACCCGCGAAGATCGCATCTGTCGCACCCGCAGAGGTCGCGCCAGTTGCACCCACGAAGAGGAAGTCTACAACGACAATCTTGGCAACGACCGCGCGAATCGAGTCCGCTACGCCAACCTCGGTCGTGCGGTCGATCAAGTCAAGATCCACCCCCACCGTCGCACCCGCGCGGCCAATCAGGGGCCCGCGTCCGACAACCATGTCACGCGCGCCCCCGTCTTCATGGAGATCCCAGGTCTACCCCAAGCCACTTGCACTCGCCCCGTCGAGTGCGGGCACATGGACAATCGCGAAGAGACGCGACAGCGGGTGCGCCGCGCGCCACGTTGCGGCAATTTTCGACCCCGAGCAAGAAGCGGGTGACATAAGTAGCAGCGGCAGCACCAACTCTCCAATCCATGCCTACCCCAGGCAGGACTTCATGGCCGGCACAGCGCCGCATGACGACGAAGACGAACCCGCATACCCACTGGAGGTGGACATGCCGGACGAGACGAAGCTTGTCATCACGCGTGATATGGCGATCCAAGCAATGAAGCATGTGGACGAGGGCACGTTCCCGCCACCCAACGCACATCGAGACGATCACCTGGCGGTCCAGTACTTGCTACGCAAGGAAGGCGAACGAATTCGCGCAGAAAAGGCCGAACTTCTCAGGCGCAAAAGGGACGCGGATGCGTCGAGTGCCAGGCGAGCTGCTCTCTCCTTCACATCCTCCACAGAGGTGAATCAGGGAGCACGGCGAACCAGAGCCCGTGTCCCCCACATGGGAGAAGCTGATCGAACAAGGCTCACCCGCAACCTCGACTCGTCCTTCGTCACCGAAGACGAGAATGGGATACCCGTCCCGAAGACGGCGAATGCCGCCCTGATATCAGTCGAGACATACCTCCGGCTCACGCAGCCACCGGAGGGAGACGCGCGCTCCCTCCTCCACAAGCAACAAATTGCCTCCATAAGGGCAATCGAAGAAGCTCTAGCGGCCAAGGGGCCAGGTAATCAAGCTCACGAACCAACGATGTCGGGCGCCCCAGCGGCGCAGCGACAAGCAATCAAGGACCTCCGTGACGTCCTGACACAGAAGACGGTGGACCGCAACCGCAAGGAACGTTCGGCTAGCGTGGCACACGCAAACGACCACGCCGACCGCGACTTCGAGCCCTGTGGCGCAGCATGTTTCTCCTTCAACATCCGCGACACCCGCATGCCTAAAGGCTTCAAGTTGACGGCGGGCACACCAAAATACGACGGGAAGCAAGACCCAAAGCTATGGCTCGAGGACTACCTTATTGCTTGCACCTGCCAAGGCGGAACATCGACCACGGCAATGCAGTACATCCAGCTCATGCTGACAGACTCTGCATGCGGGTGGCTCACAAGCCAACCCAAAGATTCTTTTCGAACGTGGGAAGAGTTCCAGGACAACTTCATCAAAAGTTTCTCGGGAACATTCGCCAGACCAACGACCTATATCGAGTTGCAGGCCTGCAAGCAAGGGAAGGACGAGTCGCTCCGATCTTACATCCAGAGGTGGACACTCCTCCACAATACCATGGAACCCGTATCAGAGGACAGGGTGATGGATGCCTTCATGCATGGCGTTGCTCGCCGCGACCTCCGGGAGGAATTTGGTAGGCTCCAGCCGAAGACCACAATAGAGTTAATGAAGACAGCCAACCAATGGGCTGAAGGAGAGGACTACGTCCGCGAAACTTCTCCCAAAAAGGAAGGCGAAACAAGCAACTGGCGCGAGTCACGTCAGAAGAGGAAGGCACGTTACACGCACGACTCAATCGAGTTAGTAGCGGCGGGTTATGAAACCCCCCGCGAGGTCAAGCGTGAGGGCAGCAGACAGCACGAGCAAAGTCGACAGCCCAGCTCGAATCAGTACAACCGTGGCAGCAGCAGCATCGACCACAGCGACGGAAGTCAGAAGCGCGAGTGGAAGCGCCCGTTAACCCCGGCAGAGGAGCTGATGCAACCATGTAAGCATCACTCGTTCCGCAACCCGGCCACAGGAAAATGGGGTTCAAACCACCTGTTAAAGGATTGTCGCAAAGCAAGAAAAATCTACCACGCCATGCAGCAAATCATCGCCCCAGTACAGGCCATACAAGCGGCACCACAGCTAGCCATCCAGGCAGCACCCGCAAATAACAATCAAGTGCAGGCGGCAGGAGCGTTCCCCCAGCCGCAGCAGCAGCAACAAGGTCCGTCGGCAGCAGCCGACGCGTACCCAGCCGCACGGGGACAGTTGAACATGATCCAGAAGGGACCCCCGTCGAACAGGAGGCAGAAAATCATCACACGCCAAGTACTTCAGGCCATCAACAGCCCGCGCGCGGTACCAGACTACCTGCGCGGGTCGGAGACACCAATCACATTTTCCAGGGCAGATCACCCAGCGGAGGTAGTCCGACCAGGGCACGCCGCACTCGTGATTGAGGCTTTGATCGGCGACTACAGCCTGAAGAAGGTGTTCCTGGACGGGGGCAGCGGCATCAACATCATATTCGCCGACACCCTCAGGCGAATGAACAGGTCGACAGAGAAATTGCCGGAATCGGAGACCACCTTCCACGGCATAGTACCAGGGCAAGCAATCACGCCCATGGGAACAATCACACTCGACGTCATCCTCGGTACACCCGAACACTTCAGGAAGGAGTCGATAGACTTTGAGGTCGTCGACTGGAAGTCGCAATACCACGTCATCCTCGGACGCCCAAGCTTTGCCAGGTTCATGGCGGTACCCCACTACGCCTACCTGATGATAAAGCTACCCGGGCCAAAAGGAGTAATCACCGTCCGCGGTGACTTTGGGCTCTCCAACAGCTGTGACCGCGAGTTTGCCAAGATCTCCGAGTCCTTCGGCGTCGAAGAGCGGTTCAAAGCCATATCAGCCGACAACGACAAGACCATCTTCCCGGCTCGCAAGAAGCCTGCCAAAGACGCAGCGTTCAACACGAATGACGACACCGTCATCCACCAGGTCCATCCGACTGACAGCGGAAAGACAGTCAAGGTCTCATCAAGCCTGACACCCGCATAGGAAAGCGCGCTCGTCGAGTTCCTACGTGAGAACTGGAAAATCTTCGCATGGCAACCTTCTGACATGCCGGGGATACCCAGGGAACTCGCCGAGCACTCTCTGAAAGTACACAAGGACGCAAGACCTGTCAAGCAATCCATGCGACGATTTTCGGGGCCCAAACGAGACGCCATCACCATGGAAGTCGACAGATTACTGCACGCCAAGTTCATCCGAGAGATCAAGGACTCGGACTGGGTCGCTAACCCGGTTCTAGTCGAGAAAAAGAAGACGAAGAAACTACGCATGTGCGTGGACTTCACCGCAGTCAACAAATGCTGCCCCAAAGACCACTTCCCGCTCCCGCGGATAGACCAGATCATCGACTCGACTGCAGGTTGCGAACGCCTATCTTTTCTGGACGCCTACTCAGGTTACCAGCAGATCAGGATGAAGGTCGAGGACGAAGAGAAGACAGCTTTCATCACACCCGACGGCGTTTTCTGCTACCAGACGATGCCGTTCGGGTTAAAGAACGCAGGTGCCACGTACCAGCGGACAATGCAAGCATGCCTCAAGGGGCTAATTGGGCAGATCGTCCAAGTCTACGTCGACGATATCGTCGTCACTACCCGGAAGGAGGATACCCTAGTCGACGATCTAAGCAAGGTCTTCGCCGCACTGGACGTGTACCAGATCAAACTCAATCCAGAGAAGTGCGTGTTCGGCGTGCCAGCCGGAGAGCTACTAGGGTACCTTGTATCCGCAAGAGGAATCGAAGCAAATCCCGAGAAGGTGCAGAACATACTCACAATGCCAGCACCAACGAAGCTCAGGGAGGTGCAACGATTAGCCGGCCGAGTCGCAGCTCTTAGCCGGTTCGTTAGTAAGTTGGGAGAAAAGGCCTTACCCTTCTACCAACTGATGAAGAAGTCAGACAAGTTCGAGTGGACGCAAGAGGCGCAGGACGCATTCGACCATCTCAAGCAGACACTGACAACCTCTCCGGTCCTCGTGGCACCACTGGAAAACGAGCCGCTCTACCTGTACGTCTCAGCAACAAACAGGGTGGTGAGCACGGTGCTCGTAGTCGAACGCGAAGAGGAAGGGCACAGCCACCCGGTGCAGAGGCCCGTCTACTACCTTAGCGAGGTGCTCACCTTGTCCAAGCAGAATTACCCGCATTACCAGAAGCTGGCATACGGAGTCTTCATGACCTCCAGAAAGGTCGTCCACTACTTCTCCGAGCACCCGATCACGGTGGTAAGCTCCTCCGGACTAGCAGACATCCTCACAAATCAGCGCGCGACAGGACGAGTCGCCAAGTGGGTTGTCGAACTAGGACCATGGGGGCTGAAGTATGCTCACCCGAAGTCCATCAAGGCCCAAGTCCTCCCAGAATTCACCACTGAGTGGATAGAAGCCCAGCTACCGAACGTCCCCGACTTGTCCAACGCATGGACAATGTACTTTGATGGCTCCAAGAAATTCAAGTCAGCCGGGGCAGGAGTCGTGCTCATTTCCCCCAAAGGCGACAAGCTCAAGTATGTCTTGCAGATGGACTTCCCGAAGCCGTCCAACAACGAAGCCGAATACGAGGCCCTGATCCACGGCATGCGGATGGCCAAGAACTGCGGCGCCACGCACCTCATGATCTACGGCGACTCCTACCTGGTGGTACAGCAAACCATGAAGTCCTGCGACGCCATCGCCGACAACATGATCGCCTACAGAGACCTCTACAATCAGGTGGAAGGAAACTTCGACGGCTGCGAGCTACGCCACGTCGGCCGTGAAAGCAACGAGGAAGCCGACGCCCTAGCTAACATGGGCTCGGACAGGGTGCCAGTCCCACCCGGCGTCTTCCTCGAGTGCATTACACAAAGATCCATCAAGACTCAGAGTACAGCAAGCGCTGCACCCACAAAAGGCGATGTCCACCCGCCAAACCAGGACAAGGTCCCCATGGAAGTCATGCTAGTCGAAGCCACATGGACAGGACCATACTTGGCATACATACTGCATCAGAAGCTACCAGCTGACCCAGTCGAAGCAAAGCGCATCATCAGACGCTCCAAAAGTTTCACCGTCATTAACGGGGAACTCTACAAAAGAAGCATATCAGGAATCCTGCAAAGGTGCATACATCCAGTCGACGGCCAAGCCATCCTACTCGACATTCACGCGGGTACATGCGGACATCACGCAAGCAGCCGGGCACTGGTGGCCAAGGCGCTACGAGCCGGGTTCTATTGGCTCACAGCCATGCAGGACGCCGAGGAGCTGGTGAAGAAATGCACAGGGTGCCAGGAATTTGCCAACAAGCCGCACGCCCCAGCATCGGAGCTCAAAACAATACCACTAGCCTGGCCCTTTGCCCAATGGGGCCTGGACATGGTGGGCCCGCTGAAGAAATCCTCACCCGGAGGTCATACCCACCTCCTGGTCGCAGTCGATAAATTCACAAAGTGGATCGAAGCCGTGCCCATCACAAGTTCGACTGCGTCCACAGCGGTCAACTTCATCAGGTCAATCATCTTCAGGTTTGGAGTACCTAATGGGATCATCACCGACAACGGCTAGAACTTCACAGCCGAGGAATTCAAAGACTTCTGCTCAGAGCAGGGGATCAAGCTCAACTACGCGTCGGTCTCGCACCCGCAGTCCAACGGACAAGTGGAGAAGGCCAATGGCTTAGTCTGCAACGGCGTCAAGAAGCGACTGCGCGTACCCCTAAAACGCGCAGCGGGCGCATGGGTGGAAGAACTGCCATCAGTCCTCTGGAGTCTGCGAACAACGCCGAATAGATCTACCCAGTACACGCCATTCTTCATGGTGTACGGTGCAGAAGCGGTCCTCCCCTGCGACATCAAGTTTGACGCACCAAGAGTAGTCACCTACGACGAGTCAGAAGCAGAGGAGGCACTCGAAGACAGCAGAGACGCCCTGGACGAAGCACGCGACATCGCCCTAGCACGATCAGCCGTGTATCAGCAGGACCTGCGTAACTATCATACTCGGAGGCTGCGACCAAGAGCGTTCGTGGCAGGCGACCTAGTTCTTCGACTCAAGCAAAAGAAGGTGCACAAGCTCGCCTCCCCATGGGAGGGCCCGTACATCATAACAGAAGCAATAGGCAATGGAGCATACCGCCTAAAGGACTCGAAGACAGGAGCGGACTGCAGCAACCCGTGGAACGTAGCACAACTCCGCCGGTTCTACGCCTAGTTCAAAGCAAGCATTGTACAAGAAAGTCAACGCGGCAGGTTTCAGACGCACTCTTTTCCTTACCAGGGTACCTGAGGGGACTGGAGGGTTTTTAATGAGGCGGCCTGTTCGCATGAATCAATAAAGTGATTTGAAGAAAATCTGTCTCCTCTTTCCCGTCACTCAAGAAGCTCAAAAATCCTAGGCCGCCACTCGATCCACTCGGGGGCTGGCCACACAGGTTGAAATAATAGCTTAGGCCGCTACCCGAACCACTCGGGGGCTGCGCCATACAAGCACGACAAAAATCCTAGGCCGCCACTCGATCCACTCGGGGGCTGGCCACACAGGTTGAAATAATAGCTTAGCCCGCTACCCGAACCACTCGAGGGCTGCGCCATACAAGCACGACAGAAATCCTAGGTCGCCACCCGAACTACTCGGGGGCTGCGCCATACAGGTTGAAATAAAAGCTTAGGCCGCCACCCAACTTGCTCCGGGGCTGCGCCACACAAGCACAGAATCAAAAATCCTAGGCCGCCACTCGACCGACTCGGGGGCTGCGCCATACAGGTCAAGTCCAAAATCCTAAGGCGCCACCCGCAACCCACGGGGGCTGCGCCACACAGGTCACACTTGCAATCCTAGGCTACCACTCGACTTACTCGGGGGCTACGCCAAACAGGACTCAGAAAAATCCTCGGCCGCCACTCGAACCTACTCGGGGGCCGCGCTGCGCAGGTCAAGTTCCAAATCCTAGGTCACCACCCGACATACTCGGGGGCTGCGCCAAACAGGTAACACTTGCAATCCTAGGCCTTCACTCGACCTACTCGGGGACTGCGCCAGACAGGAATTATTCAAAATCCTAGGCCACCACCTGAACGACTCGGGGGCTGCGCCGTACAGGTCAAGTTACAAATCCTAAGTCGCAACCTGATAAAATCAGAGACCGCGGCATACAGGTAACACTTGCAAAACCTAGGCCGCTGCTTAGCACACTGGGTAGATGCGCCACACAGGTCGCAAATCGAATCAGGCATCCTCACTTTCGAGTAAACAGATCAATTCTCATTACTCGAAAAAGTACTGTAATCTGTTACATTATATTTACACAAGCATACTTACTCCCTATGGCTAACCCTGTGCATCAGACGACAGCTACTCTAAACTGCAGGTTCGGCCTTTGGCGCATCGAGAGGACCTACAAGCCGCTCGCTCAAGTCCTGAACTTGCCGGATAATCCGGCGCGCAGCCGGCAAGGTCTCGTCGAAGTCGTCGTCACCTGGCAGACCTTCAAGCACCCGCTCAAGCGGAAGATGTGGCCGGTGCATCCGAACATACGCCAGCGCCGCGTTTGCACCAGCCACAAGCTGAGCGTCGACAACTTCCTTCAGCCCTTCGCCATCGCGGAACCTCTCCAGCAAGGCAGGCAACCCGTTCGGCTGCGCATTATGCGGGAAGTACACGCGGTTGACGTGCCAAAGTGTCTTCCGGCAGCTCTCCAGAAGAAAGGCAGCGCGCCACGTACGGTCAAGCATGGTGGCAAGGACGCGCTCCCTCGACTTGTTCACCCAGAACTGGCGAGCTTCATACGAGTCGCCGGACGCCTCTCGAGTGACTCGCTCTTCAACGCGAGCCCGCTCGGCCTCCCAATCAGGATTAACATCTGCGCACACGAACTGCAAGTCAGAACGAGAAGGACAAGCAACAGCGACGGCAGCCGCCAACATGATACACACCCTGCAACTGCCGACTGATCAAGTCCATCTCTCCAAGCAAAAAATCTTCACGACGTGAGAACTCCGCCGTGGGATGCGACTGGGAGCGCTGCAACAGCCGCTCCGTATTCTTCAGGGTCGCCTCAAGCTCCACCACCTTGTTCTTAAAGTAGGTGATTACCCGCTGGTCATTTGCACTGCGCGGAGGAGCCGACGCCGCCCGACGACGGCGAGCACCCGAAGAGGAAGCCGCGCCACTCGGCTCGGCCAAGGGAGAAGGTGGAGCATCATCGCGCATGGCACTCTGTCAGGAATACGCAGAGTCAATACAGAAATGCGACTGCCAAACACAGTTCAACTTAGAAGACAGAAAAGTCAGCAAATTCAATACTGAAGAGCAAAAGACCCGACAGGGCAATATTCATTACAAACATGAAGTTCAAAATACAGGTCGCAGCGACTGCCGCATCCCTACAACTATGCCTACTCTAAGGCCGCGGACTGCGACCGGGAACGGCCCTTCCGAGCAGCCGCTTCAGTCGCCTTAGCAAGGGCCCTCTCGAAGAGTGCCACAAGCTGCGCAGCCAGCTGCGAGGCGCGCTCCTTCACGCCACTCAGCGACGCGGTCCGACCATCAGGTTTGCGAGGAAAACCGTTGACGATCTTCTCGAAGTCACCTGGAACTTGGTGGCCTAAAAGGAGCTGGAAGGTGAGCTCGGAGCCGCGTACCGTCTGCGACCGCGTGAAGTCGGCGAGGGTGGTCGCGTCCCCAAACGGTGCAGCCAGAGCGTCCACGGTCGCTGGCGGCTGGTTGCCCGGGAAGATGCTCTGATGCACCACGGCCAGAGCTCCGGTCGACTTCTCCAACGCGGCGGAAGACTTCTTCAGAGCATCCGAGGCATAGGCGCAAACCCGGTCGAAGAAGCCAACCGCGGTCGCCAAGTCGACCGTGTCGCTCGACGCGTCTTCTGGAGGAGCTCCACCGCAAGTCTCTGCGCCAAAATTCAAAGTCAGGACAAGAAAAGGAACGAAGACTTAGTAAGCGTCAAGACGATACTCACCCCCAAGAACAACGGCGAGTGAAAGGAGACGACCGATTTGAGTTTTCTCCTGGGCGACCCGCGCCAACTCCCGCTCTCGAGACTCACGAAGAGCCTTCTCAAGCTCATCCACCCGGCCAGTAGCCTGGTCCAGCGAGGAACGCAGTTGGTCCCTCTCCTTCTCCAGGCGAACATAAGCCGCGGCTGCGTCGAGCTGCTGGCGATAGTATGGCTGAAAATAAAAAGAGCAAGGTATCAATAAAGTTGTGGGCGACTATACTAGTCACCCACACCTTCGGGGGCTACTCCCATCGGGAGCGCTGATCGCGCACCCGATGAGAAATCAGGAATACAAGGAAAACACGAGAAGACTTACGTGGTCCAGGAGCTCAAGGTCCTCGGCAGCCGAAGGAGGAGCCCGGCTAGTCGAGGCCAGGCCGGCGGCCTCAGCATGCACCTTCTCCACAACCACAGGCGTCTCCAGCCCAGTCGAAGGGCCAGAAGTAAGCTCCGTGTCCCGAAGGGGAGAGCTGACGTTGCCAGAGCGATGGCTGCAGCAAAATCAAGAACACAAGTCAACTAAACGGCGAACCTGCAAAGTACTACTCGAAGAACATGTTGCAAAGAAACTAACCTGGGGGTGCTGGCGTCGTCGAAGCTCGACAGAGAAGGCGAGGGCATCCGCGCGAATGACAAAGGCGCTGCAGAGCTGACTGGAGGAACGTTGAGAGGTTCCTCCCAGCCACCCAAAGATTGCGCACCCGGGGACGTCGCCACGGTCTCCTCCTCAGCAACATCCACACCCCTGGCAGGCGACGACGCGGTGGCAGACTCGCCGCGACTCGGAAGCTTCCGCTTCTTCTTCGCGGGTTCCGCCACTTCGTCTTCCTCCTCCACCTCATCGCGGGGAGAATGTGCGGAAGGGATTTCTTCATCCTCATCCTCCTCCTCGACGAACTTCGACTCATCGTCAGGTCCGTTCTCGGGGAGAGGAGGATAGCTGATGAACAGAGCCCGACCCTAAAGCAAAGTAGACGCAAGTCGAATCAAAATGCAAAGTAGACTCAAGTCGAACAAGTACAAAAAGAGAGCAAGATCAGACTCACCTCAGGAACGGGTTTCGCGGCCCCGTAAGGAGCAACGGGGCACTTGACGTTGCAGGCGTCCGCGGCTCGAAGGTTGGTGATGGACCTGACGTTGGCCTCCACCTCCTCGTCATCCAGCGGGTTGGCGCTAACGCCCTCGGCGGCCCACATCGGGTGGGGCCGGGCGCTGAGTGGCTGCACCCGAAGACGGAAGAAGGTGGCCATCAGAAAGACGTCACCCGCATCACGCCCAAGGGTCTGAGTCAGCTCGTGCAGCAGGGTCAGCAGGGGCCGCACAACCTCCTTCTCCACGGCAGACAGCGGGTGCGCCCAGGCGCCAGTCTTCCGCAGTCCGCGCTTGCCGTCGAATGCGTCCAGTCCATCGTCGTTCGACTGGACGTAGAACCATCTCCGGCGCCACCCTTGGACGGAGTCGGACTTCTTCATCTGGAAGTACGCGGTATCACCGCGCACCTGGATTCCGAAGCCGCCCACTGGGAAGGTCAGCCCACTCTTCCCTACGTTCTTGCGAACGAGGAAGAGCGACTTCCACAGGCCCCAGTGGGGCGCGACGCCCAGGAAGCACTCGCATAACACGATAAAGCCCGCGATGCTCAAGACGCCATTGGGGGTCAGATCATGGATCTGAACCCCATAGGCGTACAGGAGCCCGCGCACAAAATCGTGCATGGGGAACCCGAAGCCACGCGGAATGAAGTCCGCGAAGCAAACGCGCTCCCCATTGCGGGGAGTGGGAAACACTTCTTTGCCAGGGACTCGTACCTGGACTTCGTCCGCGGGTGGCAGCAGGCCTTGCGCGCGGAGCAGCTCGACATCGGTCTTCTTCGTCGACGACCTCTACCAATCGCCCTCGGGCTTCTTCATCAACCCGGCGTCATCAACGGCGGCGGCGGAGGAGCCAGCAGTGCCCTTCGGCTTGCCCATCGCCTAGGTCGCAGGGTGCGTGGAGAGATTGCTTTGAGCTCGGGACGGCGGCGGCAATGGCAGAGCGCAAGAGGAGAGGAAAAGGCAAGAATGGATTGGAGAAGATGACATCCCAAACGCCAGGGCGCAGTACTTATTCCTCGAGGATCGGCATCTCAACCGTCCATCACGCGGGGGCTCCGAGCGAGACCATCCGGCCGTCCACGTGTCGCACGGAGAAACCAATCGTCGCCGCCAACTTCCTCCACTACGCACGAGAACCGAGGCGTCGTCATCGTGCCGCGCAAATTTCGCGCCCACTTCGGGGACGTGACAACTGTGGACGTGGTCAGCTCTGACAGCGGGGCCCACCACGTCACGTCCCATCGGGCGCAGAGGCGTGCAGCAAAACCGTCATCAATGACGTCAACAAGCCAACGGCTCCGAAACCAACCGAAGAAACTCGACAGATTCATTCGAGTGGTAAGCTTCACAGCTGAAATCAACAAGGTAAGATCAGCCAGTGATCTGAGCACCCGAAGTAACCTTTTCGAGTGGCAACACAGTAAGCTCAAGCAGCCGAATCCATCCAACAAGTAAGCCAAAGCAGGCTGAATAGAAGCAAGCTTCACAAGAAGAAGTCAAAGTAATTCGACTGCACAGATTACTCCCATCGGGAGCGTCTGGTTCGACTGAAGAAATTCGAGTTCAGGCTCAAGTTCAAGCAATCCAATGGCGCGTCCAGGAAGAAGGAGTCCTTTGTCCGACTCTGAGACTCGATCAAGCACTCGGGGGCTACTGACGTGGGGCTACCTTGCGGGTAGCCCACGGTGAGGCTACCTGGGCCGCGCCAAGAATGGAAAGGCCCGTAGAAGGCCCACTCGGGGTATCTCATATCCTAGTCCAACTCGGTTAGGGCTTGTAACCTACCGTATCTGTACCAACCACCCGAGACCTGGCTGCCTATAAAGCCAGGAGGGTTGCCCGTCCTAGAGGACACGTTCAGAACCACAAACCCTAGCGAGATCGCAATCTCGCCATTGTAATCGCTACTCGCATCAGTAACCAGACAAGCAGGAGTAGGGTGTTATCCTCCGGGAGCCTGAACCTGGGTAAACCTCGCTTGTCAGCCGTCGTGATCACCTGGCACTCTCCTCTCTCCCCATCAATCAACCCGGGGTGCACAACCCTGGGACTTGCCGAGTTAGCACCTCGTCACGTGGTGCCACTACCACATCTACTACATCGCATGCAGTAGAAATAGTTTGTGCTGTTGGCACTTCTGTTGTGCTTGCAGCAAAAACTGTGAACCAGGGGACTCATACAGAAACAGCGACATCAGCTGGCTCAGAAGCAGTACAGCTGCACGATCCACCAATATCAATCACAAAAGGTCGGAAAAAGGAGAAGGCATTCCAAAATCCTTTGGACATTCAGGTTAAAACCAAGAGGAAATGCAGACTTTGTGGATCTATACAGCATGACGCACGGAACTGCCAAGATAGAAATAAGGCGACTTGACGAACAGAAGCTTGTAAACCCTTTTATTTATGCAATTATTCGGTAGTAGTGGCTTCATAAAACATGTACCTTTCATAACTTGTTATTGTCCAAGTGGTACCTCCACTTCGTTGTTGCATTTAAGTGTGAAGACAGCAACTTGTAAGGCAAGATTTTCTTTGCACTCACGACGTGGTGTGGCTGCATTTCTGGTATTTCCTGACCGAACCACCGTTCCAGGTTGTTGAGCATAAAGAATCCGCAATCATCACTAGTGTAGAAATTGACAAGGAAAAAACAAAAAAACTACCATGAGAACTCAAAACAAAAAAAGAAGAAGATTGAACAGAGCAAAACATAATGACCCAATTCCTTAAGAAAAATGACTCACTTGGTTTTTTGCTTGGGCACCTCGATTATCTTGGTTTCGAATGCATCGATCTGGTTCTTTGCTGTTTCGTAGAAAACGCTCCATGCTTCCTTCAACTTCTTGACAATTCTACTTGAGTGCTGATTAAGGCTTACACTGTCTGCTCCACGCAGTGAGTCCAAAACCTCAAATCTTTTTGCCACCATGTTAATACCCACAACATACCAATGATGAATATCATCGTCCAACACTGCAAACAACACCTACGAAAAATAGACATAAAAAAATAGGAAAACATAAATATAAGTTGTCATGCATATATTTACCATGCAGAGAAAGGTTCGTGTTTGTCCATATGCATATATTTACCAGGTGGGTGCAAAGTAGTTACCACGACAATAAAAGAAAGTTGGCAGGGTATTAAAACTAAATTATCAAGGCAAAAAATACCTGATTTTGAACAGTCAGTGAGAAGCTTTTCTGCCTCTTGAACGCCTTCAAAACACATTTCTTTGTGAATTCATTATCTAGCAAATGTTTTACAACCAGGTAGGGGAAAACAACTCTTTTTTCAGATTTGCAGTGCTCTCTTATGAATTCTATTGCGACATCGCACACCCGTGTTGACAGCTGGCCCCTTGGTTTCATGCTTTCTGCAAGCTCCGCCGTGGTCACCCAGCTATATGGATACTTTACAATGTCAACCATGCCACAAAAAAATGTTAAAACATTAAGACAAATAATCTTTATGCTCGATGCGCTAGAACCAAACAAACTGTAATAAAAAAGGCATGTAGGAGGCGTAAAAAAATCAACTAATGCATACCCCTTAATATTGGATGATGTTGATTTACTCGTACTGAACATAAGCTTCTTGAAAACATCTTCCTGATCTTCAGTTACATTAAAAGTTTCATCGAATGGTGACGACTTGAAACGTGATGGTTTCTTGACTCGAGTTTTCCTTGCAAAAGGTTTAGGTGTTGCACTGCACATGTCAACTTCCTTGGTGCTCTCTTCTGGACAAACATTAGTTTGGCGCAACCTCTTGTGATCTTCGATAGCATTAATCTCTATCTGGTCCAAAAGCTCGGCTAGTTCATCATCTACTGTGTCCAGTGCTCCATCCAGGTAAGCTGCTAGTTTCCTTTCTTTCCTTTCTTTATCAGCAGCATCTACCCGCAAAAAAAGACACACACGTACAAAAAAAATGATGAGACAAAACAAAAAATAAGGAAAATAAGCACACACAAAAAATTGCCAGATTTATATCTACCAAATTACCAAGTAAAATGAACACCGCTGCACACCGACTGACCAAAAATAAAATTTCCTAAAATGAACCATGAATGCAATAGCAAGGGTACTGTCCACCTGTTATCCAGACTAGAACTACTACAAATTACCAATTGATGCCTACCAAGTTACCAAGTAGAAAAAAGATGATGCCCATGAATTTTAAAACACACACATAACTTTTCAGTTTTTTGTATACTTAAATTGCCACATTGTAACTGCTTAGTTGCCAAATAAAAACTACCAAGTTACCAAAAAGTAATGAAGGACCAAAAGTACTAGAATGAACCATGAATGCAATTGCCAGGAACTGTCCACTTGTTAACCAGACTAGAACTACTACAAATGCCATATGATGCCCACCAAGTTACCAAAGAAAAAAAAGATGATATCCCCCATGAATTTTAAAACACACAAAAACATCAGCTACTGTCTACTTATTTTTGCCACATTGTACATACTTAGATGCCAGATAAAAACTATCAAGTAACCAAAAAGTAGCAGCATATGAATCAAGAAAACCAAAAATAAAACAGTACAGGACCCCAAAAAAAAGGGGACAAAAACCTAAAGTTGCAACATATAAGAAACACACAAATTTGGAACTTAGTAAAAAACTACCTTCATGGGGTGCCCAAGCAAGCGGGGGTGCGCATATTGGCTCCAATATGCCTTCAACTCTGTCAGGACTGCTGTCAACATTCATGTCTTCATACTCGCTCGAAGATGTTGAAGACTGTGACAACAGGTGGAATGCTGGCGGTGTAAACATGCCAGGGCGCGTGTCTCTTGGTTTGCTTTGTTTCCTAGACATACTTGGAGTTTCAGACAAAACCGCCTTGCCTTTTTCCTTCTGTTTCACTGCTGCAGACAATTCAGATACAATCCTTTTCAGCTCGCTGGACACAACAAAAGGTGACCCATCTGCGTTGCGACCTGGGTTAATTCTTGTTGAAAGACCAAGAGGACTCGGCGTGCGAAACACTGAAGCCAACACATTTTTCCTTAAAGCATCTTGCGTTAATTTCCCTTCTGCTCGAACTGTTGGAGAGATAATGATTGGTTTGCTCTTACCATCGCCACAAACTATCTCCTTACTTCCTATGCTTGTGTGTGCTGCTGGATTTGGTGAGATCACAATAGCTGTTGAGTATCTTGCCCCATCTGTATGAACTGATCTTACCCCCTCCTTTTCAGCTTCAGCAATATCATCTTCAATCTCAATTGGGTATGCAATTGGGACTGGGTTGAAACGGTGTGAACGTCTTGTTGAAGTCCTTTTAATTTTCTTTGTTTTAGGAGTGTCACTGCATTCAAGAAAAATGCACACAACAAAAAATAAACAATTATAAAAAAGATACAAGAATAAAACTACAAAATTAGGCCTATCAACTCATTTTGCTAGATTGTAGTAAATACCCACACTTGCTAGATCATGCTTACCAAAATTGCCACATAATTCTTAGCAAAAAGAAAATAAAAAAAGGTGATGACAACAAAAATAAAACACAGTTGCCAATCAAATTCAATCTATTTGCCATGCTGCCCCACTTAATTGCCATTTGAAATCTGCTAAATTACCAACCACTTAAAACTGCCAGGGCGAAAAAAGGTATGTAACAAAAAAAAACATTTTTCAGCATAAAAGAAAACACCCTTACCCCGAAGGTTTTGAAACCCTGGATGGCGGTGTGCTCAATACTTCACTGCTTTCTTTTGGATCTGGTACGGTAGAGGTATTTTTCAGCAGTCCAAGTTCGGCTGCTACAACACGTTTCACCTCTCTGTGGGTTCTTTGCACGTCTTCACCAACTATTGCAGGGGCTCGGCGCCTTTTCAAACTACTGAGCCTTGTAGCCATAGCTTCTGCCTCATTCCTGATTAGGTTATCGACGGTTGGGCTGCTCATCTTCGACTCGACAATAACAATGTCATCACAAGCAGTGCCTTATTCTGAAAAAGACAAGTCGATGACTGGGATATGAATTTTTTGAGAACCAAGACCCACTGTTGATGTATCTGTGTTATCAGCAACCATTTTGCCTCTTCCTTTCTTTGCATGTCCAACTTGACCAACATTTTTCTCCATAACAACTTGTGCACTTGCCTGACTTGCTTGGGTGCCCAGACCTACACTTGCTACATCATTCTCGCAAGATGCACCTTCGTCTTCCAAGCTTCTCATGTTGCCACCAATAGTACCAGCTTGGCAAGATTATGTCCTAGTGTTTCCAACGGGCGGTGTTGCTACTGAAGATGTCCCTCTTGATGAGCGTGTGTTGCGAGAACAGGGCCTTGTAATCTTCAATGAGCCGATGGGTTGTTCAGTGGTATTCTCATTGGAAGACTCAGAATCAGATGATGTTTCTTCGACAGGCACATCATCCTCCCCCTGTTCTGAACAACCCCTTGATAGTTCGTTCGCACCAAGTAAGCTTTTGGAAGAATTTGCCGTGGAATCAAATGCTACTGCTCTAAAAGATGACAAGCCCTGCACAAGGTTGATCATGGAGGTGTTAAAGTCCACTGCGTGATCATAAATCAGTTTAGCAATCCTTTTCTTCTCCTGCAAAACAACACCACACACAAAAACAGCGAAGAAAAAGAAATAAATCATGACACGGATGAAAAACACCAAAAAAATGGAACAAACGAATAAAGCTAAATTTGCTAGCTACCTCATCAGGGCACATTGGATGGGTATGGAGAGACATAAACTTGTCAAACCCAGCTGGACCGCCAAAAACATCTAACTTTGAAGAAAAAATTTCTTTCAGCTACAAAAACAAAAAAAACATGTAAGAAAACAAAACAAAAACCTAAAAAGAAGAAAAAGTTGCCCCAAATAAAAGGCTATCATACTAACCTGCAGTTTACCAAATGTAATGGGATATGTATCATGCGCATCCAATACTCCTATAGCATCAACCGCCGTCCTCGTCCAAATATTGACTCCAAATTCACCTTCCCCCAAATCAACCACATAGTCGTCGCAGTTTAAGGAGCCGATGTATTTCAACTGTAAAAAAAGATAAACAGATGAAAAAAGTTGTAAAAAAAACCAACTATGATGTTGGTGTTTACATGCTAGGGGATACTAATTTACCAGGTTAGCACAAAGCTATTTACTAAAGCTAATGGATACTAAATTGCCGAGTTAGCACATGCCAGTGAATGCTAGATTGCCAAGTTAGCACATTACAGTGCATACTGATTTACATGCTAGGGGATACTAATTTACCAGGTTAGCAAAAGCTATTTACTATGCTACGGGATACTAAATTGTCAAGCTAACACATACTAGTGGATATCACTTAACCTTATTGAACAGAACTAAAAGTTCCTCATAAATTGCTAGGGATGTTCACATGCAAAAGGGATATTAAATTGCCATATTGCACAGAACAAAAAGTTACCAAAACTTACTATGATGTTTACATGATAGATGATACTAATTTGCCAAAAAATATTACATGCTTACCATTACAAATAGAAGGCATGCATTGTTATACTTTCCATCTGATAAATTATCATGCAAATAATCCACCACAAACTTGCATAAATTGAACTCCCAGCGTTTTCAATATTTGCCTGCACAAGATTACACTCATGTAAATTATAGATAGAAAAGAAAAAACTACAGCAAATTGGACAAAAAAGAGACAAAAAGCCTTTTCGAACTGAACACAAAAAAACAATCACCGGCACGGGG
Source organism: Poa annua (assembly GCA_026929855.1). Lineage (NCBI taxonomy): Eukaryota > Viridiplantae > Streptophyta > Magnoliopsida > Poales > Poaceae > Poa > Poa annua. The sequence continues at coordinate 79,496,259 of CM049432.1, forward strand.
TAGCATCTATTGCTTATCATTGTTCCGGTAGTTAGAGCAAGCAGACCACATGTAACATAAATCATCCAAAGCTTCTTAAATTTTGCATCTTCACCCTTGTACTTCGACAAAATTTCTGCCACTTTAGTCAATTTGGGCATGTTGCCATCTTCAGGGAACAACTCCTGCACAAGCCCCGCCTCGATGTCATAATCGGCGTGGAATGGCACACTGATCGAACCTCTAGGTAAGCCCATCGTCTCATACACCGATTGCTCATTTACAGGGATTTTGCCGCGACCAGGGATGATGAATGCCCTCTCCTTTGGACAGTACAATCTGGATAGCCACCCTACTAACGGGTTGTTTAGCTGGTCGCATTTGATATCCAGTAAACTACCCTGCTTCAAGTTAACCCTGATTATCTCTTTCTGTTTACTGGTCAAAAAGGGATAAAGCTTGACAATTGCAGTTGATGAAGCCATGTTCCTTTTTGTCAAAGCACCTTTTGCCTGTTTAGTAAACATAGGCAAAATCGCACATTACATGCCATATACCAAAAAAATGCATTATTTGCCATTACAAAAAATTTAAAGCGGTTGCCAAAGCAAAACATTTACATTTACCAAAAATAGCAAACATGGTTGCCAAGCAAAATGCAGACAAAAAATGGTTACCACCACCAAAAAATGAAGATGGAGTTGCCATTACATGCCGATATGATTGCCAAAAGCAAAATGCAGACAATTGGTTTACCACAAAAAACCTACCAAGTTACCATTACTTGACTACATCATTGCCAGAACAAAAAAATGAAGATGCGGTTACCATTACATGCCTACAAGATTGCCAAAGCAAAATGCGGGGAAGTGGTTTACCTCATAAAACCTACCAAGATACCATTACTTGCCTACATCGTTGCCAGAACAAAAATGCAGACAAAAAAATGTATTACCGCGCAAAAATTCAGTTACTATTACATGGCTACATGGTTGCCAAAGCAAAATGTAGACATTTCGTACACATTATGCTCATACACGAACCTTCTTCGCCATTAGGCCTAAACCATCACCGTCGTCATTGCTTGGAGCTTTCCTGCGCCTACCCATTTTCACACAGACCCCGACCCCCCCTACACACACCCCCTGCATAGAAAAACAACACACAAAAATTATGACAGATGATGCATGAAGAACATAAAATGATTTGATGCCACTTGACCAGCGACACGAAAAATATGACAACAACACACACGCGGAATCGTCGATTCCGTACACAAACTTAAATGTCGACGCACCACCTCGGTTAGACAAATAAAAAGCTACATACATTGTTAAAAAAAATTACTCATGAAGTTATCATGCCAATTATACCATTGCCGCATTATGGTTAGCAGATAAATCAGATTGTGTAAACCAACACTAACAGATTTCTAGAGTGTTATAAACCAACATTACCAGATTGATAATGTACAATTGACTAACTCTACTGCAGATTAGGTGATCACTAACAATTACCAGATCACTAACCCCCTGCCTACCAGATAAGGTAATCATAGTTGCCGTGTTCAAGATATTTTGACTATGCTGATACCAAAACCCTATACCAGAGACCACCGGCATCTCGCCGGAAAAACGCATCGCGGCGCCCCCCAAAAACATATACCGGAAATACTGCCACCACCAGCAAAACCGCCGACAAACGGGCTTCACCGGAAAACGAATCACGGTGAGCACCCCCACCCCCACCACCGCTGCCACCAAACACGGGCGCACGCGCAACCGGCGCGAACCTCACCGCATCAACCCCCGCCCCCAACCCCCTCGTAGCACCCCGCGGTTAGAAACCCACCAGAAAATCACACCAATAAACCCACAAATCGGAAGGGGCGCTGGGCAGGAGGGCTCACCAGGGTGTACCTCGGTTCGCCGGAGAAACGCCCGCCTGCTCACTCGCTACGCCACCTGCAGAAAAATAGAGCAAACCCGCGTCACCCCAAAAAAAGCACCAAAAAACGGAGGCGAGTATGAGCGCGCACGGGGGGAGGGTGCAGGGAATAAGACCTCACCTCGACGACGCGTGGATTTGCTGGAGAAGCAGCCGAAACTCCGGCGGGAGCGTCGGGAGACGCCAAAATCGCCGCTCTGCCGCGAGGGTCGCCGCGAGTGGGGAAAATGGTGGCGAACCGGATTAGAACAGGTGAAAACCGCACGCTTCCCCAAATTTGAAACACCCAGTCGCTGGCGAGTGGGTCCCACCACGACCTGGTCAGGAAACGGACGCGCGACGTGGTGCGGAAGGAGCGGGCGATGTTCGAACCCGTTATGCGCGAATCTTGACGCGCGCCGGACGGGGAGACAAACCAGGGCACGTTCCCTTATTAGATTATCTGTTTAATCTTTGTCTCTATGATATTCATTTCATTTCATTCCATTTTGCCAAATAAAATAAAATGGCGTGCGAGCATTTTGACTGCTCTAAACAAGTGTCCCGCTCGCTTCACAAACACGGTAGGCAGGATCGTCCGCCCATTCCGCGTCAACAATGTTGGAGAGAAGGCGGGCGGTTGCCATCCCTGAACTGCACCGCACATCCATGTTTCCCAAGAAGAGGAGAGTAGCGATGAACAACGTCGTGCCGTCCGAGACCAGACCAGCATCAAAAGTCGGGGAAGAGTCCAGAAAAAGATCGCTCACATGCGCGCGGGTTACAGTTCAGACACGCCGAAATGACCGCGTTTTGGCCCCGCCCGGCCACGGCCATGGAGAAATCAAATAAAAGCGGCGGCGCATCCGGTTCCGATCGTCCGTCGCCCCGCGAAATGCTCACTCACGGGCCACCTCCGCAGTACAGGGAGTGAGCGCGGCTTTTGATCTCGGACCAGACAAAGCGCCACGTCCACTCCGGTCGGAGGAACGATTAACGGGAAATGTTGAAGCCGGCGTGCATGCCGAGGGAGATTACCAGGGGAGAAAAGTGGCGCCAAAGCCGGGAGATTACCAGACATTAGCGAGTGCTTGGCTGTGCCGTACCGGGGAAAGCAAGCAGGTCGTGCAAGCTCAAAAGCCACCGAAATGTGCGAGCATCCCATGTGATGTGAGTGTGAACATTTCGGCAAGCTAGCTGGTCTGGAACTGCTAATGGCGCGTTATTCTCTAGCTGCATTACGATCCCAAAGGTGCCTCGGACTACCATAATAACACGCCATGCATGATGGGCGTCTTGGAGAGGAAGATCTCGGAGGAGTGTCCACCGGCGGAGCACGTATGTGAATCATCACGGACTCGTCCAGTCACAGAAATACCCCAATTCTTCAAATGCTTAATCCTAGCCGCGACGAACAGAGAGCGTCGGTGCAATGGTGATGATGAAATGTTTAAGGATTTGAACCCGGGAAGGAGGCAGTACGCATGCGCCAATGCAACGGTGAGCCCAGTTTCCCCGTTTTACGAATTTCATCAGACGTGTCATCATCACGATCCTCTGCATAAAAATCATTCTTTGTTTCTTCACCTCCTGCAATGCATGCCTTAAATTCTGGTGCATATCAGGTTGGATTTGCGACCACTAGAGCTGCTTGCATTTCCTTGTCCACTTTGAGCTTTCTACCTCAACTTTCAAATGCATTCAAGACTCAGGAAATTTGTGTGATCAACCAGAAGTGCCGGTTACTTGTGCTCCTTCACATCAGTTATCATTGCAAGTTTGCAACAATGGCTGCGTCTTTCTCAATACAAACAAAGCTGGTAGCGATCATGTCGGCCTAATACCCTATCTAAACACACAACCGTGTCGGAGAAAAAGTGTACAATTCCCCCTAGGATGCGCGTATTGTAGGTCTGAAGCCCCCATGTACAATTCCCCCTACGATACACTGGATCATCCGCCATTGTCGTCGCCAGCGACACGTAGCGGCGCATCGTTTACGACTGACCAAATCAGCATTCTAGCCTACTATATAGCTGTTCCGAGGGACTTGCTCATAAATACGCAATAAAGTAGGGATCTTTTCATCAATTTTAACAAGCCTTTCGTACCTAGATCGAAAAGCTTTGTTTCCTAAACGGTTTGGTTTTTTCTGGAAAAAAAAAAGTCCAATGTGACAGCCAGGTGTGGTTTTGTATCAATCTGAAACACCCAACCAGTTTTTTATATGAATTTGCCTCCCTGAATGCGGGACTGACATTCCAGGCCCACACGAACGTTGAAAAGAAATACAGAAGGCGAGATCGACACACATTCTCCGCCGCGCTGGCCGGCACGTGCATGATGCAGCATGCAGGCGAGCAACAGAGAGATCCATCTCACGCCGCTAAATCATCACACAATTCACCACGGCGGCTTGCTTGTTTTCACCATAGCGCGGTAGCACAAAAATTACACACTGCAACTGCAAGCAATCGGTACATAATACTACGTACTCCACTCACTAGGGGTGACACTATACTACCGTACTGTAATTACTGCCAGTGACCACTACAGGAAACGGCCAACCACTGCGTTAATTCACACTTGGAGCTAGCTGCAGACCGCAGTTAATGGCGGCAACGCCATGGATCGCCGCTGAGCGGTGGTGGTAGAATAGAGCCCCCCTTCGTCCGGCTGGTTTGGTTGCCGGGGAGGAACGAACGGTGAAAACAACGGACATCTCTCCTCAGTCCTCACTAGAGTTTTACTGCTATATATAGGAGTACGGTACGTGACGGTGCTGTGGCTGGTCGCCGGCGTCCGGCGGCCGGGGGCGAGTGGCTAGTCGTCGCGGTTGATGAATGCGACGAGGGTGGCCATCTCGGCCTGCGCCTGTGGCGTGCTCATCTTGGTGAGGAAGTAGACGTGGCCCTCGCCGGGGGTCTCGTACAGCTCCGCCTGCCCGGGCCACCCGCTTCCTTTCAGGGTGGCGTAGTAGGCGCGCTGCCACGGGTTGAGCCGGTCCTGGCCGGAGACGGTGACGAGCACGCGGTCGCATCCGAGGCGGCGCCACGAGGCCGCGGGGAGCGCCAGCGGGTTGGCGTAGGGGTGGTCGATGGGGTAGCGCCCCGCGCAGATGAAGCTCCATGTGCGCGCCGCCGACTGCAGGTACGCCGGGTCCGCGGCCTGCGCGCCCACCGCGCTCCGGCCCTGGAAGTACGGGTCCAGCAGCGCCACGCCCTTCAGCTTCGCGCCGCCGGCGCCGCCGGCGTCGAGGCCCTCCTCGCCGGCGCGCAGCGCCAGGTTGTGCGCGATGTTGCCGCCGGCGCTGTCGCCGGCGAGGAACAGGCGGGACGTGTCTCCGTACTGGGACAGCCACTGGTCTGTGCCCGGCGCTGCGTTGGCGAGCACCCACTTGAGGGCCGCCCAGGCGTCCTCGTAGGCGGCGGGGAGCGGGTGCTCGGGGGCGAGGCGGTAGTTGACGGAGACGGCGACGACGCCCGCCTTGGCGGCCAGCGTGTTGAGGTAGGCGTGGTAGATGGGGTTGAAGGCGGACTCGACGACGAAGGCGCCGCCGTGGAAGTAGACGAGGATGGGGAGTTTGGCGGCGGAGGAGCGGAAGCTGGGGAGGTAGATCCGGGCGGCGAGGCCCGTGGAGGGGTCGATGTGGACGTCGCGGGAGGTGACGCCGGTGAGCGTGTCGGCGGCGGCCGCCACGACGTCGGTGCCCATGAGCCGCTTCACCACGCCGCTCTTGTACTCGATGAGGAACGGGGAGAAGTCGAACTTGACGGCGGAGGAGCTGGAGGAGGACCGGGCTGCGAGGGCGCAATGTGCGTGGAGAAGGAGCGGGAGCAGGAGGAGGAGCGAGATCCGGTGGTGGGACGCCATGGATGGATGGATGGATGGAGGAGCGGAGTGGCTGCAGCTGCGGGATGCGGCAGTGGAGAGTGGCAGGCAGCGTGGAGTGTGTGACTGACGGTGGGAGATGAGAAGAAATGGGTCCGTTTATATGGATGCAGATGTGGCGGCCGACAGGGCCTAGCGTATCGCACTATTTTTTTTTTGTGGATCGTGGTGGGCTTTGGTTTAGCGCTTTTCACACGCCTCGGCCCGTCCCGGCCCTTCCTTTCCCGCCGCACCCGCACCCTGCACCGCATGTGCCTGCGCACCGTCGTATGAATTCCTGCCTGTAATGGCGCAATCTCCCTCTTCTTCTTCCTTTAACACATTATAATCCATTCACATTTCCTCTCCTTCCCAAGTTCCAACGAACCGGCTGTCTTCTCTGAACCTAAAAGATTCAGGTTTCATCAGAAGATGCATACAGGCTCAACACTTCGTTCCCTCTGTGCGGGAGACTACTAGACTAGACTAACAACACACTTTGATGATTAGTTAGCACGGCAGTGCAACACCGACCATTCAATGCGGCAAGCACAGTTAAGCACGCTAGCTCGTTCCTCTTCCTCCTCCACGCAACGCTGCTTTGCTTTGCTTCTCCTAGTCCTAGGTGGTCTGGCTAGTACCCTGCTAATCAACCTCGGGCTCCCCCATATCGACCTGTCTCCACTCCACCGTACGTGAGTGGGGCGGCACAATGCCAATCACTGGCCTCAAACGCTCCTTACAGATAGTTAACCCCACCGATTTAGCGCTGGCTAGCTTTGTCGCCAAGGCAAACAAAGCGGCCGTGATGCGTGGTCGGAGATCGATGGAGCCTGGCCTGCACGACGAACACCCTGTAGTCCTGACATGGTTACATCTTTCGTGGAGCCGCGACATAGAAAAATGGTGATGGGCTCAAGGGATCACGGGGGGGAGATAGTGTAGCGTTCACGGACGCTTGCGGCAGCGGCATTCATGGTGTCTTGTTTCTTCTTCTGTGATTCTGTCTCCTGGATTAAGCACTGCTTGCCGCCATGTACGGCAACGGCATTGCCGTTACGCCAAGATTAAAGACCTGTTTTGGAATGGTTGAATTTCATATACTACTACCTCTATTCACAAATATAAGGCATTTTGGTTCTTTATATTCAAATTATCTACACTTATTTTGTAAGTAGATTCACTCTTTTTTTTCATGTAACAAATTAATAGCGAAAGACTAGATACTCGCTCCGTTCATAAATAAGTGTCTCAAATCTCTCAAAAATAAGAAGTGTCTTTTTGATAGACTTGAGACATTTATTTGTGGATGGAGGGAGTATAATAATTCACATTAGTGTAGTGCATGCATGCATGCATGTCTGTAAAAAAACTTTACCCTGCACCTACAACATTTTTGTTTTCAAAATCTACTAAAGATCCTTGCAAGTGTTAGAGCATTTCGAACATATCATGCAAGTGGCAAATCTTTATAATAAATGTTTTTAAGGGTTCGGGTTAAAATTGTGACCCCAACAGGTCCCTTAAGCCATCCGCCCTTAAAAAGGGTTTTAATGGAAACATTAGACTGTGCTCCGAGAATATTATATATAGGTTATGTGTTTCCCATATTATGTATTTTAGCTTGGCACAACGGCCATTTCAACTCTTCCTCTTTCTTGCCTCCATGTCGTCTCCACCGTTGATCTCCTCTGATGAAAATCCATCGACCCTGCACTTTATGGAGTCCATGGTGCCTGCTCCTGATCAATTCACGTTCACGGGCCCCTAGTCGTAGACTCGGGCACCGTCCTCTATGCTCGCGGTCGTGCATTGACCTTCGATGTTGCCCCTGTTGTAGAGAGCACCCATGTTGTAGGGCGGCAATATGTGTGGTTGCCCCCCCATAACACTTGTTCGGCACACATGTCGGACGCTCTGATGGGCCTGTTGGTGGCGATGCGCTTAAGACCCTTTTTGGAGTGGCTGCATTTCATATAGTATCACCTTCGGAGAAATGTATAATTGAGTTACCACTAAAACATGTAAAAAAGGATGTCTGGAAAGTTATCTTGTACTCCATCCGTGCATAAAAGGATGTTTCAGTTTTGTTCATAATTATATGTATCTAAACACTAAAAAAATGTCTAGACAAATGTAAATTTAATAAAGTTGTGGCACCCGTTCAGGAGAGAGTACTAGTACTGGTTTGAAAATCGAAGGACTTTCCATGGTGTCCACTTATAGGTCACTAGCGTATAGTAGGAGTACCTTGCAAGTGTAACCTTTGTTGCACCACAGGAGCTTCCGGCCGAGTTTAGAGCCCTAGGTAGCGCTTTCAATGCCATCAATTCGTGTCTCTGAAATCTGAATGCGGCCATCGACTCCGTGCACTGCGGCTGCCCTTGCCACCCAACTCAATAATTCCCAACTGAAACCCACCCTGATGAGCCGATGAGGTGACTCGCGTGAGTACAAGGTCTCAGCAACAACATCATGCAGTACATGTACAGGTCCTTGGATGAGTGATGAAAAGAAAGGAAAAATGTACTGCCGCGATCACTGAGAAAGGCACGATCTGAATAATCTAGGGTCATCCACTTTCCAGAAATACATTCTGAACACGGTTTAAAATCCAAACTTTCGGAAAACAAGATTCCTCGCGTACATTGCAAAACATGCATGCACGGTGATACTCACGCCCACAACTTTTTTCTTTCGACCTTTTGACATCTAGACATACTATGTTTTTCGAAAACGAGGCGGATGCCCCTATGTTCATACGTGTATTTTCCCGTGACCACGGGAGCGTATATTCAAAGTGGTGGAACGAACTTGCGGACGGCTAGTATAAATGTATGATGCCAAGCATGGGAATCGATTTGTTGGATGATCTTGTGGACCGGTAGCGCATGAAAAGTGTGAGCTTTACTCCTTGTCCTCCAAAAATACAATCCCACACATTCGTTCGGGTACCTGGCCTATCCACACCACCCATATGCTGTAAGATCCGTGCTGGTCAACGACTCCACACGCCCGCACCATTCGGTGTTAGTGTCCACAAACCGGCATCGCGAGAGATTAACACACTCGCCGACCAGACGTCGTGGCCGCACAGCCTTTCTCTCACCTGTCTCGGGTCCGTTCGTCGCCGACAGCCTCTCCCCTCCGGACGGCCGTCTTGCTCCCACCTCTCCGTTCACCAGTTCGTCACCGGCCGTCGCTCGCCATTGTCTCACCACAGCCAGGCCCCGCCGCCACCGCTTCGCTCCACCACCCCATCCCCTCACCTCCACGAACTCCGGCGCCGCCGTCGGCACCGTTAGCGAATCCATGTCCGCCGGATCCTCATGCCGCAGCAACAGCTGCGGCCTAGGTGTTCCTCTCCGTTGTGCCTCTCTCCTCGCACCTCATTCGGCGCAGTCCTCTCAGCCTCCATGGGCGGATTGAACAGTTGCACCGAGCTCCCTCTAGATTCGGTGTTCCAGGAGTCAAGCGGTGAGGCCTCAGATCCGTAGCAACCCCCGCGTTCGTGTTTTCAGATTCTCCAGAGTGGGCATTTTAGGGCTTGTTTGATTTAAAGGAATCTTGTAGGATTCTTGTAGGAATTTATCCCATAGGAATTTTTCCTTTCCTAGTGGTTTGATTCATAGGATTGGTTCCTATAGGAATTTTTTCCATAGGAATTTTTATACTAGTTCCCATAGGAATTCTAACATCCACTCCAACCTCTTTTTACAATTCCTTTGGTGGAATCAAACAAACTTTGATACAAAGCAAATCCTATAAGATTGGAGTGTACATGACATAGCAATCCTATACTTTTCCTATTCCTATGACTTTCCTATCCTACGAATCAAACAAGAGTGTTCTTAGTTGTTCTTCTGTTTTCAGATTCGCTGAAACGAGCTACGGGATCGACGAGGGTGCAGGCTGTAGCGGTGTTGGATTCGATGGATCTGACTACTCCTTCCATTACCGGGCGAGTTACAGACACTCTTTTCTCTCTTGAGAAATACGAATCTTATTTTCGTGTCTGGTTCCCCGGCCCCTGTTCTTAATCTACTCTCTTTTCTCAGCACTAGCTCGGGTTCAGGCCTTTCGTCGGTTCATCTGATCTAGAGGAAGAAGATTAGCCCACCCGGCGCGACGATCGGCAGGAGCACATTTCTAGACACTATGGGGTAATCATTCTGTTCATGTGACAATTTGTTGCCCATATCACATTCTTTTCTGGAAAACCATGACATGTATGAGTGTCCAAAGAGGAACACTAGTTGCCCGCCACAGAACACTACGGAACATTTTGGGACAACAAACAAATTGATATTTTTGTGGACATCCAGTAAACAGGCAAAAAGTTCTTTTGGTGGCACCCCTCATGCGATATCAGCTTTGAAAAATTGAAACCAAAATAGGATAACATAGGCAAAATAGTTTCAATCCAACAATGAGTCTGGCAGGAAGCAATGAGTACAAAATAACAATTTGGTTGTTCAACACAGTAAATTCATAGTGAACACGTAGCTGGAGGGGAGATATCTTCTCGTCAGATAGACACAAAATGGGAAATCAACGCTATATGTATCAATTGTGACCAGTTCCCCACGCAGAAACATGCTGGTACCTCACCGCCGACACAACAATGCTGGTACCTCACTCCAAAACTAACTTCCCAAGTACAGGTTGTAAAACTCCTGAGCTTCGTCGGTTGAGTCAAAAAAACAAGCCAGGGGTGGTATAGAAAAAAATTGTGTTGTCTTCTTCGCCACAGACGCTCGCAATACCATCTCAATTGCGCCGACCTCGCTTGGCGCAGTTCGTGTTGGAAAATTGCGCCGACCCCGCTTGGTGGACTTCGTGTTGGAAATTCCACCGCTCTAGCTGTATGTTTGCTTCATGGTTTGGCAAGGGGACAAAAAAAAATAGTATGCAAAAATCTCAACAATATGTACCCACATGAAGTATTTTTTGTATGGTACCCACATGAAGTTCTACAGTACACATATACCAAAGAAGCGTATACTTTACTAAGTTAGTAATATTCATTATTAACATCTTGTTTTTGGTAGTTTCTGCGGAATTTTTTCACTAAGACAAAATGTACAAGATAGAGAAATCCCTTGACTTGAATAGTGATGTATGTTTCTGGACTAAAAGTTCACATTTTTATTTACTAGGAGGTACTGATTTTCCTGTCAAGTTCAGAATGAAAAGGTAGAATGACGGCACAATAATTTTATGTAGCAAAACGAATCCAAATTTTTACAGGGAACACAAGCAGAATCTAGTTGGAACAGAAAACGATTCCATTTTTGAGGTGCCATACTGGAAGATAGCTAAAGTGGTGGATTGAATGCTGAATCTAGTCAAAAGAGAAAACAAATGAATCTAAAATTCATTTTCTTTTCTTACTAACCGTCTCACGGACAAAGAATTTTCAGTAGTGACGAATAAGTTCAGCGCCTGGGTAGCAGTTTCGCTTTGCATCTCCTCGGCGATACTGTTCGTCGATTGGGGTTGTGTGTGAACAATGTCATATCCAAAGGTGAAATCCGTTGCTGTATCACGGTAGGACGCCTCCTCCGCATAACAACGGTCATCTTCTTCCTTGAGATAGATGAATACGACGAACAGCTTGACCCATACCTGAGGTGGAGAGGGAGATGCGAAAATTAAGATCTAGATCCATGGACCGAGCCAAAAAATATTTTGATTTTACAATGTTACCTGGAACTTCATCGAAGCATGCTCAGATCCACCAGATCCATGCGTGATGCCATCTATGCCGGAGCCGATTTCGAAATCCCCTATGCGGGCGTGCTGCCGCCTATGCCGGCCGCCGCCGAGCAAGGATGTGTTGGATCGCCTCGGAGGGGAAAAGCAGAGATGGAGACGACGTACGCTACCAAGAGGGAGGGCCTGGCGACGTGCGAGCCGACTGGATGGGGAGTGGTGTGTGTGTGTGGGGGGGGGGGGGGGGGGGGGGGCGGAGACGTGCGAACCGAGAGAAAGAGCGATGTCTGTCGAAAGGTACATTTTAGAACAGGTTTAGACATTTTTCGCTCGCATTAGTCAAACCAGCGCGCGCTAGCATACCGTTTCTTCCGGATCCGCACCGGATGGACGGTTCAGATAAGACGGGTACCCGAACGAAGTTGTGGAAAAACCGCTCTCCTTGTCCTCCTCCTCCTACAGTCCTGCTTCTAGCGCAACTACCAGTTGGAGTGCTGCAACTACTAGTAGCCGGGGTAGCTGAGGCGGTTACTAGCTTTTCCCGCAGATCGTGCTTGCTTTCGGTGTAAAATAAAACTACTAGGGCGAACCATCTGGTAACAGAAGAGATGACTGCATAATTAATTCGTAGTCGTAGTCTACCGTGGCTCCTGAGGCACTTTCCTAGAAATACATTCAGAACTTTCCGAGAACAACTTTCTTCGCGTATATCTAGAAATACGTATCTTTTTTCGAACGTGTATTTTCTTATGTTCGTACGTGTATTGTCCCGTGACCACGGGAGCATATATTCAAAGTGTTGGAACGAACTTGCGGACGGCTAGTATGAGTGTATGATGCCAAGCATGGGAATCGATTTGTTGGATGATGTTGTGGACCAGTAGGGCATGAAATGTGTGAGCTTTACTCCTCTTCGTCCTCCTCCTACAGTCCTGCTTCAGCGGCAACGACTAGTAGCCGGGGTAGCTGCGGCGGTTACTAGCTTTTCCCGCCGATCGTGCTTGGTTTCGGTGTTAAAACTCGGGCGCGCCATATAACAACAGTTAACGGCGCCATATATGGAGCTGCACACGTGTCCCCGTCCTCTTCTATCACCTGACAACGATTATGGTCATGATGAATGCCGAAGAGGTTTGGGTTCGGTTGGGAGCTGCTGCTGCTGCTGCTGCTGACATGATCAGGAGCCGAAAAAACCGTTTGCTGCATCTTTCGGAGGATCAATTCGCCATCCCTCCTGTCCGTGATCGTCGCTCGTTCGTCGACGTGTGTGTGCAGCCAAGGAATGGACGTGGTGTTGCCCCGTGAGCATCTTCATTCACAGTCTCCCCCATCACTACTGCACTTGAGGGGTTTCGCGGCGGCGCCGGTGTCACGGATCCCATCCGCCGTTCCTGCACGCCGACACGTCGCGACGTCGACCTCCCAACTTTCCTCGCCTCGCCTTCTAGTGCATGCATGGTGTGCGGTGCGAAGTGCGATCCATTGGCACTGCTGAAGGATCCTGATAATCTGCGACTGCTGTGCATGGCATGGCATGGCATGTGCTGACCGCTGCGCTCGGGTTTGCCCGTGGAACAGTGCGCGTCCAAATCATCCATCGATCCAGCAATCCAGCACGTGATGGCGCTCTCTGTGCACACGGACGGGCGCGTCCTATTCTTTCTGCGACTGCAGGTGACCGAATGGATCCATCCTCCATCCGACTGTACCGGTACTGTGTCATTCATCCGTCGGCAGCGAGAGGCCGCCGCTTCATTACTACGTAGAGTGCATGCACGAATGACGTGTCCTTTTATCGGAGTCGTTTGTACGTGGGTTGTGAACTTGCCGGAGCAAGCGGGCAGTGTCCTACGACTAGGAGGCCCAATGTATAAGAAGCCGCTCGTCCCGTACGTCTCGGCACACTATGCCCTGCGCTGATCTATTTTTTTTTTTGAGATAATATGCCGCAGCTTTATTGATTAACGCACATCATTACAAAGTATGTCCCGGATGCACTCCGGTGCAACATCAAAGGAAAGGTTACAAATAGATAACTCACTACTACGAGCTAAGGTATGTGCTGCGACATTGAGCTTCCTGCTGGAATGCCTGAAGATACAAGTGGTGAAGTCGGAGGCAAGTGTTTTGATGTCACTCACCACCGTTTCCACACCAGACCGGTCCTTCGCCGTAGCTAAAATCTTGTTGATCATCGAGCGACAGTCGGAGACCAGAATAACATCCCTGAAACCGTTCTCCCTAGAGACCATCAGAGCACGCTGAATAGCGATTGCTTCAGCTAGCTCGGGGGAATGGATGCCGGCGATGCCCTCGTTGCAAGCCAAGAGAAGCTTGCCCTCCGAGTCACGCACCACAGCACCCCACCCCATCCTCTCCTCTTGTTTGAAGATAGCGGCATCAACGTTAATACAGACCTTACCAACGGGCGGCGGGCTCCAACGGGGATTAGCTGAGGATTCACACCTAGTAGCTGTTGGGGTCTTGAAACAATGAAGCACGATATTCTCCACGTAAGCCTTGATCTTAGCTGCCACCCTCATCGGATGCAGCTCACCTTGCCCATTTCTGGCATCGTTTCGAGCTTCCCAGATCTGCCAACAAGACACCGCCAAAACAGTGGCCTGTGTGGGTGATGCCCTTCGCAGAAACTCGAAAATCCACCCCTTCATCTCACTGAATGTCTTCCTCGACAATTTCAAAGGAAAACTTTCCTTTACTGACGACCAGACTGCAGTAGCAAAAGGACAGAACAAAAATAGATGTTCAACCTGTTCAACTCTTCCACAGAAAACACACTTGTCATTTGCTGGGATTTGACGGTGTGTAAGCTGAAATCCTGTCGGGAGACAATCATGGGCCATGCGCCATAGCACTATTTTCATTTTACCCGGTGCTATGATTGCCCAAAGAGATTTCCACTCCTTTTCTTGGACTACCAGGTCTGAGCTGCCCCCCTGATTCTTGGCACCCCTGGCATCGAAGAACTTGCATATCCTAGCCAGAAAATAAGCAGACTTGACAGTATATAAACCGAACCTGTCATGTGGCCAAGCCACGAAGTCTGCTCCTCCATGTCTGCTGATAGGAATAGATTTGATTACATTGGCCACACCATCAGGGAAGAAAGTGCGAACTGTATCCATATCCCAAGCATTAGCCTCATCATTCATTAATAGTTGTACCGTAGCATTTTGTGGGAGCGGTTCCAGTGTACTGAAAGTACCCGGAGGGCAATCAGGAATCCAACTATCCCGCATTATATTGATGGAAGCACCATTACCCACCCGCCACATTAGTCCTTTCAATAGCAACTCTCTACCAAAGAGAATAGACCGCCATGTGAAGGAAGCAGCTCTCGGTTTCACAGCAGATAAGAAATCTGTGTCCGGAAAGTACCGCCCTTTGAGCACTCGAGCACACAGCGACTCAGGCTTAGTTACCAGACGCCAGGCTTGTTTCCCAAGCATAGCTTGGTTAAATAATACAAAGTCCTTGAATCCCATACCACCAAGTGTCTTTGGAGTCGAGAGCCATAGCCATGATCGCCAGTGCATTTTCCGTTTACCGTCTTCAAAACCCCACCAGTGGTTGGCAACAATCGAACGCATCTTGTCACAGATTCCCACTGGGACCTGAAAACAACTCATTATGTAGTTCGGGATGGATTGTGTCACAGCTTTCAGAAACGCCTCTTTCCCAGCTCTAGACATGGGGCGGTCATCCCAACTCATAACACTAGCCCACACACGGTCGGAGAGAAACTTGAAAGAGGACGAGATCGCTCGGGATATATCTGTAGGCATACCCAAGTATGTGTCCTGAAGAACCTCATTTGTAACCTCCAAGGTAGTCTTCACCCTATTCTTCACAGGGTCCGAACATTTGTCACCAAAAAACACCGACGATTTTTGAAGGTTGATTTTCTGGCCTGATGCCTCACAATATGTGTGCAACACTTCTTTGAGAGCCTTAACACTCCGATCATCGCTCCGAGCGAAAAAGATACTGTCATCTGGAAGAGTAAATGGGATATAGTGGGTCCTTGTCTGCCGTTCTTAAGACCTTGTAGCTCACCAAGAACCTCTCTCTTCTGCAATAAGCATGACAACCCTTCCGTGCATAGGAGGAAAAGATATGGACTGATAGGATCTCCCTGACGAATACCGCGTGAGGGCACAACGGGGGATGTAAGATCACCATTGACCTTGACTGCATACCTAGCTGTTGTCACACACCGCATCACCGATGCAATCCAACTAGGGGCAAAACCAAGCTTCAAAAGACAACCATGAAGATAAGCCCACTCAATTCTGTCATAGGCCTTCATCATATCAATCTTAAGAGCAAAAAAAGGACTATTACTCTTTTGCTTGCGAACTGTGTGAAGGCATTCAAAAGCAATTAGAGCACTGTCAGTAATCAACCGTCCCGGAACAAACGCACTCTGGAATTCTGAGATCACCTCCGGTAATATCACTTTCAGCCTGTTTGCAAGAACCTTCGAGGCAATTTTGTAAAGAACATTACAAAGGCTGATAGTTCGAAATTTGGACAAATGCTTAGCCTTTTTTACCTTGGGGATAAGGACGATCACCGAGTGACAAAAACCCTCTGGTATAGCACCGCCTGCCAAAAAACTCCTGATGGCATCACACACCTCGCTCTGGATCAGTTCCCAATGTGTCTGGTAGAACATGGCTGGAAAACCGTCTGGGCCAGGAGCCTTGGTGGGACCCATCTGGAAGAGAGCCACACGGATCTCCTCATTGGTATATGGAGCACAAAGTTGCTCATTCATGTCGGTATCTACCTTAACATGCATCGATTCCAGAACCTCATCCATCGAAAGAGTTGGTTCTGATGTGAACAGCTCCTCATAGAAATTGTGAACCATATGCTTCATCCCATCATGATCCACACAGCGCGAGCCATCCTCACGAACCAGTACATCAATACGATTAGTACGCTTCCTCGCTGATGCTCTGGCATGAAAGAATGCCGTGTTACGATCTCCCTCACGTAACCAATCGACCCGTGACCGTTGTCTGGCCATAATCTCTTCTCTCTCAAAGAGTTCACAGAGCATCGTTTCAACTTCCTTCTCCTTCGCTATGGTGTCGTTAGACACGTCCAACTGGCGCAGGCCGTGCAGCCTTCGCTCCAAGCGAGAGATTTGGCGTCGCACAGACCCAAAAGTGGCCCAGCTCCATTTTCGCAGAGAAGCAGCTGTACCGTGTAGCGAGGCCCATGTAGAGCCCAGCGGATCCAGCCCACTCTCATTCTTCTTCCATGCCTGTTCCACGGTGGCTGTATAGTCGTCAGCACGCCGCCACATAGCCTCGTATCTGAAACCACGCTGCAGTGGCTGCTGTTGCAACCTCTGATCGCTGCACTCAAGAGACAGTAGTATTGCATAGTGGTCAGAAGATGATGTGATCACATTCTCCACGTTGCTATCCTCAAATCGATCTGCAAAAGCTCTATTTGAGACAGCACGATCTAGCCTCACTCGGACATTGCTTTGGGCATCTTGCCGGTTTGTCCATGTGAACTTTGGTCCCGAAAACCCCATATCTGTCAGCTCACAGTCCTGTAAGCAGTCTCGGAACGGACCCATCTGTGTTTCAGCTCTGTCCCTAGCACCAAAGTGCTCGTCATTACACAACACCTCGTTGAAATCTCCGCAACAGACCCAAGGGACATCACTATCCCTTCGCAGCCGCCGGAGAAGGTCCCAAAAGATGTGCCTCAACTCACGTTTTGGATCACCATAGACAAAGGTTGCATGCCAAGACCTCGAGTCCTCCTGGTGCAACGTCACATCGATACAATGAGCGTTAAACCCCTGAATAGACACCGTATACGGCAGCCTCCAAAAAAGCGCAAGGCCGCCACCGCGACCCTCGCAACTTACAGCAAAAGATCCTGTGAATCCCAGAGACCACATGAATCCTTTAGCCTGTCTCTCCCCCATCTTAGTTTCAGATAAGAAGAGGACAGCTGGCCTAAACTGCTTCACCAACCAACGAAGCTCTCCAACTGTCGCGGCCGACCCCAAACCACGACAGTTCCAACATAGGAGACTCATTGCGTCCGGCGGGACTGCTCCTCCGCAGTCGCCGCCTGATCCGCCGATCCAGAGAGTGTTGTTTTTTGTTTCTTCACAGAGTCCGAGCTTAGAGCATCTTCATTTTCCACACAGCTTTCCAGTTTGTCTGCCACCACTAATACCATAGCCCCCACCTCAGTCGGTGGCTCTACAATACACAGCTGATTTGGTGGTGGTGCCTTGCCAGGCTTTCGCTTCTGTCCAGCTGTGGTTTTAGGTTTAGCAGGGAAAAGTTCCTTTCCGATAGGCTCAGACTGTCCACGACCCCGTCCACGCGTCGTTCGTCCTCTACCCCGGCCGTTACCAGGTCCACTCTTGAGAGGAGAGGAGATTTCCCCCTCCTCCGTATGGATGGACACAAAGCCTGACGCTCTACCCCTGCCGCGACCACCAACAACCGACGAACCTTGGCCCATTTGATCACCGGTAGAGCCTGTGGCATTAGCAGACTTAGACCCCCCTGTTCTTTTGTTGATCTCGTCCACAGAGAGCTTCAGGGCAGGATAGAGGAGTGAGCCATTGACATCTCTCTCCGCTGGATTAGGGCACACCAGTGCATTATGACCCAACAACCCACATGAGAAGCAATAAAACGGCAGATGCTCATACTGGACCTCATAAGTCTCAGTTGTCTGTAGCCGGCTTGAAAACACCGTCACGACTCGCACCAGTGGCTCTTGGACGGCAATCTCCACCCGGAGACGCATGAAAGCGCCCCAGCAACGACCCAACGAGTCGGCTTCAACTTTCCTGACAGTGCCAATTGGTTTGGCAATCTCAAAACACCTCGCCTCCCGCATCAACCACGGTGGAAGAGCCATGACTCTGACCCAGATGGCCAGACGGTCGAACACGACCTGCTGCGGCTGCACGTCCGCATCGTACTTCTTCAACAAGATGGCATGCTTGCCAACCACCCATGGCGAACCCTCCATAATTCGGTCCCTATCAGCCATTGAACCGAACTCCGCGATGAACAAATTATGTCCAGCAGGATTCAGAATCAGTCCCTTCGGGTTACCCCAGGCCGGCCTCATGGCCGCCGAGATAGTCTGGATGTGGAGGACATTAGGGGACAACACCTTACCCACAAAAGCTCTGTCCGGATCCACCAGATCCCGATCATCCTGGTCATCAATGACCACCGCCGTCGACTCCACGGCAGTTAGACGCAACTGCGCCATCAGTTGTTCCACCGGAGCTCCAGAGGCTCCAGATGCTGAAGACCCACCCTTGTCGACCTTCGTATCTTGCGCCGCCTTCCCCTTCTCAGCTCGCGATGGCTCCGTCGAGACACCACCGCTTCCAGAGGACAGGTTTACCACCGGCGCAACCCCACTCGCCAAGTTCGTCTTAGATCCCACCATCAGCAACACCAGCCCCGTACTTTCCGGTCTCAACCAAGGGTGGATAGTACTGCAAGAGTACCCCTCGATCACCCCGAACCAAGATAAAAGAGACGAAAACCAGCGCGCTAGAGCGATCGGGGCGACGATCGTAGAGAGAATATGTGAGAGAATTGAGAAAAGCAATCACGATTGCGATCTCAGATGGAGTTCTGGCCCTGGGGGTCGCGAGTCGCCAGAGCGAGGCCAAACCCTAGGAAACCGAACAGTTCTCGGGTAAAGGGATACTTAAGAATAAAGTAATCTGCGCTGATCTATTCTAGCTGCCGCCGTGTCCTACTCCTGGCCAGGTAAACACTCGGGAAAGATGGTTTGATTATTGCCCAAAAGGAAAGGAGCCACCACAGGAAGGCGATCCCCACCACCTGCTGGATCGGTCTCCACTTCCTTCTCTTCAGGTTACCGCCAAATAATGCTCTCTCCTCGCCGATCGAGCTAGAGACGTTGCTCCGTCCAAAGCTCGCGTCAGTTCCGATGCACGGCCGGCTCGCGACCGGCAGCGGGATTCCGGGAAGAAAACTTAACTACGGAGGCGCCGCCGGCCGCATCATGAGTCGCCGCTACGCAAGGCATGCACACCGAGGTGCGCGCACGCTCGGCCTTGCGACGCATTTCACTGGTCTTGTAGGGATTGCGCGGTGTCCGGACCGGAGTTCGCGACGGCGACGGACTACTACTGCTGGCGGTAGCGTACGCCGCTCTGAACGACGCATTCAGCACACTGCACAGATGCACAGGGCATATATATCCTTCTTTCAAAAATGTGAAATTAAGTGTACATCAGACACGCGTCTAGATGCAACCGTTGTGAAAACCTTTTTTTTAAATATAATTATTGTCAAAAAGATCTAGCCAAAAAAAATGGAGGTACGTCTAGACATTCTGTATTCACACAAAAAGTTTCATCAGAAAAAAGACATTTATTATGAGGACAAGATCGCTCGGGATATATCTGTAGGCATACCCAAGTATGTGTCCTGAAGAACCTCATTTGTAACCTCCAAGGTAGTCTTCACCCTATTCTTCACAGGGTCCGAACATTTGTCACCAAAAAACACCGACGATTTTTGAAGGTTGATTTTCTGGCCTGATGCCTCACAATATGTGTGCAACACTTCTTTGAGAGCCTTAACACTCCGATCATCGCTCCGAGCGAAAAAGATACTGTCATCTGCGAAGAGTAAATGGGATATAGTGGGTCCTTGTCTGCCGTTCTTAAGACCTTGTAGCTAATAAGCATGACAACCCTTCCGTGCATAGGAGGAAAATATATGGACTGATAGGATCTCCCTGACGAATACCGCGTGAGGGCACAACGGGGGATGTAAGATCACCATTGACCTTGACTGCATACCTAGCTGTTGTCACACACCGCATCACCGATGCAATCCAACTAGGGGCAAAACCAAGCTTCAAAAGACAACCATGAAGATAAGCCCACTCAATTCTGTCATAGGCCTTCATCATATCAATCTTAAGAGCAAAAAAAGGACTATTACTCTTTTGCTTGCGAACTGTGTGAAGGCATTCAAAAGCAATTAGAGCACTGTCAGTAATCAACCGTCCCGGAACAAACGCACTCTGGAATTCTGAGATCAACTCCGGTAATATCACTTTCAGCCTGTTTGCAAGAACCTTCGAGGCAATTTTGTAAAGAACATTACAAAGGCTGATAGGTCGAAATTTGGACAAATGCTTAGCCTTTTTTACCTTGGGGATAAGGACGATCACCGAGTCACAAAAACCCTCTGGTATAGCACCGCCTGCCAAAAAACTCCTGATGGCATCACACACCTCGCTCTGGATCAGTTCCCAATGTGTCTGGTAGAACATGGCTGGAAAACCGTCTGGGCCAGGAGCCTTGGTGGGACCCATCTGGAAGAGAGCCACACGGATCTCCTCATTGGTATATGGAGCACAAAGTTGCTCATTCATGTCGGTATCTACCTTAACATTGTTTATATGTGTATGTAACATCACAGGTAGCAACAAAATATTTCAGAAAATGTTGCCTTTTTTAATGTAGTAAAAGAATCAAAAAGTTAGATCTGCAAAAAGTTGCAATATGCAACAAAAAATATTGTAGCACTCTAGATAAAAGCATGTACCAAGTAGCAAAACAAACTCTAATTTTAATCGTAGCAAAACATGATTTTTTTAGAAATAACAAAACATGAATACAACGTCACTTTTGCACATGTAGCACTTTGTCCATGTCAGAAAAACGCTAACGATCAAGAAAAAATCCTGACTGATGGGCTGGCCCAATATTGTTAGGTTTGTAGGCGCCGCTGTGCGCGGGAATTAGAGTTGCTGATCCAAATGCGCAGCCCGCAGGTGTGGCGCCTCCCGTTGTGCTTTAAAGCTTTCCTGTCTAGCCTTTTTGGCCTACTCCCGCCTTACACGCCCTGCGTCTGTATATACTCCCTAGTTTGATTTGCTTGTGGCTCTCCTCTGATTGATCAATCTCTACAAGCTGATCAATCACGTCAAATTCAGTATATAACTTTGACGTGATTCTAATGTCAGGTAGATTCAGTCCCAAAACAAATAGCGATCCTCCTGACACCAAACGGACCAGCTTGTTTTCAACGAAGTTGGGCGTGCTCACTGTCGGGCTGCAGCACTAGTTTTAATTATGAACTGATCAATGTTGGTTATCGAGCTTAGCATGCTGAGAAAGCAATAAGCAATCATTAACAGATGCCGGAGTAGTTGTAAACTTGTAATATATGGGTGGTGGTGTAAGGGTGGATTCTTCAGTCCACTTGTTATTCTTCTGGTCGAGAATAGTCTGATCGCTGCAGCCTACACACACAGGTTACCTGCACCGGCAATGGATCCAGCCACGAAGCTGAGCTTCGACTCGCCGATCCTCCGCGTCTACGAAGACGGCCGAGTGGAGCGACTCTACGACACCGACACCACCCCGCCGGGCTTCGACGCCGCCACCGGCGTCACCTCCAAGGACGTCGTCATCGACGGCACCACCGGCGTCTTCGCCCGCCTCTACCTCCCCG
Source organism: Poa annua (assembly GCA_026929855.1). NCBI lineage: Eukaryota > Viridiplantae > Streptophyta > Magnoliopsida > Poales > Poaceae > Poa > Poa annua. The sequence goes on from CM049432.1 coordinate 79,518,287, forward strand.
GCTCCGACGCCCAGCGCGAGAGGCTGCCGATCCTCGTGTACTTCCACGGCGGCGGTCTGGTCCTCGGGTCGGCGTCCTCTCCGACGTATCACAGGTACCTCAACTCCCTGGTCTCCAAGGCCGGTGTCCTGGCCGTGTCGGTTAACTACCGCCTCGCGCCGGAACATCCGATTCCCGCAGCCTACGAGGACTCCTGGACGGCGCTCACCTGGGCAGCGTCAAGGGAAGATCCGTGGCTCGCGGAGCACGGCGACCTCGGACGCATCTTCCTGGCCGGTGACAGCGGGGGCGCGAACATCGTTCACAACATGGCGATCATGGCCGGCACCAGGGGCGGCGATCTGTCGTCCCTTGCTGCTGCACCGCTAGAGGGCGCGATCGTACTGCATCCCATGCTTGGAGGGAAGGAGCCCGTCGACGGCGAGGCCGTGTACACGAGAGAGATCATGGAGAAGCACTGGCTCCTGTTATGTCCGGAAAATACAGGAGGGCTGGACGACCCGAGGTTGAACCCCATGGCTCGTGGAGCGCCGAGCCTGCAGAAGCTGGCGTGCCGGAAGCTGCTTGTGTGCTCGGCCGAGGGCGGCAGCTTACTACGAGGCCGTGAAGGCAAGCGGGTGGAGCGGCGCGGTGGAATGGGTGGAGTCTGTGGGAGAGGAGCATGTGTTCTTCCTCCACAAGCCCGAGTGTGAGGAGTCTCTGAAGCTGATGGACCGGATTGTCGCCTTCCTCGCCGGCAACTGATTCTCAGAGGAGATTCGTGTGTGTGCAGTGTGTTTCTCCTTTCGAAATCTTGTTTGTACTACAAACACAATCAGAACTCTGCTGCGATGTTAATTTGTGACGCACGTCAGAAATTCAGAAACAACAGTTGAGTTCAGTTCAGTTCATTTTCTGGCGTACTGAACAAATAACCAACTGCACATTCCTTCATTAATACAGAATCAATCAAGTACAACTGACGCAAACTCAGCAGCGCCTGACGAAATCGGCCACGACGGCGAGCTCCTTGGCGGCAGTGTCGCAGTCGGGCTTGAAAAGGAAGTAGGTGTGCCGCTCGCCCTTGGTCTCGTAGAACTCGACCTCGCCGTCCCACCCGGACGCCTTGATGCCCTCCGCGTACGCGCGCGCCCTCTCCACGAACCAGCAGTGCTCCGCCGCGGTGACCAGCACGCGGCCGCACCCGAGCAGCCTCCACTCCTCCGGCGACGACGCCGGGTTGATGTACTTGTGATCGCGGCCGTAGTTACCGCCGCAGGCCACGTCCCACACGCGGTCCATGTCGAAGCCGGCGTCCGCGGACTCGCCGCCCATCCGTTCTGTGCCCCAGAAGTAGGAATGCATGAGGGCGACGCCACTGACCTTGTCGCCGACGCCGTCGATGCGTTCCTTCCGCAGCCTTACCGCCGTGTTGTGCGCAATGTTGGCGCCGGCGCTGTCGCCGACGAGGCACAGCCGAGCCGCATCGCCGTGTGCGGCGAGCCAAGGCTCCGCGCCGTCGGGGCGGCACGCGGCCACGACCGCCTTGAGGGCCGCGAAGGCGTCGTCGTAGGCCGCCGGGAGAGGGTGCTCCGGGGCGAGGTGGTAGTCGACGGACAGGACGACGGCGGGGACCGCGGCGGCTAGGGAGGTGGCGTACCTGTGATAGATAGGCGAGGACGGGCTCTCGACAAAGAAAGCGCCGCCGTGGAAGAAGACGACGACGGGGAGCCTCTTACCGGCGGCGGCGGCTTCTGGGGGGAGGTAGAGGCGGGCGGAGATGTTTGCCGCGGGGTCGAGGACGATGTCCTTGGAGGCGACGCCGTTGGCGGGGTCCCCGGAGGGGCAGGGGGGCACGGTGTCGGTGCCGGTCAACCGCTCGACTAGGCCGTTCTTGTGCACGCGCATGAAACCGGGCATGTCGAACTCAATCTCCATGGCGACGGTCCACGGACGGTGGCCTATGCCCTTTGGCTTCGCGGCGTAGAGCAAGAGCAAGACGGCAACGTCGGCAAGCGGAGCGACGAGTAGGGAGCTCGTCGATCTTGCTTGTGTCAGCTCAGATAGTGGTCGAAGGCTCGAAGCTGAGAGCAGAAGAGTCGAACAATGCGATCTGAGATTTGCTCCGATGCCGGATGCTTTGGCTGGATGAGAAGGAAGGACTAGCTTGCGGTGGTTGGCGGCGTACAAGAAGAAACTGCTCTTCTTTCTTTGGATGCTTTCCAATGGAGGCATGGAGCTCACCCTATGCCTCCTACACATAAACCTAGCTTCATCACGTTCATGCTCCGCTGGTAGAGAAAAATACACCCTGCTCACCTTCCATCTTGTCCTTGCTCACATGGGTGGAGCTGGAGCCTCACCACACACCAAGTATGTACATAGAAAAATGTAGTAATTGCTGTCGTATCTTACGAGGCTTTCAAATTTTAAAAGTATAAAATCCAATCGCGCATACAACTAAATGGATACAAACTAGAGTATAACATTACGCTTGTAATATGAATGCAACCATTGCAGAAAATACTCGGATATTCTCATCCCAACTCAGAGTGAGAGTGTTTGGTAGATCGTGTCTCGCCCTCCCACGCCTGAGCTACCTCCGCATCCTCCCGAATCTCCCACACACGACCCGTTGACTTCCGTCGGCACCAGCTCGCCGAACTACAGAACCTCCATCGTCTACCTCGCATGAGCCACCCGACCCCGGCCTCCTGCCGATCTGTAACTCCTAATGGGAGGGAGGGGCGCAAGTTGAACACCCTTTTGGGGAAATTTTCTTCGCCGCCAAACGGAAATTACTACTTGAACTAAATATTATCTGAGCGCATTAATCCTTATCTTGGTATATAATTACCCCACTTTATTTTGCCAAGGGTGGACCCTCTTGCATGTCACATGTATCATATTGCGCATTGCACTATCGTGTATTGATTTGGCGACTTTATTTTCTTTTATGTGAATTTGCTTCTTCACGTTAGACGCCGGTACCAAGTTGTGCTACGAGGAGTTCTCTTGCTACCGTGAGGAGGATATCGTGTGTCCCACCTCCGCTGACGTGACAAACTTGCGTAGTAAGATAGCACTACTCCAATAGTAACTTGGTAAATAAAATTTGTCAACAAGAGGTTACTGATGTGGTTATACCCAACGGGTATACCCACCCGACTATAATAAAGGCTAACCTGCTAGAAGGCCCACCCGGTGGCCCATATACGAGGTAATGCAAGGGAGGCGATGCGGCCCAGAGAAGTTGGAGTGCGGTTCAAGATAGAAGCAATCATGCCGACTTAGAACATCTGATAATTATGTTTCGACTTGTATTCAAACTCCTCAGACCTGACCTACTATATAAGGGCTAGGAGGGAGGCGATAGAGACACACGCAATCTGAACACCAAAACCCTAGCGAGTCATCAACTCGCCGGGTCGTCATTGTAGCCACCTTGTAACCTCATTATCATCAATCAGACAAGCAGGAAGTAGGGTATTATCCTCCGGGAGTCTGAACCTGGGTAAATCCTTACTTGTCAGCCGTCCGAATTCACCAACGACCATATACTCTTTCTTCCGATACAACCCTAAGTACCTTACCATGGGATTTGCGAGTTAATCCGTCGTTAGTTACTATGTAGAGTACGATGAGGACGACCCCGTCACGCTGTGTGGAGTTTCCTAGGCAACAGTATTGTTGCCCTGTTGGGACATGTGTTGTCTATTGTAACATATATTTCCCTCTATGAGCCGTATTATTTGCATTTTTTGTGTCATAGAGTTGTGTTTTTTGTGTGTGTCATACAGTTGTGTTGTGACATCTATTGTGATGTATCACCCTATCATGTGCACCCAATGTGACACACTCAAACCCGGAATCTTGACACGAGGGGTGATTATTCTGTGGGGGTTTTCCTACTCCTCAAGCAACTAGTCACTTGGACTAGCAATCTCAACACGAGGGGTGATTATTCCTTGAGGGTTTTCCTACTCCTAAGGTAACAACTAGGCTAATTACTCAAACCAGGAATCTCAAATAGGCTAGTAGGGGTTTTATTGATAAGGTTGATTGTAATTGGGACAATGATCCCCCTAGCTCTGTCATAGGTAGTATTATAAACGATTTAACTATTGTGAATGCTTGAAGGCGGCAAGTTTCAGACGCATTTTTCCCTAACAGGGTACCGTAAGGGACTAACAGGATTTTAATGAGGCGGCTTGCTAACCTAATATATGTGGTAAAAATTCAAAAAAAAAAGGAATCTCAACGTGAGGGGTCATTATTCCACGAGGGTTATCCTACTCCTAATGCCACATCTAGGCACTCAGACGAGGTTCTCAGCACAAGGGTTTTTTAATCCAACGAAGGAATTCCTACATCTGGGTTCTACAGGTTGATATAGAGCGTCCAGCCTGAGGCGATGCGCAGATGGTGCATTTCTGTCATCACATGGCCGAGGCAGGGGATCTGCGCCCTGGAAATTAGTTGTTATTTTGCTTATTTCGTCCCCGGCACAAATTTTGCTACGGCAATGATTCTGTAATTATAACTCTTTCTATCTAATCGCGGGCGGCAGGATCGACTGCTTTTAAATTAAAAAAAACAAGGAGATTGTGCAGGAGCAGGATTCAGTCAGGGGCGACCGGGTTGTCCACAGATTTGGTTGCTCCTTGTCAAGTTCCTATCCGCCGCCGGCCCGCCGTGAGAAGGATCCGCCGCAGCAGCCGAGAAAAATGAAAAGGAAAACATCTGCTCCGGCTACTTGGACCAGTTTGGCGGCGTCGGCGAGTGGGGATCGATAATGGCGGCTGGAGATGGGAAGGCAAGGAACCTGTCCATATACTCTGCGTCTGAAAATACAGTAGTACTGCACTAATGCTACTCCAATACAGTACAGTAGCAATCTAACTGTCAGAAAATTGTACAGTAACAATCTACACGTAGCCTTTTATTTTCAAATATATATTTTTTTACTGTAACTTCGGCGGGCATAGCCAGCCTGAACTTTATAACTTTTAATCACATAGTTGGTTTTTGTTTGGTACAGAGAGAGGTACAGCGAAAAAGACATGAATTACATCAAGAAAAACTATGGGGGCTAGTGGATACACCAGGATTTAAGGACTTGAGCAACAGTGGCGGACTTGCATCTGTATGCACATAGGCGCACGTCGTCCACGCAGCGAGCCTTAGCGACATCAATGGGCTCGTCGATGTTGTTGAAAATCTTCGCGTTACGGCGCTTCCAAATTGTCCAAGCCACGGCGTGCATACGGTGGAGTCAGTAGGTGCTGCATCTTGCATCCCAGAGGTCTTGGATGGAGTCAATCTGCAGTTGGCAGGTTGGGTAGAAAAGGCGCCAAACTTCTTGAGCTTTGTGGCAGCGAACGAGAAGGTGATCGACATCCTCATCCTGAGGGCAGAACGGGCAGATAGGGGATGCAGTGAGTAGGGGGCGATGTCTTCGGTCGTTGGTGGGGAGACGGCACCGTCGCACAAGCCAGTTGAAGATCCTGCACTTAAGAGGGGCAACATTTCTCCAAACCTTGACAGACTGGGGATCAGTTTGAAGTAGCCTAAAATTATTGGTATAAAAATCCTTGTTTGAAAAGGTGTTATTTGTGTGTCTGCAAACGCGGATGTCAGGCTCGTTAGAGATGATAGTGACCGTTTGAAGGGCCAAAGAGAGGGCGGCTAGCTCAACCGCAGCAGTGGAGGATAGCCGAGGGGTTAAAGTGTCTTGTAAGTCAGAGGCTAAGGTGGAGGCGACTTGTGCGTGTGGTCTAGTACAGTGTGAGAAGAGGGTTAGGTACTGTTGAGAAAGGGGTGGGTCACCGAGCCAGTTGTCCAGCCAGAAGGCCGTATGACAGCCGTTTTTAAGGGTGACAAGAGAGTGCTCTCTGAAGGAAGAGAGGCCCGCAACGATGCTCTTCCACATGGGGGAGTTCAGGTGTTGGCTAGCCCCTAGGTCAGTGGAATCGGACCAGCCGTATTGTCTCTGGAACCAAAGCGCCCAAGGGGCATCGGAAGGGGAGTGGAGTTTGGACAGGAATTTGGAGAGAAGAGCTGAATTTTGCGAGGTCTTTTGGGGTGCAAACATCATCCCAAGCAACTTTGCAGTGGCCTCCGGTGCAGGATTCCTCGCCGGTCCAGAGAAAAGCCCTGCGGCGTTTATCAATGGCTTCCAGCACCCCATCAGGGAGAAGTCCCGCAGCCATGGCATGAGCGAATTTAGTCGTAATAACCGAGTTGATAAGGATAAGGCGACTTCCAATGGGAAGGGCACGGCCCCGCCAGCCAGTGAGGTGAAGGTCATACCTAGCAATGACAGGGGAGAAATCCGCAAGACTAAGCTTATGGAGGGAAAGGGGGAGGCCAAGGTAGGTTTGAGGGAAGGAGGAGACGGCGCAACCAAAAGCCGAGGCCATGGAGACAGCCATCAAGGGGTCAGTTTTAATGGGAACAAAGGTGCTCTTGTGAAAATTTATGTCAAGACCAGTGGTGGCAGAGAAGGTGTAGAGGAGGGTTTTGAGATTGGTGACATGCTGTGGATCTGCGCGAATAACAATGAGGGTGTCATCGGCATATTGGAGAATGGAGCACGGGAGGTCGTCGACAAGGGGGTGAAGCAGAAGGCCATTTCTGGAGGCATCAAGGAGAAGTTGTTGGAGGACGTCCGCCACGATGTCAAAGAGGAAAGGGGATAGGGGGTCACCCTGACGCAGCCCGTGGCGGCACTGGATCCATCTACCAGGGATGCCGTTGAGGAGAATCGCAGTCTGACTCGTATCATTGAGGTTTTTAATGAGGTTGCGCCAGATTAGAGGAAAGCCTTTGGCGTCCAGGATACGGTCCAAAGTGAAGGGAATATGCCCTAGAGGCACTTAATAAACATAGTTTATTGGCAATATCCCAATCGTTCATTATATGTTTTACACTATGCTATAACTGTATTAAGCGAAAACATTAATACAGGTGTGGTAGATAAACAACCAGCTCCCTAGTAGCCTCTACTAAGACTAGTTTCGTTGCGCGGTTGATGATCGAGGTTTTCCGATCATAGGGCATGGCGCCGGTCGGCAATGGAAGTCATATCGTTAGGAGTAACGGTGTGTTGGACGTACCCAGTATTTATAGGACATAGTCATTACGCCTTAAGACCGTGAGACCAACTCTTATTATTATTTCTGGAAGATACTTTGATCGCACCAAACGTCGTATCTTATTTAGTATGACAATAACGGTGATACTTTTGGGTATCGGAAAGGAGTAGTTGAGACGAGAGGTCAACAGCGGGATTTGTCAGTCCGCGTAGCCGGATAGATACTCTAGGGCCCACTCGGTGAGATTATGTCAAATGAGTTTGCAAACATGTGACTAGGTCACCAGCTGACATAATATCATAGACGAGTAGAAGATAGCGATGTCGGTAACGAGATCATGCTAGCTATGGAGATATCTGAGAATGATGCTCGGACGCGCTAAGTATCGCCATGACAAAGGGTTTAAGACTATACGTCCATGTTTGATAGATGAAAGTCATTCGTTATATCTCAGGGGTTAATTCATGGGGTCCAGGCCTACGAGTTATTCGTTGATCATTGAGGAGTCTTGATCATACCTGATATTATATCAAACCGCTAGGGCTTACACACTTAAGGGGTTTCGACAAGACAACCGGAAAGGAAGGAGATCACCGGGAGCGTCCCGGGAAGGGTCCGATGGAGATCGGGCAGCGACGAAAGAGTTTTCGGAGCTAGGAAAAATTATATATATTATGTTTGATATTAATTAGTATAATTAATATGCAAATATGATTTATATATTTATTTTCGAATTTATTTAGGCTGATTTCCCTAAATGGGCCTTCTGGTCGAAAGAAGGCCCATGGGGGGGAAAACCCTCAAGGGAATTTTGTGGGGGAGGCTTGGCCGGCCTAGGTGGGCCAAATGGGGCCCACCTAGGGCCGGCGCACCTGGTTTGGCCGAACCAGGCAATGGGGGATAGTCCCACATTGCCTGGCTGGCAAGGTTGGCTCCCCCTGGGAGCCTATATAAGAAGGGGCACCCCTGGCCTTTTAATTCACCAATTAATTCCCAATTTCTCTCTCGATCTCGTGGGTCCCTTGTTGGATCCGCGCCGTGTAGAGGAGGGGGATCTCTTCCACCATAGCCCGCTGCCGCGCTGCTGGTGTTCCGGTCCAAGTCTTCCGCTGCTCGTCCTGGACTGGAGCTTCGGAGGCCGTCGTCTCCACCGTATGTGTGCGACTCCCTGCGAGGTGCTGCGCTAGCGGTACTCGGAGGCCTACTTCCTCCACCCGACCTCGGGGTCATCTTCGTCGTCTTCGTCGCGCCGAGTTCTCCGCGACCTAGAGGTCGGCTACGACGTCTTCATCGTCAACGCTTGTGCGGGAGCGTAATCCCCGCTATTCGGTCTACGAGGGTATGTATTCCGATCTCCGCCGTACTTCTATATCTGCATAGTGTAGATCTTGGCTAGTTTAAGGATATCGTTGGTAGGAAATTTTTTGTTTTCTGCACACGATCCCCTTCAGTGGTATCAGAGCCGATCTATCGTAGATATAGCTGTACGCTGTTAGAACCCGTGTTCTGCACGGGGGCACCGTTCCTGTTATTTGCTACCCTCTAGCGTGCACTTGTGATTCCAGCGGCATCGAGTTGATGAAGCGGCCCGGGCCGACTTTACGCGTACGCTTACGCGAGACTGGTTCCACTACTGACATACGTCTTGTACCGTATCTGTGGCTGGCGGGTGCCTGTTTCTCTCTCTTTAGTTGGCTTTGCATTTTCAATGGAGGGCCCGAAAGGGATGCTTAAACATGCAATTATTGGATCGTTGTTGTGGTCATAAGGTTCGTAGGTATGAAGCGGTTCTATTTACGAAAGCCCCGAGCCACGTAAAATATGCAAAAGATAAAGTAGAAGCGTCTAACTTTATTTTGCAGGGGCTATGTGATATGGTCAAGGTAGGTTTATTAAATTGTTTATAAACTGCGGGCGCCAAGAAGACCATGGCGCAATGGACTATATCACATTGCATTACATTTGATGTTTTGTGTGCATCTTATATTATGTGATTGTGTGTATAGTATACATTAGTTACACGGCGGTAGCTATATAAGATGATCCCTTCAAAATACCACTAGTGTTCTCCCTCCAACGCGCACCACCAAGAAAGTTCTACGTTATGAGGCAGGCCGTGATGATCGGGTGTCAGACATCTCGTCGTTCGCATACAGTGGGTGTAAGCCATGTTGCACAAGCGTCAGCGTGGAGGTTTTTGGTGGCGAGCCTAGCATATTCAGAAATATGGCCTCGGAACAGGGAGACCGAAAGGTCGAGCACGAGTCACAAAATTGGTGTGGCGGACTTTTTGTCTACTCTTGAAGTTGTGCCGCCGGCTCTGATGATGAGGGGTTGTGCAATGGATGGGGGTCGTGTAATCGCTTAAACGACCAGGAGGGATGTTCGTTTTGAGTGGGAGTTCGGATAGTTATTTTCTAAAATACTAGAACTCAGAATATAATGAACAGAGTCTGTTTTGCAAACCTTTGTAGATATTAACCATTGTGATAGCATCTTTTCAAATTAGGCGCATTCCTATGATTGAGAAACTTAAAAGGTTGGGTCCAGACTTCATAGTTTTATACTTTAGCTTGAGGATACTCCTTATTTAAACTGTTAGCTCTTTGTGTTACAATACCCGCTAGGAGATAAACCCGGAGATTCCGCTAACAAAAGATAATTTTGATTATCGGATTTTGTGCGGATGATATCATCATAGTCCAGTGTATGCTATGATCTCTGCCATAAAGAGCCAACGGTGGGTACGAGTTTTTAGATCGCGAACATATTATATGCTCGTTAAACTCGGGGTACCTCTATAGTTGGGTTGATGAAGTTTATCAGTATGTTGACTGATTGTCTTCTCAACCAAGATGGAAGAGAATACACACATTGAGGGAGCACGTGGCGGTCATACTTAATGACGTATGTTCATGATTAATGAACATTGAGACGCCTCGCTCAGCTCAATCACTGGATGACAGACATCGTTGCCAAGTGCAAATCCTCTGTCATAGACTATGTCATGCAAGGGGAATCGGTCACCTTCATGGTTCTTGATTACGGTGGAAGTATCAAGAAGATGAAACAGATCGCCGGAAGTCATCAATGATGATGGTGTATATATGATATACATGTTATGAATGTTTTAGCTAAGCAAGTGCTCGCAGTAGTGACTAAGTCTTGAACTAGTCATGTTTTGTGAAAAAACAGGTTTACTGCTTGAGTAGCTTGAAAGGATGAGGCGACATTGCGTGTTGATAACGGCAGTCAAGTTGTTGTGACGGCCATAGACACTCTCCCTCTAGATCTACCATTTGAATAAATTCTTTATGATCGGGTGTTGGTATGATCGTTACGAGTGTGTCTCCTCTAGCGAGACACTTGTTCCTACATGATAGTGACAAATTGGTGTCCTATATTTATGAAGTAATGATCATATGCCGATTTGAATTTAGATGGTAGAAGCTCCCACATTCATAATATTAATGCCAAAGGATACAAACTTAATAAAGACACCACATATGTGTGGCACTACCGTTTAGTCATGTCAATGTTATATGCATTAGCTCCACACTGGATGGACCTACAAGTCCTAAGATTTGATCTTTTGACACTTGCAAAATAACTGTGACACCGTTTTCGGAAAACGGGCATATAACTTATTGATAGTCATACATGGAGATGTATGTGGTTCAATAAAGTAATTGACGGGTAGTGGAAACCTTTATTTCGTGAACTTCACTGAACGTTTTGAGTATAGCTTGTTGAGAATCATGCATATGGGTGTATGTGAATCAATGAAGTACTTTAACGTGTAGTGGAAGTATTCATTTCATAGACTTCATGAACATTCGAATAGATATATGGATATCCACTCGGGGAATGTTGGCCTGAAAATTTTGATTCAATCAAACAAGTCCAGAATGAAGTAGGAAATAAACTTAACAAGAAAATCAAATTCCCGCAATGCATATCGAGGAATAAAGATTTGAGTTATTTGGCACATCATTGGAAGACTTGTGAGAAGAGTTCCACAAATTACGTCGCATGGAACACCATAGTGTTATGGTGTGTTAGGGCGTCGTAATCGCACCCTATCGGATAGTGTGTGGTAAATAAATCTCTTACCGAATTATTGTGATCATTAGAGTCATATGGTAGAAACATAAACACTCACGTTAGCAAATAGGTAAACCATTTCAATCCATGGAGACAATGCCATATGAGTAATGGTGTGGCTTTTAGCCTGGATTGTCGTTTCAGCAATTTAGTGTTTCGATGTAATCGAACCTAAAATGGATTAATCTTTGTAGTATACCCTACCTAAAGAGTTAGTTGGGTACATGTCTCACGACATAGGCAAAATCTTTGCCGGGATATACCTTGCGAAAGAAATAGTTTCTTGTCCGAGGGTATAAGTGAGAAAGAAAGTAGAGCAAGACGAAGTTGGTGAACTTCCTCTCCAGACATCAGAGTGGCGCAATCGAAAGTGTTTTCGGTGTCAGGCTCCACAGCTTGAAAAAGCTGATGATTCAAAATCATGATGTTCTGAGCTCATACTAAGAGCGTAGGCATACGAGGTTGTGTTCCACACTGTGTGTTACGACAATCTTGTTATGGAGGTCATATTAATGGAATATGATAGACCTACGAACTACGAAGAAGAGATGGTGGACCTAAGTCCGAGAAATGGCTATGAGTCATTTGTGATCCGAAATAAAATCCATATACGATTACCAGGTATTGACTTGGGAGATCTTCTTGATGGCATCTAGGATGTTAATAGTATATAGAATTTTATGAGAGAGTAGACATTGAGCCGATTCGATTTGTCGTGAAACAGTTCCGACAGACCACATGAGAGTTTGTCTCAAGTGGCGAAGCCTAAATCTATTCTGGGTCGTTTAGCAATTACTATAATTTCGAATGAGAAATTGATAGATGGATGAGAAAACCATGGTTCTTAATAGTGTAATTAAGAATGGTTTGTAATCCAGAGGATGCTAAACATGTATGCAAACTTCGGTTGTCCATTCATGGGCAGAAGTAAGCATATCGGAGCTGGAATCTTCACTTTGATAATGTGATCAAAGGATTTTGGAGTTGTCCAAAATAGTTGAAGAAACCTACATTTGCAAAGAAGTGAGTGGGAGCAAAGTAGCTTTCCTTGATCTTATATGCGGAAGGCATATTTGAGTGGGAGCTAAGTAGCTTTTCCTGGATCTTATATGCGGAAGCCATATTTGAGTGGGAGCTAGGTGTCATTCATGATTTTGTATGTAACGACATATTGAATGACACAGATCCTCTAGTAGAGTGTAAAGGATTATTTAAGTGATTAAATTTTCTATGAAATGAAGTTAGGAGTATTAGGCATCCGATTTATAATTGTATAGATCAGAGGGGGCTTAATAACATTAAGTCGGAGTATTTCCTAAGTCAGGATTCTGAAGTGTTTCAGAAAAGGACAAGCGAAGAAAGAGGTTCTTACTTGTATGACTAGGTAAAAGATTAAGTTAATCTTGGCTTTTTCAGTGATAGAAAATGATGTTCGACATTCTCTATGTATCACACATAGAGTCTATCAGGCTGAAAGCTCGACTTGGTGTGACCCGAGTTCTTGGTTGAAGAACAGGTTCTAGAGTGATCCTTGTGTGGATCAATGAACAAACGTTAAGTTTATTCTTCAGTGTCTATGAGAACTGAAGATAGGTTTTCTAGTAACGGGTAAGAGTGGAATGGCAACTTGCCGTAAAGCGGTTACGATGATGCAAGTTATTACACTGACCCATACGACTAGAAATCTCATATAGGAGATGTCCTTTATTTTGAAGAAAGACATGGTTAGTTTGCGAAGTCGCATATGAATGCACTGTCGCACAATCTACATAGGTATAGAAATATATCGCGACTTTAGAAGTAGCGAGTGTGATTGGATTGAGCAGTTTTCCGAGCGTAGGTGGTCCCCTTAATAGATCTCTTAGACTTTTAAGGCGCATGCTACGCGAATGCTTGAGTCTCACTCCATCCACTGGGATATATTTCACCGTCATCGTAAGATACGGGATTATGTTAAACTAGGTGACATAGAAGTGTTGCAAAGCACAAATAAGTCTCAATGTGTGAGATCTGTTGACTGTATTCATCTTCCACGAGGCGAGCAGGCACCAAGATGCTATGGGTGTTGAGCTTTTACCAGGTTGTAAACTAGATTAAGTGTTACTCTAGTGCAAGTGGGAGACTGAAGGGAATATGCCCTAGAGGCACTTAATAAACATAGTTTATTGGCAATATCCCAATCGTTCATTATATGTTTTACACCATGCTATAACTGTATTAAGCGAAAACATTAATACAGGTGTGGTAGATAAACAACCAGGTCCCTAGTAGCCTCTACTAAGACTAGTTTCGTTGCGCGATTGATGATCGAGGTTTTCCGATCATAGGGCATGGCGCCGGTCGGCAATGGAAGTCATATCGTTAGGAGTAACGGTGTGATGGACGTACCCAGTATTTATAGGACATAGTCATTACGCCTTAAGACGGTGAGACCAACTCTTATTATTATTTCTGGAAGATACTTTGATCGCACCAAACGTCGTATCTTATTTAGTATGACAATAACGGTGATACTTTTGGGTATCGGAAAGGAGTAGTTGAGACGAGAGGTCAACAGCGGGATTTGTCAGTCCGCGTAGCCGGATAGATACTCTAGGGCCCACTCGGTGAGATTATGTCAAATGAGTTTGCAAACATGTGACTAGGTCACCAGCTGACATAATATCATAGACGAGTAGAAGATAGCGATGTCGGTAACGAGATCATGCTAGGTATGGAGATATCTGAGAATGATGCTCGGACGCGCTAAGTATCGCCATGACAAAGGGTTTAAGACTATACGTCCAGGTTTGATAGATGAAAGTCATTCGTTATATCTCAGGGGTTAATTCATGGGGTGCAGGCCTACGAGTTAGTCGTTGATCATTGAGGAGTCTTAATCATACCTGATATTATATCGAACCGCTAGGGTAACACACTTAAGGGGTTTCGACAAGACAACCGGAAAGGAAGGAGATCACCGGGAGCGTCCCGGGAAGGGTCCGATGGAGATCGGGCAGCGACGAAAGAGTTTTCGGAGCTAGGAAAAATTATATATATTATGTTTGATATTAATTAGTATAATTAATATGCAAATATGATTTTATATATTTATTTTCGAATTTATTTAGGCTGATTTCCCTAAATGGGCCTTCTGGTCGAAAGAAGGCCCATGGGGGGGAAACTCTCAAGAGAATTTTGTGGGGGAGGCTTGGCCGGCCTAGGTGGGCCAAATGGGGCCCACCTAGGGCCGGCGCACCTGGTTTGGCCGAACCAGGCAATGGGGGATAGTCCCACATTGCCTGGCTGGCAAGGTTGGCTCCCCCTGGGAGCCTATATAAGAAGGGGCACCTCTGGCCTTTTAATTCACCAATTAATTCCCAATTTCTTTCTCGATCTCGTGGGTCCCTTGTTGGATCCGCGCCGAGTAGAGGAGGGGGATCTCTTCCACCATAGCCCGCTGCCGCGCTGCTGGTGTTCCGGTCCAAGTCTTCCGCTGCTCGTCCTGGACTGGAGCTTCGGAGGCCGTCGTCTCCACCGTATGTGTGCGACTCCCTGCGAGGTGCTGCGCTAGCGGTACTCGGAGGCCTACTTCCTCCACCCGACCTCGGGGTCATCTTCGTCGTCTTCGTCGCGCCGAGTTCTCCGCGACCTAGAGGTCGGCTACGGCGTCTTCATCGTCAACGCTTGTGCGGGAGCGTAATCCCCGCTATTCGGTCTACGAGGGTATGTATTCCGATCTCCGCCGTACTTCTATATCTGCATAGTGTAGATCTTGGCTAGTGTAAGGATATCGTTGGTAGGAAATTTTTTGTTTTCTGCATACGATCCCCTTCACAAAGCATCCCAATTAATGGAGTCGAAAGCCTTTTGGAAGTCGAGCTTGAAAACAGCCGCCGGAGCGGACCGCTTGTGACAGGATTGGACAATGTCCGCGGCGTAGACGAAATTTTCTGCAATGCAGCGGCCCGAGATAAAACCTGTCTGGTCTGGGTGAACCAGTTTGGTGATAAGAGGCCGAAGGCGAAGAGTTAGGCACTTAGTTAGAGTTTTTAAGCAGAACTTTTGGAGAGAAATAGGTCGGAAGTTTTCAGCCCGGTTTGCACCAGTCATTTTCGGAAGGAAAACAATGTAGGATTTATTGATGGGGCGGAGGTCAGCGGTAAGGGAGTGGAAGTCTTTATTTTCAAATATTCTAAATTCATATTCCAAAGTTCAAAAAAAATCTGAAACAAAGTTCTAGAGGTACCAATGATGTACACTACCAACCTGAAAATTTCAATACGAACTACTTGTATTTTAGGACACACAAAAATGACAAATTTGACAAAACTCATAGTGAATAGTGCACGTTTCAACATTATAATATATCAGATTTTAGGATATCTTGACTTTGTTAAAAAGAGCATATATTTGTACACTAAGTCATGTCTACATGTTTTTTTTTTTGACAAATTCAAGACATCTTTTGTTCGACGGAGTAGTTCATATTGAGATTTTTCATGATTGTAGCGTACATCGTTGGCTACCTTTAGAATTTTGATATATCAATTTCAAATGTTTGAAAATAAAGGCTACATGTAGTCCACAAACAAAGTGCGTGTTCCTTTATTACTCAAGAATCATCATACTCATACTCATACAACCAGGGCAAACTCAGCAGCGCCTGACGAAATCGGCGACGACGGCGAGCTCCTTGGCGGCACTGTCGCAGTCGGGCTTGAACAAGAAGTAGACGTGGCCGTCGCCCTTGGTCTCGTAGAACTGGAGCTCGCCGTCCCACCCGCACGCCCTGACCCCCTCCGCGTACGCGCGCGACCTCTCCACGAACCAGCACAGCTCCGCCGTGGCGACCAGCACGCGGCGGCAGCCGAGCTGCCTCCACTCCTCCGGCGACGACGCCGGGTTGATGTACGGGTGGTCGAGGCCGAACGCGCCGCCGCAGGCGACCTCCCACACGCGGTCGAGGCCGGCGCGGACGGCGGCGTCCGCGGGCTCCCCGCCCACCGGCTCCTTCCCCCAGAAGTAGGAGTGAAGGAGCGCGACGCCGCTGACCTTGTCGCCGATGCGCTCCTTGTGCAGCCGTATCGCGGTGTGGTGCGCCATGTTGGCCCCCGCGCTGTCGCCGGCGAGGACGACGCGGGAGGCATCGCCGTGCGCGGCGAGCCACGGCTCGGCGCCGCCCGGGCGGCACGAGGCGACGACCGCCTTGAGGGCGGCGAAGGCGTCCTCGTAGGCGGCCGGGACCGGGTGCTCCGGCGCGAGGCGGTAGTTCACGGAGACGACGACGGCGGGGGCCGCGGCGGCGAGGGAGGCGGCGTACCTGTGGTAGATCGGGGAGGCGGCGGTGTGGACCATGAACGCGCCGCCATGGAAGTACACGACCACGGGGAGCTTCTTGCTTGGCTCCGCCGTGGCGGCGGCGGGGAGGTACAGGCGGGCGGAGATGTTTGCCGTGGGGTCGAGGACGACATCATTGGAGGCGACGCCGCCGCTGGCAGCTGGATCCCCGGATGGGGAGGGCGGCACGGTGTCGGTGCCTTGTAGGCGCTCGACGCGGCCGCTCTTGTGCACGCGCACGATGCTTGGTATCTCGTACTCGATCTCCGAGCTGGGGTTCATGGCGGGGTTCGCGGCAGCGGGATTTGGCGCTTGAGCTGGGCGACGAGGAAGCGGCGTTCACCGAGTTCGCTGGACTGCATACTGTACTTAAGAAACTGCAGAGATCTTATCTTACGTAAGTGCTGACGGGGAACTAGCTTGGGTTCAAATACCCAGGTCCACCACTGGTCCATTCCTATCTCTATTTCTGTCCAATAAACATTGTATGGTCTAACTGATGCATATTTTTATGTGTGACTGAGGAGAATAAGCAAAACCGATATTTTTATAGTCTTGTGTGTCAAAGAAACGGCTTGTCTCCACGTGTAAAATATTTTTGAATATGTTTCACTCCGTGAACTTGTATGCTGACTATATTCTGACAATTCTCATTTATCTTCTTGGCTCCTCCCTCCACCTCATAGTGTTTTGAATACGTTTGGATTCAAATATTTGCCACAATATTCATTTAAATATTTAGCTTGCAAACTTAAAATCATACTACATAAGACACATACCTTAAGCCGAGCGACCATATTTTAGTGTTTGTCGGTTCTCTCTTGTCATGGTTTTACAAACCAACATGATTTGTGAAAATTAATGAGCATATGAGCACCGTAGAGTCAAATGTGTTAATGGGTAAATTTTCAAACGCCTCCCCATGCTAGGCGCTGTAAATAGGTTAGTCCAAATAAATAAGCTAAATACTCCTCCGTTTTATAATATAAGATGTTTTTTGTGTTTCACATGTTATGTAGATTAAAACTAAAAAAGAGAGAACATATATATACTAAAATATGTCTAGTTATACATATAAATGTGGAAAAGATTTAAAACATCTTATATTGTAAAACAGACGGAGTACTAGAGAATACATCATGATAAACTAAAATGTTTGTCTATACCTTTTAGACGTATTAAGCATCCACAATACTATCTCAAATGAAGTAACAGTCAACAAGAAATTTGTACCTATCGTCAAATAAAACAACTTTGTATTTCTAGACCATCTCAATCTGATACCGTATACATGGTTCATGACATCAATACCGTAATAACAAGCAAAGGCAAAGACTAAGGCTAGAATCATATAATCATACCAAAGTGTTTTTTGATAACCATTTTGGAGCCTGATTGAGGAGTTTCAATCGTGGTGGAGATAAAGAACATATTGATAATATCTAAACTTCCTTTTGTTATCAAGGGACAAGAAGAATTTCAAGGAGGTTCTGCCCACATTTGAAGGGAGGATTTTAGGCATGTGATGGCACAGGACCGAACCAGGTGGATCAGCCTAAGCAACGACTACGATGAGAGGTGGCGGAGCGGTCGTGAGAGGAGGCCTGGTGCAATGTGGAGAGCAGAGGCAACAATAGAAGATCGTTTTGTGGAGAAGCAAACCAGACGGGATTTGTGGGATAGATTAATGAGTAGCTTGTCGGGAATTTTGTTGTGGAATTAGGTAAGGTTCAACATTAACAGATTTTTTTAAAAACCTAGATTCATAAGGGCTTTGCGAGGGAATGGGAATCGGGCGACATCAGAGAGATATGTTGTTTTCTTCTCCATCGGACGTACATATATAGTATTTACCAATTTTATTTTCTTGAGCATTTTTAATCTTGACACTCATATAATCTAAAACAATATAAAAAGAATAAGACACGGTGAGAAACCATGCCTCAACCTCTGTGTATGTACTACCCCTTCCGTCCACAAATAAGTGTCTCGAGTTTATTAAAAAGAAGATGTATCTAGAGTGAGTATTAAAAATACGAGAAATGCTCGGGTGATTTTCAGGAAAATAAGTAGCGCGGATTTGAAATAAATCGACGGCTATAATTAGGTTCATTCGCTACCTTAAAATTTGTGCTGCATGTTTCCCTGGGAAGCACTAGAGCATTTCTCCAAACAAAAAAAAACTGCGACATTGACCCGGTGCGTGCGTGTGTGACCTGCTTCTTCTTCCAATTTGCAGCTGCAGGCACGGAAGGAATCGATGCCAGACACGTTTCGACCTTGGTCCCTGGAGAACTTTCAGCAAAGGTGCAGAGAATTCCCGTGCCCGGCATGAACCGGTCTCACAAGCACGCACGGAGGGGAAAATCCAAAAGCAAGAAAAGAATCGCAACACGATGTACAGAGTATTCGTACGTGTTAGCTGTAGTTCTAGTAGTAGATGTTAATCATGCACGGCAATCAGCGACCTCGGCAGATAGTGGATCGCCAGTTCGCCACGACTATGACACTGCTAGCTAGCTTCGGCTGAGGAATCCGGCGGCGAAAGCCAGCTCCTTGGCGGACTTGGGGCTCGCCGGGTTGTCCAGGAAGTAGACGTGCCTCTCGCCGTCGGTCTCGTACTGCACCACCTCCCCGCCCCACCCGCTGCCGTTGAGCGCCGCCGCGTACGCCTTCCCGCGCGCCTCGAAGTCGTCCAGCCCCGACACGGTGACCGCCACGCGGGAGCACCCCATGCTCCGCAGGTCCGCCGCCAGCGGGTCGATCCGCGGGTCGTCGATGCCGTACCTCCCGGCGCAGATGAAGGACCACGTCTCCTCGTACCGCCGCCGCGTCGCCGGGTCCGTCGTCTCCGCGCCCACGGGCCGCTTGCCCCAGAAGTAGGGGTCCAGGAGCAGGACGCCCGTGATGTTCGCGCCGCCGCCATCCAGCCCGTTCCCGTTCCCCGCGCGCATCGCCATGTTGTGCGCGATGTTGGCGCCCGCGCTGTCGCCGGCGAGGAAGAGCCGCGAGAGGTTGCCCCGGTCGCGCAGCCACGGGTCCGCGCTCCTGCCGACGACCCAGTTGAGCGCCGCCCACGAGTCGTCGTAGGCGGCCGGCAGCGGGTGCTCCGGCGCGAGGCGGTAGTCCACGGACACCGCCACCACGCGCGCCCTGGCCACCAGCGCGTTGAGGTACGCGTGGTACTTGGGCTCGAACGGCGACATGATGACGAACGCGCCGCCGTGGTAGAACACGAGCACCGGCAGCGTGGCGCCGCCAAGGTCGTCCCTTTGCTTCTTTCCCGCCGCGGGCGGGGGCAGGTACATCCGGGCGGCGAGGCCGGTGGCGTGGTCGATGACGACGTCCTTGGAGGTGACGCCCGTGGCGTCGTCGACGCCGGCGGGGACGCGCGCGGTGCCGTCCATCCGGTGGACGCAGCCGCTCCTGTACTTGAGGAGGAACGGGGAGAAGTCGAAGGCCACGGCGGCGTTGGCGCTGCCGCCCGTACTGGAGCAGTTGTTCCCGTCTTTGGGCGGTGGCAGCGGCGTTCTGCGGTGGTGCGGGATCAAGAAGACGAGCAGCAGGATGGCGGCGACGAGGAGGAGCAGGGCGAGTAGGAGCAGGGCCACCTTGGCGAGCTTCCGCTTGCTCTTGGATACTACCATCCTCGCGACGAACGACTCGTGTGACAGCTTAACCGGCCGCCGGACAAGGACCGCAGACCGGGGTTGGGTGGAGGAGGAGGCTCGATGGAGAGGACGAGGAAAGCAACTAGGATTTGCACATGATATATATGAGCCTGAATATAAAGGGGATAGAAATCTATGGCTGGGATATGATAGAATACGATGGTTGGATTCTTGAGCAGAGATGACGCTGGACGTGTTGCAAAGGATTGAGAACACGATGATAGGACATGGATGTGGTAGCGACGTGCGGACTGAGGTGTCCATCTCCTTTGGTGCTTGCCTTGGACTGGTGGTTTTGTGTACCGGTGGAGGCTGGACACGACCTCCTTCTCTGTGACTGACCGTTTAAGGTTTAGCCTCGTCAATTATTGATGCAGGCTTGAGATTCCTTCGTTCCAGACGCTTTTCACCGGCCTCACCAAACCGACGGACTAGCATTTGCTAGAGGCCATGCTCTGTTTAGTCACTGCCATCACATTGAGGTGGTAGCGTTTTAGGCGCCATGCCAAAAAAAGATATGTGTGAACTGTCTTCTTATCAGTTTCAGAACTGAAATTGGGAGAGGGGAGCTACTGCATCAATTCCACCAAAAAAAAAAACATTTTATCAAACTTGTGGCTTTTCTAAAACCATCTCTAATTTATATTAGATCAATAAAACAATGGATACAATAAGACACTGTATATGGTGCTGAACCTACACCAAAACAAATTCGGGGAAACTATGACTACGAGAGGCCAGTGCGGGGATGAAGTTGGCTGTCGGGACACTCGTCAGACGGTCGGGGGCTGCGGCGGGCTGCTGGAATTGGCGGCGGCGGCGGAGGATCGAAGAGGCAGGTCGGGGATGAAGATGATTCAGCGTGGCGGTTGGTGGTGCGCGGGCTGAAAAAGAAAGGATAGAGCACGCGCTCAGGGGGTCCTCTGTGCCCCAAATATGGAGCAGAGAGGACCAAAATTTAGGGCTGTCGTGAAATAGGGCTCCTGATAGGTCAGCTGTTGGACGCTGTTTTTTGCTCTCTCGTGACTAAAAAACGGTTTTTAGTACACGGAGGTTAAAATAGGGCAGGTGTTAGAGATGCTCTTACAACTTCATTTGCTACCGACTCAACGTTAATAGCACTGGTACTCCGTACCTTTTTTTTTCTGAACCAATGAATAGAGTCGCGTCACTTGTCAGTGTTGCTGCCGATGCAAATATGGTTCTGTTCGTGTGAATCCTATACTCCGGATAGGATGATGCACGCCAGAGATTCAGAATCAAGAAGCAAACATGAACAAATCACAAACTGTGTGTTCCCTTTATTACTACTGAATCATCAATCCCCCAAGAACACAAAACCTCAAGATCGCCTGACGAATTCCGCCACCACGGCGAGCTCCTTGGCGGCATTGTCGGAGTCGTACTTGGGCAAGAAGTAGACATGCCCCTCGCCCTTGGTGTCGTAGACCTGGAGCTCGCCGTCCCACCCGCACGCCTTGATCCCCTCCGCGTACGCGCGCGCCCGCTCGACGAACCAGCACTGCTCCGCCGTGGTGACCAGCACGCGGCCGCACCCGAGCCGCCTCCACTCCTCGGGCGACGCCGTCGGGTTGATGTACGGGTGGTCGATGCCGAGCTCGCCGCCGCAGGCGACCTCCCACGCGCGCTCGAAGCTGCCGCGGACGGCGCCGTCGGTGGGCTCCCCGCCCAACGGCTCTTTGCCCCAGAAGTAGGGGTGCAGGAGCGCGACGCCGCTGACCTTGTCGCCGTACCCCTCGATGCGCTCCTTCCGCAGCCTCATCGCCGTGTTGTGCGCCATGTTGGCGCCGGCGCTGTCGCCGGCGAGGACGACGCGGGACGCGTCGCCGTGGGCCGCGATCCAGGGATCGGCGCCGGCGTCCGGGCGGCCGCACGCGGCGACGACCGCCTTGAGTGCCGCGAAGGCGTCGTCGTAGGCGGCCGGGATGGGGTGCTCCGGCGCGAGGCGGTAGTCGACGGAGACGACGAGGGCGGGGACGGCCGCGGCGAGGGTGGCGGCGTACCTGTGGTAGAGCGGGGAGGCGGCGGTGTGGACGAAGAAGGCGCCGCCGTGGAAGAAGACGACGACGGGGAGCCTACTCTTACCCGCGGCGGCGGCGTGTGGGGGGAGGTAGAGCCGGGCGGAGATGCTGGCGGTGGGGTCGAGGAGGACGTCCTTGGAGGCGACGCCGTTGGCGGTGGGGTCCCCGGAGGGGGAGGGCGGCACGGTCTCGGTGCCGTCGAAGCGCTCGACGCGGCCGCTCTTGTGCCAGCGCAGGACGCCGGGGAACTCGTACTGGATCTGGGAGCCGGCGTCGTCCATGGCGGCGGCCCCTGGGTCCGCGGCGCGAGGCTTGAGGATGGGGAAGCGGAGGAGCAGAGCGGTGAGCGGAGCGAGGAGGAAGGCCGCCCGCAGCAGGCGTCGCGACGATTCTGGAGAGGAAATGGGCATTCTTTCACTGTCTGGTCTGATGGCAAGTCGTCGTCGTTCAGTTCAGAGAAGGAGAGCTGCACGATGGGATCTGAGAGATGCACCTACCTGGTGTGTTGATCGGATTCCGATCGAACGGCTTTTGGTCGAACACGGCGGATGCGATCGTTAGCCTTACCAGCAGCAAGCAATCACTGATCTGGCAATCAAATTGCTTTAGGGCCTCTTTGGATTTCGATTGTAGGAATTTCAAAGAAATTTCGTAGTATTAGGATTTGTTCTCATGGATTCATACCACCATTCCTATCCCCCCCCCCCCCCCCCCCCATTTCCACTATAACCTCTTTTTTAAGTCATTCACGTCACTTTTCTTAAGTTTTTCTCCTGTATCATCCAAATAACCATTCATGTAGTTTTACTTTGTTTTACATTTGAAAGACTATCAAATTCCTATGTTTTCCAGTTCATATGTTTTTCTAATCCTATGATCCAAAGAAACTCTTACCGTTGTGGAACATTGCAAAATGTCAACTCCTCGTACTGTTCTTGTCTTCCGGTTCTTTCTCTCATCTTCTTTTGCTCCCTCTTCTTCTCAAGGCGGCCATTTTTACATGATGTAATTTGCACAAACAAATTTATCTGATGGTATTTTTCCATCGGACAACCTTTTGTTTGTATAAATTTTTTCTGACCTCAAAGCCTTGTTGTCACTATAACTCAGCCAAAGTGCGCATGCCTCTTCTGAGTTTTCAAATTCCCTTTCAGTACAAGGTACCAAACAAAACAATACAACTCTGCAATGTAAAGAAGATCTGTGAGATTTAAGCAAATGCATTGAACATCTGTGAGATGTAATGCCAAAGTGAATGTATGTCGGATAAAGAAATTACCGATTAAAAACGGAATCATCGTGCGATGTGGTTTTCTCCTCTGTCATCTCAACTTCTTCTTCTTCTTCCATGGGAAAACAGGATGGTTGATCGAGTTCAACCACTTACTTCCATCAGAAATACGAACGTTGATCAAGTTTCAAAGCAATCTAAAGATGGGAGCTTGATTAATTCAAGTGATTTGTTCATGTGGAAACCTGAACGGAGAAAGACATGATACTTACTTGAGATTGATGAGCGGACCAACACGTTGATGAGCAAGCCAACACGTCGCTTCCAGTTTATCGGCGATTTCCTGGCCCTTCTCGCGCATTTTTGTGTGTCCCCGCGCCTTTTTCTGAGCTAGAGCACTGTTTTCTCTCCCGCACTTCGTTGAACTGGGCTTTGGGCCTACCGATTCGCTTCGCTTCCAGTAGGTTTGAGTTGTTGTCGTACGATGTGCATCAAGCGAACCACAAACATCAATGTCTCTTTGCAGATTTACACTCTACGTCAGAGGATCTTGTTCCTCTCTCAAAAATTCCATGTCAGACTCCCTCCTAAATTTACAGAAAAACCGCATCTGTGAAACATCCCTCTACATTACACATCCAAAATACCGATAATGTCATATGAGCTTGCAATGTGTCAACACATCCTATGCAACATCAAAAGAATCTTAGATTCAGTTACTCGGTGGTTCGTCGGCCACTAATTTGGATCCCACTTTTGGGTAACACCGAACCAGATGTCAACAACGTGTACATGTGCGAGTTGGAAATAGGGCCTACCTTGGCATTGGGACGTGGTGGCCTAAGGTGGAAGGAGTGGATGATTGCTTGAAAGAGGGGGTCGACAAAGTAGAATGGAAGAACAAAGTAAGGGGTGCCGTCTATGTCTTTTCTGTCACTTTTTTTCTTCACGGAAAAATGTATTTTCTTTCATGGTTACAGAAAGTAAGAAAAAAAATTGAAGAAGCGAATGTGCACGAAAAGGTGAGCAAAGCATACATGCTGGCAAGATCCGGTCAATGGATTGTCGGGGTCAATGAAATCATTTAGCTTGCAACAATACAACAAAAACATGCGTTCCAATAAAACTGTAATATTCCATATTCGGTACAAATTAGAATTTTCATCAAATTTTCAAAAAAAATTGCATACACTGTCATTCATGAATCATAGCCAGTTTTTTCATCATTCCACAATCGAATTTACCCTTCGGTTTTAAGTCCAAATCTGCTCCACAAAAAGTCAACAATTTACAGCCAAGCAGGAGTACTAGTACTATGCATCAACGTGGGCCAAGCCCAGCCAAGCACAAAGTTCGGTGGCAGAACCACTTGCGCGCCAATTCATTGCCAAGGAACGTCCCGACCAACAAACCCACCGCGCCTCAGAGTCCAGAGAGATCGAACACTGCCCATGGCCGGCTCCGGCGCCAGCGACGACGAGGTCGTCCTCGAGATCCAACACTGCATCCGCATTTTCAAGAGCGGCCGCGTCGAGCGCTACTTCGGCTCCGACCCCGTCCCGCCCTCCACCGACGCCGACACCGGCGTCGCCTCCAAAGACCATACCATCTCCCCCGACGTCGCCGTCCGCCTCTACCTCCCGCCCATCGCCACCACAGAGATCAGCGGCGACGTCGGAAAGATCAAGCTCCCCATCCTCGTCTACTTCCACGGCGGCGGTTTCGTCCTCCACACCGCCTTCAACTTCGTCTTCCACGCGTACCTCACCGCCCTCGCCGCGCGCGCCCAGGCCATCGTCGTCTCCGTCGACTACCGCATCGCGCCCGAGCACCCGCTCCCCGCGGCCTACGACGACTCGTGGCAGGCCCTATCCTGGGTGGCGTCCCACGCATCCGGCGGCTCCGGTGGCGAGGAGCCCTGGCTCACCGACCACGGCGACTTCTCCCGCCTGTCCCTCGGCGGCGAGAGCGCGGGCGCCAACATCGCGCACAACATGGCGATGCGCGCCGGCGCCGAGGGCGTCCGCATCAGCGGCGGCATCGCCCTTGTCCACCCCTACTTCCTGGGCGAAGACAAGGTGCCCTCCGAGGACAGCGACCCCGTGATGGCGGAGAACGTGGTGAAGATGTGGCGCGTGGTGTGCCCGCAGACCACCGGCGTCGACGACCCGTGGATCAACCCGCTGGCCGCCGGCGCGCCGGGGATGGAGGGCCTGGCGTGCGCGCGCGTGCTGGTGTGCCTCGCGGAGACGGACGTGTGCCGCGACCGTGGCCGCGCCTACTGCGACGGGCTCAGGGCGAGCGGGTGGGCCGGGGAGGTGGAGGTGCTGGAGGTGGCCGGGCAGGAACACTGCTTCCATCTCGGCAACTTCACCTGCGACGACGCCGTCAGGCAGGATGATGCCATATCCAGGTTCCTGAATGTGTAGAGAAAATTACGTGGTTGCTCTGTGTGGTGCGAGCGCCTGGTCTTTGCTGTACGATTTGTGTTGGATTTGGCTTGAACAAACGCTACATCTGAATTTCTGTTCTTGTTGTCGACACATTTGGAGAAATCAATAACATTTGCCTCCTCGCTTGGAAGACATGCATATGTGGAAAGGTGCTAAGAATGGAATGGTGTCGATAAGACTTCAGGTTCCATCTGATCTAACCATTCAGATGTGATATGGAGTTAATTAACTACTCCATAGATGAGGTAGATAATGTATCCACGTATCGTCATTCAGAGAAAAACGGCTTGGTACGTGGATTCGTTCAGACTTCCAGTCATCGTCGTTTGGTAGACTGGCGGTATGGCTGTCCACTTTGTACTCGTCCGAAAAAAGTTCAACCCAAATGTACTTGTACCACAGCTCTTTCTTCCTCGAAGGAAAGATTATGCTGTGGCATTAGCATTGCCGTCAGGAACAACCTGGTCGCTGAAGATCTCGCTGGTGGTCAGTAAATCCGTACAAACGAACAACAGGCCCAAAGGTTGGCTCCTCCTTCACTTGGCAGAGTATAGTTGCAGGTATCCAAACTTTTAAAAGAGGTTGTATTTGGAGAGTTGGTAATGGTGACTCTATTGACATCTGGAAGGATCCTTGGATAGCGAGTGGACAAAATAGGAGAATAATCACTCCAAGAGATGGATGCCTACTGACAAAAGTTGCAGAGTTGATTGACCCTAATACAGGTAATTGGGACCATCAGCTTGTTACTAATATTTTCCACCCTATTGATGCAAACCGTATTCTGCAAATCCCCTTAAACCAAGATGGTTTTGTTGATTTCCTAGCTTGGAACGGGACCAGAACTGGGATGTTCTCAGTTCGGTCGGCATATCATACTGAATGGAGGCATCAATTTAAAGGTGTGACGTGTAGATCCCTCATTAGTGCTACCCCTTTGGATAATCCAATCTGGAAAATTTTGTGGAAGTTGAAGGTGTCGGCAAAGGTCAAAATTTTCTGTTGGAGAATTCTGCATGGAATTATTCCTCTAAAAGCTATACTGGCTGGGAGACATATTGGGATGGATGATCAGTGCCCTGTATGCAGAACGAGCAGAGAAGATATCATGCATATGTTGTTCCACTGCGAAGGTGCGGTAATGATCTGGAGAGGGCTGAGTATGGATGGTTTAATTAACAACTATATGAGTCCAGGGAGATCGGGAGTGCATGTGTTTGAGTCCCTAATCAAGACGCAGACTTCTACAGTTCCGGGTTTCTCTTCTATCCAGGTAAATAACTTGATTGCTACGGCAGCGTGGTACATTTGGTGGCTCAGAAGGAAAAAGTCTCATGGTGAACAAGTCCCACCGATTCATAATTCTGTTACCTCAATTCGGGCTATAACTGCTAACGCTGCTCGCTCAAATACTCCATCAAGTCCTCAGTACAAGTTGATGTGGACAAAGCCTGGAGGTGACATAGTAAAGCTAAATGTTGACGCAACATTCTTGGAGGAAGAAGAAGCAGGTGCAGTGGGGGCAGTCCTGAGAAATTGTCAGGGAACGTTTGTGGCTGCGACTTGAGTTTTCATACCGCATGTGCCTTCTGTGTATATGGCTGAGGCACTCGCAATGCGCTGCGGCTTGACTCTCGCAAATGATCTGGGCTATGTCTCCATCGTAGCAGAACCAGATTCCCTGGAAGTTGTCCAAATGTGCTCGGGAGAAAATAGAATCTGGAGCGAAGCAACGACGGTCTATGCTGATATCTTTGCAAAGGTTGGATCTATTGGAAAAGTCACTTTTCAACACTGCGGGAGGGAAGTGAACAAAGTTGCTCACAACTTAGCTAGGAAGGGTTTTATCTTGAAACAAAATTGTACCTGGGTCGATGAACCCCCTGACTTCCTCCTCCAAACTCTCCTAGATGATGTAACTATTATTTGATAAAGGCGGCAGGTTTCAGACGTACTCTTTCCCTTACCAGGGTACCTACGGGGACTGGAAGGGTTTTGATGAGGCGGCCTGCCGACCTAATATATGCTGGTTTAAAATTCAAAAAAAAACAACAGGCAGCACAGTTGAGTCCATTCCGAAAAAAAAAGTGAGTTTCGAGGGCCTATTCAATTTGCATAAAGAAATAGGGAAAACGTGTGGGAAGTCATTTTGTCTCCCGGCCTCCAGTTCTTCCTCCCTTGAAGAAAATTTAAAATCATATTTATAATTTTTGGAAAAATATGGAAAAACCTTGAATGTTATCACTGATGTATGTGTATCCAACAAAAGTGTAAAATCTCAATTTGACATACTTCATATTCCCAGCTACAAAAATGACAAATCTTGTATATTTTAGAGATTTTAAAAAGTGTACATTTGTGAAGGGGATCGTGTGCAGAAAATAAAAAATTTCCTACCAACGATATCCTTAAACTAGCCAAGATCTACACTATGCAGATATAGAAGTACGTCGGAGATCGGAATACATACACTCGTAGACCGAATAGCGGGGATTACGCTCCCGCACAAGCGTTGACGACGAAGACGACGTAGCCGACCTCTAGGTCGCGGAGAACTCGACGCGACGAAGACGACGAAGATGACCCCGAGGTCAGGTGGAGGAAGTAGGCCACCGAGTACCGCTAGCGCAGCACCTCGTAGGGCGTCACACACATACGGTGGAGACGACGGCCTCCGAAGCTCCAGTCCAGTACGAGCAGTGGAAGAATTGGACCGGAACACCAGCAGCGCGGCAGCGGGCTATGGTGGAAGAGATCCCCCTCCTCTACTCGGCGCATCTCCGACAAGGGAACCACGAGATCGAGAGAGAAATTGGGAATTAATTGGTGAATTAAAAGGCCAGGGGTGCCCCTTCTTATATAGGCTCCGAGGGGTAGCCAACCTTGCCAGCCAGGCAATGTGGGACTATCGCCACATGCCTGGTGCGGCCAAGGCAGTGCGCCGGCCCTAGGTGGGTCCCATTTGGCCCACCTAGGCCGGCCCTCCCTCAATCCAAAGCCCTGGGGGGACTCTCCCCCCTCATGTGCCTTCTTTCCACCAGAAGGCCCATTTAGGGAAACCAGCCTTTAAAAATTCGAAAATAAATATATAAAATCATATTTGCATATTAATTACACTAATTAATATCAAACATATTATATATAATTTATTCTAGCTCCGAAAACTCTTTCGTCGCTGCCCGATCTCCATCGAACCCCTCCCGGGACGTTCCCGGTGATCTCTTTCCTTTCCGGTTGTCTTGTCGAAACCCCTTAAGAGTGTTACCCTAGTGGTCCGATATAATAACAGGTACGATCAAGACTCCTCTATGATCATCGACTAACTCGTAGGCCTGGACCCCATGAATTAATCCCTGTGATATAACGAATGACTTTCATCTATCAAACCTGGACGTCTAGTCTTAAACCCTTTGTCATGGCGATACTTAGCGTGTCCGAGCATCATTCTCAGATATCTCCATACCTAGTATGATCTCGTTACCGACAACACTATCTTCTACTCGTCCGTGATATTATGTCAGCTGGTGACCTAGTCACATGTTTACAAACTCATTTGACATAATCTCACCGAGTGGGCCCTAGAGTATCTATCCGGCTATGCGGACTGACAAATCCCGCGGTTGACCCCTCGTATCAACTACCCCCTTCCGATACCCAAAAGTATCACCTATCATTGTCACACTCTATAAGATATGACGTTTGGTGCGATCAAAGTATCTTCCAGGGATAACAATAAGAGTTGATCTCACGGTCTTACGGCGTAATGACTATGTCCTATAAATACTGGGTATGTCCATCACATCGTTACTCCTAACGATATGACTTCCATTGCCGATCGCGCCATGCCCTATGATCGGAAAACCTCGATCATCAGTCGT
Source organism: Poa annua (assembly GCA_026929855.1). Lineage (NCBI taxonomy): Eukaryota > Viridiplantae > Streptophyta > Magnoliopsida > Poales > Poaceae > Poa > Poa annua. The sequence continues at coordinate 79,548,061 of CM049432.1, forward strand.
GCAACGAAACTAGTCTTAGTAGAGTCTACTAGGGACCTGGTTGTTTTATCTACCACACCTGTATTAATGTTTTCGCTTAATACAATTATAGCATGGTATAAAACATATAATGAACGATTGGGATATTGCCAATAAACTATGTTTATTAAGTGCCTCTAGGGCATATTCTCTTCAATTTGATCCACACATTTGTCATTTTTGTTGTCAAGAATGTAAAGTATTTCAAATTGAGATATTTATGGAATACATCATTGACAACATATAGGAAAAAAATTCAGATTTTGTGAGAACTTATAAATACAAATTTTTTATTTTAAAAATTAAAGAGTTCACCGGGGAGCCCGGTAGCTGGAAATCTCTACTCAACAACATAGGATTAGAGTGTCTTGTCAAGATGGATCCTACACGATTCATAATTTACTGAAATTTTCGTCAAGAATTGTATCACATAAAAAATAAAGGAATTGTAACATGAGTTTTTTTAACTAGGCAAAAGACTTCTTTTATTAATTAAGAAGAACAAGGTGGGTGCGCCATAGAAGACCCTGTCACTTAAATTTAATTATGAGGCGCAGTCACAAAATTACATTAGTGGCACATCACCAGGTCGTGCGCCACATAAATAGGTGGGACACAAAACAACAAACCGTGGGCCACAAAATACTTATACAAGTTTTCGCTATTTGCTGTTATCCGTTATACAAATACATGTATATATACAAGATTTATACATATATAAGAGAAACAATAACATATTTGACACGGTATATGAAAACAGACACATTACTATGTCATCACATTAGTTAGATCCCGAGATATATACATATGGTGACAAGTGCCGAATTTTACATAAGTAATGATATAAAAGTTCATCATTTCATACATATAATATAATCAAATAGAGCAAGAGCAGGAGCACGATATGAAGCCTTCTTCTGCATCGGCGCCAAGAACGGTTTATAGCAGCCTTTCATCGTCCACGTTCTGATGTCATGCTGCCGAGACTGATTACCAGTAGTGTGCTATGTCTGCATTTTAGTTTAATGCAAATTGACTGTTTTCCATATTGTTAAATATCTTTTCTTTTAAAAACACAGTACAATGCAGACGCTTATATACACGCGCATACACTCACCCCTATGAACACACACGCACACCCTGCCCCTATGAGCACCTCCAAAAGACTGAGCCGATGGATCAGGTCTTGAGATTGACGAAATCACCACGGGCGGCTTGCTGTCGACGGGAAAGTCGTCTCTCACTAAAAAATATTCCGGCTAAATGAGAAACACCAGCGTCAAATCTGTGGTTTGAACTCTGATGGGATGAGGGTACAACCACCCTTCTAACCATCTTGCCGCAGATAAGTTCTCCATATTGTTAAATGACTGAAAACTTGTTTTGTGTATAGTCTACTGACTAAAAACTGTTACCAAGTCCGAAGCTTTTTGAGACGAAAGTGTGGGAGTGATTGTGCTTTGGGCCACTCCTATCCGTTGGATGGGGTTTGGATGGCAGATGCCAAGGCGCATGGCACAGCGTGACATGCCGTGGGCTGTGGGCAGGTCACCGGATCTCTTCAGTAGCATGTGTTCTTGTACAATCTAAAGAAGGGGCTCTTCTCATCTTTCTCTTCAGTAGCATTAGATGATTCCTTACGCTTCTTATTTTCTTTTGGTTTTTTCAAAGAATCCAACTTTACTTCTGGTTTTTCATCAGTCTTGTTTACCACATCCACATCCTCATCGATTGATTCATCACTGGATATATCTCCAGGACATGTTGCGGTAGCCCCAGTTACATGTATCTTATCAAACATGGCATGTAGATCATCCAAATGCTTTGGCGCATGCTTCCTGTACCTCATATGGTTGCATTTGATACCTTTCTCGGGATTGTTGCATCTCTGAAATCAAATGTGTAAGTTAGACTATGTAAAGACATAAATACATAGCTGCTGAAAAAGAAAAATCTAGTACTATTATTACCTGAATATGTTCAGCCCACCATTCTTTAGAAGCATCAACAGTTTGCTTTGTGTCATCCCATCCAAGTCCAGTAGCCGCATTTTTTAACTCCATGAACCATGTATATTCTTTCTTCATATTGTCCCATTTATTTTTCAATTGAATCTTTGTTAGCTTCTTTCCAGATTTTGCTTCAAACTTCTCTACAAGGTTTTTCCAACCAGTTGTATTAAGAAAACCTAAGGGTCTGTTCCCATTACTAATCTCTTGTTTGCAAATAGCAATGAAGTGCACCACGTTTGCTTCATCCCATACTGCTTTCTCAGCCATACTCTATTAAAACAACCAGTACGATGACATGTTTAGATACGAAAAATTCAGCAAATTGCATCTGTGTTCATTGCACATATCCCTCCCAACTCAACCATAGAAGCTACAAAAAAATGAAATCCCTGCCATAAATTGATGGTACATGCTGCAAGAACAAGTCACGGAGACACATACATGTATACTATAAAAGAAGGGTCTCCATGGGGTCAATTTGCTGCTAGCTTTGCATGCATGTATGATGCAATCTGTAGCTAGCTTTGCATATAGGCTACCTATATACACACAAGCGATCGATCATTGCCTGGGAAGCAAGCAAGCAATGACCATACATGCTGGAATCGACAGGGACATCATCGTGGTGCCTTGCCTGTCCCTGTTCCGCCGGACTATCCATCAAATTAGGAGGGTTCAGATCAGCTAGCAGACGATCTAGTCTACAGATATCGTAGCCTGTTTAGCATAGCCTAGCGCCACGCGCGGCACGGACATGCAATGGAGAAATCTATCTATGATCTGACTTATTTCCAAGATATGACGAGAGAGCATGGATGGTGAACAAGATCATCTACCTCTGATCTCAGATGAAGCTCTGGCCAATGGTGCTTGCCGGTCTAGGCGATTCCCTTGACGGCGGCAAGCAGACCGGAGTGACGGCGGCTGGAACCCTAGCTGTCGTGAGCTGTAGATGAGAAACGATAGAGCCTGTTCTCGGGAGGAGAAGGAATAGAAGGTCGGACCGGTACGACTTGTTCGATGGCAGTGGGTAATTTTAGGCAAAAGTTGGCTCTCACCGCGACGGAAGCAGGTCGCGAGGGGCTACGGAAATCATACCAGAAAAGCTAGCTGCGTTTAGAGATTTTGGTGTGGTCAAAAACCCGTTTGGTTGAGATTGTGCGTTTGCCACCGCGAAGCTGGTTGGAAAGCTGAACCAAACAGAGCCTCAGTCCCTCTACGCCGTGGACATTCAGATTCGTTCACCTTGCAGCCGCCAGCCATGCCCAACACGGACGCCGGCGGCGACGAGGTCATCCACGACGCCCCCAACTTCATCCGCGTATACAAGAGCGGCCGCGTCGAGCGCTTCCTGCGGATCGACTTCGCCCCGCCCGGCACCGACGCCGCCACCGGCGTGTCCTCAAAGGACGTCCCCATCGCAGCCGGCGTGTCGGCCAGAATCTACCTCCCGGCTGCCGCCCCTGCCGGTGGTCACCAGAGCAAGGTCCCCGTCCTCGTGTTCTTTCACGGCGGCGGCTTCTGCCTCGGCTCGGTGTTCGACGCCGCCGTGCACGGCCACGCCAACAGGCTCGCCGCGCGGGCCGGCGCGATGCTCGTGTCCGTGGAGTACCGCCTCGCGCCGGAGCACCCGGTCCCCGCGCTATACGGGGACGCCTGGGCGGCGCTCCAGTGGGTGGCCGCGCACGCGGGCGGCCAGGGACCCGAGCCCTGGCTTACCGCCCACGCGGACTTCGGGCGCGTCCACGTCGGCGGCGAGAGCGCCGGCGCCAACATCGCGCACCACGCCGCAATGCGCGCTGGCGGCGAGGAGGAGCTGGGCCACGGCGTGAAGGTGAACTCGCTCCTGCTGATACACCCCTACTTCTTGGGGGGCGAGAGCTCCGAGTCCGACGAGATGGGCATGGCGTTGTTACAGGAGCTGGTGCGGCTTTGGCCGGTGGTCTGCCCGGGGACGAGCGGGTGCGACGACGACCCGTGGATCAACCCCATGGCGGAAGGTGCGCCGAGCCTTGCCGGGCTAGGGTGTGGGCGCGCCATGGTGTGCGTTGGTGGCAAAGACGCCATGAGAGGCAGGGGAAGGCTGTATGTTGAGAAGTTGATGGAGAGCGGGTGGCACGGCGAGGTGGAGGTCTGGGAGGCGGACGGGCAGGGTCACGGCTTCCACCTCTTCCGGCCGACATGCGCACAGGCAGAAGGGCAGATCCGTGCCATCTCTGAATTTCTGAGCCGCCGATGAGCTCTCCTGCGCTCCACGCACTCACATGAGCAAGGCAACGCTCTGTATCAGAAGCACATTAGGTAGTTCGAGTTGTGCTTAAAACATGTTTTGGTTCTTCTTCGGTAGTTTTATGTTCAGTCTATAAGAAACACATTTGTAAACTGTTAAACTTCTAATGGAGCTCAGATTCAGACCTCTTACTCTGCCATTCATGTCTGTTAAAATTTTGTATATGTAAGGCTTTAAGAATGCTGAGATATGAAAAACAAGTTCTCAAGTTTTCAATACAAGGTACTTGCTTTCTCAATTATAAAAAGAAGGAGTTTACTCATCTATTCAAGCCTAAGTTATCATGTTTGAGCTTTCACCTACATATATTTACCACTAAAAATGTCTCATTGGTATGCTGCATACTATCTGTATTTTCATTTTGGGCATTACTTCTTCGATAGTTAAATGTTCAGTCTATGAGAACCATGCTTGTTAATTGCTACTATCATATGGAGTTCAAATTAAGACTAGTTAGTCTGTCGTTTATAAATTTGGAAGGGTTTAAGAATGCTAAGTTATGAACACAAATATCTCATTTATATTTCATTAGAAGGAACTTGCTTTCACAAGAAAAATGAAGGAATTTAGTCACTTATTTGAGCCCATATTATCTCACATTATTATTTTTAAATTCTCAGGGGTCACCCCCCGGTTCCATTATCGAGTAATGTAACCACAGCATTTGTTTGACATCATCTGACATCATCAGATTTATTCCTACATATATTTACTCTGAAAATATTTGATTGGGAATGTTATGTACTATTTATATTTCCATTTCAGGCTTTAGTTCAGGACAACTAGTCATCTTTTTGTTCCAGCCATTCATTGTGATGTTGTGTTGCGTGACTAAGAGGCTTCTCTTAAAAATGCAGGTCTATTGAGCAATAGTGAAAACTTTACAGATGCAGTGGTGCTGTTCACTTACAGCAGCCGCTGCAAGGCATACTGGAAAACCTCTGAAATACCTACATGTTTGATGGTACTCCTTAGAAAGATCCCACCAAATGACATTCGTCTCTGCCCAGGCATGAATAGTGTCTTTGATAATCTTTTGCCACTGGCATCAGGTCTTTGTACAGTGCTTCATTTAGTTCCTTTTGCCTTATTTCTGTATCATTGACTAAATGCGTCATCCGCAACGAAATACTTGCTAGAAATCTTTCGTTGCATTCCAGTCCACGAAAAGTGTCGTGGGAAAATAAGGTAATCAGCACAAGACGTACATATCACTTCCGACTCTTTTTATGGATCGGAGGGAGTATTTTATTGTAGAAATCACAGACTACTGTCCAAGAGCTTAGTTTTTGCAGGGTTAGACATATTGACGTGTCACCAATATGTTGTGTTTTTGTGAGGCGAGGAAGGCTTTTGCGTAAAGAACTGAATGTCAACAGGATGCCTTCAGTGGTGCCAGCAGCCAGACAACAGAACGAATTGGAACAGTCAGCATCAGCATATCTGGTAAGTACCACATTAAATTCCTTTCCTGTGCCCCAGTTCTTTTGGATTATGTAAGGATAACAACAACTAAGCCTTTTGTCCCAAGCAAGTTGAGTAGGCTAGATATGAAACCCACATAGAAACTTGTGAAAACATAATGGAAACCAAAAAACACAAAAGAGTAAATCAAGGTTCGGGCAAATGAATTGCTGATTTTTATGCAGCTCTATCAAAAGCCAAATCTCTAGGTACATTCCAGTCCTTCAAGCCCCTTTTAACTGCCTCCTCCCATGTCAATTTTGGTCGCGCTCTACCCCTCTTTGTCTTATCTATGCCCCCTTAGAATCCCACTATCCAAACCATCTTAGCCTTTGTTGGACCAGCTTCTCTTCAATCGGCGCCACTCCTACCATCTCATGTATCACCTTCCTTGTGTGTCCACACATCCATCTAAGCATACCCATCTCCGCGACACTCATTTGTTGAATGTGTTGTCTTTTAGGGGGGCAGCATTCTGCTCCATAAAGCATGGCAGGTCTGATTGCCGTCCTATAGAACTTACTATTTAGCATTTGTGAGACCTTCTTGTTGCATAGGATACCAGATGCTTGCCACCACTTCATCCACACTGCCTTGATCCTGTGGCTAACATCTTCATCAGTGCCACCATTACTTTGCAACATTGATCCCAAGTATCGAAAGGTACCCCTCTTAGCACTAATTACCCTCCTAGACTAACCTCTCCGTCCTCGCAAGATACGAGACACAGAGAATATTATTTATCTGTTGCAACAAAGGTTCTTCTTAAATTAAATACTCATACTTCTTTGTCCAGAGGGTTCTGAGCCGTTAATTATTTTCACAATCAATAGTTTGGTCTTTTCACATGATCTATTACTTGATGTTCCTGATCACCTTTCCTTGCATATGTAACCTAGAAAAGATGGAATGGTACACCATTTCTCCTAAATCACGTGTGTAAAAACAAAATAAAATAACTGATGACTTGTTCATAAGTTCATTGGATCTAGACAACAATAGATGTTCTTAACCAGGCCATCATTTGGGTAACAGCCATCATGCTAAATCAAAACTAGAACAAATTGAATGGCTGCTGGTAGTCATGTTTTCTCCTCATTACATCTGCTTAGAAATACTCCCTCCGTTGCTTTTAGTTGACTTGAGGACTGAGGAAGCAGGGAGGAAGGAATGTGCTACGACGGACTCAATTAAAACGGAACAGAGGGAGTAAAATATTTCAGAAGTGCAGGTTACTCTGATGTCATCCTGTAAGGGCTTTACATGCCTAACTCTTGCAGTTTATCATCCCATTTAGGTGAATTAACTAAAGTTAGCATACACATTGTTCATTCTATTCTAGGTTCATATTGAGATAAGAGCACAAAGCTAAGATTTGTTTCCTCCATGCAAGAGTAAGTCAACTTTCTAACATGACTAACATTTGGTCCATTTGGATCATAGAAATTTCCTTTTTCTGACAGCACCTCCAGGGCACAAGAATAGCCCTTAGTCCAAGGGCAACTGAGAAAGAGACATTCATCCTTTATTAAATAAGAGATTGCTGCATCACAAGCCGATACACGCCTCTCAATCGTCACAACAAACAGAACCACCTTTTCTATTTTGAGAAGTTCTGTCTTTTTCTTGCATGTTTGATAAGAAAAATAGTACATTTCAACACATAATTAGGTTTATAGGGCTAGAAGTTTCCTTGAAAGAACCTAATGCAGTCACTATTTTCAATGTCTGAGAATATAAAGCTTGTACATTTTAAACTTCACTTCTACATTCTCATGAAGGAGATGGATAAGATCTTGCTGCACGTTTAAGTTAAGCGTAATGACTTCTCCTGACTGCTAGAGAGCTGCTCGACCTGCATTGCCACGAAAGTTCTCATCCAAAGTCTATTAATAGTTGTTCTCTACATTAACTTGAGCACTCAAAAATATTGACCTCCAATACAATACGATTGTGTGCAACTTACCCTTGTGGAGGCAGAAATATGGAGAGTGGGAAACATATCTTGTGTAGACACCCACCAACTTATGGCAACCTCATCACAGTTCTCTCTATTGACGGTGGAGGGATTCGAGGAATCATTCCAGCTGTTGCTCTTGCTTTTCTAGAAACACAGTTGCAGGTAACTGTAGTTATATAGCTTAAGTAATTTTCATATTTTGTGATATTACCAAGGAAATGCTAACCTGGTAAGAGATGCGGTAGATTAAAAGTCCACAATCCATATATCACATTGTATGAATTATCCAATGTTCAAAAATTTGGCCTGTTCGGTTGAGTAATCGCTGATCGCGACCCGACAGTGGCGATAGCGCCTGATCACTAGTGTTAGTCGCTGGGACCGATTAGTCGGGCTCACAGCTGATCGCCATTGATTGGTGTTAGTTTAAAGTTCATACCGCTAAGATCTTAACTCAATAAGCCATCTCTTGTTAACTTTAACTGCTATTTTTTCTTGTCACCTTCTCTTTTATTGTATTATTATGTGGATGTACATGCGGAAGTCTGCAGTCCTGGAGAAGCTTTTCAGATTCCTAGCAAATTGTTTTCCCTTATAATCCATCAGTTCATTTTTTCTGATAGTTTCAGATGTTTTCTTTATCTTTATTGGAATGATGAACTGAATATATTCGCCATGTAACTCTGGTTTTCTCCCTTCTGCACTAGTCTATGCTCCTTTTCTTAGAAAGACAGTAAATTTCAATTGATGCTCTTGATTGCATCTCACTGAAACTGTGGTGTTAATTTCTGAAGAAACTCGATGGAGAGGAAGCCCGATTAGCAGACTACTTCGATATCATTGCTGGGACTAGCACAGGGGGGCTTGTGACTTCGATGCTCACTGCACCAAACAATAAGAGAAGACCACTTTTTGCCGCCAAGGATATTCAAGCATTTTATATGGACCATGCTCCCAAAATTTTCCCACAGCTCAGGTAAACACATATAGTATGATTTTTTTTATTGCTTTGGCAACATTTCTGTAAACATTTTAGTTTTGTAGGGGTGCATTCGGTCGGATAATGAGGATGTTCCGATCGCTGTCAGGACCTTCCTATGATGGCAAGTACCTTCATGAAGTTTTGAGAAAGAAGTTAGGAAACACCAGGTTGCATCAGACTTTAACAAATGTGGTAATACCAACTTTTGACATCAAGCGGCTACAACCAACCATTTTTTCGTCCTATGAGGTTTCCCTCTCTCTATCAAATCCTTTGGGAGTTCTTATTTGAGTACATGTTTTATTTTAGATACCAGTTATAAGTCAGAACGATTTAATTTTAACGGCACATGAAACACCTGCTACTCCTTCAATTCCTCGTAATGGAGATCTTGCACAGAACTGAACTTTCTACTAACATGTGACAGGTTAAGAAGAAGAAGAACACAATGGATGCTTTGCTATCAGATATTTGCATCAGCACATCCGCTGCTCCAACATATCTACCTGCACATTACTTCAAGACGGAAGACTGTCACGGAAACATCAAGGAGTTTAATCTTATTGACGGGGGAGTAGCTGCTAATAATCCGGTACTATAGTTATCTGTAGTTAACTGGTTATGCATAACATAGGAACAGGAACTTCAATCTTTGTGTATGGTTTATAATTTTAGTTTCGTACTTCTCATACATGCTGTGGAATACACCTCCATGTCCTGATAAATTTACTTGATTCAGAAATTGAAGGCACGTGTGCATTTTTAAAAAGAGTCCTAATATTCATCTCTGTCGTGTTTAGGCTTTAGTTGCCATTGGAGAAGTAACCAAGCAGATTTTCAAGGAAAATCCAGAATTCTTCCCAATAAAACCTTTGGACTATGGCCGGTTTTTGGTCATTTCACTTGGCACAGGCTCATCAAAGTTTGAAGAAAAGTACAACTCACAAAAGGCTAAATCATGGGGAGTGTTGGGTTGGTTACTTAGCAGTGGATCCACACCGTTGGTAGATATTTTCACACGGGCAAGTGCAGATATGGTGGATATTCACATTGCAGCTGTTTTTAAAGCCTTGCGCTCTGAACAGAACTATCTCAGGATTCAGGTAATTAAAATGCAGCAGTTTACTTTGTACTAATCAACTAAGAAAACATCATCCTTATTCTCTCAAGCTGCCATTTCTAATCACAGGATGATACCCTACGGGGAACACTCTCCTCGGTTGATGTTGCTACCAAGGATAACTTGGAGAAGCTTGTGAGTGTTGGAGAGATGCTGTTAAAGAAACCTGTCTCACGGGCAAATTTAGAGACTGGTCAGATGGTGCCTGCTTGTAGTGACACAGAGGTGACCAACGAGGAAGCTCTCAAGAGGTAAACTTGTCACCACCTATCAGATTATTACAATTGCATTATTGAGTCTACTTATGAGCTAATTAGCACCTTCTTTTTCAGATTTGCGAAGATGTTGTCTGATGAAAGGAGAATTCGCCATGTAAGATCGCCGAAATGAAGTCTGGTCTCTTCTATGTCAGTGCTCATCCAGAGAGAAATCTTCTCTGCGTGGCATACACCAGCTCCAGTTTAGTTGATCTGTCTGTTGAAGTTTGTCTGTAACATATATACTTAAATAAATGTGTAGTGTGGCATACTGACTGCTACGGGCTGTAATGTTAAGCGCAGACAGCTTTATTGACGTGTAAATACAGATATGTAAAGGCAAATAAACTGAGCATTTATCTACTGTTCCGTACTTCCCACGTGTCGTCGATTCACCGATTTTATTCCAGCCGACCAGTTCTGAGGGATGCCAGGTTGGCCGTGCATCCAAGGCATTTGGAATAAAGAGATTGCCACCGCTAATGCATGGAACAAGTACCAGGTACGATTTCGCTTTGCTTTGTACGTAGAAATAGTTAAACCTATCTCTGCTTATAGTTAAAACACCTTTTCATTGAGATGGCTTTGCGCTTTAGTATTTCTGTAAGAGATTCTGCTGTTGGGGTGATCAGAGAGACATCCTATTCCTATTTGGGTTGGAGCGTGGACAGACTAGACACATACATGCAAGGTGTTTCACTAACTCAAAATACTTCATTTTGAATGATAAACTTTGCAGGCCAAGAGGCTCATCTGTGAGTTCCTTAAGCTTGAACTGAAAGTTCCAACTCATTACTTTCTTGCAATACAGGATTTCTTTTGTGGACACTGAAGTGGCCTATTCTGTAGTTATGATATTAACCCTGCCAAGTTGAAATTGTTTAACATTGCAGCAACCAAGGAGCAGGGCATAGGCTGCAGGGTGACTGGAACTGAATATTTTGATATGGATACTATTCTTAGCCTTTGACAGCCGAGTCTTAACCATGTGCTCTCCAGAACACGCCGTCCCTCCAACGAGAGGACACTGTGTAAGTGTAACCATCACCAATCAAATTTGGAGCACCGAAAGATCCGATCAGCGATCAACCTTGCCCGGGAAGTAGGTACGACTGCCAACTTTAAGAAAACCGCGAACTGTCCATCAATCAACACATAAACATAGCTACTTCAAAAGCTGAGGCGATCGGAATTTCGGAATCCAGGTGCTTCTTTCTCTGGATGGCAGCAACATATGTTGGAATTAAATAGAAATCTTAGAGCTTTGCCAGCCAGTCATGCGGTAGTGCAGCAATGCTACGTCTGATGGACCGTAGGTTTTGTAGAGGAAGAAAGGCAAGTCTGACAAGTATTTCTTCAAATGTGGTAACACTGAAAAATTGGGACCTTTTTGCTCATGTTCAGTGGCCTGCACCGGCTGAGTGCTCTAAACCGTTGATCTTGCGCAACTTGCTCCAGCCGTCACCGTACTAGTACATGAAATTGTATATTTCTCATCAAGGCATCATAGTCTACGGAGTTATTGATGATTAAAATGGTAAAAAGGCGATCTCCTAGGTCCAAGGAGCCAGCAAGCGTGCTTCGTCGGTCAAAAGCTGGCTGCACATCAGCGGAGAAGAATACAACGAGCGCCTCCTATGCAAGTCTAAGCGAGGAAGATCCCCCCGATTGTGCCACCTTTTCTGAAATCTTTGCAAGTAAGTGTTTCCCTCCCAGAGAATCGAAAAAAAAAACAATCTGAGTTAACAGAGTGCATGCATGCTCTGTATCTGTCCATGTATTGCTCTTGTTTCTGTTCATGAAAAACTTACTTCTCAGAGTCAAATGTGCACGTTTACAAATGTAACTACACCCATGTACATGCACATGAGTTTTTGACCGTGGCACTGACATGCATGTGTAGAACTTAGTCTTTGGCGAAAATGACATGTATGGTTGGCGTCTCTTCATGTCACCCTTTTGATGAACTTTTACATGTTTGCTCGGAGCTCCCTTAATTTCTACGTAGTTTATATACCCGTCGTATCTATATTATATATAGCTCCCATTCGCACTTACAATATTGCATGGCATATCACTTTATCTACCCTATAAATTTTGCTGGATCAGACACTCTTCAGACCAAACTTGAAAACCCAATCAAGAAGAGTAGTAACATACCAGTGTGCACAGCTGCAAAACCCTCTTAGGTTTGGTTCTGTACTTACATGGCAGGTTCCAAGCAGGTCTCATCGTGTACTTGCATTCTGGTCATCTTGATGGTGTCGAGCCACTTGGCGCCGTCCTGCGAGGCGAGGAGGTTGATGGCGGCAACGTCAGGGACGAGCAACGGCGAGGAGGCATGCACATCAGCTGGGTGCCCCGGCGTGCACGGTATCACGGCGTCGGCGAAGATATCGACCACCGACGGCCGCTCCACGGCGCCTGGGCACAGCCCCGGAATCGGGAACAAGCTGCACGCTGCAGGTGCAGGGAACGACCGGCGTTGAGCGAGCCAAATTCAAGTGCAGAATGCTGGATGGGTGGGTACAGAAGCTCTTCGTCGATCGCCTGTTTATATGAACTCTTCTCTTGATTTGTATTCCTCGCCTCACTGTGGATTTTTTTTCGATAAGGGGCGCTTTATTGGTTAAAAGATTTAAGTGTTTACACCCAGCCTCTACATAACGAAGATGCACACAGCTGTTCCCACAGTACACAATCCGAAACGGAATAACAACGCATTACATAACAAAACATAACAAGCAAAAGCAACTATGTCTGAAGAGGAGGTGGCTCTAAACGTAGATTAAGCTGCCACCCATGATGGGAAAAAGTATCCCTCGCCGTGGACTCCAACCGTGCACAGACCTCCGTATATAGGTCTCGGTGCTCCACCCGCTGAAGAGACGACCATAAACGGAGTGTAGCAGTGCACCGATATATGACCTGCAAGGGAGAAGACAATTTATCGTTAAACACTTTATCATTTCTACATAGTCATAGCAACCAAACGATGGCAAGCGCTCCCACCCTAATAAGCTTCCTAAACCTATTATCGATACCGTGTAACCAATTCCCAAAGATATTGGTCACACTGCGTGGAGGATAAAGGTTAGATGCTACTTGGATGATTGACCATATAGACCTTGCGAAACGACATTGAAAAAAGAGATGTTTTATTGTTTCATTATGATGACAAAAAATACAACTTTTGCTACCCTGCCAGTTTCGTTTAGCAAGATTGTCTTTGGTTAGTATTACTCCACGGCGAAGGTACCAACCAAACACCTTGGTTTTAAGTGGTATCTTCATCTTCCAAAGCAACTTGTTGTTATCAACCGGTATATGAGAGTGGGATAAAGCATTATACATGGAGTCTACCGAGAATTTTTCATTCTTATGTAGGTTCCAACGAAATTCATCTGGTCCATCTGAAAGTTGTATATTAGCTAGCCCTTGTAAAAGGGCTTGCCATGCAACCAACCGCTGGCCAATCAAATCTCTCCTGAACGTTACATCTGGAGGTGAGGTTGTCATTATCTTCTTAATGGTATCACTTTTGTAACGAGCAATATTATATAATGCCGGATATTGTTCTCGTAGAGGGGTATTACCTAACCACGTGTCTTCCCAGAACCTTATCTGTGACCCATCTTTAATCGTAAAATGTCCAAATCTGAAAAACTGTGATTTTGCAGCCATCAGACCAGCCCAAAAATGTGAATCACCCTGTTTCGAAGAAACAAGTGACAACGGTTTGGAGCCAACATATTTACGATTCAGGAGGGTTTGCCACTGTCCATTTTCGGTCAGTAATTTAAACAACCATTTACCTAGAAGAGCTGTATTCTTGACCTCCAGTTCGTGAATTCCCAACCCTCCTTGATCTCTAGGTGTACAAATCACACTCCATTTAACCAGTCGATACTTCTTCTTCTCACTATCCCCTTGCCAAAAGAAACTAGATCGATAAAAATCTAGTTTTTGGAGTACACCTTTTGGCAGGAGGAAGAAAGATAACATGTAAAGTGCCATATTCGTGAGCACCGAATTTATGAGTATCAATCTTCCCCCGAGGGACAAAAGATAACATGTAAAGTGCCTCACTTTGGATGCAGGTGTGTATATCAGTGTATGGTTCTAGGAAGTAGAAAAATCATGTGATCTGTGATGGCCTGTGTAGTTCCTTGTTCGTTGGAATAAAGTGTGCATTCCTTCTCTTCTTGTGATTCTAACAATGAGTACGAGTGCCTCAGCAAAATAAATGTATAATTTGGGGTGGAAAGACCTGACACGATAATGAAAAAAGAGGAGATAAATAAAATCTTAAGAATCGATACCAAGTTCCGTTAGTAAGCTGCCGTAAGTAATCAAGGGGCACTCTCAGTGGCAGAGTAGCCGCCGAAAAGGATACTGCGTGTCTCTGCGTGCATGAGATGCTCCCAACCAGAGAGATCTACCGTGCGTAGTTGTAAAATATTTTCTCCAGGAAAATGCAAGGAAGATTCAATGCCATTTGACAGCGATCCGAGGGGCTCAGCACATCGCATCAATGCCATTTGACAGCGATCCGAGGGGCTCAGCACATCGCATCGTGCATGTGTATATTGCCCGTTTTTGAGTAAATTGCACAAAACACCAAATCTTGAGGTGGTTCCTCTAACAAACTACAAATTTATGTTTTTCTTCACGGAACTATAACTTACGGTAAACAGCTAAAAATCATTTGGAGCATAATGCCTATAAAATCATAAATTCATTTTGACTCTTCGGTGCATATACTCCCTTTATTGAAAAAACACATTTTAAAATGTAAAAAAGTTATAAAAATGCACGCATAAATCCTCATATTCAATGCACACACATAAAATTTCGAGAAAAAACCCTTAATTTAGCTAGCTTCAAATTTGTCTTTTGTACATAGTCTACAAAAAAAATGATTTTGCTTGAAACAAGTTTTAGAACACATAGGGTGTGAAAATGTATGGGTGAACATTTTTTTTACATTTTAAAATATGATTAAAATATATTTTAAATAAATGGTCCATAACTCCATATGCAGCTAAAATGCTGCTCCCCAAATCAAAAATTCACTTGGTTGCTGGTGCATATATGCTCAGTGCTTTAGTCCTTCTGGCGATTCGTGCCGCAGTGCGGTAGTGCGGAGGAGGCGGAGGCTTTGGCTTGCATGGAGGGTATTCACATACTATCAGGGAAACATTGCAGGGAGGCATCTCTGGAGTGTGATTGCCTCCGAGTGGTACAGGCTCTTGCTGGGCCGGACATGGACCATTCGCGTATTTAGAGTATGGTGCAGGAGGGAAGAGATATGCTCAATGTTTTCCAACATATTAGAGTAGCCAAAGTGGATCGCGCAAGTAATAGTGCAGCGCATTGTTTAGCGCAATTAGACAAGAGTGGTTCGAGTGGTAGTCTTGCAGGATCGGCCCCAACGAGTGTGTTGGAGGCGATTATGAATGATCTGTAATTGCTAAGAGCAGCAAGTTTTTGACGCACTCTTTTCCTTACCAGGGTATCTAAGGGGACTGGAAGGTTTTTAATGAGGCGGCTTGCTTGCTTATATATTGATGTCTTTAGTTAAAAAAAAAATGCTCAGTGCTTTAGCAGTCGGCGCCGCACATAGGAAGGTATACATGGCCTCCGTTCGTGATAAACATAAGATATCATCGCTTCACTAGCTAGTGTAACGAGGAAACTATGATTCTCGTGGTGCATGCATGGCTGGCTGTCAACCAAAGACCAGAAGAAGCTATGATTCTGTCATATGGTACGTGCATCTTCTCACAGAAGCTAATGCAGCATTAAACAGTTTAAGTAGCAGTCGTCGCCGAAAAGGATCGAGATCCCCCAAACTAGCGATCTATATTAAGGTGTACCAAGATCCTGATCGAACCATTTGACAGCAACCGGCCGGCGCTGTGAATCCATGCTGCAGGCAGTATATTCCTCCTGTCCTCGCCGTCACAGCCTTCCAGTCAAACCGTACGAAAATGGGAGCTTTTCTAGCTAGCCGCCGGTATCACGTACGCTTGCGCTTTTGTGGGACAAGTGGGCGTATAAAATGGTGGCATGCATGGTGCACACGGGAGTCGGATTTGTTTGGTTCAAAGAAAAAAAAGTGGAAGACTAACGTAAGTAACGTAGGAAATTTGTGTTCCATCACAGTTTCAAAGGAAAAATGCAGGACTTGTACATCCCCTTTGACCTTATTTTCAGATATATACGCACGAAGAATGAGCTCGAGCTTGATAGTGGCATAATAACATACGGATTATACTTTCTCATGTGATCTGACCATGTTTAGGAATGCTATGTTTTTCTATCCTTTGAACCAAACAACAAGGTTTTACATAATTTTAATGTTTTTCAATCATATGTTTCGTACATGCATTCCTATATTTTTCCTGTGCTTTCCTATTCCAATGTGTTTTAGAATCTTACCAAATAAAGAAGAAGAAGAAGAAGAAGAAGAAGAAGAAGGAATTAACACGGGCCAACTTGTTTGAGGCCAGACTCTACTATTTTATCTTATTTTGGGCCTCAATTTCGGCCCAACTACAGATTCAGGAACTAGTGCCTCTGATAGCATGTCCAGAGATTGGTGCTCACCTCCAATCTTTCAGAGCCGAGAGCCACATAAGTCTGAAATTTTCCATCTGCTCTTGCAATCATTTGCCAGCTTACTGGGTGGAATCATTTTGTTTGGAGCTGAATGAAGGGCGACAGAGCAGACCGGCGGCACTTGCAGTTGCAGCCAAGCGTGCTGCTCGCAGCCACATGGTGCCCCCACCTTTGTTTCTTGTATTGTATTGTATGTAGGGCAACCCAAAATTACTTTCTTCCTCACCAGACTCTAGCTACACTGTAGGTGCACGCAGCCGATGCTTAATTTTGGCCGATCATCGATCAGTTCATCACGCGCGGGCGGCAGGCAGGGGGTCGTGGAACGTCCTGACATGTGTTTTTTATCCTTACCGCCCATTGGCCCCTCTCACATCACAGGTTCGCAATGCCGTTTACCTTTTGGTGATAGGGTTTATTGTCCGTGGCTCCCGGGTGTGGGCAGAGTGGAGGACAAGTGCTAGAATCTGAATCTGTGGGTGCAACTTGCGGGTCTTGGTTGTTTTCTCTCATGGTATTGGTCTCGCTACCAGGCTAAACCATGAGTCGCTCGCACATAATCAAGCATCTACATACATTTATATACATGTGAAAAAGGATAGTGTCTAAAATGGCTTATTTTTTTTTAAAAAGAGAGAGTTTATTTTTAGAAAAAGGGGGAGTCCCGGCCTCTGCATCGACTGATGCATACAGTCTTTATTAATTTATTGAGAGAGAGTTTGTTATTCGCCCTGAATGATCCTTCGAGGGAATTTCATCAGTCACCCCTGCCATTTCAAATTTACAACCACTTCTAACCCTTCCGTGTTGCGTCAACCACCTTGTTGGTGTTTTTAAACGACATAGACACGCCCGTTGGGTTGACTATTTTTCAAGTAGGGTACTTAGCATTTTTCACCCTAGCGTGGTGTGTACATGGCAAATTATGTGACAAAAGCGGCCTAGTAGATAAATACCCACCCTTTACATGTGTGTCCATCTTGTAAGAATTCGAAATACAATATTTTAGGCAATTAGCTGCTTCTTCAAGTGTATGAGCCACCAATTAAGTATGCATCGCTTTGTTTTGTGGAACTAGAGCTACATTGAACACTTGTATACTATATGAACATGTGTCGATGTGGCATGCCGTGTTAGCCCGATGTGTGGGCCCTTCTTGCCAGTTTGCTAAAAGGGAAATATAGACAATAATGTCAACAAGGATGTTGAATGTGCTGTCTATTATATACCGTGAACGCGTTAGAACGTCATCTATATGCACCATGCGACCAAGGTTAGGAGGTTTGCTTAAGTAAACAATCAAGTAGCACTTAAAAGTTATAGTTGTCAAAAGCTCAACATGTAGGTTAAACTGACCTGGCTTGTTGGCACAGTTGATCTAGAGCTCTAGACTAGTAGTGTGTCTATTTTAAACCCCGAGCCAAGCGCAGAGTTAGACCAACCAGCCTAATTAGCAGCATGATACAACCAACGTTAACCGCTCATGCAGGACTACTAGGCGTGAAAAACCTCCTAATCGAAGCTAAATTTAGGATTTCATGCAGTGTTGACCAGCCAAGGTCTATGGCTCCATTGCATCTGGTTCACTAGAATATCATCAACACAGAAAATAAAAAGTAAAATTGCGACGAATAAATATTCTATGCTTCTTAATTTTCCCATGAGTAACTCGACTGGGTTCATTTATTTTCATCTCGCTAAAAAAATCATTAATCTATTGCTCTTTGTCAGTTCATTTATCAGGTCGGGTGGGTGCATCCACATCCGCGCCCTAGCTAATCTGAAAGTCAGAAACGACTCTACGTGTAGCCCGCGGAGGCCGACATGGACGTGGATCCGGTCAAGGCCGGCGAGCGGACGGCCAGGGGCGCCTCCACGTGCGCCATCCGACGGCTCGCGCGCCCCCATATCCTCCGCCGCCGCCCGCTTTATTTAGCCACCTTCTCCCCCCCCCCCCCCCCTCCCGCGAGCTGCTACTGCTCTCCTCTCCACCTCTTCTTCTCGCCTCCAGCCAAATTACTTCTCCGTCGGAGGCCGGCGCACGGAGGACGGCTTTCCGGCGAGCTAGTGTCGACCGGGGTGACCATGCAGGCGGCGGCGGCGGCGGCTAACGTGGGGGGCGACGTGCAGAAGCCGCAGCAGCAGCTGGGGGCAGGGGCGCCGCCCCCGGCGGTGGTGCCGCCGCCTCACTGGGTGGCCATGCCGTTCGCGCCGCCCGGGGCCGCGGCCATGGTGATGCCGCACCAGATGGCGCCGGCGCCGCCGCCCCAGTTCGCCCCGCACTTCGTGCCGTTCCACGCCGTCGCGCCGCCGCCCCCGCCGCTGCAGCCGCGGCCGGCGCCCGTGGCCGTGGCGCTGGGCTCCCCCGCCGCGCACGGGGGGCAGGAGGAGAACAAGACCGTGTGGGTCGGCGACCTCCATTACTGGATGGACGAGAACTACCTCCACAGCTGCTTCGGCTACACCGGCGAGGTGAGCACCCCTGCTCTCCCCTCACGCCCCAGATCTTGCCCACGGCCAGCCAACATGACCAGGAACCCTCCCACTCACATCCCCAAAAAAAGCCAACATTTTTCCCGTGCACATCCCCACCACCATGACTAGGAACCCTCTCTTCCGGATGTGACAAGCCAGTGGAAGTAAATGGGTGTCAATCCATGTCGCAGTTCACGAAAAAATGTCATTTTTAAGTTCCCCAGCCAAATGGCATTGAGGTCGGAGAGAGGAGAGAGAGGGATCTATCTCAAGACAAGGTTGGTAGTTGCAGTCTCGCAGCGGGTGATTGATTCAGGCGCAGGTACGAATGATTGGGTCACTCACTGTGCAGAAAAAGGAAATGCCTGGCCGAGCGACCGCTGGGCAAAACGCAAGGCCTATGGATCTGCCGTCTGCGACCTAAAACTGGAAACTTGCACTAGATTGGCTGCGGCAGGGGAAGATACCCTTCCTGTACTGGTCATGGTCATGGTCATGGGAGACGTTTCGGTCTGATTCTGATGTGCCAGGTCGCCTACCTCGTATCCTAACGGCCGGACTGCTGATGCGCCCTGGCCGTACGTCTGTTTCATACCTGATTGGTCCAGTTTAGTTTGGCTGTGTTGGGTGATTGAGATGTGCTTTTTCGTGATAAAATACGTTTCTTTATGTGTGGTCACTAGACAGAAAATGAGAAAACACTGGTGAGAAAATTTGCATGTTCTAAAAATTTACAGTGGAGTCAGCTCTCCATTGAATTTTTTATGCAAAACTGAAGTTTTCCGGCTGCAGTTGGACAAATTTACTTTCTTGTTCCCTTTCCATGTATGAAAAAAGCAGTGGTAAAGTTTACAAATGATAATTTAATAAGATATAGTTTCATGTATTGTATGTCCTTGAGGCACTTTCCTTTTTACCATTGTATACCGATGAAAATATATCATTGTAAGCTGATTAATAACAACATGGTCACCTCCAGAACAATGGAGAAAAGCATGATGATACAAGAGGCATATGGAACAAATGATATTATAGTTTCTGTTCTCGCTTTGAAATGTTTTTTACTCGCATGTTGCGCCTTCTACATCTGAAATTACCAGTCAGTTGATGAATATAAATGTGTCCTAACTGCACCACATTATGTCTTCTGATGTGATTCTACCTCATTTGCTTTTTCATCTATATTATATCTCAAGTACAAACTTTCACTAATGTGTTTCGATATGATGTATAGGTTGTTGCAATCAAGGTTATTCGTAACAAGCAAACCGGACAATCTGAAGGATATGGATTTGTGGAGTTCTACAGTCATGCTGCAGCTGAAAAAGTACTTGACGGTTTTTCTGGTCATATAATGCCAAATACTGACCAGCCATTTAGGATAAACTGGGCGTCATTTAGCATGGGAGATAGGCGTTCCGATATTGCTTCAGATCACTCTATATTTGTGGGCGATCTTGCTTCCGATGTCAATGATGCCACACTACTAGAGACTTTCTCTAGCAGGTACTCCTCTGTCAAAGGTGCAAAGGTAGTTATTGATGCTAACACTGGTAGATCAAAGGGATATGGTTTTGTGAGGTTTGGAGATGATAGTGAGAAGACAAATGCCATGACTGAGATGAACGGCGTGTATTGCTCTACTAGGCCCATGAGGATTGGCCCTGCCACTCCCAGAAAATCTTCAGGTTCAGTTAACAAGTTACTTAGTTACTATATGCTCAATAAAATTGTTGGCCAAGTGTTTGATTCCTATTCCCCTTCAGTGTTAATGTACAATTTGTTTTTAGATGGTGTGAATATTAAATCCACCTATGCTTATTCTATATGTCCATATGCAAATATATGAACCTGGATGTCGTATTACTTGTAGGGCGAAATTCTGATGATTTTAACAATTCGTATGTAGTTATGGTTTCCAAGTGAAACTACTTTTAGATACTTCCCTGCTCTATAGCTCTCTTTGCCATTCTACCTTTCAAATTACTTGTAATCTACCACATACCCGGACTTGTTTACATTCAGAATGTATTTGGGTGGGAGATTCACTCAGAATCAGTTCAGTGTCTATGTCCAAAATTATATTTTCTCTGAACTAAAGCCCTTGCTGTTTGTACGCAGTAACTGGTCAGAGAATAGGTTTGTATTGGCGATGATGAGATAGATTGATATGGTAGAGATACTCATTGATTGGCTCACAAAATGAAGAACGACAGTGTCCTGTTTTCTTGTGAATGCTATTAACGTTGTTCTTCTAACTAAAATTTCTTCTGGAATCATTTGAAGTAGCCTGGATAGCTGTGACTGTTTATTTTTGTTTCTGATTTTTTTTCCTGGTTTAGGTATTTCTGGGTCTACTGGTTCATCTGCTCGATCTGATGGAGATTTGACAAACACAACAGTGAGTACAAATGTATTATCTGTAACTTATGCAATATACATCATTACAGCTTTTCTTTTCTCATCATTGTTGTTTAACTGTCCATAGGTATTTGTCGGTGGGCTTGACCCAAATGTTAGTGAAGATGACCTTAGGCAAACTTTCTCCCAGTATGGTGAGATTTCTTCTGTGAAGATTCCAGTTGGGAAACAGTGCGGCTTCGTGCAGTTTCTTCAGAGGTATGATTGATTAGCCCGCACAGATCGTACTATTTAGCTCTTCCCCCACATACATTTTTTTTTTGGTTAAACACTTGTACTGCCTCGGTTCCGATATTAAATTCCGATCGGTTGAATTCTGTCGACATTTTCACTTTCCAGAAAAAATGCAGAAGATGCATTGCAAGGGCTAAACGGGAGCACTATCGGAAAACAGACAGTGCGTCTTTCATGGGGTCGCAATCCAGCGAACAAGCAGGTATTGATCTGCTCTTATTTACATACTCTTAGATCAGAGTTCAAACATTCCAACCCAGAAGCAATTTTTGAAATCCCAAAACAATTTTGAATAAATTACATCATATTTCAGACTTTCAGTACCCATCGAAATTTTGGAAATTTTGAAACCTGCTCTCAACAGTAAGATTGTGCAGCAAACATAACTCAGGAACCTGATGCTACTGCAATTTTATTTTCAGCTGAGGAACGACAACAGCAACCAGTGGAACAACGGGATGTACTATGCAGCATCCCCTTTCTACAACGGGTATGGCTACCCAGCGTCGCCATTCCCTGACCCAGGCATGTACGCCGCCGCTGCCTATGGTGCGTACCCCTTCTATGGGAACCAGCAACAGGTCAGCTGAAGAACATGGGTTTCACACGCCAATCACTCAAAAACTGGAGGCGCACACGCAGTAGCTCTCGCTGGAGAAAGAAGGTAGACGTCCGGCGGTTTCTTAGGTGAGCTAGGTGTAGTGACTGGTTATGTAAAGTACATTACTATTACAAAAACTAGTACCACTAAGACGCCTATTGACTCAGATCTCCATGGTCCTCTAGCTGGATTGTTCTAGAAAAAAAAACGAAGTTTTGGCCTGGAGCTGCAATATTAAGGTAGAATGAACAATAAGTTATTTGACTCCTTGTGTGCGGCTCACTTTTGACGTTTTAGTTTTGAACTGCTCTTGAGCTTGAGATTGCACTGAACAAGCCGGGATGTGCTAAAGCCAACTTATACGGTTATGATGTGAGAAAAGAGAGATGCATATGATGATGATGATCGAAGTGAGATAACTGATAGAGTGAGAGAGCTAGGAGTCTTATTCAAGGATCTAGCAGTGATAGGCTGGAGGGAAGGAAGAGGGCCAATAAGACAATGAAGAAACAAGATGAAATGCTTGCCATGAGGGAGAAGATTGATGAGATGATGAAAATGAAGAATGAGCTGCAGGGAAGGCTGTCCAGCCTAGTGTTGCACTTGTCATGAATAAGTAACAAGATACGGAGACGAAACACTTTGAGACTTTGGAGCCGATGAAGGAGAGGTCGAAGAAGTAGGAAAATTACAAGGACCGCAAGGAGGCAATGCAGGCTCACAAACTTTCCTTTGAGGAGGAGATGCTTGATCTCAAGGAGTTTAGACTAAGGAAGAGGCCGACAATATAAAGTCCAAGGCAAAAGAGATGGATTAGAACGCTCAGGAGAAAACGTTAAAATATCTTATCTTCCATACGTGCACGGTTCTCCGGCGGTGATGCATGATCCTCATTGGAGAAATTTCACAGCTATCTTTATTTATTGTTGTTTGTGATTTGGATGCTATGAAATGGTCATGCACTTTTTTATGCTTTTGAAACTATCTTTATTATGTATGGTATGGTGAGAAACATTGTGACTAACTTTTTGCTATTGTTGAATGATTCAAATATATCATTTTTTTAGATTATATGTCAAACAAAACTTATATGATGAAAACAAATAATACAAAAATGTGAAATATACATGAGAAGTTTAGGGCTTATGAATGACTGTAGCTGTGGAGTCTGTAAAAAGTGATAGGGTTAGGAGTTGAAAATAACAAAAAATATTGTTGTATCACCAGGATTCGGAAATCCTTGAATAAATAGCATATTTTAGATGTTGGGGAGTTGGAAACAAGAGATATTTTAGATGAACCATGAATCAATTTAATTTGTAGAAAATGGAAGCTTAAATACCCCCTGGCATTTATGTTGGCTATTTTTGTACGCAGGTTAATTCAATATTGATGGTCTGCATACTTTTAATAAATTTACGGTTGTGTGCATTCAATATGTAGTGGTCGAAAGACTTGTCCATTGCGATTTACCCAGCCTCTGCATCAAGATGCATGCAATCATACGAATCAGAATTCGTGGAACCTGTTATTGAAGCATTTATGTTCATGATACACCACGAGCGGCATGTGTCTATTTGTATATGCGTCCGTAAGTGATGGTTATTACTGTAAGATTACATCTTGATTGTCAAAGGAAATTGGTTCTATCAGTAAACCCAATACATGGGATCTAAACCCTCCTAACAACCGTCTACATGCATGCTTTGTTTAACATAACTGACCTATAAATGTAATTTCAGCAACAAGACATCTCTTTCTTCCAAAAAGCTGCCGCATATGGAGCAGAGAATTAGTGTTACACTATTCACTTAGCTTTGAACGAAATAGAGCACACCAAAGGGGAAAAGCAGATGCAAAGTATAAAGTGGGACAGATGTACCAAGCCATTGCGAACTGAAAGCAGAGAGAACCTTGCATGCGGCTGAAAACTGAGGCGTGATACAAATCCAAGAAGGAACAAAGCAACCGCCGTACTGGGTAATGTGACAGAAAGACCCGGCCCATCAATCAAGAACATACTTATCTATCATTTCACCACCATGCCATAGATAATTTTGGCAAATAGAGCATGGATCAAGATTGAAATTCGGATTAGGTAAGCAGACCTTTCAGAATGATCCAAAAGAACATGATCCGATAGAAAAGCAATCTTTTTTCTCGGTAAGACTTTTTATCCCCTCATATATGTTTTTGATTGATTGCATGATTGGGGTGCCACGCTCATGATACCTTGCGTTGGATGAAGCAGGGCATGCCGTTCCATCCTGGGAACAGAGACGTTTGCCCAACACAGCACACGTTTTAACCTGAAAGCTCACTGGTCTAATCGCATCTCTCTGTAGCCTATATTGACTTCCATCCACCTAACCGTAATAGAATTAGGCATCTTCTAGACTTCTCCTTGTTTTTCTTGTTTCTTCTCTCTCTCTCTATCTATATAAATACATATATGACGCTCTTTCCTTCATCAAGTCCTAGGAAGTAAGAACAGTTGGCCCTCTCACTACAAACAAGAACAACAGCGCTTCAGTGATCCTTCTCTCGCTTGAAGCAAAAGCTGTGTCTGCCTGTCTGGTCATTCATGGGCGCCTTGGATCACCTCTCTGGTTTGTGCAGCTTGACAGACACAAGGGAAGCCTTCAGGCTCAAGAAAAGACGGCCACTGCAGGTGAGGTTTCTTGAGTTCAAGTATCCATGTGCTGTCTCTTTGTCTAATTAAGTTTGTTCTTCGAAAAAACATTTGAACTTGTGTGATCCCATCATGGGTTTCGGTAAGTTGTTTTGCCATTTTGGTGAGCGTTCTAGTTTTTCACTTCAATCTTTGCAGACTGTAAACATAAAGGTGAAGATGGACTGTGAAGGATGCGAGAGGAGGATCAAGAACGCTGTCAAATCAATTCGGGGTACATATATAAACAAAAGTGATGAATTACTATCTCGGTGGTTTTCTTTTGGAAATAAATTTTGTACGAATCTAGAGTGACCGTTCATATAACAGGTGTGACGAGCGTAACAGTGACCCCGAAGATAAGCAAGGTGACGGTAACCGGGTACGTGGAGCCGCGCAAGGTGCTGGCGCGGGTGAAGAGCACGGGGAAGGCGGCGGAGATGTGGCCGTACGTGCCGTACACGGTCGCCACCTACCCCTACGTCGGCGGCGCCTACGACAAGAAGGCGCCGGCGGGCATGGTCCGCAACGCGCCGCAGGCCATGGGCGACGCCGCCGCGCCGGAGGTCCAGTACATGAACATGTTCAACGACGAGAACGTCAACTCCTGCACCGTCATGTGATCTCTGTATTTCTTCTCGCTGGGGAGAACTATACAAGAAGATGAGTTTGTGTGTTCTACTTCTACTGAGAGAAAAATCAAGTGTTACTATTACTACCACTCTATGATCTACAATACATCGCTGTCAATCTCGACAGTGCTCTCCCTATCCTACCAGCACCCAGTATGTATTTTTCCTTTTTCTTGCAGTGAAAAAACACACACAAAAAAAACTCAAAAAAAACACACACACAAAATGAATCTTGCAACTCTTGATTGAAAAAACAACAAGAATCTTCCAACTCTTTCATTGTACAGTGTCTGATGATGCTGCTAAAATGAATAGACAAAAACGTACTTGTGTGGAGCTACTAGCAAGTGTGATATTTAAGCTGATAGGTCGGAAAAAACTTATTTCTGATAGGATCTTGCCGCCAGTAATCATAGCACTACCTGATAAATCCTCACATCAGCACGTACGACCGCCTCGAACAAACATTGGTACTCTAATACGTAAGAAATAATATAATGATGGCTCCCTCTCCTGGCTCTCGCGAGCGCGCTCCGCCTCCTTCCCCTCCGGCCGCCGCAACCGGCTCTCCGGTCCTCTCCCCTTCCCCACCTACGCCGGCGAGATCGTTGAGGGCTCTACTCTCTCGCGAGCACGTTACCATCTCCGACCGGACAGCAGTTTCCTCGCATAGCGATCCTGAGTTTTTCACGCTGCGATGGAGGATTGCGTCACGAAAGTCGATGCGCGGCGTCTCCGCGCGACCTCTCACTGCTGGGGTGGCCGCGCCTTCCTCAACCCCTGCCATTAATGGTGTCTCCTTCGTCTTGAGCTCGCAGGAATTTTTGAATCCTGCTACCCCACCGCGCAGTGTCTCTGGTGTATCTGTTGACGGATGCTCGCCAGGTGTCGTTCTCCGCACCCCTACATCGGCTCCGGTGGTTACGGTTTTCCGCCGTCCGCCTCCGGCCAGAGAATACTTATCGGAGATTTCGGAGTTCTACGGCCAGCTATGGGTTATCCCCTCCCCTCACCCCGCTAGGGTTTCCAACACCAATCTGTTCTGGATCCCGAGGAAGCTGGTCACATCACGTTCCTTCTCGATCCATGATTGCTTTCCAGCCCGTCGTTTAGAGAAGTTCGCCCCCATACCAACTCAGATCAAGTTCTCCGAGCTCTGGGCGGGGCAACACAATCGATTGTCCTTCGTTGAAGCTCTGAAGCAGTCGACGATGGCGGACCAAGGCCGGGGTGGAGGGGGCGGTCGTCGCGGGTACCAGCGTCGTCCGCAGCGCCCCCCACAACCGCCCCTACGCGTACCGATTCCGGTGGTCACAATGGCGGCGGTGGCTCCTCAGCCGGCGCCAGCTGCTCCCCCGGCTGCTCCAACGCGCCCCCGAGCACCACCGTTCGTTGAGGTACAGATACCGGTGGCCCCTGCTCCCATTCAGGCCTTAGAGCCGCGCTATGCTGGGATGATTTGCTTCAACTGTGGGGATCCGGGCCATTTTGTGGGAAATTGCATCCGCCCGAAGCTTTGTTTCATCAGTAATCTGCCTGGTCATCCTGTGGATAATTGCCCTGAATGGGTCAGTCAACATCCTCTCTCTGCTTACTTTGGGAGTGCGGCTGCAGGGCTAGGGTTCTACCACATGGATGCCCCACCACCAGCACAGACTGGGTGGATCAATTTCCGTAATTGTGGTGTGGTGACTGTCAGGCGTGGTGAGATTTCACATGCTGAACTGGAAAATCATCTCTCTGCTGCATTCTGTAAAGCACATGCATGGCCCTGGCAAGTCAAGCAACTGAAGGCAAAGGAATTTCTAGTCAGATTTCCCCCTTGGAAGAATGTAGCAGAACTGATTGAGTTGCCCGCGTTCGACTTGGTAATGGATGCGGTGACTGTGAAAATTACCAAGTGGGATGGGGGAGGAGAGGTGTATGTCGAGCTGCAGGACATCTGGATACAGGTTGAAGGAATCCCTCCCAAATGGTGTGCCTGGTCAGTGTTTGCTCAGTTGGCTTCTTGTTTTGGGATCCTGGTTAATGTGGATTGGCAATTCCTTTTCAAGAACTTCTATCACAAAGCCAGGATCCAAATAGCTTGCAAAGATCCATTCAAGATTCCTGCTGAAAGAGTGGTGGAGATGAAGAAGAAATTGTTTGTTCTGACCCTGTCTGTTGAAGGTTTGGCTGAGCTGATCTCACCTTCTGATAATGATGATGATAACAACAACGCTGATGAAGGTTTTGATGACCTTGATGATGGTGTGGATGATGATGACAAGAACATGGATACTGATAAGAGAGAAGGCTCTCATCCTGACAAGAGTTCTCTCACTGTTTCCGTGACCTCGGCTTCTCATAGAACTGTCCCTATAGAGATGCTGGTGGTTGATGTTCCTATACAAGCTCGTGGTGAGAATGCACCTCTATCTCCCTCAAGCTGTATTGTGGCACAGAAAGCTGTTACACCTGTCGCAATCCAGGAGATCGATATAGGCTGCGAGACCCCCCTGTTGAAGTATGTGGACATTGCCCGCTACACCAATACTCTTGATGACCATCAGTCTGAGGGGGTGAAACATTGCGCTCACCTCTTGCGTGATATGGAGGTTTCGGATGGCTCTGATTCAGAGGGGGGCTTAGCTGAGAATGCTCCAGGAACAATTGATGTGGAGGTGGCTAAGATGCTGGGATCAACAAAGAGATCTTTGTTTCCTCCTTCTGGATCCATCCCAGATCCCCTCCCTGCCCCTACCAAAAATACCGCTAAATGGGGCCCTGTCCCTGCTACAAGACAGTCCAAGAGAGCTGGAGCTAAGGACAATGTGCTGGAGAAGGCAAAAAAGAGACAGATGCATAGGAATCTTGAGATTCCTCTTCCTTTTAAAGGTAATTCTTATGCTATCCTTACCCCTTCTATCTTAAGTAACCTTGCGGTTAATGTGGGGATAGACATTGGAATGGACCAAACAGAACATGATAACATTATTTCTGATATTGTAACTGCTGAGAAAAATTCTTGTTTACAATTTGCTGACAACAACCCTGAGATAGTTCTCCCAGACTCTATTGATATCTCCTTCTCTCCTGAACATTCTCTGAATGTAAAAGAGAGTATCAATGGCCAGAATCCCATCATTGATGATGATCCTGAGAAATCCCCCTGGATTCTGGTCAGAAAGAAACATAGGTCTTATGACCTGGGAAAAAAACATATTGATCCATGATAGGTCTCTCATGGAATACTAGAACCCTGGGTAATCCAGGCAAGTGGCAATGTATTGCAGATGTGATTTCCAATCACAAGGTGGACTTCCTTAGTTTTCAGGAGACTAAGAAAGAAACCATTTCGGACAGCTTCTTCTCTTTTATTTCTGGTAACTGTAATTTTACTTGGCATTATTTGCCTGCTGTAGGTACTTGTGGGGGTATTCTTATGGGTTTCAAAGAGAATTTATTTGAGATCATTGGCTTTGTGGATAAAAAGTATTGCATTATTGCAACTGTGAAAAATAAAACGGATAACTTAGTGTGGCAGTTTGTTACAGTTTATGGGACGGCTTATGCTGAGCACAAATTAGAATTCATTGCTGAGTTACATGATGTTCTTTCTGTCTGTACCTATCCTACCATTGTGGGGGGAGATTTTAATCTAACTAGAACTTGTAGAGACAAAAGTAATGGGAATATTAACTTGCACTGGGCTCAGTTGTTTAATGACTGGATCAACTCTTGGGGGCTCATTGACCTTAAGATTTCTAACAGATCATTTACATGGTCTAATAACCAAGCTGATCCAATTATGGCCACTTTGGACATATTTCTTACCTCTACTTCCTGGGACTCCCTCTTCCCTCTCTCTACTGTTAGAGCTCTTGCTCGAACTGGTAGTGATCACACCCCTCTCTTATATGATTCTGGAGCCATTAGGCCTCAGTCTCAGAGACTTTTTAGATTTGAGAAGTGGTGGCTGTCCCAGGCTGACTTCCCCCCTTTGATGGAAAAAGTTTGGAAGTCTCCTTGCCCTTGCAACAACTCTTGGGATTTTTGGCTTAAGAAGATGAAACATGTGAGACAAACCTGTAGAGGTTGGAACTCTAATGTGGAAGCTGCCCTTAAAAAGAAAAAGAAGGACTTATTAACTGAGTTTGATATCCTTGATGTTTTCGCTGAACAAAAAAGAATTGATAATGATGATAGGAAAAGGATGAAGGAGATTGAGTCTGAGCTCAAGAGCATCTGGTCCTCTGAGGAGACCAAAGCTTGGCAGAGGTCGAGAGACAGAGATATCTTAGAGGGTGACAATAATATTGCCTACTTCTTGGCTATTGCTAGCCAAAGAAGACGCAAAACTAGGATTTGTGCCCTTCAAGGACCCTATGGGTTAGTAGAAAAAACTAAATATATTCTTGACATTGCTACCTCTTATTACAAAAATCTTTTTGGGTTTGAACCCAGGCCAAATGTCCATCTCTCCCCCTCTTTCTGGGAGAACCATGAGATGGTCACTGCGGAGGATAATGTTTCTTTAGAGAAACCTTTTTCTGAAAATGAAATCAAGTTAGCCATTTTTGGGTCTTATGCTGCAGGTGCCCCTGGACCTGATGGTCTTTCTTTTCTTTTTTACCAGAGATTTTGGGATCTCATCAAAACTAATCTCATGCATTTGATTGCTGACTTTGAGAAGGGCATCTTGCCTCTGGAAAGATTCAATTTCTCACTTGTGACTCTTATCCCTAAGGAGGCCAATGCTACAGATATTAAGAAGTTTAGGCCTATTTCCCTTGGTAACTGCTGCATTAAAATTATTACTAAAGCTATGACTAATAGACTTTCTCCCATTGCTGAGAGATTAGTCTCCTCTAACCAAACTGCTTTCCTTAAGGGAAGATTCATTTTGGAGAGTGTGGTCTCTGCCCATGAAATTATCCATGAAATCCATTCCTCTGGAGAGAGGGCTTTAATCCTTAAGATTGATTATGAAAAAGCCTATGACAGGGTAGATTGGAGCTTCCTTGAGGAAATGCTCCTATCTAGAGGTTTTAGTCCGGTCTGGGTCAAACTCCTTATGAGCATTCTTAAATCTGGTACTCTCAGTATTAGGATTAATGAGGAGATTGGTCCCTAAATTATCCCTGGTAAAGGCTTGAAGCAGGGTGATCCTAGCTCCCCCATTCTTTTTAACCTTATTGCTGATGTGTTTTCTAAAATGCTTGAGAAGGCTGCTAGGCAAGGGATCATCTCTGGGCTGATGCCTAATGTGTGTCCTGGAGGTATCATCAGCTTACAGTATGCTGATGATACCATCCTCTTTCTTGAGGAAGATCAGGACAAAGCTAGACATCTAAAGTGGTTGCTGGCTTGCTTTGAAGCAATGTCAGGACTTCGTATCAATTTCCATAAGACTGAACTCCTGTCACTTAACCTTTCCCCTGAGCTTGATAAGGTTTATGCCAGTATCTTCTGTTGTAAGTTGAGCTCCTTTCCTTTAAAATACCTTGGAGTTCCCTTGCACTTTGCTAAGCTTAGGAGAGAAGATATTCAACCCATAGTAGATAAGATCTTTTCTAAGTTGGGGGGCTGGAGAGGGAGGCTCCTCTCTTATGGGAAGAAGCTAGCTCTGTTAAAAATTTGTATTGCAATCATCCCCGCTTACCTCCTCTCTGTCATCCAATTCCCCAAGTGGGCTATTAAAGCCATCAACTCTCATATGTCTAATTTTTTCTGGAGAGATGAGGAGGACCATCACAAATATCATTTAGCTAATTGGGGGGCTTTATCCCAGAAAAAAGATTTTGGTGGGCTAGGAATTCAAAACCTGCAAGATTTTAACCTGTGTCTTATGGCATCTTGGGTTAAGAGATTTCTGCACGCTGAGAACCAACTCTGGAAAAAAATCATTGATGCAAAGTATGACACTGCCTCACCAAATATCTTTTGGTCTAACCCTATCAATAAATCTCCTTTCTGGAAGAGTTTTCTCTGGGCTGCTAAGGCAGTGAAACATGGATACTACTGGAAGATTGGTAATGGTAAAAGTGTGAAGTTTTGGTCGGATCAATGGTATGGTAATTGTTGTTTGGCAACTGCCTTCCATGATTTGTTCCAATTTGTTAATGAAAAAGAGAGTACGATTGCCCAAGTTTGGGATGGGGTGAGTTTGAAATTTTCCTTTACTAGATGTGCTGATCATTTAATGATGCAGAGGTGGCTTGAGCTGCTGAACATTGTTAGGAATCTTAACCTTACTGATCTTCCTCACACTGCACACTGGAAGTATGATGGGAAAGGGAGCTATACCACATCTTCTTGTTACACCATAGTCAATTTCGGGGGAGTTACCCCTCTGTTCGCCCCCCACATTTGGGACTTGGCTGTTCCTACTCGCATCCATATTTTTCTTTGGCTTCTTATCAATAACAAGATTCTTACTCGGGATAACCTGAATAAGAGGCGGTTGGTAGATGATCAGACCTGTGTTTTCTGTTCTGAAACAGAAACTGTCTCTCATCTGTTTTTTGATTGTGTGGTGGCCCAGCTATGCTGGAAAAGCCTAACTGAATGTTTGCGGCTACCGGTTATCAGCAAGTTAAAGGATGTTTGTTCCTTGTGGAGCAATAAGAAAAATGATGTTGCTAATGTCATTAGTTCTGCTGCCTTATGGGCGATTTGGAAAGTACGTAACTCGTTTTGTTTTCAGGCATCCAGCTGGGTAAACATCAAGGTGTTATGGACAGAGATGATCGGTTTGCTATGTCGCTGGCGTCCGCTGTCCAAGAATCTGTCGCTGCTGGAGAGAGGGATCAAGGTCTTGGAACGGATGCGTGGGGAACTGTTGCGGATAGCTTGGATACCACCTTGAACCTGTTGGAGGAAGAGCGCCTTCATAACCTGACGAGGATCGTTGGCTGGGCAGTGTCGCCCTAGTTCAGCTTATTCTGAAGTTTGGGGTCTCTGTCTTTTTGTATTGAGGCCAAACTCTGTTTCTTCTAGTTTTGCGTTTTGCTGGTTTCGTTTGCTGTAATCCGAGGTCCTGTACTGCGATGATGTTTTGTTCAGAAATGAATGGAACGGGGGGCAACCCTTTTATTCTAGAAATAATATAATACAAATTCCGCAATTAACCTGAAAAGCTGCTACTATAAAAAACAACAACTAGAAGAACATTTTTACCTTTAAAAAGGGATAATACGTTCAGCTTCTGAATTATATATGCAGACATCCATATATTATTCATATTCAGAAGTACAAGGAGAGACAACAAAGTCCACAAAAAAAAATTAAGTTAATCTGTCTCACAACACAAACTCCAACATATCACAAACCTAATGACAAATGATCAAAACAAACATAAAGTTTACAACTTATAAACCAAGCCATGAAACAAAGTCCAAGGCTGAAAACATATGACAAATGACCAAAAGAAACGAAAAGTACACAACTCCTAGTCAAAACCTTCCAGAAGAGTTCGTCCCATGCATGTGAGGCGATGATGACGAGTCCAGCGGTCACTACGAGAAACAAGAGCTACGCCGACATACGGCTACGGCAGAAAAGTTGTTGGCGTAGCTTTGTCCGTAGGCATAAAAAGCCATAGACGTAGCTCCTTTTCTCTATTTTTGTTCCATATGGCCATTATCGTGTCATACTTTGTGATAAAGTGACCATGTTTGGTACATAGCTGCGTCATGATATGGGAAATAACGTCGACGATGCGAGTTTCCAAGTTATTTTAAAAATATCATTTTCCATTTTTAAGTGTCAAAAATGACTTTTTTTATGCAAGTACAATAAATATGGTGAAAAATGTCACCCATATAATTTTCAGATAAGGTAGTACATGTTTGATATACAATGCATAAATATTAGGAATTTTCTAAGACGAAGTAAAAGAACACCAAAGCAAGAGAATCCAAAAAAATTCAAATGAACGACGAAGTAAAAGAACGCCAAAGCAAGAGACAAACGATGACGCCTCAGAATGCTGAAATATTGGGCCTTTTAGCCCATTTATCAATTCATGAAAATAGCTAAGGCCCATATTGTCATGGCATATGGTGGGACTTTAGTCCCATATTGCTAGTTTAGCGAGATGTGCATCAACTTATATACTGAGCCATTCTACTACTAGTATGAGTTGGTGTGAGGTATGTGGAAAATGGTTGTGTACCACACGCTCGCTCCTCCTCCGCCCCCGCATTGCCTCGTCACGACACGACGCGCCGCGGGTTGCGGGAATCTCGCCCAGCCGATGTTTTCAGTCTTAACGACAATTCATTATGAGCGTTTCGGCTGAGCCTTTGCCTCCTACGTCTGTGCATAAAAGGATATGTCACTCCTCTCCGAAGATACATAGAACAGAACCATCTGCCCACAACCGTCACCGCTACCGTCGTTCCTTCTCGTTGTTGATGTCATCCGGGACACGGTTGAGATTAGTTCCGTTCTTACTAGCTAAACCCTAAACATATTGTTAACAAAATAGTATCATCAATATATCAAGAAACAAAGTAGCATCAGCAACATATTATTATCATGCTGATGTGGTGTATAGGAATGTGAGAAGATCAGGAAACAAAGTAGCATCATCAGCATATTAAAGTTGTGTTAATGATAAACTTACAAGGAACCATATTTGTGTGGAACCGTATTTGTCTCTTAGGATATCAAAAAATTATAAAATATGACCCATGGTATATTTCTTTATTCGAATTCATATCACAATTCTATAAAAAAAATCCATGTCCAATCATAGGTACATGAATCTCTCTCAACTCTTAGCGGATACAAGTGAACATAAAATATAATTAAGCAAATAAACTTGAGAGAAAAAACATTAATAACGCATAGCGAGTTGCAACTCCTTTTCAATGGCGTAGCACTTGTTATGGATCATTGTTGCTCGATGTAAGGTGGGATCACTCCTTGAAGGAAATAGCTCAACATTGTTAAGGCTCTCTCGGGCTGGAAGGATGGAACCATATGGCCAGCTGCTCTCACAGAGAGAAATGTGAATCCACCGGAGTACTGCTGAACATAGCCTCCCACCTGCAAGCGTAATCAGGGAATTCGTCATCTGGTTTCAAGATGAAGCAGCATATATAGATATATATAATAGTCTGGAAAAAGGGAATTAATTACGTACCTCTTCCTTTGCTGTCCAGGGGCGCCATGGAGTGGTGACAGGGAGGCCAAGGTCCTGGATAGTATATCTTGTGCCCGGAAGCGGGCACACGTAATCGAAGTCACCACTGCAGAAATTATGCAGTTGATTTGTTGCACCTATACTTATAAAGTTTGTGAGAATCAGTATACTGTGTGGTGATTCAGTATGTACCTGAATATCCAAACGGGAAGCTTGTGGTCGATTAAAAATTTGATGGTTGGGAGCATGGACATCGGCGCATCGTTCCAATCCAAGTCTCTGCATAAAGAAAATCAAATGAGTTCTATGTATGCGGGTGTAACTTTAGGCGAATATAGATACATTAGCACAAATCAAGAATCTTACGCGCAGCCTTCCCACTTAGTCGTTCTAGCATGGAAGGCGCTCTGCACGGCCGGGTCATTGAGGTAGGCCTGGGTAGGATATTCACTACATGGATCATACCCAGGTAACTGAGAAATAAAGCACAATCGTTATTAGCAAACTAGTTTAACAGAGAAAGTAATATATTTTGAACTTTTTGGAAAGAAAGGTTGACTTTTGAGAAAGAAAAGCATGAGGTTGTTGTCTTACGTAGCTACTGGGATGATACGCTCCATCGGGCGCGCGGATGCAAACTGGAGCATATATGTTGTATGCACTAACATGGCCTGGGTGGAACCCTTCCAAAGCACCGCGACATGCTTCTCCTGAGAGCGTCTCTGAAAGTGTTCCGCTCAGACTGTCGAAGTCGCAGTTCTTGGTGACATTAAGGTACACCTCGTCGGACATCATCGCATGGGTCCATAGGAAGTTCAGCCCCCCCTTAATGTTCCTGTTCGCGTCAAGATACGGATTGCCAACCTTCAACGCCAAAGAAGGTGATTATTCAGAGTGAAAAACGATATCTTAAGTATTTTACACCTGCATATAGATTGGGTAAATTTGACTTATGTACCAGGACGCCCTGCAGGTTCACGATGGTTTTGTTGTTATAGGTGTTGTGGAGCAGGATGGTGGCGGCGAGCTCTGGCACGTAGTGCCCGGCGAAGCTCTCGCCGGAGATGAAGAATGCTCGGTCCTTGTACTCCGGGAACCTCTCCAGCCACTTGACCAGAAAAACGTAGGCGTCATCAGCCGTTCTCTCGTCTCCGCTGAGATCGTAGTCTGAAGACGTGTTGGAGTAGGAGAACCCAACACCGGCGGGCGACTCCAGGAAGATCACGTTGGCGACTGCCGTTTTCAGAAGAAAAATATCAGTGCTAGCTCCGGCGAAAAGGGAAGAGTTAACGTGTAGTGTAGAAAGCGTTGGGTTACCGTTGTTCCAGGCGTTCATGTTCCTCATGAGCGTTTTGTTGTCTTCAGATACGCGGAATGGGCCGAGCTCCTGCATTGCCCCGTAGCCGAGCGACGAGCATCCTGGACCTGTCGAGATGGGCATAATCAGCAATTAGCAATTCGTAACAAAAATCTCCAACTATGCAAGTGTCACATGCATACAGAACCTAAAATCCGGTACCGGTAGAATTTTCACGAGAGTTGTACGACTATGAGTTCATATTCAAACCTCCGTTGAGCCATAGGACGAGTGGTTTTTCTGAAGCACCGGAAGGCGCTTCCACGAGGTAGTAGAAGAGAGCGCGGCCGTTCTCCTCGTCGACGGTCACGTACCCGCCGTACTGGTCGAAGTCGACGCCCTGCGGCTGCCCCGGTAACGCCGTGATCTTGTCGGCCGCCTTCAGAGAACTCTGGTCAGAGACAGAGCTCAGGCTGGCCGTAACCCTGTCAGCTATGTTACGAACTTTAAACGCATCGCTACTGCTATCGCTATTCTTCCTGGACGAGATGAAGGCCTTCAGCTGAGCCTCCTGGGATGCATTGGCTTGCAGTTGCAGTGCAGCCAGACAAATAGTAAGCAGGGAGAAGAAAGCATTGTTCTTCATCTTTGTTGAGATAGCTGTGGATCTCTGACTCTGATGATATCATTGAAATACAGGGCTTATATAGGCGCAGAGGTTAGGGAAGAAGGGAGCTGTTTGCAACAAGGAATTTTGGATTCTTCCATTTGTACATTTCGGGTAGCTAGGAACAGTGAATAAGTCTGTAGGATTCCAGCTAGCTCGCGCTTTAATGTTTGTTCTTGTTTCTGCTTGAACATTGCGAGGAGGATCACTGCTTATTTGCGCCAATGTTTTGATCCGTGAAAGCGGCCATGATTGGTCGAATTAACATGGAGCTGGGTATTGACTACTGACAGCGAAAGGGGAACGCTTAATCCGTTCCTTGTAGCCGGTACTTTATCCGTACTTGTCTTGTTTACAACGATGATTTGGAAGGTAATCAATGACACTTCGTGTATGTACTGTGTGCCCCTGCTCCCAGATCCATGTTTTGGTGAGATGTATGTAGCGAGGAAATTCCCGTTTGAAATACGAGGGACAAGTGGAAGGCAATCCACACCGAATTAAGTACTTCTAAACATTGTATCACGGACAAAAATATAATCATTCCAAGTGAACAGCTCCTAGTACTGCAATACCACAGCATCATTTCCTTGTACTACTACCACGATGCTGAGACAAGCCATCAGCTAACAGTATAACCATCACTGGATGATCCGATGACAGTGATCTCTGCCCGAAAGACACAGCGTGATCCTACGAGATAGTCTGTGCACGGGTCAAAGAATATATCGAGAGGTAAGAAGTCGGACCATCCCCAGCGACATTCACCCGCAAACACCACAAGACCTGCGATGATCACGATAGTGTAAGATTAACTCTAAGCAGGAGATATATAGCCAGCCACTTCATGCCATAGCAATAAGCGCTGAGGAAGCATCCACAAAAAAGTAACAGCCAACTAAGGAGAGCTGAACCTGGAGTTTTTTTCGTGAAGTGTTTCCCATGCTTTTGATCCATGATTGAACCAGTTTTCCGGACTCACGAGGGGGGTCGTCTGAGGAATCCAGGTGTAAATACAGGGACATGCAATTAGTGCTATACAAATCACCAAGTGGATAGACGCCAAGGTACCTGAAAAAAAGCGATTTCAACGCATTAGGATCAGCAAATATATGGAAAAAGAGAACATAATGGATTAATGGTAAATTCATCAAAAAAAGGTTGTCAAACATGTCCAGTGGAGGAGAGGGTGTGATGGAGGGTAGAAGAAAAAAACCCTAGCTCCCGCGTCGCTCCCGCAAGCGACCGGGAGGGGGGTCGTCTGAGGAATCCAGGTGTAAATACAGGGACATGCAATTAGTGCTATACAAATCACCAAGTGGATAGACGCTAAGGTACCTGAAAAAAAGCGATTTCAACGCATTAGGATCAGCAAATATATGGAAAAAGAGAACATAATGGATTAATGGTAAATTCATCAAAAAAAGGTTGTCAAACATGTCCAGTGGAGGAGAGGGTGTGATGGAGGGTAGAAGAAAAAAACCCTAGCTCCCGCGTCGCTCCCGCAAGCGACCGGGAGCTCCTCTTGCGCCGCCGCTTCCCAGCCCTCTCCCTCCTTCCCTCCTCCCTCGCCGCCGCCGGAGGGCGTCCTCGGGCTATGCTCGGTGGCGTCGGCGGCGGCGGGCCCCCTTCCCCTCCTCATCCGAGCTTGGCGGCGCGGGCCGTCATGGCCGGAGAGGACGCGGCGCTGGCGTTTGGGGCGTGGCGGCGTCACCACGCAGCAGCGGCGCTCCGGCGCGGGTGCTACGGCGGAAGCGTGGGGTGGCTGCGTGGCGGTTCTCGGCGGTGCGGGTTTCTTGCGAGGGCAGCCGCGGCAGGTCCTGCTCGTCTGTGCGACGGCGGACTGCGTCGCTGGCAGCGGTGCAGGGTGCGTGTGGAAGCAGGAGAGGTCCTCCGGCGTCCGGATTGCTTCAAGATGACGACGGCGGCAGCCGCACGCTCACGGGCCCGATCTGGGCCAGGTTGGCCTGGATCTGGGCCCTACGGACTGGAGCTTGGCGTGCTGCGCGGGCGTGGCTGGCTGCTGCCAGGTCCTCCTCGTTGCTGGCTTCCCCGGACCTCTTTCCTCGCTGGTTCACACACGGCTGAAACCGGGCGGTTGGTGCGGCGGCCGTGCGCTGCGCACCACGGCTAATCTTGCCCCGGCCTGCTGTGGAGGCACCATGGCAGGGCCCAGATCTGCCGGCCTAGGCGGGCGGCTTGGGCAGTAGGACCATTTTCCAGGCAGTAGATCCGCCGAGCACCACCTCCGGCGGCGACGGTCCAGCGACGCAGGGCGGGGCCAGATCTGGGTCGTGGCGGGCCAGGTGGGCTTGCCGCGTTCCGTGAACAGGCGTGGCCGATGCGGCGTCTTCGGCCGAAGTCGTGGTGGTGGTGGTTGTGCAGTGCGGCGGAGGGGTGTTGTGCGTGTGCAGGCCGGATCTGGGCCAGGTGGGCCCGGGTCGGGTGGCGTCCTCTCTGATGCTACTTAGTCTTCCCGGTCGTGTGTGTGCTGGTGTGGTGTTCCTCAGTCCGGCTGGCCCGGGTGAACACGAGGGCGACGACGCTGCTACTTGGTGGCGGGGATCCTTTGGGTCTTCTGGTAGAAGGAGTAGAGACTAGTGCTGGGGTTGGCACAATGGCAGCACCCTTGCTGCAGTGCGGTGGCGGGGCTTCACGAGCCCATTCGGGCACGGCTCGGCCAGGTGGCCTGGTTTGACCTACTGATGCATCCGGTCGGCTATCGCTGGAAGGCGGTGGAGGCAGTTCCCTCCCACGTGCTCCTGCTTCGCGAACCCTTGCCGAAGTCTCTCCCTTTCCTCTTTACCGGTTTCGCAACGTGTGTCACGGTGAGACGTGGGTGGCTACACGATCGTGGTGGCGTATGCTGGTGGGTGGTGAGCTTGGTGGAGCCATACGAAGCGTCTGGGAGTGATGTTGGAGGGGACGGGAGAAATCCTTGTCGTTTGACACCGGCACGATGACGCTTGTGGGTATCATCGACCTTCTTGAAGGGTGTCGGGTGTATCTCCTCCCCACCTCTCATATCGTACCGGGGGAAACCCTAGGATCTGTCCGGGCAGCAGCGGCGTCGTCGTCGCTTTCCTTCTTGAAGGTGTTGCTTGGTACGTGGCGCTTCGGAGAGCTGGGAGCGTGGTGGGATTTCTCCGGAGGGCGCAACGGTCGCGGGTCACCCTTCGTCGAGCCACTGTTGTTGGCTTTGTTTTCTCTTCTTTTTCTTTTTCTCTGTCGTTTCCTTTTGGGCGTTGTGCTGTCTGGCCCAGCAGCGGTCTCAAACGGTGGTTGCTTTATTTATAAAGCGGGGCGAAAGCCTATTTCGAGAAACATGTCCAGTGCCAGTCAAACATAATTGCGTTCCTAGAAACAACATTTAAATGATTTAATTCATGTGACTCGGATTTGCGGCTGCATATATGTAAATACACGAGCACTAGGGTTGTTCGGCTCCATGTTTCAAGATCAAGCTAAACATTGCGGTTAGCAGATGGAAGGAAAAGATAGCATAATTCAAGGTTCATGAGGGAATAGTAAAGGTGAATATGTATGCATATAATTAATAACAATTAATGATGTAACATAAATATATGGATACCATTTGCGGTCGTCAAATACAAATCTGGGAAAAGAGATGAAGAACTTCAACTGATAATCAAGAAAATTGTCCAGAGTGAAGGTGCATCTCGCTCTCATGAACCCGTCATTCTGGATGAAGAGGTTCTGAACTGTGTTAACGTGTTTCTCAACCGGAATAAGCTTCTTTTCAGGAGAAAATACATTGATTTTTAGTATGTCCACACCAAAGACACAGCAATCATCAGCTACGAAATCGGGTGATCTCAGTAGTTTATCAAGAGGAATCAAGCATTCCTTCTTTGAGTATGTTTTCTTGACACGGAAGTGGTAGCTACCTGCACGTAGGTTCTTCAGGTCAAAAGAATAGAGAAAACGAGGCCCATATGCAGCAAATATATCATACACAATCTTAGTAGCCAAGATGATATGAAGCCGCTAGTCAATGTGAATTTTTTTTAATAATATTTCAAAGTTACAGTTTACGGATGGAATATAAATAACATGATAAACGTAAATTAAGAGTAGTGTTATAACTCAAACAACTTTAACTGCAAAAGAATGGACGGATCTGCTCAATCTGACTGAAACTACCTTTGTATCCGCAATACATTTGTTTTGAATAATTATATATTGACAGCACAAACACTGCTTCCATTGTGCAACCTGGCCTTACGCCGTCGGTTCCTAGATTCAGCCCAAGAGAAAGAGCTACATATGGAGCAGCCCTATAGGGGTTTTTCCTATGCAACGGAGTCAACTGCAGGAACCTGGCAAAATTAGCTCAATGACATTAAAATTTCAAGTCATAATTGAAGTACGAAAGAAGCCTAATTTCATCACTTCATGCATCCTATCAAGCTTTGAGCTTCTGGTCATTAGATGTTTTTGGTTGCTAATTTGGCTTGATTAAAACACTATGTTTTGACTAATCCACTTCTTAATACTTACTCTAGATGAATAATAGACACAATGATATCCAAACAAATAAAACTAATGGACGGTGAGTGATGCTGAGTTGGTGTGCATCACATTTACTGATTTACATGTATGATGTAACAAATATAGTTTTCCTGGTGTGTACCACTGATAACCGGAGCAATGAAAAGGGCTAGAATTAGTCGAGATATCTCCCCTCCTGACTAGGTTTGAGAAGTTTTGAATCTTCCATTTAAAGCATGGATCGTCGGTCGTTTCCAGAAGTACAGGAGCTGAAATATGCATAAAACAATCAATTTGAACGAAATCAAAAAATAAATAAAATAAAGATATGGCATGCTATGAATTATTTTGGGTGCATGCAAAATAAGCGGCTACATGCAATGGATTTTGGGTGCAGCCGCCTGGAATTGGTCGCGTCGGATCTGTATTCCCAGTTCAGCTGGCGTTCTGAGATGAGGATAGCATGTTGATGTAGAGTCACTATATGATGTCCTTTCTTCACACTGTTTTGGGTGACTTTTGATGTAATAAGTTTTGTGAGATACTATTTGTTTCAATAAAATAAAGGCCGTATGCATCGATCAATGCAGAGGCCGGGACTGCCCCTTTTCTAAAAAAAACATTCAGTTTATATAAAAAATGCCATAACATATAAATAAAATGGAAAGAACAAAGAAGCTGACTGGTTCTGTAGGGGGGAAATAGCACTATGACACCTCTATCTCGATAAACAGTCTAATTTTTTCCAAAATTGCTGGTGTTGCCCCTGGAGTTTACGGTCCTGTTGTTCTACCAGGCACTCCCTTCATATGGCTTTCAAGTACACAGTCACTTGTAAAGACTGACCGTTAATTACCTAACTGTCTGCTTTCCAGAAAAGTAAAGTGAGATATGCATGGCATGCATGGCATTTAGCTAGTTCCTCAATATGATGTAGAGAAGCTGGGAGTGAGTAGTTCTTTCTCTGAATCAGGCCTAGAATTCAACCAGAAATCAACCAAATCATATTATAAATTACATACATATACACATACCTGCTGAACCAGTAGTGCAGGAATTGCCCATAGCTCTTCCCTCTCCCTCTTCAAGTGAAATAGGAACATAGCACAGTCAGTGCAGAAAAAAACAGTTCCTTTAAAGGAGTACTAATCTGCACTAATACAAAAAGCATGAGTACGGCAGATCCGCATCATCTGGACAGTATAGACATCTAAATCAGACTACCCCAATGATGTACGTGCATCGCCCTCCCCAAAAAAAAAACAGCACCGAATCTGTTAATCTCTTGTAACTATGCATGATGTACTAAGGTTAAAAAAGAATCATGGTGTGCCCCCAATCGTGCTCTCTTCCGTGATCACGTCTTTGCCCGCCCTCGCCTTGCCGCAGCCCGCCCAGGTATTGACGTGATCCACTGGCACCGGTGAGGAAGGTTGAGGATGGAGGCGTGCGGGCGGTGCAGTGGTCACCTAAGAGGAGATACGTCATAAACTTTGCTGTCAAGAGGAGGGTGGACAGCGGATCAAATATCAGTTATCAGTCACCTAAGTTCACGATTGAGGTTACCTTCCCCACACACCTGGCTGACGACGGACTACAAAATCTCTATGTACTTGCAGGTGTGGGGAGCAGCTTCAAGTGACGATTGGCAGCTCACTTTAGTACTTTACTCGCTGGGTTCAGGAGGACCCCTCTTCGTTTTTAAATATAAGATGTTTTAGTCTTTTGCCACATGCACATGTCCAAACTTGTATCTAGACATGTTTTAGTGTTTATATTCACTAATTTTGGTATATATCTAGACATCATGTGCAATATCTAAAATATCTTATATTAAAAAACCCGGAGGGAGTAGGTCGCTATCTAGTGTTCTAGGCCCTTGGGGCGGTCTGAGCTAGTGTAGTGTGTGTGTAGCAGTCGAACTATCATGGGTCGTAGGGCTGCTGCCCTTGTGATGTAATGAATCTTGTTATCTTGCCGTTAGTGGCTTCTTTAATTTAAAGCCGGGCTCAGCCGGGTCGTTTCCTTGCAAGTGCCTTGGTCTACCTCTCGGGCTCAGAAAGCCGAGAAAGGTGGAGCTACATTTTTTGTTTGACCGAGCGATGAACAGGCTGAAGGGATGGAAGGGAAAGCTACTCAACCGTAAGGGGAGGCTAACGTTGATAAACAGTGTCTTGACATCCACTGCAACCTACTTCCTTACGGTGTTTGCCGCTGATAAGTGGATGATCAAGAGATTCAACAAGAACGAAAATTTCTTTGGACCCCCGATGAGGAGACGGTTGCGGGGAAATGTTTGGTCAGCTGGGCAAAGATTTGCACCCCTCTCGAGTTAGGGGGGCTTGGGATCAAGGATATGGAGGCTTTCAGCAGAGCCTTACACTTGCGCTGGGAGTGGTACAACTGGAAAGATCGGAGCAGACCATGGGTAGGCACCGAAACGCCTCGTGACAGGGTTGACAAGCAGCTGTTTGCGGCATGCACCACAATTCAATTGGGGAGTGGGACAATTGCCAGGTTCTGGAACGATCACTGGCTAAATGGTTTTGCTCCGAGGACGATCGCGCCGCTTTGCTTCTCTCTGGCTGCTCGCAAGAACCTCACTGTCCAGGAAGCCATCTCGGGCGACAGATGGATGCGTGGGCTCAGGCGGGTTTCCACGGAGGAGGAACTCGACCAGTTCATCGGCCTCTGGACCTTGCTGCAGGACGTGCAGTTGTCGGACTAGGAGGACTCGATTTGCTGGAACCTCACGACAGACAAGCAGTACTCTGCCAGCTCTGCCTACGCAATGCAGTTCGTGGGGCGGGTCAGACAACCCGCTCTTGGAAAGAGTGTGGCGGTCGGGGGCTGAAGGGAAGGTCAATTTCTTCTTCTGGTTGGCTTTGCAAAACCGCAACTGGACGGCTGAAAGGAGAAGAAGTAGAGGACTACCATACAGCGACAATTGTTGCCTCTGTGACCAGGAGTTCGAGACTGCTTCCCACCTTGCACTGGGATGCTCCTTCGCCAAGGAGGTTTGGAACTGCTTCAGCTCCACGTTCCCCAATGCGGTCAATGTCGCTTCCATGCATTCTTCACTCACGGAGTGGTGGACGGCGGCGACAAGAGGGAAATTCAATGCCCAGAAGAGGAAAGATGTGATGTTCGCAATGTGTGCCATCTGGCATATTTGGAAAGACAGGAGTAGGAGACTTTTCGAGAACACTCCAAT
This sequence comes from Poa annua, assembly GCA_026929855.1. Lineage (NCBI taxonomy): Eukaryota > Viridiplantae > Streptophyta > Magnoliopsida > Poales > Poaceae > Poa > Poa annua. The sequence goes on from CM049432.1 coordinate 79,592,645, forward strand.
TAATCTCTCGGCTTTGATCCGTGCTGATCTAGATGTAGTTTGCCTTGCAAAAAATGGGCAAAGGTTCGTGGTTGCTGTGTAGGTTGTGGTTAAAAGCTGTGTTCAGTCTGAGTTGCCTTAGGGCAATGTTTAATCTGTAACGCTTCTTCTCCTTCTATAATGAAATAAAGCAAAGCTCCTACTGTTCCCCGTCAAAAAAAATTTAAAGCCGGGCTCATCTTAAGCCTAACGTCTAGGGATGGGAACGACACCGATGTCAATGTGAGGTTGGTGGTGTGCGTCCTACTCTGCCTACTCGCCCTGCGTCGTCCATGCCTTGGCTATAATATCACTGCTGGCTCTAGAATTTTGATGATTCATGTTTTGATTTGTATCTTTTACTGCTCATCCAGGTGCTTGTGTTTGCTGCATGTCACAAATGTAGTTGCGACATAGTATTGTTTTACTTTACACAGCGCTTTCCATCATAGATTTGTTCAGTTACTGTGCCTTTTCTTTTACAAGAATGTACTGCCAATGCTAATGCAGCTTATTCCAGTTCAGCGTTGTATTCTCTTATCTCATGCAGTCTCACACGATCTGGTTCAGTTGGATCGACTTGCTCAATATGAGCTTGGATATACTGGGTTCAGCTGTTGCAATTGCAGCCACCTATTTGCAAACAAACAAAAAAAGTATCGGCTTTGGGCAGTTTTTCCCTTATCCCTAAGTTGATTCAAGATTCCAGTAATGAACTGTAGCCAGAGCTACTGGCAAGGAACATCGACTTCCATTTAAGTAATGGAAATTAAGGTGCAAATATTCATCTTTCTTTAATCAGAGAACTATATAGATAGACAATTATTATCCACAAAAAGTCTCCAGACAGCTCAATTGCTGATCCCTAAACTACATGCATCTGACGCAGATAGAAATATGAAGGAACATGGCCACAGGAACTCACCTAATCGAGCCTTGCATCTGCTCTTCTCAGTTGAATCGCCCCGACCAAAGTCTTCGTCTTATATCTTCTGGAATCCTAGAAATGCATATCAGGATTTAACAAAAGATCGAAATTGCTTGGAAGAATAGAGCAATGTGGAGAGAAAAAAAAGGAAATCAACCAGTGTCGAACAAACCAAGAAACGATGGAAGCAATGTCTAGGGTTACAACAGGTCCTTTACGTCAAGTACTACTCGGTCGAGGGTGGCCGGATAGGATCCTCGACCGCGCGCGTAAGACTTCCAGGGCGGCGGCGGAGACAGCTTGAAGCGCCAACGACCGGGTTTGATGCAGCGGCGGCGACGGCGGCGGCGGGGGCGGCGACGACGACGTATTGAAGCGGTAACGGGGACAGCTTGGAAACGGCGGCGCAATATTGCCTCGTACTGGGGGATATGGGGCTTGACACTGTCCGGAGTACGGGTGCGCCGTCATTGCCGGTGGCTATTGTAACAGCACGGACCAAGGATGGATTATGGTTGTTACGATTTCTTTCTGTTACGTGGTTTTCTCTTGAATCAGTCTTCTGTCCCGCTTTATAAATAAAGACAAACCGTTTAACACCGTTACTGGGCCAGACAGCATAACGCCCAAGAACCGACCAAACGATACAAGGGAGTGAGGTAACCCTCTTACAAAGAAGATCCTAAGAAACCGAGATACAGTAGCCACAGCGAACCACGACTACGAAGCCGGACAAGCTCACTAGCTCTACGCTACGCCCTAACTCCCCTAATCTCCACGACGACGCCCCAAGAGGGTGACGACGTACAACGACGTCGCCGCCAAGTCCAAAGGATTTGGATTTTTACCCGGAACTCTGACACGGGGGAGATCACCTAGACGGCGTCCTTAAGAGGAAAGCGGCACCCGCGGGCGTCACCGTCGTCCGTGCCAAAACACAGAGCTTTCGCTCGGTCCCTCCCCCGTGACACAAAGAGGGTCGTCTGACGCACGCGTAAGGCAATCCAGATCCAGGCGCCACCGCGCCCGAGCCACCCACCGCTGCAACTTTCGATGTCCGCACAGCCAACCGAGGCAGCCACCACCGTCACCATGGTGCTCGCCGGAGAGCAACCCATGCGACCCGCCACCCGGGGCCGCCACCCCGGCATCCACGCACGCCCCCCAAGGATCGGGATACACACAACGCAGGATCGATGGATCTGGGATGGAAACCTAGCGCGTGTTAACCCACTGGAGGGACCTCCCCCCACCGGAGCCGACCGGGCACGGTAGCTGGATCAGCCCAGACCACCTGGCCCGTACCAATCCCGCCGCCATGCTGCAGCCTGTAGGTCGTCACGACGCAAAATCTCCGCCACGTCACCACCATTCACCACGTGAGTACGCCCCGGCTGCTAGGAGACGCACACCACCCCCGGACCGATGCGGCGACTACGGGGGGAGGACGCCCGAAGGGTCGTGGTCCCAGCCGCCGCCGCGCACCATCCACCGCCACCAGCCAACCCGCTAGGCATAGGATTGGGGCAACACGACTACCGGATCGGAGAAGTTGAGGTCAGGCAATCAGCTCTGAAACCACCGAATATGACGAGCAGGCACCTCTCGCAAGTCACTTCCAGGTTTCACAACTAGATTGACAGGTGGTCGCCGGATCTAGGCCCCCAACCACATGGGGCTAGTGGTGGGTTCGGAAAGAGCCCCTGAAATCACCTGGACAGACGGTCCTGCCATACCCAGATCGGGCCCAAATGGGCCTAGATCTGGGCCGACGCGCCGCCGTCGGTGGCCAGCACCACCCACCAGAGAACCGCGCCCTCCCAGCCTTCTCCACCGCCACCTCTGGCATGCCCTGTCGCCCACGCCCCTACGCCCGAGGTAGCCGCCGCCGCGCCGCCAAAGACCGCCCGCCGCCAATGACGCGCCCACCACCTGGAGGCCTCCACGCCGCCGCCGTAGCAGCCGCGCCGCCGCGCCCCTCGACCAACACGGCGCCCAGGCCCGAGGCTCGCCCGCGCCGAGTCCCGCGCGTGGGAGAAAAGGAGGCCTCGCCGCCACCAGCTCGCGGCCCACGGCCGGCGAGGCAGACCGACGACGGCTAGGGGAAGGAGGAGGGGGAGGGCCGGAGAGGGACGGCAGAGGGAGGGCCCTGACGGCTCGCGGGAGCCGCCCAGGAACCCTAGGTCGGGGGATGAAGAAGGAGGAGCCCTTGATTGATTCCAGTTACGTGGTTTTAACAAGCCCTGATTCAGATTTTTTAAATTTTAAACAATTTATTTGTCAAATAGCACACGTTTAAAACCCATTTGAAAGCCGTCAAAGTCGAAACAGCATGTTTCGTCAATGTCCTTGCCGTAAGCAGTTACTAGAAGGCTAAAGACTATCCTATCTTTTCGTTTCCTTTTTACTAGAAAAAATCATTCAACCATGACATGATTTGAGATAAGATAAATATGAAACATAAGTGCATCGATAAGTAGCTTCCATTATCGTGATTGGTTTTGAGTTTGGTCGACTCAATTTTTTTATTTTTCACCAAAATTCGCACAATGTTTTGACGAATTTTGTCAAATTTGTCGCGCTCAGTCGACCGTTTGAATTTTCTTTTCATGAGTGGATGTATCTCACCCTTCTCCACAATTTGCATGTTATAACTTTTTTGTTTGAACTGATATATTGATATTTCCTCTTTATTATGTGTGTTTTACTATAGGTGATACTGAAAATACGTGTTTATCTGTCAAAACATAAAGTTACAATGGGTTAATGAATTTGATAAAATTCATCAAAAAAATATGTTATGACGATTTTTTAATTAGAGTTGACGAAGCTCTAAACCAATCACAGAAATAAAACCTACTTGTCGATACACATATATTTCATATATAATATATCTTTAATTATAACATGGTTGAGCCCTTTTATTTTAATCAAAAGAATTAAGAATGAGAGCCAGAAGAATATGCACCCTAGGCACACTTTCATCTCCACGTGTAACTAAAGCTCTATTTCGGCAGGTATAATGGAGAAACCTCCACTTTCGTAATTACTCATGACGACGGCGCACTCCATTCCAAATTTAATAAAAGTATGTGCTATTTATCAAATATTTTTTAAAAAATATTGTTTGAAAAAATCCTCCAAAAAAAAACCTGACTCATCTCAACCGAATAGTAAAATCCCATTATTTACAAAAAGTCGGGCGTAATAATAAAGATGACCAAGTTAGATCTTGGGAACAACCTTGCAAGATCTATGACGAAGGAGTTCATTGAGGAACCAACCCTTATGCTGATGTGTCCATGATGGTCATCCACTTGGTCTGATCTTGGTGCAGCTTACGGTCGAGATGGAGATGATGATGACCTAGGTATTTGGTAAGTTGTAGTTTTTAGTGGAGATTGATGAGCTTACGGGTTTTTGGGAGAGTAATCACGCGATTACTGGCTGTCACGGACTTCGACGACTATTTCCCCGGCGTCAACGTCGATGTCCTTTTCGGCAACATGTCTTCATCAACCAACATGAATGGGTCTTCCTCCACTGGTTGATACCTGACTCTATTTTGTCTGTTCAAGATCATGTTTCAGACTTTGTTTCTAGCAATATGTGTAGAATTATTATATGTGTACTTAGATTGCATGACTAATGTAATTCTTATTTCTCTAGCCATATTTTATCTACTATTCTCATGGATTAAATCATGTAGAAAATTGCTCATATATTCAACATATGACACATCTGAAAAGAGCGATGCCGCCGGATTTTCCAGGATCCATCCCTCACTAAAATGCAGCTTCTGGATATGATCTGGTGCTGGGATCAACCATCCATGTCAGGACTGAAAGGAAACAACCTGTGCAAGCCTGACGTCGAGACTAACAGCGGAGAGTAGTCTACATTAGTTTTTGTGTCATTTATTTTTATTGTGTCTTTCTTTGTTCTTTGCTAGCTTGTAACCCAAATTTCTATTCCACTAAATTGAATGGGCAGAACAACTTTTTTCCCGATAAAGTGGGCAGACCAACTGCCGTAATTGCTTCAAAAGAAAATAACACTGGAGCTTAGATGTTGAGAACGCTCTGGGCTATATGCGCCTCAACCACTGTAAAACTTATATTAATAATGAAGGTACAAAATGCCATTTTCAATATTTTCATGACGGTCTACTTAGCAAATCGTATGACTATCACTTTTTATGGGAGCACCCCTTTCAGGAAAGAGCTCAACATTATCAAGGCCCTCTCAGCCTGGAAGGATGGAACCATGTGGCCAGCTCCTCTCACAGAGAGAAATGTGAACCCATCGGCGTACTGCTGAACATATCCTCCCACCTACAAGTGCAACAAGTGAGACCATTAGCTAGTTTATTTCGTGGTGCAGTATCATGTATGAGGAAGAATATTCTAGTTTGGAAGATTGGATTTAGTTACCTCCTTGTTTGCTGTCCATGGGCGCCAAGGAGCGGTGACAGGGATGGCAAGATCTTGGACAGTATACCTCGTCCCCGGTAGGGGACATACGGAATCAAAATCACCACTGCAAAAGTTTAGCCAAGTGAATTTATTACAACAATACTGTTAATTTAGTGAGAATATTTAGTCAAAATCTGTTACCTGAATATCCAAACGGGAAGCTTGCTGTCAATTAAGAATTTGATGGTTGGGAGCATGGACATTGGTGCATCTCTCCAGGGCAAGTTCCTGCAAATACCAATAGATTTTACGCGTGGCAAAACGAACTGGTCACCATTGGTGGTACATTAATTGGCGTCCAAAACTATTTCATGGATCTTACGCGCAGCTCTGCCACTGTGTCGCTTTAGCGTGGAAAGCCTTCTGCACTGCCGGATCATTGAGGTAGGCGTAGGTTGGATAATCACTGCATGGATCATACCCAGGAAGCTGAAATTTGAACGAAAGAAGTGGTTCAGCATTCAGAAATCAGAACACGGAATAATTTGCCCCGAAAAATCAGTCTGTTGTCTTACATTGCCACTTGGGTAATACGTTCCATTGGGTCCGGCAAGGCAAACAGGAGCGTAAATGTTGTAGGCATCAATGTCGCCCTCATGGAACACATCCAAGGCGCTGTTGCATGCTGCTTCTAAAGAGGGTGTCTCCACAGCGCTGTCGAACCTGCAGTTCTTGGTGACATTGGCGTAGACCTCATCCGACATCACCGCATGGGTCCAAAAGAAGTCGACTCTCCCCTTAATATTCCTGTTCTCGTCAAGATACGGATTTCCAATCTGTAATAAGGAAGAAGAAGGAGAGACTCATCATTATTATCGTTTTCAGCCATATAAATTTCCTATCACACTATACAACTTGTAAGTAAATTTGACATACCAGGACGCCCCGCAGGTTCACGATGGTTCTGCTGTTGTAGGTGTTGTGGAGCAGGATGGTGGCGGCGAGCTCCGGAACGTAGTGGCCGGCGAAGCTCTCTCCGGAGATGTAGAATGCGCGGCCCTTGTACTCTGGGAACCTCTCCAGCCATTTCACCAGGAAAATATACGCATCATCAGCCGTTCTCTCGTCTCCGCTGAGATCGTAGTCGGAAGACGTGTTGGAGTAGGAGAACCCAACGCCGGCGGGCGACTCCAGGAAGATCACGTTAGCCACTGCCATTACAACATTTTCGCAAGCAATCTATTAGAGTTTTGTCTTGTAACCAGTAATCAATCCAACCTGCTAATTAAGCGAGGCTGGGCCGCTAGGGGCACGTACGCCAAAGGGGAATGGTTGACGATCGAGTAGGTTACCGGTGTTCCAGGCGTTCGGGTTCCTAGTGAGCGTTTTGTTGTCTTCGGATACGCGGAATGGACCGAGCTCCTGCATTGCCCCATAGCCAAGTGACGAGCATCCTGGACCTGTGGATGTGCACACATATGATATCTCCAGCGTGATCAATTAAAAACTTGTAAAAGAAAATCCAACTACGCAGGTCAGGTGTCACAACAATGCTGCAGAAATTTCGACGAAAGATGATCGGCTATGAGTTTATAATTCTAACCTCCATTCAGCCACAAGACGAGGGGCTTTTCAGCAGCAGCGGAAGTAGCTTCGACGAAGTAGTAGAAGAGAGCCCGGCCTTTCTCCTCGTCGACGGTCACGTACCCGCCGTACTGGTCGAAGTCGACATCCTTGGGCTGCCCCGGCAACGCCGTGATCTTATCGGCCGCCTTGTTAGGGACGGAGTTCCCCGTACTCAGGCTGCTGGCAACCCTGTCAGATATGTTACGGACTTTAAAGGTGCCGGTGCTGCTATTGCTATTCTTCCTCGACGAGATGAAGGCTCTCAGCTGAGCCTCCTGGGATGCATCGGCGTGCAGCTGCAGTGCAGCCAGGCAAAGGAGTAGCAGGGGGAAGAAAGCAGAAATGTTCTTCATCTTTGATGAGACAGGTGTTGATCTTTGAGATGAGAGATATCAGTGGCATGCAGGGTTTATATAGGATCAGGAGGAAGAGAAAAGAACAACCTGAAATGAGGATTTGGGTACGAACTGAACAGCCGAAAAAGTTCAGACGGGAGGAACCCTAGCTAAATGGGTTCGGTGAGATTGATTTCGGTGCAACTAGGCTACCGGCTCCTTCTCTTTATATAACACATACGTCCACGGTTGTTACAAGTTTGTTAGCTGGTACAGAATCCTAACAGTTTTGGTACATTGTATATTAACGCGTACAAGATATAACAAGACTTATCTTTCTACACAGCTGTGCCTATGCGCTCTGTTGGCGTTCCTGTTTTCGCTCAAATCTTGCGAGGATAATGTTTCTTTCACCGGTGTTGTGCTTCTTGAAGAAAATCACAATTCGCTTGAATTAATTTGGCAGCGGACGAGGACTATATATATGCTGGTACCAAATGAAAATTTTATTGGGGCCAGACTGATCTGGTGGTTGTTTTAGATAGAGACATATTACAGCCAGCTTATAGTAAAGTGACAAAATGTTCGTTTCATAGCAATGAGAAAAACAAGCAAAGAAACCCATCTTAAACGTCAAGGCCACATGCACCACTCCGATGATTATGAAGGTCACCGCGGGAAGACCACGCCTTCGTTAGCTCCCGTGTTGGAATTTGCTAGTGGGTTTTGGTGCATATGCTAATTAAATTGTTAAAAATCTCATGAGGCACGTTTATACATGTCAAGAGGTGTAACTAAAGTTTCAGTCTATATTGCTACTTGGATGGGAGTTGGACCTCCTTATATAGGAGGGTCTCCTACGACTCACTAACTATGAGAAGAAAAGTGTTGATTTTAAAGTTAATCTTTCAACAATTCTACTAGAGGTGGCTTCGGCGTCTCCTTTTGTCGTGGTGGTGTCACGGCAGATGCCATAGGATGGCTAATTTGTGGGGCCGATGGACGTTGGTGGATCCGGGGAGGGATAGCGAGCTGAAGAGCTCACACGGGGAGGATCCCGGTAGAACCGAGATCTCCCAAGAACAAGGAATAAGATCAAAGAGCAAAGGGCAAGATCTAACAAACACGAACAAATGCACGAAGGCACACAACACACACACGATATACCCAGGTTCAGATCCCTCGTGAGGAGGTAACACCCCTACTCCTGCCTTTCCTCTCTATATATTGGTAGTGTAAGGATTACAACTTGCTACAAGATCTCTCAAAGGGAGGAGTACAAAGAACTAGATGAACTCAAGGTGAGAAGGAGTAACTGCTCTAAGAGTAAATGCGACTATAGCTTTGGCTCTGAAGTTGGTCTCTCCTCCACAGGAGCAGTTATGGCGCCTTTTATAGAGTTCCGGCCAGGAGGGCCGGAAACCCTAAATCGGCTTGGCCCCACCGGACAGACCTAGCCGGCATGCCGTCACCGGCTAGTGCGACCTAGTCGCCGGGCTATCCGGTGTAGCCCCTTCGTCATCATCTTGTTAAGGACGGCAGGCGCCGTCCTGCATCATCATTGTCCCCTTATCAGAGACAAGACATGTCTTTGCCCATCCCGAATAGCCTTTTCCGGATCGCCGGGCTAGGCATGTCAGGTCTTGTCGTACCACGATCGTACCGGGTGACGCGCTCCCGTGTCAGGCGGGAGGTGACCATGCTTCCGTGTCAGGCGGGAGGTGACCATGCTTCCGTGTCAGGCGGAATGATACTTCCCCCCACGACAGACGGGAAAGCCTGCTATAGACCGTTGACGGCCTACCGGAAGCCCTCACGCCGGCTACCTCCTTGCTTGCCACTGTGAGCCTCTTCTGCATAAGATCAAGGCCGAGACACACATTCCGGTTAGTACTTACCCGGACTACCTATCCGGTAACGCCGAGTGCACCTCCACCCGGGAGTCTCCTCAGAGTCCTAGATCCGGGATCCTTTCCGGAGGTGTCCGAGCTCGTCTCAGGATGAGTATCTCTAGGCCTAGCCTCCCGAAGATGTCTTAGCTTATCAGCAAAGACATCTTCGAGAAGCTAGTTCTTAGAGGAACCATCCGCCCATGTGTGGTGCTGCGATTGTGAGGGCCGGGGGTGTCTATTTATAGCTGCGAGACCTGACCCTTGCGCCTGCCAGGAGGCACTTTGTCCTCTACCAGCGCTCAGGGGTCAATCTGCCCTTTCAGTACAGCAGGAGGTGTCCCTTGCCCTCACCAAAGGTCGGGTACTGTTGACACCTTGCTGAATTATACCGGGATCTGCCCCTACCCGGGGGGCAGCCCCCCGACACTAGTCCCCGAAGCTGGTGCTGCACAGCGACCTCGGATGATGTGCGGGATCAGCTTTAAACAACAACTATCTTCCGCGAACACATGACACCATCCTTTTATTCCATGTTGAGATCGATTCTTCCCGAGATCTTCTTACCGAGGTCTTCCCACCGAGACTATGTTAACCGGGAGGCGAAGCCTTCGACCGGATAGCACCATCTCAGTGAATCCTGACCGTTGGCCTCCCGATGAATTCGAGACAGTGAGCCAGGGCCCACCCGACGTCCCGTCTGAGCAGAAATGCACTCGAGTGCTTCTGCGCGAGCACGCCGTCGCTTGGGTTCCCGCGCCGGGGAGCCGCAGCCGATCCGGAATCCAACCGTTGGGGCCGTGTGGCCCTCGGTGTGGCCGGATCGGGCGCTCCGGATAGCGCCACGTGGCTCGCGACACAAAACAGATCCCACCCACGATCGTGGAGATCGTGGGCGGGAAAATCGGAAACCGCTCCGGAATCCCCCCCCCCCCCCATAAATAGGGGACCGGAACGGTCTCCTCCCGTTCTTCTTCTTCCTCGCTCTTCTTCCATTACTGTCTCGAGCGCACCGCAGTCGCTGCATTTGCCGCCGTTCGCCGGAGCTCGGACACCGTCGCCCTCTCCGTTCGCCGGAGCCCGGACACCGTCGCCCTCGCCGACCTTCTCTTCTCTGGTTAGTTCCTCGTTTCCGCTCCATTGTTTTTCTTCGGTAGAGCAACCGCCCGACCCCGGCCGTGCCATAGCGCAAGTCCGGTAGAGCCACCGCCGGCGAGCACAACTTGAGCGGCGCGCACGAGATGCACGGTGGTGATACACCGTTACTGTAGGATGTAGATTGTTCACTCGCTTTGTGCCTCGTCCGAGTCCAGCGCGAGCCTAATATCCCCCATTTGTTTTGATTATTTAGCACACGGTAGATCTTGTTTCCCAGGAATCCGGTAGTGTTTAGCAGTTTGTGCTCCGGCATCCTAGTTTCCGGTAGACTAACTCCGACTAACCGCCGCTGCGCCTGCAGAGTAGCTCGGATACCCCTGCGTACTTCTCCGACATGGGCGAAGAACGTACCCGGGGATGCTGGGATGGGTCCGAGACCAAGCAGTCAGATCTGGACTGGCTCTATCGGACTCACCGGATTCCTCCGGAAGTCGAGAGCCGTCTCCCGGAGGGAGAGGTTGCACCGGAACCCCAACCCGGGGAATACGTGGTATTCCTCGCGCACTTCGAGCGTGGGTTTGGGCTTCCGGCTAGCCCCTTCTTCCGCGACTTCCTCGACCTCTACGACCTCCAACCTCACCATCTTCCCGCCAATGCGATTATGATGCTCTCGGTCTTCACCACATATGCGGAGGCGTACCTCGGCATCTGGCCCTTCTTGGATCTCTGGGCCAAGTATTTCATTCTCCGCTGCCAAGCCATCCCCAATCCGGATAAGAAGATAAAAGACTTAGTCGATTGCGGAGCGGCCACCATCATCCCTCGCGCGGACTCCGGATTCCCCATAGTCAAGGGACTAGAGTCCTGCCGGAAGTGGCAGCGCAGCTTCTTCTATGTGAAGAACCGGGAGCACTCAGGAGATGGTCCGGGATCCTCGAATCCGGACTTCATCAATCTGCCGGAGTTCGTTATTGGCCCTCCGCGCGAATTCCGTCTCTGGAAGAAGCTTCCGGATAACGACGAGGTTAATTGCATGCACGACGTTCTGAACATGCTAAACGAGAAGATGACTGGCGATGATCTCCTGCGCTGCTTCATCGTTCGCCGGGTCTGCCCCCTTCAAAACCGAGTGCACAAGATGTGCCACATGGCCGGGAACTATGACCCCACTAGGACCAGTATCTTTGGGCTAGATCACGCCGGGGTCGTCCGTCGCGTTCGAGCTATTGCCCGGACGGAGATGACGGAGGACTACTCTTGGGGGGTCATTGGGGGATCCCGGAAAAAACCATGCGACCAGGTGCTCATATCTGTCTTTCGTGCATTCGCCTTCGTACATGCGTTCACCTGGACACCGACACGGCCTAATCTGTTTGCGCAGTTGTTTGAGCGTCAAATTGAAGAAGACGTTGTCCACGCCAACGGGAACTTCGCGCCGAACTTCCCGAGACCGGACGTGATGCCGAGAGAGGATCCCGACGGCGAGGACCATCTCGCCATCCCTTTTGTCAAGGCTCCGGGTAACCCTTCAATCCCAGAGGCAGTTTTCATTTCTTCGGATGATGAGGATGAGATTGACTGCCAGATTCTCGATGTTATTGACGCTCTCCCTCTGAATTGGGCCTCAGCAGTTGTTCCGAAACCGACAACCGGGACCAAACGTGCCGAGAGCCGGAAGCGCGCGGCTTCCGACACCGAGGGGGCCGATAACGCCGGCAACCCCCCTAAGAGGAGCAAGCCGAGTAAGCAAACGGCCGAGAAGCCTGCTCGGCGCCGGCAAAGGGGTCCTCCCCTTGTGGATTCCGGGTACGTTTTCCTTGCCTTATGTTATCTGACTTTGTTTTCTCCACAACCATTACTAAGACATTTCCTTTCAGGGATGCGCTCGAGCTTCCGTCACCTGCCGTTCCTCCTCCTCCCGGGACTCGGACTCCTAGCCCGGCTCGGGCTTCTCCTTCACCTCCTCGCCCTTCTACCCGAGGAAGTGAACCTGCCGCCACCGGTGCCGCACCGGCTACCGTTGCGACCCCGGATGCACATCCGGTGATCGAGGAGATCCCGGTGCAGGCCACGACCACCTCGGGAGAAGTTCTTCTTCCGGAGAGTCCGCGCCGGGTGCCCGGGCTTGAGGCCGAGATCCTTAGTCCTCGCCGGCAACCTGCGGCAATCTGCCCCTCTCGGCCAGCCGCGACCAAGACTATCTCGGAGAAGCAGCCCACAGCCTCCTCCCGGCCAGCTGATCCACCTGCCGGGAAGTCGCGCCCCAAGGTTGCTGGACAGAAGATACCCTCTGCCCCGCCTGCAGCTTCCCCGACATCGTCGGCCCGTGACTTGGTGCCGCGCACGGGTATGTTTTCCTCGTTATCACCGCCTCCCGCCGAGATCCCTACTGCTGCCTTGCGGATGTTGCGAGCAACCGTCAGTTCGTTTGTACCTTCAGGATCCCGGGACGTTGCTGCTTCCCGCGCGCCCGACGGCTCCGGCATACGGGTTGTTGACGAATACAACCATGCCTGGCTTGTCGCCGATGCCTCCGAGACCGCGGGAGACTTGCACGCTGCAGGCCCAAGCCGCAACGCCCAAGCCCTGCATGCTCTCCAGGTGGCCGCGTTGGACGTTACTCGGGTGACCGAGGTAAGCTTGTTCTCTTTATTTTATCAAAAAATACTTGTTCCTTCCACCACCACTAGTCCCCGAGATTGGTGCTTAGTGCTCCAGATTCCACCGAATAGCAGATCACTAGGTTCCAATCTTAGAGAAAAAATCCAGGACTCGGACACCGAGTCCCCGAGATCCTCCCAACCGGATAGGTTGCTTCAAAATTTGCTCCACCACTAATCCCCGAGATTGGTGCTTAGTGCTCTAGATTCCACCGAATAGCAGATCACTAGGTTCCAATCTTAGAGAAAAAATCCAGGACTCGGACACCGAGTCCCCGAGATCCTCCCAACCGGATAGGTTGCTTCAAAATTTGCTCCACCACTAGTCCCCGAGATTGGTGCTTAGTGCTCTAGATTCCACCGAATAGCAGATCACTAGGTTCCAATCTTAGAGAAAAAATCCAGGACTCGGACACCGAGTCCCCGAGATCCTCCCAACCGGATAGGTTGCTTCAAAATTTGCTCCACCACTAGTCCCCGAGATTGGTGCTTAGTGCTCTAGATTCCACCGAATAGCAGATCACTAGGTTCCAATCTTAGAGAAAAAATCCAGGACTCGGACACCGAGTCCCCGAGATCCTCCCAACCGGATTCCTTACATCTTTCCAGACTGATTTCTCCTTCGCCTTGATTTCAGGAGTGCAGCCAGAAACGCCGCAACATCTTCAACCGGGTTCTTGCTGATCTCGGTCAGTCCAAGAAATCCGAGGAGCGCCTCCGGGATGAGCGCGATGTTGCGCGCAAGGTCTCGGTGGACCAGAAGACCGCTCTCGCCACCGCGCAATCCGAGATCGCGCGGCTCAACGGCGAACTCGGAAAGGTCAAGGCTGCTACGGCCGAGATGAAGACGCGCTTCATCGAGGCGACCAAGAAGCAGAAAGAAACCTTGGACCATTCCGAGGAGGGCGCACATACTGCCGAGACCGAGCTTGCTCTCCTCCGGTCACGGTCCGATACCTGGCTCTCCGAGCTCACTGTATTGAACCGGGATCTGAACAGTAAGTGGACCGACACCCCCCTTTTCTTGTTGCTTCCTTTCTTCGATGTTGCCTTTCTTATGACTTAGCTGTTTGACAGTTCTTCTTTTTAAAGGGGAATTCGAGCACTCCCGGGAGGCTGCCGCCAAAGCCGTTGCCGCCGCCCGAGAGAAGCGCGCCGGGAAGGGTCCCATTTCGGATGCCTGGGATATCGAGGATCACCTCACCGCGCTGAAGGCCCGGATAGTACCTCTTCGGTCTATCGGAACTGAACTGCTCAGCGCTGCGGTCCACGTCCACGGCGCACTGTGGCCAAGCATCCGCGGGACGCTCTCAATTCCCGAGCTCGCGAGCGCACTTTGGATTGCCGGGAGGCGCATCCACGCCTGGAAGCGTTCCGGTGCGCGGGCTGGCGCGGACCAGGTCTTGACCCAAGTACTCAGTTGGTACGAAGGTCTCGATTTGGGGGCGATCCAGCGGCTGCGGACGACCTCGGCGTGGGTTAGTGACCCGGCCAAGATCCAGCAGCGACAGGAGGTGGCGCACCGCATCGCTACGTGGGCAAGCATCCGCGCCTTCACCGCCAGTGTTCTTTCTGACTCTGACTCAGAGGGTGAGGATGACGAAGATACCGGCGCGACCGGCGACGCGGAGGAGGACGCCCCGGAAGAGGATGATGCTGCTTCCGGTGCTGCGCCCGAGAGCGAGGTTCCCCGGGACGCAACGACTTCGCCGAGACCGGAGGCCACCGAGACCGATGTGCGTCCCGACGCCCCGAGTAGCGTTGCCGGATCTGAAGCCGAAGTCGCTCCCGCTGCTGCTCCTGCTGCTTCTGTTGCTGCTGCTCCCGAGTCTGCTGCTCCTGAGGTCTCTGTCGAGAAGCCGACTTCCCCTATCGCTTGAAAAACTTAAGAGTACAATCGTCAAATCCCCGGGATGCCGGGTGCCATATGTAATATATACTTATACTATTTTCATTCCGCAGTGAACTACCTATTTGAATAATTTATGCCAATGTATTCTGTTTTGAGTTCCCGATTTGTCTTTCATGTTTACCGTACTTACGTAATTTCTGCTCTTGTCTACCATTTCGGCGTTCGACAGTCGAGTCACAAAACTCCACATACGGCATACATTACTTAGAACAACCCGAGTTCCGGCTAACCGAATTCCCGACATAAACAACAACAAAGAAAAAACAAGCATGCCGGATAAGTTCCTGCTCCAAGTCCCCGAGACCATTTTCGTGTTTCCCACCTTCCCTCTCTTTGCTCTTGACTACCATTTCGGCGTTCGTCAGTCGAGTCACAAGATGATTTCACATGACATACATTACTCTGACTTTGAGAATCGGACTCGGAACTTTCCCGGAATGCACACAATATAAAAAATAGCTATCCGGCAGTCCCCGGGTTCCTTCCCGGGATGCCGGTACAAAATAATAAATAAACTTAACGAAACAGAAGTAAAAAAGAGCACAGAACCAGGCAGTCCCCGGGTTCCTCCCGGGTGCCTTACTTTCATAAATACTGAAAATTGAGATACACATACACTGAGCCCTTTATGTGTAAAAGGGGCGGAGTAGAGCTACATTCCATGGACGCTTGGTTTCCTCACCGGATTTGTCCATTACATCTTTCCTAGCCTCCTGTGCATCCACAAGGTAATAAGAATCATTGTGCAACGCCCTGCTTATCACGAAAGGTCCCTCCCATGTAGGTGACAACTTATGCATTCCGGTCGTGCGTTGGATGAGCCTCAACACTAGATCCCCTTCTCGGAACACCCTCGGGTGTACTTTCCGGCTATGATAGCGATGGAGATTCTGTTGATAAATTGTAGAGCGAGATAGTGCCAATTCTCTTGCCTCTTCGAGTAAATCAACATCATCTTCTCGGGCCTCCTTTGCCTCGGTCTCGGTGCTCTCGGAGAATCATATTGTATGTCGGTTGGGAGTACTGCCTCAGCACCGTATACCATGAAGAATGGCGTGTATCCGGTAGATCTATTCGGTGTAGTCCGGAGACCCCATAGCACTGCCGGTAATTCCTCTATCCAGCATCCCGGAGTTCTCAATTTTGGTTCGATCAAACGAGCTTTGATGCCGGCCAAGACCAAGGCGTTTGCTCTTTCGACTTGCCCATTTGCTTCCGGGTGTGCAACTGATGCTACATCCAGCCGGATTCCCTTCTCAGCACAAAATCGAGCGAATTCCCCCACAGCAAAGTTGGTTCCATTATCTGTGATAATGATGTGTGGGTATCCGTATCTCAAGATGATGTCTTTCAGGAATTGCACAATGGTGTGTCCATCGCACTTCCGGATTGGCTTGACCTCTATCCACTTGGTGAACTTGTCCACCATGACAAGTATGTGTGTCATATTGCCCCTTGCCGGTTTGAACTGCCCAACCATATCCAAGCACCATACTGCGAATGGCCAAGTGATAGGGATCGTTTTCAGTGCCGATGCCGGCATATGTATCCGGTGAGCAAATCTCTGGCATCCCCCACATTTCCGTACAATATCCTCTGCTTGCTGTAATGCAGTGGGCCAGTAAAACCCATGCCGGAACACCTTTGCCACCAGGGCCCGGGATGATGCATGATGTCCACACTCTCCTTGATGTATTTCCACCAGCATCTCTTGTCCTTCTGCCGGTTCCACACACCTCTGGAGTATCTCCGTGACACTTCTCTTGTACAGCTCTTTATTGATGACAGTGTATGCTTTTGATCTTCGCAGTATTTGCCGGGCTTCCACTTCATTTTCTGGGAGAGTTCCTTCCGAGATATAAGCCATAATGGGTTGTGCCCATCCCAGGACAGGTCTAACCGGGAATATGGGAGCGTCTATGTCCATTGGCTCTGCCGACATCACCTCTATCATCATCTTTCTTTGCCTCTCTGAGCACTGGGATGCAGTCCCCGGGTTCGATGTTATGCTCCCGACATCTACTTCCATGGGTACTGCATCTGAACCAGGCTCCTTGGGGATGAAGATAGAATCCGATTCGGGTGAGGGTTGAATAGATGGCTTCCTCAAATGCTCCAGAGCTATCCCGGGTGGGATTGCATCCCGGGATGATCCTAGCTTGGACAAGACATCCGCTGCCTCGTTTTCTCCTCTGGGTATGTGCTTGAACTCGCATCTTTCAAAAAATCCGGAAATTTTCTGCACATGAAACCTGTATAAGGCCATGTTTGCATCAAGGGCATCCCAATTCCCCGACACCTGTTGTACTACGAGGTCCGAGTCACCAAAGCATTCTATCCGGCGGATACCGATCTCCTTGGCGACGTTCAGTCCATGAACCAAGGCCTTATATTCTGCGACATTGTTGGATGCCCGAAAATGGATCTGCAGCACATACTTCAGTACATCTTGTTTTGGGGAAGTGAGGGCCACTCCGGCACCCAATCCGATCTTAGCCTTTGAGCCATCGAAATGCATCCTCCAGAAATTGTAATCCGGCATCGGAGGTTCATACTGCATCTCGGCCCAGTCTACCAAAAAGTCCGGCAGCGCCTGCGACTTGATGGCATCTCGTCTCTCGTATGCCGGAGCGTACGGAGACAACTGGATGGCCCATTTGGCTACCCGGCCGCTAGCATCCTTGCAACCGATGATCTCGGCGAGAGGAGCTTCGCATACCACTGTGATCGGGTGTTCCTGAAAGTAGTGCTTGAGCTTGGTCACTGCCATGTACACCCCATATGCCATCTTCTGGTAGTGCGGGTAGTTCTGCTTGGATTTCGAGATCACCTCACTGAGGTAATATACCGGCCTCTGTATCAGCTTGCCCCCTTCTTCCCTTTCTACTGCCATCGCCACACTGACTACCCGGTTGGTTGCGGCAATATACAGCAGCATAGGTTCCTTGGGTAACGGGGATGCCAACACAGGTGCTGTTGAGAGCATTCTCTTCAGATCGTTGAACGCCGCATCAGCTTGCGGGGTCCAAACAAATGTCTTGCTCTTCTTCATCAGTTGATACAGAGGCAAGGCCTTCTCCCCAAGTCGGCTCACAAACCGACTTAAGGATGCCAGACACCCGGTAAACTTCTGCACATCCTTGAGGCGCACGGGCAACTTCATGCTCTCAATAGCGCGAATTTTACCCTGGTTGACCTCGATTCCCCGACTTGAGATGAGGAAACCGAGTAACTTTCCTGCCGGAACACCAAATGTGCACTTATCCGGGTTCAACCTCATCCGGAATCTTCTTAAGTTCTTAAATGTTTCCCTCAGATCATCTATTAATGAGGCTTTTTCTTTTGTTTTTATGACTATGTCATCGACATAGACCTCGGCATTTCGGCCTATCTGGTCATGCAAGCATTTCTGCATGCATCTCTGGTATGTGGCACCAGCATTTCTCAAACCGAAAGTCATAACACGATAGCAATAAGCCCCATAAGGGGTAATGAAAGCAGTTTTCAATTGATCATCCGGGTTCAAAGGTATCTGGTGAAAACCAGAATAAGCATCTAGAAAAGTCAAAAGTTCACTCCCGGCAGTGGAGTCTATTACTTGATCTATCCGGGGCAGTGGGAAAGGGTCTTTCGGGCATGCTTTGTTGAGGTTGGTGAAGTCGATGCACATGCGCCACACCTTAAGCAGGAGGGGATCATCCTTCTTCTTCTCCACCAGGACCGGATTCGAAATCCAATCCGGGTGCAGCACCTCCATGATGAATCCGGCGGCCAGCAGTATAGCCAGATGCTCCATGACAGCCGCTCTTCTCTCATCCGAGAGGCGCCTAGTTGGTTGCTTCACCGGCTTCGCATCCGGTCTAACAAATAGAGAGTGCTCAGCCAACTCCCTCGGGACGCCTTGCAGATCGTCACTCGACCACGCAAAAGCATCCCGATTCTCACGGAGGAAGTCGACGAGCTCGCCTTCCTATTTGCTGTCCAGGTTACTGCCAATGATAACTTGGCGCTCCGGGTTGCTGGGGTCCACACACACCTTCTTGGTCTCCTTGGGGGGCTGAAATGATGCCCCCTGCTCCGGGTTCAACATCCCGGGCATTCCGAGTTGAGAGGTCTTGGCCATCGCCACCACCTGCTGGATCCTCTTCTTTTCTTCCGCGATCACCAGAGACTCAGCCAAGCACGACCCCGCCGAGGCACACTCCATGGAGCGTTTGTGGTCTCCCGAGATGGTGATTACGCCGTTAGGTCCCGGCATCTTCATCTTGAGGTAGCCCACGTGAGTCGAGATCATGAACTTGGCGAGGGCTGGTCTGCCGATTAGGGCGTGATACGGGCTCTCGAGGTCCACGACCTCGAACTCCAAGCTCTCGGTTCGGCAGTTCTCCCGAGTTCCGAATAGCACCTCCACCCAAATCTTTCCCATGGGCGAGCACGAGACTCCGGGCACAATGTCGTGGAAGGTTGTCTCGGTAGGCAGCAGGGTGTTCATGGATACACCCAGCTTCAGCACCGTGTCCTTGTACATGATGTTAATGGCACTGCCATTGTCAATCAGTACCCGGCTGAAGCGGACGTTGAGGTTGGGTCCGACAAACGTTGGGTCCACCACCAAGGCATACGCTCCCGGCTTGGGCATAACCCGGGGGTGATCCTTCCGGCTCCAGGTGATCTCCATCTCGGACCAGTGCAAGAATTTGGGCACCGCCGGGATCACAGCATTCACCTCCAGGGCACGTTGCCGCACACTCTTTCGGTCAGTGGGCTCGGTTACGAAGACCACATAAATTTGATGAGCCTCCCGGTAGTTGCTCTGCTGGTGTCCGGCTTGGTTACCGTTGTCGTTCCGGGTATGCACCACATTCACTGGGCGAGGTGGGGGTCCTCTCGGAGGAGGGGGAAGTCGAACTGCATTGGCCCCCGATGTCGGAGGAGGGGGTCTCGGGATATTGGGCCGAGATGCCGGAGCACTCTGCCGAATAGCTCCCGAGCTACCTTCCTGCAACGTGCGCTAATACCAGCTGCACTGCCGAGTAGAGTGGTTCGCGGGCTTGTTGGCCTCCAGAGTGTGGTAGCAGCACGGCTTGTTCAGCATCTCTTCATACGTTAGGGGCTTCTTTTGTTCCACCCAAGTCTTCTGCACCTCCTGACTCTGACCCCAAGCCGGGCCATTTGTCTTTTGCCGCTGGCTGTTGCCGGCATCCTCCTGCTCCCGGGTCACTGCTGCGACGTGCTGTGCGGCATGGTGGTACTCGGGCTGATTCCTCTTGTGGCCGAACTCCTGGCGCTCATGGCTTCTGCTCGGTCCTGAACGCTGAGGTCCCGCATTCCTCCTGTTGGAGTCTCCGACATCCACCAGGGGTTGCATGGGATCTCCAAGCGTGTAGGTATCGGCGATGCGCATGGTTTCTGCCAAGGTTGTGGGCATCTTTCTCTGCAATTTCTGCCACAGCATAGAGCCATGTCGGCATCCTTGCGCAAACCAGGAGATGGCCTGTGCCTCCACTACCCCTTCGCAAGAGTTGCGAATATTGCTCCACCGGGTGAGGTACTCCCGGTCGGTCTCGTTGCTCCTCTGCCTACAGATGGCGAGCTGCTGAGGCCTGTTGGGCCTTTTGTACGTGCTGGTGAAGTTGCTGATGAATGCCTCTTCAAAGTCTAACCAACAGTCTATACTGCCAGTTCTCAGATTGTTCAACCAGATCCGGGCTGGTCCTTCCAACATTTGCGGTACATAGCGTACCGCCCATCGTCTGTTTCCACCGGCTATGCTTACTGCAGTTACATAGTCGGTTAGCCAGTCCTCCGGCTTCTTGCTGCCGTCATAGGTCTTGGCACCTCGGTTGAGCTGAAAGTTCCGAACAGGTGGCTCCCGCATGATCCGAGGTCCAAAGCAGGCAGGTCCCGGGGGTCCTTGCTCTTCCACCAACTCGGATTGATGAATCCGGTCGAGCCGGAATCTGGCGTCTGCCGGGTTCAGCTGCCTGGTCCCTATCCGAGATCCCAAAGGGTTCTCGTCCGGCTGATACCCGAGCTGCTGCAGCCTCGAGTTGCCATCATTGAGCCTGTCTTGCACAGGGATCATGGCCTGCTGTGGAACGGAGGCGACCTCCCTCTGCGGGTTTCCCTGAACGTGAGGAAGATTCCGAGGTGGATTACCACGGCCAACCGGGTTATTGTTTCCCACACCCAGGTTACCCTCCCCACGGGTACTTCCCGCCTGCCCCGAGTTACGCTGTCCGGCTTGCCCGGCCTGCTGGATACCGGCAAAGGCTGGATCATAGGTCTGTAGCTGCTTGTTCTTCCCGGAACCTCGACTCCGGCTCCGGCTCTTGCTCTTGCTTCTGCTCGGATGCGGGGAAGAGGCCTCCCCATCCGACTTCTGGCTGTTGGGTCTGGCTGAGTGCACCTGGGATCCTGCCCCGGGGTTCTTCTTCTTGAAGGCCAGGTTCTGACGATTGGCTTCAATCACCAACTCGTTTACCCGCTCCTGCTGCTTGCGCAGGGCTTCGCCGGATAATCCCACCAACTCGGCCATGGCGGCTTCAGCGGCCCTAAGGGTTTTCGCCGGTGAGCTGTACACCGGCTTCCCTGCTGAAATCCGACTTCCAGTGTTACTGGTGGTGGCTCCACCAGCCAGCTCCTCATTCACCATTCTTCCTTTCTTGCGCAGATCTGCAATGCGCTTCTCCCGGGGGTCTATCTTAGGGAATCCGTGAGCTGCATTGTACTCCCGGAGGCTAGCATTGAGCTCGCGACGGATCTCGGCGATTTCCTGCGCCTCTGCGAGTAGCAACCTCCGCTGCTCCTCCAGGTCAGCCGAGGTGGCCTGGGTATCCGCCTCAGCAGCCACAGGTATAGCCAACTTCGCCACGAGTCCCGAGAGGGGATCCGGACGACGTCGCGGCTGGGATGACTGCGGATCTCCATCTCGGGCCGCAGGCCTCTCCTGCGGGGGTTTGGCCAAACGGGGGTGGCCGTCGGTATCGCCGTCAGCGTCCTGGTACTCCTCCTCAGTTGCTCCGACCATCATTACTGCGACGGAACTCGGGAGGCGACTGGTACACAGACCCCGAGCAGCGCACAGCATGGGAGGGTCCTCAGCTTCCAAGACCATGTCCGGGTAGCTACAGACGACCTTTGTGGCGACGTAGGTGGTGAAACCACCAAAGTCAATAAGACATCCGTTCACCGGGAACGGTCTGTTCCGGAAGCAGCCTGCGTTGTCGCAGACGAAATCCATCTCCCCTAGTCTTACGACTAGGCCAGAGAGAACCCGAACGTCGAAGTGAACGGGGGATCCCGTCCGGATGTGTACACCAGCCAACGCCTCTATCTGCCCCACGGTGGGCGCCAACTGTCGTGGTGGTGTCACGGCAGATGCCATAGGATGGCTAATTTGTGGGGCCGATGGACGTTGGTGGATCCGGGGAGGGATAGCGAGCTGAAGAGCTCACACGGGGAGGATCCCGGTAGAACCGAGATCTCCCAAGAACAAGGAATAAGATCAAAGAGCAAAGGGGAAGATCTAACAAACACGAACAAATGCACGAAGGCACACAGCACACACACGATATACCCAGGTTCAGGGCCCTCGTGAGGAGGTAACACCCCTACTCCTGCCTTTCCTCTCTATATATTGGTAGTGTAAGGATTACAACTTGCTACAAGATCTCTCAAAGGGAGGAGTACAAAGAACTAGATGAACTCAAGGTGAGAAGGAGTAACTGCTCTAAGAGTAAATGCGACTATAGCTTTGGCTCTGAAGTTGGTCTCTCCTCCACAGGAGCAGTTATGGCGCCTTTTATAGAGTTCCGGCCAGGAGGGCCGGAAACCCTAAATCGGCTTGGCCCCACCGGACAGACCTAGCCGGCATGCCGTCACCGGCTAGTGCGACCTAGTCGCCGGGCTATCCGGTGTAGCCCCTTCGTCATCATCTTGTTAAGGACGGCAGGCGCCGTCCTGCATCATCATTGTCCCCTTGTCAGAGACAAGACATGTCTTTGCCCATCCCGAATAGTCTTTTCCGGATTGCCGGGCTAGGCATGTCAGGTCTTGTCGTACCACGATCGTACCGGGTGACGCGCTCCCGTGTCAGGCGGGAGGTGACCATGCTTCCGTGTCAGGCGGGAGGTGACCATGCTTCCGTGTCAGGCGGAATGGTACTTCCCCCCGCGACAGACGGGAAAGCCTGCTATAGACCGTTGACGGCCTACCGGAAGCCCTCACGCCGGCTACCTCCTTGCTTGCCACTGTGAGCCTCTTCTGCAGAAGATTAAGGCCGAGACACACATTCCGGTTAATACTTACCCGGACTACCTATCCGGTAACGCCGAGTACACCTCCACCCGGGAGTCTCCTCGGAGTCCTAGATCCGGGATCCTTTCCGGAGGTGTCCGAGCTCGTCTCAGGATGAGTATCTCTAGGCCTAGCCTCCCGAAGATGTCTTAGCTTATCAGCAAAGACATCTTCGAGAAGCTAGTTCTTAGAGGAACCATCCGCTCATGTTTGTGCTGCGATTGTGAGGGCCGGGGGTGTCTATTTATAGCTGCGAGACCTGACCCTTGCGCCTGCCAGGAGGCACTTTGTCCTCTACCAGCGCTCAGGGGTCAATCCGCCCTTTCAGTACAGCAGGAGGTGTCCCTTGCCCTCACCAAAGGTCGAGTACTGTTGACACCTTGCTGAATTATACCGTGATCTGCTCCTATCCGGGGGGCAGCCCCCCGACACCTTTATAAGAAAGCAAAGATGAGGAAGTGTCAACGTTTCCTATAACATCTCCTAGGTCGATGTGGTACTCGTGTCGGTCGCCACTCGCCAACACATGTGCATTAATCTGCATTAGATGAGACATCCAGATCGGCTAAACGGATTCAGATATGCTAGACGCCGAATATGGTGGCCATGGACTAGTGCTTCTTTTTTTGTCCATCAGAAGTGAATCCTAATCGCACCAGGTGAAAAGTTTGTACTTTACCAAAATAAATAAGTTAGAAAACAGAAACATAATTCTAAAATAAAGGAAAGGTTAGCAAGTCATTAAGGTTTAAATTCTGCAATAAACTTAAAATCAGAAATATTACGTGTACTAGAATTTTTAAGAGTATTAAAAGTGTAAAAGGCACCACAAAATGTAGAATAAAAGAGGAAACGCAAATTTTTTATATGAAATAAAGGATTGACGTAAACTCCACAGTAAAGTTTGAAAAATAAAATTAAAAATATATTTTACTTGACTTTTACTTTAAAATGCTAGGACTTACTTATTCGTACTTATTTAATTTTGTTATCTTAATAAGTAATTTTTGTTATCTTGATTTTGTTTTACCAACAGGAAGTTGCCATATGTCTTAAACTATAGCACTGAGCTAGGGTCATAAGAATAACATGTTTTGGTATTGCGAGAGTAAGTGTTACTCCCTGTGATTCTAAAAAAGTGTCGGTAGTATAAGAGCAAGTACAATAGAGTCTAGTCAGCTGGCTATAAAGGTTTATATATTATATTTATGCTTACATGTAGGAGTGAGAAGAGGAGAGAGAAAAGAGGTGGGATCTTAGAGCATCTCTTACAGCTGCCGTGTCATATATGGTGTTTTAGCATATATAGGACACCTGTTTTACCATATATAGGGCACCGAGCACTTTTCCACTTTTCCAACTGCCCTATTTTAGGGCACTATCTTTTCAACAGCTGGCCTATCACATGCCCTATTTTAGACAAATAGGTCCCTAGATATCACTAACAGGTCCCTATATTTTATGAATAGGTCCCCGACAAAAATATTGAAAACGCAATCACCTCCCCAATCATTGCAGCTAGCTAGCTCCATTGCGCGTCCCTGCGAATCACCGGGCGACAAGCCCGTATCTCCGCACATCACCGGATTCGGCGCGAGTGTTGACGAGCTACAAGACACGGAGGGCTGGGGATGAGCGCGCTGCGTCGGATTCCAAGGACTCGCCGGCGACGGCGATGGCGGAGGCGGCAGCTGGACGCGGAGATCCTCAATTTGTTGTTGCGGGACACAGAGAGCTGGGGATGAGCGCGGCGCCGTCGATCGGATTGCACGGACTCGCCGGAAGCTCCTACCGCGTTCGAGTGCGGGCGGCTGCTGGACGTGGAGATCCTCGATTTGTTACTGCGGGACACGGAGAGCTGGGGAGGCACCGTCGGAGATCCTCACCGCACGCTCACGAGCTCGGAGAAGACGACATCGCCGAGCTGCCTCGCCCTCACCCGTCTCTTCGTGTTGCGCGCGGTGGCCACTCCGTCTTGCTCTGACGAGCCGCTCTGGGGCGGCACCGATGCGTATGGTTCGGACCGGATTTTGTCGGGCGGATGTGAAACCGGTTTTAGGGCACGAGATGGCAAAAAACATCCTCCAACAGCTGCCCTATCACGTGCCCTAATTTGGGGCAGCCCTAAATTTTGGTCCTCTCTGCCCCATATTTGGGGCACCGAGGGGCGCGCGGATGCGTGCCCTATCCTTTCCAAATCAGTGCACGTGCGACCAACCGCCACGCTGAAACCGCCGATTCGACTTGCCCGCCGCCGGAATCTCCGCCGTCACCGCCGATTCGCGCCATGGAAGGGGACGCCGCGGCCTTCTCCGACCAGCTCACGCCACCGGCGACTCTCTCCGCCCCTCCCGCGCCCCTCGGAGCCGCCGCGAGTGCCACCGCGGCTGCGGCGAACCCTAGGGTTCCGCCTCTTCACCGGCAGGTGTTTGCCGCGCCCCGGACCTTGTCTGCGCCGGTGAATCCGTCGCCGGCGGTCGCAGTGGAGCTCCCCGCGGCCATTCCTCGTCAGAAATAACCGGCAAGAGAGCTCCGTCCGTGGAGGCGCTCTCGGCGAGGAACAACAAGAAGGTGTCCATCGCCCGCGGCCGGAAGCGCCAATCGCCCGCAGCCAAAGCCGAGGGTGCTGCGGGCGACGCACTTCCACCACCACCCACGGTCGAAGTCGATTTGGAGCCGTCTCCAACCCCTACGCCGGCCGCCTCCCACGTGCTCGATGAAATTTCCGTGAGGTAATTTTCACCGTTCTTGGGGCTCGATTTGTTTTTTTAATTTGGTTTGAAATTAATGTGTGTTCATTGTAGGATTGAGGATAACGACTGTATACAAACGATGGGTATTGGGGCTCATTTCTTTGCCGCCTCCCACGAGGCGGCATCTCAAGAGTACGCCGAAGGGGAGGGGCTTGACAACTAAGTTCGTGTGTGTGTTTTCGTGTTTAAATATCATATTTGTGTGCATATCTATTTTTGTCTCTCAAATATCGAATTTACATGTCATTTGGTATAGGATAGGGCACCTAAATAGAGCAGCTGGAAAAGTAAAAAACTACTTCGTGCCCTAAAAACGCTAAAACAGGTGCCCTATATGTCTAAAAACATGATATAGGATAGGGCAGCTGTTAGAGATGCTCTTATGCAATAGTCAGTTCTGACACGTGCTCCTAGGCACTATGTAAGAGTGGGGGTGAGACATGTTTAAATAAAATATCACATATTTATGTTTCACTGTTATACATGTTAACTATAAGGTTGACTATATATGACATGTCAAGTTTTTATAGCCAATTGTTGGCTATATTATTGAACTTGTTCTAACTAGAAAGTTACAATTCAATTCTTGTGCCTTATGAAAACATATCTCGTATATGTGCGGTCCGCACAATGTAGCAACCCAACTGAAAATCTAAGAAAGGTGTGCTTCTTATGTGCATTTCTTCCAACACTTTTGTAGGCAAAAACATTCGACTATTTATTACTCATTGATAAAAGGATCCGAGGGAGTATTAATTCGTATGAATTTGGGGCCATCAGTTTTAGTAGGCTTATGTAGCAGTATAGTCTTGGCAGGCTGGGAATTAGAAAAAAATAAAATTGAATGGGCTTACTGGGCTAATTAAGCGCATGGCGTCGATCATGCCTTGGTCTCGATGGAAATTCTTAGAAAAAGGCTTACTGCGAAGGTCCAAACGCGCGCTACTAAGCTGACATGTGTCAAAATTTCGTTCGTTCTCGCTCCCACCTCCTCTGGTGCATAAAGTGTTGTTTGCGTATTTATTTTGAGATTCGTTTTTCTCAAAATGAAATATCTTGAGAACCGTTTATCCGAATTACGAACTGTTTTCACTTTTGAACTCCTCACGTCGAGATCTTTCAAACTAGATCTATTGTTGATAGGTTTCGACAAACTTTTTTTTATACTTTGAATTGTATATAGTACATACAACCTGATATGTGTACTTGTACGTCCAACTGAATCTGAGTGTAGTTGTGCTACTACCTGATCTGTACAACTTAATGTGTTTAGTTGTACGTTTCAGCCTGATCTATACAACCTGTTGTGTTTAATTGTACGACTTGATCTGTACTGATCTGTACAATCTGATCTGTACAACCTGCTCTGTATAGTTATATGTTCCAACTGGATCTATATAAGTTATACATATGATCTATACAACCTGCTCTGAAATTTTGAATCTGGATCTAGCATACGTGCGCAAGTCATTGGTTTGGATTTGCGTGTCCACGTAACGAGACCATGTTGCGCGCTGCTAGACCTTCACGATGCTGACCTTTTTCTAGTCCAACCGGCCTTGACGCCTCGTAGGTGAAACACTGAAACTCACTACGTTATCCACAGGGAATCAGAGATGGATCGATCTATTATATACTAAAAGTAATATAAGGATGTTTAAGAAAGACACCACGTTAAGCCACATCATCTCAATTATTTTTGACAGTTAGATCTAAAATTAGTTGTTACGATTTAATTCAACATTATTAATTACGTAACCATGTACAGTACTTAAACTTACAACGTTGACACGTACAAACAAATGAGTCGGCGCGTCTGGTACAAAAAAAACGTACAAAAGATAGCATGAACGATCTAATCTATCGCCGCTCTAATAGGCCCAGCACGCCTATCGTGGCCAACGTCGTTATCCCGCGGCCTAGCGTTCTACCTTCCAAGTCTAACCTGATGCGCACACACGTGATGATAGCTTAAAATCAGTAGCTAGCTGATTTATTGATCAATTGATTCGGAGCACAGGTATAATACTGATCCAATAAAAGTATCGGCGGTACAGCTAGAAAATTATGCACGGTAGTATGTTCTCTAGGAGTACGAGATTGGACACCCACATGTATGAACGTGACACGCACCCGATAATCTGATCCTCACGGTACAGCACCACAGGAAATCTACCAATTGTCATCGGGGCATAGGTGTATGTCGATGGCTGTCGTCGGAATATGGCCGTTAGCGTCGATCTGGTTGGCACACGCGGTGAAATCGTCGATAAATAAAAACCGATGGCATATAGATCATTGGCCGTCGACAACTCAGGCCGTCAGCAACTAATACCACGCCCATTAGCCTTGACGCCCGTCTAATCTATATGACGACGGCTTTGTTAGCTCGGTTGCCAATGGTAAAAATCGTCGACATATATTAACCATATGTTGATAGCGTTTTTGTGTCGTATGCCGACATCGGTTAGTGAAGCAAGAAAGAAAATGACCTAACAAACTAAAGGTCCGTAGTAACAATAGATAGATCCTCTTAAAGTGTTTAAGTTTTAGTAGTATAACCTTAACTCACTACAACCAAAAGATTCAACATCTTGTATAAATATCAACCGATTATTGTAGTTTAAGCATTAGGATAAACTTTGAATACCAAAGAAATGGTTGTTTTGAAGATTGGTTACCGATAATATTTTCTTTTCTATCATCGGTGGTGTGCTACCACTTTTGTTGAAAACAATTCCAAAGTTGTTGTGTATTTATTTCTTAGAAATTCCCTGTATATCTAGGATTTTTAGTGTTTAAAATTATAAATCTGAAAAACATTCATATAAATCAAAATTACCTTGAATTTAATAACTTGCTTTGATTACAAAAATTGAAATCAATATTATGTCTAATAAGTTCTTACGTCTTACCTTAGTTTCCTATGATGTGATTTAATATATTTTTGAGTCTGTTTGTTTGAGGGGGATTTTGTGAAGAACTTTATTGGCTTATTATTTAAATTTAACAACGGCCATTTACTGAATTTGAAAGCATGTAAACATTAATTATGATCGATGAAGACGCCAAATCTGTGTTGTCCATAGCAGTGCAGTCATGTTTCATGTCACGAAAGGATGCCGCAAGGTACTAAAAGTATGAGGATGTTGCAAGGAACTAAGAAGATTATTTGTAATCTGACTTGAAGTAAATTGGTGATGGATTAAAATGGTGAAACTATGTATCATCCAAATTTGTTGCATGAAACTATGTGACATCTAAATACATGTAGTCATGGTTACAGGACATAATGTGTGCAATGATGAGGGGGTGGAGGGAAGAGAGTAAAATATATATTAAAATAGGACTACGTATGATTAAACATAAATGTCCTTCAAAAATTTGTGCCATGGTATTTCTAGAAAATATCAGAATACGTACCCTCATGTAAATTGAAAGATTTCACACATCTGATATTCTGTCTACAAAATATTTATGATGGTTATAAAATGCTATGATTTGAATTTCCTTTATAATTTCAAGAAAAAAAATTAGCTCATGAACAAATTCAACAAGATAAAAAACAATGCCCTCGCATTTGCGAGGGCCACCGTGCTAGTTGTGTCAATGAAAAAACTGATCGAAATCACCAGGTACGTCGATCCCAACTCCGCCGTCATGATTCCGACGAAAAGCCACATCCGATCAGACGTGTTTTTTGTGCGGATTGGAAAAGGGTTAGTCTGAAGGTCACTGGTGAGTGCTCCTAAACTCCCAAGCTCCTTCGATTCTCCTTTCAGATCTAAATTTCTGATCAATTATTTGATTAACTTTGACAAGGCCATGGATGATGGATCCCTAGTTCCGTACGATTGCATCTCGCCTCCTCTATCGATAACAGTTCGACGGGGAAAGACACTATATGAGGTGATTTAGGCGATCCGTCTAATTGACAAACTTTTAAGTAAATTAGTAATTGTGTTGATCTACTATAGTTCAATTGATTGATGATGCTCGGTCGCTTTGATTTTATGGACAGGTTTCGAGAACAAGTATTGAGCCGTCAGAAAGATTAAACTAAATCATAAAAAGGTTGTGAGCGAAATGTTGGAGGAGATCGATCATGAGGATATCGTTAAAGATTTCATTTCAAAGATCACTAAAATAATGATTATGTTCAAATAAACATTACGCAGCTGAGATTGAATAGGTATGATTCTCAATATATCCAATGCTCATGCAAAATATTATGTCATATGCACTATAATTTTTCATCTGTTCAATTATTCCAATTAGATAGGGCCGATCTTAGAGCCTCACACATGGTGTCAGATTTTATCGACCCGACCCTGGAAGTAACCAGTAGGAAGCAAGCAGTTAAAATCTTTCTTTTAGTAGGAAAACAAGTTGAACCTATCGCTTGTGACTAATCTACACGTGGCACCAAATATAAACTTCACAAACCCTCATCTCACATCTTTCTAGGAAAAAAGGCACATAGCCCAACTGAAAATGAATAAAGCCGTATAAACATCATACTGATAAACAGTTTAGTGCAACAAGCAACACAATAACACTTAAGATAAAAATAAATAAAAACTTAGCTTGAGACGCCTATGTCCTCGACCAACGCCACAAACACAGGAAAGAAGGCAACCGAGGTCATGGAAGGCACCGACGGAAGACGCCGTCTTCACCAACTGGACCCAGCCTAAAATAGGGCATGCAAGCTTGGTTAGACCTTTTGTAATTTTCTTCCTAAACTCACCTATGGACTGTAACTTTTTTTAATCAATATAACAAAACTGACGTAGTGGGGGGCTTTCCTAATGTCATTTGCATCAAAATTGGACACACCTAGACCCAAAATGAACCGTCTTCGCCTTCGGAAAGGGACCTGTGTCCATCCGCCGTATCATACCGTCAGGAGGCGAAGAATATTCACCCGTAAAAATCGGGAGCAAGGAGTAGTAGGTTGATGGAGAGGAACAGAGAGACAAAAGATGACAACCCTAACACCGGATGCGCAATACCACTAAAGCTCGATCGTCGCCAACCAAAAATGCGCCCCTAGTGCCGTATAGTCATACAGATCAGTGTAATCCTAGATATTGAGTGTGCCATGAGTCACATGTCCCTGGGCCCAAATCACACCTTCCTCATGGTGACATGGTGCTTAAGAATGCAAGATGACCTGAGCAACTGGCAAAGCAGTATTTTCTTTTAAACGAAGGTAAAAACTTTGCCTTATACTTATTAAGAAGAAGGTGCCCGGTTTATTAATGGAAGAAAATGGGCGAAAACCATAAAATGAAAATCAACACCATGAACCCACACAAACATAAAGACCAACACCTATGGCAACATCCAAAAACAACCCGACCACTCACAACTCGCCTAACATATCCTAACCACGAACATACTACCTGATCATCTCAAAAGGTCTCAACAATCAACTAGACGCCTTGCCAATGACGTCACTCTTCTTGCCTATGCTCCTAAGATCCTTTATCACCTTGTTGATCTTGTCAGTAGGAGCCTCCTCTGCTAGGAGGCAAATAATCGCCTTTCCAGACCAGGGCTAACTGCCTCCAAGGAAGCGAGCAAACCACCAAGCTTTTCCACGAAGATCGTCTCAGCAATACGTGCCAACATACCATCACAAGAAAAGAAGGGTACCCGGTTGGACTTCAACACCTCAGAATTAGGTGCCAAAGAACCTACCTCATCAACCTTGTTATAGGAGATAGCAAGAAACGACGAAGAGCGGAACGATCAAACCAACGGGGACACAAGATTTTAACGTGGAAAACCCCTCCAAAAAAAGGAGAGGAAAAAACCACGGGCGCCAGCCAGCAATACTTCACTATATCGGGGTGAGGTTACAAACGCCGTGGGTTTACAATGTGTGGCTTACCCCAACAGGCGACTTACAGGATGTATTTATAGAGGGCAGAAACCCTAAGTCGGTTGCGATCCGACTCGGATACGATCCGTACCGTACCGCGGGGGCTGCCGCCACCGCACCCCCGCGAGCGCAGGATGGGCCGGTGGGCTAACTTCCTCGCTACGCTACGGCCCAAGCCTCCCGGCGACGGGCCTCCGCTTCACTCCGAAGTTAGCCGCTCACTTCACTTCATCATATGAATTTGGATCACCATAAAAACAACACTCCACCTTGAGACAAATTCCATCTTGTAGTATGAACGAGAACCTTCACCCCTGAAACAACAAAGAGAACACTTTCGGCGCCAAATAGCCTCTTGGGCTAAACAGTGATACCAACTAAGTCTGAGCATAGCTCAAACTTAGATACAGGAACAGGCTTTGTCATCATATCAGCTGGATTATCGAGAGTACTAATCTTGCATACCTTCAACTTACCTTGTGCAACAACATCACGCACATAATGGTATTTGATGTCAATGTGTTTTGTTCTCTCATGGAACATCTGATCCTTAGTAAGGTAAATAGCACTCTGACTATCACAAAACAGGTTAATGCAACTATCAACTCCACAAAGCTCAGCAAACAAACCTTTCAACCAAACAGTTTCTTTAACTGCTTCTGCAATGGCCATGTATTCAGCCTCCGTGGTTGATTGGGCAACAACTGGCTGAAGTGTTGCCTTCCAACTAACAGCACAACTACCAATGGTGAACACATAACCTGTGAGGGACCTCCTCTTATCCAAATCGGCAGCAAAATCTGAATCCACATAGCCAACGAGTCCCTCACTAGCTCTGCCAAACTTCAAGCAAGCATCAGACGTGCCACAGAGGTACCTGAAAATCCACTGAACAGCTTTCCAATGCTCTTTACCAGGATTAGCCATGTATCTACTCACCAAAGACATAGCATATGATAAATCAGGACGAGAACAGACCATAGCATACATCAAGGAACCAACAGCACTAGAATAGGGAACTCCAGACATGTACTCCATATCATCATCAGTAGTAGGACATTGAGTAGATGACAACTTAAAATGAGAAGCAATAGGAGTACTAACAGATTTTGCATCATGCATGTTAAAACGATGAAGAACTTTCTTAATGTAACTTTGCTGACTAAGAAATAAGAATCCAGACTTTCTATCACGTGTAATTTCCATACCTAGGATTTTCTTAGCAGCACCAAGATCCTTCATCTCAAATTCGCTACTCAACTGTGACTTGAGAGCAGCGACATCTTTCATGCTCTTGGCAGCAATCAACATGTCATCGACATATAACAGCAAGTATATAGGTGATCCATCAACCAACTTAATGTACACACAGCTATCAAATTCAGACCTCTTAAAACCATGTGACAACATAAATGAATCAAACCTTTTATACCATTGACGAGGGGATTGTTTCAAACCGTAGAGAGACCTTTTCAACTTACAAACAAGATCCTCCTTACCCGGCACTATGAACCCTTCTGGCTGGTCCATGTATATCTCCTCCTCCAACTCTCCGTGCAGAAACGCAGTTTTAACATCTAACTGCTCAAGCTCAAGATCACGCATAGCAACAATGGAGAAAAATGTCCGAATAGAACTATGCTTGACAACCGGAGAGAAAACATCATTGTAATCAATATCAGGGATTTGACTGAAACCTTTTGCCACTAACCTTGCCTTAAATCTTGGAGGCTCACTTGGAGACAAACTATCCTTTCTCTTGAAGATCCACTTACAGCGGACAGCCTTCTTTTGTTTAGGCAAGCGCACAACATCCCATGTGCAATTCTTCTCAAGTGACTGCATCTCCTCTTGCATAGCAGAGATCCATTTATCACGATCACTTGTGGCAATAGCTTCAGTATACGTGGACGGCTCATGTCCATGCTCCACCTGTTCTGCACAACTCAGAGCATAATTAACAATGTTACACTCCTCAACTAACCGTGTAGGTTTAACAATATTCCTCCTTGTTCTGCGATCAGCGATGGACTGATTTTCTGGCTGCAAAACAGGAGGTGAGTGCTGAACAGTATCATTATCAGAATCATCTGATGTATCACCATCATTGTCAACGATGACATTATCCTTTTCCACAGGATGCTCCACCTCGACACGAACCTGTTCCTCATCGTAACTTTCTGAAACATCTGAGGACAACTTATCAAAGTACATAACAGATTCATTGAAAACAACACTCCTGCTCATGAATGCCTTGTTAGTTTCGGGATTCCACAACTTATATCCTTTTACTCCCGAACCATAACCAATGAAAACAGACTTAATAGCTCTCGGCTCTAACTTTCCATTATCAACATGAGCATAAGCAGTGCAACCGAAAACCTTAAGCTGTGAATAATCAGCAGGAGTACCAGACCATACCTCAATGGGAGTTTTCTTGTCGAGGGGAATAGATGGTGACCTGTTTATCAAGTAACATGCGGTGGCAGCCGCCTCAGCCCAAAAACGCTTACTCATGCGAGCGTTAGATATCATGCAGCGAGCTTTAGACATGATAGTCCTGTTCATCCGCTCCGCTACTCCGTTCTGCTGAGGTGTGTACGGGATGGTGAGGTGCCTGACAATCCCTTCTGTTCTGCAATAATCATTAAAAACATTCGAACAAAATTCACCACCATTGTCAGTACGAAGAATTTTCACCTTCCTCTCAGTTTGCCTTTCTATCATAGCTTTCCACTCTTTAAAAGCAGCAAACGAATCATCCTTATTTTTCATGAAATAAGGCCAAACTCTCCTAGAGTAATCATCAATAATAGTAAGCATATAACGAGCACCACCATATGAGGGCTTACGTGACGGCCCCCAAACATCAGCATGTACATAATCAAGTGTACCTTTGGTGGTATGAACGGAAGCATTGAACTTAACTCTCGTGTGCTTACCAAATATGCAATGTTCACAAAATTGCATCTTACCCAAACTGCAGTCATGCAGCAACTCTCTCTTGATCAATTCTGCCATACCAAGTTCGCTCATGTGTCCAAGACGCTTATGCAGAGGTTAGTTTTATTTGCATCATCATGAGAAACAGCAGCAACAGTACCAGATAAAACGTTGCCTCTAAGAACATATAACTTAGCAGAATTCATATCACCAACCATAGTAATGAGAGAACCTTTTGATACCTTCAGGAGCCTGTTCCCGCCGGTATACTTGTACCCGTCACAATCAAGGGTACTGAGCGAGATCAAATTTCTCGCCATGGTTGGTATGTGCTTCACGTCCGTCAACGTGCGTGTCATGCCATCGTGGGTCTTGATCTGAACTGATCCAACGCCAGCAATGGTGCATTGTTGGTCGTTCCCCACACGCACAAAGTCTCCAGTCTGCACTAACTCATAAGAACTGAACAAATCTCTGTTACAGCAAATATGAAAAGAACATGCAGAATCTAGAATCCATTCATCCTGACGTGAAACACATGCAGCTAAAACAGCTAGGCATTCGCCATCAGAACTACCATCAACAACAGCAGCTTCACCGGTATCATTACCTTCATTATTTTTCTGTTGGTAAGTACCTTTTCTTTTCTCCTTGTTCTGCAGTTTCCAACAATCATCAATGTTGTGGTTAGTCTTCTTACAATACCTGCAGAACTTATCACGACCTTTAGACTTTGAGCGACCTCTGTCGCCCTTGCTCTTGTCTCTGTTGTTGTTGTAGTTGTTGTTGTCTCGCTGCTGAGGCCTACCACGAACCTCCAAAGCATCACCCTTCGAAGAGGATGACTCCTCCTTCTGTACCATACCCTTCATCTTTTCCCTCGTCATGAGGGTCTCATAAACTTCAGAAGTGGTTAGTTCATCACGACTAAGCAGTATGGTATCACGGAAATTTGCATAGGAATTTGGCAGCGAAACTAGGAGTAAGAGGGCTAGATCTTCATCCTCGTATTTTACCTCCATCGACACTAGGTCGGAAACGATCTCCTTGAAGATCGATATGTGATTCATTACAGAACCACCTTCTTGCAACTTGTGCGAGAACAACTTCATCTTCACATGCATCTTGCTGGTTAGATCCTTTGACATGCAGATCGACTCCAGCTTAGCCCACAGCGCGGCTGCGGTTTTCACCTGTAGAACTTCTTGCAGGATATCATTAGATAGATGCAGTTGAATAAGGGACGTAGCCTTACGGTCTTTTCGCTTCTCATCGGCAGACCACTCGGCTGCCGCCTTATCGCCGAATTTCTCCAGCGCTTCGTCAAGATCATTGGACTGTGCGAGGATCGCACGCATCTTGACCTGCCATAACGAGAATCTCGTCTTGTAGTCCAGCAACGGCAGATCGAACTTCATCGATGCCATCCAAAAAACCCTAATCTGAAAACAGATCTAAAACACGGGCTCTGATACCACTTGTTATAGGAGATAGCAAGAAACGACGAAGAGCGGAACGATCAAACGGGGACACAAGATTTTAACGTGGAAAACCCCTCCAAACAAAGGAGAGGAAAAAACCACGGGCGCCAGCCAGCAATACTTCACTATATCGGGGTGAGGTTACAAACGCCGTGGGTTTACAATGTGTGGCTTACCCCAACAGGCGACTTACAGGATGTATTTATAGAGGGCAGAAACCCTAAGTCGGTTGCGATCCGACTCGGATACGATCCGTACCGTACCGCGGGGGCTGCCGCCACCGCACCCCCGCGAGCGCAGGATGGGCCGGTGGGCTAACTTCCTCGCTACGCTACGGCCCAAGCCTCCCGGCGACGGGCCTCCGCTTCACTCCGAAGTTAGCCGCTCACTTCACTTCATCATATGAATTTGGATCACCATAAAACAACAAACCTCATCCTCCATCAACCTCAACACCTCAGAATTAGGTGCCGAAGCAGTATTACTCGGTAGGGCGGGAGCACGACCCTTGTAAAATCATATGGTCGATCATAATTTAACTCTCAGTATTTTAAGCAATCAAAACCTTTTTCCTTGCAAAAAAAGGAGGTTTGGTAGAAAATCATAAATTTACAAGGAATCATTTTGTCTTCTAGGAATGCCCAATAAAGAGTGGAATTGAAGTTACATCATGAAGTCATTACAGAAATACGTGTCTGTTCACAGGGAAATGAACCTCGCTCGACTGTTGCCGGACACAGGGTGATTATTATACCAAAATTAGACAAAAAAGGAAACAAAAAAACTTCAATCAACTCATAATTAACGAGCTGACACTCCTTTTCAACGTTGTAGCATTTGTCATGGATCAGTGCTGTTCGATGTAAGGTGGGAGAACTCCTTGGAGAAAATAGCTCAGCATTGTCAAGGCTCTCTCGGGCTGGAAGGATGGAACCATATGGCCAGCTCCTCTCACAGATAGAAATGTAAATCCACCAGCGTACTGCTGAACATATCCTCCGACCTGCAAGTGCGACCAATGAAGCCATCAGTTAATTTTGAGGTGAAGTATCATATGTGTGTAGATGAATATACTAGTTTGGAAAATAGGATTTACCTCCTCCTTTGCTGTCCATGGGCGCCATGGAGTGGTGACAGGGAGGGAAAGGTCTTGGATAGTATACCTCGTCCCAGGAAGCGGACACACGGAATCAAAATCACCACTGCATAAACCGTAGACAATTTAGTTTGGTACTTCTATACTTGTCGTGTGTGAAGATATTCAGTCTTGATTTGTTACCTGAATATCCAGACAGGAAGCTTGCTCTCAATCAAAAATTTGACAGTCGCGAGCATGGACATTGGCGCATCTTTCCAGTGCATGTTCCTGCGAAATGAAATTATGTTTGTACGAGTGGGTGAAAAACAAGACGAACAGGTAACCTATTTGTGCTACATTGGCATCCAAACTATTTCATTAATCTTACGTGCAGCTTTGCCACTCTGTTGCTCTAGCGTGGAAAGCATTTTGCACCGCTAGATCATTGAGGTAGAAGTAAGTAGGATAATCACTGCATGGATCATACCCTGGAAGCTGCAATTTGAAGAGGACAATAGTGGTTAGAAATGTTAACTCCTTGAAATCTTCATTGTTTGTTAAAAAGAAAAAAAACATGAATTGTTGTCTTACGTAGCTACTCGGGTAATACGTTCCATTGCTAGATGTAAGGCAAACCGGAGCGTATATGTTGTAGCCATCGATGTCACCAAGTTCGAACCCATCCAAAGCGCCGCTGCATGCTGCCTCATCAGAGGGTGTCTCCACTGCGCGGTCGAAGTTGCAGTTCTTGCTGACATTGGCATAGACCTCGTCCGACATCACCGCGTGAGTCCAGAAGTAGTCAAGCTGCCCCTTAATATTCCTGTTCTGATCAAGGTATGGATTCCCAACCTTCATGACAGAAGGAGGCCCATGTTATTTATCCACAAACAAAAAGATTTTAAGTCTGTATTCAATGAAGCTTGGAGCCGACTTACTAGGACGCCCTGTAGGTTCACGATGGTTCTGTTGTTGTACGTGTTGTGGAGGAGGATGGTGGCGGCGAGCTCTGGCACGTAGTGGCCGGCGAAGCTCTCCCCAGATATGTAGAATGCGCGGTCCTTGTACTCCGGAAACCTCTCCAGCCATTTCACCAGAAAGACGTAGGCGTCATCAGCCGTTCTCTCATCTCCGCTGAGATCGTAGTCTGAAGATGTGTTCGAGTAGGAGAATCCCACACCAGCGGGCGACTCCAGGAAGATCACATTTGCGACTATCATTAATTTTCATAACGGGAGTATTAGAATTTTTTTGAGCCAGGCATCTCAAAGCGACAGGGTTAACTGGTACTGTAAAAGCCATCGCTTACCATTGTTCCAAGCGTTCACGTTCCTGCTGAGCGTTTTTTTGTCTTCCGATACGCGGAATGGACCGAGTTCTTGCATTGCCCCATAGCCGAGCGACGAGCATCCTGGCCCTGTGGATGCGCATAGACATCTCTAACGTGATCAGTTAGAAACTAACGAAGAAAATTTACTGTCCTGTAACTATTTTGACAAGAGATGTCCAACTATCACTTTATATAATTCTAACCTCCATTGAGCCAAAGGACGAGTGGCTTTTCTGCAGCACCGTAAGGTGCTTCGGTGAGGTAGTAGAAGAGGGCACGGCCGTTCTCCTCGTCGACGGTGACGTACCCGCCGTACTGGTTGAAGTCCACGCCCTCGGGCTGCCCGGGCAGCGCTGTGATCTTATCCGCCGCCTTGTCAGAGATAGAGCTGCCTGTACTCAGGCTGGCCGCAACCCTGTCAGCTATGTTACGCACTTTGAACGTGTCGGTACTGCTAACGCTGTTCTTCCTGGACGCGATGAAGGCTCTGAGCTGAGCCTCCTGGGATGCATTGGCATGCAGCTGCAGCACAGCCAGACAAATGAGAAGCACAGAGAAGAAAGAAATGTTCTTCATCTTTTGATGAGATGGTTTTTGTATCTCTGATTCTGAGATGAGGGATGTCATTGACATGCAGGGTTTATATAGGCTCAGGTTAAAGGAAGTAAGCTCTTTGCAACAAGGAATTTTGGATTCTGCTCTCTGTATATTTTGGGTACGAACAAATCAGTTGCCGGCATACAGCTGTGCTCTTGCATGTTTACGTTCTCGTTTTCGCCCAAATCTTACGAGGATAAATTTATCTTTTAGCAGTGTCGTTGTGTGCTTCGTGAGGACAGGCAATGGTTCGTTGAATTGACATCGAAAGAGTAATGTAGTGTAGGTTTCTAAGCCATTTCTATGCCCACTTTTCTTGTTTAAAACGATGGTTTGGATGGGCATCAATGGCAGCTTGTGTGCATACTCTGTGCCCACGACGGGGTCGACGAAATTTGCGTTTCAGTATAGGAGACTGCCATATGGAAGTTTTGCCGAGGTCATACTCATATATGGTTGTGTACTTGTGTATCTTTTAGATCAAAGACGTATTATTCTCAGCTTCAAATTTTTAATGAGCAAAACAATCATAACAGAAAATTTTAGAAAGAAGTGCATCTTAAACATGCAGGCTGCAAAGGGAGCCGGCAATCAGGCAAGGATCCCCGCAGCGCCACGTTCGCGCACGCCAGTGCATCGAGCCTGCTGGCCGACTGCCACGGCGCGGAGTCCAGGTAAGATATGAGGGCACAAGAAAAATTTATTTAGGCAGATTTGCATAACTCGAAAACGGCTGGTCTTTATTTATGAACGGCCACTTGAGAATTGCGGTTGCAGCTGTTTTTCTCTGACAAAAATTGTAATGTCGTCTGTTTGCAAGAGACGAAAATTGAAGA
Source organism: Poa annua (assembly GCA_026929855.1). NCBI lineage: Eukaryota > Viridiplantae > Streptophyta > Magnoliopsida > Poales > Poaceae > Poa > Poa annua. The sequence continues at coordinate 79,632,732 of CM049432.1, forward strand.
GATGTCTCATGACGTCGTGGTTCATATGTTAGGACCAAATTTCGGAGATAGTTTCATTCGCTTGCCTGCTGTGGGCTCAGGGGCGGAATTCTAATTGCTGTTTCCAGTGATTTCAAGATCACTTTGGACCCGCAGACGGCGACCGCCAGGTTCTCAGTTACCGGAACTGTGCTTAACAGAGCTGACAACACCTCCTGGGCTATCACAGGGGTGTATGGGCCTCAAGATGATGATCAGAAGATCGAATTTCTGAATGAGCTGAAGCAAGTCAAGGCTGTGGTACAGGAAAAGTGGATGGCAGTGGGTGATTTCAACCTAGTCAGTAATGTTGCGGAGAAAAGCAATGCCAATGTCAACCTGAGAATGATGGGAAAGTTCAAAGCCGTGATTGAAGAGCTCGAACTCATTGATTATCCGCTAATCGGCAGAAAATTCACTTGGTCCAACGAGAGGGCAAATGCAAACCAAATCAGGATCGATAGGATTCTTGTCTCAAAGGAGTGGGACTTGCTTTTCCCCCATTTTCAGTTAACTCCAGCGTCCTCCAGTGTCTCGGATCACTACCCCCTCTTGCTGTCTAAGATGGACCGCAAACGCTACTCCAAGTTCAGGTTTGAGAGCCATTGGCTACTTCAAGACGACTTCTTGCCGGTTGTGCAGCAAGATTGGGAGAAACCAGTGCGTTCGACGGATGCAATCAGAGTCTTTCATACCAAGCTTTGCAGAACAGCAAAGACTCTGAAAAAATGGAACAAAGGGAAGGTCAAATGGGCTAAATTCGTGTCTATGGTGGCTGATGAGGTGATTTTCGGCTTGGATATGGCGCAAGAGCAGAGGATTTTGACTGCGGAAGAGAGAGAGCTAAGAACTAGCCTCAAAGCCAAGCTCCTGGGCTTTGCGGCAATCGACAGAATGAGGTGGAAGCAGCGTTCTCGGATCACATGGATCAAGCACGGCGATGCAAATACAAAATTCGTTCACCTGCGTGCTAGTGGCCGAAGGAGGAAAAATCACATCCCCACTCTTCTTTGTCATAATGGGCCAGTGACCAAGCATGAGGAGAAAGCTAGGATCTTGCTGCAGCATTTTACTAGCCTCATGGGTACTAGGCAGGGCGCTACTGCAGACCTAAACTGGGGGGCTCTGAATATTCCGAGGATTGATCTAAATCAGCTTGACCTGCCTTTCTCGCTGACTGAGCTAAAAATGGCGGTCGATGGCATGCACGGGGAGAAGGCACCGGGGCCGGACGGCTTCATTGGCAATTTTTACAAGCATTGCTGGCATATTATTAGCACTGACTTACTTGCAGCAATGAATCAGATGCACTCTCTGAAAGGAAACCACTAGAACCTGTTGAACACGGCCTCAATTGTCCTTTTGCCGAAGAAAAATGAAGTTGTTGATGCCAAGGATTACAGCCTGTTAGCCTGTTGCATAGTGTTGCGAAGGTCTTGTGCAAGTTGTTGGCCAATAGGCTTGCACCTGAGTTGTCGAAACTGGTCTCGGCTGGGCAAAGCGCCTTCATCAAAGCAAGGTCAATACAAGATAATTTTTTGTATGTCAGGAATGTGATCAAAGATGCAAATAAAAAGAAGACACCGTTGTTGTTCCTCAAGCTCGACATAGCAAAAGCGTTCAACTCTCTTGATTGGGGGTTTTTGATCAAGGTTATGACTGCAATCGGTTTTGGACAAAGGTGGAGAAACCTGGTTTCTCTCATCCTTGCTTCCTCCTCATCTCGCATCTTGCTAAATGGAGGGCTGGGAAAGAGTTTCATTCACAAGAGAGGTCTGCGGCAAGGCGATCCATTATCCCCAATGCTGTTCATTTTGGCCATGGAACCTCTGCAGCGGCTGTTGGACCTTGCAACTCAGCAAGAGGTGATCTCTGCCCTAAGGATCAAATCTGCCAGGCTTCGGGCTAGTTTTTACGCTGATGATGCAGCTTTATTTTTAACCCCATCAAGGAAGACGTGACTGCGGTGCACCACATCCTAAAGCTGTTTGGGGATGCCTCCGGGCTGAGAACAAATGAGAGCAAATGCGTGGCTTTCCCTGTTGCTTGCACCAACACAAACCTGGAGCTAATCCTGCATGATTTTGGTGGTGCTCTTGGCAGCTTCCCTTGCAGATACCTTGGGCTACCTCTGAGTTTACGGAAGCCAAAGAAGATTGAGATCCAACCCCTTTTTGACAGAGCAATGGGGAGGCTCAAAGGTTGGAAAGGAAAGATGATGAGCAGAAGAGGCTTGCCTTAATCAATAGTGTGCTCACCGCAACAGCTACATATTTCCTCACAGTGTTCCCGGCTGAAAAGTGGATGATTAAGCGTTTCAACAAGCTCAGAAGAAACTTCTTGTGGACTCCTGATGAAGAAGCCTCGGGAGGGAAGTGCCTCGTCAGCTGGAAGAAAATCTGTGCGCCAACAGCGTTGGGTGGTTTGGGAATTAAGGACATGGAGGCTTTCAGAAGGGCACTTCGGCTCAGATGGGAGTGGTTTAGATGGAAAGATGCTCCAAGACCGTGGGCTGGCATGGAAACCCCTTGCAATGACTATGACAAGCAGTTGTTTGACGCCTGCACTAAAATCTCTGTTGGTGATGGAACAATTGCCACTTTCTGGTCAGACAAATGGCTGAATGGGGTGGCACCAAAAGCTTTGGCACCTCTTTGTTTTGCTCTGGCCAGAAGGAAGAACCTGAGTGTGAAAGAGGCTCTGTCGCAGGGGAGATGGATGCGGGGTTTGTAGCGGATTTGCACTGAAGAGCAGCTTGATCAGTTCATCGCGCGATCTGGGTTTGTCTGCAGGGCATTCACCTATCTGACACTAGAGACACCATCTCTTGGACCATAACGGCTGATGGGAAATACTCAGCAAGATCGGCTTATGCGGTGCAATTCTTTGGAAGAATACATCAGCCTGAGCTTGAGCATGTGTGGAAGATTAGAGCTGAAGGGAAAGTTAAGTTCTATTTCTGGCTGGCTCTCCAAAACAGAAACTGGACTGCCGAGCGGCTGCGTGCGAGAGGCCTCCCCCATGACGACCTCTGTTGCCTCTGCGATCAGGTGTTCGAAACCGCCTCTCACCTGGCGTTAGTCTGCCCTTATGCTAAGGAGGTGTGGTTCTCCTTTAGCGACAACTACCCTGGAGCTGTGCAAATGGCTGCAAACTACCATGACCTGACGCATTGGTGGGAAGCAGCTCGGCGGGGTAATTTTGATGAGCACAAGAAGTCTGAAATCTCTTTGGCTGTGGATTTTTGACGATGACGTCAAGCCAGCCAGCGTGGTTGCAGGCCTGGTCAAGGCTGTTTTAGATTTGTTAAAGCTAGCTAAAGAGGTGCCGGGCTAATTGTGTTGCGGCTGTTTGTTTTTTCGTGTGTGCTGTGTTCGCCTTTGTGGGGATCACTTAGCGTGTGTGTTTGTTCTCGCCTCCTTGAGGCTTTCTGTTCCCTCTTAAAAGTCAATAAAAGCAGAGCTCCTGCTGTTCAGTTTCAGAATTGCAGTGAGCTTTCGCTCGGTTAAGCGCACAATCTAAGACGTGAGGATGGTTTAGCATTTTATAGCAATCACAGAATTTAAGACGGGTAGTTTCTTAGAGACATTTCGGATGAATCCCTTGCACAGCTGCTCTACCCTGTCAAATAGTAGTATTTCTGAAACTAATCTCAAACAGAGCAGAATCAACATTTATTAGCTCACAGTGAATCAGGTAGGTAACATCATAGATAGCTTTCTTCTTCTCTAAATGAATCGCAGTGCTAGCTCCTGTTCGATTAGACGAGAAAAAAAGTGCATACATGGTCACGGCACATGATGTGCGGTGTTCAAGAATTTCATGCACGTGTTTTACTCAGCGTACTAAATATCACTCCTTCTCATAGGGTGGCAGCATTCCTTTCAGGAAGGAGCTGACCAATATCAGCGCTCTCTCGGGTTGAGAAGAAGGGACCATATGTCCAGCTCCCCTCACAGATGCAAACACCAACCCTCCCGTGTATGCTTGAACGTACCCTCCAACCTGAAACCAATTTTCAGTTTCAAACTGTCAATGCCAGGTTAGGAACACGACCGAGCATGTGGAGATCGGTCTCAAACCTCTTTGTTTACAGTCCATGGGCGCCAGGGCTCCGTGACGGCGGCACCGAGGTCATGGATGGTGTACCTCGTGGCAGTGAGCGGGCAAATGGAGTCGAAATCTCCGCTGAAAACTTCTTCTTCGTTACACACTTTGTTTGGCAGGTCAGACAGAGTATATCGCTGCATGCAGTTGAAACTCAGATCGATCTTCCTTACCTGAACAACCACACCCGCAGTTTCTGCTCCATTAGCCATTTGAGTGTTGGGACCATTGAATCCGGCGAATCGTTCCACTGCAAGTGCCTGCCGCAAGTAGAACATCAGTTAAGGATAGTGAGAGACTGTTTGCTCACAAGGGTAGTTTGTTTGCTCATTTATGCATGAGGTTATTTTTTTAGTTTTGTTCTTTATCAAACAAAAAAGTACTAGTTTTGTTTGCTTCTAATTATGAAATCTTACGTGCTCTTTGACATTTTAGCATACAAATCCTTTTGCACCACTGACCCCGGTGAATATTTCAAGTGCGTGCTCCTAAAAAAGCTAAGGAAAAATTGACAGATGGCTAATTAAATTGCTCATAAGGATAGTTTGTTTCCTCATAAACGCAGTTTGTTTGATCACTTACGAGCAGTGTGACCAATTTGTTGCTCTAGCATTCAGAGCCTTTTGGATCTCAGGAGCATTGAGGTAAGCCTCTACGTAGTTGTAGCTGCAAGGATCTTGCCACGGTATCTGCACAAATCAAAAAATAATAATCAGAAAGCAAAGAATCAAGGTCGCTGCGACGACCACTTATAATTCATATTTAGTGCTGCCTTCTTACATAGCGGCTGGGGTATAACGCTCCATCGGGTGCCGTGAGGCAGACTGGTCCATATATGTCGTAGGGATCAGTGTTAGCAGAATCAGGGAACACAGCATCATGGCATGCGTAGCCATCTGACCGGTTAAAATTACAGCTCTTGGTGATGTTGGCGTGCATCTCATCTGATATCACCCCATGGCCCCACAGGTAGTCAACCTCCCCCTTTTCGTTCATGTAATCATCGAGGAACGGATTGCCAACCTAATTAAGCAAGCATAGATGCATCAAGTATATTGTAAGCGAAACCACTGAGCATATGCCGTATATATAGCTGTTAGAAAGTGTAGTATTAAGCTAGGGCGTACCAGGATACCCTGTAGGTTTAAGGAAGTCCTTGTAGCATTGTTCAGGTTGTGACGCAAGACGGAGGCGGCGAGCTGCGGCACGTAGTGGCCGCCGTAGCTCTCGCCGGAGATGTAGAAGGGGCGGCCTTTGTACTCCGGGAACCTGTCCAGCCAGTTGACGAGGAAGACAAACGCGTCGTCGGCGGTCCTCTGGTCTCCGCTGTTGTCGTAGTCGGAGGTCGTGTTGGAGTAGGAGAACCCGACGCCCGCAGGCGACTCCAGGAAGATCACATTAGCCACTGCCAAGATCTCAAATGTCACTTACAAGAAAGGCATATATTGGATGGATCGGTGGTTCAGTTGCAGTGAGCATGGGGTGTTACCGTTGTTCCAGGCTTGCGTGTTGCTGCTGAGAGAGATGTTGTCGCTGTTCACGCGGAACGGGCCCAGCTCCATCATCGCTCCGTATCCAAGCGACGAGCATCCGGGACCTGCAAGTGCATCATCAAGATAGTAGTTAGCACTACCACTACCAGAGCACCCAAGAGCAGGAGGTTAAATAACAGGAAGCATTTTCCTCCAAGCAGACAACAAACCTCCATTGAGCCAGAGGAGGAGTGGCTTCGCCGTCGGGTCGCTCGCTGCCTCGACGAAGTAGTAGAAGAGCGCCCGGCCCTTCTTCTCGTCGACGGTCACGTACCCGCCGTACTGCCTGAAGTCGACCACTGTCTGTCCCGGCAGCACGATGATCTCGTCGGCGGCCTTCAGCGCGGCCTGCTCAGAGACAGAGTAGTCTGCTCTGAGGATAGGGATAGGGGAAGTGGCAGTGACCCCTACCCTCGGCTCGGTCACGCTGCTGCTCCTTCTGTGCCGGATGAACTCTCTCAGTCGAGCCTCTTGCGATGCATCTGCCTGCAACGCGGCCGCGCAGAGGCAGAGGAGTAGAACCAAGGTGGTGTTCCTCATCATCATCTGTTCTGGTGAAATGAGTGTAGCTGCTGCTGCCAAGATGACTAAGATGGATTCGACTGGGGCTATATATAAGGGCTAGGCTTAGGCATGATGAGGGAATGAGCTAGCATTTGAGAGGATTGATCATGCTACCTCGGGTTGTTCTCATATTTTCGGAGGTTGGTTGCGGCTTGAGGGTGGTGGAATGAAAGCTAGCTCGCACATTCTAGCGGGTGGCGGCAGTTGAGCTAGCACATTTGGCAGTGTTGAAATGATACTGTTTGCAATAAAAAGTAACCACTCTACCCCTTGCAGGCTGTTTAGTTCTGTATAACATGGTTTTCGCAAGGTTTCTTTTTGGTATTTTCGGAAGTGGCTTGCTTGGTAGTAGGTACTCCTTCACATTCTAAATATATAAAAGCACCACCCGAGTTTCGAATTTAACTTTGGCCACGAATCTGACAAAAAAGATGAGTTATATGCTGCTATTTTTTAATTCGTATATATGAAATAAGTTTTCAATGGTATATTTTTGTGTCAAATAAATTATGTTGTGTTACCATAATTCTTGTTAAAAAGTTCCTTGAAAATACATGTTCAAAGTTAGACTCGAGGTTTTCAAGAGTTTTTGTGAACAAGATAGACTCGAAGTTGACGGTACCATTTATACATATATAAAATTGGTTTTATGCGAGGAAACTAATTAATCATTTGTAGCATGTATACATGCTTACCATCCAGTTGTTATTGTGAAACATTACTACAATATTACAGCAAAAATAGCCTCTAAAGATGGTTTTATAGTAATGTAGAGATGGGTATAACCATGGCTATAAGTGGTAGAGATGGTTTTTGCAACCGTTTTAGAGGTGTGGCGAGAGACTTTGTCTCAAAACATTTGAGATGGGATACATAACCATATCTAGGATAAACCGACTTGCGTGACCGACTGAAACGCTCACGGATTCCACACTTTCGCCGCGTGAGTGCACAACTGCAGCAACATAGTACTGGTGGGCAATGCATCTACCTAGGGAGGCTCTTAACCAAAGCTAGTGACATGGATGACCTACAACCACGCCTGAAATTTCGAAATCTTGATTTGTCTAGGTGGTTTGGAGATTTTGATTCCCCGGGTCAAGATTAGGAGTCAAGGGTTGTTATTATGTTAAAATGTGGCATGTAAAAAACTCTTGAGTGAAAATAAAAGCTAAAAAGTAAGGATCATCTAGTCGTGTGATGGTGTGTGCTGGTATAGGTGTGGTTTACACATTCGTGTGCTATCAGTGTTTTATAAGATTGTTTTTTAATCCGTTAGCTCGACAGTTTAGCTGAACTGGTTCGACACATTATCTTACATGGTATCAGACTCAATATGAAGATCTGCTTGATACAAATTGAAAACAGTTGCAGCCCGTAGATAGTGGCCTTCAGGAATACAAGGTCAGAGTTGGCACCATGACGGTATCATATTCTATTCTACTTTCTCAGTTTCATTAGCTTGTTGCAATTTTCACTTCCTTGTGACGCAACTCATGTATCAAGATTATAATAAGGTGGTTTTGTTAGATTGATCTCGTTTTTAATGAGATTAATACCGAATTGATTAGCCCAACGGTCAAATCAATCCTCTTGATTGCGCCCTAATCGGGGGCGTCTGTTTCCTGTTATGGAGCAGTGGGCCCCTGTGACCTGCGCTATATAAAGAGGTGGGGGGGGCGGGGCACACGGTACGAGGTTCACCGCGCCGCCAGTTCCCCACCGACACACCCCTCCGATTAGGGTTAGCGCAGTGTTCAAGGGAAGCACCACCTCCTCCGTAGCACCGTCGCCACCACGTCCCCAACCCCGATGGCTGATTCGTCGGGATCCTCGGCACAGAGCCAAGGTACATCTCCCTCTCCCTCTCCCTCTCTGTTTTCCTCTCCATAATCTAGATGGAAAAGATACATATGCTAATCTGCTGAAACAGACGGTCTAACAATGGTATCAGAGCGCATTTAGACTATTTTTGTTTCGGTAATGAAAAGAAAAACAAAGGAAAAGTCACCGGCACGGCCTCGGGCTCACCGGCAAAGTTGCGTCGCCGTTCTCGGCCGCGCCCGTTCCTCTCGATCCAATCCGCATCGGCAAGCCGAGGGATGGACGAAGAACTTCACCCCCTCGAGGGCAAAGAACAGATGAACCCGAGCGCAAAACCCTAACCCTAATGAATAAAGAAGGCAAGGGGAAAAGAACCTCACCAGCTCGTCGCCAGAAAAGGGCACCACCACCTGCGCCGCTTGACGGTGATGCGCCCACCCTCGGGTGCACGCACACGCCAGCAAGGGGGCAGGGGAGTCGCCGGCCGTTTTCTCCTCGATGCATGGCCTTCGGGCTTTTGGTTTTCGGAGGAGGAAAGAAAGAGGGAGGATGGGAGGATCGTGCGGCATGAGCTCGTCGAGAGCCTGGCACAGCGCGGCCACTCCTCGCCGTCGCCGGCGAGTTGCCGACGAACGGTTTTCTCTCCGCCGCTGTTTCCGTGGAGGAGAACGAAGATAGAAAGAGACAGAGGGGAGGAGCTCGTCGCGGCGTGGTCCGGCGCGGCGCAGCGCTCGCCGTCGCCGGCGTGCTACCAGCCACGGCCTCGCCGCCGCCGTTTTTCGGGAGAGAGAGACGAGAGGAAAGAGTGGGGGCTAGGGTTAGGGCAGTGTCGCCCGGTCGCTTTCTTCTGCCGGAAACGGCGCGTGACCGTCGGATCGTCACGGACGGCTGGGATTAAAACCCTAGATCTGCGCGGGCTGCTGGGCCGAAAGGAATTTTGGGCCGCGGACCAGCGAGCGGCAGTTAGCGCGCTGAGCGTGCTGGAGCTATTCGTGGGCCGGGCCGCCGAGCAGGCCATTTTTTCCGTAATTTTCACAGTTTTATTTTTACAGAAGCAGTTTTTTATTGTTTTTTGTTCAATTTTTTGAGCAAATTTCATTCAGTTTTTTCTATTCAATTTATTCCAACGAAAATTTGTTTAGGAAATACAAAAGTAAACAGAATGCTTCTGAAAAGTATAAAGTTTATGAATTTTTTATTCATTTTTTCCGCTGCAAATAGTTAAAAGTAATAATTACTTAAAAGCAATAAAGTGAGAATTAAAAGCATGATTAAAAGTGATATTAAAGATGATTATGATTCTGTTACTATATGACCAACGTTGTTAATAGCATTATCATGATTCATATATAGTATGTTAAATGGTGCATTTATTTCTTTTATTACCCAACGGTGATATTATTTAAATGCACAACAGTTGTATGCGTTAATTTATACCAACGTTGGATTAAATGTATGCAATTGTTTTTTGTTATCTTATATCCTTATGGTTTCAGGAAGTTTTCATCTGATGAGCTGCCTGAAGGATGTTCCTACGCTCAGAGGTGACAACTGCTCTGAGTGGTGGAAGAAAGTCGAACTGGCCTTTGTCTGTGCTGAGGTCGACTGGGTTGTGACTACTCCACAGCCAGTCAAACCAGCAAGGCCAGTGAGAGCATCTGATGATGATGATTTTGTTTGGCAGAAAAAAGAGCTGGACTATGCTCCAGTAGAGATGGGCTACACCCTAGAGAACCAAAAGTGGGTGAACGCCAATAAAAAGTGCATGGCATTCATAAAGAACACAGTTGAGACCGCTATTGTGGGCTCAATTGAAGAGTGTGCCTCTGTAGGAGAGTATCTCCAAAAGATAAAGAGCCAGTTTACTGGTTCTTCAAAGACATATGCTACCCAGTTGCTCAGACAGCTGGTGACAGAAAAGTATCATGGAGGTACACATGGTATAAGGGAGCACATTCTCAGAATGAGCAACATGGCTGCTAAGCTTAAGTCCATGGAGGCTGATCTGAAGCTCAAGCCTGCACTTATAGTTCACTTGGTGATGGCTTCACTGCCACCACAATTTGAAAATTTCATCATCAACTACAATGTGTCGCCTGAAAAATGGGACATTGAAAAGACAATTGCGATGCTGTCACAAGAAGAGGAAAGGCTGAAGTCCCAGAATGGGGGCTCCTTGAACTACGTGAAGGACAACCAGAACAGGAGCTACAATGGTTCACCTTCTAAGCCGTATGGAAAAGGCCCTCATCAGTATAAGCCACATGGCAAAGGGCATCAGAAGTATGAGAACCAGCTTCCAGTGGACAAAGACACATGCCTCCACTGCAAGAAGAAAGGGCATTACAAGAAAGATTTCCCTGATTGGCTCAAGAGCATAATGGCAAAGAAAGGTATTGATATAGTTTCTTTTGTAAATGAATCCCTGTATACACAGTTTTCAAAATCTACTTGGTGGATTGACTCAGGTGCAACTGTTCATGTTGCAAATTCTTTACAGGGATTCCATTCGACAAGGACTTTGCAAAGAAGCGAAAGACACATTGAAGTCGCGAATGGAGTTCAAGCAGAAGTTGAGGCTGTTGGCGACGTCTCCTTGGAGCTAGCTGATGGTTTTAATATTATGCTTACAGATGTGTTATTTGTTCCTTCCATTCACAGAAATTTAATAAGTGTATCGTGCTTGGATAAAGACAATTTTGAATGTTATTTTGGTCATGGCAAGTGTGCCATATGGATTAAAGATGCTTGTGTGGGTATTGCATTACTTCATGATAAGCTTTATTTGTTATCCTTGCGTGAAAAAGTGCATTCTGTTTGCAATGTGAATGAACAAATCCCCTTGTCGAACAAAGAACAAAAGAAAAGAAAGCGAACCCATGACTCATCGAAGTTATGGCACTGTAGACTAGGCCATATTTCGAGGGGAAGAATAGAAAGCCTCGTTAAAAATGATATTCTTCCTCCGTTAGAATTCTCAGATATTAAACAATGCATAGATTGCATAAAAGGAAAATACGTAAAGAAAATTAAAAAGGGTGCAAACCGAAGCACAGCGACACTAGAAATCATTCACATCGATATTTGTGGACCATTTCCGGTGAAAAGTGTGGATGGCTATGACTCATTCATAACATTCACAGATGATTATTCCCGATATGGTTATATTTATCCAATTAAAGAAAGATCTGAGGCATTGGATAAATTTAAGATATTCAAAGCTGAAGTTGAAAATCAGCATGATAAAAGAATTAAAATAGTCAGGTCCGACCGTGGGGGGGAGTACTACGGTCGGCACACTCCATATGGTCAAGTACCTGGACCTTTTGCAAGGTTTTTACAGGAAAATGGAATAGTCGCCCGGTATTCTATGCCGGGCGAACCACAACAAAATGGAGTAGCTGAAAGGCGCAATCGTACTCTTATGGATATGGTGCGCAGTATGATGAGTTATTCCACACTGCCATTGGGACTATGGATGGAGGCGTTAAAAACCGCCATTCACATTCTCAACAGAGTACCAAGTAAATCGGTGCCCAAAACACCGTACGAGTTGTGGACAGGGAGAGTTCCTTCTCTAAGCCACTTGAAAGTCTGGGGGAGCCCAGCTGAGGCAAAAGTTTTTAATCCACATATTGCTAAGTTAGACCCCAAAACAGTGACTTGCCATTTCATTGGCTATCCTGATAGATCAAAAGGTTATCGTTTCTACTGTTCAGACAGACACACAAAGTTTGTAGAAACGAGACACGCGGTCTTCTTAGAAGACGAAATGATGAGGGGGAGCATGGTAGGCCGGAAAATTGATCTTGAGGAGAAGAGGGTGTGTGCACCTTTTCCGATGATCCATGAGCCATTTTTCGCCCTACCTGTTGTACCTGCACCGACAATCCCAGAGGTTGTGATGCAAGCACCTGTTGTAACTCCACCAGTGACTTCAACGTGGCAAGATTCGGAACCTGTCCGTCAGGAGCTGACTCAACCCGTTGTTGAGCATGAAAGGGAGCGACGACAGCCACAAATACAAGAAGAGTCGCAAATTGAGACACATAATGTGCTAGAGAATGAGGCTCTTAGAAGGTCTACAAGAGCAAGGAAATCAGCTATTTCTTCTGATTATAAAGTTTATAACACAGAAACAGTTCATGTGGAAGGAGATCCCACTTCATATGAAGAAGCCATGAGTAGCGTTCACTCTTCGAAATGGCTGGAGGCCATGGAAGATGAGATGAAATCAATGAGTTCTAACAATGTTTGGGACTTAGAGGAAATTCCTAAAGGAGCCAAAACAGTAGGCTGCAAATGGGTCTACAAAATAAAGTATGACTCCAATGGAAAAGTAGAAAAGTATAAAGCAAGACTTGTGGCAAAAGGCTTTACGCAAAGAGAATGAGTAGATTACAATGAGACTTTTTCTCCGGTCTCATGTAAGGATTCCTTCAGAATCATCATGGCACTAGTTGCTCATTTTGATTTAGAGTTACATCAAATGGATGTAAAGACGGCATTTCTAAATGGAGATTTAGAAGAGAATGTTTACATGAAACAACCGAAGGGTTTTTTCATGGAGGGGAAGGAACATATGGGATGCCGCCTAAAGAAATCCATTTATGGGTTAAAACAAGCCTCTAGACAGTGGTATTTAAAGTTTAACAATACAATTAAAAGTTTTGGATTTAAAGAGAATGTGGAGGACAACTGCATTTATGCAAAGTTTAAAAGTGGGAAATATATTTTCCTAATTCTGTATGTGGATGATATTCTGCTTGCGAGCAATGATGCCAGTCTACTACTAGAAACAAAGAAGTTCTTGTCCTCGAATTTTGATATGAAAGATCTTGGTGAAGCTTCTTATGTTTTGGGCATAGAAATTCACCGGGATAGAAAGAATGGAGTGCTAGGACTATCACAAAAGGCATATTTAGAAAAGGTTCTAAAGAAGTATAATATGCACAAAAGTAGTACTTCACCTGCTCCTATAGTCAAGGGCGACCGTTTTGGGAAATTTCAATGTCCCAAAAACCAATATGAGATCGATCGAATGAAAGCAGTACCATATGCTTCGGCTGTTGGAAGTTTACAGTATGCACAAGTGTGCACTCGCCCTGACTTAGCTTTTATCACCGGGGTACTCGGTAGATATCAAGAAAATCCAGGCCAAGAGCACTGGAATATGGTAAAGAAAGCTTTGCGTTATGTGCAAGGCGCAAAAGACCTCATGCTAACATATAGAAGATCTGATTCCCTAGAAATAAGAGGGTATTCAGACGCAGATTTTGCGGGAGATAAAGATGATAGAAAGTCCACGTCAGGATACGTGTTCACTCTCGCAGGAGGGGCTATTTCGTGGAAAAGCTTCAAACAGTCATTAGTTGCATCGTCCACGATGTATGCAGAGTTTATAGCATGTTATGAGGCCACGGGGCAGGCAGTATGGTTAAAGAAATTTATACCCGACTTGAAAAGTGGTAGATTGTATTGACAAACCACTAAAGATGTACTGTGACAACCAGCCCGCAGTATTCTATGCTCACAACAACAAGTCGAGTAATGCTACAAAGGCAATAGATATAAAGTATTATGTTGTGAAAGATAAAATCCAGGATCAAACTATAAGTCTCGAGCATATAAGGACAAAGGAGATGCTTGCGGATCCGCTAACGAAAGGCTTACCACCCAGTGTGTTCCAGGAACACACAGCCGGCATGGGTTTAATGGAAAGCCTATGATTTCTGGATTACAGAGGCCCAAAAGTAACAGAATTTGTTTTCAACACAGAAAAGTATATAGTGGTTGTCTGATTCTATCGGCAATTGAGCTGTGACGATGAAACATGCTCTATGTATTAATCCGTGCTGAAACGAGTAAGGTAAAAGTTAACAAAGTAAAAGTTGAGATCAAGGGGGAGAATGTTAGATTGATCTCGTTTTTAATGAGATTAATACCGAATTGATTAGCCCAACGGTCAAATCAATCCTCTTGATTGCGCCCTAATCGGAGGCGTATGTTTCCTGTTATGGAGCAGTGGGCCCCTGTGACCTGCGCTATATAAAGAGGTGGGGGGGGGGCGGGGCACACGGTACGAGGTTCACCGCGCCGCCAGTTCCCCACCGACACACCCCTCCGATTAGGGTTAGCGCAGTGCTCACGGGAAGCACCACCTCCTCCGTAGCACCGTCGCCACCACGTCCCCAACCCCGATGGCTGATTCGTCGGGATCCTCGGCACAGAGCCAAGGTACATCTCCCTCTCCCTCTCTGTTTTCCTCTCCATAATCTAGATGGAAAAGATACATATGCTAATCTGCTGAAACAGACGGTCTAACAGGTTTGTGTTGCATTTTTCAACTGAGACATGGAGAGAGGTTTTACGCTCCAACAAAGTGTTTGACCTTCAAAAATTGTTTCCATATTTTGTTAGGCGAAAATTTATATGTGCATGCTCCTCTTGCAAAACTGCATGTTTGGATTTTTTCACTAATTAGGTAGCTATTGCCAAAATCATGAAGATGGATTTGGTTTGATGCTATAATGGTCAGGCATAATGAAAAAAGTATTTTGAGATAATTAGTCATGTCATCACGTGGTGTGTCTCATATTTTCGAGATTGGTTGGGAGTGGTAGACCAATGGAATCTACATTTCAGTCCGTAAGCAAGCCATTTCAGTGAATTTGGCTATGTATAGTATACACGGTTTACGAAAAATTGAAATGTGGTTTTAATTGTATTTTTACTGCTCAAATAGATCTATTTAAAATTCATTAATCCCTTTAGTAATAAGAAACATGAGAATTGAAGAAGTAATTAAACGTGTAATACGAAATAAGTAATCACTTAACAATGAGGACTAGTAATTTTGTCATGATTTTCAAAAAATATGCTTGTTCCTCTTAAAGATAATATTTTAAGATTAAAACTAAATCCTTACAAACGGCTATTCCTTAAACAAAGGTCTTGTTATATATAAATAATGGAGAGAAATTTGTAAGATTTCCCAAAATAAATATATACTATCATCTATAATTACTACTCTGGCCGTTCACTTTTATAAGACATGATAGATATTTTGGTTTTTTCTACATACATATAAAAAAGTAACATTCTAAAGGTATTAATAATTAAGTAAATCTTATCAAATCCTCAAACCCTATATAATCATTCATCTAATATTATTCAATCCCTAGAGTGATGAATTTTGTCATGGGAAATGAATGAAATAACCCTAAGTCAAGTAAATGCGATGTAACCAATGTAATATTCAATTTTCCCTTTTTGTTTTTTAGCTTGTCGCATTTTCACTTCCTGATGCAACTAATGTATCAACATTGTAATAAGTTGGTTTGTGTTGCATTTTCAATAGAAAGACCGAGAGGGGTTTTGCGTTTTCGAGAACCATGTTTCCATATTTTGTAGACAACAAATTATGTATGCATGCTTCTCGACTCCTTGTACAA
Organism: Poa annua; assembly: GCA_026929855.1. Taxonomy (NCBI): domain Eukaryota; kingdom Viridiplantae; phylum Streptophyta; class Magnoliopsida; order Poales; family Poaceae; genus Poa; species Poa annua. The sequence goes on from CM049432.1 coordinate 79,648,231, forward strand.
AAATATAGGTATGGACTTTTCACTAATTGAGTCGACGAGTTGTTATTGCCAAAATGGCGAACATGGATCGGTTTGGTGTCATAATTGTTGTGTATAATGGAAAGAGTATTTTGAGATGATTACTTTTTTTTTGAACAAAACGGGCAACATTGCCTCATTTTATTTAAAAAGTAGACGAGAATTGACCTGTTCATTTGCAAGGGAACCGGCCGAAAACCCGTACAATGCACCAATGTCATCATGGAACACGACCACAGCACACCAGCATAGCCAACCCGGCTACCCACATGAAGCACAAACACACAATGGGACCACGTCGAGGTTGCCACGAAGTTCCATCGTCATCACTCCTCCACGAGCCAGCTACTCCGACTTCCCCAACAACTTCCCAAACAGAGCCGCACAGACGGCGTCGAGCCCATGCCGGCCTATGCCACCAATTGGCCACACGCGCCAAGGAGAGACAGCTCCAACTCAGACAACGAGCTTCAAAAGGGAATTATGTTGTTCTTGCGCCGATCGAGCACTCCACCAAGACCACTTGCGGCCGGTCATCGTCGCCGCCTGGACACGGTCCACCGCAGCTCCAACTCCACAGCAACACAGCGAAGCAGAAAACCCATCGGACACGCCGGGAAAACCGACTACCGAAGAACAATCGCGACCCGACCTCGGCTCGAGGCGTCATCTTTGCCAAACTTCACCTTGGACCTCACGCTGCTGCCCGGCACCAAGCCCCCTTCACCGAACCCCTAGCCGTAGGCGACTCCGAGACGATGCCCCGAAGAAGGTAAGAGACGCAGAAGCGCCTCCATCGTCCGATCCCGGATCTGAGGTTTCCCTCCGGAGTCAAGCTGCAGGGGAGGGGAGAGCACACCGCCCGACAATGCTTTCAGGAAAGTCCGTGACACCCGCGGGCATCACCATTGTCGGCTCCGGCCAAACCAGAGAAAGGATTTCTCCCGGATGTGCTCCGCCACCTACCACCTGAATCAGCCGCCAACAAGCCACCGCCACGTGTGCCGAAGCCCGCCGACCCACCAGACCCTGCCGGAGACAGCGTCGCACCTCCAGGCCCGGCGCAGCACAGAGCCGAAACGAGGACAAACCTTGTCGCAGCTTGAAGTGTAGCCCCGGAAAACTCGCCGCCGGCCAGTCCTCATCGCCGCCCCCACGGCCGAATCAGACTGCCCACCACCCCCCAGCCGGGCAGAGACGAGCACCGCCACGGCCGGGCTCCAGGGACGCCGCCCTGAGCACCACCGGCCTCGCCCCGGCAGGCACGCTCCACGGTCGCCGCGCGCGCGAGAGGAACCACCCCGCCTCCACCATCCCAGGGACGCGCACGGCTTCGCCGGCGTCCCTCCGGCGGCGGCGACGCGAGAGGGAGAGTGGAGGAGGACCCAAGGGCCGGCGGCGGCTAGGGTTCCCCCCTGTCGCCAGAGGAGGGCGACGCGGGGGTGGGTGAGGACTTTTCGTAAGAATATAGATGATTACTCTTGTCGTCACGTGGTGTGTCTCGTATATTTGGGATATGGTTGGGAGTGGTAGACTAGTGGAAGTTACGCTCGCTCATTTCAGTCTGTACGCAAGCTATATCGGTAGATTTTGCTATGTCTGGTTGACACGGTTTATAAGAGAGATAAAACAACAACTTACACACTCTTTACAGGCTATTTAGTTTTGTATCAGTTGGTTGCTACCATGGCCTTTTTAAGCGAACGACATTTCTGGCTGAATTTAGATAAATAAAGTCTCAAGGCCCAAAGTAGCTAGCGGTTGCAAGCATTCTTCTGATATCATCTTACAAGAAAGATAGGAAGAGTTAAACAATCACCATATGCATGTTCCACAACCTAGAAGTTAGAGCTAGGAGGTAGGAGTTAAGAATAACAAACAATGCATTTCCCGGTTTAAATGGAGGTTTAATAACAGACTAAGACCATGTAAGAGCAAGAACAACAATAGAGCCGGCTGCCGGCTGTATAACGGCGCCAAATCAGCTATAGTCATCCTACAGCCAGGTAAAGTAGCCAGGTAAAGTATAATGGGCAGGCTCTTAGACAGACTATACATTCGTTTAACTAAATATTTTAGTTAGAGCGCTGTACGTGGAGGACGGACATGATTGGTCAATAGCTTCTGCATGGCTGCATGCAAGCTGCTTTTTCTTGCCATGCGTGCTATAGCCGGGCGACTCATGAATCGCCCGCTCCATCCTCTCTCATCCATCCTCTCTCATCCTTTCTCTTTCTTCCATCTAAGATTTTTTATGACATGGCACTCTTATAGCCGGTTGAGTAGGCTTATTGTACTTGCTCTAAGGTTTATGTTTTCTTTCTCACTTACTATAGCTTGCTGCTTCATACTTACACTTCTGCTTCGGTACACACACCCCCCCTCAAACTCAAAACTCAAACACAATAACGGTTGTGATTCATCGGTACCCCTTCGTAATGGACGGTGCGATCATCTTTATCCGTTCATAAACAAAGATTAATTAATTGTTTTAGGGTCCTGTATAACCCGTATGGCCCAATAGTTGTATACGTATCTTTACAACTATGTAACCGTCTGCACGTACGTTTTGCCGACGGGAACCTCCCTGGTACGCCGTCGCCATCGTAGCCTCCCGCCGCCTATTCAGCAGTCACAGCACCATGGCCAGGTTCAGCACCACGGCGACCAGGGCGGCGAGGGCGACGACGGGCAACGTCGAGGAGACTAAGGAGGAGCTGTTCCGGCTGTACCTGAGCAAGATGCCGGCCCCCGCCATGTCCGAGGTGGCGGCCGACCTCACCGGCGTGTTCCAATTCCACGATTGACGGCGACGGTTTGAAAAAGCTGCACGGAACGGCCGGCGGCGATGGCAAAGATCGGAGGCGAGTTAGGGTTGTTAGCACATAGACAGTCCGGCGTTTGTCTGGATATGGTCCGGCTTTTGTCTGGATTTTGTCCGGCGGCGGCGGAAGAGCTTTGCCTCGACGGGGAAGGAAGTGGGGCGGCAGGGGCGGCGGCCGTGTCCCAGCGGCGGCGGAAGAGCTTTGCCTCGGCGGAAGAGATGGCTGAGATCGTGAACAACGACCGGGGGAGTTGGTGATCAGAATACGTTGTACGAATACATGGGTATACAGGGCAGTGGATATGGGCTTGGGCGGGCCAACATATTACTTCTATTTTATTAATTAACTAATTGGAGAAAAACATGTTTGAGTTTGGGGGAGGGGGGTGTACCGAAGCAGCCCTCTCATACCTAACGGCCGCCGCCAAACTAAACATACCAATAGTCACCAAATTCATGGGCTACTGATTTCCTTCCCGCAACAGAACTCTTACATCAACTTTGTAATGAATTGAATTTTAGCCATTTTTGCATGCATATCTCGAGGAATGTGGAAATAACTCTACCTTTTTTTTTGACGTGAACCGGCAGTCGTTCTGCCTTTGCATTGAAGGGGAAAAAAAGGAGCTACAAGCTTGTGCCAGAACACAATACAACACACATCCCAGCTGAACAACAAGCTGGGGACATGGCGAGAAGGCCTAAGAGACCTACTCACCCACTCACCCACTCAACCTAATCTCTGTGCAACAAACAACAGCTCAAGGTCCGAACGAATGAGGCTAGCAACACCCACAGCAGGCAACGGCTCGTCCTGAAAAATTCTCCTATCACGCTCCTTCCAAATGTGCCAGAAGATGTACACAACAACTGAGATGTTTGCTTTGCTCTGCGCCGAGGAACCTGAGCCTCGCGCAGTAGTCCACCACCCCAAAACAGAGGTCGCATCGTCCAGCTGCTGCACCAAGGACGGATGGGAAGAGGTGAACAAACTCCTCACCTCGAGAGCGAAAGGACAACTGAGAGCAAGGTGCTCCGCAGTTTCCAGCTGTGCTTGGCAAAAACAGCACAAATCATCATGCGGACATCCTCTCCTCCTTAGTCTGTCCGCCGTCCAGTTCCTGTTTTGCAACAGTAGCCAAAAGAAGAACTGCACCTTCCCTTCCGCGACAATCTTCAGCCCGGCTTCGATCTCCGGCTTTTGCTGCCTTCCCCAGAACTGCGCAGCATAGGCCTCAAGGGGCCAAAAATAATCGGACGCAAATAAACAAAGATTTTGCAAAGTAGAGTTATGTTTCATACACGGCTGCACGGCACCCATCCTTCGGTGCTCAAGGATTTCATGCATAATATTTTGCTGAAGTCCACTACTACATTTTTTTAGAAGGAAATAAGATGTCACCCTATTGTTGCCCCTTTTCTTAGGGTGGAAGCATTCCTTTTAGGAAGGAGCTGACTAATATTAGTGTTTTCTCCGACTCGAAATAAGCGACCTGGTGAGTTGTGACGAGGTACCCTCACAACTGAAAACACCAAACCGTCTGTGTATGCTTGTACATACCATCCAACCTAGGAAACAGGATAGAGCGGAGAGAACCTTCTTCTAGTTTCAGGGTGTCGGCATCCTCATCTTTCTGAAGAAGACACTGAAACCACCTAAAAAGGAAGGAACCTCCCCGCGGACCGCGGTGCCGTCCTAGTGGCTTCTACATTGCGTTCATCTATCCTGTGGGCTGTGGCGATTGAACCATTCAATTGATGGAGAGTCAGGGTGATCTCGTTTTCCAAAAGAAATCTAGATTTTTGTAAACTGCAGATTTAAGAAAATTTTCAAGATTTTTGCAAATTACAGATACGCCTCATACACGGATGCACGACAACCGCGGTGCGGTGCTCAATAATTGCATGCACAATATTTACTCAAGTCCACTATTACATTCCTTTTTCATAGGCTGGAAGCATTCCTTTAAGGAAGGCGCTGACTAATATTAGTGCTTTCTCAGGCTCGAAGTAAGGGACCTGATGACCAGCTCCTCTCACGGATGCAAAAACTAAACCTTCCGTGTATGCTTGAACATACCCTCCAACCTGCAAAAATTATCAGGGTCAGTACGAAGTACAAAAGAACAAAGCGAAAATCAGCTCAGGCAGTCACAGTTATTCGGTTACCTCTTTGTCTGCGGTCCATGGACGCCATGGCTCCGTGACGACGACGCCAAGGTCATGGATGGTGTACCTCGTGGCAGGGAACGGGCACACGGAGTCGAAATCGCCGCTGAAAACATGTCCTTGTTAGTACACACTTTGGTAGATCAGGTGCTCGCGTAGTTGCCTTTCAATCTGGGGTGCCATGTTACCTGAACAGCCACACAGGCAGCCCGTGCTGCATCAAATATTTGAGCGTTGGCACAATGGATGCCGCTGAATCTTTCCAGTGCAAGTCCCTGCACAGGTAGAGCTTCAGTTAATTGAGGAGAAGAAGTGGCAACTGATGTGCTAATAAAAGTAGTTTTTCTGTCCCCAGTTGAGCAATCTTACGTGCAGCCTGACCACTTTATCGGTCTAGCATGCAAAGCCTTTTGCACAGCCGGATCATTGAGGTAAGCGTCTACGTAGTAGCCGCTGCATGGATCATACGCCGGTACCTGCACAATGGAGAACAAGTTTGTTTTTTCTTCAGCTAATAAATAGTGAAGAACAGTGTGTTTAAGTGCATATAATGCTCGTAGATGGAGAGCTGTCTAAGAAGATGTAATAATAATATCTTACATCGCGGCTGGGGTAGTATGTTCCATCGGGTGCGACGATGCAAACCGGCCCGTAGATGTCGAACGGGTCAACGTTAGCGGAATCATACGCGGCCATGGCATCAGAGCACGCCTTACCATCCGACAGACTGAAGTTGCAGTTCATGGTGATGTTAGCAAACACCTCATCTGATATCACCGCATGGCTCCAGAAGAAGTCGATCACCCCTTTTGTGTTCATGTTGTCATCAAGATATGGATTGCCAACCTAAACAGTTAGAGATGCCCAAGCTATATTATGATGTATGAATTTTCAAGCAAAAAAGTTCCGATTTAACTGATTAATCACGCATATATACCAGGATACCCTGTAGGTTTAAGGAAGTAGTTCGGTTCAGGTTGTGACTCAGTATGGTGGCGGCGAGCTGAGGCACATAGTGGCCGGCGTAGCTCTCCCCGGAGATGTAGAAGGGGCGGCCTTTATACTCCGGGAACCTCTCGAGCCAGTTGAGGAGGAAAAGAAACGCGTCGTCCGCCGTCCTCTGGTCTCCGCTCTTGTCGTAGTCGGAGGTCGTGTTGGAGTAGGAGAACCCCACGCCGGCCGGCGAGTCCAGGAAGATCACATTCGCCACTGCAAAAGTCTCACATCACTATAAGCGATGGTTCATGTAGATATTGACCGGAAGAAACCGTTAAAGCAGGGAGGCAAGTTGGTGCGCCTCACTCACCGTTGTTCCACGCGTGCTCGTTTGTGGCGAGAGTTCTGTTGTCGCTGTTCACGCGGAACGGGCCAAGCTCTACCATTGCCCCGTAGCCAAAGGATGAGCATCCAGGACCTGTACATCATCATGTACATGTTTGTACGAGAGACAACTCAAATGCAAAAGAATACGACCATGTGTAGTTCATATTATAGCCAAACCTCCATTAAGCCACAGGACTAGCGGCTTCATCGCCGCGTCGGTAGCTGCCTCGGCGAGGTAGTAGAAGAGCGCACGGCCGTGGCTCTCGTCGACGGTCACGTACCCGCTGTACTGGCTGAAGCTGACGCCGTTGGGCTGCCCTGGTAACGCCGCGATCCTATCGGCGTCCTTCAGATTGGTCTGGTCAGTGACAGAGTACCCTGATCGGAGGCTACTGGTAGCAGTAGCTCCTACGCTGCTACCCGTGCTGGTCCTTCTGGACATGATGAACTCTCTGAGTCGATTCTCTTGGGATGCATTTGCGCGACACGCGGCCACGCAGATGAGGAGAAAGAAGCACAAGGGGGTGTTCCTCATGATGTTCTCTGACGAAATTTAGTTGCTGTTGTGGCGACGACGATGATCTGAAGAATGTTCATATAGGTCTCGGAGACGGGAGAATGGAGGAGAATGTGTTGAAACGATCTGTGTCTGAGCATTGAAAATTTCTTCTGGCCTTTTCGAGATAAGAAAAAAAGATCTTTGTGTCCATTGCTGAAAAGAATACTGCATTGGCCGGCTGTATGTTGTCGATTTCCAGGTTGTACGCGAGTGCTTCGGATTAGGAGAGAGCGCCATTTGGCTCGTTGTCCTGGTGCTGTATGATCTGTATGAATATTTCCCCGTGGGCACATTCCGCTGTCCTTGTCTCTCAGAACTGTTGCCGGGGAAGGTTTCCACTTTGGCCTGCACTAGCAGTCTAGCATTACTAATCAGGATTAGTTTTAACTTTCCATGGAATGATCAGAACCATGATCCTCCTCGAAACTTACTTCCGTCCTAGGCCTTCTGCCCCGCCCAGCATGTTCTCGACCATGGCGAGGGCCAGTTTGCCCGGTTGAGTCTTACTCCGACCGGTCTTGTATCATCTTTTTTATTTTTTGCGTAGGCCTTCAATGTTTGTTTCTTCTATATCAATATAAAAGTTAAATCTTTTGTTTTTGTTTTAATTAAAACAAATCACCCTGCTTTATAAATAAAATCACGCGACCAAATCAATACATAGTGACCAGGAAACCCTCTTACATAGCAGATCAAAGATAAACAGAGAAAATACAGGAGTAGTCACATCCCGAAGAGACACCAGAAACTACTAAATAGAGGTGCCACCACGCCTCCTTATGAACCACCGGACATGACCACGCGCACCCACCAAGTTGTCGTTGGAGAGGGACGCATGCCCTCTCGCTCCGGATCGTGGAGCTGTCAGTCACGTGTAAAAGATAGGAGGCCGCTGAGAATGTCCCATGATATAGCCGTCAAAAGGGTCTCGATCTAGGATGTAAACTTGGCTACCGATGACACCAAAGCGAGACCAACGGTACCTGAGCTCCACGACAACACCCCGAAGAGGGTTAACCACGCAGGGCGTCGTCGTCGAGACCAAGCGGTAAAGGATTTTCACCCGGAACTCTAAAGCGGGGAATGTAGCCACAACAACACCCCAAGAGGGTCACGCCACCCGCAGGCATCGCTGCCGTTGGCGCTGAGCTTTCGCCCGAAAACACCTTCACACCACATCCAAATAGTACGGACTACCCATTGTCACATAGTTAGACCTTCGAGACACAATCTAGAAGCCGCCAAAGCCAAAGCGACAGCAACACCAGGATCTCCCGATGCCCGCCTCCTCGCCACCCGAATGCCCAAAGAAAGAGGCCATCACCACCGCAGCGCGGCTCGGCGAAGAGCTGATTGCGCGGTCCACCTTCCAGGGTCGCCACCCCCCGCATCCAAGATCTTGCACCGTCAAGCTATTGACTCCTAAATGGGCAGGGATGAGCTAGCCAAATCCAACCCCGCCCTAGTATAGATCCAGCCGAAACATGACCGTCAAACACGTGCGCTCACACTTAGCAAAGGCGAACGACGACAAGGCTAGGCATAGTGGCGGCTAGTTAGTTTAGGTTACCTTCTTTTTAGTAAAAAATTCATAATACTTCTATTCATGTGTTTGTTTAATGTTTGTGAATGTTTTAATCTTATTGTGGGCTGCTTCGGGGAAACCAGAACAGTTGACACGACGTGACGACTGCCTTTCACCCACACACAACACATTAACGTCGACGACACGACGGTGGTGTGCCTTTCTCATGCAACACATTAATGCACCCACCACCAACCATCGTCCTACCTGGTGGGCAGTGTAAAGAACGCCTAGCTGCCACACAACTCTCATCCTCCCATAAGCATCCCCATTTCCTTCCGTCTCCGGCATCAACTCAGGGGAGTGTCACCGTGTACGTGAACCAGAAGTGATTGAATTGGCATGAGGTCAAGGTCTTCATCGAGCCCATCATCCTAGCGTCGTCGACGATGGCATTGGCGAAAAGCTTCAGCCTGAGCTTGCGCAGGCAGGCACCTCTCCACAAAGGCGATTTGGAGTTCGGTTGTGGCTCGACCCTGATTTTTACACGGACACTCTATGTTGTACCACATACTTTCTCGAGGAACAAGAGGTGGCGCTCAACCGGACGAGCATCCAAGTAGCGCACGAGGTTCTGGTAGGAGCCCGACTGCACCATTTTGAAGCGATAGAGCCCGTTAACGAGGATAGGGTTAGGCGTCCTAAGATTTAGGTTTGAGGTTGAATAGTTTAGATTTAAATTAAATTTATATGAATTGTGTTCAGAGTCCTATTTCTGTTTCACTGTTACCTTATTTTGTGTCGGATTCGGCGGCTCCGTCGGAGACGCTATACCATGTCCGTCCGCCGATCTCGCTGAGTAAAAGTATGTAAAAGAGAAGGTTCCACTGTCGACGACTGGAAAGAACAAGATTGAATTTGCACACCACGTGTCCTCTTCACTCACTCCCTCCATCTTCTTCCTCCCGTCGCCACCCCTGTTCCACTTCCATCCACCACTATCCGCATCCGCATGGCGGCGCCCGCTCTCCTCTCCGCGCCGCCCCCTCCCCCACACATGGAAGACGACGGCGTCACCCCCCACGTCGGCCCGAACCCAACCCCGACCCGGCCCTTCCTGCGCGGCCGGCCGCCCATCCGGGTCACATCGGAGTTCGACAGCGAGCGACAGCTCTTCTCCCACCGCCTCTCCTGCCGCGTCCTCGACGGCCTCGCCAAGCTCCGGCTCCGCGTCCACCACGGCGCCGCCGGAGGGGCCCTCCCACCCGAGGTCGCGCTCATGGCGCGGAACTTCTCCGTCGTCGTCGACACCGCATCCCGCGCTGCCGTGCTGCGGGGCGCGGCCGACCTGGCCGGATCTCTGCGCCTTCGCGCCGCACACAACACCAAGGTGCGATTTTTCCGCCGCTCTTCTCTTGATTCTTCGGTGCGATGACGCTGTGCAGTGTGGTTGCTCAACTGTATTTGTGCTGCATTCGAGAATACGGGAGCGCAGTACAATAGATGCTTTAGAAGCACAGAATTGGGAATGAAAAGTGTGCAGGATTCGTGAAAATTGTAGATGCCCAAATTTGGAAATGAAACTGCAAGTGTAGATTAACTTTGGAGGTCATGTCAATCCGGTTAAAGTTATAGTAACATCATCATGTTCCATAAACCAGATCCCTCGCCAAAGGAATATGATAAAGTTGGCTTATCAGTATCAGTGGATATCTAGCTATGGACCTTGTGAGCGATACACTGTTAATGTTTCGATGGCTCCCTCTTTCAATTGTGTCAGCTTTCTGCATGCATAAATTGAATCATCGGACGTAATTTCTTTACGGCTGCACATCGTGCGGGATCATTAGCTTGTTCCATGGAATGCTATTGATCATGTGGGAGCATTAGTGAATGTGTTTAGTGCAAGTGAATCACTTTGAGTTGGATTTGGCTGAGCTGTACCAGTCATCGAGCACATAACACAACTGAAAATAGTTCAGCTGAAGAGCTCTTGAACTGGATTGGTAAAATGATAGAATGCTGGCTAGAATTTTTCTTTCAAGTGTTCCATTTGTTGACTATTCATGTTCTACCTAAGAGTTAAGACCAGGTATTTTATGCAAAAAATATTGGAGTACAACTCAGGAAGGAATAATGCTTTTGTCCAGACTAGTAATACTACAATGGTTGTATGTTATCTCCTATGCTGCAGGAGTTTCAGTTAAGTGATTGTTGAATTTTGTCCAGACTGGTACATCTAACTAAATTCTGTCAAATCAATTTCATAGGGATAGTGTTGTGAGTCAATAGTAGGTCTAGCACTACAAGCTATTCTCAGATTACCTCCTGCGAAGAATTGCTGTTTTCATTACCTATAGAATGTGAAGTAGTCTAGTGAAAAGAAACACTATCAATGTAAAACCATGTGAATGGAACACATTTTGCTGGCATACTCAACCTTTCTTAATGAGGTGGCATCCCATTATCTGTTGCTCTAGAAGTACCTAAATCTTACAGTATATAAGTTCTGGCCGAAATGATACTCGTGTGAAGACATCAGTAATATGCGCCTTTCCTATACAGAAGTTCCTAGTGATGATCTTTGTTTGTATATGCCAGTATTGTGCGGCTTTCTGAGACTGCCTTATGTTTCAGAATTACCAGAATGGAGAGCAATCTTATGTTCATATCGGCTGTTCGACACAGTGTTTGTCTATGTCTTGTGACTATGAATACGACAATTCCATTGTTTCTTCCATTCACGTGGATACGTACTTTCAGTTGAAGTACGACAGTAGAAAGGTTTGTGCTCTGTACATAGATAAGTTATTCCAATCATCTCCCACGCGATTTCCTCTAATTTAGTTTCCAAGGAGCTGTTTTAAGCTATAATGTTGTCTCTGAGTCTAACTTTTTGGACCCAACTTCAAAATCATTAAGTCATGAACTTTCCATTCTTCAAGGGCCAAAACCAGTGCAGACCATGTCCCAATGGTGTTTTTCCATGTTGGCTGCCACACCATCTACTTCACTATTTTGGTAGACACACAGCATACCAGATGAAATAACTGTCTGTAAAAAGTGCCGTTGAAAAAGAGAGATGAGGAAAAAGAGGGAGACAAAGAGAGGACTCGGAGGCTGATGGGCAAGTCTCAGTTCAGAGTCAGTGTGAGGTGTAATTTTCATCAGCTTTGACATTTGGGGCTAAGTAAGTGGTTTTGTCGTTGAGGATGAAAATTAGATTAGGACCAGAAGTTAACATATCAATTCGAGCTCTATCCCTGAATTTTATCGGTGAGCTATGTGTCTATCTTCTATACATGTGTATATTTCTCTTCTACGCAAAAGCACAAACCATTGGTGTTCTTAGCGACTTAGCGCAATATTTGAATATTTGTAACTGTACTGATTTCATGTTAGTAAGCATGAAAATTTAGCTGGTGGTGTGACTGCGCTCTGTTTTCTGAAAACTTTGCAGCCTGTCAATTCATGTAAGACGTGTAATGTATTGATTGTATTTTCATGTCTGCAATATATTATATCTCCGTAGTTACTCAGTAATAAGTTAAAATTAAACAACTCATCATATGCTACTACCTGGTTTTCTCAACCTTTGTGGTTCTTCAGATGACTGCTATTTATATATGTTCTCTACCTCCTACCATTTATTATTTATATCAATCAGGATATTTCCCTAATTTCTATTATTCTAGAACAAAAGGTATTGTATCCAAAGATTTTTTTGTTCAAAGTGTTTATCTGAAAAGCACAATAATTGATGTAGTCTTGTCATATCTTGTGAGAACCAAAGCCATTTCGTGTTTCTTCTGTGAACAATCTGGTATTTGTTCAAAGTTGGATTTCTGTGCTTGACAAGTGGTACCAATACCTCTGAACAATTAGAGCCATATGCATCTGATCCCTGACTTGGTCCTCTGCCATAAGCATTTAATGATTAATAAACATACCATCCAATATGACAGCTAAATAATTCTGTGTTCTTTCTACATTTCTCAGATAGTAGCAGTGCCCATCCAAAACTGGTTGTGTGGTTCCTACCATTGTATAGCATCACTAAATATTCTACTATGTAATAGCATGCACTTTATAGTTATGTACTTGATTCTGCCCTTCCACTTGTATTTGAGCTAAATGAAAAGGCGTTGAGTATTGATTAACACATCACCAATTACTGTTTTTTTTAGTTCTTCAAAATCTTACGGAAGGCTTAAACAATGTTAGAATAACAAATAATGCAGAAAAATTTACGTCTTGTTGTTCTAGTGCTTGTAGTATTGTGCTACAAATATCATTGGAGTTACATGTTACACAATTGCAAGATAGATCCTAAAATTTTGTTTCTCAGGAGGGACAAGGAGAAGTGGCAGTCACTACGAACTTGGGAGATTCACCATGCAAGATTGAGTTCTCGTCTCTGGTTCCTCCTGATGGATTGGTCAGTATTTTGTATTTCACAGGAATATAGAAGTCTTCAAAATAATACTATTGTTTTTTTAACTAAAGACAGCTGCAATCATGAAATTTTCTGATGTATCTTATCCTTTCTTGTATTGACAATTTTCTCAGAACCAGTCATGACCTTCTTTAAGTTTGATGATTAAGTTCATTTCTTATATAACTTAATGATAGATGTCGTGTCAATTCCTTGGGACTAAACTACTAATGACCATATGAGCAGCGCGACCTTCTCTAAGCTTGAGGATTAACTTCATTCTTAGATTGCTTGATAATAGATATATCTTTTATGTATAGCCAAGAGCAACATTTGTATTTCCCAACGGTGAAGTTTCAGTTAAGGAGAAGAAATTGGATGAGGGTGAGAAAATTTTAGCAGTTAATGGTATGGTGAAGTCTCATGTTCTGAATGGAGTTTGCACTGCATTGTACAATGATAATGTGATGAATATAAAGTATCGCTATAAGGTAAAACATCTCTAAGCTGGCCTTGTTTTATATGCATTTTTTCATGTTGCTTGTAATGGATCCTTTGTACTATTTTATAGGATGATGAGCTATCATTTATTCCCAGCCTCACGTTACCATCAAATGCTCTATCATTTGCATTTAAGCGCCAGTTAACTCCTTCAGACAAGTTCAGGTAAACAAAGATGCATAAATTATGGCCACCTTTTGTGTTGAAATTCAATTAGCTCTACAGTTCGATGCACCTATCTACCATGGATGGGTACCTGATATATAGGCTTGAATAGAAGGATCATTCAATTATCCTCCTGGATGGCATGATCTGTCAGACTGTTGCAAGCGATGCGCTCGTAGCCTTGCTCTACCTTTGAATATGCATAGGGAGATTGAGGCACCATGTTTATATGTTACGCTGTTGCTTATGATACCTATCTTCTTCAGTTATCGGTACAATTTTGACACAAACTACTGGAGCGCTGTGTATAAAGCAAAGGCCAGTAAGCACGTCAAGTGGAAAGCAGGTTATGAGTCGGACGAAAGGCTTGGATGGGCATCTCTCTGGGTAAGTCATCACCCAAAATTGACATTGAACTTGGCAATTCAGCTCATGATACTAGTCAAAAGGTATTGTTTTCCTGCTATATATATTTGTATTGAATTAATATAGATTGCATCATGTAATGCAGATTGGGGACGCAGGTGGCAAGACAAAGGAGGCCCCCTTAAAGTCAAAAATCCAGCTCATGCTGAAAGTCCCGCAGGACAATATACAGAATTCAACTGTAGTGTTCCACGTGAAGAAAAGATGGGATTTTTAACTTGGATATTTATTATGCAATGTGCACAGAGAGGTGAACAAATAATAAGAAATGCGAATGCATATTCATATTCAGTGCTAAAATGGAATAACAAAATAATGTGTTATCTCCCTCCTTGTCACCGGTTGGAAGGAAGCATGTCAATGGTAGGACCAGAGAGGTTTGGTTTGTGTCACTCTGCCCATAATAACTTTATTCTTTTTCAAATGTCAACACAATTACAACCCTTTTCAGCACAGAAGTGCTAAACCATATGACTATATATGTCGTGAATAAATCGCTGTCCATTTTCAAAGTTGGGTGCAGTTAAGAAACAACTTATTGTAAGGAAGGACGGAGTCAATCCACCATACCATTCAGAGCACACTGTAAACATTTGATTGCATCCCCACTTCATCTTGGGATGTCTTCGGGTGGGAGCATGCCCTTCAGAAATGAGTAGAGAAGAACAAGCGCTCTCTTGGGCTGGAAAGTTGGGACCGTGTGGCCAGCTCCCCTCACCGACGCAAACGTGAAGCCTCCCTCGTACTGCTGGACATAGCCTCCAACCTACAGCCACCATTATCCAATTCAAATTGCCAAATCTAAAATCACACGTCTGAACTTAAATCCACTCTTACTACTGAACATGTCTGCAGTACATCCACTTGATTAGTTACCTCGCTGTCTGGGGTGTACCATGGACGCCATGGCTTGGTGACGGCTAGGTCAAGATCCTTCACAGAGTACCTCGTCGCCGTGATCGAGCATACGGAATCCATGTCGCCGCTGAATAAAATGTGCTCTAGCTTGTTAGAAAACTGAGTCCTACTTCAGTCAGTTGCATGCTCGACTGCTCTGATGTGGCGTACGTGGAATGAGAGGGACATCTACCTGAAGAGCCACACGCTTAGCCCACGTTTGATCAGCCTGCTGATGGTTGGCACCACGGTAACTGGGCCATCGTTATAGGGCAAGTCTGCACTGAAAGAATAAAGGAAGGAAGGAGTATTCTGAATGTGAGATTCAGTTTGGGATGTTGGAAAGTGCTCAGAAGCGGTAGAGCAGCAGGCAGAGTTCCAGTCCGTGGGACTTAGTACTTACTCGCAAGCTGTCCAGCTCGTGTTGGGCCGGGTGTGCAACGCTTCTTGCACCTCAAGATTGTTCAGGTAAGCCTCGACGTAGTTGGGGGCGCACGGGTCGTAGCCGGCCAGCTAACCAAACAAAAATTGCAGTACTAAACTTGTTGTGGGCGTGTGGCTGATCCAAAATTTGAAAAAAACATGATTTAAATCTGAAGAAAATGCAGGCATATATTGTCTCTTACGTAGCTGCTGGAGTAGTAGATGCCGGTGAGCGGCTCCTGGAGGCAGAGCGGGGCATATATGCTGTAGTCGTCGAACTGGCCTTTCCGGGGCTTGTGCGCCGCCACGAAGCACTGCCAGTCGTCGGACGGGCTGAAGGTGCAGTTGGCAAGGATATTTGCCCACCCCTCGTCGGAGATCACCCCATGGCTCCACAAGAACTCCAGGTTCCCCTTCTCGTTCTTGTAATCGTCGAGGTACGGGTTGCCAACCTACAAAAACATATTGGGTAAGTACACGTTAGGCTGCTGTGCATGCACGCCCTGCACCGCAAGACTGAAGTCACTCACGAAGATGCCCCGGAGGTTTATGAGGGTGCTGCCGTGGAGCTCGTTCATGAACTCGATGACGGTGGCGAGCTGCGGGACGTAGTGGCCGCCGTAGCTCTCGCCGGCGATGTAGAAGTCGCGGCCCTTGTACTCGGGGAACCTCTCGAGCCAGTTGAGCAGGAAGACGAACGTGTCCTCGGCCGTCCTCCTGTCGCCCACGTTGTCGTTGTTGTTGGTGTCGTTGCTCGCGTAGGAGAACCCCACGCCGGCCGGCGACTCCAGGAAGATCACGTTCGCCACTGCATGCATGCAGCAGTGCACAGCGTATCCAGTCAGCAGCTCACTATATATGCGTCGATGATCGAATGATCAGAGTAATCTAATACTATGTCAGAAGTTAGGTTTCAGTTACGGACGGTTGTTCCAGGCGTGCTTGTTCCTGCTGAGGGTCTTGCCGTCGGGGTTGACGCGGAACGGGCCGAGCTCCGTCATGGCGCCGTACCCCAGCGACGAGCACCCGGGCCCGCCGTTGAGCCAGAGGATGAGCGGCTTGGAGGCCGCCTCGTAGGGGGCCTCGACGAAGTAGTAGAAGAGCTCGCGGAAGTGCGGCTCGCTCACCGTGACGTAGCCGGAGTACTGATCGAAGTTGACGCGGGCAGGCTGGCCGGGCAGCGCCGTGATCTTGTCCGCCGCCTTGCTTCCCGCCGGCGGGACCGGGCACTTGGTCGGCAGGTGGCTGAAGCTGCTGGGGTCGGCCCATGGGTCGGTTTCCTCGGGGCCGTTGGAGCTGGTGGCCCTGACTGTTTGCCTCTTCTTGGCCTTGGACTCGATGAACCTCCTGAGCTGATCCTCCTGGGAGGCATCTACTGTAAGTGATGCAGCCATCAGCACAAGGAGTGAGCGGAAGAAGGTGATGGTCTTCCTCATCTTTGCTTCGTTCTGAGATCTCTGATAGATATTCGTCATTGTTGAGGTGTATATAACTATATATAGATAGGCAAGCAGCTCGGTTTCTCCGAGGTGGTTGCCCAGGTTGGATTCCGCGGAGAAAGATTTGAGTTTACCTGCATGGCCGGATAATAAAAAGCAAATGCAGTAGCTAACAATGTTGCATTGAAAGCACCAGTCTAAGCGGTAGGTTAAAAGCAATTTGATCCCCGGGCTTGCTGCCAACTTACTTCGATTAAGACCAAGCTTCTGGAAAAACTTTTTTACATCAGTACTCCAATCTACACTAGCCTTTTGTTGAACTGTAAAATAGACCAACGGTGAAAAGATTCAATTTCCAGATGTTAAGGTATACTCTTTCCGTCCCAAAATAACTACATGTTTAGATACATACACTTTTAGCTAAACTTAAGACAGTTATTTTGAAACGGAGGGAGTATTATACCATGCCTAACATTTGTTGTGATGCCGTCCCACGGCGGCAGCGTGACGCAAGCATACCAGCATCCAACTGTCATTAGTGAATCAGGTATCTAAAGATATTCATAGTGAAAAGAGAGAATTTAAATTTCAACCATAGCAACACAAAAAGATGACATCCCTATGAACCTGAATAGTCTTCAACGACCTACAAAAATTGGGAAACTATTGTCTTGTTAAAAGCAATATCGGTTCGGCTGTTCCGTAAGCTATGTTAAAGCTCATACAACCACCTAAATTTGAGGTTAAAGTGTTTTACTGGACTCATTCAACCAATCGTTAAACATATCTCCTATATTGTTTGGAGGTGGCAAAGTTAAAAGGCACATAAACAGTTATGTTGGGGATATACCAACCAGAGGTATTACTGACATGGATCAACCGGTTAGTTCAGGTTCCTGTTGGGCGGCTCAGATAACTGACGTACAAGGAAGTAGGCGGACGGTCCAAGAAAGTCGGAAGACTGAAGCCGGTATCTAAAGATATTCATAGTGTAAAGAGAGAATATAAATTTCAACCATCGGAACACAAAAGGATGAGCTTTAACATTGTTAAACATTTTTCTTATATTGTTTGGAGGTGGCAAAGTTAAAAGGCGCATAAATAGTTCTCCATAGACGTGAGATAGAAAGATGTTGGATGCATGGTTTCTTCTTCATCACAACAGAAAAACTTCTTACTTCCATTCCACTTGTGTTTCGTAAGATTATAATTTGTTAATATTACCGGTCTATATGAAAATCATACATAGATTATTAGTTTAGTTAATTTCAGCTTCCAAAATCTATTCATAGAAAGGGGTTGATTATTTAACCTTCTTTGTGCCTACCGCATGTAGACAAGCTAGAGTGTCTTCGAATGGTAGTTTGCCAAATTTTATGACTAATCCATCACACACTTGTAGCTCAAATTAGATATTTTAAAAAATTGGCAATAAAAAGGTATATAAATGTTATAAATAATCACATTAGGTTGTTGGCCATCGTGTCGAGGTATATATTAAGTGAAAATTGAAGTGGTGTCATTGTAGCCTACATTTTTGGTTGGTGTTTACAAAACTATTTTTTGGCACTTGAAAATGGAAATCAAATTGAGAAAACAAAGTTGGAAAAATAGTTAAGACTTTTATTGCCATGCCAAGAGGAAGCGTGTGAACCGAACATGGGAGAATTATCACCACTTTGCCAATGGATTAGGGATGTAAATGGTCGCTTAAATGGCGCCATATAATACCATATATTTCAGTCAACCATTCAAACCGTTTTCCCTTTCCTGAGAAAATTAACTACAGCTCCACTTATCGTGGGAATAGATGGCGCCATTTAGCTGACCATTTACATCCCTACAATGGATATGGTCATCCCTTGGTCATTTCTGCTGAAAGGCTAGATAAGCCATACATGATAACTCTTTTTGAGAAACTTTTTTTTCAAGTTTTCAAGCCATATATGGAAATGGAGTTGTTGAATTAATTATGTTTTGTTCGTTTCTATGCATGCAATTTCTTAAGTACTGCAAACAAAGATTTTCTTTCAAATAACCCCATGTCAAAGAAGAAGAATTTTCTCCACACCTTCATTAAGTATTCAATCCCTCGCATGTAACATTTTAATTTATGCATTCACAACACAATTTTAGACCTTGCCATGTCTATGGCCGAAATCAAGACCGTTAGTTCACCTCTTTTTGTGAGATTTGCGAATAAACCTAGGTTCCGGTGTACCAATTTCTAAAACTTGGAAATAACAAATGCATTTGTAAGTTTTATAAGAATTCTTAAAACATGTCACACACATGTATATTGAGTTTAAACTTACCCATGTACTTATTTAGAATAGTGATTGTTTGCTTAGTTTTATGAAAATGAGTAAATGAGGACACTACAAATTGATTTTAAAAACCTGCACTTTTTTGCTAAATTTTGTAAAGTCGGTTTATGTGTGCTTTCAAAATATTCAGCTATACCGGTTCGTGAACTGGTCCAGTGGCTGAGATCAAGTATTGGTAGGTTCTAAAAATCTGCTGTAATGGACTCTCTCTATACCACAACATAAAACATTTTGACAATTTAATACAGCTTTTCATAACATCTCATATTGTGAGACATTGGGAGTATGTATATTCACGTGATTCTAACTTCGATAGATTTTTCAAATGATATAAATGTTATGTGCGCTTCTGTTCTGTATTTCGTCATTGATCATCAGACTGATTCATCAGCATGCCCCACACTCCAAATACATAACACTTACTTAAAGTCTTAAACCAAATGCACCAAGCAAAAGATAATGTATTATACTATTGAGTAAACAACAACGTGTCCCAAACATTCTTTGGAACAACATGCTTTAAGGTGGAACAATCATTTTAGAAAGAAGAGTACTGTAGATGGAACCTCTCCAAGATCACAGGGACCTTGATCACACTTAGTTTATTTTGTATACGGCAGGGTTAGTAGTTTCTCCAGCCGGTACGAAACATAGAACATGACCAGAAATATATGGTCACTCACTGATCACTCTTGGGAACGCAGGTGGCAGAACACCTTTTAGGAAGGAGTAGAAAAGAACAAGCGATCTCTTAGGCTGGAAGCTTGGAACCAGATGGCCAGCTCCTCGCACTGAAGCAAACGTGAACCCTCCCTCGTATTGCTGAGCGTAGCCTCCAACCTAGATTTGACCATAATTCAGCTCAGTCTGATCATAAAACTAGCTAGTGCCATGGGGGTTACTGCATATATATACATAGTTACCTCGCTCTGGGGGGTGTACCATGGACGCCACGGTTTTGTGACGGCCAAATGGAGATCCTTAACAGAGTACCTCGTCGCGGTGATGGGGCACACATCATCCATGTCACCACTGTCATCAGATTAGCCATATTAATATACTGCTATGAGATAGGCGTTGCAACTATACATGGCAACATTTTGGTCTGCAGATGATGGTTTACCTGTAGAGCCAGACTCTTAATCCGTTGTCGATAAGCCACTCGAGGGTTGGCACCATCGAAACCGGTGCATCGGTCCAGAATATGTCACTGTGAGCAGACCATGTTAGGATGAATATATATCTGGTCCGGAAATTGGTACTAACTTATAGTAGTTTGTAAGCAAGTGTTTTACTTACGCGCATTCTGACCACTCTGTCTTGGTTCGGACATGAATAGCCTTCTGCACCTCAGGCCTGTTGAAGTAGTTGCCCACATAGGCACCGATGCAGGGATCATAGCCTGCTAACTGTCTCGATCAAAGCAGCTAACTTTTTAGTACCATCTCTGATTAACATCACATTATGTAAACTCGTAGCAGTGACTAAGTACTAGTAAGTATACGTACGTAGCTACTGGAGTGGAGGCTGCCGTTGTGCGACACCAGGCAGATCGGGGCGTAGATGTTGTAGAGATCGATGTCGCCGATTCTGAAAGAGTCCTTGGCCTCGCCGCAGGCTTTGCCCTCCACCCGCCCGAAGCTGCAGAGCGCGCTGATCTTTCCCCACACCTCGTCGGAGACCACACCGTGGTTCCACAGGAACTCGTACACTCCCCTTTCGTTCTTGTAGTCATCAAGGTACGGGTTGCCAACCTGCAGTTAGTAAGTAAGTAACCCCGCCAGTGAGTGAGCGATGTCAATACTCATTATAGTCTTCAGTACAGATCGAGCTCGCAGATTCAGGAAACTCACGAAGATCCCCTTGAGGTTCAAGCTTGAGGCACCGAGTTTCTGGAGGGCGATGACGACGGTGGCCAACTGGGGGACGTAGTGGCCGCTGTAGCTCTCGCCGGCGATGAACAAGTCCCGGCCTTTGTACTCGGGGAACCTCTCCAGCCAGTTGAGCAAGAAGATGTAGGCGTCCACCGCCGTCCTCATGTCGCCGCTCTCTCTGTTCTCCGACGACGTGTTGGAGTAGGAGAACCCGACACCGGCCGGTGACTCCAGGAAGATCACATTTGCCACTGCAAGATAGCACCACCAAACCATCAGTGGTTGAGTGACTGTGGGACGTCGACCACATGCAAAAGCTTGCAACAAGTTGTGACAGGATTGATCGATCAAAATTCAACGTCATATACCGTTGTTCCATGCGTGCCTGTTTCTGCTGAGGGTTTTGCCGTCGTGGTTCACACGGAACGGGCCGAGCTCTTGGAAGGCGCCGGCGCCGAGCGACGAGCACCCCGGCCCGCCGTTGAGCCAGAGGACGAGAGGCTTGGAGGCGGCCTCGTAGGGTGACTCGACGAAGTAGTAGAACAGCGCGCGGCCGTGCTGCTCGCTCACCGTGACGTAGCCGGAGTACTGGTCGAAGTTGACGCGCGGGGGCTGGCCGGGCAGCGCCGCGATCTTGTCAGCTTCCCTTGCGCCCGGCGGCGAGCTCGGGCAGCTGGTGGGAAGGTGGCTGAAGCTGCTGTCCGGGTCGGCCCATGTGTCCGGCTCGGCGAATGTGTCCGGCTTGACATGCCCGTTCTCCTTTGCCCTGGCTGCGATGAAGGTCTTGAGCACATCTCGCTGCTGCAGGATCGCGGCATTCGCGAACGACGACGCGCCCAGCAGGATCACCAGCACGACCGCGAGGTATGTGGTGTGGGTCCTCATTGTAAATCTGATGCTGTCAGGCGTCAGCTGCTGCTTGTTGAGAATACGTAGATCTTCAGTGCTTTTATACACTGACAAGAGGTGGTAAGATAACACGAAGTATGTCTTGGAATCTCGGACATTCCAAGCTGGTTTTAGGATTCTCCGAAATCGATACAGGAGAGAGTGAGCTGACGGGCCTCAACAATGCAAAATTTCCAGATATCTGCTGCCTCGCTGTTCTAGCTAGAGCTGCTAGTGCCGGACATTGTTGACGCTCAGCAATGCAATCCGATCGGGCATCCAGACTCATTCGCGGTGACGCTGCCGATGCCGGGGTGACATCTCTAGGCAACAACAATCCAAACGATGGGACCAAGGTGACAGCCGGAGGCACGGCTCGGCTCGGCTAATTAGCAGTCTCAAAATTTAATTTATATAGCGTAGGCATTCTGCTCGACACGATCGCGTGTTGTTGTAGCGATTGTAATCATGATGACAGCATCCATGATGTGGCCGTTATTTTATGGCAGTCGCGCTATATATCTTCTCATCTAGAGGAAATCAACAAACAAGTTTACTAGGATGAAAAGTACGCAGGCTTGCTCGTGATGTTGAGTAGTTGCACAGGTCGAGTGTAGTTAATAGTTCCTATACAGCTCTATCGTTTAGTGACGTTAAGTCTTTTCTTAGAAAATCTATAGTGGTGGCTCGTGCAATGCGTGGGCACTACCGTTATTGTTATATATAGTTGTATGATTTTTTTTCATCAGATTTTTTATGCCACAGATAGAAAACATGCAAAATATACTGGAAGTTAACGTAGTTTTTTGCTTTACATGTAGAAAGCATAAAACCCACAAATAAATAGTACTATTCGGTTTTACAATAAATTAAGATGAAACACAATTAAAGAAGAATGAAATTCTATCATCTCAAAGTTATAGCAGTAATATTAGTGGAAACTGAACCATCTTGCATGTAGGTAAACAAAGGGTGGTGTTTATTTCCATATTATTATTATTTGTTTTATAACATGACATGCCCTCTTCTTGATATCTTCGACTTATCATACAATTTATGTTCTCCCACACCAGCTAGCGAATTTCGGTGTACAAGTCAACTCTCATGAGTCCTCACATTTTCTGCCAAACTATCTACACTTCCTAACGTCTTCAATTTCTTCAGGCCTCAACATTCCTCATGGTAAAACCAATCACTTAGTGAACATTTCTTGTGTACGAACACGTTAATCGCTTAATAGTAAATGATAGCAGAAGTCGTACTTTTTTTCAAATTTAGTATGGTTTATCCATTGCTCTTTTTCTACTTGCACAAATCTTGAAAGTTTGAACATAGAGTTTGTTCAAACGGGAAAACATTTGGTCTTCCCATTGGTCTATAAGCTCGCTGAGTTGGCCTTTACAGTTGTCAACCGCATTGGTTGAGAGGGCTTTTCGGCAATGAAGACCGTCTAGTCCAAATTGTGTGACTACGTCAAGATTGAATGGTCAATGACATTGATGATATGTTAAACCGAGCGGGAGATATTTAAACAACTTGATATTGGTGTTATTGCTCAACGGTTTCAAGCCATGAAGAAAAGGAGGAAACATTGACCTCGTATTAATCCTAGGGTTAATTAGCACATCATTGGTACTATATAGGTATATTTCGTTACCGAGTATGAATATACTTTGAATGTATTGTCATTTGATTTACTAATCCACTTTTCTTCCTTATCCTGTAGAGTCTCTTTCGAATGCCGTCGAACATCGGAGTTTCATTAGCCTTTTGGGAGTTCTGCCACATATAATATTAGCGCATATGAGCTTTTGGATGTGTTGTGAACTTATGAATCATTCGAATGTGTTGTTAACTTGTTAAAATATGAATGTGTTGTGAACATCTGATATATTGTGTATCCGTGTTTCCATGTTAAAACATTTGGGAAAACAACATTTGCTCAATAATGCTTATATTTGTTTTAAAAACTTAGTTGCAGCCTTGCGGCGCGCCTAGGCTTCAACAAATTCCTGGGTCTACCACTGCACACACACACATGCGTGTGTGCACACACACATACTAAGAAAACTTTGTGATGTATTGTATTATTGAGTTGAGCTATGATGTGTCATCAACATTCTTTGGGTAAACGTACATAAGGCCATAAGGGGGAACATTCATTGTAGAAATAACTCCTCGAAGGTCATATCAACAACAAATGTTCACGGATGCGTAGTGAGACCGCAGGTGGCAGAACACCTTTTAGGAAGGAGTAGAAAAGCACAAGTGCTCTCTTGGGCTGAAAGCTAGGAACTAAGTGACCAGCTCCTCGCACCGAGGCAAACGTGAGACCTCCCTTGTATTGTTGAACATAGCCTCCCACCTACATTATGTCATAATCTAGTTTATATCAACCACAATCATAAAACTACCTTGTTGAGGTCATTGCATAGTTACCTCGTTGTCAGGTGTGTACCATGGATGCCACGGTTTTGTGACGGACAAATTGAGATCCTTGATAGAGTACCTCGTCGCGGTAATCGGGCACACATCATCCATGTCGCCACTTACAATGAGTTAGCCATTATGTCAATACAAAAGAGTAGCAAAACTGTACCTTTTTCATATATCTATCACTTTATATTATTAAAACAATGGAAACAGAAGCCATCCTTCATATGGACTAAATAATTGGGTACGTGAATTATTATCTCTTTCCATAATACAACTTTTTTTCTAGAATCAACGACCTTTTTTTTATTTTGGTGGATCGGGAAAACAACTCTTACTAAGAGATTAGATAGTACAACTATATTTGATATATATTGTTGGAGATATATCAACTAGGGGTATAACCAACATGGATCAATCCGGCTAGTCCAGGGTGGCCCAAGGGTGGTAAGGCCAAACCTGCCGGGCGGCCCAGATAGCTGACGTATAAGGAAGTAGGCGGACGGTCCAAGGAAGGCGGAAGGCCGAAGCCCATCCAGCCACCAAGCTCAAGACGGAAGGCGGCAACCAAGCCGGCTAGGTCTAGGACTCTGTTTATTTGTCGGACAAGTACTTACCTTGTACCCTGGGGTCTGGCCGCCTATATAAGCCGGCCACCAGGGAGCCTTTAGGGCAGACGCTTCAATAGGCATCATACACATTGTAACCTGTTCACGGTTATTGCCTCATAGTGAATTATAGCAGCATGTAGGATCTCGCCACCGCCGTGGGATCCAAAACTGGGTAAACTCGCCGTGTTCAATCCCGTCCTCGACGACACCAACCTTCTTCCCCACAATCCATACGTAGGCTAGAGGACCCCCGTCTCCTATCAATTATGCCGATACCACGACAGTTGGCGCCCACCGTGGGGCATAAGGTTCCTGGCGTCACGTTCCAGGCGGGAACACTTGCCGGCGTGGGCAAGCAGATCGCCGTCGGTCGCGTCACAAGGTATGGCGGCCATAGCTACGTCAACTCAGATGAGTCCTGGCTCCCGGCGGACGACTACCTTATCGGATGCGCAATCGTACCGATCGGAGGGATCGACGTCTTCATCGGGTACACGCCAGAGGCGTACGGCCTACCGCGTTTCTACAACCCCACCCACCAACCCTTCGACCAAGCAGTCGACCGACAAGATGGATCTGAATCCGCCTTCTCCCAAGAGTCGGCCGAATCTGATTCCACTTCGTCGGAGTTGTCGGACTGGAATCAGACTCCCAGCCGGAAAACAACGATCCTGAGTCAATCCTCCCTGCTCTACAGGAGGATGCGATGTCAGATGCCGGATCCAGATCTACCGTTCAAGTCAATGTAGATTCTGACTCTGATGATGATGCTAGTCTCTTCGAAGAGAAGATCAAAACCCGCTTTTCCAGTGGTAATCCGGCTCCTTCAGAGGGCACAGCGGATAATGACATGCCTGACAAGCTGGCTATGATGGTTGTTGTCGGTCACGAGACAACCCCAGTTACTTCGGAGGCGCAAAACAAGCCGGCGAAAGATGCCGGCGACACCACTGCCGGCCAACTCATTGAAAGTTCCAACAAGGTGCGCGCAAAGAAGAAAACTGGCCTCGAGAAAGGCGGCAGCAGCAAACCCACGGATTTGCTCTCCGTCATCAAAGAAGTAGACGAGATCATGAATACTCCGGTGAATAAAGACACCCCACTTGACGAAGTGGAAGAGCTTAGGCTTAACATGCTTAAGCACTCTGACTTCCTGCAAAAAAGAGAGGAGCACGTTGAGAGCCTTGCGAAGAAGATCGAGAAAGAACAGGAGAAGATGTCGGCCAAAACAAGCCGGCAACTCTTCGAGGAGAAAAGGTCATCAAAAAACCGCCGTGGAAAAGAGCCGCCTACGCATGCGACGACAGCGGCTCAAGATCTCGGGTTCGACTGGCGTACGGCACCACAGCGCGTGGACAGAAGGGGAGATGTTGTCTTCTGCACCCCTGTCCTCAACGCGGCCGCCGCGCTAGATACCCTGGACGACAACACTTACACGGCGGAAGAAAAGCTGGCCAATGCAAGACACTTCGTGAGCAAGGCCCTAGAACAACAAGCTTGCGCTGATTCCTACGGCCACATGGCGGATGCTCGCGAGGGAGACCTCGAGTCTAAGTCGGGAAAGTGCAAAGCTGCACCCGGCGCCGACCCCGAAGGCCCGTCTAGCTCTAGTAGCCATGGCGACAAAAGGAAGGCAACGCCACCTCCAAAGAAAACGCCACCGCCAAAGCCAAGGCGGGACGAGAATTCAAGGACAGGAAGCAGAGGAGACCTGCCACCTCCATCCCAGCCAAGACGCGACAACGGCGGTAGCCGGAACAACAGGCCACCGCCTAGAAAAGATGTCGGCAGCGACCCTCCCAGGAGAGGTCGAAGCCGATCTCCGCAGCGTAGCACCGGCAGCAAGAAGAGAGAGGAGGCAGAAGGACCCAGGCGCAGCATAAGCCGGGCAGCGCAGGACGAGCCGGACGCAAACAGAGGCGCACGACAGCTCGATCCAAAAGACGCACGACACCGCCTACAAGACATAGCAAGAGGAAAGGAGCCGCTATACTCTGGACCAAAGTGCTTCGGTGACGCCATCCGCAGAGAGCCGTTCCCTAAGGACATGACATCAGTGTCAAAAAACTGTTCTAGGTACAATGGCCTCGTTAAGCCGGACTCATGGCTATCCGATTATGCCATGGCCATAGAAATTGCCGGCGGAAGAAGCTATATTGCCGTCCGCTACCTACCTCTCATGTTGGAAGGCACAGCAAGAGCTTGGATCGACAACCTTCCTGAAAAGTCCATCCACAGCTGGTACGACATGGAAAAGGTTTTCTCTCAGCACTTCCAAGGAACATACAAGCGTCCAAATACCTACACGGATTTGCAACGCTGTATCCAAAAGCCGGACGAAACCATGACAGATTTTGTCAGCCGTTGGATATCCGAAAAAGCCAACTGTCATGGTGTTTCGGACGCACAGACTATCCACGCCTTCTACACGGGCCTACAGAAGAAGTCCTTGCTCCGTCATAGGCTCGTCCGCGAGCAAATCACGGACCTTGGTGAGATGCTCAACCTGGCCGCCCAATACGCGGCGGCGGATGAAGACGTCCGGGACGATGACCCAGACGTCAACATCATACCAAAGCGGAACAACAAGCGCAAGCAGGCGCAGATGACAAACCCGGACCTTCCAATGAGGTAGCCGCAGCATTCCAAGGGAACGCCGGCAAAAAGAAGTGGAAGAATAAGAAAGATAGTCGCGAAGCCGGCTCAGGGCCTAAGGCGGCACGAATCACTTATGAACAGGCAAAGCTTTTGCCATGTCCCATCCACGCCTCACTGGGCAAGGTCAACCATATGCTTGGTGAGTGCCGTTTCATGGACGACTTCAAAAAGGATCCCACAGTCGGCTGGAAGTCAAAGAAGTCAAAGAAGAACGATAAGAAAGACAACAAGGAGGATGAGGATGACGACGACATGTCTATCTCAAGCGAAGACGACGCTGCCGCCAAGAAAAAGAAGTCGTATCTGAAGGTCAAAGAATCTCTTGTGTGCTTTGTCGGCACGCCTTC
Organism: Poa annua; assembly: GCA_026929855.1. NCBI lineage: Eukaryota > Viridiplantae > Streptophyta > Magnoliopsida > Poales > Poaceae > Poa > Poa annua. The sequence goes on from CM049432.1 coordinate 79,676,073, forward strand.
GGCTAAGGCGGATAAGGCGGAAATGCGCGAACTCAACGCGACAATGCCGGACGTCCCTCAGTACTTGAACTGGTCAGAAGCAACGATCACTTGGGACCGGTCCGACCACCCTGATCACGTTCCTCACCCAGGCAAGTACGCCCTTGTCGTCGATCCCATTGTCGACAACTTCAGACTCACAAAGGTACTTATGGATGGCGGCAGCAGCCTCAACATCCTGTACTATGATACACTAAGCCGCATGAACCTATAAGAGGATCAGCTGGACCACAGCAACCTCACTTTTCATGGCATAGTGCCCGGCAGGCAAGCAAAGTCAATGGGGAGCATCAGGCTGAAGGTAACTTTCGGACCAAAAGAGAACTACCGCTCAGAGTTCCTCCGGTTCGAAGTTGTCCCCTTCAAAAGCGCCTATCATGCAATCTTCGGACGACCGGCTTTCGCCAAGTTCATGGCAAGGCCGTGCTACATTTACAGCAAGCTTAAAATGCCGGGGGAAAACGGAACCATCACGATTTCCGGCAACTTCAAGAAAGCCAAGGAGTGCGAGCGTGGCATGGCCGCCTTCGCAGAAGCCGTCATCCACAAGGAAGAACTCGCGCTGCTCGGGGCAGACTCAGACAACTCCATGCCAAGGCCAAAGATTGATGTCAAGAAGACCTTCGAAGCTTCAAAGGACACCAAAAAGGCGGACCTCATCCCGGGTGACAAGTCTAAGCAGGTTGTCATCGGCTCCAACCTTGACAACAAATAGGAAGGCGTGCTCGTCGAGTTCCTCCGTGAGAATCGTGACATCTTTGCATGGTCGCCCTCCGACATGCCTGGTGTACCGAGGGAACTTGCCGAGCACTCGCTCAACGTCATAAAAGGATCCAAGCCGGTGAAGCAAGCAACAAGACGCTTTGGAGATGAGAGACGCAAGGCTATAGGAAAGGAGATAAATAGGCTGAAGGCCGCCAATTTCATAAAAGAAGTTGTACACACCGATTGGGTGGCAAATCCTGTACTTGTTCCAAAGAAGAATAAAGAGCTGAGGATGTGTATTGACTATACCGGCGTTAACAAGTGCTGCCCAAAGGATCCCTTTGTGCTGCCTAGAATTGACCAAGTCGTAGACTCCACAGCAGGCTCCGAGCTGCTTTGTTTTTTGGACGCCTACTCAGGATACCACCAAATCAAGATGAGAGAGTCGGATCAGCTGAAAACATCTTTCACCACTCCATACGGGACTTTCTGCTACACTACAATGCCTTTTGGCCTGAAGAATGCAGGGGCAACATACCAGCGCTGTATGCAAAATTGCCTGCACGAACAGATCGGCCGCAATGTTCACGTCTATGTAGACGACATCGCGGTAATGTCAAAAAAGAAGGCAGATCTCCTAGAGGATTTGGAAGAAACGTTTCAGAATCTCCGGAGGTATCAGATGAAACTCAATCCCGCCAAGTGCGTTTTCGGCGTTCCAGCCGGCAAACTGCTCGGGTTTATCGTCTCAGAACGAGGGATCGAGGTGAACCCGGAGAAGATCAAGGCCATCCAAAACATATCCAGACCTACTTGTCTGAAGGACGTGCATCGCCTAGCCGGATCGGCGGCAGCCGTCAGTCGTTTCATAAGCCGCCTAGGGGAAAAGGCAATGCCTCTCTACCGGCTATTGAAGAAATCCGACAACTTCGAGTGGACAGGAGAGGCTGATGCCGCCTTGCAACAACTTAAGGAGGCCCTCATATCCGCTCCGATATTGGCAGCACCTCGATCACAGGAACCAATGCTGATGTACATCGCAGCAACAGGAGCTGTTGTCAGCGTTGTCTTGGCTATAAAAAGAAAGGAGAACGAAGCCGCGGCGTGTGAGCAGCGACCGGTCTACTTCATCAGTGAAGTATTCTCCGCCTCCAAGCGGAGGTATCCGCATTACCAAAAGCTGGCTTATGGTGTATTCTTTGCCGCCAGCTAGCTTAGGCATTACTTCGAGGAACACATAGTGACAGTAGTCAGCAAGGCACCGTTGGGAGACATAATCAACAATGCAGAGGCAACAGGTCGAGTTGCCAAATGGGGCATCGAACTTGCCGCCTTTGATATAGTCTATAAACCACGGACCGCCATTAAGTCTCAAGCGCTTGCAGACTTTGTCGCCGACTGGACAGAGGCCATGGAGGAAGCGACACTCCCCGAATCAGAATATTGGGTCATGCACTTTGACGGATCAAAGATGCTCAAAGGCTCGGGGGCTGGAGTCGTCCTACGCACGCCTAAAGGTGACAAGCTTAGCTACGTGTTACAAATCCACTTCACAGCAACCAAAAAACGTTGCCGAGTACGAAGTTTTGCTTCATGGGTTACACGTGGCGAACGACCTAGGCGTCAAAAGAATCCTCTGTTATGGCGACTCAGATTTGGTCGCGCAGCAAGTAAGCGGAACATGGGATGCGAAAAGCGCAACAATGGCGGCTTACAGAGCCAAAGTTGACGAATTCGCAAAAAACTTCACGGGCTACGAAGTCCGGCATGTTCCAAGAGCTGAGAACGAGGCGGCGGACACACTTGCAAGACTAGGATCGGAGCGCAAAAAGGTACCAAAAGATATTTTCCTGGAACATTTGCACAAGCCATCCATTAAAGGCGCCGATTTGATGGACCCCGATGCAGAAGAACCGGTAGAAGCGGCAAGTCTCGCTGTCTACTTGACACAGCCGGATTTGACAGTCCCATACCTCGACTTTCTAATCGACAGAAAGTTGCCGGAGGACGATGAGGTGCTAAAAAGGCAGATCATAAGGCGAGCCAAGACATTCACGATAATAAAAGGCCAGCTATATAAGCGAAGCACGTGCGGCATCTATCAGCGGTGCATACAGCCGGAAGAAGGCCGGAAAATTCTGAAGGACATACATATTGGCACCTGCGGGCATCATGCTTCCGCCAGGTCCATTGTATCCAAAGCTTTCCGCCAAGGTTTCTACTGGCTCACCGCCAAAGAAGACGCCGAGAACATCGTAAAGACATGCAAAGGCTGCCAGTTGTACGCTCGTCAACCTCACTTGTCGGCACAGGAACTAAGGACGATTCCAATCACCTGGCCGTTAGCGGTCTGGGGCTTAGACATGGTGGGTCCCTTCAAGAAGGCACGCGGTGGGTACACCCACCTATTGGTCGCTGTCGACAAGTTCACCAAATGGGTCGAGGCTAAACCGATCAACAAACTTGACGCACGAACAGCCACCAATTTTCTCTGGGGAATTATCTCTCGGTTTGGAGTTCCACACAGCATTATCACCGATAATGGCAGCAACCTGTCTCAAGGCGACATAGAAGAATACTGCAGCGATCTGGGTATCCGGCTTGATTTGGCATCCGTGTCACACCCTCAATCCAATGGACAAGTAGAGCGTACAAACGGCCTAGTCTTATCAGGACTTAAGCCTCGTCTCGAAGCTCCATTACACAGGGCAGTCGGCGCTTGGGCAGATGAGTTACAGTCGGTACTATGGAGTTTACGCACAACGCCAAACAGGTATACCGGCTACACTCCTTTCTTCTTAGTATATGGCGCTGAGGCAGTGCTACCTACCGACATGAAGTACGATTCCCCAAGAGTTCAAGCCTACATCGAGCAAGACGTAGAAGGTGCAAGACATGATAGCCTAGACCTGCTAGACGAAGAAAGAGACGTCGCTCTCCATCGCTCCGCCTTGTACCAGCAACAACTCCGCCGCTATCATAGCCGGAGAGTGCGGAAGCGAAGCTTCAGAACAGGTGACCTGGTTCTCCGCCTAATTCAAGACAGAAAAGGCTTGCACAAGTTATCCCCGCCATGGGAAGGACCGTTTATAGTCACAAAGGCGCTGCTCAATGGTTCCTACTACCTGGCCGACATCCGCGACGAAGACGAAAAGAAAATGCGCAAGAAGGCGGCAGGAAAAAGGGGAACCAAGCGCAAAAAAGGCATTGACGATCCGTTCGAGCAAACAAGACGTCCTTGGAATATTGAGCAGCTACGTCCTTTCTACACTTAGCAATTTATAATTGTAATAAGTTAAATATAATTATGAAATAAAAGTCTATGGTTCCTCATATGTGTTGAGAAGTATGCCATCTTTTGTCCTTTCTTGCAATCATATTTCCCCTATGTATCTAAGTTACCTATTTTCTAGCTACGTGCAAAGATTCAAACTGGTAGATACTTGCAGCTTTCGAGCCAACCCAAAGCAAAAATAAACTTTTTTGCGCCGCCTAATTCCTTTACCTCTGATTACTTATATGTGGTTCGCCTAGTAGTATGTCTTTGACACCAACATGTTGCCTTTGGTCTCTGATTCTAAACACATGGTTTAGCCCTGGTTGTTTCAGCTAAAGTTACCGGCTGAGGTTTCGTCAACATACAAAAAGTCAAACATATAAGTCAGGGTAAAATTAAGGCGGGCCATATAAATAAAGACAAAATAAAACTTGTCAGCTAGTTTCCGCCTAACAAAGCAGCAACAAAAGTATATACAAATATTGCAAGTCAATGTTGCATTGTTTCAGGGGCCGACAAATAAGGCTAATAGGAGGCAAGGACAGAAAGATATGGCTCGGGGGAGCATCTACATCAGGCTTGGGGGCTGACAACTTCAGCCCCGGAACTATCACTCCCCTCCGCCTCGGCCGCGCCGGCAGCTCCAGCTCCTTCTCCGCCAGGCACAGGATGGCGCCGATAGAATATAGAAGTGTCAACCATATCGGCAACACGCGTGGCGTAGCCGGCAACGCTGTCCAGAACAGCGGCCGGCTCAACCTCGTTGCCGTCTTCATATGTTGACGGCATGCCTTCGGTAACAGCTTCTATCTCCGCCTCGGGGTAGTGCGCCATGAATAACCCAAGTGCGTTCTTGGCACCACCCTGCGCCGCCGACTTCAGCGAGCTCTTGTGCAGTTTGGTCGCCTGCTCCAAGATAGCGGGCACGTCGCTGAACTCGGTCGGTTCCTGGCTGCCGGAGGAGGTGAAGAACTTGGCGGCAAACCGCTTGGACGCCGCCAAAGTCTCGGTGATCAGTTCGCCTAGATGCGCAAGGCGATCCAGGCGGGGGCCGACAACCTTGTCATCGCCTAAACCGGCGGGAACTGTATCAAAAATGAAGCCATTAGTTTGGCTCGGGCTAAAGCAAAATGGCAACATCAAATAAGGAGTAAGAAATTACCAAGGGCCGAGTTATGGAAAGCAGACAACTCAATCATATGAGTTGCCAGCGCATCCTCAGCAGTTTGGGCGCGAGAAGTCTGCTTGGAGATTTCCTCGGCAGCCGTCTTCTCCGCCTCCGCCAACTTATTGCGCAGGCTATCCAGCTCGCCAGTGAGCTGGCTAGATTCTTGCTCAAATTTGAGCTGTTGGGCCTCCATCTCCTTCTGGTGAGCCTCCTTCAACTCCAAGTTGGCGGCCGCCAAATCAGAAGCTTCATTCATAAGAGCTTGCATATCAGTGGACGCCTTCAGAATATCCTGGGCGTGGTCTAGCAGTTCTACAAATATGGATTCGCTAACTAAATGATTGACGGAAACATAAGTCGAAAGTATAGCTGAAGGCGAAGAGGATTAACCCTACCTTCATCTTTTTTGCGGGCCCCTCCAACTCGGCAATCCGCAGGTCCTTAGCCTCGCACTCCTTCTTCAGGTCGCGGCAGCGCCGGTTTATCTCGACTCGGGAGGAGACAAGCTCGACGTTGGCGGACACAAGGCCCTGCAGGACAAAACAAAGGCATAAAACATATTGTCGAATAACCACTAAGCCGGCAGTCAAAATTTCTTTTATTTTTGACTTGCCATCTAAGTGCTCAGGGGAAAGGCTATGTATATGCCGGAGTGGTCAAAACTTACAGATAGGTCGCCCTCCAAGTCGGCGAAGGCCTGCGAGGCGAAGTTGGCGAAAGCCAAAGTTGACTCCTTGGCCTCCTTAAAGGTGGAACAAGGGTCCCTAACCTTGCCGCCTCCCGCAGTCGGGGCTGCCCTCCGAGACCCGCCGGCAGTCGACTCCAGCAACCCTTCATTGGCGGCGCGCGATTGAGCGGCTTCATCGGCCGTAGCCTCAGCCAGCAGTAGGGGAGTCTTGGGCGCGCGGTCGGTGGAAGAGGCCCTTGGCGGAGCGCCAGAAGCCGGAGCCAGGGGCTTACGACGAGCGTCGCCCATAAAGCTGCCGGCTTGGAGCTGAGGAGTTGGCGGCACGGTAGCCGGCGAGCTGCCTTGTGGCCGCTTACCCTTGCCAAGAAGCCTGGTCGTCAACCGGGAAGTTGCGACCCTTTCCCTGTCAATAAAAAGCAAGCACAGTCAATTGGGTGCCAGTATTGAAGAGGTTTGTCGTCTATTAAAGGCATAATTGAGTACCTTCGGTGGATATTAATCCCCGCGTTCTCGCCAAGGTTGGCGAGAGCCGGCTCGGTAACCGATGCGATCCGTTTCTTCCTCTCGGCATTCACTGTAGAGGAAGCAGCGCCGGATGCCTTGCGCTTCTTCGTGTTCCCGGCTTCCAACTCGTAGAAGTCGGGAGCCAGGTCATCCTCCCCCAAGGCGGAGAGCTGAAAAAGAAGACAAGTTTAATGGAGCTCAATTTTAGCCGGCGAAGCTATCAAACAAGGGGCAAGGAAGAAGATATTTACCTCGAGGGGAGGGTTGTCGTGGGTGTGCATAGGCACGCCCTCCACCGCCTTCACCAGCCCCGCCTTGACGAGGCTGCGGAGCCGGAACGCCAGGTCGGCAACCGGCAACATCTCTTCGCTCACGCGGAGAGAGGCCGTGTCAGTAGGCGAATACTGACACATTTTGTGCGGGCTGTACCGCAGGGGGAGGATCTGCCGGCCGAGCCAGCAGATGACGGTGTCGACCCCATCCAGCAGAGGGGGAGCCATCGTCCGCGTGAGGAATTCAATCCGCCTTTGAATAAGGCGGAGTTCCTCCGTCATCTTGGGCACCGCCTCGTCCCAGCAGAGACGGGGCATAGGTGGCGCGTTGACGAATTCCGGGATGCCAACTTGGCGGCCCGGAGCTGCCATATCTTGGCAGTAGAAGAAGGTGGAGGTCCAGCCCTTGACGGACTCAAGGTATGGTATCTTAGGATACCATTGGCGGCCCTGGCGGCAGTTGAAGGTGACGCTGCCGCAGGTTGCCAGCCCGCCGTCCGGCACCGTCTGTCGCCGGCAACGGAAGCAATATCTGAAGAAGTCTAAACTAGGCCTAATACCTAGGTAGCCTTCGAACAGAGTTGTGAAGCCGGCTAGGACTAATATGCTATTGGGTGCTATGTTGTGCGGCTGGAGCCCATAATGATCTAGAACCTCGCTAAAGAAGACGGAAGGCGGAAGCGCCATTCCCCTAACCAAATGGGAGGTGAGGATTACCCGCTCCCCGGCTCTCGGGTCCGGGATGACGTCTCCATAGGCGGCCCTCCACCGGCAATCTTCCCGAGTGGGGAGGTAGCCGACGACCTCCAAATCTTGGAGGGCGTCTTCGTCGACTATGGAAGGTAGCCAGTAGCGGGACCCGAGGTCCGCCGCTTCCTCTTCCTCGTCGACGGGGGCGCCCGCCGTCGTCATCGCCGTGGTGGTCGGTGGAGGAGCCGAGGGACCCGCCGCTGGCGCGCGCGCGGTGGAAGTTCGGGGGGCGACGGTGGCGACATTGCCCGTCGCCGCCGTCGCGGGACGAGTTTTCGCGCCGCCCATCGCCGTCGCGGGCGCGGTCTCGATCGCCGGACCGCTCGACGCCGTGGAAAGGTTCTGGCCGGTGGACATCGCCGCGCGGAGAGGTCGTCGGAGGAGAGGTCGTCGGAGGAGAGCGCTCGGAAGCAAGAAGCGGAGAAGTGGAAAGGGCAAGAGGGCACGGAGAGCAAAGGCAGGGTGGTAAAAATGGACCGTTTGACTACCTATTTATAGGGCCAGGCGTTGCTCCCTGTGCAACGGTGCTTTTAGTCGGACACGTGTCCAACATCCGTTACAACACACGATTGCACGATCTCCACGCCTCCTCTTTTCCCGCAATTTGTGATCATGGCGAGATTCCCGCCTAGGCTGTTTTCAAACTGTCGTGAGCCGGCTAGGTGGAAACCGTCAAGAAGAACGCTCGGCAAGATTGCCGAGTAACCGTCTTTTCCCATGATGGATAAAGGCGGCCGCATGTCAATATCAAGACACGCATGCCTCGTTTATTTTCAGAATGGTTCAAGTCCTGCAGCCGCCAACTTTGGCAGATGAAGAATCAAGAAGAAGTCGGCGCCTGGAGAACTTCAACCTTTCTGGGGGCTAATGTTGGGGATATATCAACTAGGGGTATAACCAACATGGATCAATCCGGCTAGTCCAGGGTGGCCCAAGGGTGGTAAGGCCGAAACCTGCCGGGCGGCCCAGATAGCTGACGTATAAGGAAGTAGGCGGACGGTCCAAGAAAGGCGGAAGGCCGAAGCCCATCCAGCCACCAAGCCCAAGACAGAAGGCTGCAATCAAGCCGGCTAGGTGTAGGACTCTGTTTACTTGCCGGACAAGTACTTACCTTGTACCCTGTGGTCTTGCCGCCTATATAAGCCGGCCACCAGGGAGCCTTTAGGGCAGACGCTTCAATAGACATCATACACATTGTAACCTGTCCACGGCTATTGCCTCATAGTGAATTATAGCAGCACGTAGGATCTCGCCACCGCCGTGGGATCCGAAACTGGGTAAACTCGCCGTGTTCAAACCCGTCCTCGACGATACCAACCTTCTTCCCCACAATCCATACGTAGGGTAGAGGACCCCCGTCTCCTATCAATTATGCCGATACCACGACATATATGAGTTTAAATAATTATTATGCACATAACTATACAACTCTATTTTATGCATGAAATGTGGAATTCTTTTATTACGTACATGAAGAATAAAAAATCATACAAGTGAGTAAAAGTACAATTATGTGCATACCTCTAAACCCAGACTCTTAATCCGTTGTCGACAAGCCAATCGAGAGTTGGCACCATAGATATTGGGGCATCGGTCCAGTTCAAGAAGAGTCTGTGAGCAAAACAAGTTAGTGTCCTGTCAGGTGAAGTATCTGTACAGAACAAGTTGGGGGTAAATATCCGGTTCAGAAATGGGTAAGAAGTAACCGATCGAGGGTTTGAGATGACTTACTTGCATTCTGACCACTCGGTGTTAGTTCGAGCATGTATGCCGTCCGCACCTCAGGATTATTGAAGTAATCGGAGATATAGTAACCTATGCACGGATCATAGCCTGCCACCTTTCTCAGTGAAAAGAACTTGATGAATTAGTATACCACCACCCCTGATGAGATCTCTAGAGGGTAAACGGCATTAGATTAGATAGTGGAACTTGTAGTAGTACGTACGTAGCTGCTGGGATAGGGAGTGCCGTCTTGCGACCTAAGGCAGACCGGGGTGTAGATGATGTATTGATTAATTTGACCCTTTTCCCTATCCGCCATCGCCATGGACTCGTCGCACGCCTCGCTCTCGGACGGGCCGAACCTGCAGAGCTCGGTCATCTCGCCCCACATCTCGTCGGACATCACCCCGTGGTTCCACCGGTACTCGTACCGGCCCTTTGTGTTCTTGAAGCCATCAAGAAGTGGGTTGCCAACCTGCAACAGATACAGAACCCACAAACCAGTCACCGCAAAACATGCATGTCAAATCAAAGCTGGATCAAGCAGCTAGCTGCTTGGACAACTTACGAAGATCCCCTTGAGGTTCATGCTTGTGCCGCCGAATTTTTGGACGACAGTGATGACGGTGGCGAGCTGCGGGACCTAGTGACAGCTGTAGCTCTCGCCGGCGAGGTAGAAGTCGCGGCCCTTGTACTCCGGGAACCTCTCGAGCCAGTTGAGCAGGAAGATGTAGGCGTCCACGGCAGTCCTCGTGTCACCATGCTCGGACGACATGTTGGAGTAGGAGAACCCCACGCCCGCCGGCGACTCCAGGAAGATCACATTCGCCACCGCATGCATGCGCGACACCGCAGCAAACAAATTCACTGACATTTTAAGGGCCCGGGGTGAAACAAGAATTTAGGACCCTTTACTATAAGTAATTTAAAAATATAAGTAATTTAAAAATAGATATATAAAACATAGATCAAACAAGAGAAGCGTGATATAAATTTTAGCGTCAACTCATCTAGATTTGTCTAAGTGCTAATCTTACTAATCAAAGATGCTTAAAGAGGTGCTCTATGTGATTCTATAAGTTTTGGTTCGCCTTTTCTTCTTCTATTTTTCCATCATCGGACATATAACAACACTAGAAATAAACTGGAATTCGTAATTTAAATTAGGGGCTAAACATTCTAAACGCGGCTACACCATAAATTAGAGAAGATAACAAGTAATCAACAAATATACCTAGATGCCCGGTTGGTCATCCGACGGCGCACGCCTTGCGCAATCAGATATAAATAGGGCACTAGGTATATAGAAAAATACTACTGACATGACGCCTTGGGTGATTGGACGCAACAGGGCCCGAGATATACGGTAAGCTAATGAGACGGAGTTGTGTTGTGGCAGGCTGAGAGATGAGATTAGAGTAAGGTTTTAATCAGACGAGTGAACAATTAAATTTATTATTTATAAAACAAACTGATTGGGTGATGTATGGCCGGCAAGTTTCTATGTTTGGCTAATGATCGACTCAATTGCATTCTTCTGCCCCGGACCTGTCTCCGAAGTAAAAGGGCCCAATTAGCCAATCGTTAAACGCCTGCACCACGAAGTTGTTTGCAATTGTTTTTGCATGTCATGTATACATGCTAAGCCTATTATACATGTACTTCCGGAGGGCTCTAAAAATTGCTGGACCCGGGGCGGCCGCCCCTCTCGACACCCTAGGACCGGCCCATCAGTTACGTACGTGGAGATGTACAATTAAGGGGATTGATCGATCGATTGTTCACCGGCATTCATACCGTTGTTCCACGCGTGCCCGTTTCTGCTCAGGGTCTTGCCGTCGGGGTTGACACGGAACGGGCCGAGCTCCTGGAAGGCGCCGGCGCCCAGCGACGAGCACCCCGGCCCGCCGTTGAGCCAGAGGACGAGCGGCTTGGAGGCGGCCTCGTAGGGGGCTTCGACGAAGTAGTAGAAGAGCGCGCGGCCGCGCTCCTCGCTCACCGTGACGTAGCCGGAGTACTGGTCGAAGTTGACGCGCGGGGGCTGGCCGGGCAGCGCCGCGATCTTGTCGGCCTCCCTGGCGCCCGGCGGCGAGCTCGGGCAGCTGGCGGGAAGGTGTTTGAAGCTGCTCTCCGGGTCGGCCCATGTGTCCGGCTCGGCGAATTTATCGGGCGTAACAGGCCCGTTCCCAAGCATCTGGGCCCTCGATTTGAGGAAGGTTTTGAGCACATCTTGCTGCTGCAGCAGGGTCGCATTCGCGAGCGATGAGCCCAGTAGTAGGATCACCACCAGAATGACCGAGACCTCCTGGTTCCTCATCGTGAACTGCTGAGGTTATGATCTGTAGATCATTTGGTGTTTTTATACAGTTACGGAGTGTGATCAAAGGGGCCGGTAAACTTCCACGAAATAGTACTGTTCCTAGCACAAACTTTGCGGTTAGGATTCTCCGAAATCAGACAACGAACTAGCCTAGCTTGCCAATCAATCTAATTAACATGCATCGATGCTTGACTGGGTTCAAGAATGTCATAGCATTTCAGATACCGTTCCATATGTAGTGCCGGCAGGGCCTTGTTAGCGTACAGCAACGCAAATGAAGTCGACGTCGAAACTATTTTCTGGCGACACCGTTGATGCCGAAGTGACATCTCTCGCAACAATTAGTCCATACGATCTGACCGAGGTGAAAAATAGGTACACTTGTATCAGTATTCATTGCTTACTGAGCAATGCTAATTTTATGATGGAGTTCAGTTTACAAATTTTCTCGTTATAGTATCGATACATGGTAATTTTGCACCAGTTACGGAAAAGAGCGGCAACTTAGGGTTTCAACTCTAGCTGTCGCCACCGGCGCTATCTGCAACTTAATCGTCGCTTTATGCCGCTATCAAGGGTCCATAATGTTAGAACTCGATTTTGGTTGTTGTCTTCTTCGTCAATGGAGATGGCATCGTATGTAATACGTGATCTTCCGCGCTTCAGTCGTTGGCGAGATCTCCTTCTCGACGTTAATGGTGGATTTAGAAGATTGAATTTGTCTAGGTATGATTCTTCATATCTTGCTTCGCCAGATTAATCTTAGATTATTTTTCATGATTGCCGTGAGAAGGTTTGTCCTCGCATTATCTATCCCGGCTACCACGTCTTTGGCAATGGTGATTCGTTCTCTCGACTCCCAAGGTCATCGATAAAGTGGCACAGTTATTTGTTTCTGAAATATCAGTGTTGTTGCTCTTGCCGATCTTGCTTGATTAATTTAATCTATGCGTGTGTGCACAAAATTTTGGCATTGCGGCTCAAAATTGAAAAGGAGAATCATCGTTGGTATTCATAGGTCTGTGGTTTGGTGTTCTTGACGTTTTTCTACGGCTTACTTCAGAAAAGTATAAGATTGTGTCATGGAAAAAGAAATAGATTGAAGATCTCATAAATTTGTTCGTCTTTTAGTTTATTTTTATAATCGATGTAATCGTATACTCTTTGTTGATTTAATATATGTGAAAAAAAACTTTCTGGTTATGGTTAAAGATCTGGAGTATTTGTTTTTCTCGATTCCAAACGCTCCATTATTACATAGAGATAGCTTGGACCTCGTGTTCCTAAGTAGCCCAAACTAACATAAACCCCTAATTTATTGCCTTCTCAACAGATCTGCCACATCAACAAAAGTTTCTCTACTCTGAACTCTGAAATAACTTGAGACATAGTATTAGTGTAAAGCAACTTCTCATGCAAAGCTTCCAAATTCGCCATCTGGACAGTGTGAGCTCACTTTGTCTGTTCATGCTTGGATCTGCTGATGCTTGTTATGCACATTTGGAAGGGGCCAAAAAACATTGTCACCAGATTTTGTTTTTGGCAATAACTGATGCATGTCATCTTGTGATCAGGGGCAAAACTCATGAAGAGAAACATGACAATAGCAGCCCGGCCTCACAAATCAGCTATGTAGCTCTCTCTCTATCTGCAAAATAATGAAAATTATGTTCAAGAGAATTAAAGTGGAAAAAGGAATGGTGTACAGCACATCTGATCTCTTTCATCATGTTTCCAGGCTAGCACTCCAGTCCAGTAGCATGCCCAAACAGAAATGCAGATCGCTGGATTACACTCCAATGGTGGCCGAAACTGACAAATGACACATACACCACCGCACGACTGGCTCCTAATCTTCAGGATATGTGATACAGATTCCAGCAGGCCTCACTGATGTGCAAAAGGGAAGGAAAAGATAGTAAGCTAGAGCTGATCCTGTCCTACATCAATCCTGTCTGCCAAAATGAACTAGTATCAGCATTTAGCTACACGCCTACACTCCTCTTCCCGAAATGAATTACAGATCACGGAGCATATATGCATGAGCATGACCACCAGCAATAATTCAGCAACACATTGTGCACCTCACCTGAAAGGCAAACGATTTAATTCATGTATGCACCAGGGCGTACGCTACCTATGATCAATCAGGCAAGATTGAGGGGAGCGAGGACGGATCGTCCCATCCTTTTTGGGTGTGACACCCGAGAAACCAACCACCTTCCTTTCAGTGCAAATTCTAAAACAAGGAGCAGATCGGTGGACGAGGATAATTGTGTGTTTTTCCTCTGATTTGAACGCCACTGCAATCTGTCTGCTGGTGGATCGTCGATCAAGTGCCTTTGTTCCCCTACGTGGCTAGGCTAGTTAGTTGTTTAATTACCTAGATGTGCTTCCGTACAGATGGTTTAGGATAAAACGTGCTTGATTAAGACTAGTTTGATGTCATGGAAACAATAATAATGGCTTTATGATCAAGTACGTTGGAGACACTTAATTTGGAGGCATGTTAATGGTTTTATGGTCATCGAAGTTTAGAGGCTTGTTATGCACATAAGATATTTTATAATCGATTATTCTAACTAGCGTCTGTGCTATATGATATATATATATATCCGGCGGGTGGATGTTAACAATCTCCTCTATAAGGAAGTGGAACGGATAATCATACATGCATGAAAGGAATCTTTTTCATAATTGAAAATTCAAAATAAATTATCTTTTAAACCGCTAATCCAATTGACGATCCGTTTTCACCGATGGGTTCGCATCGACGAGAACTTCAAAACAAGATCCCATCTTAATATGTTTCGACGAACTTTTTTTTTCGTTATCAGTTACCAGGTTATAATAATGTAGTTACCATATTACTATCTAACATTTACCATTCAAATAATGACTCGTTACCATGCAATTTTAACATGTTTTACCGTCATATCCATAATCTTCATGTTCAAATAGTGAGTATTAGATTCATTCTAAACACTTAAGAATATGAAATACCGTCGTGAAAAGATTACGTTGGTGAGTAGAGAAGAGTAGAGAAGTTCAAATAAACAGGCAACCATTTGATTTAAACCTGGTAATTAACATGACAATACCTGGTGACTAAGTGACTATAATCTGGTAACTTGGGTCAGGAAAAAAAGTTGTCAAAACATATCAAGATGAGATTTAGTTTTGAAGATCTAATCGCGATAAAACCAACCGTAAAAACAGATTTGAATTTTGATTTACGGTCTAAGAAATAAAACATTTTAAAGTTTAAAACACAAAAGGAATCTACGTGCATGCGTGACTTGGTTACCCTATTCTTTCCGTGCCCACAAAAAACTAATCTGAAACACGTGCCCTTATTAGCATAGTCCTTTTATAATTGAGTGCCTCGCAAAAACAAAAGAGTAGCACCAAACGACATAACTAAACAGCTGGCAAGATCTTGTAATAATACATAGACTTCCAAGTCTAATCTTGACCCACACATGTAAACTGCTACCACTAGGAGTACTAGAGCAAGCATAGTAGCGGGTACTGTACGGTGTAGTATTACCATCTTAAATATATTAGCAAGCCATGTTGTTAAATTGGCACCTAGAATTAGGTGGTAAGTACGGCTAACATCTAGCTAGCTATTTTTTTCCAAAGGAACACTGTATGTTCCATGTGCCATGCATATTCGTGGGCAATAACATGGCCTAATTGGCACGCAATATGTGTAGGACATGAACATATTATATAGCAGGACTCATGCCATCTACATGCACGAATATATAGTCCGAGATATATACAACAAATGCACGAATTATCAAAAGTTCAAAACAGATAATACAACAAATGCACCACTAATTGGCACTTACAAATAATACAACAAATGCACCATTGGCTCGCGCTCAAAGAATTTTTATTTTTTTAGATGTTAAAATAGTGTAGCAGGTGATGGGGTTCGAGGCACCCCATTATTATCTCTTCCCATCTACAGTACCTGAGAGCTCTCTCGATGCGCCCGGGCCAAACAGTGACCGTTCCCGCCGATGTTGTCAGTCGAGAATGGCTGAGGGGTGGTGTCGGATTTCCTCCCGTTGTATATAGTAGTGCTAGGTTATTAGTTTGGTCCTATATGGCATCTTAGAGTAGGTCGCCGACTCCCATTGGCATGCTTCCGTTCTGATATTTGTGGGTGTGCATCTTCAGCGACTAGAGAGCGGCGGAATCGACGTAGCATGTCCTACAATAAGGTCGTCCTCCCCTCTCTTTCCAGCTTCGCTGGCCTCGCGTTTTGGCATGGCGCGGGACAACGATGGTGGGGTGTCTCTGGATGGCTTCCAAAGGAGGAAGATGGATTGTGAGCATCTTGCTGCAAGATTTTCAAATAAGCGCTCGCCTTTCCAAATAAGTGAGTTTCTGGCTCAGCTTCCTCAATCGGACGACCGTGGTGGCGAGGGAGAGGTGGAGCGGAGACGGGAACTAGCTGATGGTGAAAGGGAGAAGGGTGGTCTGGCCTGTCCAAGTCAAGATTCTACAGATCTTAGGGCGATCCCAAGCCATGGCATTGTTTGGCCACGACTATCCACAGCAAGAAGGGTGGCCTCGCCATGCTTTAGCGTCTTGCCGTATCAAGCTTCTTCTTCCTCTGACAAGGGATGATCTTCTTCCGTCTCGGTGTTGCAATCGACATTGTTGTTGAGCCAGTGGTCTCGTCCCCGGCGTCGGCAACGGTGGTAACTAATGTTGGCGGCTCTGTGACGGTGGAGCCCTAGGATCTGATCATGTTTTCGCGAGTGTTTGGAGGGTGTGTTCCGTAAAAACGAAGTACTCGGATGTATTTTCCTTTCATATTGAGGTCCTCGTTGACCTCTCCCTATTTACACACAAAAAAAAATGGGGTTCATGTTAGCGTGGTCACCTTCACTCGTAGGAAAGCAGCAACACGTACGTGGACCACACGGACACCAACAATCTTCGGTTGATCTTCCCTTTTCGCTGCTGGAATAGTGGACCGTGCCCTTACCTTCGGTTCCTTCGCCCTCAAAGCTGCATATGCCTTCTTTCACCCTCTCATGCATGGTATGGTAGATCGATGATGCTAGATCACAATACATGCCCGTTGTCTAATATGATTTGCTAGAGATAAGTTGATCACCGGCACGCTTTCTCTCTCTACCGTAGTACGAGCATCTGTTTTCTCTTGTCTCTGTAGTCTATATCATGTGGATTTTAGTAGAGGAAAGGGATATGCTAAAATGAACGCTTGGACTAAACATCTGACGGAAAGTAAGCTTTACCGCAGTTTTGCCTCTCCACGTGATAAGATTTTTCTCAGGTGCGGCAACTGCATCTCACACGCTAGCCAGGAAGCATAAATTTGTGGTTATCTTTAAGTGCGAGACAAGTTTAGAACCAAAGACAAAAACCCCAATTTGACTTTGCTGCAAGCATATATAGATCCTCTCCTCTCCTTTTTTATTTTGAAAAAGGGATTTCAGTCTCAAAATAAGACCCGGCATCTGCATAACAAGTGTATACACCACAAACATATTCGAAACAAAACATAAAAGGCAAATTACAAAAATATTGTATTCCGCATAAAGTATTTGTGGTACCAACATCCGGAAACACGCTGCCAACCATGTGGGATAAAAATATCTCTTACCGTAGCCTCTAACCGTGCAGACGGCTCCATAAACATGTCTTACAACTCCACATGTTGTATAGACGACCATAAGCGAACCACGTGTGCACCGCGAGAAACAACCTATGTAAGAGAAACATTTTTATTATTAAAAATCTTATTATTTCTATATAGCTAAAACGATTATATATTAATATGTCAAATATAACGCTCCCTCTCACACGTCCACAATAATTTTGAGCACGGACGCTCGGTAAATAGTGCTTCAGATCAGAGCCCTCTGAACGTTAAAAGGGAAATGGAACGAAAAAGCAAGAGCGAGACTTTTGTGCCCGGTACGATGCTTGCTTTGTACCACTATTCTGTACGTCCTGCACAGTTGCCGCATCCCTTCCATGAACAGTTTCAGCTTCCAGAACTAGATGTCGGCATCATATATACTCCATACACACGGTGCATCATTCCGTAGTTCTGTTGTAGTACAAGTAGGAGGGGGAAAACATAACGTAATTCCGTCGACTTACTTGCTGCCCATGGAACATCATCAGTACTGCTACTATGGAACGGTCGCCGGGACCAAGTGCAATCGGATCAGTGCTGCAGTCGTGGGTCGTGCATGCTTACTGATCATGCATCGGACATGTGGGCCCGGCTGGGAGAAAAAGGTTACAAACTTTTCTGAAAAAGGAGGCCATGCATGGACCATGTTTTAGATTTAGGCAGAGTGCAGCTCTCGGGTGTGCAATTATGCATGTTTCTATCCACCCCTTATCAATTCTTGTTCTTGTTCAGAGGTTTACAAGAATGTGGTGTATCCTTGGGGTAATAGATGTGTGTTTTGTGAACTGTACTTGAAACCACCTCCATCCTTTGAGTATTGTTTTTTGCAGATTACATATGAAAATACTCCTCGAAACGGGTCGAAGCCCCGCTATATAATATAGCAAACAACCGATACAATCAACAAGAGTCTCGACCACAAGACCTGCTGGGGCAACATCAAACATACATCAAAAGAAGAAAAGGAAAAACTCAACGGTGGGTCCAGAAGACCTGAATCACAGCTTTACAAAACTTGTACACTGCTTTTAGGCACGTGGACGCATTCATCCGCATATACTCGTCCATAAGATCATCGCCTACTCCATATATGTAAGCGTGGCAGTGCATTTTTAGTACGAAAAGGAGACGAGAATACCAACGGCATCCCTTCTCCATACGAAATAATCATTGAAATGCATCACCCCAACCGTACACGGTTGAATAAGACGTTCTCATCCAGAAACAGCAAGGGAAAATCTTGTAATGGTATGTGGGTTTTACCGGCCAAAACTAGTCGTCGTGGAGCTAGACTTGGTCAGCTCTCTTCGGTTCCGTTCTAAGGCAGGAGCACGGCCCGACACCGACCCTCTATACACTGGCCGTATCCACTCAACGAACTCATTAACGACGTGGGAGGTAGCAAGGTCATCACTCTCGATGTAATCGGACGAGTCGTCGGGGAGGACTCGTACTCAATGTAGTCCTTGTAAAAGTAGTCATCAGACTTATCCATAGTTGAGTTTGTACCTTGGTTGTTGTCGGGGCAAACGGACGAACATATTGTGGGTGGAGTCGGGTCACGGGCATTCCGAGCCGCAAGGGCACGTGATCCACCGCCCACGATAGGGGAGGAACCGAGGAAGTCGCTTCGGTGACGGTCGGACAAAGGAGTAGGTGGTGGCCGTCTCGGAATGGCCTACAACACCTACATGGGGTGGCGACGACGGGGTGGCGACGCGAGGGTCGAGGAAGGAGGAAAATGTATGGGGTTGGGAATGCCCTCACTCACGGGTCAGGGACGGACTGAAGGGATAGAAGAAGCGTTGTCCGATTGTGTTCACGGCCAACGCAAACTCGATCAAGTTTAGGCCGTTTACATCATCGTGTTAGGTAATGATTTTGGCTCACACGACCGAAAAGGTACTGACATACCAAATGTGTCGACCCGGTAGAGTCATCCTCAACCCGGATTTATTAAGCGTCCCGAGCGATGTCGACAGCGGCGCTAAACTGGTAACAGCATCGATAGCAGTGCCCTTAAAAGGGCCAACCCTTAGAAATAACTGTTTTTTTACGGATTCGGGTGACAAAACGCAAACTAGCAGAGCCCTTAAACGCATATACAGATATTTTAGACTAAAAGGAGTTCAGCAGATGAGTTAAGCGCATTAGCGAAAACTGATCCGCCACTTTTGGCCGGACGAGCTCAACCACCGTTTCGCCAGCATATTCTCTAAAATTGGCTATCCCTATCCTTCTAACCCTCTAAACCAAACATGACGTAACCATCAAAAAAGTGACTATCCCTAACCACTCAGTGGATAGCCACTCAACCAAACACACACTTAACAGACGATTTGGGGCGGGCCATGAAGGATTTGCAGGTCACGTGCAGAAAGAGCACTCGCGGATGATCGATTGGGTTGCTTCGGCGCTCCGCGACCGGCATGTGCCTTCCTCTGCGTCCGTGCTCGTGCCCGTGCCACATGACCGCGTTCCTCTGTCGCTGCCGCGGCAGCTTTGCAACTTGCGAAGCCAACAGCACGCACCGTACCGATCAGCCGTTCCCAACGAACAGCTTTGCAAATTGCAACTGAACGAACGAACGATCTTGTTTCTCTGAACGAACCTATTCGTAGTTTAGTAAATCTGAACGTATGGACGGCCGAACCAAGTGGTAGTACTGTTGCTCTCACTGTACAGCCATTCCGCCACCACCTACCTTCAAAAGAGGCAAGCAGGCAGGCAACAATAATTTGCACCGCACGTAGCAACTCGACTCGAGTCCATCAAACAAACAAACGGATACGACGCAAAGCTGAAGCGTTCGAGTGAAAGTAAAAAACGGGTGAAAAGAGAGCCAAGCCATCGATCGAACCATCCCTGGAGCTGTAAAGCGAGAGCGCCGGGCAGGCCTGGCCAGCACACGCTCCGGCGGCATGATTTACCGGCGCGGCTCCGGCGCCCACCGTCAGTCCTCCACGACAGCTGCACAGTGTCGCTGCTCGATGGGTGGGAGCGGAGCCCATGTGCATGTGCCCGATGTACGTGTCAGTGTGCTCGGTGGGCGGCGGGGTTTGTCTCTGGAGCTCACCGCGTCGCCACGCTCCGGCCCGCACGGACGCATGGTGCCTACTGGGGGTTTGGCAGGTCGCAACTCGCAAGAACTTCTGCTAGTTTTGCCGTACTACGGTACGTACTAGCACTGCGACATATACTGTGTAAATTATACTGTAGTACCAGTCTCGGAAGAATGTACTGTGGAAAATGTTACCCATAATAATGCTTCAGAGCCCTCGAACGTCGAGGGAAATGGAACGAAAAGCAAGAGCGTGACTTTTGTGCCATGTACGATGCTTTGTACCACTATTCTGTATCTCTTGCCGCGTTCGCGCGTCTCCGACGGCGCTCCGATGACCAAATGGAGGCGGCGCCGTCATCTTCGGCCGCCCCACCACGAGGCGCATCCAGCGATCTAGGCGGCGCGGTCCGGCTCGCGCGGATATTTCGCCGGCGAGGTCAGCGCGACGGCGGGCGCCAGATCCGGCAGGTGATGTCACCGTGGGCTCGACCTATCAGCCACTCCTCTCCTTTTTCACATAAAAATCAGCAAATGTTTAAATTTGTTAGTTCAATATCTTTAAATATAGCAATCAGAAAAATATGAAACAAATGTCAACATGATCACAAACAATGATCTAAATGTTTATGCCACAATGAAAACAAATTTGAAAAGAAATTCAACTTGGTTCAAATTTAGACAAAAAACAACAAAATATTACTATTTACAAATTAATATCTTTAAATGTCATCATAAAAAAACCAGAAAATTAGAAAAATTCAACAAATAATTGTGCCACAATGCAACACATTTGAAAAACAATTCAGCTTGGTTCAAATTTAGACAAAAAACAACAAAATCTTACTATTTACAAATTAATAACTTCAAATGTCACCATCAAAAAATATAACAAAAAATAGGAAAATTCAACAAATATTATCAGAGTGCATGCCACAAAAATAAATGCTTACTATTTATGTCCTCATTCAAATTAGAAAATTTCAAAATTTTAAGTCCCTTCGGATTTGTCCATTTTGACAATATTTAATCATTCAAATTAGAAAATTTGAAAATTTTAAGTCCCTTCCATTGTCCATTTTGATAATATACAAACATTCCCCAACATTCCAACTTGCCAAAATTTAGATAAATCCTAAATGCATTCCATATAAATAAATGAATTTGGATTCACAAAATACTTATACAGTATATCTCCTGATTAAGTACATTAATTAAATATCCACGTCACGCTATAAAACCCACATGAACATTCAGATTTGCTACAAAAAAAATGAAATTACACCAAAATGAAATTACTCCGGACAACAAATTACGAAGAAAATAAAATTATCTTTTTTATGGTGCACAAAAAAATAAAATAAATATACAACATATCACAAATGCACGTAGAAAATTGTACGTATTTATAACCAATGTTTGAATATACCAATTTAGCCAACATTTTGATCAACAAAACAAATTGAACAAAAAATTCAAAAAGGGCGCGCGCGCCAAAATTCAACTAGTACCCATTAAGGTTATGAGTTTATGACTCGCGGATGTTTCGGAAGGACGGAGGATGTTGAACCTGCCTTTCATGTACCATTAATTGTTGCGGCCAAAGTTTTAGATTAGGCCCAGTTTAAGAAAAAACAAAACAAAAACAGAAGGGAACTACTAAAAGTTGAAAGAATTAATGCACTGAGATTAAGCAACAAGTGTTTCTTATAAGGTTCTGAAATCCATATTCACTAGCTTGTCTTCTTCACTCTCTCGTTCCACTATGTTTGGTGTGATTCTTCCGATCGCTAATTGTACGCCCCAAATTTTGTTGTTGCATCCAAAATGTGTGATATGTTGACATAATCGACTCTAATACCATGAAGAATAATTTTTTGAGTCAAACGCTTGATAATGGTGGCAAGATTCGTGTGGCTTTTACGAGCGATTTTCCCTTCTTAGCTTGAGGATTTTCACATAAAAATGGGATCATTGTGTAGATTTGCTACGGTTGTTATCAGAAGCTCTTTTTGTATCTACGAAGGTGTGAGTTGAGAAGTGTGTTATCTACTCCCTCCGTTCTGAAATAATTGACTTAGATTTAGTTTAAGTTGTACTAAATCTGAATCAATTAGTTTAGAACGGAGGGAGTATTTCTTATATGCTTTTTGTTGACACGAGCATTTCTATGGGTCAGACAAGAGGAATTTCGGTACGTTCTTTTTCAGATTCGTCAAATATAGCAATATACCTATAGAGATATGCAATGTTGGGGATTTCACCCATCAGAAAATTATCGATCGGTGCAAGATAAGAGATAAATCGTCCGGTTTGTCGGCATACCAATCGATTTATCGATCAATTTATCTTATAAACACAGACAAACACTGAGAAATGATAGGATAAAAATCGATCGATTTATAAAAATATCTTAATATATCTTGAATAGTGGAGATAGGTAATCTCCGGGAGTTTTATCGGTAATGAACTTATATATGCTGTTGTTAAAAATTCCGTGCCCGTGCACATTAAATAAATATTTACGAAGGTGCTGTCTGCAAATAGACAGAGAGCTTAATTATGCCACCGCGAGTTCGCAACTTGCCAGAAGAGGGGCTGTGCTGTGCAAACTGCAAACGACAGAGTAAACTCCATTCCCGGGATCGAGGGAAACCGCGAGCGCGACCGGCAGAGGCATCACCATCGCCGCAATCCCAATTCCCACAAAAAGCCGCACAATCCCACGCCTCCCAAGTCCCAACCCAATGAGAAACGCCACCTGATCCAATCCGTTGGCAGAGCTCGCGATTGCGTAGTCTAGCTCTAGTAGCTCTATCATCGAGCGGTGGCCGCCGCCCAAGAGCACCGCCAGAGCTCGCGGTGCCTTTTAATGGCGCTGGAGTCCTCCTCCCTCGCGGTCTGTAGGCCCCCCGCGACGAGGATTTAAATTGTCGGCTCTTCGCTCTTGTACTTCCGCCCGCTGCTGTGCACACCCGGTGGTTTCGGTAGAGAGATAACCGTACGGCGCCGGAGATGAACGGCCGGGCTCGGAGGCCGGCGGCGGCACATGGTGGGAAGGCCGCCCCGAAGGGCGACAGGGTAGGCTTCCTCAACCGCTCGATCTCTTTGCATTCTCCCGCTCTGTCTCTGTAATTGCGTTTGGATGATTCGAATTGGCAAAATTACCCACATTTCTTCGTGGAATTCGCGACAATGTGCGACTTCGTTCGCCCCGGGATCGGAAAGGTGGAACTTTGCCATCAGTTCGAGGCTTGGTCATCTCGCCAAAAAAAGAATTAGTTTGAGGATTGGTCGGTCCAACACCGTGTCTGGTTTGAACGTGTCTTTCTTTTTTGTTTTCAAGTTTCCCGAGACACGAGTTTCTGTGCTCCTTTCTGTCCGTGGTTGTTTAGCATTGGGCGGGTGACCATTTCTGCATTGCGCCTAGTTTAATGTGGAAGAGTACAACGATGAGCACTGTTGTTTGATGTTCGCGCAAGCAAAGCTAGTAATAAGCAATGATACGGGCTCGTTCGTGTCTACGGCAGCAGTGTTGCTTTAGAATAGAGCAGCGGCTCGACTTGGGTACTACATCTCGGCCGATCGATCGATTGATTGCTTGCTAGCGAGCCCCGAATTTTATCTTTAATCCGCTTTGCTTTACCTTTAATCGGCCCAGGGCACAGGAATCTGTCGCTTTGCTTTTGTTGGTTTTCTTTGCCAGCTACGACTGTAAATGAATGAAATGGGGCTCCTTTTTCATCTTTAGTACTAGCTCGACTGTCATTTGAATTCAGATGATGCAGCACAAGGAGCAGAGGAAGGCCATGCCGGCGGTGAAGGGGCCGGTGACCAAGGGCGTGATGAACCGAATCCAGTCGAGGAGAGAGCGGAAGCTCGCGCTGCAGCAAGATGTACGTGAATTCTATCTCAATTTCTTGAATTCAGCGACCCATTTCGTTGCTGTGCGCATTGCGCGTTTCGTGATGACGGTTTTTGGGGTGTTGGATTAATTCTGGTTTTAGGTGGACAAGCTGAAGAAGAAGCTCCGGCACGAGGAGAACGTCCACCGAGCTCTGGAGAGGGCGTTCACCAGGCCGCTCGGCGCGCTGCCTCGCCTGCCGCCGTATCTGCCCTCCCATGTCAGTGACAAGAGCATGCATTTCCCATCAGCGCCATTTTGAGCGAATTCGATTCTGAGACCGTACGTGCTGAATTTTGCTATGATGATTGATCAGACGCTGGCTCTTCTGGCGGAGGTGGCGGTGCTGGAGGAGGAGGTGGTGCGGCTGGAGGAGCAGGTGGTCAGTTTCCGGCAAGGCATCTACCAGGAGGCCATCGTCTTCTCCACCTCCGCCAAGACCACGCACCTCCCCGGCGGTGGCGGCGGCGAGGGGTGCGTGCCGGTGCCAGTGCAGCTCATGCCGTCGAGCCCAACTCCCCCGAATTCAGAGTTCTGTTCAGTGATACAACAGCAAGGTTCAGATCGCGCCCCTGCTCGTCCATCGCCGAACGGCGTCGTAGTTAAGCAGACACCAAGAAAGCCAATTCCAGCATCGGCGAACCAAGATGACGGCGGCCCGGGCTCCGGGGCTGGCAAAGAGAACCAGTCGTGCAGAAATTCCCGGGTGTCGCCGTCGCAGAAGGTTGCTAAATCCAGGGTGCCGGCAGCGGCGCCTGAGAAACGCAGAGCTGCACAGGTCAGTATGTAAAACCATCGAATTAACTGCAGTCAGTCTCACTGCCGCTTAATTTCTACTACTGTCTTGGAACAGCTTACTGAATTTGTACTGTGCACTGTATTTTTTTTTTCACCCAGACGATCAGTGCAGCGACTGACCGCAAAGGGATCGCAGACGTTGCCAGCAATAATGTGTCCCAGGACGGGTCGAGCGCGGCCAACAGGTTGTCGGAGGAGCTGCTGAGCTGCCTGCTGACCATCTTCTCGCAGATGGGAGCGCCGGCACCGGGCAGCGGCGGGCAAGACGAGGAGCTGCAGCAGCCATTGTCTCCGTCGGTTTCAGGGTCGTGGTCGTCGGAGGACGCGTACCCGCAGGACCCCTACGGCGTCCTGGAGCTGGGCGGCAGGGACGTCGGCCCCTACAGGCGGCTCCACGTGGTCGACGCCGCGTCCTTCGACCGGCGTGCGCATGCGCTGGCCGGCAACACGCTCCTCGCCCGGAGATTGAAGTGAGTTCTTCTCGTCAATTGTCAAGCATGCGCTGGACTCACTGGATGAATTATTGTTGCAAGTTAATTAGATTTGGGTGTCCGGTGCGTAGGGGATGGCCGTTTGACTTTAATGGCGATGGTTGCTTGATTTGATGGAGCTGTTCGTTCTCTGTGTGTGTGTCTACCTGGCGAATAATCAATCTGCTGCATTGCAGGGCGTTGCTCCGGCAGCTCTCCTCGGTTGACCTGGCGGGGCTCTCGCATCAGCAGAAGCTGGCGTTCTGGATCAACGTCTACAACTCATGCATGATGAACGTATGTAAGCTGGCATGCACTCATCATTGTTGTAGCAGTAGGAGCGTATGTATCTATCCGCTGGCGTGAAATTTCAGTTTGGGGTGGCAGTTAGCTCCATTATCGGTGTCGCTTTTCGTAGAACCACTGTGGATGCCGGAACTTTTTGGGAAGTTCATAACTTTGCCTATGCGGCAGGACAGTAAGTACAGACTACAGCCTGGGTGGTGGTACTAGTTCTGAAGATGCATAGTGTTGTTTAAGTTTGAACTCCGAACACTACGGCCGGTGCTTGGCATGGCATGTTTGTGTAGTACTTTTGGTTAAGTAACTGATCCATGCATGTCTCCTTAATCATCACCAGACCAGAGGCTTAACTTACTGAAGCGACTAAGTGAAGTGTCCTTGCTTGATATGGATCTATGTTTAACATGCAGTTGCCTGTCATGTACTGCAGGCATTCCTGGAGCAAGGGATACCTACCACGCCCCATATGCTCGTGGCAATGATGCCCAAGGTACCCTACTGCTCTTCTCTGAACGCACCAACAACGTACCCAGATTCATAATCGTGCCTTGCTGTATACACTGTTACCAGTATTAATACTAAGTACTGTATTAAAGAAACACTACTGTTCCCTGATCTCTGACGGAATCCAGCCGATCGATCTCCATTTCTTCAGGCGGCGATAGAGGTGGGTGGGCGCACGCACAGCGCCATGTCCATCGAGCACTTCGTCCTCAGGTTGCCCTACAGCGTCAAGCAGGTAATAAGCCAGGCTCTGGGTGCCGCGCGCCACAGCGTTCACGTCGAGACAGCGCTGGTATCTACTGTAGTACAGTACGCAGCATGGATCCTTGCATGTGGCTGAACGTGTGACAAACAACCCGTGACGATCGAGCAGGTGAATTCTGAAGGGGCGAACGGCGACGAGGAGGCGACGGCGCGAGCTGGCGCGTTCGGACTGGAGTGGCCGGAGCCGCTGGTCACCTTCGCGCTCTCCTGCGGAAGCTGGTCCTCTCCCGCCGTAAGAACTCTTGGTTCCCAGTACTGTAGCTACTGTACTGACGGTGACGGTGATGTTGATGTGTGTTGTCTGGTTCTTGTGTGATGATGCATGAAGGTGCGGGTGTACACGGCGGCGCGGGTGGAGGAGGAGCTGGAGGGCGCCAAGAGGGAGTACCTGCAGGCGGCGGTGGGCGTGTCGGCGCCGGAGCGGCTGGCCATCCCCAAGCTCCTGCACTGGTACCTCCTGGACTTCGCCAAGGACGTGGACTCGCTCATGGACTGGGTCTGCCTGCAGCTGCCCGCCGAGCTTCGACAGAGCGCGATGCGCGCCGTGGACGAGGCGCGCCGCCGCGACGACGGAGGCATCGGCGACGCGCGGCGGCGCATCCAGGTGCTGCCGTACGAGTTCAGGTTCCGCTACCTGCTGGCCTCGTGAGCTCTGATCTCGTGCCGGTGTGTCTCGGATTGATTCGACGTGTTCTGTAGTTAGTAGCTTGTACACAGGTTTTGGAATAAAGGTTTACTACCACATGGTTTGGCATTTTCTCAGTAATGAAGGAAATAACGTATATAATCGATCAACAAAGTTTCTTCCACGTACTGTCTACTGTTTACCACTCCACAGTTTTGTGTGTCAGATTTGTTGTTGCCAAAAGGCAAAAGGCGGCCAGGCAGGCAAGCATGCGGCAAGGTGTCAGTCACAGTGATTAACCTGATCCTGCAGCCTTTCGCCCTCGCCGACGGTAAAATAAATAAACCGTGCAGGTGTGAGTAGGTGACCGGCCGCACTTGAGACGCCGGACCACACACTTGGCCCGGAGCCCGGAGCTAGGCTACACTCGCGATCACAGACGGGGCTGAATAATCTCACTACACGCCATTAAACGACAGGGAAGCTCTAGTCGTCGTCGTGCTCGTACGGATCTGTGGGGGCCAGGGAAGGGATCCACAGCTGACAAGCCTCCTCCGTCGCATCCGCTACGCTCTGGTGACCCGCGTCGGCATCGATGTGACAGTAGCAGGCAGCAGAGTAAGCGCCGCCGGCCGGAGAGCTCGCCGTCGTTTCAGCACTGAATCCTGCTGTGGTCGCGATCTCGTTCACTCGCCTCAGGCAGCCAGCATGCATTGAGACTCTGGGAGTTGGGACGTCGCAACCTCGCAGGCTAGGAGTGGGGTTTTTGGAGCTACTTAACCTCTGGCAATGGCGATGCACGGATGGAAACACGACGCTAGCTTGCTCCAGCCTGGGTTGGTGCGTGGGGATGTACTGTATGATTGAAGACCTCCATGTCTCTCGGTGCTACCTACTGCAGAACTACCACTTTGTCTGGTTCCCCTAGACTAGACGGGGAGATCTTTCACCTTTGTGTGCTGTGCGTGAATATCATTCAGCCATGCTTCATCCCGAGGTGCTACGCTGGAACTATACTAGTGTGTGTATAGAGTATAGACACTTTTTTTTTCTTTTGGAAACAGCGAAAATAGAAAAAAGGATGTTGCGGTGATTGTGTCCTTGACTCCCTGTAGTGATGGAATCATGGAAGAACGGCGGATCCCTCCAAAGAAAAAGAAAAAGGGCAAGGCAATCGATTGCCATGGTATGGCTTTGAAGGATCTATGCTTATTTTCTCAAGGATCTATGCTAGGCTTAGGTTATTGTGCGGGGATGCTTTGCCTACAAACGTTGCACTAAGAAAGATTGCTAGATTGGGAGTTAAGAGTAGCATGCATGTTACCGGGTATTACTTCAGACTAGCAAAATGCCCGTGCGTTGCTACGGGTAATTAAACAACTTAACTATTTATTTTCACATATAATAACTCTCTAAGTTCATCCAAATATGATAAGAGTAAGGTCGTTGTCCTGTATATGTGTATGCATACATCATTATACCTAAACTTTTCCCCTTATAATTAAAAAATTATACATGTGTAAATGACGTAGACCTCAATCACCCATAAACAAAATCAGATCCCTAAATTTCATGAAAAAATCACATGTCTTCAGTTTAACGTTTTTGTAAATAATGTTATAACATGTACATTATTTAAAAATCACATTGTGGAACTGCATAACTGCAAAATCAACATAACATCAAACATGTCGAGGGCATCAATTTTTACCGCAAAATATGCATACTGGGAATTGTCATAACATGCATATTGCCTTTTTGTCTCCCTAAAGGGTCATAACTGAATCTCCTACCGTTACTCATCTGAAATTAACTAATTGTTTGTACCAATCTCAAAAAAAAAACTAATCGTTTGTACCGCCCTTTAGAACAAGATGAAAATAGATTGTACCGCCGTGCTAGCCCGACTATACTTTCATATAACACACAATTATACCGCACGTACAGTGAAACAATACAGTACATGATGTGTGGGACGTAGTACACAAGGGCGTGCGTACTACTCTAACAAACCACCAGTTAGCTAGCTTTACAAAATAATTAGCTACCACTTGCAATCAATTTAGGAATAATGAGGCTCGTCTGAGCCGTGCTGCTGGTACTCTCGCAAAACAACAGCGAGCCCTGCTCCGGATGAGGGCACCTGCGCACGCGTGCTGAGGGCAGGTTACTGGGTGTCGCCATGGGGAAGACCTTCTCGCCGGCAGACGCGCTGGGAACCAGGATATGGCGGCGCTAGGAGCGCTTACCGGCGGCTCGTTGGGGCCTCAATCCGGCGGAAGGTCATCGGGTGCACGGCGACGAAAGGTCTTTAGGGGCGGCGGGAGCTCCAAGCCGGCCGTGGGCAGCCATGGTGGTCGAGGCGGTGGGGAACAGAGGGCGCCATCCGGCACCGAGGCGACGGCCAGTCGGTTGGCCGGCGGCGGGGCGGAGCTTACTGCTCACGGGTCCCTGGCGGAGGCCGGCGAAGAGGCGATGGGGGGAGATGGGAACCTCGTGGCGCCCGGGGACTGGGGAGCTGATAAACGGCCGAACCAGTAGGTGACTAAATAAAGGACTGCGGGTTGATTTCCATATTTTTTAAGAATTTTTTTGCAAAAGTGGCACGACGTACGACCGGAATCTCCAAGCAATATTATATAGTAGAGAAGTGGGGCCTGACCGTGATCAAACCTGGATGGCGTCGCAAAAGGTCAATTAATTTGACATAGGCTATGGCGAAGAAAACTAGGGGCAGCCAATTGAACTAAGCTGATGATGGATGAGGAATCCCAACCAACATCCGACATTTCGTACACAAACCATTATACCTTCACTCCTAAATTCAAATGCACATTAGCTTGCAATTTACACATTAATATTTTTGTAGAAATTGGCTTCAAATGTGCAGTTAATTGACGATATTGTGCAATTGCACATTAGTGGCCATAATATGAAAATAAATGTGCAACTTGCAAAATAGTGTCCATGAATCTGTAGTTACACATGTAATTTTGTGTATTATTTCTCATGTAGTCGTAGAGTAGGCAAGTAAAAATAATATTTTAAAATTGCACAATATATTACGTGGAATGGAGTGTTATAATGCCCAACCTATAATTTAAACTCCATGAACTAATAAAATAGTACAATAGCCCTACCGAGTCTTTGTCGCTCACTAGCAGAGTTTAAACAAAAAATAAGGAGGGGCTAAAATGTTAATTAAGCCATTTAATAGCGATTATGATGCTTAATCCTCATTACTTTTGTCTTACCACCAATACTAATTGTATGAATTGCTGAAACTTGGGGGGTGGGGGGGCATGGCCCGCGTGAAGCTCCGCCACAGGTCGCTAACCATTAAAAATCGGAACCATTTTTAAAAATCAATAATTTGCATGTATGAACCCTTTTTAAAAATGAATTTTTTCTTAGATGTGAACAAGCATTTATGAAATCTAAACCATTTTAAAAAATAAACAATTTTCAAATTTGATACAATTGGCATAAAATTAAATGTTGCAAATGTTTAAACTTTAAAAGGTAGAAAATTCGAACAATGTTTCTGTAAATAATATGCATTTAAAAATAAAATAAATAAAATACAAACAGTTAGAAAAAAGAAACAAAGTGAAGAAAAAAAAGTTGGGTCATGGAGCGGAACGCTGCAGGCGAGTCTGAACTCGCGCTTGCTGTGGGCGATGTATAGTGGATGCGGTTTGAGGCCTTGGGCAGTACTGAACAATTCTTGAGGTTTTTGCTTTTTCTAACGCCTGGCCCAGAGACAGCCCACAGAAGAATGGCCATCGATGCTTGAGATTTCTATTGCCTGGCCCAGAGACAGCCTTGATGGACGGGTGTCCCTAGGCAGAGGCTTGCCTTTGGGAAGGGCAAATCGCGCGCGCGGCACTGCTCACGCTGCCAGTGGAGCCTGAGTACGAAGCTGCCGCGATTGTTATGCCCGCGTTGCGCGCCTGCTGCTGAAGCTCACCGTGAGTCCGTGACCTCTGTACGTGGGCATGGTCGCGCTTGTACGAAGGCACGAAGTCATCCGCGCCTGCGTTGGTCCGTAGGGAGCCGTGGCTAGCTGACTTTGTACGACCCTAGTGTGATCAAGTTGCCTGTATTACACACCCGTGTTGACACAAGATTGTACTACATGAAATTTGTTGTATAAAAACACAAACTATGATAGTACATCAATGCAGAACGGGATGTATAGCAACGTAGACCGGGATGTACAACAACACAGACCGGGTTGTACAGCAACACAAATCCGTTTGTACGTACAGCAACCCTGACCGGGTTGTACAGCAACGGAGACCGCGTTGTACAGCAACGGAGACCGTGTTGTACAGCAAAAAAACTCGGGTTGTACAGCAACACACAGACCGGGTTGTACAGCAACACAGGACATGTTGTACGTAGAAATATATTCGGGTAGTACAAACAACTACACGTAGCAAGTTTACGTACAACTACAAAATCTAGTTTGTACGTACGACTACATTTAGAGTGTACAAAACATATACAATCCGAAGTATAATTTTTTTTTTTGTCGAAACCTATTAATATGGGATCTAGTTTTGAAGATCTCGACACGAGGAGTTTAAAAGTGAAAACGGTTCGTAAATCGGATAAACTGTTCTCAAGATATTTCATTTTTTAAAAACGGATCTCAAAATAAATGCATGTACAACCCTCAGCTGCCACTTGTCACCGCGTGGAGAAAAGGTGGCTCCAGAAACGAACGAAATTGTGACACTTATCAGCACCGGAGCTCACGCGCGTAGACCTTTGCGAAGGGAACCCTTTATTTAACGATTTCCTTGATGAACAAACAGCTTCAACCAACGCACCCGGACACAGCATGCCTTGCTACATATCAAACCGCCAAGAAACGGCTTAACTTAACTCGGGTGTGAAGACTCATTTTGAGATGGTGTGTGTGCCGTCGAGAGAAAGAAAACCGGACATGTTCCTTCCATCATGGTGCACCATGACTTGTACCATCGAGCAACAATCGAGAGGGTCCTGCGATGACTGCAACATCGCCAACATATGCGCGCGTCGGCGGTCTCGATTACCTGTCCCTAGTCGATGGATGGATCGTCAGTCAGCTCCCAATTGCGCGAGAAGCTTCCTAAGCTATGTATGTGACTGATCGGTATCACCTTATTTATGTCGTTCGTGCGTGCGTGCTATCTGAAGCTAAACAAAGGGGTACTACAGGAGTAACAGCTCAGCCCGACGGCAATTGAGCCCGACGGCCACCGTCGGCCTAATGCCATCGGACGGTGATCCATCGGGCTCACGCCGTTGCCGTCGGGCTCGTGCATGACGCCGGCGGTATACTCCGGCCGTTGGGCTCATCATGGCCGACGGATTACGCCGTCAGATCGACGCGTCCGGAGACGTGCACGAGGGGGGTACACCGACGGTACTTCTACGCCGACGGTGGCCGTCGGGCTCACTTCTTGGACGCTGACGGCACTTTTAGGCCGACGGTACCTTTACGGCCGTCGGTGTTATGTTGTGACGCCGACGGCCACGACATTTGGCCGTCGGCGTTATCATTGCCGTCGGGCTGAGCTGCCAGTCCCGTAGTGTGGTGCGCCATCTTGATCACCTGGAATTAATGATTTTCTGTGAGAAGTTTTAGGCTGATGAAGATGAGCAGAGAGGCATGGATCTCATCTGCTTGTTGATTGGATGTCACATCAAGCGAAACAATATTTGGCATGAAAAGCGAGGGCAGATGAAAATGAACCGGTTTTCTTTTCTTCTTTAAGATGCAAAGCAAGGTGTGTGCCACTTGTGGGATGGGTCCATGCATATAGACGCTGATCTGTTGAGTACTACCCATCGAGAAGCGATCGATCGGCAAGCAAAGGAAGCTATCGCAGATATGGTCCAAGAACTTTAGGGCATTGTACATCAACGGGATGGGATGGAGTAATACGCAATCGCACGTACGTACAGGAACAGCAAAATTCCAACGAGCTACTGCCTACTTTGCAGATCTTCAGCTTCCTCTACAGATAAAAAAATCTACAGCTAGATCGATGCCGTCCGACGAGAACAGCAATGCTCGACGCATACTCGTCGTGTCCCTCTCCGGCGTGGGGCACGCATGGGGGCCGGCCGATCGGCGGAAGAGACCGGCCGGCCGGAATGCATTGTGCGGCGATGGGCAGCATACGTGTGCTAGCGAGGCAGGCAGGAGCAAATGGCACAGCTAGATCTTGGAGAAGTTAAGGAGAGCTAGCACGGCACAGCGTCACGTGCGAGCCTCCTTTGCTTTCACGATGGGTCGCCATCGATCATCCACGCCTAAACCCTTCCTGGATCATATGCGTGTGCCGGCCGGCGCTAGCTTTCTCTCTTCACCGAACAGAGATGGTGGATTCGTTTTGTTCCTCTTTTCCAACCTTTATAGTGCATCCATCGATCGATTGCAGCCTTTAATCGGGTGTAAGAAGCAAGCAAGTGAAGCAGCTAGCTCAATTTTATCTGTTGGCTTCAGTTCGGATGCAACAAGGGCGTCGGTAAGAACAGCATGGGGTAGAGAATGAGCATTGAGAATGGCCATATGCCCATGATGCCCATGCCATTGCCAATACTAGTACCATCTCAAATGCCCAGTGGGGGACATAGGTACAGTAGTTCTGGTTATAGCAGTGGATTAGAAGCTTATTAATCTCCAATAATTTGCTCACATCCTAGCTAGCAGTACCACGTGACCGATCGAGAGTTCTCTGCCAAATGCATGCACTCTATACAAAGACTGGCCTAATACTCTTAAATGTATGAAGCTAATGATCATGAGGACTTTAATTCAGTCTGAACCTAACTCACGAGAACATACATGAGCACCAATAGGGAACTACCTAACAGAACCGGAAACAACGTGGATAAGCATGCAGCACGTCCTGTCGATCAAACACGCCATGTGCATGCACACCCACAAATTTAATCCACTGCTAGAACTAGTGCACGGCACTCCTGATCAATAATTCGCCACAAAGCTTTCATTGTACGTACGGGCAGCAAGATCACTAGCAAGCTACTAAATCACCAAGCAGAGAAGTGCCTCGCTGACAAGGCAACAAAGGTAATAAACTGATAAGCTGTGTGTTTGATCATGACATGTATCCAAAGAATTATAAGTGGATCATATTCATATGGTTGATCGATGTTTCGATGAGATCTTGACATGCATGATGCAGGCCCTAGCTTAGCACTAACATGCTTGTCAGTGTCAAAGGATGTCGTAAACTCAAAGAGGTTTCTGTATACAGATAAGAAATGGAAGCTAGGTTGTGGTAATCTAGCTAGTGGAGTAGTGGTGTATGGATCATATGGCTGATCCATGTTTCGGTGATCCTGACATGCAGGTCTAGCTTTAGCACACACTTGCTTGTCAGTTCCTATAAAGAAAACTTGCATGTCAGTGTCAAAGGAATGTCGTAAACTCAAGAGGTTTCTGGTATATATACAAATATAAGAAAGGTGAAATGGAAGCTAGCTTGTTGTAATGTAGCTAGAGGTGTTTGATGTGGAGATCAACAAGTTGAACAGAGCCCATGACGGCAACTTTGAGGAGTAATGGGGTGTGTGGAGACCGCCGCATGTTGAACCAGCTGAAAAGAACCCTTCTTCTACCCGGCACCACTCTAAGTGGTCCTTCCTACGCACGTCGCCCGGCCAGGACCTCAGCTAGTACCCCATTTGTCATGGTGCAAAAAGATCTTAAACTTCTGCTGTAAAAGAGTGCTGAGAATATCAACAGATTGGGGAGCAAATCGTGTTATCGAAAGCCAGCAAAAATAGCAATTTAAACTGCCAATATTGACATGTCTCGGTAGAATTCAGCATTATATTTGCACGACGATCAAGCTCTCTCTGTAGTCTATGTCTACGGGTTCATGGATTCGAAGTGTTGTATGACCTTGCTTAGTTGTTCACATATAATAGCAATAATCCTAGACTTACGGACTGGTTTGGCTTACGGAAACAATAACAACGCATGGGTACAACCTACCTAGTCAGTAGGAACTTAAGAGTTTGTCCAAGCAGCACGGATCGAACTATGTAGAAATCCATTGTCCAGTCACATTCAGATGCAAGGGGCACCCGGACTGATCCAAACAGGCAAACGATCGAGGAGTTCGATCACACTCCTGCACGATGCACAGCGCAATAAGTAACGACCATCCAACCTCTGCTCTGCCGTATGGCTATATATCCCACATGAGAAGAGAAGCCCCTTTGCTTAAGAAAAAAGCATAACTACACCAACTCGGCAAGCACCGCGAGCTAGCTAGGTTTCTTCCTCACTCCTCCATGCCGTCTTTCATCGACGGCCCCAGCCTCCGGTCGCTGCTCCGGCCGTCCACCAACGGGCGGCGGTCCAAGATCTCAGACAGCGCTGGCGGCGGCAAAGGAGGAGGCGGCGGCCATGGAGGGATCTTCAAGATGTTCAAGCTCATGCCGATGCTCTCGTCCGGGTGCAAGATGGTGGCGCTTCTCGGCAAGCACAACAGGGCCCTCCTCGCCGACCACGCCACCACGGTCACGCTCTTCGGCCACCGCCGCGGCCGCGTCAGCCTGGCCATCCACGAGGACACCCGCGCGCCGCCCGTGTTCCTCATCGAGCTGCCCATGCTGACCAGCGCGCTGCACAAGGAGATCGCCTCCGGGATGGTGAAGCTGGCGCTGGAGAGCGACACGCGCAGCGCCCGCCGCAGGCTCGTGGAGGAGTACGTCTGGGCCGTCTTCTGCAACGGGCGCAAGGCAGGGTACTCCATCCGCCGGAAGGAGGCCTCCGACGACGAGCTCCACGTGATGCGCCTGCTGCGCGGCGTGTCCATGGGCGCCGGCGTGCTGCCGGCCGCGCCCGAGAAAGAGGGCGGTGTGCCCGCCGGGCCCGACGGGGAGCTCACGTACGTGCGTGCCCGCGTCGAGCGCGTCGTCGGCTCCAAGGACTCGGAGGCGTTCTACATGATCAACCCTCACGAGGGCGGCGTGGGAGGCGACGCTGGGGGCGGCGGCGACGACGGCAGCGCGCCGGAGCTGAGCATTTTCCTAGTGAGGATGAAATGAGCAAAGTAATTAAAGACGAGTAATTCATCTTACACACATATACCGCTACCATTTTCTTACACTTTTTGGGATTTGGATTTGGATTTGGATACCCTCTTCTTGTGTGCAGATCAGAGGTGTGTTCGAGCAAATACTGGAATATAGAGAGTATAATTTAGCAAGTTGCATGGTAGACACTTAATTTTGCATCTCGATCGTTTGGTGATCGAACTCAAACAAAAAATTACTAAAATATAGTATACATTAGTATGGTAAAATCATTTTCCTGCGCAGCAAGTATTGGGCAGAGATATCTGATCGACTGTGCATACTAGAATGAATTTAATTAGGACTTACCATGATTAT
Organism: Poa annua; assembly: GCA_026929855.1. Taxonomy (NCBI): domain Eukaryota; kingdom Viridiplantae; phylum Streptophyta; class Magnoliopsida; order Poales; family Poaceae; genus Poa; species Poa annua. The sequence continues at coordinate 79,712,568 of CM049432.1, forward strand.
CTCCAAGTCCAGGTTAATTTTTATGCCGTTGTATCGGATTGATATGACGTACGATAAGTTCAGATGAAGCTTCTTTAATCAGGAAGATGAACTTGTGATCCTACTGCATTAGCCAGACCAACCTAGTTACTCATTGTTCTTGTAACTGAACTATTGGAGTGCCAACCTGTAATAAAAGAAACTTCTGGCCCCGAGAGCTAGAGTGTGATGTACTCAACTTTTAAGTTCTTATGGCAGCAAGAACAAGTAGATATCGATCAGCATCAATCCAGCATGACAGATCGATGCATCGCCCTTGGTCCTGAAACCGAAAGGATATCACATCTTCAGGACGTGGGGTTGTTCATCTTTCAAGATGCATGGGCAACCTATGTGTCTAGTGTAGTCCATGTTTGCATGCATATATGCTGGGCCACAATGCACGATCTTGGTTAATGAGAATGTCTATGATGAAGTACTGTTAGTGTTAGTGTTCCTTCGATTGGTGGTAAGAGCTAGGTGTCCAGCATTAACTTTCCAGCTTGATTTGGTACTACCCTCCGGTCTCTCTCTGTGGGCATGCATCTATCGGCCCAGGAATTTCTTCCAGAACATTTTGCTTACTGGGTTTACGAGACAAAAGGATAGACAAGTATAATTTTCGGCCTCTCTCAGCTGTCTGCAGAGTTCACTTTTAATCTATTAATTCATTTCATATATCTTCGGTTTCTCATCTTTTCAAATCTGAAATTTTGGTCTCATCATACCCTACCAGAGGTTGTTTCTCGACTTGCCACATGGCCCACCTTGCCATGTTTTTCTTCCCCTTCACGATATTTGTACTGTTTTTTGTGGCTTTCTTAATTTGTATGTTGTGGTGGTAAATTCATATGTGCTAACATGGACATATGACAATTTGGGCACCATAAAATCATTTGTCTTCCTGTTTGTTCTATGTTTTTCGGTGTTTTTTTTATTTGTATGTTGGTGTGGTAAATGTGTGTGTGCTAACATGGGCATCAGATAACTTGGGTAAGAAACCAGACCAAAAATAACAAGTGGTTTTGAATTGGGCATGAAACCAAAGTGTGTCTTCTGGTGGTGACTTCGCACTCTCTACTCTTACATATGCAGGAACCTACTACTCAGAGGTGGAGCAGCCAGTATACGATTGCTAAATAAAAGTAAAGAATATGGTACTTGTGCTAATACCGAAAGCACCTAAAACTTGTATGAGATTACTGATACGAAGTCTCGCGTATGGAATATGGGAAAGATCAACGAAAACTTTTTCCCCTTGGCGTAGAATCTCTCTGTGGATTGATTAGATTAGAATTTCTGGGGATGGCATCTAGAATTTTTTTGAACTTTTAATTTTAGATCTACATATAAACTACTTGTGCAACACAAGTTGTCTAACAATGTGTCTAGCTCTGGATTGAGGAACAAAAAGATCTTTGTAGAAAATCTGTGGAGGTTGGTTAAAAAAAATACAAAACTGGACAATCCTTTGATGCACAATTTGTGGTCCGAATACACATACCATTGATGCCATTTAATTTAAAAACCAAGCATTCCATTTTGAACCGAACCTACACAATTTGTTTTTGTAGAAATTCTATTGGAGTACATAATTAATTTAATGTGATGGATCATTATTTCTATGTTTCTTATTAGCCTTTTTAACAGCTTATATGAACATTTTTTTTCTTTTCAAAATTTGTTAACATATTCTACGGACAAACATATTTAAGATTGGCAATACGTCCGGATTTCCTTTTCTTTATGTGATGAAATCTAGAATCACAGTGGGCCACACATAGTGGCATACTAATACTAAGGGCATATTTTGTTTAGAGCCACAGTTTGCTGAAAATTAGATAGACACATGTGGCAAGTGTTTTGGTTGCCTGTCACACTTTTTAGTCACTTGCCCCACTTGTCATAAAACCATGTGCTAGGCATTATCACAGAAGTGTGACAACCAATTTTCTCCACCCCAAATGTATAATGTTTCAGATGAGTCCTATGTTTCTGTTTCCTTGTGCAGAATCACTGATTTTAGTCTAGATAGTTTCATATTGAAATATCCAAAACATATTACTATTTGTAATAACGGAGAGATTAGCAAAGTGTGACAAGGTGTGGAGGGCCCACCAAGCATGCCCTAATTTAGGTTATTGGGCTACTATCAGCCCATCAAAACACGTTCCTGAAGAGCTTAATCGAGCATAGGTATTATCGCTAGGCACACCCAGCTGTGCCCACCGATCCACTCACCGAATCCCCCAAATCGAGCTCTAGCCACCTCTCACCCCACCCGCCGGAATGGATCCGGCCGCCGCCGGCGCACGGCGGCAGGCGGAGCAGTGGATGCGGGTGGCCGAAAAGCTCTTAATGGCCAAGGACCTCGAGGGCTGCAAGGAGTTCTCCTCCCAGGCCCTCGCCGCCGACCCCCGCACCTCGGGCGCCGAGGATCTCCACGCTGCCGCCGACGTCCTCCTCTCCGCCCAGCGCCGCCGCATGCCCAGCGGGCAGCCCGACCCCTACGCTGTTCTCGGCATCGACCCCGCCACCCCCGCGTCGCGCCACCCGGACCTCGTCCACTCCAGCTACCGCCGCCTCTCCCTCCTCCTCAACCGATCCCACCCGGACCGCCCCTCCTCGGCCTCCATCGGCGAGGCTGCCCGCCTCGTTGCCGATGCCTGGGCCTTCCTCTCCAACTCCGGATTTAAATCCGCCCTCGACGCCGAACTGGATGCCGCCGCTGCAGCTCGCGCTCCCGCTCCTATGCAACAGCATCAGCCACAGCCAGCGCTGCGTCCACAGCAGATTCCGACTGGGGCAGCTCCCCAGCCACGTTCGTCTCCAGGACAGAGCCCGATACCGGCCGCCCACCAGCCACCGCTGCCGAGTCCGCTGCGAGCAGCTCCCCAGCCACCAGCCAGAGCAGCTGCCCCGCAGCCGCTTCCACGGCAGAGCCCGATACCGGCAGCTCGGCACCCAGCGCCGCGTCCACAGCAGAGCCATATACCGGCAACTTGGCGGCCACTGCCGCCTCCACAACATAGCCCGATACCGGCAGCTCAACAGCCACCGCTGCCTCCACAACAGAGCTCGATACCGGCAGCTCAGCAGCCACCGCCGCCTCCACAACAGAGCTCGATACCGGCAGCTCGGCAGCCACCACCGCCTCCACAGCATAGCCCAATACCGGCAGCTCGGCAGCCACCACCACCTCCACAGCAGAACCCGATACCAGCAGCTCGGCAGCGCCCGATACCGGCAGCTCCGCAGCCACCGCCGCCTCCACAGCAGAGCCCGATACCGGCAGCTCACCAGCCATCAGAGCCTACACAACAGAGTCCGCTGCGAGCAGCTCTCGAGCCACCCTCCGAAGCAGCAGTCTCGCCGGTGGAGTCCGGTACGCCACCTTCATCGACGTTCTGGACAGTCTGCAGGACCTGCTCCCACATTCACCAGTACGACCGCCTCTATGAGGCGCGCAAACTGAAATGCTCCAGTTGCCACCTGCCATTTGTAGCCGAGGCAATGACCGACATGCCGCCAATTGTTCCAGGCACTGACATGTACTACTGTACCTGGGGTTTCTTTCCCATTGGGTTCCCAGGGTGCCCTGGATTTGAGAGTCTGGTCACTAAGCAGCCACAGGGACCAGATCAGCTGAATGCACCATGGCTTGGAGCGAATGGTGCTGTAGAAGCCAATGGTGGCGTGGAAGACAATGGTGGTGCAAGTGTTCAAAATGGAACACCCGTTAGTGCCGCAGTGGAGTCGCCCGTTGTGTTGGAACCTGCACCAGAACCTTTAATGCGCATGAGAGTGGGGGTGCCATCCGGGCCGGAACCTGTAATACCCACGAGAGTCGAGGTGTCCGTGGCGCCTAAACCTGTGAAGACCATGAGACTGAACCCAGTGAAGGTGGGAGCAAAGAAGCGTGGCCGGCCCAAAGGCAGCAAGAACAAAAAGAATTTATGATTTGATAGCCATGAAGACGTTTGACATGACATGATCATAGATCAGACTGGTTAGTTGGGATATTCATATGATCCTGTTGTCATCGACTGAAGCCTTTGTTCAGTAGGTTGTTTGCTCCTTTGCTCCTGACAGTACCTTCCATGAGTAGCATTTCTTGTGTTACCTTTCTTGGATCATGCTTTAGATGTTAGCTGCTATGTGTTGTCAAATTTCATCACTCTTAGATATGTTGTTCTGAGATCACTGGCGATCAGTACTTGGTACTGAGGGTTGTACATTCAAATAATATGCTTTTATAAGCTCTGCTCTGCACAGTGTTGCAGCAATGCATGAAGTAAGCTCATGATACTTTATTGTGGTATATCCTGCTCATGCTAATATTCGAGTCCCGGAACCTTGAACATTGAACTCGTTTACTTTGAAGTACTGCACGTTTTCTATCAAAAAATGTACTGAATTGAGCTGGTATATCAGCTGTTCACATGAAAATGAATATCTGTAAGAAAATCTGGACGACCATTGAAACATGATAGAAGGCTACAAATGCATCCTGATGATTTCTCTATATACAGTTTTTATTTTTGCTTGTGAAAATCTAGAATGTATTGGGCACAGTTAATGTTTTCCATTGTTTCTCCAGTTTTTAAGACACCTTCGAATTTGTTTGAAGCTACTTTTGCTCTGGTTCTTCTTTGAAGCTACTTTTTGTCTGATTCGTCGCAGTTACCTACTTACTGCTTGAGTATTTCATGTGAAGTGAGCAAGGTCTGTGAGACTGCAGGTAATTCATTTTCACGTATCCATGCTACTCTCTGGGTCTCTGAATTGAATTGAGTTGTCCGAACTGTTGACCCTGTTCAGTTTCAGCCTGAATTGGAACTTGAATATGAGATAATCTCGTTAATATTCAAAATTCACATACATAGAGGTTCAGTAGCGACTGGCAAGGGATGCTATATGCAGCTAATTTTGTTTCTTAGATGTAATTAAGAATTAAAATTATACCCACAACAATTGAGGTCTGTGTTTTGGCTACTGTTGTATCGTTTTAGTCTGTGGTAGTTAGCATGACAAAGAAAAAGTTCCTAGAATTTTACTTTGGGGTCTTACTAGATATTATGAAGCAGACCATTTTAGGGCTAATCGTCTCTCAACTTCTGTTCTTGGACAATCTCCATAGGAAAGAGCAAACATATACTTATTATTATCAAATCGTACCTTTATCATTCTTTCTCATGCAAAGGCTTTTACCACTGTGACCTTAACTATGTTTAATGAAAATGTTAAATAGACATAAAGAAATATTTCCTATGCTTACTAGCTGCCGACTTATACGGCCTTTCTTGTCATTATCCTTAGCTGAGGTATCTTGTCAAATTTCATCAATCTCCTTTAGACTTGAAAATTGAGTGGAAAGTTTCCGACTTCTTGGAGAAACGAAAACGGAATGCTTGTACGGATGTGGAATTTACGGAGCAGAGGCGGATTTTTGTGTGGAAACAGAAACGGAAATGAGACGATGCTTTCTGGCTGGAACACTTGCGGAAGCAGAATTTATGTGTCTGACTAGTACCGCCCAATCCAGCATTACCAAGATGAACTAATGAAGTGGATTGTCCAAAACAGGTTACCACGTAATCCCTTCATGTGTTCAAGGAGGCTTTTATCTTTCGACCATTCCTCTTATTCTTGCAATAAGTCGAGAACCGCACTACGGTTAGGGAACAAGTTTGCCCGTTTGCTTGTGTTGCTTGAGTTTTTATTGCCTGATTCAAGGTGTATCATGTATCAGGCATACATCTGCTTTCTGCTGGGTGTCCGGACGGTATTCGGTATGTATTTGTTTCCATCACTACTTGTTCCCCAGTTGATGGAAACAAATATGACACCAGTCAGTCCCATTTATTTTCACTATGTTTTCACCCCTAATCTCCTTGAGCTAGACATGTGGAAGTAGCGAGGCCTGTGAGAATGCAAGTAGTCTGGATACATCTTCTTTTTGATAAATTTAAGACATTTGTTTTTGAACGGAGAGAGTAGTTCATTTTCGACGTATCCCATCGGGTCTCTATGCTGGATTTTGTTGGTCAGACTGTAGCCTATATCCATTTTAAGCTTGAATTGGAATCTCACTGTTTTTTTTCTCCTTACGGGGACTCAAGAAGAGAATTCTTGTCGATATAGTGCTCTGAAATATGAAGGGAAGGAACAACGTGTATGGATGAAAATGGAGCGGATATAGATTGAAATGAGTGGTGCCATATTTTGTACCATATATTTCTACGGTGCATAGACGAATACGAAAACGCCGAATGAATACAAAAACATATATTGTCGTTGGAAACTGACACTGGCCAAATACTACCTGAACACGAAACAGAAGAGGGGTGTTTGCGGGAACAAAGAGACCCCTTGAATCATGTAGGAAAACTGAGACAACTACCCATGACCCGATTTAACCTTGCACTAAAACATGGCTAGATATTTCCGTGCAGAAAAAGCTAAAAAAGTTTACATTTAGCAACGGAGTGAGTAGATGAGGAACTAGGAATTCCTAAGGTTTGTTTAGGGCCTCATCGATTTGTACATAATTCGGCGTTTCCTACAAGAATTGTGATTATTTCTGTGAGTTTCCTTAATGAGGTACATACTGTAGTTAGAAATCAACACGTCGGATCAGAACTAGAGATATCGAAAACTGACCGAAAACTGAAACACTCGCGCACTTAACTCCTTTGCGATTACGAAGCTCTTCGACCAGTCCCCACAACTGTGAGCGAATCCCTTGTTAACAAGCCAGGGGGGCCGATGTCAGCAGGGAGCCCGCTAGGCTGTCTTCTTCCTTTGACGAGCGCCGACGCGACCGATGCATGCACGCCATTGCCGGCCGGATCGCCGGCTGCAAATTACAAGCCTGTCCGTCGGCAGCCGGATGACGCCGCTCCTACCTACACCGTGCGTACGCCGGCCGCTCCTGCGCGCCATTGAAGGCAGCAAGCCGGAGCACACGTCGTCGCTGTTCCGCTACATCGACGGCGTGTCAGCCAAAGTGGGGGCCGAACGCCACACGGCTCTGCTCGGCTGTTCCCTTCTCGAGTTCTTCGCTGGCCGGACCCCGGATAAAACCACGAGTGCATCACTGTGCCGCCGCATGGTTCATTGGTGTGGATGTTGTCTGGACTCTGGATGAGAAGAACCTGAGCCCGGCGTTGCTTCTCATGGCTCATGGCTCATGCAGGCGTTTTACCTTTCCTTTTCTTCTTTCTGATTGTCTTTGTAACCTAAAGGGGCGATCGTTGTTACGCCGGGAGGAGACAAAGCAGGTGCCCATCATTTGTGCGTGTCTTTTTGTTACATATGGTCCAGTGGCACCCCAAAATTTTCAGGATGACTCGGCCCGTGTTTGCTCCTGTCCGCACGAGGTAAAATTAAGCGACCCATTCTCGGCACAAATTTGGATCGAGTTTGCATCGACCGTGGACACGCGGGCTCCAACTGTCACCTACCCCATTTACCGTGAGCAGTGGAGCTATTTAAAAGGGCGCCGATGGTCAAACCCTAGAGCATAAACCCTAACTCCCTTCATCTCCACCCACGGCGGCCATGGCCGGGGCCGGAGGTGGACTAGCCAGCAAGTCTGTGGCCACAGCCGGCGCTACCAGTTAGGGTCCCCACGCCCCGCCGTTCGCGCTCTTCCTTTATCTTACCCGTTAATCGGCCGAGCGACTTAACTTCAACGGACGGTTGTTAATTTTTATTGTATTTTAGGCCTAGTTGTCTAATTAATGTCGCACTACGAGATGTAGATGTCAGGAAGCTCTCCTGCGATTATTTGCAGAGTGTATGAGACATTACTCAGTATTAATTGTAATTATTCACGGCAAACTTTAAAAATCTCCCAGTAGCAACAGTGCCAAGAAAACTTGCTGTAACCCATATGGAGTGGTTAGCCGTTAGCGCCACACAATGGAGCTCCAGTGCCGAACCATACTATGGTCCATAGTAGTCAACATTAAATTTGATCTAACAAAACATCTTATATCCTGATAGAACTAGAAATCCTCATTAATCGGGCATACCCTTGCCGGCTGGTGTTTGGAGAAGATTCCAGAGACCCTGGACCTCAACTTGGAAAAGGTTCCTAGGGGGACGTCGTCCTCAGACACGGTGCACCTGAACGTGAAGCCATCGTTGTGGACGCACGACGACATCTCCAGTTGGCTCCACCTGATGCAGATGGTTTCCTTGCGCACCAGACACCGCTCCATCCCCGGGGCCGGAGGGACGAAGTCGAAGAACAAGGGTTCCAGGACCAGCGGGTTCTCAATGGCCACGGGCTTCTTCCCGCTCCTGTCCAGGATCTCTATGGAGATCTTCGCCTTGAAGATGGTCTCGGGATGCTTCTTCCTGAGGCGATAGCTGTGCGGGACGGCCGTGACGCGGAAGACGACGTAGTCGTCGCGGTGGCACCATGCCGTGAGCTCCCATCTGTGGCCGCGGAAGAAGATGAGCTTGGAGGTTACGCTGTCGCGGTAGTTGCGGACCTTGAAGACGTGAGTAATGGACTTGGTGCACGAGTTGGGAGTAGTAGCCATGGCTCAGGATGATCGGTGGATCCAATCCAGCACGGCCGGCCACCGTGCTATATGTAGGCGAGCGGACTCCGAGTCCTCCTCTTTCTCCTGAAAATTCTTTCCATAATGGATTCCATGGTTACCTTCCAGTGAACAAGGAGGTGTTGGGATGAGGGGCAGCTGATCCAGCTCCGCTCGGCTGAAGACTCCATCTCCCACCGCGAGCTCTCCACTATGGTGCTCGTCTGATACATAGGTTCTTCTGACTCTCTCTGAACTTTTGAGTGTATGGCTTGCTAAGCTAGTGGTGACATTTGTACCATTCTTTTTTCCTGATTGCTTGTAACCTAAAGGGGATGATCGTTGTTACGGCGGGAGGGGGCACGGCAGGGTTAAAGCAGGCGGCCATCATTTGCCCGTCCCTTCTGTTGGACGTTTTTACTGAAAAGCTTGATGGCCTTTGACCACTGTTGGGAATTTACGTTTACAGGAGGGGCCCCGGCCGTCCTTGTTGTCATTCCTTCCGGGGAATCATCGTTCGTCTCTGGCTGTCCAGCCCCGACAGACGGGCGTCGCACAGGGGCAGGGTCGATTGATCGATCACGCTCACGCACATCAGCACATGTACTGCCATGTGCCTTGGTACGCACAGTGAACCAAAACACACCATTACCTGATGGTGTAGCACGATCATCGAGCAGTTCGCCGCCCGGCCAGCACCGTGTCCGCCGACGCTTTCTTCACTCCGGTAGAATGTTTACATTCGAATCCACATGTAGCTCTTTCACTGTCATGGTAAATAAGCATCCATGTCAAAGCAAGAACGAGAAGCATGGTCGCGGCGAGACAGCAAGAAACAACTTTTCTCCTCTCGGCCCGACCGGCGCCGCAGATCGGCGACCGCTCCCGACGCAAGTGTCGGCGTCGGTGTCTGCCAACGTACTTCCCCTTATTTAACGGCTTCCCGCCTCTTGGTCCTTTTAAACAACTCCTCGAGCCCAGAGGATATATATACAGGGTGATCCATGGTGCCGATGATACGAGCCGGTGGACCGGAGGAGCCAGGGATGGACATGGACGGCGAGCGGGGCTCGGCGCCCGTGGCGGTGCGGCCGCGGAGCGGCGGCGCCAGGACGAGCAGGAACCACAGCGAGGCCGAGCGCAAGCGGCGGCAGCGCATCAACGCCCACCTCGCCACGCTGCGCAGCCTCCTCCCGTCAGCTTCCCAGGTGAGTTCGATCTTGATGCTCATGACAGTACGGTGGTCGGGGTGACAGACGCAACCTGAACTGAGCTGGACACGCTGACGCGTCCGTACGTGTTTTGCAGATGGACAAGGCTGCGTTACTCGGTGAGGTCGTGCGCCACGTGCGGGAGCTGCGAGGCAACGCCGTCGGCGGCGGCGCGGTGGCGGGCGTGGCCGTCCCGGGGGAGAGCGACGAGGTCGGCGTGGAGGACGTGCGCTGGGACGACCGGGAGAGCGCGAAGCGCGTCAGGGCGTGGGTGTGCTGCGCCGACCGCCCGGGCCTCATGTCCGAGCTGGGGCGCGCCGTGCTGTCCGTCAGCGCCAGGGCGGTGCGCGCGGAGATCGCCACCGTCGGCGGGAGGACGCGAAGCGTCCTGGAGCTAGACGTCGGGCAGGACGCCGGCGCGTCCAGGCCGGCACTGCAGACGGCGCTCCGCGCCGTGCTGCTCAGCCGGGAGGATCAGCTGCTCGCCGTGGAGAGCTACAAGAGGCACCGCTTCTCGGCGCTGATCTCCCAGGGTTTAGGTAGCTAGTTAGTGACATCATGACGAACACTGCGATGTAGCATGCATTTTCTCATTCAGTTGGCTTTGCAACGGCTTAACTCTGTCCTTCAGGTTCTGCGGTTAACAGTTTGAAGAAAGTACATGCAGCGTTCAGTACGGTATCTTCTACTCTTCTAGATATAGAACATCAACCCATTGCTGCTTGTTTGACAGCGGTATAGAACTGAGAGCACATTTGCTGCCGATGAAGCAAGAATTTGGGAGTGATAAATTAATACTACCAGGTTCACACCTTATGCTGGAAGAGGAAAATTGTCAAGTAAACAGTCACCTATAATAATATGAATATTCACAGTTCAGAACTCATGAAAATAGATAAGATATAGTGCTCTCAGATAACAGAATTACAGAAATCTCCCAATGCAGAAATAAATAGGGGTGACAATGAGCTAAAATATTTACGATGCTATTGTCCAACAAGACAGCGGTACAGATTCAAAATGACCTTACAGTGCAGTTTAGTTTGTCTGAAATCAACATGTATTCAAAATAATTATACACGGATAGCACAAATCATTACAAAGCTGTATCTTATTGTTACAAGGATACATTAAACGATACAGATGTTACAACAACACAAAGTCTTGGCCAAATGTGGCAGCATTGTACATTGCTTCGTTTGAATGTGGTTTTGCAGTTTACTGAGTCACTGTTTGGCGAATCTACATAGAAGACAGCACACATGTAGCTTTGATAAACTTTACTATGGTACTGTATGGTTGATCGTGTTGACACTTTACTCCAATTGCGGTATTATGATTCTGCAGGGAAAGGAGTTTCTACATCAGTACCACCTGGGGTAAGTTGCAATGAAGAAATGGCACAGTAAAACCATGCTTAATTACAGGGGACCGCGTGAAATTTACCAGAGTAAACAAAGCCTATTTTGATCAAGACCAGGTAGACCTATTCTTTATAGCATACTTGCTGCCACCTTCCAACCCTGGACGATACACTAATGTCCACTTCTCAAATGTGCAATCAATAAAGTTGTAGTATCCCGCATGAAGATTCAAAGATCCTTCTTTCACCCTTTCCTCTATCCATGGGTATGTTAACAAGTTCAACAGTGAGCTATTAATCGATTCCTGCACAAAATAAACTATTCAGTGTCAGACAATGCTGATGGTTCCCACATAAGTAGATAATAGTTAGGCTCGACTCCATGTTCAACTACATCTCACATGCTCAAATTTCATGATGCCTTACAGAGATCGTAGACTGGAAACGAATCGCATTAGCATGCATCTGAAGAAATTTTTGACGTGTAGAGATATAAACAACAGTGCATCTAATTCCAAAACTTTGAAGAACTTAAAGCATATCAACTCAACCAACAAAGAAGCAGGTAATCGATATCATATTTACTTCCTAAAATCTTGAGATGGCTTGGAATAAATAAGGCCATAACTATGGAAGAGACTTATCCGATGCACTCTGGCAGAACTATTTTCAGACAGTTCAGTGCTTCTTGCAATCGCGTATCACAATGATATAAACAAAATTACCTTTTCACAATGTCTGCACTGTGATTCGAAATTCAGATTTCCAGCCGCAGCTTCAGTGCTTAATCTTGCACTCTTCCCAAGTGAAACCCAGTCTCTGATAAAGCTTCTGTCCAACAAAAACAAACCAGACTTGCATCATATGTAAATGTACAAGTAAAGAATCTGAAAAGTGGAACTGGGAAGAGCATTTTACCTAGGGCTTGAGTCATCTTTCTTATTTTTCATACTCATGAGTGCTTGGATGCCACCACAACGACTATGACCGACCACTAAAACATTTGGTACCTGAGAAAGGAAGGTGATTGTTTACAATACTGCAGACCTACTTGCCACATATGTTCTGTCACATGCATGGGAGGAAAGAAAAAATGAAAGCCATATTACAAGAGATTCTTGCCTTAAGTGTGTTAACAGCAAACTCTAGTGCCGCAGTAGTTTCTGAAGCTCCATGCTGATATTGCAGAAATTTTTACAATCAGAACTTCCACAATAAAAACTGTATTGCTTTAGAAGTTCAAAAAAAAAACGTAAGATATGCTAATTTGATAATACCTCATATGGTGGTACCAAATTTGCTATGTTACGAACAGTAAATGCATCCCCAGGTTGAAGCCCCAAAATACTGGTAGGGCAGACCCTGGAGTCAGCACAAGCAACCACCATGAACTGGACACAGGAACATGAAACACATATTAACACAGGATCTGGACTTCCAAAATTATGAAGACTTGAAATTAACATTATAATACTGTACCTCTGGTGTTTGCTGCTCGGCAAGATCTTGATATTTCGTAAAATTCTCCCTGAGCACAGTTACAAATACAATAATGTCAAGAAATAAAAATACTCATCGAACATATGGAAGTGAAATATTCATTGTGAACTACGTGGTCGACTTACACATAGTTCCGTTGTTTGAAGTCCATGAACCTTGCTTTGAGATTTCCGAAAGGATCATAATCCCCATCGGCCTCATTTGCCGTATCATGTTTAAAATCTAGAAGTTGCCGGGTTAAGCCAGAATGATCTCTTGAGGCCTTCGTACTACATAAGATGATACTTTATTTGTATGACGCATAATACACTAAAATAACAAAATACTCCCCCATCACCCAATATGAAGACCTAATATCAAGTGGAAAATCGTAAAATTTGGTGTTTTCCAGCAATACAATTAGTTGACAAAAGGACAATTTCAGGCCTACTGCATTGTTGGTATATTAGTATTTCAGTTCAAAGATAGCATCATAACACTAGATAGTTGTCAGAATTTTGAAATTCTCAACGGAAAGCAAACATGCCCACTGATGCTATACACTATAATGGAGTAGAGGAGAGATGTTATCTGTACAACAAATAGCATAAAAGGCTAAAATGTAACATGTCATCACCATAGTGACGATTAGAATCCATGAATAAACTGTCCCAAGATGTAATTTAAATGCTTTAGTGTGACCCTTGTATTATGACCCTTGTACAAGCAAGCAGCACAACATCTCCGTCCAATGAGTCCAGACAGCACGGCAAAGTTCTAACTTGCGCACCATCCGAGAGTACCAAAATAAACAGGCACACCAGAGCAGAATTCAGACAGGCACGGAGCTCCCACGGTCTGGTGACCCATCCAAACTACCCACCAAAGCTACAAAGTTGAAGTCTTTGACAAGTTGAACTCACCGTCCAGATCCCCCCACCTTCACGGCGACGCTGCGCGCTCTGGAGTCACCGATCTGCCGCACCCGCACGAAAGGAACAGATTAACGAACACAGAACAGAATCAGGACGAGGAGGCACGGAAATGGTCAGGCAGGCGGGGAATCTGACTCACCGACACGGTGCCGCGGCTCGGGCCGGAGCCGGCGGCCGGCGCGAGGTGGCGGCACGGGGAGGCGGGCCGGAGGAGACCGGGAGGAGCCATGCGGTGGTGGGGGTGACGATTGGTCGGTAGCAGCGCGCGCCTGAGGGGTGGTGGTTGGGGTCGCGGGCATTTGAGGAAGGGGGCGGCGGTGGCCGAGGCTTTTACGGACGGGGGCGCCGAGGTGGTGGTGGGAGGGAGGAGGGGAGGAGCGACGGCGATGTGACGGAGAAACCGAGGCCCGGGCGGGCGGTGAAGATAATAAATTAGGGTCGTTGCTTAGCGGCGGAAAATTCGATGATTAATTAATGTACAGAGACAGACAGAGGGGAAGTGGACGCGCACAAGTGTGCACGCGAATGACGATTTTGTCCGTTGGTTTTGGGTGCGGTGGGAGCATCGTGGCCGTTGGATTCCGGAGATGTTGGAGGTGGGTGTGCCGTGTGTGACTTTATCACCTTTTTACTCCTGTCATGGGACCACGGACACACAAGGCATGCCTTATCAAGTTGCGAGCACATCATGAACAGTAGAGCAGGTGAGTACTAGGGTCCACCGGGTGGATTAGGCCTCTTTTAGATTAAAGGATTTTCATAACAAATTTGAAAGATTCCATTTCATAAAAAAAAATCCTAAGACTTTAGATAAAAGGAATCACAGTTTTCAAATTACTATGGAATTATTTCTACATTCTAATTTTATAGCAATTTCGGTATCCACTTTAACCTATTTTTTATACTCATTAAGGTAGGGTCAAAACACGTTTCTTGTATATCATCCAAATGAACATTCCTATAGTTTTTCTACGTTTTATAATACCTTTTTTACACAAATACTTCTATCAAATTTCTGCTTTTTTCTTATTTCTCTGTGGAAAAATCTTGTGATCCAAAGAAGTCATGTTTTTCTGTCTTGATTTTGCCATGGTCCTTCTTGTTAAAATTGGGCCAATTATATGGCCTAAGCCAATCTTAATTTCTGAAATCTCAAAATTACTCGTCTACATAGTAAGAGGTAGGAGGTAAAACAATTTGGTCCCACATTGAAAAGTACCAACAAATATAAGCGAACTTTTAGGTTTGAAATAAAGTTTGCGGTGCTCTATGTAAAATAATATTTGTGCATATTTTGAGATATGTTTGTTGATACAAATGAGCACTACTGATTCTATTTGTTTCTCACATAGCACCACAAATGCCACTTCACCACGGAATTTGCACATAATTAGAACACTAACATATGTTTGTTGATCATTTTCAGATTTTTTGTAGTATTGGTCAAAAATAAATAAAATTTGAAAACTGGCAGAGCTCGGAAATCGAAGCGGTTCTCTGGTATTTTTCCTTACAAATTTATGTCATGCCTATGCCGTACAAACAGGATCAATATACTACTTAGCAACATTCTCCAAAGCAAAGTTCTTCATTAGCAACACATTATCAATAATCTTAGTAGTATCTTTTTTTAGGATCACTAGTATCACTTTGCTACTGAACAGGATACGGATATGCCGTCATGGCAGCCTAAAAAAATATGGTAAGCATGCGAATTGCGAGGCTGAGGAACAGAGATGTCCTAACATTTGTTGACGCGAATGGAGTATCAAACTTCCCATCAAACTTAGCATGAACGCTCACCGGTGTCGTCCATGGCGAGTAGTCGGCCCGTCCTGCCAGACCTCCTCCCGCACGGCGGCCCTGCGCTGCCAGGGTTCGTCGCAATCGTCAGGAAGCCCCGGGCGATCATGCCGCGTTGGCGACCCCGGTGATCGAGCCGCCGCCGCCGAAGCCGAAGCTTCTGCTGCACGTGTGGCCGAAGCCAAGCGGCGAGCTGCTGATCTTAAGGTCCACGGGAGCATAGAAATGGCGTCCTGCTCCTCCTAGCTGGAAGCCACATGAGGTGGGGGTAGAGAAAACACAGCGACGAGTGGCGCTCTACGTTTCCGTGTGTGTATTTACGGTGGATCGAGCAGGAAGGGAGACGAAAATAACAGGTTTGTTTGACGCCGGACTGTACGTGTGGTGAGGAAGAGAGACCATTATCATGAACTCTCTTCTTCTTCTTAAACCATGCTCCATCGAGAAGAACTTAGAGCCGTGGTGAGGATGACGGGCGTGCGTGGTCGTTCCAAGGAGCCGGGCGGATAGGAACCGTGAGTCACGCTCCAATCAGTCTCCACCTTACACGTCCGTCCGTTCGAACACGTAATTTCGCTGTTACGTGCGCCGATTTTCTTCCTGGGATCGTGGACGTACAAAGCTCCTCGACGGAGGAAGAGCGTAGCTGGAACTGCGCGCGCCGGCGACGCAAAGACTCGAGCTTTCCGCCGAAGCGCCGGTAGGGACGCTCGCGCCCGTATCAGCTGGGCTGGCTTTGCCCTTATCCTCCTCCAGCAAAACGGGGTGGGGGGCAACGTGCGCTCGGCCCCGTGCTCTGCTCGTCTGTCGTTGAATGACGCGGTCTCCGGCGACCAACAGCACGGCGTCGTCGGCGATGCGGCAGAGAGGAGGCCACGTGAGGCGCCATTGAAGAATCAAGATGCTTGGTGGGAGAGCGCTCTTCGGTGGGCCTGCTGTGGTGACTTGGATTTCCACTGGCCGAGGCGGCCTGATCGAGTGAGTGAACTGGCAGGTTTTATTACTGCGCTCGATCGCCAAGAAAATGGGAGATGCCGGAACCACAAGGAAAGTGTCAAGAACCCTGTAAATCTTGAATAACGATCTGGACTCATCGTCAATTCCAAGTACTCGTGGCACAGGCGCACTGCCTGTCGGGCAACTGATCGATACGAGCTGGGTTCAGTATTTCTGCCTTATCTCGAGTTAAGACCATCTCCATCCGCCCATCTCACATGACGCACTATCGGCCCATTGTGTATACCAACACAAAAACGGCCGCCATCAGGCTAGACGGTCTAAAAATGTGTCTGACTACCTCTTCTTATTTGCCACCAGAATTCGAGGTCGGCTCGAGTGTGCTGGTTACGCCTCTCCCAAAATCAGCATTTGAAGAACATTGCTCCTGGTTTTCTAAGTCTTCTGTTGTCTCATGTAAAAGAAAATTGGATAGTGTAGCCCATGCGATTAGCTGAATTAGGTGCTCAATGCACACCGGGTATGATGAATTGGGTGCTCAATGTACACCGGGTATAAACAAAATCTAAATCTAGTTTTGAAAGATAACCGAACAGAAGCTAAATTTAAGAAATAGTAAAATGCAACGTGACCAAGAATAAGAAAATAATTTTTTTTTGTGAAAAATAAACTGAAAGAAAAACATTGTAGCAGAGGGGGAGAAAATAAAAGAAACATGTTAAACATAAGCCAACGTGAAATACACAAAATATGTTCAAGAAAATAAAAGATCGGGTGAAGGACGGATTACTAGGCCTTGGGATAACCCGCCAATCCGACCAATTTGCGGTTAAAAATCGGTTTGAAGTACTGAAGAGCGTTGAGAATAGGCTCAAATCCAATTCAAATTATGGAAGTGTGTATCTACCATGCAGACAAAACTATTAAGCCATATAATCCAAGCAAATCTAAATTGTACACCTGTTAACTTATCTTCATTCAAACTATTTCTCAAATCTGCTTTTTAAATTACAAATTCAAAACTTGGCTAGAAATATGTGAATGTACGTATCTTCGGCGTAACAATCTTGTACGTTCAAATTCGACAGTTTAGCGTATTGTTGGCTACGTACAGATTCAAACTTGTCCATGCAGAAATCCAGGAAATCTTATAAATGCATAGTACATAATTTGAGATGACTGGAGTAGTCATAAGACTAGGATCTACTGCTTTTGCTAAAAAAGAATAAGAGAAATATAGCTACGCTTACATGCGGTCGACCGTGTTCGAGTCTAGCACTACGCAGGGTTGGCTACATATTGAAACTAAAGTTCCACAAAAAATGGATGAGGAGGCGGGGTGAGGGGCTTGAGTCCAAGGTCGCTCCAATCGTATTTTGGACTAGGGCCGAGTTAAATAAATATAATTACACTAATTTATTTCTATTTTAAGTTTCTCTCCACATTATGGTTTTAACAATTATATGTTGTGTACTTCATTAGAATTGTTAATCATATAATACATTTAATATATTTCCATTATATTGTATTTTTATCATTGGAAAAGTTGAGTTACGCAAAAATATTTTATTATGAGATAGTGTCCTAACACTATATCAAATCATTTTGTTGTTTATAAATTGATGAATTATATAGAGTATATGTATATTATTGTTTGGATATTCTTATGTATGTTTAGTATTATTAAATATTTTCATAGGGATTCCAATGCAAGAAAACTAAAAAAATATCTTAACACATGTGTGGCGCATATAATCATGTAGCAAAATATATAGAAACTTCTGAAGGATAAACATGCGCTCAGCCCCTAGTCTATCGTTGACACGGTGTTCAGCGACCAACAGTACGACATCGGCGATGCAACCGAGAGCATTCCACGTGAGGCACCCTTCAGGCCTTGTTGATTCCAAGGGTTTTATTGGGGATGAGAAAATAGCCTTCTCCTAAAGTACACTAGTATGTATTAGACTTTTGTTATGGATAAAAATGAGGTGTTTGGTGGGGAATATTTGGAATATTGTTTATTCCATCTACCAATATTACACAACCAAACATAAATTTAGAATTCAAACCTCATTTCAATAAGCCCTCCAATACAAACATCCCAACAAAGGTTTTCAAGACAACTGATTGAAGATTCTAAAAAAAAAAACAGACAACTCATTGAATGGATTGCTGGGCTGGTGTAGTGTGTACAATTCGAAAGCTTGGCCTTGTTGACCACCATGGCTGGGCTTTTGTTTCGTAAATGGCTCATATGCCCATCTGGCATTACGTTGTCTATTTAAAAAAAAAACGCTCTATTACGTTCAGTTCATCATGACCAAACTCAACCCAATGGATAAGATTGAGAAAAAGGATAAAAATTGGTTAAAATTCCTTCTATTTTGGAGAACCCATAGGTGATCTACGTGTCATTGTAACTTTCGACCGAAACAGAAGCAAAAAAAAAGAGAAAGGAATCACCGGCTTGGACCTCTTGTGCTGAGCCGCAAGGAATGAGGTGGGCTCTCCGCGCACCAGACGGAGAGCGAGCTAGTCGCCGTGAGGCCGAAGTTAGGGAGTCCGAGATGCTGGAGGACGTTCATCCAAACGCTTTTTGCGGAGAATGTGATTAAGCGTTTCCGCTGTACAAGGGGCACATTCTGATTCTGACTATGCTTGGCGTTAGTTTTTGTCCTTTTTCTTTCACCCGTGACCCGTCCAACTGTGCAAGCCATTGTATATCGTAGTGCGACCCGAAACGAAACACAAAAGGATCAGCTGCGAGCCGGCCAGGGCATGCAGCGCAGGAAAGGCAAGCTATACCGAGCTAGCTCACTGGGTCTATGTTGCTTTAGCATTCCATGGAGATGCAGGATCCGGTCACAGGCCATGAACAGTGCGAAGAAGGAAAGGAGAAACTCCTGCGCAGGCAGAGCTTGCGAGAAAGAGGTTAAAGCACCGCCGCACATCCGCATGCACCGTTCTCCGGCGCGCGCCTCTGCTTCTTCCTCTCCCTCTCCGGCAGGTGGTGCTCTACTGCTGTGCATGGCGGGTAAAAGTAAAACCAGGGCTACTGCTGCGGCATCTCTCTCTAGGGTATAGGTTGTGGCCGAGCTATGCTACGTCGTCGATCAACGGTGTCTTGTCCTGCTTTTGAAGATGCCATTCTTTTCAGTTTCAGGGCAGGCAAGCCAACACGCAGAGTCCCCGGCCGCGAAAACCATGTCCAGCCTTTCTTCTACGCACCGATCGATCAGCTAGCCTTGCGCTTTCTATCAGATGGCTTGATCTCAGATCACGAAGCAAGTTCACGAATCCACACACACAAGGTGGCAAACGGAAAGACACGCCGATCGAAATCGGATGTACACGATGAGGCAACACTCATACTGGCCGGCGTGCATGCGGATTGCAGAGCACAGTGCTTCTCCTAGGACTACGTATTGACGGGCTAGGGTGGCGCAGAGCAAAGTACAGCAGGAAGATACCCACGCGCGCGCGGGGCGTACGTCCGTCGGGCCTGCCCTGCTCCTCTATCTCTCTATCTTCCTCCCGTCGATCCCCGTCTCTCTCCGGTCGTCGCCGGCCGGCGTCCCCTCGCTCCGTGCAGATGCAGGCAGGCCTGCGTTGCTGGGGGCTGGGCGCTGTCTTTTGGGGCTTTGGTGCCAGGCCGATCAGGCAAACGCAAATGCAGGAAAGCAGCGCCAACTTGTGGACCGGAGGGGAGGGGGCCGGGAGCAGAGCTGAACTCACTTCGATCACCGAGTTCGAGTGGTCGCGTCAGGGCAGCAATGGAAAGCGGAGCCCTTGATTGATACGACGGTCACGGTGCTGCTGCTGGAAGAGTGCCGCTGGTACGGTATCCATAGCTAGCTACTTGGATTTAGTAGCCACCATCTCTTGACTGAAAATGAATTTCATATGGAATCTTCCTACATATGCTGCGGCGGATGCACGAAAAAATTGGAGGGTGGGCACACTAAAAAAAATCACTCGACGAATTAAAAGTTGTCGATACAAATAGAAAATTGGTTCATGACATCGTAGATCAATACATATGTTTGAAATGTACGTGATGTAATGCAAAATAGTTTAAACCCATAAAATAATGTCTTACATGATTAAATATGGTATAATTAGAAATTTAGTTGTCGGAAAATCATAGATCAATACATATTGTCAGGAATGACATCGTAGATCAATACATATGTTTCGTCTGTACAAAGTACAACTTGGCCACATGTTGTCGGGAAACACGCTGTTTGTGTTGCTATATCATCATAAGAGACAAGTTAGACTGGCGTGCATATAGTCGGTTGATGACAGCTTAATGTTTGCGCTAAGCAGCATGTTTGCACCAGGGTATACCTTTTTGTTGTAGTGAATGAGAATTAAGTTATTTTTTATTAAATTGGCGTCATTCCCAAGAAATTTCTACTATGTGAACAATCTTTGTTGTGCGAACTTTTAATATCTCAAGTCGCGACTTCACTTGTATATCATAATTAAGGCACATGAATCACGATGTAAATCTGATCGAACTCAAGTTAAATGAGTTATAGCTTAATTATGAATGTGATATGTCTATAGAAATCGACTGTCTTGTAGTCGATGGTATTTTGATAGTAAATAGGGAGGAGCAACATGTTACCAAATATCATCTCTGTGGGGACCCCGGACTAACTGTCCGAAATACCCGATTATGCTTAACACAACGATCCCATAATCAGTCTGTCGTTGCACATAACCCGAATTGAATACCAAAGTTTACATCCATTACAATACCGAATTAAAGTCTTACATAAAATGGTCATCTAGACCAAGTCTTACATAGGTGCCTTCAAGGGCCAAACCAAAACAATCAGCGGAAATAAGGCGTAGTAGACATCAAATCCTAGCGATGACCCGACAGGCAGTCGACTTATGAAGATCCTTAGTTGGCATAGATGTCGCCATACTCTTCCTGGGCGTAGTACTCCTCCATGTCTGGCTACGACAATAGCCAGATGCAAACTAGCATGAGTACATTTGAATGTACTCGCAAACTACTCCAACATGAGTGCTCTAGTTCCATTTTTAGTTTCTCACTTTTATTCATTTAAAACATCTCTGTATCTTTGTTGAAAAAGATAAGGAAAGTATGACTACTAGATATCTCAATTTTATTAGTTTTATTCCAAAACTCCTCCTTTTTCCGATCGTAAACCATTATGGCAATATCTTTCCAACTACCTCATACCGATCCGTTGGTATAGGTGTATGGAACACTCTCCATTTCCTTTTTCTTTTTAAACTCAACTCTTTTCCAAAAACTTGCACATGGTCTAAGTAGGGTCTTCAACTGTCCATATCCGAGGACTCGGCTATTCAAATAGTTTAATTACCCTCTGCAGAGGTAGCACGCTTTTCCCACACTCATCCGATAACTCATCGTGTCAGCCACGTCTCGCCATACCAGCGGTATGCGAAGTTGAGTCACCGACCCTAGTCTTTCCTTTGCTCATGCTAGTATAGGATCCTGCCCCTATGAACCATTCCATCTACACCTAGTCCAGTTTCCCGTCGGAAACCCTAAGTGTGAGGACTCATAGGTTTTATCTGGCGGTGTATACGGACATCCTTCTATCCTCCTCCTTATCTACTCATAGATTTTTGAGCGAGGACCCAGGTCAGGGTTAGGTCACCAAACCACTCCCTCATGCATAACAGAGTCATCTCTGTTGATGCAGTGTCCCATACTAATAAGAGCAAGCTATATGACTAAGCCCTTTCCCATATGTGGGTAAATGTGGTCGCACAGAGTATCGGTTGCTTGACTGAGTACTAGGACACAATGTGCTTTTCTAAAACAATCTTTCTCCATTTCCTTATTTCAACACCACATTTTGGTGCTATATATCCACACAAGTTTTCAAAGGAGTTTTGAATAAACAACATTGTTTTTCCATCCTATAGTTTTAGTATCTACTTCTACATAGGGTGGCAAAATAATCTCTATATACTTTTGAAAAAGGGTTTTTGTAAACCTTTGCTTTTGAAAATGATTTGTAAATCTAGATGCATAAGTTAGGTGCAAGCTCAGAGAGTAGCTTGCCTTGCTCGGCAAAGTGATCTTGGTCTTGGTCTTCAGGCTCTGCAAATCCCTCCTCCTCGATATATCCGGCAACGTTCTCGTCTAATACACAACCAATCAAATACAAACAATCACTAGCCTATTCAATCAATCATCATAGCAATACACTCTTAGAGGTTCTAATTATTCATTCCACATACCAAACAATATCATGTGGTTTCAATTTAATTGAATTAAACATTATTCCCTTGTATTTTAATTAGGGCAGAAACTTGTTGCACATGTTTAATTGCATAGCTTGAGTTCTGTTTGTCACAAAAATACAAACTAAAATTCTACAGAAAGCTAATGATGTGTAGAAGATGACACAATTGGGTTTGGGTCATTTGGAGTTACCAAACTCCCTACACATTGTTTTGAATCCAGAAACCAATTAATATGGTTTTGGCTATTATTTAAATTATATTCATCTAAAAATTAAACCATTTTAGGGATGACTAACCATGGCTAAATGTGACCTAATAAAATTAGTTTCAACTAATTTGGATTATCAGAGTATCAGAAACAAACAAGTTTAGGATTTAAACATGCTACTGTAATTTGAATGTTGTATTTTTATTATACATCCAAATGGAGTGAAACTA
Source organism: Poa annua (assembly GCA_026929855.1). Classification (NCBI taxonomy): domain Eukaryota; kingdom Viridiplantae; phylum Streptophyta; class Magnoliopsida; order Poales; family Poaceae; genus Poa; species Poa annua. Next base: position 79,735,591 of record CM049432.1, read on the forward strand.
GCTTAGTTGGATAGAGAATTTCATAAGCTTTCCAGAACAGTTGGATTTGCTCCATTTGGAGTTGTAAATCTAAAGTTATGGATTTTCTAAATTTGAGTTCAGTACTGACTTTTAAATGGAATTTAAATTCAATTTAAAATCCAGAGTGGATAATGTTGAGAATCCTGACGGGTGGGGTCCACTTGTCAGTGACTCAGCCAAAACAGTGCGCGCGCTGGGAAATGTTTAAAAATCTGACGCGCGGGGCCCGCGGGTCAGCGACCGAAACGCGAAGCGGTACGCCACCGTTGGATCAAGATCCAACGGCCCAGACCGCGCGCGCCGGTGGCGACCAGAAACGGGCGGCGCCGTGGCTCCGGCGACGGCGTCGAGGACGGGCTGCTCACCTACGGGCTCGGGAGGCGACGGCGACGGTGCAGGAGGGGTGCGGCGGCTCGGGGAAGCTCGGGGGCGAGGTGGCGCGGGCTGGGGAGGCTCCTGGCGACGGCGGCGTGAAGCTCCTCCGTCCGCGGCCGTGCTCCAACTCCAGCGAGTCCGCTGCGCCGCTCCTGGGCACAAACCAGAGGGGAAAAAGGGGCGGGTGAGCGAGGGGTTCATGGGGAAGAGGCTGAGGGTAGGGGGGAGCGAAGGGGAAGGATGCCGTGGCCTGGCCGCGGTCGTCGTCTACCTCGGGCACGGCGAGCTCGAGGAGACCCACGGGCGGCTGGGGCCCTGCGGCGATGGCGTCGCCCTCCAGGCGGTGCTCGAGAGGGTGGTGTGAGAGGGGGAGGGGGAGTGGTGAGGTGTGGAGGAAACGGGGCGCTCGGGCGGGCTTTTATAGCCGAGCTCCGGTCCATGGTGGGCACGGTGCAGGCGAGGTGGTAGGGGACGGCCGGGCTCGCCATAGGGGCGGTGGGGGTGCGGCTACGGTGTCTGGAGGGAGAGGGACACGGGCGGCGACGTGGAGGCGAGCGGAGCATGCTCGAAAATGGGCCGGCCGAGGGAGCGTTCGGGCGGGGCTCGACGTGCACGGCGAGGCGCGGACGCGGCGTGCTCGGGCGGCTGCTGGTGCGCGCTGCTGCTTCGCAAGGGAACCAGGAGGTGAGGGAGCGAGGGAGGGGGCACAGCACGGCCGGCACGGCGCGGCGTCGTCGCGGCCACAGTGCCGACCACGGCGACGTGCGCGCGGCCGTGGCTGTCGCCAACGCCTCCTCGACGACTCCGGTGACCATTTGGCGTGATCTCGGGCGCGTCGTGATCGTGGAGATGAGGTGAATCCAGTGGTTGCTCCAATTTAACAAGTTAAACCCACAATTGCTCGAATTGATCCGTGGCTTGGTTCGGTTTGGGAAGGGCAGGGTGGTGAACACCAAGTGTTTGATGAATTGCTTGAACCAAAACAGTATGCAATTTGCTATTTAATTTTCCATATTTCTCTCAATTCTTTTGGATTCAAACTTAGGATCTAGGCTAAGTATATTATTGGTGAGTGTTACAAAGTCTTTTTGAAATATTTTAAAATATTTCAATCATGAATTTCTAATTTGAATTTGAAGTTTTGAATTTGAATTTTTGAAAGGGAATAGTTTGTAAAAATTAACTAGGAGTGTCAATAATATTACTCCATTGATTTTGGTGAGAAAATAAATTTATATATCTTAATTTGGAAAAATAATGTGACATTTGTCACATGGTGTTTTGTTTTTGTGGTTTGTTTTATTTGTTTTCTTTTCTTCAAATTTTTAATTAGAGCTAGAATTCCACAATCTTGCAACAATGCAACAAGCAACACTCAAGAATTAAACATACACACATTTTTATAAGAAAAGTTTTTGTTGGCCCACATTTTTGCACTAATAATTATATTAATATTTTTGGGATGTTACAATCTCCCATCTATTTAATGGAATGATCTAATCATGTATAAAGATAAAAGTGGAAATATGGTTTTCAAACCCCAGAGGCAACATCCATAGGTCGAATTTAAACATACGATCACGACCAGATAACTACAAGCATGCTTTTATGTGCATTGCATTTTTCTTAAACGGGGACAGATGTTTTGCCCTAGTCTAATAATTAATTAAGGAATTTGCAAGAAAATAAAGTGTTGTTACAAATAAACTTCTCCCCTGACATAATTTCACTTAAACCCTTCGCAGCCACCGTCACCCAAAGCTAGGCCCCGTTCCTAAGGTTCTTGAAATTACAGAAGGCGGTGCATGCTTGTCACAGAATTACACATGCATTGTGTGTTTATTCCAAATCTCCCATGAGTTGAGCAAGGTTAGGGACGCCAAGAACTTTCGGTTAGAAGTGGAGTTGGGAGACATGTTATACTACCAAGCCTCTCTTTCGAGACAGATAGTCAAATTTTGAAATCTAGAGCGTGTGAAGGCCAACCCAATCCTTATTAAGCCCTAAAAACACATTGAGGTGCTTTATTTATTCATTGCCCGCTTGCAAAGGGGAGATAATACGCAATTTAGCCACCACAGCTTCTCCAATACCTCTTCCGATAGTGTTTTTTTTTTCAATTGCCAATGTATTATAGCAAAAAAAGGAAACACCGCTTATGGGGAGAACACTCAAAGGCCTATAATGTAGAGAGAGAAAAAAATGCAACTTCATGACTAAGAATCTCCCCGCTTATACGAGACATACAAATGGTTTCACAAAATATTAACGAATCTTTAAATATCAATGAATTTTCACAAGTTATGAATTTATGTAAAAAATCTTAGATTCATGCACTAATAAGTAATTTCTATACATGTGTTGACCAAAAAATTGAAACCACATATAATGCTTTACGATCCGTGCACAAGGGTCATGATAAGCAAGGGAGGGGAGATACTCATAGTTATGGAAAAACTGCTAGATAGCCACAGATATTGTCCAACAGGATGGGCATTGCCTGCACCTTTCCCATTGTGTGATTATGGTATACAGGTACGGGCTTCTCAATTACTATAGATGGTACTACCGACCATGGCATGAGAGTAGTAGCAGTAGCAGTACAAGTTTACAGAAATTGGTTGCTGCTGGTACTTATCTTGGCATAAAGACAAATTAAGAGCAATCTGAAGTTCATGGCCGATGGAAATAACCTTTTGGATGCTAGATTTGGTCACACTGAGGTTACCAAAGACAGATAGTAGAAACAAGGGCTAGTTCATGATGTGCATGCAGTTTACAAGAAAACGCAGATCGATATTCAGTTCCCAAACTAACTAGCTTCTCGCAATGCGGATCAATGTTGATCTCAGAAGTAGTAGGAGCCACCGAAAAAGGAGAGTTAAACCCTAATTGAGGTGCAGCTGAGGTCAATGCAGATCTAACTAGCAATTAGACGGCGCGCGTCATCTCAGTTGACGCCATTAGCATACCATGATCGATGATGCTGGTGATGTAAGTTGCGTACCAATTCTCTCTGGTCAGAACGGTGGCGGCGGCTGGTGCGGCGCGCGAGCAGGCGGTGGCCATATCACGTCCTGGGGCGGTGGATGGCAGGCGTAGACGGGCACGCCGCAAGGTTCCACCGGCTGTGCTGACGAGGTGGTGGCGGCCAGGTGCGGTAGCTGGCGCCTCATGTGCTGCTGCTGCTGAGGTTGCTGCTCCGGCTGGTGCTGATGGCCGCGGTGTTCGTCCGCCGCGTCGACGCTTCCGGAGAGCGAGACGGAGACGGACAACGACGCGTCGTCGTCGGCTGCGAGTGGGAGGCGGTGGAAGGTGGGGTTGGTGAAGGCGGCCGCGACGACGACGACGTTGGTCGCGGCGTAGAGCGGGCCGACGACGGCGCCGCCGACGATCTGGCCGTGCGGGCCGGCGAGCGAGATGGAGAGCCCGGCGGCGGCGGCCGCGGCCCGCGGCTCCAGGGCGGCGACGGCGGGCGGCAGGAACGTGGCGGAGACGGAGAGGATCTCGTAGCGTCCCTGGAAGACGACGACGGCGGGCGCGGCGCCGGGGGGGCCGCCGCAGGGGTGGCGGAGGGAGACGTTGGCGACGGCGCCGGTCCCCGCGAGCACGCAGATCCCGAGGCCCCGGCGCGCGGCGAAGCGTGACAGCGCCTCGGCGACGTCCCGGCCGCCCGGGATCTCGATCACGTGCGGGCGCATCGCGGCGGCCGGCTCCGCCTCCCGCGTGATCACCACGGGCGGCTTGGGCCGGTTCTTGGACCCCGGCGGGCGGCCCCGACGCTTTTTGGCCACCTCGATGCTCGACCCGTCGCCCCCGCCGCCGGAGGCCAGCTGGGTGACGACGACGATGGCGCCGGGCCCAGCAGGCTCCGTCTGCGTCTTGTCGGCGGGGGTGCCGCGGCTGTCCACCTCGTCGGAGAAGCACTCGAGCTGGTCGCCGTGGCGGTGGTGCATCGGCCGCGGTGGCGTGGCGAACCGCATGTCCGGCACGTCCTTGCGCTCCTGCTGGTACATGCTCTCCTTGCTATTGTCTGCCTTGGCAAACGACATGATGATGGTAGCTGCAGCAGAAATGGGAAGAAGGGAGAAAGGTGAGAAGCAAGAGAAGGTCGGCGAGGCAAGTGGCTGCGAGACGAGAGGCTTCTCTACAGTGACTAGACTCGGGAACGGGATGGAGCTAGCGTGAGATAAGAAAGTGACGACATGGGCGGAGAAGAGGAAGAGATCAAAGTGTAGCAGGAGCAGCGCAGTAGCAACTAGCAAGACGTAGGAACAGGACAGGATGAGCCTGGGGCCTCGGCAGCGGAGGCGGTGACACTGTTGCTGAGAGCGACTGGGAGAGTGTGTTCTTCTCTTTTATCCTTTTGTCTTTTCCATGGCGGTCTGGTGTGATCGCCATAGCCGGTAGAGGCCTCACGGATCATTTTCAGGTTAGCTTGATCACTGAGTTATACCAGTGTCAAAGTTCTTTGGTTGTGAACACGGGAGAGCGGGTGCGGATATGCTTTGCGCCTTTCAGGAGTTGGTTGACTGCTCCGGCGCCGGGGCGAGCCCACCCTGACCTGATCCGGCCGCCGTTGCTGGACTGGCCCGCATACTTCCAGGCCAGGGCAGCAGACACTGGGTGCGGCGGTGCCGTGCACACGCCATGGGCCATGGCGTCCCCGAGAGCATCTCCAAGAGCGGTATTTCCCGCCACTGAAATAAAAACACGCGCCGTCAGGTCGGATACCGTCAGGCAGGGCAATTGTGTCATAGAGACAGTCAAACCCTATTTTCTCTTCTTTTCTCAGCTTCCAACTATTTTACTCTCCCATCTAACGACCTCACCGTCATCTCGTCGCCGCTCTCCAGCACCGCATAGGAGCCCCGACGATCGCCTGGCACATAAATCGTGGCAGCTCTCCCCTGACACGTCTTTCACCTTCCTTTCATTTCTCGGCGACTTGGAGACGACGCAGAGCTTCTTACCTACTCCCTCTGTTCTGAATTAATTGACTTAGATTTAGTGCAAGTTATACTAAATCTGATTCAATTAATTTAGAACAGATAAAGAACATCGCTCTCCCACATTGCATACAGTATGCTCAGCAGATCGCCTTAGGTTTCAATTTCTAAAATTCTGTCGGGCTATGATTGATTGCTAAGATTTTTTTGGTTCGCACTCACTGTGAATTACAAGGATTCAGGTTGGCCTTTGACCCGCCGTAGTGCCGGTAAAAAAAAGAATTACTAGGACGAGTTGATTAGAGAAGCCACCATTTGGGGTTGTGTGGGGGCGAAGCGGTTGAGTGTCATTTGACGGTGAGACTAGGCTTTTACTTAGAGGCCCGTTGGCTCTCTTAATTTGATGTCATAATTTAAACTCCTCTCTTATTAAATGAAATAGACAAAAAATTGCATTGTCTTCTTTAATGGTTTACTTGTTGATGGAGAAACAAGCCAATATCGCACCGATGAGGAAGAGTATTTGACGATTTTCGCTTGTCTTCTATAAATTCAAAAGGAGGAAGCTTTTTCATTAAAAGATTTTCGACCCATATTTGGATGAAGAATAGTTTGTTCTTACGGCTGGGTGTAAAGGAGTACAATACCCAATTCAAGTTAACAAAAATGCACAGGAATAACTAATTTTCTCGATTCAGATATGCACTGCTATTACAAAATATACTTTTGTTTTGCAAGGGCATTTGCAAATGCCCATTAATATAAACACTGGACCACAGGTAGAAAGATATGTTACACCTATTTTTCAGTACTACAGTTCAAGCAATCGTCAAACTGGATTTTCGGAGGGAGTTCCTAAAAGCAACTCTAGCGGAGACTAAAATTCGTGAAACTGAAAAAGGCGGTTTTTAGTTTGCATTTTGCGTTGTTTGTAATTCAAAATTTCACGGCGTAGAACAGAGACCGAGAGCGAACCAGTAAATTATTTGTTTTTTCATTTTACGGGGACTAACAGACGAACACTTCGGTTATCTTCAAGTTCAACCCAAAATACAAATCAGTGAAGCATTAAACCTAACCCTAGCTAAGCTCATCACCGCACAAACCCTAAACAAAGCAAAATTGGATCAGCAGAGCCCTCGGGCGTGGCGGCGATGCAACGGCAGAGAAGCTCACGCCTCGTTGAAGACGAGGTCGACGTAGATCTCAACCTCCTTCTCAACGGGGCAGCGCCACTCCTCCGCCTTCTCCTTTGTCGCGCGCTCGGCGGCGACGCCCCGCTCGAAGAAGATGTCGTCAAGCTCCTGGTCAAGACGCTTCTTCTCGAGCCGCTTGTAGAGCACTGCGATGATGGTATCGACGGAGCCATCGGGGACGCTGGAGGTGAAGGCGGCGAGATCATAACCTTTGATCTTTGGCTCCTCCTCCGGTGCCTCCCTCTTCGGCCTGCGCACCAGTGCGTAAGAAGAGCTCCCCACAATGTGGCGGTGCACAGCTCGTAACCGGCGACCGCGCGGTAGGAGAGGGACGGTTGCGGCTTTAAGCCGTTGTTGGTGTAGCGTCGCTTTGGAGGCGACGTGCCTCTTATACGGCTCTTCAGAGAGGTCGGAGAAGTCGTTGTCACATTCTGAGCGCAGGCAATGTCCGACACCCCGAAGTTTCATGCAAGTTTGAAGGACTCTTGGGGGTGCGGAACTGAAGTTGGCTCGGCCCAAGAAATTAGAGGGATCAATTGAGAGGTGTCGGTGGAGATGCTCTAACTTGTGTGCCCACCGGTTGCCCATAACTTCTTCTTCCTCTTGATTGTTTTGCGTCGGCGCATACAGTGATCTAGCTAGTTCCACCACAAGGATCAGAACATACTAGCAGTAGTTTCTGCGTGCAGGGTGAGGACGGTTTCTCCTCCTGCCCGGGAGACGCAGCGTAGAGTTTTGTTACTGTGAGGTACTGAGGTGGTGCACTCCGGCTGCTGAGGCAAAATTCTCCCACGTATTTTACCTGTCATGCACAATCCTCTCCATGGATACGAAACTCGATCAGCTCCACCAATGGTCCATCCATCTCAACACATGATCGATCGGTCGACGACCAAAACCGAGCCATCATCCACCCCGGCCAGCCACTGTGTGACAGTATATCCGACCGGCGCCGAACCTGAATCATGATAGACGCCGGCCGGGCCCCCGCCCTGTCCAGTCCGGCGGCAGCGCCCACCGGCGACGTATACGATCAGATTCTTCGGCATCCCCACCGGCAAGCTGCAAGGTAGGCGGCGATTGATCGAGATGGAATAAAATAGCATATCCTGCCGCCGGCCGGTCCGTGCCCCCACCAGCAGCAGCCTATCGCGTCTGCGCCCATGCATGCCATCCCATGCAGCCACGCAGATGCAGGCCTAGCTAGCCTAGGGCACGGGCGACCTCCACATTCATACAACTTTAACTCCGCTGCAGGCTCGTTTTGTTGACCCGAACAGCCCGGTCTTGCACCGCATCGTTGTAACCTTCTTACATTGTGCATGCAGATGCAGCTAATTCTCTAGGTAATTTACTGCATATATAATCCTTGAACCGATGAACAAAATTTGGAGTACCATGCAACAATGGTGGTTTATTCTAGTATAGGGCAGCCTTCCAGTCTGATGACGCTAGATCTGCACTCCTGGCCGGCTGGATGAAATGGGCACTCAGTATCATGGGTCAGAGCCTCCATACAGGACACCTGGAGAAAATAAATACGGCAAATCAGACATGTATTCGTGGAAATATAAAAAACTGGTTTGTTGTACAGATGGACTTGGGTTCAGTAGGCACACATCAGATCCTAGCTAGGGACCAGGCAAAATGATTTACTATATAATTGCTTCCTGAGCATGACATGATATATATAAACTGATACTCCCTCTGTAACACAATATAAGATGATTTAGGTGTAACACATGTTGTTTAGATTTACATTAAAATAAGTGTACATTTACACTAAAATATGTTTAGATACATGCATGTATAAATGAATGTGGAAAATAGCTAAACCATCTTATATTATGAAATGGAAGGAGTATATAATAGTACATATATTTGTAGTAGTCGCAAACTTCTCTAACGGGTATGCGTAAACAAAAGCAACATGATAAGATGACAACCAACATAATAGCTCATCATGGTAGGTAGTGTTGATTTGTCTCTCAACATACTCTAGTATATGTTTCTCAGTCACTATCAAAACTACATCAACTTGTCAGTTATATCCTAGGCAAGATGTTCTAAAACCACCATAACTCGTATATACAGCTTGAGGACAACTAACAACAACCAATAGACTTTCCCTTTTCTTTACTTTACAAAAAGATAAATATATGTTTAAATCGACAGATATGCAACATGATGTAAGAAACCAAAAAATGCACTTTTGTTTTAGAGATGTTTTAAAGATAAATAAAGGATGCAAGATAAATCGTAGGTGTGTCAGATGATATACATGCAACACCAAGCTCATACAAAAGATAACTGCTAAGGTCTTTATGAAATGGAAAAACTAAACATAAATAATTGCAGCTCCTGCTATCTTGTGTACTTAATTTGTTCACACATGGTAACGCTTTCTTATGTATTTTCACAAGCCTAGACACTGTAGCCCATGATATGCATTTGTATTGGATCCTCATGACTCGATATTCCTTTTGTTCTGTTCAAACTCAGCACTCAATTCCAGTGGCTACCGTCCTTCAACCATTCAACCTCAGCAACTAAAGTGATACTTTTTTTAGATAAAGTGATACTTGCTCCACAGTAAATAAAAGTTAGTTAGAACTCAAAAAAAAAAAGTTAGTTTAAGGTTAAAGACAGTGACATTTTCTGAATAGTTTGACTCTGAGTTCATGCACAAATAATATAAAGTAAACATGTTGCCTTAAATATTATCAAAATCAAACCGTCACACCTAGTGGCTTCAGTTTATCAAAAGGGTTATGCTCCGGTGCTCCCCCCTACCAAATATTCTAACTTGAACAGGCAATCTGACAATTATGTATAGCCCCTGTAGGAACGCGTACTGACCGTGCGTATACACCATATGATGCGACAGTTCCAGACACGACCCGTATACCGATCTCACGAAGCAGATCGCTCCATTGATGAGACGACCCGAACTAAAAATTTTCTTCAAGTTTCCATAAGGGGGTAGCACTGAAGCAATACTCAATTGGTGCACAGCTCTAGAACATAGTGTCCCGGTTGCCGAAAAAGCTTCGGTTTGAATAACGCCTATGGTTAAACAAAGCTAATGTACATGGATTTTTGTTTTATGGTGTCCCTGTACAAGTACAACCCCCAAGTTGCACTTGGATCTGCGCCTAATAAGTCTAACCAAAAGTAAACTAGCAATTACTGTGGTGTTTACCTATGACCAGAACAACACCAAGCAAAGTGAACCCATGCAAAAAAACCTGATGCTCCCATACCATTTTACCACCATGTACAAAAATGACAAGAGCTAGCCGGCCGTTCCATAATGAGTGCTATCTAACATGTAAGATTTTTTCCTATTAATTTTATCAAACATAAAAGGTTTGACTTACAACAAACCTTACGTGTCTTATCTTGTAGGAATGACGGAGCAACATAAAACGCGCACACGAGCACACACGCGCGCACACACAGAGAGATAGAGAGTTAATTTCTCTAATACTCTAGTGGCAAACACACTTGGCCCGAACAATGCATATGTTTAAGAAGTGAGCAACAAAATAATATTATTATTGTTTGCCTCGTTCAATTGATTATGTGCTAATTTTGTAGCATGTATGCCTGAGTTGATGCCCACATGAATTTTTGTTTTTGTCACACTAGTTTTTGTCTATTTTGCTTCTTTTGCCCACTCAGATCCGGTAATAGCCCTCTGTGTGGCAAAAGCAAAATAAAAATTGTGACACTTTGTTTTGCTTTTGCCTCAACTATTACTGTTTTGCTTTCGTTTTTCCCCTCAAAAGGGCAAAAGTGAAATGTCAAAATTTAGAGTGACAGAACTAAAATAGGCAAAAATTAGTGTGGCAAAAACAGTTTTCCCTTATGTGTGTATTAATACATATTATACATCTCAACAATCTATAATATCTAACTAAGCATATATGATATATGAATAGGTGTTTTGTATATTTAATATATATGACAATACTTTGTCTTTCAAAATACACAATAATCAGGAAATTCGGGACAATCAGGATATTTTAATACTTTTGAAACAAACTAAAATAATAGGAATTTCCTATTGGAAACTAAAATAATATGAATTTCCTTTTAAAAAACAATAAAAAAATACTTGATTTCCAACAAGGAATTTCCTAAGGAACATAAATGTCACAACGTTCATGTTTAAAACGTATACATAATACATGCATGTTTGGGGATACAATATCAGAGTAAAAAAAGCATAGTTTTCATACATAAAAGAAGGAATATGACATATTTTGTTTTTGGAAATCTGAAACTAACTCTACTAAAATCCTAAATAACTAGAGCATTGTTGTTCAGAGATACCTACTAGGGATTGTAACTCAGAAGTATTTTTTTAAGGCAAAACTTAGAAGTGTCTATCATAAACACAAAAGAAAAGGGGTAAAAAAGGGCCCTTCAAGGCTCACACAGCTACAGTACGGGCTGACCAGCTGGGCAGACTTAAAATGGGCTGGGCTGGCACAGATGCCCCAGTACTCTCCCTACTGTGGAGATGAAAATCAGAAGATAATCTGTCCTCGTTGGGGGAGATTAATCGAGGATCACTGTACTCGTACCTAGTGCAAATTATTTTCTAAAAAAAGTGCAAATTATTTTATACCTTCGCTGTGTAACATACTAACATCACGCAAATTGCTGTATAATAATTTCAAGGAACATAAAACATAGTAGTGTTCGACATGTTCAGGATCTTACCAAATTGTTTTAAGCTAACGTTATGGAGTACAAGCTAAGAAAGAAAAGACAAGTGGAAGAAATCTCCTTTTGATTTATCTTCTTTCTTCCGATATACATGGAGTGTGGTCATTAAATTTGGTAAATATCCATAACATTAAAAAATAACTCTTTCCATCCCTTATATTTTTTACTTTTTTAAAGTGCTTTGCATGATCTTTGCGAAGAGAATGCCTTAACTATGAGCAAATGCTCCCAGTGTTCCAACCAGCTAACCATGACGATGGAAATGTAGACACCACCCAAACATTCATCCTTGCTCCTATGAGCAAAGTTCCCACTATCAAAAACATATTTTAAGATGTAAAAGAAATCCTGAATTTTTTTTCCAGGTGTTCATCTCCACATTCTATGCAAGCACATAAAGTTCCTTAGAAGAAAAGACATTCTTTATGGCACATGTAAAACAGACAATTTTTTATTTCAAAATACATTTCATGGCACATTTTTTTGGCCTTGTTTACGCAAACCACAAAAATATTGTTACTCCATGATTTTCTGCACACATAGTGTACCGATATTCTTTTCCCGTTTCTTTTGCATTTTAAAAATGAATTTAAAATGTATATTCCTCAATCTGCTCCCATTGAGCCAAAAAGGTGTGTCCCGGACACCTCTTGCTTTTATGAACAGCCTCTCTATTAATTGCACTGGCATGTTCATACAGGATAAATTATTTATCTTTCTCTACAACCCAAGCCCATCTGTACCAAAAGAAAAAATGCTTGGCTCGTTTAGCCTCTATCTAAGATCCTACCCAGCCCTCTCCAGGGCCTTGATCAACCTTACCTCCCCTACCATCCCACGGCTACGCTGTATTTACCACTATTGTTACTACAACTTCTGCTACTGCTACTACAGCTACCCTGATGTTTACCTTGATCAATATAGAAGAGGGATTGGCTTTCCTCATCCTCATCCAGAACCCCTCTGCTCGCCTGATGATTGAGCTGGTGCGGCCTTTCAACCTCACCTTGATCAGCATGAGTTGAAGAGCTAGGCTCATGTTCCTTAGGTATTACCACTGTGCTTACCGGGTACATTTGATCCGAGCTTCCAAATATGAAATCATACTCCATGCTGTCTGAGTTCCTTGTGCTGTCGGTGCTATCGCTGCGCAAAGTACCGGTTGACCCTGTATCGGAATTGCTGAATAGCGAAGAACTCCCGCTTGGACTTGTGGACTCCGATCGCGGATACGATGAGTCATCAAAAGTTTCCACTGTGTAGGTGTGGTCATACACTACATGATCCCTACACGATTGCCCACTTTGATGCTTGCTCAGGTAACTGCCTCCTTCCGAACAAGTTGGTTCAGGATCTACTGTTTGTCTGGCTCTCTTTATACGTGTTGGGTCTTGCACAATTACTTTCCTTAAAGAGCTTGGAGCCCGTGGTGAACACCTGATGTATTTATTGTGGCAGAGTTTAGGATGGCCAACAAATTTAAGAAAGCGATACAACATACATGGTATAACAGTGGTGTATTTACCTCGCATAAAGGAGCATATATGCACACTTCGAGCGAACTAATTCCAGAGAAACGGGTCTCACCTAAAGACAACGCCAAAGACTATTTAGCATTGACGATTGATTCACATCAGCACATGGATAATCCTTATTGTATTAATAAATTTTCCTTGGCAAGAAGTTTTTTGCTTTAAACGAAAATAATCTGCATCTGTCAATGTTTCCAGTAAGAGGTGTAGTCCTTGATTGAATATTCAGAAACAAAATCCACATAAAGCAACACATAATAAGCTTAAATGATCTTCCAGTATGCAGAAGGATGTAGTAAGGAGATCTGTGAAGTTAATTTACCTGGCTATCATCCATCTCGTGCCACTTCCCCTTTGAGTCTTTGACATAACATACATAATGACCAGAAAAGGCTGCATTATTAACATCACGATGAACAACCACGGCATATAGCCCGTACACAGGGGAATAATCATCTGTTGTGCTCATGTAGCTAGACAAATTCAAGTACTCCGGGAACCTGATGGCCTTGTTGATTTTCCCAAACATACCAGACTGTTGAAAGAAAAAAGTTACAATGAACATAAACAAAACTATCAAAATTGGTCAAAACCCAAGACAAGAAAATAGCAACCGAGTGTGATTTGATGTAACAATTTCTTGACTCCACAGACTGGTGAAAAACAACCTAATATTCTCAGTGATACCTGGTATCTTTTCAATGCAATAGTCAGGATATTTGGTGCTTCTGATATTGCCAGCTTCTTTTTGGCACGTTCATATGATTTGCATCTGATGACAAAAAATAAGTTGAGGCGTCATAGTTAGAAGCAGAAGCATGGTCAGGTACCGGGAGAAGATGCACTAATTTATCTAGAAGCAAGTAATTTATCTAGTCGCAAGTAAATGATATAAAGAGATCGTCAACCGCAAATCCTACACTTGAGTGAATTCGCTAGAAGCACTAGAGTACTTTATTGCTACTATAAAAGTTAACCATGATCACAGCTTTGTTCCAATATCAGTTGCCAACCTGCCACAATAGAAGTCTTACTTAACCTAAAGTTTAATTGGCCATTTGGAGTGATAAACACGAGGAATGTAATAAATACAGAAAGTGACATCATGACACCAACAGAAAGCAAAATAAGAGAACAAAATGAACCAACCTGATGCAATGGTATCTATTATCACCATCTAAGACTTCTTTAGATGTAAATCGATGAAGTGCGTCTTCAAGGGTATTGATAGCCCCGTCTATTTCAACAGTAAGATCCAGAATGCGTTCACGCTGTTCTGAACTGACCCCACACTTTGTGCATTTTATCTAGGAAAAAATATTAAATGATTAATGAATAATGAAATATGCCATTACCCCATTTATGCAACACCACCACTCAAGAATCATAATATTTGGAAAGGTTGAGCTCCTATGTGGAGAAAACCTTAGATTGTAGATAGCCCCCAAACATTAATTGCATCAGTGTCGTTTCTTCAGATAACTTATGCACATCATCTTTGTTGGCATCCTTCATGCTGGCAGATTGCATAGTATCGATTGCATACCTGTTAAACTTCATTCAGTGTGGGTCAATGAAAAACAATACAATGCTAACGTTTAATAACCAACCTCTACAAACATCAACTAGCATAGAAGTGATAATACCATCATCAGCACTAGTAATCGGTTCAACGAGTCAATTATTTAAAAAGAACAACAGCGGTAACATGTTAGAAGAACTACAGCGAAGCTGTTTATTTAGCCATGAGAAAAGAAAATTTTCCTACAGAACACGTCCGCTGTAGCAAGCGTGCATTGTCAGATAGAAGGGACAGAGGTATCATAATTTTAGCCCAAGAAGAGAGAAAATCTCACCTGAGAAACTCATGAGCATCTTCCTCTTTGCCTGGGCCAAAGCTACTCCCAATGTCATGCAAATGAGAGAGTATTCCGGTAGGTGATAATGGAGATTGTCCTTGCTTACCCTCCATAATGAGTCTTTCAAACTCACACAAGAAGCACCATTCCTTTTTGGAACCTACAAAATACAATAGTCATATAATGTAACCCAAAGGAATGGGGTAATTAACACAAAAAATATGAGTTTAGCATTAAGTTACAATTTTTTGAATGAAGTCCTTCCAGAAGGTACGCTGTAAGTGGTCGTGTAAATGCCAAACACTGAATAACAACATTGGCGTAGCAACTGTAAAACAAACAAACAAGGTTAGGCAGAAACAACTGCATTAAAGTGCCACACTCAGATTCAAGAAATTACATGTATGACATGAAATGCCTAATATGTTCAATGTGAATCAGTTATTCGAGATAAAGCGTGCATAATATGTTACATCTGATGCACGGGCTGTAGCGTCTACCACCACATCTCGTGTTGGGCATGAGAGCAGTTTGTGAATCCCTGCCACTGGACTAATGTCTTGTTATTGGACTGATATTTATGTCCAAATAGAAATTTTAGTTCGAGTTCGTTACATTGAAGGACAAGAAAAGTGAAACCATTGACGTCAAGCCAAAACATCATTTCATGTTCTTTGATACATCTATATCGATCTGAAACCCACGTATCTTTTAATGAACCAAATATTTCTTTGCTAAATACAAGAAGCACGTCACAACAAAAGTACTTAAAGAGCATTACCCATAACGGTATGGCTAACGTGGTCTGAGTCAAGTTTAACGCAACAAATCATCCATAAAAGTGTTGCATTTACACTCAAATGAAAAAGCAGTAACATAAATATTTTAGGGAAGGCCTTCTAAGGAAATAGATCAATGGTGATAGGTATTAACATTATCCGAGTAATAACTTATAGGATACAGCTAATAAAAGCACATAAAATACTCGGCACCTTTGATTCCAAAATAGACATTTGATAGTTTAATTAATTGTTTACCTATTCCCAAGGTTACGCAGACCAAAAGGATGTAATTCCACCTTGTCAAAGTTGTATAGCTTGACGAAAAGTTCATACTGAAAAAGTTAAGAAACATTTAGATAACAATTAGGTTGAGCGCATAATAGTATCTGTTGGAGATTAAATGAGCTGTCCAATTTTTATACCGATTCCGATGGATAATGCCTCACAACTTTTGGAGCAGTTTGTTGGCTGATCAAACTTTTCGCCGTTGATAGATTATTTGGCGCCACAACACTGCTGTCCAATCTCACAGAAATTTCAATAAGATTATCTGCCTTTTTAGATGGACTACCCGCTGCGACATGTGCACCAGAAACTTTGTCAACAGTTGACACTGATGGCAAACTTCTAGTGCTTTTAAGGTTATCTAAGCAACGAGCTTGTTTGCTATTTTCCTCCAGTTCAGATTCCAACCCAGCAGACTTATCAGCTTGTGAACTAGAGCTATCTGCTGGAATGTGAGACTGGGAGACATTTTCACTAACAGAAGCGTCCTTGACTTCACAAACTTCACCGGAAGTTGGAAAACTAGAACAATCAGCAGATTCTGCTAGTCCTGTAACACTAGAATATCGATAACTATTGTTGTCCTGTTCAGAAGCATCAGCGGTATTGGATGCCTTCTCAAAGGGCGTCTCCTTGCTTTCGTTATTTAAACACTTTGCCACACAGTTTTCCTCCGAACAATCCGGCATAGCAGCGACGGAATCTTTTATTTGAACTGCTGGCTCTATTCCCTCTACCACACTTCCTTCGTATGAGCTATTGCATTCAGCTCCTTTCTTTGCCGAAGCAGCTTCTATTGTACCGTCTTTCCGAGCATCAACACTTGGTGGACTGCATTCATCTTTGTGTCCTTGTCTCCAGTGTGCTATCTGGCATTTGAAGGTACTGCCACAAATAAAAAAGAAGTATAAGATGATATACAGTAGGATTTATCATACCACACACAATATTAATGTATTTTAAGACAACGGGTTCTAATTTCCTAGGACTGATACCCTACAATATACAATGTATCTTACAGTCTAAAATGTCATCAATATCATACCAAGGCTGTTAGCCTGCTACCATTCATAATTTATGCAGGAATTTGTTCAAGCAGATGCCAATTCAGAAGACACTTTTCAGGTTTCACCTAGTCAAATACATGGTAAAAGTCTTTAAACTTTTATGACCAAAACATTAATATTAGTGAAATTCAAATATGTGCATAATTAGTGGATGGGATAGTCATTGCTAAGAATTTGAGATCATTAATTATCCGGCTAATGCAATAAACTATCACGAAACCAAATCAATAAAATCAATGCTGCATTTTATATATGTATGCTTTGTTGGATAAAGATGCACATAAAGCACATACGATGAAGTTCAAATTTTATGTACAACTATGAAGATTAAGGAGATCCCTGTGTCTCTTTCTTTCATATACGTGCTGACTTGGAGGAGTACTCAAGTGAATACATCACCAGAAACTTAGTCTTAAAAAAAAATGGGACATGAGCTGAGTTCAAGAACAGAACTTCACACTGGCCTACAATACAAGTAAGGGGTCCTCCAAATAATAGAGTTGTCTTGCAAGCCGCCTACATTATTGAAGATGGTCACTGGGCCTTTTTATTGCCTAATATGAACAAGGATACGCAACTGTCTGCGCATAGTGCCCACGCTAAATTCTAGCAATCCCATGATCTGGAAACATTGGTCAGTGCCAGCATTGACATAAAAGTGGTACTAAATCCCACTGGTAATATCTGGCTTTCAACAAAGAAACTAATCATTGTACAAAATTGCTGAACTGAAGCCACATAAATGGGCTCAATGATTTTGAGCGGTTGAACCAAACATGTGAGGGTGCCAGTTTTACTTGTGTGGGGGTAATTTTCTGGAAGCAGCAGCCACGCTCAGGAGTCAGGATGAACTGGGGCAAAGGGACTTGATAAAGTGATTTTTTTTTACTGAGGATCAAACAGTATGCAGGCAATGCAGAGTGATGCATGTCTGCGTTGAGCAAAGCAAATAATTCTCCAACATGCGCGCAGTATTTGGCGAGGCACTACTAGCCTATAATGCTAGCTTTGCTCAATGTCGCAACATATAATCGGCATGAACTGCATCGGAAATGAGAGCAGGACGGGCGGGAGCGAGCGCACGAACCAGTACTTGACGCCCTTGCAGCGCTTGCACCTGAAGGAAGTCGGCCTGCGGCACACCGCGCACGACCCCTTCTTCCCGGCCGCCGCCGCCGGCACCAACGGGTCCGCCGCGGCCTCCCGCTCCTCCTCCTCCTCGACCACCTGCGGCGAGGCCACCTCCGGCGCCGGCGCCGTCCACAGGGGCTCCGTCACGCCGGCGGCGCGCCCGTACGACGAGCAGTGGTGAGCGTAGTAGTACGCCTCGCGCTCCGCGGCCTCGACCTCCTCGGACGCCAGCCAGGCCAGCCTCCGCACCTCCTCCCTCCGGTCGGCCACGCGCTGCAGCCACTGCCAGAACGCCGTGGCGAGCGCCAGGACCGCGAGTGCCACCGCCAGGGCCACGAGCGACGCCATCACTCGCACGGTCGCACCCCAAAACTCCTCCTTTCCCGGCTCCGCCCACGCGCATAGATCTCACGGCCGCCGCCGCCACAGCTCGCATGCACAGCACCGAATTCCGCCGCCACGCACGCACGCCCAGGCCCAGGCAGCGGAGGGAGGGATTGAGCTAGCTAGGGTTGGGGGCACGCGCCGCGCCCCCCCTTTTTGTGCCCGTCCCCGAGCAGTAACGGCAGCGGCGGAAGGCTCCAGAATGCGCTGCGCCGCGAGGAGGATTCAGCAGGAATGAGCTGCGCGGGTGGAAAACGTGAGTGGGGGAAGAAGCGGCCAAGGGAGGATGCGCCGCTGGTAACGGCCGTTTTTCCTTTCCTTTTTTTTTCTTTCCTCCTCTCAGGCTCTCCCTCCCGGCGGCGCCGCGGCGGCGGGCGGCGTTGTGCGCCGGCTGGCTGCTTTTCGGGCCGTCCGATGCGGGCGTGCGCGTGCGGGTGAGCGATCTCGCGGGAAAGCGCCGTGCTTTTGCCTCCCCCGGTTTCGCGCTGCCGGTGGTTCTATCTAGCGAGGGAAAACACTGCGTTTCACTCTAGTAGCTCGGTGGATGCTGAGAGTTCACCCCGGAGATCATCTCATCAATGGTGGTACCAGGTTTGGCATGGAGCAAGAAGAACCTGGGAATGGGAGATTCGTCCTCTCCGAGCTCCACGGGCCGGAATATATTCAACTCTGTTGTTCGGAGCTTGCCTGCGGCCACGATACGAATATACGATGACTGTTCAACAGTTTGCGTCATCTTTTCTGACAGCAGAACCAAACTCATTTTTTGCTATTGGTACAAAGTACATCATGAGTTCATGACCCCGGTTCACGTCAGTCTTTGCCCGTGACAGTGATACTCGGTTCCACTTTTCAGCGCATGAAAACGGCATCACCCAACTTAATTATTGAAGAACGTCATTGTTAACATACAAATTAAGAACGTCAAAGGACGAGTACCATTTCCCTAGCGATACCACCATTTTTAACAGGGTTTTTCCCTTCAGTTTGTGTTGCCCCAAATAGAAATTTCAGATAAGTCTTTCTCTTTGACAATCGTTTTCCTCTGGGACAGATCGTGACTACGACTTCTATAGGCCTGCATGACGTTCTCTGGTCGGTGGGCGCAAAAAAATTTCCACGCAGCGTGTGCCCGCGCTCACACTGCGTCAGATAGTTTTACCGCTACCATCTTCTCGATTATCATGTACAGCCGATGACAGGTAGGACCAGTGCGAACGGTGCCCCATATGTCAGTGGGAGTTGTAAAGGAGCTTCTCGGTTCGTGGCGCCGTTTGCTGAAAAGCTGCAGCCAGTTTTGGCGTGGGTCCGACGGAGGGAGACGTTGGCTGGGGCGTTCGTACGTTGTCGTTGAGGATATCGAGGAGATGGGCGTCACCATATCTTCTGCGCGCGGCGTACCTTTTTCTTGAATTATATATGGACATTTAAAAGAAGATCGTAAACTTTTTAATGTGGGATATTGTTTGCCTCCTTTGGAGGTATTATGTGAAAAATATCATATTGGGGGAACTTGCAACCATCTGGAATGATTGAAGCAATTGTTTTGTAGAAAATTCCATGTACTAGCAGGATTTTGTATGAGTTATTGAAGCAAAATTTTGATATGCCGTTTAAACTTAAGTTTTTAACCCGCGGACCTCTTTTGTTTCCATGGGATTCACGGGAACAAAATGTCATAACTTGTAGAACTTTAGAGGAATAAATAAATACATTGGTCTTTGGGTTCTAGAGGCAACATGTCCATGCGACGCGCTTATGCGTGGCCAAATAGTTGTTCTGTCAAATTGCCAATGAACAATTGTTTAGGCACCATAGAAATGACACCAGTGTGCTAGGTTTTCTTGTATTAAGAAGGTGGCCGGGGCACTCCGGATGATTGTACATGGCACTTCGTCAGATATGAAATGTGTATATTCGAAAAGCCAAAGATAATCATCAGGCGCGTCAAAGTGTTCACCGAAACTGTGACCAAGGTTAATGGAGATCGGTGTCCTCGAGCACACGATGTGGAGGACACAATCCACTGACAGTGTCAATTTTTAGAGATGAGCGAAACAATAGCATGTGGTACGATGCTCGGGAGTGTCGATTTTATGTGTTGGAGGTGGAAATTTCTCCCCAACATGGCACGTTCAATCCATCGGACATCTCCATGACCCAACATTTTTATCGAAACATGTTAAAATGAAGTTTTGTATTGTAATTAACTCTACTAGTTAATACTTTGTGTGTTGCAAAAGGCATTTCAAATAATCAAATTGTATGTGTAGGTGTAGTATAATACTAGGTATTTTAAATTAGTTGGTGATTATTAAAACAATGTTATTTTAGTATAACCATAAAAGCATCACACGCTGACAGCAGATTACTACATTTAAAAACAAGAGACATATTTGTCTTCAAATAAAACTGCAATGTGGCATTGGCACGATTTAGTGACTAGCTCCTCATAAACACCTTTCATACTCTTGAAGTTTCTATTTGTGAGTACATAATTATATAACTGTAAACTCTGCCAACATATATATATATATATATATATATATATATATATATATATATATATATATTAGTACTTACGCTACTTATCTACATCCCAGAGTATTGAAAATATGTGTGAATGCTACACACGCCCACACGTAGACACATTATAGTTTCAGAAAATATCACAATTTAACTCGTGAAGGCAAGAAATTATGTTCCATTTTTTTTCACATCCCTACAATTTGGATTAGAGATCACTATGTGCTGACGTCTTGACCATGAAAAATAATCTAATATGTTGTTTGACACAAATTATGATTTCAATTACAAACATTATTTTCAATCACAAAGTTTCAGAACTATTGAGAAATGTAATTTGTATCAAATGAAAAAAAAAAGTACAGTATAAATGCCATTTATTTGCATTGTCAATAAGGCAAAGTTATTACATAGAAGTGCTTACAGAATCACGACGCATCGAACTGTGCTGTGCTGGGACAAGAAAATTTGGTATCACACCCTATTAGTGAACTCCATGGAGATTACACCTGAAACAAAAGCATTGTTTATCATTTTTATTTGATCACCAAGTTGAGAGGTAATCACGTTAGGTTATCTCGAAATGTGCTATTATTTGTTTCATACTATGACCATGTATAATTGTGCAATGGGTTACACGGCGAGACATTGTGAGATGATGATTTTGTGTTTACATGGTTTGTCATGCGTGAACATATATTTGTATGTTTAGAGATGTTGATTTTCCTACATTTGTACATAAAAAAAGGCCTATGTCTTTTGGCTTGACTACATGTAACATGGTTTGTGCCCAATTTCTATCTGTTTGACCGCCTCCAACCATGCTTGTGCCCAAATCTCATCTCTCCCCGGATCCATCCATTAGAGCAAAGGACATAGTCAAGGAAGAAGTCTTGCAATTTTCCCGTGTAGAGTAGCCCGAGCCCCGCAAGTTCGGCAATCTTACATATCGTCTTCCAATTGACTTTGCATTTTCCGGGTAGCCTTTTCTATGTGGGCCCACTAAAGTTGTTTTATGTTTTTCCATATTGTCATACTTGAGGCAGCATTAAAAGTTTGCCCATCAAAAATATTACATTTCTCAGTTGTATGAAAATTTCCTCACAATTTTACAAAACTAGCGAATTCAAATATTTTTTAAAAATTACCAAGTATATCCATGTATATATGTATTGAGCATAAACTTACGGTCGTAAGATTTCACCAAAAATAATCCCATAGAAATTTCTTCGTAGTTCGTACATCAACTTTTTTGTGTTATAAAAACTCTTTGTTTCTTACATCAATAAATTTCCATAACACGAATGACCTTTTAACTTTTCTGAAGTATTCTAAGAATACCGTGGTTTCTGAAAACACCATTTTTAAAAACATTTGAGGTGTTTGATTTAATAATAAAAGCCAATACAATATACCGAGAACTTTAATATTTTGCACTGTTAGAATAAACTATAAAGTGCTCCAGACTTCTTTTCCCCACACTGAATATTACTACTTAGTCTTGGAATTATTAGAGGGAGGAGTTTTAGAGGCCGAGTTGCATGTAGCTTGATTTTTGCAAAATTCAAAATTTGTAATTTATGTCTCTAAAATTCAAAAAACAAAACTTCTATGTGTAGATAATGTTGAGATGTACCACTGTGCAACATCTCAATGAAAAAAATCTGTATATTTTGTTTTGGGCATAGAAGACCAATGTATAGATATGGACCGATGAGCAGTACACACAAATCAAAATTTTGAAAAGCTTGCCCAAATTTCCCTTTTGCGCAAAATAAACTAATATAAATTTGCATAGAAAATTTGCACATTGTTAGATCTCGACATTATGTACAGTTATTTTTTCGAATGTTTCGGTATGCCGTGTGACATGCAGCTCGGCCTCCATGTGACTTTCCGGGAAATGTTTCTGTTATACAACTTATGCTTTAGAAGAACTTCACATCCAAACATATCCTCCCTATTTTGTAAAGCTGATAAATTTGCTTTGTATTGCTGATTTTCGATAAACGTTAAATAATGTCCGATGAAAAGCTTCATGGGTAGTGTCACTAAATTCGTACGTAAGGTTTGCACATCCATTCAGATGGATCAAGAAGTCTAACTTTAGTCGTCTCTCACAAGTTCTCCGTTTGCCCAGTCAAACAATCTAGGCGTCGGTGGCACACGATTCTCCTAGAGCCGAGCAGCCACGGCATCCCTAAAATAGTCTAGTACTCCTTCAAGCCGTCGCGAACGTCATCCCGCTCGTTATAGCAACCTCGTGCTATCTAGGCCAAGAACCACGCCACGCCATGGCCCCAAAGGTCTTTGAATACTCAGAGCAGGAGCACAACGGAGGAAGGCAACAAGTGCAAGGTGACAAGCTCTAGCATGTGCTGGTGGTTGTTGTTTCCGGCGGTGGTGGTCTGGTGGAGGTTGAGAAATGAGCACTGTGGGGACGATGGTGCCATTGCGCCCAATGCAACAGTGAGCTAAGGATCTAGTGTCAGCGTCAGTACCAAGTAGGGAGAGCCTGAACCGCTGGGAGATAGTAGGTTTCTTTGCTGTATTGTAGTGGGCTTGATGTGGTGCGTAGGGTGAGGTTGAGGAGGGGCTCACCATTGGAGCACCTCGCTGTTTGTTAGTGGGGTTTGGGATGAGATGAACATTCTCCAGGTAGTGGTGTAGCTAGGAGTTTGCTGCGAGGAGAACAATGTGACGGTTGGGTCACGCTCATAGCCTACCTCACATCAGTTCAGGGGACCAGTTAAGAGTGTTGGCTGCCCGATCATTGTTTGGCGAGAAAAACTTCCAGGAAAGGGTGGGCTAGTTGTCTACTTGATCATTCTCTGGTTTGTAACATATGGTTTGGTAGCTCTAAAACAAAAATGGTTTGGTAGCAGTAGCACCTGCGCTGGATGGAAAGTGTAGTTCTGCAACTGCAAGTAGCAGTGACTTTTGAGTTATCTAGCTCGAATGTAGACTGTAGAGTTTGGTTCCAGCTGATGCCTCATTTTGTTTTGCTAACGTGGGCTTTATTAATTCAAAGGTTCGTATTAAGACGATAGAATCAAAATATGCATGGAAACTGAAACATCCTTCGTCTTTTATTTTATTTTCCTTCGGTGGCCATAGCCACGTACGTTAGATCATTTTCCCTCCTTCGGATTGACCATGGCGTCGCCTCCTTTCTTCGCCCAAAGTTAGCCAGAGAAAAGAAGAAGAACGGAGGACATGACACCACTGAACCCGAGAGCGAAAATCACCACCAGAGACACTGAAAGTCCGATTAAAATCCAGATATGAGATATCTTGTGTATATCCACCACCATCAGCATTAGCATTCGCTATACTGTTTCATTTTGTCTGGCAGGACTGGTTAGAAAAAGAAGAATTGCCTTCTGCAGGTAACATATGTTGTTAAACTGTTGCTCTTCGCCAGTATATATATACAGTTGGTCTGCGCTCTTAATCTGTTGTTGTTGGTTTCGTCTTAGTATAGTGGTTCATCGGTAATGCTAGAGCCTGAATAAATATGCTTCCCATTGCTTCCCAGGATGGACTAGATTTTGAAGATGAACTGTATGGAACGGAACCAGGAAGGGTCCATGATTTTGGAAAAGTTACATCTGGGCCTCAAATTTCCTGTGTATCCTGGGATCACTCTGTTGTTGTTCTACACTGCAAAATATCTTGTCATGTTTTTGCTCTTGGTTCTTCGCATTCATCGGCAGTGTATCTTTTGCTTTCCCTGCTCCGCGATGTCAGTGGCTCACAGGGGCGTGACTGAAGGTGTCTGGGCCAAGCCGCAAAATCGTAGGCGCACGGACGTTGTTCTTCGCCCAAACAGTCAAATCCTTAGAAAAATGGTTCACTTCGTAAAGGTCTACGCGAGTGCCCTCCGGTGCTGACAAGTGTCGCAATTTCGTTTGTTTCTGGTCTCACCTTTTCTCCACACGGTGACAAGTGGTAGCTCCCTGGTGGTGGGCAGAGAGTTATACATACATTTATTTTGAGACTCGTTTTTTAAAAACGAAATATCTTGAGAACCGTTTATCCGATTTACGAACCGTTTTCACTTTTGAACTCCTCGCGTCGAGATCTTCAAAACTAGATCCCATATTGATAGGTTTCGACAAACTTTTTTTTATACTTCGGATTGTGTATGTTTTGTACACCCTAAGTGTAGTCGTACGTACAAACTGAATTTTGTAGTTGTACGTACAACTTGCTACGTGTAGTTGTTTGTACAACCCGAATGTATTTCTACGTACAACCCGGTCTATGTTGCTGTACAACCCGGTCTATGTTGCTGTACAACCCGGTTTTTGTTGCTGTACAACGCGGTCTCCGTTGCTGTACGTACAAACTGATTTGTGTTGCTGTACAACCCGGTCTGTGTTGTTGTACAGCCCGGTCTGCGTTGCTGTACATCCCGTTCTGCGTTGATGTACTATCATAGTTTGTGTTTTGTACAAATTTAATAATAGATCCAGATCTAGATCTGGATTTAAATCTCGATCTGTCCATGCGCGGGACCGCCTCAACTTGCGTGTCCACATGGCGGCATCAGCTCACGCGCGGGACCACGAAATAGACCTTCGCGAAGGTCACCCTTTCCCTAGTCCAACCCCCCAAACAGCTTCGAAGATACGGGTCCGTTTACGATCGCGGCCTACAAAGGTTATTTCGAATTGTTCTTGGGTGACGTAGCTCCGTCCTCTTCACCAATCAGGCCACGACACGTCGTCCGGTCAACATACGGCCGAGCCGGTTCCCACCGGTCACCGTGGCTACTTTACACAAAAACCGCTGGCAAATCAGAACGCCGCCCCACAGCCCACATTCCAAAACAGGGAGGTACCTCTTTGCAATATGGGAAAACCCCGTATACTTTTCTGCAAAACGACCCAGCAGTTGTCCCCCTTCTCCTTCCTCTCTCTCGCGATGGTGATATCACCGCCGCCGCCGCTGCTGTGCGCCGCCGCCGCTGCGAGGCTCCCCGGTCAAATATAAGGTCCGGGGAGGTGCGCCGCCGTGCCCGCTTCAACCTTTGTGAGCCCACGGCACCGGCCCAGCCTAACCACCTTCTACTCCGGCGGGCGAGCGATCGACGCCGGTGTCACCGGCACGAGGGAGCTCTCATCGCTTGTCCCGTTCGATTCCCCTTATCCCCTACCTCCTCGTCACTTTTTTCCCACTTGGATTGCCGCGGCCGGGCAGCGCGTGCAGGAACGGCTCGCAGCGCCGCCGCCTTCGGTCCCCACAATCATGACCTCCGGCGAATCCGGCGCTGGACCGCTCTCCCGACTCCTGCTGGCCTCCGTCACAAGAGCTCATGTGCACTGCTTTCCCGCTGCCACCAGCCACCGCACCACACCCCTCTTCTTCCTCGCCGCCGGCAAGCCCACACGCTGCTCGGCCTTCCCCGCCACCTGTTTTGTTGCATGTGATCTTTTCTTTTACAGTACGAGACAGAGAGAAAATCAGGCATTGGGAAATACTATGATTAGCTACACTATACAGGCAGTACATTGTTAATTCCTTCAAAGTGCAGTTCTTAAGCAAGGCGAAGTATAAATTCTCATTGTGAAAATAGGAACATGTTTCACCGTTCGTGGCAGGCTGGCAGCGGCAGTACACTAGCAGCAGTATAGTCTAGAATTTGTCTTTTTGATCGGCAGTACAAATAGGTTCAAAAAAAAATTCAATCAGGTCGAAAACAGCAAGTGAGGTTGGTTCACAGATTATTGTTCATGTTTCTGTGATGGTTCCTCACTGGAGGAATGATGCCCGGACGGTCGGAGACGTCGCTGCTCCACCGGAGTTTGCCGCCGGCATTTTTCCTTTTCGGCGCCACGGGAATGGTCGCCGGCGGCGGCTCGGACCACCGTTTTGCGCGCCGCGCCTCCGGTTAGATGCGCCTCACCGTCCTCCACCCGAGCCGAACTCCCAAGAGTCGACATCGCTGGCCGTTGCGTTGCCGAGGGCCGACCGCCGCCGCCCGTGTCCGCCGCCCGCTGACGTCCAGGGTTGAAGTCAGCGGTGTCTGGCTGACGAGCGGGCCCCGCCCGTCAGTTTTTTTTACAAAAATGCTAAATTTAAAAAATTCATAACTTCTTATCTACAGCTCAAAAAAATGCAAAAAAAAACTAAAATTCCTAGAAAAAGAAAATCTTCACAACCAACACATTTACATGCATGTGTACATAATTTTTTTAAAAAATATTACCAAACATTATATAGTTCTTGATCCATTAATAATGACTTCTAATTCACAACTCAGGAAAATGCAAAAAAAATACTAAGTTTCTAGAAAAAGATTCTTCACAGCCAACACATTTGTATGCATGTGTACACAATTTCGAGAATAATTCATACCAAATAATATATAGTTCTGTGTATATTAAATAATGAGTTGACGATAAAAATATATTCCAAAATACCAAACTGGAGAATCAAAAAAACTGAAAATCAATAATATTTACAACCAACACATGTGCACTGTTCGTGCACGTTCCTACAATTTGAAAATAATAATTGCAAGAACTAATACAGCTTTATGTAGCATTATTCAAAAAATTACAACGAGAAAATCAAGTTTCTCACACAAAAAAATATAAACCAGACAACACATCTTCACACATATTTTTAGAATTCCAAGACAAATAATTACAACATATTTTGCATTCCTCTTAATAATGGAACCCTTTGTCTTAAAACCATAAGCAATGCTACTCTTAATAATGGAATCATATGTCTTAAAAACACAACCAATGATCCAATTGATTAAATTTCAGATTTTTATAATTCAAAATATTAAATACTGTAAAAAAAGTAAAAACATAAAAAATTACAAACATTACAACTACCATATTCGAAATTACTTTACTACACGGGCGCGCCATGTCCTCGCCAACTCCACTTTTACTTTCACTTTTTCTCATATTCTTATTTACTTCTACTTCTCACATGCTTACCTCTACACATAAAAAAATAACGCCTCTTTCCAAAAAAAAGAATTTCAAAAAAATTGAATGTTTTAGTAACATCACATTCTACTTACAATCATCACATATACAACCCACGGGTGCGGCGTATCGCCGCGCCTTATTGCCTAGTTCAGTTTATAATTTGTCAATGCGAAGTATCTTCAGTGGTCTACCAGCCTTCATCTTAGGACCCCAGTCTTTTTCAGGATTACGTACAAATCTTGGGCTCTTTCTTGCAACTAAACCTCCAGCAACTTGAGAAAACGATGCCTGGTAAATGTCAATTGAGGCAAAAATTAAATACAGGAAAAAAGTTCTATGAAATCAACTAGAAACTAAAGAAGATCATATTAATCCCCCTACCACCGTCCGCGGCGAACTTTTTCCCCAAAATTTACTTTACAACCCTTAACTGATTTGGTTCAAGTTTCACCACTAAACTCTAAAAATGGTTCCAAATTCAACCCCGTACCATAAAAAACATTCACAATGCCCCTTCCTACTCAATAAAGTGGTTTTAGTCTAAGTCATTTTCACCGCCATTTCGTCATAATTGAACACATGCAGGAACTAGAGTCGTGGAGTACGTATACTCATGTAGATGCCTACTAGCAGTTTCACGTACACTTAAATGATTGGATGGTTGACTGGCATACACATACACCCTTACATTGATACACGAACAACGCCTAGCTTAAATTCATAGACCAGGTTCTACCGAGAGAGAGCCACAACCAGGTTCAAATTGATCACTTCTGGTTACTTGTGTCAATTCCAGTCCCAGCAGATGACCTTGACTAGTGCTAGCCTGGATTGTGTTACTTGCTCAGAAAACCATGAAGCCACCCGGTGGGAACAAGCAATATACATGAAACAAAACACCAATTGTACAAGAAATGTTTGCTTTCAATTGAACATAACATTTACACAACAATTAAAACATGCAGGTTGAATTTCAGGTTAGTTTACTGTGTCCAAATCACTCTTTTTAGCATCAAATTGTTATGTCAGATTAGTATACAAAATTAATACAAGCTTGTGAATACAACAACATAATATTTTTTAGGGACATAAGTAATTTCCAAAGATATGGACCTCACTTTTGCATAGAAACATTTTTCTACTCGTGCATTGTTTCTAAGAAGAAACAAAGCTGTGTTTTATGATCTATACCTGTAATTGAGGCTCTTGGGAAAGTATCTTGCTACCTGGACGATTTTCAGGTTGAGATTTCACAGGGTGAAGCTTGACCTGCAGACAGGAAGCCATTATTAAAACAGTACTGCGGCTGAGTAACCAAGAAAATCAAAGATTTGTATCATACCCAACATCGCATGATGTCCCAAATTACAGACATTGGGGCGTCTGTTTTCAGAGCTAGTGGATCCACATGGCTACCTGATATTTGATACCCAGCATTTCTTATCGATGAATGAAACATAACCATGGTTGGATTGGTGCACTTCAATATGGCACATAAACTGTGAAGACTGACGAATAAAGGTGCATTGGGCAATTCCTGCACAACAAAATCCTTGTGATTTATGGATCCAATATGTATACAACAGAATGTTAACATCGCGTTGTGCACTCAATTCAAAGATTGATTGTTTTAACGCATACTAGTTTAAATCAGGTCATTTATTTAGGCCAATATCTTGTCTAAGCACTATGGGAACTATAGGTTTTGGCTCCCAAGAAAAGCTTCCTGATTGGTTGGTGGTATTGGCAGTCAACACTGAACAATGAAGCATTCAAATTTTCCAAAAACAAAGTTGTGCTTCATGAAGGAGGCCAGCTGCTGAAAGTAAATATTAATGTTCTTTCTACTCAGATATACATCATGATAGACAGATGAGAAGTGCTCCTGTGCTTTCCCGGAAGTTTTTTTGCACGAATTTTAAAGCACATCAATGGTTGTGAATATGCCTCCAAGCCCATTGGAGTATGCCACAATGTGAAACTTGTATATATATATATCTTTCCAGTAATGATACATAATATATGTGCATCCGTGAATAGCTATTATCCTATCAGCAACTTTCTAGAAAACATATGTATTAAAAGCCAGTTCATGTTACATTTTCTCTAGCATATAATCAACAGTCGCATAACGAAAAGTGAAGAAAAAACAAAATACTACCTCAGATATTGATGTTAGTATAGCTGAAATTTTTGCATAAGCTTGATATAGACCACTCGTCGCTCGGATATTTGATAAGATGGAAGCAGCCCATTCCTTGTCATGTATTGGATCACGCCATATAGGCCCTCCCATAACAAATTTATGGGCACATTCGGAACACTCTTGAGGTACAGTAGGGCAAAAATTTGGTAGGGCAATATTCCTCTTATCCTGGATCAGATGATCATATCCATAAGCAGGCCATGCAAGACAATGAAACAAGAAAAAATAATCCTACCTTTGAGTTTATTCTTCCAACATTTTGTAAGTGAAATGAACTGCATCCAACACATTGATATACATGTGAAAATTTGAGAGGTGAGATTTTCACTGTACTGGCCGATCTGCAAAGTGAAAGAAAGAGACACATTGGTCAGATGGGTAACCATATAAAAATACCATACTCACACTAAGAAAATAATGTGTCAAGGAAAGGCAGAGGCAGGAGACAACGTGAAGATTCGCACAAAAACCCTAATGTAGAAATCCATGTGCACTGATATGATGGGAACTATATAGCGCTTGTGGCGGATCGCATGTGACTGCAAGCAAAACAAGGAAAATTGCTGAATTGTCAGAATGACTAGGAGAATACAAGAGACTCGCAGGCCTTACCTCAATGCAGGCAAGAAGAATCCTCAAGGCCATCTCATGGCAGTATTTTCCTCTTACTGGATACGAACCATATCTGTAGGTATAGGAAACTGATATGGTAGGAATAAAATGATGTAGTCATGCAGTTGATAATTGATATGGAGTATTAAACTGACTTGGAAAAACAAACTTCTGCATTGCCCCCGGCAAGCACTGCCATGTCTGTAGCTGAGCACATCAAGATACCACCATCTGCAACACATTGCACTGCTGAATCAAGGAATGCAGCCGGTGATCCATAAGGATCAAGGTCAACCTGATTCAACAAATATATATGACATTAAAACGGCATGATATAGATGCATTTATGTTCAAACTTGAGTAAAAGAGACCACATGCAGATGACAACAAAAGAATAGGACATTGTTTTAACAATTCACTGCAATAAAGTAGTTCTGTTGGTCAATATGTCACCCTGGCAGATGCGCAGCCAAAATTCCCTAACACTCTGACATAATACAGAAATTTAAGTATTCTTTCGTAACACTTATCATTTAAGAATTTTTCGGTAGTCATGAAGCTTAGTGTGCAGAGAAGAGGGCCGGACAGCCTGGCGTAAAAAGATGACATACTTGAATAGGGAGAAAACACCATAAAAGAGTGCGAGGACTTCTGATGAGCAAAAGGAAAGTACTTCTTGCTCCAGTTAGAGGAGATACAATGCTCATATTACATAGGGATGTCTCAACAATTACCGAATAACCTGACTGGGATCCAGAATATAACTCTACTAACTGACTCAATCTCTATATAGTGCTCTAATGATTACAAGTTCAGTTTCATGATTTTTACTGGGCACCAAATTCTCACAGGACGCTGCAACTGGTGTTGGTTTCAGACTCTTGGATGGCCTTGCCATCTTCCTGCTGCTGGAGGCACTTGCTATTGTTGCCACATATGTGGTTTCTGCTGCCGCCATGATGCTCGTACTGCCTGGCTCATTGTCCACACGATTATTATGAAACATAATGGTCAAACTGATATGTATGGATAATGTCCACGGGGAGGGAGCAACATCAACAACGCAGTCGTCATACAATCTGGCAAGCCAGATCTTGGTTTTCACCCGGACGACTAGACCACAGGGGGTGGAGGTGAAATGGTGCTCTTCAATAATGCTGCTGAAGGGGAAAAGACACCCAAGGGCGCCGCCAATGGCACCGACGGAGGTCCGGCAGCGCTTTCACCCGGAGCGCCAAAATCACTACTCAAGAAATGATGCAGCCCCACAAGAACACAGCAGCAGAATCCTATCACCACCGAAAACCCTGCTAGCTCGGGAACATGCTTAGCCCACCTCTCCGCCAACAAAGGCCACCACATGTTGGAGATCATGGGCGAGGAACGGCTCCGCCCGAGGTGGCAACCTCGTCGCACAAGCACCTGCAACCAGCTCAAATCTGCAGCATGGATGCCCAAATTTGCAGCATGTGGTCGGTGCACCACTACGGCAACCTCACACAACGCAGGAACAAGATCCTAGAGTTGCGGCAATCACCCAACTCCATGGATCGCAAGAGGCATAGACCCCAAAGGTCCATGCAATAACAATCTTTGGCTGTTTTGGTTTTCTTATTTTAACAGGATCTTAGCACTGCAACGCCATTCACACATTAAATCTTAGGCAATACAAAATGCTGAGGCACTGCATTCTTAATTTTCCCTGCTCATACATAGGAAAACAATTTATATCTCCTTGATTTGATTTCTACACCGCAAAAAAAAACATGGCTGCATGCATATTTTCAATTAGTATATGTTTTAGCACTTTCCTCCTAATCATCATAAATAGGGGAAATAAATATAAACTAACATTAGTAACTACAAAAGTTACTTGTGCAAACATTAATTAACTTCCACTTAAGTTTCCTTGGCAATAAACTGATACATAACAGCTGCTTGGAGAGTTACGCTTATGTTAAAAGTTGTAAAGCCATACCACATCAAATTCTTTCGGGTGAGTGAGCATATAAATGCGAGCGTCAGCAAGATGTGGCACCACCTTCGAAGAAGCAAGAATGCCATTGTGGTAGATATTTTTCTTACAGGATTCTATAGCTACTGCAGTTAATCAAATAAATGCTTTAAATCATTAAACATAAAAAAGTTTTTTTTCAAGGACTCAACATAGCCTATTTAATCAAAAGAATTCTAAAAGATCCTCTTCTCACAGAAATATCAGAATGTACCTTCATTATTGTCAACAGCTATAACTTCCCCAATTCCATCTACCTCAAGGGCATATCGGATAGCTCTTAAACCTGACGCAGCCAAAGCCTACAAAAATCATTACAAGAAGGATCTGAAATGAAAGGTCATCATTGTGTAACTGCCAATATTACTGTCATACTTAGTATATTTACTCAAAATGGAAGAAATTCCTCCACAAGGGACAACACTCGTTGTATAATTAAAAATATAAGAACTTTCAGAAGAAATATTGTGCCCTTTCTATATATCACAACTTGTATTGTCATACCATTATTATGTCTCACCCAAAAAAGAAACACGACATAAATCACATTAGGTACAGGTAGGAACAAAGATCATATTAGCAACAGGACCTCGTCAACGTACCTCAAGAACTTTAGGTGCTCTAGGGTTCGATTCCTCTCTCAATGCATTATCTTTAGATCCTGCGATAACATGATCGAATTCGTTGGTAAGCTGCTCTGGCGGTATTTCAGTACGCCTGCCTGGTTCATCACAGAAATTCCTCAGGCATTGTGTACCTTTTAATTGGAAGGTTTTGTATACTAGCAGTGCGAGTTTTTTTTTCCAAAGGAATACCTTTTAATTGGATATCATGTTCTTCCTGCCTTTTCAAAATAAACCATCTCAATACAGCAATGGAAAGATCTCTGTTGTTAACCTGGTGAAAATTGAATAAACTAAGGTAAGAACAACCTGAACATTATTCTAAAGCCACCTTCACGAAATTTGAAATCGTCGCTACAGTACGTGTGGGGTCTAGCAGTGCAGCTAACACAGCAGGAACGTTCCGACCGAACATAATGTCTTCTTCAGTATGTAAATTTTTGCAGTTCTAATGAAATGAGGTATTCCAACCATAACTGAAATCATCCAATCGACAACTAATTAAGTTTCCACCAGGAATTAAATTAGAATGGTATTATTATTTTCTGGAAGGTTGATTTCAGGTGAAGCAGTAACGGCATGAACCTGACATAGTATCGAAAATACAGCACACATAAGCAAGAAGCAATGAGAAAAAACCTGAGCCTTGTTGTAGAAGACCGAATTGGACTTATCCACGAATATCTCCGCACGCCCTTCCCTGATGATTTCTGGACCACCTGCGATATCCGGCAGCTCCGAGGCAGAGGCGGAGGAGGACGAGCAGGAGCAGGAGGAGAGCCAGAGGCTAAGGATTGGATTTTTCAAAGAATTTACACGCAGGTTGAGGAAGCGAGAGACACCAAATGATAGGGTCATCGATTTGAAGCAAAGTATAGCCAAGGGTCAAGGCAAACTGTCCAAGGATCAGCTGGACAGATAATGGCAGTTTAGAGCATTCCCGAAGTCGTAATGCAACATATCTAAAAGTGTATCTTGCTGCATTTTAGTCTCAGTTTAGATACAACACTTGCAATAGATTGTATCTTTGAATTGTATCTAAATAATATTTCATGGAATTTGATTTGTGGTCAATACTATCCTCTCAACCTTGCGGCATATTTGTGGCCTGTACACGCAATACATGCTTGGACAAGAGTAAGCATCACAACTCTTGCACTAATCGAAGCTTCATATTGTCCATGGATCAATTAGTAGCACCCAAACACTAATTTATGAAGCATAGCAATCTGTACCGTCAGTCCAGCAGACCAGAAAGCAGGGCGGCAGTGGCACCAGAACTTGGTCGTGTTGGCGTGGGGCGAGGAGGCGGCGCCACTAGGGCTGAACCATCCGTCCCTCTCCCTGCCCCATTCTTCCGGCGATGGTGGATGGTGGCGGCGGTCTTTGCGGCAGGCGACGAGTGGCGGGCTGCGGGTGTGGTGGAGGGGGAGGCGGCGGAGGCGGAGATTAGGAGGCGGATGCACGGAAAGGATCAGTGGAAACGTAGCCTGCTACTTGGTTGGTTACAGAACAAGCGGCCCATGAGGCCCAGGCAGAAGCTGGGTCGCTAGGAGAAAAGGGGTATCAGGGCAAGCCTTCGCAAAGGCCAGTTCTACGTCCGCGCGTGATGCTGCCCGCCACGTGTCCCCGCATGTGAAGCATCGCTGCTGCCCGTTGACTGCGTTGCGATCCGGCCCGGTCTGTACGAGGCCTCCGCATGCACGTACAAGGCCGCACCTTCTGTGTACAAAATCCCCACGCTAGGTCGATCGTTCGTCATTCCAATTTAGTTGGTTACTGATTCACTGAGGTGATTTCATTCTCTTTTTATTCCAGCAATGCCCGAGAGACCCTATTTGAAAGCAGTTTCGAGGTCGGTTGTCCCAATGAGTTGGACCCATGCCTTGTTGAAGGTTCTTCTGCCACAGCTTTTTGATCTTGTTTATCAACCCAAATTTCTGCGCTCAGATGTGGGACACAAACCTGCTGCCAGAGCATTTATAACACGACCCAAGTAAGCCTCGCTCACGGGTATCTGAGCAATTCTTCCTGTTGCTTTTACAAAACTTCCCTCTTGACCATAGCTCTAACTGAGTAAAATTCCACAATTTCTAAGAACGATATGCTTTTTTTTTCATTTTCCACCGTGAAAGCTTCTCTCAATCCCTCCCTAGTCCTTTCTTTCCTGGGCATAGGCTTACCTGGTTGACCGCCCAGCCCTCTGGATGACCGAAGAACCAAAAGAGATGCTGGTATAATATTGGGTCTCCCCCTCCTGCATGATCAAAAAAGGTTGTATTAAAGTTTCGATCGGTTAATAACATTGTAATTGCCCCTGCCACACTATTCGATGAACTAGGGTGGGCCAGGGAACTTGTAGCTTATGCACGCGCACGAGGCATGAAAAAGGAGGAAAGTCATTACATAGGAAAGGAGCACACGCCATAGAGGAATTATCATGTTATGCCTGGTAAAGAAGCACACTGACTTCAGAAGAAAGAAAAGAAGTCATCCCAGTCATCTACTATTTTCTGCCACTCAAATCCTGATGGATTGAAGAGGAATGGAGCGAATAGCCAAGTGATAACCAAGAACCCTGAAAGGGCGCGGGAAGAGCGGGTTGTCAGCGCGGAGCTGTTCTTCAAGGATCGCCTCTCCCGCGCGGTCTGTCTCCCAGGCTGCTTCAACGGCGCCCAGAAGGTCGAGGCACTTCCAGACGTCACGAGCTTGTCCGCAGCCAAACAACATGTGCCGTAAGTCCTCTGCTTCCACATGACATACAGGGCATACCACCGGAGTCTTGGAAACATGTCTGTTCGCCAGAGTGCAGAGGCAGGGAACGCTGCCATGGAGTGCTAGCAAACAAGAATCCTGCTTTCATGGAGGCTTCCAGAGCAGAAGAACAATGAGATAATCCGCAAATCTAACCTATCTATGTCTATAAATCAAGGGACGCCTGTAAATATTCCTGTAAAACAAATCCTGTGGATAAGATAAGCTCAATTCCTCAGTATCCTTGTTGTATCAATTACCCGATATCCTTGTTCTATCAATGGGCCAAAAAAGACCACTATGGAAGTGAAAGGGGAGGGCAAGAGCGGTTCGAAGGTCAATGAAATGGGGGAGATCTACTCGGCTTCGGTACTGAAATGAAAAAGCCAAAGGCCAAACAAAAGACGTTTCGTCAGCTCCAGACGAGGTAAGAGCGAATGAGCGAAACCCTCGTTTTGTGTTGCTGAGACATGCGCCTAAGGAGAAATTGCCACCGAAGTGAGCCGAGGAGCCGAGTGACGTGCCAGCAAACCCATTAGCCCCGTAAAGCCTAGACCAAAGGTGCCTAATAGCCTAGCCAGACTCATTTCAAACACACATACCCTTTCTTCTCACAAATGTGAAATTCCGGAACTCTGTGTGTAATTGTTGCAACAACGATAGGGACTCTGCCGAGGGCTCCCCGGTAGGTTCTAGTCTCTCTTTATACTGCGAAGAGGATTGAGACTGGAGCTGTGTTCGATAGCCTGACCGTAGTTATGTTAATTGTGGTTACATTCATAAGTAGCTTGGTCCATCTTTATTCCATTTCATATACGAGAGCAAGCAAGGGTGAATACTTGTGTAACAACGATTTCTTTCTAATAAAATAAGGAAATCTGAAACAGTACTAAATAAGACAGTTGCGGAGCATATAGACGACGCTGACCTTTAATTAATAATTGGTATTAGCATTTAATGGTGGAAGGAGATATGGTGTCATGACCACTAATTAGTCTGAGAGTCCTAACTAAGCATCACGTTCCTAGGGACAGAGACATCTGCGCTCTAAGGCAATCATAGTACTACCAGCATGGTTTACATCGTTCTGCGGGCAAGCTTCAACTTCAAAGTCACCTGATTTGGCACCAACCCTCACGCGCTGATCGATCGTTCGTGCGTTAGTGGCCTCCACCGTACGAAGCCCGATGCGATGATCGTACAAAAGCCTCGCGCATGTACAGAAACATAGAACCGAGTTGTACAGAAACGTAAATCAGGTTGTACAGCAACGTAGACCAGGTTGTACAACAACGCAGACTGGGTTATACATCACCACACATACCGGGTTGTACAGCAACGCAGACCTAGTTGTACAGCAACACATATCAGGTTGTACGTACAACTACACCTAGCAGGTTGTACGTACAAGTACAAATTTTAGGTTGTACATATTATTACACGTAGGTTGTACAAACTATATACAATTCGAAGTACAAAAAAAAGTTCGTCAAAACCTGTCAACATGGGATCTAGTTTTGAAGATCTCGACGCGGGGAGTTTGAAAGTGAAAACGGTTCGTAAATCAGATAAACGGTTTTCAAGATATTTCATTTTGAAAAAGCGAATATTAAAATAAATGCACGTACATCTCCTCTGTGCACCACCAGGAAGCCGCCACTTGTCACGCGCAGAGAAAAGGTGGGAATTGGAAGCAAACGAAATTGCGACACGTGTCGAAATGTGAGTGGACGGGAATAAACCTTCGCGAAGGTAAGCCTTTTTTTAACGATTTCCGAGAAAAGGGCGCAGACACAGAAAAAAGCGCGAGGATGGCCGAAAGTCGGAGATTGCCGAAGCTTAGCTGCTCTGTTGCAGATGTGCTTGTTCATCTAATCATCTCCAGATATTCTCAAAAAAAAATCTAATCATCTCCAGTAAGTCTCAGCGATCTGTCTTTCTTATTTTCGATAATGGGTAATAATCTTACTTTCTCATGCCATTTCACATGAATTGATCAAGCTTCCACCACCAGATTGATTTGGGATTTCATCAAGCTTTCCTTTTCATGAAAAAAAGCGGCTGGTTGCACTTGATCAACTGTCTTATTTAGAAGAAACCACTGAGATGGAAGAAGAAACTAACACAACACAACATGGTTCGGATTCAAATAAGTATATACTTTTTATTATCTCAAGTACATTTGTCGTGGTATCGGCATATTTGACAGGAGACGGGGGTCCTCTAGCCTACGTATGGATTGTGGGGAATAAGGTTGGTGTCGTCGAGGTCGGGATTGAACACGGCGAGTTTACCCAGCTTCGGATCCCACAGCGGTGGCGGGATCCTACGTGCTGCTATAATTCACTATGAGGCAATAGCCGTGAATAGGTTACAATGGGTATGATGCCTATTGAAGTTGTCTCTGAGCTTCGCCCTAAAGGCTCCCTGGTGGCCGGCTTATATAGGCGGCCAGACCCCAGGGTACAAGGTAAGTACTTGTCCGGCAAGTAAACAAAGTCCTAGACCTAGCCGGCTTAGTTGCCGCCTTCCGTCTTGGGCTCGGTGGCTTGATGGGCTTACGCCTTCCGCCTTCCTTGGACCGTCCGCCTATTTCCTTGTACGTCAGCTATCTGGGCCGCCCGGCAGGCCTTGGCCTTACCACCCTTGGGCCACCCTGGACTAGCCGGATTGATCCATGTTGGTTATACCCCTAGTTGATATATCCCCAACATTAGCCCCCAGAAAGGTTGAAGTTCTCCAGGCGCCGGCTTCTTCTTGATTCTTCATCTGCCAAAGTTGGCGGCTGCAGGACTTGAACCATTCTGAAAATTAACGAGGCATGCGTGTCTTGATGTTGACATGCGGCCGCCTTTATCCATCATGGGAAAAGACGGCTACTCGGCAATCTTTGCCGAGCATTCTTCTTGACGGTTCCCACCTAGCCGGCTCACGACAGTTTGAAAACAGCCTAGGCGGGAATCTCGCCACGATCACAAATTGCGGGAAAAGAGGAGGCGTGGAGATCGTGCAATCATGGGCTGCAACGGATGCTGGACACGTGTCCGACTAAAAACGCCGTTGCACAGGGAGCAACGCCTGGCCCTATAAATAGGTAGCCAAACGGTCCATTTTCGTCCATTTTCTTTACCCAGCCTTTGCTCTCCGTGCGCTCTTGCCTCTTCCACTTCTTCGCTTCTTGCCTCCGAGCGAGCTCCGGCGAACTCCTCTCCTTGCGGCGATGTCCACCGGTCCAACTCTCTCGACGGCGTCGAGCGGTCCGGCGACCGAGACCGCGCCCGCGACGGCGATGGGCGGCGCAATAACCCGTCCCGCGGCGACGGCGACGGCGGGCAATGTCACCGCCATCGTCCCTCGGACTTCTACCGCGCGCGCGCCAGCGGCGGGCCCTTCAGCTCCTCCACCAACCACCGCGGCGACGGCGACGGCGGGCGCCCCCGTCGACGAGGAAGAGGAAGCGGCAGACCTCGGGTCCCGCTACTGGCTGCCTTCCATCGTCGACGAAGACGCCCTCCAAGATTTGGAGGCTGTCGGCTACCTCCCCACTCGGGAGGATTGCCGGTGGCGGGCCGCCTTTGGAGACGTCATCCCGGCCCCGGAAGCCGGAGAGCGGGTAATCCTCACCTCCCATCTTGTTAGGGGAATGGCGCTTCCGCCTTCCGCCTTTTTTAGCGAGGTTTTGGATCACTATGGGCTCCAGCCCCACAACATTGCACCCAACAGTATATTAGTCCTAGCCGGCTTCACAGCTCTGTTCGAAGGCTACCTAGGTATTAGGCCTAGTTTAGACTTCTTCAGATACTGCTTCCGTTGCCGGCGACAGACGGTGCCGGACGGCGGGCTGGCAACCTGCGGCAGCGTCACCTTCAACTGCCGCCAGGGCCGCCAATGGTATCCTAAGATACCATACCTTGAGTCCGTCAAGGGCTGGACCTCCACATTCTTCTACTGCCAAGACATGGCAGCGCCGGGCCGCCAAGTTGGCATCCCGGCATTCGTCAACGCGCCACCCATGCCTCGGCCATGCTGGGACGAGGCGGTGCCCAAGTTGACGGAGGAACTCCGCCTTATTCAAAGGCGGATTGAATTCCTCACGAGGACGATGGCTCCCCCTCAGCTGGATGGGGTCGACACCGTCATTTGCTGGCTCGGCCGGCAAATCCTCCCCCTGCGGTACAGCCCGCACAAGATGTGTCAGTATTCGCCTACTGACACAGCCTCTCTTCGCGTGAGCGAAGAGATATTGCCGGTCGCCGACCTGGCATTCCGGCTCCGCAGCCTCGTCAAGGCGGGGCTGGTGAAGGCGGCTGAGGGCGTGCCCATGCACACCCACGACAACCCTCCCCTCGAGGTAAACATTTTCTTCCTTTGCCCCTTGTTTGATAGCTTTGCCGGCTAGAATTGAGTTCCTTTAACTTGTCTTCTTTTTCAGCTCTCCGAGTTGGGGGAGGATGACCTGGCTCCCGACTATTACGAGTCGGAAGCCGGGAAGACGAAGAAGCGCAAGGCGTCCGGCGCTGCTTCCTCTACGGCGAATGCCGAGAGGAAGAAACGGATCGCGTCGGCTACCGAGCCGACTCTCGCCAACATTGGCGAGAACGCGGGGATTAACATCCCCCGAAGGTACTCAATTTTGCCTTTACCAGACGACAAACCTCTTTAATACTGGCCAATTGACTGTGCTTGCTTTTTGTTGACAGGGAAAGGGTCGCAACCTCCCGGTTGACGACCAGGCTTCTTGGCAAAGGTAAGCGGCCGCAAGGCGGCTCGCTGGCCACCATGCCGCCAACTCCTCAGCTCCACGCCGGCAGCTTTATGGGCGACGCTCGACGTCAGCCCCTAGCTCCGGCTTCAGGTGCTTCGCCAAGGGCCCCTTCCGCCGACCGCGCGCCCAAAACTCCCCTTCTGCTGGCTGAGGCTACGGCCGATGATGCCGCTCAATCGCGCGCCG
Organism: Poa annua; assembly: GCA_026929855.1. Classification (NCBI taxonomy): domain Eukaryota; kingdom Viridiplantae; phylum Streptophyta; class Magnoliopsida; order Poales; family Poaceae; genus Poa; species Poa annua. The sequence goes on from CM049432.1 coordinate 79,776,551, forward strand.
CCAACGAAGGGTTGCTGGAGTCGACTATCGGCGGGTCTCGGAGGGCAGCCCCGACTGCGGGAGGCGACAAGGTCAGGGACCCTTGGTCCACCTTTAAGGAGGCCAAGGAGTCAACTTTGGCTTTTGCCAACTTCGCCTCGCAGGCCTTCGCCGACTTGGAGGGCGACTTATCTGTAAGTTCTTACCACTCCGGCATATACATAGCCTTTCCCCCGAGCACTTAGATGGCAAGTCAAAAGAAATTTTGACTGCCGGCTTAGTGGTTATTCGACAAAATGTTATATGCCTTTGTTTTGCCTTGCAGGGCCTTGTGTCCGCCAACGTCGAGCTTGTCTCCTCCCGAGTCGAGATAAACCGGCGCTGCCGCGACCTGAAGAAGGAGTGCGAGGCCAAGGACCAGCGGATTGCCGAATTGGAGGCGGCCCGCAAAAAAGATGAAGGTAGGGTTGACCCTTTTTCGCCTTCAACTATGCTTTTGACTTACGTTTCCGTCAATCATTTAGCTTAGCAAATCCATATTTGTAGAACTGCTAGACCACGCCCAGGATATCCTGAAGGCGTCCACTGATATGCAAGCTCTTATGAATGAAGCTTCAGACTTGGCGGCCGCCAACTTGAAGTTGAAGGAGGCTCATCAAAAGGAGATGGAGGCCCAGCAACTCAAGTTTGCGCAGGAATCTAGCCAGCTCACTGGTGAGCTAGAAAGCGTGCGCAACAAGTTGGCGGAGGCGGAGAAGATGGCTGCGGAGGAAATCTCCAAGCAGACTTCTCGCGCCCAAACTGCGGAGGACGCGCTGGCAACTCATATGATTGAGTTGTCCGCTTTCCATAACTCGGTCCTTGGTAACTTCTTGCTCCTTTTTTGATGCTGCCATGTTGCTTTAGCCTGAGCCAAACTAATGGCTTTATTTTTTATTCAGTTCCCGCCGGCTTAGGCGATGACAAGGTTGTCAGCCCCCGCCTGGATCGCCTTGCGCGTCTAGGCGAACTGATCGCCGAGACTTTGGCAGCGTCCAAGCGGTTTGCCGCCAAGTTCTTCACCTCGTCCGGCAGCCAGGAGCCGACCGAGTTCAGCGACGTTCCCGCACCCTTGGAGCAGGCGACCAAACTGCACAAAAGCTCGCTGAAGTCGGCGGCCCGGGGTGGAGCCAAGACCACCCTTGGGTTGTTCATGGCGCACTACCTTGAGGCGGAGATAGAAGCCGTCACCGAAGGCATGCCGCCAACGTACGAAGACGGTAGCGAGGTTGAGCCGGCCGCTGTTCTGGACAGCGTTGCCGGCTACGCCACGCGGGTTGCCGACATGGTGGACACTTCCATCTTCTACCGGCGCCATCCTGTGCCTGGCGGAGAGGGAGCTGAAGCTGCCGGCGCGGCCGAGGCGGAGGGGAGTGACAGTTCTGGGGCTGAGGTTGTCAGCCCCCAAGTCTGATGTAGACGCTCCCCCGAGCCATATCTTTTCTGTCCTTGCCTCCCATCAGCCTTATTTGTCGGCCCCTGAAACAATGCAACATTGACTTGTAACATTTGTATATACTTTTGTTGCTGCTTCGCTAGGCGGAAACTGGCTGACAAGTTTTATTTTGTCTTTATTTATATGGCCCGCCATAATTTTACCCTGACTTATATGCTTGACTTTTTGTATGTTGACGAAACCTCAGCCGGTAACTTTAGCTGAAACAACCAGGGCTAGACCATTTGTTTAGAATCAGAGACCAAAGCCAACATGTTGGTGTCAAAGACATACTACTAGGCGAACCACATATAAGTAATCAGAGGTAAAGGAATTAGGCGGCGCAAAAAAGTTTATTTTTGCTTTGGGTTGGCTCGAAAGCTGCAAGTATCTACCAGTTTGAACCTTTGCACGGAGCTAGAAAATAGGTAACTTAGATACATAGGGGAAATATGATTGCAAGAAAAGACAAAAGATGGCATGCTTCTCAACACAGATGAGGGACCATAGACTTTTATTTCATAACCATATTTAACTTTTGACAATTATAAATTGCTAAGTGTAGAAAGGACGTAGCTGCTCAATATTCCAAGGCCGTCTTGTTTGCTCGAACGGATCGTCAATGCCTTTCTTGCGCTTGGTTCCCCTTTTTCCTGCCGCCTTCTTGCGCATTTTCTTCTCGTCTTCGTCGCGGATGTCGGCTAGGTAGTAGGAACCATTGAGCAGCGCCTTTGTGACTATAAACGGTCCTTCCCATGGCGGGGATAACTTGTGCAAGCCTTTTCTATCTTGAATTAGGCGGAGAACCAGGTCACCTGTTCTGAAGCTTCGCTTACGCACTCTCCGGTTATGATAGCGGCAAAGTTGTTGCTGGTACAAGGCGGAGCGATGGAGAGCGACGTCTCTTTCTTCGTCTAGCAGGTCTAGGCTATCCTGTCTTGCACCTTCTACGTCTTGCTCGATGTAGGCTTGAACTCTTGGGGAGTCGTGTTTCATGTCGGTAGGTAGCACTGCCTCAGCGCCATATACTAAGAAGAAGAGAGTGTAGCCGGTAGACCTGTTTGGCGTTGTGCGCAAACTCCACAGTACCGACTGCAACTCGTCTGCCCATGCGCCGGCTGCCCTGTGTAATGGAGCTTCGAGACGAGGCTTAAGTCCTGACAAGACTAGGCTGTTTGTACGCTCTACTTGTCCATTGGATTGAGGGTGTGACACGGATGCCAAATCAAGCCGTATTCCCAGATCGCTGCAGTATTCTTCTATGTCGCCTTGAGACAGATTGCTGCCATTATCGGTGATAATGCTGTGTGGAACTCCAAACCGAGAGATAATTCCCCAGAGAAAATTGGTGGCTGTTCGTGCGTCAAGTTTGCTTATCGGTTTAGCCTCGACCCATTTGGTGAACTTGTCGACAGCGACCAATAGGTGGGTGTACCCACCGCGCGCCTTTTTGAAGGGACCCACCATGTCTAAGCCCCAGACCGCGAACGGACAGGTGATTGGGATCGTCCTTAGCTCTTGTGCCGGCAAATGAGGTTGGCGAGCTTACAACTGGCAGCCTTTGCATGTCTTTACGATGTTCTCGGCGTCTTCTTTGGCGGTGAGCCAGTAGAAACCTTGGCGGAAAGCTTTGGATACAATGGACCTAGCGGAAGCATGATGCCCGCAGGTGCCAATATGTATGTCCTGCAAAATTTCCCGGCCTTCTTCTGGCTGTATGCACCGCTGATAGATGCCGCAGGTGCTCCGCTTGTATAGCTCGCCTTTTATTATCGTGAATGCCTTGGCTCGCCTTATGATCTGCCTCTTTAGCACCTCATCGTCCTCCGGCAACTTTTTGTCGATTAGAAAATCGAGATATGGGACTGTCCAATCCGGCTGTGTTAAGTAGACAGCGAGACTTGCCGCTTCTACCGGTTCTTCTGAGTCGGGGTCCATCAAATCGGCGCCTTTAATGGATGGCTTGTGCAAATGCTCCAGGAAGATATCTTTTGGTACCTTTTTGCGTTCCGATCCAAGTCTTGCAAGTGTGTCCGCCGCCTCATTCTCAGCTCTTGGAACATGCCGGACTTCGTAGCCTACGAAGTTTTTTGCGAATTCGTCAACTTTGGCTCTGTAAGCCGCCATTGTTGTGCTCTTCGCATCCCATGTTCCGCTTACTTGCTGCGCGACCAGATCTGAGTCGCCATAACAGAGGATTCTTTTGACGCCTAGGTCGTTTGCCACGTGTAACCCGTGAAGCAAGGCTTCGTATTCGGCAACATTGTTGGTTGCTGTGAAGTGGATTTGTAATACGTAGCTAAGCTTGTCACCTTTAGGCGTGCGTAGAACGACCCCAGCCCCCGAGCCTTTGAGCATCTTTGATCCGTCAAAGTGCATGACCCAATATTCTGATTCGGGGAGTGTTGTTTCCTCCATTGCCTCTGTCCAGTCGGCGACAAAGTCTGCAAGCGCTTGAGATTTAATGGCGGTCTGTGGTTTATAGACTATATCAAAGGCGGCAAGTTCGATGCCCCATTTGACAACTCGACCTGTTGCCTCTGCATTGTTGATTATGTCTCCCAACGGTGCCTTGCTGACTACTGTCACTGTGTGTTCCTGGAAGTAATGCCTAAGCTTTCTGGCGGCGAAGAATACACCATAAGCCAGCTTTTGGTAATGCGGATACCTCTGCTTGGAGGCGGAGAATACTTCACTGATGAAGTAGACCGGTCGCTGCTCACACGTCGCGGCTTCGTTCTCCTTTCTTTCCACAGCCAAGACAACGCTGACAACAGCTCCTGTTGCCGCGATGTACAACAACATTGGTTCCTGTGATCGGGGTGCTGCCAATATCGGAGCGGATATGAGGGCCTCCTTAAGTTGTTGCAAGGCGGCGTCTGCCTCTGCTGTCCACTCGAAGTTGTCGGATTTCTTCAGTAGCCGGTAGAGAGGCATTGCCTTTTCCCCTAGGCGGCTTATGAAACGACTGACGGCTGCCGCCGATCCGGCTAGGCGATGCACGTCCTTCAGACAAGTAGGTCTGGATATGTTTTGGATGGCCTTGATCTTCTCCGGGTTAACCTCGATCCCTCGTTCTGAGACGATAAATCCGAGCAGTTTGCCGGCTGGAACGCCGAAAACGCACTTGGCGGGATTGAGTTTCATCTGATACCTCCGGAGATTCTGAAAAGTTTCTTCCAAGTCCTCTAGGAGATCTGCCTTCTTTTTTGAAATTACCGCGATGTCGTCTACATAAATCGTGATGGTTCCGTTTTCCCCCGGCATTTTAAGCTTGCTGTATATGTAGCACGGCCTTGCCATGAACTTGGCGAAAGCCGGTCGTCCGAAGATTGCATGATAGGCGCTTTTGAAGGGGACAACTTCGAACCGAAGGAACTCTGAGTGGTAGTTCTCTTTAGGTCCGAAAGTTACCTTCAGCCTGATGCTCCCCATTGACTTTGCTTGCCTGCCGGGCACTATGCCATGAAAGGTGAGGTTGCTGTGGTCCAGCTGACCCTCTGATAGGTTCATGCGGCTTAGTGTGTCATAGTACAGGATGTTGAGGCTGCTGCCGCCATTCATAAGTACCTTTGTGAGTCTGAAGTTGTCGACGATGGGATCGACGACAAGGGCGTACTTGCCTGGGTGAGGAACGTGATCAGGGTGGTCCGACCGGTCCCAAGTGATTGTTGCCTCAGACCAGTTCAAGTACTGAGGGACGTCCAACATTGTCGCGTTGAGTTCGCGCATTTCCGCCTTATCCGCCTTAGCCGAAGGCGTGCCGACAAAGCACACAAGAGATTCTTTGACCTTCGGATATGGCTTCTTTTTCTTGGCGGCTGCGTCATCTTCGCTTGAGATAGACATGTCGTCGTCATCCTCATCCTCCTTGCTGTCTTTCTTGTCGTTCTTCTTTGACTTCTTTGACTTCCAGCCGACTGTGGGATCCTTTTTGAAGTCGTCCATGAAACGACACTCGCCAAGCATATGGTTGACCTTGCCCAATGAGGCGTGGATGGGACATGGCAAGAGTTTTGCCTGTTCATAAGTGATTCGCGCCGCCTTAGGCCCTGAGCCGGCTTCGCGACTATCTTTCTTATTCTTCCACTTCTTTTTGTCGGCGTTCCCTTGGAATGCTGCGGCTACCTCATTGGAAGGCCCGGCTTTGTCATCCGCCGCCTGCTTGCGTTTGTTGTTCCACTTTGGTATGATGTTGACGTCTGGGTCATCGTCCCGGGCGTCGTCATCCGCCGCCGCGTACTGGGCGGCCAGGTTGAGCATCTCACCAAGGTCCGTGATTTGCTCGCGGACGAGCCTATGACGGAGCAAGGACTTCTTCTGTAGGCCCGTGTAGAAGGCATGGATAGCCTGTGCGTCCGAAACACCCTGACAGTTGGCTTTTTCGGATATCCAACGGCTGACAAAATCTGTCATGGTTTCGTCCGGCTTTTGGATACAGCGCTGCAAATCCGTGTAGGTATTTGGACGCTTGTATGTTCCTTGGAAGTGCTGGGAGAAAACCTTTTCCATGTCGTACCAGCTATGGATGGACTTTTCAGGAAGGTTGTCGATCCAAGCTCTTGCCGTGCCTTCCAACATGAGAGGTAGGTAGCGGACGGCAATATGGCTGCTCCCGCCGGCGATCTCTATGGCCATGGCGTAGTCGGATAGCCATGAATCCGGCTTAACAAGGCCGTTGTACCTAGAACAGTTTTTTGACACTGATGTCATGTCCTTAGGGAACGGCTCTCTGCGGATGGCGTCACCGAAACACTTTGGTCCAGAGTATAGCGGCTCCTTTCCTCTTGCTATGTCTTGTAGGCGGTGTCGTGCGTCTTTTGGATCGAGCTGCCGTGCGCCTCTGTTCGCGTCCGGCTCGTCCTGCGCTGCCCGGCTTATGCTGCGCCTGGGCCCTTCTACCTCCTCTCTCTTCTTGCTGCCAGTGCTACGCTGCGGAGATCGGCTGCAGCCTCTCCTTGGAGGGTCGTTGCCGACATCTTTTCTAGGCGGCTGCCTGTTGCTCCGGCTACCGCCATTGTCGCGTCTTGGCTGGGGTGGAGGTGGCAGGTCTCCTCTGCTTCATGTCCTTGAGTTCTCGTCCCGCCTTGGCTTTGGCGGTGGCGTCTTCTTTGGAGGTGGCGTTGCCTTCCTTTTGTCGCCATGGCTACTGGAGCCAGACGGGCCATCGGGGTCGGCGCCGGGTGCAGCTTTGCACTTTCCCGACTTAGACTCTAGGTCTCCCCCGCGAGCATCCGCCATATGGCCGTAGGAATCAGCGCGAGCTTGTTGTTCTAGGGCCTTGCTTACGAAGTGTCTTGCGTTGGCCAGCTTTTCTTCCGTCCTGTAAGTGTTGTCGTCCAGGGTATCTAGCGCGGCGTCCGCGTTGAGGACCGGGGTGCAGAAGACAACGTCTCCCCTTCTGTCCACGCGCTGTGGTGCCGTGCGCCAGTCGAACCCTAGATCTTGAGCCGCTGTTGTTGCCTGCGCAGGCGGCTTTTTTCCACGGCGGTTTTTTGATGACCTTTTCTCCTCGAAGAGTTGCCGGCTTGTTTTGGCCGACATCTTCTCCTGTTCTTTCTCGATCTTCTTCGCAAGGCTCTCAACGTGCTCCTCTCTTTTTCTCAGGAAGTCAGAGTGCTTAAGCATGTTAAGCCTAAGCTCTTCCACTGCGTCGAGTGGGGTATCTTTGTCCACCGTAGTATTCATGATCTCGTCTACTTCTTTGATGACGGAGAGCAAATCCGTGGGTTTGCTGCTGCCTTTCTCGAGGCCAGCTTTCTTCTTCGCGCGCACCTTGTCGGAACTTTCAATGAGTTGGCCGGCAGTGGTGTCGCCGGCATCTTCTGCCGGCTTGTTCTGTGCCTCCGAAGTAACTGGGGTTGTCTCGTGACCGACAACAACCATCATAGCCAGCTTGTCAGGTATGTCTGTATCCGCTGTACCCTCTGAGGGAGCCGGATTACCACTGGAAAAGCGGGTTTTGATCTTCTCTTCGAAGAGACTAGCATCACCATCGGAGTCAGAGTCTACGTTGACTTGAACGGTAGATCTGGATCCGGCATATGACATCGCATCCTCCTGTAGAGCAGGGAGGATTGACTCAAGATCGTTGTTTTCTGGCTGGGAGTCGGATCCCCGTCCGACAACTCCGACGAAGTGGAAATCAGATTCCGCCGACTCCTGGGAGAAGGCGGATTTAGATCCATCTTGCCCGTCGACTGCTTGGTCGAAGGGTTGGTGGGTGGGGTTGTAGAAACGCGGTAGGCCGTACGCCTCTGGCGTGTACCCGATGAAGACGTCGATCCCTCCGATCGGCACGATTGCGCATCCGATAAGGTAGTCGTCCGCCGGGAGCCAGGACTCATCCGAGTTGACGTAGCTATGGCCGCCATACCTTGTGACGCGACCGACGGCGATCTGCTTGCCCACGCCGCCAAGTGTTCCCGCCTGGAACGTGACGCCAGAAACCTTATGCCCCACGGTGGGCGCCAACTGTCGTGGTATCAGCATATTTGACAGGAGACGGGGGTCCTCTAGCCTACGTATGGATTGTGGGGAAGAAGGTTGGTGTCGTCGAGGTCGGGATTGAACACGGCGAGTTTACCCAGCTTCGGATCCCACAGCGGTGGCGGGATCCTACGTGCTGCTATAATTCACTATGAGGCAATAGTCGTGAACAGGTTACAATGGGTATGATGCCTATTGAAGTTGTCTCTGAGCTTCGCCCTAAAGGCTCCCTGGTGGGCGGCTTATATAGGCGGCCAGACCCCATGGTACAAGGTAAGTACTTGTCCGGCAAGTAAACAGAGTCCTAGACCTAGCCGGCTTAGTTGCCGCCTTCCGTCTTGGGCTCGGTGGCTTGATGGGCTTAGGCCTTCCGCCTTCCTTGGACCGTCCGCCTACTTCCTTGTACGTCAGCTATCTGGGCCGCCCGGCAGGCCTTGGCCTTACCACCCTTGGGCCACCCTGGACTAGCCGGATTGATCCATGTTGGTTATACCCCTAGTTGATATATCCCCAACAACATTCACTTTGGCATAAGTTCATCAGAATTTAGTAGGATGATGTACGAATCTAGAGATCATAATTGTTTAAATAAATCTCACCCCCATTTAGTAGGATGATATAAGGGGGAGTCAAGTTCAATCATCGCTGTCATTTAGTTCAGTTCTTGGTGTCATTTGGTTCAAGTTCTGTCCTCACTCCCATTTAGTTCAATTCTGGGTAAAAGTTAATCCTGGCTTGCTATTTAGATCAATTCTGGGCAATACTTCAGTTCCGGAAGACAAGTTCAGCTGTGAGCACCATTTTGCTTGGTGCAGACCGTTCTGCAATAGATTTCAGAGATATATTCCCTGGTTTTCTTCATTTTTGTTCAATTATTTTTACATGCAAACTCATCGGACACTTATCCAGCAGTCAAAGCAAGCATTGTAGAAGGGCATGCTCTCAAATTGATAACATTAGTAATATCCTGTCAACACCAGTTATATGCTCTCAAATTGAAAATCTAAGATCACAACAGCACGATGATCACAGTACACAAAACTTCATTCATCCACACAATATTTTGTAACAATTCCACTTCACATTAATATACAAACTGGACATAAAATTCAGTCACATTATTCCCTCAACTCCACTGAAATCAGATGATTGCAACACTACTCATTGGAGAGTACACTCAATTCACATCAATTACAATCACAATTCGGCATTTGGTTTGTCCTTGTGTAATCTATCTTGCTGTCCGTTGCTTCGCTGCTGTTTCTGCAGAACTGAAACTGAAAACACCTGTACAGAAAAACAAGTCAAGCAGTAGACGAGGGCAAAAGTAGTCGTGCAAGAAGGCGGTGTTGGCTTATCTGCTGTCGAGTATTGGAGGCGTATGCGAGGCGTGGTCCGTGGCTCGAAGGTCTCGAAGGCTCCAGGGCGTCGAGACCGTGTAGGAAACAGGCTCGCTTTGCAGCCTCCACAGCTCAGCAACACCCTCAAAGGAGCGGGAGCGTCTAGCTCCGCCTCCTCGTCAGATAGCCGGCGTCGTGCGCCCTGACGGAGCAGCTGCTGACTCTTTCCCATCCCGCCGTCGTAGCTAACCCTAGGTCGTCTCGTTCCCACTAACCGATGACGATAGCTGGAGCAAGGAGAGAAGGATGGCCAACTTCCGACTGGGCCTCATGGGTTGTTTGTTTTGTTTCCAGCCGAGCGAAATAGGTAGCCGGCTGTATGGTTCACGGAACGACTGCATCGAATGGATCACGGGCGTTTACGTCCCTATGCAGTAGTTGGACCTAAGGCATGTACAATGGGGTGACGTCAGCCTTCTCTTACCGTTGATATGTAGGATAATTATCTAGGTGGCGGAGAGAGAATAAAGAAAAGGAAGGTTGCCTTCCCTTAGTTAAGGGATGATCTCTTACGAAATAAGAGAAGACTAATTTCACCATTATACCACTTGTCTTTCCTTAAAATTTTAATTTTCTACCAAAATATAATTAATTCTCATTAATTGCTAGTGATGACAACAAGAGATAATGCATTGTACAACTTATAATTTTGTCTTCCCTAAATGACGTGGATGGTTAAGAGAAAGAGTGCCTTCCCTACCATTGTACATGCCCTAAGTCAGAGGATCTCGTTCCACGGAATGGGCGGTGTCATGTCTCTGCTATCTCAACGGAAAATACAGGCGACATGGTGTTTTGAGTTTTGACCCATAAGTTTAGAAGCATCTCTTATAGAAATGCATTTTTAATTTATTTTAAAAATGTTAAATTTCAAACAAATATTTCGGATATACATCCAAACTTTTTATGTCCGCATAAGAAGTTTCATAAAAAATGACATGTTTCTGTGGGTTGTGTAAAAAAGACAAACAAAAAATCGTGTATGATCATTTTATAGCACTGAATTTTTTGTTACACAAGTCACAAAAAGTATGTTGTGCTATTTTTTTATTTACAGATATACTTTTTTTACATCGTGAAATATAATGTTTGGGTTAAAACAGATTTTCCAATATAGGGTCACTTCTCTTTAGCTTGGACTTCAAAAATTGGTTTATGGATTTCGACATGAAGAACCTCCTAACAGATAACATCTAAAAAGTGTTACATTACCTTTGTGATTCTGCCTTGAAAAAAAAAACTTCATAATTCTGATGTTTAGGATTATTTATGGTGTTGAGTTTACAAAATCTGTATGTGTGTTTGGCAACCCACGCCAGATGAATATTGACAAGGGTTTTGGTTTGTCAAAGTTGTAGCCAAGGAATTATATACTCTACTTTGGCAACTATCAACGCTATCCCAAAATAAGACGTTTTAGTAGTCTAAAATAGCCTACCTAAACTCTTTATAATTTGGGAGAGGTATTATTTCGTAAAAATCTACAAGAGAGTGGCTATGCATTGGCAACCAAAACTTTGTCTATAATCTTAAAACATCAAAAGTTATCAAAAGTTAGTAGGTAGCCAAATTTTCGGCAAGACTATTTGGGGTACCTAACTGAACACCCCCATAATGATTCTGAATTTGATAGGTGCCTTGGATAAGCAGGGTCGGCTCTATATTTTGTGAGGCCCTAGTGCAACATTGAAAATTTTGCCCCTATAGATACTATATATATACGCATATGACGTAAATGTTCGAAGTTTATATACAACCACACATTTTTATCCCGGGACATCTATAAATAATTTATATAAGCGATTATGAAATGTCATGTTACGATAGAAAGTCTAAAAGAGCTGTAAAATATAACAAGTAATATTCCCTTCTAATATGATTATCTTAAATAAGAACCAAATTTCAATGATTCATCGCCAATAATGTTTCAGCGCTTCATAGAAACATTCTTCAAGCATTTGAGGATACAAAATCATTAAAAATACCAAGATCGAATTGGCGAACAACAAGGGTAGCATATTCCTCTCCCTGCTAGACGTCTAGCCTTCACTGACTACCTGTCAGAGATGACCCCGTTATGTAAACAGATAACGATCCCAATGATCAGTGTATCACGATCACATAACCAACATGATTTACAAAGTTACATCATTTAACTCGAATAGTACAAGACTTACATAAATAATGGTCACATGACCAAGTCTGCAACCATCGTCGCACCAGACGGAAATTAACTAAGATACATGAGAAGTTTGTGGCTAGCGTCGATCCTGGTCACGTCATTCTCACAGAGCAGTTGACCGGTGACACTCAGTCGGTGTAGCCATCGGCGTAGCCATCGGCGTACTCCTTCTCGTCGTACATCTCCTTGTTGTGATCTGGACGTTTGCATATCCAGCACTATAGCCATATGAGTACATTTATATACTCGTAAAACCACCTCTAAGGCTAAGTTTTTATGGTAATGCAAGAAAACATTTTCAAAAACTGGGATAGCTGCTATATACGATTATAGGGCTTAGTTTTTGAATACGATACTTTTAGACATAGAGAATACGACATCTCTATATATTTGTTCAAGAAAACACTTAGAGAAAGAATTCTCTGTTGCAGACATAGCAGGAACTATATCCGCATTTTGAAACTTTTCTTTATTAAATCTTTTAAAAAATACTAGGATTGGGATAACCCTTTCCTTTCCCTGAGATCCGACTGGTTGTCTCCGTGAGACCAACCATCTTCACCCAACTCCGTACCTCCCAGGAACCTCCTTGATGTCTCCTTGTTTCCTCCAAAACCATTTTATTTTTAAAGAAAAAATGCCCATACGCCTAGATCAATGGCCTTTCCAACCGTCCTTTGACCGCGGACACGGTTATTCGAATAGATGTACACTCTGCAGAGGTTGCGCACTTTACCCACGCCAAATGGTCATTCTGCCGTGTCTGCCACGACCCGTCATATGACAGTATGCAGGGTCCGGATAACCAGATCAAAGCTTTCCACTATGTCCACCCTAGTAGCGGGGCCTCCCGGTAGGTTTGTTCTCCCCGGCACCGTGTGATCTACTAGACCCCTGGTCTCTCTCGGGACGCCACACCGCCACAACAAGAGACCCACCGTAATCTTCCGGCGCGATCTCACATGTGTATTGCCTCGTCCAGACGACAACCCGGCTTTAGGGCCCTAGCCCCCATAGAAAGTATGAGAGCCCCAATACTAAAATAGACAAACTTCCGGCTAAGCCCTACCCATATCAGGTAATGTGGTTGCACGGGTTAATTGTTCGAACGGCTGCTAGGGTAGTACTTTGTTTTTCAGAAACATCTCCACCTCCGACTGTTCCCAACAGCTCGGGTTTTTGTAAACATCTTCGATTGCTCCCAGCAACACAGGTTTAATAAAACACTTTCTCTCTGATTGCTCCCAGCAACTCGGGTTTTTCTTCCGAAACCATTTTATCAACACCAGGCTCCCATCCTAAGATTTTGAGGTAAGGATGTAAGGATAAACTACTATAAATTATAATCTTCTTGATAGTGCCTTCAGTAGAAGGCTTCTCAAGTAAAGCTTATTTTTTTATAAAACCTACTATATAGATATACTTGGCCAAACAATATTTTGAAAATTAGTTTTCGGGTGGCAAAGTGCCACAAAAGAGGTAAAACATGCATTAATTTATTTTGAAAACAAAACATGCTTTGTAAAATAGACATGATTTCATAATGGTGGTGAGGTGGCTTGCCTGGCTCAATAATATGTACTTGGTCTTGATCTTGATGTTCCTCAGGTTCACTCCCCACTTCCAATTCCTTCCCGATTATATCTAACGTCGTAAACAGGAAAAGGAACAACACTCAAAATACAAGACATTGCCACAAGGACATAACAATCAACAAGCATTGCACAAGACACTAAGCTAACAATCGAAGGCAAGAAATTCACTTAGTTAAACAACAACAAGCAACAAGTCCATAAAGCTAAGACGAACAACAAACACGCTTGAGAAAATATACACATCAACCCTAATTGTTAAATTGGTAGTTTTAACTTAATACTAAAGCAAAACACCTCTAAGGGTTATTAGATCATTTAACAGGGGCTGCTATATTAGTTCAGAAAATACTTTAGACAAAATTATTTTAACAGTTCAGGAAATACTTCAGACAAAAGTATATTAATAGTTCAGGAAATACTTCAGACAAAAGTATCTTAATAGTTCAGGAAATACTTCAGACAAAAGTATCTTAATAGTTTAGGAAATACTCCAGTCAAAAGTATCTTATCATGCAAGCATTATCATTAGCACTTAACATACTCACATGTAAGAATGTTTCTAGTACTTGGAACACATACTATTATGCAGTTAATCAACCAACAAAGATTAACACCACTTCTCACATTAGTTGTTGACTAAGAACTCAAAAAGGTGCAGTTGACTGATTTTACAAAGGGTCAATTGGTTCTATGCCATACCTACCTCAGTTCTATCTGTTTTGTGCCATACCCGCGTTGTTTTCTCGTTTGTGCCCTGGCTGGCTCGCATATCGCTCAAACGCTCGTTTCCCTCTTGTCAACCTACTTTAACCGGTGGGGTCGGCCTGGCGTGGCTCGGGCTGACTGGAGTAGTACGTCATCCTCCTCCAAGTGGGACCGCTCAAGTGGGGATAGGAAGCGAGTCTCAAGTGGGGACAGGAAGGGACGAGTCTGACGCCCAGGTTGGGTATCTCCGCCCCAATTAACATGTCGTTAACACCGAATTAACTGAATTAATACTGAATTAACACGGAATTAAATGGATTAACATTAACGTAACTGACAATTTGTTGATTAGTACGTCATTGTTTAGTGAAACTGCTACTACTAATTGAAACTCGATTTATAATAGGATTCATAACTCGATTTGAAAACTAAACTCGATTTATAACTCGAACTGAAATTGCTACTACTAATTGAAAATCGATTTATAACTCGAATATGATTATATTAGGATTATATTAACAATTAAAAAATATTAGCAGTGCATGCAAGACTGCTACTACGCCGGCTGCGGCCTAATACTACTACTAATCAGTAGCGCAAGTAATGCACTGCTACTGCTACTACGACGATCATCGGGCGCGGCTAGTACGTGCGCTGCCTCTTGGGCGACGGTTCGTCGTCACAGGAGGAGTCGTCGGAGGAGTCATCGTCGTCGTCCTCCTCCTCCCCCTCCTCCTCCTCATCGTCGTCGTTCTTCTCCTTCTCCTCGTCGCCCTTGATCAACTCCGGCTCCGAGTCCTCCTCCTCGGACCCGTCGTGATCGTCAGAGTCGATGCTCCCGTGCCCCTCCTCCCACCACTCGATCGTGTTCCCCTCCCCGTCAGAGTCGCTCGGGATGGCTGGGTTCTGCCACCAATGCTTGTCGTCCGACATTGTTGTTGCAGAGAAGTGGTGGTTGGGTTTTTTCGCAGAGAAGAGATAATGGAGAGAAGAGCGAGTGAACAGCAATGCCAATGCGCATTGGGGTTTTTATTAGTGAAGGGTTAACTGCTCATGATGAATCCACCGCCGCCAGCGTGTAAATCGATAACCGCGATTGGGCACTGAACAAACGCATGTCTTGGTTTTCTTGCCAACGCAGTGTAACATGACAACACAATGCATATTGGGATTTTATTCGCAATGATGACATCGTGTAACCGCGCTTCACGTCTAGTCGAAGTGACATGCATGTAAATATTTACCACGTCATCTTGTGCCCCTAGACGTGTCGAGTACAACTGTCGAACAGTTGATGCACGTCGCAGTTCTGGTCAAATTTACTAGAGTTGGAGATGAGATGTTGTGAGACATCTACACGTATCATAAGCATTTGTTGCGAGAACTGACGCGATTAATTTTATTTTTACGTGCAAATATCTGGACACGAACTGGACGTGAACTACACGTATCGGTGCGCCCGTGTCAACACAGCAAGCGCAATCTAGACACGAATTGGACATGAACTTGCACCCACAATGCGCGCTCTCTGTAGTTACGCGATTTGAACGTGTGTAGACCTTGTTTATCAACTTGAATCGTTTGTAATATTTGTTATTGTACTTCTGTCGCGTGCTCTGGTGTGCACATGCGCATATTTGTGTAAAATTTTGGCGCGAACTAAGCCTGGACCATTCTTAGTCACTCCTAAATGATACTTTCGTGAGTATTTTGAAATTATTATGTTGCAATTCTCATTTGCACATTTGAATTATGCGATATCACATGAGATCCACGCCCTTCTCATTTGAATGTATGTAGACCATGTTTTTCAACTTGAGTCGTTAGTATATGACATATTAAGACTATGTGCGTCGGTTTTCAAATTTTCGATAATTTTTTAATTTATTATGGTAATTTCAAATTCGGTCAAATCTAAGTTTGACCACCACTTAAACAAGTTTAAAACATGAAAATGAAAAACTAAGCATGATCCTTCTTAGTCACTCCAAAATGAAGCTTTTTTGAGGTTTTTGAAAATTTCATGTTGCAATTTCAAAACCACTTCTCTCCAACCTTAGACCTCATAGTTTGAGTTATGCAATATCACATGAGATTCATGCCCTTCTCCTTTGGAATGTATGTAGACCATGATTTTCAACTTGAGTCGTTAGTATATGACATAAGACGACTATGTGCGCATGATTTTCCTTTTTTTGACATTTTTTGAATATTTGAAACTCATTTCAAATGTCGATCAAACTGCAGTCGTCCGATTTCCTCTAAAAGGAATATGGAGCCGTCCGATTTCGTTCAGAGGGAATCTGCAGGCGATCCGCGATAAGCTCATTCTGCGATCTGATTGGACGCGCGCGTAGGACAAGGGTTGTACACCCGCTCACGAGTGGACCCAACGGAGATTTTGGCCCACCCACCCCCATTTGCCTCAGTGACACAAAATGAGTATTTTGGTGCACCAAATGCGGATTTGGATGTTACCCGTCATTGTCCCCTAACTTAAATCAGGATTTTGGCAAACCAAATAGGCATAGCCATGAGTTTGCTCGAATCTAGTTTGAATCCATATAAATTTTCAAATTAACCTGGACTCGCTGAAAAATGTGTTTCAAATGATCTCCAAAGGTAGGGTAAACAACCTCATTTCTAAGCAAAAATGGTGGACTCGCCAAAAAATGTGTTTCAAATGAGTTCTAAAGATAGGGTAAACGGCCCCATTTCTAAGCAAAAATGGTGGGCTCGCTGATTTTTTTTTTCAAATGAGTTCCAAAGGTAGGGTAAACAGCCTTATTTCTAAAAAAAATGGTGGACTCGTCGAAAAATGTGTTTCAAATGAGCTCCAAAGGTAGAGTAAACGGCCCCATTTCTAAGCAAAAATGGTGGCTCACTGACAAGGTTATACCAAACGGGCACCCCTTCGTGTGGGTACCTGGTGCACGTAATGACTAATCCCCAATTGTCAATAAGCTGAAGAAGCTCACCAAGCAAAACCCAAGTCAAAGACTTCTACCATAGATAGCATAGTCGGTAGTACTTTCCATAAATGTAGTCCTAGTCGGCTACGACCCGAGACCTGTATCCCTATATAAAGGACAGGAGGGTGGCCGTTCAGGGACACGCCCAACCAGAATCACCAAACCCTAGCAAGATCGACATCTTGCTAGACCTCTGTACTCGCCACAATTACACAATCAATAACAGACAAGCAGGAGTAAGGGTTTTACCTCACTCGAGGGCCCCGAACCTGGGTAATTCCCGCTTGTCAGCCG
Organism: Poa annua; assembly: GCA_026929855.1. Taxonomy (NCBI): domain Eukaryota; kingdom Viridiplantae; phylum Streptophyta; class Magnoliopsida; order Poales; family Poaceae; genus Poa; species Poa annua. The sequence goes on from CM049432.1 coordinate 79,793,641, forward strand.
ACGAATCTAACAACACTACGCGTTCTCTACCTCATAACTCTTACCCTAGCCTAGTAACCATGGGTATTGATGGGGACATCCCTCGTCACTCGCTGAAAAATGTGTATCAAATGAGCTCCAAAGGTAGGGTAAACGACTTAATTTCTAAGAAAAATTGTGGACTCACCAAAAAATGTGTTTTAAATGAGCTCCAAAGGTAGGGTAAACGGCCTCATTTCTAAACTGAATTGGATTTACACACACAATTGGAAACGTCAAGCACAAGGCCATTGCCTTAATAAAGCAACTAATAACTAAAATAGATCAACAACTAATAACTAAATTGGCACTTGCCCTTAATAAAGTGACTAATAACTAAAATGGACTACCACTCGTCCTCGTCATCGGAAACCTCCACCGTCTCTGCCTTTGCCCTTGCCCTAGGTATCGATATCTTCTGAGGCGTTTTTGTTCGACGCCGACCACATGTCCTCCTTTTTCCCCTGGCTCTCCGAGTAGATCTTGAGTCGTTGCTGCTCGGCAGCGGAATGCTTGGCCAGGTCCATGGCTTTCTCGTCGGCCATGGCCCAGGCCAAATCCGGGTCCAGCACCTCCGTGACCTCCTCCTTCCAGGCCATGGTCCAGTGCATACCCTGGTCGTCCTCATCGGACAGATCGATGAAGGGAATGGGATCGGGAGCAATGGCCCTGCCCCTGCCCCTGCCCCTTGGAGACTCCCCATCCCATGCCGCTTCCCTCGCTCGCCTCCTGCTCGAACTTGGAGGAGTACGCGCACGCCCACGCCCATGCTCACTCCCCATGTCGCTTCCCTCGCTCGCCTCATGAAACCAAGGAGAGGGGACGTGGCGGCGGCGGCGGTTCGAGCTGGGAGTGTAGCTTCCATCATCACGAGCCATGGAGAGATAAGGGACTGGGAGAAGGTGTCTAGGAGAGGAAGAGGGGATTTGTTAGCGCAATGGGCAAGGAGATGGCTCCTTAGCGCAATGGTCAAGGAGATGGCTCCTTTTAATGCCATCTGCGGTCTGGACAGAGTCGTGGTCTAGACGGCAGTAATGGCGAACGGACATTAATTCGGCTCCAGACTGCTCAGCTTGCAAGAGGACAGAGTAGGCAAGAGAGACGCGAGGACGACGGAGCAGATGCACGTCCGGGCCGGCAGTGTAGGCAGAGAGGCAGCTTTTTTCTGGCCAGGGGGGCACGCCATTGAAGGCGCGGCGAGCAGAAGCGCGACGAGCACAGGGATGGACGCCCACGTACGGCTGCATGCATGCTCTCCGCCGCCGCTGGACCCACTTGTTCGCTGGGCCCACATCTAAGTTCAAAGGGATGACCCCACTAGCCGATTGTCGTGTCTCGAAGGACGGACACCGGGGATGCGAGGCAACCCCTTTGTAGATTCGGTAGGGGCGTGAAGTTGGTTGGAAACGTCTCCCGGAGGACGATCGCCAGACAAGTTCCTCACTCGCACTCCGATCTCGACGTGGTGGATGAACAAGGAAAGCACACAACGATCTACCCAGGTTCAGGCCGCCCGGAGGCTAAAAGCCCTACTCCTGCATGTCAGGATAGATGATCAGACCATGGTGGGGCTACAATGGTGGTGCTCGCGGGGTACCCGACAAGACAGCCCGACTAGGAGGAAGGAGAAGGACAGATCCTTGCCCGGAGGAGATCACCTTCTTTCCCTTCTCCTCTCTGTGTCTAGCCTAGCTTGGAGGTCGTCTTCCTCCTTAGGAAGGCCGGAGCTTCCTTGCGTACTAAGCTATCTTCTCTCTAGAGTTCGTCCAAGCTTGTTCCTTCAGTCGGTCCCCCTCCTCGCCATGTCCTTGGTCCTCCTTTTAAAGGGAAAGGGGATCCCACATAGGTCATGCGAGGAGCGTGAGGAGTTTTTGCGGGAGGCAACCTCTCTCTTTGGTGGATACGTCGACGTGGCCTCTTCTACTCCAACTATCCGTCATCGGGTTGGTGGCACTACAAGAAATATGTCAAATGGTATCCCTCAATTTTGGTCACATAAAGGTCACTATAAGTCATGTGTGACCTTTTTGTGACCAAAACAGGAAGGTTACATACTGAGGGTCACTAATGGCAGTATGTGACCATTTTTTCAGTTGGTCATAGATTGTTTTGTGACCAATCCAACTGTTTGGTCACTAGCAATTCCAGCCAGCCACGTTGGAAAGCTGAGCTGGCATTCATCCGACATGGCATCCGACGTGGCGCGTGGATCAGTGACCAAATAAGATGGTCACAAACAGATTGAGCCCAATCCAGTTGAGTCATCCAAATGGGCCAAGCCCAAAAAGCAAGTCTTTTTATTATTTTTTCTAGACAATTTTGGTAGGTTGAATGGGCCGAGCCCAACAATTCATCCCATTTGATTTATGCCATTTTCGACCATTTTATTTTTGGGCTGCTCCCACACGTCAGAATGACCCACTTGTCATACTAATCTCAGAATTGGTCCCACAAGTCAGAAATTTCAAAATTGGCAAACAATTTTCACAGTTACTCAAATCATTTATTCCATCACTAATTGAAACAGACTAAGTTTGTCCAAAAACAAGACTAAATTGACCTATTACAATCTTTACACTCAATTATAACCCACTTGTCACAATATGTATATGCTACACTTCGCTTGATAAGCTTCACGGCTTCCCCCTGACTTGGTATTCACCTGTGCATAAATAAGAATAAGAAGAATGTACACATCATCAAACAGTTGCAAATGACAGCAGAAGCATCGACAATAGAGAACAGTAGCAAATGACAGCAGTAGCAAATGACAGCAGGAAATAACAGCATTAGAATATTACAAACAAGCACCAAGCAAGGAATCTGGAATAGATTACACAAAGAAGTAGGGCAACATGTACATCATGTTGGGGATATACCAACTGGGGGTATCTCTGGCATGGATCAATCCGGCTAGCCCAGAGTGAACCAAGGGTGGTAAGGCTGATGCCTGCCGGGCGGCCCAGATAGCTAACGACAAGGAAGTAGACGGACGGTCCAAGGAAGGCGGAAGGTCGAAGCCCATCAAGCCACCAAGCCCAAGACGGAAGGCGGCAACTAAGCCAGCTAGGTATAGGACTCTGTTTACTTGCCGGACAAGTACTTACCTTGTAACCCGGGGTCTGACCGACTATATAAGCCGGCTACCGGGAGGCCTTTAGGGCCAAGCTCATACTTATTGTAACATGTTCACAACTATTGCCTTATAGTGAATTATAGGAGCACGAAGGGTCTCGCTATTGCTGTGAGATCTGAATCTGGGTAACCTCGCCGTGTTCAATCCCGACCTCGACGACTCCGACCTTCTTCCTCACATCCATCCAAAGGCTAGAGGACCCCCGTCTCCTATCAACTATGCCGATACTCCGACAGTTGGCGCCAACCGTGGGGCTTAAGGTTCCTGGCGTCACGTTCCTGACGGGGTCATCTTCGGCTGTCCGCATCCAACATCATCTTCATCATCGACGAGATTGTATCTAGCCGGTTAATATGCGCCAGCGCACGGGGGATCAATCAAGTTGGCAGATCTGCTCCGGCAGATCGGCGGAATCGACCTCGTTGTTATCAGCGGACTGGTCTAGCCGGCTAATCAAAGTTGCCGAAACGTACGAGCTCCGTGCTAGCCGGCTCGATTCTGCCAAAATCAACTCGTCGCCATCGACAAATCTTGGCGACCGATTCCCTCCATGCTGACGAGTGTTCCGATCAGTAGAGTCCGCCGCCCTCAACCAGTTTCGTGCTGTCCGTTGTCGGTCCGCTCCAGAGTTCCTGTAAAATTCCGCGTCCTTGTGTAGCGCCCCATCTTTTATTAAAGATGGAACACCTGTGCTAAGTGCTAGTCCCTGAATCACTGCCAGCACCACAGTACAAAATATAAAGTATCATTGTATAAGTATCAAATTACTACAACGAGATCCAAAAATAGCTAAGTATAGCTTTATTACAAAGTGCATAGCCATGAAGGCTAGCTAGAATATTCAGAGTTCACAACAAAAGCAAATAGCAATGAGCCTCATCTTCAAGCATGCGCCACAGGCAGACATGTTGGGTGTAGACTCGAATCCAAACTTATTCTTCATCTGAAGTACCTGCACATTTGAATATGCAGCCCCCGAAGGAGGTCAATACAATGAAGTATTGGCAAGTGACTATGGTGGATAGTAAATGACAAGTCTAATTCTATATGCATATTTGGCTTGGTGGAGTTGTAGGCTGTTTTTGCAGAAAGCAAGTTTTCTCCTATCTTTTTGTAAAGCATTTTTATTTTCAAAGTCTTGGAATCAAGGGATGAAGCCCAAGTGCACCAACATTTTTTTCCTTAGTAAAATTTTACTTCATGAAAACGGTGTTGAGATTCTTCCGTCCTTCCATGTCCAGCTGCTCGAAGTAGTCCATCACTGGGGACACGGCTAAGTACTCTGATTGTCGACTCTGCAGAGGTTGTGCACTTTCACCTTTAGACTCAATTAACCCAAACATCCTATACACGCAGAGTGCATTAAGGAAAGGAGAGAATTGAGACAAGAACTTTCAGAAGAAGAATTCAACCATACTATCAAGACCCATTCCACCTACTAACTCTACATCTTCTTGTCAAGCTGACATGTTGAACTCTCACAACTTAATTGTTCTAGACAAAGCCCATTGTCAAAAGGCTGCACGGGAAGCATCTAAACTTGGAGGGACTTAGTAATCTTTTTGTTCCTGGGTGGCCGTCCACAAGTGCACTCTTGGGTGACAACCACCATGCTCATGGCCCTAAGTGAAATAGAAATTCATCCTAGGCGACGACAACCACAAACATAGTCCCAAATAGCCACTCAACATAAACCATACCAACCAATCCACCCAGGTGTGTATTTTAAGTTTAACACTTAAATATTTTCATAACATGGCAAGTACACAATTTTATAACATTGCTAAGCATCTAATAAAACTTTTTAATTGGCTGCATGGTAAAGGATAGCTACACACTACTAGGAATTTTGCAAAGCATAAAGCTAACTTAGCATAATAAAATAACACAAAATTTTCCTATAATGCATACTACTCAAAATATTCTACTAATGCATATAGGAAAATATTGGGTAGTTCATGAATGTCACTTGCCTTGGTAACAGGAGGAGCAAGCACAACAAGAATAACAATCACAAGCAAGTCCATCTGCCTCTTCACAATCTAGCACAAACAATACATAAATAAATAAATACACACACATTACAACACTTAAAACACCAAAATATAAACATGTATGCATGCATGATATGCTATGACTATAACAAGACAAGCTTATTAATATTTTATACTTTCTGTTACTACATGCATGGAATGTAATTTCCAGGAATTTCTTATTTAATTATCAATTAAATATTGGAAAACAATATAGCAAAATAAAGTTTTACAACTACAAACTCTCATTCTTTTATGAAAAGTTTTCAAATAAACTCATATTGAACTTTCTGATCAGAGGACAATAATGCAAATCTAAAACAATTAAATTTATTAGAAAAGCATTTTTATTATTTAAGTTATGAATTTAAATAGCCGAAATACTATTCTGACAATTACACGAATTAAAAGTTATCAAAAGGAAAAACAAATGATGCAGAAATAAACTACACTAGCAGGGCTATCCGTGGACATAAGAATTATTAAATTTGGACTTACAGATCAAAAGATATAAATTTTCTAAGTTTTACATATTTTCTATTTTAATTATAAAAATTCCTGCGAAATAGATAAATAAAGCAGCCACGCGGCGCTCGCTGATTTGCCCGTACCGCTTCGCGCGGATCAAGAACGCGAACCGTCCGATCTAACCAAAAACAACGGACGCGATCTATTCTACCAAAACACGGGAGCAGGCGGCGCCAGTGTGCCAGAATTTGTCCGGTCGCGGCGGAGCCATCGCCGGCGTCGAGTGATCAAGCGAAGGAAACAGGGAGAGGAAGAACGGACAATACCACTTGTTGCGGGAAGTCGAGGCAGGATCAGTGGCGAGGCCTTGGTCTGCAGAGAGTCGTCGTTCGCCGGAGATCCCTCGTCGGAGTTAAAGATGCGGGCGACGGCGTCGGTCGCGGACGGAGGCGTCGTTCGGCTGCGATTAAAGACACGGGATCAAGTCAAAACGGTGCGCAAGGAAGAAAGGAAACTAGGGAAGGAGAAGAGATGGTTCGGGGTGGCCGCAGAGTCCCGTACGGCGAGCTCAACGGCGGCGGAACGAGCGAGATGCCGACTCCGATTGCGGGCAGCCCTGTGGCGTAGAGGTTAGGGTTTTGGGCGGAAACGAGAGGCGGAGTTGCGGGGTATAAATAAGGGGCAAGAGGGATGAGAAGATTGAGTCGAAGACGGTTTGGATGGATTTGATCGCCAGAGGAATACTCGGGATACGCTCGAGTTCATTCGCGCCGGAGGTTGAAGATCATCTGACAGGTGGGGCCCACCTGTCAGCGAGATGAGAGAGAGAGCGCTGCGCGGGCTGGGTGGCTGGGCTGATGGGCCGAGATAGCGCGCGCGGTAAATAGTACTGGGCCGGCTCGTTTCTCCTTTTCCTATTTTCTTTTAATCAAATTAATTTTTGTTTTCAAAACTGATTTCATTTCAGAAAAATTCACAAAAATATATTTTGAAAAGGTTATTAAAATTAGAACTTTTTACAAGTATCTTGATAAATAAATAACCAAATAAATAAGGAATGTTATAAGGAGTTCAATTTCACCTCTTTTATGGAATACAAAATTATTCAAACTAATAAATAACTTTAAATTATTCTTTTTGTGATTTAGATGCAATGTCTATATGATGAATGATGCATGAATGTAAGGTTTTAAATTTTTGAGAAATTTGGGATGTTACACCTTGCTATCCTTCCCTGGGAAGGCAGCGCAATAGATTTGGTAGTTCCCAAAGAGAAAACGTCACATGTATCCGAAGCTGGGTCCAACTCCAACCGGCGGCCAATTTCGTTTTTTTAGAAACACAATATAGACGCAGACGCTCACAAACACACACGTACAGGTACAGACACCCCTATGAACGCACACACGCAAACCCTACCCCTATGATCACCTCCGAGAGACTGGTCCGGCATATCTTGAGGTTGACGAAGTCACCACAGGCGCCTCACTGTTGACGGGCCGTCACCTAGCATTGAAATAATAGCGCCGGTTAAATCCTTAATAATCCAGAAAGTGTGAGCACCCATGTCAAGTCTAGGACTTGAACCTGGTTGGGCTAGTTCCACCACAAGGAACAAACCAGTTGAGCTAGCCCCACTTCAAGGCCAATTCCGTTTTGGTTAGCATCTGTGGTATGGAAGCATGGATCAAGCAAGGAAAAATAGCTACGTGCATGGATTACATGCTACCCGTAACCTCGCGTACCCGCCATGCTTCAATCTCAAATTTAAGGCGGCCAGATGTTAGTGTATCTGCGTATTCGTCTACGACTAAATATTATGGTCAGGCGACCAGATATTCAGTATATCTGTGTCTTCATCTTCGACTAAATGCTAAATTTTACTGTATCTGTGATGATAAACGGGACACATCCATCACATATGGTTTAGACAGGTTCGTCAAGTTTGTTAAGCTGTTATTTCCGATCGCGAAAACCTGATCAATTTGGAGAGACATCGATTGATACAAAACAACAAACCTATGTGTTCCGGCTTAATTGCTAACGTAACAAAACGCCTTATCGGTGCATTTATTGTCGCGTTCCGGCTTAATGGCTAACGCGGCATGACGCTTTGTAGCGTATTCAATACCATCGCCGCCATTCTGACTTAATTGTTGCGGCAGCCAACTCGCCGCCTTGCTGGGATCATCTTTGGAATCCCTGTGGCTGATATTGTCAACCCGGGGCTGACACCTACATATTGGGGTTGTTTTTCTTCATCCCGGGGCTGGCATCTTCGCCACGCCCGCTTTCTCGACATCAACGTCAAACAAGCTAAGTTTATATACACTTAACATTTAATTATTTGTATGATCATGAAATAAAAGTCTGTGGTTTGCTCATTATGCTCTGAGATCATGCCATCTTTTGTATTTTCATTTGATCATATCCCTCTTAGTATCTAAGTTACCTGATATTTGCTCTGCGCTGCATGGTTCAAACTTTTGGATACTTGCCGCCTCCGGGCCAAATTAAGCAATCAGTTTGCACCGCCTAATACCTTTATCTGATTATTTATGTGCGGATTACCTTGTAGTATGTCATTAGCACCAACATGCCGGGTTTAATTTGTCTCTGATTCTAAACTATTTAGTACTAGCCCTAGTTGTCTCAGATAAAGTTTCCGGCCGCGGTTCAGCTAACATATGAAAAGTTAAACATATAAACCAGATAAATATTAAAGCGGGCCACATAAAATTTACAACCCATAAGTGTTTGTTAAAATCTACCGGCTCAGGCCTTAAAATTATGCAGCTTTCATTAAAAGTACATCTTAATGCAGCTATGTCTACTATGCAGGATACTTAAACACCTGGGGGCTGTAATCGCAGCATTTTCATCATATCTCAAGCCGTCTTGCAGTCAAGCCGGCACGAGCCTCAGGGACTGCAATCATCGAATTACAACGCCACAAGTTCTTCTGAGCATCGAGACGACTTCCGAGTACATCGACTCAACGCTTGCGTGCTGGAGATAAGCGGATCAAGAAAAACTTCGACACTCAGGGGCTCGACATCGAAATTGCCCTCGTATAAGCAATGCATCGAAGACCCACATTGTGTGGTCAATTGATCTATTCTATCATGAGAGATAGAAATATATGCTTAATGGCCCGATCCTAACCATAATGGCCCGATCTCCAAAATCATATTAATCTCTTCTATCTAAATGGGAGAACCCCACCACCTGATTTTCCAGCCCCCTCATGCCTCCACGTCACCCCGATTGTTGGCGTCTCCATTGTTTGTCTTTCCCACGTTCGATCGCGCCTGCCTGGGTTGTCTTCCAATCGGGCCTCCGGTGGTCCACACACATGGGCTTCCTCATCCCCTGTGCTCCCCCAGCCCCCTTCGTTTTGCAGATCCTCTATTCGCATTGAACAACCTCTTCACTGCCATCCTGACCTCCAGATTCATGGCGAGATTTCCTCCCCACTGACCAGTCACCTCCTTCTCTTAATGCTGCCGCACCATGCCCCTCATTCATCACCCACAAATGAACAAGAAACTGCTCCCGATCCTCACCAACGCCTCCTTCATGTTTAAAAACCTCCCTCTCTTGCCATGGAAACAAACCTCACCGGCCAACTCGCCTAATAATCTCACGGGTCTGGATCTGCTGCCTCTCCAAATATATCTTTTATATTTTATCCTCTCACTAATTTGGATCAATTTGTTAGGTTGTCGTTCACCTACAGGCTTGCTTCATGTTGTCCCTCTGCTGGATTTGATTGGATTTCCATTGCATCCTCCGTGAGCAGCACTGGATTTGGTTTCGGTTGGATCTGAGTACGAAGAGGCTAAGCAACCCGATTTGATTTTCTTATGATTGGATTTTACCTGACCCTTGCACAACAAGAGGAGAGAGCTTGCCGTCAGTTGTACGGCCCTGGTAAACAATCCATCATCACTTGCACTTCATTGTTTGATTTAATCAATTACTATACTATATATCGTACTCTCATTTTTTCTCATTTTTTACTTTTGCTGCCGGTTATACCTGTTTGCTGCTCACACTCCAGATTTTTCAAAATAATACGTTTGTTAACTAACTTGCTAGCTAGACACTAGAAAACACATTATGTATTCCTTCATGAAGGATTTATGTGTGTTCAGTTTTCAAGATGGATAACCCTGAAAGTTCAGAAAATCCTGCAAGTCAACGTCCTACACATTCAGTCTCCCGTAAACGTGGACGTCCACGTCGTCAGTCGACATCTGTCATTGTCCCACAGCTAAACCAGTCTGCTGCTTCCGATAACCGGCGCAGACGTGCAATACTTAGGAATAGAGGTTAGTTAGTATCAGTGTGTCCCTCCAAATATTATTGTATACTTAAGATTTTCCATGTACTTCATACCAACCACACACCTCCATGTTTGACAGAACATTCAATGCGTCAACAAATTAATGAGGAATCGTCCACATCAGTTTTGCAGACACCAGACTTGATATTCACCCATAACCGTAAGCATATTTATCTGCCCATTAGTTTAACATACATTTAAATCTTCTCTTTTCTTTAAATCTTCTCTTTTCCTAAAAAAACACAAATTATCTTTCAGGAACTATCTTTGAACCATTAAACCTTGGGGGCCAAGCCATTCATGTAAACATTGTGGTGCTTTGTTTTGGTATGAAGAACGGATCAGAAGAGAGAGAAATACCTCTGATCCAATTTATAATCTATGTTGTAAAGGAGGAAAAATCTATCTGGACCCTTACATGCCTCCTCCTCAACCCATGTTGGATTTTTTTACCTCCCCCGATAGCGCAAGTTCAAGACATTTTTTGACCATATTCGACAATATAATACCATGTTTGCAATGACTTCAATGGGTGCTAAAGTTATTGACTCTATAAATGATGGTCGAGCACCATATGTCTTCAAGGTTAGTGGTACAGTCTGCCATCGTATCGGTTCTTTGGTGCCACCTCCCGAGGGTCATCGGCCAGAATATGTGCAATTGTATCTTTATGATACAGAACACGAGGTTAGAAACCGCATGAATATTACTTCATCCTCTGGCACATCGTCTCGCCGTTCAGCTTCTCGCCCTTCTTTTAGCGCCAATGAAGACATTGTCAGCTCCCTCATATCTATGTTGAACACCCATAATCCCATAGTGCAACTATTCAGGACAGCTAGCGAGCGAATGTCTCCAGATGCTCCTGATCAATTCTTCATCAGATTATTCGGCAAGGCTGATGCACATGGAGATATTTATAGTGCTCCAGTCACATCTGAGGTTGTAGGGTTGGTTGTCGGTGACATTGGAACAACAGATGTTGGACGGGACATTATTGTTGATAATCGTTCATCCGGGTTACAACAGATCAATGAAAAACATTGCAGATTTATGTCTATGCAGTACCCTTTGTTATTTCCATATGGGGAAATAGGTTACCATGATAACATAATGTACCGTACCACACCACAGAGTCAGCCTATGCATCGGCAGAAAGTAACTATGTTAGAGTACTATACATATAGGTTACATGATAGGCCATACGATTTCAACACACCATTACGAGGTAAAAGATTAACACAAGCTTATTACGTGGATGGTTATTGTTGTGTTGAAGAATTCCGTATTGCATTTTACCGCACACCTAGTTTTCAAAAAAAAAACAGATCATCCCCATACAACACCTTGGCAAATTCAGTCTCAGCAGGCAATATGTTCGGTTCTTCCGTTGGTCAGAGGATTATATTGCCCTCTTCTTTTACTAGAGGCCCTCGCTATATGTACCAGAACTATCAAGACACCATTGCTATTTGTAGAAAATATGGTTGCCCAGACCTATTTGTCACATTCACTTCAAATACTGCCTGGCCCGGAGTACTAGAGGCTCTATCATCCATTACAGGGCAGCAACCTTCTGACCGTCCAGATATTCTCAATAGGGTTTTCAAAATGAAGCTGAATATGCTAATGGATGATATAAAAAAGAAACAGTTCTTTGGACCCGTAAATGCAGGTGATCTTAACATTCCTTCAACCACTAATTATATTTCCTACATCTTACGATATTGTATCCTAAAAAACAGTCTCTTTTTTGTAGTTCTCTATACAGTTGAATTTCAGAAACGTGGCCTCCCTCATGTTCATATCATCATATGGTTAGCTAAAGATGATCCCCTTAATGCACAAAAGATAGACTTCCATATTTCAGCTCAGTTGCCAGACCCAGAAACTGATCCCATAGGGTATGAGGCTGTATCTTCATTTATGATACACGGTCCATGTGGATGTCTCAACCCTAAATCCCCATGTATGTCATGTCGTGGTATCGGCATATTTGATAGGAGACGGGGTCCTCTAGCCTACGTATGGATTGTGGGGAAGAAGGTTGGTGTCGTAGAGGTCGGGATTGAACACGGCGAGTTTACCCAGCTTCGGATCCCACATCGGTGGCGGGATCCTACGTCCTGCTATAATTCACTATGAGGCAATAGCCGTGAACAGGTTACAATGTGTATGATGCCTATTGAGGTTGTCTCTGCCCTAAAGGCTCCCTGGTGGCCGGTTTATATAGGCGGCCAGACCCCAGGGTACAAGGTAAGTACTTGTCCGGCAAGTAAACAGAGTCCTAGATCTAGCCGGCTTAGTTGCCGCCTTCCGTCTTGGGCTCGGTGGCTTGATGGGCTTCGGCCTTCCGCCTTCCTTGGACCGTCCGCCTACTTCCTTGTACGTCAGCTATCTGGGCAGCCCGGCAGGCCTCGGCCTTACCACCCTTGGGCCACCCTGGACTTAGCCGGATTGATCCATGTTGGTTATACCACTAGTTGATATATCCCCAACATTAGCCCCCAGAAAGGTTGAAGTTCTCCAGGTGCCGACTTCTTCTTGATTCTTCATCCGCCAAAGTTGGCGGCTGCAGGACTTGAACCATTATGAAAATCAACGAGGCATGCGTGTCTGGATGTTGACACGCGGCCGCCTTTATCCATCATGGGAAAAGACGGCTACTCGGCAATCTTTGCCGAGCATTCTTCTTGACGGTTTCCACCTAGCCGGCTCACGACAGTTTGAAAACAGCCTAGGCGGGAATCTCGCCATGATCACAAATTGCGGGAAAATAGGAGGCGTGGGGATCGTGCAATCGTGTGCTGCAACGGATGCTGGGCACGTGTCCGACTAAAAACGCCGTTGCACAGGGAGCAACGCCTGGCCCTATAAATAGGTAGCCAAACGGTCCATTTTCTTTACCCAGCCTTTGCTCTCCGTGCGCTCTTGCCTCTTCCACTTCTTCGCTTCTTGTCTCCGAGCGAGCCCCGGCGAACTCCTCTCCTCCGACGACCTCTCCTTGCGGCGATGTCCACCGGCCCAACTCTCTCGACGGCGTCGAGCGGTCCGGCGACCAAGAACGCGCCTGCGATGGCGATGGGCGGCGCAATAACCCGTCCCGCGGCGGCGGCAACGGCGGGCAATGTCACCGCCTCCGTCCCTCGGACTTCTACCGCGGCGGGCCCTTCGGCTCCTCCACCGACCACCGCGGCGATGGCGACGGCGGGCGCCCCCGTCGACGAGGAAGAGGAAACGGCGGACCTCGGGTCCCGCTACTGGCTGCCTTCCATCGTCGACGAAGATGCCCTCCAAGATTTGGAGGCTGTCGGCTACCTCCCCACTCGGGAGGATTGCCGGTGGAGGGCCGCCTTCGGAGACGTCATCCCGGCCCCGGAAGCCGGAGAACGGGTAATCCTCACCTCCCATCTTGTTAGGGGAATGGCGCTTCCGCCTTCCGCCTTTTTTAGCGAGGTTTTGGATCACTATGGGCTCCAGCCCCACAACATTGCACCCAATAGTATATTAGTCTTAGCCGGCTTCACAGCTCTGTTCGAAGGCTACCTAGGTATTAGGCCTAGTTTAGACTTCTTCAGATACTGCTTCCGTTGCCGGCGACAGACGGTGCCGGACGGCGGGCTGGCAACCTGCGGCAGCGTCACCTTCAACTGCCGCCAGGGCCGCCAATGGTATCCTAAGATACCATACCTTGAGTCCGTCAAGGGCTGGACCTCCACATTCTTCTACTGCCAAGATATGGCAGCGCCGGGCCGCCAAGTTGGCATCCCGGCATTCGTCAACGCGCCACCCATGCCTCGGCCATGCTGGGACGAGGCGGTGCCCAAGTTGACGGAGGAACTCCGCCTTATTCAAAGGCGGATTGAATTCCTCACGAGGACGATGGCTCCCCCTCAGCTGGATGGGGTCGACACCGTCATCTGCTGGCTCGGCCGGCAGATCCTCCCCCTGCGGTACAGCCCGCACAAGATGTGTTAGTATTCGCCTACTGACACAGCCTCTCTTCGCGTGAGCGAAGAAATATTGCCGGTCGCCGACCTGGCATTCCGGCTCCGCAGTCTCGTCAAGGCGGGGCTGGTGAAGGCGGCTGAGGGCGTGCCCATGCACACCCACGACAACCCTCCCCTCGAGGTAAATATTTTCTTCCTTTGCCCATTGTTTGATAGCTTTGCCGGCTTGAATTGAGTTCCTTTAACTTGTCTTCTTTTTCAGCTCTCCGAGTTGGGGGAGGATGACCTGGCTCCCGACTTCTACGAGTCGGAAGCCGGGAAAACGAATAAGCGCAAGGCGTCTGGCGCTGCTTCCTCTACAACGAATGCCGAGAGGAAGAAACGGATCGCGTCGGCTATCGAGCCGACTCTCGCCAACATTGGCGAGAACGCGGGATTAACATCCCCCGAAGGTACTCAATTTTGCCTTTACCAGACGACAAACCTCTTCAATACTGGCCAATTGACTGTGTTTGCTTTTTTGTTGACAGGGAAAGGGTCGCAACCTCCCGGTTGACGACCAGGCTTCTTGGCAAAGGAAAGCGGCCGCAAGGCGGCTCGCCGGCCACCGTCGTCAGCCCCCAGCCGGCAACTTTATGGGCGACGCTCGTCGTCAGCCCCCAGCTCCGGCTTCAGGCGCTCCGCCAAGGGCCCCTTCCGCCGACCGTGCGCCCAAAACTCCCCTACTGCTGGCTGAGGCTACGGCCGATGATGCCGCTCAATCGCGCGCCGCCAACGAAGGTTTGCTGGAGTCGACTGCCGGCGGGTCTCAGAGGGCAGCCCCGACTGCGGGAGGCGGCAAGGTCAGGGACCCTTGGTCCACCTTTAAGGAGGCCAAGGAGTCAACTTTGGCTTTTGCCAACTTCGCCTCGCAGGCCTTCGCCGACTTGGAGGGCGACTTATCTGTAAGTTCTTACCACTCCGACATATACATAGCCTTTCCCCCGAGCACTTAGATGACAAGTCAAAATAAATTTTGACTGCCGGCTTAGTGGTTATTCGCCAATATGTTATATGCCTTTGTTTTGTCTTGCAGGGCCTTGTGTCCGCCAACGTCGAGCTTGTCTCCTCCCGAGTCGAGATAAACCGGTGCTGCCGCGACCTGAAGAAGGAGCGAGGTCAAGGACCTGCGGATTGCCGAATTGGAGGCGGCTCGCAAAAAAGATGAAGGTAGGGTTGATCCTTTTCGTCTTCAACTATGCTTTTGACTTATGTTTCCGTCAATCCTTTAGCTTAGCGAATCCATATTTGTAGAACTGCTAGACCACGCCCAGGATATCCTGAAGGCGTCCACTGATATGCAAGCTCTTATGAATGAAGCTTCAGACTTGGCGGCCGCCAACTTGGAGTTGAAGGAGGCTCATCGAAAGGAGATGGAGGCCCAGCAACTCAAGTTTGCGCAGGAATCTAGCCAGCTCACTGGTGAGCTGGAAAGCCTGCGCAACAAGTTGGCGGAGGCGGAGAAGACGGCTGCGGAGGAAATCTCCAAGCAGACTTCTCGCGCCCAAACTGCGGAGGACGCGCTGGCAACTCATATGATTGAGTTGTCCGCTTTCCATGACTCGGTCCTTGGTAATTTCTTGCTCCTTTTTTTATGCTGCCATGTTGCTTTAGCCTGAGCCAAACTAATGGCTTTATTTTTTATGCAGTTCCCGCCGGTTTAGGCGATGACAAGGTTGTCAGCCCCCGCCTGGATCGCCTTGCGCGCCTAGGCGAACTGATCACCGAGACCTTGGCGGCGTCCAAGCGGTTTGCCGCCAAGTTCTTTACCTCGTCCGGCAGCCAGGAGCCGACCGAGTTCAGCGACGTGCCCGCCATCTTGGAGCAGGCGACCAAACTGCACAAAAGCTCGCTGAAGTCGGCGGCACGGGGTGGAGCCAAGACCGCCCTTGGGTTGTTCATGGCGCACTACCCCGAGGCGGAGATAGAAGCCGTCACCGAAGGCATGCCGTCGACGTACGAAGACGGTAGCGAGGTTGAGCCGGCCGCTGTTCTGGACAGCGTTGCCGGCTACGCCACGCGGGTTGCCGACATGGTGGACACTTCCATCTTCTACCGGCGCCATCCTGTGCCTGGCGGAGAGGGAGCTGAAGCTGCCGGCGCGGCCGAGGCGGAGGGGAGTGATAGTTCCGGGGCTGAGGTTGTCAGTCCCCAAGTCTGATGTAGACGCTCCCCCGAGCCATATCTTTTCTGTCCTTGCCTCCCACCAGCCTTATTTGTCGGCCCCTGAAACAATGCAACATTGACTTGTAACATTTGTATATACTTTTGTTGCTGCTTTGCTAGGCGAAAACTGGCTGACAAGTTTTATTTTGTCTTTATTTATATGGCCCGCCTTAATTTTACCCTGACTTATATGCTTGACTTTTTGTATGTTGACGAAACCTCAGCCGGCAACTTTAGCTGAAACAACCAGGGCTAGACCATTTGTTTAGAATCAGAGACGAAAGCCAACATGTTGGTGTCAAAGACATACTACTAGGCGAACCGCATATAAGTAATCAGAGGTAAAGGAATTAGGCGGCGCAAAAAGTTTGTTTTTGCTTTGGGTTGGCTCGAAAGCTGCAAGTATCTACCAGTTTGAACCTTTGCACGGAGCTAGAAAATAGGTAACTTAGATACATAGGGGAAATATGATTGTAAGAAAAGACAAAAGATGGCATGCTTCTCAACACAGATGAGGAACCATAGACTTTTATTTTATAACCATATTTAACTTATTACAATTATAAATTGCTAAGTGTAGAAAGGATGTAGCTGCTCAATATTCCAAGGCCGTCTTGTTTACTCGAACGGATCGTCAATGCCTTTCTTGCGCTTGGTTCCTCTTCTTCCTGCCGCCTTCTTGCGCATTTTCTTTTCGTCTTCGTCGCGGATGTCGGCTAGGTAGTAGGAACCATTGAGCAGCGCATTTGTGACTATAAACGGTCCTTCCCATGGCGGGGATAACTTGTGCAAGCCTTTTCTGTCTTGAATTTAGGCGGAGAACCGGGTCACCTGTTCTGAAGCTTCGCTTCCGCACTCTCCGGCTATGATAGCGGCGAAGTTGTTGCTGGTACAAGGTGGAGCGATGGAGAGCGACGTCTCTTTCTTCATCTAGCAGGTCTAGGCTATCATGTCTTGCACCTTCTACGTCTTGCTCGATGTAGGCTTGAACTCTTGGGGAATCGTACTTCATGTCGGTAGGTAGCACTGCCTCAGCGCCATATACTAAGAAAAAGGAGTGTATCCGGTAGACCTGTTTGACGTTGTGCGCAAACTCCATAGTACCGACTGTAACTCATCTGCCCAGGCGCCGGCTGCCCTGTGTAATGGAGCTTCGAGACGAGGCTTAAGTCCTGATAGGACTAGGCCGTTTGTACGCTCTACTTGTCCATTGGATTGAGGGTGTGACACGGATGCCAAATCCAGCCGGATACCCAGATCGCTGCAGTATTCTTCTATGTCGCCTTGAGACAGGTTGCTGCCATTATCGGTGATAATGCTGTGTGGAACTCCAAACCGAGAGATAATTCCCCAGAGAAAATTGGTGGATGTTCGTGCGTCAAGTTTGCTGATCGGTTTAGCTTCGACCCATTTGGTGAACTTGTCGACAGCGACCAATAGGTGGGTGTACCCACCACGCGCCTTTTTGAAGGGACCCACCATGTCTAAGCCCCAGACCGCGAACGGCCAGGTGATTGGGATCGTCCTTAGTTCTTGTGCCGGCAAGTGAGGTTGACGGGCGTACAATTGGCAGCCTTTGCATGTCTTTACGATGTTCTCGGCGTCTTCTTTGGCGGTGAGCCAGTAGAAACCTTGGCGGAAAGCTTTGGATACAATGGACCTGGCGGAAGCATGATGCCCGCAGGTGCCAATATGTATGTCCTTCAGAATTTCCCGGCCTTCTTCCGGCTGAATGCATCGCTGGTAGATGCCGCACGTGCTTCGTTTGTATAGCTCGCCTTTTATTATCGTGAATGCCTTGGCTCGCCTTATGATCTGCCTTTTTAGCACCTCATCGTCCTCAGGCAACTTTTTGTCGATTAGAAAATCGAGATATGGGACCGTCCAATCCGGCTGTGTCAAGTAGACATCGAGACTTGCCGCTTCTACCGGTTCTTCTGCATCAGGGTGAAGGGGTTACGGTGCAGAAAACAATAATTTTTCTAGCGAACGAAACCCTAACTAGCCAGGATCTATCTATCTAGTACATGCGATAACGGTGGCGGAACGGGTTACATTACCTCCATGTAGACCGATAGCGGGGATTACGCTCCTGAAGGAGATATGCCCTAGAGGCAATTAATAAAGTGTATTCTTTATCATATCTCGTTTGGTCATAATATGTTTTTGTGTCATGCTAGAACCGTATTAAGCGGAAACATTAATGCGGGTGTGATACGCAAACAACCAGGTCCCTGGTAGCCTCTACTAAGACTAGTTTCGTTGCGCGATTGATGATCGAGGTTTCCCGGTCATGGGGCATGGCGCCGGTCGGCAATGAGAGTCATATCGCTGGAGAGCGATGTGATGGACATACCCAGATTTGGAGAACGTAGTCGTTACGCCTTTGACCATGAGATCAACTCTTATTGATATTCCCGGAAGATACTTTGATTGCACCAAACGTCGTATCTTATTTAGTATGACAATAACGGTGATACTTTTGGGTATCGGAAAGGAGTAGTTGAGACGAGGGGTCAAGAGCGGGATTTGCCAGTCCGCACAGCAGGATAGATACTCTCGGGCCCACTCGGTGAGATCATGTCTAATGAGCTTGCAAGCATGTGACTAGGTCACAGAGACATGAGATCATGAACGAGTAGAAGATAGCGTCGTCAGTAACGAGGTCGGGATTAGGTATGGAGATATCTATGGAACGACGCTCGGACGTGCTAAGTATCGCTATGGCAAAAGGTCTAAGACTTCACGTTCAGGTTTGATAGATGAAAGTCATTCGTTATATCTCAGGGATTAATTCAGGGGGTCCAGGCCTACGAGTTAGTCGTTGATCATTGAGGAGTCTTGATCATACCTGATATTATATCGAACCGCTAGGGTAACACACTTAAGGGGTTTCGACAAGACAACCGGAAAGGAAGGAGATCACCGGGAGCGTCCCGGGAGAGGTCCGATGGAGATCGGGCAGCGCCGAAAGAGTTTTCGGAGCTAGGAAATATTATATATATTATGTTTGATATTAATTAGTGTTATTAATATGCAAATATGATTTTATATATTTATTTTCGAATTTATTAAGGCAGATTTCCCTAAATGGGCCTTCCGGACGAAAGAAGGCCCAAGAGGGGAAAATTCCCTAGGGGAATTCGGTGGGGGCCAGGAGGGCCGGCCTAGGTGGGCCAGAATGGGCCCACCAGGGGGCCGGCGCACTCCCTTGGCCGAACCAGGCTGTGGGGGGTTAGTCCCACATTGCCTGGCTGGCAAGGTTGGCTCCCCTTGGGAGCCTATATAAGAAAGGGCACCCCCAGCCTTTTAATTCACCAATTAATTCCTGATTTCTCTCTCGATCTCGTGGTTCCCAAGTTGGAGCCGCGCCGAGCAAGAGGAGTCGGGGATCTCCTCCACCATAGCCCGCTGCCGCGCTGCTGGTGTTCCGGTCCAAGTCTTCCGCTACTCGTCCTGGACTGGAGCTTCGGAGGCGTCGTCTCCACCGTACGTGTGCGACTCCCTGCGAGGTGCTGCGCTAGTGGTACTCGGAGGCCTGCTTCCTCTACACGACCTTGAGGTCGGCTTCGTCGGTCTTCATCGACAACGTTTGTGCGGGGACGTAATCCCCGCTTTCGGTCTACAAGGGTACGTATTCCAATCTCCGTTCGTACTACTATATCTGCATAGAATAGATCTTGGCTAGTTTAAGGATATCGTTGCTAGGAAAATTATTGTTTTCTGCCCACGATCCCCTTCAGCTCCCGCACGATGAAGTCGTACGTAGCCGACCTCGAGGTCGCGAAGATCTTGCCGCGATGTCGAAGTCGATGACGCCGGGATGTCGATGATGATCTGCGTCGACGGGCATCGGGCGGAAGAAGGCAGAGTGCCAGCACCGGGGCTGGTGCGCCAGCAGCAGAGGGGGGGGGGGGGGGGAGGCGCGGCGGCTGCAGGGGCGAGACGACGTCGCCCAAGCTCCTCAAAAGATTAGCCTCCGAGCACTCGCAAACATACGGAGCTTAGCGACAACTCCCGGTCATTCAGATCCAGCTGAAATCGCAGGAGTAGATCTTATCTGGAATCCCGCAGAGCAACGGCGCTCTGCGGTATGGCTTAGGTGCAGAGAGACCCCCTTTCCTCAGCTCGGCGCGGCTCCGACTTGGGAACCACGAGATCGAGAGAGAAATCGGGAATTAATTGGATTTTCCTATGAATTAAATCAATTAATATGCCTTGGTATATAAAGGGGGAAGGGGGTGTGCAAACCCCTTGGCTCCCCCATGTGGGACACAAGGAGGAGAGGGGAGGGGGGGGTTCGGCCGAACCCCCCTTGGGCTCTCCCACTCTTAGTCCAACTCGGACTAGGAGGCCCAAGTCCCCCCCTTCCTTGTGGGGTGCGGTTTCCCCCTCTTGGGCCCTCTTAGGGCCCATGTAAGTGGGAGCCCCCTTTTTTCCTTTATTTAATTAATATTAAATTAATATAAAAATCTCATTAATTCATAATTAATATATTTATATATAATTCAATATCCCATGACTCCGAAACTATTTCGGAACCACCCGAACAACTTTCGGACATTCCTGGAACCATTCCATACCTCCCCGAAACTCCTTGCGGACCACCGGAATTCTTTCCGGATTATTTCTCCCTCTCCAACAAATTCCTATAAAATTACAGAACCTATCTCCTAGCGTCGCTAAGACCTTAAGTTTGTTACGCTACGGTTCGGGAACACTCCAGACATGGTCGAGACACTCCGCTCACCAATGATCGTCAGGGATACCTGGAAATATATGACGACCCCTGTGCATTCCACGAATATCGTCGTTGAACCATAAATATGACATTCATTCCCTTTGTCTCTGCGATACTACCTTGTCCGAGATATGATCGTAGACACACCGATGCCTTTGATGTATCTCGTTAACGACGAAGGTCATTAACTCGTCTGCGATATTACATCTCCATGACCTAGTCATAAGCTGCGCAGCTATATAGATGCAATATCACCGAGTGGGCCCAGAGTATCTTTCCATTACAAGAATGAACAAATCCCGCTCTTGATCCTTACGTCTTGATGCTCTTTCGGAATACCCAAGATGGACACCGTTATTGTCATGCTATATAAGACAGAACGTTTGATGCTCTCAAAGCACTCCTACGAAGCATCAATAAGTACGGTCTCACGGTCTAAGGAATAAGCTATCATACTCTTATCTATTGCAAATGACAAACATCGTAATACGATCTTATTGCAATACTTTGCGTATGTCCACCACCTTATTCAACTAACAAGATGACCCCATTGTCAACCGACGTCATTGTCCTTGATCGGGAATCTCGATCAACTGTTGCCCAATGGACTAGCTCATATAGAGGCTTGCTAGGGACCTGGTTGTCTATGTATCACACGTGTATTAATAATTCCGATTAATACAGTTATAGCATAATTCCCAAACCTATTATAAACTTATGAGATAATGCAATAAATACTACTTATTTATTTGCCTCTAGGGCATATCTCCTTCAGTCTCCCACTTGCACTAGAGTACAAATAAACCAGCTGGATTTTACTTTATCAAAATCCCTTATCAAATAAGAATCATTCGATGATGCTTGCTTGTGGAAGAGTGTTACTGCACAATCCATGATTGTACATGCTTTTGCGATTCACTGGCATCAACTTGCTTGATATCACCATGTTTGTCTAACACATATGCAAATACCGTAACTAAGTGAGACTTCTGCTTCCCAGCGCTTACTCTGATTATACTAACCAGATAACTGCCCTGAAAAACACACTCAGCCATGCAGAGCTCCTTGTAACAATTACAAAATCGCGATATCTACATACTTTCACACCAATGTAGAAAACTTGACATTCAAATGTCAATCCCTTAACTAACGCACTTCTACTTCTAGTAAATTCCAAATTTACTTTCATAACTGCTCTTTATTCCAAGAACATCGGTTATATTTCATCGAGCAGATAATATGGTTTCTGTATGATGTCTAATATTACATAATAGACCCACATGTCATACAACTATTACTTTCATGCATCATTACTCTTAATGATCAATTGGATTTCAAAGGGCCATTCTTTTTATTCTATTCTGACTCCTCAGATATAATCCAAAGCAACTCGACCAACTATTTAAATTCCCGTTCTATTTCAAAATAGACACTAACTTTCAAATAGTTTCACAACTTCATCCTATTCTATTGGTACAGTTTCACAATGTGTTAACTACACAAGGTGAATTCGACTCCCACTCAAATTATGTCTGCACATATTTGACAACACGAGCTCCCACTCAAAAACGTGTCATCCACATATTTGAGTTCCTGAGCTCCCACTCAAAAAAAAATGCTCTTCACATATTTTACCTGAGTGAACTAACTATGACTCCCACTTAAATCGACATTTTGGTTAAAACCAAAATCATTGATCTATTATCAATTCGAGTTTAATACAAACTACAGTATTACATTAATACAAATCCCTCAGACTTCAAGCATGTCTACATAAATGTAGTCAACAAATTTGATCTTGTCCAAGACACATTTCTTGACAAGACATGCCACCGCGTCTTTCTTATAGTCACATTTCTCATATATTACTTTATATGACGATTAAACAATCTTATTCCTCTAATAAGAATTGCAGCAACAATTACTCTCTTAATCCTTTCAAATGTAACTTTGGATTTCCAGGCTCAAAAAGCCTTTGTTCGTATTCCGATATTTCCTCAACTTTTCTTTGTATTCATAAAGTGCACCTTGATCTGTCAACAAGATCTGAAATACTTAATACAGTGCTGTGACCTGACAGCAATATTAAATATAACTGCACTTTATTTAGAAGTTTCTTTCATGAAAATATTATGATCTTTATGAAGAGGATTGCAAGCAGAAAACAATTTTCTAGTCTCCCTCACTCTTAATCACTAAACTTTCATTAGCAGACATATACTCTTTGGAACACCTTCCAACATAGGTCTGACACTTTATTCCAAACTTCTAATTCCAATCCATAAACCTTAATTCAAAAAATTATCTTTTTCTCGGAATTACATAGACAACAAACTAAGCTTTGTTTCTACTTGGTTTTAGAATACACTCCCATTAAATGCGAGCATCCTACAAAGAACTATTCATGTATATTCCGAATTATCGTGTAATCATATACATGTCGACACTACTGTCGATCTCACGAATTCTCGTTGAGAAAAATATCTATTTTCTAAAGTGGACATCGACTATAATGTTTCGAACATATTAGGAGACTCTAAGACTGATTCTGACACACCACACTTTATTTAAAATAGAGCATGATTATAATTCCCCACATATCACTATATATGACATTATAATTTTGTGAAGCAAATTTTCACAAGTCTCTTGTGTTGAAAACATAATTCAAAAATACTGTCCTTTGATCGAATTTTGTGAATACAATGTTCACTAATCTTTCTTCTGAAAACCCCATTTGATCTATTATCAAATTAATCTCAGACTCCATAATTCATCGGGCAAATACTCCTATTTACCAAAGTCATGGAGTAATTCGGATCAAGCAATAAACACCATTAATTAATCATTAAAAATGACACTCAATTAATTTCCGCTAGTATTGCAACTTCAATACTTGATGTCAAGCTTAATCAACTCAGCACTCGAAATACTTAAATGGACCAAAACATCCATTACTTCTTTCATTGCTTTTATGACTAAACTCGACGGTGTTTGTTCTAGTAATAGAACCTTTGTTCATGGGACAAGCTATTTTATCATTTCTACAATTATGAATACTTATCATACAATCAATGTAACTGAGATGTGGAATCTTTATTCATAAGATAAAACAACTGACTTGTTCCATAACATAAAACAACTGAACTTGTCTTATTACATGAATAACTTTGTCTTGCAACAATCAAGACACACACACTCGCTCACTATTACAAAAGATCGTATCAAAAACTATTAATGATAACTATGATAACTTGAGGACGTGAACACCAAAAGGCCATCAACTCCTTGACTACCAGCTTCAGCGCCAGGTCACATCA
Source organism: Poa annua (assembly GCA_026929855.1). NCBI lineage: Eukaryota > Viridiplantae > Streptophyta > Magnoliopsida > Poales > Poaceae > Poa > Poa annua. The sequence goes on from CM049432.1 coordinate 79,817,860, forward strand.
AACTGCGCCGCATATATGTGATAATCTGGACCTGTTTCATAAACAGAACAAGTATCAAATACTTCATCATATACCAAGGGCGAATTCATAATTCTGCATATATCAAATATATACCTGTAGCATCGAAGATCTCTCCTTCGATGGAATCAACCTTCAGAGACTGGAACTCACGTACGAACTTGTAGAAGTTCATATCGTCGGCTTTCAAAATGTACTTGCGCACATGCTTCTCATAGCTAGGAGGTAGAGATATCAGGACAATCTGAATGGCACAAGAATCTGCCATCCAGTAATCGAAGACCATCGTCAGCTGGAAGTAGATGTCATACAATCTCTTCAAATGTGTCTTCAGACAGGTATGCTCCTCCATGTGAACGGTCTGGAACATTCTAAGCTGCCTGAATTGCTCACGCTTTAATTCATCCCCGAAGTGTGTCTTTATCGCATCCATCATGACGCTAGGCTCCTTGCGTCGAAACAACTCTTTCAACTCGGGTGCCAGGCATACGGTCATGGTGATCTCCACTTCAATGAATATGTCTCGACGCCTACGGAAATAATCTTCCTCCTCCTCGCTAGCAGAATCTCCTGGTCCTTCTCCTAACGGTTCATCGAGAACATATAGAATGTTGTTGTGTTCGAGAATGTTTCTAAAACCCATGTACCATCTGATGAAGTTGGACCCGTCGGCTTCTAATGTAGCATCCGGGCTCTTGAGGAAGTAACCGAAGTATAGTTGCGTAGTCTACAGATGTGATCGCAAAAGGAGGTAAGGTAAAGTTTATAATTTATAGGTGAGTTTTAGTTCTATAATCTCATTATCTAAAAACACACCACACCAAGATTTTTATCCCTAAAATAATAATGGCGATTACACGACCCTCATCCACCACACTACCCCCGATCATCATGGCCGGCAGCACAGCTTCAAAGGTGGACATAAAATGTCGATCATAACAACTCTATGACTCGTGCTCGATCTTTCGATCTTCCCGTGTTCCGAGGCCATACCTCTGAGTATGCTAGGCTCGCCAATCAAACCTCGAAGACCCTGCGCGTGCAACATGGCTTACACCCACTGTATGCGAACGACGAGATGTGTGACACCCGATCATCACGGCCTGCCTCATAACGTAGAACTTTCTTGGTGGTGCGCAACGAGGGAGAACACAATTTTGGTATTTTTTAGGGATCATCCTATTTATGACGCTACCGTTGTATATCTAGCATATAAGCAATCAATAGGATGCACCCACAACCGCACACAATAATGATGCAATGAAGTGCGATGTGACATGGTCGATGCGCCTGGACCTTCATGGCGCCATGTGCCTGACCCCCGGCGCCCCGGCATGGCTCCGAGTCTACAGAGCCCTCCATTGCCTTCGACAGTACGAGTAATATCAAAACTTACCGTAACCATGTCACATAAAATAACGCCTCTGCAAAACAAAGTTAGACGCCTCTAGCTTTATTTAGTTTTGCAAGTTTTACGTGGCAAATAGGCTTATTCGTAAGAGAATCGCTTCCCTACCTACGAACTTTGTACCACAACGTCGATCGTATAATTGCATGTTTAAGCATCCCTTTCGGGCCCTCCATTGAAAATGCTTTGCCGACTAGAGAGAGAGAAACAGACACCCGCCAGCCACAAATACGGTGCAAGCCGTATGTCAGTAGTGGAACCAGTCTCGCGTAAGCGTACGCGTAAAGTCGGTCCGGGCCGCTTCATCAACTCAATACCGAAGGCATCGCAAGTGCACGCTAGAGGGTAGCAAATATAAGAAAGACGCCCTCATTCAACATGAGTTCTAACCGTACCAGCAGTACTACGCATAGATCGGCTCTGATACCACTGAAGGGGTTACGGTGCAGAAAACAATAATTTTTCTAGCGAACGAAACCCTAACTAGCCAGGATCTATCTATCTAGTACATGCGATAACGGTGGCGGAACGGGTTACATTACCTCCATGTAGACCGATAGCGGGGATTACGCTCCCGCACAAGCATTGACGATGAAGTCGTACGTAGCCGACCTCGAGGTCGCGAAGATCTTGCCGCGATGTCAAAGTCGATGACGCCGGGATGTCGATGATGATCTGTGTCGACGGGCATCGGGCGGAAGAAGGCAGAGTGCCAACACCGGGGCTGGTGCGCCAGCAGCAGAGGGGGGGGGAGGCGCGGCGGCTGCAGGGGGCGAGACGACGTCGCCCAAGCTCCTCGAAAGAGTAGCCTCCGAGCACTCGCAAACATACGGAGCTTAGGGACAACTCCCGGTCATTCAGATCCAGCTGAAATCGCAGGAGTAGATCTTATCTGGAATCCCGCAGAGCAACGACGCTCTGCGGTATGGCTTAGGTGGAGAGAGACCCCCTTTCCTCAGCTCGGCGCGGCTCCGACTTGGGAACCACGAGATCGAGAGAGAAATCGGGAATTAATTGGATTTTCCTATGAATTAAATCAATTAATATGCCTTGGTATATAAAGGGGGAAGGGGGTGTGCAAACCCCTTGGCTCCCCCATGTGGGACTAAAGGAGGAGAGGGGAGGGGGGGTTCGGCCGAACCCCCCTTGGGCTCTCCCACTCCTAGTCCAACTCGGACTAGGAGGCCCAAGTCCCCCCTTCCTTGTGGGGTGCAGTTTCCCCCTCTTGGGCCCTCTTAGGGCCCATGTAGGTGGGAGCCCCATTTTTCCTTTATTTAATTAATATTAAATTAATATAAAAATCCCATTAATTCATAATTAATATATTTATATATAATTCAATATCCCATGACTCCGAAACTATTTCGGAACCACCCGAACAACTTTCGGACATTCCTGGAACCATTCCATACCTCCCCGGAACTCCTTCCGGACCACCGGAACTCTTTCCGGATTATTTCTCTCTCTCCAACAAATTCCTATAAAATTCCAGAACCTATCTCCTAGCGTCGCTAAGACCTTAAGTTTGTTACGCTACGGTTCGGGAACACTCCAGACATGGTCGAGACACTCCGCTCACCAATGATCGTCAGGGATACCTGGAAATATATGACGACCCCTGTGCATTCCACGAATATCGTCGTTGAACCATAAATATGACATTCATTCCCTTTGTCTCTGTGATACTACCTTGTCCGAGATATGATCGTAGACACACCGATGCCTTTGCTGTATCTCGTTACCGACGAAGGTCATTAACTCGTATGTGATATTACATCTCCATGCCCTAGTCATAAGCTGCGCAGCTATATAGATGCAATATCACCGAGTGGGCCCAGAGTATCTTTCCATTACAAGAATGAACAAATCCCGCTCTTGATCCTTACGTCTTGATGCTCTTTCGGAATACCCAAGATGGACACCGTTATTGTCATGCTATATAAGACACAACGTTTGATGCTCTCAAAGCACTCCTACGAAGCATCAATAAGTACGGTCTCACGGTCTAAGGAATAAGCTATCATACTCTTATCTATTGCAAATGACAAACATCGTAATACGATCTTATTGCAATACTTTGCGTATGTCCACCACCTTATTCAACTAACAAGATGACCCCATTGTCAACCGACGTCATTGTCCTTGATCGGGAATCTCGATCAACTGTTGCCCAATGGACTAGCTCATATAGAGGCTTGCTAGGGACCTGGTTGTCTATGTATCACACGTGTATTAATAATTCCGATTAATACAGTTATAGCATAATACACAAACCTATTATAAACTTATGAGATAATGCAATAAATACTACTTATTTATTTGCCTCTAGGGCATATCTCCTTCACAGGGTCCATCAAATCGGCGCCTTTAATGGATGGCTTGTGCAAATGTTCCAGGAAAATATCTTTTGGTACCTTTTTGCGTTCCGATCCTAGTCTTGCAAGTGTGCCCGTCGCCTCGTTCTCAGCTCTTGGAACATGCCGGACTTCGTAGCCCACGAAGTTTTTTGCGAATTCGTCAACTTTGGCCCTGTAAGCCGCCATTGTTGCGCTTTTCGCATCCCATGTTCCGCTTACCTGCTGCGCGACCAAATCTGAGTCGCCGTAACAGAGGATTCTTTTGACGCCTAGGTCGTTTGCCACGTGTAACCCATGAAGCAAGGCTTCGTACTCGGCAACGTTGTTGGTTGCTGTGAAGTGGATTTGTAACACGTAGCTAAGCTTGTCACCTTTAGGCGTGCGTAGAACGACCCCAGCCCCCGAGCCTTTGAGCATCTTTGATCCGTCAAAGTGCATGACCCAATATTCTGATTCGGGGAGTGTTGTTTCCTCCATTGCCTCTGTCCAGTCGGCGACAAAGTCTGCAAGCGCTTGAGATTTAATGGCGGTCCGTGGTTTACATACTATATCAAAGGCGGCAAGTTCGATGCCCCATTTGGCAACTCGACCTGTTGCCTCTGCATTGTTGATTATGTCTCCCAACGGTGCCTTGCTGACTACTGTCACTGTGTGTTCCTGGAAGTAATGCCTAAGCTTTCTGGCGGCGAAGAATACACCATAAGCCAGCTTTTGGTAATGCGGATACCTCTGCTTGGAGGCGGAGAATACTTCACTGATGAAGTAGACCGGTCGCTGCTCACACGTCGCGGCTTCGTTCTCCTTTCTTTCTACAGCCAAGACAACGCTGACAACAACTCCTGTTGCCGCGATGTACAGCAGCATTGGTTCCTGTGATCGAGGTGCTGCCAATATCGGAGCGGATATGAGGGCCTCCTTAAGTTGTTGTAAGGCGGCATCTGCCTCTGCTTTCCACTCGAAGTTGTCGGATTTCTTCAATATCCGGTAGAGAGGCATTGCCTTTTCCCCTAGGCGGCTTATGAAACGACTGACGGCTGCCGCCGATCCAGCTAGGCGCTGCACGTCCTTCAGACAAGTAGGTCTGGATATGTTTTGGATGGCCTTGATCTTCTCCGGGTTAACCTCGATCCCTCGTTCTGAGACGATAAACCCGAGCAGTTTGCCGGCTGGAACGCCGAAAACGCACTTGGCGGGGTTGAGTTTCATCTGATACCTCCGGAGATTCTGAAAAGTTTCTTCCAAGTCCTCTAGGAGATCTGCCTTCTTTTTTGACATTACCGCGATGTCGTCTACATAGACGTGAACATTGCGGCCGATCTGTTCGTGCAGGCAATTTTGCATACAGCGCTGGTATGTTGCCCCTGCATTCTTCAGGCCGAAAGGCATTGTAATGTAGCAGAAAGTCCCGTATGGAGTTGTAAAAGATGTTTTCAGCTGATCTGACTCTCTCATCTTGATTTGGTGGTATCCTGAGTAGGCGTCCAGAAAACAAAGCAGCTCGGAGCCTGCTGTGGAGTCTACGACTTGGTCAATTCTCGGCAGCGCAAAGGGATACTTTGGGCAGCACTTGTTAACACCGGTATAGTCAATACACATCCTCAGCTCTTTATTCTTCTTTGGGACAAGTACAGGATTTGCCACCCAATCGGTGTGTACAACTTCTTTTATGAAATTGGCGGCCTTCAGCCTATTTATCTCTTTTCCTATAGCCTTGCGTCTCTCATCTCCAAAGCGTCTTGTTGCTTGCTTTACCGGCTTGGATCCTTTTATGACGTTGAGCGAGTGCTCGGCAAGTTCCCTCGGTACACCAGGCATGTCGGAAGGCGACCATGCAAAGATGTCACGATTCTCACGGAGGAACTCGACGAGCGCGCCTTCCTATTTGCTGTCAAGGTTGGAGCCGATGACAACTTGCTTAGACTTGTCACCTGGGATGAGGTCCGCCTTTTTGGTGTCTTCTGAAGCTTCGAAGGTCTTCTTGACATCCATCTTTGGCTTTGGCATGGAGTTGTCTGAATCCGCCCCGAGCAGCGCGAGTTCTTCCTTGTGGATGACGGCTTCTGCGAAGGCGGCCATGCCACGCTCGCACTCCTTGGCTTTCTTGAAGTTGCCGGAAATCGTGATGGTTACGTTTCCCCCCGGCATTTTAAGCTTGCTGTATATGTAGCACGGCCTTGCCATGAACTTGGCGAAAGCCGGTCGTCCGAAGATTGCATGATAGGCGCTTTTGAAGGGGACAACTTCGAACCGAAGGAACTCTGAGCGGTAGTTCTCTTTAGGTCCGAAAGTTACCTTCAGCCTGATGCTCCCCATTGACTTTGCTTGCCTGCCGGGCACTATGCCATGAAATGTGAGGTTGCTGTGGTCCAGCTGACCCTCTGATAGGTTCATGCAGCTTAGTGTGTCATAGTACAGGATGTTGAGGCTGCTGCCGCCATCCATAAGTACCTTTGTGAGTCTGAAGTTGTCGACAATGGGATCGACGACAAGGGCGTACTTGCCTGGGTGAGGAACGTGATCAGGGTGGTCGGACCGGTCCCAAGTGATTGTTGCCTCAGACCAGTTCAAGTACTGAGGGACGTCCGGCATTGTCGCGTTGAGTTCGCGCATTTCCGCCTTATCCGCCTTAGCCGAAGGCGTGCCAACAAAGCACACAAGAGATTATTTGACCTTCGGATATGGCTTCTTTTTCTTGGCGGCTGCGTCATCTTCGCTTGAGATAGACATGTCGTCGTCATCCTCATCCTCCTTGTTGTCTTTCTTGTCGTTCTTCTTTGACTTCCAGCCGACTGTGGGATCCTTTTTGAAGTCGTCCATGAAACGACACTCGCCAAGCATATGGTTGACCTTGCCCAATGAGGCGTGGATGGGACATGGCAAAAGTTTTGCCTGTTCATAAGTGATTCGTGCCGCCTTAGGCCCTGAGCCGGCTTCGCGACTATCTTTCTTATTCTTCCACTTCTTTTTGCCGGCGTTCCCTTGAAATGTTGCGGCTACCTCATTGGAAGGCCCGGCTTTGTCGTCCGCCGCCTGCTTGCGCTTGTTGTTCCGTTTTGGTATGATGTTGACATCTGGGTCATCGTCCCGTGCGTCGTCATCCGCCGCCGCGTACTGGGCGGCCAGGTTGAGCATCTCACCAAGGTCCATGATTTGCTCGCGGACAAGCCTATGACGGAGCAAGGACTGCTTCTGTAGGCCCGTGTAGAAGGCGTGGATAGCCTGTGCGTCCGAAACACCATGACAATTGGCTTTTTCGGATATCCAACGGCTGACAAAATCTGTCATGGTTTCGTCCGGCTTTTGGATACAGCGTTGCAAATCCGTGTAGGTATTTGGACGCTTGTATGTTCCTTGGAAGTGCTGGGAGAAAACCTTTTCCATGTCGTACCAGCTATGGATGGACTTTTCAGGAAGGTTGTCGATCCAAGCTCTTGCCGTGCCTTCCAACATGAGAGGTAGGTAGCGGACGACAATATGGCTGCTCCCGCCGGCAATCTCTATGGCCATGGCGTAGTCGGATAGCCATGAGTCCGGCTTAACGAGGTCGTTGTACCTAGAACAGTTTTTTGACACTGATGTCATGTCCTTAGGGAACGGCTCTCTGCGGATGGCGTCACCGAAACACTTTGGTCCAGAGTATAGCGGCTCCTTTCCTCTTGCTATGTCTTGTAGGCGGTGTCGCGCGTCTTTTGGATCGAACTGCCGTGCGCCTCTGTTTGCGTCCGGCTCGTCCTGTGCTGCCCGGCTTATGCTGCACCTGGGCCCTTCTACCTCCTCTCTCTTCTTGCTGCCAGTGCTACGCTGCGGAGATCGGCTGCGGCCTCTCCTTGGAGGGTCGTTGCCGACGTCTTTTCTAGGCGGCTGCCTGTTGTTCCGGCTACCGCCATTGTCGCGTCTTGGCTGAGGTGGAGGTGGTAGGTCTCCTCTGCTTCCTGTCCTTGAGTTCTCGTCCCGCCTTGGCTTTGGCGGTGGCGTCTTCTTTGGAGGTGGCGTTGCCTTCCTTTTGTCGCCATGGCTACTGGAGCCAGACGTGCCATCGGGGTCGGCGCCGGGTGCAGCTTTGCACTTTCCCGACTTAGACTCTAGGTCTCCCCCGCGAGCATCCGCCATATGGCCGTAGGAATCAGCGCGAGCTTGTTGTTCTAGGGCCTTGCTTACGAAGTGTCTTGCATTGGCCAGCTTCTCCTCCGCCGTGTAAGTGTTGTCGTCTAGGGTATCTAGCGCCGCGGCCGCGTTGAGGACCGGGGTGAAGAAGACAACATCTCCCCTTCTGTCCACGCGCTGTGGTGCCGTGCGCCAGTCGAAACCTAGATCTGGAGCCGCTGTTGTTGCTTGCGCAGGCGGCTCTTTTCCACGGCGGTTTTTTGATGACCTTTTCTCCTCGAAGAGTTGCCGGCTTGTTTTGGCCGACATCTTCTCCTGTTCTTTCTCGATCTTCTTCGCAAGGCTCTCAACGTGCTCCTCTCTTTTTCTCAGGAAGTCAGAGTGCTTAAGCATGTTAAGCCTAAGCTCTTCCACTGCGTCGAGTGGGGTGTCTTTATTCACCGGAGTATTCATGATCTCGTCTACTTCTTTGATGACGGAGAGCAAATCCGTGGGTTTGCTGCTGCCGCCTTTCTCGAGGCCAGCTTTCTTCTTCGCGCGCACCTTGTCGGAACTTTCAATGAGTTGGCCGGCAGTGGTGTCGCCGGCATCTTCTGCCGGCTTGTTTTGCGCCTCCGAAGTAACTGGGGTTGTCTCGTGACCGACAACAACCATCAAAGGAAGCTTGTCAGGCATGTCTGTATCCGCTGTACCCTCTGAGGGAGCCGGATTACCACTGGAAAAGCGGGTTTTGATCTTCTCTTCGAAGAGACTAGCATCATCATCGGAGTCAGAGTCTACGTTGACTTGAACGGTAGATCTGGATCCGGCATCTGACATCGCATCCTCCTGTAGAGCAGGGAGGATTGACTCAGGATCGTTGTTTTCCGGCTGGGAGTCGGATCCCAGTCCGACAACTCCGACGAAGTGGAAATCAGATTCCGCCGACTCCTGGGAGAAGGCGGATTCAGATCCATCTTGCCGGTCGACTGCTTGGTCGAAGGGTTGGTGGGTGGGGTTGTAGAAACGCGGTAGGCCGTACGCCTCTGGCGTGTACCCGATGAAGACGTCGATCCCTCCGATCGGCACGATTGCGCATCCGATAAGGTAGTCGTCCGCCGGGAGCCAGGACTCATCCGAGTTGACGTAGCTATGGCCGCCATACCTTGTGACGCGACCGACGGCGATCTGCTTGCCCACGCCGCCAAGTGTTCCCGCCTGGAACGTGACGCCAGGAACCTTATGCCCCACGGTGGGCGCCAACTGTCGTGGTATCGGCATATTTGATAGGAGACGGGGGTCCTCTAGCCTACGTATGGATTGTGGGGAAGAAGGTTGGTGTCGTTGAGGTCGGGATTGAACACGGCGAGTTTACCCAGCTTCGGATCCCACAGCGGTGGCGGGATCCTGCGTGCTGCTATAATTCACTATGATGCAATAGCCGTGAACGGGTTACAATGGGTATGATGCCTATTGAGGTTGTCTCTGCCCTAAAGGCTCCCTGGTGGCCGGCTTATATAGGCGGCCAGACCCCAGGGTACAAGGTAAGTACTTGTCCGGCAAGTAAACAAAGTCCTAGATCTAGCCGGCTTAGTTGCCGCCTTCCGTCTTGGGCTCGGTGGCTTGATGGGCTTCGGCCTTCCGCCTTCCTTGGACCGTCCGCCTACTTCCTTGTACGTCAGCTATCTGGGCCGCCCGTCAGGCCTCGGCCTTACCACCCTTGGGCCACCCTGGACTTAGCCGGATTGATCCATGTTGGTTATACCCCTAGTTGATATATCCCCAACATGTCAGAAGGAAAATGCACAAAATTTTATCCTAAGAAATTCTGTGACCAAACCACAATATTAGAGAATGGTTTCACACAATATTCACGGCCAAGTAATGGAATCACTACTGATAAAAATGGAGTTGGCATCGATAACAGATTTGTTGTTCCTCACAATGTTGACTTGGTGGTTAAATATCAGGCTCATATCAACGTAGAGAAGGTCAATTATGATGGTATGCACAAATATCTTTTCAAGTATGTAACTAAAGGCTTTGATTGTGCAAGATCTAAAATCCTACCTAATTCAGCTTCATCAAACTCATCAAGTGAACCAGTCAATGAAATAGAAAATTATTTGGAGTGTCGCTATGTGACACCAAATGAAGCTGATTGGCGCCTTAAAGAATTTGATATTCACTATACAAGCATTTCTGTAGAAAGGCTCCCTGTCCATCTTCCATTTGAGAATAATGTTATTTACTCTGAAGATGACAACCTTGAAGAAGTGATCCAGAATCCAAGAAATATGACAACTAAGTTGATTGCATGGTTACAAGCTAATATTGACCACCCTCTGGCTAAGCAATATACGTATATAGAATTTCCTGAATATTTTACATGGCACTCCAACTCACAAGGAAAATATCGGGATTACCGTCGTGGTTCAGCTCGAAAAATTGCTAGAATTGCTCATGTAAGCCCTTCACAGGGAGAACCTTACTATTTGCGTTTGTTGCTCCACATTGTCAAAGGACCAACTTCCTTTGCTCAAATCAGAACTATTTCGGGCCATGAATATCATACATTCCGTGGTGCATGTGAGGCTTTAGGTCTCCTTGGTGATGACCAAGAATGGTTCAATGCTTTGAAAGATGCAAGTCAATGGGCCATGCCATTTCAGTTACGCCAGTTGTTTGTCACAATTCTGCTCTTCTGCGAGATAGCAAATCCTAGAAAACTTTTTGATGAGTATGCACCACAAATGTGTCAAGATGCACCACATCGATTGAATCAAAGCCATTCTGGAATCAGCAACCAGTTAGTACATATGTATGCTTCATCTTATCTACTTGCTGAACTGGATAAATTGCTAACAGATGCAGGGTACTGCTTATCCCATTTTAATTTGCCACTACCAGACGATGTTGCAAGTATTTCTATGGAGAATAGACTCCTTTTGGATGAACTTAGTTATGATCTTCTTGATATGACTGTTAATGTACCTGGTAATATTTCAATGCTAAACAACAACCAGAGAAATGTTTTTGATGCTATTTATAATTCTGTAATGAATGATGAAGGCAGGACATTTTTTGTATATGGCCATGGAGGAACTGGAAAACATTTCTATGGACCACTTTGCTCAATTCTGTAAGAAGCCAAGGGAAAATAGCATTAGTAGTCGCATCATCAGGAATTGCCTCCCTGCTGCTACCTGGAGGACGTACTTGCCATTTAAGATCCCTCTTGATATTACTCAGAGTTCCATGTGTAGTATAAAGAAAACACACATTTGGCTGAACTTATTCAAAAAACTTCTTTGATTGTTTGGGATGAGTCCCCTGTTAATCATAGGTATTGTTTTGAGTCATTGGATCGTACTCTCAGAGATATATTGTCAGACACAAGGCAAAATGCTGAGAACAAGCAATTTGGTGGTATGACTGTAGTTCTTGGCGGAGATTTTAGACAAACACTTCCAGTCATTCAAAATGCAGCGAAACCAAAAATTTTGAGATCATGCATTGTTAATTCATATTTATGGAAAAAATGCACACTATTGCAGTTAACTGAAAACATGCGGCTCAAGTCAGGAAATCTCTCCACCTCAGATAAAGAAGAGCTAAGTCGTTTTGCTGAATGGCTTCTCAGGGTAGGAAATGGAACATAGCCTTTTGTTTTTGTTCCGAATGAATCCAGCCGTTCATTTATAGAAATTCCAGAGTCTCTCCTTCTCTCCCCAGACCATAGGAACCTTGATGGACTTATATCATTTGTATACAACTTAGGTTGGGAACCAAACAATCCCGCATCATATTTCTGTGACCGTGCAATCTTAGCACCAACAAATGAGGTTGTATCAAAAATAAATACCAGAATGATTGCTCAACTAGCAACTACTGAAATGTCATACTATAGTGCGGATTCAATTGATGATAGCTCTGCTAACCACTCCACACTAGAGGCATTATACCCAACAAAGTTTCTGAATACCATTCCTATGCCCGGGCTTCCTGACCACAAGTTGGACTTGAAGATTGGAGTTCCTATAATGCTTTTACGCAATCTTGATCCCTCGAGGGGACTTTGTAATGGCACCAGACTGATTGTCACACAATTGACAAGTCGCGTAATTGAAGGTGAAATAATAACAGGAAAAGCTACAGGTTCAAGAGTATATATTCCTCGAATTATCACAACCTCAAGCAACTCTAGGTGGCCCTTCAAATTGAGACGGCGCCAGTTTCCCGTCCGCCTTTCTTACACGATGACGATCAACAAAAGCCAAGGACAAACACTTGACAGAGTTGGAGTCTACTTACCATCTCCAGTATTCTCTCATGGTCAACTATATGTAGCATTTTCAAGAGTTACTTCACCAAAAGGGTTGAAAGTACTGACTGAAAACAGTCCAACTTCTCATGAAAATTGCACATCTAACGGAGTATATGCTGAGGTTTTTAGTCAAATTACTACAGGAAGTTGAAATAAAGTAATTTACTACTTTCATTTGTATTTTACATACATCCTCTACCCAATTCGTACATGCTTATTCCACACTATTTATTTTACAATATTCTTTATCCTTCATTTCCAGAAAACTTTGAGGAATGGACTCCACTGCACCACTTGAAGGCATCACTCTGGGACAACAAAACTGCAAGGTATTTGGCCGTCTCTTGCGGCTCTAGGATGCGATCAACGTGAGGTCCAAGTTTGCAGATCCTCTGATCAGCATTGATGGAATCCTTTTGGATGAACATGTGAGTACAATATTGTAATACAAATTCATTTTGAAACATATAGTACTACCTCATCTAACAGTGTGGTACTATAGGGTGCAATGGCGCAGATTAGTGTGCCCAAGAGGTTTCAAAAACAATTCCGCTCCTTACTCTCAGAAGGAAATGTCTACATCTTTACTGATGTCGCGGCTGTCGATATAAAAAACAAAACTTATGTATATCACCACCAAAATTACATGCTCCAGTTCAAACAAAGCACTAAGGTTCACCAACTTGAGACTAAAGGAGCAAATATACCAAGGTTTTCATTCAAGTTTTGTTCATTTGATAAGCTAGCCTCTGCAAGGTGACAATTGTTTTTTATTTCTTCTTTCAAAGACCACTTTGATATTATCACATCTTAATTGTTTGTATGCACTGTCTTTCTCTAGATGTGATTGGAGTCATTAGTCACGTGGGACCATTTGATTATGCAAGCCCAACATCTCAAAATAAACTGAGAATAATTAGAATTCGGAACCTAGAGTATGTTTCTCTTGCTACTAAACACACTTTAAACTTTTTCTGTAACAAACTGATCCACTAATATTCTACATATGCAGCGAACAAACACAAGAAATCCGTCTTTGGGGGCAACATGGTGAAACCTTTGATGAAGAAGGAGTACTCAAAAAATCCCAAAAAGGCATTGTAGTTGGGATTTTTGCTGGTGTCACTGTTGGGCACTTTTTGGGCACGCTAACAACATCTTCAAACTCTGCAACTAAAATATATATATCGACTTGGATACATCTGATGTTAATAGCTACCGAACCAGGTAAGTCATTATCCATTTTCCATGGACCTACTTTATGCCTACACTATTTGTCTGATAATCATCTAACATTTAATATTTAAAAGCTACCAATGGGCATCTCCACCTCTACAACATCAACTACCCAAGACTGTTCGTCTTTCTCCAATTGAAGCAGCAGGAAAGTTGTACTCACTGCAGGAAATATCAACTTTGCCAGCTTCATCTTTTCATGTGCACAATAGCTTACCTACCTCCCTATTTGCATATCTATGAACTTGAAGGGGATCGTGTGCAGAAAACAAAAAAATTCCTACCAACGATATCCTTAAACTAGCCAAGATCTACACTAAGCAGATATAGAAGTACGGCGGAGATCGGAATACATACCCTCGTAGACCGAATAGCGGGGATTACGCTCCCGCACAAGCGTTGACGATGAAGACGCCGTAGCCGACCTCTACGTCACGGAGAACTCGGCGCGACGAAGATGACGAAGATGACCCCGAGGTCGGGTGGAGGAAGTAGGCCTCCGAGTACCGCTAGCGCAGCACCTCGCAGGGAGTCGCACACATACGGTGGAGACGACGGCCTCCGAAGCTCCAGTCCAGGACGAGCAGCGGAAGACTTGGACCGGAACACCAGCAGCGCGGCAGCGGGCTATGGTGGAAGAGATCCCCCTCCTCTACTCGGCGCGGCTCCGACAAGGGAACCACGAGATCGAGAGAGAAATTGGGAATTAATTGGTGAATTAAAAGGCCAGGGGTGCCCCTTCTTATATAGGCTCCCAGGGGGAGCCAACCTTGCCAGCCAGGCAATGTGGGACTATCCCACATGCCTGGTTCGGCCAAGGCTGGTGCGCCGGCCCTAGGTGGGCCCCATTTGGCCCACCTAGGCCGGCCAAGCCTCCCCACAAAATTCCCTTGAGGGTTCCCCCCCCCCCCATGGGACTTCTTTCGACCAGAAGGCCCATTTAGGGAAATCAGACTAAATAAATTTGAAAATAAATATATAAAATCATATTTGCATATTAATTAGACTAATTAATATCAAACATAATATATATATAATTTTTCCTAGCTCCAAAAACTCTTTCGTCGCTGCCCGATCTCCATCTGACCCCTCCCGGGACGTTCCCGGTGATCTCTTTCCTTTCCGGTTGTCTTGTCGAAACCCCTTAAGTGTGTTACCCTAGCGGTTCGATATAATATCAGGTATGATCAAGGCTCCTTAATGATCAACGACTAACTCGTAGGCCTGGACCCCATGAATTAACCCCTGAGATATAACGAATGACTTTCATCTATCAAACCTGGACGTATAGTCTTAAACACTTTGTCATGGCGATACTTAGCGTGTCCGAGCATCATTCTCAGATATCTCCATACCTAGTATGATCTCGTTACCGACATCGCTATCTTCTACTCGTCTATGATATTATGTCAGCTGGTGACCTAGTCACATGTTTGCAAACTCATTTGACATAATCTCACCGAGTGGGCCCTAGAGTATCTATCCGGCTATGCGGACTGACAAATCCCGTTGTTGACCCCTCGTCTCTACTACTCCTTTCCGATACCCAAAAGTATCACCGTTATTGTCATACTAAATAAGATACGACGTTTGGTGTGATCAAAGTATCTTCCAGGAATACCAATAAGAGTTGATCTCACGGTCTTAAGGAGTAACGACTATGTCCTATAAATACTGGGTATGTCCATCACATCGTTACTCCTAACGATATGACTTCCGTTGCCGACCGGCGCCATGCCCTATGATCGGAAAACCTCGATCATCAATCGCGCAATGAAACTAGTCTTAGTAGAGGCTACTAGGGACCTGGTGGTTTATCTACCACACTTGTATTAATGTTTCCGCTTAATACAGTTATAGCATGGTATAAAACATATAATGAACGATTGGGATATTGCCAATAAACTATGTTTATTAAGTGCCTCTAGGGCATATTCCCTTCAGTCTCCCACTTGCACTAGAGTAACACTTAATCTAGTTTACAACCTGGTAAAAGCTCAACACCCATAGCATCTTGGTGCCTGCTCGCCTCGTGGAAGAGGAATACAGTCAATAGACCTCACACATTGAGACCTATATGTGCTTTGCAACACTTCTATGTCACCTAGTTTGACATCAACCCGTATCTTACGATGACGGTGAAATATATCCCAGTGGATGGAGTGAGACTCGAGCATTCGCGTAGCATGCGCCTTAAAAGTCTGAAAGATCTATTAAGGGACCACCTACGCTCGGAAAACTGCTCAGTCCAATCACACTTGCTACTTCTAAAGTCGCGATATATTTCTATACCTATGTAGATTATGCGACAGTGCATTAATATGCGACTTCGCAAACTAACCATGTCTATCTTCAAAATAAAGGACATCTCCTATATGAGATTTCTAGTCGTATGGGTCAATGCAATAACTTGCATCATCGTAACCGCTTTACGGCAAGTTGCCATTCCACTCTTACTCGTTACTAGAAAACCTATCTTCAGTTCTCATAGACACTGAAGAATAAACTTAACGTTTGTTCATTGATCCACACAAGGATCACTCTAGAACCTGTTCTCTAACCAAGAACTCGGGACACACTAAGTCGAGCTTTCAGCCTGATAGACTCTATGTGTGATACATAGAGAATGTCGAACATCATTTTCTATCACTGAAAAAGCCAAGATAAACTTAATATTTTACCTAGTCATACAAGTAAGAACCTCTTTCTTTGCTTGTCCTATTCTGAAACACTTCAGAATCCTGACTTAGGAAATACTCCGACTTAATGTTATTAAGCCCCCTATGATCTATACAATTATAAATCGGATGCCTAATACTCCTAACTTCATTTCATAGAAAATTTAATCACTTAAATAATCCTTTACACTCTACTAGAGGATCTATGTCATTCAATATGTCGCTACATACAGAATCACAAATGACACCTAGCTCCCACTCAAATATGCCTTCCGCATATAAGATCAAGGAAAAGCTACTTAGCTCCCACTCAAATATGCCTTCCGCATATAAGATCAAGGAAAGCTACTTTGCTCCCACTCACTTCTTTGCAAATGTAGGTTTCTTCAACTATTTTGGACAACTCCAAAATCCTTTGATCACATTATCAAAGTGAAGATTCCAGCTCCGATATGCTTACTTCTGCCCATGAATGGACAACCGAAGTTTGCACACATGTTTAGCATCCTCAGGATTACACACCATTCTTAATTACACTATTAAGAACCATGGTTTTCTCATCCATCTATCAATTTCTCATTCGAAATTATAGTTATTGCTAAACGACCCAGAATAGATTTAGGCTTCGCCACTTGAGACAAACTCTCATGTGGTCTGTCGGAACTGCTTCACGACAAATCGAATCTGCTCAATGTCTACTCTCTCATAAAACTCCATATACTATCAACATCCTAGATGCCATCAAGAAGATCTCCCAAGTCATTACCTGGTAATCGTATATGGATTTTATTTCGGATCATAAATGACTCATAGCCATTTCTCGGACTTAGGTCCACCATCTCTTCTTCGTAGTTCGTAGGTCTATCATATTCCATTAATATGACCTTCATAACAAGATTGTCGTAACACACAGTGTGGAACACAACCTCGTATGCCTACGCTCTTAGTATGAGCTCAGAACATCATGATTTTGAATCATAAGCTTTTCAAGCTGTGGAGCCTGACACCGAACACACTTTCGGTTGCGCCACTCTGATGTCTGGAGAGGAACTTCACCAACTTCGTCTTGCTCTACTTTCTTTCTCACTTATACCCTCGGACAAGAAACTATTTCTTTCGCAAGGTATACCCCGGCAAAGATTTTGCCTATGTCGTGAGACATGTACCCAACTAACTCTTTAGGTAGGGTATACTACAAAGATTAATCCATTTTAGGTTCGATTACATCGAAACACTAAATTGCTGAAACGACAATCCAGGCTAAAAGCCACACCATGACTCATATGGTATTGTCTCCATGGATTCAAATGGTTTCCCTATTTGCTAACGTGAGTGTTTACGTTTCTACCATATGACTCTAATGATCACAATAATTCGGTAAGAGATTTATTTACCACACACTATCCGATAGGGTGCGATTACGACGCCCTAACACACCATAACACTATGGTGTTCCATGCGACGTAAGTTGTGGAACTCTTCTCACAAGTCTTCCAATGATGTGCCAACATTATAACTCAAATCTTCATTCCTCGATTTGCATCGCGGGAATTTGATTTTCTTGTTAAGTTTATTTCCTACTTCATTCTGAACTTCGTTTGATCGAATAAAAAATTCAGACTAACATTCCCCGGAGTGGATATCCATATATCTACTCGGAATATTCATGAAGTCTATGAAATAGAGACTTCCACTACACGTTAAAGTACTTCATTGATTCACATACACCCATATGCATGATTCTCAACAAGCTATACTCAAAACGTTCAGTGAAGTTCACGAAATAAAGGTCTCCACTACCCGTCAATTACTTCATTGAACCACATACATCTCCATGTATGACTATCAATAAGTTATATGCCCGTCTTCCGAAAACGGTGTCACAGTTATTTTTGCAAGTGTCAAAAGATCAAATCTTAGGACGTGTAGGTCCATCCAGTGTGGAGCTAATGCATATAACATTGACATGACTAAACGGTAGTGCCACACATATGTGGTGTCTTTATTAAGTTTGTATCCTTTTGCATTAATATTATGAATGTGGGAGCTTCTACCATCTAAATTCAAATCGGCATATGATCATTACTTCATAAATATAGGACACTAATATGTCACTATCATGTATGAACAAGTGTCTCGCTAGAGGAGACACACTCGTAACGATCATACCAACACCCGATCATAAAGAATTTATTCAAATGGTAGATCTAGAGGGAGAGTGTCTATGGCCGTCACAACAACTTGACTGCCGTTATCAACACGCAATGTCGCCTCATCCTTTCAAGCTACTCAAGCAGTAAACCTGTTTTTTCACAAAACATGACTAGTTCAAGACTTAGTCACTACTGCGAGCACTTGCTTAGCTAAAACGTTCATAACATGTATATCATATATACACCATCATCATTGATGACTTCCGGCGATTTGTTTCATCTTCTTGATACTTCCACCGTAATCAAGAACCATGAAGGTGAACGATTCCCCTTGCATGACATAGTCTATGACAGAGGATTTGCACTTGGCAACGATGTCTGTCATCCAGTGATTGAGCTGAGCGAGGCGTCTCAATGGTCATTAATCATGAACATACGTCATTAAGTATGACCGCCACGTGCTCCCTCAATGTGTGTATTCTCTTCCATCTTGGTTGAGAAGACAATCAGTCAACGTACTGATAAACTTCATCAACCCAACGTTTGGGGTACCCCGAGTTTAGCGACCATATCATATGTTCGCGATCTAAAAACTCGTACCCATCGTTGGTTCTTTATGGCAGAGATCATAGCATACACTGGACTATGATGATATCATCCGCACAAAATCCGATAATCAAAATTATCTTTTGTTAGCGGAATCTCCGGGTTTATCTCCTAGCGGGTATTGTATCACAAAGAGCTAACGGTTTAAACAAGGAGTATCCTCAAGCTAAAGTATAAAACTATGAAGTTTGGACCCAACCTTTTAAGTTTCTCAATCGCAGGAATGCGCCTAATTTGAAAAGATGTTATCACAATGGTTAATATCTACAAAGGTTTGCAAAACAGACTCTGTTCATTATATTCTGAGTTCTAGTATTTTAGAAAATAACTATCCGAACTCCCACTCAAACGAACATCCCTCCTGGTCGTTTAAGCGATTACACGACCCCCATCCATTGCACCACCCCTCATCATCAGAGTGTAACGTCCCCAATTTTGCTAATTGGTAAATAGGATTTGTTTGTGCATCATGAGCATCATTTGCATCTAATTAAAATGTGCACAAAATTTGAGTTTTAAAATTAAAGAGAAAAACCCTTAAGTGGCTAAACCACTTGCTATTTTAAATGTGTTAAAAGAGTTTCAAAATTTTCAAAATCTAAAGTTGCCAATGGCTTCCTGGTGAAATTCTGAGTTTCCGTGTATTTTTGTATAAATTTTCTGTTTGCAAAAAGGCCCTCAAATCATTTAATTTCCAAGACAGGGGTCTGGTTTTAAAAGCTTTGTGGTTTTCTAAAACTCCAGGGGGTTTTTCGAAAAATGCTCTTTTCTTTCCCTTTCTTCTTCCTCCGCCAGAAGGACGCCACCGCCGTGTCTTCTCCTCCGCCGTCCACCCCCCGCGGCCGCGCCAAGATTCCCGCGGCCGCCACCGCGCCTCCTACTTATCCCTCCTCCGCCGCCGGGAGAATCCTAGACGACCTTCTCTTCTCCTCTTCTTTCCCCCTTCTGGCCGAAACCCTAGCCTCGTGCCTCCGGCGAATTCCGGCGATTGCCGCCGTTTCCGGCCACCCCGGCCCTCCACAAGAAGCTCTGGAGGTCCTCCGTCCTCCCCTCTTCCTCCTCAATGAGCTGTGCTTGCCGGAGAGAAAGAAATCAACGAAATCGGGCCGTCTCCTCCAAGTCCGGCCGCCGGCCTCCGCGGAACATCCCGGCTGTTCGCCGCCTCCCCGTGCTTCGCTGACCCTGCCACGAGCTCCGTGGTGAGCGCCTGGTCCTCCTGGACCCCTCCATTCTCCCCCTCCCTCTCTGGTTCCTCCTGGCCGTGTGCGCCGCCGTCGACCTCCGCTCCGGCGAGCTCACCGCCGCCTCCGGCGACCATCTGCTGGCGGCGCCTCCACCTTCTGGTCGCCTGCGCCCGTGCGCGTGCAACCCGCGAAGCCACGCCTTCCCTCGCGCCAGCAATCGTCGAATTGGTGATCGACAGGGAGGGATTGCTCCATTGCTGACGTCAGCTGACGTCAGCGCCTCCTTTTCCTTTTTCTGAAAAATAATTAAATTGTTTTTAATTCTTTTCTGTAATTACTTAATTATGACAGGTGGGTCCCCTTGTCAGAATTTTATTCATTTCCAAATAATGTTTTATGTAATTAATAAAGTTATGACATGTGGGTCCAACTTTTATTTAAATTCATAAATGTTTAAAATGGAATTAACAAATGGTTTAAATTGAATTAAAATTGTTTATTTTTTGGAAATTCATAACTAATTCATCTTAATTCAGAAAAATATGATTTTTATATCAAAATTTGCAGAAAAATAAGATCTATTTAATTATGTCCAAATCATGCATATTTAAACAAATTTGAACCATGTTTACAATAGAGGAACAAATTACACCCTTTCTTTTAAATATGGAATTTGTCAAATGGCACCTCTCGGGCATTCGCACTCCATTTAAAATGATCTTCCATGTGTAGGATTTACATTTCAATACTTTAACTTGTCATGCATACATTGTGCACATTGCATCGATGCCATGGTTGAATGTTGTTTTCCGTTTCTTTTCCGGTGTTTCGCTTTCCGCGGTAGAATCCGAATCCGAAGTGGAGTTCGACAACACCGAAGGCTTGATGAATCATCGATGGTCAAATTAAGAGGATATCTATGAAGAGTTATTTTGGTTATCTCGATCAAGTGAAGCCGAAGATTTCCAATTGCTATTTATCTTGTTATCGAAGAGCAAGGCAAGCATAACCTCTTATCTGCACATATAAGTTTTCAAAGTATTTGATTCTGGTATTATGCATACGATTCAAATGTTGTTTTGAGTGGAGGTATAGATTGTCTTAAGTGTTGCATCGCGAGAGCCTGCTATGCTTAGCTTGCTTAGATCTTCCCTCTGCTCCATCCGGTTGATGGATCAGAGCAGTGAAGGAACTGTGTTGAAGATTGGCGTGGATTGATCGAAGATGTGTTGAATATGCTAAAGACTTGGATGAGAGGCCACAATGGGATTGTGGTGGGTTGTCTCATTCTTGTCGATCTTAGGAACTGAGTTCCTGGGTTCGGAACCAAGATTAGTCGTGCATCCACACAGGGTATTCATTTCCCCCTCGACTCCAACTTGCCTAGCCTACTACGTGAAGCCACTAGTTCGAGTGTTCCATTTGCGTGTGCGGTAAAATGGGTTGAGGAGAAAATTAGGGCTCGGGTCAGGAGAGTGTGACGCTCTGATCTTGACCCTGGCAACCCGCACTAGGGATCGCTGAGATGGCGGTCTGACCTACTGATGTGGCTCATGGACATAGACGAAGCTTGGGAAAGGTCGTGGCCAACCCTCCTGCCGGCACTCCCCGGAAGAGTGCTAATAGCTGGCGTATCGGTTGGTTGGCGTGTGTGGGTAGTTACACCCCCTGCAGGGTAAATCTTTTCGGAAAGCCGTGTCCACGGTTATGGACGACTTGGTACCTTATTTCGGTGATCATAGACAACCATAATCTAAGTATAAAACTTGCCAACTAAGGGCGGATCGCTTCCTCGGGTTGAGTGTGGGGGTGATTCTGGTGGGTGGTACAACTCATGATGATCTGGTGGAGAGTGAAGATGTGGATGAAGCTAGTGTTACTCCCTTACCCCATTTTAAAAGTCTACTGATGCGAGATTCTCTCCTCCCTCAAGTTGAAAATAAAGATGGCTTTATGCAAAAGACATTCATGAGTACTCTCTGAACGAGCAGATATGTAGCAGGTTAAATAAGTCTTGTTGGGTACCTCATGTACTCAGCCTTGCGCAATTATTTGGACAGGTGTGTTTTCTGGACATCGACATCGACGAGTAGGTTGGGGTTCCCAGACGGCAGGCTGGAATCTTTGGACTGGGACGTCGCCGTTATGCTTTGGCCTCTTAGGACTTTTGCTAGTTTTGCTATGTCTAATAGCATAATTTGCCTTCCGTTGTATTGGTGATTGACAGGTCAGTGACCATATTTTCGTGATATTTGCTTCTTCGCTCTGTTAAGAGCTTAATATATTGTTTTCTTGTGTTGTAGGGTCTCTGTTGTGCTACCGATTTTCAACGGTTGGCTTCCGAGATCCTTGTTAGGCTTATCTCAGATTAAGGTCTCGGATTTGTCTAGCCTGGCTCTTGGGGGTGCTACAGGTTTTGGTATCAGAGCAGGACCGTCTGTAGGAAAACCCTTCTATGGGTCGATGTTGAGTCTAGTTGTTGTGAAAACTATTTGAAAGCTAAAACTATTTGCAAAAATCAAGATAGGCTTCTTTTTACTCCTTATCTGGTATCGCTCTAATTCTGGGTCATCTTACCTTGCTTTAGTTGAAAACATTTGCTCTCTCGTTCTCTCGGTCCTTCAAAATATAGGTGCACCAAGTGCAGGTCGTTTCTCAGCCAAGTTGACCTAGTGTTAAGTTTTCTGGAGTCTGGTGTGTTCTTTGATCCGTCTCCCTCTCATTTGTAATGAGAGATTCCTTTCCCTCTTGATCTCTCAACCTTGTCGTCTCTGCATCATTCTATTCCAATGTCTCAGATTCCTTTCACTTTGAAGATCTCCCTTTTCTTCTTTTGATACTTCGGAAGCTGTGGTTGGTCTCTGAAGCTATCTCGTGATTACTACATCGTTGTGCCTTATGACACTCGAATGGTAGCTACTCTTTCTTTTGGTTTTCATCCTGGACTTGAACCGAAGGTCCCAGATTGTGCTGTTGGTGGTGTGTTGAGTCATGTTGGTTGTTACCCATGCGATGCTCACTCTATCAGTACATGATGCTGACCTTTAACCCAAGATCCATCTTGTTGATCCCTGAGGAGTGCTTGCTACCTCAGAAGGGCTAGTAATGTCAGTTATAGCTAGCCTTCCAGCTTGTGGTTTTGTCGTAATTGGCCTACGACATCCAAGGTTTACTCCTTCCACTAGCTTTGGCAGAGGTTCTGTCATGGAACCAAAAGGATCACGACAAGAGTGCTCTTTATGAGTCTCACATCTAAGTTGGTGACTCTGCCACACCTTACTTATCAGAACAAGTTATCAGATGTATGCAAACTTGATCATATGCATCTCAGGATCTTTTCTGAGTATGTTTCTTTTCTTCCGTCATGTTCTGACCCGTGTATGCCACTTGGCATCCAAGTTGTAAATGTGCATTGGTGTACTAATGCATGTTGCTCTTGTGGTCCGTCGTGACATTCCACCTCGGGATGTTAGGGAGAAACAAACTCCCGTACCTCGTCCATTATAGGACCAGGTCAAAGTGTTGTAGCCCGCAGATTAAGATGCTTTGTTTGCTTCTAATCTGTTCCATCTCAAGGTGTCACCATCTTGTATATCAAAAGGTCGTGATGTGTCTCATGACTTTATTGATGAAGTGATGCTTTTCACGTCCTTACTCACGCTTTTCTCCTAGCTGCTCGTGCTCGGAATGCTATGGCGAGTGTATTGATGTGATTATCAAATATTCTTAGCAAATTTTCATTGCTTTGACATATAAGGACATTTGATTCCTTCCTTGTGTGATTGGTTATCCGGTCACTAAGTGAAGTTGACTGTGCTGCCAAGTCCGTTGTTCTGGTGCACATACCCGGTCAAAGAGTTAGGTTTTACCAATGCTCTTAAGGCCAAATCGCTTTGCTTTGATAAGCAAGACTCCTTTCTATCTGTATTGTCGTGTTGAAGCAAGATGGTATATCCTAATGGATTTGCTATCTTCCCAATCTTTGATTTGATTTGGGGCTATCGTCAAATCAAACTCAGTCCCAAGGACCATCTTTGATGATGTTTTACCTATGGTGTTTCGCCAGCTTACATCTTCATGTCCTTGGTCTGACCAATATTTATGCCTTGTTCATATATCGGATTATTCCATCTTATTGGAGTATCTTAGTAAGATTGTTGTTGAGCCCATCGATAACATTCTTATTGCCTCCATGTTTGAAGAGGATCATTATGAACCTTTGGAAATAATATTGGAAACTTTTGAGAACCATCTTTGTGTCATCACAAAGTGTGTGTTCTGGATGTTAGAAGTAACCTCTTCTGGTTCACGTGCATTTGCTGAAAGATGTCGCCGTGAATCCAAGTAGAGTTTTCCTTTGTTTCCTCTGGAATCATCTCTAGTCGGTCATGCATGTGCGGATTATTCATGGGATGACAAGTTGTTACCTGCATACCTTGAAGAAGTCATTTATGCACACCAAGCCACTGACTGATTGGATCAAGGATGAGAAGAAGTTGGAAAACTTCGTTATCTTCTTTGTTGTTTCCCAAGAAGGACTCAATTGTGTTTGTTGCATATTAACCATGTAGGTGCATCTGTCTTTTGACAAATTGCTAATGCATGATTCTTGCAATCTCGCTCATCTTTTCGAGCTTGACATTGTTGTCCACGTCTTGAGAATCTGCAACCTTTCCTCGATGTTAACCATTGCACCTCTCTGTTCGAACATTCTTAGTCTGAACTTTCATTCCAACTAGCCAGAGCTGAATCTCAAGCAGGATAAGAGTCTCCCTTAAGGATTTTGACATAGGTCTTTTTGTAACTCCGGCAAGATTAATGTTGTGGTTGACACACTTAGTCGGAAGGTCTATCGCCGAAATTCCTGGAATCTTCAAGAACAACCACTCCCCATGAGGATTGTTGTGCGGCTTGTTCTAAAAGTTGCCCCTTATGGAATTTATCTTTCCAAATCCCAATGTTTACCTCCTTACCTATTTAAGACTTGTCATGAGCTTGAAATGGGTATCTAGAAGATCAAGAAGAAGTTCCCTTCTCCGATGATCTCGGAGATTCTGAATGTCTCCCGATTGATCCTCTTGATCCTTTTCTTATCCTTTGATAACATATCCATCATGAGAATTCTCTTTTCATGGTGATCTTCAACATTTTGTTGATCAGCTCTTCCTTCCTTTTGCTTGTACTTGAAATCCTTTTCAACTCACACATTGTGTGAATTTTTCAGTCATCTTAGGGCCCTGAACTTTTAATCATGGGGCAAACATCTTGTAAGCCAAATGGTTGAAATCTAAAAAGAGTTCTTCCTTTTGTTGTATCAAGATCTTGTTTTTTTTATCCATCTTGACCTTGTGCAAAGCTCATATTCTAATCCTTTCGCGGAACCGTTCTCTACCAACTTGAAACTTCTTCAACTCTATCTGTTACCTTGATGTAATTCATGCTTGTTAGCTCAAGAGTTGTTTTGCACACTCCTCCCTTGAGTTGGCCATGAGATACTCCATCTTTATGAAGATCCTCGTTCTAGAGTTATTTCCCTCTTCTCTTTGGTGTAGTTGAAGGACCGTCCGACGAGACATGAAGTGCGGAATCATCCCTGAAGTAAAACATCAACGTCTTCGAGAAAGAAGATCGTCGTGGGATCGATAAGATCATCCAAGACCGGTGTAGCCCTCCTCTGTGTATCTCTTTTCCTACCCAAGGAATCTCGGGGACGAGATTCTTGTAAGGGGGATAGATCTGTAACGTCCCCAATTTTGCTAATTGGTAAATAGGATTTGTTTGTGCATCATGAGCATCATTTGCATCTAATTAAAATGTGCACAAAATTTGAGTTTTAAAATTAAAGAGAAAAACCCTTAAGTGGCTAAACCACTTGCTATTTTAAATGTGTTAAAAGAGTTTCAAAATTTTCAAAATCCAAAGTTGCCAATGGCTTCCTGGTGAAATTCTGAGTTTCCGTGTATTTTTGTATAAATTTTCTGTTTGCAAAAAGGCCCTCAAATCATTTAATTTCCAAGACAGGGGTCTGGTTTTAAAAGCTTTGTGGTTTTCTAAAACTCCAGGGGGTTTTTCGAAAAATGCTCTTTTCTTTCCCTTTCTTCTTCCTCCGCCAGAAGGACGCCACCGCCGTGTCTTCTCCTCCGCCGTCCACCCCCCGCGGCCGCGCCAAGATTCCCGCGGCCGCCACCGCGCCTCCTACTTATCCCTCCTCCGCCGCCGGGAGAATCCTAGACGACCTTCTCTTCTCCTCTTCTTTCCCCCTTCTGGCCGAAACCCTAGCCTCGTGCCTCCGGCGAATTCCGGCGATTGCCGCCGTTTCCGGCCACCCCGGCCCTCCACAAGAAGCTCTGGAGGTCCTCCGTCCTCCCCTCTTCCTCCTCAATGAGCTGTGCTTGCCGGAGAGAAAGAAATCAACGAAATCGGGCCGTCTCCTCCAAGTCCGGCCGCCGGCCTCCGCGGAACATCCCGGCTGTTCGCCGCCTCCCCGTGCTTCGCTGACCCTGCCACGAGCTCCGTGGTGAGCGCCTGGTCCTCCTGGACCCCTCCATTCTCCCCCTCCCTCTCTGGTTCCTCCTGGCCGTGTGCGCCGCCGTCGACCTCCGCTCCGGCGAGCTCACCGCCGCCTCCGGCGACCATCTGCTGGCGGCGCCTCCACCTTCTGGTCGCCTGCGCCCGTGCGCGTGCAACCCGCGAAGCCACGCCTTCCCTCGCGCCAGCAATCGTCGAATTGGTGATCGACAGGGAGGGATTGCTCCATTGCTGACGTCAGCTGACGTCAGCGCCTCCTTTTCCTTTTTCTGAAAAATAATTAAATTGTTTTTAATTCTTTTCTGTAATTACTTAATTATGACAGGTGGGTCCCCTTGTCAGAATTTTATTCATTTCCAAATAATGTTTTATGTAATTAATAAAGTTATGACATGTGGGTCCAACTTTTATTTAAATTCATAAATGTTTAAAATGGAATTAACAAATGGTTTAAATTGAATTAAAATTGTTTATTTTTTGGAAATTCATAACTAATTCATCTTAATTCAGAAAAATATGATTTTTATATCAAAATTTGCAGAAAAATAAGATCTATTTAATTATGTCCAAATCATGCATATTTAAACAAATTTGAACCATGTTTACAATAGAGGAACAAATTACACCCTTTCTTTTAAATATGGAATTTGTCAAATGGCACCTCTCGGGCATTCGCACTCCATTTAAAATGATCTTCCATGTGTAGGATTTACATTTCAATACTTTAACTTGTCATGCATACATTGTGCACATTGCATCGATGCCATGGTTGAATGTTGTTTTCCGTTTCTTTTCCGGTGTTTCGCTTTCCGCGGTAGAATCCGAATCCGAAGTGGAGTTCGACAACACCGAAGGCTTGATGAATCATCGATGGTCAAATTAAGAGGATATCTATGAAGAGTTATTTTGGTTATCTCGATCAAGTGAAGCCGAAGATTTCCAATTGCTATTTATCTTGTTATCGAAGAGCAAGGCAAGCATAACCTCTTATCTGCACATATAAGATTTCAAAGTATTTGATTCTGGTATTATGCATACGATTCAAATGTTGTTTTGAGTGGAGGTATAGATTGTCTTAAGTGTTGCATCGCGAGAGCCTGCTATGCTTAGCTTGCTTAGATCTTCCCTCTGCTCCATCCGGTTGATGGATCAGAGCAGTGAAGGAACTGTGTTGAAGATTGGCGTGGAATGATCGAAGATGTGTTGAATATGCTAAAGACTTGGATGAGAGGCCACAATGGGATTGTGGTGGGTTGTCTCATTCTTGTCGATCTTAGGAACTGAGTTCCTGGGTTCAGAACCAAGATTAGTCGTGCATCCACACAGGGTATTCATTTCCCCCTCGACTCCAACTTGCCTAGCCTACTACGTGAAGCCACTAGTTCGAGTGTTCCATTTGCGTGTGCGGTAAAATGGGTTGAGGAGAAAATTAGGGCTCGGGTCAGGAGAGTGTGACGCTCTGATCTTGACCCTGGCAACCCGCACTAGGGATCGCTGAGATGGCGGTCTGACCTACTGATGTGGCTCATGGACATAGATGAAGCTTGGGAAAGGTCGTGGCCAACCCTCCTGCCGGCACTCCCCGGAAGAGTGCTAATAGCTGGCGTATTGGTTGGTTGGCGTGTGTGGGTAGTTACACCCCCTGCAGGGTAAATCTTTTCGGAAAGCCGTGTCCACGGTTATGGACGACTTGGTACCTTATTGAAGGGGATCGTGGGCAGAAAACAATAATTTTCCTAGCAACGATATCCTTAAACTAGCCAAGATCTATTCTATGCAGATATAGTAGTACGAACGGAGATCGGAATACATACCCTTGTAGACCGAAAGCGGGGATTACGTTCCCGCACAAACGTTGTCGATGAAGACCGACGAAGCCGACCTCAAGGTCGTGTAGAGGAAGCAGGCCTCCGAGTACCGCTAACGCAGCACCTCGCAGGGAGTCGCACACGTACGGTGGAGACGACGCCTCCGAAGCTCCAGTCCAGGACGAGCAGCGGAAGACTTGGACCGGAACACCAGCAGCGCGGCAGCGGGCTATGGTGGAGGAGATCCCCGACTCCTCTTGCTCGGCGCGGCTCCAACTTGGGAACCACGAGATCGAGAGAGAAATCAGGAATTAATTGGTTAATTAAAAGGCTGGGGGTGCCCCTTCTTATATAGGCTCCCAGGGGGAGCCAACCTTGCCAGCCAGGCAATGTGGGACTATCCCACAGCCTGGCTCGGCTAGGCATGGTGCGCCGGCCCGCTGGTGGGCCCCTTGGCCCATCCAGGCCGGCCACCAAGGCCCCCCACCGAATCCCCTAGGGATTTTCCCCCTCTTGGGCCTTCTTTCGTCCGGAAGGCCCATTTAGGGAAATCTGCCTTAATAAATTCGAAAATAAATATATAAAATCATATTTGCATATTAATAACACTAATTAATATCAAACATAATATATATAATATTTCCTAGCTCCGAAAACTCTTTCGGCGCTGCCCGATCTCCATCGGACCTCTCTCGGGACATTCTCGGTGATCTCCTTCCTTTCCGGTTGTCTTGTCGAAACCCCTTAAGTGTGTTACCCTAGCGGTTCGATATAATATCAGGTATGATCAAGACTCCTCAATGATCAACGACTAATCCGTAGGCCTGGACCCCCTGAATTAATCCCTGAGATATAACGAATGACTTTCATCTATCAAACCTGAACGTGAAGTCTTAGACCTTTTGCCATAGCGATACTTAGCACGTCCGAGTGTCGTTCCATAGATATCTCCATACCTAATCCCGACCTCGGTACCGACGATGCCATCTTCTACTCGTTCATGATCTCATGTCTCCGTGACCTAGTCACATGCTTGCAAGCTCATTAGACAAGATCTCACCGAGTGGGCCCGAGAGTATCTATCCTGCTACGCGGACTGGCAAATCCCGCTCTTGACCCCTCGTCTCAATACTCCTTTCCAATACCCAAAAGTATCACCGTTATTGTCATACTAAATAAGATACGACGTTTGGTGCAATCAAAGTATCTTCGGGGGAATATCAATAAGAGTTGATCTCACGGTCAAAGGTGTAATGACTATGTTCTCCAAATCTGGGTATGTCCATCACATCACTCTCTAGCGATATGACTCTCATTGCCGACCGGCGCCATGCCCCATGACCGGGAAACCTCGATCATCAATCGCGCAACGAAACTAGTCTTAGTAGAGGCTACTAGGGACCTGGTTGTTTACGTATCACACCCGCATTAATGTTTCCGCTTAATACGGTTCTAGCATGACACAAAAACCTATTATGAACAAACGAGATATGATAAAGAATACACTTTATTAATTGCCTCTAGGGCATATCTCCTTCACTTATTTCGGTGATCATAGACAACCATAATCTAAGTATAAAACTTGCCAACTAAGGGCGGATCGCTTCCTCGGGTTGAGTGAGGGGGTGATTCTGGTGGGTGGTACAACTCATGATGATCTGGTGGAGAGTGAAGATGTGGATGAAGCTAGTGTTACTCCCTTACCCCATTTTAAAAGTCTACTGATGCGAGATTCTCTCCTCCCTCAAGTTGAAAATAAAGATGGCTTTATGCAAAAGACATTCATGAGTACTCTCTGAACGAGCAGATATGTAGCAGGTTAAATAAGTCTTGTTGGGTACCTCATGTACTCAGCCTTGCGCAATTATTTGGACAGGTGTGTTTTCTGGACATCGACATCGACGAGTAGGTTGGGGTTCCCAGACGGCAGGCTGGAATCTTTGGACTGGGACGTCGCCGTTATGCTTTGGCCTCTTAGGACTTTTGCTAGTTTTGCTATGTCTAATAGCATAATTTGCCTTCCGTTGTATTGGTGATTGACAGGTCAGTGACCATATTTTCGTGATATTTGCTTCTTCGCTCTGTTAAGAGCTTAATATATTGTTTTCTTGTGTTGTAGGGTCTCTGTTGTGCTACCGATTTTCAACTGTTGGCTTCCGAGATCCTTGTTAGGCTTATCTCAGATTAAGGTCTCGGATTTGTCTAGCCTGGCTCTTGGGGGTGCTACACAGAGCCGGCGGCACAACTTCAAGAGTAGACAAAATCGTCCGCCACACCAATTTTGTGACTCGTGCTCGACCTTTCGGTCTTCCTGTTCCGAGGCCATATTTCTGAATATGCTAGGCTCGCCACCAAAGACCTCCACGCCGACGCTTGTGCAACATGGCTTACACCCACTGTATGCGAACGACGAGATGTCTGACACCCGATCATCACAGCCTGCCTCATAACGTAGAACTTTCTTGGTGGTGCGCGTTGGAGGGAGAACACTAGTGGTATTTTGAAGGGATCATCTTATATATCTACCGCCGTGTAACTAATGTATACTATACACACAATCACACAATATAAGATGCACACAAAACATCAAATGTAATGCAATGTGATATAGTCCATCGCGCCATGGTCTTCTTGGCGCCCGCAGTTTATAAACAATTTAATAAACCTACCTTGACCATATCACATAGCCCCTGCAAAATAAAGTTAGACGCTTCTACTTTATCTTTTGCATATTTTCCGTGGCTCGGGGCTTTCGTAAATAGAACCGCTTCATACCTACGAACCTTATGACCACAACCACGATCCAATAATTGCATGTTTAAGCATCCCTTTCGGGCCCTCCATTGAAAATGCAAAGCCAACTAAAGAGAGAGAAACACGCACCCGCCAGCCACAGATACAGTACAAGTCGTATGTCAGTAGTGGAACCAGTCTCGCGTAAGCGTACGCGTAAAGTCGGTCCGGGCCGCTTCATCAACTCGATGCCGCTGGAATCACAAGTGCACGCTAGAGGGTAGCAAATAACAGGAACGGTGCCCCCGTGCAGAACACGGGTTCTAACAGCGTACAACTATATCTACGATAGATCGGCTCTGATACCACTGAAGGGGATCGTGTGCAGAAAACAAAAAAATTCCTACCAACGTTATCCTTAAACTAGCCAAGATCTACACTAAGCAGATATAGAAGTACGGCGGAGATCGGAATACATACCCTCGTAGACCGAATAGCGGGGATTACGCTCCCGCACAAGCGTTGACGATGAAGACGCCGTAGCCGACCTCTAG
Organism: Poa annua; assembly: GCA_026929855.1. NCBI lineage: Eukaryota > Viridiplantae > Streptophyta > Magnoliopsida > Poales > Poaceae > Poa > Poa annua. Next base: position 79,849,533 of record CM049432.1, read on the forward strand.
GTCGCGGAGAACTCGGCGCGACGAAGATGACAAAGATGACCCCGAGGTCGGGTGGAGGAAGTAGGCCTCCGAGTAACGCTAGTGCAGCACCTCGCAGGGAGTCGCACACATACGGTGGAGACGACGGCCTCCGAAGCTCCAGTCCCTCGCAGGGAGCAGCACCTCGCAGGGAGTCGCAAATAAATAAGAAGTATTTATTGCATTATCTCATAAGTTTATAATAGGTTTATGTATTATGCTATAACTGTATTAATCGGAATTATTAATACACGTGTGATACATAGACAACCAGGTCCCTAGCAAGCCTCTATATGAGCTAGTCCATTGGGCAACAGTTGATCGAGATTCCCGATCAAGGACAATGACGTCAGTTGACAATGGGGTCATCTTGTTAATAGAATAAGGTGGTGGACATACGCAAAGTATTGCAATAAGATCGTATTACGATGGTTGTCATTTGCAATAGATAAGAGTATGATAGCTTATTCCTTAGACCGTGAGACCGTACTTATTGTTGCTTCGTAGGAGTGCTTTGAGAGCATCAAACGTTGTGTCTTATATAGCATGACAATAACGGTGTCCATCTTGGGTATTCCGAAAGAGCATCGAGACGTAAGGATCAAGAGCGGGATTTGTTCATTCTTGTAATAGAAAGATACTCTGGGCCCACTCGGTGATATTGCATCTATATAGCTGCGCGGCTTATGACTAGGTCATGGAGATGTAATATCGCGGACGAGTTAATAACCTTCGTCGGTAACGAGATACAGCAAAGGCATCGGTGTGTCTACGATCATATCTCGGACAAGGTAGTATCGCAGAGACAAAGGGAATGAATATCATACTTATGGTTCAACGACGATATTCGTGGAATGCACAGGGGTCGTCATATATTTCCAGGTATCCCTGACGATCATTGGTGAGCGGAGTGTCTCGACCATGTCTGGAGTGTTCCCGAACCGTAGCGTAACAAACTTAAGGTCTTAGCGACGCTAGGAGATAGGTTCTGGAATTTTATAGGTTTTTATTGGAGAGAAAGAATTGATCCGGAAAGAGTTCCGGTGGTCCGGAAGGAGTTTCGGGGAGCTATGGAAGTGTTCCGAGAATGTCCGAAAGTTGTTCGGGTGGTTCCGAAATAGTTTCGGAGTCATGGGATATTGAATTATATATAAATATATTAATTATGAATTAATGGGATTTTTATATTAATTTAATATTAATTAAATAAAGGAAAAAGGGGGCTCCCACCTAAATGGGCCCTAAGAGGGCCCAAGAGGGGGAGCCGCACCAAGCAAGGAAGGGGGGGCTTGGGCCCCTAGTCCGAGTTGGACTAGGAGGGTGTGCCGGCCTCCCCCCCCTCCTCCTTTTAGTCCCACATGGGGGAGCCAAGGGGGTTGGCACACCCCTTCCCCCTTTATATAGCAAGGCATATTAATTGATTTAATACATAGGAAATTCAGTTAATTCCCAATTTCTCTCTCGATCCCGTGGTTCCCAAGTTGGAGCCGCGCCGAGCTGAGGAAGGGGGTCTCTCTCCACCTAAGCCATACCGCAGAGCGTCGTTGCTCTGCGGGATTCCAGATAAGATCTACTCCTGCGATTTCAGCTGGATCTGAATGACCGGGAGTTGTCGCTAGGCTCCGTATGTTTGCGAGTGCTCGGAGGCTACTCTATTGAGGAGCTTGGGCGACGTCGTCTCGCCCCTACAGCCGCCGCGCCACCCCCCTCTGCTGCCGGCGCGCCAGCCCCGGTGCTGGCGCTCTGCCTTCTTCCGCCCGACGCCCGTCGACGCAGATCATCGTCGACACCCCGGCGTCATCGACTCCGACATCGCGGCAAGTTCTCCGCGACCTCGAGGTCGGCTACGTACGACTTCATCGTCAACGCTTGTGCGGGAGCGTAATCCCCGCTATCGGTCTACATGGAGGTAATGTAACCCGTTCCGCCACCGTTATCGCATGTACTGGATAGAGAGATCCTGGCTAGTTAGGGTTTCGTTCGCTAGAAAATTATTGTTTTCTGCCCCGCAAACCCCTTCAGTGGTATCAGAGCCGATCTATGCGTAGTACTGCTGGTACGGTTAGAACTCATGTTGAATGAGGGCGTCTTTCTTATATTTGCTACCCTCTAGCGTGCACTTGCGATGCCTTCGGTATTGAGTTGATGAAGCGGCCCGGACCGACTTTACGCGTACGCTTACGCGAGACTGGTTCCACTACTGACATACGGCTTGCACCGTATCTGTGGCTGGCGGGTGTCTGTTTCTCTCTCTCTAGTCGGCAAAGCATTTTCAATGGAGGGCCCGAAAGGGATGCTTAAACATGCAATTATACGATCGACGTTGTGGTACAAAGTTCGTAGGTAGGGAAGCGGTTCTCCTACGAATAAGCCTATATGCCACGTAAAACTTGCAAAACTAGATAAAGCTAGAGGCGTCTAACTTTGTTTTGCAGAGGCGTTATTTCATGTGACATGGTTACGGTAAGTTTTGATATTACTCGTACTGTCGGAGGCAATGGAGGGCTCTGTAGACTCGGAGTTATGCCGGGGCGCCGGGGGCCAGGCACATGGCGCCATGAAGGTCCAGGCGCATCGACCATGTCACATCGCACTTCATTGCATCATTATTGTGTGTTGTTGTGTGTGCATCCTATTGATTGCTTATATGCTAGATATACAACGGTAGCATCATAAATAGGATGATCCCTAACAAATACCAAAATTGTGTTCTCCCTCGTTGCGCACCACCAAGAAAGTTCTACGTTATGAGGCAGGCCGTGATGATCGGGTGTCACACATCTCGTCGTTCGCATACAGTGGGTGTAAGCCATGTTGCACGCGCAGGCCTTCGAGGTTTGATTGGCGAGCCTAGCATACTCAGAGGTATGGCCTCGGAACACGGGAAGATCGAAAGATCGAGCACGAGTCATAGAGTTGTTATGATCGACATTTTATGTCCACCTTTGAAGCTGTGCTGCCGGCCGTGATGATCGGGGGTAGTAGGGTGGATGAGGGTCGTGTCATCGCCATTATTATTTTAGGGATAATAATCTTGGTGTGGTGTGTTTTTGATAATGAGATTATAGGACTAAAACTCACCTACATATTATAAACTTAAACCTTACCTCTTTTGCGATCACATCTGTAGACTACGCAACTATACTTCGGTTACTTCCTCAAGAGTCCGGATGCTACATTAGAAGCCGACGGATCCAACTTCATCAGATGGTACAGGGGTTTTAGAAACATTCTCGAACACAACAACATTCTATATGTTCTCGATGAACCGGTAGGAGAAGGACCAGGAGATTCTGCTAGCGAGGAGGAGGAAGATGATTTCCGTAAGCGTCGAGACATATTCATTGAAGTGGAGATCACCATGACCGTATGCCTGGCACCCGAGTTGAAAGAGATGTTTCGACGCAAGGAGCCAAGCGTCATGATGGATGCGATAAAGACGCACTTCGGGGATGAATTGAAGCGTGAGCAATTCAGGCAGCTTAGAATGTTCCAGACCATTCACATGGAGGAGCATACCTGTCTGAAGACACATTTGAAGAGATTGTATGACATCTACTTCCAGCTGACAATGGTCTTCGATTACTGGATGGCGGATTCTTGCGCCATTCGGACTGTCTTGATATCTCTACCTCCTAGCTATGAGAAGCATGTACGTAAGTACATTTTGAAAGCCGACGATATGAACTTCTACGTATTCATACGTGAGTTCCAGTCTCTGAAGGTTGATTCCATCGAAGGAGAGATCTTCGATGCTACAGGTATATATTTGATATATGCAGAATTATGAATTCGCCCATGGTATACGATGAAATGTTTGATGATTGATCTGTTTGTGAAACAGGTCCTGATTATCACGTATATGCGGCGCAGTTTGATATGACCTGGCGCTGAAGCTGGTAGTCAAGGAGTTGATGGCCTTTTGGTGTTCACGTCCTCAAGTTATCATAGTTATCATTAATAGTTTTTGATACGATCTTTTGTAATAGTGAGCGAGTGTGTGTGTCTTGATTGTTGCAAGACAAAGTTATTCATGTAATAAGACAAGTTCAGTTGTTTTATGTTATGGAACAAGTCAGTTGTTTTATCCTATGAATAAAGTTTCCACATCTCAGTTACATTGATTGTATGATAAGTATTCATAATTGTAGATATGATGAAATATCTTGTCCCATGAACAAAGGTTCTATTGCTAGAATAAACATCGTTGAGTTTAGTCATAAAAGCAATGAAAGAAGTAATGGATGTCTTTGGTCCATTTAAGTATTTCGAGTGCTGAATTGATTAAGCTTGAAATCAAGTATTGAAGTTGCAATACTGAGGGAAATTAATTGAGTGTCATTTTTAATGATTAATTAATGGTGTTTATGGCTTGATCCGAATTCCTCCATGATTTTGGCAAATAGGAGCATTTGCCCGATGAATTGTGGAGTCTGAGATTAATTTGATAATAGATCAAATGGGGTTTTTCAAAAGAAAGATAAGTGAACATTGTATTCACAAAATTCGATCAAAGGACAGTATTTTGGATTATGTTTTCAACACAAGAGACTTGTGGAAATTTGCTTCACAGAATTATAATGTCATATATAGTGATATGTGGGGAATTATAATCATGCTCTATTTTAAATAGAGTGTGGCCTGTCAGAATCAGTCTTAGAATCTCCTAATACGTTCTAAACATTATAGTCGACGTCCACTTTAGGAAATAGATATTTTTCTCAGCAAGAATTCGTAGGATCGACAGTTGTGTCGATATGTATATGATTATGCGATAATTCGGAATATACATGAGTGGTTCTTTGTAGATTGCTCGTATTAAATGAGAGTGTGTTCCAAAATCGAATAGAAACAAAGTTCAGTTTGTTGTCTATGTAATTCCGAGAAAAGATGACTTTTCGAATTATGGTTTATGGATTGAAATTAGAAGTTTGGAATAAAGTGTCAGACTTATGTTGGAAGATGTTCCAAAGAGTATATGTCTGCTAATGAAAATTTGGTGATTAAGAGTGAGGGAGACTAGAAAATAGTTTTCTGCTTGCAATCCTCTTCATAAAGATCACAATGTTTTCATGAAAGAAACTTCTGAATAAAGTGCTGATACATTTAATATTGCTGTCAGGTCACAGCACTGTATTAAGTATTTCAGATCTTGTTGACAGATCAAGGTGCACTTTATGAATACAAAGAAAGTTGAGAAAATATCGGAATACGAACAAAGGTTTTTTTTTGAGCCTGGAAATCCAAAGTTGCATTTGAAAGGATTAAGAGAGTAATTGTTGCTGCAACTCTTATTAGAGGAATAAGATTGTTTAATCGTCATATAAGATGTTATATGAGAAATGTGACTATAAGAAAGACGTGGTAGCATGTCTTGTCAAGAAATGTGTCTTGGACAAGATCAAATTTGTTGACTACATTTATGTAGACATGCTTGAAGTCTGAGTGATTTGTATTAATGTAATACTGCAGTTTGTATTAAATTCGAATTGATAGTAGATCAATGTTTTTGGTTTAACCAAGATGTCGATTTAAGTGGGAGTCATAGTTAGTTCACTCAGGAGAAATATATGAAGAACATATTTTTGAGTGGGAGCTCAGGAACTCAAATATGTGGATGACACGTTTTGAGTGGGAGCTCGTGTTATCAAATATGTGGAGACATAATTTGAGTGGGAGTCGAATTCATCTTGTGTAGTTAACACATTGTGAAATTGTACCAATAGAATAGGATGAAGTTGTGAAACTATTTGAAAGTCAGTGTCTATTTTGAAATAGAACGGGAATTTTAAATAGTTAGTCGAGTTGTTTTGGATTATATCTGAGGAGTCAGAATAGAATCAAAAGGATGGTCCTTTGGAATCCAATTGGTCATTAAGAGTAATGATGCATAAAGGTAATGGTTGTATGACATGTGGGTCTATTATGTAATATTAGACATCATACAGAAACCATATTATCTGCTCGATGAAATATAACCGATGTTCTTGGAATAAGAGCAGTTATGAAAGTAAATTTGGAATTTATTGGAAGTAGATGTGTGTTAGTTAAGGGATTGACATTTGAATGTCAAGTTTTCTACATTGGTGCGAAAGTATGTAGACATCTCGAGTTTGTAATTGTTACAAGGGGCTCGGCATGACTGAGTGTGTTTTTCAGGGATGTTATCTGGTTAGTATAATCAGAGTAAGCGCTGGGAAGCGGTAGTCTCACTTAGTTGCGGTGTTTGCATATGTGTTGTCAAACAACATGGTGATATCAAGCAAGTTAATATCCGTGAATCGCAAAAGCATGTACAATCACGGATTGTGCAGTAACACTTTTCCACGAGCAAGCATTATCAAATGATTCTTATTTGATAAGGGATTCTGATAAAGTAAAATGCAGCTAGTTTATTTGTACTCTAGTGCAAGTGGGAGACTGAAGGAGATATGCCCTAGAGGCAAATAAATAAGAAGTATTTATTGCATTATCTCATAAGTTTATAATAGGTTTATGTATTATGCTATAACTGTATTAATCGGAATTATTAATACACGTGTGATACATAGACAACCAGGTCCCTAGCAAGCCTCTATATGAGCTAGTCCATTGGGCAACAGTTGATCGAGATTCCCGATCAAGGACAATGACGTCAGTTGACAATGGGGTCATCTTGTTAATAGAATAAGGTGGTGGACATACGCAAAGTATTGCAATAAGATCGTATTACGATGTTTGTCATTTGCAATAGATAAGAGTATGATAGCTTATTCCTTAGACCGTGAGACCGTACTTATTGTTGCTTCGTAGGAGTGCTTTGAGAGCATCAAACGTTGTGTCTTATATAGCATGACAATAACGGTGTCCATCTTGGGTATTCCGAAAGAGCATCGAGACGTAAGGATCAAGAGCGGGATTTGTTCATTCTTGTAATAGAAAGATACTCTGGGCCCACTCGGTGATATTGCATCTATATAGCTGCGCGGCTTATGACTAGGTCATGGAGATGTAATATCGCGGACGAGTTAATAACCTTCGTCGGTAACGAGATACAGCAAAGGCATCGGTGTGTCTACGATCATATCTCGGACAAGGTAGTATCGTAGAGACAAAGGGAATGAATATCATACTTATGGTTCAACGACGATATTCGTGGAATGCACAGGGGTCGTCATATATTTCCAGGTATCCCTGACGATCATTGGTGAGCGGAGTGTCTCGACCATGTCTGGAGTGTTCCCGAACCGTAGCGTAACAAACTTAAGGTCTTAGCGACGCTAGGAGATAGGTTCTGAAATTTTATAGGTTTTTATTGGAGAGAAAGAATTGATCCGGAAAGAGTTCCGGTGGTCCGGAAGGAGTTCCGGGGAGCTATGGAAGTGTTCCGAGAATGTCCGAAAGTTGTTCGGGTGGTTCCGAAATAGTTTCGGAGTCATGGGATATTGAATTATATATAAATATATTAATTATGAATTAATGGGATTTTTATATTAATTTAATATTAATTAAATAAAGGAAAAAGGGGGCTCCCACCTAAATGGGCCCTAAGAGGGCCCAAGAGGGGGAGCCGCACCAAGCAAGGAAGGGGGGGCTTGGGCCCCTAGTCCGAGTTGGACTAGGAGGGTGCGCCGGCCTCCCCCCCTCCTCCTTTTAGTCCCACATGGGGGAGCCAAGGGGGTTGGCACACCCCTTCCCCCTTTATATAGCAAGGCATATTAATTGATTTAATACATAGGAAATTCAGTTAATTCCCAATTTCTCTCTCGATCCCGTGGTTCCCAAGTTGGAGCCGCGCCGAGCTGAGGAAGGGGGTCTCTCTCCACCTAAGCCATACCGTAGAGCGTCGTTGCTCTGCGGGATTCCAGATAAGATCTACTCCTGCGATTTCAGCTGGATCTGAATGACCGGGAGTTGTCGCTAGGCTCCGTATGTTTGCGAGTGCTCGGAGGCTACTCTATTGAGGAGCTTGGGCGACGTCGTCTCGCCCCTACAGCCGCCGCGCCACCCCCCTCTGCTGCCGGCGCGCCAGCCCCGGTGCTGGCGCTCTGCCTTCTTCCGCCCGACGCCCGTCGACGCAGATCATCGTCGACACCCCGGCGTCATCGACTCCGACATCGCGGCAAGTTCTCCGCGACCTCGAGGTCGGCTACGTACGACTTCATCGTCAACGCTTGTGCGGGAGCGTAATCCCCGCTATCGGTCTACATGGAGGTAATGTAACCCGTTCCGCCACCGTTATCGCATGTACTGGATAGATAGATCCTGGCTAGTTAGGGTTTCGTTCGCTAGAAAATTATTGTTTTCTGCCCCGCAAACCCCTTCAAATAGGTACGTCATTTTTTATTGCAATGCAACAAAGCACAGTCCTGACACAAATTTTACCTCTGTATGCTGACTCTTTTAACCACCCACAGGCATCATCAAACACACATGAAAACACCTAACGACTTTATTGTCTACTACCTTGGTTTCTGTTGCTGAAGAATTGGTCGCCCAAGAGTCCAAAATGACATCCATGACTATCAAGATATTATTGTTACTTTTTCGATAAAGGGAGCTTTATTACTTAAAAAGTTTTAAGCATTACACCCGGCCTCTGCATAACATAGATGCACACAGCCGACAGGTTCAAAGTTCAAAGGAAAGTAAAAAAGTAGACGAATTACATATCATGATGAGAAAGTGTAAAAACGCCTAAGGTGGTGGAGGGATGATCCGCAAATTATGCTGCCATCCATGTTGGGATAAAAAGACTCTCGCCGTATCCTCCAGTCTGGTACACACCTCCATAAACAGGTCTTGATGCTCCACACGTTGCAACGGAGACCACGAACGGAGTGTAGAAGTAGTCCGGTAGATAACCTGCATAAGAGTAGAATTTTTATCATAAAAAACCTTGTCATTTCTACAAAGCCAAAGCGACCATATTACGGCCATTGCTGCCACCCTAATAAGTTGTTTAAACCTAACGTCCACACCATTGAGCCATGCGCCAAAAATATTAGCGACACTTGTTGGGGGATATAAGGAAGAACCTATTTGGATGATTAACCATATAGAACTAGCAAATTTGCACTCAAAAAATAAGTGTTTGATTGTCTCGTCTTTGTGACAGTAGACACACTTTTTACTTCCATGCCATTTGCATTTTGCAAGGTTGTCTTTAGTTAGAATTACCCCTCGACGTAGATACCATGCAAAAACCTTGTTCTTGAGTGGTATCTTCATCTTCCATAGGTTCTTATTATTTTCCACGGGCACTTCCGGATGGATAAGAGCTTTATACATAGAGTCCACGGTGAATTTACCAGATTTATGTAGATTCCACCGAAACTTATCAGCCCCATGTGTCAGGTTGACCAAAGCCAGCCGTTGTAGCAACTCATTCCAAGATGCTAGACGGGGACCAAGAAGATCTCTTCTGAACGTCATATTCGGCGGGAAATTCTCCAACACCTTAGCTAATGTATCACTTTTGTGATGTCCGAGGACTATATTGTATAAAGCCGGATATTGCTCTCGGAGTGAGGTAGGGCCAAGCCACCTATCCTCCCAGAACCTTATCTCTGACCCATCGTTGATAGAAAAAGTACCATATGGGAAGAAGAATTTCTTCGTTGCCATTAGGCCAGCCCAGAAATGTGAATCTCCTGATTTCCATGAAATCTGGGATAGCGCATTCGTGCCAATATACTTTCTCCTTAGTACAGTTTGCCATACCCCTTCCTCGGACAATAGCTTAAACATCCATTTACCGAGGAGAGCCCTATTTTTGGCCTGAAGATCATGAATCCCCAGGCCGCCATATTCCTTAGGACGGCAAACTATACTCCATTTAGCCAGTCTATATTTCTTTTTCTCATTATCCCCTTGCCAAAAAAATCTTGATCGAAAGTAATCCAGTCGATACAAGATTCCCTTTGGCAATTGGAAGAAGGAAATTATGTACAACACCATGTTGGTTAGGACTGAATTAATTAGAACCAGTCTACCACCTAGGGACAACAATTTTCCTTTCCAGCTACTTAGACGTTTTTGTAACCTTTCCTCGACGTGTTTCCATTGAGCGATCGTGAGCCTTCTGAAATGAATCGGAATGCCTAAATAGCTGATTGGAAACTGACCTTGCCCGCAGCCAAATAACTCAGCATACTGGGCGGCCTCGTCTTGGGCCTCTCCAAAACAGAACAATTCACTTTTATGGAAGTTGATCTTAAGACCGGAAAGTTGCTCGAACGCTGATAATATTAATTTCATGTTCTTCGCCTTTTCCATGTCATGTTCCATAAAAAGAATTGTGTCATCGGCATATTGTAGAATAGACAACCCCCCATCAACAAGATGTGGAACTACTCCTTCAATTTGGCCATCTGTTTTAGCACGCTCAATAATAATAGCTAGCATATCAGCAACTATATTAAATAATATAGGTGATAATGGGTCGCCTTGTCGTAAACCTTTTTTCGTTTGGAAGTATTTACCAACATCATCATTGACTTTGATGGCCACACTCCCTCCTGAAACAAAGTTATGAATCATAGCTCGCCATTCAGCAGAAAACCCTTTCATTTTAAGTGTTTGCTGGAGAAATGACCACTTGACTTTATCATAAGCCTTTTCGAAGTCAATTTTAAGAATTACCCCATTAAGCTTTTGATGATGCAATTCATGAACCGTTTCATGTAGAACAACAACACCATCTAGAATGTTGCGTCCCTGCATGAAAGCCGTCTGAGTTGGTCGCACCACATTATCAGCCACTGAGTTTAGCCTAATCGTTGTTGTTTTGGTGAATATTTTGAAGCTAACGTTAAGAAGACATATAGGTCTATATTGTTGGATCCTTTCTGCTTCATTAACCTTTGGCAACAAAACTATTTCTCCAAAATTTAGGCGAAATAACTCAAGTTGTCCAGCGTGCAACGCGTGGAATAACTCAAGCAAGTCCATCTTGATTATTTCCCAGAAATGTTGATAAAACTCAGCTGGGAAGCCATCCGGACCTGGGGCTTTGTTGTGATCCATTTGAAAAACAGCCTTTGGATGTAGCCACTTGCTGGTTTTTCCCATATCTTTTTAACCATATCAAAGAAACCATCTCGATGTAGCCACCCTAATTCAAATTTGAATTGGTGTTTACACGGTGGTCTAGTATTCCCTGTGGTTATAAGTATAGGAGCATGATCTGACAATGCTTCTATACGTTCTAGAGCCCGTACCGAGACCATTGGGAACTTGGTTTCCCAATCTGAGTCCATTAGTACACGGTCTAGTTTTTCGTATGTCGGCTCTGGGAGGCTATTTGCCCAGGTAAATTGTCTCCCAGCCATAGTAACCTCTCGTAAATCAAGACTGTCAATGACTGCGTTGAATAAAAGAGGCCACTTATTGTCAAATCTCCCCCTGCTCTTCTCATGCGCAAACCTTAGCAAATTGAAATCACCACCTATAATTATAGGGTATGGATTATCTTTTGTTAGGTTTACAAGCTCTCGGAGAAATGCAGGTTTGTGCTCATCCTGGGCTGCTCCATACACGGATACTAGACTCCATGTGAAGTTGTCGACTTTGTTACGGATATGGAACTTTATATGAAAATCACCTTCCGAACTAGCCAACACATCCATGGTTTCTTTTCGAACACCGAGTAATAAGCCCCCAGACCTGCCACGTGGTGGACGAGATACCCATGTGAATTCTACACCACCAGATAGGCGATTTAGTAGACTCACCGAGAAATCTCGTTTACCAGTTTCCGAAATCCCCACAAAGTCCAATTTATGATCCCTGATGGAATCAGCAATGCGTGCGTGTTTAGCCAAGTCCCGAAGACCTCTGCTATTTGCGAACATGCCATTCATCGGGAAACAATTGGAGATGTGGATATTTTCGGCTTTTTCTGTGGCGTAGATTTTTTCTTTTTCTTTGAGGAATTAGCTTTAGATTTCCGGTCAGATGCTTTAAGATCATATAATGAACTTAGCATTGCCTCATCCAAGCCCCCCTCAGTGACCTCCCCTACTAGATTTGCGAGGAGCTGGACATCAATTGTATCATGTAGCTCCTCCTCATCCGGATGTGGAGTATACGACTTACACGAGACCTTTGGAGTGACTGTTAACCAGTCATATTCCAAGTGTCTCAATGTTCTAGTCGATAATGCGATGTTGTTACTATTATTACCCAAAGAAACTCCTACACTATTCAATTTCGCATGAATATTTGAATTCGAAAAAGCAAGAAAAGACTTGGGATTTGTTTCCGTACCAGCATTGTCGAGGTTTTGTTCAGCTTTACGACGCCTCGCCTTCCTCATAGAATCCTCGTCCAACGTAGATGACCCGTCCGGTGCCACCGCGTGTCTCCCACTCCTCCTCAAAGGTGTCGACCCCGGGGTTAACAATGGCGAAGTAGAGTCTACCCCAGGTGTGACAGCCGCCGAGGAATGCAGCATCCCCACTGCGTCAACGTGATGCTCCTCGAGGTGTTCCGCATCGCAGCCAACCACGGCCTTCTCACTGAATGACGGCAGAGACGTAGCATGCGTTGCTGGAGTAGTCATCGAGTTATGCGCCACCGTTGACACACCATCAGGGCGGTTCTCAGTATAGGCCGTCGCAGGTTCGGGCGTCACAACAAGCTGATCGTGCACGGTAGCGACTGGCTGAGCAGTCTCAATCACACCATCACTTTGCCCAGCATGCACATGCACGTGAGATGAAGGCCACCTGGATAGCATCTCCATTGACTCAGGAGTTTTTTGGGTCGCCGCCTGTAGCATGCATTCACGTGACCTCCCATGCATCTGAGGGCAATGCAACGATGAAGGCAGCTCCATCAGCTTCACACTTCCCTCATGCTGCACCTGTGTATGATCCTCAGAGCTGAGAGTCTGATGCTGATCACCGCACTCCGGCGATTGTCTGCTGTCTACCGCACACACACCCCACGCCTTAGTGGCCTGGGCCGAACCAGCTTCACATTCCAGCACGTTTCCGGCAGTCGCCTCGCTGCTCTGTACCGCCTGATGGCGTATATGCTCCGACAGCTCCCCTGATGATAAATATTGTGCCATTATTTGTTTTCCCCGTGGAGTTTGTGGATTGGGATTAAGAGGAGTCACCGCGATACCATGTATACCATGCGGAATCAACGACAAAGAACTAGTTCCCGGTCCCGACACATATGCTTGAGGCATCGGTGTATCACCATCCGTCGCCACATCTTTTCCTTGCACATCAGGGAATGCAAGGTGCATATCCTCGAGACCTTTACCATCATCGTCCTTCTCATTCCTCCTCCACAAAAATGGTACAAAGTCCGGTTCCTGAACAAAATCCGATGCCTCTCGTTTATAGTGGAAGACATATCCTTTGAGAATAACAAAGGCATCGGCCTTAACGGTCTTTGCATCCCACACCTTTGGATCAGACATTGCCACCAACACTCTCACAATATTGTGACGACGAAGAGCAAGAAGATCAACATCCATGGTCTTACCAATGAGAGTACCCACAGCCCAAATCCCCAGGAAGTGACGAATCGAATTTGGAACCCCTGTCACATGCACCCAAGTTGGGGTTAACTCTGCTGTGTGCATGATATCCGCAGGCTTCCACACACTAAAGGTGATCTTGGAATTCTGGCGTGGCACTCCAAGCTCAAAACCATCCACCCTCTCCAAGTCAGAAAATGACGGGAAGTTCACCAGGAAAGAATTATCTTTATGTGGCATCGCCTCCCAACACCAGGATGACTCGGCTGGGCAAAAGCGTGCTACTAGTGTTTGCATGAACTCCGCAGCAACTGGATCCCCATCCACAGAAACCAATGCCACCGGCAAATTACTCGGTGCAAGGTTGGGCTTGAAAATCCCATCTGGCAAGTGGCTAAACATTGTGTCATTACTCCCAATGGCTGCCAATCCTGCATATGGCTTCGGTACCCTCAAGGTGGGGCATCGATCAGTAGGATGAACAATATTGTCACAAAAATAGCAATAACGATCCACGGTGCAATCTTGTGTAACATGAGTATCCACCTTGCAGTGCTTACACTTTTGCTTCTTAGTAATGGTCACAGGCTCAGCCACCTCCCCCACCGGTGTCACCGCCACCGGAATAGCGACTACTCCTGTAGCGGGAGTTGTCGCCCCCACCACACCAGTCGCCGCTGCAGCCGGTGTGGGCACCTTCTTTTTCTTCCTTTTATTCTTGTTGTTGTTACTTGCGGACGCACCCAGGACAAACGGAACCGTTGAAACATGGGCAGCGACAAACGGCGCAGGAGCCGGGGTTGGGGCCCTAGCCACACTCGCAGCGAGCGGCACCACGACTCCCCTTCGAGTATCTGGTCCTGCGTTCCTGCCGAACAGCATAGGCGGGTGAGTAGGGGGAAGCCCCGGCGCCACAGCTGCAGCCGCGGGCTGCTGAATCCCCAGAGCTGTTGTCCCCGCGGAAGGACCTGCGGCGTCAGTGGGATCACCTGCAGCGGCTCCCGACATGGCTGCGACCACCTCAGCGAACGACCTCGATCCCGGCGGGAGGGACGACGGCGGCCGCACAGCATACTCGGGCGTCGAGGGCACAGTAGGTCTGGGCGGCGTGGATCGCACGGGAGACGAGACAGGAGCTCTGTTGGTCTGCGTTGACTCGTACGCAGAAACCCTAGCAGAATTAGATCGTTTCCACAGGCCTGCCAGGCGACGCTTCAGATGCGGCCAGGTGAACGGACGGTCTTGATCTTCATGCATCCTGGATCCGCTCTTAGCCATAGCAGTTTCCGACGCGTGATCCACGCGATCCGCAGCGCCATCAGCGTCGTCCCCGCGAACGACGGATGGAACAACGGCTACGGCCGCAGCGCTCTCCGGCGGCAGTACCGCACCCTTGGGGACGGCGATCGAGGTTGCGGCCCGTGCGTTCTCCTCCGGCGACGGAGTCGCATGCGAGGCGGGGAAGAACATCCCCAGCGTCGCCATTGGAGACAAACGTGGTCTCGGGATCGGACCACGCCAACCCATGCGCATTGGCTTTGATGCGGCCACAGGAATCTTCGCCGTAGTTGGAGTAGACGGCGACAGCACCTCCGGCATACCCAGACGTGGAAAGGAAGGCTCCCTTCCAACCGCCGGCTGCAGCCTCGGTGAGCATGGTGGAGAAGAAGACGATCCTCTTTCCCAGAATCGCGACGCCGGCGTTGGGAATCCAATTTCTCTCCAGAATTCCTGGGCAATCTCTTCATCCGAGCGGCGCCCTTTCTTGGACACCGTCAACCACCCCACTTGCTGCGGATCCTCGTCGAGAATCTCCATGGCCGCCTCGAAGGGCACCTCGGAAGAACATCCATCAGACGAGGCATCCTCCACCTCCAAAGAACCCTCTTCCTCGACAAGGCACCCGAAGCGAGACCCCATCGCATCTCTCGCCGGAGACCCAACGGCGGAAGCAGACGCGAGGCCACCGGGGGCTAACGTCAGGCGACGTCGACTGATTCCATAGCTCGCAGTGCCTTTTAAATAGCGCATAACTCTCTCAAGCGCATGCCAATGATCATCTCCTGGGTTGGAAACAAACCGGCTCAACTTGCTTACAGCGAAAGAGATGTCAGGCCTCGTGGCACAAGCCAAATACATAAGCGAGCTAATGATCTGAGAATATCTCAGTTGATCTCTAGCAATGCCCTGATTCCTTCGAATCAACACACTGGGATCATATGGTGTCGGAGAAGGCTTGCGGTCGTCATACCCGAAGCGACTCAAGATCTTTTCCACATAGTGGGATTGAAGCAGTGTAATCCCACCATCACCACTTCAAGAGTTAATGTTCACTAGATTTATCAGTTTATATTGTACTACATAATAACTCACGATGATGCATTGAGCTTCTGAATTAATATATACTAAATATTATCTTTGATCGCCAGTTCCATACAAATCACTCCAAAATTTCCGCAGCAACGCGCGGGGTTTCATCTAGTTTACATAGAAGGGACACCCCATCCCCCCTTGATGTAGTTCCTCTAAAATCTCCAACTGGCTTTCTTTGGCCCATGTCCATCTCTTACACCCCAACCCTAGCTTGATTCCCGTCGTAATCCGCCGGATTTCTTCGCATGCGCCATCTCCACCGACGCATGCGCCATCTCCACCGACTCGGCGCCGTGTATCCAAGGATGGAAAATCATCAGAGGATACCATTCTCAACCTCATACTGAAGGTTTTCAGCCACCGGCAGTGGCGGAGCTGCGCGGGACTATGATGTCAGCGACATCACAAACAGTTCTAAGCAAGGAAGGAATTGCTATGTGTACACATACTAATTGACTCCAAAAGTACTACATGATGACCAAATTTGAGCATTTGACATCACTTGAACCATGTTTCAGCTCCGCCACTGGCCGCCGCTTGGAGGTACGAATTCATTACAAGCTCCCCTCGACAGTGAGGCGTCCCTGGTGACTTCTTCAATCTCAAAACTTGATCCGTCTGTTCAGTCTATCGAAGGTGCTCATAGTGGTAGGGCATACATGCGTACGTTCATAGAGGTGGGTGTTTGTGCGCGTCTATGTGAGAGTCTTGCTTTGTGCCGTTACCCAAAAAATAAATAGAAAAGCTCTCCTCATGGGACATATTTTTTTCTCCTTTTTTTTTCGTGTGAACACCTACACGCACACAATCTTTTTCTTTTTTTGAGGAGCACACAATCTTCTGTTGGTCTTATAATACTCTTAGGGTTGTGTGCGTGCTGAACAAGGATCCTGCCATGATATACCTTGTTCAACTACAACTCTCGAGTATATATACTCTGTACTCCGTAAGCCGTAAGAAGGATAAAACTCCGCGGGCCCTACGTCGGGTTGATTGACATCCATATCCATGGGACGTCGCCGACGGCGTCGTGGGGCTGCGGGCTGCGGCAGCAGGGAGATCCCTCGCGAGATGCTACAGGAGATCTTGCTGAAGCTGCCGGCGACGGACGTCGTCCGGTGCAGCCGCGTCTCCAGTCTGTGGCGCAGCGTTGCGAGCGACCCCGACTTCCGCGACCACCATGCCGCCACCTTCGTGGCCGACGCGGAACTCCTGCTGGTTACGGAGAGGCGCGCGCCCGGGTGGGCCGACAAGGCCAGCGTCTTCGACGTCTCCTCCGGCAAGCCCATCCGCGACGTCGCCATCCCTCGAGGCTACACCGTCGCCAATATCTGCAACGGCTTCCTCTGCTTCGTGCATGGCCTCAAGGCCAGCGCGGAGGCACCGGCGGTGGTGTGCAACCCTGTCACCGGCGAGGAGCTGACGCTCCCAAAGGGACCCCCGGGCCGGGATGCAGATTCACACCTGTTCGCTCTGGGGTTCAGTCCGTCCACCAGCGAGTACAAGATGTTCCGGTTTTCGTTCCGGCCAAACAGCTATGCCCGCGCCGCCGAAGTATACCTCGACGTGCACACCTTAGGCACCACCACTGGGTGGCGCCAGGACTCCTACATCTCCGAGTCGCGTCCGTTGCTACACTTCCCGCCGGTGTTCATCGCCGGCAGGTTATACGTACTCAACAGCGGCTCAACTCAATCGGTAGACCGCAGGATGGCCGACAGGATGATGGTAGTGGATGTCGCGACCGAGAGACGACGCATGTACCGTCTGCCGTACCCGACCAACCAGTATCACTGGACCTGGGACCCGCTAGTGGACGCCTTTGAGATGAAGGGGCAGCTGTGCCTCGCCGTAAACATAGTCGGCGGCGAGCATCGCCGCGAGATTCAGTTCTGGGTCATGTCGCCGCCACCGGACGATCACGATCAGCAGCTCGACGACGACGGCGACAAGCTGTACTGGGACCTGCGCTACAGCTTCCACGCCGATGACCCCTATTTCTTCAACAAGCTCACTTCTGTTTGGCTTGACGACGGTGGGACGCTGTGCTACAGGCATGGAGACACCTTGTACAAGTATGACACAGCAAGACACTCGGCGTCTCCAGGTCCCATGGCTGAATGTCTGCCATGTGACCACAAACTCCGGCTCCCTGCAACCCCTCCACGGTCTCTCAACTGCAAGGACGCCCAAAAACAGTCCAGATGCCAATGGGATGAGAGTTGGGATATCTATTGCGGTTACCGCCCCACCCTGCTTTCGCCTCTCACACTATCTTCGCCGCCATGTCAAGATCCACATAAACTTGAGAAAGACGTGTTACAACTACTCTAGTAGTGCGACCCCGTTAGAAGAAGCGAATCAGAATACTTCATTCTCCATTGAGGGGGTGTTTCCTTCTCAACCGGCTGATTGGTTATACAAATTGGCGTTATATGTGCAGGTGTGAAAGCCAGTGGCTAGGAGGCGAGACTGTGGAGTGTTGGAGCAAGCAATTGGCCGCTCGCTTCATAACTCTGTCCGGGATAGATTGGATTGACCGTCGTTACCTATTTCTTATCCGCCTTAGGCCTATTTGTATTAGATTGTCTGTTTGGGGGTGTTCTCTCCCCCCGACTATAAGCCTTCGTGCTATCTTGTGCCTCAGTTTGTATCCGTCGTTGGCGGAAACCTTGTTGTATGTGTGGATCATTTGGCCGGTTGGCTTCATTAATTTAAAGTCGGGTCTGCTCAGCCTTCCGTCTAAATACTTCATTCTCCAGCGGATCGCATGCACCTTCTTATAAAGCGCTAGCAGTTGACCCAACACATTTTGTCATTCGCGGATTTTAATCCGTCCACAAGTAATTCCGTACTTAGTGTCAATTTGGAATAGCTTGAAAAATTAGTGTCTGAGTACTTGGTATTTTCTACTACACTATGTTCATAAGTATAGGACGGTTTGGAGTTCAAACTCCCAAAACATTTTTTATATTGATGTACATATGGAAATTTAGATTGAATTCGCGTAAGTTTTTTGCTAATTCTCAGTCGACTGAGAATTTACTTAGCCCTCAGTCGAATCATCCGTCGAATCATCCACTGTTCATACTTTGCGCCGCGATTCGTGCAAGACCTAGGTCTTCTCCTTCCTCGTGGCGAGTGGCGGCAACATGCAGCTGATCCGGTGGCCCAACAGAGGCGAGATGCAAATTAACTTGGGGGTTGCGGTGGGGGGGGGGGGGGGGGGGGGCTCGCTGACGTCGGATATGAAAGGGGTGTGGTTAGAGGGATGGCCGGGGGTGCCGACATACCGGGAACGAGGAGCTTGCGGCAGGACGCCGACCACGAGTAGGAAGGTGGGTGGTTCAACTGGCGGTGGTTGAGGGGGAGGCGAATTTGTCGGAGTTGAGTAAGAAGACAATGATGTCACTCGACTGAGAATTAGCTTATTCTCAGTCCAATGAGCGCTATAGAGACCCTAAAAATAACTAGGCATACAAGCTACCGTTTCAGTGATATCACATAGGTTTATTAGTTCCATGACTCTCACAAAAAATATGCAAATTTAAAATAACGAAAGAGAGTAACATCTTTAACAACCTTAAAATGTTTTGGAGTTCAAACTCCCTAAATGTTTTATGTTATGTACAGATTGAGTATTTGGTTTGATTTCCAGTAAGATAACTATCTCTAAGGAGTAAGGACGGGCTGTTTTATTCGGGAGGATTGTTTTCATCATAAGGTGATTTTTAAGTCCATCCCCGTTTAAAAAATAAATAAATAATTGAATTACGCACTAGCGCAAAGCTTTTGAATCGGTGGACATTACTGAACGGCTAATGAGACCAACACGTATGTAAAGAGCTGTTCCTTTCTCTCTGTCTCTGGAATCCTGTCCACCAATGTTGGCTGGTGACTCGTCGAATCCAAACCAAAGCAAAGAATTAGTCGCTTTGGAACCGAACCAATTGGTCGCTTTTTTCCTTTTTCTCCGTGACAGATTTTTTATTCTTCCAACAACCAGTTCAAAAGAAGCCCAGGCGCGTTTAAGACCACTGCGTGGTGGACAGAGAGTCTTATGTTTGTCATCGTTTTGTCGCAGATCTACTTATTTTCACATGTATGAACATGGGCATTCGTTTACCAGAGGAACATAGGAGTATTTTGGTTCTTCACATTGTCAGGAAGATGGGCCATCTGTTTACCAGATGAACATGAGTTCAGTTTGCCTGATGGGTGCCAAGTTAGATTAATCATGGGGTATGTGTGTGTGGTTCCTGCACAATGTCTTGTACAGTAATAAAACCAGCTCATGCAATTGTAACAGCTTGTCCTGTTCTTCGCAAGAAAAACTACTGGTCCTATTCAAATCCCAAGCCTGCTGATTTGTCATTTTCTCCCCATCTTTGTTTGTACCAGGTTCTTCTTTCTAAGAAAGTAGCCACGCTGGTAATCTTCAGCGGGGCAGTGACAATTCGGGATAAATCAGCAAGTGAAACTGATAAAAAGCATAGCATAGATGAAAATTCGCACTGATTCATCAAAGGGTAGTAGCAGCACCATGAGATCAAAATTCAGACTAAATGTTCGAACTTTCCCACAGGTCAAAATTCCACGATAATTTATCAAATCCGCGCAAGCACAGAGTACAGCGTGGAGCTGCAGCTTGCAATAATCGATGGGAGGAGAGCAGGAAGAGATCATAATTTCACCAAAACAATGGCGATCTCGGGTCTCATGTCAGAAATCGAAGTCCTTGAGCAGCTTGCGAACCTGCTCGAGCGTGACGAAGAGCACGACGGTGAATGGCCCCTGGCGCGTCACCGTGGGGATGAACCCCTTGTAGAGCGCCAGGGCCCCCTCGGATCGCACGGTCTTGATGGCGCAGTCGATCGCGCCGGCGTAGGGCGGCGGGCAGCCTGGCTGCACCTTCATGTTCATGACCCTGGTCTTGACGCAGTCGACGGGGCTGGAGGCCGCCGCGGCGACGATCCCGGCCGTGAAGCTGGCGGCCACGTGCGTGGCGAGCCCGTCGGCGCCGGGCCCGCGCCAGGACAGGATGGCCTCCTTGGCCTGGTCGTACGTGGCCAGCTGCGAGGCCGTCACGATCATGGCGCGGTTGACCGTGAGCGAGGACCCCCGCCAGAGGCTGCGCACGCCCTCGTCGCGCACGATCCGGGCGATGGCGTGGGCGACGCTGCGGTAGTTGCGGCGCTCGGCGGCGGGGAGCCGGCCGTCGGCCTGCATCCGCACCATGGCGACGTCGGCCGGGTTGCCGACGGTGGAGCCGACGCCGCCGGCGACGAGGCCGGCGAGGATCTTGCGGTGGAGGGGGAGGGGGGAGGCGGCGCCGCCGGCCGAGTCCCGCTGCTCCCACCGGCGCTTGATGGTTTCGTAGAGGCCCATGGAGGTGGAGGAGTAGACGGCCTGGCGCAGCACGGTGGCGGAGACCCCCGAGAGCAGCCCCGTGGCGCCCTCGGCGCGCAGGATCTGGGCGCCCATGGCGATGGGGCCCCCGGGCTTGCGCGAGGAGGAGGAGGAGGAGTGCTGGAGGAGGTCGGCGTAGTGGTGGTGCGGGATGGGGAAGACGAGCGCGAAGCGCATGGCGGCGGGGGCTACCGCCGCCTCGCCGTGGAGCTGCATGCGGACCTTGATGAGGTCGAGCGGGTGCGTGGAGCAGCCGGCGACGACGGAGGCGGCGCCGCCCTCGACGAAGCCCTTCAGCCCCATGTCGCCGTCGGTGGTGATTCGTGGGTGCGGAGGGTCATGTGCCTACAAATCCGCCGAGGCGGCCGCGGAGGTGGAGGCGGAGACGGACAGGCAGGCGGCTCCGGCTCCGCGGGGTGGTGGGCTGGGTCTGGGTCTCCTCGTAACCTAGGACATGTGGGCCGTGCCGTACAGTATGCGGAAAGATCGTGGTGGGAGATAGTTGCTGCTGGTCCGCGTGCGCGTGCCAGCCCGCCCAGTGCCTCCCTCCATCCGTTTGAGGAATTAAATTCCATCGACCACAAGATGTGACACCTCCTTCGGTCGACTACAAGATGCGCATGTTTGAGCACACATTTGGCCGACCAAATGTAGGTTTACGAACAGTGCTCCGTCCGTTCAAAATTATTTAGATGTGTTTTATAATTGTGCATGGAAGGAGTACAATATTTGATCTTCTTTTGATTAAGAATCTAACGATATCGATATCGTATATTATGTATGATCGTACTAAAATTTAGTCAATGTTAAATTTCTAATGGGCTCTAATTGGAGACTAACGATTTATGACATTCCATCTCGAACTTCGATCTTGTTGGAAAATATTTACCAACAACAAAGATGGAGAGCATATTAAAAAAAATAGCAAATTTCGAAACATAAAAAACTACGGTAGAAACCACAATGAATGTTTCACTTCATATGGTACTAGAATTCCAAAGAAAAAAGTTTGTGCCTTTCCTCTCTGCAACAATAAGGAAATACTACATGAACTTCAACAAAGATCTTTTAATTTACAGCGTTACAAAGAATCATCATTATCAAAGCAAAGTTCCAACCATTGTTGCCGAAGAATGTCTAAGATGTGCGTCGAGATGTTAACACATGTTGCAACCACCAGGTTTTGTTCCCTCAAGTTTTAGTAGCTTCCTCTCCTCAAGTTTGTTTAGTTTGCTGCCAACAAACAGATAAAAGAATATGTTCTGGTAGACATTGGCGGACGCAGGGGGCGGGCCGGTGGGGCCACGGCCCACCTAGAAATCTGAGAATTTTTTTAACTACCCCTACGCTTCCTTCATGGGCTTTGGTCTTTTAGGTGTATCTTCCTCGTGTCGATACCGAGCGCTGAGCGCACGCGAGCGTCCAGTCTCCAGACGCACGCGAGAACGCCCCTACCTCGCCCGACGGAAACCCTAGGCGCGGCGCGGCGGTGGCCAGCCGACGACCGCTCCCCCTGACCCCTGAGCGCCCCCCCCTCCCCCGCTCGGCCCCTCACTGCCTCGCCCGCTCGCCGGATTCTCTTCCGGCCCCTGCATCTCGGCAGCCGGCCTCTACTCACAGGCGCAGCCGTAGGGCGCAGGCAGCCCTGTTCGGTTGAGCTTCAGGCCTTCAGCGCAGGTAGTCCATTATTGTCCATTGACCATCGCTTAACCAATGTGTAATTTTTAAATTGGGATTTTCTATTTGTCATTGTAGTATTGATTATGAAGAGGAATAACAATATTGCATCACTTTTCGATAAACATAAAGCCAAGAAGATTGCGCTTTCTTCGTCACCGTTGGTGGTAGATGATGAAATAACCGCAAACAATGGGATACTGGTGCCATACATTGGTTCTACATCTCCGGTCCAATCGGATGTTGAGAGTGACAATGAAAGTGAAGATGCAACACCACATCCACCATCACCCCAACAACCGTATGATGCACATTCTCTTTCGTATGATCCCGGAGAAAGGATTCCCATTTCAAGTTATAATGTTAATGATCAAGATGATGTTCGGAGAGCATATATTGGAAAAGGTCCATGCCAACCATTTGAACATGATTTCCCAACAAGAAAAATACAAGGTAAAAACCGGCACTTTAGCCATGTTTGGTTCACGAAGTTCCATTGGCTAGAATATAGTATTGGAAAGGATGTCGCGTTTTGCTTTGTATGTTATTTGTTCAAAGGGAGATCTAATGGGGGGCCTAGAGGTGATGCATTTGTTAAAGATGGTTTTAGAGGGAAAAGGCCCGAAGCATTCAAGAAACATGTGGGTGGTGTTAGTAGCATTCACAACCAAGCTCAAGAGAAGTATAGTTTATTTGTCACACCCAACACCAAGATTGACAATGTTATTGTGAAGATGTCTAACAAGGATCTAGTTCTCTACAAGACTAGGCTAACATATTCCCTTAGATGCTTGAGATTTCTTTTGAATCAAGGATTGGCATTTCGTGGACATGATGAGAGTGAAGAATCAAACAATAGGGGGAACTTTATTGAACTTCTAAAATGGCTTTCTCAAAGTAATGAAGAAGTTAATAAGGTTGTTTTGAAGAATGCTCCCGGAAATTGCATCTTGTATAGTCCAAGGATACAAAAGGAAATTATTAAATGTTGTTCAATGGAAACTACTAGACTAATCATTGAAGATGTTGGTGGTGACCACTTTGTAATTCTTGCCGATGAGTCTAGTGATATGTCTCACAAGGAACAACTTGCTCTTTGCTTGCGTTATGTTGATAAATTTGGAAGAGTATGTGAGAGGTTTCTTGGAGTAGTTCATGTTTCCGATACTACTTCTTTCTCACTTAAGGTTGCAATTATATCCTTGCTAAAATATCATCAATTGAGTCCCACTCAAATTCATGGTCAAGGATATGATGGAGCTAGCAACATGAAAGGGGAGATTAAGGGGTTGAAAACATTGATCATGCAAGATTCACCGAGTGGTTATTATATCCATTGCTTTGCACATCAACTTCAATTGGTTCTTATTGCCATAGCAAAGGAAAATGAGCCATGTGTGTGGTTTTTTTATCATGTTTCTTACTTGTTCAATATTATTGGAGTTTCTTGCAAGCGCCATGATATGCTTCGAGATGTTAGAGCTCAAAAGGTTTTGGAAGCACTTGAAATGGGTGAGACTGAAAGTGGAAGTGGATTGAATCAAGAAATGGGTTTATCTAGACCCGGTGATACTCGATGGGGTTCTCATTTCAAAACCATTTGCCACATTGTTGATATGTACCCCACGATTGTTGAAGTACTTATGAGGATTGGAAAAGATCCCTCACAAAAGAAAGAGTGGACAAGAATACGTGGAGTGACCGGAGCCTTTGAATCATTTGATTTTGCTTTCAATCTTAACTTGATGCTTGTTATTCTTGGTTATACAAATGATTTGTCTCAATCTTTGCAAAAGAAGGACCAATATATTGTTAATGCAATGGCTCTTGTTGCATTGGCAAAGAATAAACTTCGTGCTATGAGGTCTAATGGATGGGAATCATTTCTTCAAAAGGTGACATTGTTTTGCAACAAACATGGCATTCAAGTTCCTTCATCGGATGATCAATATATGGCTCATGGAAGATCACAACGGTATTATGAAATACAAACAAATGATGATCATTATAGAAGAGAAGTATATCTTGGTGTCCTTGATCAAATTATTCAAGAGATTGACAATCGGTTTGATGAGGTTAATATGGAGATGCTTATTTGCATGTCGGCCTTGAATCCATTTAATTCATTTGCTTCTTATGATGCACAAAAGGTAATGCGGCTTGCCCAATTCTACCCCATTGACATATCAAGTGTGGGGTTGATAAGACTTGAGTTTCAACTTGAAACCTTTATTGATGATATGAGAAAGGATGAGAGGTTCAAATGTGTAATCATCTTGGTGAGCTCTCTACTATGCTTGTTGAAACAAAAAAGCATCTTGTTTATGATTTGATCTTCTTACTTCTCAAATTGATATTGATCTTGCCCGTGACAACGACAAGTGTGGAAAGAGTATTTTCTGCAATGAGTCTAGTGAAGAACAAGTTGAGAAATAGCATGGGTGATGCTTTCTTGAACCATTGCTTAGTGACATTTATTGAACGAGAGATGTTCTTGAAAGTAAGTGATGATGACATAGTTAAAACCTTCATGGCAATGACTGAGCGTAGAGTTCCCAAATGAAGATATGTAATTTTCTATTTGTGCTATATTTTATCATGTAAGACTTTGTCCATTTGTTGAACCATTTTGCATCGGGAGCTCACACATTTGAAACATATGTATTGATTTATAATGTTATAAATCATTTTGCAATTTATATTTTTTTTTGAATATATTTTTAAGAGTGTGCCCACCCTTCAATTTTTTCCTGCGTCCGCCACTGCTGGTAGATACCATGAATGAATGAAAAGTCATATATGACCTATGGTTGTGTCATTTAGTTTAGTAAGGTTGTTTTTCCCATGGAAACATTGTAGAAGAACATGTGTAAACACCGCTAATATCAGGAGATCCGTCTATAGGGCTACATATCTTTTGTGATGGCACCACAAGAAATTATGAATCATATAAAATAAATGATAGCCTTGAGTTGTACGGTGGCGTACATGAGCTCTAGCACACCGTTTTGGGGGTTCTTGGCAGAGGTGTTTTGATGCCACAAGTTGATTCCAACCTAGTCAAACTGGCATAGCACCTCTTGTCACACCTTGTTGGTGCATAGCGTGATCTTCACACCCTAGTTGTGCTTAGTGATTTGGGAGGCTTGGAAGCGTCAGAATGTCATGGTGTTTGACGGTGCAGCGCCATTTTCCTAAGCAATTATGTGACGTGTGTGGAGTGAGGGATAAGTGTGCTTTGGTGTGGGTCTCTTGTGCACCGGGAGAGAGGAGATCCTTATGGTGAAAAAAAGTTGGACGTGTAGCAAATAGTTTCCTAGATCCTTTGTAAGGTAGCATGCGACAACTCTGATGTTTTTCTTGTATCCATGGTCTACCATCATTCATCTCTTCAATACATGAGTAACATGATACATGTGCTTTGTGTAATCTATAAAAAAGTATTAGTACCAGTGCGATATATCTTCACTTCATAAAGTTACAACTCCAAATATATTTGTAACCACAAAAATAACCTTATTGTTTAATAAAAAAATATTAGTCCATGGAGATGAGTGACGATAGTTCAATTCAATGCAAAGTTGTTTACTAGTGTATATTTGAATTTAAACATGTGTCGTGATTTTTAGTTGAGTAATGTTAGGTGCTCCGTTCTTAAATAGATGTTGTTTTGTGTATCGACACAATATTCAATTTGTATATCCGACCGTCAGCTTTTGACACAAATTTATGAAACTACATGTTGTATTATAGTGAAAGTAGTTTTCATGAGTAATCTTTTTTTATGGAAGTTTTCACAAGTAATCTAATGAGGAATGACAAAATCTTCCTGAACTTGTTTCCCAAGTCCTAGATGACCCGTTTCACTGACCGGTGGGTCCGTAGAGTTCGGAAGACTCGGTCCACTTGACAGTCACGCAAACTAACGGTGAGCGTCCGCGAGCGCGACACGTGTGCACCGAACACCGTCCGGAAACGGAACCAAAGTAGCAAAACAAACACCTCCCGGTTAACCAAGCCATCCATCCACCGCACGGAAACAGACTCCCGTCCATGTACGAAGTTACGGACGCCACGCCGCCGCGCTAGTTCCTTCCAGCCGTCCGGGCGTCGCCTCCTCCGGGCTCCGGCGATAGGGTTCCTCCCGATGGAGCCGCCCTCCACCTCCTCCCTGGTGGCGGCGCTTCCCCCGCGGCGGTCGCCGAAGGTCAGGCTGCGGAGGCAGAGGCTGGAGTCGCTTCTGCAGGAGCTCCGGCGGACGCTCGACGGGCTGGGCGACGCCGATCTCGGTCTCGGCGATTCCCTCGCCGAGGCGTCCGCCGACACCGAGGAGGCCGAGTACGGGGACGACGACGGTGACTCGGCGGCGTCGCTGGCCAGCGACTCCGACCACGCGACCGACCAGGTACGGATGCGGCGAGGCTTGCTACTTTTGAGTTCGAATCGAGACCGTGAGGCATTAATTGCACTAGTTGGAGTGGAGTAACTGTTAGCGATTTGTGGTGATCCAACTGAATTCTACTGCTACTAGTTATTTCAGGTCTGTACGCATAAGTATGATCGGCTAGCCATCTAGATCTGAGTTGGGCACCTTGTTTCCGGAACTAAAATTGCTTTCATACTGTTGTTATTCTCATGGTATTTGTCTCTGGTTCGTCTGTGTGGTGACTTTTGGTTAGTAAGGCTAGTAGGGAACCTGTGAATATCTTGATTCAGTTACTACCATGTGAAGATGCCCTTCTATTAGAAATACATGATCAAATGCAGTGTGTAGGTTCTCTAAAATAAACATATTGTCGTCTAAGATGTGGAGCAAGAGGATGCGATGATTTAGGATAAACATCTCTGTAGTACCTAATAACTTCTAGTTGTTGTCATATGTGTTTGTTTCGGGAACTTGTAAGCTTTCATAATGCTATTCTTGTGTCTGTCGCTGGTTCGTCTATGTGGGGACCGGTGAGAGGGACTAGTAAGTAACCTGTTAATACCTTGATTCAGTTACTACCATGGGAAAATACCCTTTTATTTTATTAGAAGCATGATCAAAAGCAGTGTGTAGGTTCTCCAAAATAAGCATATTAGGCATCTCAGATGCTGGAGCAATAGGATGCGATATTTAGGCTAAACATCTCTGTAGTATTTACAAAATAGGAAAGGAACTGCTGCTACCAAGGAATGAGATCAAAATAGGAGGTGCAATCTTTTTTCAGTTTACATTGTATTCCCACTTTTCTCATTTAGAATGTGTGCAGAGGAATCTCATGTCTGCCGGAGCTCTTTTTTCTTGAGCGATAACACGGGGAGCGTGCAGAGTTTTCATTATTGTTCATTTTGCCATGAAGCTGTCCCAATGCTCTTAACGACTTGCTTTCACCTTGCAGATGTTTGATCTTCTTAAATCTAGGTTTGAATCACCTGAGTTTCTTCAAGAATTCGATGAAATTCAGAAGTCGGTGTGTCAAAATGGTGCTGGTACGGCTCTATTGAATGTGCTCATTACTGCTAGTAGTGCATAATTTATCTGAATATGTGGCCAGCTGCAGTAGTTCATCCAGTGGATATGAACTATCAGTTCTCTTCTATGTTGTGCTTCACGACCCTGTTTATTTAATTCTTCCAAAATTTGCTTCCCATCCCTTTTTATTTAATTCTTCTTCAAATAGAGATGCAATACTGTACAATTCTTTCACTGTCCTTTGCCACAGTTGAAATGGATAATTCATGGGATATGGTAAAGGCAGTAGATGTGTGGGAAGATGATGACGACAATGGATACGTTCTTGTTAAGCCAGAGGATGCAGCTGAAGGGATAGCTTTCTTTGTAGCCACATACTTATTGACACTTACACAAACCAAGGTAGGAATCTCTTACTATTTTGAGTATTTTCACTCCAGGATAATTTATGCATCACCTTGACACCAACGTTCCTATTCCCTTAAGCTGTGCATCTCTTTATAAGAAATGCCAAATGCCACTAGTTCTGCTGCTTTTCTCTATAATATATCCTGTTGTGGTGTGCCTCTTCTTGTATATATGAGGTGCTTCATTTATCTGACCCATGAACATTTCATGTTCTACAGGAATTGTCTCCTGATCGACTTCAAAAAGGTCCACTCTCTGATTTCTTTGTTCATGAGAATGATTAATCAAATCATTTTAAATGGATGTTTTGATGCTGAACTTCCTGACCATTCTTTTGCCAGCGCTTAAGAAGACATTTTCAGCCGAGAAGAGAAAAGGCAAACTTCGGAAGGCATGGGATGGGACAAAAGTCATGTATAATGTAGCTTCATGGGGTGCCACAGCTGTTGGGTAAGTTGTTCCACTGACCCTGACATGCAATTTCAAGAAAAGCTGAACCAACATGCATAGCTTGTTTACTAAGCTTGAGATGTTGCACATTAGTTTCCGATCCAACCCTCAGCCGCTAACTTCGTTTCACAAACCACATAAGCAGTGAAAAGTAACACTAATGTCTTCAGAGTTCGTCTTGGCCATCCATTCTGTAATTTCTTCCTCTCTAGTGGGTTACCAGAGGACAGTTGCATGCTTCAGAATGTGCTTATACAGTGGCCGTCCATTTATGTAATCTATTCCTAGAGTTAACCCTGGGAGCAACTACACGATATGTGTTGACCCCATGATTAATCACTTCCAAGTTCCAATGGTGTTAGTGTAGGCTGACCTATGTAACATTGCCATGATTTGGGACATCAATCTTGAGGCCAGGCCTGTCTGGTGTGCTCTGCTCCTATTTGTATCTAGATAAAATTTACTCCTTGCATTATTTCATTTAGCAAGTACTGCAAATATACGTTGTATATACCATGTCTAATATGACTGTTGTCTACATTTTTCATGGTTGCAGGATCTACAATAATCAAGAAATTCTTAAGGTGGCAAGTACAGCTGTTCGGATGTCCTGGCGCGTGGTATCCAAGTTACTGTGAATGATCAGTGGTGGTCACCGTGGTTATTTAGGTAAAGGTCGCCACATTGCTAGGAAATCTTTGAGTAGTAATATACTGTTTGATCGGAGGATTGGAGTATACCGTTTAGGTCTATTGGGACACTTCAAGAATTGAGGATTAGAATTCACGTTTGTGGGAGGCTTGAAAGCACAGTTACATAAATTACATTGGTGCTAGAATGTAAATATGCCATCCATTTGGCTGTGTGAAACAACGCATATGCTCAGCATTTGTAGAACAAAAAATGTATATATATGACATTTTTCTCGGTGATGAACTGATAATGCCAGAATAAACTCTGGTGAACCCAGCATTTGTACTCAAATATGCAGATATGCCACTTATTTAAATGTTTTATCTCCAACGGCAAAATACACGCTCAACTGATTGCAAAAAATTGAATCCGCATGGAGCTTTTACACAATACATTGATCACAAAGATAACATGTTCAAATCAAGCAACATGTGCAGGGTGTCCCTCCCTTGTTTTGTAATCTTGTGGTACTTTAAAAGAAAATTATGTACCCTAAAGTACAAGGTCACGGCAACTGTGCCATCACAATCAAGTAAGAAAAATCTGTACCCTAAAGTACAATGGCACATCTAGAACATGCATGGCCCACCCATTGCTGCTGTTCCTTTTATTTCAGGAGATCACCCAATTTTACACAGATCCACAACCTGAAGATCTAGATGGCAATCATAGGTCGTCTACATTGCATTCTCCAAGATAAACCTTGACACTTCGAGGAGAACCGCAGCTGCCTTCGGCAATAATCGCTCTATCATTTGCTGACATGTGCTGAATAATTTTGTATATCATCTCAATCTGATTCATCACAACAAAAATGCATGAGTTAAGAAATGACGAACAAAAAGTGGCAAAACAGAAAGCATGTTAAGGCAAAGGTGAATATTACATCTTCAGGGCAATGACAGCGATCAGCGATTTGTTCCAGGGTTAATGGTTCAGCGGGGTCTTTGCAGCTGAAAGAGAACAAGCAGGCATATATAACCAACAGGTATCTAAGTATCTCCAAAGAGAACATTCATTGGATTAATCAACTACGGGTTATTAAGAGATTTCATGCCTGGCTTCATTCAGAACTTTCAGCACCCTTTTCTGAAGTGCCAAAACGTCTCCTGCTGCCTTTTTTCCTGCCTCAACACCTGTACAGCGCATAGAGCATATACACTCATAAGAACAATAATAGCTTTAAGGAGCCTGAGCAATATTAGTGCATCTTGAGAAGCGTACCAGGCTGATGATAGGCATTGATGTTTACTAAAGAAGCATAAATCCCAACTGCACGTTCATAGAGTGCCACCAGTGCTCCAACAGCTCTTGGAGTTACTTCTTGCACAGTAACGGAGATGGACTCCCGTTCATTAGAATAAAGAGCAGCACGTGTACCCTAGAAATATATGGTTTCCCCGTCACAAATCATTATACTTGTACACACATTAACATGATTATATCTCTTCAAATCTGAACTGTGAAGGCAAACCTGCAACATGCCAAACAAGTAGTCACCACATGTAACTCCAGGTTCAAGCTCCCAATCATGACCGGGAGGCCTGTCACGCAAAACCTCGATAAAAGTAACAAAGAAGTTGTGCACCCCATCCCTCAGCTGTTGAATGTAGCTGCATTCATGAACAATTCATTAAGCGTTCCACCTTAAAAACAGCAAGTACAGTAGAAAATAAGCAGGAACGTACGCATGCTGGTCTGTGCTTCCTTTATTACCATATACAGTTAGCCCTTGATTAACCTGCCATTAGAAATTTCTGCACTTAACAAAGCACACTACTGAACATAAATTTGGCAGCTACTCCCTCGGTTTTTTAACATAAGATGTTTTAGCCTTTTGCCACATGCATATGTCCAAACTTGTATCTACACATGTTTTAGTGCTCACATTCACTCATTTTGGGGTGTATCTAGACAACATGTGCAATAGCTAAAACATCTTATATTAAAAAACGGAGGGAGTAGTAGTGTTTTTACAGAACATCAGGCACTGGGGCAATAGATAAGCTAGAATATATACCCGGTTGCCATCAAGGTCAAATTCTTTCCCAAGAGATTCCATGACAAGTTGTTGCAAATATCTACTCAACAGTAGCAGACTGTCCTTGTACGGAAGCACAACCATATCCTGGAAGATGAGCAAAGTGACTGGTAAGCAAAATACTCAAATCAGAAACCTCGACAGAAGTTGTAACCAATGAAGCTGCAAACCTTATTGCCTATTCCTTCTGTAGCCCAATACCAACATAAAGCAAGTAATGCTGCGGGATTTTCCTTAACCTGGACAAGTGCAAAACAACATTTGAGACATCCTCCATGGTCAAATCATATTATCAGACTAGTCTATACATCTAAAATACCATACCACAGTGTTCCTGGTCTCCTCATCCATTAGTGCTGCACCAATTAGCATTTCCTTGACATCGATACCCTAGTAAGTAGCAAAACCTACTTATGTTAATATGGAAATTCCTAGAAGTCCACTAACCGACCCAGGAAAATGGAAGGCACTGACCTGTAGTGCAGCTGGAAGTAACCCCACAGCTGACAATTCTGATGTTCTACCACCAACCCAGTCAAACATAGGAAAACGGTCTAACCATCCCTCTATTCTAGCAGTATTATCTAATAAAGAATTTTCTTGAGTAATTGCAACACCCTGCAAAATAATGTGTCATCAGATGGTGAACTTGTTTTATATGACTAAATTGGAGTGCAAACCGTGCATAAGACAACCATACAATTTTTAAGACAGATATTGATTGCCCACAGAACTTCTATAATACAATCAACTGTATTATCAAGACAAACGTTTTTTTATTAAGCAATGAGAATGCACACAAAATTATGTATCAATGCATATATCACGGAAAGTAGTTACAGGGTACACCTAAAATACTACAAGTGCACCGGAACTGAATCCAGGCCAGTACATACAAATTATCTCACTAGTTTGTAGATGAAAAATGAGTCAAGTCTCCTTCATACAAATATATCAGTATCTGTAGTACGTTAAGACTAGTCCGGAATAATACTCACTGGTTGTAGTCATCATTTTCCATTTCAATATATAAATAACATGCAAGAAGAAAAAAGAACCTGAGGTCAAAACCTGTTTCGAGAAATCTAGTCCAGCATCTCTGAAGGCTTTTTGTACTTCTAGTAGACCATTCCGGGTTTCAGGTGTACCACCACTCTGTACGTACAAGCAAACATGTAATGCGAACGCGTATATATCGAATTTCAGGTGGAAAAGTAGGGGCATATTAAGGGAACATAGGTTCAGTATGTACCTTGGAGATTACAATTACAAGAGTAGATGCAAGTTCTTCCCCTAGTTGAGCAATTTGATGATCGATTCCAGCGGGATCGGTGTTGTCAATAAATCGTATCTGATATCAAGCAGAATAAAAATAGGTAAAGCCTAAAATAGCTGCATAGACAACACCTAAATCAACACAAGGAACAGGTGCAATGAAACCACATTGCACATATTAGAGAACATGGGGCGATACCTTCAATGGGGGATTATCTGGCGCAAGCGCCTCAGAAACAAACTGAGGCCCCAAAGAAGATCCTCCAATTCCTATAGAGAGTATTTGCGTAAAACGACCAGCCTGAGAGGACGGAGGTTTAATCTGCATTGATAGCAAAGCTGGCTTATGAGTGATTGTAATAATAAGAAACGAAGTAGGAAAAGCAAGAATAAGCTAAACATAATCAGCTACTGTATCTTGTACAATCCCCATTCCCTAATATCCATTCATGCCAACCAAGAAACAGTGTGGGTGTATCTATGGCAGAGCATGGTTACATACAAAAAAGCTCTAACTACCAGTGCTCTCTATCTGGCTATAAGCAATTGCATTTCCTCACCTCAATTCGCAAATTATTAAAGCTTTTACCGTGGCAGAGCTACATTTATAGAAGAGTGACGGTGTTGCATTGCAAACCCCCAATTACTCTATCCAATCTATAGTAGGAGTACTCCCTCTGGACTAGCAATAACTGTAGAGTTGGGAGAATAGAATAAAGTTCTACTCACCTTGCCAGAGACGATGTCCTGGGAGAAGGCGAGGATGTGGTCGACGGTCTTCTCGATCTTGGTGCGTAGGAAGGAGTTGGGGGCGAGTGCCGGGTCGCGGAGCCAGTAGTGCCCCACCATGCGCCCCTCGTCGGGGTTGGCGATGGCGCCCTTCTCGAGCTCCGCCATGTCGACGAAGGCCTTCTCCATGAGCGGCTCCATCCGTTGGAGGAACTCGTCCGTGAACCCCATCCGGCTGACGTCGACGAAGAGGCCCAGCTCCTTGTGCTGGTAGAGCCACTCGACGTAGCGGTCCCAGAGCTTGATCGGGTCCTTCTCGACCGGGGCGGCAGGCTGCCTGGACGCGAGCGGCGGGGCCGGGGCGTGGGAGGAGGAGGGGCTGGAGGAGGAGGAGGAGAGGGAGAGGTCGGCGATGGAGTTGGGCGCGCGGAGGCGGAGGTGGGACGGGCGCAGGAGGAGCTGCCGCTGGAGCCGGAGCCGGCACGAGGAGGGCGGCGCCGCCGCGCCGGAGATGGACGCCATCGGCGCCGGAGGTGGCGGCGGGTCGCTGGTCACGGGGGCTCCGGAGAGAGGGTTTAGTTTTGGGAGGAGTCCACGAGGAGGAGTAGGTGGTGGCCTCGCTGGGCTTGGCTTTATCTGGGGAAGACGAAGACAGAGGACGACGCGAGACACGTCACGGCGGCCGGACGGACGTAGCCAGGGCCCCACAGCTCAGCGTCCTAGCGGGTGGACGCGGCCGTTCCTGTGCTGCGCTCGCGGCGGCGGGGCGGGGAGGCTCCGGTCCGTCTGTCGCACGTGTGAGAGGCGCGGCGCTGTCGCCGGAAAGATCTGAACGGCGGAGACGGACGGCGAGGGCCTGAGAAGCGACGGCCGGGGCCGTGTACCGGAGGATCTTTGCGTGACGGCAACAGGAGGGAACGCACGGTCGACGACGATAGGCGATGATATTTGCGTGCGTCTTCACGTCCGTGTGTTTATTCGAATTAGGGCCGGAATTTCATAGGAATTTCGTAGGACTTCAAATTATAGAATTTTTTCTATGAAATGTCTTTGATCATACCATTTAGCCCATCAATTTTTTTAGCTATTTCATTTCTATGCTCTCTGTACCATAGGAATCTCAACATGAGCTTAAAACTCATTTTATTTTTTCTTTACAAAGTTCAATGCACTTACATTCTACTCACTCTGTTCCATATTAGATGTCTTCATTTTGTCAAAAAGTAAATGTATCTAGACATATAGCATACCTAGATACATCCAAATAGAAGTCATCTAATTTAAAACGGAGGGAGTATCTCTCTATACTCCCTCGTCATTCATACAAATATCATATGTTTGTTTCATATGCACCATCTAAACAAACCATGTAGAAACTGAGGCACATGACATCTCAATTCTTTGTTTTTCTTCCGTAGGATTTATCTCGGAAGAGAAGGCTACGAAACGAACATCTCTTCTTTAGAGAGAGGGAAACATCTATGAAGGAAATTAATTGGTCTGCTTTCTTACACCGACTTCACAACCATCCTTTGTTGATGACTCTATTGCTACGTTTTAAAAATCCTGCAATTCAAATAGGCATGTATTTACTAAGTTCTGTTGTTTTTTTCTCTCATCTTGTTATTCTGTTCGACGATGTGATTCTGTAATCAGTTTGTTTGTGTCATTTGGATGGTGACTCATATGAAAGAGCTGACAGAGAAAGCAATTTACTACTGTGTCTTCAGGCCGAAATAGATGAAGCTTTCAAAGACTTCGGGATAAAAGATCTCTAGTTTTGACTAGAAATGACAAATTGCAATTTTACTTATAGTTTTTTTTTCTCATTTCTATCTTTGAATAGATTGAAATTTGCAAGCACTGTCAGTGTATATACTCGCTGTATGCTCAGCCATCTTGGTGTCGATGTGCAGCATGTGCACTTGACAATGGATTAATCATAACAAACACCTGCTGCCTTCCTGCCCCTGCCTTGCCGCATCTCTAATGGCCGCCGGTTCGCCGTCGCGGGGCAAAAACCCCTCAATCGATGCCGTCTCATGCCCAGGGCTAATGGACGTCTAGGAAAACGATTGCCTCCTTCCGACTGTGACATGCTCAAGGCCAACTGAACGTTTAGTTTTAGCCTTTTAGGAAAGCGACTGCCTCCTTCCTGAGCTAAAAGGCAACTCATCGCTTCGGGACTCCAAATGCTCGACTCTGAGCAGACGACTCTTTGGGCTGCTCAGCTGGCCATACCTTCTCTACATCCTCACAAGTCAAACACAAAAGCTTACGGCAATAAACTGCTCTGCTATCATTCAACTAAATCGTTATAAGGGGAACCTAAATTTGGGGGTCACATTTCTGTCAACAAGGATATGTAGAGTGTAGGACATGAACTAAAGAAATATTTTTTTCTCAAACAAGAAATGAAGAGAACCTAACTCTGGTTGGTGAAGGGGCGGCAATTCTCATTTTCCAACACCAGCCAGCCTGGTTTCAATACAAAACAGAAAACACCAACATGCGTAAGCCACAGAAAACAAGTCGGATAGAGAAATCTATGATTAGTTAAAGAACTCTGATTGCCATTGTATATCCCTTTGACAGAGAGAGCACGCAGACACCTCAGGCGGTTGCATATGACTTTGGAATAACAATAGCAGCCCCCCGACAGGTGGCAAGCCAGGCAAGGAATTGGGCAAAGACACCATGCGCAGCCGCTAGCCGGCTACCATTAATTTTAGCGGAACAACAGAAAGGTGCGATCATCCTATGGGAGATCTCAAGGGAAGTAAAGCTCCTAAAGAAAAGATTGAGGCAAAATACTAATTATTCAGAACATTTTTTGTCTACAAAGCAAAACAGCAATGGTACCAGATTATCTCCTTACAAGATTTTTTTCCCTATGACTGCTTGCTTGGTCAAAGAAGGGCGGAAGCCGGAAGATCTGCTCAGTCGTCACGAGACCCAAGTACCTGCTTCTTGATGGAGCTGATTCTGGTTATCAACTCATCCCTGTTCTCCTGCATTACAAATAGTAGAAATATCAATAGCTGACACCGGCATTTAAAAGTTTACACTTCAAAATGAAGTATAAATAATCACCTTAAATATCAGATATCGCGAGGTGAACCAGACAGTGAAGCCAAGGCCAACAACTTCCATCACCTGAGGAACCTGTCCATACAACTGTGAGATTTACTAATTTACGTACGCATTTTGTAGAGTCTTTCTAAATTTGTTAAAACAAAGAGAGATTTCTAGAGCTCTTGAACGTGACTATGTAACTGTTTCACCAAGGTCAAACCAGTTACTGGCAAACGGTAGAAAGATCTGATAGAATCAGTACGTTTTGCACTGACCACCATTTCAAGCAAATAAACAATGAAATAATCCAACTAGTTCTGTTGCAAAAAAAAAGATCCCTTTCGTTCAAATATTTTCTTTGCTTTTAACTACATACTTCCGGGGCCATCCAGTTGAAGACAAAATAGAACAACATGCTTCCTACATAAAAATGTGCTCAGTATTACTTGCCTTCTTGTCAGAACATGCTATTTCAAGTGTGATGAAAGGTTTTTTAGATAATGATACTAATGTAAGCATTCTTCAAAATTAATCTATTAACTGCCCTTTTTCTTGTCTCAATTGATGGCTACAAATATATGTCATGATGAAGTGAACTATAATCTCCATTCTCTAGTGCTTACATAGGGACAATGAGGGAAGAACCAAACAAGATTGAGAGAAATAGAGAGAAACGTACCACAGGGACCGAATCAAGTGCAGAAACCACTATTGATGATATCCAAATAGCAACAAGGGCGGAGCTCCCATAGACTAGAGCAGTATATGAACTGTCAGAATCCAACTACATAAGAAGAGTTCACAGAGTCAGCCCATTAAAAATGCATTACTGTTACCAGTAGGTGGAAACTCTCAGGACGCTTACACATAGCACAAAATGTCATTTGTGACAGAAAGAGATACCCTGAGAGAAATTAAAATGAATTCAAGGAGATCAAGGAACTTTAAAAAAAGTTGGCCCTATTGAATCTATAATATTGTTTACTACATAAAATTTGAACTGACAATACTAGTGCATTCTACTTTTATAAAGGCAAAACATTGGGATCAAATTATCCGAGAACCTGAATCCATCATGAAAGTTGTTCATCACTCATTGTTCTTTTGAAGAATAATCTACTTTAAGGGGATATACTTTGGTAGTGGATGTGCTGTAACAATGGCACAATCTAGTTTCAGGGTGTACACTTTGTAAGCGGATGGGTTGGCAATTTTTTCCCTCTAAAGTCTGAAGACCACCATATAGACCACATCAAACTGATACCGATTAATACTAGCTAGATAACCATGCATTGCTACAGATCAACCAATTAGGGTATCTCATCCGGTCGACATGTCAAACCAGAACCACCAGTAAAGTGGTCCATGCATGGCTTTGGCTTCATCTCAAGATTACAGCTGAGCTTCACCGTAGGCAGAATCAGGAGTTGTTTGCGAGAGAGAAGAAAACATGGGCTGATTTAAATTCCCAAATTTGGAGGACAGCTGTTGTGGTCTCTGTATATATGTTT
Organism: Poa annua; assembly: GCA_026929855.1. NCBI lineage: Eukaryota > Viridiplantae > Streptophyta > Magnoliopsida > Poales > Poaceae > Poa > Poa annua. The sequence continues at coordinate 79,888,124 of CM049432.1, forward strand.
TGCTAATTTGTGATGATCCCACATGTAAGGAACAAGAGGAGAAGGTGAAGGGACAGTGGCCAGACATTGACATCTCTATACGAGTGAGAAAACCAAGCACTCTCTATGCACTGCTTCAAGTAAGAAAAGAAAATTTCATCGAGCTAGCAAAAACTAATGGACCTCCTAGTGCACATGTGACTGGAATTTTGTTCAATTCTTGTCCAAACCAGACCACTGTATATCCATCCAACTCAGATCATTGTATCCCTCCCCTTCCATCTAAGCACAGGAAGCATGAGCGCGTCAGTGCCTCTGATGTTTGGTGTCTGGCAGGTGTGCTAGAGCATAGTTGGTTGGAATTAAGGTAATTATGCAGGAATAGTTTCCGGAATTAACTTAATTCCAGGTACCATAACGAAATATCAAACTACAGTAATTTCATCCCATAACCAAAAAACTTAAGCTACAGTAAATCCATCCCCATAAGCGAAAGTGTGGGGGGGCAAATCAGCCAGACTTTGGAACTCATCCGAATAGTAAAGCAATCTGACCCACTATACATATGCACGCTGAACAGACACACTTGAGCTCATCTCGACACTGAAACTCTGACAAATACAGAGTCCTCGCACATAAACCATTCGCTTCAATCAAAACTGCAATAGAACAGGCAAGCAAGCTGGTGCACGCACGCGCTCACCTCGACACCAATCTGGTTCAGAACGCTCCACGGCGCCGGTTCTCCCTGCACCTGCCCGTCCTCCTCCCCAACACTGCCCTCCCGGCCGAAGCCGTCAAATCCCTCCTCCCGCTTCGCGGGCGCCGCCGGCCACTCGGGCTTCTCGGAGACCAGAGCCTTGAACCCGTCCGAGTCCTTGGTCGCCCGCAAAGCTCCGGCGCGGCCAAAACCTTGAGCGGGACTTAGGGTTTTAGGTCTCGTAGCATTCTTTTAGGGATCCAAAACTGAAGAGTGGGAGGAAGCGTACCTTGCTGTGGTAGTGGCAGGGAGGTCGGCGCCGGGCGGAGAGGGGGGCGCGCGAGCGCGGCACCGGCTCGGGAGGCGGTGGGGGTGGGCGCCATCGGAGATCTTCCAAGCTTGCGTTCTGCTCGAGCGAGACTGGGGGTGGCGAGGTTTGTGGAAGAACTCGTCGGCTCACTGCCTGTGCGCGCTGTCCTCTGTGTAGTGGCTGTCGTGTTGTGCCGAGACGTTCGGTTCTTGGTGGGCACTGGGCAGCAAGCTTGGCGTGGCGGCATTTGGGCTGGGCCAGTTTGATGGTTGAAGGCACGATGAGACAGGATGGGCTGTTCTGTTTGTTTTACAGGTTGGACTTTATCACACTAGTTGGGTTGCCTATTTTATTTTTGTCACTTTAAATTTTGACATGTCTTTTTACTTTTACCCTCTTAGTTCACGATAATAAATCAGTTTTGCCTTTCGTGGGGTAAAAACAAAATGAAAATGGTGAAATTTTGCTTTCCATTTGCACCCACTGTTGTTGTTGTTGTGTTTTTTTGTTTCTGTTTTTTTTCCCTAAAAAGGTAAAAGCAAAATGCTTGACGGGGTGTAAAACTCGTCAAATCTCTCGGTTAGGTAACTAGGGTTTCGTATAGAGAGAAGTAGGCGCCTGGTGGTTCCGGACGGCTAACAAGCAAAGAGTTTACCGAGGTTCGACCTCTCGTTGTGAGTTAAACGCCTGCTCCTGCTTGTCTGATCTGGTATTGATGATGGTTACAAGGTGGCCGTAATGGCCATGGTGGAGAGGCGTGGTCTCGCTAGGGTTTTGATGGCTATCTTCTGTCTATTTGTCGTCTTGATCTTTTTGCCTACTCCTCCCTGTCTTTATATGTGCAGCCAGTGTTTTTTTTACATGAGTTTTAATAGAAAACGAATAGCCGAATAGGAGTTCTTGTCTTGTCCTTCAAATTATTTCCTTAACAGTTTCGTTCTTCATTGGGCCACCCGGTGGGTGTCATCTTCATTATACGTCATAATGGGGGGTACCCGGAGGGTATAATTAGACACTTCTCTTATCAAAGAAATTAAGCATTGATACTTATGAAAAATATTGGCTTCTTTGTATCTAAACATTTTGCTTGGTACAAATAGACTAAGAGCTTGTTTGGTTGTATTGAGTAAAACATTTTGCTTGGTACACATATACTAAGCATCATGTCGAAATTTATATAGTTTTCTATTACACTTAATTTAGTATATTGCTTATTGATTCTACTAAATACTTAAGATGCAATTATATTTATGAAATGAAATTAATTTATAATATTTTTCTTACATGATGTATTTAATTAATGTTAAAATCTCATTTGATGTGTTATCTTGTAGAAAACATTTAACTAAATCGAGCATTGTTGGATCTGTCAAGCGTAAAGACATAGCATACCACTGGAATAAAATACGCTCTACCAAATCATTGTGTATGTAAACATATTGTTTTGTTTTTTGTAGGTCTAAATAGCTTAACGAAAATCTCTAAAGCGTTTTATCTAACAAATATCTCAAAAGCATGTAGTGCACATGATTGATCATCTTAAAGTGTACGAGTAAATAGAAAATGTTGTAATATGTGATTACGCATAGTAGGTGTAAGAAAATGAAGACTCTAGGTTACATGATGTGTTTGAGGCTTCTGTTCTCGTATCTTTAACATCATATGTAAAACGTGCATATGTGTATTCTATCAGTTATGTTTCGTTGTGAACATAGCGTAATTTATAGTTTTCTAGTTTTTTCCTTTTTGTTGGTAATATGTGTCTTGTTAATAAAATATAATTCAAGTTAAAAGTCACGTAAACATCGACTTTAAAGAAAGATAGGATAAACCTATGTAAAAACCAACATCAAGCCCTCTCCTTCGACACCATCGTAAGAACCACCAGCGAGAAGAGAGGCGTATCACCTCTTCACCCAATCTCGACGTGGCTCCATCACCGATCAGTAGCTTTTCGGACCACCTCCAAAGTAGTTTACCCTAGGACAAACCATTGTCGTTAAAAGAATCTGACCAGGTCAGCACGACCCCAAACATGTCACTGAACTTCAGAAATGACACCGCACACAATGATATCAGCATAGGGAAACATAACCGTCAGCCTCCAACCACACGAACCCATCTAATGGAATCGCTGCCGCCACCTCGCTAACACCATCTATGAACACTAAAACCACTGATACGAAAGATCAGAGGAAGAAGGAGTCGCCTCCCTAGTCGCCTTTTTGGGGGCGGCTAGGTTAGGGCTCCGTCCGTCATCCTCTCGGCTTCAAAATTTAATACGTATTCTAGATGCACCATAGTTTCTACTTTTGTGGCCGGCTTTACTTAGAAATTAAACCTGATTTGGAATGGAAGATGGCCTATCTTTACCTTAAAAATGTCCAAAATGATGTAACTTTGACCCAATTCGAGCGATGCCCGTGACATTACCATATCACGCGTCCGCGGACGCGTGGTCGCCTGACCTGATGTCCCTGCGTATATCTATTTTATCGGTACTCATCGCGCGGCGCGCGTCACCGTTGCACCTAGCGCAGCTCCAAGCCTCCAATGGCTGCATGACAAAACCAAAAGGCATCCCACCAATGAATCTGCTCCATGAGAAAATGCCATGGAAATTGTACCTTCTCCTCGAGGCTTCATCGGGACTTTGCACCCGGGAGCACCTTGCTTCTGTCCTGATCGAACTAGCATCGTTGGCTACCCCGTCCTCCAACGATTAATTAACCACCATGTAAGAAACCAAGGAGACTTGGGGCTGGAGGTGACGAGAGATCGCAGTACAGCAGAGCTTAGATATGATAGACCCAAGAAGCAAGGGCATATAGAAAGGCTCAAGTTGCGTACGACCGTGAGTGAGTGTATGCTACTGCATGGGGTGATGGTGGAAGGCGGTGTCGCCGGTGTCCCGGCGCGGATTGCGCCGACTCGGAGGCCGTGGCGGATGTTCTGGACGTTCATTCATGGCCGGTCGACGGCGACGCCTTGTTGGGGGATGCCCCGATCGATGCTAGCTACTACCGCATTGGGCTTCCTCTCGATCGGAGACTAGCTTAGCTAGTCTTCGTCTCTTCGATCGATCGCCACATTGCAGAGGAGAGTATAGTAATACCAGTATGTATACCACCTCGAATGTAAGTCTATATCTATATGACACACCCAGAATCCCAGATCCTAGTATGTAGTTGCGTGGATCTTGATCCCTGCACACACATATTCCCCGTGTCTAATGCTGCATGCATGCAGCTGATCGATGCAATGCAAGCGGTCGATCGCCGAGCATGCATGTGTGGACTTGACCGTGTGTGATTTGGTGCAGAATAAGATGACGACCAGGACGACCACGCGAGAGAGGTAGGAGGACCTGCCTTCAAAATTATGATGCTAGCTAGATCTCCCGCGGCTTCAAGTTTGAAAGCTTCATGCTGTGTACGTTTCGGTCTGGATGGCCGTCGTCAGAGATCTGTCGACTTCATAGAACTTGACAGTTGACAAACTCTTGTCTACTCTATCTCACCTAGAGATTCATTTCTGTATAGCGTATACCGTGTAGATCGTAGCACAATATAAAAATGTTGATTAACCACCTTGATCAAGCCCCTGCCACCATGGATGATTAGATACTACGATGAGAGAGCGCCCAAACAAAACAGCCAAAGGTAAAAGTCCCATCTCGTCATCGCCATGCTTGGACGGTAGCACTAGCGCATAACCTCGCCCTCACGATCTTAACGAAGAGACCAGGAACGTGCCGACGATTCCGGTTTGGAGCAGACCAACAATGCATATGCATTAAGCATTAGCCTAGGTTCTTGTGTAGGAGGTGCCTCGAGCTTGGCGAAGTAAACAGAGCGGTCAAATAAGAAAAGCCAAATGTCACTGCAGAGCTCCGTGGGTTAGCCTGCCATTTGCGTTGTTTTTACTGCCTTGTAATCTTCTCTTCTGACTTCCGATCCATGCCTGCATACAGCTCTACGGAGCTATGCATATCATATGGGATTATATGCTGCGCTAAACATCTTTCCGGAAACCGATGCTGCAGAACATGCCTCTCTGCTTGTCTTGGTTACTAGGGATCGGTGAATTATATGGTTTGAAAATGGTTTTGGAGGTCCAAATAATTTACCAGCGTCCTGCAAATTAAGTGTATATGGGATGGGACACTTCTTGTTCTGAAGCTTCTGAAACCTGAACTTACATCCATCACTGCGAACCTCCATCCCGTACGTTTCGCCGCATGGTAAACTGTCGCCCGTCCGCAATGGTTTGATCAGGAGGATCCACATGAAAGTACTAATTAGACAATCGAGTGCCACACCGTAGTGGGATTGTGGGGAATACTGTCAATCATTTCCCAGTCCTGAATTGATTGTTCCGTTAGTGGATTCGATTGTGTGGCGATGGGGTTCACACTAAAGAAACTACACTTGCCAATGTCACGGCGAACGGCGACGATGGAGACACAGCAAGTCACGTCTGCATAAAACTTGATCGAGGCGCCGACTTTTGCAGTTGCAGCAGCACGTCCGGCAGAAGAGAACTGAAAGATGTGAGTGAGAGGCGGACAGCGACGTCGACGCGGTACGGGCCATGAACCGTCAACCATCCCAGGACCCGCGCGCGTCCTCCCGACTAGTCAGTCACCACTCACTCCACTCCAGCACATCGCGATCGGCGCCATTGTTTTGGACTCCTGTCTCTCGCGTGTCCATACCATACACCTCTACGTCCTCCCGCCACTATTATATGCGCCTGCTGCACATAGTGCTGTATATCAGCTAGATCGATCGAGTGCTGAGTGGTGGTCACCGTCGCCGGGCGTTAAATAACACGCACGCAGCGTAGCGCAGCGCTGCGAAAGGTGTTTGCTTGAATGGTCAGGCGGTCATTTCGAGAGCTCGGATCTCAACCATGGCTCGCTGGTTCTACAGTCTACTCCTCCTCTTGGACCATCGGTATGATACTACGCATGCAGCAGCAGCAGCTGGTGCTGAGCAAAGTGTGTGTGTGGACTTGGCTGCAGCTAGCCACCACCGTGGTCGATGATCAGCACCAACTCTTACTCGAGGATAGCAGATCGATCGATCGAGGGCGACGACGGTGAGAACCCGCGCATCGACGTCAATGCGCCCTCTGCTGACTGCTCTGCCCCCGGCGCGGCACTGTGTCGTCTCGCAGATAAAAGTGACTGCCGCCTTCAGCTTCAGTAGTGATGGCTGGCGCCGTATGAATGTACGCGTACAGTCGTGTTGTACGTACACACCCGGGGGCCGGGGCCGTCGCCGATCCAACCAACGGGATGCTTTACGGATACTGTGCTATCGGATCCTTTCCGGCAATGAGAATGAGTAGGATTCCGTTATAGGATGGCGCGCCGTGCGGAGCCCGAGCAATAGCATACTCGGTCTCGGACGCATTACATCTTACCTGGCTAGCTAGCTGCCTCGCCGAAATGGGATAAAAGGTTATAAAGCTGCGGCGTACGGCCGCGCGCGTGAGCTCGCCGGTCGGCCGGCCGGCCGGCTGGCCGGCTCCTCGACCGGGAATCCGATGGCCTTCCTCCCGGCGGAGCGGAGGTGGTGTGGCGTCTAGCGGAACAGCAATACAGTTACCAGTACCACAGTGTTACGATTTTCATGGCTGCAGCCTGCCTGCATGTACACCGATCAGATCACAAGTGACCAGTGCCGCAAGCCGGCCGGGGCCTGCCCTGCTTGATGTCTTCTTGGAGCGGTCAAAGGGCGGTCGTTGTAAGTTCTAGCTCGCAGGAGTTCCTACCTGCAATTCATCAATAGGATGATGTACAATTGTGTGCAAGTCTGAATGATAAATGATGAGTGTGAATTGCACACTGCTGACAGCATCTCCACGTTTTGGGTGGTGCCGGGCAAGTGTCCGCATCCTCTGAATCAAAATACGTCTAAAAATTAATAAAGTGGGAAGTTTATCTTCAAATTCGACTTCGTTTTACATAAATTTGAAAGAAATTTGTCTAGCCTAAATCCTAGTTGGCTTCTAGTCGCCGTCGCTGGTCTAGATGAGGCCGTCGTAGTTGGGTTCCGGCTGCTGGGACAAGCATGCTCCACGCCACAGTCGATTGGCTCCGCATTCACAACATTGAGCGGTTGCTGGTTCGTCTCGGGTTGTTGCTCTGGTAATGCGCGTATCGCAAGTTAGAAGCCCAGGGTTGTTGCTCCGGTTCGAGAGGGTGGTGTGGCGGTGGCACGGGGTTGCTGATAGAGCGAAGGAGGGCCGCGGTGAAGCCAGACGTGTCCCTTGTCGCCACCGGCGTCCCAAAGAGGTGACTACACACGCCATTCTCGGTGTGAAGGTCTTAGGTTAGTCTAATAAAATGTCACAAAATGAAACAAAATTATAATAAGCATATGTAACAATGATATAAAAGTAGCATTAAATAATCAAAAATCATAGACATGTTTTGGACATATCAACATCCACGAGTTTAAACCCTGTGAATTTCAAAAAAAGTTTAATCCCTGCTCGTCCCCAAGTAGGTAAATAACAAACAAAATAATTCTTGAAGTCGAATACTTCCAAACATGATCTTGATAAAGTAATATAGTGTATATGAGCTCAAATAAAATGATTCAAAACAATTGCCTATCGTTGACATTAAACAAACAATGATTAAACAATGCGGATGACAAAATTGAAACATGGATCAATCCTTTGAAGACTTACAAACCATAATCTTTACTGAAAATAAAAATGTACGTCTCAAATATAAAAGCATCATTCCATCATGTAGGTATTGAGCGATCTTAACATGTTGAAGTCCAAACTAAGTCAGGTGAACAAACATAATCTCTTTGTGTCAACAATAGAACATTATTGGGGGGTGGGGTGGGGGAGGGGTTTAGGAGTCCAAAGGAGAAAGGCTCAAACAGTTATAAGTGATCATTAGACAAGAGAAATTCATACGATCGAAATAAAAGTGGAGTCGTGACTACCACGTAAACAGATGCACTAGAGTTACAAGTGTATAAACGCTCTTCAAAGGAACTAGTGGGGGTGCATCCAACTTGCTCATGAAGGTCTAGAGCATTTCATGAAGCTCATTACTGGAATATACATGCAAAATTTCATAATATAAAGAATAAGCATATGTCAGGTTTATGGATGAAAACCATGTTCTCCCATAGCACAAGCAATAAAGGATAGTAATGGTGTCCTTCTCTTTTCTCTTATTTGTTTTGGCCTCCATGGCACTTTTTTTAGGGATGCAAGGGGCATCACTCTAATTGAACATCAGTGTTCATCAACCAACCGTCTGGTAACACGCGGCCGACAGGGACTGGAATGTTGTGGCGGAGGTGGTGGCGTGCCTTCACGATTGCATCACAGTCGGAGGCGACCAGGCGGCTGAGAGTCTCTGATGCATTGGTCCTGCATATCAGATTCCGACATGGCACACCTTGACGCAGTTGTCAACGCCCCTCGTTGCCTCTATAGGAACAAGGCATGAAACAGAGTTGTCGGACACTCTATGGGGCCGTTCGACAAGTTTGGTGCTACTGGGAGGCATGGTGGCACTGAGTTTGTTGCCGGTGCGTCCAATAGGCTATGCGTTGTTGGGAGCGATCTAAGATGATCTTAGTTGTTTAAGGGTCTCCTTGTGTTTTTGTGTGGGACATGTGTCTAGGTCGTATTGAACGAGTATTGGTACATGACACGACGATGGTATAAATATGACTGTTTTCTAAAAGAAACTTTGCAGATATAAACAATGAATAAATATTAGCTCTCGTTATCATGTATTTGTTTCATCTCTTTTTTGGTTCTCTTGTGGAACTGATATGGGCATGGTAATAATATCTTTTTTATCAAAAAATGACATCATCTAATGTTCTAAACAAATCATTCTAATTGACAATCAGACTAATAATTGTGTTTTTACACGTAAAGCAAGAAACACAAAAGGGAAAAAAAGACGCAATAGGAAAGAAACAGAATATAGGAGACCGTGGACAAATAATGGTCAGACTCTACAATATCGTTCAGATAAAAAAGACTACAATAAGAATGCAACGGGAAAAAATCTCAAAAAAGAAAGCAATAAAAAAGGTCCAAAAAAGCATTACCTCTCCTCCTCCTCCTCAAAGTACAGACTGGGAAAGAAAAGCGGCATGAAAAAAAGAGCGTGCATTTCTCTAGTCAGCGTCCTCACTTCCCGCTTCCGTTGCCTGTCGTTAACCTCTTGCCCAAAATGCCCCTCCGTCGTCGTCCCTACGCCGGAGCCCGGAGTACATACAAAAGAGTCGTCATCCCCCTCCCCTCACTCGCCCTCTCCTCCTGCTCCACGCCTCACCCCACTCGGAACCCACCAGAGGAGGAAGAGCAGGGACGAGAGGCGGAGGAGAGCGACCATCACACTATCGTATCCACTGTATCGACCGACCTTTCTTTACTAAGAAGAGAAAGAGATCGATGGCGGCTCCGAGCTACGAGATGGCGGCCTCCATCCTGCTCTGCGCCGAGGACAGCAGCAGCATCCTCGGCTTCGGCGACGAGGATGAGGCGCCGTCGGCGGCGGGACCCAAGACGAGCGGGTCGCCGTACTGCGGCGGCGCGTTTGCCGAAGTGGATTTCCCGTTGCCTTCCGAGGAATGCGTGGCCCGCTGGGCGGCGACGGAGGCGGAGCACATGCCCAGGGAGGACTACGCGGAGCGGCTGCGCGCCGGGGGCGTGGACCTCCGCGTGCGCACCGACGCCGTCGACTGGATTTGGAAGGTGCGTTCTTGCTCCTGAGTCCTCACGACGAGTATTAGCGTACAGCAACAGCTGTTCTGTTCATACTCCTCTGTTTTAGCTCTGTTCGCTCGCAATCCTCCGCGCCCTGAACCTGAAACATCTCGACAGGTTCACTCGTACTACGGCTTCGTCCCCGTCACCGCGTGCTTGGCCATAAACTACCTCGACCGCTTCCTCTCGCTCTACCAGCTTCCGGTAAGGATCCATCCATCCCCATCCCACTTGCTGCTTCTTGGTCCGTGAAACAAACCGCCATTGCAGTTGCAGTGATGGACCAGTGTGACACTCACTCACGTGTTACCATCTCGCTCATGTTTTCAGGAAGGCAAGGCCTGGATGACGCAGCTGCTAGCGGTGGCGTGCCTGTCCCTGGCTGCCAAGATGGAGGAGACTTCGGTGCCTCAATCCATCGACCTGCAGGTGAGTGAGAAAACAGTACAGTAGAAAGATCCAACATACATCGCAGACCTGCACTGCACTGTCTATAAAACTCCCGATCGTTGCACACTACGCTGTGTCGTTTGTTTGATCTGAGATCTCGTAATGACCTGACCACGGATGTTGAATCGATCAGGTCGGGGACGCGCGGTACGTGTTCGAGGCGAAGACGATCCAGAGGATGGAGCTCCTGGTGCTGAGCACGCTCAAATGGCGGATGCAGGCCGTCACCCCCTTCTCCTACGTCGACTACTTCCTCCACAAGCTCGACGCCGACAATGCGACCTCCAGGCGCTCCGCCGCACAACTCATCCTCTGCATATCCAGAGGTGTGCATGCCATGCAAATTGCAATGTACAGGCATTTCTTAGTCAGAGAAGCATTGACCAGCAGGAAGAGAATCTGACATCATATATCGGTTCACCCATGGCAGGAACATGCTGCTTAGAGTTCATGCCGTCGGAGATCGCCGCGACGGTCGCCGCCGCCATGGCCGGAGAAGACCTCACCGCCGTAGACATCCGCTGCACCCACGTAGATAAGGTGAGCCGCCGTTCACGCACGCACATTTCTTGTCTTGTCTCTCATTCATTTACTGCGGCGCAGCGTAGTTTGAGGCTTTGCGGAGCACCGGAGCAGTAGAGTACGTTTGAGACGTGCAGAAAAAGTCATTGCGTGTACTTGGCCAGACACCATGCAGGGAACGCGTGAGCTGCATTTATCAGCGACTCCACCTCGCGACGTCTCGACTTAACTGTTGCGTCTCCTTGTGCAGGAGAGAGTGCTGCGCTGCCATGAAGCCATTCACGCCATGGCCGCCACTGTGCTCCCGCTGGCGCCCAAGACTGCAGGCAGCCTGAGCCGAGCCTACTCCGCCGCCGCCCTGTCCGCGCCGCGGAGCCCCACCGGGGTGCTCGACGCAGGCTGCCTCAGTGATGGCACAAGTACGACGACTGCTTCGTCAGAGTCGTCGTCGGTCGAGAGCTATGGCGGTTTCGACAGCTCCCCGGTTAGCAGCAAGAGGAGGAAGATCAGCGGATGATTAGGACAATGATGGGTTCAAACTTGAAAGTCTCTAGCTCATGTGTTGTGTTGTGTTCATCTCTCGGTCGGCAAAGTCAAATGGCTCTGATGGATTGCGATGGATCAAGGAGCTTTTGATTGACGGCCGCATGGAAATTGAAGAGCGTGAAAGGCGACTGAATGATCAAAAGCAGGGGTAGCGTTTCGACATGACGACACAGGAAAAAAAACTGATGAATAAAGAGATGTCTGGCTCTGAATTAGGCAGCCACAAATGGTCGCGAAAGAGCAAAGGTTTTGTACAAAGGCAAAGCTGAGTTGAGTGAGATGACCAGAATAAAGAATGAAATGATGCGGTGACAGCGGCACTGTGCAAGAACTAGCAGGCACTGACCTAGCTAGCTGTGTTTTAGCTGCTTAAGTTTGCATTTGTTCTGTAATTTTCCGCCGATATTCCCCTTGTGAAAAATGTGAGATGAAAACCAAACAATTTTGGCGTCGAATAATGATGACCTGATTGAAATCCAAGATGAGGCAAGCAAAACTAAAAGCCAAAAGAAAGACAAAACCCTTAAGACGTGGAAGTGGGTTTCCTTTCCTATAGTGGTTATGAACTATCAACGTCATCTCTGATCAGTTTCTTCATGCTTAGCACTAGGAGTACTATATATCTTGCTGCTGCCACCTAATGTTGTTTGACCAGTTGTCTGCATAGACCATGGAAATAAAGATAGGAGACACTGTCTGAAGAAACCTCGGGAACACAAACATAAGTGGTACTAGTGCCATACAGTGCAGGAGTGTTGAGAATCTGCTTAAAGAAATTAGGTTAGTTGGAGCTTATGGTCCATTCGTGGAGTTAAAGCTTCGTCGTCGCCGAACTACAGTTATAAATCGATTGAATTGGTTCCTTTTCCGGCGACCCATTGCTATGTTTGATATACACACTGCTTGTCACTATGCTCCAAACGAAGACACTTAACTACTAACAGTGCAATACATCCAGGAAAGCACCATAGCTAAACAACATGAGAGATGAAAGATGATGCTGTTCAGTGCCCACTTGAAGCTGCAACACACCACTTTGCTATATTCTTATCCCCGTAACGAATGGCCCTGGCCAACAAAATGAAGGGAGAGAAACGTCCAACATTTTCCCAAAAAGAATATATTCTTATATGGAACATTTAGAATTTCTCAGTTTTGCATCACACTATTTTCCTAGCTGTCGTGTAGTTTGCCCTAGCCTTCGTGCCTCCCCCTTGAAAGCGCCTTGTGGGAAAAACCCTAGCCCCCCCTTTTTTCTCGATGTCGCGAGAGCAAGCCTATCCGACTGTCGAGAAAGGTGGCATTGTCGCAACTGCAATATCTAAGAAGGCCGCCTTCAAACTATCCTACAAGTCGCATCAACCTTGAGTAGAGAAGGCAATGCTGATTCGATTGTGAGTGGTGCACGCTGGTTCTGCAAGCCATCCTCCTTGGTTGTGTTGACGAATAGTCGGCCACGGGGGTGGGTCTCGGTATGAGGACCGCCCGTTGGGTTTTTAGTGTTAGATGCTTCTCGTCCCACCTCAGATCTCGGAAGGCTCGTTGGGTTTGGCCATTGGCTGAGGTGGCTGGGATTGGGGGATCTAGATAAAAAGAAACTCTTGGCTAGCATTGACGTACACGTCATTGACGACACCCCCGGGTGACATTCTGCTTTGTGCTGATGACATCGAGGTCCATTTCCCTCCCTCAGCATGCCTGTCTAGGGGGTGGGTGTGTAGCCGGTCAAGGTTGGATTGATCTTCAATGGGGATGTCGTGTTTTGGTGGCTAGGTTTCCTACTCGTGTGGGCTTCTTCTCCGGATGTTTTTGCACTTCTATGGGTCGATTCTATCACGCATATGCTAGAAGCGATAGGGTTCACCTCGCCGATAGTAGTTTGCGAACTATGGTTGTGCATGATAACATTGTCGCCCTCCTTTTATAACACATCTTATTTGACGATCTTGTCTGAAAATTGATGCTCTCGCGAGGGGGTTGACGAAAGTGTGAGTTTCCTAGAAACACTTACATTTAGAAACGAACGGAGGGGGTAATTTATTAAGGTTGTACGTAATACATTGATCAGAAAATGTGTACTATTGGGATGTAGCCGCCACTGAAAACTGTTTGAGTTTAATCACGTGATCCTGTGATGACCCAGCCCCGTTCATGCTGCATATATGAGCGGCAAAGTCCGAAATGGCATGTTTGCACGAGATTCGATTGCACGCGCGCGGGTGAGGCAAATGTCAGTACTAAAACCCCTCGAGCTCAACTTAGAGGCCATCACATGCGTCGTATTTATGGCCTTGGTCGGCATTGTATAAGCTCGATCCTGATCTCCAGCTCGCACCACCTAACCCCCGGTCAAGCCTTGGAAGAATACATATATAAGTAGAACATATATGGTGATAAGTTTTTGTACCGAAAGTGGCGGCGGCGTTCGAATTCGTAATGTCATTTCGGGGAGACAAGAAATAGTCACCAGGGAGGGACAAGATCTCTCATGAATTCTTTCACGAGAGTGCAATATCTGCTTGGATCCAACTACACCGATCAATCGAAGATATATATATCATTACTCGATTGCGGCTTGCTAGCTTGCTGGTGGTTTGATCTGCTGCATAATTTCGCTTCATGGTCCGTGGGTGCACGTATGCCCCACGAACACGAGAGGGGCGTGCATGCATGCATGGACCGGGCGGCAAAGTTATATTCTCATCATGCTCGAGATGCGCACCAACCGCGACGACAGCTGAGCTAGCTGATCCGTCCGGCCGGCATGCTTTGGCGGTAAATTCTCCGGCAAAGGAGCAGAAAACTGGAGACAAGAGAAGAGGCCTTGAGCAAGCCGAAGAAAGCGAGCAGATGCCAGCGCCAAGTTGCCGCTCGATCCATTTTTACTTCATTTTCCTCGGCTGGCAAGCGAATAAACGCACGCCGCGCCATGCCATGCCGAGACAGCTCGAAGCTCCACGTCGGCCCAACCGTAACTAATTCCCTTTCACCTCCTGCAGACTGCAGTGGCGGTGGCACGGCAGCGACTACTCTATAGTTTAGCCATGCCGGCCGGCCATGCACGCCCGGCCAAAGACCACGCCAGTAAAAAGCGTAAAACCCTGCAGGCCGAGATGGGATCGCGCGCGGCGAGACTAGTCATCGTCGTCGTCGTCGTTCGCCGGCGTGGCGCCTTCCTCGATCTTGGACGCGTACGTCGTCCCCGCCGCGGCAGCTAGCGGCGCTGTTGGCCGGTGGGTCTGAATAGCGAGCAGGCTAGGCTAGCAGGGCATGCATGCAGCAGCGGCTGGTCCGGGTAGAACGGTTGGGCCATGGGGAAGAATGTACGTATGTGGATTGCATCGGAGTTGTGTCCAAGATGCCTCGTACGGCTCGGCTCATCCATGTCGCCACCTCCGGTCAAACCATCGTTTCATCACCGTGGGACGTTGCAACTTGACCGCATGGAGATTTTAGGGCCATGGGGACCGGCTTTGGGGGCAGGGGACCTGTAAACCTCGAAAATTGCGGATATTTTAACATCCGTTGATTATACTTGCTGATTGGATGGGGCATTCGGTTTTATGGATTTGGTTTCTATATTCCACTATTTTTAAAAAAATAATCAACAGACTAATGACAGTCGCTCTTTGCGACGCAAGACGTAACACTGACGTCATTTTAGGCCACGGCGAGGTTGAGGTTTGCAGAAGGATTTGGCGAAAATCCAAGTTACGCATCTCATCGCCACTACCACATGAGTTCAAACGAGCTCAACTTAAACCTTGAGCGGTGGTTATGCTCAGTGGTGAATCTACATAATAGAGCCATTGGGTTTGAAAAAAACTAGGTTTAGATAAGATTGGTTTAGTCTGCGGTGACCAACAGGTTCACCGATCATCTCCTTATATAGGCAGTGCCATGACTTGCCGTATGGTACAAGTTGTACAGGGATAAGTATACCAGATGTACATGATAAGATTACATATGTGCTACGGATGCTAACAACCTTAGCTACAGTTAGGATACTAACATCTACGGTTAGGATACTAACAGCTATACGCTTAACAGGGTCCATCCTGGTGTGTGCATAGTGGTTGTGCATCACTAAACACTAGTTTACTACTGATTTTACAGGATTTTGTTGAGTTCATTTGAACCCAACCGTTGTGTGGTGGCTCCATCACTGGTTATGATTCCATATTCCGCCGCAACTTTTTAGAGTCACTTTTAAGTCACTTTTAGGTCTCCAAGTAAATCTTGATCTCATAACCACAACATGTTTCTGGATTGCTGGACAAATTTTAGCTAATTATTTTTCAAGTAACTCTCTCTTTTGATTATCTGTGGATACTTATGTGACCTCTATTTCATTACTTGGATGAAGAACCGTCCAATGAAAATTTACGCCCGAGGCGAATCCAATAAATACTTTTGTACTAAACTTTTATACTTTATAAGATCTTATCCTTAACATGTTACAATATACAACTATGATTTCGGTTTGTTTGTATAGTTTGCCACATAAATTACAATGATACCAAATATTAGTTGGGATGTTTTCTTCATGGGCGTTTTCTTTGTTTGCATTGAACATCATTACAAGATATTAAGTTGTATTTGTAATAAAAAATATAGGAACTATTATATTTAAAAGGCGTAATCACATAATTTATACATATGTATGATAAAGATATGATTAAGAAAAATATCACAATAATTGTTTCTAGTATATGATTAAGTCATCATATTTATAGAAACTTGTGGAGCATAAACTTAACGAATGGCACCACATTTTCGTGTCAAAATTATCTGGAAAGTCAAACATCAGCAAAATGTATGCTATGTATTTTGTGTTGAAACTACATTGGTTTAGGTAATCATCACTGCAAAAAAAAATTGTCGGGATTCTAAGTATGGTTGCATACGTTAAATTTTATTTTGTTGTTATCATCTCGTGTACACAAAATTATGGTAACGGAACAATGTTGTCGTTGGTCAGATTGGTTTAGTCTTACGTCCCAAAAGACATGTGGTGAGTATTTGTTTCCACGGATTAAGATTTTATGTGAAGCTACTCTCTTTGTCCCAAAATATAAGACACAAATGATTTTTCATTATATTTAGTTCACATGTTTGACTCCTAATAATTCTGAAGTATATGGATTGCATTTCTTCTCATTGAATATAATATTGTTGTTCATATTGTAAGTAAAAAATCATATTCAAATTTCTGTGTTGCCCAAAAAAGTCATTCATACATTATTTTCTAAAGGACAATATGAACCAATTTCTTCGGTGTAATGAACAAAACATAGTGAATTACTATATAATTTTCCATATATATGTTCATTATCATATCGATCTTCATGGAAAACGGTGATGAGCTTTTCTACCCTGAATTTATTTCATGATTCTCCGATGTTGAGGAAGACATATTGATCACTTCTGCTCTTAACCTTAACGAGGAAACACAAAATGTACTGTTCAATCAAGTTCAAGGCGTCTACAATGGGACATGACATTATCGATCGTAACCAAGTTGTCGGTCATGTTGTACTATACAATGACTATTAGGGTGCTTAATCTAACTTGATGGTGTGAGTACATTCTCTCATATCTTGAAGCTATGTACATGTTTATGTGAAGCGTTGGTGCAGGTTTTAACCAAGGAATATTTAAGAGAACCAAGTGCACATGACACAATTGGCTCTCACAATGAAAGTGCAAGAGCGTTTATTGGAATGTTTGGATGAATTGATTGCATGCATTGATGATAGACCAATTATCTAATTGCTTGGCAGGGGCAATATGAAGGACATGTTGTAGTGTGTTTGACTCTATTTTTTAGCATGGCGGGGTCTCATAATGCTTCAACGTTATGTAGAATTCTAAAGACCCGAGAAAGATAGTGCTCCGAACTCCGGAGGGTAACTATAATACAGTGGATACCAATACAACAAGGGAGTTGCATTGCCGATACGGTATTTATCCTCCATGGTTGTCATTCGTGAAGACAAGTTCCACCCCCAAGGTAATAATAGAGCATTTTTATTTTGTAGAAAAATAACATAGTTGTAGCAATGATGTGTAGCCGGCATTTTATGCTCCAATCTTGTTGGCTATTATTCAAAGCCCTCTAACATGGGATGTCAACACAACAGGGAAGTTCATGACTTGTTGTGTTAATTCTAACAGCATGATTATGAAGGGTGAGAGTGATGATCAAATCCATGATCTAGTAAGGGGGACACGGTTGTAGTTGCCCTCGCCGCCACACAGAGAATCAACTTAACTTTCCCTCACTAGAAACAAAAATGACAACCTTTAGGCCACGTGTAATCAGTTGAAATAATTGGGCAAATACCGATTATACGAAGGTTGCCACTTTTCACAAGGAGGGATGAAGCATCTGTCTGCTCGCCACTTGTTATAATGAATGGGAAGCGGAGGTAAGGATTTGAGAGAGGACCATCGGAGGGTGAGAGGATGCAATATTGCTTCACTTAGTGAAACCAAAATTTAGAATGAAATATCTTAAACCATTTGCCCAAATTAGGAAACGTGTTGGCGGTTAAACTCGCCACTTTTAATGAAAAGAGTACAGTACGAACTTTAAAAGTATACAATGAATAGAAAGGTGTCCGCCGAAAACTTGTCATGGTGTGTCACAATTTCAAAGGTGGCAGCCAAAAAAACCCAGGTTGTATGTAGTGGGCCTTTTAAAAAGTTAGTCTTTGCTAGTCCTACCCATAATCAGTCAATGGGTTGCTGGGCCTGCTCGTTCTGGTTAGGAGATCAGCAAAACATTATCTTCGCTGCTGGACCACATGCAAGCGATTGGTGGGCTTGCTCATGCTGGTTCGTGTTGCAAAAAAGCCAACTAAAATAACAATTTCTACTTAAAAAAGTAAAGTAGCAATTAAAGCTTCAAAAAGAAAATTAAAGAAAGAGTGACTAAAGGAAGATAAAAAAGGCAAGCGATGACTAATCTCTTGATTTTAGTGCCAAGGGACGAAGTGGTGTTGGGCATGTCGGTATTACTAACTCCGTCGTAAAATATAAAACATTTTGGTGTACCAAAATTCCTATATATTGGGATAGAGGAAGTACATTGAATATAACAATACAATGTCTTGGTTCATAGAATACGCAAGTGGTATACTGTATATGTGGGTAAGAGAAGGATCCATACATACACAGATGAACTAAAACCATATCCAAGTGAATATACCGAAGACAACAATCTCGCGAGATCCGATGAGAAGACACGTCCAAACGCCCGTCAATAACCCTATACGCACTACCAGGACGGAGCCTAGCCAGGGAGACCTTATTCTATCTTCACGTCACCACCTTCTTGCTATCATGAGTAGGACACAAGTTCTAACATAACTCGAAAAGACACCTAAATTAAAAATGGAACACTCCCACTAGCAAGGTCCTGGATTCACCGCACCTCTATGGCCATAAAGGCCACTAGAGACGGGAAGATCATCGGTGTTGCTGACGGGGGGCGTAAATCGTATTGCGTTGGGCTCTTCGTGAGAGGTGAAAAAGGGGTTGATTTTTTTGAAACGATACCAAATGATTTGCCATATTCAACTAATCAAGGAGAAGAAAGTTTGATGGTTTATCATTACAAATCCCGGCCAAAGCTGCCAAACACTAGCGGATTATTCTCCCAAAATCACAATGCCAAAAGGTGCATATTGTTGAATATACGAGCAATTTTCTATATGATTTAATCCATAAGAACATTAGATAAAACATTGCTAGAGAAGTATAGAACATACTAGTCATGCAATCTAATATAGAGTACGGATATAGCAATTCTACGCATCCTGCTAGAGGTAAAGTCTGAAAGATGATCTCGACTAGACATAATAGGAAGACGTACGGTCCAGTGGAGGAAGATCCGTTTGCGGTGCCAGACATGTTGTCGAAGAGGGCGTCGACTTCGGGGAAGAAGTCGTCGTTCGGGAAGTAGTCGTCGGAGTCCGTGTTGGGGAAGAAGCCAGTAGTCGCGTGAAGACGCTCCCCAAAAACCTTATCGCCTCTCTCGCGTACAGGATCGCGAGAGACGGGGTTCCAGAGGCCTAATGTTCCGTCACGCGGTGCACGCCGCGGAACGGAATGAGGAAGACTTGATCGGCGGCGCAGTGCTCGAGAACCAGGAGGCAGGCGCATGACTTGTGGTTGTGTTTCGGTGTGTCATGAAGGGGTTACGGTGCAGAAAACAATAATTTTCTAGCGAGCGAAACCCTAACTAGTCAGGATCTATCTATCTAGTACATGCGATAACGGTGGCGGAACGGGTTACATTACCTCCATGTAGACCGATAGCGGGGATTACGCTCCCGCACAAGCGTTGACGATGAAGTCGTACGTAGCCGACCTCGAGGTCGCGGAGAACTTGCCGCGATGTCGGAGTCGATGACGCCGGGGTGTCGACGATGATCTGCGTCGACGGGCGTCGGGCGGAAGAAGGCAGAGCGCCAGCACCGGGGCTGGTGCGCCGGCAGCAGAGGGGGGAGGCACGGCGGCTGCAGGGGGCGAGACGACGTCGCCCAAGCTCCTCAATAGAGTAGCCTCCGAGCACTCGCAAACATACGGAGCCTAGCGACAACTCCCGGTCATTCAGATCCAGCTGAAATCGCAGGAGTAGATCTTATCTGGAATCCCGCAGAGCAACGGCGCTCTGCGGTATGGCTTAGGTGGAGAGAGACCCCCTTCCTCAGCTCGGCGCGGCTCCGACTTGGGAACCACGAGATCGAGAGATAAATTGGGAATTAATTGAATTTCCTATGAATTAAATCAATTAATATGCCTTGCTATATAAAGGGGGAAGGGGGTGTGCCAACCCCCTTGGCTCCCCATGTGGGACTAAAGGAGGAGAGGGGAGGGGGGGGGGGGGGTTCGGCCGAACCTTCCATGGGCCCTCCAACTCCTAGTCCGAGTTGGACTAGGAGGCCCAGCCTTCCCCTTCCTTGTGGGGTGCGGTTTCCCCCTCTTGGGCCCTCTTAGGGCCCATTTAGGTGGGAGCCCCCTTTTTCCTTTATTTATTTAATATAAAAATCTCATTAATTCATAATTAATATATTTATATATAATTCAATATCCTGTGACTCCGAAAACTCTTTCGGACCACCCGAACAACTTTCGGACATTCCTGGAACCATTCCAGACCTCTCCGGAACTCCTTCCGGACCACCGGAACTCTTTCCGGATCATTTCTCTCTCTCCAACAAAAACCTATAAAATTCCAGAACCTATCTCCTAGCGTCGCTAAGACCTTAAGTTTGTTACGCTACGGTTCGGGAACACTCCAGACATGGTCGAGACACTCCGCTCACCAATGATCGTCAGAGATACCTGGAAATATATGACGACCCCTGTGCATTCCACGAATATCGTCGTTGAACCATAAATATGATATTCATTCCCTTTGTCTCTGCGATACTAACTTGTCCGAGATATGATCGTAGACACACCGATGCCTTTGCTGTATCTCGTTACTGACGAAGGTTATTAACTCGTCTGCGATATTACCATCTCCATGACCTAGTCACAAGCTGCGCAGCTATATAGATGCAATATCACCGAGTGGGCCCAGAGTATCTTTCCATTACAAGAATGAACAAATCCCGTTCTTGATCCTTACGTCTCGATGCTCTTTCGGAATACCCAAGATGGACACCGTTATTGTCATGCTATATAAGACACAACGTTTGATGCTCTCAAAGCACTCCTACGAAGCATTAATAAGTACGGTCTCACGGTCTAAGGAATAAGCTATCATACTCTTATCTATTGCAAATGACAAACATCGTAATACGATCTTATTGCAATACTTTGCGTATGTCCATCACCTTATTCTACTAACAAGATGACCCCATTGTCAACCGACGTCATTGTCCTTGATCGGGAATCTCGATCAACTGTTGCCCAATGGACTAGCTCAAATAGAGGCTTGCTAGGGACCTGGTTGTCTATGTATCACACGTGTATTAATAATTCCGATTAATACAGTTATAGCATAATACACAAACCTATTATAAACTTATGAGATAATGTAATAAATACTACTTATTTATTTGCCTCTAGGGCATATCTCCTTCATGTCTAACTTAGAGGAGCGACCTCTATTATGTAGGCACACAGGTTGAAGGCGAACAGACACCGCAGGAGATGAGACAAAAAACCAGGAGGCGAATTGAAGAGGTAGCCATCGGTTTCGTTTCGTATTAATCTCCTATTAGTGCTAGCGT
This sequence comes from Poa annua, assembly GCA_026929855.1. Taxonomy (NCBI): domain Eukaryota; kingdom Viridiplantae; phylum Streptophyta; class Magnoliopsida; order Poales; family Poaceae; genus Poa; species Poa annua. The sequence continues at coordinate 79,909,647 of CM049432.1, forward strand.
TTCAGTATTCATTTGCATTTAGAGCGAAACGTTTCAGCTTCGTGCAACTGTTCACTCTCATATTTATCCATTCACGTGTGGCAAAAAGAACACATCGGCTCGGCGAGATTCCCGCAACCCGCAACCCGCGGCGCGGGCGTGTCGTGACGAGCCGTGGCGTGGCGTGGCGAGGCGAGGCGGGTGGCGGAGGAGCGCGCGTGGAGCTCTCCTATCCTCATGCTCGTACTAGTGCTAGAGGAGCTCACCTTATAAACTGGTGTGGCACTCTCTAAACTAGAAATGTGGGACTAAACTTCTTGCCATGTATGAATGGCCACATGGCCTCTAAAATTTTCAGGAATTATGAAAAAGATTAAATAGACTAGTCAATTAAGGCCAAAATTCCAACACATTTCACCAGCCTTCACCCAAAACGCGGTCTCACTCTTAATGTGAATGAAAACTGAAGGTGAGGGCGACGAGATATTCCAGAACACTGTCGCATTTCTTTTGCCCCATATCTCCCAAGCGACTAGCAGTGGCCTTTGCGGCCGGAGAGCCCGGATGGTTAATGACAATATGCCACCAATCATTCACGGAGACAAAAGTCAAGTTAAAGCTTGCACATGTCTAGTTACAGGAGAAACTAGTGGTTCGTTCTGTTTCTTGCTGTGGTCAACCCTTGTATGAGCAATAAAATCCTCAATTCTCAAAAAAAAAAGGAAATCTCCCAGCCGGCGTCAACCCTTGTAAAAACGTTCCAATCGACAACGGTGCGGAATATTTTTTAATGGGAAGCGACGTTCTCGTTGACATCGAGACATCCTTGTGATTTTATCAATCTCAAGATTTGATATGTCGGTTCAGTCTTTCGAAGGTGCTCATAGAGGGTAGCGTGGGTGTGCGTGCATTCATAGAAATGAATGTATACACGTATGTGAACATCTACGTTATACTGTATTTAAAAAAAACTTGTAAAAACAAGAGATAATTACGATTAAAACAAAGCAGGACATCCTTCCGTTCCGGCCCGGTCCGGTGCAGCTGCGGCCCGTCATCGTCCACCCCGAAGTCTCCGTCCACCCGCAAACTCCGCTCCGCCGGCCACGGCACAACTCCCCGGACTTTCCTCCCGACAAACAACTCCAGTAGGACTCCCTAGCTGCTACTCCCTCCGCCGCACACTACCCCTACGGGTAATAATCAACTACTGCAGGAGTCGGTGTAACCGAAACGTCACGAAGACGGCAGGTAGGTGACCCAGTCATCATCATCCCATCCCGATCGATCCGTAGATTATATCATGGCAATTGGCAACTGCGAGCCAAAGTGAGCTCCTGCTAGCCGTCGAGCAGAAGCAACCAAGAACCAACCCACTTCTACACTCTCGAGGGCATCGGCAGGCACGAAGGGAACACTCCGGGTTCCAGCTAGAAGCTCCAAGCATGCAACAGGCGGCCGGGAGAACTTGGTCGCCTATGGCGACGGAGGCTAACCCCTACGCGATGCCGCCGCCGGCGCAGAAGAGTGCGTGCTCCCGCTGACACAGCTCACCGGAAATGTTTCTTCCCGTTATCGCTGATCGGAACGGCTCTGTTGTTGTTACGCAGGCACCAAGGAGACGGTGAAGAACGCGCTGTCGCTGTGGGGTCGCAAGGTCGGCGAGGCGGGAAGGAAGGCCGAGGACTTGTCACGCAACACATGGCAGCACCGTGAGTAGCTAGAGGCACTAGTTCTTCTTCCCCGTCGATTGTATGTTCTTCGTTGTTCGTCTAATTTATTTATCTTGTTATTGTTGCTCGATCGATGTGCAGTTAGGACGGCGCCTAGCATCACGGAGGCGGCCGTGGGGAGGATCGCGCAGGGCACCAAGGTCCTGGCGGAGGGCGGCCACGACAGGATCTTCCGGCAGGCCTTCAGCGCCCCGCCGGACGAGCAGCTCCGCAAGTCCTACGCCTGCTACCTCTCCACGTCCGCCGGCCCGGTCATGGGGGTCATGTACCTCTCCACGGCCAGGGTCGCCTTCTGCAGCGACACCCCGCTCTCCTACGCCGCCGCCGCCGCCGGCGACGGGACCGAGTGGAGCTACTACAAGGTACGTCCACTGTCCCGTGTTTCGTCCGTGTAGCTTCTTTAGTGTGAGGGTTTTGTTTCATGGAGCGATGGATTGACGACGACGACGCAGGTAGCGATCCCTCTGCACCGTCTGAGGGCGGCGAGCCCGTCGGCCAGCAACCTGAAGCCCGCCGAGAAGTTCATCCAGCTCGTGTCGGTGGAGAACCACGAGTTCTGGCTCATGGGCTTCGTCAACTACAACAGCGCCGTCATGCACTTGCAAGAAGCTCTCAGCGGCTTCCACAATTTGCAAGCGTGAAGACGACGGCCTGCGTTTTCCTCAGCAACGCGCATACACCTGTGGTCTGTGGTTGCTGTTGCTCGTTCATGTTGGTGTTGCAGGGGAACTGAGGTATAACAGCATGCCATGACCAGTGGTGTTTCTCTGCGTGCGCAATTATTTTGCAAGAAGGTTAAACGACACTAATGCCAAGAAAATGCGGGGCATCCTTGTATCCAAGGAATGTCCTCTCCAAAGAAATTATTTGGGGACAACACTAGGAAATTCACATGATTAAGATTAGAAGCCTCATTGTGTGGATAATGCATGGCTAGAGCTGTCTTTCTCCATATTGGCATCGACCTTTTTTTAGGACCAACACGTTTGTTGTGGGTGGTTAATTATTACCAACCACGGTTACATCGTTTATTAGCCTATCAACTGTAAAACTAGGAGAGTCATCAACCCAATTACAAGATTTTGTAAGAGTAAAACTATGTCCAGCTAACTCATGTGCCACATCATTTGATTCCCTCAGACAATGATTAAATGAAACACTACCAATCGATATAACTAAATCAGCACATTCCTCAAAACCTTCCGTTGATTCATTCCACCACACCACTTCTGCTTCTCATGTTTCAATAGATTTCACCAAAAGATTTTTTGTAATCAAACGACCCGGAACAAATGCACTTTGCATAAGGAAAAAAACCTTCGGAAAAATAGCTTTCAACCTTAACGCCAACATGTTGGAGATAATTTTATAAATGACATTGCAAAGACCAATAGGTTGGATGGTGTGTTTAACTCATGATCATTTGTCGTAGGAATGAGAACGATTGTCGTGTCATTCCAACCACCCGGGATCAGACCTATATATAATGGTTGCAAAATTTCCAATGTGATATCTTCTCTAATGCGATTACTGGGCTCATCCACTTGTAGAGTCATCTGAATTTCGCTCATATTAATATTTGTTGTGGAATTATTTTTGAACAATTGAGAAACTACACATAATTTCGATGTCTGTTTTTTTAGCCTCTTAACTTTCATGGTTAAGCAAAATCTTTCATATTTCTTTAGTCTACCATGTTTCATGCGTTTTTAAAAATTTGCTAAGAGACAGTGGCTTCAAACGTGCGGGGTGTCGTTCTTGTCTTTAATAAATGAGATACATATTACCAGGGAAAAAATAACAAGCTACCAAACATATTTGGAACAATAGTAGACAGTGTAATATTAAAGGTAGAATGAATTAACCTCTAAACGTTTTTAAAAAGTTGACAAGATATAATTAGTGGAATCGTCGCCGTAACATGAGCAACAAAACATATTTATTTAAGAAAACAATATAAAGAGAAGGATATTGGGTAGATAGAGGCATATCTCCAAGACATGAATCCTCCCAGAACTTTGTTCATAGAGTGGAGTGTCTTGGGGAAAAGTTAAGTAGGATTTGATAAAAAATGGTGTATATGTGGGACCTAGTTGTTTGGGGTCCATCGTTGTTGCCGCGTCCGACGGGGTCCATCGTTTTTCGGGAATTTGCTGAGATCGGATTTATCATGGATTTGAGTGTGGTAAATCCATTTTGGTAATTAGATGCTATATCCATCATGAATATATATCCGAGTATATATTTGTTATAACTTCGTAGTATCTAAAGATACGATCCGTGTACTGAAATCTTGGAAAGCATATTCTCCCTGGCAACGTAATCAACAAAGCTCCGAACAATGTTTTTAACAAATTGACAAGATATAAACAAGTGCTCTAAAATAACTCTTCTGTACCACGAAACACAAACTTATTACACCATGTCCATCGCCCTCTAGCAGTGTGGCTTTGGTTAAAAATAGCACGTCTATTCTTAAAACCATACACATATCTTAATCTTCAAGGCTTTTCACAAATATTAACGTACAAATAATCTTGCATGAGAGATGTCATTCGTTTCCATTTGAAAGTTTCAACATCATGTGAGAGCATATTAATCTTTCTAGAAGACGCAACCAACATGCCCTGTTATCTACTGTTAGAGCACGCCAAAAACAATATAATTAGTGGAACCGTCGCCGTTACATGTGCAACAAAACATGTTCATGTTAGAAAAAAAGTATAAAGAGAAGGATATTGGGTAGATAGAGGCCTATCTCCCAGCCATTAATCGTCCCAGAATTTTGTTCATAGAGTGTAGTGTATTGGTGGAAAGTAAAGTAGGATTTGATCATAAATGAGGTATATGTGGTGGTAAATCTTTTTTGGTAATTTAGTTGCTACATCCACCACGAATATATATGCGAGTATATATTTGTAATAACCTGGCAATATCTGAAGATACGATCCGTGTACTGAAATCCTGGAAAGCATATTCTCCCTGACGACGTAATCAACTGAGGTCCGGACATTTTTTCTTAACACAAGGAAAGAGGAAGTTACCAGTACCACATCCTGGGTGTGCCCGCACGGTGATTAGATTACCCGATCCAGCAACAGTGGTTTACAGTACACTGCAACAATCACATGCTTCTGCCGTGAATCCGTAATCAACAACTCGTGTCCAAGTCCAACCCAAATTCGGACACGACCGAGAGCCCCCATACTTCCAGAAGCTCCGCCTACGCAAAACGCACCGCGTGAAATCTACGCAAGCCTGTGTTTCCGCAGCAAGCACAAGCACCGATAAAAATCTGGCCACGCCGAGAGCAGACAAACCGCACCGTCGCCATCAGATCCATCGCCGTCGCCGCGACACCGACACGGCGAGTCCATTGACGGACGGACGCCATCACGCCGGCCGGCCGGTTTCCCTTCCTCTCCGAGTCTCCCGTGCTCCATCGGCCGAACCGACAGCACCCACCGGCCGCGGCAGACACGAGTCCACCACGCCACGCGCCCCCACCGCCCTCCCTCCCTCCACATCTCATCATCTCCCTCCTCCTCCTCGAGCCACCCCCCATCTCGCCCACCACCAACCTCCTCCCCGATCCCCATCCTCCATGACCCGCAAGAGGCGCAGGCACGCCGCCGCCGCCGCCTAGCCCCTAGGGTTCCTCCGATGGAGTCCCTCCCGAGGAAGCGCAAGGGGGCGCGCTCCCTCACCGGCTCCGGCCTCCACGACGCCTCCGCCGACCGCAAGCGCACCTGCCGCGACCGCAAGCCGCGCCCCCGCCCCCGCCCCGACAACAAGAATCGCAAGAAAAAGAACCCCTCCCCCGCCCGCTCCCCCTCCGCCTCCACCCGCGGCCGCGGCGTCGTCATGACGGCGCCCCCCGCCACCGGCCGTCCCGCCGCCACCCCCTCCAGCCCGGGCCGGGGCCTCAAGCGCAAGGTCGGCTGCATTGACTCCGCCACCCGCATCGGCCGCAAGAAGAAGCTCGACGCCGAGTACGAGCTGGGCGCCGAGATCGGGCACGGCAAGTTCGGCTCCGTCCGGATCTGCCGCGCCCTCTCCTCCTCCTCCTCCTCCTCCGACTTCGCCTTCGCATGCAAATCCCTGCCCAAGAGCGGCGAGGAGACGGTCCACCGCGAGGTGGAGATCATGCAGCACCTCTCGGGCCACCCGGGCGTCGTCACGCTCCGGGCGGTCTTCGAGGACGCGGACAAGTTCTACCTCGTCATGGAGCTCTGCGCCGGCGGGAGGCTCCTCGACGAGATCGCCAGGGACGGCTGTGTGTCGGAGCACCGGGCGGCCGTCATCATTAAGGATCTCATGCTCGTGCTCAAGTATTGCCACCAGATGGGCGTCGTGCACAGGGACGTTAAGCCTGAGAACATCTTGCTCACCAAGGCCGGCAAGATGAAACTCGCGGATTTTGGATTGGCTGCGCGAGTTACAAATGGTAAAAAAGCCTTTTGCTGATATTTTACTTCCACACGACACAAGCTCTAGATCATCATATGATTAGCAGTATTTTACAAGGGATGCTACTCTATGTATGTTGGGACTTGGGAGTAGCTTGTGTTTCCCTGTTTCAGAGCAATGGCTGCCCATCACCACAATTTACTATCTTGATGAGTCGCTTCATTGCAAAACTAAATCATCACTTACAAGTAGTAGAAGATCGACTAGAATGTTGGGCCGTAAAAGGTTTCAAAATGTTTAGTAATTGGCATGTTGCTGCAACAACCAAATTCCACTTGTTATGCAAATACATCTTCCATCCACTATGATTCCTCGCACTTTTGCAGGCTGGGCATGTTTGTGGCCATGCTAATTGCCTATCAGCTAATCAAATGTGTTCTAAAAGAGTCAGTTGAAATCCTTATTCAAAGAAAATCCACTTGTCGGGCTAAATTACTAATACTGTGTTTTATTGTCTATCCTTATTCAAAGAAACATTTGTAAGCTCTTTCCATCTTTTCACATTTTGAGTCATCAGTTGATAGAGTTTAGGCATCTCCTTTTGGTCGATATGATTAGAAGATTCAGTTAGTTGAATGGAGTTCTGAAGTTAGAACTTGCATCCATAACAATTCAACAATAAATATTCCAGAGTCTGAGACCCTCTATAGCACTCTTGAAGTATTGAGTTAACACCGTTTCATGTTTCATACCTGTGATTGATACTAACTGACATAGGCTCACTTGGTTATGTGTAGTTTTGCATGAAAATTTAGGTGCTCGCATTATGTAAGTCCTTGCTGAGTCAGCAATGATCTTTTTTGCTTGGAGTCCTCTTCAAATCAGTGCTTCAAGCTGTTTCGATATTTGGCATATCACTGCGAATGAAGAAATGATCTATGTACCTACCCATTAATGAGTGTAAATCTTTTTTAGAGCCATAAGTTGATATTTGATCTCATTGTTTTGTGTGGTACTGCTGATACTAAAATTGTTTATCTGCGTGCAATTTGGAAGTTGAAAATCTATACTGATGGGCAATTTAATCTTCTGTTGATGTTTAATTTCTACATGGCATCCTCCTCCAAGTACCTGTTGTGAATGTGTCTGAGGGCCAGCATAGTGTTAATGAACATAACCAAACAGGCTTTGTCATGTTTGAATATGGTCCAAGTCATTTGATGAATTAGGAAGTGGTGTGGTGTCTGTCTGCATGGAGTCGTATAGTCTGTGAGTTGGAGTTGTCAGCATGGCTGCAGGGGCACTGGTTCTTATAAACAGCTGTTTATGTTTTGTAAGGTAACATTTAGATTTTAGCAATTCTGCAGTATTTAGCTTTTGTTTCCTATCAGTCTATCCTCTGTTCTAACTCTATGCTAGTTAACTCAATAATAAAATTCGATCCACCACTGATTCACTTAAGATCTTCTGTCCTGCTTTAGTGATGCATGTGTTGTCGTAAGTGCCACTGCCAGTGTGCTAAGGTGGAGATCAGTGTGTGGAATTAGTTACATGACCACTGAGGATCGACAGTAGTAATAGCTTAGGGCCAGAAGGCTTGATACCGAAGCTGAACCAAGCAAATGTTACTAAGTGACAATATTTTTGTTACTTATTTAACTTTATCTCAAGTAGTATCCGGTACCACCTAATTTAGATCCAATGGGAACAGATGCTTAGAGCTTCGATGCTGTTTTACTTGCTCTGTTATCTTTGTATAATTTGATTTTACTTACTCTGTTATCTTTGCATAATTTTGATTTTAGTTCTCTTTTATCATTGCGTAAGACCTGACGATAGGACTTTTTTTGGAGGGTCATATGTATAAATGCGTGTAACTATAATTTATGTTTTATATTAGCTGATGTGTTTGGTCCCCTCTAAACAGGTCAGAAATTGTCTGGCGTTGCTGGGAGCCCGGCCTATGTTGCGCCTGAGGTGCTATCAGGGAGCTATTCTGAGGAAGTAGACATATGGGGTGCCGGGGTGCTACTCCATGTACTACTGCTTGGATCACTTCCATTTCAAGGGGGCTCTTTAGAAGCTGTCTTTGAAGCTATAAAGACAGTTGAGCTTGATTTTCACAGTGGCCCATGGGAATCAATTTCAGTATATGGGCGAGATCTTATTAGTCAAATGTTGGATCGAGATGTCTCATCTAGGATAACCGCTGATCAAGTTCTTAGTAAGTTCAAACAATTCATATCATATCTAGCATAACTTGATGTTGATAGTTCAAGTTTCTAATTTCTCGATCGTACTTTTTCCAGGTCATCCATGGGTTTTATTCTACACGGAATCTACCCTGAAGGCAGTAACTCCTAATGTATGTGTCACTAACAAGTTTGTATCACCCAAACTCCCATGGGACAGAATTAGATCACATAGTGAGTCGTCAGCTTCATATTCATCAAGCCAGCGGTCAGAGGACCAGGATGAATGTGGCATAGTGGATGCGCTGACAGCAGCAATAACACACGTTAGAATATCAGAACCAAAGAGGACTCGGCTTTGCAGCCCGACCATTCCAATACAGCAGGAATGTTCTTCAAACTTGAAGAGTAACCTCTGCACGGCATTTTGACATGACCACACTGTATAGCTCCTGATTGGTTGGTCTGATGTCGCTAATGGTTCAACCTGTTGGTTGTCCTTGAGCTGTGGAGAATAACTCGGGTTTCCTGTCTGAGCAAACAAGCATTTGACTTGGTATGATGTAGATTGCGGTGATGATGATGAGCCCGGCATGATAGGTGATGCTGTAAATTTTGTAAATATAATGATCTTTGTAGTTAATTTACCTGTCGAGAATAATTTCAGTTTATATGTTGGCAAACATATTGTGTGCCCATGTACCATTCTTTGCTCCTTCCTGTTTCTAGTCTATTAAGTTATGCTATTTTAGCATGGACTAGAATGTGGTTTATCCGTTTGGTTATTATTACTGGAGGCTATTCCTTGAGAATATATTTCTCAGCAATTATACTCATGTTTCATGTTGTGTACTGCTCATCTCGTAGACGACAAGTAGAGAGTGCTTCTCTCAGGAAAAGAGTAGAGAGTACTGTGAACGACAGTTGTATGTGACTTCTTTATGGCTGCTCGTTGGACCTTTATCTTTACGATGGCTGTAGAACTGCTACCCTGTTACGCTTAATTGCAAGCTGGAAAGGTGTCAATTTGACATGTCTGCGTGCATGTTCGAGATTCCGCAGAACAAACGGGATACCTTTGTTCGATCTGATTGGGCTTTCGTAATTTCATCTCGGTTCAAATTAAACTGCAAAATAACCTGGGCCCAAATTAAACTGTAAATCAACCTGGGCCGTTGGACCCATTTTTATTGGGGGTGTTCAGTTGCAATGACTTACCTGGGCCGTTGGACCCATATAACAATCTAATAGTAAAGGGCTTTTGTTTGGTTCCTTGGTTCACAATTACTCTCACAGGCCTCGATTTCTTTTTCCTAAACTAGAAAATTCACTGAAAGTTCTAGACATATTTTGCATATTATCATCCCCCACAATAATATATATAGTGCTTATAAAATCTGGACGAACTCAAAATTAGAAAATTGGACCAAACATTTAGAAAATATATGAACATGTATTTTTGAAAGGGGTTGTGGGTTGATTAAGTAACAATGTTCAAAATATAATCTTCGAAAGCCAATCTTAACGCGACGCATGAGTGCACTTTGCAACACAGCACCACCAACTCCTTGGTGACCTTGCATGTTGATGGCGCTCTAACCAAATCATGACAAAACTTGCCAACATGCTTCGTGACCACACTAGCCGAGCAATCACCATGAGTTGACGCAAGACCAATGCAAAGAACATAACACATACGAGTTGTTTGACCAAGTGGAGGGAAGAGCTTCATTTTCTAGCCTAGCAGAAAGTGATATGTCGAGGTAGACGATTGAAAAAATTATTGTCCCGAAGTGACCGGTAATCCATGTGTAGCTTCCTAGAATAAGTGACACGTCGAGGTAGACAAATAGGAAATTCTTGGTTGGACAAGGTGGATCACCAATCATCATCGTCATCTCACCAAAGCAAGAAATTGGTGTGGTCACTCTTCTTCCAGTTCACTTTGGCAAGCTTCATTGTGTCATGGAACTCACAGGTTGAGGCATTTATGAGGTAATCACACTATCAACATAAAGGGAAGAAAAGGACGGAATTGACTTGACGACGATATCGTGCAATATCTTATGAGCCTATGGCGACGAAGAAAATAAATGACGACAAGGGGTCGCCTTTTTGGAGGCCAGTGGAGCTGGAAAGATCACCCTTGGTGATAGGTGGGCAGACCTAGAAAGTTGTGGAAGCCCCGCCAAACAAGATTATGCTAATTTTTCAGAAAATATATCTATAGAAAATCCTAAATCACAGACGGTGCACCGTCGTCAAGCCCACCCAGGCTGGAGGGGCACTAGGCCCACTCATATCAGTGGCGGAACTAGACTAATTCAACTGTAAGGGTCTAAACTTGGAAATCATTAGAAAAAGGGTTCCCTTTGCAAAGGTCCACGCGCGTGTGCTCCGGTGCTGACAAGTGTCGCAATTTCGTTCGTTTCTGCTCCCACCTTTTCTCCACGCGGTGACAAGTGGCAGCTCCCTGGTGGTGGGCAGAGGATTGTTCATGCATTTATTTTGAGATTCGTTTTTTAAAAACGAAATATCTTAAGAACCGTTTATCCGATTTACGAACCGTTTTCACTTTTGAACTCCTCGCGTCGAGATCTTCAAAACTAGATCCCATATTGATAGGTTTCGACAAACTTTTTTTTTGTACTTTGGATTGTGTATGTTTTGTACACCCTAAGTGTAGTCGTACGTACAAACTGAATTTTTGTAGTTGCACGTACAACTTGTTACGTGTAGTTGTTTGTACAACCTGAATGTATTTCTATGTACAATATGTCCTGTGTTGCTGTACAACCCGGTCTATGTTGCTGTACAATCCAGTCTGTATGTTGCTGTACAACCCGGTTTTTGTTGCTGTACAACGCGGTCTCCGTTGCTGTACAACGCGGTCTCCGTTGCTGTACGTACAAATTATTTTGTGTTGCTGTACAATCCGGTCTGTGTTGTTGTACAACCCGGTCTGCGTTGCTGTACATCCCGTTCTATGTAATTGTACAAACTGATTCTGTGTAACTGTACGTTTGAGTTTATATGTTTGTACGTCTAAGTCTATGTTGTACAGGTTTTTTCTGGGCTTGGTAAGACGCGGACGACGCAGGGCGCTTCGGTCGCTGGAGCTGTTTCACGAGCCCGATGTAACGAATTCGAATTTCGCTACCGTACGCAAGCGCCACGTGGAGTCCTCTGGCGATAGCTACGCTCGCTCGCTCGACCTTCCCGAAGTGAGCCCTCTAGCTAGCGATACCCTCTAAACTTTCAAAAAAAAAGGGTAAGGGTATTGTTTGCAAAACGAGTATATTCATCACTTTGGGCTGCTACCAGACCTTGTAGGCCTTGAATTTTACCAAGCCCAGAAGATCAGCCTGACTAGAAACTAGCAAATGGCGTTAGTAGCCCAAACTGCCAACGTCTTGCCTCATGCCCTTCTTCATGACATGGACGACATAGCTACCCCGAACCTAGAATCGAGCAGAGCGCTACAAATCGTAGTTGGGCTCGCCTCATACTCGGGAGCGCCGGGGCACAGCTCAACGGAGGTGGTGGTGCCCGCATCCGACACCGACATGCACAACAGATGCGTGCGCACAATCCACAGGACAACGGTTCAATGGCCACATCTCGTTAAGTTTTCTTTATTCTTCTCAGTTTCAGATTTCCTTCTTTTGGGGTTACCTTTCGTTCTTTTGGGGCTTCAGCCTTGTTAAAAAAAATGTCATCAAGGTTTTTTCATATGCTCGGCACGACAAGAAAACCGGGCATGTGGAAGCAGCAATATCCTCCCGATTCCAGAACAGTACGCTGACCAAGTGTCTGCACGCCTCTGGAAATCGGAAGATGATACTACTACAAGAAAACACGTTTTGTCCGCAAGAAAGTGGACGTTTTGTCCGCAAGAAAGTGGCGCCACTGTATGTGTGTAGCATGCGAATCATTACGCAACCGTCGTAAACAACCCAGGTCGATCGGCAGTGAACGGTCACCCATCAAATTATGGTTGCCGCCTGCACGAGCAACACTTCGAGTGCCGCCAACAGTGATCTGTCAATTAGTGTCTGCTTTTTCTTCTTCTATTCCTCATATCTTTCCGTGTGCAATCTCCTGAAACATATTCCCAGTAGAAGAGAAGAGAGATTAGACAGGGGGAAATCATGCGGTCAATGTGCATCATAGCATTGGCTGTTCATCATGGTAAGAAATGAGAGAAGAACAAAGAGAAACAGCAACAACAACAGCACTACGGCAGCAGGCCAAGGCCGACCTGTAATTATTTACTCGTGGACGAAGACGAACAAGACCGTAGCAGATTTCGGTGTCCCACAAAACTGCACGCTTCTCGATGCACACATCCTGCCTTGTCTCCATTCGCTCCTCCTCATCATTGGAATAATTTCTTTGCTCCCTCCTCTACCCTCTTGGCTAGCCCTAGGCCCTGGCCTCCCCTCCTCTACAAGAAGAGAAATTAACCTATTGGGTTAGGCCAGCCGCAATGGGAGAAAAATCACCCCATAAGTTTTATGTGGCATTGTTAAAAATACACCTTATACATTATGTAGAAAATAAGCTTGTCCATAAGCTTAAGGTGCACCTCAAACTTGTGGTGTGCCATAAGGAAATAAAAAATAATTTACTCTCTCCTCTCACTCTTGCATGTAGAATCATGACAGATATGTGGATCCCATCTTATGACTAAAAGTACACCTTATACATTGTGGAGGTTTCCATAAGAAAAACTGGACCCACCTTATAGCAAAAGCATGCCCCAAGCAGACAATCGACGTTGAGAGTGACATGTCAATGTCAGCGCACCTGTTTCCCATGGGGGATTCATGATTTGCACATTGCATGCTTTGATTGGCAACGCGCGCTCTTGTCAGTTGTCACAAACCTATCAGGTGTCAATCGGCAACAAGTCACAGATACGTCCTGAAAAAGCTCCCGAGCGAGCCGTGCCTCCGTTTCAGCAACCATGCTACGCTACGCCGCCGACGAGACGGGTGAAAACAGTAAAATTGACATATTTTGAAACTTCAGCACAGAATAATATATTTTGAAGCAGTGTACGACAAATGTCGCCGGAGGAGGGCCGGAAGGCGAGCTGGAAGCCAGTGACGAGACAATGAAGTTGACGATCAGACGATGCACAGGAGAGCCGGAGGAGGTCGTTGCTGCTAGCTCGATCGGCCGCCCGGCAACGTCAAGCTTTGGAAATGTGACCCAAAAAATTGAACAGTTTAACATTGGACTTTGACTGCCACTTCTAAAGAAATTTATCCATTTGCCAAACTTTCGACCAGACAATAAAAGGCTATTGGTAGAAGAAAAACAGTGCTTCTGCTATGAGGGAGTTCGTAGACGGAGAAACATTTTAACTATAAATCACACATAACAAAAATTCTGGATTTCTAAACTAAACTAAAGTTCTGAAATTTTGTAGAGAAGGAAAGCAAAACTTGCAATAAATGGATGAACTGGCGAGGGCGAAACACAGCCATGCCTGACCGGCGATCACGAAGGACCCGACGTGGCCGTGCACCTGAGAAGTGGTTGTGCGGCCATGTCTGACCAGCAAATTCGCCGAAGGTGAATTTAGGGGCGGACGAATGGGGGATTTGGGTGTTGGTGTTGATCTCGGCTAACAAACCGAGAGAAAGATAAGGGGAGGTGATTGACCACGTCCCCATACTGGAGTCTTGATCGGAGGCACCTAAAACCAACGTTTGGTCAAGGTCCCCATCCCCGAGCGCCTATATAAGAGGATCAGATATCACGTTGTTAGGAACTAACAGAAAACGTGCTTATCCACCCTAACCAACCCGATCTAAGGAGACGCTCAAGGGGCTGGAAGACCGACGACCACCGGAGCCACCTCCAAGGTGTGCTGCCGTTGTCCACGGCCCTCTTCCTCGACTACGGCGACTTCTACATCTACACTCACTCACGCCTGCATCAAGCAGGCGCCGATGGCTACAATTGCTGGAGCATGTAATATCTCTAAACCCCTCTGTTTTGATCCTTTTGTGTGTTCTAGATGGCTGTCACAATTAATCTAGTTAATCCTAGATGAATAAGAATTAACATTGGTATCAGAGCCGCTGTGATAGCTCTAGAACCCTAAGTGGATCTGTAGATCAATTTCGGGTTTAATTAAATCATGTTTTAGGCAATTAAGTTGTTGATTACGGTTCGGATTAGTCTAGTTGCTCCCAAATCTCGCACGTTAAGGTTAACATATTAAGTTTCAGTTAATCATTGATATGTTGTTAGTCGTGATGAAGCAATTAGAAGGAGGGGAGTATGGCAACAGAAGAAATCCCCTTCTGCCCCGAAGCCTAACCCTAGCAATAAGAAAATCACCAAATCAACGATTTCGGATTCAATACTCACCTCAGCACACACTGCTGCGCGAGGGCGAGGACGCGGTGTCGCCGTCCCTCTCCCGATGGAGAGGATGAGCGGATGGACGCGCCGTAAGGCGCGGAAAGGATGTTGCGGAGAGTGTGCTTTGCGCCGCCCGCCGTCTTCATCACCAGAAGGGTGCGCGGCCGCCGATGTGCCGCCCTGCTCCACCTCCACGCCACCCCGTTAGAACACGACCACGTCAGCCATGCTCAACGGACGAGCGTGCAGGCTCTCACCGGAGCTCACGCTTTTCCGCTGAGCACAGCCAACATGTCAGAATGAAAGGGAGGGGGGGCGACGCTACGCGTCGCCGTCTCTATCTCTCTCACTGGCGAGCTCCGGCCGCCGGAAAAGCTGTAGAGCAGCGTGGTCGCTTCGGCGCCGCCTCTCTCGAACGGGAGAATCGGGGAGAGGAGAGAAGAAAGTGGAGGTTAGGGTTAGCGTTTGACCGGCTCCGTCTTTGTCCAGCCGCGCCGCACGGATGGCCGTTGGATTAAATCCAACGGTGCGGGGTACAGCGGGCCTTAGTTGGGCCAAATGTGCTGGATGCTGTTTTTTTTTCTTATGTCCGAATTACCTGTTAGAGTTTCTGTTTTTTTTTCCAGTGCAATTTGTAGTTTCAATAATTCAGTTCTATGCACTGTTTTAATACAAAATTATTGCCTAAAATATGAGTTCAAATTTTATATTATACTGAACGTTTTTTTAGCATGTTTAAATGTCGAATTATCAAATTAGACATCATATAAAGTTTGTTTTTTAAGTTTAAAACTGATGTTTAATTTGAGAAGATTTATGACAGTAAAAATGAATCTGAGCAACGTTGTTTTCATTTTACAAGTCATTTACTTAAAATTGGTTTTCTATTGTGAGTATCATTTTAAATGTCAATGATTGTTGAGAAATAATGTTGTAAGATTAATACAAGTCATGTCTTCTAATAGCATTTTAATGTTGAGTCATGAATTTTGTAAGATGAAGTTAAGTTGTTATCATGTTTATGGCGTTTATTAATGATGTGATCATTTCTAATGGGCTAAGGCCACCTTAAGGAAAATGTAAATTGTTGTGTGGTTCGCTTTTCCACAACGAACTATGCAGCCTAATATTGATGAGTCATAATGCTAAAGTATTATGTCGAATGCAATTATGTCTTTTGACATGCACCGATAGAAGGTGATGGAGGCTCATCATGAAGTTCTCTGAACAAAGATGCTTAGAGAATTTAAATGTGATATCATGGTCATGAGTTGTCATTTATTGACTATTAAAGTTAATTATTAAGTGATTGTGATGTAATATCCAAATTTTATTTGGAGAATGTTTATAACATTGTTTCCACTTAGGATGTAAATCTTATGTCTACTAAGTGAGATGTCATGATGAGAATGTTTGAAATGAGTGATATTTTGTTACCATATCATTGAATATTTTAATGATAAGCTTTGACATGTTCTATTTAAGTTTTTCAAATCATGGTGTCAATGTTTGATGGAAATGTTCAGTGATAAATTATGAGTCCATGTGTCTAATAACATACTGGATTGCATCATATATTCATATATATTGGTGTTTATGTTAGTGATGGCTATTAATTTAGCAAATGAGTTTGCTGATCAATTACGTGATTTAAGTTTCTATGGTCAAAACGAGAAGTTTCGTTTTGACTTGAGTATTCATTTATGAGCATAAGTTATTATGGTATATGACAATATTCTGACCAACGTTGACTATTGTCATGTCCCATTTATGTATGAAAAGTGCTCTTTTCCGTTTTCAGCCCAACGGTGATACGGATTGGAACACAGTTAGCTTGTCTTGTTTTTTTTTTTGGATCAATTCAAGTTTGATGTTGATTGTTGATGCTCATAAAGATGTTATTCTTGTTTCAGCAATGAAACACAAAATAAAGCATACCATCTCCTCTGAGTTAAAGAATGCAATTCCTGACTCAATATACGCCAAAGAATTTTTGGCCTCTATTGAGGTATATGTTTTAAGGATACAACCTTAAGGAATATTTTAAGGATTACCCATTTAAAATGGGGTTTAATGGTTTTTTTTCTAAGAGGACAGTAAAGAATAAAGCATTTGAAGACATTTGATCATTTATGTGAATCATTTGTTCTTTGTAATGAAACTATTTGTTGTTGTCTTACCATGTGGTGAGAATATTATGTCCTCGACGAATGAATTATGTACTGATATGTGTCATTGCACTCTTAATATCTAAATAAATAATGAGACCTCGTCGAAATTGTGGTCTTGTTTACCACATTTCGAAGGGGAGAATGGAATTGTCTCATTGAACATGGGAGTTCCTGAATGTTTTTTAATTCTCCGAGTAAGATGGAACAACCGAGAAGTCTTACTCTGGAGAATGAATGAGTATATTGTCTCATTGAATATGAGAATTCGTGAACGTTTTAATTCTCTGAGTATGATGGAAACAAGGAGAAATCTTACTTTGAAGAATGATTGATTATAGTGAATGAAAAATCACATGAATGTTGTGACTCCTTTTATCGAGTTAATGTAGATTTACACCCCTTATGAGTATTATGAAGCACACATGAATGTCAAAGTGACAACCTTGCTAATCTAATGTTGATGTGGCTCATGGTTATGAAGGGGTTACGGTGCAGAAAACAATAATTTTTCTAGCGAACGAAACCCTAACTAGCCAGGATCTATCTATCTAGTACATGCGATAACGGTGGCGGAACGGGTTACATTACCTCCATGTAGACCGATAGCGGGGATTACGCTCCCGCACAAGCGTTGACGATGAAGTCGTACGTAGCCGACCTCGAGGTCGCGAAGATCTTGCCGCGATGTCGAAGACGATGACGCCGGGGTGTCGACGATGATCTGCGTCGACGGGCGTCGGGCGGAAGAAGGCAGAGCGCCAGCACCGGGGCTGGTGCGCCGGCAGCAGGGGGGAGGGAGGCGCGGCGGCTGCAGGGGGCGAGACGACGTCGCCCAAGCTCCTCAAAAGAGTAGCCTCCGAGCACTCACAAACATACGGAGCTTAGCGACAACTCCCGGTCATTCAGATCCAGCTGAAATCGCAGGAGTAGATCTTATCTGGAATCCCGCAGAGCAACGGCGCTCTGCGGTATGGCTTAGGTGGAGAGAGACCCCCTTTCCTCAGGTCGGCGCGGCTCCGACTTGGGAACCACGAGATCGAGAGAGAAATCGAGAATTAATTGGATTTTCCTATGAATTAAATCAATTAATATGCCTTGGTATATAAAGGGGGAAGGGGTTGTGCAAACCCCTTGGCTCCCCCATGTGGGACTAAAGGAGGAGAGGGGAGGGGGGGTTCGGCCGAACCCCCCTTGGGCTTGTCCCACTCCTAGTCCAACTCGGACTAGGAGGCCCAAGTCTCCCCATTCCTTGTGGGGTGCGGTTTCCCCCTCTTGGGCCCTCTTAGGGCCCATGTAGGTGGGAGCCCCCTTTTTCCTTTATTTAATTAATATTAAATTAATAAAAAAATCCCATTAATTCATAATTAATATATTTATATATAATTCAATATCCCATGACTCCGAAACTATTTCGGAACCACCCGAACAACTTTCGGACATTCCCGGAACCATTCCATACCTCCCCGGAACTCCTTCCGGACCACCGGAACTCTTTCCGGATCATTTCTCTCTCTCCAACAAATTCCTATAAAATTCCAGAACCTATCTCCTAGCGTCGCTAAGACATTAAGTTTGTTACGATACGGTTTGGGAACACTCCAGACATGGTCGAGACACTCCGCTCACCAATGATCGTCAGGGATATTGGAAATATATGACGACCCCTGTGCATTCCATGAATATCGTCGTTGAACCATAAATATGATATTCATTCCCTTTGTCTCTGCGATACTACCTTGTCCGAGATATGATCGTAGACACACCGATGCCTTTGCTGTATCTCGTTACCGACGAAGTTTATTAACTCGTCTGCGATATTACATCTCCATGACCTAGTCATAAGCTGCGCAGCTATATAGATGCAATATCACCGAGTGGGCCCAGAGTATCTTTCCATTACAAGAATGAACAAATCCCGCTCTTGATCCTTACGTCTTGATGCTCTTTCGAAATACCCAAGATGGACACCGTTATTGTCATGCTATATAAGACACAACGTTTGATGCTCTCAAAGCACTCCTACGAATCATCAATAAGTACGGTCTCACGGTCTAAGGAATAAGCTATCATATTCTAATCTATTGCAAATGACAAATATCGTAATACGATCTTATTGCAATACTTTGCGTATGTCCATCACCTTATTCAACTAACAAGATGACCCCATTGTCAACCGACGTCATTGTCCTTGATCGGGAATCTCGATCAACTGTTGCCCAATGGACTAGCTCATATAGAGGCTTGCTAGGGACCTGGTTGTCTATGTATCACACGTGTATCAATAATTCTGATTAATACAGTTATAGCATAATACACAAACCTATTATAAACTTATGAGATAATGCAATAAATACTACTTATTTATTTGCCTCTAGGTCATATCTCCTTCAGTCTCCCACTTGCACTAGAGTACAAATAAACCAGCTGCATTTTACTTTATCAAAATCCCTTATCAAATAAGAATCATTCGATGATGCTTGCTTGTGGAAGAGTGTTACTGCACAATCCATGATTGTACATGCTTTTGCGATTCACTGGCATCAACTTGCTTGATATCACCATGTTTGTCTAACACATATGCAAATACCGTAACTAAGTGAGACTTCTGCTTCCCAGCGCTTACTCTGATTATACTAACCAGATAACTGCCCTGAAAAACACACTCAGCCATGCAGAGCCCCTTGTAACAATTACAAACTCGCGATATCTACATACTTTCACACCAATGTAGAAAACTTGACATTCAAATGTCAATCCCTTAACTAACGCACTTCTACTTCTAGTAAATTCCAAATTTACTTTCATAACTGCTCTTTATTCCAAGAACATCAGTTATATTTCATCGAGCAGATAATATGATTTATGTATGATGTCTAATATTACATAATAGACCCACATGTCATACAACCATTACTTTCATGCATCATTACTCTTAATGATCAATTGGATTTCAAAGGACCATCCTTTTTATTCTATTCTGACTCCTCAGATATAATCCAAAGCAACTCGACCAACTATTTAAAATTCCCGTTTTATTTCAAAATAGACACTAACTTTCAAATAGTTTCACAACTTCATCCTATTCTATTGGTACAGTTTCACAATGTGTTAAGTACACAAGGTGAATTCGACTCCCACTCAAATTATGTCTGCACATATTTGACAACACGAGCTCCCACTAAAAAACGTGTCATCCACATATTTGAGTTCCTGAGCTCCCACTCAAAAATATGCTCTTCACATATTTCACCGGAGTGAACTAACTATGACTCCCACTTAAATCGACATTTTGGTTAAAACCAAAATCATTGATCTATTATCAATTCGAGTTTAATACAAACTACAGTATTTACATTAATACAAATCTCTCAGACTTCAAGCATGTCTACATAAATGTAGTCAACAAATTTGATCTTGTCCAAGACACATTTCTTGACAAGACATGCTACCGCGTCTTTCTTTTAGTCACATTTATCATATAACACCTTATATGATGATTGAACAATCTTATTCCTCTAATAAGAATTGCAGCAACAGTTACTCTCTTAATCCTTTAAAATGTAACTTTGGATTTCCAGACTCAAAAAGCCTTTGTTCGTATTCCGATATTTTCTCAACTTTCTTTGTATTCATAAAGCGCACCTTGATCTGTCAACAAGATCTGTAATACTTAATACAGTGTTGTGACCCGACAGCAATATTAAATATAACAACACTTTATTTAGAAGTTTCTTTCATGAAAATATTATGATCTTTATGAAGAGGATTGCAAGCAGAAAACAATTTTCTAGTCTCCCTCACTCTTAATCACTAAACTTTCATCAGCATACATATACTCTTTGGAACATCTTCCAACATAAGTCTGACAATTTATTCCAAACTTCTAATTCCAATCCATAAACCATAATTCGAAAAATCATATTTTCCTCGGAATTACATAGACAACAAACTAAGTTTTGTTTCTATTTGGTTTTGGAATACACTCTCATCCGATGCGAGCAATCTACAAAGAACCACTCATGTATATTCCGAATTATTGCATAATCATATACATGTCGACACTACTATCGATCCTACGAATTCTCGTTGAGAAAAATATCTATTTTCTAAAGTGGACATCGACTATAATGTTTCGAACATATTAGGAGATTCTAAGACAGATTCTGACAGGCCACACTTTATTTAAAATAGAGTATGATTATAATTCCCCACATATCACCATATATGACATTATAATATTGTGAAACGAATTTCCACAAGTCTTTTGTGTTGAAACCATAATTCAAAAAATATTGTCCTTTGATCGAATCTTGTGAATACAATATTCACTAATCTTTCTTCTGAAAAACCCCATTTGATCTATTATCAAATTAATTTCAGACTCCATAATTTATCGGGCAAATACTCCTATTTACCAAAATCATGGAAGAATTCGGATCATGCAATAACACCATTGATTAATCATTAAAAATGACTCTCAATCAATTTCCTCTAGTATTGCAACTTCAATACTGCATTTCAACTTTAATCAATTTTGGCACTCGAAATACTTAAATGGACCAAAAATATCCATTACTTCTTTCATTGCCTTTATGACTAAATTCGATGGTGATTGTTCTTTGGACACATAATTTTATCATTCGTGCTATTATAAATGTATATCATACGCATAATGTAATTGAGATGTGATGCAAATTACTCATAACATGAAACAACTGCTTTGTTCCATAACATAAAACAACTGATGTGTTCTATATGAATAATTATGTCTTGTAACATTCAAGACACCAAACTAGATCACATTCTCACTATTACAAAATGTCTTATAAAAAACTATTGATGATAACTAATATGATATCTCGAGGGCGTGAGCACTACTGGCCATTAACTTGCCATCACTTGTGCACTGTCACGTCACCCTTCGCCACATACTTGTGACAATCAGGGACTGTTTCACAAACAGAACAATTATCAAACACTTTTCATCAAGTATGATAAGAATACATTTATATCTTCGTATATCAAATATACCCATAGCGTCGAAGAACTCTTCTTCGATGAATCAACTTTTAGAGATTCACGAACGTGAAGAAGCTCACCGTGTCTCTATAGCATATTCACGCACATGCTATTCACAACTAGGAGGTAAAGCACAATCTCTATTGCACTGGAGTTCGCTATCTAGAAATCGTAGATATTCATAAGCCTGAAGTAGATGTCACACAACTTCTTCAACTGAGTCTCCAGACAGGTATGCTCCCCATGTGAATGGTCCGGAACTTTCTAAGTTGTCTGAACTGCTCAAGACTCAATTCATCTTTGAAGTGACCTCTGATCGCATCAATCACGACATATGGCTCCATGTGTTGAAACAACTTTCAACTCAGGTGCTAGGCATACGCTCATGACGATCGTCACTTCCATGAACATGTCATGATGCTTACGGAACTCAGCATCTTCCTCCTTGCTATCAGAATCATCTAGTCTAACTTCTAACTAATGTTCTAGGACATATAGGATGTTTGTTGTGTTTGGAGAATGTTTCTAAAACCAATGTACCAGCTGATGAAATTGGACCCGTCGGCTTCTAAGGTAGAATCCGAGCTCTTGAGGAAGCAACCGAAGTGTAGTCCCGTATTCTCCAGATGTGATCGCAAAAGAGGTAAGATAAGTTTATAATATATAAGTGAGTTTTAGTTCTATAATCTCATTATCAAAAACACACCACACCAAGATTATTATCCCTAAAAATAATAATGGCGATTACACGACCCTCATCCACCACACTACCCCCGATCATCACGGCCGGCAGCACAACTTCAAAGGTGGACATAACATGTCGATCACAACAACTCTGTGACTCGTGCTCGATCTTTCGATCTTCCCGTGTTCCGAGGCCATACCTCTGAGTATGCTAGGCTCGCCAATCAAACCTCGAAGACCCTGCGCGTGCAACATGGCTTACACCCACTGTATGCGAACGACGAGATGTGTGACACCCGATCATCACGGCCTGACTCATAACGTAGAACTTTCTTGGTGGTGCGCAACGAGGGAGAACACAATTTTGGTATTTGTTAGGGATCATCCTATTTATGATGCTACCGTTGTATATCTAGCATATAAGCAATCAACAGGATGCACACACAACAGCACACAACAATGATGTAATGAAGTGCGATGTGACATGGTCGATGCGCCTGGACCTTCATGGCGCCATGTGCCTGGCCCCCGGCCCCGGCATGGCTCCGAGTCTACAGAGCCCTCCTTTGCCTCCGACAGTACGAGTAATATAAAAACTTACCGTAACCATGTCACATAAAATAACGCCTCTGCAAAACAAAGTTAGACGCCTCTAGCTTTATTTAGTTTTGCACGTTTTACGTGGCATATAGGCTTATTCGCAAGAGAATCGCTTCCCTACCTACGAACTTTGTGCCACAACGTCGATCGTATAATTGCATGTTTAAGCATCCCTTTCGGGCCCTCCATTGAAAATGCTTTGCCGACTAGAGAAAGAGAGACAGACACCCGCCAGCCACAGATACGGTGCAAGCCGTATGTCAGTAGTGGAACTAGTCTCGCGTAAGCGTACGCGTAAAGTCGGTCCGGGCCGCTTCATCAACTCAATACCGAAGGCATCGCAAGTGCACGCTAGAGGGTAGCAAATATAAGAAAGACGCCCTCATTCAACATGAGTTCTAACCGTACCAACAGTACTATGCATAGATCGGCTCTGATACCACTGAAGGGGTTACGGTGCAGAAAATAATAATTTTTCTAGCGAACGAAACCCTAACTAGACAGGATCTATCTATCTAGTACATGTGATAAAGGTGGCGGAACGGGTTACATTACCTCCATGTAGACCGATAGCGGGGATTACGCTCCCGCACAAGCGTTGACGATGAAGTCGTACGTAGCCGACCTCGAGGTCGCGAAGATCTTGCCGCGATGTCGAAGACGATGACGCCGGGGTGTCGACGATGATCTGCATCGACGGGCGTCGGGCGGAAGAAGGCAGAGCGCCAGCACCGGGGCTGGTGCGCCGGCAGCAGAGGGGAGGGAGGCGCGGCGGCTGCAGGGGGCGAGACGACGTCGCCCAAGCTCCTCAAAAGAGTAGCCTCCGAGCACTCACAAACATACGGAGCTTAGCGACAACTCCCGGTCATTCAGATCCAGCTGAAATCGTAGGAGTAGATCTTATCTGGAATCCCGCAGAGCAACGGCGCTCTGCTGTATGGCTTAGGTGGAGAGAGACCCCCTTTCCTCAGCTCGGCGCGGCTCCGACTTGGGAACCACGAGATCGAGAGAGAAATCGGGAATTAATTGGATTTTCCTATGAATTAAATCAATTAATATGCCTTGGTATATAAAGAAGGAAGGGGTTGTGCAAACCCCTTGGCTCCCCCATGTGGGACTAAAGGAGGAGAGGGGAGGGGGGGTTCGGCCGAACCCCCCTTGGGCTTGTCCCACTCCTAGTCCAACTCGGACTAGGAGGCCCAAGTCTCCCCCTTCCTTGTGGGGTGCGGTTTCCCCCTCTTGGGCCCTCTTAGGGCCCATGTAGATGGGAGCCCCCTTTTTCCTTTATTTAATTAATATAAAAATCCCATTAATTCATAATTAATATATTTATATATAATTCAATATCCCATGACTCCGAAACTATTTCGGAACCACCCGAACAACTTTCGGACATTCCCGGAACCATTCCATACCTCCCCGGAACTCTTTCCGGATCATTTCTCTCTCTCCAACAAATTCCTATAAAATTCCAGAACCTATCTCTTAGCGTCGCTAAGACCTTAAGTTTGTTACGCTACGGTTCGGGAACACTCCAGACATGGTCGAGACACTCCGCTCACCAATGATCGTCAGGGATACCTGGAAATATATGACGACCCCTGTGCATTCCACGAATATCGTCGTTGAACCATAAATATGATATTCATTCCCTTTGTCTCTGCGATACTACCTTGTTCGAGATATGATCGTAGACACACCGATGCCTTTGCTGTGTCTCGTTACCGACGAAGGTTATTAACTCGTCTGCGATATTACATCTCCATGACCTAGTCATAAGCTGCGCAGCTATATAGATGCAATATCACCGAGTGGGCCCAGAGTATCTTTCCATTACAAGAATGAAAAAATCCCGCTCTTGATCCTTACGTCTTGATGCTCTTTCGGAATACCCAAGATGGACACCGTTATTGTCATGCTATATAAGACACAACGTTTGATGCTCTCAAAGCACTCCTACGAATCATCAATAAGTACGGTCTCACGGTCTAAGGAATAAGCTATCATATTCTTATCTATTGCAAATGACAAACATCGTAATACGATCTTATTGCAATACTTTGCGTATGTCCATCACCTTATTCAACTAACAAGATGACCCCATTGTCAACCGACGTCATTGTCCTTGATCGGGAATCTCGATCAACTGTTGCCCAATAGACTAGCTCATATAGAGGCTTGCTAGGGACCTGGTTGTCTATGTATTACACGTGTATCAATAATTCCGATTAATACAGTTATAGCATAATACACAAACCTATTATAAACTTATGAGATAATGCAATAAATACTACTTATTTATTTGCCTCTAGGGCATATCTCCTTCAGGTTATACTTCTGACCAACGTCGTTTTATAATCATTTGTCACATATTTAACTCAAGTGGCAAGTCTGTCAGTATCATGTGGCTCATGGTTATAATTCTGACCAACGTCGTTTTATGATCATGTGTCACAGTTCAGAAAGTTCATTCCATCTTCAGCCCAACGGTGTTGTGGTTTTTTGAACTAAATTGAATGTCATCAAGATTTTGGATATATTTCCATCTTCTAAATAAAGTGATCATCTTGGAATCTGAAGTGTATGAACATGAATCTTAAGGATAACTCCATTAGATCTTTATTCATATACATCAGGTAAGTTGAGAAGAAATACTTAATGCAACACTTGCTGTTGACAATCAGCAATTTCCTTGTGATTGAAAATGTGCGTGTTAATGGTCATCTTAGAGGCTTCTGGCTCTAATGATGTATACGACTCGATAGAGTTTTCTCAGCGAGTGGTTATTGCGCTTGTGTTATTATTATAACATGTTATTGTGTTGACGACTAAGTTAAGAATGTATGTATGACTCAACCAAAAGGTTTTGTCATATAGTTGAAGTCAATATAAGGTATGTTACATAAGGAATTTCAATTAGGAAATAACATGAGCATTACGACACTCATACCATAAGACGAGGGGGAGTAAGTTTACTACCTTGTGAAGAAGAAATATTTTTTGGTTAGCCAAGTAATTTCTATCTTCTATTTAAGATAAATAATCTTGGTGATGTCTCATACTTTGTATTGAGTTTTCACCAAGACATAGGTAAAAAGGAGTATAAGTTCTATTATGATGACATATGACGATAGAGTACGAAAGAAAATATTATGTACTAGTACTTTGTCGCACCTGCTAATAAAATTAAGGGCAATAAAGATGGACATTTTAGTGTCCAAGGAACCATTATGAGCTGATCAGATAATGTCGGTTCCTTATGTTTCGGCTGTCAGAAACAATATGAGTATTAAAATAAGAATGTGCCCTATATTTTTGATCGGGATAATTGGCAAATATAAAAGAAAGTCCAGAATTTGACCACTGGAAAGGCCGCCAAAAGTCTTGCAAATATGCAAGACAATAAAGTTTACATGCTCACTAATAAGAAGTCTAATAACCTCGACACTATGGGTTATCTGGACATTGTTTATGCGAGATGTGTGGATATTAAAGTTTCCATGTTAAGTTACATCCTCACACTCGCACATGGAGCTATATCGTGGAAAGCTCCAGAATGATTTTAATTACATTAGTAATGATGCAATTTATCATGTGGCATGTTAAAACAGGCTAAAGAGCAGGTTGTATGTCAAGAAGTTTATTCCCGAAATTACGGTGGTAGACAGTATTTATAAACCACCTACTGCATATGTAACGCAGTTTTCTATGCGAGTAACAACAAGTCAATTGGCGTTGCCAAAGCCATTGACAACATGTTTCGTGTTGTGAAAGATAGAATCTAGAATCAAACTTATGATGTTAAGCATATGAATCAGTTTTGTATGTTTTACGGATCCGCTACTGAAGGCTTACCACCATTTTTTTAAGATTATGTTGCTAGCATGGGTTACTGGAAAGCCTTTTAATTCTAGAAATAAGGACCGTCTCATAAACCAACTCCCGTAAAGTATTATGTTTTCCATTTCAAGATAGAATGATGTACTATAGGTATTGAGGTTCAGTGACTTTTGTTTTGTTACTGTAACACCTTACCTTAGTATGTTGTTTTATTGATGATGGCCTTATGATGTTTGTTAAACCTTACGATCAAGGGGGAGAATGTTGGTGTTGATCTCGGCTCACAAACCGAGAGAAAGATAAGGGGAGGTGATTGACCACGTCCCCACACTGGAGTCTTGATCGGAGGCACCTAAAACCAACGTTTGGTCAAGGTCCCCATCCCCGAGCGCCTATATAAGAGGATCAGATATCACGTTGTTAGGAACTAACAGAAAACGTGCTTATCCACCCTAACCAATCCAATCTAAGGAGACGCTCAAGGGGCTGGAAGACCGACGACCACCGGAGCCACCTCCAAGGTGTGCTGCCGTTGTCCACGGCCCTCTTACTCGACTACGGCGACTTCTACATCTACACTCACTCACGCCTGCATCAAGCAGACGCCGATGGCTACAATTGCTGGAGCATGTAATATCTCTAAACCCCTCTGTTTTGATCCTTTTGTGTGTTCTAGATGGCTGTCACAATTAATCTAGTTAATTCTAGATGAATAAGAATTAACATTGGGAACAAACACATTGGGGATTTACATGGGATTAGAGGAATTAGGAAGGTGAAACAAAAGAAAAAGAGTCGAGTGCTATACATCGTGGGGAAATCAGGGAAGACTAGCGCATTAGTTTTGCTAGCACGATGGATCTCGTTGACACCTCGTCATCCTTGATGCCACGGGTGAAGATCGATTGGGGAGTGCCATGTTATCGAATTTGATATCTGCACGAGTACCTTTAGGCTTGAAGTTAAAACAAATCATATAATTTCGAATTTCTCAACCCAAGGAAATTAAACACAAATCTTTACGCGTACGTAGCCACCACTCTCTGGGTTCCATAGTGAAGGAAACCGAGGTTGGGTTCATTTCACACGGTCCATTTTACGTCTATATCCGTGCATCTACACTGCATATATGCATGCATGCACGAACATCGTGAAGGACAAGGCGAACGTACTTAAGATCCATATGTCTGGCGAAGCATCGGCAGCACGATGTGCGCGCCACCACGCTTTCTACCGTACCGAAAGGATGCCTTTCATTTGGCCGGCCAGCCGGCCGGGAACGTGCGATTGCTTCGGCCAAGAATCGACGGGCAGCAGGTGATTAGGACGAGACGATGGCGAGAATAGATGCTCACGATCTAGTCAAATCAGTCTTATACATCGGTGCCAAAAAAAGACAGCCACGCATGTGAGTGCGAGCGAACCCTGTTTCTCGCGGGCAGGCTGTGTTCATCTCTCAGTTTCATGACGAGAGTACAAAGCATCTTTTATTTCACTGTAATTTTGTTAGACTATCAGTCATAGGATCTAACTTATATCCGCTTAGAAGCGTTACGAATATTTTCGGTAACTAGCTTAAGGTATGATTTTAGATTTAAGTTTTTCATTAGGTGGCCGTGATTGTCGTTATTTGATATTTTTTATATTGAAATGAGAATATTTTTAATGATAAAACAGGGTTATATCTACCAGTGCACATCCACGCCCCCCTGCTCGTCCCCCCTTCCCCCGTCCGTGAATCCGTGGTCTTCCCTACAGAGTGAAGAACCCCACGACCCATTCACAAACACCATTGAGAGCATCGGCGACCTATTCACGAAAGTGCCTACGCACTTAGAGGCCATACCAAAGGGTGTGCATTGTGGCCAATGCGGCCTACACAGCTCGAGTACGTAACTCTAGTGGTGCGTAGTACGATGTACGCCCATACAGTTTGATTTGTCTTGTTGTCAATCGACCTCTCTTTACACATCTATCTTTCTCTGCTCCTTAATTTGGAGCCTCTCAAACATGACGACCTCCATAGGTCTAGGCCGTCGCAAGGACGTCGAGTAACACTTAGTCTGAGGGCACGTCTTCAATGGGTCCTATTGTCAGGGCTACGTGGGCGGTACATCTAGCTATATTGCTGGCAGTCGCCGCCACCGAACCGTAAACATGTGATCGTAAATGCTGAGAAAATAAAACCCAATAATGTATGTTATAGTTGAGGTTCCAAACTCGATGCAAAGCCATGGATCATGCTTGCGGCAAATCGTCCGGATCTAAACCTTATGCAAAACCTTAGCACGGAATAAACTGCCTTGAAATTCTTAGTTAGATAATCGCTTCCTATATTGACGATACGGTTAGATGGAATATGGTTACTGTCATTCTGTCGGTACTACGACTAACTGTACCGTAGGGCGGTACAATGTATAAGGCTACATATTTTCTGTTTAATAAAGTTCTTAAATAACTTCCATACAAAGGTCAGATAGATCAAAATTGCTCATGCTTGCATGTAATGAGAGCTGATGAACATGGGGTGTGCCAAGAGGCGATCGAGGGAGGGCTGGCTAGTCATGTCGACCAACGTTTAGCGCCTCTGTTACTGACACAAGAGACATCAACTCAAGTGATCAGATGACCCATGCATGCACTCCCACACAGTAACACAGCTAGGAAACCACGTACGGTACGCGTGCTCAGCGAGGGGGTCCTAGCTAAATGCACGTACGGCAGGACACGTCTAGTTGTACTTGTTGGCCAAGTTAACCTCTGTTCACACGCTTTTACAAGCACATTGACACATCGTTCCATCACCTCAACGTACGGCACCACACGATAAACTACTAGTGTTTGTCAAGACGTGCATGTTTGTAGAGTACTTTGTTAGTGAGGTCCGTTGATCTATTTGATCTACGGAGATTACAAACTGAACTTATGCATGCATGCATGCATGCATGATATATACTCGAGCAAAATGTGAGGGATGTACGTCGGCCCAGATGCATGGTTGGCTGGAAAAGATTAATGTCACGAAGCGTGCGAGGGTAAACAAAGAAAGTACTCGCACGCAGAGATACATACCGCCAAAACGGCATGGTCTCCCTCCACTCCACTCGTGGCAGGCGCGTCACGTGAGGATCAGGACGAGCATATCCTTCGCTGTGCTTGATCCCAGAGGCGAGGCGTGTAGCTGCTGCTGCGGCTGCAGAGACAAGCACGCAACATGCACGCACCGGCGCCAGGGTCTGGCATCACTCTCCACACTCCCTCCGTTCGCTGGCTCTGCTCTCCGAGTTTACTGCTACCGTATACCCCATACCAACACGCCAACACGCCCCCACCGGCCGTCTGATCCGGCTTCAACTTATCTTTAGGGTGTGTTTGTTTGGTCTGTCTGTGACTGGCTGTGATGCTGTCTGTGTAAAGCTGCTGTACAGGAGAAGCTGCTGTTCTGAGTGTCAGTGTTTGGCAACTAGCTGACTGTCTGACTGTAATCTCTGGAATTGTCTGAAACATCCTCATAGTCCTGAAAACGAATATTGTTACTGATTTACCTATAACAAAGTACATATCCATAATAAATATATATGAATCTAAAATACATTTTCATCACATCATACTAGCCGACTTAAATAGTTTTAAAATGCATTTTCATAAGATTGTACTAGCTAACACAAATAGTTTTGATGTTGTCTACCATTGAATAACGGGATGGCAATATCGTCGCGTGCTGAGTTCATGCTCCTCGTGTGCCCTGGAGCATTTCTTTTGAATAACATTATACATGCATATACAAGCATCGGTGAAAGAAACTTGGAAACTAGCAGTATAGTACCATATATACATCAGTACAAGGACCAGTTAACAAAAAAATATAATCAATCGGTGACAAAGGCAACGAGCAGCAGCAGTACACAATCATCGCTGGAAGAATTTTCTGTAGCTGAAATGAAATGAGCAGCAGAACAGCGGCAGTACACAATCATTGCTAAAAGGAATCGAGCAGCAGAAATACATGAGCAGCGAAAGTATGGAAAGAAGCAACGGCGACGTAGGCAGGACAGCGACCGGCGGCGGCCGTCAGGTTCGATTTCCGTCGATGGATGGAAGCGCGGATCTGCTGCAGATGAACGAGTTACGATCGATAATGGTAGAGGCGCGCGGGAGAAGATCAAGCAGCGCAGGGTTCCAGGTCGCCGGCGGGAAGGAAGTGTGGCGGCGGCGCACGCTAGGGTTGCTTCTGCAGGTCTGCTCGATAGGATGAGCTGGAACTTCTAATCGATCGGTGCTGAGTGCGGGTTTTACCTTTTTTATCGGGGTGGGGATTTTTTGATCTGCGACTCGGGTGGCATACTCGTGGTAATTTCGAAACGTAACGATTCGCTCATCCTCAGGAAGCTCGGGAAGCACCTCCCCAAGGTGCTTTTTCCAGTATGAAGGAAAAGGAGGTGCTTTGGTAAAAGCCCACCACACAACCCGGACATTTGTTTCGTTGGACATGCTTTTTTTCGTGGAAAGACAGTAAAAGCCAAACAAACACACCCTTAGCATACAGCCGGTAGGAGTGGCAGGCTTGCTTGATCGCAGCGCAGCGATCGAGAATGCGCGCGCGCCAATGTATGTATGCGCCACCTCGCTTGGTATCTTCCGGCATTGTCCCCAAACTCAGCTAGTCATCATGCATGGCCCTCGCCTCTGCCCGCTCGACGCATGCCCATCATCAACCCCACGTACGGTCGGTTCCGTCGCTTGTAGCATGCATGCATTCGTAAGTGACCCGTCGATTCCAGGGGCGGAGCTAGAAATTTTGATCAATGGGTTCACACACGACTCACGAGTCACGATCTAAGATCTAAGGTAGAAACTAAACTAACTACGTACTATACAAGCAGATAGCATCTAAAAAAATCATTTAAAGATAACAAAAATCACCAAAATATCATAACTTATAGCCGATGTGTTTAAAGTAAAGGATTAGACATACCGGGTAAATGAAATCCTAAAATCATTTGCTTACATATTAAAATAAAATAGTAAAACTGGTTGTAACTTTTGGTAGCTTGGGTCCTCCTGCCAAATATTAATCAAGAATGGGAAGTTAGTTTCAATAGTTTTAAACAAGTAAATAAAAGCAAAATATGTAAAGTCACTCACATTTCAAAGTTTCCCCTCGCGATTTTTAATCTTCTTAAAAAGCTCAAGCACATCATCATTTCTAATGGTTGAAAAATTGTCTTTCTCCACATAACAAATTAGACAATCACTCATAAACTTATCTCCCATTTTATTGCGCAGCTTTTTCTTTACAACATTCATAGCTGAAAAACACCTCTCCACTGATGCCGTGGCAACCGGCAATATCAATACTAACTTTAGAAGGTGGTACACCAATGGAAAAGTAATATGCTTATTTGTCTGTACCATTAATTTAGCAAGATCAGCAATACCTTCCAAATTGGCAAACCTCTCATCTGCTCGCACATTATCAATGTAAATGATTAACTCGTGACTAAGATCGTCCAACTTGTCCGAATTAAAATCATCTGGATAGAACTTAGCCAGCTCCACTAAACTCTCCAAGTCAAAAGCATGAAAAGAGTCTTTTGGACTCAAAGAAGCCATGTGACCAAGTAAAGCAGAATTTACCTCACTAAAACGGTCATCAAATTCTTGAAGTTGCCAGTCAATAACAGAATTCATACATTCTATTTGGTAATGCTGGAGGTTTGTCTTGTTGGTTTTTTTTCGTGGTGCGTGCCGATCAACATAATCTTCCTGCATATTTGCATTCTGAATGTGGTGTTCTTCACAGAATAAACATGCCTTCTCGAAAAGTGCATCCCATCCATTCACCCTTAACTCTTGAAGCTCATTCCTTGTTGACTTCACACATGACATGGCATTCAGGATGTCTTGATCCTTCTTTTGTAAAGATTGTGACAAAGTATTTGCGCTTCCTAATATATGCAACATCATGTGCAAATAAAACACAAAATCAAATGTCTCGAAATATGCTACAAGACCACGTGCTTGGCATTTCTTATCTCCTTTTCCTTCTTTTGCAACATACTTCAGAACAGACATAGTAGCTGTGAACAATTTGACAATACTTGAGAGGGTTCTGTAGTGAGAACCCCAACGTGTGTCACCAGCCCTTTGGAGATTTTGATCCTGATTTAACCCAGTCCCTGTGGTAATCTGTCCACTGCCAATGGCTTTTATCACCTCCTCCCGATGTTTCTCTCTAATCATGTCTTTTCTTTTGCAAGAAGCTCCAACCACATTAAATAAGATAGAGATCATGTAGAAAAAATCTGCAATATGATCATTGTTCTTTGCTACAGCCACAATAACCAACTGGAGTTGGTGAGCAAAACAATGCACATAATATGCTGAACTATTCTCTTGCAAAATTTTGGCTTTCAAGCCATTGAACTCACCACGCATGTTACTTGCTCCATCATAGCATTGACCTCTCACCTGTTTTATACTTAATCCAATATCAATGAACAATTTTTGTAGAGCAGCCTTCAGACATGCTGATGATGTTTCCTTCACATGTACAACTCCAACTAACCGTTCAACAATGAATCCACGCTTGCTAAGATATCTCAAGACAACAGCCATCTGCTCTTTGTCGGATACATCCGCGGCCTCATCAATCAACAAACTGAACACATCACCTCCAATTTCATCGGTGATAGAATCTAGAGTTATCTGTGTGCAAATTATTAACAAACTGGTTAGACATCGGTTGTAACTTGCAAAACATAAACAGAAAATTATAGAATATAATTTAATGATGGTTACCTTTGCAAAATAACTAATAAGTTCCTTTTGAATATCTCCACATATCCACTGAAGATTTTCTGGTGCATTGCCAAGGACTACCTTCCCTATATCTTCATTTTGAGTTCCCAAAGTTTTTACCAACTCCCGAAATTTTCCTTTATTTTTTGACTCTTTTGATTCATCATGCCCTCGAAAAGCTAAGCCTTGATTCAACAAATATCTAACCGAGTCAATTGAAGCATTAAGCCGAATACGATTTTTCTTTTTTGTAAGATCAGTTTGCTTACTGAGAGCAACCTGAATTGATTGATCTTGATTCATCAGAGCATCACATCTTTTCACTGCTACATTATGAAAGCTGCTAACATTACCCTTACCCACATGAGTATCTAGTCTTTTTTTCTTGTTCCAACCATTCCAGCCTTTAATGGCAAATGCATCATTCCCGGTTTGTCCCTCGTTGCAATCTCTGAAAAGGTAGCAACACAAACAAAATGCCTTATCCACTTTGTAACTATACTCGAGCCACCCACCATAATTCTGGAAGCATGCTGGATTAAACCTTCGTTCGGCATCACCAATGAGCCTATGTGGATAAACAAAATCAGGAGGTGGCCTGTATGGTCCCCTGGTTAAATATCTTCTCCTAATCTCATCTTGTTTCTTAGGATCTCCGGTATACTCTGAAATTCTCTTCCTATCAGCTGGATCGTAAGGCAATTCATCTAAATTAATTTCTCTTCGACTAGGGGGATTTGGGAGACTAGCAGTACAACCATTTGTTTGCTTACGTCTAACAGTTGGCGTTGAAGTGCCTTCACCAGCATTAAGTGAATCTTCCGATCTGCTTCTCTTTCTTGGATAAAACCGTTCCATGGCCTAGGTCAATTAATATACGGAGAGAAAATAATTACTAGGGCTAGAGAGGATATGTATAAACCACAAGAAGGACTGAAGGAGACGATTTTCATAATCTGTACCTGCTGTTGCGTTGCTCCGGCCGCCGGCGATCGGGCGATGAGAGACAAGCAACAGGTTTCGATCTGGTGTTGCGGCGCCGTGGTACACGATCGAGTCGAGCGACGCTAGGTATACATCTTTTACTTATTATGGGCTGTGGGCTATTAGCTGAACTAATACTTCATTTAACCGGACGATCGGTCCAACTAAGGAGTCAATGGGTTCAACCATTATTTTTTGTTGGGTTCAGGCTACGTGCGCATGTATACGATACAAAGCATCGGCAAAAACCATTGGTGTCATCTGCACCCAATCACTATACGTTGGCTCCGCCCCTGGTCGATTCCATCATTTCATCCCCGTTAGTGTGGCTGATGATTTATGTAGCTAAATGTTGATTTGATGGGGTTTTAGTTACGTAGGCTTTTGGCCTACCTGCATTGGCGAGTACACACATCTAACCCTTAAATCCTTTGTGCAAAGCATTGGCGAGTACCTGCTTTTGGTCTTCCTTTGTTATTCAGCATGTAAACAGATTACCAATATGCCAGCTCATCTTTGTGCAAAGCTAGCTAGCACGCAGGATGAGACTCAGAGACTGGATGGTTGTTGGAGTGTATGTGTATCCCTACCTTCCTAGTTACCAGCTGTTTGGCTGATAATGGCAGAGCTATACTGCCTAAATAAAGCCCGTAGATTTTCATTAAAAAAAAATATTTAACCCTTAAATGATACCACGATATAAGATCAAATTTTAAATTTCTAAGTTCCTAGAAAACCCCCAAGAATCGTGGTGAGTGTTCTAGAGACTTGTGTCTATAAGCTCTAAATTCAATTTCAAATTAAAGATGGAGTAACGAAAATACATTTCTAACGTGAATATGTCACAAAAAAAGACATTTTTTAATAGAAATGACACTATTTAGCAATTGTTGTTCTCTATGTGTACCGCGAGACGAGATAATGTAGGCCTCCGAAATCCACTTCTCGCGATCTTGTACTAGAGAGAGAGATAGGGCTAACATTTTAGCACTTGCGTGGTATTGGCACCGACTTCTCCTGCAATAACGGCTTGTTTTCTCTCCAACATCAAGACCTCTTCGCCAACATGGGTGACAACGCTGAGCGGCAACATGAGCAGTTGTGCCCCCGCTGCACCGTATGTGATTGATTTATCTTCCGCGTTTGAGATCATGTTTCTGTTTCTACTTATTGTTTTAGATTTATCAGTCCCTATTGTTGAATATAAACATAGTCCCTATCCACTTTCCATTAGTTCGGATTTTTGGTCTAGATGGCTAGTGCAGTAATTATGTATGGTATTAGAGCCAAGAGATCTCGAGTTTGAGACCCCGCTCACGTGAATTAGAAAAGAAAAAGGAAAGATAATATCCTGCGGGCGCTCCTATCCCACGCTAAGGGCTAAAATAGCCTATACTTGAGGGGAGTTTTGAATGTAAATATAGTGCCTAGCCCATTTTTTCATGAGTTTGGACTTTTGGTCTAGATTCAGGGGGGGGAGGTAGGTGCAAACAGTGGGGTCAAATGACCCCTATGACCCAAAGCAAATCTTTGGTAAATTAGTGAAAGCTAGTGATCATTTGTACAAGATGACACCGATGCAAGAGAGATGACCCCAGTCCTCTTCTCGGCTGGCTTTGCTCTTGGCTAGATTGCTAGTGCAGTAATTCTATACCTATGAGTTATGACTAGTTTACTCGTTACTTTTATAGTCTTGAATTATCTCTTGTGTATTTATAGATATTATAAATTGCTAATGTATTCACCATATATTCGTATTTTAGTTTAGACAGCAAAACCCTCGTACAGTAGTGCAGTGGTTCGCGTACATCCAGCCAGCCGGCCGGGGCCGGGGAGTAGATCGTGAGTTGCAGTCGTGCATATCGGGTGGTCCACGCGTCATGCCGCAAGCTGAATTAATGAGCAGATTGCTTGAGCGCTAGAGCTTTTGTTGCATGCAGCAGATACCAGCTGTACTCTCCCTGAGAGATCGCATTCACCACACAAACAGACATCCATCCTGCCGATCGATGGCGATGCATGCAAACTTCAGAGGCCATGAGATTCAGCTGCGATTTGGAATACCTAATTTTTTCACTGTGAATTTGAGTAGTAGTGAATACCCCCTTCCATTTTGAAATTGTGGGCCTACTACCAGATATCCCGATTTGGATTCGGTTCCGACCAGGATAACCTTTCGCCCTCACACGCCCGTGCCCATTGTAGACACACACGGCCGGACCGGCGTGTCCACGCCGCGTGCGCGGCGGAAAGCAACCGGCCGGCGCCTCCGCGCCACCACCTCGCGCGACCCGTCCGCCGGAGATTAGCAGGATTAGCAGCCTGTGGACCTGTGTTGCTTAGCTCTTATCATTCCAGATGAGGCATCTGCCGCCTTAATAATTCGAGCTCTATCGTCACTTGTCTCCCGCCAGAATTAAATCCGCGCGCGCGTGCCAGATGAACGAACCCATGCATGCCCACACGTGTTTTGGCCGAGGATGCACCTGGCGATCACCACGACTTTGCTTATCCTCCCGCCCGCCGGCTAGCTAGTTTGTTATGTGCGTAGCCGTGATGACACACATGGGCAGGACGGGACAAAGCATGGCTTAAATGGTCAGTTAAGCCGGCCGGAATTGCAGACCGGGCTAACTAACTAGTTCAGTTAAGCGGCACGGCAGAGGCCAGGTCAACTCTGCACGGTCTGTCGCAGTTGTAACGTGGTGAATTGCTACTCACTGCTTGCATTAGAGTGAATGAAGATTTTGTAAGCATCTGTACGAGCACATACTATACTTAATAAGTAGAGTAGGGCTTCCAAATGATGGACGTGTTGCGCACTTCGATGCTCTGCGGAATGGCTAGTGTTGCTTACATCACTCTAGCTGGAAATGCAGGTGGAAATAGCAACTGTCTGATCCAACGCTGCCAACAGGTTTTCACTACTGGAGCACTGGAGCAGCGTCCTACAATTTACAACTTGTTGCCCGGCCGCACCCTAAGGCCTTCCACAGCGTCATCGGTGCCCAATATACAAAAAAGTTGCCAGCACATCAACGATGCCTACAAATATTTTCGAGGCACCGGGCTCACAGCGTGTAAACTTTGGCCAGCAATAAGTTGCAGGACCCACAACGTGATGTAGAGTGGATTTGGCCAATCACAGAGCTTCTTCTTCACACGAAATCCTCTGGCATTACATGCATGATACGCAAACACTGATAGTTTATTCACCAGAGAGTTTGGGCATCGGAGCAAATAGTTGCTCCGGTTCTCTGAAAATTTTATCGGACACCGCTTGAGCAATGGAGGGCATCGATGCCTCATGCCTCAAAACTGGTTTGGGCACCGATAAAAGCATACGATGTGGAGGGCCTAACAAGTTTTCGAAATAGATGTAAAAATAAATTATTGACATAGTTAACGTTGTGTCTCGTGCACCAGCCAGCAATATTACATGGCCATATGTAACCTACTGGAACTTTAGTGTACATGGGCCAGCCCAACTAAAATCCGAAATTCCCATGGGTCATTAATAAATGGCTGGTTGAGTGTATGTGACTAATGTTTAGTCTCATACTGCTAGTGGAGAGTGAGCTGCACCACTTTATATAGTGAGATGTTCTAGTACCAATATGAGCTAGTAAAAATAAGAGAAGATGAAGGATGTCACACGCGCTCCTCCTCCTCGCTCGCCTCGCCTCGTCTCGTCACGACGCGCCGCGGGTTACGGGAATCTCGCCGAGCCGAGCAGACGCGTTAATTATCTTGCCGTTTCCGATTCCTATGAGATCGTGGGGCGTTACCGACTCGATCATGGCTTATAGCCCACGTTCTACCCGACTCGCACTACATATACAACCCGGGGCAAACCCTAACCGCCACCACGAGATACATGGTCTCACACCGTTCCAGAGCATTGCGCCGCCGTCTACCAAGTCTTCTCCATCCCGTTTTCCGGCGTGCACCGGTTGAAGGGACAGTAGGCCTCCGGAACCCCGCCTCTTGTGATCCTGTACAGGAGAGGGGCGATCAAGTTTTGGTGAGCGTACTCGCGCGACTACTAGCTTCGAGTTCTTCCCCAACGACGACTTCTTCCCCGACATCGCCAGCCTCTTCATCGACGACATGGACGACAACACGGGGAACTCCAGTGGTGCGACTGCCGCTACACCGTATGTGTTCTTGATCTTTCTATATGACGTTTTGCTAGAGTTCTTACTTATAGTACATGCTCTAGATTGCATCTGTTTATCTATTGTTTGCGTAGATCACATGATTAGTATAATTTGATTATTCTAGTCATTAATTGTTCACTGTTATTGGGATTTAAATCATATGCTAAATCGCCTAATTATTCAACAATCCAAAATCATGATTATAGGAAATTAGCAACTGCTGGTTTTATCACGTCAACGAGACCGTTTCCCTTTAAAGGGGTTATGTATAAGCGGTGTCGCATGAGAGCAGTGTTATGGTTTCAGAACATGAACTGCTATGCTGCCACCAAAGGCAAGCCTGATGGCGAGCTTGACCCTGCACATCAGGAGTCTTTCGAGAGGCTCGACAACATGTTTAAGAGTGCCCTTTTGAGTATTCTTGACGATTCCATTGTGGACTCGTATATGTCGTTTTCTAACGGCAAGGACATGTGGGATGCACTCGAGGCCAAGTTTGGGGTCTCGGACGCTGGCATGGAGTTCTATGTCATGGAAACTTTCTATGACTACAAGATGACTGATGAGCGCCCTGTTGTTCAACAGGCTCATGAGATACAGTCACTCGCTAAGGAACTTGAGCATTTTAAGTGTATCTTACCGGACAAGTTTGTCGCCGGTGGCATAATCGCCAAGCTTCCACCTTCGTGGAGCAACTTTGCTACCTCTCTGAAACACAAGAGACAAGAGTTTTTCATTTCGG
The DNA here is from genome assembly GCA_026929855.1 of Poa annua. Lineage (NCBI taxonomy): Eukaryota > Viridiplantae > Streptophyta > Magnoliopsida > Poales > Poaceae > Poa > Poa annua. The sequence continues at coordinate 79,949,343 of CM049432.1, forward strand.
ATCTCATTGGGTCGCTTGATGTGGAAGAGAAGGCGAGAGCGAAGGATACACGTGCTCGAGTTACCGAGGCTGGTTCTAGTGCCCATGTGGTACAAAAGAAGAATTACCAGCCGCCCCACAAGACCAAGTTTAACAAGAACAACTCTGGTGGCAAGGGCAAGCCTGATGGAAAGTTCAAGCCATCACAACCTACCAACTTCAAGAAGAAGAACAACAATAAACCGAGGAAGGGATCATGCCATGTTTGCGGTGATCCAAGTCACTGGGCACCTCGCTGTCCCAACCGCCATGAGCTGCGCGAATCTGAGAACAATGGCAAGAATGCCAATGTTGTGATTGGCGATACTGAGATGAAGGATTCAGGGTACGGTATATTTCCATCCATCCTTTCAGTTTGTCATTCTCCTGAATGGTTGATTGACACTAGCGCCAATGTACATGTTTGTGCTGATGCCTCGATGTTTTCTTCTTACCAGGTCAGAGGGACTTCCCCCGTGCTGATGGGAAATGGGTCACATGCTTTTGTTCGTGGTGTTGGTACGGTCGATCTGAAGTTTACTTCGGGGAAGACCGTGCGCCTGAAGAACGGTCATCATGTGCCCGCCATCAATAAAAATCTCGTCTTCGGATCGCTGCTGTGTCGAGATGGTTTTAAGTTGGTTTTCGAGTCCAATAAAGTTGTAATATCTAAGTATGGACAATTTGTTGGAAAAGTCTATGAGTGCGGAGGCTTGTTCCGCCTATCTTTGTCGGATATTTGCACCAAAGTTATTAATCATATTTGCCATGAAGTTGAATCTAATATTTGGCATTCTCGACTTTGTCCTATTAACTTTGGTAGCATGACGCGGCTAGCTAATTTGGATTTAATTCCAAAATTCACTAATGTCAAATGTTCCAAGTGTCAAGTGTGCGTTCAAGCTAAACAACCCCGCAAGTCCCATAAGGCTGCGGAGGCAAGAGACTTGGCACCACTGGAACTTATACATTCAGATCTCTGTGAGATGAATGACGTGTTGACAAAAGGCGGAAAAAAATATTTCATGACGCTTATTGATGACTCCACTAGATATTGTTATGTGTATCTCCTGAAAACAAAAGGTGAAGCTTTAAACTTCTTCAAAAACTATAAAGCTGAAGCAGAGAACCAACTTGATCTAAAAATAAAACGGCTAAGGTCTGATCGTGGTGGAGAGTACTTTTCCAATGAGTTTGATTCTTTTTGTGCGGAACCTGGTATAATCCATGAGAGGACGCCTCCCTATTCACCTCAGTCAAATGGGATAGCCGAAAGAAAGAACCGAACTCTAACTGATTTGGTTAACGCCATGTTAGACACTTCGGGTCTCTCCAAGGCATGATGGGGGGAGGCGCTATTGACAGCTTGTCATGTCCTAAATCGAGTTCCCGCAAAGAACAAATCCGTTTCTCCCGCAAAGAACAGCTTGAGGAATGAGAAAGGAAAAAGTTGAGACTCTCTTACTTACGTACTTGGGGTTGTTTGGCGAAAGTCAATATTCCAATTCCCAAGAAGCGCAAGCTAGGACCAAAAACCGTGGACTGTGTTCTTCTGGGCTATGCTTTTCATAGCATTGGTTATAGATTTTTTATATTCAAATCTGAGGTAGCCGACATGCATGTTGGTATGATTATGGAATCGAATGACGTGACTTTCTTTGAGGACATTTTTCCCATGAAGGGTATGTCTAGCTCATCAAAACAGGATATACCTAATACATCTAGTCAGGAATTAGTTGAGATTCCTGATCCTACCATTCCGATAGAACTCACTGATAATCCCATGGAGGATGACAATGAAGTTCCTATTAGGAGCAAGAGACAGAGGACTGCTAAGTCCTTTGGTGATGATTTCATTGTGTATCTTGTGGATGACACCCCCAGTACCATTTCAGAAGCTTATGCATCTCTTGATGCTGACTACTGAAAGGAGGTTTTCCGTAGTGAGATGGATTCCATCTTAGCTAACGGAACCTGGGAAGTTACTGATCGTCCTTATGGATGCAAACCTGTAGGATGTAAGTGGGTGTTTAAGAAAAAACTTAGACCTGATGGTACTATTGAGAAGTACAAGGCGCGGCTTGTGGCCAAGGGTTATACCCAGAAAGAAAGAGAAGACTTCTTTGATACTTACTCACCTGTGGCTAGACTGACCACGATTCGGGTGCTACTTTCATTGGCTGCCTCGCGTCGTCTTCTTGTCATCAAATGGACGTTAAGACAGCTTTCCTAAATGGAGAGTTAGACGAGGAAATTTATATGGATCAGCCTGATGGTTTTGTAGTACCGGGTCAGGAAGCAAAGGTGTGCAAGTTATTGAAGTCTTTATATGGCCTTAAGAAAGCTCCTAAGCAGTGGCATGAGAAGTTTGAAAGAATTTTAACCGCTGCAGGTTTCGTTGTTAACGAATCCGATAAGTGTGTATACTATCGCCATGGTGAGGGCGAGGGAGTTATTCTATGTCTGTATGTCGATGACATACTGATATTTGGAACCAATCTTGATTTAATCAAGGAGGTTAAGGATTTCTTATCTCACTGTTTTGAGATGAAGGATTTTGGAGTAGCTGGTGTAATCTTAAACATCAAGCTGCTGAGAGATGGTGATGGTGGGATTACACTGCTTCAATCCCACTATGTGGAAAAGATCTTGAGTCGCTTCGGGTATGATGACTGCAAGCCTTCTCCGACACCATATGATCCCAGTGTGTTGATTCGAAAGAATCAGGGCATTGCTAGAGATCAACTGAGATATTCTCTGATCATTGGATCGCTTATGTATTTGGCTTGTGCCACGAGGCCTGACATCTCTTTTGCTGTAAGCAAGTTGACCCGGTTTGTTTCAAACCCGGGAGATGATCATTGGCATGCGCTATTTAAAAGGCACTGCGAGCTATGTAATTCACTATTCTGGTTATCCTAGAGTACTGGAAGGTTACAGTGATTCCAATTGGATATCTAATGCTGGTGAGATTAAGGCCACAAGTGGCTATGTGTCTACATTCGGTGGTGGAGCTGTTTCCTGAAAGTCTTGCAAGCAGAACATCTTAACGAGGTCAACTATGGAAGCAGAACTCACAGCATTAGACACAGCCACTGTTGAAGCAGAGTGGCTTCGAGAGCTTTTGATGGACTTACCTGTGGTTGAAAACCCCATACCCGCTATCCTTATGAACTGTGATAATCAAACTGTGATAGTTAAGATTAAAAGTTCTAAGGCTAATTTGAAGTCATCAAGGCATCTGAAAAGGAGATTAAAATCTGTCAGAAAATTGAAGAACTCCAGAGTTATTGCGTTGGATTATATCCAAACATCTAAGTACTTGGCAGATCCTTTCACAACGGGTTTATCACGTAACGTGATAGATAATGCATCGAGGGAGATGGGTTTGAGACCCACCGTATGAGTTGTCCACAATGGTAACCTACTCTATGTGATCGGAGATCCCGTGAATTAGAAGTGGGAGACAAGCTGTTGGTCGGCTGGGAGGAGAGTATCCTTACATTTTACTATCCCACGCCGCAAAGATGCAATACTCTCCTGATCTGCATGACAGGTTGATATATATTTTAATATGTTCCAAGCGGCTTACTTTTATAAGCGGAGATGTTATCCTGCAGAGCATCTCTTGAGGAATACACCTATATGAGTCTGACTGTTAAACGTCGCAGTCTATAAGAGTCGGGTGCTTTTTAGTAAACTCATGAAAGGCCTTAACGTATAAGCTCCACACCGCGGGGAAGCCTTGCGGTAGCCTAGTATCGGTCAAGGGCTTATTTGAAATTAGGTCGCAGCAAACTTGTAGTTCAAGGCATAGTGCACTATTCAAGTTGTGGCCTAACATAACATAAATTTTCTAAGTGGAGTTCAACTTAACAGTCTCCACTAAGCACCGGTATATAAAACAATGTTTTGAAACAAATGTGATATAATGTGCCAATGAGACTTTGTGGGAGATTGCTGAAATTTTAGTGTACATGGGCCAGCCCAACTAAAATCCGAAATTCCCATGGCCCATTAATAAATGGCTGGTTGAGTGTACGTGACTAATGTTTAGTCCCATACTGCTAGTGGAGAGTGAGCTGCACCACTTTATATAGTGGGATGTTCTAGTACCAATATGAACTAGCGAGAATAAGAGAAGATGAATGGTGCCACACACGCGCTCCTCCTCCTCGCTCGCCACGCCACGCCACGCCTCTCCTCGACACGTCACGACGCGCCGCGGGTTGCGGGAATCTCGCCGAGCCGAGCTTATATTTTTGCAGTCCGGGAAAATTAATGAGTCATTGAATAGTAATTAACGGACGCGTTAATTATCTTACCGTTTCCGATTCCTATGGGATTGTGGGGCGTTACCGACTCGATCGTGGCTTACAGCCCACGTTCTACCCGACTCGCACTACATATACAGCCCGGGGCAAACCCTAGCCGCCACCACGAGATACATGGTCTCACACCGTTCCAGAGCATTGCGTCGCCGTCTACCAAGTCTTCTCCATCCCGTCTTCCGGCGTGCACCGGTTGAAGGGACAGTTGGCCTCCGGAACCCCGCCTCTTGTGATCCTGTACGGGAGAGGGGCGATCAGGTTTTTGGGGAGCGCACTTGCGCGACTATTGGCTTCGAGTTCTTCCCCAACGACGACTTCTTCCCCGACATCGCTAGCCTCTTCATCGACGACATGGGCGACAACACGGGGAACTCCAGTGGTGCGACTGCCGCTGCACCGTATGTGTTCTTGATCTTCCGATATGACGTTTTGTTAGAGTTCTTACTTATAGTACATGCTCTAGATTGCATCTGTTTATCTATTGTTGCGTAGATCACATGATTAGTATAATTTGTATTATTCTAGTCATTAATTGTTCACTGTTATTGGGAATTAAATCATATACTAAATCGGCTAATTATTCAACATAACCACTGCAATAAAAACAAATGAAGTGTGAAAAGCTTATCATACTATTCATTTAGATTTTTTTCTCACAAGTCACTTATGTTCATACTTTTGGAAGAAAAAATTGTGGGTTACAAGATTCAATGTCCCATGATTCACTACACATTTTTTGAGAACTCCAGTGTGAAGCATCCAAGAATATGTTGTGTGTGCGGCTAGTGGCAAAATATTCGCATTGGTAGAAAAACCCAAAATTTGTCGGCAAAGGCTAGTGGTGGATCCGGAGCACATTGTTGACCCTTCTTTAAAGAAACTGAAATAAAGTGTATGACTACATATAAATATTTTGTACGTAGGGTAAAAGTTTCGACAAGGCCAGAAAAATCACCAAAAAATAGTGGATACGTAGAAAACATGTATTCGACATTGTAGCCACCTTATAACACATACATCAATAATCAGACAAGTAGCAAGTAGGGTATTATCCTCCGGGAGTCTAAACCTGGGAAAAAAATCCTCGCTTGTCAGCTGTCCGAATTCACCAACGACCATATACTCTTACACCTTGTAACACAGAGATCAATATTCAGACAAACATGAATTAGGGTATTATTCTCCAGGAGTCTGAATCTGTGTAAGTCCTCGCTTGTCAACCGTTTGAATTAACCAACGACCGTATACTCTTCCACCCGATACAACCATAGATACCTTACCATAAGATTTACCGAGTTAACCCCTCATCACAGGGCTTCAAATACCACCCTTTATTTGTATTCCGACCTTTATAATTGCGAAACATATGTAATGTAGGGAATCTGTAAGAATTTCTCTTAGCTTGGGGGCCACACTTGAGTTACCAAGTGTTAAAAAAGAAAGACCAATGTCACGATCAAAAATTGTTAGCCTGAATTTAGAAGGCATTGGATCCAAACCATCCATTTGAAAGGAGCAGCCTAGAGAGGGACAGCCAGAGAGAGACATGAGCATGAGCATGAGCATGAGCATGAGCACGAAGCAAAAGAGCACACATGACGCCCCGGCCTGGGAGGGGACGGGCCGGGAGAAGAGACAAGTGCCACCGGAGGAGGTGGTGAATAGTAGAGAAAGCGAGTTCGCTACAGAGAGGAAGATAGAGTTACATCATCACATCACCAAGCTAGAAGCTAGCTATGCGCTCGCCTTCGTGCAGTGGCTTCGTGCCGATGAGCGGCGCGTCAAAACTGGCAGCTAGCCAGATGGTGTCCACACTCTCTCCTCCTCCATCGTCTCTTATCTCTTCATCCCGCTCTTAACCCTGCTAAGCCTCTCTTAGCCAGCCTCCTCCCAAGAACACGACCGCAAACCCAAGAGCTTAGCCGGCCTGGCTTGGCCTGGATACACTGCAAGAAACACCGGCCGAGTAGCTAGCTGGGGGCGGCGAGCATGGAGTTCGAGGACCACGACGACGGCGACGAGGAGATGCCCATGCCGATGCCCGTGAGCTCCAGCTACGGGACTCCTCCGTCCCTGTCCACGGGGCTTGGTGGCGACGTCGGGGTTTCGCCCCACAACAGCAAGTCTCCTGGCGAGCCTGTAGGCGGCCGCGCCAAGGCTTCTTCGGGCGGCGGTGGCGGCGCCAGGTACCGCGAGTGCCTCAAGAACCACGCGGTGGGCATCGGAGGGCACGCCGTGGACGGCTGCGGCGAGTTCATCGCGGCCGGCGACGAGGGCAGCATCGACGCGCTCCGCTGCGCCGCGTGCGGCTGCCACCGAAACTTCCACCGGAGGGAGTCGGACTTCCCCGCCGCCGGCGCCGGGGGCTCGCCCTTCACCCCGCTCGCCTACGGCGCCATGCCGCCGCACCACCACCAGTTCTCCCCGTACTACCGCACCCCGGCGGGGTACCTGCACAGCCACCACCACATGGCCGCGGCGGCCGGAGGGCACCCGCGGCCGCTGGCGCTGCCGTCCACGTCACACAGCGGGCGCGACGACGGCGACGACATGTCCGGCATGGCCGTGGGGCCCATGTCCGCGGTGGGCCCGCTGATGAGCAGCATGTCCCTTGGCGGCGGGTACGGCTCCGGCGGCGGCGGGTCCGGGTCGGCCGGCAGGAAGCGGTTCCGCACCAAGTTCTCGCAGGAGCAGAAGGAGCGGATGCTGGCGTTCGCGGAGCGGCTCGGGTGGCGCATCCAGAAGCACGACGAGGCGGCGGTGCAGCAGTTCTGCGACGAGGTGGGCGTCAAGCGCCACGTCCTCAAGGTGTGGATGCACAACAACAAGCACACCCTCGGCAAGAAGCCGCCCACTCCGACTCCCAGCACCGTTTGATGACCCATGCGTCCGCATGCACGCATCGCCATCGCCGTCGCCACCAAAGAAAGAAAGCTGCCCGTCGGCGCGCGCGCGCGTGCATGATGAATCTATGGCATGCGTCCTGGCCCCAGCCAGAGCTGCTGCCGACCGATCCATCCATCCACCGTGGCTAGGTACCTGCATGTCCCCCTTTGAAGCTCGCTGAAGCTAGCGGTGCATGCATGGCTTAATTAGGTTAATGGTCTGTAGCGAGGCGTTCCTTGGTTCTTTCCTTCTATATTTTTTACATTCTACTGTTGCTCCGGTTATTGTTTAGGGCCTTCTACTAATTCCTAGCTAAGGCGGCCGCCATGGCCATTTGCTGATCAGTGCTTTGGTTCTTCCTTCTCTTCTTGGGAATGTACTCGCTAGCTGATGGATGGATGAGCTACTACCGTCCGAGGAATTGTACCTGGGGATTGGGGTTTGCATACTACCATATCGATCGCCATGGATTCCGTGTGCGTGCTTTCTTTTTTGTTTCTGTGGCTGGGACCTGCGCTGTTCGTGTTGGGACAAATTTACTCGATCATGCATGGCGTGTTCTTGCTTAATTAGCTACGGCCGACATGCCAGTCCGAAAGAAGAAGAGACGACTGTTGCATTATGTTCTTTCCTTGCCTTGCCTCTTCCCTTTTCTTCTCCCTTCCTCTCTCACTTCTTGCTCTTGGGCATGATCCGGCCGGGCATGGAAAAGCTTAATTAGGCAGCATTTCTTCCAGCACGGTACGTACGTCTAATTTGTTTTGTCCATCCAATCCACCGCCCTGGTATCCATGCATGCAGTACAACTGTAGCGCTACACTCCATGACGCGCTCTACTGTTCTTGGCTCTACCCATTTTCTTCTGTCCTCTTCTGTCTTGACGATCCACGAGTTAATACGCGCAACCGCTAGCTCGCTCGAGTCCTGCCGCCATTAATGGCTCCCCTCCCTCGCCGCTTGGCCTGGAGCGAGCAATGTGTTAAGGTTTTCTTGACACGCGGGCAGCGACGAGCGAGGGATCGATGACGACGATTCAGAGACGTACACTAGCTAAGCTAGCACAGTACGCAACGAAATGTATATACAACCACGCACGCACGCACGGCAATCCTGTCCGTTGCTGCTGTCCTGACGGGCAGCTGGCGCCATGGATGGAAGACCGAGGAGCTCCGCCGAAGTCTGAAGACACATTGTTGTGACGACGACGACGTACTGCTTGACCTTCGTTGTGGCCTGCCTGTGTCGCTGTAGCACCACAGGTATGCCCGGCCGGCCGGACGCACCGGCGCCGCGTATATCGGACGTAGCAGCAATGCATGTATATTCGTGCAAGGTTTTGCCATGTGGAAGTCCGGGCGGGATCGGAAAGGTGAGAGGCTGAACACTGTCTCGCATGCATGCTCTTCCTCGTGGTCGTGGAGTGAGCAGCGAGCCATGCAAGTCGACGGGCCGACAGTCTCTCACCTGTCTCCATGGTGGCGATAACTTGCTGAAGAGATCAGCGCGACACACATACTCCAGCGATCCCCGCACCCTACATAGGTCAAGTTGGATGCTTGTGGCTCCCCTCGCCATGGCCGTTTCATTTCAGCTTGTCCAAACTCGGCCAGTTAGCCAATGTCCGGAGCGGAATTCAGTAGAGGGGACTGTACTGAATAAACTTGACAATTTATTCGGGACCAGCTTTGCGTACTGAAATTACGCCATGCCTGCTTGCTGCACGCCTCGAAAGGTGCATGCGGCATATTTCTGTTTCGGGACAGGTACGATAGCCTCTTCTTGCTGTAGTACGTATCCTACCTATCGGTGGATCATTGCACGTGATATCATAACGTGTATACTCCAGTATATTCCAGGTGGTACATTATGAAAACTGTGCTACATGTACAGCGCCAACATACTGCTCCACCTTTATGGTAGAAGTAGAACCACTCACTCCGATCCATAATTGTCGCTTAATTTGGACGCCTCTAAAAACTGTTTTATTACTAGATACACCAGATTCAAAAGCGATATGAATCGGAGGCATAGCATTTGTAATAATTTATGGTTTCACTTTCACACCATGCAATTTTATTGGTCGGCTCTTTAATCCCTTAAAAAACGTTGCTGTGTGCTTTATTTTGGTGTTGAGTCACTTGTCTCAGTGCTATGCTGCTCTCCGAGGTCTGTAAAAGTTGAATGATGTTGAACCGACGACGAGTTTCGTTCTATGAATAGAACTGGGGCGTGGCCCGTTACATACAAAATATTATATTTTACCAGTTTTGTATATACAAAAATGCACGTGTTCTGTAGCAAAGAAATACACTTATAGTTTCATCCTTACTTTGTGTGAAATGATCAATCTATAAACGGTACAACTCTATCGAGTGTCTGGTTCTTGGCTCGGAAGTACTAAACAAATTCCTCATCTCGCTAATCAAAACTTTTAGACCTCAGATTGGATTTGAGGAAGTTATTATTGAAATATAAATATATTCCCCTTCTCTTTCCATTAGTTCAGACTTTATGCTCTTAGAGGCCAGGAGTGGCCAATACTCGAGCTCTGAGCTGGCTGGGTCCGTCGTGAAGGATCATCCTTCGTCTGCCTTTACTTGTGTCTCCTCTCATCGAACCGCCAAAGACCATGGCGTCGTGGTCACCTATGTCAAGAGCAAGATAGCGATGGCCTACGTCCAACTCGATATCTATGTTTTTCCTCCGACAATGGAGCGTAGACTGGTGTACGTGAGGATGTGTGACTATGAGAAAGGCTGGTGACAAACTACATCGATATCGACACATTAGTGGTTTGTAATCTCCTTTTTTCCGAGTCATCTGAGTTGGTTTGATACAGTGTATATAATCCTCTCTTCTATTTAATTGGGCGGCAGGTTCGGGAAAAAATCGACACAATTTAGTCCATTGCGGGATCCCTGATTTTAAATATTGCAGCACTAAAATTATATGAGTGTTTGGCATATGTTGGACTCAATTTCCAGTAAAAATAAAAATATGAGTCCCTGATACGCATAAATTGAAAATAATCCCGTCCATTACGGATTAGAATTTTTTGGATGGGAGAATTTTTTTCATAAATCACATTAACCTTATATATTTTTTTTTGAGAAACTATTTTGAATTTTTTCTCAAATAACTATACACCTTATATTAAGCAATTAAGCATCGGAGAAAGTATACTCTAGAGAAAATGGTGTAGTATTGCGCACCGTCAGATCCCGAAATAAACAGTCTATGTCCTTCCATGTACTGTAAAAGATGTAAAACCAAATGCAACTGAAACAGGTATATCGACGCGGCGCTTGCAGAAATGGCAAATGGCGAGGTGCGGTAAAGCGCTAATAGTAACCACCACTGTTACATGCGTCTTGTGCATTGTTCCTGACACTGACCGGACCAGACAGAATTTAGAGATCCAGTCAATATCACTGTAATTGCGGGTCCCAAGCCGTGGCAGCACGATCATATTTAGTTAAATCTTGTTTTATTAGACTTTATAAATATATATATAAACCGAGTAGCTATTTCTTTGAAAAATGTCCAGACGTACATATGGTAGCTTACGTTCTATACGTATCTTCGATTACAAAATCTTTACGTGTATCGGCGACACAAGCAATGCACGTATATAGGCACTGATCTGATCTTGTCCGGCAATTTGGCCTGAAAGCTTGTTTCCGCCGACATTGTCCACGTCGTCAGTGCCCCACGACAGAACGCCATATTATTGTCAACGCAGGAAAATAATATAAAACGTTAGCCCTATAGCCTTATGCCGCTGCAGGGCTAGATTATGATGGCGCAGTGTAAATAGTGTCATATAGGGCAAGTTGGTACGTGAAGAAATGTTGCTTTGAAACATCTAATCGTAGGCCCTAGTAATCACTTCCAGGCCATGATGTGATGCCACGATGAGCCATTTCCCAAGTACTTGTTGCTGTCGCATGTTTATCAGCAAGATAAGATAATGGGATTCACTAGTCTATGGTTTGTTATGATGACAGTCGTTGATGCTAATGTGTGGAGAAACAAAACATCGAGCCCAAGAATGATAGTCCACATCTATATTAAACTCCACTAGTATAGGAGTTAACAGTAATCGGGTCAGGGGCGACAAATGCAGGAACCGTAACTTTGTGAGTGCAAAAGGCTTGTCGATCGCCACCGGCACTACCACTCTTGGGCCTTTGCGTGCCGACGGAAGTGAAAAAAAGCGATGGCAGATCGTGGCGACAACGATACGGACGTCGCAATGGTGCGTGCACGGACTCTGAATAATGAGCCTCTTCTCTCTATTCCGCTTGCAGATCGACCTCGCATGGCATGGCATGCTCATGCAAAGAAGCCGGGTTCTGAAGTCGAGGGAGGGAAGAAAGTTGATGTATAAAGCCATGGGTAGACTCGATGGATCGTCCTGTCATCCATCCATATGCGCCATGGATGTGCATGCGTTTCCTTCTCCGGGCTCTGAAGTTATGCATGCCCTTCCGGAATTTTTGGCGAGGAAGGCAGCTTTAGCATAGCACAATGGAAAGAAAGTTGGCGCGCGCATGCACGATCGATCATGCATGCCTGATGCCCTGATGCCTCCTGCTCCACTTTGTAATACTCCTACAACAAGAACGTAAGCATGTATAGCACTGTGTGTGGAAGCAAAGCTAGCGGCTGCAGCAAGAACGTGGGCATCAATGGCGGTCCGCAAGTACGCGCACTTGATCACGCACATGCGCCCAGCTAGCTACCCTCACTTGATCATCGTCAACCTCTCTCACAATGCTGGCATGCTAAGCGAGGTCTTGACCGTCCTGATCGTCGGCGATCGAGATTTGTCGGCAGGGCAGGCACGCACACGGGGAGTCTCCTCTTTTCCCATCCCTCCCGGCCGGCCGGTCGTCATGATGGTCGGTCGTCGTGGTGGTCGCCGGAGGGACGGCGGAAAGCGGACCGTGCACCCCCACCGGACCGTGCAAAAGCCGGGGATCGATTAGCCAACACGGACGAGTAGGGCACGCAGGGGAGAAAGCTAGCCGGACGAGGTAGGAAGAATCCGTCGCCCCGCCATGGCCATGGGGTCTCCGTCTCCGTCGCCGTGATCGGGACGTATCGGACGCGGAAAGGCGCGCCCGATAGGGACAAAACGGGGCTCCCTTTCGTTCTTTTGGGGGGTTCAGTTTGCCGATTGCCAAGTTGCCGCTGTGTCTGCTCTGCTCTGCTTGGCTTGGCTCGCACTCGCATACATCTGGACAGGCCTAAAAATTGTTTGGAACCGATGCCAGGCCGTGCTTGTGATGACTGATGAGCCATGGTCTGTTTTGTGGTCCGTCTGAAACTCTGAATGCCTGATGGACCGGTCGCCGCCGCAACCGTGCTGGGACTTGGGAGGCTCTCACAGTGTCTGCAAGTGCATGTCGCAGGCACGAGTGAGAGTCAGAGCTCAGGAGATGTGGCTGCTTCCTTCTGCACAACTGCTACACTGGCCTGGGTGGAAATGAGCAAAACTCACATTATTTCCTCAGAACTTCAGCCAGCATTGCTGAAACTTCTTTTGCTAATCTCTGTTTGGTTTTGATTTTCACTATCCAAACAGGACACTGGTGCTGTCGGAACAAAGAAACATATAACACCCCAGTGAACATTTCGCGAAACTTCTTGTCTGTCAAAGTTCAGTAGTTTTCACTTAAGTTCATTTAGTAGTTTTTTCTGAATTCAAAAAAGCGTGAGTTGCAGTCTGTTGCGCACCGTGCCCGAGCCTGTTGCATCAGGTCTCGTTTTCCTATTTTTCCCGTACTCGTGGTTTGACACGGTTTGGTCTTCGTGGGATGGGCGGATGGCACGAAATCACCGGATCGTGGCGTAGGAGTAGGATCGATACTGGCCATGTTTCGCTTCGAATGAATAGAAGGAGAGAACGAACAGAAAAGAACATAAAAGTCGTAAGGTTATCTTCAAAGTTTCGACACGTTCTAGGAAAAAAACTTGAAGAAAATCCAAGCCCATGGGCCACGAGGGATTGAACAGGGGTCACGGGACATCGAAATCCTTCCGGAACCCAAAAATCGTGGAATATAGCCCATGAAAACGGCCAAAATGCCCAACTCACGAGTTTTGACGATGCCGCTAGAGTCATGTACCGGGGTTCACGGGGCATCGAAATCCTCCACGAACCCAAAAACCATGTACTATAGCCCACGAAAACGGCAAAAAATGCCCGAAATCACAAGTTCTGACGATGCCACTAGAGTCATATACCAAGGTTCACGGGGCATCAAAATCCTCCCGGAAACCAAAAACCGTGGACTTTAACCACGAAAATGGCAAAAAATGACCGAAATCACGAGTTTTAAAGATGCCACTTGAGTTATGTACCAAGTTTCACGGGGCATCGAGATCCTTCCGGAACTCAAAAACCGTGGACTATTGCCCATGAAAACGGCAAAAAATGCCCGAAATCACGAGTTTTGACGATGCCACTAGAGTCATGAATCGGGGTTCACGGGGCATCGAAATCCTCCCGGAACCCAAAAATCGTGGACTATAGACCACGAAAACGACAAAAAATATCCGAACTCACGAATTTTGACGATGCCACTAGAGTCAAGTACCGGGGGTCACGAGACATCGAAATCCTCCCGAACCCAAAAAGCGTGGACTATAACCCACGAAAACGACAAAAAAATGACCGAAATCACGAGTTTTGATGATGCCGCTAGAGTCATGAGCAGGGGGCCATGGGGCACCGAAATCCTCCGAGAACCCAAAACCCGTGGACTATAAACAAACAGGAGGCCATGGGGCACCGAAATCCTCCGAGAACCCAAAACCCGTGGACTATAAACAAACAGGAGGCCATGGGGCACCGAAATCCTCCGAGAACCCAAAACCCGTGGACTATAAACAACAAAAACGTCCAAAAATGGCCGAAAACACGAGTTTTGATGATGCCGCTAGAGTCATGTACCGGGGTTCACGGGGCATCGAAATCCTCCCGGAACCCAAAAACCGTGGACTATAGCCCACGAAACAGCCAAAATTGCCCCAAATCACGAGTTTTGATGATGCCACTAGAGTCATGTAGCAAGGTTCACGGGGCATTGAAATCCCCCCGGAACCCAAAAACAGTGGACTATAGCAAACAAAAACGGTCAAAAATGCCCGAACTCACGAGTTTTGACGATGCCACTAGAGTCATGTACCGGGGGTCCCGGGGGATCGAAAATCCTCCCGGAACCCAAAAAGCGTGGACTATAACCCACGAAAACGGCAAAAAATGTCCGAAATCGCGAGTTTTGATGATGCTGCTAGAGTCATGACCATAGGTTCAGGGGGCACCGAAAATCCTCCCGGAACCCATAAACCGTGGACTATAGCCCACGAAAACAGCCAAAAATGGTCGAAATCACGAGTTTTGACAATGCCGCTAGAGTCATGTACCGGGTTTCACGGGGCATCGAAATCCTCCCAAAACCCAAAAACCGTGGACTATAGCCCACAAAAACAGTCAAAAATGCCTCATATCACGAGTTTTGTCGATGCCACTAGAGTCACGTACCAAGGTTCACGGGGCATCGAAATCCTCTCGGAACCCAAAAACCGTGGACTATAGCCCACGAAAACGACAAAAAATGGTCGAAATCACGAGTTTTGACGTTGACACTAGAGTCATGTACCGGGGGTCACGGGGCACTGAAATCCTCCCGGAACACAAAAACCATGGACTATTGCCCATGAAAACGACAAAAATGCCCAAAATCACGAGTTTTGACGATGCCGCTAGAGTCATAAACCGGGGTTCAGGGGCACCGAAATCCTCCCGGAACCCAAAAACCGTGGACTATAGCCCACGAAAACGGACAAAAATGGTCGAAATCACGAGTTTTGACGATGCCGCTAGAGTCATGTACCGGTGTTCACGGGGCATCGAAATCCTCCCGGAACCCAAAAACCGTGGAGTATAGCCCACGAAAACAGCCAAAAATGCCTCATATCACGAGTTTTGACGATGCCACTAGAGTCATGTACCAGGGTTCACGGGGCATCGAAATCCTCCCGGAACCCAAAAACCGTGGACTATAGCCCACGAAAACGGCAAAAATGCCTGAAATCACGAGTTTTGACGATGCCACTAGAGTCATGTACCAGGTTTCACGGGGCATCGAGATCCTCCCGGAACCCAAAAACCGTCGACTATGGTCCACGAAAACAGCAAAAAATGCCCGAAATCACAAGTTTTGACGATGCCACTAGAGTCATGTACCGAGGGTCACGGGGCATTGAAATCCTCCCGGAACACAAAAACAGTGGACTATTGCCCATGAAAACGACAAAAAATGCCCAAAATCACGAGTTTTGACGATGCCGCTAGAGTCATGAACCGGGGTTCAGGGGGCATCGAAATCCTCCTGGAACCGAAAAGTCGTGGACTATAGCCCACGAAAACGGCCAAAAATGCCCGAACTCACGAGTTTTCACGATGCCACTAGAGTCATGTACCGGGGGTCACGGGGCATCGAAATTCTCCTGTAACCCAAAAATCGTGGACTATAGCCCACGAAAACGGCAAAAAATGCCCGAAATCACGAGTTTTGACGATGCCACTAGAGTCATGTACCGGTGTTCACGGGGCATCGAAATCCTCCCGGAACCAAAAAATCGTGGACTTTAGCCCACGAAAACGGCAAAAAATATCTGAACTCACGAGTTTTGACGATGCCACTAAAGTCATGTACCGGGGGTCACGGGGCATCGAAAATCCTCCCGGAACCCAAAAAGCGTGGACTATAGCCCACGAAAACAGCAAAAAATGTCCGAAATCGCGAGTTTTGATGATGCCGCTAGAGTCATGAACAGGGGTTCAGGGGGCACCGAAATCCCCCCGGAAATAAAAATCCGTGGACTATAGCCCATGAAAACGGACAAAAATGCCCGAACTCACGAGTTTTGACGATGTAACTAGAGTCATGTACCGGGGGTCACGGGGCATCGAAATTCTCCCGTAACCCAAAAATCGTGGACTATAGCCCACGAAAACGGCAAAAAATGCCTGAAATCACGAGTTTTGACGATGCCACGAGAGTCATGTACCAAGGTTCACGGTGCCTCGAGGACCTCCCGGAACCCAAAAACCGTGGACTATGGAGCATGAAAACTGCCAAAAATGCCCGAAATCACAAGTTTTGACGAACCACTAGAGTCATGTATCGGGGGTCATGGGGCACCGAAATCCTCCCGGAACCCAAAATAAATGGACAATAAACAACAAAAACGTCCAAAAATGGCCGAAATCAAGAGTTTTGACGATGCCGCTAGAGTCATGTACCGGGGTTCACGGGGCATCGAAATCCTTCCGGAACCCAAAAACCGTGGACTATAGCCCACGAAAACAGCCAAAAATGCCCCAAATCACGAGTTTTAATGATGCCACTAGAGTCATGTACCAAGGTTCACGGGGCATCGAAATCGTCCCGGAACCAAAAAACCGTGGACTATAGCCCACGAAAATGGCCATAAATGCCCGAACTCACGAGTTTTGACGATGCCACTAGAGTCATGTACCGGGGGTCACGGGGCATCGAAAATCCTCCCGGAACCCAAAAAGCGTGGACTATAACCCACGAAAACGGCAAAAAATGTCCGAAATCGCGAGTTTTAATGATGCCGCTAGAGTCATGACCAGGGGTTCAGGGGGCACCGAAAATCCTCCCGGAACCCATAAACCGTGGACTATAGCCCCCGAAAACAACCAAAAATGGTCGAAATCACGAGTTTTGACAATGCCGCTAGAGTCATGTACCGGGTTTCACGGGGCATCGAAATCCTCCCGGAACCCAAAAACCGTGGACTATTGCCAATGAAAACGACAAAAAATGCCCAAAATCACGAGTTTTGACGATCCCGCTAGACTCATAAATCGGGGTTCATGGGCACCGAAATCCTCCCGGAACCCAATAACCGTGGACTATAGCCCACGAAAACGGCCAAAAATGGTCGAAATAACGAGTTTTGACGTTGCCGCTAGAGTCATGTACCGGGTGTCACGGGGCACTGAAATCCTCCCGGAACACAAAAACCATGGAATATTGCCCATGAAAACGACAAAAAATGCCCAAAATCACGAGTTTTGACGATGCCGCTAGAGTCATAAACCGGGGTTCAGGGGCACCGAAATCCTCCCGGAACCCAAAAACCGTGGACTATAGCCCACGAAAACGGCCAAAAATGGTCGAAATCACGAGTTTTGACGATGCCGCTAGAATCATGTACCGGGTTTCACGGGGCATCGAAATCCTCCCGGGACCCAAAAACCGTGGACTATAGCCCACGAAAACTTTCAAAAATGCCTCATATCACGAGTTTTGACGATGCCAGTAGAGTCATGTACCAAGGTTCACGGGGCATCGAAATCCTCCCGGAACCCAAAAACCGTGGACTATAGCCCACGCAAACGTCCAAAAATGCCCGAACTCACGAGTTTTGACGATGCCACTAGAGTCATGTACCGGGGGTCACGAGGCATCGATAATCCTCTCGGAACCCAAAAAGCGTGAACTATAACCCACGAAAACGGCAAAAAATGTCCGAAATCGTGAGTCATGACCAGGGGTTCAGGGAGCACCGAAAATCCCCCCGGAACCCATAAACCGTGGACTATAGCCCTCGAAAACAGCCAAAAATGGTCGAAATCACGAGTTTTGACAATGCCGCAAGAGTCATGTACCGGGTTTCACGGGGCATCGAAATCCTCCCGGAACTCAAAAACCGTGGACTATAGCCCACCAAAACTGTCAAAAATGCCTCATATCACGAGTTTTGACGATGCCACTAGAGTCATGTACCAAGGTTCACGGGGCATCGAAATCCTCCCGGAACCCAAAAACCGTGGACTATAGCCCACGAAAACGGCCAAAAATGGTCGAAATAACGAGTTTTGACGTTGCCGCTAGAGTCATGTACCGGGTGTCACGGGGCACTGAAATCCTCCCGGAACACAAAAACCATGGAATATTGCCCATGAAAACGACAAAAAATGCCCAAAATCACGAGTTTTGACGATGCCGCTAGAGTCATAAACCGGGGTTCAGGGGCACCGAAATCCTCCCGGAACCCAAAAACCGTGGACTATAGCCCACGAAAACGGCCAAAAATGGTCGAAATCACGAGTTTTGACGATGCCGCTAGAATCATGTACCTGGTTTCACGGGGCATCGAAATCCTCCCGGGACCCAAAAACCGTGGACTATAGCCCACGAAAACTTTCAAAAATGCCTCATATCACGAGTTTTGACGATGCCAGTAGAGTCATGTACCAAGGTTCACGGGGCATCGAAATCCTCCCGGAACCCAAAAACCGTGGACTATAGCCCACGAAAACGGCCAAAAATGCCTGAAATCACGAGTTTTGACGATGCCACTAGAGTCATGTACCAGGGTTCACGGGGCATCGAGATCCTCCCGGAATCCAAAAACCGTGGACTATGGTCCACGAAAACGGCCAAAAATGCCCGAAATCACGAATTTTGACGATGCCACTAGAGTCAAGTACCGGGGGTCACTGGACATCGAAAATCCTCCCGAACCCAAAAACAGTGGACTATTTCCCATGAAACGGCCAAAGAGGCCCGAACTCACGAGTTTTGACGAAGCCACTAGTGTCATGTACCGGGGGTCACGGGGCATCGAAATTCTCCCGTAACCCAAAAACCGTGGACTATAGCCCACGAAAACTGCCAAAAATGCCCGAACTCATGAGTTTTCACGATGCCGCTAGAGTCATGTACCGGGGTTCACGGGGCATCGAAATCTTCCTGGAACCCAAAAACCGTGGACTATAGCTCACGAAAACAGCCGAAAATGCCCCAAATCACGAGTTTTGATGATGCCACTAGAGTCATGTACCAAGGTTCACGGGGCATCGAAATCCTCCCGGAACCCAAAAACCGTGGACTATAGCCCACGAAAACGGCCAAAAATGCCCGAACTCACGAGTTTTGACGATGCCACTATATTCATGTACCGGGGGTCACGGGGCATCGAAAATCCTCCCGAAACCCAAAAAGCATGGACTATAACCCACGAAAACAGCAAAAAATGTCCGAAATCGCGAGTTTTGATGATGCCGCTTGAGTCATGACCAGGGGTTCAGGGGGCACTGAAAATCCTCCCGGAACCTATAAACCGTGGACTATAGCCCCCGAAAACAGCCAAAAATGGTCGAAATCACGAATTTTGACAATGCCGCTAGAGTCATGTACCGGGTTTCACGGGGCATCGAAATCCTCCCTGAACCCAAAAACCGTGGACTATTGCCCATGAAAACGACAAAAAATGCCCGAAATCACGAGTTTTGACGATGCCGCTAGTCATAAACCGGGGTTCAAGGGCACCGAAATCCTCCCGGAACCCAATAACCGTGGACTATAGCCCTCGAAAACGGCCAAAAATGGTCGTAATCACGAGCTTTGACGATGCCGCTAGATTCATGTACCGGGGGTCACGGGGCACTGAAATCCTCCCGGAACACAAAAACCGTGGACTATTGCCCATGAAAAGGACAAAAAATGCCCAAAATCACGAGTTTTGACGATGTCGCTAGAGTCATAAACCGGGGTTCAGGGGCACCGAAATCCTCCCGGAACCCAAAAACCGTGAACTATAGCCCACGAAAACGGCCAAAATGGTCAAAATCACGAGTTTTGACGATGCCGCTAGAGTCATGTACCGGTGTTCACGGGGCATCGAAATCCTCCCGGAACCCCAAAACCGTGGAGTATAGCCCACGAAAACAGCCAAAAATGCCTCATATCACGAGTTTTGACGATGCCACTAGAGTCATGTACCAGGGTTCACGGGGCATCGAAATCCTCCCGGAACCCAAAAACCGTGGACTATAGCCCACGAAAACGGCAAAAAATGCCTGAAATCACAAATTTTGACGATGCCACTAGAGTCATGTACCAGGGTTCACGGGGCATCGAGATCCTCCCGGAACCCAAAAACCGTGGACTATGGTCCACGAAAACTGCCAAAAATGCCCGAAATCACAAGTTTTGACGATGCCACTAGAGTCATGTACCGGGGGTCACGGGGCATTGAAATCCTCCCGGAACACAAAAACCGTGGACTATTGCCCATGAAAACGACAAAAAATGCCCAAAATCACGAGTTTTGACGATGCCGCTAGAGTCATAAACCCGGGTTCAGGGGCACCTAATCCTCCTAGAACCCAAAAACCGTGGACTATAGCCCACGAAAACGGCAAAAAATATCCGAACTCACGAGTTTTGACGATGCCACTAGAGTCATGTACCGGGGGTCACGGGGCATCAAAAATCCTCCCGGAACCCAAAAAGCGTGGACTATAACCCACGAAAACGGCAAAAAATGTCCGAAATCGCGAGTTTTGATGATGCCGCTAGAGTCATGAACACGGGTTCAGGGGGCACCGAAATCCTCCCGGAAACCAAAATCCGTGGACTATAGCCCACGAAAACGGACAAAAATGCCCGAACTCACGAGTTTTGACGATGCCGCTAGAGTCATGTACCGGTGTTCACGGGGCATCGAAATCCTCCCGGAACCCAAAAACCGTGGAGTATAGCCCACGAAAACAGCAAAAAATGCACCATTTCACGAGTTTTGACGATGCCACTAGAGTCATGTGCCAGGGTTAACGGGGCATCGAAATCCTCCCGGAACCCAAAAACCGTGGACTATAGCCCACGAAAACGGCAAAAAATGCCTGAAATCACGAGTTTTGACGATGCCACTAGAGTCATGTACCAGGGTTCACGGGGCATCGAGATCCTCCCGGAACCCAAAAACCGTGGAGTATGGTCCACGAAAACGGCCAAAAATGCCCGAAATCACAAGTTTTGACGATGCCACTAGAGTCATGTACCGGGGGTCACGGGGCATTTAAATCTTCCCGGAACACAAAAACAGTGGACTATTGCCCGTGAAAACGACAAAAAATGCCCAAAATCACGAGTTTTGACGATGCCGCTAGAGTCATGAACCGGGGTTCACGGGGCATCGAAATCCTCCTGGAACCCAAAAGTCGTGGACTATGGCCCACGAAAACGGCCAAAAATGCCCGAATTCACGAGTTTTGACGATGCCACTAGAGTCATGTACCGGGGGTCACGGGGCATCGAAATTCTCCCGTAACCCAAAAACCATGGACTATAGCCCACGAAAACGGCCAAAAATGCCCAAAATCACGAGTTTTGACGATGCCACTAGAGTCATGTACCGGTGTTCACGGGGCATCGAAATCCTCCCAGAACCAAAAAATTGTGGACTATAGCCCACGAAAACGGCAAAAAATATCCGAACTCACGAGTTTTGACGATGCCACTAGAGTCATGTACCGGGGGTCACGGGGCATCGAAAATCCTCCCGGAACCCAAAAAGCGTGGACTATAACCCACGAAAACGGCAAAAAATGCCCGAAATCACGAGTTTTGATGATGCCGCTAGAGTCATGAACAGGGGGTCACGGGGCACCGAAATCCTCCCGGAACCCAAAATCCGTGGACTATAAACAACAAAAACGTCCAAAAATGGCCGAAATCGTGAGTTTTGACGATGCCACTAGAGTCATGTACCGGGGTTCACGGGGCATCGAAATCCTCCCGGAACCAAAAAACCGTAGACTATAGCCCACGAAAACAGCCAAAAATGCCCCAAATCACGAGTTTTGATGATGCCACTAGAGTCATGTACCAAGGTTCACAGGGCATCGAAATCCTCCCGGAACCCAAAAACCGTGGACTATAGCCCACGCAAACGGCCATAAATGCCCGAACTCACGAGTTTTGACGATGCCACTAGAGTCATGTACCGGGGGTCACGAAGCATCGATAATCCTCTCGGAACCCAAAAAGCGTGAACTATAACCCACGAAAACGGCAAAAAATGTCCGAAATCGTGAGTTTTGATGATGCCGCTAGAGTCATGACCAGGGGTTCAGGGAGCACCGAAAATCCTCCCGGAACCCATAAACCGTGGACTATAGCCCTCGAAAACAGCCAAAAATGGTCGAAATCACGAGTTTTGACAATGACGCAAGAGTCATGTACCGGGTTTCACGAGGCAGCGAAATCCTCCCGGAACCCAAAAACCGTGGACTATAGCCCACCAAAACTGTCAAAAATGCCTCATATCACGAGTTTTCACGATGCCACTAGAGTCATGTACCAAGGTTCACGGGGCATCGAAATCCTCCCGGAACCCAAAAACCGTGGACTATAGCCCACGAAAACGGCAAAAAATGCCTGAAATCACGAGTTTTGACGATGCCACTAGAGTCATGTACCAGGGTTCACGGGGCATCGAGATCCTCCCGGAACCCAAAAACCGTGGACTATGGTCCACGAAAACGGCCAAAAATGCCCGAAATCACAAGTTTTGACGATGCCACTAGAGTCATGTACCGGGGGTCACGGGGCATTGAAATGCTCCCGGAACACAAAAAACGTGGACTATTGCCCATGAAAACGACAAAAAATGCCCAAAATCACGAGTTTTGACGATGCCGCTAGAGTCATAAACCGGGGTTCAGGGGCACCGAATCCTCCCGGAACCCAAAAACCGTGGACTATAGCCCACGAAAACGGCCAAAAATGGTCGAAATCACGATATTTGACGATGCCGCAAGAGTCATGTACCGGGGGTCAAGGGGCACTGAAATCCTCCCGGAACACGAAAACCGTGGACTATTGCCCATGAAAACGACAAAAAATGCCCAAAATCACGAGTTTTGACGATGCCACTAGAGTCATGAACCGGATTCACGGGGCATCGAAATCCTCCTGGAACACAGAAGTCATGGACTATAGCCCACGAAAACGGCCAAAAATTCCCGAACTCACGAGTTTTGACGAAGCCACTAGTGTCATGTACCGGGGGTCACGGGGCATCGAAATTCTCCCGTAACCCAAAAACCGTGGACTATAGCGCACGAAAACGGCCAAAAATGCCCGAAATCACGAGTTTTGACGATGCCACTAGAGTCATGTACCAAGGTTCACGGGGCATCGTGATCCTCCTGGAACCCAAAAACCGTGGACTATGGTGCACGAAAAGGGCCAAAAATGCCCGAAATCACAAGTTTTGACGAACCACTAGAGTCATGTACCGGGGGTCACGGGGCATTGAAATCCTCCCGGAACACAAAAACCGTGGACTATTGCTCATGAAAACGACAAAAAATGCCCAAAATCACGAGTTTTGACGATGCCGCTAGAGTCATGAACCGGGGTTCACGGGGCATTGAAATCCTCCTGGAACCCAAAAGTCGTGGACTATAGCCCACGAAAACGGCAAAAAATAACCGAACTCACGAATTTTGACGATGTCACTAGAGTCAAGTACCGGGGGTCACGGGACATCGAAAATCCTCCCGAACCCAAAAAGCGTGGACTATAACCCACGAAAACGGAGAAAAATGCCCGAAATCACGAGTTTTGATGATACCGCTAGAGTCATGTACCGGGGGTCACGGGGCACTGAAATCCTCCCGGAACACAAACACCGTGGACTATTGCCCATGAAAACGACAAAAAATGCCCAAAATCACGAGTTTTGACGATACCGCTAGAGTCATGAACCGGATTCACGGGGTATCGAAATCCTCCTGGAACACAAAAGTCATGGACTATAGCCCACGAAAACGGCCAAAAATGCCCGAACTCACGAGTTTTGACAATGCCACTAGAGTCATGTGCCGGGGGTCACGGGGCATCGAAATTCTCCCGTAACCCAAAAACCGTGGACTATAGCCCACGAAAACGGCCAAAAATGCCCGAAATCACGAGTTTTCACGATGCCACTAGAGTTATGTACCGGGGTTCACGGGGCATCGAAATCTTCCCGGAACCAAAAAATCGTGGACTATAGCCCACGAAAACGGCAAAAAATATCTGAACTACCGAGTTTTGACGATGCCACTAGAGTCATGTACCGGGGGTCACGGGGCATCGAAAATCCTCCCGGAACCCAAAAAGCGTGGACTATAACCCACGAAAACGACAAAAAATGCCCGAAATCACGAGTTTTAATGATGCCGCTAGAGTCATGAACAGGGGGTCACGGGGCACCGAAATCCTCCCGGAACCCAAAATCCGTGGACTATAAACAACAAAAACGTCCAAAAATGGCCGAAATCGTGAGTTTTGACGATGCCGCTAGAGTCATGTACCGGGGTTCACGGGGCATCGAAATCCTCCCGGAACCAAAAAACCGTAGACTATAGCCCACGAAAACAGCCAAAAATGCCCAAATCACGAGTTTTGATGATGCCACTAGAGTCATGTACCAAGGTTCACGGGGCATCGAAATTCTCCCGGAACCCAAAAACCGTGGACTATAGCCCACGCAAACGGCCAAAAATGCCCGAACTCACGAGTTTTGACGATGCCACTAGAGTCATGTACCGGGGGTCACGAGGCATCGATAATCCTCTCGGAACCCAAAAAGCGTGAACTATAACCCACGAAAACGGCAAAAAATGTCCGAAATCGTGAGTTTTGATGATGCCGCTAGAGTCATGACCAGGGGTTCAGGGAGCACCGAAAATCCTCCCGGAACCCATAAATCGTGGACTATAGCCCTCGAAAACAGCCAAAAATGGTCGAAATCACGAGTTTTGACAATGCCGCAAGAGTCATGTACCGGGTTTCACGGGGCATCGAAATCCTCCCGGAACCCAAAACCGTGGACTATAGCCCACCTAAACTGTCAAAAATGCCTCATATCACAAGTTTTGACGATGCCACTAGAGTCATGTACCAAGGTTCACGGGGCATCGAAATCCTCCCGGAACCCAAAAACCGTGGACTATAGCCCACGAAAACGGCCAAAAATGCCTGAAATCACGAGTTTTGACTATGCCACTAGAGTCAGGTACCAGGGTTCACGGGGCATCGAGATCCTCCCGGAACCAAAAACCGTGGACTATGGTCCACGAAAACGGCCAAAAATGCCCGAAATCACAAGTTTTGACGATGCCACTAGAGTCATGTACCGGGGGTCACGGGGCATTGAAATGCTCCCGGAACACAAAAACCGTGGACTATTGCCCATGAAAACGACAAAAAATGCCCAAAATCACGAGTTCTGACGATGCCGCTAGAGTCATAAACCGGGGTTCAGGGGCACCGAATCCTCCTGGAACCCAAAAACCGTGGACTATAGCCCACGAAAACGGCCAAAAATGGTCGAAATCACGAGTTTTGACGATGCCGCTAGAGTCATGTACCGGGGGTCAAGGGGCACTGAAATCCTCCCGAAACACAAAAACCGTGGACTACTACCCATGAAAACGACAAAAAATGCCCAAAATCACGATTTTGACGATGCCGCTAGAGTCATGAACCGATTCACGGGGCATCGAAATCCTCCTGGAACACAGAAGTCATGGACTATAGCCCACGAAAACGGCCAAAAATTCCCGAACTCACAAGTTTTGACGAAGCCACTAGTGTCATGTACCGGGGGTCACGGGGCATCAAAATTCTCCCGTAACCCAAAAACCGTGGACTACAACCCACGAAAACGGCAAAAATGCCCGAAATCACGAGTTTTGACGATGCCACTAGAGTCATGTACCAAGGTTCACGGGGCACCGTGATCCTCCTGGAACCCAAAAACCGTGGACTATGGTGCATGAAAAGGGACAAAAATGCCCGAAATCACAAGTTTTGACGAACCACTAGAGTCATGTACCGGGGGTCACGGGGCATTGAAATCCTCCCGGAACACAAAAACCGTGGACTATTGCTCATCAAAACGACAAAAAATGCCCAAAATCACGAGTTTTTACGATGCCGCTAGAGTCATGAACCGGGGTTCACGGGGCATCGAAATCCTCCTAGAACCCAAAAGTCGTGGACTATAGCCCACGAAAACGGCAAAAATAACCGAACTCACGGATTTTGACGATGCCACTAGAGTCAACTACCGGGGGTCACGGGACATCGAAAATCCACCCGAACCCAAAAAGCGTGGACTATAACCCACGAAAACGGAGAAAAATGCCCGAAATCACGAGTTTTGATGATGCCGCTAAAGTCATGTACCGGGGTCACAGGGCACTGAAATCCTCCCGGAACACAAAAACCGTGGACTATTGCCCATGAAAACGACAAAAAATGCCCAAAATCACGAGTTTTGACGATGCCGCTAGAGTCATGAACCGGGGTTCACGGGCATCGTAATCCTCCTGGAACCGAAAAGTCGTGGACTATAGCCCACGAAAACGGCAAAAAATGCCCGAACTCACGAGTTTTGACGATGCCACTAGAGTCATGTACCGGGGGTCACGGGGCATCGAAATTCTCCCGTAACCCAAAAACCGTGGACTATAGCCCACGAAAACGGCCAAAAATGCCCGAAATCACGAGTTTTGACGATGCCATTAGAGTCATGTACTGGGGTTGACGGGGCATCGAAATCCTCCCGGAACCAAAAAATCGTGGACTATAACCCACGAAAACGGCAAGAAATGCCGAAATCACGAGTTTTGATGATGCCGCTAGAGTCATGAACATGGGGTCACGGGGGCACCGAAATCCTCACGGAACCCAAAATCCGTGGACTATAAACAACAAAAACGTCCAAAAATGGCCGAAATCATGAGTTTTGACGATGCCGCTAGAGTCATGTACCTGGGTTCACGGGGCATCGAAATCCTCCCGGAACCCAAAATTCGTGGACTATAGCCCACGAAAACAGCCAAAAATGCCCCAAATCACGAGTTTTGATGATGCCACTAGAGTAATGTACCAAGGTTCACGGGGCATCGAAATCCTCCCGGAACCCAAAAACCGTGGACTATAGCCCACGCAAACGTCCAAAAATGCCCGAACTCACGAGTTTTGACGATGCCACTAGAGTCATGTACCGGGGGTCACGAGGCATCGATAATCCTCTCGGAACCCAAAAAGCGTGAACTATAACCCACGAAAACGGCAAAAAATGTCCGAAATCGTGAGTCATGACCAGGGGTTCAGGGAGCACCGAAAATCCCCCCGGAACCCATAAACCGTGGACTATAGCCCTCGAAAACAGCCAAAAATGGTCGAAATCACGAGTTTTGACAATGCCGCAAGAGTCATGTACCGGGTTTCACGGGGCATCGAAATCCTCCCGGAACTCAAAAACCGTGGACTATAGCCCACCAAAACTGTCAAAAATGCCTCATATCACGAGTTTTGACGATGCCACTAGAGTCATGTACCAAGGTTCACGGGGCATCGAAATCCTCCCGGAACCCAAAAACCGTGGACTATAGCCCACGAAAACGGCCAAAAATGCCTGAAATCACGAGTTTTGACGGTGCCACTAGAGTCATGTACCAGGGTTCACGGGGCATCGAGATCCTCCCGGAACCCAAAAACCGTGGACTATGGTCCACGAAAACGGCCAAAAATGCCCGAAATCACAAGTTTTGCCGATGCCACTAGAGTTATGTACCGGGGGTCACGGGGCATTGAAATCCTCCCGGAACACAAAAACCGTGGACTATTGCCCATGAAAACGACAAAAAATGCCCAAAATCACGAGTTTTGACGATGCCGCTAGAGTCATGAACCGGGGTTCACGGGGCATCGAAATCCTCCTGGAACCCAAAAGTCGTGGACTATAGCCAACGAAAACGGCCAAAAATGCCCGAACTCACAAGTTTTGACGATGCCACTAGAGTCATGTACTGGGGCTCACGGGCATCGAAATTCTCCCGTAACCCAAAAACCGTGGACTATACCCACGAAAACGGCCAAAAAATGCCCGAAATCACGAGTTTTGACGATGCCACTAGAGTCATGTACCGGGGTTCACGGGGCATCGAAATCCTCCCGAACAAAAAAATCGTGGACTATAGCCCACGAAAACGGCCAAAAATGCCCGAACTCACGAGTTTTGACGATGTCACTAGAGTCATGTACCGGGGGTCACGGGGCATCGAAATTCTCCATCATCCAAAAACCGCGGACCATAGCCACGAAAACGGCCAAAAATGCCCGAAATCACGAGTTTGACGATGCCACTAGAGTCATGTACCAAGGTTCACGGGGCATCGAGATCCTCCGGAACCCAAAAACCGTGGACTATGGTGCACGAAAACGGCCAAAAATGCCCGAAATCACAAGTTTTGACGAACCACTAGAGTATTGTACCGGGGGTCACGGGGCATTGAAATCCCCGGAACACAAAAACCGTGGACTATTGCCATGAAAACGACAAAAATGCCCAAAATCACGAGTTTTGACGATGTCGCTAGAGTCATAAACCGGGGTTCAGGGGCACCGAATCCTCCCGGAAACCAAAATCCGTGGACTATAGCCCACGAAAACGGACAAAAATGCCCGAACTCACGAGTTTTGACGATGCCGCTAGAGTCATGTACCGGTGTTCACGGGGCATCGAAATCCTCCCGGAACCCAAAAACCGTGGAGTATAGCCCACGAAAGCAGCAAAAAATGCACCATTTCACGAGTTTTGACGATGCCACTAGAGTCATGTGCCAGGGTTAACGGGGCATCGAAATCCTCCCGGAACCCAAAAACCGTGGACTATAGCCCACGAAAACGGCAAAAAATGCCTGAAATCACGAGTTTTGACGATGCCACTAGAGTCATGTACCAGGGTTCACGGGGCATCGAGATCCTCCCGGAACCCAAAAACCGTGGAGTATGGTCCACGAAAACGGCCAAAAATGCCCGAAATCACAAGTTTTGACGATGCCACTAGAGTCATGTACCGGGGGTCACGGGGCATTTAAATCTTCCCGGAACACAAAAACAGTGGACTATTGCCCATGAAAACGACAAAAAATGCCCAAAATCACGAGTTTTGACGATGCCGCTAGAGTCATGAACCGGGGTTCACGGGGCATCGAAATCCTCCTGGAACCCAAAAGTCGTGGACTATAGCCCACGAAAACGGCCAAAAATGCCCGAATTCACGAGTTTTGACGATGCCACTAGAGTCATGTACCGGGGGTCACGGGGCATCGAAATTCTCCCGTAACCCAAAAACCGTGGACTATAGCCCACGAAAACGGCCAAAAAATGCCCGAAATCACGAGTTTTCACGATGCCACTAGAGTCATGTACCGGGGTTCACGGGGCATCGAAATCCTCCCGGAACAAAAAAATCGTGGACTATAGCCCACGAAAACGGCCAAAAATGCCCGAACTCACGAGTTTTGACGATGTCACTAGAGTCATGTACCGGGGGTCACGGGGCATCGAAATTCTCCCATCATCCAAAAACCGCGGACCATAGCCCACGAAAACGGCCAAAAATGCCCGAAATCACGAGTTTTGACGATGCCACTAGAGTCATGTACCAAGGTTCACGGGGCATCGAGATCCTCCCGGAACCCAAAAACCGTGGACTATGGTGCACGAAAACGGCCAAAAATGCCCGAAATCACAAGTTTTTGACGAACCACTAGAGTATTGTACCGGGGGTCACGGGGCATTGAAATCCCCCGGAACACAAAAACCGTGGACTATTGCCCATGAAAACGACAAAAATGCCCAAAATCACGAGTTTTGACGATGTCGCTAGAGTCATAAACCGGGGTTCAGGGGCACCGAATCCTCCCGGAAACCAAAATCCGTGGACTATAGCCCACGAAAACGGACAAAAATGCCCGAACTCACGAGTTTTGACGATGCCGCTAGAGTCATGTACCGGTGTTCACGGGGCATCGAAATCCTCCCGGAACCCAAAAACCGTGGAGTATAGCCCACGAAAGCAGCAAAAATGCACCATTTCACGAGTTTTGACGATGCCACTAGAGTCATGTGCCAGGGTTAACGGGGCATCGAAATCCTCCCGGAACCCAAAAACCGTTGGACTATAGCCCACGAAAACGGCAAAAAATGCCTGAAATCACGAGTTTTGACGATGCCACTAGAGTCATGTACCAGGGTTCACGGGGCATCGAGATCCTCCCGGAACCCAAAAACCGTGGAGTATGGTCCACGAAAACGGCAAAAATGCCCGAAATCACAAGTTTTGACGATGCCACTAGAGTCATGTACCGGGGGTCACGGGGCATTTAAATCTTCCCGGAACACAAAAACAGTGGACTATTGCCCATGAAAACGACAAAAAATGCCCAAAATCACGAGTTTTGACGATGCCGCTAGAGTCATGAACCGGGGTTCACGGGGCATCGAAATCCTCCTGGAACCCAAAAGTCGTGGACTATAGCCCACGAAAACGGCCAAAAATGCCCGAATTCACGAGTTTTGACGATGCCACTAGAGTCATGTACCGGGGGTCACGGGGCATCGAAATTCTCCCGTAACCCAAAAACCATGGACTATAGCCCACGAAAACGGCCAAAAATGCCCAAAATCACGAGTTTTGACGATGCCACTAGAGTCATGTACCGGAGTTCACGGGGCATCGAAATCCTCCCAGAACCAAAAAATTGTGGACTATAGCCCACGAAAACGGCAAAAAATATCCGAACTCACGAGTTTTGACGATGCCACTAGAGTCATGTACCTGGGGTCACGGGGCATCGAAAATCCTCCCGGAACCCAAAAAGCGTGGACTATAACCCACGAAAACGGCAAAAAATGCCCGAAATCACGAGTTTTGATGATGCCGCTAGAGTCATGAACAGGGGGTCACGGGGCACCGAAATCCTCCCGGAACCCAAAATCCGTGGACTATAAACAACAAAAACGTCCAAAAATGGCCGAAATCATGAATTTTGACGATGCCGCTAGAGTCATGTACCAAGGTTCACGGGGCATCGAAATCCTCCCGGAACCCAAAAACCGTGGACTATAGCCCACGAAAACGGCAAAAAATGCCTGAAATCACGAGTTTTGACGATGCCACTAGAGTCATGTACCAGGGTTCACGGGGCATCGAGATCCTCCCGGAACCCAAAAACCGTGGACTATGGTCCACGAAAACGGCCAAAAATGCCCGAAATCACAAGTTTTGACGATGCCACTAGAGTCATGTACCGGGGGTCACGGGGCATTGAAATGCTCCCGGAACACAAAAAACGTGGACTATTGCCCATGAAAACGACAAAAAATGCCCAAAATCACGAGTTTTGACGATGCCGCTAGAGTCATAAACCGGGGTTCAGGGGCACCGAATCCTCCCGGAACCCAAAAACCGTGGACTATAGCCCACGAAAACGGCCAAAAATGGTCGAAATCACGATATTTGACGATGCCGCAAGAGTCATGTACCGGGGGTCAAGGGGCACTGAAATCCTCCCGGAACACGAAAACCGTGGACTATTGCCCATGAAAACGACAAAAAATGCCCAAAATCACGAGTTTTGACGATGCCACTAGAGTCATGAACCGGATTCACGGGGCATCGAAATCCTCCTGGAACACAGAAGTCATGGACTATAGCCCACGAAAACGGCCAAAAATTCCCGAACTCACGAGTTTTGACGAAGCCACTAGTGTCATGTACCGGGGGGTCACGGGGCATCGAAATTCTCCCGTAACCCAAAAACCGTGGACTATAGCGCACGAAAACGGCCAAAAATGCCCGAAATCACGAGTTTTGACGATGCCACTAGAGTCATGTACCAAGGTTCACGGGGCATCGTGATCCTCCTGGAACCCAAAAACCGTGGACTATGGTGCACGAAAAGGGCCAAAAATGCCCGAAATCACAAGTTTTGACGAACCACTAGAGTCATGTACCGGGGGTCACGGGGCATTGAAATCCTCCCGGAACACAAAAACCGTGGACTATTGCTCATGAAAACGACAAAAAATGCCCAAAATCACGAGTTTTGACGATGCCGCTAGAGTCATGAACCGGGGTTCACGGGGCATTGAAATCCTCCTGGAACCCAAAAGTCGTGGACTATAGCCCACGAAAACGGCAAAAATAACCGAACTCACGAATTTTGACGATGTCACTAGAGTCAAGTACCGGGGGTCACGGGACATCGAAAATCCTCCCGAACCCAAAAAGCGTGGACTATAACCCACGAAAACGGAGAAAAATGCCCGAAATCACGAGTTTTGATGATACCGCTAGAGTCATGTACCGGGGTCACGGGGCACTGAAATCCTCCCGGAACACAAACACCGTGGACTATTGCCCATGAAAACGACAAAAAATGCCCAAAATCACGAGTTTTGACGATACCGCTAGAGTCATGAACCGGATTCACGGGGTATCGAAATCCTCCTGGAACACAAAAGTCATGGACTATAGCCCACGAAAACGGCCAAAAATGCCCGAACTCACGAGTTTGACAATGCCACTAGAGTCATGTGCCGGGGGTCACGGGGCATCGAAATTCTCCCGTAACCCAAAAACCGTGGACTATAGCCCACGAAAACGGCCAAAAATGCCCGAAATCACGAGTTTTCACGATGCCACTAGAGTTATGTACCGGGGTTCACGGGGCATCGAAATCTTCCCGGAACCAAAAAATCGTGGACTATAGCCCACGAAAACGGCAAAAAATATCTGAACTACCGAGTTTTGACGATGCCACTAGAGTCATGTACCGGGGGTCACGGGGCATCGAAAATCCTCCCGGAACCCAAAAAGCGTGGACTATAACCCACGAAAACGACAAAAAATGCCCGAAATCACGAGTTTTAATGATGCCGCTAGAGTCATGAACAGGGGGTCACGGGGCACCGAAATCCTCCCGGAACCCAAAATCCGTGGACTATAAACAACAAAAACGTCCAAAAATGGCCGAAATCGTGAGTTTTGACGATGCCGCTAGAGTCATGTACCGGGGTTCACGGGGCATCGAAATCCTCCCGGAACCAAAAAACCGTAGACTATAGCCCACGAAAACAGCCAAAAATGCCCCAAATCACGAGTTTTGATGATGCCACTAGAGTCATGTACCAAGGTTCACGGGGCATCGAAATTCTCCCGGAACCCAAAAACCGTGGACTATAGCCCACGCAAACGGCCAAAAATGCCCGAACTCACGAGTTTTGACGATGCCACTAGAGTCATGTACCGGGGGTCACGAGGCATCGATAATCCTCTCGGAACCCAAAAAGCGTGAACTATAACCCACGAAAACGGCAAAAAATGTCCGAAATCGTGAGTTTTGATGATGCCGCTAGAGTCATGACCAGGGGTTCAGGGAGCACCGAAAATCCTCCCGGAACCCATAAATCGTGGACTATAGCCCTCGAAAACAGCCAAAAATGGTCGAAATCACGAGTTTTGACAATGCCGCAAGAGTCATGTACCGGGTTTCACGGGGCATCGAAATCCTCCCGGAACCCAAAAACCGTGGACTATAGCCCACCTAAACTGTCAAAAATGCCTCATATCACAAGTTTTGACGATGCCACTAGAGTCATGTACCAAGGTTCACGGGGCATCGAAATCCTCCCGGAACCCAAAAACCGTGGACTATAGCCCACGAAAACGGCCAAAAATGCCTGAAATCACGAGTTTTGACTATGCCACTAGAGTCAGGTACCAGGGTTCACGGGGCATCGAGATCCTCCCGGAACCCAAAAACCGTGGACTATGGTCCACGAAAACGGCCAAAAATGCCCGAAATCACAAGTTTTGACGATGCCACTAGAGTCATGTACCGGGGGTCACGGGGCATTGAAATGCTCCCGGAACACAAAAACCGTGGACTATTGCCCATGAAAACGACAAAAAATGCCCAAAATCACGAGTTCTGACGATGCCGCTAGAGTCATAAACCGGGGTTCAGGGGCACCGAATCCTCCTGGAACCCAAAAACCGTGGACTATAGCCCACGAAAACGGCCAAAAATGGTCGAAATCACGAGTTTTGACGATGCCGCTAGAGTCATGTACCGGGGGTCAAGGGGCACTGAAATCCTCCCGAAACACAAAAACCGTGGACTACTACCCATGAAAACGACAAAAAATGCCCAAAATCACGATTTTGACGATGCCGCTAGAGTCATGAACCGGATTCACGGGGCATCGAAATCCTCCTGGAACACAGAAGTCATGGACTATAGCCCACGAAAACGGCCAAAAATTCCCGAACTCACAAGTTTTGACGAAGCCACTAGTGTCATGTACCGGGGGTCACGGGGCATCAAAATTCTCCCGTAACCCAAAAACCGTGGACTACAACCCACGAAAACGGCCAAAAATGCCCGAAATCACGAGTTTTGACGATGCCACTAGAGTCATGTACCAAGGTTCACGGGGCACCGTGATCCTCCTGGAACCCAAAAACCGTGGACTATGGTGCATGAAAAGGGACAAAAATGCCCGAAATCACAAGTTTTGACGAACCACTAGAGTCATGTACCGGGGTCACGGGGCATTGAAATCCTCCCGGAACACAAAAACCGTGGACTATTGCTCATCAAAACGACAAAAAATGCCCAAAATCACGAGTTTTTACGATGCCGCTAGAGTCATGAACCGGGGTTCACGGGGCATCGAAATCCTCCTAGAACCCAAAAGTCGTGGACTATAGCCCACGAAAACGGCAAAAAATAACCGAACTCACGGATTTTGACGATGCCACTAGAGTCAACTACCGGGGGTCACGGGACATCGAAAATCCACCCGAACCCAAAAAGCGTGGACTATAACCCACGAAAACGGAGAAAAATGCCCGAAATCACGAGTTTTGATGATGCCGCTAAAGTCATGTACCGGGGGTCACAGGGCACTGAAATCCTCCCGGAACACAAAAACCGTGGACTATTGCCCATGAAAACGACAAAAAATGCCCAAAATCACGAGTTTTGACGATGCCGCTAGAGTCATGAACCGGGGTTCACGGGGCATCGTAATCCTCCTGGAACCGAAAAGTCGTGGACTATAGCCCACGAAAACGGCAAAAAATGCCCGAACTCACGAGTTTTGACGATGCCACTAGAGTCATGTACCGGGGGTCACGGGGCATCGAAATTCTCCCGTAACCCAAAAACCGTGGACTATAGCCCACGAAAACGGCCAAAAATGCCCGAAATCACGAGTTTTGACGATGCCATTAGAGTCATGTACTGGGGTTGACGGGGCATCGAAATCCTCCCGGAACCAAAAAATCGTGGACTATAACCCACGAAAACGGCAAAAAATGCCCGAAATCACGAGTTTTGATGATGCCGCTAGAGTCATGAACATGGGGTCACGGCGGAACCCAAAATCCGTGGACTATAAACAACAAAAACGTCCAAAAATGGCCGAAATCATGAGTTTTGACGATTGCCGCTAGAGTCATGTACCCGGGGTTCACGGGGCATCGAAATCCTCCCGGAACCCAAAATTCGTGGACTATAGCCCACGAAAACAGCCAAAAATGCCCCAAATCACGAGTTTTGATGATGCCACTAGAGTAATGTACCAAGGTTCACGGGGCATCGAAATCCTCCCGGAACCAAAAACCGTGGACTATAGCCCACGCAAACGTCCAAAAATGCCCGAACTCACGAGTTTTGACGATGCCACTAGAGTCATGTACCGGGGGTCACGAGGCATCGATAATCCTCTCGGAACCCAAAAAGCGTGAACTATAACCCACGAAAACGGCAAAAAAATGTCCGAAATCGTGAGTCATGACCAGGGGTTCAGGGAGCACCGAAAATCCCCCCGGAAACCCATAAACCGTGGACTATAGCCCTCGAAAACAGCCAAAAATGGTCGAAATCACGAGTTTTGACAATGCCGCAAGAGTCATGTACCGGGTTTCACGGGGCATCGAAATCCTCCCGGAACTCAAAAACCGTGGACTATAGCCCACCAAAACTGTCAAAAATGCCTCATATCACGAGTTTTGGACGATGCCACTAGAGTCATGTACCAAGGTTCACGGGGCATCGAAATCCTCCCGGAACCCAAAAAACCGTGGACTATAGCCCACGAAAACGGCCAAAAATGCCTGAAATCACGAGTTTTGACGGTGCCACTAGAGTCATGTACCAGGGTTCACGGGGCATCGAGATCCTCCCGGAACCCAAAAACCGTGGACTATGGTCCACGAAAACGGCCAAAAATGCCCGAAATCACAAGTTTTGCCGATGCCACTAGAGTTATGTACCGGGGGTCACGGGGCATTGAAATCCTCCCGGAACACAAAAACCGTGGACTATTGCCCATGAAAACGACAAAAAAGCCCAAAATCACGAGTTTTGACGATGCCGCTAGAGTCATGAACCGGGGTTCACGGGGCATCGAAATCCTCCTGGAACCCAAAAGTCGTGGACTATAGCCAACGAAAACGGCCAAAAATGTCCGAACTCACAAGTTTTGACGATGCCACTAGAGTCATGTACTGGGGCTCACGGGGCATCGAAATTCTCCCGTAACCCAAAAACCGTGGACTATACCCACGAAAACGGCCAAAAAATGCCCGAAATCACGAGTTTTGACGATGCCACTAGAGTCATGTACCGGGGTTCACGGGGCATCGAAATCCTCCCGGAACAAAAAAATCGTGGACTATAGCCCACGAAAACGGCCAAAAAAATGCCCCGAACTCACGAGTTTTGACGATGTCACTAGAGTCATGTACCGGGGGTCACGGGGCATCGAAATTCTCCCATCATCCAAAAACCGCGGACCATAGCCCACGAAAACGGCCAAAAATGCCCGAAATCACGAGTTTTGACGATGCCACTAGAGTCATGTACCAAGGTTCACGGGGCATCGAGATCCTCCCGGAACCCAAAAACCGTGGACTATGGTGCACGAGAAAACGGCCAAAAATGCCCGAAATCACAAGTTTTGACGAACCACTAGAGTATTGTACCGGGGGTCACGGGGCATTGAAATCCCCCCGGAACACAAAACCGTGGACTATTGCCCATGAAAACGACAAAAATGCCCAAAATCACGAGTTTTGACGATGTCGCTAGAGTCATAAACCGGGGTTCAGGGGCACCGAATCCTCCCGGAAACCAAAATCCGTGGACTATAGCCCACGAAAACGGACAAAAATGCACCGAACTCACGAGTTTTGACGATGCCGCTAGAGTCATGTACGGTGTTCACGGGGCATCGAAATCCTCCCGGAACCCAAAAACCGTGGAGTATAGCCCACGAAAGCAGCAAAAAATGCACCATTTCACGAGTTTTGACGATGCCACTAGAGTCATGTGCCAGGGTTAACGGGGCATCGAAATCCTCCCGGAACCCAAAAAACCGTGGACTATAGCCCACGAAAACGGCAAAAAAATGCCTGAAATCACGAGTTTTGACGATGCCACTAGAGTCATGTACCAGGGTTCACGGGGCATCGAGATCCTCCCGGAACCCAAAAACCGTGGAGTATGGTCCACGAAAACGGCCAAAAATGCCGAAATCACAAGTTTTGACGATGCCACTAGAGTCATGTACCGGGGGTCACGGGGCATTTAAATCTTCCCGGAACACAAAAACAGTGGACTATTGCCCATGAAAACGACAAAAAATGCCCAAAATCACGAGTTTTGACGATGCCGCTAGAGTCATGAACCGGGGTTCACGGGGCATCGAAATCCTCCTGGAACCCAAAAGTCGTGGACTATAGCCCACGAAAACCGGCCAAAAATGCCCGAATTCACGAGTTTTGACGATGCCACTAGAGTCATGTACCGGGGGTCACGGGGCATCGAAATTCTCCCGTAACCCAAAAACCATGGACTATAGCCCACGAAAACGGCCAAAAATGCCCAAAATCACGAGTTTTGACGATGCCACTAGAGTCATGTACCGGAGTTCACGGGGCATCGAAATCCTCCCAGAACCAAAAAATTGTGGACTATAGCCCACGAAAACGGCAAAAAATATGCCGAACTCACGAGTTTTGACGATGCCACTAGAGTCATGTACCTGGGGTCACGGGGCATCGAAAATCCTCCCGGAACCCAAAAGCGTGGACTATAACCCACGAAAACGGCAAAAAATGCCCGAAATCACGAGTTTTGATGATGCCGCTAGAGTCATGAACAGGGGGTCACGGGGCACCGAAATCCTCCCGGAACCCAAAATCCGTGGACTATAAACAACAAAAACGTCCAAAAATGGACCGAAATCATGAATTTTGACGATGCCGCTAGAGTCATGTACCGGGGTTCACGGGGCATCGAAATCCTCCCGGAACCCAAAAACCGTGGACTATAGCCCACGAAAACAGCCAAAAATGCCCCAAATCACGAGTTTTGATGATGCCACTAGAGTCATGTACCAAGGTTCACAGGGCATCGAAATCCTCCCGGAACCCAAAAACCGTGGACTATAGCCCACGCAAACGGCCATAAATGCCCCGAACTCACGAGTTTTGACGATGCCACTAGAGTCATGTACCGGGGGTCACGAAGCATCGATAATCCTCTCGGAACCCAAAAAGCTGTGAACTATAACCCACGAAAACGGCAAAAAATGTCCGAAATCGTGAGTTTTGATGATGCCGCTAGAGTCATGACCAGGGGTTCAGGGAGCACCGAAAATCCTCCCGGAACCCATAAACCGTGGACTATAGCCCTCGAAAACAGCCAAAAATGGTCGAAATCACGAGTTTTGACAATGACGCAAGAGTCATGTACCGGGTTTCACGAGGCAGCGAAATCCTCCCGGAACCCAAAAACCGTGGACTATAGCCCACCAAAACTGTCAAAAATGCCTCATATCACGAGTTTTCACGATGCCACTAGAGTCATGTACCAAGGTTCACGGGGCATCGAAATCCTCCCGGAACCCAAAAACCGTGGACTATAGCCCACGAAAACGGCAAAAAATGCCTGAAATCACGAGTTTTGACGATGCCACTAGAGTCATGTACCAGGGTTCACGGGGCATCGAGATCCTCCCGGAACCCAAAAACCGTGACTATGGTCCACGAAAACGGCCAAAAATGCCCGAAATCACAAGTTTTGACGATGCCACTAGAGTCATGTACCGGGGGTCACGGGGCATTGAAATGCTCCCGGAACACAAAAAACGTGGACTATTGCCCATGAAAACGACAAAAAATGCCCAAAATCACGAGTTTTGACGATGCCGCTAGAGTCATAAACCGGGGTTCAGGGGCACCGAATCCTCCCGGAACCCAAAAACCGTGGACTATAGCCCACGAAAACGGCCAAAAAATGGTCGAAATCACGATATTTGACGATGCCGCAAGAGTCATGTACCGGGTGTCAAGGGGCACTGAAATCCTCCCGGAACACGAAAACCGTGGACTATTGCCCATGAAAACGACAAAAAATACCCAAAATCACGAGTTTTGACGATGCCACATAGAGTCATGAAACCGGATTCACGGGGCATCGAAATCCTCCTGGAACACAGAAGTCATGGACTATAGCCCACGAAAACGGCCAAAAATTCCCGAACTCACGAGTTTTGACGAAGCCACTAGTGTCATGTACCGGGGGTCACGGGGCATCGAAATTCTCCCGTAACCCAAAAACCGTGGACTATAGCGCACGAAAACGGCCAAAAATGCCCGAAATCACGAGTCATGTACCAAGGTTCACGGGGGCACCGTGATCCTCCTGGAACCCAAAAACCGTGGACTATGGTGCACGAAAAGGGACAAAAATGGCCCGAAATCACAAGTTTTGACGAACCACTAGAGTCTGTACCGGGGGTCACGGGGCATTGAAATCCTCCCGGAACACAAAAAACCGTGGACTTTTGCTCATCAAAACGACAAAAAATGCCCAAAATCACGAGTTTTGACGATGCCGCTAGAGTCATGAACCGGGGTTCACGGGGCATCGAAATCCTCCTAGAACCCAAAAGGTCGTGGACTATAGCCCACGAAAACGGCAAAAAATAACCGAACTCACGAATTTTGACGATGCCACTAGAGTCAAGTACCGGGGGTCACGGGACATCGAAAATCCACCCGAACCCAAAAAGCGTGGACTATAACCCACGAAAACGGAGAAAAATGCCCGAAATCACGAGTTTTGATGATGCCGCTAAAGTCATGTACCGGGGTCACAGGGCACTGAAATCCTCCCGGAACACAAAAACCGTGGACTATTGCCCATGAAAACGACAAAAAATGCCCAAAATCACGAGTTTTTGACGATGCCGCTAGAGTCATGAACCGGGGTTCACGGGGCATCGTAATCCTCCTGGAACCGAAAAGTCGTGGACTATAGCCCACGAAAACGGCCAAAAATGCCCGAACTCACGAGTTTTGACGATGCCACTAGAGTCATGTACCGGGGGTCACGGGGCATCGAAATTCTCCCGTAACCCAAAAACCGTGGACTATAGCCCACGAAAACGGCCAAAAATGCCCGAAATCACGAGTTTTGACGATGCCATTAGAGTCATGTACTGGGGTTGACGGGGGCATCGAAATCCTCCCGGAACCAAAAAATCGTGGACTATAGCCACGAAAACGGCAAAAAATATCCGAACTCACGAGTTTTGACGTTGCCACTAGAGTCATGTACCGGGGGTCACGGGGGCATCGAAAATCCTCCCGGAACCCAAAAAGCGTGGACTATAACCCACGAAAACGGCAAAAAATGCCCGAAATCACGAGTTTTGATGATGCCGCTAGAGTCATGAACAGGGGGTCACGGGGGCACCGAAATCCTCCCGGAACCCAAAATCCGTGGACTATAAACAACAAAAACGTCCAAAAATGGGCCGAAATCATGAGTTTTGACGATGCCGCTAGAGTCATGTACCGGGGTTCACGGGGCATCGAAATCCTCCCGGAACCCAAAATTCGTGGACTATAGCCCACGAAAACAGCCAAAAATGCCCCAAATCACGAGTTTTGATGATGCCACTAGAGTAATGTACCAAGGTTCACGGGGCATCGAAATCCTCCCGGAACCCAAAAACCGTGGACTATAGCCCACGCAAACGTCCAAAAATGCCCGAACTCACGAGTTTTGACGATGCCACTAGAGTCATGTACCGGGGGTCACGAGGCATCGATAATCCTCTCGGAACCCAAAAAGCGTGAACTATAACCCACGAAAACGGCAAAAAATGTCCGAAATCGTGAGTCATGACCAGGGGTTCAGGGAGCACCGAAAATCCTCCCGGAACCCATAAACCGTGGACTATAGCCCTCGAAAACAGCCAAAAATGGTCGAAATCACGAGTTTTGACAATGCCGCAAGAGTCATGTACCGGGTTTCACGGGGCATCGAAATCCTCCCGGAACTCAAAAACCGTGGACTATAGCCCACCAAAACTGTCAAAAATGCCTCATATCACGAGTTTTGACGATGCCACTAGAGTCATGTACCAAGGTTCACGGGGCATCGAAATCCTCCCGGAACCCAAAAACCGTGGACTATAGCCCACGAAAACGGCCAAAAATGCCTGAAATCACGAGTTTTGACGGTGCCACTAGAGTCATGTACCAGGGTTCACGGGGCATCGAGATCCTCCCGGAACCCAAAAACCGTGGACTATGGTCCACGAAAACGGCCAAAAATGCCCGAAATCACAAGTTTTGCCGATGCCACTAGAGTTATGTACCGGGGGTCACGGGGCATTGAAATCCTCCCGGAACACAAAAACCGTGGACTATTGCCCATGAAAACGACAAAAAATGCCCAAAATCACGAGTTTTGACGATGCCGCTAGAGTCATGAACCGGGGTTCACGGGGCATCGAAATCCTCCTGGAACCCAAAAGTCGTGGACTATAGGCAACGAAAACGGCCAAAAATGCCCGAACTCACAAGTTTTGACGATGCCACTAGAGTCATGTACTGGGGCTCACGGGGCATCGAAATTCTCCCGTAACCCAAAAACCGTGGACTATAGCCCACGAAAACGGCCAAAAAATGCCCGAAATCACGAGTTTTGACGATGCCACTAGAGTCATGTACCGGGGTTCACGGGGCATCGAAATCCTCCCGGAACAAAAAAATCGTGGACTATAGCCCACCAAAACGGCCAAAAATGCCCGAACTCACGAGTTTTGACGATGTCACTAGAGTCATGTACCGGGGGTCACGGGGCATCGAAATTCTCCCATCATCCAAAAACCGCGGACCATAGCCCACGAAAACGGCCAAAAATGCCCGAAATCACGAGTTTTGACGATGCCACTAGAGTCATGTACCAAGGTTCACGGGGCATCGAGATCCTCCCGGAACCCAAAAACCGTGGACTATGGTGCACGAAAACGGCCAAAAATGCCCGAAATCACAAGTTTTGACGAACCACTAGAGTATTGTACCGGGGGTCACGGGGCATTGAAATCCCCCGGAACACAAAAACCGTGGACTATTGCCCATGAAAACGACAAAAATGCCCAAAATCACGAGTTTTGACGATGTCGCTAGAGTCATAAACCGGGGTTCAGGGGCACCGAATCCTCCCGGAACCCAAAAACTGTGGACTATAGCCCACGAAAACGGCCAAAAATGGTAGAAATCACGAGTTTTGACGATGCCGCTAGAGTCATGTACCGGGGGTCACGGGGCACTGAAATCCTCCCGGAACACAAAAACCGTGGACTATTGCCCATGAAAACGACAAAAAATGCCCAAAATCACGAGTTTTGACGATGCCGCTAGAGTCATTAACC
Organism: Poa annua; assembly: GCA_026929855.1. Classification (NCBI taxonomy): domain Eukaryota; kingdom Viridiplantae; phylum Streptophyta; class Magnoliopsida; order Poales; family Poaceae; genus Poa; species Poa annua. The sequence goes on from CM049432.1 coordinate 79,992,073, forward strand.
GGATTCACGGGGCATCGAAATCCTCCTGGAACACAAAAGTCATGGACTATAGCCCACGAAAACGGCCAAAAATTCCCGAACTCACGAGTTTTGACGATGCCACTAGTGTCATGTACCGAGGGTCACGGGGCATCGAAATTCTCCCGTAACCCAAAAACCGTGGACTATAGCCCATGAAAACGGCCAAAAATGCCCGAAATCACGAGTTTTGACGATGCCACTAGAGTCATGTACCAAGGTTCACGGGGCATCGAGATCCTTCTGGAACCCAAAAACCGTGGACTATGGTGCACGAAAAGGGCCAAAAATGCCCGAAATCACAAGTTTTGACGAACCACTAGAGTCATGTACCGGGGGTCACGGGGCATTGAAATCCTCCCGGAACACAAAAACCGTAGACTATTGCTCATGAAAACGACAAAAAATGCCCAAAATCACGAGTTTTGACGATGCCGCACGAGTCATAAACCGGGGTTCAGGGGCACCGAAATCCTACCGGAACCCAAAAACCGGGGTTCAGGGGCACGAGTCATGAACCGGGGTTCACGGGGCGTCGAAATCCTCCTGGAACCAAAAAGTCGTGGACTATAGCCCACGAAAACGGCAAAAAATAACCGAACTCACGAATTTTGACGATGCCACTAGAGTCAAGTACCGGGGGTCACGGGACATCGAAAATCCACCCGAACCCAAAAAGCGTGGACTATAACCCACGAAAACGGAGAAAAATGCCCGAAATCACGAGTTTTGATGATGCCGCTAAAGTCATGTACCGGGGGTCACAGGGCACTGAAATCCTCCCGGAACACAAAAACCGTGGACTATTGCCCATGAAAACGACAAAAAATGCCCAAAATCACGAGTTTTGACGATGCCGCTAGAGTCATGAACCGGGGTTCACGGGGCATCGTAATCCTCCTGGAACCGAAAAGTCGTGGACTATAGCCCACGAAAACGGCCAAAAATGCCCGAACTCACGAGTTTTGACGATGCCACTAGAGTCATGTACCGGGGGTCACGGGGCATCGAAATTCTCCCGTAACCCAAAAACCGTGGACTATAGCCCACGAAAACGGCCAAAAATGCCCGAAATCACGAGTTTTGACGATGCCAGTAGAGTCATGTACTGGGGTTCACGGGGCATCGAAATCCTCCCGGAACCAAAAAATCGTGGACAATAGCCCACGAAAACGGCAAAAAATATCCGAACTCACGAGTTTTGACGATGCCACTAGAGTCATGTACCGGGGGTCACGGGGCATCGAAAATCCTCCCGGAACCCAAAAAGCGTGGACTATAACCCACGAAAACGGCAAAAAAATGCCCGAAATCACGAGTTTTGATGATGCCGCTAGAGTCATGAACAGGGGGTCACGGGGCACCGAAATCCTCCCGCAACCCAAAATCCGTGGACTATAAACAACAAAAACGTCCAAAAATGGCCGAAATCATGAGTTTTGACGATGCCGCTAGAGTCATGTACCGGGGTTCACGGGGCATCGAAATCCTCCCGGAACCCAAAATTCGTGGACTATAGCCCACGAAAACAGCCAAAAATGCCCCAAATCACGAGTTTTGATGATGCCACTAGAGTAATGTACCAAGGTTCACGGGGCATCGAAATCCTCCCGGAACCCAAAAACCATGGACTATAGCCCACGCAAACGGCCAAAAATGCCCGAACTCACGAGTTTTGACGATGCCACTAGAGTCATGTACCGGGGGTCACGAGGCATCGATAATCCTCTCGGAACCCAAAAAGCGTGAACTATAACCCACGAAAACGGCAAAAAATGTCCGAAATCGTGAGTTTTGATGATGCCGCTAGAGTCATGACCAGGGGTACAGGGAGCACCGAAAATCCTCCCGGAACCCATAAACCGTGGACTATAGCCCTCGAAAACAGCCAAAAATGGTCGAAATCACGAGTTTTGACAATGCCGCAAGAGTCATGTACCGGGTTTCACGGGACATCGAAATCCTCCCGGAACCCAAAAACCGTGGACTATAGCCCACCAAAACTGTCAAAAATGCCTCATATCACGAGTTTTGACGATGCCACTAGAGTCATGTACCAAGGTTCACGGGGCATCGAAATCCTCCCGGAACCCAAAAACCGTGGACTATAGCCCACGAAAACGGCCAAAAATGCCTGAAATCACGAGTTTTGACGGTGCCACTAGAGTCATGTACCAGGGTTCACGGGGCATCGAGATCCTCCCGGAACCCAAAAACCGTGGACTATGGTCCACGAAAACGGCCAAAAATGCCCGAAATCACAAGTTTTGCCGATGCCACTAGAGTTATGTACCGGGGGTCACGGGGCATTGAAATCCTCCCGGAACACAAAAACCGTGGACTATTGCCCATGAAAACGACAAAAAAATGCCCAAAATCACGAGTTTTGACGATGCCGCTAGAGTCATGAACCGGGGTTCACGGGGCATCGAAATCCTCCTGGAACCCAAAAGTCGTGGACTATAGCCAACGAAAACGGCCAAAAATGCCCGAACTCACAAGTTTTGACGATTCCACTAGAGTCATGTACTGGGGCTCACGGGGCATCGAAATTCTCCCGTAACCCAAAAACCGTGGACTATAGCCCACGAAAACGGCCAAAAAATGCCCGAAATCACGAGTTTTGACGATGCCACTAGAGTCATGTACCGGGGTTCATGGGGCATCAAAATCCTCCCGGAACAAAAAAATCGTGGACTATAGCCCACGAAAACGGCCAAAAATGCCCGAACTCACGAGTTTTGACGATGTCACTAGAGTCATGTACCGGGGGTCACGGGGCATCGAAATTCTCCCATCATCCAAAAACCGTGGACCATAGCCCACGAAAACGGCCAAAAATGCCCGAAATCACGAGTTTTGACGATGCCACTAGAGTCATGTACCAAGGTTCACGGGGCATCGAGATCCTCCCGGAACCCAAAAACCGTGGACTATGGTGCACGAAAACGGCCAAAAATGCCCGAAATCACAAGTTTTGACGAACCACTAGAGTATTGTACCGGGGGTCACGGGGCATTGAAATCCCCCCGGAACACAAAAACCGTGGACTATTGCCCATGAAAACGACAAAAATGCCCAAAATCACGAGTTTTGACGATGTCGCTAGAGTCATAAACCGGGGTTCAGGGGCACCGAATCCTCCCGGAACCCAAAAACCGTGGACTATAGCCCACGAAAACGGCCAAAAATGGTCGAAATCACGAGTTTTGACGATGCCGCTAGAGTCATGTACCGGGGGTCACGGGGCACTGAAATCCTCCCGGAACACAAAAACCGTGGACTATTGCCCATGAAAACGACAAAAAATGCCCAAAATCACGAGTTTTGACGATGCCGCTAGAGTCATTAATCGGATTCACGGGGCATCGAAATCCTCCTGGAACACAAAAGTCATGGACTATAGCCCACGAAAACGGCCAAAAATTCCCGAACTCACGAGTTTTGACGATGCCACTAGTGTCATGTACCGAGGGTCACGGGCATCGAAATTCTCCCGTAACCCAAAAACCGTGGACTATAGCCCACGAAAACGGCCAAAAATGCCCGAAATCACGAGTTTTGACGATGCCACTAGAGTCATGTACCAAGGTTCACGGGGCATCGAGATCCTCCTGGAACCCAAAAACCGTGGACTATGGTGCACGAAAAGGGCAAAAAATGCCCGAAATCACAAGTTTTGACGAACCACTAGAGTCATGTACCGGGGGTCACGGGGCATTGAAATCCTCCCGGAACACAAAAACCGTGGACTATTGCTCATGAAAACGACAAAAAATGCCCAAAATCACGAGTTTTGACGATGCCGCACGAGTCATAAACCGGGGTTCAGGGGCACCGAAATCCTACCGGAACCCAAAAACCGGGGTTCAGGGGCACGAGTCATGAACAAGGGTTCACGGGGCGTCGAAATCCTCCTGGAACCCAAAAGTCGTGGACTATAGCCCACGAAAACGGCAAAAAATAACCGAACTCACGAATTTTGATGATGCCACTAGAGTCAAGTACCGGGGGTCACGGGACATCGAAAATCCTCCCGAACCCAAAAAGCGTGGACTATAACCCACGAAAACGGAGAAAAATGCCCGAAATCACGAGTTTTGATGATGCCGCTAGAGTCATGAACAGGGGCTCACGGGGCACCGAAATCCTCCCGGAACCCAAAATCCGTGGACAATAAACAACAAAAACGTCCAAAAATGGCCGAAGTCATGAGTTTTGACGATGCCGCTAGAGTCATGTACCGGGGTTCACGGGGCATCGAAATCCTCCCGGAACCCAAAAACCGTGGACTATAGCCCACGAAAACAGCCAAAAATGCCCCAAATCACGAGTTTTGATGATGCCACTAGAGTCATGTAACAAGGTTCACGGGGCATCGAAATCCTCCCGGAACACAAAAACCGTGGACTATAGCACACGAAAACGGCCAAAATAGCCCGAACTCACGAGTTTTGACGATGCCACTAGAGTCATGTACCGGGGGTCACGGGGCATCGAAAATCCTCCCGGAACCCAAAAAGCGTGGACTATAACCCACGAAAACGGCAAAAAATGTCCGAAATCGCGAGTTTTGATGATGCCGCTAGAGTCATGACCAGGGGTTCATGGGGCACCGGAAATCCCCCCGGAACCCATAAACCGTGGACTATAGCCCCCGAAAACAGCCAAAAATTGTCGAAATCACGAGTTTTGACGATGCCGCTAGAGTCATGTACCGGGTTTCACGTGGCATCGAAATCCTCCCGGAACCCAAAAACCGTGGACTATAGCCCACAAAAACTGTAAAAAATGCCTCATATCACGAGTTTTGACAATGCCACTAGAGTCATGTACCAAGGTTCACGGGGCATCGAAATCCTCCCAGAACCCAAAAACCATGGACTATAGCCCACGAAAACGGCCAAAAATGACTGAAATCACGAGTTTTGGCGATGCCCCTAGAGTCATGTACCAGGGTTCACGGGGCATCGAGATCCTCCCGGAACCCAAAAACCATGGACTATGGTCCACGAAAACGGCCAAAAATGCCCGAAATCACAAGTTTTGACGATGCCACTAGAGTCACGTACAGGGGGTCACGAGGCATTGAAATCCTCCCGGAACACAAAAACCGTGGACTATTGCCCAAGAAAACGACACAAATGCCCAAAATCACGAGTTTTGACGATGCCGCTAGAGTCATGAACCGGGGTTCACGGGGCATCGAAATCCTCCTGGAACCCAAAAGTCGTGGACTATAGCCCACGAAAACGGCCAAAAATGCCCGAACTCACGAGTTTTGAAGATGCCACTAGAATCATGTACCGGGGGTCACGGGGCATCGAAATTCTCCCGTAACCCAAAAACCGTGGACTATAGCCCACGAAAACAGCCAAAAATGCCCCAAATCACGAGTTTTGATGATGCCACTAGAGTCATGTACCAAGGTTCAAGGGGCATCGAAATCCTCCCGGAACCCAAAAACCGTGGACTATAGCCCACGCAAACGGCCAAAAATGCCCGAACTCACGAGTTTTGACGATGCCACTAGAGTCATGTACCGGGGGTCACGAGGCATCGATAATCCTCTCGGAACCCAAAAAGCGTGAACTATAACCACCGAAAACGGCAAAAAATGTCCGAAATCGTGAGTTTGATGATGCCGCTAGAGTCATGACCAGTGGTTCAGGGAGCACCGAAAATCCTCCCGGAACCCATAAACCGTAGACTATAGCCCTCGAAAACAGCCAAAAATGGTCGAAATCACGAGTTTTGACAATGCCGCAAGAGTCATGTACCGGGGTTCACGGGGCATCGAAATCCTCCCGGAACAAAAAAATCGTGGACTATAGCCCACCAAAACTGTCAAAAATGCCTCATATCACGAGTTTTGACGATGCCACTAGAGTCATGTACCAAGGTTCATGGGGCATCGAAATCCTCCTGGAACCCAAAAACCGTGGACTATGGTGCACGAAAAGGGCCAAAAATGCCCGAAATCACAAGTTTTGACGAACCACTAGAGTCATGTACCGGGGGTCACGGGGCATTGAAATCCTCCCGGAACACAAAAACCGTGGACTATTGCTCATCAAAACGACAAAAAATGCCCAAAATCACGAGTTTTGACGATGCCGCTAGAGTCATGAACCGGGGTTCACGGGGCATCGAAATCCTCCTGGAACCCAAAAGTCGTGGACTATAGCCCACGAAAACGGCAAAAAATAACCGAACTCATGAATTTTGACGATGCCACTAGAGACAAGTACCGGGGGTCACGGGACATCGAAAATCCACCCGAACCCAAAAAGCGTGGACTATAACCCACGAAAACGGAGAAAAATGCCCGAAATCACGAGTTTTGATGATGCCGCTAGAGTCATGTACCGGGGGTCACGGGGCACTGAAATCCTCCTGTAACACAAAAACCGTGGACTATTGCCCATGAAAACGACAAAAATGCCCAAAATCACGAGTTTTGACGATGCCGCTAGAGTCATGAACCGGATTCACGGGGCATCGAAATCCTCCTGGAACACAAAACTCATGGACTATAGCCCACGAAAACGGCCAAAAATTCCCGAACTCACGAGTTTTGACGATCCCACTAGAGTCATGTACCAAGGTTCACGGGGCATCGAGATCCTCCTGGAACCCAAAAACCGTGGACTATAGCCCACGAAAAGGGCCAAAAATGCCCGAAATCACAAGTTTTGACGAACCACTAGAGTCATGTACCGGGGGTCACGGGGCATTGAAATCCTCCCGGAACACAAAAACCGTGGACTATTGCCCATGAAAACGACAAAAAATGCCCAAAATCACGAGTTTTGACGATGCCGCAAGAGTCATAAACCGGGGTTCAGGGGCACCGAAATCCTCCCGGAACCCAAAAACCGTGGACTATAGCCCACGAAAACGGCCAAAAATGGTCGAAATCACGAGTTTTGACGATGCCGCTAGAGTCATGTATCGGTGTTCACGGGGCATCGAAATCCTCCCGGAACCCAAAAACCGTGGACTATTGCTCATGAAAACGACAAAAAATGCCCAAAATCACGAGTTTTGACGTTGCCGCTAGAGTCATGAACAGGGGTTCACGGGGCATCGAAATCGTCCTCGAACCCAAAAGTCGTGGACTATAGCCCACGAAAACGGCAAAAAATAACCGAACTCACGAATTTTGACGATGCCACTAGTGTCAAGTACCGGGGGTCACGGGACATCGAAAATCCTCCCGAACCCAAAAGGTGTGGACTATAACCCTCGAAAACGGAGAAAAGTGCCCGAAATCACGAGTTTTGATGATGCCGCTAGGGTCATGAACAGGGGCTCACGGGGCACCGAAATCCTCCTGGAACCCAAAATCCGTGGACAATAAACAACAAAAACGTCCAAAAATGGCCAAAATCATGAGTTTTGACGATGCCGCTAGAGTCATGTACCGGGGTTCACGGGGCATCGAAATCCTCCCGGAACCCAAAAACCGTGGACTATAGCCCACGAAAACAGCCAAAAATGCCCCAAATCACGAGTTTTGATGATGCCACTATAGTCATGTACCAAGGTTCACGGGGATCGAAATCCTCGCGGAACCCAAACACCGTGGACTATAGCCCACGAAAACGCCAAAATTGCCCGAACTCACGAGTTTTGACGATGCCACTAGAGTCATGTACCGGGGGTCACGGGGCATCGAGAAATCCTCCCAGAACCCAAAAACCATGGACTATAACCCATGAAAACGGCAAAAAATGTCCGAAATCGCGAATTTTGATGATGCCGCTAGAGTCATGACCAGGGGTTCAGGGGGCACCGAAAATCCTCCCGGAACCCATAAACCGTGGACTATAGCCCCCGAAAACAGCCAAAAATGGTCGAAATCACGAGTTTTGACGATGCCGCTAGAGTCATGTACCGGGTTTCACGGGGCATCGAAATCCTCCCGGAACCCAAAAACCGTGGACTATAGCCCACAAAAACTGTAAAAAATGCCTCATATCACGAGTTTTGACGATGCCACTTGAGTCATGTACCAGGGTTCACGGGGCATCGAAATCCTCCCAGAACCCAAAAACCGTGGACTATAGCCCACGAAAACGGCCAAAAATGCCTGAAATCACGATTTTTGACGATGCCCCTAGAGTCATGTACCAGGGTTCACGGTGACGTTGGTCTACCTTGCGGGTAGCCCACGATGAGGCTACCTGGGCCGCGCCAAGGATGGAAAGGCCCGCAGAAGGCCCACTCGGGGTATCTAGTATCCCAGTCCAACTCGGTTAGGTCTTGTAACCTACCGTATCTGTACCAACCACCCGAGACCTGGCTACCTATAAAGCCAGGAGGGTTGCCCGTCCTAGAGGACACGTTCATAACCACTACGACAAACCCTAGCGAGATCACAATCTCGCCGTTGTAATCGCTACTCGCATCAATAACCAGACAAGCAGGAGTAGGGTGTTATCCTCCGGGAGCCCGAACCTGGGTAAACCTCGCTTGTCAGCCGTCGTGATCACCTTGCACTCATCTCTCTCCCCATCAATCAACCCGGGGTGCGCAACCCTGGGACTTGTCGAGTTAACACCTCGTCAATTGGCGCCGTCTGTGGGATGTTCAACAAGTGTTAGGATGATGGTCGCACTGGCTCCATCCGCAATGAAGATCGGCGCATCCGCCGTCAGGGAGTCAATCCGATTCGGCTCCTTCGAGTACGTCGTCCACTCGCCAACTCATCAATCGGTGTACGCCGATCTGGACAAAGGTATACACATTACCTTCGGCTCCATATTCTGCTGCATAGATAGTCGTGGTATACTCAGGTCTACGACTACTGCGCTACACGCGACGGCGTCTCCAAAACCGCCGACGATCGCGCCCGTTGGACCCGCTGAGATCGCATCTGCCGCTCCCGCGGAGATCGCGCCCGCTGGACCCGCTGAGATCGCATCTGCCGCACTCGCGGAGATCGCGACCGACGAACCCGCGAAGATCGCATCTGTCGCACCCGCAGGGGTCGCGCCAGCTGTACCCGCGAAGAGGACGTCTACAACAACAATCTCGGCAACGACCGCGCGAATCGAGTCCGCTACACCAACCTCGGTCGCGCGATCGATCAAGTCAAGATCCACCTCCACCGTCGCACCCGCGCGGCCGACCGGGGGCCCGCGTCCGACAACCATGTCGCGCGCGCCCTCGTCTTCGTGGAAATCCCAAGTCTACCCCAAGCCAATCGCACTCGCCCCGGCGAGTGTGAGCACCTGGACAATCGCGAAGAGACACGACAGCGGGTACGCCGCGCGCCACGTTGCAGCAATTTTCGACCCCGAGAAAGAAGCGGGTTACAGAAGAAGCAGCGGCAGCACCAACTCTCCAATTCATGCCTACCCCAAGCAAGTCTTCATGGCTGGCACAGCGCCGCATGACGACGAAGACGAACCCGCATACCACTGGAGGTGGACATGCCGGACCAGACGAAACTTGTCATCACGCGCGATATGGCGATCCAAGCCATGAAGCATGTGGACGAGGGCACGTTCCCTCCACCCAACGCACCTCGAGACGATCACCTGGCGGTCCAGTACTTGCTACACAAGGAAGGCGAACGAATTCGCGCCGAAAAAGCCGAACTTCTCAGGCGCAAAAGGGACGCGGATGCGTCGAGTGCCAGGCGAGCTGCTCTCTCCTTCACATCCTCCACAGAGGTGAATCAGGGAGCACGGCGAACCAGAGCCCGTGTCCCCCACATGGCAGAAGCTGATCGAACAAGGCTCACCCGCAACCTCGACTCGTCCTTTGTCACCGAAGACGAGAATGGGATACCCGTCCCGAAGACGGCGAATGCCGCCCTGATATCAGTCGAGACATACCTCCGGCTCACGCAGCCACCGGAGGGAGACGCGCGCTCCCTTCTCCACAAACAACAAATTGCCTCCATAAGGGCAATCGAAGAGGCTCTGGCGGCCAAGGGGCCAAGCAACAGAGCGACTGAGCCAACGACGTCGGGCATCCGAGCGGCGCAGCGACAAGCAGTCAAGGACCTCCGTGACGTCCTGACACAGAAGACGGTGGACCGCAACCGCAAGGAACGTTCGGCTAGCGTGGCACACGCAAACGACCACGCCGACCGCGACTTCGAGCCGTGTGGCGCAGCATGTTTTTCCTTCAACATCCGCGGCACCCGCATGCCTAAAGGCTTCAAGTTGACGGCGGGCACACCAAAATACGACGGGAAGCAAGACCCAAAGCTATGGCTCGAGGACTACCTCATCGCTTGCACCTGTCAAGGCGGAACGTCGACTACAGCCATGCAGTACATCCAGCTCATGCTGACAGACTCGGCACGCGGGTGGCTCACAAGCCAACCCAAAGACTCTTTCCAAACATGGGAGGAATTCCAAGATAACTTCATTAAGAGTTTCTCAGGAACATTCGCCAGGCCAACGACCTACATCGAGTTACAGGCCTGCAAGCAAGGGAAGGACGAGTCGCTCCGCTCTTACATCCAGAGGTGGACACTCCTCCGCAATACCATGGAACCCGTATCAGAGGATCAAGTGATGGACGCCTTCATGCATGGCGTCGCTCGCCGCGACCTCCGGGAGGAATTCGGTAGGCTCCAGCCGAAGACCACAATAGAACTCATGAAGACAGCCAACCAATGGGCCGAAGGAGAGGACTATGTCCGCGAAACTTCTCCCAAAAAGGAAGGCGAAACAAGCAACTGGCGCGAGGCACGTCAAAAGAAGAAGGCACGTTACACCCACGATTCAATCGAATTAGTAGCGGCAGGGTACGAAACCCCCCGCGAGGACAAACGTGACAGCAGCCGACAATACGAGCAGAGTCGGCAGCCCAGCTCGAGTCAGTACAACCGTGGCAGCAGCAGCATCGACCACAATGATGGAAGTCAGAAGCGCGAATGGAAGCGCCCGCTGACCCCAACAGAGGAACTGATGCAACCCTGTAAGCATCACTCATTCCGCAACCCCGCAACAGGAAAGTGGGGTTCAAACCACTTGTTAAACGATTGCCGCAAAGCAAGAAAAATCTACCACGCCATGCAGCAAATCATCGCCCCAGTGCAGGCCATACAAGCGGCACCGCAGCTAGCCATCCAGGCAGCACCCGCAAACAACAATCAAGTGCAGGCGGCAGGAGCGTTCCCCCAGCCGCAGCAGCAGCAACAAGCTCCGTCGGCAGCAGCCGACGCGTACCCAGCCGCACGGGGACAGTTGAACATGATCCAGAAGGGACCCCCGTCGAACAGGAGGCAGAAAATCATCACACGCCAAGTACTTCAAGCCATCAACAGCCCGCGCGCGGTACCAGACTACCTCCGCGGGTCGGAGACACCAATCACATTTTCCAGGGCAGATCACCCAGCGGAGGTAGTCCGACCAGGGCACGCCGCACTCGTGATTGAGGCTTTGATCGGCGACTACAGCCAGAAGAAGGTATTCCTGGACGGGGGCAGCGGCATCAACATCATATTCGCCGATACCCTCAGGCGAATGAACAAGTCGACAGAGAAATTGCCGGAATCGGAGACCACCTTCCACGGCATAGTACCAGGGCAAGAAATCACGTCCATGGGAACAATCACACTCGACGCCATCCTCAGTACACCCGAGCACTTCAGGAAGGAGTCGATAGACTTTGAGGTCGTCGACTGGAAGTCACAATACCACGCCATCCTCGGACGCCCAAGCTTTGCCAGGTTCATGGCGGTACCCCACTACGCCTACCTGATGATAAAGTTACCCGGGCCGAAAGGAGTGATCACCGTCCGCGGTGACTTTGGGCTCTCCAACAGCTGCGACCGCGAGTTCGCCAAAATCTCCGAGTCCTTCGGCGTCGAAGAGCGTTTCAAAGCCATATCAGCCGACAACGACAAGACCATCTTCCCGGCTCGCAAGAAGCCTGCCAAAGACGCAGCGTTCAACACGAATGACGACACTATCACCCACCAAGTCCATCCGACTGACAGTGGAAAGACGGTCAAGGTCTCATGGAGTCTGACCCCCGCATAGGAAGGCGCGCTCGTCGAGTTCCTACGTGAGAACTGGAGAATCTTTGCATGGCAACCCTCTGACATGCCAGGGATACCCAGGGAACTCGCCGAGCACTCTCTAAAAGTCCACAAGGACGCAAGGCCAGTCAAGCAATCCATGAGACGCTTCTCAGGACCCAAACGAGACGCGATCACCATGGAAGTCGACAGATTACTTCACGCCAAGTTCATCCGAGAGATCAAGGACTCGGACTGGGTCGCCAACCCGGTTCTGGTTGAGAAAAAGAAGACGAAGAAATTGCGCATGTGCGTTGACTTCACCGCAGTCAACAAATGCTGCCCCAAGGACCACTTCCCGCTCCCGCGGATAGACCAGATCATCGACTCGACTGCAGGTTGCGAACGCCTATCTTTTCTGGATGCCTACTCAGGTTACCAGCAGATCAGGCTGAAAGTCGAAGACGAGGAGAAGACTGCCTTCATCACACCCGACGGCGTCTTTTGTTACCAGACGATGCCGTTCGGGTTAAAGAACGTAGGTGCCACCTACCAGCGGACAATGCAAGCGTGCCTCAAGGGGCTAATCAGGCAGATTATCCAAGTCTACGTCGACGACATCGTTGTCACTACACGAAAGGAGGATACCCTAGTCGACGACCTGCGCAAGGTCTTCGCTGCGCTGGACGTATATCAGATCAAGCTCAATCCAGAGAAGTGCGTGTTCGGCGTACCAGCCGGAGAGCTACTAGGGTACCTTGTATCTGCAAGAGGAATCGAAGCAAACCCCGAGAAGGTGCAAAACATCCTCACAATGCCAGCACCAACCAAGCTCAGGGAGGTGCAACGATTAGCTGGCCGAGTCGCAGCTCTCAGCCGGTTCATTAGTAAGTTGGGAGAGAAAGCCTTACCTTTCTACCAACTGATGAAGAAGGCAAACAAGTTCGAGTGGACACAAGAGGCGCAGGACGCGTTCGACCGTCTCAAGAAAACACTGACAACCTCTCCAGTCCTCGTGGCACCACTGGAAAACGAGCCACTGTACCTATACGTCTCAGCAACGAACAGGGTGGTTAGCACGGTGCTCGTAGTCGAACGCGAAGAAGAAGGGCACAGCCACCCGATGCAGAGGCCAGTCTACTACCTCAGCGAAGTACTCACCCTGTCCAAGCAGAATTACCCTCATTACCAGAAGCTGGCATACGGAGTCTTCATGACCTCCAGGAAGGTCGTCCACTACTTCTCCGAGCACCCGATTACGGTGGTAAGCTCCTCTGGACTAGCAGACATTCTCACAAACCAACGCGCGACAGGACGAGTCGCCAAGTGGGTTGTCGAACTAGGACCATGGGGGCTGAAATATGCTCACCCGAAGTCTATCAAGGCCCAAGTCCTCCCAGAATTCACAACCGAGTGGATAGAAGCCCAGCTACCAAATGTCCCCGACCTGTCCAACGCATGGACAATGTACTTTGATGGCTCGAAGAAGTTCAAGTCAGCCGGGGAAGGAGTCGTGCTCATCTCCCCCAAAGGCGACAAGCTCAAGTATGTCTTACAGATGGACTTCCCGAAGCCGTCCAACAACGAAGCCGAATACGAGGCCCTAATCCACGGCATGCGGATGGCCAAGAACTGCGGCGCCACGCACCTCATGATCTACGGCGACTCCTATCTGGTGGTACAGCAAACCATGAAGTCCTGCGACGCCGTCGCTGACAACATGATCGCCTACAGAGACCTCTACAATCAGATGGAAGGAAACTTCGACGGCTGCGAGCTGCGCCACATTGGCCGTGAAAGCAATAAGGAAGCCGACGTCCTCGCTAACATGGGCTCAGACAGGGTGCCAGTCCCACCCGGCGTCTTCCTCGAGTGCATCACGCAGAGATCTATCAAGACTCAGAGTACAGCAAGCACAGAAACAAAGAAAGGCGATGCCAACCCGCCGAGCCAAGACAAGGTCCCCATGGAGGTCATGCTAGTCGAAGCCACATGGACAGGACCATACCTGGCATACATATTAGATCAGAAGCTGCCAGCAGATCCAGTCGAAGCAAAGCGCATCATCAGGCGCTCCAAAAGTTTCACCGTCATCAACGGAGAACTCTACAAAAGAAGCATCTCAGGAATCCTGCAAAGGTGCATAGATCCAGTCGACGGCCAAGCCATCTTACTCGACATCCACGCGGGTATCTGCGGGCATCACGCCAGCAGTCGGGCACTAGTGGCCAAGGCACTACGCGCCGGGTTCTACTGGTTGACAGCCATGCAGGACGCCGAGGAGCTGGTGAAGAAATGCACAGGGTGCCAGGAATTTGCCAACAAGCCACACACCCCAGCATCAGAACTCAAGACGATACCGTTGGCCTGGCCCTTTGCCCAATGGGGTCTGGACATGGTGGGCCCGCTGAAGAAGTCCTCACCCGGAGGTCACACTCACCTCCTGGTCGCAGTCGATAAGTTCACAAAGTGGATCGAAGCCGTGCCCATCACAAGTTCGACTGCGTCCACAGCGGTCAACTTCATCAGGTCAATCATCTTCAGGTTTGGGGTACCAAACGGGATCATCACCGACAACGGCTCAAACTTCACAGCCGAAGAATTCAAGGACTTTTGCTCAGAGCAGGGGATCAAACTCAACTATGCATCCGTCTCGCACCCGCAGTCCAACGGACAGGTGGAGAAAGCCAACGGCCTCGTCTGTAGCGACATCAAGAAACGACTACGCGTGCCCCTGAGACGCGCAGCGGGTGCATGGGTGGAAGAACTTTCATCAGTCCTCTGGAGTCTGCGAACAACACCGAATAGATCCACCCAGTACACCCCATTCTTCATGGTGTACGGTGCAGAAGCGGTCCTCCCCTGCGACATCAAGTTTGACGCACCAAGAGTAGTCGCCTACGACGAGTCGAAAGCAGAGGAGGCACTCGAAGACAGCAGAGACACCCTGGATGAAGCACGAGACATCGCCCTGGCACGATCAGCCGTGTACCAGCAGGACCTGTGCAACTATCACACTCGGAGGTTGCGACCAAGAGCGTTCGTTGCAGGCGACCTAGTTCTTCGACTCAAGCAAAAGAAGGTGCACAAGCTCGCCTCCCCATGGGAGGGCCCATACATCGTAACAGAGGCAATAGGCAATGGAGCTTACCGACTAAAGGACTCGAAGACAGGAGCAGACTGCAGCAATCCATGGAACGTAGCACAACTCCGCCGGTTCTATGCCTAGTTCAAAACAGCCATTGTACAAAGAAAACCAGCGCGGCAGGTTTCAGATGCACTCTTTCCCTTACCAGGGTACCTAAGGGGACTGGAAGGGTTTTAACGAGGCGGCCTGTTCGCAAGAATCAATAAAGTGATTTGATGAAATTCTGTCTCCTTTACCTGTCACTCAGAGGAAGATGAAAAATCCTAGGCCGCCACTCGAAATACTCGGGGGCTGCGCCGCACAGGTTGAAATAAAAGCTTAGGCCGTTGCTCGAACCACTCGGGGCTGCGCCATACAAGCATGATAAAAAATCCTAGGTCGCCACCCGAACCACTCGGGGGCTGCGCCACACAGGTTGAAATAAAAAGCTTAGGCCGCCACCCAACCCACTCGGGGGCTACGCCGCACAAGTGCCAAGCCAAAAAACCCTAGGCCGCCACCCGACCGACTCGGGGGCTGCGCCATACAGGTCAAGTCCAAAATCCTAAGGCGCCGCCCGCCACGCACGGGGGCTGCGCCACACAGGTCACACTTGTAACCCTAGGCTACCACCCGACTTACTCGGGGGCTACGCCAAACAGGAACTCCAAGAAAAATCCTCAGCCGCCACTCGAACCTACTCGGGGCCGCGCTGCACAGGTCAAGTTCCAAATCCTAGGTCACCACCCGACATACTCGGGGGCTGCGCCAAACAGGTAACACTTGTAACCCTAGGCCGCCACTCGACCTACTCGGGGGCTGTGCCATACAGGTCCTCGCTAAAATCCTAGGCCACCACTCGAGCGACTCGGGGGCTGCGCCATACAGGTCAAGTCGCAGAAATCCTAAGTCGCCACCTGATATAATCAGAGACTGCGGCATGCAGGTCACACTTGAGAAACCTAGGTCGCCGCCTAGCACTCTAGGCGACTGCGCCAAACAGGTCACAAGCCCAAATCAAGCACTCACATTCGAGTAAAACAGATTACCTCTTACAATTCCAGAGTATTTCAATCAATTGTCATACTTACACAGTAACATTTGCCACCCTATAGCTAACCCTGCACAGCAGACGACAGCTACTCTACACTGCAGGTTCAGCCTTCGGGGCATCAAAAGGCCCTACAAGGCGCTCGCTCAGGTCCTGAACCTGCCGGATAATCCGACGCGCAGCAGCCAGGGTCTCGTCGAAGTCATCATCACTCGGCAAGCCTTCAAGCACCCGCTCAAGCGGAAGATGTGGACGGTGCATCCGGACGTATGCCAACGCAGCGTTCGCACCAGCCACAAGTTGGGCGTCGACGACCTCCTTCAACCCTTCACCATCGCGGAACCTCTCCAGCAAAGCAGACAACCCGTTCGGCTGCGCATTATGCGGGAAGTACACACGATTGATGTGCCAAAGTGTCTTCCGGCAGCTCTCCAGAAGAAAAGAAGCGCGCCACGTGCGATCAAGCATGGTGGCAAGGACGCGCCCCCTCGATTGGCTCACCCAAAACTGCCGAGCTTCGTACGAGTTGCCGGACGCCTCTCGGGTGACTCGCTCTTCAACGCGAACCCGCTCAGCCTCCCAGTCGGGATTGACGTCTGCGCACGCAAAATGCAACTAAGAATGAGAAGGAAAGCCGCAAAAGGACGGCAGCCGCCGAAAAGAGGATACATACCTTGCAGCTGTCGACTGATCAGGTCAATCTCCCCAAGCAAAAAGTCCTCACGTCGCGAGAACTCCGCCGTGGGATGCGACTGAGAACGTTGTAGCAGCCGCTCCGTATTTTTCAGGGTCACCTCAAGCTCCGCCACCTTGTTCTTCAAAAATGTGATTATCCGCTGATCGTTGGCACTGCGTGGAGGAGGCGGCGCCGCCCAACGACGGCGAGCACCCGAAGAAGAATCCGCGCCACTCGGCACGGCCACCGGAGAAGGCGGAACATCATCGCACGCAGCACTCTGCCAGGGATACGCAGAGTCAACACAATCAGGCGACTGCGAAGCACAAATCAACTCAGGAGAAATAAAGACCAGCAAAATCAATGTCAAAGACCAAAAGACCCGACAGGGCAATGTTCATTACAATCGTAAAGTTCAAAGTACAGATTGCGGCGACTGCCGCACTCCTACAACTATGCCTACTCTAAGGCCGCGGACTGCGACCGGGAACGGCCCTTCCGAGCTGCCGCCTCAGTCGCCTTAGCAAGGGCCCTCTCGAAGAGTGCCACAAGCTGCGCAGCTAGCTGCGAGGCGCACTCCTTCACGCCACTCAGCGACGCAGTCCGGCCGTCGGGTTTGCGAGGAAAACCGCTGACGACCTTCTCGAAGTCACCGGGAACCTGGTGGCCTAATAGGAGCTGGAAGGTGAGCTCGGAGCCGCGTACCGTCTGCGACCGCGTGAAGTCGGCGATGGTAGTCGCGTCCTCAAACGGTGCAGCCAGGGCGTCCACGGTCGCTGGCGGCTGGTCACCCGGGAAGATGCTTTGGTGCACCACGGCCAGAGCTCCAGTCGACTTCTGCAGCGCGGCTGAAGACTTTTTCAACGCGTCCGAAGCGTAGGCGCATACCCGGTCGAGGAAGCCAACAGCGGCCGCCAGGTCAACCGTGTCACTCGACGCATATTCGGGAGGAGCTCCACCGCAAGTCTCTGCGCAAAAATTCAAAGTCAGATCAAGAAAAAGAACAAAGATTCAGTAGGCATCAAGCCGAAACTCACCCCCGAGTACGCCGGCTAGCGAAAGGAGACGACCAACTTGAGTCTTCTCCTTGGCGACCCGAGCCAGCTCCCGATCTTGGGACTCGCGAAGAGCCTTCTCAAGCTCATCAACCCGCCCAGTAACCTGGTCCAGCGAGGAACGCAGTTGGTCCCTCTCTTTCTCCAGGCGAACATAAGCTGCGGCTGCGTCGAGCTGCTGGCGATAGTAAGGCTGCAATAAAAGCACGAAGTCAATAAAGTTGCGGGCGACTATACTAGTCACCCACACCTTCGGGGGCTACTCCCATCGGGAGCGCTGATCGCGCACCCGATGAAAATCAAAGAACACAAAGAAGAAGCATGCAAGACTTACGTGGTCCAGGAGTTCAAGGTCTTCCGCAGTCGAAGGAAGCACGTTGCTAGAAGATGCAATACCGGCAGACTCAGCATGCACCTTCTCCACCACCACTGGCGTCCTCAAGCCAGCCGAAGGGGCAGATGTGAGCTCCACGTCCCGAAGGGGGGAGCTAACATCATCCGAACGATGGCTGCAGCAAAACCAAGAACACCAGTCAAATCAAAATAACGGCCAAACTGCAAAGTACAACTAGATGGACACATTACAAAGGAACTCACCTGGGGGTGCCGGCGTCATCGTAGCTCTCAAGGGAAGGCGAAGGCATCCGCTGCGAACGAGCGTGGCGCCGCGGAGCTGACTGGGGGAACGTTCAGAGGTTCCTCCCAGCCACCCGAAGAACGAGCACCCGGAGACGTCACGGCGACCTCCTCCTCAGCAGCGTCCACGCCCCGGGCAGGTGACGACGCAGTGGCAGACTCGCCGCGACTCGGAAGCTTCCGCTTCTTCCTCGCGGGTTCCTCCACCTCATCTTCCTCCTCCACCTCGTCGCGGTGAGAATGCGCGGAGGGAATCTCTTCGTCCTCATCATCCTCTTCGACAAACCTCGACTCGTCGTCGGGTCCGTTCTCAGGGAGGGGAGGACAGCTGACGAAAAGATCTCGGCCCTGAAGCAAATAGACACAAGTCGAATCAGAAAGAAAGGTAGACTCAAGTCGAACAAGGTCAGAGAGAAGACAATAAAAGACTTACCTCAGGAACGGGGTTCGAGGCCCCGTAAGGAGAAATTGGGCACCTGACGTTGCACGTGTCCGCGGCTCGGAGGTTGGTGATGGACTTGACGCTGGCTTCCACCTCCTCATCCTCCAGCGGCTTGGCGCTGACGCCTTCGGCGGCCCACATCGGGTGCGGCCGGGCGCTGAGCGGCTGCACCCGAAGACGGAAGAAGGTGGCCATCAGAAAGACGCCACCCGCATCACGCCCAAGGGTCTGAGTCAGCTCATGCAGCAGGGACAGCAGGGGCCGCACAGCCTCCTTCTCCACGGCAGACAGCGGGTGCGCCCAGGCGCCGGTCTTCCGCAGTCCGCGCTTGCTGTCGAATGCCTCCAGTCCGTCGTCGTTCGACTGGACGTAGAACCATCTCCGGCGCCACCCTTGGACGGAGTCGGACTTCTTCATCTGAAAGTACGCGGTGTCACCGCGTACCTGGATTCCGAAGCCACCCACTGGGAAGGTCAGCCCACTCTTTCCCACGTTCTTGCGAACGAGGAAGAGCGACTTCCACAGTGCCCAGTGTGGCGCGACAACCAAGAAGCACTCGCAGAGCACGATAAAGCCCGCGATGCTTAAGACACCATTGGGGGTCAGATCGTGGATCTGAACCCCATAGGCGTACAGGAGACCACGCACGAAATCGTGCATGGGGAACCCGAAGCCTCGCGGAATGAAGTCCGCGAAGCAAACACGTTCCCCATCGCGAGGAGTGGGGAAGACCTCCTTGCCAGGGACCCGTACCTGGACTTGGTCGGCGGGCGGCAGCATGCCCTGCGCGCGGAGCAGCTCCACATCGCTCTTCTTCGTCGACGACCTCTGCCAATCACCCTCGGGTTTCTTCATCACCCCGGCGTCGTCAGCGGCGGCGGAGGAGCCAACGACGCTCTTCGGCTTGCCCATCGCCTAGGTCGCAAGGTGCGCGGACGGAGTGCTTGGAGCTCGGGATGGCGGCGGTAATGGCAGAGCGCAAGAGGAGAAGAAAGCCAAGAATGGATTGGGGAAGATGACATCCCAAAAGCCAAAGCGCAGTACTTATTCCTCGAGGATCGGCATCTCAACCGTCCATCAAGCAATGGCTCCGAGCGAGAGCATCCAGCCGTCCACGTGTCGCACGGAGAAACCAACTGTCGCCGCCAACTTCCTCCACTACACACGGGAACCGAGGCGTCGTCATCGTGCCGCGCAAATTTCGCGCCCACTTCGAGGACGTGACAACTGCGGACTGTGGTCAGCTCTGACAGCGGGGCCCGCCACGTCACGTCCCATCGGGCGCAGAGGCGTGCAACGAATCGTCATCGATGACGTCACCAAGCCAACGGCTCCAAAATCAACCGAAGAAACTCGAAGAAGTCATTCGAGTAGTAGGCTTCGTAGCCGAAATCAGCAAGGTAGGATCGGCCAACGATCCGAGCACCCGAAGAAATCGTTCGAGTGGCAACGCAGTAAGCTCGAGCAGCCGAATCCATCCAACAAGTAAGCCAAAAGCAGGCTGAGCAGAAGCAAGCTTCGCAAAGAAGATGAAGACAAAATAACTCGACTGCACAGATTACTCCCATCGGGAGTGGCTGGTTCGACTGAAGAAATTCGAGTTCAAGCTCGAGATCAAGTAATCCAATGGCGCGTCCAGGAGGAAGGAGTCCTTTGTCCGACTCTGCGCTTCGACCAAGCACTCGGGGGCTACTGACGTGGGGCTACCTTGCGGGTAGCCCACGATGAGGCTACCTGGGTCGCGCCAAGGATGGAAAGGCCCGCAGAAGGCCCACTCGGGGTATCTAGTATCCCAGTCCAACTCGGTTAGGTCTGGTAACCTACCGTATCTGTACCAACCACCCGAGACCTGGCTACCTATAAAGCCAGGAGGGTTGCCCGTCCTAGAGGACACGTTCATAACCACTACGACAAACCCTAGCGAGATCACAATCTCGCCGTTGTAATCGCTACTCGCATCAATAAACAGACAAGCAGGAGTAGGGTGTTATCCTCCGGGAGCCCGAACCTGGGTAAACCTCGCTTGTCAGCCGTCGTGATCACCTTGCACTCATCTCTCTCCCCATCAATCAACCCGGGGTGCGCAACCCTGGGACTTGTCGAGTTAACACCTCGTCACACGGGGCATCGAGATCCTCCCGGAACCCAAAAACCGTGGACTATGGTCCACGAAAACAGCCAAAAATGCCCGAAATCACAAGTTTTGACGATGCCACTAGAGTCATGTACAGGGGGTCACGAGGCATTGAAATCCTCCTGGAACACAAAAACCGTGGACTATTGCCCATGAAAACGACACAAATGCCCAAAATCACGAGTTTTGACGATGCCGCTAGAGTCATGAACCGGGGTTCACGGGGCATCGAAATCCTCCTGGAACCCAAAAGTCGTGGACTATAGCCCACGAAAACGGCCAAAAATGCCCGAACTCACGAGTTTTGACGATGCCACTAGAGTCATGTACCGGGGGTCACGAGGCATCGATAATCCTCTCGGGACCCAAAAAGCGTGAACTATAACCCACGAAAACGGCAAAAAATGTCCGAAATCGTGAGTTTTGATGATGCCGCTAGAGTCATGACCAGGGGTTCAGGGAGCACCAAAAATCCTCCCGGAACCCATAAACCGTGGACTATAGCCCTCGAAAACAGCCAAAAATGGTCGAAATCACGAGTTTTGACAATGCCGCAAGAGTCATGTACCGGGTTTCACGGGGCATCGAAATCCTCCCGGAACCCAAAAACCGTGGACTATAGCCCACCAAAACTGTCAAAAATGCCTCATATCACGAGTTTTGACGATGCCACTAGAGTCATGTACCAGGGTTCACGGGGCATCGAGATCCTACCGGAACCCAAAAACCGTGGACTATGGTCCACGAAAACGGCCAAAAATGCCCGAAATCACAAGTTTTGACGATGCCACTAGAGTCATGTACCGGGGGTCACGGGGCATTGAAATCCTCCCGGAACACAAAAACCGTGGACTATTGCCCATGAAAACGACAAAAAATGCCCAAAATCACGAGTATTGACGATGCCGCTAGAGTCATAAACCGGGGTTCAGGGGCACCTAATCCTCCTGGAACCCAAAAACCGTGGACTATGGCCCACGAAAACGGCCAACAATGGTCGAAATCACGAGTTTTGACGATGCCGCTAGAGTCATGTACCGGGGGTCAAGGGGCACTGAAATCCTCCCGGAACACAAAAACTGTGGACTATTGCCCATGAAAACGACAAAAAATGCCCAAAATCACGAGTTTTGACGATGCCGCTAGAGTCATGAACCGGATTCACGGGGCATCGAAATCCTCCTGGAACACAGAAGTCATGGACTATAGCCCACGAAAACGGCCAAAAATTCCCGAACTCACAAGTTTTGACGAAGCCACTAGTGTCATGTACCGGGGGTCACGGGGCATCAAAATTCTCCCGTAACCCAAAAACCGTGGACTACAGCCCACGAAAACGGCCAAAAATGCCCGAAATCACGAGTTTTGACGAAGCCACTAGAGTCATGTACCAAGGTTCACAGGGCATCGAGATCCTCCTGGAACCCAAAAACCGTGGACTATGGTGCACGAAAAGGGCCAAAAATGCCCGAAATCACAAGTTTTGACGAACCACTAGAGTCATGTACCGGGGGTCACGGGGCATTGAAATCCTCCCGGAACACAAAAACCGTGGACTATTGCTCATCAAAACGACAAAAAATGCCCAAAATCACGAGTTTTGACGATGCCGCTAGAGTCATGAACCGGGGTTCACGGGGCATCGAAATCCTCCTGGAACCCAAAAGTCGTGGACTATAGCCCACAAAAACGGCAAAAAATAACCGAACTGACGAATTTTGACGATGCCACTAGAGTCAAGTACCGGGGGTCACGGGACATCGAAAATCCACCCGAACCCAAAAAGCGTGGACTATAACCCACGAAAACGGAGAAAAATGCCCGAAATCACGAGTTTTGATGATGCCGCTAGAGTCATGTACCGGGGGTCACGGGGCACTGAAATCCTCCCGGAACACAAAAACCGTGGACTATTGCCCATGAAAACGACAAAAAATGCCCAAAATCACGAGTTTTGACGATGCCGCTAGAGTCATGAACCGGATTCACGGGGCATCGAAATCCTCCTGGAACACAGAAGTCATGGACTATAGCCCACGAAAACGGCCAAAAATTCCCGAACTCACGAGTTTTGACGATGCCACTAGTGTCATGTACCGGGGGTCACGGGGCATCGAAATTCTCCCGTAACCCAAAAACCGTGGACTATAGCCCACGAAAACGGCCAAAAATGCCCGAAATCATGAGTTTTGACGATGCCACTAGAGTCATGTACCAAGGTTCACGGGGCATCGAGATCCTCCTGGAACCCAAAAACCGTGGACTATGGTGCACGAAAAAGGCCAAAAATGCCCGAAATCACAAGTTTTGACGAACCACTAGAGTCATGTACCGGGGGTCACGGGGCATTGAAATCCTCCCGGAACACAAAAACCGTGGACTATTGCTCATGAAAACGACAAAAAATGCCCAAACTCACGAGTTTTGACGATGCCGCTAGAGTCATGAACCGGGGTTCACGGGGCATCGAAATCCTCCTCGAACCCATAAGTCGTGGACTATAGCCCACGAAAACGGCAAAAAATAACCGAACTCACGAATTTTGACGATGCCACTAGAGTCAAGTACCGGGGGTCACGGGACATCGAAAATCCACTCGAACCCAAAAAGCGTGGACTATAACCCACGAAAACGGAGAAAAATGCCCAAAATCACGAGTTTTGATGATGCCGCTAGAGTCATGTACCGGGGGTCACGGGGCACTGAAATCCTCCCTGAACACAAAAACCGTGGACTATTGCCCATGAAAACGACAAAAAATGCCCAAAATCACGAGTTTTGACGATGCCGCTAGAGTCATGAACCGGATTCACGGGGCATCGAAATCCTCCTGGAACACAAAAGTCATGGACTATAGCCCACGAAAACGGCCAAAAATTCCTGAACTCACGAGTTTTGACGATGCCACTAGTGTCATGTACCGGTGGTCACGGGGTATCGAAATTCTCCCGTAACCCAAAAACCGTGGACTATAGCCCACGAAAACGGCCAAAAATGCCCGAAATCATGAGTTTTGACGATGCCACTAAAGTCATGTACCAAGGTTCACGGGGCATCGAGATCCTCGTAGAACCCAAAAACCGTGGACTATAGCCCACAAAAACTGTCAAAAATGCCTCATATCACGAGTTTTGACGAACCACTAGAGTCATGTACCGGGGGTCACGGGGCATTGAAATCCTCCCGGAACACAAAAACCGTGGACTATTTCTCATGAAAACGACAAAAAATGCCCAAAATCACGAGTTTTGACGATGCCGCTAGAGTCATGAACCGGGGTTCACGGGGCATCGAAATCCTCCTCGAACCCAAAAGTCGTGGACTATAGCCCACAAAAACGGCAAAAAATAACCGAACTCATGAATTTTGACGATGCCACTAGAGTCAAGTACCGGGGGTCACGGGACATCGAAAATCCTCCCGAACCCAAAAAGTGTGGACTATAACCCACGGAAACGGAGAAAAATGCCCGAAATCACGAGTTTTGATGATGCCGCTAGGGTCATGAACAGGGGCCACGGGGCACCGAAATCCTCCCGGAACCCAAAATCCGTGGACAATAAACAACAAAAACGTCCATAAATGGCCAAAATCATGAGTTTTGATGATGCCACTAGAGTCATGTACCAAGGTTCACGGGTCATCGAAATCCTCCCGGAACCCAAAAACCGTGGACTATAGCCCACGAAAACGGCCAAAATTGCCCGAACGCACGAGTTTTGACGATGCCACTAGAGTCATGTACCGGGGGTCACGGGGCATCGAGAAATCCTCCCAGAACCCAAAAACCGTGGACTATAACCCACGAAAACGGCAAAAAATGTCCGAATTCGCGAGTTTTGATGATGCCGCTAGAGTCATGACCAGGGGTTCAGGGGGCACCGAAAATCCTCCCGGAACCCGTAAACCGTGGACTATAGCCCCCGAAAACAGCAAAAAATGGTCGAAATCACGAGTTTTGACGATGCCGCTAGAGTCATGTACCGGGTTTCACGGGGCGTCGAAATCCTCCCGGAACCCAAAAACCGTGGACTATAGCCCACAAAAACTGTCAAAAATGCCTCATATCACGAGTTTTGACGATGCTACTAGAGTCATGTACCAAGGTTCACGAGGCATCGAAATACTCCCGGAACCCAAAAACCGTGGAGTATAGCCCACGAAAACAGCCAAAAATGCACCATTTCACGAGTTTTGACGATGCCACTAGAGTCATGTACCAGGGTTAACGGGGCATCGAAATCCTCCCGGAACCCAAAAACCGTGGACTATAGCCCACGAAAACGGCAAAAAATGCCTGAAATCACGAGTTTTGACGATGCCACTAGAGTCATGTACCAGGGTTCACGGGGCATCGAGATCCTCCCGGAACCCAAAAACCGTGGACTATGGTCAACGAAAACGGCCAAAAATGCCTGAAATCACAAGTTTTGACGGTGCCACTAGAGTCATGTACCGGGGGTCACGGGGCATTGTAATCTTCCCGGAACACAAAAACAGTGGACTATTGCCCATGAAAACGACAAAAAATGCCCAAAATCACGAGTTTTGACGATGCAGCTAGAGTCATGAACCGGGGTTCACGGGGCATCGAAATCCTCCTGGAACCAAAAAGTCGTGGACTATAGCCCACGAAAACGGCCAAAAATGCCCGAACTCACGAGTTTTGACGATGCCACTAGAGTCATGTACCGGGGGTCACGGGGCATCGAAATTCTCCCGTAACCCAAAAACCGTGGACTATAGCCCACGAAAACGGCCAAAAATGCCCGAAATCACGAGTTTTGACGATGCCACTAGAGTCATGTCATGGGGTTCACGGGGCATCGAAATCCTCCCGGAACCAAAAAATCAAGGACTATAGCCCACGAAAACGGCAAAAAATATCCGAACTCACGAGTTTTGACGATGCCACTAGAGTCATGTACCGGGGGTCACGGGGCATCGAAAATCCTCCCGAAACCCAAAAAGCGTGGACTATAACCCACGAAAACGGCATAAAATGCCCGAAATCACGAGTTTTGATGATGCCGCTAGAGTCATGAACAGGGGGTCACGGGGCACCGAAATCCTCCCGGAACCCAAAATCCGTGGACTATAAACAACAAAAACGTCCAAAAATGGCCGAAATCATGAGTCTTGACGATGCCGCTAGAGTCATGTACCGGGGTTCACTGGGCATCGAATCCTCCCGGAACCCAAAAACCGTGGATTATAGCCCACGAAAACGGCCAAAAATGGTCGAAATCGCGAGTTTTGATGATGCCGCTCGAGTCATGACCAGGGGTTCAGGGGGAGCCAAAAATCCTCCCGGAACCCATAAACCGTGGACTATAGCCCCCGAAAACAGCCAAAAATGGTCGAAATCACGAGTTTTGACGATGCCGCTAGAGTCATGTACCGGGTTTCACGGGGCATCGAAATCCTCCCGGGACCCAAAAACCGTGGACTATAGCCCACAAAAACTGTAAAAAATGCCTCATATCACGAGTTTTGACGATGCCACTAGAGTCATGTACCAAGGTTCACGGGGCATCGAAATCCTCCCAGAACCCAAAAACCGTGGACTATAGCCCACGAAAACGGCCAGAAATGCCTGAAATCACGAGTTTTGACGATGCCCCTAGAGTCATGTACCAGGGTTCACGGGGCATCGAGATCCTCCCGGAACCAAAAAACCGTGGACTATGGTCCACGAAAACGGCCAAAAATGCCCGAAATCACAAGTTTTGACGATGCCACTATAGTCATGTACAGGGGGTCACGAGCATTGAAATCCTCCCGGAACACAAAAACCGTGGACTATTGCCCATGAAAACGACACAAATGCCCAAAATCACGAGTTTTGACGATGCCGCTAGAGTCATGAACCGGGGTTCACGGGGCATCGAAATCCTCCTGGAACCCAAAAGTCGTGGACTATAGCCCACGAAAACGGCCAAAAATGCCCGAACTCACGAGTTTTGACGATGCCACTAGAGTCATGTACCGGGGGTCACGAGGCATCGATAATCCTCTCGGGACCCAAAAAGCGTGAACTCTAACCCACGAAAACGGCAAAAAATGTCCGAAATCGTGAGTTTTGATGATGCCGCTAGAGTCATGACCAGGGGTTCAGGGAGCACCAAAAATCCTCCCGGAACCCATAAACCATGGACTATAGCCCTCGAAAACAGCCAAAAATGGTCGAAATCACGAGTTTTGACAATGCCGCAAGAGTCATGTACCGGGTTTCACGGGGCATCGAAATCCTCCCGGAACCCAAAAACCGTGGACTATAGCCCACCAAAACTGTCAAAAATGCCTCATATCACGAGTTTTGACGATGCCACTAGAGTCATGTACCAGGGTTCACGGGGCATCGAGATCCTACCGGAACCCAAAAACCGTGGACTATGGTCCACGAAAACGGCCAAAAATGCCCGAAATCACAAGTTTTGACGATGCCACTAGAGTCATGTACCGGGGGTCACGGGGCATTGAAATCCTCCCGGAACACAAAAACCGTGGACTATTGCCCATGAAAACGACAAAAAATGCCCAAAATCACGAGTTTTGACGATGCCGCTAGAGTCATAAACCGGGGTTCAGGGGCACCTAATCCTCCTGGAACCCAAAAACCGTGGACTATGGCCCACGAAAACGGCCAACAATGGTCGAAATCACGAGTTTTGACGATGCCGCTAGAGTCATGTACCGGGGGTCAAGGGGCACTGAAATCCTCCCGGAACACAAAAACCGTGGACTATTGCCCATGAAAACGACAAAAAATGCCCAAAATCACGAGTTTTGACGATGCCGCTAGAGTCATGAACCGGATTCACGGGGCATCGAAATCCTCCTGGAACACAGAAGTCATGGACTATAGCCCACGAAAACGGCCAAAAATTCCCGAACTCACAAGTTTTGACGAAGCCAATAGTGTCATGTACCGGGGGTCACGGGGCATCAAAATTCTCCCGTAACCCAAAAACCGTGGACTACAGCCCACGAAAACGGCCAAAAATGCCCGAAATCACGAGTTTTGACGAAGCCACTAGAGTCATGTACCAAGGTTCACAGGGCATCGAGATCCTCCTGGAACCCAAAAACCGTGGACTATGGTGCACGAAAAGGGCCAAAAATGCCCGAAATCACAAGTTTTGACGAACCACTAGAGTCATGTACCGGGGGTCACGGGGCATTGAAATCCTCCCGGAACACAAAAACCGTGGACTATTGCTCATCAAAACGACAAAAAATGCCCAAAATCACGAGTTTTGACGATGCCGCTAGAGTCATGAACCGGGGTTCACGGGGCATCGAAATCCTCCTGGAACCCAAAAGTCGTGGACTATAGCCCACAAAAACGGCAAAAAATAACCGAACTGACGAATTTTGACGATGCCACTAGAGTCAAGTACCGGGGGTCACGGGACATCGAAAATCCACCCGAACCCAAAAAGCGTGGACTATAACCCACGAAAACGGAGAAAAATGCCCGAAATCACGAGTTTTGATGATGCCGCTAGAGTCATGTACCGGGGGTCACGGGGCACTGAAATCCTCCCGGAACACAAAAACCTTGGACTATTGCCCATGAAAACGACAAAAAATGCTCAAAATCACGAGTTTTGACGATGCCGCTAGAGTCATGAACCGGATTCACGGGGCATCGAAATCCTCCTGGAACACAGAAGTCATGGACTATAGCCCACGAAAACGGCCAAAAATTCCCGAACTCACGAGTTTTGACGATGCCACTAGTGTCATGTACCGGGGGTCACGGGGCATCGAAATTCTCCCGTAACCCAAAAACCGTGGACTATAGCCCACGAAAACGGCCAAAAATGCCCGAAATCATGAGTTTTGACGATGCCACTAGAGTCATGTACCAAGGTTCACGGGGCATCGAGATCCTCCTGGAACCCAAAAACCGTGGACTATGGTGCACGAAAAAGGCCAAAAATGCCCGAAATCACAAGTTTTGACGAACCACTAGAGTCATGTACCGGGGGTCACGGGGCATTGAAATCCTCCCGGAACACAAAAACCGTGGACTATTGCTCATGAAAACGACAAAAAATGCCCAAAATCACGAGTTTTGACGATGCCGCTAGAGTCATGAACCGGGGTTCACGGGGCATCGAAATCCTCCTCGAACCCATAAGTCGTGGACTATAGCCCACGAAAACGGCAAAAAAATAACCGAACTCACGAATTTTGACGATGCCACAGAGTCAAGTACCGGGGGTCACGGGACATCGAAAATCCACTCGAACCCAAAAAGCGTGGACTATAACCCACGAAAACGGAGAAAAATGCCCAAAATCACGAGTTTTGATGATGCCGCTAGAGTCATGTACCGGGGGTCACGGGGCACTGAAATCCTCCCTGAACACAAAAACCGTGGACTATTGCCCATGAAAACGACAAAAAATGCCCAAAATCACGAGTTTTGACGATGCCGCTAGAGTCATGAACCGGATTCACGGGGCATCGAAATCCTCCTGGAACACAAAAGTCATGGACTATAGCCCACGAAAACGGCCAAAAATTCCCGAACTCACGAGTTTTGACGATGCCACAAGTGTCATGTACCGGTGGTCACGGGGTATCGAAATTCTCCCGTAACCCAAAAACCGTGGACTATAGCCCACGAAAACGGCCAAAAATGCCCGAAATCATGAGTTTTGACGATGCCACTAAAGTCATGTACCAAGGTTCACGGGGCATCGAGATCCTCGTAGAACCCAAAAACCGTGGACTATAGCCCACAAAAACTGTCAAAAATGCCTCATATCACGAGTTTTGACGAACCACTAGAGTCATGTACCGGGGGTCACGGGGCATTGAAATCCTCCCGGAACACAAAAACCGTGGACTATTTCTCATGAAAACGACAAAAAATGCCCAAAATCACGAGTTTTGACGATGCCGCTAGAGTCATGAACCGGGGTTCACGGGGCATCGAAATCCTCCTCGAACCCAAAAGTCGTGGACTATAGCCCACAAAAACGGCAAAAAATAACCGAACTCATGAATTTTGACGATGCCACTAGAGTCAAGTACCGGGGGTCACGGGACATCGAAAATCCTCCCGAACCCAAAAAGTGTGGACTATAACCCACGAAAACGGAGAAAAATGCCCGAAATCACGAGTTTTGATGATGCCGCTAGGGTCATGAACAGGGGCCACGGGGCACCGAAATCCTCCCGGAACCCAAAATCCGTGGACAATAAACAACAAAAACGTCCATAAATGGCCAAAATCATGAGTTTTGACGATGCCGCTAGAGTCATGTACCGGGGTTCACGGGGCATCGAAATCCTCCCGGAATCCAAAAACCGTGGAGTATAGCCCACGAAAACAGCCAAAAATGCCCCAAATCACGAGTTTTGATGATGCCACTAGAGTCATGTACCAAGGTTCACGGGGCATCGAAATCCTCCCGGAACCCAAAAACCGTGGACTATAGCCCACGAAAACGGCCAAAATTGCCCGAACGCACGAGTTTTGACGATGCCACTAGAGTCATGTACCGGGGGTCACGGGGCATCGAGAAATCCTCCCAGAACCCAAAAACCGTGGACTATAACCCACGAAAACGGCAAAAAATGTCCGAATTCGCGAGTTTTGATGATGCCGCTAGAGTCATGACCAGGGGTTCAGGGGGCACCGAAAATCCTCCCGGAACCCGTTAAACCGTGGACTATAGCCCCCGAAAACAGCAAAAAATGGTCGAAATCACGAGTTTTGACGATGCCGCTAGAGTCATGTACCGGGTTTCACGGGGCATCGAAATCCTCCCGGAACCCAAAAACCGTGGACTATAGCCCACAAAAACTGTCAAAAATGCCTCATATCACGAGTTTTGACGATGCTACTAGAGTCATGTACCAAGGTTCACGAGGCATCGAAATACTCCCGGAACCCAAAAACCGTGGAGTATAGCCCACGAAAACAGCCAAAAATGCACCATTTCACGAGTTTTGACGATGCCACTAGAGTCATGTACCAGGGTTAACGGGGCATCGAAATCCTCCCGGAACCCAAAAACCGTGGACTATAGCCCACGAAAACGGCAAAAAATGCCTGAAATCACGAGTTTTGACGATGCCACTAGAGTCATGTACCAGGGTTCACGGGGCATCGAGATCCTCCCGGAACCCAAAAACCGTGGACTATGGTCAACGAAAACGGCCAAAAATGCCTGAAATCACAAGTTTTGACGATGCCACAAGAGTCATGTACCGGGGGTCACGGGGCATTGTAATCTTCCCGGAACACAAAAACAGTGGACTATTGCCCATGAAAACGACAAAAAATGCCCAAAATCACGAGTTTTGACGATTCAGCTAGAGTCATGAACCGGGGTTCACGGGGCATCGAAATCCTCCTGGAACCAAAAAGTCGTGGACTATAGCCCACGAAAACGGCCAAAAATGCCCGAACTCACGAGTTTTGACGATGCCACTAGAGTCATGTACCGGGGGTCACGGGGCATCGAAATTCTCCCGTAACCCAAAAACCGTGGACTATAGCCCACGAAAACGGCCAAAAATGCCCGAAATCACGAGTTTTGACGATGCCACTAGAGTCATGTCATGGGGTTCACGGGGCATCGAAATCCTCCCGGAACCAAAAAATCAAGGACTATAGCCCACGGAAACGGCAAAAAATATCCGAACTCACGAGTTTTGACGATGCCACTAGAGTCATGTACCGGGGGTCACGGGGCATCGAAAATCCTCCCGAAACCCAAAAAGCGTGGACTATAACCCACGAAAACGGCATAAAATGCCCGAAATCACGAGTTTTGATGATGCCGCTAGAGTCATGAACAGGGGGTCACGGGGCACCGAAATCCTCCCGGAACCCAAAATCCGTGGACTATAAACAACAAAAACGTCCAAAAATGGCCGAAATCATGAGTCTTGACGATGCCGCTAGAGTCATGTACCGGGGTTCACTGGGCATCGAAATCCTCCCGGAACCAAAAAACCGTAGACTATAGCCCACGAAAACAGCCAAAAATGCCCAAATCACGAGTTTTAATGATGCCACTAGAGTCATGTACCAAGGTTCACGGGGCATCGAAATCCTCCCGGAACCCAAAAACCATGGACTATAGCCCACGCAAACGGCCAAAAATGCCCGAACTCACGAGTTTTGACGATGCCACTAGAGTCATGTACCGGGGGTCACGAGGGATCGATAATCCTCTAGGAACCCAAAAAGCGTGAACTAGAACCCACGAAAACTGCAAAAAATGTCCGAAATCGTGAGTTTTGATGATGCCGCTAGAGTCATGACCAGGGGTTCAGGGAGCACCGAAAATCCTCCCGGAACCCATAAACTGTGGACTATAGCCCTCGAAAACAGCCAAAAATGGTCGAAATCACGAGTTTTGACAATGCCGCAAGAGTCATGTACCGGGTTTCACGGGGCATCGAAATCCTCCCGGAACCCAAAAACCGTGGACTATAGCCCACCAAAACTGTCAAAAATGCCTCATATCACGAGTTTTGACGATGCCACTAGAGTCATGTACCAAGGTTCACGGGGCATCGAAATCCTCCCGGAACCCAAAAACCGTGGACTATAGCCCACGAAAACGGCCAAAAATGCCTGAAATCACGAGTTTTGACGGTGCCACTAGAGTCATGTACCAGGGTTCACGGGGCATCGAGATCCTTCCGGAACCCAAAAACCGTGGACTATGGTCCACGAAAACGGCCAAAAATGCCCGAAATCATAAGTTTTGACGATGCCACTAGAGTCATGTACCGGGGGTCACGGGGCATTGAAATCCTCCCGAACACAAAAACCGTGGACTATTGCCCATGAAAACGACAAAAAATGCCCAAAATCACGAGTTGTGACGATGCCGCTAGAGTCATGAACCGGGGTTCACGGGGCATCGAAATCCTCCTGGAACCCAAAAGTCGTGGACTATAGCCAACGAAAACGGCCAAAAATGCCCGAACTCACAAGTTTTGACGATGCCACTAGAGTCATGTACTGGGGCTCACGGGGCATCGAAATTCTCCCGTAACCCAAAAACCGTGGACTATATCCCGCGAAAACGGCCAAAAAATGCCCGAAATCACGAGTTTTGACGATGCCACTAGAGTCATGTACCGGGGTTCACGGGGCATCGAAATCCACCCGGAACAAAAAAATCGTGGACTATAGCCCACGAAAACGGCCAAAAATGCCCGAACTCACGAGTTTTGACGATGTCACTAGAGTCATGTACCGGGGGTCACGGGCATCGAAATTCTCCGTCACCCAAAAACCGTGGACTATAGCCCACGAAAACGGCCAAAAATGCCCGAAATCACGAGTTTTGACGATGCCACTAGAGTCATGTACCAAGGTTCACGGGGCATCGAGATCCTCCCGGAACCCAAAAACCGTGGACTATGGTGCACGAAAACGGCCAAAAATGCCCGAAATCACAAGTTTTGACGAACCACTAGAGTCATGTACCGGGGGTCACGGGGCATTGAAATCCTCCCGGAACACAAAATCCGTGGACTATTGCCCATCAAAACGACAAAAAATGCCCAAAATCATGAGTTTTGACGATGTCGATAGAGTCATAAACCGGGGTTCAGGGCACCGAATCCTCCCGGAACCCAAAAACCGTGGATTATAGCCCACGAAAACGGCCAAAAATGGTCGAAATCACGAAGTTTCGACGATGCCGCTAGAGTCATGTACCGGGGGTCACGGGGGCACTGAAATCCTCCCGGAACACAAAAACCGTAAACTATTGCCCATGAAAACGACAAAAAATGCCCAAAATCACGAGTTTTGACGATGCCGCTAGAGTCATGAACCGGGGTTCACGGGGCGTCGAAATCCTCCGGGAACCCAAAAGTCGTGGACTATAGCCCACGAAACGGCAAAAATAACCGAACTCACGAATTTTGACGATGCCACTAGAGTCAAGTACCGGGGGTCACGGGACATCGAAAATCCTCCCGAACCCAAAAAGCGTGGACTATAACCCACGAAAACGGAGAAAAATGCCTGAAATCACGAGTTTTGATGATGCCGCTAGAGTCATGAACAGGGGCTCACGGGGCACCGAAATCCTCCCGGAACCCAAAATCCGTGGACAATAAACAACAAAAACGTCCAAAAATGGCCGAAATCATGAGTTTTGACGATGCCGCTAGAGTCATGTACTGGGGTTCACGGGGCATCGAAATCCTCCCGGAACCCAAATACCGTGGACTATAGCCCACGAAAACAGCCAAAAATGCCCCAAATCACGAGTTTTTATGATGCCACTAGAGTCATGTACCAAGGTTCACGGGGCATCGAAATCCTCCGGAACACATAAACCGTGGATTATAGCCCACGAAAACGGCCAAAATAGCCCGAACTCACGAGTTTTGACGATGCCACTAGAGTCATGTACCGGGGGTCACGGGGCATCAAAAATCCTCCCGGAACCCAAAAAGCGTGGACTATAACCCACGAAAACAGCCAAAAATGTCCGAAATCGCGAGTTTTGATGATGCCGCTCGAGTC